>CM069079.1:31728389-34492215 GCA_035578085.1 Solanum pinnatisectum | reverse complement strand
AGACAAAACAATAGATATATTAATAACATTATTATTAGCAAATATCAACCATGATTATTTTTCTACATCCACAGAACCGTCACCAATCAAGTGATCTCTTTTTCCTTCGGGGTGTGAGAAGAAATCTGCTATATCCAAGTGTGTGATGTCAACATGATCACTGATAAAGTTAGCTTTAGGATTTTTATCCTTCTTTTTTAGTGATGCTTGGTAAAGCTCAACCAAGTGTTTAGGAATACGACAATCACGTGCATAATGACTTCTTCCACCACACCGAACACATTTTGTTTTAATTGCTTCACATTTCTCATATTTTCCTTTTCCCTTTTGATAGTGATATTTCTTTGGTGAATGATTAACACCGGGAAAAAGATTTCGCTCTTGGTCATAATTACGACCACGTCCACGACCTCTTCCACACCTAGCGTGGTGTGCGTACACCTCATTCACTTCAAGAAATGGTGTATATCCAATTTAACGATTCTCGTGATTTTTCATTAACAAATCATTATTTTGTTCAGTCACGAGAAGATGAGAAATAAGTTCAGAATACTTCTTGGAACCCTTTTCTCGATATTGTTGTTGTAGAAGTACATTCGAGGCATGAAAGGTGAAGAACATTTTTTCCATCATATCAACATCACTAACTGTATCTCTACATAGTTTCAATTGAGAAGTAATTTTGAACATGGAAGAATTGTATTCGTGAATAGACTTAAAGTCTTGTAACCTTAAATGCATCCAGTCATATTGTGCCTTTGGATGAATGACCATTTTTAAATGGTCATATCTTTCTTTTAGATTACAGAACAAGTGGATCCTTGACTGCGAGATATTCAATTTTCAAAATTTCATCAATATGATGACGCAAGAATATCATTGCTTTAGCACAGTCTTGCTTTGATGCTTTATTTTCAAATTTAATGGTGTCTCCAAGACCCATTGCATCCAAATGGATTTCAGCACCCAGTACCCATGAAAGGTAGTTCTTGCCCGAACTATGAAGGGCAACAAACTCAAGTTTAGTAAGATTAGCCATAATAAAGAGAAGAAAAATAATAATACCTTAGCCTTCAAATTTAGTCTTCAAACTTTGAGATGACAGAGTCTCGTGCTGATAACGTGTTATAAAATAAAGACTGAGTACTAAAATTAAACTAATAACAATCAAGAAGGGAAGAATGTAGTATAGATGTTGTAAATGGATTAGTGAATGTCCATTATACCCTTTTTATGCCTATAAAAGGTATTGTAACTTGTATGGAAAAATACAAAAAAATAAGAAAGATACAAAACTTCCTATTTTATCTCTCTACTACATTCTTCCTTTCTTGGTTGTTACTAGTTTACTTTTAGTACTTAGTCTTTATTTTATAACACATTATCAGCACAACACTCTGTCATCTCAAAGGTTGAAGACTAAATTTGAAGGCTAAAGTACTATTATTTTTCTTCTCTTTATTATGACTAATCTTACTAAACTTGAGTTTGCTGCCCTTCATAATTCGGGCAAGAACTACCTCTCATGGGTACTGGATGCTGAAATCCATTTGGATACAATGGTCTTGGAGACACGATTAAAATTGAAAATAAAGCATCAAAACAAGACTGTGCTAAAGCAATGATATTCTTACGTCATCATATTGACGAAAGTTTGAAAATTGAATATCTTACAGTCAAGGATCTACTTGTTCTTTGGAATAATCTAAAAGAAAGATATGACCATTTGAAGATGGTCATTCATCCAAAGGCACGATATGATTGGATGCATTTAAGGCTACAAGACTTTAAGTTTATTCATGAGTACAATTCTGCCATGTTCAGAATCACTTCTCAATTGAAACTATGTGAAGATACGGTTAGTGATGTTGATATGATGGAAAAAATGTTCTCCACCTTTCATGCCTTGAATGTGCTTTTACAGCAACAATATCGAGAAAAGGGTTTCAAGAAGTATTCTGAACTTATTTCTCATCTTCTCATGGCTGAACAAAATAATGATTTGTTAATGAAAAATCATGAGAATCGTCCTACTGAATCTACACCATTTCCTGAAGTGAATGAGGTGTACGCCCACCACGCTAGGCGTGGAAGAGGTCGTGGACGTGGTCATAAATATGACCAAGAGCGAAATCTTTTTCCCGGTGTTTATCATTCACCAAAGAAAAATCACTATCAAAAGGGAAAAGGAAAATATGAGAAATGTGAAACAATTAAAACAAATTGTTTTCGATGTGGTGGAAGAGGTCACTATGCACGTGATTGTCGTACTCCTAAGCACTTGGTTGAGCTTTATCAAGCATCACTAAGAAAGAAGGATAAAAATCCTGAAGCTAATTTTATCACTGATCATGTTGACATCACACACTTGGATGTAGCAAATTTCTTCACACATCCTGAAACAAAAATAGATCACTTGATTGGTGACGGTTTTGTGGATACGAAAGAATAATCATGGTTGATATTTGCTAATAATAATGTTATTAATATTTGTTGTTTTGTACTGGTTATAATGTGGAAAATAAATAATTAAAGTACTCATGTTTATCCATGTATATTAATTGAGTTCCTATTAAAACATCTATGGAAATGTGAGTTGGAATTTTATAATGATTTGAAGATGAATTGAAATATATTAAGACAATATTTTCTTCGTATCATTTTGTGACTAGAAAAGGAAACATATAGTGTTATATTTAAGAGAAAATGGTCTTTTGTGACTAGAAAAGGAAACATATAGTGTTATATTTAAGAGAAAATGGTCTAAAATCCCCCAACCTATACCCGAAATCCCAACTACACACTCCAACTTTACGGGTGCCCTATTACCCACCTGAACTTTAATTTCCCTATTTTATACACACCTAAGTGCTGACATGTCATGGGAGGTGTTCTCACCTCCTCTAGGCGCGTTAGAAGGTAATTTTGACGAAAAATTACCATTATTTCTTCCCCACTTTTAAATAAACCATTATTTCTTCTTCCCCGCCATTATTTCTTCTTACCCTTGTTTTTTTTATAAAAAATTCACAATTTCCTCTCAATATTAAGTAAGGTTTAGTTGTTAATGTTCATTTCTACTTCAAATTTTGAATTTAGGGTTTGTAATCTGCTCTAATTTCTTATTTAGGTCTCTAATTTGAATTTTGAATTTTCTCGAAATTCATCGAAAATGGCAAATGAAAACTTGAATAAGTTTTGTATGGATGAATCAGATCCAATGCTCAACACTCTAGTGAGATGCAAACATGGAATTTTGCTGAATTTGCAAACTTCTTGGTCGAAATTAAATCCGGGGAGAAGATTTTTAGTCTTGCCCATGCTATGGTGTATGTGTTTTTTCTTGTATTCTTGCTACACTTTATTTTGAACGATGCTAATGTACTATTTTGGATCATTTTCAGTCTAAAAATTACAAATTTTTTCGATGGAGGGACAAAGAAGAAGTGGATCCAAGATCAAGTTTTATCCTTCCAAGATTGGTGAATGCTAATGGAGAAGGATTGAAAATGAAAAAGGAGGATTTTTTTTTGTTCTTTTACGTTTTAGGAAATGGGAGAAAAAAGAAGAAATGGGAGTTGAAGAGGCGGGACCCAGCGCGTGGAATCACGCATGCCCAATTATTTGATTTTGTGTTGAGGTCAGCACTTAGGTGTGTATAAAATAGGGAAATTTAAAGTTCAGGTGGGTAATAGGACACCCGTAAAGTTGGAGTGTGTAGTTGGAATTTTGGGTATAGGTTGGGGGGGTTTTAGACCATTTTCTCTATATTTAAAGTAAAAATATATGCACTATCTAAGCACTATCTAAATAAAATAAGTGGAAAAACAACTTTTTCTTTTGTCATATCCTTTCAAGAAATTAAACAATTATATTAATACTTATTTTAGACATGAAAGTTTAGTTTTAAATGTTTGGATGATAAAGATCTTGTGCATTATTGGTATATGATCATTGCAATGATTCAAATGTCATTTTAACACTTCCGATTATATCTTATATTTTATAAATTATTTAATAAAAGATAATTAATGATTTGATATAAATTTATTTTATTACTTTTGAAGATATGGATAATTCTCCAAGCAAATTATCAAATTATGAAGACATTTGCTTGATTGATTCTGGTACAACACACACGATATTCAAAAATGAAAAATATTTTTCTCATTTAAGTATGGGCAATATGAATGTTACTACGATATCTGGTGGTGCTAATTTGATCAAGGGCTTCGGAAGAGCCATTTTAATTTTGTCCAAGGGAACTAAACTCATAATAAATAATGCTACGTTTTCTCCTTAGTCTCGGAGAAACTTATTGAGTTTCAAAGATATTCGTGAAAATGGTTATCATATCAAGACAATTGATGAAATGAATCTTGAATATCTTGGTATTAACCAAAAATGTCTTCAGGCAGACATATGTTGTAGAAAAATTTATAGCCTTATATTCTGGATTGTATTGTACAAAAATTAGTGCAATTGAGGCACATTATATAGTAAACCGGGGGTTTACTAATTCCAATACATTCGTACTTTAGCATGATCGTCTGGGACATCCTGGGACTATAATGATGAGACGAATTATAGAAAATTCAAATGGGCATCCATTAAAGAATTTGAAAATTCTTTTAAATGGTGAATTTTCTTGTAATGCATGTTATCAAGGCAAGTTAATTGTGAGACCATCACCAATAAAGGTCAAAATTGAGTCCCATGCGTTCTTGGAACATATACATGGGGGCATTTGTGGACCTATTCACCTACCAAGTGGGCCATTTAGATATTTTATGGTCCTGATAGATGCATCTTCTAAATGGTCTCATGTATGCCTATTGTCATCTCACAACTTGGCATTTACAAAATTGTTGGCACAAATAATACGATTGCGGGCACAGTTTCCTGATGATCAGATTAAGTCCATTCGTCTTGATAATGCTGCAGAGATTTCATCCCAAACATTTAATGATTATTGTTTATCTATTGGGATAAGAGTTGAACATTATGTAGCTCATGTTCACACTCAAAATGGTCTGATTGAGTCATTAATTAAACGACTGCAGTGGATAGCAAGACTATTACTTATGAAAACTAAGTTGTCCACTTCTGTGTGGGGTCATGAATTTTGCATGCTGCAGCACTTATTCGTTTCATACCGACAAATTATCATAAGTTTTCCTCATTGCAATTGGTTTTGGGTCAACAACCCAATATATCTCATCTAAGAATTTTTGGATGCGTTGTATATGTGCCGGTAGCACCACCACATCGCACTAAAATGGGCCCCCAAAGAAGGTTAGGAATATATATTGGGTTTGAATCACCCTCTATTATTCGCTACCTTGAACCACTAATTGAAAATATGTTCATAGCCAAATTCGCAGATTGTCGATTTGATGAGACACTTTTCCCAAAATTAGGGGGAGAAAATAATGAAATTAAAGGAGAAATTTTGTCGAAAAATCCATCATTGTCTCATCTTGATCCTCATACTTCCATTTGTGAGCAAGAAGTACAAAAGATCATTCATTTGCAGAAAATTGCAAATCAAATGCCAGACGCATTTACATATTTGAAAAGAATTACTAAATCACATATTCCTGCAAATAATGTCCCAATTCGAATTGATGTCCCTGTAGGACCATCTACTAGTGTCATAGCCAATGAGTCAAAAGCACGCCTGAAGCATGGTAGACCATTAGGTTCAAAGGATCAAAATCCTAGAAAAAGAAAATTAAAAGGTCAAAATGACACTATGAAAAAACTTGATATAGAAAGTCAAGATGTGAGTAATTTTCGTATCTTTGAAGGGATCAATGAACTTGAGACTCAAGAAAATAATGAACTATCCATAAAATCAAGTGATGATGAAACAAATCTGAATTGATCAGAAATAGTGGTGCATAATGTTTTTGCATACAATGTTGCATAAAAAATTATGCAAAATTGTGAGGATCTTGAGCCTCAATCTGTTGTAGGATGTCGACAAAGAAATGATTGGCCAAAATGGCAAGAAGCAATTCTATCAGAATTGAATTCACTTGTCAAGCGCGAAGTTTTTGGGCCTATAGTACAAACACCTAATGGTGTTAAATCTGTTGGCTATAAATGGGTTTTTATGCGGAAAAGGAATGAGAAAAATGAAACACAAAAATACAAAGCACGTCTTGTTGCACAAGAACTTTCTCAAAGGCCTGGTGTCGATTGTGAAGAGACATACTACCCGTTATGGATGCAATAACATTGTGTTATCTCATTAGTTTCACGGTCCATGAGAGGCTTGAAATGCATTTGATGGATGTGGTTACAGCCTATCTCTATCGATCACTCGATAATGAGATATACATGAAAATTCTTGAAGGATTCAAAATGCCCAAAGCATACAGTTCAAAGTCTCGGGAAATGTACTCAATTTGATTGCAAAGATTATTGTATGGTTTGAAGCAATCTGGACGCATGTGGTATAACTATCTTAGTGAGTATTTATCCAAGGAAGGTTATATAAATGATGCGATTTACCCCTGTGTGTTTATAAAGAAAAAAATATCAGAGTTTGTTGTACTTGCTGTTTATATTGATGACGGGCAATCGATTATTAGAAGAACGAATTTGAGATGAAAGATCTCATAAAGACAAAATTATGTCTTGGTTTGCAAATAGAGCATTTGACAAATGGTATCTTTGTTCATCAATTTGCATTCATAGAAAAGGTGTTGAAAAGATTTCATATGGATGAAGCACATCCATTAAGTACTCCAATAATTGTTCGATCACTTGATGTGAATAAAGACCCATTTCGACCCCAAGAAAAGAATGAGGAAATTCTTGGTCCTGAAGTACCATATCACAGTGCAATTGGTGCACTAATGTATCTTGCTAACACTACAAGGCATGATATAACCTTTTCGGTTAATTTGTTAGCAAGATATAGTTCTGCTCCTACTAGGAGACATTGGAATGGAATCAAACACATATTACAATATCTAAAAAGGACTATCGATATGGGTTTATTCTATTTTAACCATTGCAGTCTAGACCTTGTTGGTTATGCTGATGCAGGATATTTATCTAACCCACATAAAGCTCGATCTCAAACAGGTTACGTATTCACATGTGGGGATATTGCCATATCTTGGAGATCTACGAAACAATCCATTGTGTCCACTTCATCAAATCATACTAAGATAATAGCTATTCCTGAAGCAAGCCGAGAATGTGTGTGGTTAAGGTCCATAATACACCTTATTCGAGAAAAATGTGGTTTGAAATGCGGCAAAGTACCCACAATTTTATATGAGGATAATGCAGCATGCATAGCACAACTCAGGGGAGGATTCATAAAGAGGAGATAAAACGAAACACATTTCACCGAAGTTTTTCTATACACATGAGCTCCAGAAGAATAGTGATATCAACGTACATCATATTTGTTCGAGTGATAATGTGACTGATTTATTCACCAAGTCTTTGCCAACCGCAACTTTCGAGAAGATGGTATACAGGATTGGAATGAGAAAACTTGGACAACTGAATCGTAGTTTTCATTAGGGGGAGTAATATACACGTTGTACTCTTTTTTCCTTAATCAAGGTTTTATCCCACTGGATTTTCCTGATAAGGTTTTTAATGAGGCAGCAAGTAATGCGTATTAGTAACAACTATTTATACTTGTTACTTTACTAAGAATTTTATTTTACATGGACATCCAAGGGGGAGTGTTGTAAATGAATTAATGAATGTCCATTGTACCCTTTTTATGCCTATAAAAGGCATTGTAACTTGTATGGAAAAATACACAAAAATAAGAAAGATACAAAATTTCCTATTTTATCTCTCTACTACATTCTTCCTTTCTTGGTTGTTATTAGTTTAATTTTAGTACTTAGTTTATAACAAGAGAGATAAAATAAGAAACTTTTGTCTTTCTTATTTTTATGTGTTTTTCTATATAAGTTACAATGCCTTTTATAGGCATAAAAATGGTACAATGGACATTCATTTACAACACTTATTTTTTTTAAGTGGAGTATTTTTTATGTAAGAAATTTATCTAATGAACATTTTGTCTAATATACCCCTTTAAATATTTAAGCCCCTGAACTATCACATTTTTATTAGTTTCATTCATACTTAAATTATACATAATTTATGTTACCCCTTGATTTATATATTTCAGGTGCTAAAATCCTCTTGGTTTGACAGATGACAAAGTGCGTGTAACCACCTCCTTAGAGGCACGTGGGGCAAAAACAATGTCAACTACGTGGCTTTTGTATCCACAAATTAAGAGCTTGTTAGAGGTTCTGGAGACAGGCTACCTAAATCATGTAGCTTGTTTAGAGCAATAAGGAATTCATTCTAACAAATAAGATCTATCGATTGAGGGATATAGAAGCTAAGGCAAACAATCAGTACACGAATCCCTTCCTCTAAAAGGAGTGAACCCGACCACATCACGTTGAAATTCATACTCATACTAATCTACGAACCACCATTCTCTTTGATTTGTCCTTCCTGACCTCTCTTAAGCCTTTCAACAATCGTTTATCTACTTTTAAGTTATTTTTAATTTTTTAGAGTGTCTGATAAGTTTAAAAATAACTTAAAATAAATCTAAAATGACTTAAAATAAGTTATAAGTGAAAAGTATAACCCTTTCTACTTTTTTATTTTTTAACTTAAAAGTCATTTAAGTTTAACTTTGAAAAGTTACTTTTTAAAAGCTATTTTTTAAATCAATTCAATCGGGCTCTAAGTCATGAACTACAAACATAGATTGTGATGTAGTGGTGAGACTATTCCACCCTTAATCAGAGGTCTCGAGCTTGAGTATGAAAAAAAATTATGTTGGAAGCACCACCCCAGATGGGTCCTGCGGTGTGCAATCCAAATTTAGCCGGGGCTTCAATATGGGCTTCAGACACCGAATGAGAAACCAAAAATAAAAATTAAGTCATGCACCAAGCAAAATAATGAAAGGAGACAAAAGAAAGAACTTGTGAATATCAAGATACGCTCTTCAACCTCCCAATGTTTAGGATATTTTGTTCACGATACTTCATTCATTTTTACTTTTTACTTTTGTTTTTGTTTAGTTAACTTATTTATTTAGAATTTATGTTGTAATTAAAACCATTAGTAATCTAAACGAAATATGAAAAAAAAAAAAAGCATTTAAAGCTGTTTGGGAGGGTGAACACACTTGCATAACATATAATGAGCAGGAGGATTTAGCAGCTGAAAGTCATTGTTTAAGGGGTAACGTAAACTAGACATAAAAATGTGATAGTTTAGGGGAGTTTAGTACCTGAAAGTTATAACGTAAACTAGGCATAGTTTAAGTATGAAACTAATATAAATGTAATAGTTTAGGAGGGTTTTGATCCATTGTCTCATCTATTAATGAAATCTAAGTGACTGATACGTACCTCTTCTTGAAGAAACAACTTGTTTAACAGATTTTATCTTGAAGAAACTCGCAAAGGATTTCTGCTTGCAATTTGCAAACTGCTGTTGGATATGAGGTGATCAATTCTTTAAAATGATTCAGTCAGATTTGAATGCACAAGCACATATTTTTTGGAGGTGTCCACTAAAGAAAGCACAAACTACTTCAATCGCATTTATCTGATTTGAAGACTGTACAGATAGAGCAGCAAGAATTTGCAGTCATAGGTGGCTGTCTTGCTGTACTCCATATTCTTCAAAAACTTTTACTCTCCTGCAGCATATCTGCTTTCGTTGCCTTCAGCACTTTATCCGACAAGTACTTGCATCTTCTATATTCTAGGTTAGTGTTTTCTTTGGAACAAGCTGCCCCACTCGGTCGTACTTCTCCATAAATTTGCATTCCCAGTCTAGCAGAATTTGAAGTTCAGCATCACCAAGGCCTTCAAGGTTTCCATTAATATCTTCAGGTTTGAATGATAACAGAGCCAAGGCTCGGCTTGCTTCTCTTCCAGCAAACATTGCATATGAACTACCAGGACCATAGAACATCCTATTTGCACAGCCAAGCAAATAAATAAGTAGGTTTTGCAGACAAGAAACAGAAAAGAAGCCTGTAACCAGTCTACCATTCATTTTATAGTTCTTTAACTTGACAACAGAGTTCCAAAAAACTGCAGAAGGCGTCTCATTTATCATTTGATTAGTACACTCAGAGAATGCTATAATGTAAAAGTAAACTACTGATGGATGCGAATCAGAAAACAGAAATTTATCCGAGCTATATTTCAGAAGAATCATCCATGGCCCCTTTTACTAATTCTTTCTAGTGTTTGACTATCTAGTGTTCAAAGCCATACATGGGATCCCGTCAACTCTCAAGCAATTTTAAACACGTAGGATGAAATTCCATAACAGAAGCTGCAGATTTTTAAACGTCAGCCTTGTACTTATTTAAGGCCCAACAAAATCCTGCTACTGCAGAAAGAACATATCCTTTTCTAGGGTTAGCAATGACATATACTTCTAAGACTATGTTGTTCAGACACATAAAAAATGTCAAAGAAGATAAAAAGAAGCAAAATTTGATCCACTTTATCGTAATCAAAAACATGTTGGTTAGGCAGGCCCCCATGCCTTATTTGAGACTACTAAGGCAGGTGGAGCACTCTTTCATAAGGTAAGCAACATGTTCGTGTCGGATAGGCCAAAAGTAATGCATTTTGAGGACCCGACACAAGTGTGACAACATTTTTAGAGAGTCCAAGCAACATAGTTTTAAGATTCCCTCATTAAATTAGCAGGAACAAAGGACATTGGAGATATCTTTTCTTAACTGTAGATGCATGTGACTAGAAGAACATATGCCATCGGTGGATGCAGGTAGGGTTTTCACCAAGGTAACTTAAAATATAAAGAAAACACAAAAAGAAGTCAACAAAATGAAGTTCTACTAGTGAAAGCACAACACAAATACATTATTACGATGGCATCCAACGATATTTTATTTCTTTGAATGTTTTTATAGTTGCATCATTAGATGTATAGTCCATACTTCTCGTCTACACAAGGCACAAAGCACCTCTAAAAATCATCATTCCTTCGATTCCACAAGTCATTCTTGATAAACATCATTGCTAGACAAAAGGAAATATAGTTACTATAATTATCAGTTTATGGAAGCGGAGGAATATGCGTATTGTTGAGTAAAGTATATGTTTCCTCTCTTCACCATTCTGAGTATGTGTGTTATGAATCTTTTGGGAAGGATCGATTTACGGGGCGATATATAAGTCAGCTCGTTAAAGGGAGGCTGAAACCTTAGAATTCATTAAAAGAGAGAACTCTGATCTCTTCAACTCTTCAAAGGGAGACAGAAACCTTAGAATTCAATGGAAGAGAGAACTCTGATCTCTGAATTATGACTTCTTGATTTATTCATCAAAAGCCCCTTTAAATAGGAGTCTTATTACATCAATAGGAAGTCTAACTCTTATGGAAGTAGGAGACTATAATCCTATTCCAAACTAATAACTATAACTTAACCTAATCCTTGTGAAACTCTGAAACATAAATCCTATTCTAGAATAATAAATAAAGCAACTAAAAATATAATTAAATACTTAAATTAATGACTTCCAACGCATCCCTAACAATGTGCCTCACATTCACATTCTGAGTCTAAGCTTCTCATCTCCCTTCTATCTATACTTGTATTTTCAATTCCAGTACTTAGATTCTGCAGTAGCTATTGTCATTTAAGTTGAGTTGTATTTTTTATTTCACTGTTCAAAGTAATAGAAAAGGCATTTGGGAGTGAGTCCCTTTGTTACACACCCTCCCTGAGTTTTCTGAGCTTCAGTGCACCTTAAATGAGTCTTTGACAACACAGGAAGTTACAGCAAGAATATCATGCCCTCTTTTTCACCTGATGCAAGTAGTATTTTTTTACATTGTGTCTTGATGATTAAGCATAGATGAGACCGGACCCTTTTTCACCGTTTCTTGCTTTGCAAATTGATAGAATCCCTTGACGGGCTTTAGCAAGGGGTCTTAACACAATGGCATGCATCGCTATTGCCTATATGACTAGTTTCTTTTATGACGAAGAATGACTAAGGAGACTTGTGAATAGCTGCAAATGATGTTTGTGCAAGAGTCTATGCAGTGTTTTGTACGGTCCCAGTTCAAAATTAAAGATTTAGGTCACTTGCCCTATTTGATCATCAGAGGAAGTATGCCTTGGAATTTGTGTATTTGTAACTTTCCCTGTTGTAAGTCCTTAAGAACCACATTCCAATCATGGATTAGAGCATCGAACTTTTAGCACATTCCAATCATGGATCAGAGCATCAATCTTTGAAGTAGGTTGATGCTTAGTGGTAGTGCATACAATATCTCTAAGAGAAAAGTATTGAAAATACCCCTAAATTCAACGCAAATTATTAGTTTCATTCCCGAACTATTGACAGTCTTAAAAACACCCCTTTACTTGACTACCTGAACTTAAATACACCCCAATCTTGCAACATGATGAAATATACCCCTAAATTCTCGCCAAGTTTAGAAGTGCTTTTAACACTTCTCTTAGCTTTTTATTAAGACTTATGATCCTACAAGAGTTTGAGAGCACTTCCTATGTCAGGTCTCATGTGGCTGATCAGGGTGTATCTAAGTTTAGTTAGTCCAATAGAGAGGATGAAATTAATAATGTACGCCAAGTTGGTGTTTACAATACTTCTCTCCATCTCTAATGATAAGTTTCTATGTGCTTCAGCTAGACCAGTTAGCCAATTGTGTTTGGGTACCAACTCAGGTTCCTCTAATATCAATAATATACAGAACTACACTGCCTCTTTCTCTCGCAAGTCGTACCCTAACTCAAATCATCAAATTCAAAAAGTGTACAAACAATCAAATCAAAGCAAATACGCTCAAATCAAATCCAATGATTTTTCTGAGAGAGAGAGCCTAACTTGGAGGTAGAGACGTCGTAGATCTGTCCTCTAATGGCCATCAACAAAGGTTTTTCTGAGTCAGAACCATTATAAGCCCTAAGTTCCTCTTCCGTCATGTCGCCGAGATTGAGAGACTGTTTTTTGACAGGGACAAAGTCATCAGCAGAGAGGAACATGGAACAAACCACTTTGTAAGTCACCAGCATCATTGCTACAATGGTGAAGAACGCCGTCGCCGATAACCCTGTGTACTCGAAGATGATCTCTGTCGTCGTAGCCCATACCGTCGCCATTAGTTTGGTGGAGAAAACGGTTAAGGACCTGTAGTTAGTAGTCGTCTTCTCCAAGATGCTACCCGCAACAGGTAGAGAGAAATGAGAAAAAGTTTAAAATAGTCCACTATTTTTCAATTAGACTCAAAATAGTCCTATTTCTTTCTACTTGAACATTTCGGAAGCAGAAATGGAGAGAAGATTACAATATTAGAATCGAGAATCAAACTCTCTTATTATATGGGGATCGAACCCTCATTAATAAGTTGGGAGTTCATATAGTTAACCAACATCTACTAACGTTCATCCTAATCACTGTGAGTTTTTTAACGTAGCAATAAGTTGTGCACATGCTCCTCATATGTTTCCCTTTTATTGAGACGGTTCGATTGGTTATCTTTATAAAAATATATTATACTCATTTTTTGGGTACCAAAATTAGATCTTTTAAAATCATCTCAATCAAATCGGTTTCTCTTTGGTATCAGTACGGTTCGTTTAATTTTCATTTACTTTTTTTTACTTTTAAAGTATCATCTTAAAATACACAATTATTAAAATATTTCTTTCACAAGTGTGTTCTTGAAGAAGTATTTCAATTCTTCACCAACAAGTTAAGAATGTAAAACCTTGTGAGCGTATTGTTTGATCTTAAACTTTTAATAGGAGTGTTTGCATAGGTTTTTTTGTATTGTTTGATGACTTTTATTATAGTATTAAAAGACAAAGGCCCAAAGTCGTCATCAGAGGTCTAGGACTTAGGTTATATTTATATTTGAAAAATGTTATAAAATATATTTATATATAAAATTTAACATATTATTAATATATAAATATATTTACATACATGTACGGCTATTCGGTTCCTTTCGGAAATTTTTCATTTTTTATATAAATTAAAAAGACCATCTCAATTGTTTGATACAATTATATACTTAAATAAAAATCCACGCCTTTATTAAAAAATTATATTAATCGGCTCGATTCAATTGATTTGGTCGATTTGTTATATATTCTTTTGACACCCCTAGTTAGTGCAATATCATTTAGACTTCTCATTTTGAATCATTAGAGATTTCTTTCTTAGCTTTTTCCCTCTTTATCTCTAATCTCCAAAAAACCTTAAAATCTAAAACTTGCATTATATTTTCTTCAATAACATGATTTAAGTTTGGAAGTTATAATGTTTTTTTTGGAGCAACAATGGTAGAGAATCACCTCGAATTTATGGTAATTATGGTTTTATTTTTAAAAGAAATTTTATCAAATCCCATTACCACAAAAAAGAATTCAATACAAGAAGTAAACTTATGAATATACAAAGCCCTCCCTTTGTAACTTAGTTAATATATTAAAAGTTTTATGACTTGAATCAATGCCCCCTGAAATCTGTACTTCTGTTATTTGCTCTAATATTAATATCATGTTATTTATGTATTATTTGTGTTGAATACAATATATTTTTTCCAACTTCATAATCAATAGCAGAGACATCATTTTTCAATATCAAAATATATCACGGAAGAATTATACAACGTACTCCGGAAAAGCATTATGCAATGGTAACATAACTATATTGATTATGTTAATGTGAATAAATTGGACCTTGATGAGTTTAAGAAGATGGCAGAACTTTGTGGATACCTAAAGAATTCAATAAATTTTTGACATAGATGTGGAAGATCTGGTAATAGATGGAGGTTGATGTCTACGGATAATAAACATTCCAAATGATAACATGATCGAAATTTACTTCGAACACTTCGACTCATATTTCATTATAGAAAAATGTGGCTTCTATACATAGCTCAAATATTGTAGATAATAATCGACAAAAACTTGTTCAAAAAAGAGATCGTGAACTTCCCTTAATTTAATCCACAAACATACATGCATAATCCCATTTTAGCTCTAATATGTTTTTTTTTAAAGCAAGCAAGATTTTAAAAGTGTAGTAATTACTCATGAGATTAAGAATGGAAAGTGAAAGTCAAGATGGGGTGAATTAAAAAATCCTTTAGTCAACTTTCTTTGTGGGATAGTCGACTCATCTGCAGATTAATATAACAGTATAAGAAAAGAATAATGCAGGAAGTAAAAGACTCAGAGAGTTTTTATACTGGTTTGGAACATCGGTGTGGTGCCTACTTCCAGTCCCCTTGTGTCATTTATCTGTCGTTCTGAACTTTTCTTTTGTAATTTCATTCTTCTATGATATTGTGTCACAACTTACCGGAACAATATGAGAATCATATCTCGTGGCCTTTGTAAAGTCATGCTGAAGATGTAAACATACAAGTTGAATTTGAAAACTCATGATCTTCAAAAATGATCAATTATGATTGAGCAATTTGTTCACAAATTCATCTGCCAAAAAGCATTCATTTCTGCCTTTGATTCTTTTCAAAATTATACACAAACTTAATCAGACATCTCAAATGACAGTGTTCTCTAAGATGTCTCAAATTTTGGACCATGCCTATTGCTGATGCATTATACATTCTCTGTCAAATCTTTGTAGTTTTTACATTAGCTAGGTATTTATGCTTGTCATGACTCAAAATCAAGGATAAATGTGAAACTTGTACTATCTCAATGTTGAAGTCATCTTTTCGTTTCTTACCTATTTTTTTACATCAACATTTTTATGTATCATCTATGTTATGGTACAGGTTCTAATGCTCATTGTGTTGTGAATATAAGGACTAAGAAGCACTAATTCTACCTCCTTTTACATTTTGATTTGGTGGATGGTGTTGAGCTGAAACCTCAAAAAGTTCAAATAGATTTCAACCTGCAAAGTTTTAGAAATATATGTCGTAAGAGAGTGACTTTTGATGTGACGTGATTACATATTAGATCTTGACAATCCATGTTGCTTAGATTCATCAAAAATATCGATACATGTCGGATCCTTCAAAATTAGTACTCCCTTTGTCTCAATTTATGTGGCACTTTTCATTTTTCGAGAGTCAAACAGTTTATGTTTGACCGGGAATTTACGCATGAAATTTTCAATTTTTTTGAAATAAAATTTATATATTTGTAAACTACGTAAAAAGTACTATAAGTCACAACAATAGATAATTAAAAATATTTAAAAGATCTATGAAAAATTTATTGTCAAAGTTAGACTTGTATGAATTTCGAAATCCGAAAAGTGCCACATAAAATGAGACCGAGGGAGTAATTTTTTAAAAGATCCAACACAAGTGTAACAAAATATTTGGCGAGTCTGCACAACTTAATCGATAATTGTATTTTAGGATGGATAGAATAGTTAACATATATTGTTGGTCATTGGACAAACTATTCTATATATATGTCCACTACTTTTATTTAAAGATCCAAACATGAATTTCTTATTCCTTAGCACAAAGTGCTTAAATACCATTATGCTCCCCTAAATGGTATGAGTTTCATTATGCTATTATTTTTGGGATGTACAGATTTTCCTTGATTAAGATTTAACATGTCGGGTCCGTGCTAAAAGCACGGACTTCCTACTTCTAGAATATATATATATATATACACTAAATTATTTAGCATAGCTATAATTAGAAAATATCACTACTCATCACTAACATTTAATAATATTTTCATGGGACCACTTTCGGTTTTTTATAACCAAAATACATTACCATAGTTTCGGTTTCCTCCAATTATTAAGTGCATGTTTGGAAAGTCACCAGGTAATTGAAACTGGTGTCATTACTAAGGTAGTAATTATCAGCATTGTAATTACACAATCTAGTAATTATGTTGACATGTTTGTTTGCCACGTCTAATTACAAGGTAATTACATGTGTATTGTTTGGTTTCACAAGTGTAATCATAAGGCTATATTTAATTTTAAAAATAAAAATTAATTATTTAAAATCAAAAAATTATACTAGGCAAATAAGGGCCTTTATAAATGCTATTAAATTAAATATTTAAGATATACATATATTGTCTCTTGAAAATATATTAATTAATAAACATATGTTTTTAATTAATATTATAAAAAAATGGGAAAAGGGTCAAATATCCCCTAAACTATGCGAAAATGTCTAGATATACCCCCGTTTGAAGTTTGGCTCATCTGTGCCCTCGCCGTCCAAGTTCTCATGCATATATGCCCTTGTAGACGTTAGTTGCTTTTCTGGAAATAACCAATTCATTTTCCCTTTCTTTAAATAATAAATGGAATTGTCACATCTCCTTTTAATTACCACGTGGCATTTATTTATATTTAAAAAATGAATACACCTCTTTTAAATAGGATATCCGACCCAAGGTGGTCGGAATTTGAATTCCTCCGACCAGATCTAAAATGAGACATTTGACATTTGAAACACAGTTGTTTTGGGGTCGTTTGCTAGTTGCCTTGCTAGACCAATGAGGTGTGTGGGTTGGTGTGTTGTCGGCTACCTTGGGGGTAGTGTTCTGAGCTCGTGGTGGTCAGAGTTATTTGGTAGTTGTTTGTCCAAGGTTGTGCGAATTAGTGAGCTCATTGGAGCTCTATTGTTTGCTCATGTATAGAGCTTGAGGCTCGCCTTTAATGGTGTTTTTCTTTTAGGAGAAAGTGATGGGTTTGGTTGGAGATGGCGTTTCTCCGAGCAAAGGAATTTGGGTCAAATATGATTTGTCGGCTTATGTGAAATATCCACCAAAGAAATTTGGATCGGATAGAATTTACGATTCAGATATCCAATTTTAAAAAGGTGCATTCATTTTTTAATATTGATAAATGATATGTGGTAATTAAAAGGGGATGTGGCAATTTCATTTGCTATTTAAAGAAAAGAAAAATGAGTTGGTTATTTCCAGCAAAACAACTAACGTCTACAAGGGCATATATGTGCGAAAAGTTGGACGGTGAGGGCTCAAATGAGCCAAACTTCAAACGGGGGGTAAGTCTAGACATTTTTGAATAGTTTAGGGGCATATTTGATCCTTTTCCCTAAAAAAAATAATAATTGATTTATATTTTTCAATTTAGTATATTTTAATTAAATTAATCATAAAAACTAAAAGTACATAATTTCTATGAACATCATGAAATGTATGTTTGACAAAAAGATCATATTATAAATATAATGTCATAAAATTATAAAACATTTGACAAAAAAATAATCTATCAAGACTAACTTTAAAAAAAATAGCTTGTAATGTAAAATATCGAGTCAATACTCCTAAAACAAATGAAATTGAAAATATAGCATAAGTTCTAAACTAAAAACAATTTTTTTAGCATACTACCCTAATGTCAAATTTCAACATAACATACATAAATATGATTAAAAAGAAAAGGAAAACGTAAGTTCATAACTTTATTCAACAATGAATTCTACTTTAATTTAAAAATTATAATACTAACAAAATCATACTAATGATTTTTTTTTATAGAAGATACGAAAAATTACATGTAATCACATGAAGTAAAAGTTGAGAATAAGAAGGAAATGAATTATAAATAATATTAAAAAAATTTAGAAATTAGAATAATAAAAATAAAAATAAAAAATACATTAAAACGAAAAAACTAATACAAAAATAAAACGAAGAAACTAAAAAGTAATCGGCTTGTAATTACACCATGTAATTACCAGCAATTCACAACATCCCTTTGTGAATTGAAGAGTGTAATTACACCTGCCAATTACACTCAATTACCTGCTAACCAAGTAATTACATGCCCAACCAAATAGGATAAACAGTGTAGTTACACCAATTACACCAAATTCAATTACCAAGGTGGGCTTTCCAAACAGGCCCTAAGTCATTTTTTGAAATATGTTTTCTCTAGTTATAGTTTCAATAGCTATTGTATATATATATATTTTTAATACAAATTTGACTCTTTAACTTAATTAATGAGGGTAATTTAGGTTATTAAAAAGGTTAATAATCCCACAAATCATGGTTATTGTATATGATTAGAATTCTTACCAAATATGACTTCCTAAATAAATATGTCAAAAAGTGACTTAATAAACGGTTAGTGATACAGGTCCAAGTACTTGTTACATGGATTTGACTAAAGCAACAGGTTCTTTGAAATGTAAACCAGCTATGAAGAGGAGCAACTCATTCGTTTTTTTTGAAAAAAAAACAAAATGGGGGAAAAGTAAAATGTTAAATTCCCTAGATACAAGTGTTCAGAGATGAACTTGCCATTAATCAACAAATACAAGCCAACCAAGCTCCATAATTAAGGCAATTTTCAAGCGAAACTGGGCATGAAATGTTCTTTCCTCTCTGCCTCTACATACTTTGGCTATTTTAGTATACTCACAGAATATACACGTATAGCAAGTCATTTGCTAAGTTAGAACCTTGACACAATGGAAGAGGTGGCACCAACAGATATACATACCATCTACATTCATAGATCTCTCCTACGTACTGTGATTTTCAGGACACAATTTCGGACGTGCTAATGCCAGTCCAAGAGAAACCACCACCCTCAATTGGCATGGAGCCTTTTTTCCATTTCCAAAAAGAAATATGTACCAACGTGATAGAGCTGCGAAAAAGTCATTGCATGCTGCAACATGAGCTTGAATTCATCTTCTCCTGCCATAATAAAGGCCACCACCTGAATGATGCAGATAGCGATGACGTGAGCCACTGCCCCTACCAGGTGCATCCCATGTGCTGCCCCTATGAGAAACCCTACTCCCACTGCTTTGAGTCCAGCTTGGTGGCTGGTTCCCTAACCCATTTAGCTCTTCCTCCTCTCTATCATTGTACTCCAGAACCAGCCTCTTGATGTCTTGCTTTTCTTCAAGTTCAGCTGCTTCTTTCTGTTTTGTGCTCTGAATGAGGGAGCAATCACGAGGAATGAGCATTTTCTTTGTCTGTTGCTTATTACCTCGCTTCACGAGAACCTTCACTGGAACCTCCTTACTTCCTCCAGCCCCTTCATCCAATGTCTCATCACCACTCTCCCCTTCAACCCCGCGATGGTCCTTGGTTGGGCCCTCAAAGACATTCATTGGTATTGTCATGTTTAGTGTAGGCCTTCCCCGTAATTCCAATTTTCTTGAATCCAAACTTTCCTGTGAACTCATGTAACAATAACCGTCAGTAAAAAGGGGACAACTTTTCATGTGTAAATTATAAAGGGAGTAGCTAATTTGCAATTAAATCTGCAAGCATAATATATCTTCAATCATCATTTAATTCCTTTATATTTTATCAAATTGATTCCCTGACTTCTAACTTCTACAGTGGAGGGGGTGGGGGAGAAGGAAGACAGAAAGAACCATCAGCAGACCAGAAGTCCTATACTTGCCTGCATCAGAGCCCGAAGCTCTCTCTCAAATTCTGCTTCCTCCAGAGGATCAACCTCTGCAACCTTTGACCTGACATGTACTTTATCCTCCTCATCAGAACCCGGTCCATCGCCCTCATCAGATTCATCCTCAGTGTCACACCTATCATCCCGATTCCAATCATCTGTCTCTTCATCATCATCATGAGCCACATGCTCAATGGTGCCATTCTCTGAATCACTTTCAGTCTCCACAATATCTTCATGCAATCCATTCTCCTCAATGCCATTTGAAAGGCTTTGCCCATTTACAGACATTCCAGAGGTAGTTCTGCTGGGAATTTTCTCAGTCTCAGAGTGCTTCTCATTGTTGGTTTTTTCAGATGTAAATATGCGCTCATGTTCCTCAAGGTCAACTAAAGCAGCATTGACTTCTTCAATTGATGCATATCTCGTCATGTTAGGACGTAATTCAGCAAATAAGTCCTGGGAAAAATGTGAGCTCAATTTGAGAAAGATTTCCATGAATGAAGGGTTAATTCTTGTGGAACTTAACCCATAGAATGGCCATCATAATTTAAAGCAAAGAAAACTAACAAAGTCACACCCGAAATTTCAAAATTTTGCACTCCAATATTTATAGAAAAATCACATTGATCTCCAGAGAAATTTGTAGGAAGAAACCCTAAACCTTGAGCCAACATCTATTTTGACAAAACATTCAAAAAATATTATTGCAAGCACCTTTCTATCTTACCACCACTGTTTGGCCCAGCATTTACTAGTTTGAGGAGCTGCATTTCTAGAGAACTTTTTGGTCCAGCAAAATTTACTAGTTCGAGGAACTGCATTTCTAGAAAAATAAAGGCCAGATCAAGGGAGTATTTGCTAAAGAGGAATATAAATTTCCATGTTGGTACTTCCACTACAGAGATTTTTGCCCCTGAAGTAGCAAAATACAATTATTTCTCTTTCCATTTTTCCCTTTAGTTGAAAGATTTGCATGTTGTAACTTTCAGGTCCTCCTGATTTGTTGGACCAGGTGACTATTGCTTCACTCCACAGTAACCTACATTCATAGTCTGGACTAACCTCACAAGTGTTGAGAAGCACGGACACTAAAAGAGCACTTTTTTAATGACCAAAAAGTCCGTCTAGAGCCAAGGCCAACTGCAGCCTTCAAAACTCAGGGGTGATGAGCGAGCCCCTCTAACCTCTTCACTCAAATACTGGAATACGTTCGTTTGGTGCATGGCTCAAACTTGTGACCTAAGCACAAGTCCCTCAACCTTGGTCAATTCAGCTAACCCTGGGGGGCTTTGAAAGAGCATTACATTGCCACTTACATGTAAAATTGTTTGTGTATTTGATAATACAGGTAACCATTACTTAGCTAAGGCAATATAAACTAATGCTTTCACATAGGACAGTACAGATTAAGAGCCCGTTTGGATTGGCTTTAAAAAAGTAGCTTTTACATCAACAAATAAAAAGTCAAACTTAAATGACTTTTATGTCAAAAATAAAAAGTAGGGAGAGTCCTACTTTTGGTTTTAAACTTTTTTTAAGTCATTTTTAACTTATTTTAAGTTATTTTTAACTTTGTCAAACACTCCCAAATGCTAAATCCAAACAGGCTCTAAATCCCCTCAACACATAAATCCTACCATTGCAAAGAAATATAAAATCACAAAACCAAACAACAAAAGAAACTGACTGAAGCGAAGAGCGTAAATGTGACATCAGACCTTCATGCACACAACAATTTTGTACGTGATATAAGTAGGCAGTTTGCATATTTTCAGCCAGGAATGGATGTATTTGCTTATAGTTCCCAATACTGTGTAAGACTACGTAATTACATTTTTGACTCACAATTGTGGGGAACAGCTTCTAATGTACTTTATGTAATGTTATAGGGCAAAAGTAAGTTACGTTTCTTCATTTCTAGTGATGAGTTTTTGCATAGTACAGGCATGAATAGAGATGGGTAGAGAATCTAAAGGAACCAACCTGTAAGTCAAACTCTATATCCAGGGGGAGTACACCTTTGTTGAGTATGTATCTCTGGAAATGTATTAGGAACCGATCAAGTTTTCGCTTTGATGAACCTCGATCAAAGTAGTGTCCACAGGTTTCAAGCAGCGTAATAACCATCCTGATGCGGAAACAATCCTCGGGAGGATCCAATACATCTTGCTGAGGGGAAAAAGACAGACTTGCATAAGATGGCAGTAAATGGTTCTCTCGAATACGAAATTAAACTAGGAACGAAAGTAATTGAATTTCATCTAAAAATCCCAAATCTATGGCATAACAAAGGCCACCAGAATCCATCAATGACATTCTTTTCTTTTGATAACCAAGAAATCCCCGAGGCCACCAGTATGCAAGCAATGATAACATATTACTAACATAAGTCGAATAAAGTGGCATGAGTGGAAATCCTGAATATTGTAGAAGTTCTATAATAATATTTTAAGAGCATGAAAGCTGGTAGCGCAGGTTGGATCTTTAGCCTAAATTCGTTCGTTTCCGGTTGAATGAAGCCTATTCATTTCACAAATACATATCGATGACTGTGAAATAATAAGATAATTATATGCCATTATTGCCAGATTTCCTTTCACAAGGATAGCCACGGTAACGCCCCGTCAGTGTTGTCAAAGGCTAAAAGCTCAAAATAAGCTCTCCAGGTCTAATGGGCCTTTAAGCTCAATCAAAGTGTGGGCTTTAATTTAAAAAGGCACATGAAGGGAAAAAATATATATGTAATTCCAGAAACAAATTAACAAACTCATTCATAATGTTTTCCTTAACAACTAATCTACTTATTTGCCGATTATATTTGTTTTTTAGTACCACTCTATTTCAAGACAGAACACATGGGCAATGAGGTGCATGCCTTGGTGCCTTGCCTGCTCAAAAGCAAGGCCTAAGTGAGGCAAAGCACCCTCCTTGAGCTTCAAGGCTTAAATGCGCCTTAAATGAGTCTTTGACAAAAATGCACCTCTTCAGGAACAAGTTGTCCACCATGAGGTTCGTAAAGCTAATTACAATAGCCATGAAACAAGGTTATGAAAACCACAGTTTGAGAAACTTCATTTTTTGTGTTCAAATTTATTCCATCAGTTTTCCGTGGTTTATAACCAGTTAGTTTGAGCGTATCTGTCATCTTCAAGTCATGTCATTGTTTCAAGGATTCTTCAGAATGAGAATAAGTTCCAACACCGGTCTTGCAATTGCAGAGCTTATACGTTCCAACGAGAACAGGCCACGCAATGCCATATTCTAACAGCCAATGCTAACATAGACTGTTCTCCAAAATAAATAGTACATAATGCGTATGCAACTGAAGATTGGTTAAAAGGACATCCATACCTCTGACGTTCCATGGCCAAAAACGAGAATCAAATAGAGCGTATCAAATATCACCGAGGAATCAACAAGTTCATAGTTATACAACTCCCCTAGGAAACGCATGTGAGCAATACGTCTTTGCTGCATCCCATAGTCATTCAACTCTAATCCCACCCTGATCTCCTCCAGAACCTGTAGAAATTAGAAAGTCGAAATTTCAATTGCAAAAGCGACATCAAGTGTATGACGCAATTAAATCGTATACATCGGTCGAATAGAGCAGAATGAACATAGAGGAACCATAGAGCAGACCGTAAGCAATTTGGGATTAGGGCTATTTGATTGATCGATTGGTATAGTGGTTAAAGATGCATAAGCCTTTTAGCACTAGTAGAACAACGTCACGAGGTTATTTGTGGTTACTTACAAAGCATGATGAGATTAAAAAAAAAAGAGAGAAAATAAAGAAGGAAAATCATTAAGATCTAAATTTATATACGCCACATAAATGTGGTTCAAAAATTGAAAAGGACTGTTCAAATTAGGAGAGTTAATGAACGCGGGTCAAATTAGGATGTTTTAGAGGTGTCAATAGGATGGCTTAAAAATGGCTGAGTCAATAAACTGGTTAAGCATTGACAAACTATTCGACATATGTCATACCTAGCTTATTAATGCCATAATAGTCTTTCTAGTCTAAGAGCAGCCTGAAATTGGAAGTTCAGACTCAACGTGAAGGAAAGTGCTTCTACTCTCTCTTTTTTTATAAGATGTGCTTCTACTCTCTTTTTTTATAAGATGTGCTTCTACTCTCTATGATCCCTCCACATAGTGGTACATCACCAGACTTCCCTTAGCTTTCCTTCTTAGGACCCAACCCGCCAACTTGACTCAATACAAATTCAAAGTTCTCCCTTTGCTGTTTTAATGCACTGAAAGAATAACAAGACTTAACAAATCCGATATTTAACGTGATAAGACAGCTTACAATTGCTATGCTATTTCCAGTTCCTATCTTCTAAGCTTGTTATTTGGAAGCTATAATTTTGGCTTAACATAATGATTTTATGCAATGAAAATAAATTTTGGTCAAATAAATTTATTAAATAAATCTAGATAGTTAGATGTGCACATACGAGGACCAAAATATTTTTTTAAAAATAGTTACAACCATAAGGTTCCAGTCAGAGGTAATTATATTTTCAGAAATTAAATTTCATTGTTAATAGTATATTATAGAATTTATTATGAGCGAAAAATGAGTACACACACCATTGAAGTGTAAAATACTTTGTTTAAGAATTTGTTCATCCCTACCCTTAACATTTCAGTAGACATATAAAAATTCCAAGACATTTTTCTTCAGATTTCATTTTGAACATTGCAAATTTCAATGTTGAAATAGAACTTTTTTTTCTTATACTTCTTTCTTTTTCCTGGCAGTGGTAGTTTTTTCCAAGATGGGCAGAATTCGATCTACAATAATTTAGAAAATACTAAAATGAAGAGATTGACAAGTTATTATGGACCCATGACCATCACATTTCTCACATTTCCAGAGCAGGTCATGTGGGACATTTGTGGAGCTTCGTCACAGAAGATGGAGTTGCCGCGGCAGTCTGGTTCGTGGGGTGTCTGGTTCCTGTTGGTTGGTGGAACAGTGAAGAAAGGAAAAATGGGTTTATTTGGGTGTGAGTTTTTGGGGTTATAATTATCCAGGTGGGTTTTTTAATTGTGGGTAAAAATTAAATAAAATTTGGATACACCGTAAAGATCATGACACGTGTGTCAGTTCAAACTTCAAAAGGTATATACAGGTCATCAGTGTCCAAAGTGTAACAAAGGGTATTTAGATACCATTTACGATAGTTCAGGGTTACATTTTTCCTTTTCCCGACCTCTTTTTTATTTCCTCTCTTTGTTCCCTTTGAAGGTTGTCAACATATCCTTAATGTTGAAGAATGCAATCTTTTTTTAGATTTCTTTTAAGACGGCTAAGATGCCCGAGGAATGGAGCTGGAGTACAATGGTTTTGTTGTACAAGAACAAGGGTGATGTACAAAATTGAAACAACTAAAGGGGTATTAAGTTGTTTAGCCACACTATTAAAGTTTGGGAGAGTGGTAGAGATGAGAGTGAAAAGGGGTGTGTCTATTTCTAAGAATCAGTTTGAATTCACGTCAAGGCGTTCAACCACAGAAGTCATCCATCTTGTGAGAAGCCATCCATCTTGTGAGGAGACTGATGGAAAAATATCAAGAAAGGAAGAGGGACGTATAGTGTTCATTGATCTTGAGAAGGCCTATGATAAAGTCCTGAGGGAAGTTTTCTGCCAACGTCTAGAGGCAAGAGGTGTATTGGTGGCCTACATTAGGGAGATAAAGAACATGTACGAACGAGCTAAAACACGAGTAAGAACAGTGGGAGGAGACTTAGAGCACTTCCCTATGGACATGGGATTACACCTGGGGTCAACTCTTAGTTGTTTCTATTTGTCTTGGTGATAGACGTATTGACGCGAGACATTCAAGATGAGGTGTCGTGGTGTATGTTATTTGTGGATGACATAGTATTGATTGATAAGACGCACGGTGGAATTAATGCTTAGTTAGAGTGTGGAGATAAACTTTGGAGACTAAAGGGTTCAGGTTGAACAAGACCCCGACAGAATATGTGGACTACAAATTCAATGATGCCATGCATGAGATAGGCATAGAAGTGAAACTTAACACACAAAATATCCCCAAGAGAGATGATTCAAGTATCTTAGGTTTGTAATCCAAGGGAGTTGGGACATCGGCGATGATATCACACATCGTATTGGTGCGGCATGGATGAAGTGGAGGCTTGCCTCCTAGTCTTGTATGATAAAAAGGTACCGCCGAAACTCAAAGAATAGTTTTATACAGTGGTGGTTTGACATTGTTGTATAGGACTAAGTGTTGGCCTGCATGCCAAATTTCATTTATTTATTCTATTAAGCACTTTTTTCACATCATTATCTTTGAAAAATGCCACCCATGTCAAGAAGATGAGGATGTTGAGGTGGACGTGTGGTCATACTAGGAGCCATAAGATTAAAAATGAGAATATCTGGGATAAGTGGGAGTGGCCTCTGTGGTGGACAAAATAAGGGAAGCGAGACTGATATGGTTTGGACATGTGAAGAGGAGATGCATAGACACACTAGTGACGAGGCGTGAGAAGTTGGCTATAGAGGGTACGATGAGAGGCAGAGGAGGCCGAAGAATATTGGGGAGAGTTGATAAGACAAAATATGATGCAGCTTCATGTTACCGAGGACATGACCTTAGATAAAAGGGTGTGGAGGACACGTATAAGGGTAGAAGGTTAGTAGATAGTGTAGCGTTGTCTTGCTTATGGTGGTTGGTGTTTGCGATGGTACTAGTCATATTATTGTAGTTCTTATTTTTAATTTTTATCATAGTTTATTATTGCTTTTAATAATCTGTCATATTACGTTGTTTATTATATTTCAATTACCACATGATTTTATTGTTGTTTTGGCTCCTTATCAGGCCGTCGGTTCATTGTTTTCTTGTTATTTGCTATTTTTTTTATGACAAGGGAAATCTGCGGCCGCTACCCTTTGGGTACATAGGGTAAAACCCCCACTCCTATGCAATAGCTCGCAAACCACATAAAAAAGGTAACCCACACTAGGCAAGCCCAATGCGACGAGCTCGACCCAGAAGACAAACCCCTTGCTTTTGTTGGCAAGGGGTTTCGAACTTGAGACCTCAAACATGAAAGTCTCAGGCCCACAAAAACAACCTCCCTACCTCCACGAGGTAGTGATAAGGTCTGCGTAGATTCTACCCTCCCCAAAGTCCAAACCTTGTGGGATTTCAATGGGTATGTTGTTGTTGTAGTAAAGTTGTATTCTTCATCATTAAGGACTAGGCTTCTAGCAACCTCCAAAAGGCTATAAGACCATAATGAACTAAAAGTAGAAAATAACAGTAACTATAGAGATCCTAAAATGTCTACAACTATTCAGCTTCTTCTATACCCTCTTCTTTACACCAAATGTACAAAGTATTGATACAATTCTCTTTGATTTTCTGGATTGAGTTAGAGATATCCTCAGGCATTTGTTGTTTCTGTCTCTATATTGACCACCATATGCATGATGGTACTAGATTCCACCATTCTTTCTGGTTCATGCTCCCTCCTCTCCTTTATCCGGCAACTGACTAGATCAGCCGTGTGTTCTGGCCTTACCCAATTTTCTTGAGACAAACCTAGAAACATAGACCAAATCTGTGTAGTAATCTTACAATGAAGAAACAGGTTACTATATTTGTTTCCTCATTTCCTTGCAAAAGAAAACATTGGACATAATCTGGAAGTCCCTCCTCAAATTTTTCATAAGTGAGACATGCTCTTCTGGTTACCAACCAAGTAAAATCAGGTAGTATACCTCTTGTGTGCAGTTGTCATTCCCTGAAAAATCTGGTATTTTTATCACCTTGTTTCAACCATAGTACTCTAGATTAGGGCTATTCAAATCCGAACTGAAACAAATAACTCAAAAGTCGAACCGAAAAAGAGTTACTGGCTTATTAGTAATAGTTCTTGGTTTAGCAGTTTCAGTAACGATTTTGATCGTTTTATATATTGGTTTATCAGTTCTTAATGGTTGGAGATATTTTCTCAACGGGTTAACTGATTACCCGATAATAAAACTAATAAATTACATTTATACCATTCAGTATACAAAGTCCTTGAGACTTAGGGTTTAGGTTTATACTTCCATTTCTCATTGTCTCAAACTCTTGGTTATTCTACAAGGTGCCAATGTTTGGTTCCAAGCAAGATGCAATCTATCAACTTATGTGCAGGTTCATTTGGTTTGTCACCTTGTTCTAAGAGATTTTCAATAATTTATTTTTTGTTTGAAATCTAAACGTTAAACGGATATCGATCAATAAACGACAAACCGATATCTTAATGGTTTTAGCATGTCTACAAACCGATAAACTTTAAAACCGAACCAAACTGATCAATATGCAGCCCTACTCTAGATTTCTATCTCCATTTTGACTCTTCATTCTTGGCCATTTCCTCTGGTTCTACTACAATTGTTGCTCATACCATCATTTCATCCTCACCTCTGTACCTCCACGAGCTAGTGGTAAGGTCTGCGTACACTCTACCCTCCCTAGACCCCACCTGGTTTCACTGGGTATGTTGTTGTTACCATCATGTCATCCTCAGACAGGTCTCTGCCTTCCTATATTAGATCAATATCAACAAATTCCTCTAGCACACCTTTTTGTGTTGTTGGTCATTTTGGTTCTGCTCCATTCTTTCAGTTTCTGTTTCAGCAGCCTAAGTTTGATGTTGAGTTCGTAGTCTGAAAGGCTACTATATTTAAATTCATACCAGAAGTTTCTGAAATCTTTGCCAAGTTTTATTTTAGATTATTTTGTTCGTTCCATCTAGGATTTCGCCACTTCTAAAAGCAAATAAAATCAGTGTGGTCGTGTCATCCAAAATTACCCGAACATAAATATCTATAGCAACTAAAATTGCAAAATCCTAGTTAAGACAATAATATTGGAGGGGTTCATAATCAATAATTCCGCTTTAATTATATGGGTGGGGTCAAATCAATACATATGGATCGGTTAATTTAATTCACATTAGATTAACACTTGGATCAATCATACACTGCCACATGACTCTTTAAAAAAAAATAAAGCCCTGTCTAGTCAACATTAGTTTTAGGGGCATTTTTAAGCCAAAAAAGGACATTGAGAGCATCTTTGGTCCAATAGGTGGAAGGAGGATATTCTTTAGCCAAATTCAATAGGTTCGGGGCATTTTTAAGCCAAAATATAACGTTGAGGGTATTTTCGGTCCACTAGGTAGAAGGAGAGTATTTTCGAGCCAAATTCGATACGTTAGGGGCATTTTTGGCCTTCTTCTGAAAAAATAAAAAAGCATTGGCTCAACTGTAGGTCAGAATATACTTAAAATGTGATAAGCAATTAATATTCATGCAAATTTTTCAGCTGCAGATATATCCCCTTTTTGCCAATTCCATTACATTATACAAAAGAAATGCATAGTTAAGATGAAAATATTCATTACTCTTTTTTTATTGTATATACTCTCAACTCTTTTCTGAAGATAGTAGTAAGATATAGCTATTCTCCTTAAGAAGACAGTAGTAAGAGACAGATATTCTCCTACATACAGCTTTCACCTTTTCTCGTCTTCACCAGGTTGGTTTTACGTTTTTTTTTTTTCTTTTAAATTTCTTTCTTGGGTCGTCCATTGCTGCAGTTAATGCGATGTTAAAGGAGCTGGAAATAAGTTTGAAGATCAAAGGATTGTATATGCTTTAAGTAGTGAAAGTGACAGACATTTGTGCATTGAGAAGGACAAACCTCATCAACAACGGCAACAGAAAAATCATCATGATAGCGGCTTAAACAAGCAGTAAGTGATGCAATCAAATGAATCTGACCATACTTGCCCCTGTGAACTTTCATGAAGCACTTCAAAAGGTATGCCTCACATTCACTCCAAGGAAGCTTACGAAGTTGTCTGAGCACATGCTCTAATGAAGACTTGTCAAGATCCGAAAAGAGCAATTTTCTTATGTACTGCATAATCCACGGCATAAAATTTAAATTCTGTAGTTCCTGTTTATAAACCACAGAAGTTGCAAACTACATGTACCTGATGCAGAGGAGGCCGAATTTTAGACACTCGTGCAGATCTTTCTGGTGGCTTGCATAAGTAATATGCATTCTCCACTAAGGTGATGTGGCGAGGATCCAAATTTTTAACATTCTTCAGACGCATCAATATTTCTAACATGTTTGCCATGCGTATTGTAGTTTCAGGAGATCGGTAGAGAAAACGCCCACATGTCTCGAGAAGATTGCAAGCAACATCAATATTGTGATGACTGAAATCATCTAAACAAGCCTGAGGACAAAGAAAGCAGCAGCATCAACCCAAACATAATTCTTACTAGCCCTAAACAATATAACGAGAATATACAAACTTTACAGCAACAAAAAGAACTAAACACATTTGAAGCCCTTAGCATGCAGAACTGTTGGTCATAGTTTGGTTATCTATCTTCAGTAAGGACCTTTAGTCTCTTGACTTGAGTGGGGTTGCTAGAGAGCAGAGCTTACTGCTCTGTTATACCATGAGTCTGTTTGTTATCACAACAATTGTCATTGTCGAGGCCAATGCTGCTTTTGCATCTGCATACTTATTTCTTCTCTGGGTAGTGGATATAGACTTATTTTCTTGAATTTCTCAATGAGTTTATCAAGATAAGCATTGTATATCAAAAGTATGGTAAGGTAGCTATGTGCTACAGGAGAGCGGATCCCAAACTAAGGTTTTTGTTTTGTCAAAATAGATTAGAAAAAGGAGGCTAAATCATCCCTCCTCAATTTACCACTAAGAATACACTGTAAGCTTACTGTTCATACCTTCAGACAACTGAAAACAAGGCCAGGTGGAGCAATTCGGAATTTGCAGAGCTCTCCAATAAAACGAATATTCCTTATTTTTGTTTCTATATTCATTTGATCCTGCAAAGCAGACATAATTTTAAAAAAAAAAAAATGCTTGCTTCTTATTGATGGTATCCTTTAAGTCAATGGATAAACTGCATATGTAGGCTACACTTACCTTCTTATTTATCAAAAAGTTGAACTCCTCTTCCAACAACTGTAAAAGCATAGAAGAAACATCCTTCATGCAAGTTGACAGAGTGGCAACCATGCGAGAGTAGTATGGCAACAACTCTAGTGATGTCCTGGGGACATTGAACAATGCCCTAACAAGTTTTTTCCTACTGGACTTGGAATTCAGATAGCAAAACTCCACCTGTAAAATAAAAATTAGCCACAGAAGTATAAATTACAAATGAAGCCGCAAATAATTAAATCTTAAACAGGGACCAGGATAGCAAATATTTGAAGCTTTAAGTCAGGGGCATTACTGTCAACTGGTCAATCAAATCACGGCTAACACAACCAGGTAGCCGCTGAAGTAGACTATCCAGATTAGTTCCTTCAACACATTTTGCTTTCTCCTTATCACCTTCTCCTTTTCTTTCAGCTTCCTTTTCTCTTGCTTTTTCCTTATCAGGCTCTTTATCCTTTTCATCTTTATCCTTTTCTTTTGATTTTTCCTTGGTCTTCTCTTTATCCTTCTCATCTTTATCCTTGCCTTTATCATTTCTGTCCTCCTGTACAGCTCCAGCATCTGCAGTCTCTTGTGCAGCAGTCTGAGTTTCATCTGCATCAGGTGTTGAATCCTTCACCAGGAAGACAAAAGGCATCATGTCAACAATACATGACATCATGTAATCACAAAGCAAAGAACGATCAGAGTGACCCTGCAGCATCAATCATAGCAGGAGCACAAAATAAAGTTGTACTTTGTCCGAAAAATATCCAAAGGCTGTTAACAGGCTCAAAAAGTAGTATTTCATAACAAATATGTTTTCGATAAATTAGTGTTTAGTAACATTTATTTGTCTTTTGATAGGTAGTGTTTTATAACACATATGTGACGGGAAAAACCGTAGCATCCACTTCCCTTCTTGCCAAAACACAACAAACATTGCAAAAGAATCAAACTTTATGAAGTTACAGACTTCCCATCTTCTTAAAACTCCTAATTCTGCAAGCAACATTAAGAAAAGAATATAAGCAAACTACCATGTTGTCTCTCAGAACAAAGGACAATTGTATGCCAGCCATGACCTCTTGTGGATTGAACATATTCATAAGAACAAACCCTTAAAGACTGGTAATCATGAAAATAAAAAATAAAATAGTGTCTATTCATTGTCGACTTGTCGTAACCCATTCCCCCAATGCTTTCTTTCAGAAATTTCAACACACTTTCATGAAATGGTACAAGAAAACTCTGGCTATGAGTACAAAGATCACGTAACACTTTGAGTTGGGCTACATAATGCAAGAGCAAGCAGCTAAACAAAGGATACCAGAATAAAAATTGATAAATATCTCCCATAAAGTCAACCTGAAAATTCCTTGTGACAATAGTTCCTGTTATAACATCAGAAGCCAGAGGGGAAGTATAAGAGATAAGGCACATGATAACACCTAAATTCTTACAATTGAATGCTCTTGCCCTTTCGCTTGTTCACTCAACTTTGGTTCTGCTTCTCCAAGCAATACGGCTGGAACAAATGCTCTGCGAAAGGAAAATTGTTACTTATGACACAAATCTATAACTACACATCCCACTTCAGGAAACAAAAAAAAATTAAAACAAAATAACCCTTCAAAGTATCCTAATGACAAATAACCTGAGATCTGGTAGACATTCATAGAAAGCCCTTGTATCTTCATCATCCCACAGGGCCTCTAGGACAGAAGAATCTTTACTACCACCAGGGGATGATGCATCTTCCCCCAATGTTACCCTGGTTGTATGACCATCCTCGGGCATCACCGGAGGTTGCATGTCAAGTGCTTCTGCCAATCTGCAATACGAGAATGCAATAAATTAGTGTCTAAATGTAAATAACAGGAAACACAAGGATTTTATGGAATTAAAGTAAGGTACAAAACTAAACAAGCGAAGAGGCAGTTAAGAACATAAGAATAAATTTGTAGTCAAAACCCACAAACACCTTCAAGGCATAACAATATATGTAACAAAATGAGTCACGTAGGAAGAAAAGTATGCGGAAATAAATGTAGCATGTACTGAGTAGCATCAAGACCCTAATGAGAGAAAATTATTTGCCTAGTACCTTAACTTGTCTTAAATTCAGTTTTCACTAATTGCAAGTGCTGGTTGGCAAAAGATGCTACGACATGGGACATATGCCCTCTTATAGCGGGTTAGGAAAGAGGCTTCAGCCTTCAATATCAATTTGGTTGTTGCTGGACACATTATCATCACTATAGAGAAAACAGTCTTCAGATATACAGCTGATGGATTCATATCACACACATAAGCAGAGTCTCATGTAAGCGTTCAAAATATATTCCCCCGTACTAGGGTGAGGGACATGCACAGAGATTTCAGACCAAGGGAAATAGAAATACAGGAAATTCCCAGCTTTAACCTGTTTTGCAACTTATACTAACTGTGAAATTGTCATTCACATTCAAGTAAATTGCTCTAAATCATTCTACACTTTTACGAGGTGTAGAAGTGCAAGTGCTCGTGCTCGTAACCATTATCCCAGACCCGGAAAAAAAAAAAGTGGGCAACTTTAGGAGCGTACTCCAGAATATATAGTTGATGACGTTGTCTGCCATCCGTCCTTATATTATCCTGGCCTTCAATCATCTGTCCATGTCATGATCAATATATATATATATATATATATCGTGTTTGATCTGTTATGTAATAAAATCCTTCAAAGTAGTGTCTAGAGAGAGGGCCTCCTACTTCTCTCTAGAAGCTAGAAAACTTAAAGATCTGCATTACAAGGAGGCTTTGTCAACTGCCCTTGCACCGCATGGAGGGTGCAGAAAATTGCACAGGTGAGTATGAGCCGATGTTCAGATTGTCAGCAGGTCATATTGTGGAAAGAAAATCTTTCTTTGCGATGTGCTTGGTGGGAAGGTTTGAGAAGAGAGTAACTTCACCAGCTGGTTTCCATGTGAGTAGCAAAGACATGGGCAGTGGAACCATAGATTTAATTATCTGTCTTCCATGGGAGACCTACTTTTCTCTTCAAATTCTCTAGCGAGGCAGAGACGGTCCGGGTCCTGGGAAGGGCAATGGAAAACAACTTCCTTAGTCTTCATAAATGGTCTGAGGATACAGTTCTTCTGAATGTACAAAGGCGGAGAGGAGTTGGGGTGGTGAATGTGCTAGATTTGCGATTGCATCTTTGGTGCAATTATTTTTTCAAATATATTGGGGATAAGAGTGGGGGTTTCTTGGGGATGGATTGCAGCCTCACTGATGTGTTGTGGGTCAGGGTTTTGGTGAGGAAAGGGTGAAGTATGCAGGCGCCTACGATGGTACAAGGGGGAGACGAGAACTTCAGGGTCTGGTTAACACCAGATTTCAGCCCTGAAATTCTCAAAGAGAGACGAGATAGGGAGGATAGAATGGGAGGAGGAGATAGGGAGAAAGTGGAGAGAAAAAATCAATTTCCTGAGGAATAGAGGTCTCATTCACCAGCTTCCATGGCTGGAAAGTTTTTTACGGCTAAGGGAAAGGAGAAGATTGACGACAGGTTTGAAGTTGAGAGGGAAGATCGAGTATACCCCTGAATTAGTGAGAACCTGTTTGAAGGTAGAAACTTAACCGGTTCACTAACAAAAATGAACTGGCTTAGCTCTCCAAAAAAAGACCAGACCTGTCGTTTTGTCAACAGTAAAGAGTAAAACAGAGCTGGAGGGTTCCAACAAGGTCCTCAGCCTCTAGGGGTGTCGGAACACGTGGCTGATTTTCTGCGAAGGAGGACGAAGTGCAGGAAGTGGCGAGTGCATGTCGTCATGCCCAGTGAACAGGTACGCCGGAATCCCTACGCTGACAGGGCTATTACTAACGAAAATTTCACTGGTGGTGATCAGAATCACTGCAAAGTGCAAAAAGACTTTGGGGTGGAGGGGAGGGGGGGTTGTTTCTACCAAGGGTGCTGCAACGATGGGGTCGACAGGAGGGTCCTGTTTTGACGTCGGAAGGGTCAGAACACCCTTGTCCAGTTGATTTTGTTGCGGAAGCTTCCAACGTTTCTTGCGGGGACTCAGAGAAGGCTATTCCTGTCTCTCGCTGGCTGGATAGGGGTGAAATGGGAGCAGTAAAGCAGTCTTCTCTAGAAAAAAGGTCCCCCATAGTATATTGTTGTGCAGGGAGGAGTCTCTGGGGAATTTTGCAATTTCTCTTTCAATTTCAATACAGATGAGGGTGTTACTAGGAACGTCATTGGGGTAGCTGAAAAAGGTGTGGGGAGAGGAAAATTTCCAAATGGGCAGAAAAGAAGTACATTAATTTCTGGAAGTTCTTAGGGGTTTCTTTTGAAGGTATGGAGGGGAAAGTCATTGATCTTTTGACTTTTATTTGAATAATAAAGAGGCTAGAGGGAGTGATGAGGTGAAGGGCACAGAATTAATAGAGTTAAACCATCCTAGCTTGGTGGAGCTCAGAGGAGGGGATAAGCTTTTGGTGTATGGTAGGAGAAATAGAGATGCGAACAAATGGAAGGAGGGGGGTGAAGGGTGCAAAGGGGGTGTTGAAAATAGTTTCGTTGATGAACTGCAAAATCATTAGTTGGAATGTGAGGAGGTTGAACAGCCCCAACAAAAGGGCTATTTTAAAAGCAAGCTTTAGAGATTGGGGGTAGACTTGATTTGTATTCAAGAGACAAAAATGGAGTCTTTGACGGATGGATTAGAGACAAGTGTGTGGGGAGGAAGATAAGTGAAGTACGATTGCATTCCAGCCCATGGCAATGCGAGTGGTATTCTAGTTCTTTGGGATGACAGGAAGATGGAGTGCTTGGAGGTTAAAAAGGGGGAGTTTATGATTGGTGTGAAGTTTAAGATATTGGGGATGGTGTAGGATAAGGTTTGGGAGGAATCTATGGAACTATGGGATAGGGTTCAAAGGAGAGGTTTGGGGGTGGGGAGTGAGGAGATGGGACATTCCTTGGGTAATAGGGGGATTTTAATCTTATAAGATTCCCGGAGAACAGGGTGGGGTGTAGGGTGATAAATAGGACCATGGAAGAGTTCTAGGAGTTGATTAATAACCATTATCTTATTGATTTACCTTTGACCGGAGCAAACTTCACTTGGTCCAAATGGGAGGACTCATCTTCCAGATCTAGATTAGAATAAATTCTTAGTGCCTACTTCTTGGGAGGAGTTGGCACCCAGAGTGTTATAAGTCCCTTAATCGAGGTTGACCTCAACACAGAGGCGGATCTAGGATTTGGAGGTCCTGGGTGCCACATTGTTCAAGTAAGATAAGCGGGTCGGTTGTTTTAATTTTGGATTATAATTCAAGTTATTTATCTTTTTTTTATTTTTATAAATAAATCGATGAAACATGCATGTTAGTAATATTTTCTTTTTAGATATTCTGAGATTAAAGATAACTAAACCATTTGATTTTTTTTTTCTTTTTAGGAATTAGCGGCCTTATTCGCTGAAACTTTGAGGAAAAAAAGATTTTTCACACTAAAATTTGAGCTTTTATAAACCATCTAATAGTGTTAACTTAATATATTCATATTCCATTGACTTTATGTGTTGTTGCAAATATATAACAGAGAAAATAAAAATTTTAGTTTCAACCTAGTCATCTTACTTAGCAAGAACGTCGGTAAAGATCGAAAGAACCTTTAAATTCAAAGAACTCTAATAATAATATTCATCATTTTTAAAACGTATATTTTTTGAAACTACTATTTAAATATTTTCTTAATATAGTAATATTTATGTGATTAATAATTAGTGAATAAACACGCACCACTCATATCAAGTGATTAATAATTAGTGAAAGAGAAAGTAAGAAAACTTAAAAATTAATTATGGTAAATAGGAGTCAATTTGAATTAATAAAAAATAGTAAATAAATAAATAAGATTGAATGGAAGAAAAAAAATAAGCCTTCGCACATTTATGAAAAAGACAAAAAAAAAAAAAAAAGGAAAGAAAAAGCTTCCAAAAATTAATGCTAGCCACAATGCTCGAACGTGCATTGCTAGTGTGGCAAATTACCTCCTCTGCCAATTGAACCCTTCGCCGTGTTGTTTAGTAGGTGGCAAGTTAATATATAGATTAATTTCTTATACATATATATACAAAAAAGTTTTTTCTGAGATCACTGGGTGTCGTGGCACCCCCACCCTACACATAGATCCACGGCTCAACATCATTCACCTATTTTGTGGGATGGACGTAGAGGAAAAAGGAAGAATTCTCACTTCAGATTTAAGTATATGTGGCTAAAAGCAACTGATTTTGGAGAGAAAGTGATTGGGTTGTGGAATAGCTATATCATGGAGGGGAGACCTTCTCTTCGTCTTGCTAATAAGCTAAATACGCTTAAGAATGATTTAAGGGTGTTAAATAGAGATGTGTTCGGAAGTGTCGAGGTGAGGATAGGGGAGATTATCAATGAGGTGGGAAGTTAGAAAGTTTTGGAGTGAGGAGGGACTTGGAGGAGAGGGAGAAGGAGAAGAAAGAGGAGTTGAATAGGGAGTTAACGAAAATCAAGGCAGTTGTGGTTAGATGAGGGGATGCTAATACGAATTTTTTTCATACGGTGGCAGTAGCTAATAGGAGGAGGAATTTTATAGGGTCAGTGAAGATGGATAGAGAGGTGCATGTAGGGGAGGAGGAAGTAGAAGTGGCTATTGTTTAGTTCTACGTTTGTTCAAAGAAGAAGCGGAATGGAGGCCAAGCTTGGGGGGATAAGGTTTAACCACATTGAGAGCGATAATAGTGGGGCTTGAGAGGGCTATTGAGTAGGAGGAGGTGGTGAGGCAGTGAAGTGTTGTCCAGGTGAGAAGGACAGGCCTAGGGACGTAACGGATTTACTTTGGCTTTCTTCCATCATTGTTGGAGTTATAGTGAAGAGTGATGTTATGCAAACCATTGTTGAGTTCCCGAAAAGGAATTTGAGAGAAGTTTAAATGCTTCTTTCGTTGTCACTATCCTTAAACGGGAGGGAGCAACGAATATCGGGGAGTATAGACCTATTAGACTGGTGGAAGCATCTATAAGATCTTTTTTTTTTAAATAAGATCTTATCTAAGGTACTATCTAATAGACTTGAGAAGGTTCTGAATGAGACGGTCACATCTTCACAAAATGCTTTTGTGGAAGGTAGACAAATCTTGGATGTAGATTTGGTGGCAAACGAAGTGGTAGATTTGAGAAAGAAGCAAGGTATACCAAAAGTGTTGTGTAAGCTAGATCTTGAAAAGGCTTATGACCATGTAAACTTGAAGTTCCTAGAGTTCATTATGCTGAAGATGGGTTTTGGAGAGAAATGGAGAAGTAGGTCAAGCTTTTGTATTTCTTACGTGCGCTACCCAATGTTGGTGAACGCAACCCGTGTGGATTTTTGGCAGTTTGAGAGGGTGGAGGCAAAAGGATCATTTATCACACATGCTCTTCATTTCAGTGATGGAAGCTTTGAGCATGATGATGGATAGAGTTGTTGTTGGGGGACATAAAATATTTCAATGTTGCGGTTGGAGGTGTTGGGTCCGTATTGGTTTCTCATCTTACCCTGGTTGTTTTTTTATGTAGATGGGGGTCAACTAGATATTCTAGGCTAAGAATAAACTTGGTCTCAGGTGGTGTGGTGTGATGTCAGGCCTCAAAATTAATCTTAGAAAATATGAGATCATTCTCATTGGTGAGGTGAACAATATTGACTTGACCACTCAGGTTTTGCATTGCCAAGTAGGGGCTTTTCCTATTACTTATTTGGATCTTTCGTTAGGGTCTTCTAATAAAGACATTAAATCTGATACTTTAGAGAGTTAAGAAGAGGTTTGCAGGTTGGCAAAAGAAATATTTGTCCAAAGGAGGGAATATAAAGTGCTTATTAAGAGCACATTATCAAGCATCCCCACTAACTTTGTCTCTTTTTCATACCCCTCCTAGTGTTATTGGGAAATTGGAAAGGTTCCGCATGAACTTTTTTGACATTAGACGGGTCAAGAAATTTTCATTTGATCTAATAGGAGACTGTGACAACTCCTAACAGTTGGGGATGATTGGGAGTTAAAGACTTATGAGTCTTTAACAAAGCTTTGTTAGGGAAATGGTTGTGGAGATTCCGAGTGGAGGTCCAATCCTTATGGAGAGAGGTGATAGTAGATAAATATGGACTGGTGATGAGGGGTTGGAGAACTAATGATATCACTTTGGCTTTAGGTTGTGGAGTGTGGAGGAATATCACGAAGGAATGGGCAGAGTTTTATGAAAACATCTCTTTCAAGGTAGGGGATGGGAGAAAAGTTAATATTTGGGGATACAAATAATGTGGAGACTTGTGCCTAAAAGATGAGTTTTAGAGCATTTACGAGTTTCTTGTCAAAGGGAGGTGTTAGTCCAACATATAAGGGGGTCATGAGCAGGGACGTCTTAACCCCTAGGCCACTAAAGCCATTGCTTGGGGCCCCCATTTTTAAAAAACAATTACTTATATATGTTGTTTTTTTAAAAAAAAAATTATATGTACTATGAGCGCTATGATTTCTACTAATGAAATTGCCTATGACATGAATATAAATATGATTTCGTAAGAAACAATTTGATGAAAATATGGATAACGAAATCACTAAGTCCCTTCAAGAATCTTTAGAGTTGATTACGTTATATATGTAGAGTAGATCAAACTATTTTTTCACTTCAAAATAGATTTGAACCAATTGAAGCATATAAAAATATTTTTGATTTCTTATTTAGTGGTAAAATATTGAGATTACTAGATGATGATTTTTTTAAAAAAATATTGTCTTAACCTTTAACTTTCTTTAACACATACTAGTGATTCAGAATTGATGGTTTAGATTTATTTTTTGAACTAAAAGTGTTAAAGATAAATAATACAAGTAGAAGATAGCGATGTAATGAGAATGTTCAATCAAATAAAAAGACTTGATTCTTTTCCAAATACACATATTGCTTATAAGATAATGTCAACAGTTCCTGTAACCGTTGCCTCAACCGAATTTTTCTTTGTTCGAAATTAAAATTGATTAAATCTTCTTTAGGATCAACAATGTCTCAAGATAGATTGAATGAATTAGCTATATTATCATTTGAAAAGGAATTATTAAAACAAATTGATTATAAAACAATACTTAATGACTTTGCATCTGAAATAGCTAGAAAAGTATATTTTAAATAAAAGTACATATGATGAAAAAAAAATTAGGCCCCTCTCTTAAGTTTCGCTTTAGGCTCCCAATGTTGTTCAGTCGGCCCTGGTCATGAGGAGAAGAAACGTTTAGGGATTTTAGGTTTATGAGGAATTTTCGGGATTGGGAAGCAGATAAGTTTCAAAGGTTGCAAGCTCGTCTCCATCAACATTGTGAGCCAAGTGACAGACCCGATACTTGGTGATGATAGTTGGGAACAATTGTGATTTCACTATCAAGTTCTTTTATGAGAAGCTTTTGCTCAGGAAGAGGAGGCTTTTCGTATAAAGTCGATTTGGATCTCTAAGGTGCTGAGGAAGGTGTGCTTTTTTACATGGTTAGATACTTGGAGATGCTAGTTGGGGAACAATTGTTATTTCTCTGTCAAGTCCTTTTTATGAGAAGCTTTTGTTGAGGGCATAGGAGGCTTTTCCTGAAAAGTTGATTTGGATTTCTAAGGATCCGAGGAAGGTTTGTTTTCTTCACATGGTTAGCTGCCAGAGGGGATGATCGTAACGGCCGAAAAGCTTAGGAAAAGAAAGGTCGCATGCATCAGTTGGTGTTACTTATGCAAGGTGGCCAGTGAGGATGTAGATCATATTGTTCAACATTGCAGCTTGGTCACGAGACTCTGGTGGGATATGTTTAGCTGGTTTGGTATTTTGTGGGTAATGCCTAGATCTGTGAAGGACCTGTTGTTTTGTTGGAAAGTGGAAGAAGGAAGAGCAGGGCATAGAATGTTGTTCCTTTGGCATTGATGTGGATCATCGGGAGAGAGAGAAATAGGAGGGCTTTCGAAGGAGTAGAAATGAGCTTTGGGCAGTTAGAGGAGTAGCTTCCCATCCCTCATTTATTTTTGGTGCACCCATGTAGTTCCAGGATGTATAGAGAAATGGGTGTCTTTTGTAGAGAACCATATCATTTTGTAGGTTCTTCACTATTTGCTATACTTCTTGTATACAGCCTCTTTTGGCCTTCCATTAAATATAATTGTTTGCCTCATCAAAAAAAAATAATCAATATTTTTAAAAAACCTAGGAATTTAGTTACTCCTAAATCTTTCAGCCAATCTATCAAAAAAGGATCAATATTATAAAACTAGGATTCTAGTTACTCCTATATCTTTCAGCCAATCTGTCATTCTGGTCTAAGTAGTCAAAAACTAGCCCTCCAAACCTAGGCCCCTTAATTTTGTCTCATGTCTCCCACAAGAATTTCACAACCCACCTTCATCAAAATCATATGCTAATTCTAGTCAGTAAGCTGTTTGTGGGAGATAACTAGGATAACAAGACTCATGCAAGCATTCATGACCATCATCATTGGGTGTTACCAAAAGTCAGCATGCAGTGAAGCTTTCTCTAGTCTGCAGGAACATGGAAGATCGTTTCTATAATTTGCTGAATGATAAGGGGTTCAAAAGCGCTTACAGTCTGTTGTACACAGCTAACATGCAAATTTGCATGAGAGAAGAGTTTTATTAGCCTATTATCTCTAGCAACTAATGTGAAACACCATTTAGGAGTGGTTAATACCCATGACTAAGAGATTGGCTTAGAGTCAGGGGATCTGTAAATCACAGTGCTCGACTGAACAAGTAAGGATACAACTATTTCTTGCAAGCATGGAGCTGAGAATCTGAACACTCATGAAAGTCAATACTCTCCTCACCTGCCTTTTAGGGTACAAAAGGAGTAAGCACTTGAATTTCATCTCCCATGACATCACACAGTACATCAATAGACATATAGACACTTACCCTGAGATGCCACGATACAGCTGGTCATAAGCTTTCCGCAGTTTTTCATATGCAGAAGAATTCTCCTCATTCAGTTCACCTTTGGCAGATAAAATCTTTTCATTTTCATGCTCCATTTGCCGAAGTGACTTCAATTTGGTGTCAAGAAGAAAAGTATCATCAGTCATCACAATTATCAAAGGGACAATTGTGTGAATTTCTTAGAAGCTTTCAGGAAAGCAGCATAGACGAAGAAGATTCCACGTACAAACACTTTTAAAGATGGCTCAAGCATGGTATAACTATAAAGGCACCAAAAACTGAGGAAGAGAAGACTAGATCACACTACTAATCTAGCACCTTCCCTTCCAGATTCAAAGTCTTCCAATTTAAGAGAGGAAAAAGACTAGCACCTTCCCTTCCAGATTCAAAGTCTTCCAATTTAAGAGAGGAAAAAGACTTACAGCATGCTCAGACTGAAGAAGTTCTACAGACGCATCATAATATGTTTGGAACGCCTTCCTAAAGAACCTTTTCTGATCAGTAGTCACATTAAGGGCCTTGAAAAGCTGCAGCAGAGGGCAACGTTATAAGGAATTCTGAACGTGGAGAACGTTAGCAGACTGTAATGAAGCATTAAACAAAGAAACACGTTAACAGCATCAAGTGCTAGCAAGTTAAAACTCATCACAAACTTCTATTCTGAAGTCAAAACTGTAATTCCAAAACAAATTGGTTTAGAAGAGCTGAGTCAGCACTCCAATCAAGACCCATGTCAAGTCATTGACTGACAAAACATCTAGTTCAACAACCTTTAACACCTTCCAAAGACAACAATCAAGCCATGCTAAAAAGGGTCTCTGCACTACGAAATGACATATATCCAAGGGAATCTATTCAGCTACAAGAGCTTTTGATAAAAACTCCATAAGGGCAAAATGGTAAGATCAACCAATCTATGGAAGTGCAGAACTAACAGAAGATAAGAGTTTGACCATATATTGAGTAATAGACTACGAGATATTCTGAAGTATATTCCTTTCCCTGAGTTAAATAACATAGAGAAAAAATAGTGATGTGTCATAAGTAGCAGAGAGAAAGCTATTTCCAATGCTAACTTTTCGACATTACATATTTTGCTCGGGAAAGGAGGAAGAAAGGAAAGGGAGGTGAGGTGTACCTCCTCAAGAATATCTTGGCCAGCCAATGGAAGCCCAAGAAGGTATCTTCCTTGTCGAGCAAAGCTAGCAAGAAGTGACAAATTAGTCTGAGTTGCATCACGGTCCTTCAAATGCTCAACACTTGTGAGGTCCTTAACAATGTTCACAAAGATGCCAGTATCGTCAACAACTCCAACAAAGTAAAGTTCCAAAAGAAGTTTTAAAGTGCTACGCTTTTTCATAGCCCTCGCATTTCTGTCCACGTCTACATCCTCTGCAGCTTTTCCAGGAAAGAAGATTTTCACAAGGCCTTGAACTAGACTTGGTGAAAAGTCCTTGTACCGCTGATGAAGCAAAGAACAGATCTGTGATAGGAAGAAGATGCATCAACAGAAATAGAAAACAATGTATGTTCAAAAGAGAAACACAAAGCTTAGATACATCAACAGAAATAGAAAACAATGTATGTTCAAAAGAGAAACAGAAAGCTTAAACTTCACCGTTTTTTATTTATATTAGAAGCTTGTCTTGGGCAAGAACATAAGAAGTCCTTTTTTAGGAGACTCTAAAGAGAGAATATGTGCTAATTAAGAACCATGCAACCAAAAATACATGTCCTCTAAAGCATATATCACTTCTAAGTTGACAGCCCATGTGGGATACAATTTGAGTGAGTCAGCTAAGAAGCGTACTCTAATATGACTTTCTAGTTTCTACTGCCACACACGTGATGGGATATGATGTGTGTATTCTTATTCGCTCTTAGTACATTTTATTTTAAAATGATATTGCTCTTGGTACATAGGTAAGCTAAAGATTCCTTCCGGCTCTTCCCATAAGGATTCTCTACAGTCTGTCCCCATGGTTCATATCCATGCCAAAGTGAGTTTGCACAAGAACGTTAGGTGTGTCTACTATATGATACTTAGCAAAGGCTAGCCTCCATGGTTGTACGGCCTATGTACCGGTAAAAGTAGTTGGTACAATATAGTATTGATACCAGCAAATACTGAGTAATATTTCAGATTTTTACCACAAAAAGTATTCAGCCAATGGTAATTAAAGGGAATCTAGAGTAGGGTCGATTGTCACGAACCAAATGACAAAACAGAACTAGACTCCCAAGAATGAAGAGGCCAAGCACAAAAGAAAAGATGATCTGAAGTCTGGATAGAAAAACTTAGTTCATCGTCAGCTACAGGGAGCATGTCACAACAGAGAAAAATATGAGTCTCACCAAAGAGAAATTGCAGAAGTTAGACAATTCCTGGTCTCACTTCTGACAGCAATTAACAACAGAAAACAAAGGTGAAGTTTGAGGGTCCAATAATCTCAGTGTTTTGAGTAATTCTCGTTAAATCACAATTTTTCTAAGGAGATTTAATAAACCCTAATCTTCTATATGACAAAGTTCTCCTTCAATTCTTGTCAAACTTTGGACAAATTTGACCACCTTTTGGCCAAGAAGTCCATTCTCAGCAAATATCATCAGCAGCAGGGAACAACAAGATTTTGGAACACAGTATTCACCCCTAAAGCTATTATAGTTTGTTTTGACCACACTTCCCGCATTTTACAGGCCCAGTATAGTATGAAGACTTAAACTATATTTATTGTAGGCATAATCTAATAATTCCAGCAAGAGCAAGGCATAGCAAACTTGCTAGAAAAAGTAAACGGTAGACAAATTAAACTAAATCAGAGATCAATCAAGTAGGTACCAGCACTGCAGCTTGTATGTCTGCAGCCCGAAGCTTTGCATCACAAATAGCAGTCACTGCTTCACTTACAAACTTGCTTAAGTTGACACTGCGCAACTCTTCCATCAAACCTTCTCGCTGCTCTTCATTAATCTGTTTTAGTTTTTTAATAACTGCAGTATTGCGCTTAATACTAGAATCCAATGTCCTTAAAAAACCAGTGTCTGAAAATTAAAAAAAAAAAAAAAGCAGCAGGTTAGCATCAACAAAATGCGCCGATATGTTCAACAGGGAATATAAATATTCCATATCAAGCCAAATTCCCAACTTCTGAGTAGCTACATGTGTTAGCAAGTGCTATAGGAGTAGAAAAAATATAGTCATTAACCTTGATAAAGAATTGCCTCATAGAAAACCAAGTAGGGGGGGAAATATTGAATCAACAACAACCTAAGTTACTAAAACCACTATGACCATGAAAGAAAAACAAATAGATTATGTATGAAATGAAGTGTAATTTAAAATTGTTTAAGTCTATAAACTACTTCATCTTGGGGCCAAACTTCTGAGGCCAATATAGCAAATCAAATAGTAACTTTTACCTGGTTATTCCTACATGACATGTAACTTTCCAATAAGGATTAAAAGATAGTATCAGAGTTACCTAATTGTTACATGTCAATTCTCATGTTTATCACTTTCAAGTTCATGAAAACTAAAATGAAGGAAAAGGGAATGGAGGAATGAAACAAAAAAGAACTGGAGTGAGGAAAAGAATGGGAGAAATGATTTCACAAATAAATATAACACTCAGAGAAACCTGGTCGTTCTGGATTCAGATTATTCTGCCTAAGAGCTATCTTTGCCTCAACAGATTTTTTGAATTCCTCATGACGAGCCACAGCTTCCTGTATGAAGATACCAGCATAAATAATTGGAAGAACAACTTAATTTCAGTAAGAAAAGGAAGGAAACACTAGAAATGTTATTGGAACTTCATCAAAGCTGTTGATTAACTATTTTACCAAAGAAAACTAAGAAATCGTCTCTTGAAAATATTGGCATTACCTCATCTTCATGTTTCTCTGGGTGTTCCACTCCAACACGACATTCATCCTCAGGATGTTCCATCTTTGTCTATATGAGCTATTCAAGAAATAATTTATTAGCAGGAATATTGACGATCATATTCTCTTTAATTATAACAATCATGGTAAACACAGAAAAGTACTATTACAGATATTGAACATCTTCTGCATTTGTCATTACCTGAAGAGCCCTACATAACAGACTGTCACCATAAAAGAACTTATTTTTATCCTTATCAAAAAGAAACCTTTTTGTATAAAAGAACTTCAAGTCAATCAAATGTCGAAACTTAAGATAGTTAGAACTTAGTGCCCATTTTCAGGTTAATTGAAAAGAATTTACAAATTACTTCGAAATTGTGACTGAGAATTCATAATACAAGTAACTGTTTTTCTTTGTTCATTCTTAAATTTTTTCCTCCTACTGAGAAATTTAGAAACAAGGGAGGGCTCAACCCTAAAAAATAAGGGCCTCAAAAACCCCTAAGAACCGAAAAGCCCCAAATTCAGTTCAAACACACACCGATACATCATGCATGAGAAAAAGGAAGTTGAAATACGTACACATATACATCCGAAGACGCCAAATCGCAGAGAAAAGAAATAAATTCGACCAAAACGCAAGATTAATTAAACGAAGAAACAGAAGTCGAGATCAAACCATCAGACCCAATAGCAGAGCAAGCAGTGAGTAGAACACAGAGACAGTAAATCGAGAAGATGAAGGAGATACATACATGGGAAGAGACGACCAGAGCTGAACAAATCTTAGATGAAAATTATGTAAAATGTTAATGGCGTTCCTAGGTGAGAAGCACCGTACTAAGCAATAGCAGAAGGAAAGATAAAAGTGAATTGTTTTTCTTTTTTTTGGAAGAAGGGTAAAAATTCTCTTAAATTAGTAACATAATATTATCGTATCATACTGTTTCATAATGTATCGTACTATATATGTACTGTACTGTATCATATTATATTATTTTAATAAATATAATATTTGGATAGATTGTATTGTTATCTATCATTCTATAATGTCACACATGATAATTTGAACGATAAACATACAAGAAAAGTAAGATGGAATAGAGTTACTATGAAAATAGAGGGTAAAAGATGAAATATAATTATTAAATAATAAATAGACAAAATGTGAAAAAAATATTAAGGTCAATGATGCGATCACATCAAATCGGTCGTTACATAAAATGATCTTTCATCATACCTAACAATTAATTTAAATGATACGATACAGTAAAATTTAAATAACAATCAAAATAGACATTATACCTAAACTAACAATACAATACAATATATAAAACAACGGATAACAACCATCCAAACAAGATGGTAGGGGCCTAGCAATGAGTGTTTATTACATTTGGCAGGAGAGAAACCAAAGGATATTTCAGAAGAAGAATAGAAGTTGTGATGTTTTAGTCGGGAAGATTATCCAAGAAGTCCATATAAGAGGGGGAATGAAGTCGAAACTAAACATGCAATTGCAGTTGTTAGATTGATACCCTGTATAAGTAAATTTAGATGTGGGATGGATAGGGTAAGCAATGGTTAGGAGTAGTTTGGATAGATACTGGAAGTATATAGTCTGGGAGATGTCCAGACTAGTTTTTTTTAGTGATTTGTAATTCTCACTTTGGTTAATAAAATGTTTATTTACCAAAAAAAATATTTTGGGATTAAAAATGTCATTGCTATTAATTTAAGAGACAAATATCCTCAAAAGTTAACAATTTAAATTTTTAGTGATGTGGCAAAGAATGTGGGACTTATTCCTCCACCTAAACGTGGCCAACTAGGATTCACTACAAGAAATTAGACCTTTAGCCGCGTGATAAGAGTTGCCACAAAATTTCAGAATATCGTCACTAAAGGTTTTCACTAATTTTTAGTATTAGATTATAAAAATGATTTTGTCTTTTTTATTTCTTCATAATAGGGACATTATTATTTTTTAACAAAAAATCACAAATGACGTCAATCAAGGAGGAGTTTGAAAACACTATATGTTTTATTTCTATGGCATATGTAAATGCATAAAATATGCAATAATGTACTGTGTAGTAGGCTGAGAAGTAATTTTGATGTTTTTCGTAATAATATGGGATGTTTTTAATATTAATTTTAGAAAAGTAGGTTGTAATCAAAAATAAATTATCATTTTTTGTGTTGAAATAATAGGTTTTAGTTGTCACTAAAAATCAATGGCTATTGCAACCTTTAGTCGAGGCTAAAACTCAGTGCAAATCTCCAGTGGCAATATTCAAAAATTTTGTGGTGACTTTTATCGCCGCTAAAAGTTCAGTTTCTGATAGTGAATCATAGTTGGCAACACTTAGATGGAGATTAGTCTCATGTTGCGTGTTACATCACTAAAAACTTAAGTTGTTAACACTTGAGGGTATTTGTGGTCTCTTGAGATAACAATAAGGTATTTTTATCCCAAAATATAATAGAGGATATAAGTGACTTATTTCCCATAGTTCAGGAGCAATTTTGACTCTTTTTCATTTTTATTATTATTGTTATTATTTTCGTAATTTATTTTAAATTGAAAATGAATTTATTTGTTGATTTAAAAAAGAAATGGTATTAATCCTGAGAATATTAATAACTCACATATAATTGTGCTTGAGATGTTTTGATTGAAGAACGTTATTGGAATCAGACTAATGTCTTATAGTGGTTCCGAAATTTATGAATGGAATCTTGATGGATTGACAGATCGGCAATTAACTATTTTAGTGCATCGTATGTTGATGTACGCAACTATCTGCAAGAGTGTTAAAAACACAAACAGAACTATCTGTAAAATGATCGTTGCAGGTTTTACAGGTCAGCTTCGAGGATGGTGGGATAATTATCTCAGTACAGATGAAAAGGCTTTAGTCATTAATGCTATAGCCATCGACGAAGGAGTCGATAATCTGGGAATGGCTTTGGTAAAAAATAGGGAAGTGTTGTTTATACCCTGATTCTTACTATTTTAGAACACTTTAATGGTAGACTTACCACTCAACACGAGACGGTTAGAACCCTCCTTAACAGTCTTATATGTCAGACCTTGACACATTTTAGATGGTATAAAGATACCTATCTTAGTAGGGTGATTGAATTACCTAAAAATAAGCTTGAATATTGGAAAACTAAGTTTATAGACGGACTTCCCCCTCTTTTTGCTGAAAGAGTAAGGAAAACGTTAAGAGGAAATCAGGTTGATATACCTTACACCAATTTCAGTTATGGTAAGCTTATAGGAATTTGTACACAAGAAGGATTGAATCTGTGTAATGAACTCAAGATGGCTAGACAACTTAAAATGGATAAGCTAAAGGACCGATCTCAATTGGGAGATTTTTGTGAACGATTTGATTTACCCAATCCCAATGCCAAGAAAGACAAATATTACAGGATTCCGACAAAATGAGAAGGTCTAAGCGTAGGCATAGATCAAAGGAAGATAGAGATGCTAGAAAGAGCTATCGTAAATCTAATAGATTTACTAAAGATAGATCGAGAAGAGATCTTTCTAAGGTAAAGTGCTACAAGTGTGGTAAGCTTAGGCATATTGCTCCACACTGCAAATTAAACAAGTTGAAAACTTTGGAACTCGACAACAACACTTATGAAAAGGTATATGGTTTGTTATACACTTCAGGTTCAGAAGAAGATTATGAATCTGATTCAGGTTCTGATATCGAATTGTTTGATTCCTATGCTTCTGATAATAATTGTGCTAATGCATGTGATACTTATCAGGGTCCTGATTGCAATTGCGAGGAGGATGAAATTTTAAACTTCAATCGTAATTTCAAGATTTTAATTTGAATACTATCACCTCTGATAATGTGATTGAGCTTCTTAAGGAAATTACTGATAGTAAGCTCTGTGAAAATATTATTAATTTAGCTACTTCTAATAAAACTTTAAATGTAGCCAGTTCTTCAAAATTTCTTGAAAAGAAAAAGAATGATTTAAATGATTTCGAATATGAAGCACCTTATTCTTTAAAAGAAGTTGATGATCGTATTTTAAAGAAAAATAATTTTATTGAAAAGGATTCTTCTTTTGACGATTTAAAAATCGAAGTTGAAAATTTGAAAAGAGAGATTAAATCCCTTAAACAAAATCAATTGATTTGTGATCATCGTATTACTCAGATTGAGATTAATAATTCTAACGAAGGTCGGATTTCGAAAAACAAAGGAAAATAAGTTGAAGAAGAAAATCTCCAACTTGGTAATTCTGGTCTTAAATAAGATATGTTTTTAGGAATGATGCAGATTGTTACAGCTCATAAATGGTATATTAAATGTACTATTTTGATTGATAATAGTTTTTCGATTACTAATATTGCAATGATTGATAGCGGTGCAGATGTTAGATGTATTCAGGAAGGTTTAGTACCAACCAAATACTTTCAAAAAACTACTCATTGGTGAAATTCGCCTCTGGTCATGCTCTGGATATAGAGTATAAGTTGCCCAATGTGAAGATTTGTCAGAATAAAGTCTGCATTCCACACTTTTTCTTTTTGGCTAAGAATCAGCTAAACCATCCGATTATACTTGGAACTCCTTTTATAAATGCGATTTATCCGTTCACAGGGATCGATGCAAAAAGATTCTCGGCAAAATACAAGGATAATGAGGTAACTTATTCTTTTATTACAGATCCGATAACTAGAGATATTAATGCTTTGATTAAAATGAAGCAGAATCATGTGGACTCATTACAATTGGAGTTATTCGGCATGAATATTTTAGATTCGATGAAATCTACTAAGGTAAAGGAAAAAATCAAATTGATTTATGAGCAGATTGTTGTGGATATTTGTGCAGATCATCCTAGCGCCTTTTGGAATCGTAAAAAGCATATTGTGACTCTTCCTTATGAAGAAGGGTTTTTAGAGGATGATATTCCTACTAAATCTCGGCCCTGTCGGATGAATGCTGAGTTAGTGGAATTATGCAAAACTGAGATTGATAATCTTTTACAAAAAGGTTTGATAAAACCTTCTAAGTCTCCTTGGTCTTGCACAACCTTCTATGTTAATAACGCGGCTGAAAGGGAACGAGGCATTCCAAGATTGGTGATTAACTACAAACCTTTGAATAAACACTTAAAGTGGATCAGGTATCCTATCCCTAATAAAAGGGATTTATTATCAAGATTATATGATGCCAATATATTTTCAAAGTTTGATTTAAAATCAGGATATTGGCAAATTCAGATTTTTAAAGAGCATTCTTATAGAACTGCTTTTAATATCCCATTTGGACAATACGAATGGAATGTCATGCCTTTTGGTTTGAAAACGTCCCTTCTGAATTTCAGAAAATCATGAATGATATTTTCAACCCTTATATGGATTTTATTATTGTCTATATTGATGACATTTTAGTATTTTCAAAAACTTTTGAAATACATGTCAAGCATCTTGATATTTTCAAAAAGGTTGTAATACAAAATGGTTTGGTTATTTCAAAACCCAAAATGAGTTTATTCCAAACAGATGTTCGATTCTTAGGACATCAAATTTGTCAAGGGAAGATTACTCCCATTCAAAGGGCTATTGATTTTGCTGACAAGTTTCCTGATGTTATTACAGACAGGACTCAATTACAGAGATTTTTGGGAAGTTTAAATTATATTTCCCCGTTCTACAAACATCTTTCTCGAGACTTAGCTCCTTTATACGATAGGTTGAAGAAGGATAATAAGTCTCCTTGGAATGAGACTTTTACCAAATTGGTAAAGGATATTAAGCGGCGAGTATGATCACTGCCCTGCTTAGCATTAGCCAACCCCGCTTGGCAAAAGATTATTGAAATAGATATGTCCAATATTGGATATGGAGGAATTCTGAAACAGCTTAATCCTCATGACAAGAAAGAATATTTGGTTAGGTTTCATTTAGGAAAACGGAATGAAGCTCAGAAAAAGTATGCAACGGTAGCACATGAAATGTTAACTATCGTTAAATGTGTTCTAAAGTTTCAGGACGACTTATACAACCAGAAGTTTTTGATAAAAATCACCGCTCAATCGGTCAAATTTATGTTTGACAAAGATTTCAAGCACGATGCTTCGAAACTTATATTCGCCAGGTGGCAAGCACAATTAGCCCCTTTCTATTTCGAGATTCAATATAAAAAGGGAGTTGATAACTCTTTACCTGATTTCTTATCTAGGGAATACATTCAATAATCATGTTTTTTCAAGCTTTTATTGATGATGAAACTCTCATTTCTATACTGAGGGTTCTTTCATATTTACCTAGAGATATGAAAAATAATATCATTGATAAAATTGTAGACAAAATCTTGATAAAAGATTTTCCTCATATTCAAATAGAATATTATTTAGATGATAATTATTTGACAGATTATTTTTCTGAATGATAACGAAAAGTTGCTATGTTTGCAGGATGGATCCACCTTGGATTCACGTTAAAGGAGGAGGAAGGGGAAGAACAGCCCCAAGCAGAGGCAATTATGGTAATCCATCATATGGAACCAAATCTTATCAAGGATCGTCATACAGATCCGAATCAAATTCCCCGGTTATACAAATGGAAAAAAGAACTTTAATTAATAAAAGAACTTCTTCTCAGGAAGAGTCTCCATCCAGTTAGCAGCAATTGGTTAATTTGGAAGATATTCCAAAAGATAGTCCATTATATGCTCATATGCAGGCCTATCTTGAAGGTAAGAAGCAAAAAGATACTTTTGTTTCAGTTATAAAAGAGGATTCTGATGATATCAAATCTTATGAAAAATTATCAAAAAAGGAAATAATATTTCTTTTAGAAAATTCGGATTTACAACGAAAGGATGAGCCTTGGAAGATATTCCAACGATATCTTATAAATGGATTGTATTATCCAAGAGAGTAATATAAGACTCGATCATATTATGAAGAAATTTTGATGAATAGAGTTATAATTTTTCTAAGTTTATTATAAAAGATGAATTTTACTTATTGGGATTATATCCGAGCATTCGATGTAGTGTTGTATTATAATAATGATAAACACAAACACACTTGGTTTGTAAATGTTTGTGTGAAGATATTCGCTGGAACAATTCCAAATTGGTTTATTAACCATTTCTAAATTTATATAAAAAATGGACTAAGGTATCTCCAGATCTTAACAGATTATATCATGAAGATCATGTATGCTGGATAGAAAAAAAATAGACCAAATCTATTTTTTCATTGAATTTTCGATACCATGGATACACAAATGGACACCTGAAGTAGGATTCAGAGAGGAGAATATTCCCTGCCTTTACAGAACTTATTATAATAATTTCTGGGATAAACTTTTAAAAATGGATCCTAAGACCAAACAATTAGTTAGAGAAGAGCTTATAGACTCAATTAACGAAAAAATTGAGGATTATAAAATAGTCCATCCCAAGAAAATTATTGAAGATAATTCAGTCCGATATATTGCTCGAAGGATTTCATTCCAAGAAGGAGATAAAGAGAAAATGATTCAAGACTATCTTGAGGAAGTAAGAAATAATTTACTTCAAACAATAACTCAGATAGATAAATCAGACACCTCAATGAGAAGTGAAACTAGCAACGACGTGGACGAATCACAACAGGCAGAGTCAGATCATATGTTGTCAGCCACCGAGTTGCAAGATGTGGAAGATTTTTTGCAACAAATAAAAAGCCTTAGAAAAGGGCAAAAACGTGATAAAAGAAGGTAACACAGTCATGTGAAGAGCCATGTGAAGATAGGTCCACCAAACAGTAGATTAACTGTTTCAACAGTTGAAACACTGTTCAGGGACCCAGATGAGGGACCCCTTTCTACTGTAGATAGATTCCTCTTGTCTTTTTATTTTTCTATATAAGACTTAGTCTTTCATTAGGAAGGGGGCATCAGAAAAATATAAAAGCTCTCTCTTTTCTTTCATAGCTTGTAAATCATTGTAAAGACTCTTTCTTTTGAGTACTGTTCCGACACTTCAAATAAATAAATCGGTCAGTTCCTCAGAGTTTTCGATCTTGAAGACAACGTCCTTTAAAACGTATTTATTTTTAGTCTTTTTTTTAGTATGTCTCTCATAGCCAGGACTATGTCCGGCTAAAGATTATCTATGTCGAATAACTAACTTCTCTCCTATATAGACCATGAACAGATCTAAGCTTTATTTAAATATAAAGGAATTTTGATATGGCTTTTTGACTTGGTTCCGAGATCGTGGTACAGTCGAATCTAGCACTACTCTTATTGGCTTTGTCTTAGTGACTCTGTCTGGCTAGCCGTGGTTGTAGCCCGAAAAGGAGTTTTGATAAGTAGGGCACCTCATACCCGGTTAGAACTGCCAGACACATGGGCTCAATAAGTGGTATGTATTAGATCCTGACAGACCCTTTGCTCGGGTAAAAAGCATACCATGCAGTCTGAAAAACTATGTTAAAATTCTTGTATATTTCGATTCTTTCTCAAGCGAACTACCGCTAGCTTAAAGATGCTTGACTTGCTTGATCTATGACTGAGCGGATTACCGCCAGGTCCTTGATCCTGTAAATCTGGTATCAAGGATCAAAATAGTTGGATTGAAGCAAACATATTGTCCAAGATATGCTTATTTTTATACTAATTAGAGCACAGATAATTATGTATATTTGTTGGTAATAATTGAAATATTTTTAATAGTTTGTTGGCTTTTATTATTAATTATTATGTACATATTTTTAAAGTTTTTTTTATTATTTTTAAAATATATGAATGACATAATTATAATTAAAAGTTATAGGCAATTAAATTAGCAATCACTTTCTACTCCTAAATTTGTCTAATTCATTTTAATTTGAATCAATCATGTTTTAATATTGATTTTACAAAATTGTCTTCAATTCTTTTAAATATTTTTTTAGATATTTCAAATCCAAACTATACGTACAAAAATTTATATATGCATATATGTGTGTTACAAAATATTATAAAAAATGGTATACTGCCAATTGAAATTTTTTTTATTATTCTTCTAAATATATTATTGAGTTATAGTCAATGTTTATTCTGTTTCTTTGAAAAAAAAAATTAGGAACCCAGTTAGGATCACGTCAATCCCCCCTATAAATAAGGAAATTCTCTTAATGATAAGAATCCTTCTAGAGAAATAAGAATAATTCTTTCTTCTTATTATTATTTTATTTCTTCTTATTTTATAGTTTGATAACACAGTAACATGAAATTCTAACCAATTGAGAAATTAGATATTAATGTAAATGTGCTAAATGGTTTTTATCTGCTACTGTCGCGCGTCGTTTTACGCAAAATGGGTTTCGGTGTACGAGTTAACAACTCTTTTGGGTTTTGGTTGAAGTGAAGAGTCGTTAACTAACGAATTAAGGTGCGTTAGGGCACCTATCTAACCTAACTAATCTAACTAAAGGGTCAACTAACCAGAGATCGGGTAAGGGTTCAAATTACCTCGAGAGGAAGGTGTTAATCATTCCTCGAAGTCCACAAAGGTGGGTCCCGACCGTATCTCATGCAATTTATGTAGAGATTATAAGTAGCAATTAAGGTCAGTTAATTTATTTAACTAAGCATGCTTACTAGATGGTATAATAAATGAAACATTAAACAAATATTAAGCATGAAAAATTAAAGAAGATAAGCGAGAAGACAGAATTATACACAAATAGATAGAAGAGAATCCAATTTTATTTATTAGACTACCCCAAACAAGAAAAAATAAAAATGCAAGAAATGAGGTTTTAAAAATTGAAGGTGTTAAGAACGGGGTTTTTATTTTAAAAAATGTTTGTTTCTTTATAGGGATGATACCAAGATATTATTAATCGTGCTCCTCCACCATAGAATAATTTTGATTTGAGGTCGGTCTTAAAAATTAGTAATAGTTTATTTTTAAAGACAATTGAAAAAATTTGATTTACACATAAGCACATAAATATTTACATATGAATACACATAATTCTTTTTAGAAAAAATCTTGGGTAGGTGGTACTACCGGGGACGCATCAGCTTGATTAAAAATGAAATTAGACCTCATAATTCATTTTACTTTCCCACTAACTATAGCTTAGGAGATAGTATTTTTATAATTTTTAAAACATGTCATGTCCAACCCAAATTTTGAAAAAAGGGTTGAATAATGATTTTGACAAACAAAATATGGACAAAACAATTGTCAGGATTTATTAAAAGACAGACAGAAAATTAATTATGCAACAGAGAAATAATTATTTAAATTGATTTTATGCAGCCAGACAGTTTATTAAATGCAATATTTGTTTATTAGTAGGATTTAATCTGAACAAGCAAGTATTTAAGGTAACCGATGCAAAAATTAATTATCAGTTGATTTTAAATGGCAGAACATGTATTTATGATGCATAATTGATTATGTTGAGCAGATTACTATGCAGACAGAGCATTGTTAATTTTATCTTTTTAAGTGGCAATAATTAATATATCACAAAAACAGTGGAATAATGCATAACAAAATGTAGTTCAGTTATTTAACATCCTGAAAATTGATTGATTTATTCTAAGTAACCAGAAAAATAATTATGTCACAGAACAGTGGTAGATAATTCATAACAGAATGCTATTTATTTATTTAAAAACATGCTGGAAGACAGTGGCAAAATCAAGTTATATTATTTCAATCCTTAGCATGCTGAAAATGAATTAATAATACCTATAAACATGATTTCTAGGTGTTTGAAAGGTCAAAAATATTGAATAGCACCTATAGGCATGACCCCAAATACATATAAAATAAAACTAATCCTTATGAGCATGATTTCTAAATGACTAACCCAACATCACTATCGACTAAATTATAAATGCAATTTCTACCAAATTGTTAGCCTTAGGCAGAAATCCTAGATTTGCAAAAACATACATTCAATAATAATTAATGATTAGAGGTTGATTTTATTTATTAGTGCTATATACTAGAAGGTGATAGGCAACGGGCGATTGATTATCATTTAAACAAGATCAGTATTGAACATTAATTAGACAAGATTAAACAAGTGATCAAGCAATGATAACTTTACTTTATTTTAGTTAGATCTAAAGTGAAGTTAAAAAAAGCGGACTATCAAAAAACCATAATCCTATAGGCATGCTTTCTAACACAAATAAAATACGATAAAAATAAACAAGTAGCATGTAAACCCCTCCCCCTTTAGATGGTCCCCCAAGAACATTTTATACATAGATAGAGTTACACAAAATATTACAAAACCAAATAAAAGGATCAATGAATACAATTGAAATAAAAACTTAAACAACTAGTCCCGTCCGGATGCCTCATTTTTATCCCGGATGCCTCATTTTTATTTATTCATACACAGTATTCAAAATAACATATGCAAGACGAAAATTAACTAATGAAGTAGAACTAACCGATTATGCAGAATATAGTTATCAACAATGCAGATGAACTTAATTCAAATCGACCCGTACACAACAAAACAAAGTGGATAAGTACTCCTTAGAATTCACCGGAAATTGTTTTCTTTTAAGTGAAGAATATTTTTAGTTGTTAAGCGTGAGAGTGTTTCTCTGTAGAAAAGCCTCTGAAAATAATGAAAGGAAGCCTGTTTATATAGGAAAATGAGAGAGCACAGCCGGAAAGGGAATAAAAATAATTAACAGCAATCAAGGAATATTATTTTCCTTGAATGAAGAGGGCACAAAATCAGTGATAGTTTCTTACAAAAACCTATTAAGGCATTTGCCAAAAGCTGTACAACTTAAATAAGGTAACAAATCAATTAAATAGTGAATTAATCATAATAGTAACCCCCTACCGTTCAATAGAAACACGGTGAATCAATATATAATATGTATAATCACAATGAAAATTTACCATAATAAAGTCAGTAAAGACCTGCATTAAATTATTACCTATGCCTAGTCAAAGTTAATAATTATAATTATTTAAAGGAGCCTATACCACGAAATAATTACCACAAGAAAAGGCAAACAATCAATTTAGAGGTAATTAAGGAGAAAACAAATATTCACAGCTTACTAATTGGATTCAATAAACTAAATTCTCATTTTACTAAAGGAAAAAAGTGAGATCAGTATCATAAGAAAGGAGACGAATATTCAAATTAGAATGAACCCAATATACTATAATCAAGCTAAACAAGTAATCAAACTCACACAATTAAAGCTCGACTTTAAGTTACATATCAAAATTACTGCAGATAAACAAACAAATTTATAGCCACTTAACATGCAATTTATCCAAATTTTATAGAGAATACACAAATACTAGCAGATGTATCCACAAAGACACAATAACACACATGAACAGGAAGCAATAATCACAAAACAAATGGCTTCATATATACTGAACATGTATAACAACATTTATATATCAAAGCCAAATTATAAATGAAACGAAGAACAAAACTACTAACATATGAGATAATAAATCAAAAGAAATGTACCCGGATGGATATGTTAAAGATCCATCTTTTGACCAACTCGAAACTTTCAAAAGCTCCGTCGGAGCTCGCTTGTTCGCTGGCCGGAGCAGCATTTGATGGAGTCAAGGTTGTCTCTCGTCGGCTGCTGCTATTCATACTGGGAAGACGAGAGGAAAGGACGAAGGGGGACACTTGGCTGCTGTTTTCGTCCGCAGCTGCTCGCCGGAGCTGGTCGCTGATCGGAGCAGCTGGAGCTTCTGGCTTTGTCCCCTTCGCTGCTGGCCACCAGTGAAGAGAGGAGAGAAAAAGGAGGAAAAGGGCGAGAGAGGCGTCGTCCGGCTGGGAGATGGTTGCTGGTCGATTCTCACTAGAAAAGGAGAAGAGGAGATAGGGAAGAATAGAGGGGGGGTTGCTGGAGCTGTCTTTGCCGGCACCATTGTTGTTGCTGCTGGAGGAGAAAATCGAAGAAGAGAAAGGGAGGGGTGCGGTGGATTTGGAGAGGAGAGGAGAAGAGGAGAATGAAGAAAATTAAGGGTTTGGGGTCTTTTGATAGTTTAAAAGGAAAGAAAAAGTTGATTTTGATTTTGACCGTTGATTAAATTCGGATAAGGGTAGGGATTGAATATTCTAAATTGAATCAAATGATGAACGACTGAGATCGAATCATGGGTTTTAAGAATTGCATTAAAATCTGAAATTGGTTATAATTGCAATGAATAAAGGGGTTAAAATTACAACTATATTGAAATAAGAAGCTAAAATTGAAATGAATTAAATAGAAAGAGTGGCTATGAATTAAATAAATTGGAATGGATTAGGCTAAGATTTTAATGATTTAAGGGAAGATTAGAAAAATGCTATTCAATTAATAAAATACAATATATATTATAATATTTTCATACAAAAGAAACACATCTAAGTTTTAAAATATTTAAATAAATAAGTAGAGTAATTATTTTGAGTTTAAATATCGATAAATATAATAATAAAAATAATTTAATATAATATTTTTTTAAAATTATGAATACTAAAATATTTAATTTTTGACAAAATCGATCAAAATTTTAAACCTGAAATATGTTTGAACAATATGTATTTAACCGAATAGCGGTTCTGAAAGGGTTATAGGTCGGTCAAAATTGGGTGTCAATAGCTGCCCCCTGGTTGTTGGAGAATGAAGAATGAATTGTCGGGCAACCCACGTTGACTTAGTAGCCGATTTTGTCCGACCGACAAGAAATGTAATGTGAGTGAGATCAATTGAAACGATATAGAGTTGGAAATCGGTATAGCCGAGACTTTGGTATTAAGTCGCCTACATATCTCTGGTTATACGAGAATCAGGCCGTGTGTAGTTCTAGATTTAAGAACAAACAAAGCTCCTAAAAATATAATAACGATACGATATACGAACGATATTGATTGTGGCTTGAATAGATAGGATTAGAGCAGCGAGGATGGGATGAATAGAACGACTCTAGTTTAAGAGCAAAGAATCATATGAGTAGCGACAAGTTGAGAGGGCCTTTGTTGCAAGCAAATGATCATATAAGTGAAGAGTTGTGCAGAGTTCCAATAAGGTCAAAGTGGCAAAAGAATAAAGAATTATGGGAACAAAATTATTCCCAATCAATTCTTATTTTGCTATCAAGCTCTCGATACCTGCAATTTCTAATATAACTATATAAAAGGTTAGCTTATAAATACAGAAAATGTGAATCAACATGTTAAAAGTACAAGTGCTAGATAACAATTATGAAGAGAGGAGATGAGAAGGTGTATCTGCTTTGAGAAGATAGTGTAATCCTTGATAAACTTTGGCTTAACTTCTTGAAGAATTGCGACTCATTTCCAAAGGACAATGTTAACCTCGAATAGATTTGTTAGTATATAGAGATATAATAATATAAAAGAAAGCATTAATAAATAGCTTAAATGTCTGATTGTAAGGTGGACAAACCTAAGCATCCTATTGTAAGGCGGAAGATCTTAAATGTCGTATTGTAAGGCGGATGAGCTTGAATGTCGTATTGTAAGGTGGACGAGCTTGAATGTCGTATCGTAAGGCTGAAGGCAGACGAGCCTGAATGTTTTATTGTAAGGTAGACGAGCCTTAATGTCGCATTGTAAGGAGGACGAGCCTGAATGTCGTATTATAAGGCGGACGAGCCTGAATGCCCTATTGTAAGATAGACGAACCTGTGCTTGTATTGATTTCAGAATTACACTCCATTGTGATGAAATTTTTGAGGATTTTTCAAAAATTTCTACCCTAGTTTATAATATAAGGTATATATTCACTTTCTTAAATACTGTTTGAAATTTTTGAGGTTCCCTCAAAAATTTTGCCCTAGTTACATTTGTAGGGACTTTGCGATCCTGCTTCACTCAAAGAAAATTATTAGTTCAACAAGAAAAGCGGTTGTCTTATATTTGGACATTAATGCTCGACTTCGAATTTGAACGTCAATTATATTCAAGGTTGGGTCAGTTAGCCCTAGATTCAAAAAACAATATTTTGAACGACCATGAAAAAAAAGAGAAATTTATTTGATAGAGACCGGACCCATCAAAGGGTTGCCTACGTATCCAAAAGGAAATCAGGTCAAACGTAGTTCATGAGTATAAGGAAGAAATGAACGAAATAAAAGAAAGCTTTTGTCACAAGGTCTATAGAAAAGATAGCGATAATTTGCTCATAAGAGTTTTGTCCTCGTTAATTTCTTCGATGTGATTTGCGCTTTCTTGTCAAAGGTTTCAAATACATCTTTGTAGGATCTCCTTGAACAATGATTGCATTTTCCGTAGCAGGATCACAATTGTTGTTTAGTGGTCCTTGTTGTACCATGATTTTTCCTTTTTCAATCATATTTTGGATCTTATTTCTCAATGCTAGACATTCCTTGGTGTCATGACCTTGAATATTCAAATGATACACACAATTTGTGGATAGATCCAAAGTTGAAGAAGAGTGCTTAGGGATCCATCCTTCTCTTGGCTTCAAAAGTCCATTAGCCCATAATCTTTGAAAAATGCTAGTCAAATTTTTCATTAAGGGGATAAAGGTACGAGGCTTCCTTACCTTAAGTTGAGATACTCGCAGATTGTAAGGTTTGGAACACATGTCACATGAATCAAAGATAGCATGAACTTGCTCAGTATTCTAATTGCTTTGCTTTAGTGGTATAGAGGTTGATGCATCCTTGTTCCTTTCATCTAATGATTTGTTCAGGACTTGAAGAGGAGTTTGTGCATCAACAATTCTTTAAGATTGAATGCCATATTCTAATTCTTTTCCAATGCGCATTAGACTTTTGAAGCTCTGAATACCTGTGAAGAATAAGGTTTTGTAGTATATATCGTCAAGTGATCTGATGAGAGTTTGGACCAACTCCTCTTCATGTGGTGAATGACGTATCTTGGAAGCTTCCATTCTCCATCGTATGACATATTCCTCAAAAGATTCACGACTCAATTTCCCTACTTTGAGCAAATCAAACATTGTAGGATCATTCTTAATGTTAAACTTGTATTGTTCTACAAAGTTTTGAGCCATATCTTCCCATGCGAGCCATTTGTCAAAATCTTGTTTGACGTACCAGGTGAAAGTTATTCCTAATAAACTTTGAATAAATAACCTCATCCGGAGAGCTTCATTATTTTCTAAGATAACTAACCTGCTGCAAAAATTCTTAAGATGTACAATTGGGTCTCCATAGCCATCGAACATGTTGAATTTCAGAATTTTGAATCCTTATGGCAATTCAACTCTTGGGTGCAGACATAGTTTCTCATACCTCAGGTCATGAGCAGGTTTTGAGTTTAGTCTTCCATTCACCTTTTCCTCTAAGTCATGCATTTTTTGCTATAGTGCATCTAGCTCAGTCTTCTCCATTTTTTCATGTATTCTCTCACTTTGCAAAGCATCAAAATTGATATGTGTCAGAGATTTTCGTTGAGAGAGGGTGCGAGCAGGAACAAAACGAGGAGAGATAGTCCAAAAGGTACTTTGTGTTGGATGAGAAGAAGGGTGATTGAAACTTTTTCGAATGTTGAACATATTTGTCATATTGCAGATTCTTAGTTGAGCCAAAGTCCAAATACTACACAACTTTTAAGCAAAAGGAGTAAATCAAACACAAGCACAGTGTATCATATAACAAGTCAAAGAAAATTCTTAACTCCATTTTGACATAATTTGACTTGATTATTATGATCACATTGACGAATAATATGCAATTTGTCTAACGGGTGTCGGGGCCCTTTAGACGATAGGGTGACTACTAACATTGTGAATTGACACCAAAGGTCAAACCACCTATGGCTTGTGCAACATGTATGACCTATTTGAGATTTCTAAGTGTTGGTTCGACACGGACTTGAAGAGGTTCTATGTGAGAAGTCACATGGTTCCACAGTAGTAAAACTATCCGCATCTGCCATGCCTCAACCATCTCTATAATATAGGGTATTTGAAGAAAATTTGAGTATTTGTGAGATGTGCAAAGTCATACAGCATCACGATAAAAATATAAAAAAGGAAGAGGATCCCAATTGGGGGAAGTATGAGTGGAATGCCAATTTATCAAAACAATAAACACTTAGCATGTAGATGGAAAGCAGTAACAAATAAACAGTTATATAAATCAGTAAATAAATAAAAACATAATAAAGCATGCCAACACATAAAGCAATTAAGCAACTAAGGGAAAGGAATAGGAATTAAACAATGGACATAACAAATAAGAGAAATGGGTAGGGATTAAGCATGAAAATAAACAAATATGTAATTTAGACATGGAATAACAATAAAAGAAAAGCAAATAACAAATTAGACATGGAAATAGCACAACAAACAAGAAAAATACACAAAAGAGAATAAACCCCACATAAAGCATGAAACACATAATGGTAAGAACCTAGTTATCCCCAGCAGAGTCGCCATTCTGTCGCGCCTCATTTTTTGCAAAACGGGCTTTGGTGCACGATCTAACAACTCTTTTGGGTTTTGATTGAAGTGAAAAGTCGTCACCTAACGAAGTAAGGCTCGTTAGGGCACCTATTTAACCTAACTAATCTAACTAAAGGGTCAACTAACTAGAGATCGAGTAAGAGTTCAAATTACCTCAAGAGGAAGGTGTTAAGAATCCCTCGAAGTCCACAAAGGTGGGTCCCAACCGTATCTCATGCAATTTATGTGGAAGTTATAAGTTGCAATTAAGGTCACTTCATTTATTTAATTAAGCATGTTTACTATGTGATATAATAAATGAAACAGTAAACAAATATTAAGCATGAAAATTTAAAGAAGATAAGCGAGAAGACAGAATTATACACGAATAGATAGAAGAGAATCCAATTTTATTTATTAGACTACCCCAAACAAGAAAAAATGAAAATGTAAGAAATAAAGTTTTAAAAATTGAGGGAGTTATGAACGGGGTTTTTATTTTAAAAAATGTTTGTTTCTTTATAGGAATGATACCACGATATTATTAATCTCGCTTCTCCACCATAGAAACAATTTTGATTTGAGGTCAGTCTTAGAAAATTAGTAATAGTTTATTTTTAAAGACAATTGAAAATGTTTGATTTACACATAAGCACATAAATATTTACATATGAATACACATAATCCCTTTTTGAAAAAATCTTGGGTATTCCGGAGATGCGTTGGCTTGATAAAAACTGAAATTAGACCTCATATTTTCTTTTACTTTCCCGCTAACTATAGGTTAGGAGATAGTATTTTTATAATTCTTAAAAATATGTCAGGTCCAACCCAAAGTTTGAAAAGAGGGTTGAACAATGATTTTGACAAACAGAATATGGACAAAACAATTATGTCAGGATTTATTAAAAGACAGATAGAAAATTAATCACGCAACAGAGAAATAATTAGTTAAATTGATCTTATGCAGCTAGACAGTTTATTAAATGCAAAATTTGTTTATTAGCAGGATTTAATATGAGCAAGCATGTATTTAAGGTAACTGATGCAGGAATTAATTATTAGTTGATTTTAAATTGTAGAACATGTATTTATGATGCAGAATTGATTATGTTGAGCAAATTAGTATGTAGAGAAAGCATTTTAATTCTATCTTTTTAAGTGACAATAATTAATATATCACAAAAATAGTGGAATAATGCATAATAAAATGTAGTTCAGTTATTTAACATGCTGAAAATTAATTGATTTATTCTAAGTAACCAGGAAAATAATTATGTCACAGAATAGTGGTAGAAAATTCATAACAAAATGCTATTTATTTCTTTAAAAACACGCTGGAAGACAGTGGCAAAATCAAGTCATATATTTCAGTCCTTAGCATGCTGAAAATTAATTAATAATACCTATAAACATGATTTCTAGGTGATTAAAAGGGTAAAAATATTGGATAGCACTTATAGGCATGACCCCAAATACATATAAAATAAAACTAATCCTTATGAGCATGATTTCTAAATGACTAACCCAACATCACTATCGACAAAACTATAAACGCGATTTCTACCAAATTGTTAGCCTTAGGCATGAATCTCAGATTTGCAGAAACAAACTTTTAATATTAATTAATGATTAGAGGTTGATTTTATTTATTAGTGCTATATACTAGAAAGTGACAGCCAACAAATGATTAATTAACATTTAAACAAGATCAGTTTTGAACATTAATTAGATAAGATTAAACAAGTGATCAAACAATGATAACTTTACTTTATTTTAGTTAAATCTAAAGTGAAGTTAAAAAAGGGACTATCAAACAACCATAATTCTATAGGCATGCTTTTTAACACAAATAAGTTACGATAAAAATAAACAAGTAGCACGTAAACCCCTCCCCGTTTAGATGGTCCCCAAGTATATTTGATATATAGATAGTTAGAGTTACACAAAATATTACAAAACCAAATAAAAGGATCAATGAATGCAATTGAAATAAAAACTTAAACAACTAGTCCCGTCCGAAATCCCTTCCTATGCAACTCTTCAATAGCTAGAAATTTAAAATCAAGATTCTGCTAAGGCTAAAGAAAAATACAACCATGTACATATAAAAGCAAATATGCATAAGAAAATAATATTCACATACATGTAGACCCACAATCATTTAAACAAAACCACACAAAATATATCACATAGAAGAGAGAGGTGAAAAGACCAAACCCGGATGCCTCATTTTTATTTATTAATACACAATATTCAAAATAACATATGCAAGACGAAAATAAACTAATGAAGTATAACTAACCGATTATGCAAAAAACAGTTATCAGCAATGTCGACGAACTTAATTTAAATCGACCCGTACACAACAAAACAAAATGGATAAGTACTCCTTAGAATTCACCAGAAGTTATTTTCTTTTAAGTGGAGAATATTTTTTGTTTTTAAGTGTGAGAGTATTTCTGATTGTTAAGAGTGTAGAAAAGCCTCTGAAAATAATGAAAGAAAGCCTGTTTATATAGGAAAATGAGATAGCACAGTCGGAAAGGGAATAAAAATAATTAACAACAATCAAGGAATATTATTTTCCTTAAATGATGAGGGCACAAAAGCAGTGACAGTTTCTTACCAAAACCTAGTAAGCCTTTTGCCAAAATTAGAACCTGTAAGGAGCTGTACAACTTAAATAAGGTAACAAATCAATTAAATAGTGAATCAATGATAATAGTAACCCCCACAGTTCAGTAGAAACACGGTGAATCAATATGTAATATATGTAATCACAACGAAAATTTACCACAATAAAGTAAGTAAAGACCTGCTTTAAATTATTACCTATCCCTAGTCAAAATTAATAATTAGAATTATTTAAAGAAGGCTATACCAAGGAATAATTACCACAAGAAAAGGCAAACAATCAATTTAGAGGTAATTAAGGAGAAAACAAATATTCACAGCTTACTAATTGGATTCAATAATTAAATTCTCATTTTAATAAAGGTAAAAAGTGAGATCAGTATCATAAGAAAGGTAGTCTCAAATAATGAACTCATGAAATAAACTTAGAATGTCTTAAAAGAAACATTTATCTAGCCAAGATGACAAGTCAAATCTCATAACATATGCCAATAACAAAATAGTGACAAATAAACTAACTAACTGTCTATGAAACCTCTAATAACAGAGATGCACATCGGGACAAGACTCACGACATCCTAATGAACTAAATACTGAAAAGCGATAAAAAGGGGGTCTTCCGAAAAGCAAGGAAGCTCACCACAAGATGCATGCCAAATTGCATCAGTACATTGAATGTACGAGCATGCAAGGGGAAATCTAAACAAGACATAAGCTTGAAAGGAACTGAGAGAACAAACATGGTATCAACTCCACTCAACTGAACTTAATTCATTTCAATATAAAGCAATAATAAACAAGGGCAATACAAATAAATGCTTTTTAAAACATGGATAACATTCTGTGTATATAAAAATACAATAGTGACTCTGTGTGTATGCAAAGATATAATATAAACTCTGAAATGTATATAAAAATACAAAATACTGTTATGGTAGTTTCTCTAATCGACAACCATCACTTAAGAGCTATTGTGATGATACAACGTTTTGCCTCACGCTGCCAGGGTTGTCCTATACCTTGCCGAGGGTATAGAACCTGACTACTAAGTGGATCCACTAGTCTATGCTAAAAAGCACTAAGGAATCATCTAAAAAGTATGATCCTTTTCTACCCAGGATGCTATATAGTTTATGGGGGCCAGGAGTTGTATGAACTCTCCCCCATATCGGTGCTCAATACGACTTTCAAAATATACTAGCTCAATATGTTAAAAAACATAACTCTGTGATTTGAGATAATTGTTCAAAATTTAGCTCAAAGGCTCTCTTGGAAATCAAAGTTTTCTCTCTTGCTTAATTGTGAAAGCATTTACTCTTTACTGAAAAACTAGCTTAAAAACTTTTTTGGAAATCAAAGTTTCCTCTCTTGTTTAAATGTGAAAACATTTTAATCCTTTGGGAATACATAGTCCCCATATACTCTTTTGAAGAAATGAACTTCAACTCTTACTCTTTATTCAATTCAAAACTCAAGTCTTAAAACAAAGGTAAAACATTTGTAAAAGAGTTGTGGACGACTCTATGAACTTCTCTTGACTTGGCTCTTAGCTTTTTTTGAATTTGAATTTATGGATTCAAGGATTGGGATTTGTGATAGGAAAGATCTCATGATGTTTAGGAGTGTTTTTAGATAGTTAAACATGAGAAACGATTAAGAAATCAATGCTTGGAAGCAAGTCCGCGATGCGGAGATGCATTTAATTATTTGCTCACAAAATAAATTTTGAGGCAGAATGGTCCATGATTACTCTGCGACGTAGAGAAAATTTAGTCAATCCTGAGGAACAGGTCCGCGACGCGGACTTGGTACCCAGATTTGCCCAACTTGTTCCTTCTTTGTTTTCTAACCCTAATTCGCCTAAATTTGATTTTTTTCTCAATTCCTCTTTAAATTCAGATACCCAACACATGTACATAAGAATCTAACTCAAAACAACTCTAACTATAATCCTTAAACTCTCAAGAACTCCTCAACCTCATCCCAAATTCAAGAACAAAAGCAATTCAAGAATACAACTCAAGAACATCAAAGTCTCAATCTTCTAGGGTGAAAATCATACTAAAATAAACATGTTTGGAATGTGGGTGAATGAACCCAAGGCTATGTGAACTCACATACCTTTTACAGATCACCCTTGACGAAATCCACGATCTTAGCTTCAAGAACTTGACGATTTCTTGTCTCTTCTCCTCTTTTCTCTTCTCTCAAAACCCTAACTCTTTTTGATGAAACGTAAACTGAACCAAATCAGTTTAGACCCCATCTTATTTACCAAAAATAAAATTAAATAATTGGGTAGTGAAAATACCATAATACCCTTCTAAAATCCGGTTTTCACTTTCTTTATCTAGACAACCCAACTTTAAATGGACATATCTCTCTCATACGAACTCAGAATTGAGCAAACTTTGTGGCGTTGGAAAGATAAATCAAAGATATTTCCTACGGTATCTGGTAGCACACCTAAATCATCATGAGCTAGGAGTTATGATTGTTTGAAGTTGATCCAAAACTCAAACTTAACATAACTTAATCAATTTTCCAGATTTTTCATTCTTTCCAAAAATGACTCTTTCTAATTCTAGATCTTTCTAGTTGTGGATGTTACAATATCTCCCCCTTGGAAACATTCGTCCTCAAATGAGATCAATCCTAGTTGGCTTTTGGTGTAACATCTAACATTCTGTTCAAACACCCAACAAGCAAAATCCAAGAACAACATGCCAACTTATAAATAAATACCAAAAAAAGGATTAGTACCTTAATTTGGAACTTCTCCGGACTCGAAGAGATGTGGATATCTCTTCTTCATATCTTCCCTAGTTTCCCAAGTAGTTTCCTCAACAAACTGATTCCTCCAAAGAACTTTGAGTGATGCTACCTCTTTCTTTCTCAACTTGCGAACTAGAATCTGAATAGGAATCTACTCATAAGATAAGCTATCCTTGATACTAATATCTTCCATTGTTATGATCAAGGAAGGATCACCCATACACTTTTTCAACATGGAGATGTGGAACACCAGATGAACTGCTAATTCCTGTGGTAGCTCTAACTCATAAGCTACATTACCAATCCTGTTGGATATTCTGTAAGGACCAATATACTGAGGACTAAGCTTCCCCTTCTTACCAAACCTCATAACACCCTCCATTGGTGAAAATTTCAAGTAGACACAATCATCTACTTCAAACTCTAAGTCCCATCTCTTAACATCTGTATAGGATTTTTGACGACTTTGCGCTGTCTTCAACCTCTTTTGAATAAATTTCACATTTTCCATAGCTTGATGAACTAAGTCTGGTCCTATCAACCCAGCTTCACCAACTTCAAACCATCCAATAGGAGATCTGTATCTTCACCCATAAAGAGCTTCATAGAGAGCCATCTGGATGCTAGATTTGTAACTATTGTTGTAAGCAAACTTAATGACAGGTAGGTGATCATCCCAACTACCTTTGAAATCAATCACACAGACCCTCAACATATCCTCGAAAGTCTAAATAGTGCGCTCTGCTTGACCATCTGTTTGAGGATGAAAAGTAGTACTTAAGTTCACATTTGAACCCAAGCCTTTCTGAAAAGATTTCTAGAACTGTGAAGTAAATTGTGCACCTTTGTTTGAAATAATTGAAATTAGCACCTCATAAAGTCTAACTACCTCTTTAAGATACAACTTGGCATAGTCCTCTGCTGTATGGGTAATCTTTACTGGAAAAAATTGGGCTGATTTTGTCATTCTATCAACAATCACCCAAATAGAATCATGCTGCCTGCGAGACATTGGTAAACCTGTAATGAAGTCCATATTGATCATCTCCCATTTCCATTCTAGAAGTTCTATATTCTGAGCCATACCACCGGGCCTTTGGTGCTCTACTTTAACTTGTTGACAATTCGAACACTTAGCAACAAACTCTACAATGCCCTTCTTCATACTACTCCACCAATAAACTTCTCTCAAGTCACGATACATGTTTGTGGAACCCGGATAGATAGAGTATTTAGAGCTATGAGCTTCCTCCATTATCCTCTCTTGGAGTTCATCCATCATTGGTACACACAACCTACCTTGGTACCTCAATACACCATCTCCCCCTTGTTCAAAAGCCACTACTTTTTGCTTATGAACATTTGCCTTTAATTCAAGCAAAATAGGATCTTGGTTTTACTTTTCTTCACTTCTGACACTAATGATGATTCAACCCCATTCATAACAACTATTCCTCCTTCTATGGAATCCATTAGTTGAACTCCTAATCGTTCAAGTCTATGCACATCCTTTGCTAACTTTTTCTTATCTTCTTCAACATGGGCAGTATTACCCATAGACAACCTGCCCAAGGCATCAACAACAACATTAGCCTTACCTGGGTGATAGAGGATATTCATATCAAAATCCTTGAGCAACTCTAACCACCGTCTCTGTTTGAGATTAAGATCTTTCTGACTAAACACATACTGTAGACTCTTTTGAGCGTGAACACATCCACATGAACACCATATAAATAATGACGCCATATTTTCAAAGCAAATACTATGGCAACACCCTCTAAGTCATGGGTTGGATAATTCTTCTCGTGAACTTTCAATTGTCTAGAGGCATAAGCTATAACCTTGCCATTCTGCATTAACACACAACCCAAACCAACTCTAGACACATCACAATATACAACAAAGCCTTGCGTACCTTCAGGTAAGGTCAATACTTAGTCAACCTCTTTTTCAGTTCCTGAAAGCTTTTCTCACAAGCTTCAAACCATTGAAACTTAACTGTCTTCTGAGTCAACTTGGTCAAAGGGTATGAAATAGATGAAAACCCCTATACTAACCTTTTATAATATCCAGCCAACCTCAAGAAACTCCTAATATCAGTTGGAGATGTGGGTCTAGGCCAATTCTGCACTGCCTCAATTTTCTGAGTATCAACTCTAATTCCATCACTGAAAATGATGTGGCCTAAGAATACCATAGACTCAAGCCAGAACTCACACTTAGAGAACTTGGCATACAACTCTCTATCCTTTAGAGTTTGGAGAACTATTCTGAGATGACTAGAATGATCTTCCTTATTCCTCAAATAGATTAGTATCTCATCAATAAACACGATAACAAACATGTTTAAATAAGGCTTGAATATCTATTCATAAGGTCCATGAACGCTGCAGGTGCATTTGTTAAATCGAACAATATGACTAGAAGCTCATAATGACCATAACGGGTCCTCAAAGCTGTCTTTGGAATATCACATTCCCTTACTCTTAACTGATGGTAGACTGATCTGAGGTCTATCTTAGAGAAACAAGTGGCACCCTGAAGTTGATCGAAGAGATCATCAATTCTCGGAAAAGGATACGTATTCTTGATAGTAACCTTGTTCAGCTGACGGTAATCTATACACATTCTAAGAGAACCATCCTTCTTCCTCATAAACATGACCAGAGCGCCCTAAGGTGAGATACTTGGTCGAATAAAACCCTTCTCTAGGAGATATTTCAACTGCTCTTTCAACTCTTTCAACTCTGTTGGTGCCATCCTATATGGAGGAATAGATATAAGACGAGTATCAGGAAGAATATCTATATCAAAATGTATTTCTCTCTTAGGAGGGACTCTGGGAAGATCATCTGGAAAGACTTCTGGGAACTCTTTTACTACTGAAACTGACTAGGTATGACGTATCTCAATACTAGAGTCATTAACTCGGACTAAATGATAGACACACCCCTTGGAAACTAACTTTCTTGCCTTAAGGTACGAAATAAAATGACCCTTAGGTACTGTTAAACTACTCTTCCACTCTATAACAGGCTCATTAGGAAACTAGAACTTGACAACTCGAGTTCTATAATCAACTGAGGCATAATAGGCACGAAGCCACTCCATACCAAGAATGACATCAAAATCTATCATGTCTAACTCAACTAAATCAGCCATGGTGCTCTTGTGTTTGACGAAAATGGTACAATCACGATAAACACTCTCTGCTAAAATAGACTCACTAACAGGTGTAGAAACACTGAAGGGCTTACTAAGTTGCTTAGGAATACCATCAAAATTCATCGCAACATAAGAAGTTACAAAGGATAAACTCGCTCATGGATCTAGCAAAGCATAAACATTAAAGTTAAAGACTTGGATCATACCAGTAACAATATTTGGCAAATCCTTTTGCTCTTGCCGACTAGTGATAGCATACATATGGTTTCCTTCTCCACCTGCCCCTGAAGTAGCTCCTCTAGATGCAACTCTGTCTGGTGGAGCAACTGAAGAAGACTAGGTTTTATTGCCCCCATTACCGTTACCCTTCTTGTTCTTCGGATACTCTCTCATAAAATGACTATTTTGGCCACACTTGAAGCAACCAGTAGAGCCATCATGACACATCCCTGAGTGGTTCCTACCACACTTAGCAAATATAGGAGGCTTACTACCCCCTTGTGCAATACTACCTTGAGAATAGATAGGTTTAGCTCTGAAATTCTAACTATTGTTCTCACCCTTGCTCTTTGGTGCAGGTGCACCAGCAGATGATGGAGTAGGCCCTTTATTTTCAGTTGGAAGCAAGACCGGTTCACATTACTCTTCTGCTGCCCGGACTCATTCCCTGCTATCATGGCCCTCTTATTCTTAAACTCTTTCTCTATCCCTCAACTTTTCATCCTTAACTTGTTACACATGGATCATTAGCCTTGCTATGTCGACATGCCTTATAAGCATAGCTTCCTTGCCTTCCTTACTTGACAGGTGGGACAACCCAACAACGAATAAACTCATCCTAGTCCTCATGTCAGCAACCATCTCCGGAGCATAGCGGGAAAGTTGTGTGAACTTCAGACTATATTCATGAATGCTCAAAGAATCCTGCTTAAGAGTGATAAAATCTCATACCTTTGCTTCTCTCAGTTCTCGGGGGAAGAAACGCCCCAAGAAGGCCTCATCAAAACAAGCCCAACTCACAAGTAGTGCACCTTCACCTCGATTCTTCTTCCATTGATTAAACCAGATCCTAGCGACACCGTTCATTTGGTATGCAACTAGTTCCACCCTCTCAGCATCAACAATATGCATGATCTCAAAAACCTTCTGAAGTTCTTCAATAAATTTTTCTGGATCCTCAGTAACAGTTGAGCCAGTGAAACTTAGAGGATTCATCCTTAAGAACTTACGGATCCTCAAAGTATCAGCCACTTCCTGAAGATTCTCTTTTTGTCCCCAGCTTGGTTGGTCAAAACTTGGCTCAACATCTGGATGGCCTCACAGAACTAAGCATTGATGACCTCTCCTTGGGGTTGCACTTCTGGTGCATTAGGTATCCTTGTTCCTATGGTTCAACATTTCTTCTACCCAGATGACCTCTGACAACTCTTTGTGGAGGCATAATCTGAAAGACACGTGCAAGTACTAGTTAGAAAGAAACTTTTATAAAGATACACTCCATCGCACAAAATAAGTATGAAAGAAAGTGAGAACATTCCTAAGTGTCGTAGCCTCCTAATTATAGATTTGGCGCACTTTACACCGATAACTAGGACTCTACAGACACGGCTTCATAGACTCCCTAAGACTCTTGAACTCGGCGCTCTGATACCAAGTTTGTCACACCTCAAGCCTACACCTTAGGCAGGACTGGCACTCGAGAACCATTGCTGGCCCCAAGCAAACTCTTGGCCTGACTTACTACTCAGCGGAAGACTTAAACACAAGAAAATAGTCTCAAATAATGAACTCAAGAAATAAACTTAGAATGTCTTAAAAGAAACATTCAACTAGCCAAGATGACAACTCGAATCCCAAAACATAAGCCAATAACAAAATAGTGACAAATGAAATAAATAACTGAAAATCGATAAAAAGGGACAAGACCCACGATATCCTAATGAACTAAATATTGAAAATCGATAAAAAGGGGGTCCTTCGAAATGCAAAGAGGCTCACCACAAGACTCTGAAGGCTCAACTGGATCAACGAAGTGCTGGATGCTGATCCTAGTTACCTGTATCTGCATCATAAAAAAATGCGGGCCAAATGACATCAGTACATTTAATGTACGAGCATGCGAGGAGAAATCTAAACAAGACATAAGCTTGAAAGGAACTGAAAGAACAAACCTGGTCTCAACTAAACTGAACTGAACTAATTTCAATATAAAGTAATAAAAAACAAGTGCAAAACAAAGAAAAGCTTTTTAAAACATAGATAACAACTCTGTGTATTTAGAAATACAATAGTGACTCTGTGTGTATGCAAAGATAAAATATAACTCTGAAATATATATAAAAATACAAAATACTGTTATGAGAGCTTTTCTAACTGACAACCATCACTTAAGAGCTATTGTGATGATACATCATTTTGCCTCACACTGCTAGGGCCGTCCTATACCTTGCCAAGGGTATATAACTTGATTACTAAGTGGATCCACTAGTCTATGCTAAAAAGCACTAAGGAATCATCTAAAAATTATGACCCTTTTCTACCCATGGTGGCTATATGGTTTATGGGGGCTGGGAGTTGTCTGAACTCTTCCCCATATCGTTGCTTAATACTACTCCCAAAGTATACTAGCTCAGTATGTTTAAAAACATAACTCTATGGTTTGAGATAATTGTTCAAAACTTAGCTCAAAGGCTCTCTTGGAAATTAAAGTTGTTTCCTCTCTTGCTTAATTGTGAAAACATTTACTCTTTATTGAAAAACTTGCTCAAAGGCTCTTTTGGAAATCAAAGTTTCGTCTTTTGTTTGAATGTGAAAACATTTTAATCCTTTGGGAATACATAGTCCCCATTTACTCCTTTGAAGAAATGAACTTCAGCTCTTACTCTTTACTCAACTCAAAACTCAAGTCTTAAAACAAATGTAAAACAATTATAAAAGACTTGTGGACGACTCTATGAACTTCTCTTGACTTGACTCTTAACTTTCCTTGAATTTGAATTTATGGATTCAAAGATTGGGATTTGTGATAGAAAAGATCTCATGATGTTTAAGAATGGTTCTAGATAGTTAAACATGAGAAACGATCAAGAAATCACTGCTTGGAAGCAGTCCACGACGCAGAGATGCATTTAGTTATTTGGTCACAAAATAAATTTTGAGGCAGAATGGTCTGTGACCACTCTGTGACGCATAGAAAAAATTGTCAATCCTGAGGAACAGGTCCGCGACGCAGACCTGGTACCCAGATTTGCCCGACTTGTTCCTTCTTCATTTTCGAACCTCAATTCGCTAAATTCGATTATTTTTCTCAATTCCTCTTTAGATTCAGATACCCAGCACATGTACACAAGAATGACGAGACCCCGTACCTTTATTTTTTTCGACTTGTTCTTACAAGAATCTAACTCAAAACAACTCTAAAAATTGACCTTAAACTCTCAAGAACTCCTTAATCTCATCCCAAATTCAAGAGCGAAAGCAATTCGAGAATACAATTCAAGAACATCAAAGTCTCAATCTTCTAGGAAGAAAATCACACTGAAATAAACATGTTTGACGTGTGGGTGAATGAACCCAACACTATGTGAACTCACATACCTTGTAGGGATTACACCTTGACGAAATCCATGATTTTAGCTATAAGAACTTGACGATTTGTTGTTTCTTCTCCTCTTCTTTTCTCTTCTCTCAAAACCCTAACTCTTTTTGATGAAACGTAAACTGAACCAAATCAGTTTAGACCCCATCTTAATTACTAAAAGCGAAATTAAATAATTGTGTAGTGAAAAGACCATAATACCCTTCTAAAATTCAGTTTTGACTTTCCTTATCTAGACAACCCAACTTCAAATGGACATTTCTCCCTTATACGAACTAATTGAGCAAACTCGACGGTGTTGAAAAGATAAATCAAAGATATTTCCTACGGTATCTAGTAGCACACACCTAACTCATCTTGAGCTAGGAGTTATGGTTGTTTGAAGTTGACCAAAAACTCAAACTTAACATAACTTAACCAATTTTCTAGATTTTTCATTCTTTCCAAAAATGACTCTTTCTGATTCTAGATCTTTCTAGTTGCGGGGTGTTATAAAAGGAGTCGAATTTTCAAATTAGAATGAACCCAATATATAATAATCAAGCTAAACAAGTAATCAAACTCACACGACTAAAGCCCGACTTTAAGTTACATATCAAAATTACTGCAGATAAACGAACAGATTTATAGCCACTTAACATGCAAGTTATCCAAATTTTATAGAGAATACACAAATACTAGCAGATGTATCCACAAAGACACAACAACACACATGAAAATGGAGCAATAATCACACAAGAAATGGATTTCATATATACTGGTTTTGAGAGAAGATAAAAGAAGAGGAGAAAAGAGGAGAAGGAGTAAGAATTGTCAAGTTCTTCAAGAATCTCTTGTGGATTTTGTGAAGGGGTGATCCCTACGAGGTATGTGAGACTTTCATAGCATTGGGTTCATTCACCCACGCGCTAATCATGTTTAGTTCAGCGAAATTCATTCTAAAAAGGGTTGAAAGTTGATATTCTTGAAATGTGTTCTTGAATTTGTTTTCGTTCTTGAATTAGGCTGAATTGAAGAGTTCTTGAGGTTATTGGGTACATTTGCTGGGTATCTGAATCTAAAGAGAATTTGAGAAAAATAGTTGAGGTTAGGTGATTTGGATTGGAGAAACGAAGAAGGAAAGGTTGGGCGAATCTTTCTAATTCGTGCTTGTGCGTGTTTTCAGTTAATCATGCCTCCACGAAGAGCTGTTAGAGGTCTTCCTGCTAGGCGTAATGTTGAAGAGCAAGGGGTACCCAATGCACCTGAAGTGCAACCCCAAGGAAAAGTTACCAATACTGAGTTCAGAGAAGCGACAAGAATATTGAGTCAAGCTGTGACCAACCAAGCTGGGCAGAGAGAGAACTGATAGGAAGGGAATGATACTTTAAGGATTCGTGAGTTCTTGAGGATGAATCCTCCAAGTTTCACTGGTTCAAGCACTACTGAGGATCCAGAGAACTTTATTGAGGAGCTGCAAAAGGTATTTGAAGTTATGTACGTTGCTGATGTTGAGCAAGTAGAACTAGCTGCATATCAACTGAAGAATGTTGCTAGGACTTGGTTTGATCAATGTAAGAATGGTAGAGTTGAGGGAGCACCACCTACGAGTTGGGCTTGTTTTAAGGAGGCCTTCTTGGGGCTTTTCTTTCCCCGAGAACTGGAAGAGGCCAAGGTATAAGAGTTTCTCACCCTTAAGCAAGATTCACTAAGTGTTCATGAGTCTGGGTTGAAGTTCACCCAACTATCCCGTTATGCTCCGGAGATGGTTGTGGATATCAGGAGTATAATGAGTTTGTTTGTTGCTGGGCTATTTTGTCTGTCGAGTAAGGAAGGTAAGTATGCAGTGCTAATAGGTGACATGGATATAGAAAGGTTGATGGCCTATGTGCAGTAGGTTGAGGAAGAGAAGTTGAGGGATAGGGAGGAATTCAGGAATAAAAAGGCTAAGATGTCACGGAATGAGTCCGAGCAGCAAAGAAATAATGCGAACCGATCTTCTTTCCAAAAAAAGCTGAAGGGACCTTCTCCATCATCTGCTAGTGCACCTGCACCCAGAAGCGAATATGAGTACAATAGTCAGAATTCACAACACTTTAGGGCTAGACCTGCCCAATCTCAGGGTAGTGTGGCACAAGGAGGTAACTGGGCTCATGCATGTGCTAAGTGTGGTAGAACCCACCCAGGTAAGTGTCGCAATAGCTCCACAGGTTGTTTCAAGTGTGGACAAGAGGGTCACTTCATGAAAGAGTGCCCTAAGAACTGCTAAGGTAGTGGAAATCAGGGCAATAGATCCCAATCTTCATCAGTTGCTCCACCAAACAGGGCTGCACCTAGAGGAGCAACTTTTGGTACTAGCGGAGGAGCAAACCTTTTTATGCGATCATTAGTCGTCAAGAGCAAGAGAATTCTCCAGATTTTGTCACTGGTATGATCAAAGTCTTTACTCTTGATGTTTATGCTTTGTTAGACCCAGGAGCAAGTTTATCTTTTGTGACTCCTTATGTTGCAAATAATTTTGTTGTTCTTCCTGAGAAACTTTGTAAACCCTTTTGTGCTTCTACACCTGTTGGGGAGTCTATTCTAGCTGAGAGAGTATATCATGATTGTGTCATTTCCATCAATCACAAGAACACCATGGCTGATTAGTTGAGTTAGACATGGTAAATTTCAATGTCATGCTTGGTATGGACTGGCTTCATGCCTGTTATGCCTCCATTCTTTGTAGAACTCGAGTTGTTAGGTTTTAAATTCCTAATGAGCCAGTTATAGAGTGGAGTAGTTGTTCAACAGTGCCTAAAGGTCGTTTCATTTCGTACCTTAGGGCGAGAAATTTAGTTTCCAAGTGGTGTGTCTTTCACTTAGTCCGAGTTAATGACTCTAGTGTTGAGATACCTACTATGATCTTCTCGGAGTCCCTCCTGAGAGAGAAATAGACTTCGGTATAGATATTCTTTCAAATACTCGTCATATATCTATTCCGCCATATAAAATGGCACCAGCAGAGTTGAAAGAGCTAAAAGAGCAATTGAAATATCTCCTAGATAAGGGCTTTATTGGACCAAATGTCTCACATTGGGGCGCTCCGATCTTATTTGTGAGAAAGAAAGATGGTTCCCTTAGGATGTGTATAGATTACCGCCAGTTGAACAAGGTTACCATCAAGAATAAGTATCCTCTTTCGAGAATTGATGATCTTTCCGATCAGCTTCAGGGTGCTACTTGTTTCTCTAAGATAGACTCAGATCAGGTTACCATCAGTTGAGGGTAAGGGAATGTGATATTCCGAAGACAACATTCAGGACCCGTTATGGTCATTATGAGTTCTTAGTTATGTCCTTTAGTTTGACCAATGCACCTCCAACATTCATGGACCTTATGAATAGAGTATTCAAGCCTTATTTAGATATGTTATTATCGTGTTCATTGATGACATACTAATCTATTCAAGGAATGAAAAAGATCATGCTAGTCATCTCAGAATAGTTCTCGAAACTTTAAAGGATAGAGAGTTATATGCCAAGTTCTCTAAGTGTGAGTTTTGGCTTGAGTCTGTGGCATTCTTAGGCCACATTGTGTTTGGAGAGGGAATTAAAGTTGATACTCAGAAAATAGAGTTAGTGCAGAATTGGCCTAGACCCACATCTCCTACTAATATTAGGCATTTCTTAGGTTTGGCTGGATATTATAGAAGGTTCGTAGAGGGGTGTTCGTCTATTTCATCTCCTTTGACCAAATTGACTCATAAAATAGTGAAGTTTCAATGGTTTGAAGCTTGTGAGAAAAGCTTTCAGGAATTGAAAAAGAGGTTGACTACTGCCCCAGTATTGACCTTACCAGAAGGTACGTAAGGTTTTGTGGTGTACTGTGATACGTCTAGAGTTGGTTTGGGTTGTGTTTTAATGCAGAATGGCAAAGTTATAGCTTATGCCTCCAGACAGTTGAAAGTTCATGAGAAGAATTACCCAACCCATGATCTAGAAGTGGTAGCCGTAGTATTTGCTTTGAAAATATGATGCTATTATATTTATGGTGTTCATGTGGATGTATTCACTGATCACAAGAGTCTTCAGTGTGTGTTTACTCAAAAAGAACTTAATCTCAAACAAATGAGGTGGTTAGAATTACTCAAGGATTATGGCATGAGTATTTTTTATCACCTAGAAAAGGCTAATATTGTTGCTGATGCTTTAAATATATTGTCTATCGGTAGTACCACCCATTTTGAGGAAGGTAAGAAAGAGCTAGCAAGAGATGTGCATAGACTTGCACGGTTAGGAGTTCGACTAATGGATTTCACAGAAGGAGGAGGAGTGGTGATGAATGGGGCTGAATCATCATTAGTGTCAGAAGTAAAAGAGAAGCAAGACCAAGATCCTATTTTGCTTGGATTAAAGGCAAATGTTCAAAATATATTGGCTTTTGAACAAGGGGGAGATTATGTATTGAGGTATCAATGTAGGTTGTGTGTACTAAGGGTGGATGAACTCCAAGAGAGGATCATGGAGGAAGCTCATAGCTCCAGATATTCCATTCATCCGGGTTCCATAAAAATGTATCATGATTTGAGAGAAGCTTATTGGTGGAGTAGTATGAAGAAGGGCATTGCAAAGTTTGTTTCTAAGTGTCCGAATTGCCAACAAGTTAAGGTAGAGCATCAAAGGCTTGGTGGTTTGGCTCAGAATATAGAACTTCCGGAATGGAAGTGGGAGATGATCAATATAAACTTCATCACAGGTTTACCAAGGTCTCCCAGATAGCATGATTTTATTTGGGTGATTGTTGACAGAATGACAAACTTTTTGCCGGTAAAAACTACCCATTCAGTAGAAAATTATGCTAAGTTGTATATTCAAGAGGTAGTTAGACTTCATAGGTGCCAGTTTTGATTATTTCAGATAGAGACGCCAAATTTACTACATAGTTTTGGAAATCATTCCAAAAAGGCTTGGGTTCAAAGGTGAACTTAAGTACTCCCTTTCATCCTCAGACAGATGGGCAAGCAGAGCACACTATTTAGACCTTAGAGGATATGTTGAAGGATTGTGTGATTGATTTCAAGGGTAATTGGGATGATAACCTACCTCTTATTTTATTTTCTTACAACAATAACTACCACTCTAGCATCCAAATGGCTCCTTATGAAGCTCTTTATGAGAGAAGGTGCAGATCTCCTATTAGATGGTTTGAAGTTGATGAAGTAGGGTTGATAGGACCAGACTTAGTTCATCAAGCTATGGAGAAAGTGAAAGTGATTCAAGAAGGGTTGAAGACAACACAGAGTCGTCAGAAATCCTACACTAATGTTTGGGAGAAATGAGTTAGAGTTTGAAGTAGATGATTGGGTTTACTTAAAAGTATCACCCATGAAGAGTGTTATGAGGTTTGGTAAGAAGGGGAAGCTTAGTCCCCGATATATTGGCCCTTACAGAATATCCAAAAGGGTTGGTAATGTAGTTTATGAGTTAGATCTACCCTAAGAGTTAGCAACGGTTCATCCGGTATTTCATATTTCCATGTTGAAGAAGTGCATGGGAGATCCTTTACTTATCATACCAACTGAAGATATTGGTATCAAGGATAGCTTATCTTATGAGGAGATTCCGGTTCAAATTCTAGATCGTCAAGTTCGCAAGTTGAGGACTAAGGAAGTAGCATCAGTCAAAGTTCTTTGGAGGAACCAGTTTGTTGAGGAAGCTACTTGGGAAGTTGAAGAAGATATGAAGAAGAGGTATCCACATCTTTTTGAAATCGGAGAAATTCCAGATGAAGGTACTAATTCTCTTCTTAGTACTCTTTAATTTATAAGTTGGCATGTTGTATTTGCATTGCTTGTTGGGTGTTGAGTTGAATTTTAGATGTTACACCCTTAGCCTCGGAAGTGTAATCTCATTCAAGGATGAATGTTCCCAAGGGAGAGATATTGTAACATCTCACTAATTGAAAGAACTAGAAAGAGAGAATTGGAAAGAGTCATTTTAGGAAAGAATGAAAAATCTGGAAATTTGTTAAGTTATGTTAAGTTTGGGTTTTTGGTCAACTTCAAACGACCATAACTCCTAGATCAGGATGAGTTAGGTGTTCTTCGAGATACCTTAGTAAATATATTGGAATTATCTTTCCAAGGCCGTCGAGTTTGCGCTATTTCCAGTTCGTATGAGTGAGATATGCTCATTGGAAGTTGGGCTGTTCAAATAAGGAAAGTGTAATCCGGATTTTAGAAGGGTAGTTTGGTCTTTTCCTTACCAAATCACTTTTTTTTTTAGTTTTTAGGAGTTTAATTGGGGTCTAAAATGAACTTGGTCAGTTTACGCTTTTGAAAAGTAAGTTAGGGTTTTGAGAGAACAGAAAAGAAGAGGAGAAAAGAGGAGAAAGAGCACGAATCGTCAAGTTCTTTAAGAATCGCTTGTGGATTTCGTCAAGGGGTGATCCCTATGAGGTATGTGAGACTTTCATGGCGTTGGGTTCGTTCACCCACGCGCCAATTATGTTTTGTTTAGAGAAATTCGTTCTTAAAAAGGTTGAAAGTTGATGTTCTTGATATGTGTTCTTGAATTTGTTTTCATTCTTGAATTGGGCTGAATTGAGGAGTTCTTGAGGTTATTGCGTCAAGTTTTAGAGTTGTTTTGAGTTAGGTTCTTGGGTACATTTGCTGGGTATCTGAATCTAAAAAGAATTTGAGAAAAATAGTCGAGTTTAGGCGATTTGGGGTTGGAAAAATGATGAAGGAAAAGTTGGGCGAATCTGGGCACCAGGTCTGCGTCGTAGACCTGTTCCTTAGATTTGGGAAATACCTTTTCGCGTCGCGTAGCGGTCACGGACCATTTTGCCTCAAAATTTATTTTCACGACCAAATATTTAATTACATCTCCGCGTTGCGGACTAGTTTCCAGACAGTGATTTCTTGATCGTTTCTCATGATTAATTATGTAAAACCACTCCTAAACATCATGAGATCCTTCCTATCACAAATCACAATCCTTGAATCCATAAATTCAAATTCAAGAAAAGTTAAGAGTCAAGTCTAGAAGTTAAGCATTAAGTTAAAAGAAGTTCATAAAGTATTTCAAAAGTCTTTCACAAACATGTTAATTTTGTTTTAAGACTTAAGCTTTGAGTTGAGGAAAGAGTAAGAGTAAAGTTAATTTCTTCAAAGATTATATGGGAACTAAGTATTCCCAAGAGTTAAAAATGTTTTCACATTTGAGCAAGAAGGGAAACACTGATTTCCAAGAAGAGCTTTTGAGTAATTATCTCAAACCAAAGAAAAAAGTTTTGTTTTAAAAACATATGAGCTAAGTATATTTTGGGAGTAGTATTGAGCACGGATATGGGGATGCGAGTTCATAATAACTCAAGTCTCCATAATCCATGTAGCCATCATGGGTATTAAAGGATCATAGTTTTTACATGATTCCTTAAGTGCTTTTCAGCATAGATTAGTGGATCCACTTAGTTAAGGCATTTTATATGACGGTAAAGTATAGGACAGGTTTGGAAGCATGGGCAAGACGCTAAATCACCACTTAGGCTCATAGTGGTGGTTGTCGGTTAGAGAATCTCCCACAGTATTATATTACTTTATTATATGAGTAAGTTGAGTTGTTATCGCATTTCTTTAACAACTAAGTTGCTTTCTACTGTTTTAAAATTTTTTCTATATATTGCATGTGTATTATTGCTTTATATTGAGTTAAGTTATTCATGAGTTAAGTAAAGCCAAGGTAAATGTTCCTTTCAAATTCTTTTCAAGCTTACGTTATGTTTTAGTATTCCCCTCGCATAGTCGTACATTCAATGTACTGATGCCATTTGGTCTGCATCGTTTTATGATGTAGATACACGAAATCAGGATTAGCATCTAGGGCCCCATTGATCCAGTTGATCATTCAGAGTCAGTTGGTGAGCATCCTTGCTTTCTGGAGGACTCATTTTACTTTGCTTTCTAGTATTTCAATTGTTAGAATGATCGGGGGTCTTGTCCCGACATCCCTCCTTATTTTAGAGGATTCATAGACAGTTAGTAGTTCAGTTGTTTTTACATTATTATTTCATATGTAAGACTTGAGTTGCCATTTTGGCTAAGTTGAATGTTTGACCTTTAAACGTTCTTAGTTATTTTATTAAACAATTGAGTAGAAGTGCATTTGATCATTGCAATAATGGTTAGAGTCTTTCGCTGAGTAAGTAAGCCAGGCCAAGGGTTCTCTTGGGGCCAGCAATGACTCTCGAGTGCCAGTCCCACCCAGGGTGTAGGCACGTGACATTTTCATCTGCAGCTGCTCGCCGGAGCAGGTCGCTAGTCGGAGCAGCTGGAGCTGTTGTCTTCGTCCCCTTCACTGCTGGCTGCTGGTGAAGAGAGGAGAGAAAGAGGAGGGAGAGGGCGAGAGAGGCGTCGTTCGTCTAGGAGATGACTGCTGGTCAATTCTCGCTAGAAAATGAGAAGAAGGAGAATAGAGGGGGGTCTCCGAAGCTGTCTTTGCCGGCGCCATTGTTGTTGCTGCTGCTGGAGGAGAAAATCGAAGAAGAGAGAGGGAGGGGTGTGGCAGATTTGGAGAGGAGAGGAGGAGAATGAAGAAGCTTAAGGGTTTGAGGTCTTTTGATAGTTTAAAAAGGAAAGAAAAAGTTGATTTGATCTTGATCGTTGATTATATTCAGATTAAGGGTAGGGATTGAAGCTTCTAAATTGAATCAAATGATGAATGGCTGAGATCGAATCACAGGTTTTAAGAATTACATTAAAATATGAAATTGGAACGAAATTGGTTATAATTGCAATGAATAAAAGGGCAAAAATTATAACTATATTGAAAAAAGAAGCTAAAATTGAAATGAATTGAATAGAAAGAGTGGCTATGAATTAAATAAATTGGAATGGATTAGGCTAAGATTTAAATGATTTAAGGGAAGATTAGAAAAATACTATTCAATTAATAAAATACTATATATATTATAATATTTTCATACAAATGAAACGCATCTAAGGTTTAAAATATTTAAATAAATAAGTAGAGTAATTATTTCGAGTTTAAATATCGATAAATATAATAATAAAAATAATTTAATATAATATTTTTTGTAAATTATGAATACTAAAAATATTTAATTTTTGACAAAATCGATTAAAATTTTAAACTCGAAATATGTTTTAAAAATATGTATTTAATTGAATAGCACTTTCGAAAGGGTTATAGGTCGGTCAAAATTGGGTGTCAACAACTATGTATCATTCCAAAAGTATGATATATTTTATTAAAAACTTATCTTTTGATCTTACAAATCATATTTTTCTCGTCTGTTATGTATCGTTCCATAAGTATGATATATTTTATTAAAAAAATTTGTGAATTAAGAATTGCATCTGAAAACAAGATATTTTTTATCTTACAAATTGTGACGAAATAATTTTGTGAATTAAAAATTGTATTTGAAAACAAGATGCAACTTATAGATGACTATGGATAAGAATGATGAGTCTGTATAATAAATATATGTTAAATTCACAAACGACCTTTATAAGGTTTGATTATGATATTTTATCTCCTAAAAATATCTTACAAAAATAACTTCCATTCATTTGACAATAACTTTTCGGACAAAATTGTCCTCCGAACTTATAGACATTGAATATTTTTCATTGTGATGTTTTCTTTTTAAAGAAGAAGGCGATAGAGTCGATTTAACAGTGAGAAATTGTTGAGGTCCAAATACTCAACTCCAATTCTCGTAATCGCGGCTTAACATGAGGTAACATACTCCTCTTTTTATTTTTTCTTCTTTGATTATATAATTTGTTTTGCTTAAATTATCACTAATTTTTTGAGTTAGTATTTTGTTTATGATTTATATGTTGTTATTGTGACTCTTTCTCTAAATAAACGTACTTATTTTGTCACGACCCGAGCCTACACCTCGGACGTAACACAGCCTACAAGACTCCGAAGAGCCTCATACAAGCCTCATAGCATTCATAACATAAGACATATGAAATAGTGTGGAATTTAAAACTTTTCTTTAAATCCATGTAATCGAAAAACATCATTTAAAACAGCGGAAGTCTACTTGTCTCACATGGCCATCTAAAAACATCTTGAGTCTAAACTAGGGTCACGGCCCTTACAATAGAAAGTGTCTAGTACAATGAAGAAATGAAATGACAATAAATCATTTGTCCTCGGATCTATGAGGACATACCACAAACTTGATGAATAGTCAACTCAAGCTTGAACTAGTAGAAATCAACTCAATTGCCGGAACCTACGCTTTGTAGAAAAATAGAAGAAATAAGGGTTAGCACACAAAAATGTATTAAGTATGATAGCCATACAAAAACCATGCTTAAAAAGGACATTTTGGTTAAAAACCATGCTATATGCCAATTTTGAGAAACATCATGAACTTTAGTATAAAAGGCATAAGATACAAATATAATCAACATATAAGCCATTACATCACATTAGGACATCACCTTAGATAACCCTAAGCTATACTTGTGCAATGTAAGAATAACATCCCATACTACTATTCCTACTAAGTACCACTTTAAGACCACCTTAGATGAACTTACCATTTTTCATACTCATCTGTGGTCAATACTCATGCATAAGGGACATATACATTTCATTAGTCATGACAAGGAAAGTAACTCATATAACAATCCAAGTAAAGCATACATCATTACATTAAGCATTTAAGTCAACATTCTCATTTAGCCTCATTATAAGCACATTCATCTCATTTAACAATATGACATTGAGAAACACACCATAGCCCTCTCAAAGCCTACTCGTGCAATGCATGAATGACATTCCAAACTACCACCCACACTTCATAGAACTTCTTGAGTAACCATAGTACCTAACTCATATCCTTGATCATAAGACATTATACATAAAGGAACACACCATGACTACTCTCAAAGTCTACTTGTGCAATGCATGGATGAAGCCCCATATCCCCACCCACACTAAGTAGTGCATTCTTGAGAAGCCATAGTTCATTATCATTCTTTGTGAGGGTAAGCCTTAACCGACATAGACCATGTAAGCAAATCATGGAATCCAAGTGTTACCCACACCGAATAAGGGATTCCTACATGCCTAAGGTAGGACCGTTAACATTTAGCTTAGGTGGATCCACTAGCTATAAACCTATGTGGGCACATAGTTATGGGATAGAGAGATTGCTACTAGATACCCCGCCTCAACTCACGTGAGGGCATCTATCCCAAGAGATTGCTACTAGAAAGCCCGCCTCAACTTATGTGAGAGCTTCCATCTCATATCGCTATCACTCGGTGCGTAGCATTATTCCCCACGGAGTACTTCACATTCATTACTTTAGTTCATTATTATGGGAATAAGAGATTGTTACTAGATACCCCGCCTCAACTCACGTATGAGTATCCATCTCAATCCCAACATTCATTCATTAGATAGCTCATAGATTCAAAGCTGAGAATAGCCTTTCAACTAAATATCTCCATATTATGAGAAAGTCCTTTCACAACATGTCAGTATCATTCATTAGTGTACAATTGATAATAGCCTTTCAATCAACACATCATCATTAACATAATCATAGAAACTTCATTCATTCTTTATTCATGAGTGTGTGTATGTGAGAATAACCTTTCACATATATCATCATCTTTCATAAGTGTTAAATTGAGAGTAACCTTTCAATAATAACACTTTTGCAGTCTAGACATGATCACATTACTTCCATTGAAATCACAAAGCATATACATAATTCTCATAGTCATGTGTAGGCTCTTCATTCATAGCCCTTCAAGAACCCTAGATCACAATTCATGATTCACATCTTGCATCACTATTATATACATGTATATTCACATATTTCAATTAGATTAACTACTACATGTATAATTTGATCACAATCCACCCACATCAATCATCACCCACACTTTGAGATCCAATTTGACAAAATAGGGGAATTCATGGATTCATAGGTAATTCATCATAAAAACAGTAGTAATTCATCAAATTGATCATAATATAAGACAATAAACACTTTGAAATTGTTTTGAAAGTGAATCCATGTCATAGATTGAAAACCCTAGGTTTTGGAGAATTTCAACTTTGAGAAATAGAGTTTTGAAGGGACTCCTTGGATGGAACTTAACCAAGAATGAAGACGACCATACCTTATGAAGATTTCCTCATGAAATTGAAGAGAAAGATGAACTCTTGAGCTCCAAACCTTACCCTGGTCTTCTTTGAGTTTATGATATTCCCCGCTCGTCCGAGCTTTGTAGGCCGAAGCAAATGCTTAGATGAGAAGAAGTCAAAGCAAAAGTCAAAACAAGAAGGACAAAGAAGTCTCTTCCTCCACCTTCCTTTTGTAATTGACCCTTTCTTTTCTGCTACGCCTATCCATTTGTCAGATTGACATCCAGCCGGGTGAGCGATAACGACACCTGTTTACTAATAGATCTGCCGCCGCTAGTATAACAAAAAAAAGCACATTAGGATCCAGAATATTCAAATATACTGATCACTGATCATGATCATATAAACCCCATACTTCTTCTTCTCCAATGGAGGTTTCTAGAGAGAAATATTTGGGAGGGGAGGTGGTTTCTATTTTTGAGTTTTGGGAATAATGAGTTGTAAAGGGTGTTTAATAGTTTAAAAAGCCTTTAATAAGTGAAATAAAATAATATAATCCGTCCCCAACCCATAACTAATTAATTAGGAATTTACTAAGTTGCCCCTCACTTGGCCGAGATTTGACAGTTTCTAGGTGAGACCTATGCCCACCAACCCACGGACCGTGAGTGGGGTGACGCCCCGTACTGCACATCCGTGGTTTGGTTCTGGAACCCCTCATTTGGGGCCTTGACCTACGGATGGGTTCCAAGGGCGTGGATGGACCTACGGGACGTAGGTCCCATCCGTAGGTCCTCATTTTTTGACAGCTTTTGGCTAATTAGGGCAGCCTTGGGGTTAGGCTTTAGGGTCCTCCTCAAGGACCCTTGGTTGGTCCTTGGGGAGTCGTACCTTGACGTTTAACCCCTAACCCCTCAATCTAAGCTCGGGAACTCATTTTACAACATAAAACCTCACATCAACTCAACAACACACTCGTTAGGCTCTAGTTTCACCTACTCGTTTTCTGAGGTGTTACATATTTGATTTTGATACCAATTTTTGTACAATAAAATTCAAAATCATGTTATAAGAAAACTCATTGTAAAGAGTTTTTGAGTTTTATGATTTTTTTTGTTTGAATTATCAATGGTCTTTTTGGGTTAGTGCTTGTTAATGATATTTGTGTTGTTATTATAACTCTTTTTTTTTTTAATAGATGTTCATGTATTTATCTTAATTTCTGATCTTTGTACAATCTAATTTAAAATTCTTTATAAGAAAATGAATTGCAAAGAGCTTCTAATGCCTGAGGGTTCTGTATTGCTCTTTCTTTCGATTAACATGCTTATGATATTGTTGTTCCTCCTTGTGTATTGTTACTGTTGATTTCAAGATTAACTATTTTTCATTGTAAAGTTGATATTCACGAGTGTAAATTGCAGAGTTAAGTCTTTGTTTATGCAATTTGAAGCATGAGTTATCTCTTTGTTAGAGCCACATTGAGTATGCTAAAGTGTTGAATGCATTGATTTGCAGAATAACCCATCTAGAGTTTAAGAAAAAGATTTAAACATTTAATAATATTTTTAATTTTCATCCTTGTTTTTTTTAATCATTTACTCTTTAGAATGATCAATATGATTTTTTTTTAAAATTTTAATATATTTATCTTACTATGAGAACCACTAATTGATAATAAATGCTCATATATTAAACTATTCATAAGTGTTTACTATTTTTAAGCAGCTCTTCTTATTCATTTCCAATAGTTGAATCAGTTTTTTTTTTTTTATGAAATGGATAACTTTATGACGTAGTTGGAGAGAGAAACATGATACTTTTATTTTGTCAAAAAATACATAAATGTTATCTAAAAAAATAATTTATTCTGTAATACTTAAAATATCTTATTGTCTATAAATAGTTATCAATAGGAAAAGTTTAATTTGAAAATTTAATTGTTATATTTTGTCCAATCATTCACAAAATAACAAAATCCGTATTTTATATTTTCTTAGGCGGATGATTGAAAAATAAAGTATATTGAACAAGAAAATAATATTCAACAACAAAATGAGGGTCAAACAATGGATTATATTAATAGTAATGAACGATTGATCTCTAGTAAGCAAAAAATAGTGATTCAACTTTTTACTCATATAATAACAACTGGAGAAAATTGGACAATCATCCAAAATTAGGAGGGTATGAAAAGAGAAAAACGATTAATATTGAAATTGACATTTTGTAACCCTTCTATGGATGAGATAAATGTGAGATTATTTTTTTTTTTGACAAAGAAAATTTGAAGAGTGTTTGTCGAATATTGTGTTTACACACGACATACAATTCAAGATTGTTAAATTTAGCAAAATAAGATATTGATTGAGTTATCTGGATAACACTTGCATTTGGAGTTTTCTTGCTTTAAGGATAAACGATTTTTTACTTTTTCAGGTTCATAAATATGAAAATAAATTCAATTTCTCTTTTCTTTTGGTTTTCCAACCTGTGTCCGGTACCCACATTGGAGCCCGACTAAATTCAGATTCGCGCTGGAAAGTCCCACATTGGGGGGTAAAGCGCTCTCTAACAAAGGCAACTACGTAACCAAGGGGGCTCGAACCCAAGGCCTCTTGGTTAAAGATGAAGGAGTACTTACCACTCCACCACAACTCTATTGACTTTATAAAATTTAACCAAAGAAATGCAACATCAAAACTGATATGTGACCATCCTAGAACTTGTACAAAATTCAAAAATGTAATCACATCAAATTTTACGATAGAAAATGGAAAAGAGATATAAAATAGACACAGCCTACCACAAAGGATGACGTATAATACAATATGCTTATGCTGTGATAAGAGATACTCCAAAATAAAAGTACATTATATTGTCATTGTATCTCCATATGATGAAAGAAAAATATACTGACAGTACACAAATATTAAGAGGGATGATTAAAACTTGTATACATACTGTAACTATTACAAATTAAGTTCTAGTCACAATGCTTTAAATTTGCATACATCTTCTTTTGAAATAAAATCAAACTTCCTTATTTGAAGAATAGAACTGAAAAAGAAAACTTTCTTAAGAATAACTTCTTTTTTGTTACATTTACATTGAGAAAATGGTCTAAAGCCCCCCCAACCTATATCCGAAATTCCAACTACACACTCCTACTTCACGGATGTCCTATTACCCCTCTGAACTTCATATTTCTCTATTTTCTACACACTTAAATGCTGACCTATCATAGGAGGTGAGAACACCTCCTCTAGGCGCGTTAGAAGGTGAGAATACATTAAATTTTGGAGAAAATTTTCTCTTTTATCCAACGGTCATCTTCCCCACCATTAAATAAAACATTGTTTCTTCTTTCCCACCATTAACCTTGTTCCTTTTATAAAAAAAATTCACGATTTTCTCTCAAAAATAAGTAGGGTTTAGTTGTGTATGTTCATTTCTACTTCAAATCTTGAATTTAGGGTTTGTAATCTGCTCTAATTTCTTATTTAGGTCTCTAATTTGAATTTTAAATTTTCTCTAAATTCATCAAAAATGGCAAATAAAAACTTGAATAAGCTTTGTATGGATGAATCAGACCCAATGCTCAACGCTGTATTGAAATGCAAACATGGAATTTTGCTGAATTTGCAAACTTCTTGGTCGAAATTAAATTCGGGAAGAAGATTTTGATCTTGTCCATGCTATGGTGTATGTGTTTTTCCTTGTATTATTGCTACACAACAAAATCCTTTGATCATCACCAGAAATGCATATGCAAATGGAGAAGGAGACGAAAAGGAGAACGGATGATTGTTGGGTCTTTAACGTTTTAGGAAGGAAATGGGGGGAAAACAGGAATTGGGAGTTGAAGAGGTGGCTGACCCGGCGCGTGCAATCACGTTGGACTATGTATTTGGTTTATGTGTTGAGGTCAGCATTTAAGTGTGTAGAAAATAGAGAAATATAAAGTTCAGGGGGGTAATAAGACACCCGTAAAGTTGGAGTGTGTAGTTGGAATTTCGGGTATAGGTTGGGGGGGGGGTTTAGACCATTTTCTCCATTTTCATTTGAAAGTAAAAAAAAATGTTGCTTTAATATTTCTTGTTCAGGAGTAGAGAATATGCACTAATACTAAACATGGCGACATATTTTCAAATATATAGAAACTTTTAGATACTTCTCTTACAGAAATAGCTTTGGGTGTTATTACTTGTTCTATCCCACTGAAATTGGTTGTTTCCCTTACTGTCTGAATATATAACTTGTAGGTTGTTGATGAGTGGTAAATTTTACTTATTTGAGGCTTTTTTAATTCAACAATTAGTATCTGTAATGCCTATTTATGTCCTATTTTGACGATATTTTGATGTTTTAAAGCTATGAAGGATAAAGGACAAGGCAATGATGAATCTATGAAAGAAGAGGTCAAAAATATTGAAAAAAGTATAACCTTCTAGCTGAGAGTCGCCTAAACAAAAGGGTGGATCGCCCAATAGGTCATAACTCGCCTAAAGTGAAAATGTTCATGATGAAAAATATTCAAGACATGTCAATGAACCAAAATAAAAATGGCGATTCGTCGAAGTCATTGGGCAAGTTAGAAGTTTCATTGCCGAAGGTAACAAACTTCTAAGTTAAAATGAAGGTTGAATGCGTGAACAAGGTGGTAATTGGTGATCTGTTGAATCTGAAAGGTTGACTTGATCGAGTTCGCCAACTGAGGTTCAAACACCCGAAGCCTGGAATAAAGGGCGAGTTAAAGAGAAAACGACAATTCACTGAATGTGCTTGGCGTTCCCAACTAATATTGTCGAACTGGTCGCACATGATTGTACTAATTTTTGGAAAACTATAAATTGCCCAAAGGAGAGAAAATATGAATGAGATATTTAACTAACCTTTTGTATTTGAAAACTTTTACCCATTGAGAAATATACTTATTAGTTTTTGGGGTTTTTGAACAATTTTATAATTGACATTTGAGGGTTGAAATCGAAGTGGGTGTTGAAGATTATTGTTTAATTTCAACTCTCTAAAACTCTTATTGTAGGGGTGCGATTATGGGGTTGGGTGTTTATTTATTTTAGTGGGTTTTTTGTCTTACACTGTTTCACTGTTGTACATTCATGGATTTGAGCTATTTAACATGGGATTAATTCACGGGTTAAAGTTTCAAACCTAATCTTAGTTTAGATTTTTGATTGATGCTTGAAAAAGATTAATTGAAGTGGATAAATTGTTTAATGCCAACAATTTAAATTTGATTGATGTAGTTTGCTTGAAAAAAAATTGTGTATCAATTCTAATTGTTAAATCTGCTCAAAAGAGAGATTTTAGTAAGGTATTGGGTTGATTTGTGATTCACATAGATCAAACCAAAATGAGATTCTATGAATTGATGCTTTGAGATCGAAAGAAGATTAATGTCATTGAAGATTACCAGCATATCCATGTTTGTCTAGCATTATTGAGCAAGCACTTGTATCCCTATTTGACATTGATGCCAATCCTCACACCCCTAGATCATCTCTTACTTGTTTGAATCCCTATTTTTCTAATTGAATTGTGATAATTGTTACCAAAATTCCTTTATTAATTTTGTGGAATCATCCACTCAATTATCCTAATTGCTACAATGAATCGGTTTGCGTTCCTGATTTCCTAATTGAATTCCTTGCATTATATCACTCCTTGTGGGATTTGACCCAGACTCTCTTATTACATATTTTTATTGCTAACGACCGCTTACTCTTTTAATAGTTTTTAAGAGTAATTTGAGTGTTATCAGTTGTTGACTATTTACAACTCTCTTTCTTTTCATTTAAGGTTCAGGCAAGCAGTCCATTTGTGGATGGATTGAAGATGTGTCAAGTTCGATGGATATTATTGATTAGAGTCTTGATCTTCAAATTATCTGAAAATGTGTTTATTTTTTTTATTGAAGTTTTACTTGAAAAAAACGTTACTTGATGAATAAAATTTTATAGAACACCAAAAATTAGTTATTTTAGAAAATAAATAACTATAATAAAAAATGAACAAGATCTAGAAAATAAATAAATAAGTCATCTATAACACCAGTGCCCAATGCACATAAAATAAAATAAAGTACAAAAAAGATCTAAAGTCTTTAGATTTTTGATAACTATGAGAGGTCTTTACAGGTCGTACATGAAACTACATCTCGTGAAAGTCATCCGCAGATGAGACTTCTGAAACATGAAAGAACTGGTTGGATATGACAAACCTTAATACTAGTCATGGAAGTGTTTACAATACATAAACAACTTTCATAATTCCAAGTCCTGAAACTTCAAAACATTCAGTATATTGGATAAACGACCGGATAATACGATTTATAAAAGAAACCACGAGTCGTGATTTGATTCTCGTAGACTAGGCTTCAGAGAATGTGTACTATCACACCCCGAGCCTACACCATGGGCCGGATTAGCACTCGAGAACCATTGCTGGTCCAAAGAGAACCCTTGTCCTGACTTACTACTCAGCGGAAGATTTTACTCAACAAAGATAAATTTATGAAATAAACTTAGAATGTTATAAAGGAAACATTCAACTGGCCAAAGTGGCAACTCAAGTCTTTAAACGCTAAATACAGAAAATGGAAAAGACTCCTGAACTAACAATATCTAACTATCTATGAAGCCTCTAACAATTGAGAAGGACGTCGAGACAAGACCCACAACATCCTAATAAACTAAAATGATAAAACAATAAAAAGGGGATCCTCCGAAAGAAAGAAGGCTCACCAACAACTTTAAAGCTCAACTGGATCAACGAAGTGTTGGATGCTGATCTTGATTACCTGTATCTGCATCATAAAAGATATAGGCCAAATGGCATCAGTACATTGAATGTACGAGCATGCAAGGGGAATTCTAAAACAAGACATAAGATGGAAAAGGAACTAAAGGAACTTACGTGGTCTCAATTCAACTCATTTCAATATAAAGTAGTAATATAAATGCAATATAAAGAAAAGCTTTAAAACATGTAGATAACAACTCAGTGTATTGAAAAATACAACAATAACTTGGTTTGTATATGAAAATACAAGTAGCTTTGTGTATATAAGAATACAAAATATCTCTGTGGGAGTTTCTCTAACCGAAAACCATCACTATGAGCTATGTGATGATACAATGTCTAACCTTACACTGCCAGGGTTGTCCTATACCTTTTTGGGGGTATAGAACTTAACTGCTAAGTGGATCCACTAGTCTATGCTAAAAGCATTATGGAATCATATAAAAAGTATGACCCTTTTCTACTCATGTTGGCTACACGATTTATGGAGATTTTGAATTATCTTAACTCAAACTCGTCCCCAAATTGGTGCTCAATACTATGCCCAAAATGTAACTAGCTCATATGTTTAAAAACATAACTCTTTCTATGGTTTGAGATAATTACTCAAAAACTAGCTCAAAAGCTTTCTCGGAAATCAGTGTTTCCTCTCTTGTTTAAATTTGAAAACATTTACTCTTTGGAAATACTTAGTTCCCATATACTATTTTGAAGAAAATGAACTCCACTCTTACTCAACTCAATGCTCAAGTCTTAAAACAAGTTTAAAGCATGTGTAAAAGACTTTTGAAAAAACTCTAAGAACTCTCTAGACTTGACTCTTAACCTTCCTTGAATTTGACTTTATGGATTCACGGTTATGATTCATGTTTATGGATGCTCTCATGATATTTATACATACCTTAGAGTGTATAAATCAACTAGAAAACATAGGTATGATTCGAGGAAACTCAAACGGAAAGAAGTGGAAAAGGGTAGAGGACCTAGCGGCCTTCGTGTATTGAGTGGCGCAGGGCGTCAGACCCATAACTACAGAACCTAGGTTGGGGCGCACTGAGTGGTGCGGTACCCCAGATCCTAACCTACAAATCCTGATGTGGGGCGCTCTGAGTGGCGCGGCGCCCCACACCTTTTCCCAGAAAGTTCGGCGAATTTCCATACTCATTTTTTGACCCTAATTCATCTAGAATCAAGTGGTTTCTTCCCCAATCACTTAGATTCAAATACCCATCATTAGTGTACAAGAATCTACTAAAAGATAACCTTAAAACTCATGCGATTAACTCAAGAACTCATAAAAAACTCAATAATCAAGATTATGAAGGAAACTTCAACAAAACTCGTCAAGAAATCAAATCTTTTACTTTCATAAATGAAATTACGCTAAATAAATCATGATTGGCGTGTGGGTGAATGAACCCAATGCTATGTGAACTCACATACCTCTTAGGGATCAACCCTTGGCGAAATTCTCACTGAAAATCCTCAAGAACTTGATGAATGCTTGATTTTTTCCTCCTATTTCTCCTATTCTTGAACTCCTCTCAAAGCCCTAGCGTATTTTAGGATTTGTAAAACTGAACCAAATCAGTTTAAACCCCTAGATTTTACCAAATTTCGTATTAAATTAATTGGGTAAGGAAACGACCAGAATACCCCTCTTAAATCCAGTTAGCTTTCCTTAACTAGACAACCCGACTTCAAACGGGAATATCTCCCTCATATGAGCTCCAAAATTAGCAAACTCAGTGGCCTTGGAAAGAGGATTCCAAGACATTTCATTTGATATCTTATAGGCCATCTAACTCATCTTGTGGTGAAAGTTATGGTCATTTGAAGTTGACCCAAAACTTATACTTAACATAACTTGCCAAAATTTCCAAATTTATTCTTTCCAAAAATAGTTTCTTTAAAATTCTGGTCCTTTCTAAGGTGGGATGTTACAATGTCTCCCCCTTGGGAACATTCATCCTCGAATGAGATTACTCTAAGTAGACTAAAGGTGTAACATCTAATATTCAGCTCAAACACCCAACAAGCAAATCTAACACATTTAGTATATCAATTAAAGAGTACTAAGAAGAGATTTAGTACCTTGATATGGAATTTCTCCGGACTCAAAGAGATATGGATATCTCTTATTCATATCTTCCTCAGCCTCCTAAGTAGCTTCCTCAACAAATTGATTTCTCCATAGAACCTTGACTGATGCTTATTCCTTGGTCCTTAAATTGTGAACCTGGCGATCTAAAGACCTAACAGGAATCTCCTCATAAGATAAGCTATCCTTAAATACCAATATCTTCAGATGGTATAATCAGTGAAGGACCGCCCATACACTTTTTCAACATGGAAATGTGAAACACTGGATGAACAGCTGCTAACTCTTGCGGTAGCTCCAACTCATAAGCTACATCACCAATCCTTTTGGACATTCTATAAGGACCAATATACCAGGGACTAAGCTTCCCCTTCTTACCAAATCTCATAACACCCTTCATGGGTGAAACCTTCAAGTATACCCAATCATCTACTTCAAACTCTAAGTCTCTTCTCCTAAAATCAGTATAGGATTTCTGACGACTCTGCGCTGTTTTCAACCTCTCTTGAATAACTTTCACCTTCTCCAAAGGTTGGTGAACTAAGTCTGGTCCTATCAACCCAGCTTCACCAACCTCAAACCATCCAATAGGAGATCTGCATTTTCTCCCATTAAGAGCCTCATAAGGAGCCGTCTGGATGCTAAAGTGATAACTATTATTGTAAGCAAACTCTATGAGAGGTAAGTGATCATCCCAATTACCTTTAAAATCAATCACACAAGCCCTCAACATTTTTTCTAAGGTCTAAATGGTGCGCTCTTCTTGACCATCAGTCTAAGGATGAAAAGTAGTACTCAAGTTAACCTTTGAACCCAAACCTTTCTGGAAAGACTTCCAGAATTGTGTAGTAAATTATGCACCTCTATCTGAAATAATCGACACTAGGACTCCATGAAGTCTAACTACCTCTTGAAGGTATAACTTGGCATAATCCTCTGCTAAATGAGTAGTCTTTACCAGCAAAAAGTGGCTTGATTTTGTCATTCGATCTACAATCACCCAAATAGAATCATGTTGCCTGCGAGACCGCGACATGCCATTAATGAAATCCATATTGATCATCTCCCACTTCCATTCTGGAATCTCTATATAAAATGATCCATACCACTGGGCCTTTGGTGCTCTACCTTAACTTGCTGACAATTTAGGCACTTAGAAACGAACTTTATAATACCCTTTTTCATACTATTCCACTAATATACTTTCTCAAGTCACAATACATCTTTGTGGAACCTAGATGGATAGAATATCTGGAGTTATGAGCTTCCTCCATGATCCTTTCTTAGAGTTCATCCACCCTTGGTACACACAACTTACCTTGATACCTCAATACACCATCTCTTCCTTGTTCAGAAGCCAATACTTTTTGCTTATGAACATTTGCCTTCAATTCAAGCAAATAGGATCTTTTTCTTGTTTCTCTTTTACTTCAAACACTAATGATGATTCAGCCCCATTCATCACCACTACTCCTCCTTCGGTGGAATCCATTAGTCGAACTCCTAATCGTGCAAGTCTGTGCACATTTTTTGCTAACTCTCTCTTTTCTTCCTCAACATGGACAGTACTACCCATAGACAACCTACTCAAAGCATCGACAACAACATTAGCCTTGCCTGGGTGGTATAGAATACTCATGTCATAATCCTTAAGTAACTCTAACCACCTTCTTTGTCTGAGATTAAGCTCTCTCTGACTAAACACATACTAAAGGCTCTTGTGATTGGTGAACACATCTACATGAAAACCATAAAGATAGTGACGTTAGATCTTCAAAGAGAACATTACAGCAACCAACTCTAGATCATGGGTTGGGTAATTCTTCTCATGAACCTTAAGTTGTATGGAGGCATAAGCTATATCTTTACCATTCTGCATCAACACACAACCCAGTCTAACTCTGTACGCATCACAATATACTACAAAGCCTTGCATATCCTCTGGTAAGGTCAACACTGTGGCAGTAGTCAACCTAGTTTTCAATTCCTGAAAGCATTTCTCATAAGCTTTAGACCATTAAAACTTAACTATTTTCTAAGTCAACTTGGTCAAAGGGGACGAAATAGATGAGAACCCCTCAACAAACCTTTTATAATATCCAGCCAATCCCAAGAAACTTATAAATTGGAGATATGGGTCTAGGCCAAAACTCACACTTAGAGAATTTAGCATACAACTTTTTATCCTTTAGAATTTGGAGAACTACTCTGAGATGACTAGCATGATCTTCCTCATTCTTCGAATATATTAAAATGTCATCAATGAATACGATAACAAACATATCTAAATAAGGCTTGAATACTCTATTCATAAGGTCCATGAATGCTGCAAGAGCATTAGTCAAACCAAACAACATAACTAAAAACTTATAATAACCATAACGGGTCGTGAATGTTGTCTTACGAATATCACTTTCTCTTACTATCAACTGATGATAGTCTGATCTGAGGTCTATCTTAGATAAACAAGTGGCACCCTAAAATTGATAGAAGATATCATCGATTCTAGAAAGATGATACTTATTCTTGATAGTAACTTTGTTCAACTGACATTAATCTATACACATTCTAAGAGAACCATCCTTCTTCCTCACAAATAAGACCGGAGCGCCCCAAGGTGAGACACTTGGTCGAATAAAACCCTTCTCAAAGAGATCTTTCAACTGCTCTTTTAACTCTTTCAACTCTGCTGGTGCCACTCTATATGAAGGAATAGAAATAGGACGAGTAATGGGAAGAATATCTATACCAAAGTCTATTTCTCTCTCAGGAGGGACTCTGGGAAGATCATCTGGAAAGACTTTTGGGAAATCTCTTACAACTGGAACTGACTGAATAGGTGGTGTCTCAACACTAGAATCATTAACTCAGACTAAGTGATAGACACACCCCTTGAAAACTAACTTCCTCGCCTTAAGGTACGAAATGAAATGACCCTTATGCACTGCTGAACTACTCTTCCACTCTATAACTGGCTCATTAGGTAACTAGAACTTAACTACTCGAGTTCTACAATCAACTGAGGCATATCAGGCATGAAGCCAGTCCATACCTAGAATGACATCAAAATCTATCATATCTAACTTAACTAGGTCATCCATGACACTCTTGTGATTGATGGAAACGTTACAATCAAAGTAGACTCTCTCAGCTAGAATAAACTCACCAATAGGTGTAGAAACACTGAATGGTTCAAGAAGTTTCTCAGGATGAACATCAAAATTCATTGCAACATAAAGAGTCACAAAATATAGACTCGCTCCTAGATCTAGCAAAGCATAAACATCAAAATTAAAGACTTCGATCATACCAGTGACAACAAATGGAGAATCCTTCTGATCTTGGTGACTAGTGATAGCATACAGACGAATCACTTCTTTGCCTACCCCTGAAGTAGCTCTTGTAGATGCAACTCTGTCTGGTGGAGCAACTGAAGAAGCTTGGGCTCTATTACCCCCATTACCATTACCTTGTCTGTTCTTAGGGCACTCTTTCATAAAATGACCGTTCTGACCACACTTGAAGCAACCATGGAGCCTTCACAACACACCCCTGAGTGGGTCCTACCACACTTAGCACATGCAGGAGTCCCATTACCTCCTTGTGCCGCACTACCCCGAGACTGCGCAAGTCTAGCTCTGAAATTTTGTGAATTCTGATTATTGAACTTATCTCTGTTCCTTGGTGTAGGTGCACTATCTAATGATGGAGCAGGTCTCTTTTTCTTATGTTGGAAAGAAGACCGTTTGGCATTACTCTTCTGCTATCTGGACTCATTCCCTGTCTTAGTTTTCTTGTTTCTGAACTCTTCCCTATCTCTCAGCTTCTCTTCCTCAACCTGCTGCTTATGGATCTTAAGTCTTGCTATGTCCATGTCCCCTATTAGCATAACTACCTTTCCCTCCTTACTTGAAAGACGAGACAACCCAGCAACAAACAAACTCATCTTGCTCATTATATCAGTAACCATCTCTCGAGCATAACGGGAAGTTGGATGAACTTAAGACTGTACTCATGAACACTCATAGATTCCTGCTCAAGAGTGAGGAATTCTCGTACCTTTGCTTCTCTTAGTTCACGGGGAAAGAAGCGTCCCATAAAAGCACTCTCGAACACAACCCAACTCAAAATCGGTGAACCCTCAGCTCTACCTTTCTTCCATTGGTCAAACCATATCCTAGCAACACTCTTCAGTTGGTATGCATCTAGTTCCACTCGCTCAGCATCAGCAACGTGCATAACCTCAAATACTTTCTGCAGTTCCTCTATAAAGTTTTTCGGATCCTTAGTAACACTTGAACCAATGAAGCTTGGAGGATTCATCCTTAAGAACTCAGGGATCCTAGAAGTATGAGCCACTTCCTGTCGATTCTCTCTCTGTCGAACTTGATTGGTCCATCCGGATAGCTTCCCAGAACTCAAAATTTGTGACCTCTCCTTGGGGTTGCACTTTAGGTGTATTAGGTACCCTTTGTTCCTTGACATTCCTCCTAGAAGGACGACCTCAGACAACTCTTTGTGGAGGCAAGATCTAAAAGACACGCGCAATAATGAATTAGAAGAAAACTTTATAGAGTTAAACTCTATTACACAAAATGAGTATGAAAGAAGTGAGATAGTTCCTAAATATTGGAGCCTCTTAATTATAGATGTGGCACGCTTCACACCAATAACTAGGACTCTACAGACACAGGTTCATTGACTCCCTAGGACTCTTGAACTTTGTGCTTTGATACCAAGTTTGTCATGCCCCAAGCCTACACCCTAGGTGGGACTGGCACTCGAGAACCATTACTGGCCCTAAGCGAACCCTTGGCTTGGATTACTACGCAATGGAAGACTTTACTCAACAAAGATAAATTCATGAAATAAACTTAGAATGTTATAAAGGAAACATTCAACTGGCCAAAGAGGCAACTCAAGTCTTTAAACGTTAAATACTGAAAATGGAAAAGACTCCTAAACTAACAATATCTAACTGTCTATGCAACCTCTAACAACTGAGATGGACGTCGGGACAAGACCCACGACATCCTAATAAACTGAAATGATAAAATAATAAAAAGGGGATCCTCCAAAAGCAAGAAGGCTCACCAACAACTCTGAAGGTCAACTGGATCAACAAAGTGCTGAATACTAATCCTGGTTACCTGTATCTGCATAATAAAAGATGCATGCCAAATGTCATTAGTATATTGAATGTACGAGCATGCGAGGGGAATTCTAAAACAAGACATAAGCTTGAAAGGGAACCGAAGGAACTTACTTGGTCTCAACTAAACTCAACTTATTTCATTATAAAGCAATAATATAAATTCAATATAAAGAAAAAGCTTTAAAACATGTAGATAACAACTCAGTGTATTGAAAAATACAACAATAACTTCGTTTGTATATGAAAATACAAGTAACTCTGTGTATATAAGAATACAAAATATCTCTGTGGGAGTTTCTCTAACCAAATACCATCACTATGAGCTATGTGATGATACAACATCTTGCCTCACGCTACCAGGGTCCTCCTATACCTTGCCGGGGGTGTAGAACTTAACTACTAAGTGGATCCACTAGTCTATGCTAAAAGCATTAAGGAATCATCTAAAAAGTATGACCCTTTTCTACCTATGTTGGCTACACAGTTTATGGAGACTTTGAGTTATCTGAACTCAAACTCATCCCCAAATCGTTGCTCAGTAGTATTCCCAAAATGTAACTAGCTCATATGTTTAAAAACATATCTCTTTCTGTGGTTTGAGATAATTACTCAAAAACTAGCTCAAAAACTCTCTTGGAAATTGGTGTTTCCTCTCTTGTTTAAATGTGAAAACATTTACTCTTTGGGAATACTTAGTTCCATATATTTTTTTGAAGAAAATTAACTTCACTCTTACTCTTACTCAATTCAATTCTCAAGTCTTAAAACAAGTTTAAAGCATGTGTAAAAAACTCTTGAAAAGACTCTAAGAACTCTCTAGACTTGACTCTTAACTTTCCTTGAATTTGACTTTATGGATTCACGGTTATGATTCATGTTTATGGATGATCTCATGATGTTTAGACACACCTTAAAGTGTAGAAATCAACAATAAAACATAAGTACGATTCGAGGAAACTCAAATGGAAAGAAATGGGAAAGGGTAGAGGACCTGGCGACCCTGGCGTATTGAGTGGCGCAGGGCGCCAGACCCATAACTACAGTACCTGGGTTGGGGTGCACTAAGTGGTGCGGTGCCCTAGAGCCGAACCTACATATCCTGATGTGCGGCGCTCTGAGTAGTGCGGCATCCCACCCCTTTTCCCAGAAAGTTCGACGAATTTCCTTACCCATTTTTCGAATCCTAATCAATCTAGAATCGAGTGGTTTCTTCCCCAATCACTTAGATTTAAATGCCCATCATTAGTGTACAAGAATATACTAAAAACAACTTTAAATCTCATGCGATTAACTTAATAACTTATTAAAAGCTCAACAATCAAGATTATGAAGGAAACTTCAACAAAACTCATCAAGAACTCAAATCTTTTACTTTCATGAATGAAATTACACTGAATAAACATGATTGACGTGTGGGTGAATGAACCAAACTCTATGTGAACTCACATAATCCTCAAGAACTTGATGAACGCTTTACTTTTTTCTCCTTTTTGTCCTCTTATTGAACTCCTCTCAAAGCCCTAGCATATTTTAGGATTATTAAAACTGAACCAAATCTATTTAGACCCCTAGATATTACCAAATTTTGTATTCAATTAATTGGGTAAGGAAAAGAATAAAATACCCCTCTTAAATTCGGTTAGCTTTTCTTAACCAGACAACCCAACTTCAAACCGGTATATCTACCTCATACGGGCTCAAAATTTAGCAAACTCGGTGGTGTTGGAAAGAGGATTCCAAAACCATTCATTTAATATCTTACAGGCCACCTAACTCATTCTGTGTTGAAAGTTATGGTCGTTTGAAGTTGACCCAAAACTTATACTTAACATAACTTGCCAAAATTTCTAAATTATTCTTTCCAAAAATAGTTTCTTTAAAATTCTAGTCCTTTCTAAGGCCAGATGTTACATGTACTTTAGTACACTGCTTTCTAAAAAGGGACAGTATAGGTCATATATGGAATTACAAGTTGTATAAGGTCTTATCACTCGTGGATTGAAAGTTTAGAAACTTAGAAAATCTCTCTGATTTCTACGGTTAGGGTTCCATGGTCCATTGATGAAATCACAATGGTAGATCCCCTCGTAGAATCCTTCTAGCATATTTTAATCAGGACTATTTGGGTTTTTTTTCTCACTCTTTTAATTTCTAGATTACTTTTTTTGACCTATTATAATTGAGTTTTAAGTGTTTCCTAAATACTCTAACCCCCTTATTCTCTCATAACTCACCCTAATTCAATTTCTTCTCTCTTAAGTCTTCTCCCTCAAGCAAGCTAAGGTTCCAAAAGTTTCAAGTCTTCATTGAAGGATTCATGCTAAGGTTTCATTCCTGGTGTGTGGAAACTTCATTAATTGATTTTTCTTCACCCATTGAGTCCCAAAAAGCCCTAAATTTGTCAAATTATGAATTCCCCAAAATTAGGGTTTATGCAATTTTCATGGGTTCTTATTGAATTTTAGTTTCTCCTTCATGATTGATTTTAAATAGCATGAAATGATTATAATTTCATGTTATCAATGGTATTTTTATAAACGCATAACATGAAAGTATTTTCATTATCAAAATTATATTATTTCAGATGTATATCTCATATTATAATATTTTTAATGAATATGATGTTTTCAAATAAAGTATCTCTTAGTATATACATATATCATGATTTTAATGCTTTCGATTAAAGTATGTTTCATATTATGTTCAATGATTATGATTTATGAGCTACTCAGTATTTTATGAGTATGATTTAGTAGTACAAATTATTAGTGTCTCCAGATTTATACATGTTTTCGTTGGGAGTATACTTAGCACCGAATGCACATTTGGAATGAAGGTTTTCATTTAGCATCTATGTATCTTTATAGCAATCCCTAAGTTCCAGAACTACATGGCACTGTAGGATTAGTCTTTATAGACTTTAGCTAGTGGATCTGTAGCACCAAGGTTCAAAAAGGGATAAAATGTAGATTTTCAGAAGTTTCAGGTACCACCAACGGAGGCCACCTATAGACCGAAGGTGGGGTCCATGGTTGGCCACCTCAACTCCACCTATAAATTTCAGAAAGAGTCCAGAACCATGCCACGACCTACGGACTGTAGGTGGGACCACGGTCCGTGGTCCAAGTCCATGGTTCAGATCCCGGTTCCCAATTCTCTGAAGCCAAATGACGAGATGACAAGACAGGCTATAGGTCCATCCACGGTCCATCGGTCACGCTCGTCGTTGGCCCCTACAGCTTTTAAGTTAGGGTTATTTTGGTCTTTTCCCCTATGCATTGGACACTTAAATTACGTCGTAACCCCTAAACTATGTAGTTTTGGTCAGTTTAAGCCTAGTAACTAAATCAGAACATACCCTAAGAGATTCAGTCACCAATATCATTCAAACTTAGAGCAAAAAGGGAAGATACATGTTATATCTTTCTCAAGAACACGCAACAAGTTTTCTTCAGTTCCAGCCCTGAAATCAAAAGATTTCTCCATGAAATTCGTCACTAGGTATGTGGGATTTCACATCCATTAGGTCTAGAGAATTCAGTCAGATTCTTAATTCATTTTTTTTTATTGTTAGACCTAGAGTTTCTAGAACTTAATAGAATTGTTGCGATTTAGTTGTTATAGTATCCTTAATCAGATTATCATAGTTTCGTAACATTATTGCTTAGCTTCTTGTATGAAACTCAGAACCCTAGTTGTGTAGAATCGTTTAGTTCATGAATTACACTTGCTAGGTAAGATTAAACATATATACATGCTCCAGTTAAGAATGTTTCATTATCAGTACTTAAATGTTGTATTTTCAGTTAACATGTCAGAATATTGGGCTATTCAGTATATTTCAGTTATGCTGTATTATAGACATTTCCAATTCGGAGTACGCTAAATACCGAGTTGGACTAGGGTCAGTCACCCTCATAGTCCCAGAACTACGTGCCCCCATAGGCTTATAAGTCCCCTCTGTGGGCATCAGATTTAGTGATCACGCCAGTCATTCCTTTATACCTGTGGCAAGGTATATTGGGTCTTCTCGATAGGGGGTATACATCGGAATCCACGTTTAGCTCACATGGTTTTATGTTGTTATTAGTAGCTCCCACAGTCAAACTCTAGTGCATTTTACTAGGTTTTCAGATATATATTTTTAGTATTGAGTTTTAACATGTTATGTACTTGGTCATTGCATTCAGTTTAGTTTATATTCAGTATATTTCAGTATCTTTATCATGTTCAGATTATATCATTTCTTAGTATGCTCTGTTCAGTTATATGCTTGTTTAGCGTTATCCTATCTTACATGCTCAGTACCTTTCAAGTACTGATGCATACTCTACACTATATCTTTTCGTGATGTAGGTTCAGGTCCTCAGCATTTAGATCATGTGTAGATCGGTTCCCGATCCGTATTTAGCAGCATCAGTGGTGAGTACTTATATTTCAAGGACGATAGACATGTTTTCCATTTTAGTCTTTTATTTTAGTTTCAGTTTTACTAGATTTAGCTGGTGGCATTTCCAGTATCTCTAGTCAGTTAGAGGCTTATTTCAGACATAATATTAGATTCAACTTTAGATTTGAGTTTGATCTTTCAGTTGTTATTGAACTCTTTACACATTTCATATATTCAAACCAGTTATGGGTATTCCCCACTATTAGTTATCTCAAATTTTAGCTTCCGCATTAGTTCATCTTTTCATATATATATTCTGTTTGCTCATGATAGGCAAATCAGGGTTAGCTTGGGGTTATTCGTGATCCTAAGTCCCATGTTTACGTCAAGGGGGTAGCCTCGGGGTGTGACAAACTTGGTATCATAGCATTAGGTTTAAGAGTCCTACGATGTCTGAAAATTCGCACTAAGTAGAGTCCCTTTCATAAGTGTGAAGCGCGCCACACCTATGAAGGGGAGGCTACAAAGTGTTTTAGGAAAAACTTCACTTTCTTATTATTATTATCATACGTGGGTATGATCTCATTTCTAACTCGACGTTATATGTTTCAAATCATGCCTCCTCGTAAAGCTTACGCAAGGAATGCCAACGCACGAAACACTAACGTAGTTCCTCCGATCCCATACCATGAGGTTTCGAATGTAGAGTTTCAAAATGTTATTAAGCTTTTGGCTCAGAGTGTAGCCAACCAGAATAATCAGCAGGTTCTAGTTCCTACAAATGGTAATGATGAATCAGTAGCAACTAGGGTCCGAGATTTCGTCAGGATGAATACACTTGAGTTTCTAGGGTCGCAAGTTGGTGAAGACCCCCAGAACTTCATTGATGAGGTCAAGAAAATCTTTGGAGTGATGCAAATGACTGGAAATTATAGGGTAGAGTTGGCATCCTACCAGCTTAAGGATATGGCTCACATAAGATTTACACAGTGGAAAGACAACAGGGGTGAGAATGCAGCTCCTGTGACTTGGGAGTATTTTACCAAAGCTTTTCTGGACAAGTTTTTCCAAAGAGAGTTGAGGGAGGCTAAGGCTCAGGAATTTATGAATTTGAGGTAAGGTTTTATGACAGTCCAAGAATACGGACTTAAGTTCACCCAGCTCTCCAGGTATGCTCTACATATGGTTGTCGATCCCTGAGCACAAATGAGTAAGTTCCTATTTGGGGTATCTGACTTGGTGAAGACAGAGTGCAGAAATGCTATGTTGTTGGAGGATATGAATATCTCTAGGCTCATGACTCATTTTCAACGGGTTGAGGGAGATAAGCTTAGAGAACTAGCTAAGGACAACAAGAAGGCTAGAACAAGCAACTATGAGTACTCTCAGCAGAAATCGGGTTGTGGAAATCGCTCACAGTTTCAGTAGAAATCTTCAGCTCCAGCATTTTCATCAGCTAGTGCTCCATCCCCCAGGTTTTTGACAGGATCATAAAGGTAGGGCACCAGGCTCTAAGTCTCTAGGGAGTACTTCAGGTAACATGACCTACCCTACTTGTCCAAAGTATGGTAAGAACCATCCGGGTGAGTGTCTTACAGGAAAGGAAGGATGTTTTCGGTGTGGTTAGTTTGGTCATAGGTTGAGGGATTGCCCTTCTTCTAAACAAGGACAATGAGGTAACGACAAAAGGGCTCAGTGTACAACTCAAAGAAGACCAAAGGTCGCCCAACCCAAGAGGTACTTCACCTATACAAAGCGAGGTCGCTGAAACAGGTTGTATGCTCTCCAGGCTCTTCAGGATCAGGAAGATTCTCTTGATATGGTTATCAGTACGTTTTGAGTCTTTCATTTAGATGTTTATGTTTTGTTAAATCCAGGGCCTACTCTTTCCATTGTAACTCCATATATAGCAGTAAACTTCAGTGTCGGTCCAGAAACTCTTTTAGAACCCTTCTCAGTTTCTACTCCAGTTGGTGACCCAGTTATAGCTAGGCAGGTATACAAAAATTGCCCTGTCACAGTCTCTAGCTTAGAAAGTCACCTTAGCAGATCATGTAGAGTTAGAAATGGTAGACTTTGATATAATTCTAGACATGGATTGGTTAACTTCATGTTATGCCTGAGTTGATTGTAGAACTAGGATCATTCGTTTTTAGTTTCCAAACAAACCAATCTTTGAATGGAAGGGTAGAAGCTCAGTGCCTATGGGTCGATTCATTTCCTACCTTAAGGCCAGAAAGATGATTTCCAAAGGGTACATCTATCTTCTTGTTCGGGGTTAAGGATTCAAACTCCGTAACCCCAACTCTTGAGTCGGTCCCAGTAGTAAATGAGTTTCCAGAAGATCTTCATGGAGTTCCTCATGAAAGGGAAATCAACTTCGGAATAGATATCCTTCCAGATACCCAGCTTATTTTGATTCCTCCTTATAGAATGGCTCCAGCTAAGCTCAAGGAATTGAAAAAATAGTTGAAAGACCTTCTATAAGTGGCTTCATCGGACCAGATTTCCCACGGGTGCTCCAAAGGTTCTGTGAAAAGAAAAATGGTTCTCTCAGAATGTGCATTGACTATCGGCTATTGAACAAAGTCACAATCAAGAATAAGTACCCTATCCCCAGTAGTGATGACTTGTTTGACCAACTTTAGGGTGCTAGTCATTTTTCGAAGATAGACCTCAGATCCAGTTATCATCAACTCAGATTCAGAGATAGTGACATCCCAAAAACAACCTTCAAAACTCGGTATGGTCATTATGAATTTGTAGTTATGTCATTTAAACTAACCAATGCTCTTACAGTTTTCATGGATTTATGAACAAGGTGTTCAAGCACTATTTGGAGTTGTTCATTATCGTCTTTATTGATAATATCCTCATTTACTCTAGGAATGAGGAAGAATATGTGACTCATCTGAGAATTGTTCTACAAACTCTCCAAGATTGCCAGTTATTCGCTAAGTTTAACAAATGTGAGTTTTTGTTACAATCAGTTGCCTTCCTTGGTCATATTGTATCTAGCGAAGGGATCCGAGGGATTCTCAGAAAATAGAGGCAGTGAAACAGTGGCCCAGACCCACCTCTCCTACAAATATCAGAAGTTTCTTGGGTTTTTCCGATTATTACAGAAGGTTTGTGGAAGGATTTTCATCCATAGCTTCTCCATTGACCAAGTTGACTCAGAAAAAAGTCAAGTTTCACTGGTCAGATGAGTGTGAGAGGAGCTTCTCAGAAATGAAAACTAGGTTTACTACAACTCCAATTTTGACTCTATCAGAGGGTTCAGACGGTTATGTGATCTATTGTGATACATCCAGAATCGGCCTATGTTGTGTGTTGATGCAGCGAGGTAAAGCTATAGCTCAGCTTCTAGACAGCTTAAGGTACATGAGAAGAACTATCCGACTCATGACCTCGAGATTGCAGCCATAATATTTGCCCTAAAGATTTGGATACACTGCTTGGATGGTTGTTAAGACTATAGATTTGGCAGAGGACTATGCCAAGATTTACATTAATGAGATAGTCAGGTTGCATGGGGTTCCTTTGTCTATCATCTCAGATAGAGGTCCTCAGTTTACCTCTCATTTCTGGAAGTCATTTCAGAAAAGTCTTGGTACTCAAGTAAATCTTAGCACAGTATTTCATCCACAGAAAGATGGTCAAGCAGAGCGTACCATTCAGACTTTAGAGGACATGTTGAGAGCTTGCGTGATCGATTTCAAGGGTAGTTGGGATGATCACCTACCTCTCTAGTTGATTGGTTTGAAGTAGGTGAAGCAGCTTTAATAAGGCCAGATTTGATTTATGATGCTATGGAAAAAGTTCAGCTTATCAGAGATAGACTTAAGACGACCCAGAGTTGTCAGAAGTCCTATGCAGAAGTAAGGAGAAGGGACTTGGATTTCTAAATCAATGATTGAATTTTTCTGAAAGTATCACCTATGAAGGGGGTGATGAGATTTGGCAAGAAAGGAAAGCTCAGTCCTAGATATGTAGGTCCTTACATGATCTTGAAAAGGGTTGGTAAAATGGCTTAAAAGTTAGAGTTGCCAGCAGAACTAGCAGCAGATCATCCAGTCTTTCACATTTCCTTGTTGAAGAAGTGTGTGGGTGATCCCAGCCTTAATAGTACTATTAGAAAGTGTGGTCGTGAAGGATAGTCTCAATTATGAGGAGGTGCCAGTTGAAATTCTTGATTGTTAGGTTCGTAGGTTGACAAGCAAAGAAGTCGCTTCAGTTAAGGTTTTGTGGAGGAGTCAATCCGTAGAGGGAGCTACTTGGGAAGCAGAAGTAGCTCCGAAGGCCAAGTATCCTCATCTCTTTCCCTCCGATTCCATTCCAGCTTGAGGTAATAGTTTCCTCTTCAGTCTCTCAGTTTACTCTTACATAAATTCAATCTTAGTGTCATGTTCCTTCAGTTAGTCTTGCATTTTCAGCATATTTGCATGTTCTTGGAACTTATTTCAGTTAGATGTCAGTTTTCGGTACTTAGTGGCAGGGTTTGCAGCTCTTTCCCTCCATGTTCAGCTAGTTTAGACTTCATTCGAGAAAGAATGTTCCCAAGGGGGAGATAATGTAACACCCCTGGTTCAGAAAGGGATAAAATGTAGATTTTCAGAAGTTGCAGGTGCCACCAATGGAAGCTACCTACGGACCATAGGTTAACCCACGGACCATTGGTGGGGTCCATGGTTGGCCACCTCAACTCCACCTAGAAATTTCAGAAAGAGTGCAGAACCACGACACGACCTACGGACCAAAGGTGGGATTATAGTCTGTGGTTTAGACCCCAGTTCCCAATTCTTTGAAGCCAAATGACGAGATGAAAGGATGGGCCTTAGTTCCATCCACGGTCCGTTGGTCAAGCCTGTCGTTGGCCCCGACAACTTTTAAGTTAGAGTTGTTTTGGTCTTTTCCCCTATGCATTGGACACCTAAACTACGTCTTTTGACCCCTAAATTATGTAGTTTTGGTCAGTTTAAGCCTAGTAACTAAATCAGAATAACCCTAAGCGATTCAGTCACTAAAATCATTCAAACTTAAAGCAAAAAGGGAAGAAACAAGCGATAGCTTTCTCAAGAACACATATCAAGTTTTCTTCAGTTCCAGCCCTGAAATCAAAAGATTTCTCTGTGAAATTCGTCACTAGGTATGTGAGATTTCACTAGTGGGTTCCTTTTGCCCATTAGGTCCCTATAATTCAATCGAATTCTTGATTCCCTTTCTTTATTGTTAGACCTAGGGTTTCTAGAACTTTAGAGAATTGTTGCGATTTAGCTGTTATAGTATCCTTAATAAGATTATCATAGTTTCGTAACATTGTTGCTTAGCTTATTGCATGAAACTCAGAACTGTAGTTGTGTAGATTCGTTTAGTTCATAAATTACACTTGCTAGGTCAGATTAAACAAATATACATGCTCCAGTTAAGAATGTTTCATTATCAGTACTTAAATATTGCATTTTCAGTTAGCATATCAGAATATTAGGCTATCCAGTATATTTCAGTTATGTTAGATTGTAAACATTTCCAATTAGGAATAGGCTAAATATCGAGTTGGACTAGGGTCAGTCACCCTCATAGTCCCAGAACTATGTGTCCCCGTAGGTTTATAAGTCCCCTCTATGGGCATTAGATTTAGTGATCATGCTAGTCATGCCTTTATACCCTTGGCCAGGTATATTGGATCCTCTCGATGGGGTGTATACATCGGACTCCACGTTTAACTCACGTGGTTTTATGTCGGTTATTAGTAGCTCCCACAGTCAAACTCTAGTGCATTTGACTAGATTTTCATATATATATATATATATATATATATTTTCAGTATTCAGTTTCAACATGTTATGTACTTAGTCATTGCATTCAGTTTAGTTCATATTTAGTATATTTCAGTATCTTCATCATGTTTAGATTATATCATTGCTTAGTATTCTCTGTTCAGTTATATGTTTGTTCAGCTTTATCCTATCCTGCATGCTCAGTACTTTCAAGTACTGACACATACTCTGTGCTACATTTTTTTGTTATGTAGGTTCAGGTCCTCAGCATTTAGAGCACGTGTAGATCGGTTCCCAATCCATATTCAACAACATTTGTGGTGAGTCCTCATACTTCAAGGACGACAGACATATTTTCCATTTTAGTCTTTCATTTTAGTTTCAGTTTTACTAGAGTTAGTTGGGGGCATGTTCCAGCATCTCTAGTCAGTTAGAGGCTTTTTTTAGACATAGTATCAGAGTCATCTTTAGATTTGAGTTTGATCTTTCAGTTGTTATTGAAATCTTAGCACATTTTATATGTTCAGACCAGTTATGGGTATTCCCCACTATTAGTTATCTCAGCTTTTATCTTCCGCATTAGTTTATCTTTTCATATATATATATATATATATTCCATTTGCTCATGATATGCAACTCAGGGTTAGCTTGGGGTCATTCATGATCCTAAGTCCCGTGTTTACGTCAACGTGGTAGCCTTGGGGCATGACAGGATCCACCTTAGCTCAGATATCATGGTCCTTACCTTAACAAGTGGGACCCTCTCTTTTTAAGTGTCAGAGAAGTACATTTGTAACACCTTGAAAGTGTAAAAAGTCAATTGGAAGTTGGAATTAGAAAAGCCAGTTGAAATTTGTAAAAAAAAGGACTTCTAAATATGGGTTCAAGGAAAGTGAAAGGGTACTCCACGGTTAGTGAACCCAAGCTTGAACCCAAATCTTGAGAAAAAATCTTAAGGTAGTGGTCTAAGGACGGACTCAAGGAAGGTGAAAGGGTCGACGGTCAATGAACTCAACCTTGAACTCAAACTTTGTGAAAGAAATCCCAAGGTGGTCTAAGGACAGGTTCAAGAAAGGTTAAAGGGCTACACGATTAGTGAACCCAACCTTGAACCCGAACCTTGTGAAAAATGATCCAAGTCAAGGGTCTAAGGAAGGATTCAAGGATGGGGTAGGGGTCCACGGTCAGTGAACTCATCCTTGAACCCGAGCCTAGTGAAAATTATTCTAAGGCAATGATTCATGGACAGGTTCATAACTAGTAGAAGGGTCAACGGACGATAGACCCGTCCTAGAGATTGACTTGGAAAATCCTAGACGCCCTTCTAGTTCACGATAGCCTTCACAGACGGTGAAGTGATTATGGTCCGTGCAAGGCTTCATAGAGGGTGTTTCAACAGTTTTTAAGTTAGGGCTATTTGAGTCTTTTCCTATGCATTTAATACCTAAACTATGTTGTTTTGACCCTAATTATAAGCCCTATATAAGATGTCTAACTGCTAAAATTACCATTCTAAATTCATTCTCCTAATTCCCAAATCTCAACCAAATTCATTCTCCCCAATTATCTATCAAGCTAAGGAAGAAGAAGCTAGGGTTTCAATTTAAATTCTTCAGCTCGCCATTTCTTTTGGGCTTTGATTATCAAGGTATGTGAGATTTCACCATTGGATTGCATTTATCCATGGTCCCAAAGGATTTTTAAGTTTCCAATTCAATTTCTCCTAAATTGCTTAGGGTTTCATGCGATCTTCACGGGTCTTAATTGATGTTGATTTTATTGTTCAATTTAAATCTTCATATGCATGTCTTAATTAAAGGACATGATTCACTATTGATTTCTATAAGACCCATGCATTATTCATGATTTTGACTATAAAATTATGAAGATATGAGTTTATGAAGAGAGTTGTGAATTTGTGAATGATGATTTATGGAAGTTTATGCATGATTTATAAAAATATGTTTTATGATCTAAATATTTCTTTCAAAATAACCATCAATGAAATTGTGAAAGGATTTCTCAATTAAGAAATTGTGGATGATGAAAGGTTTTCTCACACATGGTGTAAGGAGCTACTCTACAATGATTTAAGCTTGGATTCGTAACTAAATGTATCTTTTCCATGTATGATGATTATGTTTATGAAATTAAATATTCTGTTGGGATTTAACTTGGCATCGAGAGAATTTTGAGGTGGAGGCTCAAATAGGGTAGTCTCTAGTAGCAACCTCTAGTTCCAAACTAAGTGCTCCCGTAGGAATTTTCTCAAATGAACTAGCTAGTGGATCCACAAATAACATATGATATGATATAGAGTCCTACCTTGGCAAGTAGACTCTCCCTTATTCAATGTGGAAGTTACATCAGATTTCATGGTTAGCTCACACGGTCTATTGTTGGTTAAACCTAATATCCCACAAAATAAACCAAGTTACTTTCTAAGGTTTTATGAAGCTTTCATATAATTATAAATTGCATTGACCGTGTTCATATTTTACGATTCTTCTTTAAAGGTTTTACTATGTTCAGCTTGGTCATGTATATCATGTTTTTCTATTATGTCCCTTTATGAACATGTTTTCATGTTTATACATATCCCTCGTACTTAGTACATTTCATGTACTAATGTATACTTGTACCTACATTGTTTAATATTGTAGGGTGTGATGATTCTTCTCCCTCCGCTCGTGGCTAGTGAGCACTTAGAGATTTTGAAGACTTGGTGAGTCCTCATACTTCGAGGACAATATCACATTTATTGCTTTCCTTATGTTTTCATTTTTAGACTTTGTATGTGGTGTACAGGTTACGTCCCGACCACTCTTTTGATGTAATAAATGACTTGTCAAGATTTTGATATACTTCCGCTTATATGTCAAACTCAGTAATTCTTATGAGATTTCATGCTTTTCTCTATGTTGTTATGTATATGTATTTTAAGTGACTTGTGTAAGGCCTTTCAAGGTCTAATACGCAGTGGCGGATCCAGGAATTAAGCCTAGGGGTTCAAAATTTAAAGAAGAAGCTCATGTGGTAATGTAAGTGCGCGGTGAGCGTAGTAACCCCGACATGCTTTTTGTACAAGGTATCTGATTGGTTGATAAAAGTTCACATTAAACTAATCAATGATATTGAGAACAAAGCTATGTTGATAAAAAAAATTAGTGGATCAGTTGTATTACATAAGTTAATTCCTAAAACACGTGAAAATTAAATGATGAAAAAGGAAGCAAGACGGAGAAGAAAAATATTTACCTTAACCCGCTAAATTTATATTTCCTTATCGTACCACATTAAGCATTTCTTCCTACGTTTACCCTGCTCTATTGAACATTCTTAAAATTTCTTGTACTTTTTATAATTTTATTTTGTAATGTTTTACTTTATTTTGCATTTTTTTTTTAAAATTAGTATCCATTCAAACACATATTACTAGGAAAATTATCAAGATTCTCTAAAAGTGTGCAAGTATAGATTTACTAATATTATAATGCATATTCAGAAGATAAATAAATGACATCGTCAATTTTTTAGTTCATGTAGTTTAATTTACTAGGTTAGTCATCACTTGTTGAAAAAAAAAGATGAATAAATCAAATAAGTTTAGTTTCCATCTCTCTAAAATAGAATTGAAAAAATAGAAAAGAAATTCCATGAATTCTATTAAATATATATTATTAAAAGGATATTGACAATTTTTAGTTTCTTCATTCAATTACATCTAATTTATCTTTATATATATAATTCATCATTTTTAAAGAGTTGTACATAAAATTATGTTGAAATAAAATGACTAATAGATATAAGAAGAATAAAAAAAAAATGTCTAATAAATTTAAACAAAAACAAATTAGGAAAAAAATGACATAAAAGAGAAAAAATAATGAAAAAGAGAAGATGATCCAAGCCCAAAAGTTGAGCACAATTCCATGCATTAAAAAGGATAAAAAATAAGAGAAGAGGAATTACTGCGCATGGGATTCAAACTCACGACGTAAAAACCACTACTGAACCCTTTATCCATTGAGCTAAAGCTTTTCACTTATTTTTAGGGGGTTCATTTTAATATATGTACACATAAAATCAGAATTTGGCCCTATATATATAACGTAATTTTTCGACCGAGGGGGTTTGGGTGAACCTCCTAGACACAACCTAGGTCCGCCCCTGCTTATACATTATTTCATGTCTAGGGTGTACTTTGGGTTGTGACAACATTGAACTCCAGGTAGTATCTCATATAGTTTATGTAGATTTTAGTATCTTTCACAATCAGATTTTCAGACATTGCATTGAGCATGTATTTCAGATATATCAGTTCAGTTTTGCTCAGTTTCCATGATTATATACTCGATCATTGCATTAGCATGTTTTACAACTTTCATATGTTTAGATATCATGTTTATTATGTATTTTCTCATATTCAGTACATTTCAAGTACTGATTGCATACTTTTCTGCGTATATTATTTGATAATAGAGGTTCTAATGTTCATCATTAGGTCCGTGATTAGTTCTACTTTGATCATCTATCTATAGTATCACGGTGAGTCCTCATGATTCGAGGAAATATCTTTTATGATTTCCTTTGGTACATTATTTCAGTTTTCAAAGTTAGATTTAGCTAGGGGCTTGTCCTACAAACTCACATTAGTAAAGACTTTCAAATAGACCGTTAGATTCCAATTATATTATTTTATCAAATTTTCATCTAGTGCTATGATATACTATTCAAACTTTATATTCCGCATTCAACATTTTTAGTCTTATTATGCTATCTTAGTGTCATGACATGCCACAAGATTAGCTTGGGGGCACTTGTGGCTATAAGCACCGTGTCTAGGGGATAATCTCACAGCGTGACACCAACTAATAAATATAGTGAAGTTGAAGATTGATATTTTAGTTGAAGAATTAACTTGAACATATGTTAAATTTCAACGTACCTTTCTAATGGATCAAAGCCCATCTTTTGATGTTTTAGTATAATATTTATATTTGTCTAAATACTGAGACTCATAGCCCAGGGGCAAATATTTATACTTTCTTTATTGTGTTTACCTTGTAAAAATATACATAAATCCTGCCTCATGGGCAAGACTTAGTTCAAGAAGTTTTCATACTGATTATGAAAATTAAATGCAAAATGGCACTAACATTTTTTTGCTCAACATAGATTTAAGTACACATTTTTTATTTATGGAGCTTCAATCACCAGTTGGTTGAACTATATGCCGATAATAACAATAGATGCAATATTTTTGAAGTTCAAATTTTACGGCGTCCTCATGATAACAACATCAAAGGACGACGACGACGACAACAACAACAACAACATATTTTCTTTGGCTTTTGAAATTGTGGACTCAAAAAATAATGTATCTCATAATCGATTTTTGTTAGTTGAAAAATGTAATAGAGATACGTAAACAATTATTCATATTTATTAAATCGTTGTCTGTTCAATAAAAATGTAATTGCTAATGTCTATTCAGAGTGCCATCATGGATATGCATTTATCACATAGAGAAAGTTTTAGACAGAGATACTTCTCAGTTGTAGTTTGTCACTCTTTTATAATACAACAACCTACAAACGTAATGAACTTACTTATTTTATGGATCAGATAAAAAATGTTGACAAAGTTATTACAAAATGCATGAAAGAGGAACCACCCAAAATATGAACACATTTATTTCATACCAACAAAAGATACAATATGCTCATGACAAATAATATAGAGTCCATGAATATCGTTCTAAGAACAACAGAAAAATTGTGAATATTGGCTTTAATTGATTACATTCATAACAAGCTACAAAGTTGATTTTATAATAGAAAAAAATGAAGAAGAAACAACTTTTTAAGCTTTCATCGACCTAGGGGGTCCATTTCTCGCCTTCATTGCATAGTCTCGCAAAAATATAGATATCTCTCTATTCTGAAGTTGTATGTATAAACAATTTGTTGCATTGGAAACTAGGCTTGTAGGCCTTCGATTTGATAATATTTGGGCCCTCTAACACTTTTGATATTGGGAGAAAAACTCTGAGATATTTGACTCAAACTTCAAAAAGTTTAAGAAAGTAATTTGAGATAACTTTCGCTGACTTTTATTTTATAATTTGTTTAACTTCAAAACTTAAAATACGATCATTATATAATTCAAATACCTCACAACACATTTTTCTTAGCATATTAATCACTCTTGGTTTTACTCTGAAGGTAGACATTCTAAATAGATTGGGTGTTACAAAGTCATTGCCTATTTTTTCATTGTCGGCTAAATTTAGAGGTATGAAGTTTCAGGGGACTGATGATCTCAACATCAAAGACTGAAAGTTGGGTCAAAAATTGAGTTTTATATATATATATATATATATATATATATATATATATATATATATATATATATATGTTTAATGTTTATTAATGTCCATATTTTTGAGTGAACGCAAATATACATTGTGTATAAGCATTTTGATTTCATAAAAAAGATTAAATAGATTTAAGGGATAATGGTAAAAAATATCCCTCAACTTTATCCTCTATTATACTATGTGACTATTCATATCCTTGCCGTAGCAAAACCCAATAGATATACCTTTCAGTTTGACATTTTTTTCAAATTAACCAAAATTAGTCCATTTTGATTGAATTTATCCAATGCCATCTTTTTAATCGGAACCCAACCCCTAAAAAAAACAAAATTCATAATTTTTATATTCCAAAATCAATTTATTCAATCTTTTTCATCTCCTTCCTCCCTGAAAACTTTAGAAATTTATAACAACAATAACCTATATGTTTTTGTGGATTCATCACCTTGTTGATCCAAAATTTGACTTTAACATAATTGATCCTCATTAGAACCAAAGGACTATTGCCACCGATGCTTCTCTCAATTTCAATATCTCTTTTTTTTTCTTTTTTTTTTTTTTTGTCTAAAAGATCAAACTTTTATTAAAACATTAAAGATTTGTTGATCAAGTTAGAGGGATACAATATGTTATCCACCACGTATTCTAGAGTTCGAGCTATACAGATCGTGGCTCGTGTTATAAGGATTACAAAAGTGATGATTACAAAAACTATCTAGCGTGTTAGAGTTGTATGATAGAGGATTACAAAAGTATTGATTACAAAAACTTGATGCAAACAACTTGTTATCTTAAACAACCTTGTCCATGATTCTAGTAGTTTACACTCTTCCTTGATCAGCGTGCAGTGTTTCCTGTTATCTCGTGTATTCGGATAGCAAACCAGAAATAATAAAAGATGAAAAGAAAAACAAAAAGAACTATCCAAGTCCACAGAACCCACACCCAACATTTTCATCGCAAAAACAGGTGGTTGTTTAAAGATTTGTATCCCGTTGTTGTCCATAGTTAAGCCAAAACAAGCAAGTTGATCTGCTACTGCACTTTTCTCCCTCTACATATGTTCTACTGTTGGTTTGTGTAGTAAGTTTGGGAGGTACCTGCACTTCAAAATGGCCTTGTAAGAAGGTTCTAGATAGTAGTATTCAGTAACAAACTTTGAGATAGTGGAATGAGTAAGGTGAGATATGTTGTGCATAGCAAGAGTTAATGGGAAATGGAGGGAAGATGAAAAGAGGAATTGAAAAAGATTCCCTTATGCTTTAAGAAAAGGCATTTCTCCCTCATTGTGGTGGAAAGAAAAATTGAAATGTTTAAATAGAGAAACACTTCTACTAGTTATTAAAAGGGTTGGAAAGAGGGACCCCCCTCGCGTCGTCATCGTCGTCGCTCGCTCAGCTCGGCTATGGATTATTTAATTAATTATCTATTTAATTAATTAAATTAAATTGAATGGCCAAAGCATTTCAATTATTTAGCTAATAAACTGAAACTTTTCGACCCGACTCGGATTCGCCCGACCCATTTTATTTAAAACACTTTCCCGTTTAATTTGAATTTCCCACCGTTGGAGATGATTGTTCTGAAAGTTTGCAACTTTCAGGAACAACTAGGACCGTTTGAAAGGTTGCAAACTTTCATAAATGGTTGTGTGGTTTCTGAAAGGTTGCAACCTTTCGGAACCAGTTCCTCTTGTCTATAAATATCTTTGATTCCTCAGATTTTTACTTCCGAAATTTCTGAATTGTTCTTCTTTTGCACAAAACTTAATCGTATACTTTACTGCCGTTGAGTGGCTCGCTGACACCAGAGTTTTGGGTATCAATACACTGGTGATTGAGATCATTCTATCCTGGGAGGACATATTCCAAATCAAAACTCGAATATTAGAGGGGAATAATTTCCTTAAGGGGACACTGTACATTCAGTGGGTTTGATCTTCTTTCCATTTTGTTCTTCAGATTCTGGTACGTTTTTACAATTTTTTAGCTTTGTTAATTAATTTATGTTCTTCACTGGTTCATCAAAAGTTTGGTAACTTCGTATTTCTGCAAAATTTCTGGTAATCAGTAGTACTGTTTAAACACATATTGACTAACAATCTTAAGGAAATTATTTATTTTATTTTAATTTGTGTTTATGGTGGAGACAAAAACCTTCGTGGTTTTATACTCCTATTAAGTTTGTAATTTAAATTATTGCTTACTGAGTCATTTGTATCAATTTCTGTTTATTATTGATTCTAATTCTGTAATGGCAAATGATAATGTTACGATGGCTTTTGCTGCACCAACACGAATTGATGTACCACCAATAGAGAAATCGGGAAAATTCTCTGGTGTGAATTTCAAAGGATGGTAGCAATGGGTATTTTGCTGGCTTACCACTCTTGGTCTGTAGAAATTTACTAATGAAGAAACTCCAGTGCCTGCTGCTGATATGTTAGATAGAGAAAGGTTCATGATTATTGAAGCATGGACACAGACAAACTTCCTATATAAGGGCTACATTCTGAGTGCTTTAAAGGATGACTTATATAATGTCTATAGTGCAATGACAACTTCAAAAGAATTGTGGAATGCACTTGAGAAGAAATATAAGACAGAAGATGCATGCTTGAAAAAGTTTGTGGTCGCAAAGTTTTTAGACTATAAAATGTCCAATAGTAAAACTGTTGGATCACAAGTGCAGGAACTTCAACTTATTTTCCATGATCTGATTGTTAAGGATATGGTAGTAAATAAAGAGTTTTAGGTGGCTGCAATGATCGAGAAGTTACCTCATTCGTGGAATGACTTCAAGAATTATTTAAAGCACAAACGTAAGGAAATGAAGCTTGAAGATCTTGTGATTCGGCTCAAGATCAAGGAAGCTAACAAGACCGCCAGAAAGTAGTCTCGTGGGAATTCGATAATAATGGGAGTTAATGTTGTTGAATAAGCTCCTACCAAAGGCAAGAAGAGAAAGAAGTCCAATGGACAGAAGTCAGAACAGGCCAAGAAGAAATTCAAGGACAATTGTTACAATTGTGGTAAGGTTGGTCACAAGTCTTCTGACTATCGTGCTCCAAGAAAGGACAAGGATAAAGTCAAAAGTCAAGCAAACATCATGGACGAGATTGAAGATGCAGATGACCTCTGTGCAATGATCTCGGAGTGCAACTTAGTTGGAAATCTCAAGGAGTGGTTTCTCGATTCAGGTGCCACTCGACATATTTTCTATGCAAAAGAAGCCTTTGCAACGTATAATCCTGTTGAGTTCGATGAAGATTTATTCATGGGGAACACAACAACAACAAGGATTGCAGGAACCGGAAAAGTAATGTTGAAAATGACATCCGGCAAGGTGTTGACTTTGAACAACATTCTGCATGTTCCTACTATTAGGAAGAATTTAGTTTCTGTTGCACTGCTAGTTAAGAATGGGTTTAAGTGTGTCCTAGTTAGTGACAAAATTGTAATAAGTAAGAATGAGATGTTCTTAGGAAAGGGCAACCTCACTGAGGGCCTCTTCAAACTGAATGTAATGGTTGTTGACAATATTAATAAGAATTATGCTTCTGTTTACTTATTGGAGTCAAATGATTTATGGCATGCCCGTTTGGGACATGTAAATTACAAAGCCTTGCGAAAATTGATTACTTTAGAAGTATTGCCTGATTTCAAATGTGATAAATCAAAATGTGAAATTTGTATGGAATGTAAGTTTGTTAAACATCCTTATAAGTTTGTTGACAGGAATTCTAAACCTTTAGACTTAATTCGCACAAATATATGCAATATAAAGTTAATACCATCTCGCGGTGGGAAAAAGTATTTTATAACTTTTATTGACGATTGCACTCAATTTTGTTATGTATGTTTGCTTAATAGTAAGGATGAAGCAATTGATGCATTTAAGCAATACAAAAATGAAGTGGAAAATCAATTGAATCTAAAGATAAAAATGATTCAGAGTGATAGGGGTGGAGAATACGAATCTCCTTTTGTAGAGATATGTTTGGAATGTAGTATTATTCATCAAACTACTGCACCCTATACTCAACAGTCAAATGATTTGGTGGAATAGAAGAACAGAACATTAAAGGAAATGATGAATGCCTTGATAATCAGTTCTGGTTCACCGCGAAACTTGTGGGGGGGAAGCCATCCTTACGGCTAACAAGATACTCAATAGGGTACCTCGTAGCAAAACGCAATCGATTCCATATAAGTTATGGAAATGAAGGAAACCCAACTTGAAATATTTCAAAGTGTGGGGGTGCCTAGCCAAGGTAGAGGTTCTTTTACCCAAGAGGGTGAAAATTGGACCCAAAACAGTGGATTGTGTATTTATGGGATATGCTGTGAACAATAAGGCTTGTCGGTTTTTGGTTCACAAATTTGATAATCTTGAGATTCATGTTAATACGATAATTGAGTCAGATAACACTGAGTTCTTTGAATACATTTATCCGTATAAAACTGAATGTGAGTCGACAAGTGAAAGACCTAAACGATCATGTGAAGAATTAATGAAAAATACACAACCTAACGAGGATCCTAGGTATAGTAATCGCCAACGGAAATCCACTTCTTCCGGACCAAATTTTGTGTCATTCTTGCTGGAAAATAAGCATCAAACATTTAAAGCAGTTATGTCTTTATCTGAGTCAACGTATTGGAAAGAAGCAGTCAATAGTGAGATTGAATCAATTTTAAGTAACCATACTTAGGAATTGGTTGATCTTCCCCCAGGAAATAAACCTTTAGGATCAAAGTGGATCTTTAAAAGGAAAATGAAAGCCGCTGGGACTATTGGCAAATATAAGGCTAGACTAGTAGTCAAAGGATACAGACTAAAGAAAGGTCTAGACTATTTTGATACATATTCTCCAGTAACAAGGATAACATCAATTAGGATGTTAATAGCACTAGCGGCAGTGCATGATCTTAAATTCCACCAAATGGATGTCAAGACAGCCTTTTTAAATGGAGAATTGGAGGAAGAAATTTACATGGAACAACCTGAAGGGTTTGTAGTTCCTGTTAAAGAAGAGAAACTGTACAGGCTTGTGAAGTCGCTTTATGGGCTCAAGCAAACACCCAAACAATGGCATGCTAAATTTGACCAAACAATGTTGGCAAATGAATTCAAGATTAACGAATGTGATAAGTGTGTTTACATTAACAACGTTTCGAAATCATGAAGTCATTGTTGTCTGTATGTTGATGACATGTTAATAATAAGTAAAGATATTGACGATATAAATACTACTAAGCGCATGTTGTCCAGCAAGTTCGATATGAAGGACTTAGGAGTTGCTGATTTAATCTTAGGGATCGGGATTCTCAAAACTCCTCAGGGACTAGCATTATCTCAATCTCATTATATTGAAAGAGTATTGGATAAGTTCAAGTACTTGAATTTCAATAATGTCAAAACTTCAATTGATCTAAGCTTTACATTTCAAAAGAATGAAGGTGAAAGTGACTCTCAATTGGAAAATGTCAGTGTGTTGGGAAGTTTGATGTATATTATGAATTGTACGCGACCAGATATAGCATATGCTATTAGCAAACTGAGTCGGTTCACTAGTAATCCTAATCAAACTCACTGGATGGCAATGAAACGTGTGTTGGGGTATTTGAAACATACACAACACTATGATTTGCATTATAATAAATATCCTGCCATGATTGAAGGATATAGTGATGCAAATTGGATCACCGGGTCAAATGAAGTAAAATGGTTATGTGTTTACACTTAGTGGAGGAGTAGTCTCTTGGAAATCATCAAAACAGACATGTATCGCTCGCTCCACAATGGAATCTGAATTTATTGCATTAGATAAGACCAGTGAAAAAGCTGAATGGCTCCGGAATTTCTTAGAGGATATTCCATTCTAGCCCAAAACTGTGGGACCTATTTGCATACATTGTGATAGTCAAGCAGCAATAGGTAGGCAGGAAGCGTCATGTACAACGGGAAGTCTCGTCATATACGATGGAGACATAGTACCGTAAGACAACTACTCTCTATTGGAATTATCACAATTGACTATGTGAAGTCAAGCGATAATGTGTCAGATCCACTAACGAAAGGCCTAGTAAGAGAGGCAGTTGAAAGATCATCTAAGGGAATGGGTTTACGGCTTAGGACAAGTCATCATGGCGGTAACTCTATCTAGCAGACTGGAGATCCCAAGAGGTAGATGCAAGGAGAAAAACAAAGTTGTGACTGACGGTTCGACATTGTCAATCAACTCAATCCATTCTCATGATAAAGACAATGTTCAGGAACGAGGTTAAAACATTAAGGCTTGTTAATGAGTTAATAAAGCTTAAAGTTTTTAATGATTTTCTAAGTTTGACAAATTTGACCAAATAGTGTATCTACGAGATGACACGATTAGAAATCACCTATGTGAGTGTGAAGTGTAAGCCACTTCAAAGAGAATTTTTTTGCCAAAAGCCTATTCTCTATACACTCATGAAACCAAGAGGTGTTCATGGCTAAAATGAACACAACCGTAAGAACCATAAACGGTAAAGGGTTAATTGTGTGACATATGGTTGTCTAGGTATACACCAAAGCTTGACGGTTCAAAGATATCGCATCTACCGATTGACTGAGTATATCCGACATATGTTCACACGGAAAGTCCAAGGGGAAACCTACTTATCCAGATGCAATTGATCCTTGCTTGTAAAGTACACACTCGTCCGTGCATTCCTTTGTGTTATGAAATTTCCCCATTAATGTGGGGGATTGTTGGGTATAGCAAGAGTTAATGGGAAATGGAGGGAAGATGAAAAGAGGAATTGAAAAAGATTCTCTTATGCTTTAAGAAAAGGCATTTCTCCCTCATTAGTGGTGGAAAGAAAAATTGAAGTGTTTAAATAGAGAAACACTTCTACTAGTTGTTAAAAGGGTTGGAAAGAGGGACCCTCTCGCGCCGTCGTCGTTGTCGTCGCTCGCTCGGCTTGGCTTTGCTTTGGAAATGATTGATTGAGAGATTATTTTTGGACAAAGTTTGTTTTAATTATTTAATTAATTAAATTAAATTGAATGGCCAAAACGTTTCAATTATTTAGTTAATTAACCGAAACGTTCCGACCCAACTCGGATCCGCGTGATCCGTTTTATTTGAATTTTCCACCGTTGGAGATGATTGTTCTGAAAGGTTGCAACTTTCAGGAACAGTCAGGACCGTTTGAAAGGTTGCAAACTTTCATAAATGGTTGTGTGGTTTCTGAAAGGTTGCAACCTTTCGGAACCAGTTCCTCTTGTCTATAAATACCTTTGATTCCTCAAATTTTTACTTCTGAAATTTCTGAATTGTTCTTCTTCTTCTGTACAAAACTTAATCGTGTACTTTACTGTCGTTAAGTGGTTCGTTGACACCAGAGTTTTGGGTATCAATACACTGGTGATTGAGATCATTCTATCATGGGAGGACATATTCCAAATCAAACCTTAGATACTAGAGGGGGAATAATTTCCTTAAGAGGACACTGTGCATTCAGTGGGCTTGATCTTCTTTCCATGATGTTCTTCATATTCTGATATGCTTTTATAAATTTTAGTTTTGTTAATTAATTTCTGTTCTTCACTGGTTTATCGAAACTTTGATAAATTCGTATTTCTGCAAAGTTTCTGATAATCAGTAGTACTGTTTAAACACAGATGGGCTAACAAGATATGATACACGTAAAAATATAATCATTACGAGTCTTTCAAATTAGCCATAAAGTTAATGCAATAAAAAGATTAGTGGGCAGACCCTAGGTATGTTTCTTTAAAGAGTAATAAAGGTGAACATATAATAAGACCTTTGTATACATTCTTTATATTATAACAGTTCACTATAAAAAGCCAAATATTTGGGGAATTAATTTTATATTATATTATATTATGCTATATTTTTTATAACATAATTTTTAACTATAGTAGCAACAGCGTTTTCATAACAATGTCTTTTATAAATTTAACCCTTTATAATAATAATAGTTTTTTTGGTAATATAATAAATATAACAATTAATTTTATTTATATATAGAAATAAAATATCTAAGATCACTAATAATAGGTCTAGAGATTTTAGCTAACAATTTTAATACTTTAATACACGATATGGCAAAGGATATTACATGAATATATTTCCATCATTAAAAATGTTTTCATTCTTTTATGCGAAGGGTGATTGAGTTAAGGATTTTAAATTAAAGTTCTTACATCGATATTTTATTAAGGGCATTTGTGTTTATTAATATACCAATTTAGTGTACATGCTTTGCACATGTATTTCCCGCTAATTAATAAAAGTATAGTCAATAAAATAAGTAATTAAAAATGGTAATTGATGTTAAAAAAAAATAAATGCTATATACATCCAATATGATAAGAATTCCATATTAAAAATTTGTTTTTAAAATGTGAATCTTTTTCTCTCATATTTTTGATTGAATAATTAATTTATTTTATTTTTTATAATTTAAATAAGATTTGTGTAAGATAAAAATATTAATTTCAAGGTTTTAAGTGTAAGGACTTACAATCAATCAATATAAATATATATATATATATATATATATATAGATCTTCAGCCCGCTGATGTGGCATGCCTCAATGATCAAAAAAATTATTTATCTATTTTTTTAAAATTTTGGGCCTTTTTTTCTATTTTTTACACAATAATATTATGTGTGTATATATATTAATTGCTATTAATTAGTATTACTTGATGAGCATTTACACCTCCCTAAAAAAGGAATTTTAAAAGGCTGCCATTTTGCCTCAACGTAAAAATCTATTTTTTAAATATTTCTTTTCATTATGTCCTTTTTCTACCTATTTTTTTTTTTAAGTTTTTATTATTAAAATTTAATATTATACCTTCTATTATTATTTTAAAATATTTTTTTTTATTTATCTCTTCTCCTTAATAACATAAATGTGTTTCTTTCTATACCTTCTATTTCTATTACTTTTTAAAATAAAATATTTTCTTTATGTCTTCTCCTTATTAACATAAATGTGTTCTTTCTTCCATTATTATTTTTCATATCAATCAATCTCATTTAAGTTATTGTCATTAAAATTACAGAACATTAAAGATAATTTCTTTTTTAATATCTTCATTATTTCCTACGACCCTTCCTTTTTCTTCTGTTGTATTTCTTTTATTTATATATAAAAAAAAAAAAACACTTCTTCAATTTTAAATCTTAAATTATGACAAATTTCAATCACATTTATTTTCTACTAAATGAGTTTTACCAATTAAGCATTATAATTTCAAATCAGTTACAAAATCTTTTTACCTTCCCTTCATTTTTATATTTTCATAAAATTCTCATATATAAATATATTTTCTCATTTCTGTCAGAACCTCATTTACATGTTTATTTTTTTTAATTATTCTTGATTTTCTTTTTGAATTTTAGGAGCTTGGATTTTCGTATGACAAGAATGAAGAGGAATGTTGTGCTAAAATTTTTCAAGAACATTAAGGTTCGAAGGTGTATTTGTAATCTTTTTTTCTTTTGTTATTATATTATTTATATTTTTTTTTCTTGATTTGTTATTATTTTAACTTTGAGTCGTAGGAGCTTGGATTTTCTTGTGAAAAAGAAGGGGAATATTGTGTTAAATTTTTTCCAAGAAAGTTAAGGTCCGAATGCTCATTTTTTTCCAAGAAATTTAAGGTCTGAAAGTGTATTTGTAATCATTTTTTCTTTTGTTATTATATTATTTATGTTGATCTCTTCTTCTTTCTTTTTCTTGATTTGTTGATATTTTAACCGTTTGAAGACTTGTGTATTTTATTAGGACATTTCAATATGAATGAGGAATTTAGAACACTTGAAAACATTTAAAAAGTATCCAATTGAGACGCATATTGTAATGAACTTCCACTATATGAAAAGTAAGAATATAATTATTATTGTTCTCGATTTCTCACGTAAAAATACTAACTTTATCATCCAAAATATGAGAATGATAGTTACTCACAACTCTAGAAGCATCTATATTCTTTAATAAAAGTGCTTACAAATTACTACTAACAACATACTTTTTTTTTATATATAAATGTACCTCATGTGAATCATAAATAAAATATAGACATACTTTTTTATTTTTAGCAAAATAAACAAAACCCCAATTAAATCTAGCAGCCCACGTTGCAGTACCCCTCAATTACTAATGCAAGTTTATTTACGGTAGAAACTCAATTAGGTATAACTAATAGCCACGCTTATCTCGTAATCCTTGATTTTCTCCAATTATTTTACCTTCCACGATTTACTCAGATTTGTTATATATTTTCTCCCATAAAGAAAGGTTTTTAAGAAAAATAAAACTCTCTTTCTTCTCTGATCGATTGTTCAAACATGGATACCAACAATTTTTCAATTCTAATTCAACACAACAGACGATGGGACGCATCAGGCATTTAAACAAAAAATGATTGAATTGGTGATTTTTAATATGTTTGGGATCTTTTTCGTATGATCGTTTTTCTCACAATATGTATTACGTCGTTTTGGTTAATATGTATTAGGTCTTTTTGATTTTTAGTCGTTAGTTTAAATTGTAAGTTTTTTGTGTTTTAGTATAAAATTCATATGCTTTGGTACATGGTCTGGTGCAACGATTGGCTGGATTTAACGTTTGAATAAACAACAAATATTATTAATCATTTAGTACATTAATGGGTTTAATTGATAGTGAACATGGTGGAGATGATGTTGTTAAATTGGTATTCTGAAATATGTTTTTAAAAATACCATTATTCATCGTTTATTTTTTGGTGTGAGTGGTATACATTACGTCGCATAGAGAAATCAACTTTGGTGGTTATTAACCATCTGATCCACTGAATATTGTTTGGTATAACATTAGGTTTAATTGATTAGTGCACTTGCGTATGATTTTGGCCATATATAAACACCATAATTCGCAAAATACTTTTGGTATGTGATCTGGTGTAATTGGTATGTTGCATGTGTTATATAAGACACCATGAATCTATAGTTTGTTTTGGTGTGTGATATATTGTTATTTATATTTCTTATACCATAATTCTCAAATTACTTATGGTATGTGATTAGGTGTAATTGGTATCTTTTAGACATTGAATAGACACCAACTTCATGTTAATATTTTGGTATATATATATTGGCGTATTTAATTGTTTGGTTTGGTATAGTTAACAAATTGAAGAAATGTTAAATTGAAAATAATCCTTATTATTTGTGATGGTATATTGGTAATGTAGATGGTGTAGATGATTTTGGTGTAATTGATATTATTTATTATGTTTTTATAAATGCCATAAGTCATAGCAAGTGTATTATGTTGTTTGTTTAGGGTTGTTTAATTACAACGAAATTCTGGTAAGTTTTTGATACCTGATTTGGTAAAATATGTTGGTCTATACAAGAAAATTATGTCTCGTCAGACGTTTTTCAATACCAGCATGATGAGCAATAAATATTTTTGGTACATCTATTGGTGTATTTATTTGTCTAATTTGGAATAGATAACAATGTTGAATAATTGGTTATAATTAGTGATGGTGTACATGGTATAGACTATTTTGTGTAATTGATATTGTGTAGTATGTGTTTATAAACACCAGAAGTCATATCAAGTTTATTATGTATTTTGGTATTGGGTGTTTAAATATGTCGAAATTGTTGGTATCTTTTTTGGTAAATGATTTGATGAAAATATTGGTATATACACTAATTTAGGTATCGTCAACCATTTTGAATGCGAACATGATTACCAATTTATGTTTGGTTATGTCTATTGGTGTATTTAGTTGACTGATTTGGTGTAGATAACAAAATTGAATAAATAGTAAATTGGTAATAATGCTTATTGATTTGTGATGGTAGATTATTATGTGTAATTGAAAGTGTAGATGGTGTAGTGTAATTGATATTGTGTTATATGTTTTTATAAACACCATAATTAATAGCAACTGTGTTATGTATTTTTTTTAGGGGTGTCTAAATCCACCCATATGATTACCAGTTTGTATATATATATATGCATTGTAAATACCAATCTGTGTAATTTAATTACATTAGGAACACCATTCTATTTATTTTGAAAATAGATTATTAATTTGTAATTTAACCCAGGTAATTACGTGGATTACAATATTGAAGGAGTAATGTTCTATATTTGAACAATATCTAACTTCAGAAATCTCTCTCCAACGCTGTCGTTAGATTTTTGCAATGTGCAACAATTGTCTTTGAATGTTTCTTGTTTGTGGTCAGGGTACATAGGGAAAGGACCCAAATCTACATAAATGGCTTGATTCACACTTGTATGCTAATACTATTGCGGTTTTACAGTTCTCAGTGGACGATAAAAGTGAGGAAGTTGTGTCTTTATAATAATGTGTTCACACGCATCTTATAACACAGTTGTTTTCTTGTTCATAAATCAGTAATTTTGCCTCAAACTTGATATGTAAGCATACAATGTGACTAATTACAATGATTTTGAACTACTTGACTTTAGTCTTATGAATAATATGACTAACTTGAATATGCTTATGACAGGCATACGATCTGCTGGCATTGTCCATGGGGTACCTTGTGCTATATAGCCAAGAGATATTGTACGATGCTCGCTTCGGAGAAATTGACTTTGTCAACCGCTCATTCGCAGTCTTCTTCTGTTTACCAGCTATTGTGGTCCATGTTGTAAAACTATGCCTGGGTGCAAACATTGAGCAACACAGACAAAATTAATGCTAATACACTTGGAACTATAGAATAAATAGAGAGTTGATAGCAAATATGGAACTGTAAATCATGAACAAATATGCCTATGTGATGACTACATTTTACTGTAAATTCATAGTCTGAAGCCAAGTGCTCTGAACAAATATACTTTGTGATTAAGAAAATTTTGAATAGAATATACTACTGCATAATTGTTCTTTTTTCAAGATAGTGATCAGTCCTTTTTTTAAGAATTCTTATGGGGCATTTAATAGTATAAAAATACCTATTAATATTCTCACTAAAGCAACCAACACAAACATTCACTTTCACTATTCTACACCATAATATATACATCTCCACAACTCAACACACAATCTTAATTATAAACAAGAAATCACGAAAATCACCAATATAATAATTCAATATCACATTTAATAGCATAACATCAACACCTCCCCCCACAATTTATCAGAACACAAAAAATAGCAACATAATAATTCACTACCAAAAACAATACCATATCAGCACCTTCATATATTAAAATAGATAAATTACTTCTTTTTACATAGATTAAATTTTTTTAAAAAAAAAAGTGAGAGAAAATTAATGTGTACAAAATAGGTAAGTAAAATCGTGGTTGAAAAAATAAAAAATAATATCATAACTATCATTCCCATTAAATCCGTACATAACCCAAAAAAAGAAGGAAAAAATACTACTAATAAATTATTTAATTGAATCTCGAAAATGATTTTTTTTGTTATGTTTGTAATTTAAAAACTAGTTTTGTAATTAAAAAGGAGTATAAGCATTTATTGTTAATTAAAGTCTTAAATAGTATATTCTTGTAATTTCTTCCTTATGTAATTATCCAAATTCGTTATTTACTTCAATTATATGTTACTATCCTTTTTTATTACTATAAGTACTAAAAAGGAAGTCATTTCTACCACGTAACATTCTTTCTTTTCCATTTCTAAGCTTTTTTTTCAATTCTTCATTATTATTAATGTACTCCTTCATTTGAACTCTTTTTCCTAAAAATAAGTTATTTCTTAGGTTCTTTTTTGTTTGTTTTTCTTTTGCCACACTTATTCATTTTATATTGTATTTTGGTACATAAATTTTTTTTGATAGGAAATAAAGTAGAATTTTCCCTTACTTGTGAGAAGTATTTGTCCAAATTCAAGCTTGAAAAACATGTCATCATTAGTAATATATCATTGTTTGCTACTCTTATTATTTATTGCAAGTTTGTATATATACTATGAATTTCAACGTAATATTTTTTAAGGAAAATGCCCTATTATAAATCGTAGGAATAATTATGTTAATTTCACATTGAATTTTGGTAATTCTTTAACTTTGTAGAATATATTATCATTAGTGTTATATCAAATTATGTTATTTTTTTCATTTATTGCAAACTTGTACATAATTATAGTGTAGATTCAAGATTGGAATGTAATAATTTTATCCTTTTTTTGGAGTAAATGTCTTATTGTAATTTTAGGAATTATGCTATCAATTTCATATTGAGTTATGGTTATTCTTTCATTATATTTATAAATAAATAAAGAAGATTGGTATGATTTTGTATTTGCTCCCAAAACTAATGACATATCTTTTTTTAAATGTGGATATTTCTTTTATCGCAAAAGAAGAATGACATGATGCATCTTTTTAATCGGAGAATCATTTATCATTTTTTCCAATATCATATGCAATTTAAAGTTTAATCGAATTCAATCTATGATGGTTATTAATAGCTATAAGATGAAAATTACGAGATTTTAATTGTTTTAATTTTATCCTTCCTTTATAGTTCTATAAAAGACATTCTTAAGCAAAAGTTCAAAAATAATAATAATTTAATATCATAATTCATTTTTGAAAACTAAAAGTTATTTCATAATTTCACTAATATACTAACTTTTTTATTCGATTGTCGATATGGGCAGATTTACATTTTCAATATTCTATTTTTTTTTTTTTTGCACATCTTAAAATCATATTAGATAGTTTATATAGAATTAAATAAAATCATTTATCTTTTAGGTTTATTACCAAACTTTTACATTATTTTTTTTTCATTTCTTATTTAAGTTGATATTATACATTAATTTAAATGAGTAATCTCATTTACTGTCGTCTTACACATTCATTCGATAAAAAAACATATATATAATCTAAAGGATCATGAAAAGACAATTATTGTTTCTTATATAAAATTATAATACTAATTAATATTTAATTATATTTATGCTCTTTTCGTCCCATTTTATGTGGCACCTTTTGACTTGATACGGTGTTTAAGAAAAAAAAAAGACTTTTAAAAGTTGTGGTAAATTCTATTTAATTATAGTAAAATAACATTTTTTTCCGAACGGATTATGAAGAAAAAAATGTCACATAAAATGAAATAGGGAGTATGATTTTTAGGACTGCGCGAATTGCGGCCAGTTACTCTAGTATAGTTTAAATAAGGAAAGATTTAAGAGAGTCTTTTTTAATTAAATTTTAAAGGATGAAATATTAGTGAGTTATTTCCTATTACAAATAAAAAGATTTAATAGTTATATATATTTAATTAATTTCAAAGTCCTATAAATAGTAGGATATATTTAATTGCTAGTATTATTAAGATTGAAAATGTTTTGCAGAATGATTGAAGGAGCTTGGGAAGTGCAAATAATTGTAGGGATATATAATATTCAACTTATGGAGATAAGAATTTGTTGGCAGCTCATTATACACACAAAACCTTTTAATTTTCAGAGAGATACAAAGCTGCCATATCTAGTCAAAAGTATTAGCTTTAGGAGGATTGGATAGAGAGAGATTTAACAGAAAACATACCATTAGTATAATTGATCAAATTCAGTTGTGTATAACGGAAAATAAGATAGGTTGCTTTGATGATTTGTTGAATAGAATGAGGTACGTAGGTCATGAAATGATAAATAGAAAAAGTTTCAAGTAATGGAAGAAATAGTAAGGCAATCATCATTTTTATTAAGAGGACCAGCTTGCACTGAAGGACCATACGACCCTAGAATTAATTCTTCTTGTCCATCACACCAAACCAAACGACCTGTAAAAATAAAAGTAACATTAATTAAATCAGAAGCATCCCACCAAGAGTTGGTAACTATATATATGAACAAAAGCCATATGGATTCAAAACGAAAAACTTTGTTGGGAGAAATGAGTTTAGGGAAAGCAACAAAGGACAATGGTCAGAATGAGTACGCGGTTAACCTGACTCCCAGTTATGAGGAAACATTGGCTTCCCATGCACATTCCAATCCTGACGGGAGTTGTGGATATATAATTAAGGAGGGTGGGTAGGTAATAAGGTATTTCCGAAACCATCAAAGTAGCTAGCTAGGCATGGTTGGACATTATTGTGTTCCATAAGTTCCGATTCATTAATTCCCTCCCTCACAATTTCCAGGGAATTTTGGATTTTCACCATAATATCCTGATTGTCTTGTGAATATTAAAGCATGGTTTTGGAGAGCCACCTACATCCATGATTTTGGTGGTTGTCAGAGTGTGTATTGATTGGGGAACTGCATGGTGTTGAAGTTTGGGAATGGAGTTGTGCTCTAGAGACAAAAAGCAAATTGAGTCCCCTTACCGTTTCTACTCTTACTGATTCCTCCATCCCCATTTGCCCTTTTTGCTCCAACAACACTCTCTCTATTCTTGGTTTTTTCAGCCCCCTAACATTTTCTATAGAATTTTTTTTTATTCAGCTATTTGTAACTGCAAAAAAAAAAAAAAAGTTGCAAACCTAACTATTAAATGAAAGTTGAGGGGTATTTTTAACCATTTCCCAAGATTTAAACATATTTAGGCAAGAATCACTTTTGTGTCTAACTTTATGATTGCATTAGCAAGTTTTGGATTTACACAAACTTCAGACATTTTTTGCTAGAGTAGCTTCAACGACAGCCTGAGCTATGGGGTGGTAAGAATCACAGGCCTCCGAGAATACCCTTCTAGCGAAACCTCTGTCTTCTTCCTTCGTATCACCTTGTACGAGTGCAGTGTAGAGCGGACGAAGGTATAATATCCTGCCAACTTCTTTCAGAGTTCTTTCTACCACACCATAGTAGTCTCTGCACCTTGCTGAAATAGCCAGCTGAAGAAAAGCTACCTTCACCTCATAATTTTTCGACTCTGAAAGATGATAGAGAGCATCTAAAGCTCTTACCTGAAAATAGCACAAAATGACTTGAACAACAACTTTCCAATTCAAGAGCAAATGGTGAGTTTCGAGCAAAGTCTAAAAAGGCAAGAGTGCACATGCCTGAGCGGTTTCATTAGATATAATTATGCAACACAAATCAAATGGGCTTGTAATAACAAACTCTCGTTCGTTAATCAGAACGTTCAAGGGCAAAAGTAGAGTAAAAATCAACTGCAAAAAGGTATATGAGAATGAGAATCACACTGCAGATCTATCGGCAAATGACTTGGAGGCATCCAACTCCTACAATGCACTCTGAGACAGGTTGGTGAGGAAAATACAACTCTTTTTGAGAGAAACAATACCGATGAAGACTCTAATCAATGATAAGATGTCGCAAACTTTTTGTCCATTAATTGGAGACATATGCAAGCACACATGCAGGAGAAGCAACACAATCCTGGGATGCATGCATTTGAATCGTTTCGGCAACATGCATTAACAAACAACTGAATCAATTCGCCTGCAACTTAAGTTTGTAGAAACAATTTTTAGTTGTAAAATGAGATAGGCTGCAGTCAAGCACCAAGACCCGCAACAGGGAAGAAGTTTATAATTCATTATATTGGAGATCCATGAGTCCAGAGCCAAAAGGGCAAGAAAATTAGCCAAAAATTCCAAAAGGGCAATAAAATTGAGTTGAGAACCAAAAGGGCAACATTTAGACGGTTTAACAAACGCCGTCTAAATTAGAGAAAAAGGAGCAAGACGTGAAGTACGATGCGCCTTATAAGGCGCACGGCTGCGCAGCCTTACAATGCGCAAGGCCCCTGTGCCTCTTTCCTTTTTTTTTTTTTAGTTTTATGTTTTAATTTTTTATTTTTTAGTTTTTTTTTTTTTTTTTTTTTAATTTTATTTTGAAGTTGTCCCTATTTATTTTGCATGTGATTTTTATATTTTTTTTAGCAAATTATTTATTCCAATATTTTAGGTAAGATTTTATTAATTCAAGTTTGAAAAATATCATTTTATATTTGCTAAAAAAATTATAAAAATCACATGCAAAATAAATAGGAACAACTTCGAAATACAAAACAAAAATTAAAAGGAAAAACTAAAAATTATATTTTATAGTAAGATTTTAAAATAAATGGCTAATTATTGCCCTTTTTATATATTTTTTTAGCAAATTATTCATTCCAATTTTTTAGGTAAGATTTTATTAATTCGAGTTTGAAAAATATCATTTTATATTTGCTAAAAAATATATAAAAAGGGCAATTATTTGCTATTTATTTTGCATGTGATTTTTATATTTTTTTAGCAATCACAAAAATAAAAATAGGAACAACTTCAAAATAAAAATGTGATTTAGCAATATAAAAATCACATGTAAAATAAATAGGAACAACTTCAAAATTAAAAAAAAAAATTAAAAGGAAAAACTAAAAAAAAAAGAAGGGAAAAACTAACTAAAAAACATAAAATAAAACATAATAAAAAAAAAAATGGAAAGAGGCACAGGGGCCTTGCGCCTTGTAAGGCTGCGCAGCCATGCGCCTTGTAAGGCGCATCGTACTTCGCGCCTTGCTCCTTTTTTTCCTAATTTAAACGGCGTTTGTTAGACTGTCTAAATGTTGCCCTTTTGGTTCTCAATTCAATTTTGTTGCCCTTTTCGAAATTTTGGCTAATTTTCTTGTCCTTTTGGCACCGGACTCGGAGATCCATGGGTAAAAGGTAAATACTTACAAAAGGAGGAACATAAGACAAAAGCACATGTATCTATGGCTTGTCAAAAATTGTATATACATATATGTGTGTGTGTGTGTGTGTGTGTGTGTGTGTGTAGTTCCTGAGGCAAAGGACCACAAATAACCATTAATTGATACAGAGGATTTAACACTGTTTTACTCATTTGGCAGAAGTAACAGTAGAAAAAATGGAAAAGATGATCACTTCATCACCTGGACAAAATAAAAGCAAAAAAGAAAAGGGGAAAGGCAGATAAAATATAAGTTGTCAATTTAAGACGAAACTTGTCAGATAATAGCTGGTTAGTACCTGAGATGCTTCAACAGATTTGGGCAGGTTCTCGAGGTAAAGTTCCCATTCCTGTCCCTTCCAGTCAGCAACTTCATCCTCCCTTGGAATCCTACCTAGCTTGAACTCATTAGCAAGCGAAACAATCTTTGAGTAAAGGTTAGAAACTGGTTCCATGGCATCCGGAGGGATCCCAGTGCCCTCAGTCCAAAGTTTCAAATCAATCTCATTCTCTATTCCAGGTACATTAGCTTTAAGGAAATTGAGAAACATATCAGTGTCAATAGACTGAAATTTGAAGGTACCGATATACTTCTTCAGAAAGTCATCAAAAGCAGGTCTTCCAATCTGAGAAATGGAAGTGGATGAAAAGTTAAGTTAGCTCTTCAAGAAGAAAGTAGAATATTTCCAGGACAAGATGATTTACCAACCTGTCTCTCAATACGCTGTAAAAACTGGAAGCCTTTTTCATATGGAACTACGGAGTACACATCATCCGGATCCACACCTGCCTGATTTGTCTTTAGCTTGGTGAACTCCATGTTATCCTTAAATCTCTCGATATCCTTAACAAGCCCCATCCAACCAATTCCGATATTTAATGAAGCGATGTCCTCACCTTGCATGGCCTCAACAATTCTTCTCTCTGCATATGTTGTAAAACCCTTCAAGAAACATGAATCAGTCTAATTGTTGTCATATCCTAATTGTGGAAGAAGCAATAAACCATCATAGTACATGCCTATGTACGAGTTGCAGACAGAAGTTAATGCAAGCATTGAACTTCATTTCTTCCAGGGTCCTCATAATAGAATCATATTTCATACTCTAATCCACAATTCATACAAAAGAACAGAAGTTCTATGTCTTATCTCAACAACCTAACACAAGTAGAAGCCAAGATCCACCTTTAGTGGTATTTCAAAAACAAGTAAATAACCTTAATGCAAAATAAGTCACCAAACGGAATGATATCATATAGTAGTCGCAAAACTGCGGCATTGCAAATTTTGCAAGCAGATTTCCCAAACAGTGTCTCAGAAAGCAATGGTTTAAGGCGAAGCATTTAAAGTGAGGAAACAAGAAGGTCAAAGAAATTCAAATGTAATAAAACCAAAACAAAAATGATTATAACGTTCATTATAAACTAAAAGACTTCCAGAAAATTAGAGCCTACTGGGAAAAAACAATAGTTTGTACAGGTCTTTAAAGAAAATTAAGCATGCAGATATTTCCAGATTGACTTTTCAAATACACCAATTAGTCCCTCCCTTTCCTTCCATGTTTTCCACAATGTCTACTCTGTTTTGTAAACTCTTGGTTCTTGCATGACCTACGTCCCATAATTTAGAGATGGCAATGAGATCTACCCCATTAATTTTTACTGTACTCCTGTTCAAGGTTCACATTGAGCTAGGTGCAACCCAAGCTGAGAACTTCACATCGTTTAGGCAGTGCTTTAGTGCAGAACGCAGTACAGCCTACTTTCGCATGCCTCATTATCCTTGGGCTTACCTTTTAAAAAAGTACTAATAATAAATATCATTGACTAATTAAGTGATATATTACGGATTGAAGAAGCATTATAAGTAAATGCTTAGTGGTTGAAAATAGAAAATAAGAAATTTTAGCTACTAACTAGACTTGGAAGATGATACCTGCAGCAATTTTTTGGAGTATTTGGAGGGAAAGGAATAGAAGATGTTTTGAAGGCCTATCAACTCCTTTACATTCTCTCAAAGCGGAATGCCTTATGTGTCTGTACAGTTGTGTCAATTTGTCCTATGTAGATTCCCTGGATAGTGTTTTGAATTTTGTTGGCTCCTTAGTTTTAGCATAATTGTACTAGATCCAGCAGACCAACTGTTTTTGCTTCTACTTTTGTAACTAATTTGCATTTTCTTGATGCCTTCAATGGAACATTTACTTCATCAAAAAAAACTAGATCTGAATTTAAAACAAAAATGTCCATCTTTGCATCTAAATTAGATCGTTAAGATGGTTTCTGCATTTGATTGGCATGATATTTACTTCAGAAAGTTAATTATTGTTTCTTCGTATTCTTTGTCAAGACTCCTGAACATTACTGTTTGAGTCTATAGTTTTCATTCTGTCTACAGTTGTTTTTCCTTGAATTGCATCTATGATTTTTGTTCACCGTTCTCCTCATTTGTGCCTTTCTTCACTAACACATGCTTTAGTGGGCTTTGTGCATAAAGACAAAACAGGCCTTGACACTTTTCTGCATTTTGATCTTTTACCTATAACTCTGCTTGACTATTTGCTAAGTCCATCCTCCATCACCTCCAACCTTTAGAATAAATGGAAAGAACAGCAGAAGATGCTATGTGATTCACAATTATGCAGTAATCTTTTTGGCATAAAAGATTTCATTCTCCTTGACCGCTCCTAGATAATTTTACCTTTCCCGCATTAAACTCCCTAAACCATAGTTCTTACATGTCTCTACAAACTCTAGGACCCACCTAATCCTATTTTAGCAACTAACATGGGAGTAAACTAACCAACCATCCTACTGGTGTAAGTTTTTCTTTAATTTGTGCGCACCCGAATAAGCTACCAGTACACGCTACCTCTCACCAACACATATATCAAGTAATTATATATATGTCCATCAAGTCTTAAGCAAATGGGAAAATTTCACCTAGTGTTGTCTCTGTTAAAATTCAAACTTAAGTTCTCAAGGTTGTTACTCCAACAGTTCAACTTCTAAGCTACCCCTAGGAGATTCCTATTGGCACTTCTCTGATCAATTTCTATATTTCACCCTTGCCAATCAAATCATAAGCTAACGGAAAGTTATCATGTTAAAGATTGCATCTTAACTATCCTATAAACAAAGCATTTCATTATATTCTTCATGTGTAATTTGTTTTTCAAGTGCTTAAAACGAAAGGTATAATACCTCATTCAACCAAAAGTGTTCGTTGTTTTTGTTTGTGATCAAATTCCCTGTCCAGCCATGAGCAAGCTCATGCGCCACCACCTGTGATCCACTGGCATCCCCCTTAATCACAGTGGGCGTCAAGAAAACAAGCCTCGGATTCTCCATTCCGCCAAGAGGAAAACTCGGAGGCAACACCAAAAGATCAAACCTTTCCCATTCATAAGGACCAAAAAGCCTCTCCCCAACCATCACAATCTCTTCCGTGCCAGCAAACTCAGTAGCAGCAGCATCCAATAACTCAGGAACCGCCTCAGCATACACCCTAGTCCTAGGTCCCACCTCCCTAAACCCCAACTCCCCAATTGCAAATGCAAATAAATAAGGAGGTATAGGCTGTTCCATCACAAATTCTTCCACCACCCTATCATCCCCACACCAAACCGAATCCTCACAAACCCCTTGCGCCTCAGACGGAATCGGGTCCCGCCTCTCCACATGTCTAGCAGCCATAACCGCCGACAGCTCTCTCGGGATGTTCAATTTCGCAGTGTACTTAACCCGTGCAACAGGTGTATCCTGACAAGGAAAAATTGAACGGGCATGAATGGGCTGACAATGGGTATACAGAAAAGGATGATTCTTGTTGAAAGTTTGAGTAGGCGAAAGCCATTGAAGAGCTGAACTTGAAGGACTAGTTTTGGAAAGAATCAAGATTTGATGGGTTTGTTTAGATATCGAAATGTTGAGTGATTGTCCAAGAATTGGGTCTGTAGGAGAAAGGGAGAAAGGTAAGGGGGAAAGGGAAAGAGGGTCGAGTACAGAAGAGACAGAGAGTGAGCGAGTGTCAAGAGTGAGGGGCCCAGTGTAAGGAGTAGAAAAGGAGAGAAGAGTAGCAGAGGAGATGGTGGAAGATGGAAAATCGAAGTAGAAAGTGAGGGAGATATGGGTTGTGAGTGAGTGAGTTGAATCAGTGAAGGAATGAGGGTCAATGGGTGCCATGGAAATTGCTCAGAGAGTAGGATGGATGATCAGAGAATCTGCAAGGAAGCACAACGATGATACATACAAACAAGAATAACATGAAAAATGGTATCACCTTGTTATGCTTTGTATTCACCTACTCTAAAATTAAAGAAATATACCCACTAAGCTACTTTACTTATAAACTAACATAAAATCATATTCTTTTGAAACATAACAACTCCATGCTATCACTAATGGAGGTGTTCGATTGAGATGTTTATTTCTTAATTAGAGATCTCGTGTTCGAGTTTTGAATATAAAAAAATTCTTTGTACAAGCACTATTTTTTCAGAATGAGATCATATATGGCGTGGATGTGAAATAGTAAAACTTCAATGGAAATATCAAACGAGAAAAAAAAAAACAAAAGAACTCCATGCCCAAATTCTTCAACGTATGCCTTCACCATAGCCACTATAACATATTCCATATAAGGCTCCATACGACATATTATATTCCAACCCTTTCAATTTGTTTGGGGTGACTTTGCTTTACACTTTATTTTTTTAATGGGGTAGGGGAAATACAATGTGGGGAATCAAACGACGAGAGGGAGTTGCTCGGATAGCTTAGAAAAGTTTAAATTAAAGAGTTGTAACAAAAGAATAGGATTATTTTTTTAAAATAGAAAAAAAAAAACAAATTGAAATGAAGCGAATGTTATATTCCGCCCTCTCAATTTGTTTATGTGATTTTGACTTGAGACATAGTTTACCAAAATTTTAAAATACTTTTGAATTTCGGGGTTTTAAATTAAAATTGCGTTGAATGTATCAAAATGTATTTTAAGCTTGTGGTCTTAAATATGTCATGTGAAAAAAATAAGAAGACAAATAAATTAAAACTGAGAAAATACTTATTATTTCCTTTGTTTGTTTTTTAAAAAAATGTATCTTTCCTAATATGGCAACTCTTTAATTTCAACTTTTCACCTAACTTATTTAAAATCATAAAATTAAATAATGCTTTTATATATATAAATATCTTTAATTTATAATTATAAAATTTAAAAATGTTATTTATTGTCTTAAACTTCGTATATACTTTGTATAATTTTATATATACAATAAAATCTCTCTGAATTAATACTCGATAAATTAATAAACTCTCTAAGATAATATTTTTCTCCGGTTCCAACTTGGGCCAATGGAAAAAATCATAAATTTCGATAAGATAATAAGATAATATATTTTTGAAAGACCTCTATAAAAATATATGGTCCCATTGATATTATAAATTAATAATTCTTTAAAATTACGAAAATATATGACAATTTAGTGAAATATGATTCTAGTGTTTTTTGTTTTTGGTAAAATTTAAATCTAGTTAAAACTCATCTCTATCTTTTCTTAATGCATCCAAAATTCTTGTAACGACCTAAACCATCGTTATTCAAAAGATACCTCGTGCGAAATCCCTAAAACTATCGAAAATATGTTGCCAATCAAAAGATTGGGTTACACGACGAAATTTAGGAATTTGAATCGATATGAGCTGACCATCAACCCACTATAAGGGTGCCGCTATAGCGACTGCATGACTACTACCCTAGATAAAACATTGTCTTTAATTTTTCTCCCACATTTGATTAAGATAATAGACAAGGGTTGCTCCAAAACATTTCCTAAGCCACTCTAAGATCGAGAATAATAGAGGGGAGGGACTTCACTATAAAGAAGGTTAGAACCCATGGATTTCAAGTCTACATCCGTCAAGATTTCCCCTCGAGGAGCCAGAAGTTCGTATCCGGAGCTCTTCAGTAGCTACTTGGCGTCTAGGTAGGCTAGGTTTTCCTAACTGAGTAGTTAGACCTGTCTTTACTTATATAAAAACTTGTACAGTAAAATCTCTCGAAATTAATATTGGGTAAATTAATAAATTCTCTTAAGATAATAGTTTTCTCCGATCCCGACTTGGGCCAATGGAAAAAATCATAGATTTCGATAAGCTAGTAAAAAATATATATATTTTTGAAGACCCCTTTATAAATATATGGTCCCATTGATATTATAAATTAATAATTCTTTAAAATTACAAAAATATCTTAGACAATATAGTGAAATATGATTTTAGTGTTTTTTATTTTTGGTAAATTTAAATATAGTTAAAGTTAATCTCTAACTTTTCTTATTGCATCCAAAAGTTCTTGTAACGATCTGAACCGTCATTATTCAAAAGACACCTCGTGTGGAACCCATATAATTCTCAAAAATATGTTGTCAATTATTGGGGTACACGATAAAATTTAGGAATTTGAATTGATCTGAGCTAACGTCATCCCGCTATATGGTGGAGTCGCTATAGCGCCTGCATGGCTGACAAAATCAGGCCTTAGATAAAATGATGTCTTTTAATTTTCATCTCACATTTCATTAACATAATAGATAAGGGTTGCTCTAAAAATTCTCCTAAGCCACTCTAAGCTCGGGGACAATGAAGGGGAGGGACTTCAGCGCAAAGAAGGTTAAAACTCATAAATTCTCGATCTACGTCCATCAGAATTTGTTCCCAAAGAGCCAAAATTCATATCCACGGCTCTTCAACAACTGCTTGGAAGTCTAGGTAGGCTAGGTTTTAACTTGAGTAGTTAAACCTGTCTTTACGTATATAATACCTTGTAGATTGTCGGGAGATATCATGCATAGGCCTACGAGCATGAAATATGGATGGTTGAATATATGGTTAGTTGTTGTTTAAGCCAATGATGGACTTGACTAGTTATTGTTGAACTTATGGTGTTTTCAAGGAGTTATCCCAGAGAAGGCTATTATTGTTGATTGCATTATGATCAGAAAATATTTGAGTTCGGGTAGATGATGATTGTTTGGTTCTCATTTATGTTATATGTGCTTTTCAACTCCTTTATAGTATTGCATGCATGATATATGATTACGTAAAAAGAAAAGGACATGATTTGAAATGTTGAAAGTTGTTCATCACATATAATGAATGTGTTTACTTGGGGTACACGTGTGGTTGTTATTCATTGTGGTTGTGATTGTGATGTGTGTTTGATGATTGGATAGAGTATCATGCCAATACATTTTAATGATTGGATCGGGTACCAAGCCAATACATACTAATGATTTGATTGAGTACCACACCGGTATATACTAATAAGTGAATCGGCTACCACGTTGGCACATATTAACGAGTGGATCGAGTATCACACTGATACACTGACAGTTCTCTTGTGGGTTCCATGAGAGAACTGAATTAGCTTCTTATGTTGTGATTGTCTATGTTTATTGTGCATAATGATTCAAGGTAAGGACTGAGAGTCCATGCTATTTTGTACGTGTGTTATAATCTTATATATTTGTTTTGCTAAATTATGGTTATTTGTTCATATTTTGTATAACTAAGTGTTATTAAGACAAGGTGTGGCATGTGAATTGCGGGAGAGTAGCAAGCTAATCAACACGTAGTAGTGGCCTTGCTTTTGGGGAATTCTCTATGTGATAGAATGAGTTAGGTTATGATATTATATGAGGGTATAATGGTCTAAATGGAGTTGGCAGCGAAATGTGGTGGATGACTTGAGATAGAGTGTATGAGGTCTAAGGTAATGCTATTTGTAGTAAGGATGGTGATTTAAGGATAGGGGTCCTAATTTTGTCTTGAAGTTACATGTTTCTTTTGATTATTTACATTATATTATGTGGTGGATTCGGGTTAACAGATGATGCCTACCAGTATGTGTTGTTTGTACTAATACTACATTTGCTATGCCTTTTGACATAGTCTGGTTGCAGGCTTCAATAATGTTTCATAGGTGAAGACAATGATGATCTTCAACAGCTTCTACTCATTTTTCCTTATGGTGGGAGTTGTGTCTTAATTCTTTCATAGTTTGTACTTTTAGAAGCCTTTGTACCTGTTTAAGCTAGTTCCATGGGGAGGGTTTAGTGTATTTCTTTACAAATAACTTTGTTTTAAAATAATTAAGAGTATTCCTACATGGAAATAGGGTGATTAGTTTATAGTTGTTCAATTCTGCATTTCATGTTTTAAAATTTAGGTGTAAGGGTTCTCCTATCTAGGTATTAGAGTAGGGGCATACATGGCCTGATGGGTTGGATCGTGACAGATCTGGTGTTGTCTTCTTGAACTTTCAAAAAACATGAAGAGTTCTGGATGCGATAATGCTTCTTTATGTGTAACTAGTGAATCGTCTTCAACTTTATCATCAACACTATTTTCACCGAAAACGGTATCTACAATTTTTTCTAAGCTCTGGACCATTGAACATGTATCATTTTCAGTCGGGTAACCAAAAAAAGGCTATTGACATATATTTTACTGCGGTAATCAAGATTAGGCTTGACAGGGAACCGGGACGGCCCAGTATCGGCTCGTGTCTCGAACCACCGGTCCCGGTCTCGGGGGATGACATGGGATCGGGGAAAGGGGTGGATGATGCGGGATGGGATGGGACAGGGAATTATTCGATCAACCCGGCCCGCTTTTGCTCGGTCCGTCCCAGTCAAGTCTCGTGCGATTTATTTATTTTTAAATAGTTGTTGGGGACCGTTGGTCCAACTACTGGTGGGCCTCCCAACGGCTATTCAACCATTTACACCCTCAAACATCCCCTACCCTTCAAACCTTTATTTTAACCCCAAAGTTTCATAAAATATACTTTAGTACACATTTTACATTATAAATACCCATTTATCCCTCACTATATCTCACAAATTATCTACTATCTCAAATATATTATCTCATTTTTGAATCTTGATTATACTAATCTCACATTCTGAATTCTCAATTAATATCATTATATTTATATTGCAATTTATTTATATTTATATTATAGCTATCAAGTAATCAAATTACAAGTTACAACTTACAACAATATTTTTGGAGTAAGCTTCAAGTGTCAAGTATTGGTTATAAATGTCTGCTATTACGCAGATGCTTGGTACACTAGTTTCATATCTTAATTTATCAAATTTCCCGCAATTAGCTTTTGTGTTATTATTATTTTATATTACATTTCACATTTTATTAAGATATAAACTCTTGTAAAAAAATTCAGTAAGGAAAAAGTAACAAATGTTGTTTCTAAAATGTTTACTTCTAATAAAAAAGTAGTAAAGAAAAAAAAATAAAGGTAAATGTGGTGGTTCTTCTTCTAAATCAATGCCTAGTATTAGAATTAATACCAATGATTATACGTATGCTGATGTTACTACTTTCATTCCTGATTTAAATATAGATACAAATAGTCAAATTGATCATGAAATTTTTGAACGACGTTATTGTAATACTAATTTTGATGAAGATTTAAATGAAGATGTAGAGGTTGATTTAGAAGAAGATGAATTGGACGATTCACCTACACTGTCATGCCCCGAGCCTACACCCTGGGTGGGACTGACACTCCAGAACCATTGTTGGCCCAAGCAAACCCTTGACCTGGCTTACTACTCAACAGAAGACTTACTCATGATAAAATACTTTAAAAAGTAAATTGAAATGCTCAATAAATACTTAGAATGTATAAGAACATTCACTAGCCAAAATGGCACTTAAGTCTCAAACATAACTGAAATGGAAAGACTCAAACTAACATCAACTAACTATCAATGAAGCCTCTAACAAATGAGATGGACGTCGGGACAAGACCCACGACATCCTAATGAACTAAAATGATAAAGTAATGAAAAGGGGGATCCTCCTAAAGTAAGGAGGCTGACCAATAACTCTGAAGCTCAACTAGATCAACAATGCGCTGGATGCTGATCCTGGTTACCTGAATCAACATCATAAAAAGATGCAGGTCAACTGGCATCAGTACATTGAATGTATGAGCATGCGAGAGGAATTCTAAAACAAGACATAAGCTTGAAAGGAACTGAAAGAACAAACCTAGTCTCAACTGAACTAAACTAAACTGAACTCATTTCAATATAAAGCATTATAAATAAGTGCATTATAAAGAAAAGCTTTAAAACATGGATATCAAGAACTCCTCAATCTCATCCCAAATTCAAGAACGGAAGCAATTCAAGAATACAACTCAAGAACATCAAAGTCTCAATCTTTTAGGACGAAAATCATACTGAAATAAACATGTTTCACGCATGGGAGAACGAACCCAATACTGTGTGAACTCACATACCTCGTAGGGATCACCCTTGATGAAATCCACAATCTTAGCTTTAAGAACAGATGATTCATTGCCTTCTCTTCTCCTTTGTCATCTTCTTTTCTTTTCTTTCAAAACCCTAACTTAAATCTCAAAAGCGTAAAATGATCAACTTCAGTTTAGACCCCAATTAATTACCAAAAAATGAAATTAATTAATAGGGTAGTGAAAAGACCAAAGTACCCTTCTAAAATTTGGTTTTGACTTTCCTTATCTGGACAACCCAACTTCAAATGGGCATATCTCACTCATACAAACTCAAAATTGCTCTAACTCGGTGGCGTTGGAAAGATAATTCAAAGATATTTCCTACGTTATCTTGCAGCACACCTAATGCATCCTGAGCTAGGATTTATGGTCATTTTAAGTTGACCCAAAACTCATACTTAGCTTAATTTTGTTAATCTTTCCAAATTTCATTATTTCCAAATATGATTTCTTTCTAATTCCAAGTCTTTCTAGTAGCGGGGTGTTACAATATCTCCCCCTTGGAAATATTCGTCCTCAAATGAGACTACTCTTAGAAGGCTAAGGGTGTAACATCTAACATCTAGCCCAAACACCCAAATAGATACATGCTACCTCCGAGACCTTGGTAAACCTATGATGGAATCCTTATTGATCATCTCCCACTTCCATTTCGAAAGTTCTATATTCTGACTCATACCATTGGGCCTTTGGTGCTCCACTTTAACTTGTTGGCAATTCGGACACTTAGCAACAAACTCTATAATGCCCTTCTTCATACTACTCTGCCAATAAACTTTCCTCAAATCTCGATACATCTTTGTGGAACCCGGATGGATAGAATATTTGGAGCTATGAGCTTCCTCCATGATCCTCTCTTGGAGTTATTCCACCCTTGGTACACAACTTACCTTGATACCTTAATACATCATCTCTCCCTTGTTCAAAAGCCATTACTTTTTGCTTATAAATATTTGCCTTCAATTCAAGAAAAATAGGATCTTGGTCTTTCTTCTCTTTCTCTTCTAACACTAATGATGATTTAGCCCCATTCATCACCACTACTCCTTCTTTTGTGGAATCCATTAATCAAACTCCTAATCGTGCAAGTTTGTGCACATCTTTTGCTAAATCTTTCTTATCTTCCGCAAAATTGGTGGTACTACCCATAGATAATCTACTCAAGGCATTATTAACAACATTAGCCTTACCTGGGTGATAAAGAATACACATCTCATAATCCTTGAGTAATTCTAACCACCTTCTCTGTCTGAGATTAAGCTCTCGCTGACTAAATGCATACTGAAGACTCTTGTGATCAATGAATACATCAACATGAACACCATACAAATAATGATGCCATATTTTCAAAGCAAATACTACAGCAACAAATTCTAGGTCATGAGTTGGATAATTCTTCTCATGAACTTTCAACTGTCTGGAGGCATAAGCTATAACTTTGCCATTCTGCATTAACACACAACCCAAACCAACTCTGGATGCAACACAATATACAACAAAGCCTTGCGTACCTTCTGGTAAGGCCAATACTGGGGTAGTAGTCAGCCTCTTTTTCAATTCTTGAAAGCTTTTCTCACAAGCTTCAGACCATTGAAACTTCACTGTTTTGTGAGTTAACTTAGTCAAAGGGGGAGAAATAGATTAGAACCCCTATATGAACCTTCTATAATATCCAATCAACCCCAAGAAAATCCTAATATCAGTCGGAGAGGTGGGTCTAGGCTAATTCTGCACTGCCTCAATTTTTTGAATATCCACTCTAATTCCATCACCAGAAACGATGTGGCCTAAGAATGCCACAGACTTGAGCCAAAACTCACACTTAGAAAATTTGGCATAGAACTCTTTATCCTTTAGAGTTTGGAGAACTATTATGAGATGACTAGTATGATCTTCCTCATTCCTCGAATAGATTATAATGTCATCAATGAATACGATAACAAACATATCTAAATAAGGCTTTAATACTCTATTCATAAGGTCCACGAACGCTGTAGGTGCATTAGTTAAACTGAACGACATGACTAGAAACTCATAATGACAATAACGGGTCCTGAAAGTTGTCTTGGGAATATCACATTCCCTTACTCTTAATTGATGGTATCCTGATCTGAGGTCTATCTTAGAGAAACAAGTAGCACCCTGAATTTTATCGAAAAGATCATCAATTCTTGAAAGAGGATACTTATTCTTGATGGTAACCTTGTTCAACTGGCGATAATCTATACACATCCTAAGGGAACCATTTTGCTTCCTCACAAATAAAACTGGAGCACCCCAAGGTGAGACACTTGGTCGAATAAAACCAATCTCTAGGAGATATTTCAACTGATCATTTAACTCTTTCAACTCTACTTGTGCCATCCTATATGGTGGAATAGATATAGGACGAGTGTCTGGAAAGACTTCTGGAAACTCTTTTACTTCTAAAACTGACTGAATAGGAAGTATCTCAACACTAAAGTCATTAACTCGGACTAAGTGATAGGCACACCTCTTGGAAACTAACTTTCTTGCCATAAGGTACGAAATAAAATGACCCTTAGGCACTATTGAACTACTTTTCCACTCTAAGACTGGCTCACTTGGAAACTGGAACTTGACTACTCGAGTTCTACAATCTACTAATGCATAACAGGCATGAAACCAGTCCATACCAAGAATGACCTCAAAATTTACCATGTCTAATTCAACTAAATCAACCATGATGCTCTTGTGATTGACGAAAATTGTATAAGCACAATAGACTCTCTCAGCTAGAATAAACTCACCAACAAGTGTAGAAACACTGAAGAGCTCAAGAAGTTTCTTAGGAAGAACATCAAAATTCATCGCAACATATGGAGTTACAAAAGATAAACTCACTCCTGGATATAACAAAACATAAACATCAAAATTAAGGACTTGGATCATGCCGGTGACAACATCTGGAGAATCCTCTTGCTCTTGGCAACTAGTGATAGCATACAGGCGGTTTCCTCCTCCGCCTTCCCCTGAAGTAGCTCCTCTAGATGCATTTCTGTCTGGTGGAGCAACTGAAGAAGATTGGGCTCTATTGGCCCCATTACCATTACGTTGCCTATTCTCAGGACACTCTCTTATAAAATGACCATTCTGACCACATTTGAAACAACCAGTGGAGCCATCACGACATATCCATGAGTGATTCCTACCATACTTAGCACATGCAGAAGGCTTACTACCCCCTTGTGACATACTACCTTGATAATAGGTAGGTTTAGCTCTAAAATTCTGACTATTGTATTTACCTTTGTTCCTTTGTACAGGTGCACAACAGATGATGGAGCAGGTCCCTTCTGCTTAGGTTGGAAAGAGGACTGGTTTGCATTAATCTTTTGATGCCCGGAGTCATCCCCTGATGTCGTAGCCCTCTTATTCTTAAACTCTTCTCTATCCCTCAGCTTGTCCTCCTCAACTTGTTGCACATGGATCATTAACCTTGCTATGTCCATATCCCATATATCCATAGCTGCCTTACCTTCCTTGCTTGACAGACAAGACAACCTAGCAACGGATAAACTCATCCTGCTCCTTATGTCAGCAACCATCTCCGGAGCATAGCGGGAAAGTTGTGTGAACTTCAGACTGTACTCATGGACACTCAAAGAATCCTTCTTAAGAGTGAGGAACTCTCGTACCTTTGCTTCTCTCATTTCACGGGGGAAGAAACGCCCAAGAAGGCCTCCTAAAAACAAGCCTAACTCACAAATGGCGCCCCTCAGCTCGATTCTTTTTTCATTGGTCAAACCATATCCTAGTGACACCCTTCATTTGGTATGCGGCTAGTTCTACCCTTTCAGTATCAGCAACATGCATAATCTCAAAAAATCTTTTGAAGCTCTTCAACAAAATTCTCTAGATCCTCAGTAACACTTGAACCTGTGAAGCTTGGAAGATTCATCCTTAAGAACTCACGGATCCTCCAAGTATCAGCCACTTCCTATCGATTCTCTCTTTGTTGCCCAACTTGGTTGGTCATAACTTGGCTCAACATCTAGATGGCCTCACGGAATTCAACATTGGTTACCTCTCCTTGGGGTTGCACTTCTGGTGCATTAGGTGCCCCTTGTTCTTGTGGTTCAATATTCCTTCTAGCGGGACAACCTTTGACAGCTCTTCGTGGAGGCATGATCTAAACGACACACGTAGGCACGAATTAGAAGAAAATTTTATAGAGATACACTCTATCGTACAAAATGAGTATAAAAGAAGTGAGATAGCTCCTAAGTGTTGCAGCCTCCTAATTATAGATGTGGTGCGCTTTATAGACTTCCTAGGACTCTTGAACTCTGTGCTCTATTACCAAGTTTGTCACGCCCCGAGCCTACACCCTGGGAGGGACTGGTACTCAAGAACCATTGTTGGCCCCAAGCGAACCCTTGGCCTAGCTTACTACTCAGCGGAAGACTTACTCATGATAAAATACTTTAAAAAGTAAACTGAACTGCTCAATAAATACTCAAATGTACAAGAACATTCACTAGCCAAAATGACACTCAAGTCTCAAACATAACTGAAATGGAAATACTCAAGAACTAACATCAACTAACTGTCTATGAAGCCTCTAACAACTGAGATAGACGTCGGGACAAAACCCACGACATCCTAATGAACTAAAATGATAAAGTAATGAAAAAGGGGATCCTCCGGAAGAAAGGAGGCTCACCAACAACTCTGAAGCTCAACTGGATCAACGATGCACTGGATACTGATCCTGGTGACCTGAATCTGTATCATAAAAAGATGCAGGCCAATTGGCATCAGTACATTGAATGTACGAGCATGCGAAGGGAATTCTAAAACAAGACATAAGCTTGAAAGGAACCGAAAGAACAAACCTGGTCTCAACTGAACTGAACTGAACTGAACTCATTTCAATATAAAGAATTATAAAAAGTGCATTATAAAGAAAAGCTTTAAAATTTGGATATCAAGAACTCCTCAATTTCATGCCAAATTCAAGAACGAAAGCAATTCAAGAATACAACTCAAGAACATCAAAGTCTCAATCTTTTAGTACAAAAATCATACTGAAATAAACATTTAGGCGCGTGGGTAAATGAAACCAACACTATGTGAACTCACATACCTCATAGGGATCACCCCTTGACGAAATCCACGATCTTAGCTTCAAGAACTTACGATTCCTTGCCTTCTCTTCTCCTTTCTCCTCTTATTTTCTTTTCTCTCAAAACCCTAACTCAAATCTCAAAAGCGTAAACTGACCAACTTCAGTTTAGACCCCAATTAATTACAAAAAATGAAATTAATTAATAGGGTACTGAAAAGACCAAAGTACCCTTCTAAAGTCCGGTTTTGACTTTCCTTAACTGGACAACCCAACTTCAAATGGGCATATCTCCCTCATACGAACTCGAAATCGTACAAACTTGGTGGCGTTGGAAAGATAATTCAAAGATCTTTCCTACGGTATCTTGAAGAACACCTAACTCATCCTGAGCTAGGAGTTATGGTCATTTGAAGTTGACCCAAAACTCATACTTAGCTTAATTTTGTCAATCTTTCCAAATTTGATTATTTACAAAAATGGTTTCTTTCTACTTCCAAGTCTTTCTAGTAGCGGGGTATTACATACACCTACCAGCCCGGCGACCAAAGATCCAACTAAAGAAGCAAGTCATCCCCCTTGTACCTCCTACCAGGGGAAAGGTGAAGTATCAACGCCCTAAAACTTCTGTTGTGTGACAATTTATGACTTTAGATCTTATAAACTCTATTATTAGTTGTGCTAAGTGTAAACAAACATTTATACATAGAGTAGGTGGATGTAATGTTAGGACGGGCGTTTAAATAGACATTTGCTATCTTGTAGATCGATCGAATATAAGGCGATAAAAAAAGAGAAAATATTAATGTTGATGTTGATGTTAATGTTGAATCGGTAGAGTTAACATGGTTCAGGGAACATTAGATATTTCTAACTCTGGTAGTCTAATTACAAAGTATAATAAAGAATGAGATCACAAAAATTTATCTAAGATGGTTGTTGTTTGTGGTTTGCCTTTTAGTTTTCCTTCGCATCCTAATTTTATTGAATATCTTCAACAAACTTATAATCCTTGTTTTAAAGATATTTTAAGAAATACAGTTAAAAATGATGTTTTTGATTTTCAAGGTAAAGATAGTCAATATCTTTGTTGTTTATTTAGCATATTAGATTGTACAGTATCTATAACTTCTGATTAAGCGTGGCAGAGAAATCGGGATGTGCCGGTACTGGTACCGTTCCGTCCCGATCTGTTACCGGTCCGGTACCATTCTGGAAGGCTCCGGTGGGGTCCGTTACGAAGGGGAACTGGGAGGGGTAATGGGACAGAAATCGGGTTTTACCGGTTAGTCTTGATTCGAAAAGTGTCGGTTTCTGTCTGAACTGGTCCGGTCTGGTTCGAGTTAAGGAATTTTTTTTAAAAAATAAATAAATTGTAATATAGTCGTTGGCAGGCAATTGGGTAACGGGTATTGGGCCCCACCCAATGGCTATTTCACCTACTAACCCCCTAAAACACCCCCTACCCCTCCCCCTTAACTTTTTTTAATACGCCAAACTTTTAAAATTTACATTTTTGTCCTATTTTTTAACTATAAATACCCCAATTCTTTCATTATTTTTACTCACAAATATTCTTCATCTTCTACTCTCTTAACTATCAAGTCTCTAATCTCTTATTCTCTTTTAAATTACAAATTATATTAGTTTGAAAGATTTGGTGGATTACTAGTTTGGTCTTTGGAGCTTCAAAATTCAACTTTCATCTATCAATTTTCGGCTTTCGGTCATACACATCTACTTTTTTAAGTAGACGTTTGGTACATTCGTTCCAACTCACATCTTTTTGAATTTTATTTTTGTATTATATATAATTTACTTATTTAGTTTTATATTTGTTTGCATTTAATTGTTTATTTATTTAGTGAGTAATTAGTCTCTAGTCTCTACTTATTTAGTTATTTATTTGTTTGCATTACATTTTTGTATTATATAATTTACTCACTTTTCATATTTTAATATGGATTCCAGTAAAAAAATGTTGGCAAAGGTAAAACAACTATATATGATTCGGTCACTAATTTATTTACCTCAAATTTCGAGAAAAATTAAAAAATCGGTAGTTCTTCTAAATCTAAAACTACACAAGTAGCACAAGTAAGAATAAATACGAAAGATTTTACGCATATTGATGAAAGTGTTTTTAATATTGATAGTAATATTGGATTAGATCCTTATCATGAATCTTTACAAAGAAGGTTTGGTAATTTTGATGAAGAATTAGATGAAGAAGTAGAACATCATAATGTTAATGATGATCTTAATACTTTTGATGAAGATGATGAAACAAAGCCAATTATGGCTACTACTCCGACTCCGACTCCGACTCCCACTCCCAGTCCCGCTCCCTTTCATTATCCTGCTCCCATTCCCTCCGTACATCCTAGGACTAAGGTAGAACGTGCTAAAAAATTAGTTGTGTGGCAATTTATGACTCTGAGTGAAGATAAAACACAAGTTATTTGTAATAAATATAAACATAGAATGAATCATAAAGCTGTGGGAAAACAAGGTGGGATGGGACATTTGAGTAATCATTTAATGGGATGTTGTAAAAATGAATTTTTGCATGCTAAAGTTGTAGTCGAAGCTAAAAAGAATGGTACCATCCTTCCTAGTGCAACCGTAGGAGTAGGGGGCTCTAATATGGTCCAAACGCAATTAAATCCTTCTAATGTTTCTGGCCCTAGTACACAACGCTCATATAGTAGAGAAAAAGATCTTGAAGAATTAGCTAAACTGATTGTTGTTATTGGCTTGCCTTTTAGTTTTGCTGAAAATCTCAGTTTTATTCATTATATTCAAATTGTGTATAATCCACATTTTAAAGGGTTTACAAGAAACACAATTAAAAAGGCTATATTTGATTATCAAGCTCAACATTTTCAATATCTTTGTTGTTTATTTTATTATAATACTTGTGAAATAGCTATTACTTCTGATATGTGTCGTAGTGTAAATGATAATGATTATTCCACTATTACTGCACATTGGATCGATGAAAATTGGATTACGCAAAACAGAATTTTAGGTTATAAATGTTGTGAAATGCATAAAACCAGTAGTTACATAGCTCAAAATAATTAGTGTCACCTTAGATAATGTTTCTAATAATACATCTGTTGTTAAAATACTAAAACCGACTCTTTGCCCTATTTATATTAATGATTTTCATATTAGGTATGCTGCACACATATATAATTTGATTGTTACAGATGGTATAGTAATGTATAATGATGGTTGCATAAAATGTGAAACTGTATGTCATTTTATTTTTAAATGTCAAGTTAAGTCTAGATGTAGAGAATTTGAAAATCGTTGTTGTAAATTTAATCTTCCACCTAGAAAAATTCCAAAATCACTGTGTACTAGATGAAATTCTTTATTTGAAATGCTTCAAGTCGCTTATGAGTATAGGAAACCTTTACAAATAGTTTGGAATGCTCATAGTTCAAATATGAACTATAGACTTGATGAAAATGATTGGAATGACGTAAAAGAAGTTATAGAATTCTTAAAAGTTCTTATTTAGCTACAAAACAAATTTCTAGACTTCATTATCCAACTATTTGCTCTGTTTTACCAAATATTTGTGCTATTTCTAGTAAATTTTATAAATTCAAAAATAAATCAAGATTTGAAGATTCTGTTAAGAAGATGATTGAAAAATTTTAAAAATATTTTGTTCATATTCCTCAAATTTATTTAACCGCTTGTTTGTTAAACCCACATTACAAAGATATAGGTGCATCACGAATGGTTGATAAAATATATTTCAATTTAGATATTCAAGATTTTGAAACTCCTAGTTGTCAAGAAGCTAAAGATAGTATAAAAATTGAAGTTAGAAAATTGTATGACTTGTGTAATGAGAATAGAAGAAATGTAGTATGTAATGAAGAACCTGAATCTTCTAGGTGTAGATATAATGAAGATGATATTGATGATATGCTAGATAGTTATCTTGAACTTTTTCATAATGATAAAAATGATTTAGATGCATATATTAATCAAAATACGGAAACTATTAAGGATTCACAAGGTTTACCTGATCTTCTAGATTGGTGGAGCAACCGCAGCAAGGGAATTCCAAAACTTCAACCGGTGGCTCGACATGTGTTATCTATTCAGGCATCTTCAGTAGCTTCGGAAGGCGCTTTCAGTGCAGCAAGATTTCAAATTGGAGAGCATAGATATTCATTAGCAGCAGATATCTTGGACATATCAGTACTATTTAGAGATTGGATTAATGGTGAGAGAAGGAGTTATGGGCGTCCAACTTTACCTACCAAATTTGAAAATGATATTGATGAAATATTGCAATATTTTAGTGACGACGGCATTGATGCATTGGAGGAACTAACCGATCAACCAATTCTAGATCATGTTACTAGAGAAATGTTAAATGATTTAAGAAAAGATTGGCTTGGTAGCATGAACTATTAGTATGATAATTCGAGGTCTAATTCAAACAGAACCCTTCCTAGAAGGTGTCTGTGTAGATTAGGTCATCTAATCCTCTACTAATATTTTATAACTCAAATTGTACTATTTAATTAATATTAATAAAACTATAGGCTATTCACCTTTTTATATATATATATATATATATATATATATATAATTGTCTTCTATTTAAATACAAAGTCTTTTTTTAATTATATTTTCAATTTTCAAATGACAAAATGGAAACTTAAGTTATAAAATAGAAACTTTTAAACTTTTAAAGTTTGAAATTTAAATTTTTACCTTTTAAAGTTTGAAATTTAAATTTTTAACTTTTAAAGTTTGAAATTTAAATTTTTAACTTTTAAAGTTTGACATTTAAACTTTTAAAGTTTGAAATTTAAACTTTTGAACTTTTAAAATTTGAAATTTGAACTTTTAAACTTTTAAAGTTTGAATATAAAATTTTAACCTTTTAAAGTTTAAAATTTGTATTTTAAACTTTAAAAGTTTTAAATTTCAAACTTTAAAAGTATAAACGTTTTAATAATTGATTATTTTTCCTAATTTTTTAATTTTAATAATTAATTATTTTTTTTAAAAAAATAGTCGTTGTCTCGGTTACCGGTTCGGTCCGGTCCCGGTACTGTACCGGTCCGGGACAAAATATGCTATATTTTCCTGAACTATCGATTCCGGTCCCTTTTCGCCCATCGGACCTCGATTTGGGTCGATGCCGATCTGGTAGGTCCGTTACTGGTACCGCTGCCAGACTTACTTCTAACATGGGTCGTATTGTTAATGGTAATGATTATTTAACTGTTACATCGCACTGGATTGATCGTAATTGGAATTTGCAAATAATGAACCTTAAGTTATAAAAAATGTGTAGAGAAAAAACTAGTGCTTATATACATCAAGTGTTTTAAATATCTTAGAATTTTATATGCTTTGTGATAAAGTGACGAGTATAACATTAGACAATGCCTCTAATAATACCTAGGATGTTAGTATGTTAAAGACTAGGCTATGTCCAATTTATAATAACTCTTTCCATGTTAGATGTACTGCACATATATTTAATTTAGTTGTACAAGTGTAATGACCCGCTTTGTCATTTTTAGAAATTTTCATAAAACTACCGTTTTACCCCTCCCGATATTGGCCTCGAGTTATTTTTTGAATGAGTTTTGAAATTGGTTTCGAGTTAAAAGTTATGAATTTTAAAATTTTTGGAATTCTAAAGGCTAAAGTTGTTAGAAAGTGGGTTTCGGTGTCTTTTGGAGTTTTAAGTGTCGGAATGAAATTCTATCGATTCCATTAGTCGTGGAATGTAGAAATTGGTCTACGAGAGTTATAGGTTTCATATTCAGAGTCTTTTAAGGATTTGAGGTCCTAAGTTGGAAATTATTAAGATTTTAGCCTTTGGATTAACTTTGGTCAGCATTTGGGGTTCAGATGCTTTGATCGGAATTCTGAAAGTTTCATTGGATTCGAGGGATTATTTTACGCCTAGGTGAGGTATTGGTTAAATTTTTATAGGTCCATTTGGCCTTTTTAGGTGTTATATTCATTTCTTGTGACTTTTACGAGTTTCAGATAAAGAAGACCTCATATTAGTATTTCGACGGTTCCATTGACTTTGAAATATTAAGTTTAGTTAATTTGCATAAATGGTTTGTGTGTACGGGGTTTCGAATGAATCCGGGTGTCCATGTTTTCAAAGTTGGCTGATTTTCTGGTGCCTAGAATTTGTAGTGCCTTGTGATCGTGATAAGGTGTTCGCTTTAACAAACCTCACGATTGTGAGACCCTGATCACAAAATCATGGGAGGTGAGATCCCAGACCTTCGCGATCGCAAAAGGCTTGTTTGCCATCGTGATCTTCGTGAAAATGAAGGCCCATTTGCAAAAGCAATGGCTGGGATTTTTCAGGGGTTCACTTTTGTGAACTAGTGGTCGCTTTTGAGACCCTGAGACCCCATTTTGTGTGCCATTTTTGGGGTTTTACCCCATTTCCCCTCATTTTGAGCTTTGTAAAAACCCCAAGGCGATTTTGAAGAGATTGCTTGTGCTAAATCATTTGGGTAAGCTTTTGTGATCCTAAAACTTCATTTTCCTTTTATCATTTATGGATTTTAACATCAAAACTTGAGATTTTGATTGACAAATGACAAAGTTTTTCAAGAACTTGAGTTCTAAACTAAAATGGTGATTGTGAACTGATTTTAACTCTTTTTTTTTCAAATGGTTTTCACTAATGAGTTCCAAATGCCTTGGTTAACATCTTCAAGTAAAGAATTTTGGATTTAGATCGCATTTTCATAATTGGGTTTTTCAGTTGATTGACCTATTTTCCAAAATGTATGAGTTGGGTATTTTATTTCTGAAATCTTATTGTGATTACTTCATTGAATTAGATTGCGTGGCTTTGGACATTATTCGGAAGGGGAGGACTCAAGTCTTGGATTGACTTTTGATTGAATTAAGGCAAGTGATCTCATTGTATGTGTTGGGGAGTAATGAGAATGAGGTCATGCATTCATTGTTCCACTTGATTAATCTTCATGAATAAAAAAGAGATTAGTGAAAAAGTCAACGTGTTGATTATAATGCTTGTAAATTGCCTTTGGACCCTATTTGGTTGATTGGTGAAATGTTTTGATGATATTATGTAACACCTCAGAATTTGGAAAAGGGAAGATTTCACTTTCTTGGCACTGGTTGTGTTCTACAAATCCATTGTATGGGTTGTAGATGTTTTTAGGGATTGTAGAAAGTGGGTCAAGTTTTGGGAAATTTTAAGTCCAGTAACTTGATCTACCATTGAGTAGGATGAGTCGTAGGATGTTCTACGGACCATAGATGGGTTTCATATAAGCAATTCAGACTTAGTGATTGAGGTAAAAGTTGAGTTCTATGGTTTGGGTATGTAGAAGTCCTACGGGCCGTAGAAAGATCTCATTGAAGTTGGATGAATTTTGGGCCCTAGTCACTCAACCCATGTTTAATCAGTACGATCCGTATAAATTCCTAGGAGCAGTAGGTCACAACCATAGGCCCGCCCGCCAATTATTTTAAAGGGTATTGGATCTTTTCCTATGCATCTAATACTTATACTACGCCATTTTAACTTATAAATAAGACCATATAACTAATTTTACTCCTAAAATCAATCTATTTTCTTTCATTCCCCAAAAATCCTCTCAAGTCTTCTCTCTCAAGATCAAGGAAGAATAAGCTAGGGTTTCCAAATCAAGTCTACTTTATCACCATTCTTTTGGGATTCAAGATCAAGGTATGTAGAGAGTTCATCAATGGGTTCCATTCACACATCAAGTCCGAAAGATTTCTCAAATTCTTCAATTCAATTTCCCTAAATTGGTTAGGTTTTCATTCAATTCTTCATGAGTTCTATTTGTATGGATTCAATTATTTGACTTTGATCTTATTATGATTGTTTAGACTGAATTACATGCTTTACAATCAATTTCATATGAACTCATGCATGATATATGATTTTGATTATGAACCCCAAAAGGGTATGAATTTATGAAGAAATTATGAAGTTATGATTAATGTTATCATGAAAGATATGCATTATTTATGAAAATGATTGTCTTATGATCTAGGTTGCTTTAAGATTAGCATCAACTAAATTGTAAAAAGCTTTCTCACATTAAGGAACCATGCTTTGGTGAAAGGTTTTCTCACACATGCATGATTCAACATTAAGGAGCTTTTCTATGATGTTTTAAGCTTGGATTAGTAACTTAATTGTGTTTTCCATGTATGATGAAATGTTTATGTTTATGACTAATTCAGTTGGAATTTTACTAGCACCGAGAGGATATTGAGATGGAGGCTCTCCCATTAGTAGAGGTTGGGTGTCTAGTAGCAATCTCTTTGTCCCTAACTATGTGCCCTGTAGGTTATCTTAAGTGACATAGCTAGTGGATCCACCTAATCTAGAATTTAAGGTTCTTGCCTTGACAAGTAAGAACATCTCTTTTCGGTGTGGGAGAAAGATACCAGATTTCATGTCATAGCCTACATGGTCAATGTCGATTAATAGTAAATATCCCACAATCAAACTAAGTTACTCTCAAATGTTTTATAAAGCTTTCCTTATGATTTACAATGCATTGACCATGCTCAAGTTTTATGATGTTTCTTTAAAGGCTTTTACGATGATTAGCTTGGTCATGTATATCATGCTTTTACACTCTCTTATTCCTTAATTTATGCTTTGTTCTATTTGAGAAATAAAGACATTGAGACTTGTAATTATCTTTCAATTTTTCATTTTATATAGTAGTGGCTTATACACGTGACAACCAAGTTTTGGGGATTATGTTTTAGAATGAATTAGTTTTCACATTTCTTTCATATCATTGGGTTGAGGCTGAATTTTCTTGGTGGGATAGACAAGTGTCATCATGTCCATTTTTGGGTCGTGACAAATAATATCAAAGCCAAGTTCATATGTCTAACATGTGTACAATCCAAGTCTAAGTAGAGTCTCAATTATTAGTACAAAGATGTCTATACTTATCTTTGAGAGGATATGAATACTATTAGGAAACTTTCTTTAATCCACTCTTTCCTATCGTGTGTGGTTGAATCACTGAGTTCAAATCACTCCCAAATGGATGGAGTAGTGTCTAGCATGTTTTTCGAGCAATGCAAAGATGGCAAGGATGATGAAGATGATGATGATACAAAGTGATTCAGGAAGTATTTCCCCAATATCCTTATTATGCTAGCATTAAGGATAATGCTAAATTTTAATTAGGGTGTTTATTTGGTTATTTCTTGTCATGACCCAAAGTACCCCTACGTGTGACATGGTGAATAAGATCCTAAGAGACCCTAAATGAGCCAGTTGACATAAGCATGACGTAATGAATATACAATTTAAGAGATATAGACAATATAAGTCTAAAATCATAAGATGATATAAACGATACTAATATAGTACATAAGAAATATGCGGAATACTACCAAGTCTAACACAAGCCTTTCTAACATATCATAAGAGTGGTTGAGATGTAACTCATACACCACATACAAGTGTTAAACAAAAGACATCAAGCAATAAGAATATCAATGGCCTTGTCCTCAGAGCATGAGGACTCACTAATACAAGTAGTCAAGCTAAGCGATCCCGATCTAAGCACGTCCGGGAGGATAAGCGTTAGACCCTATATTATAAAACAATATAGGTACAAGTATGCATGAGTACATTGAATGTACTAAGTATGGGGAAATGCATAAAAATGTGAACATGATCATAGGAGGACTTTAAACATGATATGTATGACCAAGTAAAAAATTAATTATAAGCCTTTAAGAAATCCATTAATCATAAACAATGGATAGTAAAACCTTTTGAAGAAAACGTAGTTCATGGTCATGTGAGTTATAACATGGAGTCCAATGTAAACCTCACACTGAAAAGGAAATTTTACTTGCCAAGGTAGACTCCGTAACATTTATTTATAATTGTTATTATGGATCCACTAGCTAGGTCATTTAAGATAATCCTATGGGGCATATAGTTTGGCACAAAAAAATTGTTTCTAGAGAACCCAACCTCTACTAACGGGAGAGCCTCCATATCAAAGTCCTCTTGGTGCTAAGTAAATACCAACGGAAAAGACATATTCATATCGTCATACTTGGAAAGGCACAATTAAACTACCAATCCAATCATAATTTATCATAGAGTATCTCCTTTCAAATCGTGATTTCATAAAATTTTCATGTTAGTCACTTATATTCTAAGCATCTAAATCATGATTTCATTCATATGTGAAAACCTTTCACAATCATTAATGCTTTATCTTAAAGGCACCCATAGTTCATAAATCATCCTTTTCATAAAACATACGTAGCTTTCATAATCATAATTCATAACTTCATAGACTTAATTCATAAATTCTCAATCATAATCAAGTAAAAAACATGGGTCCATATGAAATAAATTGGAAACTATATAATTGAATCAAATCATGCATAATAAGATTGAAAATAGACAATTGAATCATAATCAATAAGATCCGTGGAGATTTGCATAAAATCCTAATTGGTTGAAATCAATTTAGGAACTTGAGATTCTTTTGGGACCCAATGGGTGAAAGGTATCCATTGGTGAATTCTCACATACCTTGGATAATCAAATCCCTAGCAATGTAGAGGAGAATCTTGAAACCTTAGTTTTTCTTTCTTGAGCTTGAGAGAGAATTGGAGAGGATGAAATTGGATGAGAATTGGGGTTTTGAGAGAATGAGAAGGTTTGTATAGTTTTAGGAATTATAATCAATTATAGGACTTATAAATATGTTCAAAATGACTTAGTATAGGCGTTAAATGCATAGGACATAAATATCCTTAAGAAATAATTATCGGACAAACCTATGATTGGCACCCACGGACCGTAGAGATTATAACGGTTATGGTGGTCCGTAGGTCAAGTTACAAGGGCCTAGATTTAAGGCCAACTCCTACGACTCAGCTCCCACAGTATGTAGAAAATTTTATGGATCGTAGGTCCTCCTCGTAGGGACCACCTTCCCATACTTTTCACCAAGTTTGGACCCTCTTCTACAAACCCCTTTCTGCGGACCGTCTTGGTGGTCCGTAGGAAAATATTAGAGACTCAAAATTTTCTAACCTCATGATACCTTCCTACAACTGCCGTCTATGGATCATAAGACCTCGACAGTCCGTAGGTGGGCTTCGTTGAACCTGCATTAGTGCCCAAAATGAAACTTTTCCCTTTCAAACTCAACTTTTCAATTTTCGAGGTATTACATTTATGTTTAAGTTGGCTTTCACACCAGATTTGTGTTTGTGGATGATTTTTATTGATTTTTTTGTTGATTTACGCCCTTGATGTGGGCTTTTGGATAATGGTGTTGGGAGTCCTTGTTGTACTTGTTTTGAATATTGAGTTATGCCTTGTTAGGCATGTTATATTAACTGGCTTATCTATTTTGCTGGATTAATCTTACTTTTCTCTATTGTATTACTACCCATGCTTATTGATTGCGCTTACTGCTTCCAATAGGCCTTGTTCTCTTAATGAATTTACGAGCGCATGATTCAAAATCATCCTTGTGTGTAGTATTTAATTTAATAACCTACAAGGTTTTTTTTTCTTAATACAACGCTTCTTTTCAAAAAATAATTTTTTTCTTTTTTCTTTTCATTGAGTCTTTTTGTGTCGAACCGGGTTGACGTTTCCCTATGATAGATTGAGAGGAAATTTTATTAAGAGAAAATGGCAAGTTTAAGTTTTTAGTTTGAGTCTTGTGTCACACTTCTTGCAAAAGGGACTACTAAAAATAATCTATTTGGTAAAACATGGTTGAAAATAAGTTGAAAAATGAGGGATTAAGTCGATCTGAAGCAATCTCTTCTCATGTGTCTTTTATTCTTTGTTTGGATTTATAACCTACAAGTAGGCATGAATTCCAATTTGATAAGTCAAAATTCATTAGGTAGACTAACTTGAGACCTTGTTTGGTTTTGATGCCTTGTGTGATAAGGTTTTTGATTAATAATATGCATATTGTCTAGAGCTTGCCCCAAAATATGTTTCAAGGTGAAATTTCAAGTATGACTTGACTTGAAAGATGAACCCTGACGCTCTTTGATTAGTTAGTTTATCCAAAATTATTCTTCCCTTGACATTGATCTTAATCAACCCCATTGAATCTAAAACTATTTCTTTGGTCACCATGTTATACACTTTGACCTTTTTAAATCCTCTATTTTGGCACTCTCATATCCCTAATTGCTAATAATGAAAGTGTAGGTTAAAAGACTATGTTTGGGGGATAAGAAAAGAATGAAATTTATACGTTAGCAAAATCCTGAGTTAAGGGGTTTATGCACCAAGAAAAGATAAGATGAATGAACTAAAAAGTGATTAAAACACCACAAACTTCAATAGAAAAGTGCTTAGTTAAATCATGGATGAAAGAATGGAAAGAAGAAATAAAAATTTGTGCTAGTTTGTGTAGTGCACATACCTCATGTGGAAAGAAAAGTGGTTGTTTGAATGAGTGAATGATGGTTTGAATAGGAGAAATAAAGTGAAAACTAGTCAATGATGTGAGCAGTCTGCTCAAATGAAATGTGATAGCATTAGGGAGTCTTCTTAGTCGCTTTGACCAAATGATATCCTACCTTTTGCCCGAGATTATATTTAACTCACAAGGCCTTGGTGATTTTGAGTCTTAACAATCTATATTAGTGGCGATTTACATACAGGCCAAGCCTATGGTTAATGTGTGTATACTTAAATTTATTTGTGAGAGTGAGCAAATTTACTTGATCTGTAATTCCTTGAATTGATATTGATATTTGTGTGTGAGATTCTGTCTTGTGTGAGTGACATTACACCTTCCAAGTGAATGGTGAAGTCTTTGTTTTAATTGGGCAACACGAATGTGATAAATTCGTGTATCTTTAGACAAACTTTGAACGTTGATGCTAATTGCTTGAGATGCTTTGAAATTATGCTTGAACGAATCATTGTCCTAGATTTGTGCTTGAAAAGATTATTTCAAATGAGAAGAATTTTTAATGGAAGAAAATATTTACCTTTGATTTATGGTGGAATCAATTGTGAGTTGCATTTGTATATAAAGTCTTTTTGTTTATAGTGTTTTTGCGACTTAGTGCGTGATTATGCATATCTTATCTTCTGTGTGGCTGAGTGTGAATTCTATGCTTAGTGAATAATTTGCTTGAGGGTAAGCAATAGTTCAAGTTTTGGGGTTTCATGAGTTGGTATTTTACCAACTTATTGAACTCATAATCATGAATTATTTCTATGTTTTAATGCTAATTGAGGGAATTTCATGCCCTATTTCTTTTATGTGTAGACATTCCTTAGAAAAATGAAGTTTGAAGGATTTGAAGCTTAAAACCACTAAGCCACACTGGTGAAGAGCTAGCATTCTGCAAAAGCCAACTGACATCTTATAGGGTAAACACCAACTTGACGGGAAGGACTCTGTCTCAAACACCAACGAGTAACTAGTGCCAATCCAAATGCAAGTGCAAATGAAGAAAGAGAGGCTAAATGGATGCCATGATTGGCGCATAATAACTTTGGACTGATATTTCGCTAGTCTTGCGCAAGTTCGCTTATGCAAGCTCAAAAGCAAAAACATAGTTGAAGAATAAAGTACTTCCCTTGGAATGTTCCAAGGATGGAATCTGGATTTGTATAATTATTTATTATTATCTCTTTCCCAATGAGGAATATCATAGAGAGTTCTCTTTTTGAAATTTGTAGTGATAGAAAGTAGCTAATAGTTTTTTTTCTTGCTAAAGAAGAAATCCCAGATTGTGTACCTTGCTAAGCTTAGATCTCACCTTTTGCTATTTTTTTGAAATGGAGTATTCCTATTACTATTTTTGCTTGAGAAAGCAAAATAAAGTTGAGTAAGACTTCATTATTAAGGACTTGATGAAATTAGTGTTTGGATTAGAGCTAAAGATAGTCTAATCCGAATAATTTCTCATTGAAGGATATGAGCTAAGGCTAGTCTATCCACTCGAGCAATGTTTGGTGTTTTGTCTATGATGGCTTGGAGTTCAAGAGAATCCAAGGGATATACGTATGACAGTTCAAGAGAATATTGAATGTATCCTAGACTAAACATTATCTATGTAGTAACCTATTTGGATTTGATTAATCTTTGCCTATTGAGTTGAAACCCCCTCACAATGCACATACCCTAGTTGTTTCCAATCCTGGTAGAACTCATTTGTGTCAATCTTAGCTATTGTTACTTGTAATTGATCATAATTGTTCCCTAAATCCTCCCATATATATAAATGTAAAGAGAGAGAGAGAGAGAGAGAGACAGAGAGAGAGAGAGACAGAGAGAGAGAAACTCTGTTCTAGTTTGTATTGAATCAATAAAGTTATTTCAATGTAATCCTTTATGTCGGTCCTTGTGGTTCAACCCCGACCTAACAAGTTGGGTATTGTTTTTCCATACGACCGCCTATGTCTTAAACATGAGACATAGTTGAGTGTTATCATGTTGCTACCCTAAAAGTGAGCCATCTCATTGCTACCCCCACATGCCTCATGATAAAGATCTTTCATAGTACGAGCATGGTCAACTACATCCAAAAAAGACATACCCGTTGATGCCACAGACTCTATAGCAATCTAAAACGGAAGTCTCAAACCTCTAACAAAGCACCAAAATATCCCATCCTCGGTAGGCAGAATCATAGTAGTATGTACGGAGAGCTGGTGGAAATGGTTCTCAGACTTCGGTGTTGACATGGAGCCCTACCCTAGTCTAGTGAACTTATCCCTCAGCCTATCTCTGACGCCCGAGGTTTAAAATTTTCCAAGAAGGCCTCAAAAACCTATGTCCTAGTAGGAGCGGACCTAATTGGTCTACACTCCATGAATGTACACCACCAATGTTTGTCTGGTCCTTCTAATGATATGTAATATAATCGGCCTTTTTAGACTCAACCCATCTCAGTGTATGCAATCTCTCATAGCACCTAGTCAAGAAACTCATGAGATCCTCCCCTGCCACTTCCAACTCAATGCAAGAATTTCTCACAAGAATTTCCCAAGAAAAAGCTCTCAGTACTTCCTTCTTCAAAATGAAAAATGACGAAAGGTGCTAGAAATTTAATCACTATTAGTGCCACTTCAGCAAACCCGATGTTGTAGAAGCGTCGTCGTTGGAGCGGAAAAGACTCTGTCTATGTGGAGGTCAACAAAGTTGACCGACTCCATAGGAGTAGACCCAGCTCCGTAGGTGTGATTTTACCAAAGCAACCAAGGTTCGGAAGAGCAAAGTTAGCTTATGTGGCGAGATCCTCGTAGGAGGGGATCTAACAGAGAGAGTCCTTCTTCGTGCGAGCGATTGTACCAACAACCTGTGCATTAACTCTTGGGATTAAAATTTCATGTTTCAATCGGAGCTCAAGAATTATTTTAGGTTCGTACTAATGCAAATTAAATATGCTACCCAACAAAATATGACATTCCGAAATCAATGAAACTATTGAAACTTTTGAAGAAAGTCGTCTTGATAAAAAGTGGGTCCCACACACAAGCTTCATTTTAGTTAAAATTTTCAAGGTCGCTTGAAATAAGCTCGGAAGACTCACGATCCAAACCAAAAGTTTTCTAGACTAAACTCAACATTATGGAGCTAATGAAATCATCATAACTATATTCCGAGGTCGTTTTCCTAAAGTTTTGAATGAAGTCAACCATTCAAACTTTAAAAGCTCCAAAACAGAAAAACGTATATAAAACCCAAACGAATGATCTGGCAATTGAACAATCAGTCCCAACAAGACATAAATGATTGGGACCACTACAGGAATGCTCTAAACACAAAAAATATGGAAGAACAAATAACATGACCAAGGAGGTCATTACAAATACTATTTAATTTTTCACCATATTTGTTGAGGAAAGATAAATGTGAAAATAAATAATTAATTATATCTTGATTCTCTAAAATGATAATTATTTTGAACTACTAGTTTTAGTAAACAAGCCAATTAAAATAGATTAGATGGAGAAATAGAGATGTGATTAAAGATGATTTTTTTTTAAAAGAGAAGAAAATAGCCGGGAAGATAAAAACGTGACAAATATATAATGATGACAAAAAGATTTCTTGAGAAGAGAAGAAATTTCGAAATGACATAAAAGTGATAGATATGGAATGGTGACTGTTAAATTTTTCAAAAAGAGAAAAAATCTTAAGAAAAATAAAGGTGATGGATATGTAACAATGATAGTAAAATTTTGTAGAAAGAGATTTGAAAAAAAATAAACATAAAAGTGATAGAAAAGTAATGATGAAATAACTTTTTTGAGAAGAAAAAAAATCTTTGAGAAATATAAATATAATAAAAAAGTTATAAAAATATGACCCAAATATATAACCTCTAATAATTAGAGATGAAGATGAGGAACTAAATGGTAATTACAAAGTTTGACTTATATTTGACAATAATTTGTTAGATCTAAACATTTAATTTTCTCTCTAATTTTCTTTTCTTATCAACTAAATTAAGCAAATTACAAATGTTGAATTGTTGTACTAAAATGAAAAAGTAGAGAAATATTCTTTAATGTTTTTCAATGTTCTTTCAAAAAATAATCTTATGTCATTAGTTTTTCCTAGGAATTATCCAAAGAAATTGAAAAAAGGTAAAAAAATAAAGCTCTAATTAATTTTATACTAAAAACTGATTTTTTTATATACAGTATTTTCAGTCAAATCAGATTATTGTAATCATGTTATCAAGGTGTGCATTTATTATATAACTGCTACTAACAATCTATGTAGTCACATCATATTGAAACCAAGTGTAAATGTTTATTCCTTTTTTCTTTCTCTTTTGGCCCTCCCCACAAAAAATGTTACCTGCACACGAATCAATTTCTGTGAATGAAGTATTTTCATCTTCATCTTCCTCATCACCAATTTCTAATCCTCGTTCATAGGTCGACATAAATAATAATCAACTAGAAAATCAAGTCGCCATTGATATTCTTAAAATAGATCTACTATGTGATGAATCGTTTAGTCAAATTATGAAAGAAGAAGAATTTATTTGTGATGCTTCTTCTAAAGAAATTGCTATTTCTGATGCTTTTTCTACCAATTACATTGTTGCCACGTTGAATAAGTGTAAGAGAACACGCTCTGATGATGATGAAGAAGAAGAAGAAGAAGATGATGATGAAAATGCAATTAAGACTATTTGTAATATAAATAAATTAAGTAGAATTCATGAAAAAGAAAGGCAAGAAGTCCACAAAGGACAAATTGAAAATCAAGAATCTAAACTAAATGAAGAAGAGGGTGGAAATCAAGGAAACACCAATGAAGAAGGAGATGAAAATGAAGAAACAAAGGAAGAAGAGGAGGGAGAAACAAAAGAGTCAGATGAAGATCAAAATGGAAGAGGAAAAATATAACATCCATTTTCTGAACTATACAACTCTGATGTGCTAATATAATTTATTACTATGAAGAAGGCGAAAAATATGTCACAAACGTCTATTGTGACTTTTATTTTAAGTTTTTAAATATGTCAACCTTAGTCCCTTATGTTTATTAGTTGCTCTTTTAATATTTATTCTAGTCTCTAAAGTTAGTTAAGTTTAATTATTGCGTAGTCCTTAATTCTGCTAGTGATTGGGACACCTATCTAAACTCTAAAGGAATGTTCTTACGACAGAGAATTATATACTCATCATACTACAACTGAAATTATTATTGAATATCACAAGAAATTTCTCTATTTTTGTAGTTTGTTTCTTCTATTTCCTTTTCGTATTCTACACAATAATAGCAAGAGCAATACTCTTGTTACAAAGGATATTAGAGCCTATGATCACTCTTCGACTACCTTCAATGGCTTCATCACCAAAATTTCAAGCACTCCAGAATGATGTGCAAGATGTGCGTTGTCAACTCTCTATATTCGTTATGATTCAAGAAAGAATCAATATCATACCAGATCATTGAGATTTGTGAACCCAACGAGAGGCTCGAGCTCATCATTTTAAATTTGGGGCTTCAATCAATGTCTCCTACTTGGACACCAGCTGATACAACTCATATGCAATGCTAGAGGGTACTCATATAATCCCGACCCTTATTTGAGATAACACAAACATCAAATGGTAAATCTCATTGTAGGCTCACAAAAATCTTTTACTCCTTTACTTTTGAGATTGGTAGGGGTTTACATTTTCACCATGTCACGACTCCAAAATTGGACCATGATGACGCCTACCATAACCCCCAAATAGGCAAGTCAAAATCCAAAATGGAAGGCAATAAAGTACTAGAAAAATAAAAATACGGAAGAAAAATAGAGACATAGAATAGGGCCCATGACATTGATATGTATACACGATATAAAATATACAAAACAGGCCCATAACTGTCCGAGAAAGACATAACTACATAAAAGAACCAAACCCTAGACGTGGTGTCACCGGTACAAGAGCGCCTAAGTACGGAAATGATATATATATGTGTGTGTATATATATATATATATATATATATATATATATATATATATATATATCTGTGTGTGTGTGTGTCTTATCAAAATACAAAATATATAGAGTAAAACAACAAATCTCTGGACGATAAGAGGTCACCCTGATCTAAATCTGTGACGGCCACTAGAGATCCAAACTCAATCGAGGATAACTTGCACTAAGAGCTCTATCAGAAAAAGATGCAAAAGTGTAGCATGAGTACCAAAACATGGGTTACTCAATAGAAATCATAGGCTGACCGAGCTTAGAAAGATCTCTCTCACACACACCCACACACACTATAATCAGTGGCCCCTTAAAGTTGACATCAACTTTCACTTGGACACCCTAACTAGGCTTTGATCATTTTAAGCACCTCATGTCAAACCTCATTTTGTCATTTTGACATTTTTTATATTTTCAAAACCACCTTTTAAGTGGGTATATTCGTATGTGACACGTGGAAATTTTATTTTATTTTTTAAAAACTCAGTTTTACTTTCTTTTTTTCTTTCTTCCCGATCCCAAACTCCATGCCCCCACCTCTTTTCTTCTTCTTCTTGTGCCTTTTTTCTTTTCTCCATCAAAAAGGCAAGAACATAGGTTAAGGAAAATCATATCAAATTGAAAAGTTTTTGTATGACATTTAAACGAAGACGATTTCTTGTGCTATTACGATTGGGATTTACAATGAAGAATATGTAAAATATATTTCTTTTTTTTTATCATTGGAGGTCTATTTTTGAATAGGAATCAAGATACAAATTCGATTTTCAAAGAAGATAAAAGAATCAAAGAGTGTAACCCAGTAAAGTATTGTAGAATTTTTTAAAAAGTTGTGTGGTGATGAAGGATGGTAGTAGGTGGAGAAGATGGAAGGGAGAAAGCAAGGAAGAAGAAAGAGGAAAAAATATTTACAAAAAAACTCAGAATATTTACAAAAAAAGTCTCTAACGTGCTTAAAATTCGTGTAGCACATGTATCATGTTTAGTCAGCGAAAAGTGTCAAAATGACACAACGAGACGCGACATGAGGTGTCTAAAATGAACAAAGTTTAGTTAAAGTGTCTAAGTGAAAATTTATACCAACTTTAGGGGGCCACTAATGGATTAGACCCAAACTATAATTGCGTATCATATAACACATATATAACACATATTTGCTTGTTGTGTAGTTTTTCTCTAAATTGAATCATTCAATAAAATTCAAGTGTCAAATTGCAATACTATACCAACCGTTGTTATCTTCACTTTCCTAAGGCCCCACCCCACATCACTTTGTTGAACTTTTTAAGATTTCGAAAACAATGTAAGGATACAAAAAATATTACAACAAGAGAGCCCTGAAAAAAAAATCAGACATTTCTCGCTTCGGCAGAGAGCAGCAGAAGAAGAACCCCCAGGAAATAGAAATGGATGATTATACAAGAGAAATGATGGACCTCAAAACCCTCGTCACCCGAACCCTAGAGAAGAAAGGCGTCCTCGCCAAGATCCGAGTATGAATCAATCCCCTTCTTCTTTCTTCTCTTATATGCATTTTCATTCTTTTCTGAATTCTCTTCTCAATTTGACGTCAAATGTTCACCGATTAGGTATCTGCTTGCAATTTTATACGTTTTTTCTTTTCTGGGTATGGCTTGGAATACCCGATGAAGCTGTAATTTGATAATTTTTGGTTTTTATTTTGTTGGAGTGTAAATTGGTGTCATGAATAGCTAATTTCCTTAGTTCTTGGTTAGAAAACTGGAAAAATAGGATCTTTTGGAGCTCCTGTTTGTTTGTCGTTTTCAGCTCCACCGGTGAGGTTTTACTCTAAGCACAGACATTGAAAATTCCATATGCTACAATGGTTAGCCGATGGGTTTAAAGGCCTATGTATCATGGATATTCCTTTAGCACTTCTAATGATTAGATTGTACCTAAATTAAGATTTTGTTGGATATTTGCCTTGGCTGATTCTGAGCTTCTTTTACAACAACATACCTAGTGTAATCCCACAAGTGGAGTTTGCGGGGTGGTGCGTACATAGTCTTACCCCTATCTTGAGAAGGTAATAGGCTGTTTCCTATAGGCCCTCGGCTCAAGTAAAATATTTACAAAATTAAGTATGTAAACCAAATACAATAGTGAAGAATCCATACTGAAAACAATGGAGAAGAGAACAATAGCAACAACAAATAATATGATTACCGAAGCCAAGGAGACAATAAAATCAAAGAATAAGATAGAATAAGATAGTAGGAAAGTAATAAAAATAATTTTGATGAGGAGGTGTCATCAACATATACTAGAAAGCTCTGGGCAATGCAAAACATAGTTTAAGTGATTAGAGATAGAAATGAATATCTTGTGTTATACACGAGTGCTTCAACTGGTTTAGTTATCTCTAAGGAGCTAAATATTAGAGTTGCGGGGGTGCAACATGTATGCCTTTTATCTTCATCTGCTTCATTCTCATCAAACAAACATGAAATTCAGATATTTATGCATTACTTACCTTGAAAGTGCATGTCCTTTGATGCTCAACCTACCTTTTAGCTTATTTGTGTCACGATCCAAAAATATGTATGTGTAATCAACACCCGACTAACTACCCCGTTGAGCGAACCATTGGATTGAAATTGAGTAACTTTATAAACCAATGAAATATCTTAAGAGCTAGCAACTATAGTCAAATAAACTGCACAATACTGAAATAGTCAAACATATGTCTCAACCTATGTTGCTCGGACTCTTCAAAAATGTCGATGGGTGCATGTCAGATCCTCCAAAAATAGTGTATTTTTGAAGGATCCGACACGGGTGCGGCAACATTTTTGGAGAGTCCGAGCAACTTAGTCTCAATGAATAGCTTAAAGCAGCTATCAAAAATCCCCCAGCCATATTGTATAAAAAAAATGAAAATCTCCCAATCATAACTGATACTCGCTTGGTCTGAAACTAGTTATTATCCATCTAGAGTAAGAAGAGGAACTACATATGTTCTTGGGGCATACAACAGAATAATTGAATGAAGGGTGAAACTCCCACGGAGAGAAAAGCGAAAGATGTTGAGGACAATGCAACATTTAATTGGAGTTACTAGGCTCGGTGTTACCCATTTTTGAGATAAAGAGGCCCGTGAGCGCTTAGTACACCATTATAATACACATTAAGTCTAATAGATGACCTACTAAGTGGTGGGACAAGATAAGTACAACATGAAATGCACAAATAGCATAGATACATCTCGAACCGAAAATTGTTAACTGAAAGCTGAGAGAAATTGATAATTGAAAACTGTATAATCTGCAATACAGGCAAGCACTTAACTACACTGAAGTCAATCATAATTGTGGCTTGTTGCAAGTAGACTTGTTCTACTTGGCAGGGTCACCCTCACTCCAGAGAGTTGTGTACAACTATGGCTATTTCAAGTAGACTTGCTCTACATGGTAATGTCACCCTCACTCCAAAAAACTGGGGTAACTGTGGCTATTTCAAGTAGACTTGTTCTACTATGGGATGTTGCCCTCATCCCATACTAACCAAGTTGACCGTGGCTATTTGAAATAGACATGATCTACTTAAGAGTGTCATTCTCACTCCAACATGTATATCACAAGCTTGTTCATAGAAGCATAGCATGAATCAAGATATGTTCATGACTAAGAATGACATTTAAGTCGAACAATAAACAAGATAGTAAACATTGCTTGGCTTCCATCAAAAAATCCATAATTAGGCAAAACTAATTTTTCAGATCAAACTTTTGAACATGGTGAATTGGATACTAGCTCGTCCTCACCAGTTTTAATCCACAAAACCTTTGAAACCTCTCACCAAACACCTTCGAAGATCAAATTTGGCTTCTCCCGTCTTTCAAGCCATCTAAATTCTCAATCTACAAATAATTGAGTTCAACCCCATTGTTACAAGCTCACAAGATTTTATATAATCCAAGTATCAAGTAACAATTAGCTCAAGCTAACCTAGTTAATTCAACCTCTTTCCATGAGAACTAAGCTCACCATCCCTATTCTACAATTTAACTGGTTAAAATCATCAATAACATCATCCTAAATCACAATATCGAATGCCCATTAAATATCCCATCATCTTTTCTTTGTCAAATATATTTCATCATTTTCCACATCCACCCAACGATCTCCATTAATGGTGGAAACTAAGTAGTAAGTACCATTAAATTTAACTTTCCAACCACCTAACAATACCATAAGCATCCTTAATCTCCATAAATAAACATAAAAGTTAAAGTAGAGTAGGTGGGTTTACCTTAAGAGGTTTAAATTTTTTTTATTTTTATGATGAAGTAAAGGATTCATTAGAAAGCATCAAGTAGATGTTAATTTACAGTGAGAGAAATTTTAAAAGACATAAGTATGAGTGAGCATTGCTTGCCTCAATAATATCTCAGTCCGCCAGCTAGAGAGCACAAGAGAACTAACAAAATCTTAATACTGTCCAGTGCTATTTACTGTGGACATCTTGTCCAGATGAAAAGATTAATTGAACAAATGGCTTTGAGAGAGGAACTAGAGTTGATATGCCATCAGAACATCTTCTATTTCTCTCATCCGTAGACACCACAAATAGCTGAAGAAATCATAAGCCAGATTTTCTTGATGGCTGTATCCACATTCCGCAAGCTCCAGCACAGTTGTGCCTCTCTCAATCCCAGAGGCAACCCAGATTAAACCAAAGAAACTGAAAAAAACACACTCCGAAGGTCTCTGGCTACAGGACAATGCAGAAATAGGTGATTGACAGATTCATGGGAGCACCTACAGAAGTAACACCTGTTGACCAGCTCAAATCCTCTCCTATTAAGGTTGTCCAGAGTGAGGCATGCATCCCAGAGAGCAGACCACAGATCAGTTGAAACTTCTAACCTTAACAGGGAGTTTGGTCCTCCAAATCAACTTCCACGGTCAAGTGTCAATGACTTGATTTTGAGAGCTTAGTAGCATGTAGCATTCTTTAACAGTGGAAGTTCCTTTGTTACCCTAATTCATACTGTCAGGGGCATCTTCATTACTGTTAAAAGACTCAATTGTTGCCAGCAACTCCACCGAACTTCCCATCTCCCAGTCTTGAACGGCTCTTCTTAGGTTCACATCCCAATAATTTTTAGTTCTGTTTTGAGCAATAGATGAGTTCTTGTCCAGGGCAATGTTGAAAAGGGTAGGAAAGTCTACCATCAGATGTGTGTTACTCAGCCAATAGTCCTTCCAAAACTTGATGTGTGCTGCATTACCTGGCTTGAATTGAACATTCGGAAGAAATTCAGTTTGCTTCATTGTTTAGACTTGATTACATCCTTCCATAAACTGTGTTCCCCTGTTCCGTATCGCTAGAGCCACTTCATGAGCAAAGCTTTGTCATGCAAGGGTAGGTCTCTGATCCCGGGTCGTCCTTTGGATTTATGCATTATAACCTTGTCCCATTCAACGGGATGAAATTTGTGTGAGCTTCTATTACCTTCCCACATGAAGTCGCTCCTAATTCTCTCCAGTATATCAAGCACACTTTGGGGGATAGGGAATAATGACATGAAATAGGTGGGTATGCTGTCGAGCACATTGTTAATGAGAGTGAGTCTACCCCAATTGATAAATATTGCAGCTGCCATGAAGCAAGTCTTTTGTTCAATTTCCCACTACTCCATTCTAAATATCACAACTTCTGGATTTGGCTCCCAAAGGAAGAACCAAATAAGAACAAGGCAGTGTCCCAATGTTGCACCTCAGGATTCCAGCCAACTTATCAATATTGTGAACCAGCATTCACTGGGTACACAATGCTCTTCTGCTTGTTGATATGCAAACCATTTAGGGCTTTAGAAAGAAAGAGAGTGAGATTTAAGTATAGAGTTTGAGATCTATCTGCCTCGCAAAAAATCAAAGTACCATCAGCATACAATAGGTGGAAGATTATGACTGGATTACAAGTGATTGAACCAACACTGAACCCCTGAATCCAGTTGCATTGTTGGGCTTTTTCTAGCATCTTGCAAAGCCCTTCGTAGCTGAAAGCTCTAGCCTTTTGGGTTCTTGATGGGTTTTCTTGACTTTTGATGTTAAAATTCATGGTATGGAGTGTTATCTAACATAAATAATTCATAAAAATCTTATATTGGTAGTTGGATGAAGTAGAATGACAAGAAAATACTCTTGAAGTTGTGCCCTAGGTCCCACCTCTTGTGTGAGAATCAAAATCTACGTTTCGGGAACTAAATAGTTTTGCAGCTAGCATGGCCAGTGTTATCAAAAGCAAAAAACACAAAAACGCTCTAAGGTTCATTAGGGCTTTAAGCGCTAAGCGCAAATAAAGCGTGGACTTTCATGAAAAAATGCGCAAAGGGAGAAAAAAAAAACATATATGTCTAGTCTATGTCTAATAATTATAAGCATGAATGTCAAATATATGAACAAGAAATTGAAAAAAAAAAAACAATAATGTGAAATATCAATTTTTGAGTGTCACCTCTTCAAAAGAAGCTCAATGGCAAGGAAAAATATGCCTTAGAACCTTGATGACGACACAAAATCGCACATTAAGCAATGCGAAGCGCGCAACACGTTTTGAAGCTTGCTTCAGGGCTTAAGTGAGCCTTTGGCAACACTGACGTGCCTCTTCAACAACACACTAACCTCACACCAAACTTTTGTAGTTGTCTTGGCCTCCGTCCTATGGCCTCTCTGACAGAATGCCAACTTATTCCAAACTTCTGCAGTTGTCCTGGCCTCATGCACATGCCAAACATCTAACCACTTTCAACATTCATATTCATGTCCCAAGCATACCGCCTTTATCAATGTTGGTAATACCTTTAGAATGCCTTAATCACATCATTAGCCTCACAATTAACGTAGTTAAGGTTTAAGAATCATGAACCTTAACTATTTGGGGATAGTCAGGAGACAATGAGTCACTGAGGGATCTTAAGCCCACAGTTGGCACAGAAGAATAATATTCTATTGGGCTCAATTAAATTGACCTTTGCTTGAGAAAGTGTGAGTTAATGACTTTGAAGGGTTCAACCTTTAGGTGCCGTTTAGTTGGTTTTTTAATAGAGTTGATCAATGTATAAAAATCAGCATATAGTAGAAATGTATTGGTATAAGATCCAGCATAGTTGATATAATGTTTTTCTTTTTTTCTTTTGTTCTTACATAGTACCTACATAAGTTAATGTGGAAATTTGTCTTCTATGTTATGTGGGTTAGAGTGTGGAATGAGAATACATGTATTAAAATAATACTTGAATTAAAACATTAAAATGACAAAGCTTGGCCTCATAATTGTCAACAAACTTTTTTTTGGGCTAAAAAGTAAACAAATATTTTTAATTTTACACTATATACTAATTGGTACTATTTCAGTTGCCCTTATCTCAAAAAATATACTAATTTGTAATATTTTGCCCTCATAATTTGTGCAAGTTGGCCCGGACACCACGGTTGTCAATTTTTTTTTTAATATGTGTGTATATACACACACACACACACACTAATTTGTATTATAACCAAACTAAGCATCCAACAACAAATAATCATCAAATTACAATCTTTGAATTACTAATCCCTACATAACAATTCCTAAGTTTATAATCCCTACATGATTATTCCTAAATGACTCCTTAGAGAAAAGATTGTCATATACAGAATAAGGAGGATTAAATTGTAACCTACCAGTTGAATTGCTACCTTGTATCATGGAAGTATAAGATTCATTCCCATCATGCATTCCCCTTTGCAGTACCCACACTATGGACCTCCAATCCGTTATCCAAGAAAAAAACTAGAATAGTAGAGAAAAGTTGGGAACTTAGAATTGTTCCATGCTTTGAAAATTAATATGTAAACAAAGATTTGAGGGTGACTTAGGGGGTTAAAATTTTGAAACATTTTGGGCCATGAAATGAGAAACTTATGGTGGTGAATTGTAAAAACTCAAGATATATACAGAGAGCATCAAGAAGAAATACCAATGGATGATGAAATTTGGGAATCCCGTCCAGGATTCTATCAGCAAAAACCATAAGATAAGATTGTGTGAAGCACCAAGAAATTGTATAGGCTTCCAGGAAACTGAATGTATCAATGTGTTTCTCTATTAATTAGAAGGCCATATAGGCACTTGTATGCAGCTTGCTTTTCTAATACTAATTACAAATAAATAAAGAAATTTCTACAGTGTGACTGGTAGATGAATGAAACAAAAGTAATAATCAAAAGAGGTTAACAATCTACTTGTATGCAGCTTGCTTTTCTAATACTAATTACAAATAAATAAAGAAATTTCTACAGTGTGACTGGTAGATGAATGAAACAAAAGTAATAATCAAAAGAGGTTAACAATCTAATTGTGACTCATTTATTGGTCACGGAAAAAGTAAATTGCGAAATGGCTAATTAGAGTTTACTGGATCTGAAGTAGAATTTCCAAACAGTCATATGAGCAGATTATAGAAATATTAAACTGAAGCCAGTGGTGTCAATGTATATCTGATTAACTTGGCCCATAAAAAAGTTGACTTGTTTTTCACTCATGAGAGCTGCTTGTTACTACCTTGACAGAGGAAGTGCTATTAGAAAAAGCTGAAAACAAATGTTTCCTATTCTATGTTGGATTTGTAATAATAGTGAAATTTTTGTAGCTTTTTGATCAAGAAATTATTTATTGGTAAAAGAAACTTGATGATCTTGTTTATCGAAACAAGATTTTCTGTCACATGCAGATCTTCTTCAGAATTCTCCCTTGTTGATATAGTTGGAACTCTGGTTGATCCACAAGAAATTTACACATTTTGCTTGGCTACATTTCTTAGGCTGAGCTTAGAGCAAGCGTTTTTGAGGCGATAGAAGAGGAGGATAGGACCATTGAAAAGGACGAAGGCTTGCCTCCTGCACTATTGGGTAGCTGCAATGAGCGTGCGAAGCAACTCCATAATTCCCCTTCAGGTTCTCAGTGACATTTTTTAATTATTTTGGGCTTTTACCCCTTTATGTTTTACGGTCATGCTTATTTTTTATTTGTTTTGATTATTGAAGTGTTGTAGATTGTGCACATGTGCTTTCTGTTTTCCTTGCATAATCATCTTACAGTGAATAACACATATAGTTGCTTAAGGATTCTTACAAAGGACACTGATGTTTACACATTGAACGCCAAATATTACTTTTATGGTTAAATACCTCTTATGATGGCCCTTTAATTTTATAATCAATGCATAAAGATAGGTGTTTTAGTAGTTAAAGAAGAGCTAACATTTCATATATCCTCCCACATTGATTCCTTGTAACTTTTTTTTTTTTTTTCCCCTTGCTGAATGCAGGAAGGCTGCTAACGGCACTGATATGTGAATATTTTGACTGGGCTCAGTTAAACCACTCACTTAAAGTTTATTTACCAGAGTGTAATTTGGTAATATTGTATAGCTATAATTAATGTAATCAAACCAATTTGCATAAATTGTCAGTTATTATTTCAATTTACAAGAGATTTCTTGTTTGCAGCAAAAGGATTCTTGGAAATCAGGGCTAAAAGAATTTAGCAGCAAAAATGGATACGATCTTAACAGGAATGGGGATAGTGGCCCATTGCTTTTGGATGTTCTCGAAGGATTCTTGAAGTATGAGGTTCGATAAACTTCTTATATTAGATAACTTCTAGACATATATCTGTCAGTTGCTTATGGTATTGTTTATGTTTCTATTAGTATTACAAGAAGAAAATTAAAAGAAGAAAGGTGGGGAGATTATCATTGATAATCCTATGGAACTTGTTTGTTGGGGATACAATTTTATCATCCTTGAAAAGAATAAAAGGTGAGAAGGATGAATTCAACGATGTAGGAAATATGTTGAATATATAAGTAGTTCAGTTTGTTAAGAGTGGTTGTCTCGACATCCTCATGCAGTTGTGTCCCTCTCTCCATATGGTATCCAAATTCTCCTCGTTTTTTTTTTCTTCTATAGATCGATAACTTGCTTACAAATGCTATGGCCAAATGTGGTCCTAGGGGGGAAAACATGTTGCTAGAGGTCCCAAGAAACAAATCACAGAGGAAGATGAAAGTAAATAAGTTGAAAGCATCAAGGCCTAATTAGGAACAGCTCTCTTGATTTACTAGTGATACTGGCCAATAGGACAATAAATATCACTAAGCTTGTTTTATCAAAAGAGAAAAAAGACCATTAAGCTTAATTTTATTCAACAAAATTTGTTTCTTGGTTCTACTTCAAACACTTCTTTCTTTTCTTTGTTCTGTGAGGTATATCCGCTTCGTGCAATCAATGGTTTGTGTTTGAACCATTAACCTTGCTCAGATGTGATTGACTTAGTAAAGACTAAAGAGCATCCCTATTCTGCAGATGCTGGTTTAAAATTTTTAAGTGTACACAAGTATGTTAGTATATGAAACTTGTGTTTTGTGATGGTTTAACAGTCTCCTGTTCCAGGTGTGGTTAGAGTCTTTAAAATGTTTAAGTAGTTTCGTTGAATGATAGTTATATCATTTGCAGTTCACGTTTTCCTGCATTCGAATTGACTATGGTAAATATACAAGTCTATCTAGTAGGAATTCGCATTATGGCAAGCTTTTAAAATCTGTCACAGAACTTATCTCAAGGAAGGGGTGCTGGGAGGAGATTGACAACACCAGATGCTGACTCTCTTCCCACTTTAGAAACAAGGAACATGAGGAGGCCTTCTTCATCTTCAGCTGCCGGGGGCTTACCTCCATTGGGAAGGTTTTCACATAAGACACTATTATGTCATCTTTTTTTTTTTTTTTGTATTTATTTATTTTTCTTTTTGGATTTGAGATTTTGACTTGAGACCATCTTCATTCCACAGGCCAGGTCCTGCAGCCCAGTCATCTGGTAGGTAGTGTACTTGCTTTATTTGTATTAATTCCTGGATAAATGCTTAATCTTGTTCATATGGTTGCAATTTTAGATAGAAGAGGAGGTTCGTCGGTATCTGGATACAGGAAGGATGAATACAACTGGAGATATGACAATGATGAACTTGCAGAAGATGTAAGTCGTGCTTCATCTGCCTTAGAAAACCTTCAGCTGGACAGAAAAGCTCGGAATCTTACCACTTCCTGGCGGTAAGTGTTTGAAAACTGGATTGCTTATTCAAGTTTGATTTTTATGTGACTTCTGTTGGATGGGTATGGGAGTTAGAGATTTGGTGAATGTTAGTCATGGATGATTTGTTTGATTTTGGCTGTGGCTGTTATAAAATACATCACTTGTGGCTGGTTCGTAAGGTTAAAGATGACAACCTTATTTGTTCCGCTGTGCAGCTGTTATGTCCATAGATGCCATTATGCAGCATAACTAGACCAGATAGTACTTTTGGGCTGGCTTGCTGAGAAATATTACCCATGCGTTCAATCCAAGTATATGGATTTTGTGCTACTTACTGATAGTGAATTCTTTTTTTAAATGTATTGAATTTTCTGCATAAGAGCAACGTTTCAGATTGTGCCAAGGCAGGTGCTACATTTATTTTGTAGTACTGAATGTGATAAAAACTTAACTATGAATTTGGAAAAAGAGACTCTCTGATGTTTGACAAAATCTGGGGAAAATATAGTGTAATGGTATGCATGAAAAGTTTGTGTGATGACTAAAATAGGTTTAATCTAGTGTACTTTAAGATCCGTTTAAGTAGAGAAAGCTACTTTGTAAAGTTTTAATTGAAATGATCATTTATACACGTTTATTAGGTTTTTAATTTTGAAGTTATTTAATTGTTAAAATACATTAATTTTTTTGGATACCTTATCAAAAACAAATTGTTAAAAATGCATGATGAATAACAAAAATTATCAATCCTTTTTGACGAAACAATAGATTATGTACCTTTTATGTTTCCAGCAGTCTACCGTGGTATCTTTTTTGATAAAGTAAAATTGATGTGAGCCAGCAAAATGTTGGTTAGATAAACATTCAAAAGAGTACGTGCATTACTAGTCGTGTAATGAATAGAGTAAATCTAACATGGCTTCAGGCTCTATTCAATTCCCATAGCAGTGTTGCACCAAAACCTAAGCAAAACATTTCAATTGTGTTTGAGAACAATATCTATCTTATCCAAAGAAATTCTCATTTCTTTCTTTCCAAACAACCCGAAACACCAGTTCTGAGAAGTGATTTAGCAATGGCTCCCTTTTTCATGCAAGTAGAAGTTTTAAGGCGTCTCTCGGCTTACACCATTTGATGTCTCTAGATACCAATTGTTTGTTTTTAGCAAAAATTAGGGAAACAACATAGGAAGGCTTAGAAAATAAAATAAAATACTGCAATGCTGTCAAAGGGAATTATTTTATTCATAACTCAGAGACATACATTTATAGCTTTAGTTTCTAACTAAAATACAAAATTATGCTACTAACTTATCCGCAAATTCAAATAACAAAGAAAGAGGAAACTAACTCCTAAATTCAAGCCACATAGGACTCTTATAAAAATAAATTAAAATCCTTAAAACTTAGCTATTGATGAACTGAATTTCTGCAAAAGAAATCTTTTTGAGATAATACAACTAGCTGATTTATTTTTGCAATATCGTGAGACATATTTCCAACACCTTCCTTTTCTTACTATTACTTTGAGGGTAATAATAGATTGTGATTTGATATAACTGACATCACCCCACTTTAGGAAGTGCTTCCACTCTATTAGATCAAGTTTGTATTACACAAAGACAAGGTTAAACTATTCAAGAATGCAGCAAGTAGTAATGACCTAGGACAGCTGATGAGCTGTTGTGTTATTCTGAAAAACTTATGTACATCTAGTTATTCATGATGTGTTGTCTCTTTGTTGTTCTCGTTCTCTTTGTTGAAGTATCGTGGTAAAAAATGTAGTATCATGCTTTCTGCTAAATTTGATCATATTATCTTGAACGTATGGCTGTGCCTCAACTTTGTACTAAATTTGTTTGCAGGCATGGAGGGGATGGCATGTCTGAGAAAGATGACAGGGGAGAGTAGGTGTAGCTAAATGGTCTCCAAATTACTAATGTGGAAATTGATATAATCTTGAACCATTGATATGCTATGTTGTGTATTGGCCTGTGATATTGCGTATGATTGAAATACTGTATATTGCTTATAGTATATTGGTATGAGCCTTTTACTATTTATGCCATTTTTCTTCTATTGGGGTTGATTTTGGTTCGAGTGGCTGGAGAGAGCTGGTTATTATTTGCAGATACAGTTGCCTTTCTGTACTTTTTTTTTTTTTTTTTTAAATGTGGTTTTTATCGGTTTGTATGCACATGGACTATCCATTTCACACGGTATCAGGTCAGTATGAGGTAACTCTGTCTATCAAGATATAGGCAGACGAGATAAATCTCTTTACACTCAAATGTCTTTGGAATTTAAATTCTACATTATAATGAATTTTACCTGCATCCGTTCATTTTTATCCGTATTTCTTGGGTTAGGATATAGTAACTGTTGCAAACTTGGAATTGTCAATCTTGATGAAATTATAACTTCATATTTGAAGTACTACCGGCTACTTTGCGTAGTGTTTGGGATGGAGGAAAATAATTTTTGGAAAATGTTTTCTTATTTTTCTATGTTTGGTTAAACAAAATTTTTGGAAAACATTTTCTTTGGGAAATGAACTTCTTAAAAATGAGGAAAATGATTTCTTTAATGAAAGTGGAAGAAATAAGTTTCAGAAATGACATTCTATGTTTATTCTATTCACCACCCATTCAATGCCTTGATCATCCCACTCCTTCCCGGCTTTATAATTTTTTTTATTAGATTACATATAAATATTTTTGAATTAACAATTTCTTGCCTATTTATGAAACATTAGAAAATAAGTAAGAAATCAACTCATTTCTTAAGTGAATATTTTCCACATTTTTAATTAAAAATGTTCTTCGTATCAAACAGCAAACACAAGCAGAATAGTTCACTCCTCTTGCCTAAAGCAGAATGATAAAAGCAAGACAACGTGCCGAACAAATATTCTCTTTTAAAATTGTGAAATACTTCTCTTTGATTTTGTGTGAAGCTATTTTCTACATTGGTTCATGTTTAAAATTTTATACTATGTCTACAACATAACAACATATTTAGTGTACAATAAAATCTCACTAAATTAATATTCGGTAATTAATAATCTCTCTAAGATAATATATTTCTTTGGTCCCGATTTGGTTCAATGGAAAAAAATCACTTATTTCGATAAAATAATAAGATAATATATTTTCAGAAGACCCATATATAAATATGTTGTCCCATTAATATTATAAATTAATAATTCTTTAAAAGTACAAATATATCTAAGACAATTTAGTGAAATATGATTTATTGTGTTTTGGTTTTTGTTAAAATTTAAATCTAGTTGAAGTTCATCTCTTACTTTTCTTATTGCATCCAAAAGTTTCGGTGTTATCTTTTTGAACTGCACCATAAAATTGTGAAGAATTCTAGATGAGATAAGTATTTCCTTATGCGTAACTTATTTCAAAGGTATTGTATCATCTTCAACTTCATCATTAACATTGAATTTATTTTACCAAGAATCATTTAACAAAAAAAATATATTACAATGATTCATACACATAATTGTACTTATGTATAATGAATTTATTTTTATGTGAATTCAATACATATGATACATAATTTAGTAAGATACAATGATTTGATGTATTTATTGTACTTTATATATAATGAATTTACTTTTTATATGAATTCAATAAATATGATATATAAATTAGTAAGATGCAATGATGTAATCAAAATTAACCTTTATTGAATCTCGAAAGACTCTTTAAATTAATAGATATTAATTTATCGATTAAATAATACCTCTACAAAATAATAATATTTCATGGTCCCACATATATTAATTTGGTGAGGTTTTACCATAGTCCCATAAAGTGAGATTTGAGAAGGATAGAGTATACGCAAATCTGTCTTTTATCTCAGAGGTAGAGTAATTGTTTTTGATAGACCCCAACTCAAGATAAAACATCTACAAAAAGAAGTAATGGAAATAAAAGAAAAATCTTATCCTGTATCCATCTCAATTTATATAGAAGTGTTTGATTGTACACATAGTTTAAGAATAAAAGGTAGACTTTTTAGAACTTGTGGTTCAATAAGCCATAGATTTATAGGTAATTGTCCAACCAATGAATTCTATAAATTTTCTCAAAATTGACACAAATGCCTCTACTTGCCAATCAAGCAAGTCGGAAGCAATAATTGTTGGAAAAAAAATACTACTATATTGATATTGGACTTACAAAGTAGTAATAACTTATTATAAACACTAGGTAAACACTGTGTCGTGGAAAGTCACTGCTTTGAAAGTGATTTTGATCCGACTCCAGTGCAAATCGTTGTATCCGGTCGCTCCCCAAGGTTCCATAGTTACTCTCAAACACGTGCACTCGTGAGTGAAAGTTTGGAGGTTGTGCAAAATCAATTGCCCAAAAAATATTCTAAGAATAAGCAAAGAAGAAAGGAGAAAAATTTTTTTCTCTTCTTTTTGTTGGGCTTGTGGTGTTCACAAAAGACATTACTTATATATGATATTTCAATAGGAGGTATTGAAAATTCAAGAGTTAATCTTGACAACGCATTGTGAATCTTAATGGCGTTAAAAGTCACTACATCACATTCTACAAGAACTCTTCTTTTGTTTTGAAATAAAAATATTGTTCTCTTTGTAATGTATTTTATGTTGAGTTCTTTGCATTGCACAAAATGAATAATTGTGAAATTAATATCACAATCCGCCATAAATGCAAAGATAAAGAGTAAGAATAGAATTTGGACAAAAGGAAGGAACATGTACTTAAGTGTTAATGTCTTTCGATTTGAATTAACACATAGTGAAATGAGGCAACAACTTAGTATCCACACAGTGAAGTACTCTTAAACTGCATGGATATGTATTGAAACCCATAACATACATATATTCTTAAAATTTAATCAACCTCTGCAGTACACACAAAGTGTTTTTATGGTATGCACATTCACTTTGGGTCTTATGAGTGTTCTAGAAAGACAATCCAAGTCTTTCATAAAAAGTGACCACACCTTTACACTCACGTAGGTGATTCCACCAAGTCTATCTCAAATAGACCACCTTAAGACTATAGAATCATTAAAATCAAAATAAGCTCAACCTTATCAGACAGTGCCTCACGCCATATGGATAAAAAGTGTGGTCTATATTGAGGCCTAACGGGTCCACCACACTACGTCAATCAATGGGCTTTAGCCCCATTTTCCCTCTTCAAGGATTATTTTTCTTGACAAGCCCTTGGTCATAGGATCTGTTGAATTTCTCTCAGACCTTACATACTCCAAGAAAATAACACCCAATTTTAATAATTGTTTAACTACATCATGTCTGATGCAAATATGTCTTTTTTTTATTGTACACACTATTTTTGGTAATTTCAATTGTTGCCTTTGAGTCACAAAGAACAAAGATCGATGAAGCTTGTCTTCCCTACAATGACACTGTAACACCTCAGAAATTAGACTTGGACTTTGCAACAAAAATCAACAAAATTTGGTGAATCAAGACATGGTTCACGGATCGTGAAAGGAACCACGGTCTGTCGACCTCCCGTGGCTCATGCCCATCTAGAAGAGGTGGACCACAGTACCCTTCACGGGTTGTAGACCACCCCACAAGCCGTGGAGAGGCTCGTGTAAGGCAGGAAGAACCACCAGGCCTAGGCATCATACCACGGAGCCCTCCACGGGGCGTGGTCTTGATGACGGGCCGTGGTGGTGTCCGCTGTCTTAAGCCAGCAGGCCCCCAGCCCAAGTGAAGGAACACGGTGGCCTTCATGGTCCGTGAAGTGGACCATAGAGGGAAGGGTCCTGAACCAGTAGTCACTAGCCCGCAGACCACGACCCACTTGACGGGCCGTGGTCCCTTTGAAGGTTCGTCATAGGGTCTGTGGAAGGCCTTTGTCAGATTTTAAGTTAGGGTCATTTTTGTCTTTTCCTCTATGTGTAGGACACCTAAACTATGTCGTTTAAACCCAAAAATACGTCGTTTTAACTAGTTCAAGCCTAGTAACTTAGCCAGAACTTACCCAGAATGATTATTCTCCCAAATCATCAAACTTAGAGCAAAAAGGAGAAGAAAGAAACGACAACCTCTCAAGAACTAGCAGAAGAGTTTCTTCAGTTCCTGCCCAGAAATTGAAAGATTTATCCGTGAAATTTGTCATCAGGTATGAGGGATTTCACTAGAGGGTTCCTTTCGCACTAGGTCTCTAGAATTCAGTCAGATTCTTGATTTACTATATCTTGTTTAGACCTAGGGTTTCTAAAACCTTAGACGATTGTTGTGATTTAGTTGTTGTAGTATTCGTAATCGAATTATCATGTTTTCTTGGAATTTTCTTAGTTCCTTGCATGAAACTCAGAACCCTAGTTGTGTAGATTCTCTTAGTTCATGAATTACACTTGCTAGGTCAGTTAAACAGATAAACATGCTCCAGTTTTTGAATATTACATTGTCAGTTCCTAAATGTTGCATTCTCAGATTTGCATGTTAGAACATTGAGCTATCTAGTATTTCAGTTATGTTGTGTCATACACGTTTCCAGTTGGGAGTAGGCTTAACATTGAGTTAGACTAGGGTTCAGCGTACCATCATAGTCCTAGAACTACGCGCCCCCGTAGGTTTTTAAGTCCCCTCTGTGGGCATCAGATTTAGTGATCACGCTAGTCATGCCTTTATACCTCTGGCAAGGTATATTGGGTCCTCTCAATGGGCGTATACATCAGACTCCGCATTTAGCTTACGTGGTTTTATGTCGGTTTATAGTAGCTCCCACAGTCAGACTCTAGTGCATTTGACCAAGTTTTTAGTTATACTTCGGTAGTTAGTCTTAGTATGTCATGTTAATAATCAATACTTGGTCATTGCATTCAATTCAGTTCTTTTCGGTTATAATTCAGTATTTATATCTTGTTCATATTATATCATTGCTCAGTTATGCTTTGTTCAGCCTGTATGTTTGTTCAGCTATTATCTATATCCTGCATGCTCAGTACATTTCAAGTACTGATGCACATCCTTTGATGATGTAGGTTCAGGTACTCAGCATCCAGATTACGCATAGATTGGTTCTCGATCCGTACTCAGCAACTTCTGAGTCCTCATACTTCGAGGACAATAGACATGTTTTTCATGTTCAGTCTTTTATTTCAGTTTCAGTTTTTCTAGAGTTAGCTGGGGGCATGTCCTAGCAATTCTAGTCAGTAGAGGCTTTTCAGACATAGTATATGATTCAACTTTAACATTTGAGTGATTGTTCAGTAGCTCTAAACTCTTAGTATGTTTTATATATATTCAGATCAGTATTGGATATTCCCCATCTTTCAGTTATCTCATGTTTTAGCTTCCACATAGTATCTCTTTATTTAGTTTTTAGTATGCTTATGATATGCCAGCTTCAGGGTTAGCTTGGGGTCACTCGTGATCCTAGGTCCCGTGTTTACGTCAAGGGGGTAGCCTCGGAGTGTGACAAACACATCCACCAAAAGATTTCTCAGCCACTCATCTTCTTGCCCTGCCTACTTGAGAGTAATGTGTTCTGATTTCATGGTAAAATGTGCTATATAAATCTGTTTGAAAGACTTTCAAGAAATAGCACATGCATCCAAAGTAAACACATAGCCACTAGTAGAGCTAACTTCATCATTGTTAGTTACCCTGTTTACATCACAAAAACCTTTTAAAACAACAAGAAATTTATTAAAATGCCAACACCAAACCATAGTACCTCTCAAATACCTTAGCAAGTGATAAAGAGCATTACAATGTTCACTACTGAGATTATGAGTACATCTACTCAATCTACTAACTATATAAGCTATATCAGGACGAGTGTAGACTCTACATTCTCAATTATTTTTGTATATTCATCTTGAGAGACATTAGATTCTTTATTCTTTCTCAAGTGTATGCTAGGACATGCACCCAAAGTAAATACGTAGTGATCTTAGACGTATTTATATGCCGAAGTTTCCAATAAATGCCCATGTTGGGATTGAATTTAAGAATAATCTTGAGACTAATTTTGTTTAATTTGCTATGATTGTGCACTAAAACATGTGATTAGGTGTTACATGAACTTTCAAGGTGAATGGAGTTGATTTGAGGAAAGGAGAAGCAAGTAAGCATGAAAATAAAATAAGGAGAAAAGCAGCACTGAGTGGCGCGAGGCGCCAAGGACAAATCTACAAGTAACCTTCTCAAGCGCACTACCTGGCGCGAGGCTCCAAGGCTCCAAGGCCTCGATTACTGAAGCAATGCTTAGACGCACTGCTTGGCGCGGCGCGCCACTGCCTAAACTACTGAAGGCTTTTGCTGGGGCACTGTCTGGCACGATGCCCCAGCATGTTTTGATGTGCCTAACGAAAGTTGACTGAATTAGGACTCCTAGTTAGACCAGATTTGGAAAATAATTTTACTAAATTCTATAAATAGGACTCTAAGGCTATTTTGTTAGGGTTTGACTTCTTTTTGGTGTGCAAGAGAAAGGATTAAAGTTTTGCAATAGGTTTCGATTATCTAACTCTTCTTTATTTTGGAAATTGCGTGAACAATATTATTTTTGCGGTTTTCGAATATTATGAGTGGCTAAACACCCTTGTTATGGGGCTGTAGCTACAGATTGATTGTTGAGTATTAATGGTTTTTGAATTAATTCATGGTTATCGTTTTTAAGTTACTTTTATCTTCTTGTTTTAGTATTTCTTGATTGGCCATCATAGAGATAAATATCTTGTCTACTCTTAAAATCGGGAGAGGCTAAGGTAGATAGACCAAAGAATAGAGAAAGCTTGATCCTCCATTAAGTTGAGTTGATTTGTTTTTAGGAGTGACGCCCGGACGAACACCTAGCTTAGTTATAAAACAAGATGAAAAGTAAATGCTCGCCAATTATAACTGTCTATCCCCGCTCAACGATGTAGTTAGACAACTAATTGGAGTAGGCGATTAGAGGTTGGGAGATCATAATCATATAATTAACCCTATGAATCAACAACTTGATAACGTAAATTAGTTCATTGCCTGAGATACGATACACGAAATCCAATGCATGCTGCAGCCCTAGAATTGTCTTTTACTTGCTTAAAACATCACCTTGAAGTCGTTCACATTAGTTGTTTTATTTATTGCATAAGTTGTAGTAGTAATCAACAAAGTTCAAACTCTTTTAGAAGTTAGTTTTATCTAATTGTGGAATTAAGATAGTGAATATAAGTTGATCATAAGTCCCTTCAAAATGAAAACTCGTTTCTAAAGAAACCATATTACTTGCACGACCGCGTACTTGCGTGTGCAATTCGGAGCAACAAGTTTTTGGCGTTGCTGTCGAGGACTTAGGAATTGATTTATATTTGATTTTCTTAAGTCTACAATTAGATTGTTCAAGTGTTAATAACTTGATCTTAGCTCTTGTATATTGCAGGCACTCTATTCTCAAGTATGGCTCGAAAAGGGGATTTTGTCGAACCAGACGACAAACTTGGAAGAGCCCTTCGACTATGAAGAAAGCTGGTGAATCAAGAACATCAGCAAGAATTGGGACTAGGTCTCCTGAAAGATATTGAGGGTGACCACGGAGAAAACATGAACAACGAAGGTCAAGTACCCCCGATTATACCGGCAAGACTAGTTCGTGATATGGTAGTCCCACTCACAGCCAATGTGGTGTCTAGTATACGAAAACCACCACCTAGTGGCAGATTTGAGCTGAAACAGAACACGGTACACCTTATCCACGCAATGGGACAATTCACCGGTCTCCCTCACGAGGATCCTCAAATCCACATTAGGAACTTTTTGGAGATAAGCGACACATACACCCCGAATGGCATTTCATCGGACTATGTAAGGTTGACTCATTTTCCACACTTGTTATTGGGAGCCACCCGGCAGTGGTTAGATTTAGAGCCACCAAATTCCATCACTACATGGGATTATCTATCAAAAAAGTTTTGAGTCGATTCTTTCCATTAGGCAAAACTGCACGGTTGAAAAGTGAAATATTGAGCTTCAAGCAGAAAAATGGGGAGGATATGTATCAAGCATGGGCTCATTTCAAACAATTGTTGAATGCTTGTCCCCATCACTACCAGGATATTGAGGTACTTGTTCACACTTTCTTTGAGGGTTTGGATTATAATGCGTGAGTACTTATTAATAGTGCAGCAAGTGGATAAGGTTTAGCCAAAAACCATGAGGAGCTATTTGAACTCCTAGATGGACTCTCGGAAGGAAACCCCATTTGGGATGGGGAAGTGCCAAGGACCACAACACAAAGGGATACAGGAATTTTAGATGTGGATCAAGCTACCGCAATAAACGCAAAACTAGATGCAATGAACCATAACATAACCATGCAGTTCAAACAAATTGCCCTAAATCAAGCACCAGTAAATGATATACAACAATCAATAGTTTGGTGCGGAGTATGTGGTAGTGGAGCACATGACATGACACAGAATCATGTGAAGCAAATTTGGATTTAGTTAACTATGTAGGCAATGCACAAAGAGGCGGAGGTCAAAGTTTTGGCAATACCTATAACTCTAGTTGGAGAAAGCATCCTAACTTCTCATGGGGTGGAAACCAAAACCAAGTGCAAGGGTCTAACCAATAACGATCACAAGGAATGGGGCAGCGATATCAAAATACTAGCCAAGGTGGAAATTCGAGTGCACCAAAAAGGGGGATGAAGAGTTACTCCAAAAGCTAATGACAGAAATCGGTACGAAGATAAACGCAAGGATATATAAGAAAAATGAGAACATAAGGAACATCTAAATGTCCCAAATGAGTCTGGAAAAATAAGTTGCGCAAGTGGCTAATTCACTAAACTTGTGTCCTCAAGGAGGTTTGTCTGGTGACACTGAACCCAACCCTAAGCAATTGAATGTTGTGAGTACCAGAAGTGGGCCACAACAAGAGGAACTAGCTCCAAAGAAGAGAGATGCTGAGGTGGTCAATAAAGAAAATAAACAAGAAGAGGTGGTAAAGAACTCCAATGTTGAGAAGAATGTTCCTCTAATGAAACCACCCCCTCCATTTCCACAAAAGTTCAGAAAGAAGAATGAAGATGAATGCTTCGGTAAGTTTCTATCCCTCTTTAAATAGGTTCACATTAACCTGCCTTTGGTTGATATTTTACAGAGAATTCCTAAGTATGCCAAGTATGTAAATGAGATAGTGGCAAACAAGAGGAGGCTCACGGAGTATGAAACAGTAGCACTTACTGAGGAGTGCAACTCTTGAATTCAGAATATACTACCCAAGAAGTTGAAGGATTCGGGTAGCTTCATGGTTCAAATAACAATTGGGCAAAGTGTACATGCCTGGGTTTTATGTGATTTGGGTGTGAGCATTAATCTTATGCCGACATCCTTATACAAGAAACTTGGGTTGGGGAGTCCGAAACCAACCAGTGTTATTATCCAACTAGCTGATGGATCCATTGCTATGAAGAGTTGTCCACCATTACTGTTATAGACGTTGCAGTAGAATCACAATTCATTGCTTCTAAGAATCCCTTGGAAAGAGTCCTAATAGGACATGACACAGAGGAAGATACTGAAGATTAATAGATAGCGTCTTGTTTGAATTTGGCAGTTATTGGAACACACATAGGTAGAGTAGAATCATTGGATCGTGAATTGGGGCCTCCGCCCAAACCCTCAATTCAAGAAACAACTAAATTAGAGTTGCAATTTCTGCCTGCTCACCTAAGGTATGCGTATTTGGGTATTAATGAAACCTTACCCGTAATACTTTCTACAGAATTATCTGAAACACAGGTTGATGCGACATTGAGAGTCTTAAAGCGAAGGAAGAGAGCTATTGGGTGGAAGATGGCAAATATCCATGGGATTAGTCCGACGTTATGTATTCACAAAATATATATGGATGAGGATCACAAACCAAGTGCACAACATAAACGTAGACTAAATCCCTTGATGAAAGAAGTGGCAAGAAAGGAAGTAATAAAGTGGTTAGATGTTTGAATCGTGTACCCAATTTCTAATAGCAAGTGGGTAAATCCTGTTCAGTGTGTCCTGATTAACATTTCAAGCACACCTCATCCAATTCTAGGTGCAAGCGATTGTTAAGCAGTATAAAATCCATCGAAGAGTTGGGGTCAAACCCACATGGAGAGGCACGTGTTCAAATTCAGTTATGAAGTACAAATGTGATCTAAATAGCTATAGGAATAGAAATTAAAAAAAATTACAACGTAAAAAGGGGGTGAAAACAAATGTCAGATGGGGGTTTTGGCTTGCAATTATCAGCTATAACGCTGTCAAAGAACGATGAAATAACAATATAGTGAGGAATTCTCGGGATGTGATCAATTATAGGCAAATTTCTCTATATGGGTAATTGAAAGTACTAATAAATAGCTAACTATTAGTGGGTAGGCTGGGCTATTAGTGAAATAGCTTTCTCTTAAACAACTACTTCGATTCAAGTGATTTCTCTCGAACATCAACAAGCTTAACAGATAAGAACAACCCACAACCTTAATACACCCTCTCTCTCGAGCAAGATGGATAGTATTTGTGTCTGGGATTCACTCTTTCGAGCTGAACCCACATCAACCCAATACCTACAAATTATTAATCAAAAGCTTTGGTTCAAAAACCTCTTTCTCAAGCAAGCTAAGAACTCAAAGTTAGAACTGCATTTGCAACTACAATTCATAAATAAAAACACAGCTAATGATTAAACCCACTTCAATATAGCACTTAAATTAGTAATAAACAATACCATAAGCTAATTCAACCCATAATCACATAATCACACCCCAAGAATTGAGGTTTTAGCCACACATCATAAAAATAGAAAAACAGTTACCAAATGCATTAGCCATGATCTGGGTAAGAGTCCCCAAGCCTTTACAATGATTTCTAAGAATGAAATTCAAAAACCCATTGCAAATCCTCCAAAAGTGTACCATTCAAACTTAAAAATTCAGAGAAAACTCTAAGTCTATGATGGGACTATAATATCTGGGAGAGAACTCCTCAAAATTACATTTAAAATCCAATTTATAGTTTCACAAAATTTGGCCTAAAAAGCCATTAGGCGAGGTAAGTTGGGATCCCCGAGTGGTTAAGAGATATTCCTTTTTCTCTCTTCCATCGCCTTTACATATTGGTTCTCAGGATCCGTAAGTCCTTTAACTTTGGGCGATCCATTTTTCATGGCGAAACCGATCGGCGAATCACCGACTTCCCATTTCTATCGCCGACTTGGTTTCTTCCTTCAGAGCTGACACGCTAGAACTTTAGGCTGTCTGAAGAGCCACTCGGCAGGTCGCTGAGTGGGCTTGGCGATTACCAGGAATGCTCTTCTTCACTTCATCAGCTTGTTTTGTTCCTTTTTTTTTACTGTCAGTGTCCTTACTTTGATCCTTAGTCCACATACCTGAAAATCCAGGCTTTAACATCAGTTTATAGCATAAATTAGGAATTTGAGGACACTAAAACTATCAAAACAAAGCCCTAAATTAGTTCAAATCTCTGACTCATTAACACCCCCAACTTAAACTTTTGTTTGTCCTCAAGTAAAACTCAAGATCAACATATCAATAAGGATCTACAAATAGTGTTGCGTAAGACTCAACATAAATGCACAAAACAAGGTTCAAATTACTCAAACAATGATCAATTGTGCACTCAAAGATTCAAATTGTAACTCACCATTATCAAAGATGCTCAAGTTCACAATACTTGCTTCAAATGCAAGTTTAAGCTCAACAAAGGTACTCAAATGCCCTTACAACAAAGATGATTCCATATTCACACAAAATTTCTAAATAATTTAAAGTCCTGGAATCACATACAATTCTCACACTCACAAAGATGAACACATACATGACTTTACCCATATGTTTGCCCTTATTTTCCAATCAATATTGGTTTCAGCTCGCTCAGGATTACAAAGGTATTTTCAAGGCTTGTAACGTGGCTAAGTGTAAATGTATGGTCATTTAGGCATAGTGGCTTCTACCTTCATGAAGTATGGCCTGAACATCACTTTCTTCCTCTTATTTATCATTTCAAACATGTTCAAAATCCACCCCATTATTCAAATTCATATGAACCACATTATACCCCATTTCTTTAGCAATAATCACTACTTTATTTCACAACTTTTTCGGTCTTTTTTATTTTCTTTCTTCTTTTACATTTCCTTTTTTTTTTTACATGAAGGGGTTCCATCTTTTTAAAGTAATCACAAAACGGGGGATTTCTCACACTTCTTGACTTTCCTTCTCCTTTCACCACAATCCCAACTTAGGCTTTTGGCCTAAGTTGGCTATTCAAGCAAACCATACTCCATGAATGTTATAGGTGAATGGATAAAGAGAGGTCACAATTGCTCAAGTTTCTTCCAAGAAAAGGGTAAGGCTCAAAAGGTGCCAAACAAGGTTCACACATCTCACAAGGTTGGCCACAAAAGAAGTATATTGTCAAATTGGTTCACTCTTCAAAATTCTTGCCTAAGATCATTTCAAGCGCTTCCATCACTCAATCAACTGGACTAACGAGACAAATTCTAGGTGTCATCACACACAATGTTCCAAGTAATCTCATCACACAAGGCATTGGTACCAATGTCAAACAAGACTCCACATTTTCTACCTAGCGTGCAATGTTCATCACGAGAGACTCATTCGACAACTGGCTAGTCACAACGAGATGCTAAAAGTTCACATATTGCCTATGTAACTTTGTTTGCCTTATCTAGCCGTACATTCATTTTTTTCAATTAGGAGCACTATTCAAGTCATCGGTATTGAACACAACCGACACTCAAATTCGCACAAGAACAACCACACAAAAGAGGTGGCAAAATTAAGTTAGGCTCAAAACCATTTTCATTTAAAACAATGGGCCACAAGCTCAAACATCCGTAATATCAAAATTCAACAACCAAGAAATATATATCAATAAACCAATATTCACAAAATAGTCACAAGACAGGAGATGCGTATGGGAATACCTCACCCCATCCAACAAAAATAAGCAGTTGTCCTTTACCTAAAACAAAATAAAGTATAACAAAATAATAGAGAGGGAAGGAAAGAATCATCCTGCTAGGCTAAGCCTGGGTGAAGTCTATATCTCAGTCATTTCATTTGTCTGGGCATCAGTGCCCGGGGTCACACTCTAAAGTTAGGAATCAGTGCCTGCTGTCTCGTCAGCCTTGGCTCCACTAGAGCCTACCACAGAAATATCTCTCAAGGAGGCCTGTCTAGCTGTCTCGAACATGGCACCCTCTAGATCGGCAAGGTCCTCATAAACAACCTCATCTCTCACCTCAAGCTGCTCCTCATCTGTCTCAGCCTCAGACTCAACAGCAGCAACATCAGCCCTAGTGTCATCTCCGGTGGTAGCCGGAGGTACCTCAGCACAGGCTGGAACATCAACACTCGAATCATCTGGGATCTCCATCGTCCCAAATAGCGAAGTGAAGTTTGTAGACATCAGATGGCCCACATCCTTCCTCAGCTCAGAAAAATCAGATTTCAAAGCCGTAACTGCATCAGTAACACTCTCACAAACCTCTACTCTCGTTGTGAGGGCATCAATAGAAGCCCTGAGAGGTGTCAGTGCAGCATTAATAGCTTGTTCAATCATCTAGGGGACTTTAGCCTCTAGTCGGAAAGCACGCACATCGGCAGAATAGGCTAGGTGCCTCATCTTGAGAAGCATGGCCTGAGTGATCGGAGGCCTAGAGGTGGAAGTGCCAGTAGCAGACCTAGTGGGAGGGGGAGCAGAGGAAGTACTCGGAGTGCTAGAAGGAACGGAGTTAGAGGTACCTGAAGGCCTAGAGGTCGGAGTAGGCAAGACTGCCTCTTAGGTATTGTATCAACATCAATCTTCGTAGATGTATCTACCGGAGCTGCTCTCCTTATGTCGGCCTCATCCCATGTGTACTCGGCTTCAATACGCCGAATGTCTGTAGAAGATGTGGGTGTGATCTCAACATCCCTATCCTCATATCGAGGAACACTGGCCCGACGATATAGCTCGGTGATTAACACCAAAAATAACAGTGATGTCTATTTCTATTTAGACCTCATGACCATCTCTTACTTAATAATCAACCCCAAATTTATCCTCTTCCTAGCTATGATAGACCCAAGGCAGGTCTCCTTTGGATGGCAGAGAATGGAATCATTCTGTGATGGCATGACTGTGTTGATGATGAAGCCAAACCAGTACCAAGCTATTATGTTTAGGTCCTTCTTCTCTATTGGCGCTCAGGCCTCAATCCACCTCGGGGTGGTGTCATAAATCAAGAGGTCTAGCCAATCCTTCAGGTCATCTAGAGTGTTTGTAGTAATCATACTCTGGTACTCGTGCTGAAAGTTTGTAGCCCTCTCAAACACAATGTTTATGTCATTGCTTCTGCATCTCACTTTCCTCCCTCGGACCATAACAAACTCCACTGGTTTGAAGGCACTGACCTTCTTTTTCCCCTTGAAGTACCAAATCACTGTAAGCAGCATAAAACTCTCGGACCCATGTAGGAATGTATGGGACACGGGGCCTGGTGAAGACCTCTGTCCCACACTGTTGGATGCCTGTCCACTACACCATCTGTGGACAATCTCTTCTCTTCCAAGATGGTCCTCAATATCTTGGCCTTTAGTCAGTTAAGTAGCCGGGGAGGAGGACCCTAAACTGGTGGTGCTGGAACCACCATCTGTGCTGGAGCTGGCACTAAATCTGAATCATGATGAGCTTTGGAACGAAGCTCTGGTCACAGGACCTGTAGTAACTGATTATCCTTAGTCTCATAGAATGAAGCTTGAGAATCAAATGACTCTCCCTCACTGCCGGAGTTGTATTCTGGTGTCTCATTTATGGGCGCTTTTCCCTTTCCTCCCTTAGGAGGTAACTTTTTGCCCTTTGCGCTGAAAGCATCTGCTTCCTCATTTATCACAATCTCGCGTGCCCACTTTCGGGGCTGCATGCCACTATCCTTTAAGTTTTTTCTATCCATTTCTTCAAAACACATAGAAATATGTTAGAAATAGTTCACAAAAAATGCAGAATTTCAGTTGCAGAAAGATTGGCCGAACCATTCGGTGAGTCGCCAGTCACTTAGGCGAGCCAAATCGGGCTCGCCGAAAGTACCAATGCAAAAATTTTCAGAAATCAAGAAAGGTTGGCGATGTTCAGGGCCATTCGGCGAGCTAAAAGTAGCTCGCCAAAATTTATAGTGTATTTTAGAGGTTAGGGGCGCAGAAAGGAGATCAAGAAAACCTTTCGGCAAGTCGCCGAGTGAACTCGGTAAGCTCAGGATTCCCGCCAAAAGTTACAGAACAAACTCAATTGAAATTAAGGGTAATCTGAAGTGGACTTCGTCAAACCGCCGCACCACTCGGTGAGCTCGATGTAGCTCGCCAAACGGCCTAACGTGCCAGTTTTCAACCTCATTTCCCAAAATCAAGCCCACAACCCCCGAATTCAAAATCAAACACATACACTATTAAATTAACACTAGACCCATACTATCCATGCCCTCAGGGTACTCAGACTTCCCCCAATTTTGCCAAAATTGGCCCTTTGATGACTTTTGCCCTTAAGAATGACGTCAAACGCTCCATCATTCGGCAAATTACATCATTTGGCACAATTTGGGGTTATTTAGACTTTACTCCACTAGAGCCATTACAATGACACCGCAACCCAATAATTAGACTCGATTTAACAAGCAAGAACACGGGAATCGATCAATTTAAAGAATTTAGGCGCATATTTAAACAAATTTTGGGTAATCTAACACATTAAAGACAATTATACTAATTACCCAACACGAAACAACAACAATGTTACCTATTGCATTTGATTTCAACCACAAAATTAAAGTATGGGGTTCAGAAAACCAACCTTAATGCCGAATTTCAAATTTGAATAGCTAGGTGGCAAAGTTCCACAATTCCGAAGGTTAATTTCACACAAAAAATGGTTACAACAATAAAAAATGTAAGATTTAAAATTTGGGTGAGAAATTACGAGAGTTAGAAATGAGAGAAGATGAAGGATTTTGAAATTTTAAACCATTTGACCTTTAAAACCTTTCAGTTCGTGGCACCTTCAGCGAAGTAAGTTGTGCTCACCGAACCACTCGGCGATGTGCCTAGTGGTTTTTTTCTCGCCGAGTTTTACAGGATTCTCAGCAATTTTGGGGGTTCAAATGGCGGACAAACTCGAGCTCGCCGACCTATTCGACGAGTTGCCGATTAAGCATTTAGCCCGTTGACATTTACAAAGTTCCCTTAAGTCTTGGTGGTTTCAACGGCGGTTCAAGTCGAGGCTCGCCGACCTGTTTGGCGTGTCACTGACTAGACTTTGACTTGCCAAACTACCTATTTTCCAACATTCTTCACTTTTCAACCTGCACAATCAACACCCGTTATTCAAAATCAAATACTAAAGCATTAAAAACTTGGGCTGCCTCCCAAGAAACACCTTAGTTAATGTCGTGGCACGACGAGGATACCAAATCAAGCTTCTTTTTTGGGGTTTGCCATTGTGTCACTAGGCAGCCCCCATGGTTGTCTTGATTCAAATGAGATGAAATTTGACCCATTTGGGTCTCCAACTACTTAATAGAGACTGAGTGAGAGGTCACCATCTAATTGGGAGTTGAGACATCCTCTTTCATCTCTTTCAACACTTTGTCTGACCCTTCAACTTTGTTGAGAATGCATGAGAGAATATTTTCTGTACGACCACCTTCAGATTCCTTGGGCTTTTGACGCTCATGGAGAGGAATGTACCTATCCTTGTCCCCCTCTCTTTCCTTCTAGGTAGCATTACGATAATGCAATCTCTGTCACGGTCTTTACAGCCATTATCTCTATTCCAACCTTGATTTCCACCTGGTCTTGGGTAGTTTGTACGATAACCCCCTCCTTGATTGGCTAGGAAGTTCACTTCCTTATTGTACAACGCTTCAAATTGTGCTTCATCGGGGTTTACTGCACTAACACCCACAACATTAACACTTTTAATACCAACACCCTTGACATTTTTAGCCAAGATATCCAGTTGGGTCATCATTTTGGCCATGTTTTGGTCTCTCTCTTGATCATTTTTGATCTGCTCTTTTGTCATTCTAAAAGTCAAAAGAGAGACTTGGTCTTTATGAGTGTACCATGCCCTATTGATCTTGGTCGTGCAATCAAGGAGTTAAGACACTACTTCATAGGGTTGTTGCATTATACCACCAGGAACAAGTTGATCAACAACTCCTTTGTTCACCGAGTTGAGGCTCCTATAGAAGTATTGCAACTGCACATCATTTGGAAGTCCATGATTTGCGCATTACAACACCAACATCTTAAACCTTAGCCACATCTCATGGATTGGCTCACCTTCCAACCGTTTAAAACCTTAGATGATATATCTGAGTATCATCATCTTCGATTGGGGGAAGAATCTTACTTGGAATGTTGTGATCAGCTCATCCCAAGAGGTGATGGAGTCCCTTGGTAACTCAGATAACCATTTGGTAGCTTCACCCAATGGGAACAACCTAAGACAAACTGATTCTTGGGATATGTTCTTAAATGGGAACGGACCACAAATGTCCATGAAGTTATGAATATGCTCATGGGGATCCTCATGAGCCAGCCCCCCAAATAGTCCTTTCAATTGTAGGAGCCGAAGCATTGTGCTGGTGATGTGAAACATAGCGTTTCCTTCAGCCGGAGGTAGGCGAATGGCACCAACACCACCCAATTAGATTGGGTCATTTACATCATTGAGGTTCCCAATATCGTCTTGGTGGCCCCCTTGGCTACCATTACTCCCGTTTACGCTCATTTCTTCCTCTGTTTAACACAAGCAACACAAAACAAAAACTAAAGTAAGTCGATTCAACTACAACAAAAAAGATCACAATTCAACTTCAATAAAAGAATTTCTAAACAACACCACTCCCCGGCAGCGGCATTTTGATTAATGTTTCAAGCACACCTCATCCATTTCTAGGGGCAAATGATCATTAAGTAGTATAAAACCCAACAAAGAGTTGGGGTCGAACCCACAGGGAGCAGTATGTGTTCAAATTTAGTTATGAAGTACAAATGTGATCTACATAGCTATAAGAATAGAAATTATCAAAAAATACAAGTAAAAAAAAATAAAAAAAGGGTGACAACAAATGTCAGATGGGGGTTTTGGCTTGCAATTATCAGCTATAACACAGTCAAACAATAATGAAATAATAATATAAAGAGGAATTCTCGGGATGTGATCGATTATAGGTAAATTTCGCTATATGGCTAATTGAAACTACTAATAAATAGGTAACTATCAGTGGGTAGGCTGGGCTATCAGTGAAAAAACTCTCTTGAACAACTACTTCGATTCAAGTGATTTCTCTCGAACATCAACAAGCTTACCAGATAAAAACATCCAACAACCTTAATACATCCTCTCTCTCGAGTAAGTTGGATAGTATTTGGGTTTGGGATCCACTCTTTTGAGCTGAACCCACGTTAACCCAATACCTACAAATGATTAATCAAAAGCTTTGCTTCAAAAACCTCTTTCTCAAGCAAGCTAAGAACTCAAAGTTAGAACTACATTTGCGACTACAATTCATAAATAAAAGCACAACTAATGGTTAAATTCACTTCAATATAACATTTAAATTAGTAATAAACAATACCCATAAGCTAATTCAAACCATAATCACATAATCACACCCCAAGAATTGGGGTTTTAGCCACACAACATAAAAATGGAGAAACGATTACCAAATGCATTAGCCATGATCTGGGTAAGAGTCTCCAAATCTTTACAATGATTTCTAAGAATGAAATTCAAAAAAGCACTTGCAAATCCTCCAAATTGTATAATTCGAACTTAAAAATTCAGAGAAAACTCTAAATCTAGAATGGGAGCTGTAATTTCTGGGAGAGAACTCCTCAAAATTGCATTTAAAATCCAATTTATAGTTTTACAAAATTTGTCTTGAAAAGCCATTAGGCGAGGTAAGTCGGGATCACTGAGTGGTTCAGCAATCCGCCCTTTGCTCTCTTCCATTGCCTTTTCACTTGGTTTCTTCCTTCAGGGTTGGCACGCTGGAACTTTAGGTGGTCTAAATATCCACTCGGCGGTTTGTTGAGTGGTCTTGGCGATTAATAGGAGTGCTCTTCTTCACTTCTTCAGCTTGTTTTGTTCCTTTTTGACTGTTAGTGTCCTTATTTTGCTCCTTAGTCCACATATTTGTAAATCAAGGCTTTAACATCAGTTTATAGCATAAATTAGTCATTTAAGGACACTAAAACTATCGAAACATAGCCCTAGATGAGTCCAAATCTCAGACTTTTCATGTCCCAAAGAAGGAAGGTATGATAGTTGTGAAGAATGAGAAAAATGAGTTGATCCCCACTAGAACTATCACTGGATGGAGAATTTCCATGGATTACCGAAAGCTTAATGAGGTTATGCAAAAAGATCACTATCCTGTCCCTTTCATTGATCATATGACGGACCATTTAGCAGGGCATGAGTATTATTGCTTCTTATATGGTATTCTGGATATAATCAGATTTTGATTGCGCCTGAAGATAAGGAGAAGACCACATTCACTTGTCCTTATGGTACACATGATTTCAAACGCATGTCATTTGGACTTTGCAATGCGCCGGTGACTTTTCAAAGGTACATGATGGTCATTTTTCATGATATGGTGGAGGACTTTGTAGAGGTGTTCATGGATGATTTCTCAGTCTTTAGAGGTATGTCTCTGGAATCTTGATAAAGTACTTGCTAAATGTGAAGACAGAAATTTAGTTCTCAATTAGGAGAAGTGTCACTTCTTAGTTCGAGATGGCATAGTATTAGGTCACAAGGTGTCAAAGTTTGGACTAGAAGTAGATAAAGCCAAGGTGGAAGTTATTGAAAAATTTCCCTCTCCTGTCTCTGTAAAAGGGGTGCAAAGTTTCCTTGGACACACAGGTTTTTACCAGAGATTCATCAAGGATTTTTCCAAGACTGCAAGACCGATGTGCAGTCTCTTGGAGAAGGAGGTGAATGTGAGTTTGAAGAGACGTGTTTGAAGGATTTTGAGGTATTGAATAGGAACTTAATTGAAGCTCTAATCTTGATTGATCCTAACTGGGAGTTACCATTTGAACTCATGTGTGATGCAAGCACTATAGCCGTGGGTGCAATATTGGGACAAATAAAAGATAAACTGTTCTACATTTGGGATGAACCATTGTTTGTTCAAGCAAGGAGTGGATTGGGTGCTAAGAAGATGCATTCCGGCATATGAGGTAAAGAAAGTACTCAAAAGTTGCCATGCAAGCCCATATGGAGGACACCATGGAGGAGAGCGAGCAACGCACAAGGTACTACAATTTGGTATCTTTTGGCCCTCATTGTTTAAAGATTATATTGCTTATGTGAAGGGATGTGATCAATGCCAAAGGTTAGGTACTATATTGAGAATACATGATGCCACTAAATAACATTCTTGAAGTGGAAATCTTTGATGTGTGGGGTATTGACTTCATGGGTCCCTTCCCACCATCTAGTGGAAACCAATATATTCTTGGTGGCTATTGATTATTGATGTTTGCATAATCAATACACAACTTCCGATGTAAGTGTCTACGATCGTACAATAGTTTAGTAACCCAACCAAGGGTTGGGATCGTTCCCGCGAGAGTGGTTTTGAGAATTAATAGAAAAATAAAATCTAGTTCTAACTAGTCATGGCTAAATACATTAACGATTAAAAACATTTTAAATTAAAGGGGGACACAAGAGTGTCAATTAACAATGGGGTGGGGTGGGGTGGGGGGGGGGGTTTGTCACAAGTAAGTAAAAACAACAAAATAAACAAGGATTTCTAAGTAATGAGAGGGGATCCTTGGGATGTGACGGGAATACGGGTTAAGCTAGATTATTGGGTGCATGATTTCGATAGAAGATTCATAGAATAATTGTGACTAGGCTAAACTTTAAGGGAGATAAGCTCTCTGTCGAGCAACTTACCCCGTTTCAAATGCGTTCCTCCCGGACACCAACTTGCCGTATGAAGACCAGCCTACGCCTTAACCCACTCACTCTCTCGAGCTGAGTGTGTGGGAATGAGACTAGGATTCACTCTCTTGAGCTAAACCTCATGTCAACCCACTCCCACCGGCCATCAATTTAGTAGTTTTAGTTTTACGACCTCTCTCTCGAGAAAGCCAAAAACATATAAATAAACTTGTATTTGCAACTATAAATTCATTAAATTCATCCACAAATACTAAATGAAATCACAATCAAACTACGATTAAACTATCAGCAAGCAAGGCCCAACAATTATCTTAACCCATATTCGCTAAATCACACCCCAAGAATTGGGGTTTTTAGCCACACATGTATAAGAGATAGAAATTTATACCAAATTGAGCTCTCATTCAACTGGGTATGAAGATTTAATTCTTGATACAGGCCAAAATTGAAGAATCCAAGAGACCCAAATCCAAATCTTGAAGATGAAACCCTTTGGATCTTCAAGTTATCAAAACCTTCTCAAACTTAGAGCAAAAATATCAAAAAGTACTATTCTATATGAAATTATAATAATTGTTCCACACTTAAAACTACAACTCTAATTAGTATTTATAGTCTTCACAGATTTGTACTGTAGCGGATCATTCGGCTTTGTTAGTCAGAATCGCCGATCAACTCGGCGATTCACCTTTTGGTGTAGTTCACCGCCATCTTGCACCAACCTTTAGTATTGTCGTGATCTGGGTCATTAGGCGACATGGTACTACTTCGCAGAACTTCTCGGCGATGCGCCAACTACTCCCTTTTTCCACCAACTTGATCATTTCCTTCAAGGCTCAGCAAACTGGAACAAAAGGCGAAGTAAGACCCTTCGGCGACTCGCCAAGTGGAATCGGCGATCCTCAGGCCTTCATTTCTTTGTTCTTTTAAGCCTATTCATTCCTTTTTGCGACATAGTGTCCATGCTTTCCTTCACACTTCAAATACCTAACACTTAAGGGTTTTCATCAGATATTAAGATAAAATAAGCATTTGAGGACACAATTTCTATTAAAATATAGCCCTAAATGAGTCCAATTTGTGGACTCATCAACACCACCAACTTAAACTTTTGCTTGTCCTCAAGTAAAACTCAAGTTCAGCAGTTCAATAAGGATGTCTCAAACAGTGCTACACAAGACTCAATTATGAATGTACACAACAAGACTCAATTTATTTATGCAAGGATCAATTGTGTACTCAAAGATTCAAGTTGTGACACACCATTACCAAGGATTCTCAAGCTCACAATACTTGCTTCAAATGCAAGTTCAAGCTCAAAAAAAAGCCTTCGAATGCCCTCACACAAATGATGATTCCATTTTCACACACAAAAGCATAATCAATTTAAAGTTCAGGAATCAGATACAACGTTCACACTCACAAAGATGAACACAATGCATGCTCTCACCCATAGGTTTGCCTGTATTTTCCAATCAACATTTGTTTCGTCTCTCTCAAGATCACAAAGGTCTTGATAAGGCTTGTAACGGGGCTGAGTGCAAAGGTATGATCATTTAGGCTCAGTGACTTTTATCTTCATGAGATGTGATATTCACAATACTTCCTTTCCTTTTCCTTCATCATTTTTGCTAGTGCTCATAAGTCATCCCATTATTCACTTCCCATGGATTGTTTGGAAACCCCATTTCTTTGGTACTTTATTACACAACTTTCTTCTTCATTCTTTTTATTTTCTTTTTCTCTTTCTCTTTTCTTCTTTTTCTTTTTTATATGGAGGGGTTCCATTTTTCTCAACACCATAAGTTAGAGGAGATTTTCCTTGCATTTCTTGACTTTCCCTTTTCTTTTCACCACACCCCCAACTTAGGCATTTGGCCTAAGTTGGCTATTCAACTAACCACAAATCAAGAGGACTATGGGTAATGGATAAAGAAAGGTCTAGTTTTCATCAAGTTTATTTCAAAGAAAGGTAAGGCTCAAAGGGTGTTCAAGAGAGAATCACACACTCACAAGGTAGGTCACAAAAGCGGTATATGTCGAATTGGTTCACACTCTTCGAAGTTTCCTAAGATCATATCAAGAGAAAGTCTTACTTAGTCAACCGGACCAACAGGGCAAATTCTAGGTGTTGTCATGCATGGTTCCAGGTAAGCTTATCACACAAGGCATCGACACTTAAGTCAAAAAAGACTCCACACTTATGCTAGTGTGCAACGGTCATCACAAGAGAATCGATTTGATAAATGGCTAATCGCAATGAGATGCAAAGAGTTCACATATTATCTATGAAACTTCATTTGACCTCATCGTAGCCGTACATTCATGTTCATTCGATTGTAAGCACTATTCAAGTCATCAGTATTGATCAAAACTGAGACTCAAATTTGCCAAGGAACAGTCACATTCAAGAGCATATAAAGGGTGGTAAAAAGGTGCAAAAAATTCAAAATTTTTCGGAGGGGATGTCATTTTGCAATTTAAAATAAAAGGAACCACAAGCTCAAACATCTATAGAAAAGCAGTATTAACACAATTTTAAACAGAACAACCCAAATATAAACACAAAACACAAACAAAATAAGCACACAAAAGGTGTGGGCCTCACCCCACCATAAACAAAAACATTTGTCCGCAAATGCAAATAAGATTATCTAAGGTTTAAAAATAACGAAAGAGAGAGAGGGAGGTAAAGAGGGGATCCTGTCTAAGCAGTTGCTCTATCTGTCCGGGTCTCCGTGTCTAGGGTATCAACTAGGCCTCGAGCTTTCGTATTGTGGGTAACACCAGAAGGACTAGCTCCACTAGAGATAACACAAGGAGTGTCTGCCATGGAAGCCTATAAAACTGCATTTATCATAATTGCTTCAAACTCTATCAGGTCCTTGTCTGGAGCTTTCGCAGTTTCCTCGAACATTTCCTCATCTGTCTCTTCCTCTAACTCCGGCTTAACTGTCTGCTCAATTCTATCCTCATTTCTGATAGTGGCTGAAGGTATTTCTGGCATATTTGGAATATCCGCCATTCTGAAAACCATGCACAGATCGGTGGCCTTCAACTGATCCATATTATTTCTCAGAGTAGTAATAACGGATTTTAATATTGTCACTTCATTTGTAGCCCCCTGGTCATGCTCACACATCACTGTTCTAGCCTCAAAGGCATCAATGGTAGCTTTTATTGGTGTCACAGCATCAGTCAGGGCAGTCTGAATCATACCAGGGATGGAAGTTTCGAGTTTGGCTGCTCGATGATCTGCAGAATAGGCAAGTTGTCCCATCCGAATTAATGATGCCTGGGTGATCGAAGTTTGGAAGACAGCAACAACAATGGGTTCGGGGGGCAGTGCAATAATAGAAGAGCCTGGAGTGTCAGAGGAAGTGGATGTAGTTGTACTTGAAGGCCCAGGGACCAGAGTAGGCAAAGATGTCTTTGCATGTCTGGATTTAGTGGACTGTGCTTCCTTCTACTTCTTCTCCACCTGATCTTTAAGATAGTCAGCTTCTATTCTCCGAATATCAGTGAAGGATGTGAGAATTACCTCCAAATCTTTCTTTGCATCTCTAGATACTCGAGCCTGTTTGCACTGTTCAGTGATCAACACTGGGAAGGAAAGTGAGGTCAGGTGCTGCCTTGCACGCCTAAGCATCTCTGATGCAATGATCCGTCCCAAGTTTAGCGTTGTTCCCTTAATGAGACAACCTAGGCAGGCTACTTTTGCATGGCGAAGGATAGATTCATTCTATGAAGGCATAATCATGCTACTGATGAAGCCAAACCAATATCTTGCAGCCACATTTAGGTCCTTTTTTTCGATAACTGCCCCAGTCTCAACTCACTTTGGTGTACCATCGAATATCAATGGGGCCAACCATGCTTTCATACTTTCCAGTGATGTTATTCTGATCATGATTTGATTGTTGTCCTCGAGTGTCACGGTGCACCCCAAAACAACATTTATAGTAGGAGGGTCGTAGTGCACTTTCTTTCCCTGACAACTACATAGTCAATCGATTCAAATTTTGATACCGGTTTCTTCCCATGTGGTATCAATGCACTGAACGCACTGTAGAACTCTCTGACCCAGCTTGAAACATATAGGCCACGGGGCTTTGTGAAAATCTAGAACTTATGCGATTTCAGACATCTCACAATCTTTGGATACCTATCAATTACTCCATATGTGGAGAGACGTTTTTCTTCAAGAATTTTCCTTAATCCCTCCATCTTCAATCTGTTTATTAACTTAGGAGGAGGACCCTGTATTGGCGAAGCCAACACTATTGCTTGTTCTGGGAATGGGGGAATAGGAGTGGTCAGCAGAGGCTTCTGGATCCTAGATGGATCATTAAATTTTTTAGATCCTAACTTAGCTCTCTGTGCCATTATCAGCTCATCATCATCATAGGCTGTGCTTTGGCTTTCTTGTTGTTCATCATTACTCCCAAAAGTAGTGAGATAAGTGTCATAAATGCCCTTGCTGTCAGAGTTGATCTCTGGTGATGTCGGTGCCTTGCCTTTTTTTCTCCCCTTTTTACCAATTGTGGAAGGCTTTGCAGCCCTGCCTTTTGATACAACTGCACCTTCATTGAGAAAAAGTTAGCAAATATTCTTGTAAAAACATTGAAAGTTTACTACGGACAGATTCGTTGATCAAGTCGGTGAGTCGCCAATGACTTTCAGCAAACATGGGTTAGCTCACCGAAAGTTCCAGTGTCGCAAGGGTTTATGGGTGTAGACAAAGGGCGATCAAGAATACTCTCGACGAGTCGCTAAACGCTCCTGGTGATTTTAAGCTTCTCGCCGAAAGGTACAGAACCAAACATTAGGTACAACATGAAATCAAAGGCGAGGTAGTATCTTTCGGCGAATCACCAAGTGATTAGGCGAGCTCGACTCAGCACGCCGAATGGCTCAATCGTGCCTACATTCAACTCAGTTTCTCGAATTCAACCCCGCAAAGCCCCAAGAACAAAATCAAAACATGCACTAGATCAATTAAGCTTACATTTTTCCTGGCCTTTGCCCAAGTTAAACAGTATGCAGGAGCACCTCATAAAATTTCATTATTACTAAATCATAAGAATGGGATTCCAAAATTCAAAGTAGACGGGTTGGATTCGTGAATCAACTCAGCGATTCATATTTTGATGTAGTTCACCGTCGTCTTGCACCAGTCCTTGGCATCGTCATACTCTGGGTCATTGGGTGACTTGGTACTGCTTCACGAAACTTCTCGGCATCGACTGCTCCCTTTTTTCACCAACTTTATCATTTTCTTCAAGGCTCAGCACACTGGAACAAAAGGCAAAGTAAGACCCTTCGGCGACTCACCAAGTGGACTCGGAGATTCTCAGGCTTTCATTTCTTCGTTCTTTTCAGCTTTGTCGTTCCTTTTTGTGACGTAGTGTCTATGTTTTCCTTCACACTTCAAATACCTGAAACTTAAGGGTTTTCATCATATATTGAGATAAAAATAAGCATTTGAGGACATAATTTCTATTAAAATATAGCCCTAAATGAGTCCAATTTGTGGACTTATCAATCACGTGTCCAAATGGGTGGAGGCGGTAGCTCTTCCCATGAATGACTCAAAAATGGTGATTAAATTCATCAAGAAACACATATTCACTCGCTTTGGCCCTCCAAGGGCAATCATAAGCGATGGAGGTAAGCACTTCATTAACCAATTAGTGAAGAATCTTCTTAATAAGTATGGTATTCGGCATAAAGTTGCTACAACTTAGCAAACTTAAACAAGTGGTCAAGTGGAGGTATCGAATAGAGAGGTGAAGTAGATCTTACAGAAGACAGTGAATGTGCAAAGAATAGATTGGTTAGAGAAGCTTGATGATGCGCTATGGGCATATAGAACTGCATATAAAACACCCATAGGGACTTCCCCCTATCACATGGTGTTCGGCAAATCATGTCATCTTCCAGTGGAATTAGAGAACAAAACATATTGGGCAATTAAGAAGTTAAATCTGGACCCCGCACTGGGAGGTAGGAAGTGACTAGGTCAATTATATGAACTTCAGGAGTTTAGGCTCCATGCATTTGATAATGCCAAGCTCTACAAAGAAAAGTCAAAAAGGTGGCATGACAAGCACATAGTTCCTCGCACTTTCACTTTGGGAGAAAAAGGTACTACTTGATGAGTCCAAGATTTGGACTTATTTAGGGCTTTATTTGGATAGATTTAGTGTCCTCAATATGCCAATAACTGATGAAAACCCCTTGATTTCTAGGTATATGGATTGAGGAGCAAAGCATGGACACTAATTTGCAAAAAGGAACGAAGCAAGCTAAAAGAAGGAAGAAAAGAGAGCCTAGTGATTGCCAAGTCCATTTAGCGAGTCGCTGAGTAGCCATTAGACCGCCTAACATTCCAGTGTGCCAAGCCCTGAAGGAGAAAATCAAGTTGGCGAGAGAAAGGAGTAGTCGGCGGATCGCCGAGTGGTTCCGTGATGCAGTGTTGGATCGCCCAAAGTTAAAGAACTTGAGGAAGCTGAAGGCCAAGGCAGTAAGGCGAAGACATTGACCAAAGGGCGAATCGCCAAGATGATCGGCGAGCCTGACTTACTGCACCGAATGGTCTTTTGCAGTATATTTTCGGCGATTATAAATACGTCTTTGAACATTTAGTTTAAGAGTTTTTGGGACATCATATTATTCATCAGAGTAATTTTTCTATTTGAACTCTGAGTATTGAGACAAGTTTTCCTTAGCTTTGAAGAATTGAAGTTTTCCATTTTTGAGAAGTTGGAAGTGGGTCTTTGAGATTCTTCAATTTGTACTTTTGTAAAGATGAAATCAATCATACCTAGTTGATGGAAACACAATTTGGTAACGATTTTTATCTTTTTATGATGTCTAGCTAAAACCCTAATTTTTGGGGTGTGATTATGTGATTATAGGCTGATTTAGTTTATAGGTATTGCTAATTGTTTCTAAATGTTGTTTACAAGTGATTTCAATCACTAATTGTGGTTTAATTAAAGAAATGTAGTTGCAAATGCAGTTCTACCTTCGTGTTTTTGGCTTGCAAGAGAGAGAGGTTTTAAAATCAAGATTATTGATTGATGGTATGTGGGTATTGGTTTGTTATGGGTTCAGCTCGAGAGAGTGAATCCTAAGTCCTTTTCCATACATTTAGCTTGAGAGAGTGAATGGGCTAAGGCGTACGTTGTTCTTATTTTGCATGATTGTTGATGTTCGAGAGAAATCAACTTGATTCGGGGTAAATTGTTCGAGAGAAAATTTACCTCCTCTATAGTCTAGCTTATTAATTAATTTACAGTTATTTCCTAACAGTTGTAATTACCCATTTGTCTACATTAGCCTATAATCGAATCGGATCCCAAGAACCCGTCTCATTATTGTTAATTTTGTGTTAATTGTTGCTGCTATAGTTGATAACTAAAACCAAAACCCCCTATTATTTGACATTCATGTCACCCCTTAATTTGAATTATGTTTTTATTTGTAAATGTCTATTCTTATGGTTGATTTGAGCATATTCACACTTTACTCTTGAATCTTAAACACGTACCACTCCCTGTGGGATTCGACCCCAACTCATTTAGTTGGGTTATTATACTGACTAACGATCGTTGATGCTTAGAACTGGATTAAGTGTCCTTGAAACATTAATCAAAATGGCTCCGCTGTCGAGGAGTGGTGTTGGTTAAGATTCTTTAGTTAAGTTGAATTTTGTTCTTGTTAGTTATAGTTGAATCTACTTACTTTTAGTTTTGGTTTGTGTGTTGCTGTTTTGAACAGAGGAAATGAGTGTGAACGGAAGCAATGGTAGCCAACTGGGCCACCAAGATGACATCAGCAACCTCAACGATGTTAATGAGCCTCATCTAATGGGTGGAATTGGTTTCATTCGCTTGCTTCTGGCTGAAGGGAACAAAGTGTTCCATACTACAAGTACTATGTTGCAACTATTGCAATTGAAAGGGTTGTTTGGTGGGTTGGCTTATGAGGATCCCTATGAGCATATTAGAAACTTTGTTGATGTTTGCGAGCCGTTCTCCTTCAAGAACATATCCTAAGAGTCAGTCCGGTTGAGGTTGCTCCTATTTTCTTTAATAGGAGAAGCATGTAAGTGGCTGGCTAAATTGCCACGAAAATCAATCACTTCGTGGGAAGAGCTTGTCACTACTTTTCAAGTGCAATTTTTCCCTCATTTGAAGATGATAACCCTTCGGGATAGCATCCAAAGCTTCAAGCAATTGGAGGGTGAGCCAATATATGAGACTTGGCTATGATTCAAGAAGCTAGTGCTGCAATGCCCAACTCATGGTTTGCCCGACAACGTTTTGCGGCAACATTTTTATCGAAGCCTTGATTCAGTGAGCAAGGGTGTAGCTGACCAACTTTCTCTAGAAGGTTTGATGCAACAACCTGACATTATAGCAGGCCTGCTTTTGGATGGTATGACCACAATTAATCAGGCTTGGTACACCCGCGAAGATCAGGTCTCCCCTTTCAAGTTTAAATTGACCAAGGAGCAACTTGAGAAAGACCAAGAGAAGGATCGGAACATGGCAAAGATCATGACACAACTTGACATTTTGTCCAAAAATGTAATGGGAGCTGGTGCTCAAAGTGTCAATGTTGTGGGTGTCGGGTGTGTTAATCCCGATGAGGCCAAGTTTGAAGCATTGTACAACGAAGAGGTGAACTTCCTAGCCAACCAAGGAGGTGGTTATCGTTCAAACTACCCGAGGTAGGGTGGTAACCAAAGTTGGAGCAGGGATGAAGGTTGGAAGGATCGTGACAGAGTGGAGGGATCGTAACCCCACTTGGAAAGAGAGAGACAAGGAGAAGGATAGATATGTTCCTCCCCACGTGCGCCAAAAGCCCAAGGATTCTGAGGGTGGCCGGTCTGAGGATATGCTATCTCGTATTCTCAACAAGGTTGAGAGGTTGGACAAGATTTGCAAAGAGATGAAGGAAGATGTGTTGATTCTTAGCCAGACAGTTACCTCTCATTCTGCTCTATCAAACAGTTGGAGACCCAGATGGGTCATATTTCATCTCATTTAAACCCGAGACAACAAGGGGGGTTGCTTAGTGACACTATGGTCAACCCCAAGAATGAAGTTTGAGTGAGGAATTATGTCGTGCCACGACGTTAGGCAAACCAAGTTTTACTGCTTTTGTTTTGTTTTAAAAATAATTATGTGTTGATTTTGCATGTTGAATGTAAAATGTGTTTGAAAAGTGCAGATTGGCACCAAAATGTCCCATCTGTGACTCACCAAAAAGGTCGGCGAGTCTGACTTGGACCGCCATTGGACTCATGGAATTTTGAAATTGGAGTTTGTAAAACTTGGTGAGCCCAGGAACGAATTGGCGTGTCGCCGAATAGGTTGGCGATCACGACTTTGTCAACCATTTGGACCCCCACATTAACTGGAGGTCCTGTAAAACTCAGCGAGGTAAGTGCCCACTCGGCGTGTTGCCGAGTGGGTCGGCGAACAAGACTAATTTCACCAAATGGGTGAGAACTGGACGGTTTTTAAAGTCCAAAAGTTTAAAATCCTTACATTCCCTCACTTTTCAACTTCCCAAACTCATACCCGCACTATATTTTCCCATATTTTTGCATTATTTCCATTTCTTAGTCATTGATTGTGTGTTCGGAGTTAGATTATTTGCCGCCTAGCTTTTCAAATCTCGTATTCGGTATGTAAGGTTGGTTGTCTAAATCTCAAACTCGTATTAAGCAATTTTTACTCATTTGCAATTGTTCTTGTCTTAGTGATATGTGTTGGGCCTCTCTGAATCATAATTGTGTGTTTGTGTACTCGTTTTAATTCGAATATCTTGCCTAAATTGCCTATATTGTTGATTTCCCAAATGTCGTGCTTAATATTGATCAAAATAATGTTGGGTTGTGTTGTGTTGATGTTGGGTCTTGTTAGGTGAAGTCTAAGTAACCCGTATTTGTGCCAAATGATGTACTTTGCCCAATGATGGAGTGGTTGACATCATTCTTAAGGGCAAAAGTCGTCAAATGGCCAAATTTGGCCAAATTGGGAGAAGTCTGAGTATCCCAGGGGAATGGGTGTAATGGGTCTAAGTCTAATTGAATGAGTGCATGTTTGATTTTGTTTTTAGGGGTTGCGGGGTTGAACTTGGAAGTTGAGGTAGAAAGTAGGCACGTTGGGCAGTTTGGCGAGCTGGGTCGAGCTCGCTGAACCACTCGGCGGTTCGCCGAATCCCCCTAGATTGCTTTTAATTTCATGCTAAAATTGAGTTTGGGTTCTATAACTTTCGGCAAATAGGATTGAGAAAAAGGATTTAAACATTGCAGCATGGTTCTGGTTTGGCTTCATCAGCAGTACTATCATGCCATCCCATAATGAGTCGATTCTCCACCACACCAAAACAGCCTGTCTTGGTTGCATTATTGATGGGACATGACTGAACCTGGGGATGATTATTGCACAAGAGATGCTTATGAGGGCCAAGCAGAGACAGACTTCCCTTTCATTTTCGGTGTTGATTACCAAGTTTTGCAGACAAGCTAGGTGTCTAGAGATGAGAAAAAGGATGTGAAAGTGATTCCCATATCTTTTACTGACATCTAGATGATTGAGGTCGAATATTTAAAGGATGAGGCATATAAGAAAAAGGCAGCCCCGATGGATACCTCCCCGGTTGTTGACATTCAAACACTACCTACACAGGCAGTATTGCCTACTCCTGCCCCTGGGCTTTCAGGTACATCTAGTGTTGTCCCTTCTGCTACTCCCAGTTCCTATACTGCTCCTATGCCTCCCAGATCTGGTACTGTTACTGCTGCTGGCCGTCCCCCACTCACCCAGGCTGCATTGCTACGGATGGGGCAACTAGCCCATTCTGCCGATAGACGCGCCTCTAGACTTGAGGACACCTTTCCTGGCATGATCGAGAAGGCTCTTGCTGATGTTGTAAAACCATTGCGTTCTACAATTGATGCCCTTACGGCACGTATAGCGGTGTGTAAGCAAGGCCAAGAGGCCACTGAGGAGGTGACGGCCCTACAGGCCACTATTGCTGCATTAAGGAGAGATGTGGACCAGCTGAAGTCCACCGACATGTCGATGATTTTCGGGACAATGGAGATCCCTGAGGTGGCAATTGATCCAGATGTACCTCTGGTCACCACCGGAGATGAGGTTCAAATTGAGGAGGTAGCTGCTGCTGAGTCTAAGGATGAGATCGATGAAGAGATGCTTGTTGCTGATGAGGAGGCTTCTTATAAGGGTCTCACAGAGAATGAGAAGGCCATGGTAGATACAGTTGTACAGATCTCATTAGCAGACACACCCATGGTGAGCCTAGTGGAGCTGGTACTGTTGATGCGACTCCGAGCACTGATTCCCAAGTTCAGAGTGATGCACTGGGCATTGATGCCCTGACAGATAGTGCAACTGTTTAGACAGGACTTTTCTTTACCTCCCTCTCTGTCTGCTTTTATTGATTTTAGGATGTTTTATTTCATTTAAGGACAAATTGCTTTTTGTTTGTGGTGGGGTGAGGTATTTCTATACCTACCTCTTGTGTTGATGAGATTTTCTATATTTATTGGGTTTTGTGCTATATATTGTGTTTTGACACTATTTTTATGGATATTTGAGCTTGTGGCTCCTTATTTTGAATGTAATGATTTTTGGACCCTTCCGAAAAAATTTACCACCTCTTGTGTATTTAATTATGGTTGTTCTTGTGTAAATTTGAGTGTCGGTTGTGATCAATACCAATGACTTGAATAGTGCTCTCAATCAAACAAACATGAATATACAGCTAAATGAAGTTGCATAGGCAATATGTGAACTTTTTGCATCTCGTTATGACTAGCCGATTATTAAATTGAGTCTCTTGTGATGAACGTTGCACACTAGAGAAATTGTGGAGTCTTGTTTAACATTGGTGTCAATGCCTTCTGTGATGAGCTTACTATGAATCTTGTGTGATGACACCTAGAATTTGCCTCGTAGGTCCGGTTGACTAAGTGATGCAAGCTTTTGAAATGATCTTAGGCAACAATTTTAAAGAGTGGAATAATTTGACATTATACCTCTTTTGTGGCATACCTTGTGAGTGTATGAACTTTGCTTGAACGCCCTTTGAGCCTTACCCTTTTTCTTGGAAGAAACTTGATGAAATTGTGACCTTTCTTTATCCCTTCACCCATAATCCTCATGAGATATGGTTTTTTGGAGTAACCAACTTAGGCCGAAAGCCTAAGTTGGGGGTGTGGTGAAAAGAGAAGGTAAATCAAGAAGTGCAAAGAAGTCCCCTTTGATCCATAATTGTGAAAAAGATGGAATCCCTCCATACAAAAAAAAAAGAAAAAAAAAGAAGAATGAAAAAGTTTTGAAATAAATTTGTGAAAGTGCAAGAGAAATGGGGTGTCCGGTATTCCATGGAAAGTGAATAATTGGGTGAATTTTGAGCATGAATGAGAATGATGAAGAAAAGGAAAGAAAGTGTTGTTCATACCACATTTCATGAGGATAGCAGCCACTGAGCCTAAATGACCATACCTTTACACTCAGCCCCATTACAAGCCTTGAAAAGACCTTTTTGATCTTGAGTGAGCCGAAACAAGTGTTGATTGGAAAATAAGGCAAACCTATGGGTGAAGTTATACATGTGTTCATCTTTGTGAGTGTGAGAGTTGCATGTGATTCTAGAACTATAAATTGTTAAATCATTGTGTGTGAATATAGAATCATTCTTTGTATGAGGGCATTTGAGTACTTTCGTTGAGCTTGAACTTGCATTTGAAGCAAGTATTGTGAGCTTGAGATACTTTGGTAATGGTGAGTCAAAACTTGAGTCTTTAAGTGCACAATTGATCCTTGCATGAGTAAGTTGAGTCTTGTCATGTGCATTCATGATTGAGTCTTGTGTAGCACTGTTTGAGACATCCTTTTTGAACTGTTGAACTTGAGCTTTACTTCAGGACAAGCAAAAGTTTAAGTTGGGGGGTGTTGATGAGTCCAAGATTTTGACTCATTTAGGGCTTTATTTGGATAGATTTAGTGTCCTCAAATGCTTATTTTGTGCCAATAATTGATAATAAAACCATTGATTTTCAAGTATATGGATTGAGGAACAAAACATGGACACTAATTTGCAAAAAGGAACGAAGCGAGCCGAAAGAAGGAAGAAAAGAGAGCCAATTGATCACCAAGTCCATTTGGCAAGTCGCCGAGTGGCCATTAGACCGCCTAACGTTCCAGTGTGCCAAGCCCTGAAGGAGAAACTCAAGTTGTCGAGAGAAAGGAGCAGTCAGCAAAATGCCGAGTTGTCCTGTGATGCAGTGTTGGATTGCCCAAAGTTACAGAACTTGAGAAAGCTGAAGGCCAAGGCAAAAAGGCGAGGACATTGACCAAAGAGCAGATCGCCGAGCTGATCGTAGAGCTCGACTTACTGCGTCGAATGGTCTTTCGCAGCAAATTTTTGGTGATTATAAATACGTATTTGAGCATTTAGTTTAAGATTTTTTAGGACATCATATTATTTATTAGAGTAATTTTTCAGTTTAAACTCTGAGTATTGAGACAAGTTTTCCTTAGCTTTGAAGAATTGAAGTTTTCCATTTTTTGAGAAATTGGAAGTGGGTCTTTCAGATTCTTCAATTTGGACCTTTGTAAAGGCAAAATCAATCGTACCTAGTTGATGGAAACACAATTTGGTAACGATTTTCATCTTTTCAGGATGTCTAGCTAAAACCCTAATTCTTGGGGTGTGATTATATGATTATGGGGTGATTTAGTTTATAGGCATTGCTAATTGTTAGTCTAAGTGTTGTTTAGAAGTGATTTCAATCAATAATTGTGGTTTAATTTAAAGAATTGTAGTCGCAAATGCAGTTCTACCTTCGTGTTTTTAGCTTGCTCGAGAGAGAGGTTTTAAAACCAAGATTATTGATTGATGGTTTGTGGGTATTGGGTTGTCATGGGTTCAACTCGAAAGAGTGAATCCTAAACCCTTTTCCACACATTCAACTTGAGACAGTGAATGGATTAAGGCATAGGTTGTTCTTATTTTGCATGCTTGTCGATGTTCGAGAGAAATCGACTTGATTTGGGGAAAATTGTTTGAGAGAAAATTTACCTCATCTATAATCTCGCTTATTCACTAATTTACAGCTATTTCCTAACAATTGCAATTACCCATTTGTCTATATTAGCCTATAATCAAATCGCATCCCAAGAACCCGTCTCATTATTGTTAATTATTGTTATTGTAGTTGATAACTAAAACCAAAAACCCCTGTTATTTGACATTCATGTCACCCCTTAATTTGAATTATGTTTTTATTCGTAAATATCTATTCCTATGGATGATTTGAGCATATTCACACTTTACTCTTGAATCTTAAACACATACCACTCCCTGTAAGATTCGACCCCAACTGATTTAGTTGGGTTATTATACTGACTAACGATCCTTGATGTTTAGAACTAGATTAAGTGTCCTTGAAACGTCAATCACTACTTTTCAACTCACGACTTAAGTTATCCCCGAAAAACTAAAGTCAAAATAGAGTGGTCATTTCGAAGTGGTGAGGATGACGCAACATGGTGCTGTTGAGCTTAATGGTAAAAATGCCCCGTAGTTCTTGGTAAATGGGCAAAGGTCCAAGCACTACTTTGGTGAACATGCGGATCGTGATCGGGAGGCTCTTAAGTTTAATGATGAACGATCCAAGCTGAGTCGAGCCGCGATGTTAAACCAGGTGCTCCATGGGAGGCAACCCGTGAACGATATGTAATAGATAGTTAGCTTGTTTAATTTTAATTTTATTTGTAACTTGGTTTCAATTCCTAGAATCTAGTGAAGTTTTGTTATTTTTAGCATTAGACAGTTAGGATTTCAATTATTTGTAACTTATTTTGTAATAGATAGGTACACAAAAAAAATTGGTATAGGCATACTGACTGGCGCGCCGTGCTATGACAGAAACTATAGAGAAAGTTCCATGGCGCATTGAGCGATGCACCGCGCCAGGGTGACACTACAGCGCTCCTCTCCTGGCGTAATAAAGGCGCGAAGTGCCCTTATCGAGCTTGAGAGCAGATCTTTGGATGGGTTGGCCCAAATACCCGATTAAACCCAACCCACCTCATTCCACCCTTTTAATTTCCCAAAACCCATTCTTCCCCTTTCTCTCTAAATCCCCAACTTATATTCTCTTCAACTTCTCTCAAATCTTTTTCTTCTTCTTCACTTATTCTCCTAAATTCCTCCATAAAACCCCCCACTTCCTCCATTATTCCTTCCGACAAAACTCTTTCACTCTTTCCTTCTCCATTTCTTTTCTTCCTTCTTACCACCACTGCCAAATGACACCCCTCTTCTTTTCCTCTAAAATTTTTCTTTTTCTCTATTTTTTCTTCATCTTTCTAGTTATAATGGCACATAAGGGTAAGAATGTAGAAGGGGGAGCAGGTTCTAAGCATTCTAGGAAGGGTGATGCTCCGGGTCTTCTAGTAGCTGCATTGTATTTCAAAATTTTGGAAAGAAATCGGTGGAACAATATGGCAAAGAATTGTTTGAATGCCAAAAACAAGCCAAATATCTCGGCGATGAACTTGTCAATGTGGTACACTTACAATCTAAATTTCTGCTGATTCATGATACTGTGTGTAATTTAGGGCTGCGCTTTATGTTTGAGAATCAAGAGGATTGTAATATCACCTTGGTGAGAGAGTTCTATGCAAATTGGATATTGAGACCCGATACAATATGTCGGTTCCAATGTGGGGTAAGATTGTACGCTTTACTTCTAAAGTGTTGAATATGTTTTTGGGTACTCCTCATTGTGATGAAGATTATTACAATAGACTGAAAGAAACCCCTCCCTATAGAGTCATTAGACATACTCTGTGTGGGGTAGATTCTACAGCTAGGTGGGACCGCAGTAAGTATACTGGTAGACACGCCACTCTCCACTATGCCAATTTGAACCAAGTGGCGAGTGTTTGGCTCAAAATCGTATGTAGTGTCTTCTTCCGGGTAAGCACACCTTAGACATTATTAGGGAGCGGGTAGTATTGGTGTACATGCTGATGCAAGATATGCCAATTAATGTTGGAGCAGTGTTTCGGCAAAACATGATGAAGTTTCGCAACAGCAAGCTGTGGAGGTTTTGCTATGGTTGTTTAATAACCCGATTTCTCCGAGCTGAGGGTATTGAGGAAGAAGAGATTGATATGACTGTCTCTAGAGCCTTGTACCTTGTCTGTAATATGGTGGATGTCACACGCACCAAGGCTCTTAACACATCCTATTGACTTGTCTTATCAGCTCAGGAGAGGCAAGCGCAAGATGACAGTTGGATGGCTTGCATGTTTGGCATGGCAGAGTTGTAGCTTAGGATCAGGGGTCACCCCGTTACTGATGATGAGATGGGGATCTTAGTTGAGCGCTACCCGCTGACGGATAGTACAACCTATATGTGTAGAATGGGTTCAGCATTTTAGGAACCTATTGATGATGATGAGGCCATCGCTGATGAGGCAATGGATGAGGATGACGATGATGTTGATGTTGATGTGGATGAGAATGCTATTGCATTGATGGTGTTTGATGGAGCCACTGATGTGGCGGATGGTCGTGATGATGACAACGAGGCCAAGATGTCTAAGAGAGTATCTCTAACACCATACTTTGTGTTATTTTTGCACCCTAGGACAGTGCTAACTTTAAGTGTGGGGTCGGAGATGACTCTTTTTGTATATATTTTACTTATATTAGAGTCTTTTCTCTATTTGGGTTCCTCGTCTTTTGTTTTCAGTATTTTTCCTAAGGATAGTTCCATTGAACCGACTAGGACTAGTTTTGTTTCTCTGTTGAGTCTTAGAGTTGTCATAGGAGTGATAGTTTCCAATGATGGATGGAGGACGACCGTGTTAAGGGAAAATTAGTCACTAGGAGTAGAGAAGTAGGAAACCAACATGTTGGCATTTTGAAACCTTGTCCTAGAAATTTAGCCAGACATCTTGGGTAGTCACAATTGTGTATGCAATCTTGGAATGGTAACCTTGAAACAAATATGTGTTCGTTGTTTTGACTCTGAATGAATCTAAGTGGGCATAATTAAGAGGAAAAACTGTAATGCAATTTATATAAGCATGCTAGAAATGATGTTGTCCTTATGTGTGTCATGATGCCATGTGTGGTGAGTAATTGCTTGGTTCTTGCTTTGATTGTTATCTAGAACTTTCCCCATGTGTGTTAAATGAGTAGCTTGTATGACTTAGGAAAGGTGATTGAGGAATTTCTTTGAAAAAATCAATTCTTGACTCTATTATATGCCTCCCAATGAATTATCCCTAGTAAATCCCCATTAAACCCTTAGCCTTGATTTTTTTTGTTAAGCCGCATGACTAAGACGAATCCCTTTCTATTGATATCAACGTATTTGATCCTAATGTAATCCTTAATCCACTATCTTGAGAAGAAAAGTTGAAAACATTGGTAGAAGTGGAAAGAGGGTGAAAATGCTTGATGTGTGAAAAAAAAATGTGAAAACTCTGTTTTGTCCCTGGTCCTTAGTGGATATTGTGCACCTCAACTAAGTCGAGGCTAACTATTTCAAATTTATGCTTAAAACCTTGGCCCTGGTCCTACCAAGGATATTGTGTACCTCACTAGAGCCTCAATGCCTTAAGTTGAGGGTTGCTAGTACAAATGCATAAGAAAAAAAAAAGAAGAAAAAGAAAAATATAAGAATAATAAAGAGCAAAAGGGGCAAAGCTTGAAATGTAAGAGGGAAAATATTCATGAAGCTGTACTTAGAAAAGAAAAGAAAAGCTAGCGAAGATGTGTGACCGGTAAGTGATAACATGTGCATTAGGGAGGTGTAGTCACTAAATATATACAAAATATTTCATCCCTTACCTTAAGCCGACATTACATCCAAATAGAAGTCCTCTTGATTCCTTGGGAAATCCGTAGTGAAAGTGAAAATACACTATGGCATGTTATGAGAAGTAAGAACTTCATTTGTGAGAGTGAGTGAAATGTTTGAAAAATAGGCCTTGTGTAAAACATAATATGAAATTGCTTGAGTGAAAGGCTATACTAAATACAAATGTGTGAGGGCATTCATGGCACATGTTTGGGTTCATCTATTTGGTGTGTTTGTATAAGTTTGCATTGGCCCGGAAATATAATAAAAGAGTCATTCTTTGAGCATATGTGTTGTTAATTGGTATATCATGGTGAGAAAGTAAATTGTTAAGTGTTGTATACAATGTGAGCTACAAAAGCATGATTAAATGTGTTTGGTTAATTTTGAGATGGGTTGATAAGTCCAAAGGCAAGAAAAATGAGTTGATGGTTTAAAGACTGTTCGAGGACGAATAAAGGTTCAAGTGTGGGGTGGTGATCTTAGGTGTATTTATATGCCGAAGTTTCCAATAAATGCTCATGTTGGGATTGAATTTAAGAATAATCTTGAGACTATTGACTTGATTTTGTTTAACTTGCTATGATTGTGCACTAAAACATGTGATTAGGTGTTGCAAGAACTTTCAAGGTGAATGGAGTCGATTTGAGGAAAGGAGAAGCAAGGAAGCACAAAAATAAACTAAGGAGAAAATCAGCACTGAGTGGCACACTGCCTGGCGTGAGGCGCCACGGCTAGAACTACAGGCAACTTTCCTAAGCGCACTGCCTGGCGTGAGGCACTAAGGCCTCGACTACTGAAGCGATACTCAGATGCATTGCTTGGTGCAGCGTGCCACTGCCTAAACTACTGAAGGCTTTTGCTGACGCACTGTCTTGCGCGGCGCCCTAGCATGTGTCTGATGTGCCCAGCTAAAGTTAAGTGAATTAGGACTCCTAGTTAGACCAGATTTAGAAAATACTTTTCCTAAACTCTATAAATAGGGCTCTAAGGCTATTTTGTTAGGGTTCAACTTCTTTTTGGTGTGCAAGAGCAATGATTAAAGTTTTGTAATAGGTGTCAATTCTCTAACTCTTTGTTTTGGAAATCGCATGAATAATTTTTCGAATATTATGAGTCGCTAAACGCCCTTGTTCTGGGGCTGTAACTACGGATTGATTGTTGATTATTAATGGTTTTTGAATTAACTCATGGTTATCGTTCTTAAGTTACTTCTATCTTCTTATTTTAGTATTTCTTTACTGTCCATCATAGAGATAAATCTCTTGTCTACTCTTAAAATCGGGACAGGCTAAGGTAGATAGACCAAAGAATATAAAAAACTTGATCTTCCATTAAGTTGAGTTGATTTGTGTTTAGGAGTGACACCCGGATGAACACCTAGCTTGGTTATAAAACAGGATAAAAAGTAAATGCTCGCCAATTAGGACTACCTATCCTCGCTCAACGATGTAGTTAGACAGCTAATTGAAGTAGGCGACTAGAGGTCGGGAGACCATAATCATATAATTAAACCTGTGAATCCGTAACTTGATAACCTAAATTAGTTCATTGCCTGATATACGATACATGAAATCCAACGCATGCTGCACCCACGAAATTGTCTTTTACTTGCTTAAAACATCACCTTGAAGTCATTCACATTAGTTATTTTATTTATTGAATAAGTCATAGTAGTAATCAACAACATTCAAACTCTTTTAAAAGATACTTTTATTGAATTGTGGAATTAAGATAGTGAATATAAGTTGATCATAAGTCCCTTGGGAACAAAAATTCGTTTCTAAAGAAACTATATTACTTGTGCAACCGCGTACACTTGCATGTGCAATTGGGAACAACACATAGCCACTAGTAGAGCTATTTCATCATTGTTAGTTACCCTATTTACATCACAAAAACCTTTTAAAACAACAAGAAATTTATTAAAATGCCAACACAAATCCATAGCACCTCTCAAATACCTTAGCAAGCGATAAAGAGCAATACATTGTTCACTACTGAGATTATGAGTACATCTACTCAATCTACTAACAACATAAGTTAAATCAGGATGAATGTAGACTTTACATTCCCAATTATTTTTGTATATTCATCTTGAGAGACACTAGATTCTTTATTCTTTCTCAAGTATATGCTAAGATCATAAGGAGTTCGCACTGAAACTATATTAAAATAATTAATTTTTCAACATCTTTTCAATGTAATGAGACTAACACAAACAAAAATCATAAGCAGTTTTTTTTTATTCTAACTCCCAAAATCACATCTGCTTCACCAAGGTCTTTCATTTTAAACTTAGAATACAAAAAGTTCTTAGTGTCATTAATAACATTCACATTATGGTCAAAGATTAACATATCATCTGTTTACACCGCTACTTTATTCAAATAGGAAGAAACATCGGGGTGACTCAAAAAATAATCAATTAATTTAATTTTAAAAGAATTTTAAGAATAAATGAATTTTAAAAGAGTCGCCACCTAATTTTAGGAAAAACTAGGAAACCAATTAAATGATCTACGAAATCATTAGATTCTAGGTAAGGGGTTCAAGTGATTTCGAAGGGAAGGTGTTAGGCATCCTTCGAAATCCACAAATGTGGTTCCCAACTGAATTCATTTTTTTCTGATTGAGGAGGAGATAAAATAGTATACAAGTTTAACCAAACATACGATATGCACAAGTAATAAAACAACAATAATATCAAAACAGCCTAAGGTTTCCAAACATCGATGATATACATAATTAAACATATTCGAACTCCATTGGAATAGCTTCAATGAGAAGCAACTCCGGGATACTTGTAAAGACACTTAGTAAAAGTATTAGTTATAAATGAATGTGAATAAAAAATAAATGAAATAAATAACAACTTAAAATAAAAATTCGTCTTATTAACATGGGAGGCCTTGGAAATCGATGATAATTTCTTCATCGGCCATTTTAACAAATAAAGAATATAAACATAAACTAAATTTCCGTCTTTTACAATGTGGAGGCCTCCAAAACCGACGGAGAGATTTTTTCATTGACCAATTTTAATAAATAATTTATTTAACATTAATTGCAATAATTGACATAAAGAAATGGCAACCAAAAGCTACTTTAACAAAAAATAAAAAGGTTAAATAAATACGAAGGAACTAAGCAAAAATAAAATAATCATGACTTGTTGGAAAATCAAAATAGTGGTAATTTAATAATTAAAAAAATGGATTAGGATAAAATGATAAAATCAAACTTCAATGAACATATATTTGGGAATGAACAAAAATTTATAATCCAATAGTGAACAAGAACAAAAACAAAAAGAAAAACACAATTAAAAAATCTACCAGCAAAGTTAAAGGCAACATAAAATTAACAAACAAATATGATAACTAAGTGATATACAAAATTAACAGCACTAGTAATAATAATCAAATAGACAAACAAAAATAATAACAAAAATAAATGGAACAAAGTATCAATATGAGACAAAAACAGAACAACAATAAATAAGAAAATCCCTAAACAACTTAATATAGAAATAACAAGAAAGCAATCACTTCCCAAGTAAAGCTAAACATTATTGGATAAAACAAAACAAAAGAAGAGGCATATCATATATTTAAAATAATTAATAGTGAGTATAAAAAGAATAAGAACAAACATTGAACTAAATAATCGATAGCCAAAATAATTTTAAAAATATATGTCATTAATATAAACAACCCAGAAACATCCAAATCAGTGTAAACATGATGAAACAATATCCAAAAAAATATATAAAAAGATTAAAATAATCCAAACATAAAATAAAAGTAGAACAATCGAATACATTAACATTTTTCGGACAGATTTGTAAAATAAAGCAACATAAATATATAACTATGAATAGATCAATTAACAAATCAACATAAACAAACCCAAAATGTAATAAAATAAAGAGGAGAAGAAGAGTGGAGTGATACCATAGTGAGAGAGAGAGTAAGAGAGAGGGCTAGATCTTATTTCTTGGAGTTGTGGAGCTCACTAGCTGCTTTATCATTGTGCTCGCCGGTGGTGGAGCTGCTGTCCACTGGAGTTTTAGAGCTGTAGTGTGGTTTTAGGTGAGGCTCTGGTCGTAGTTTGAGGTCTGGTTGTTTCTTGTTGCTGCCAAAAAAAGAGCTCGTAGCTCACAGAAGTACCTGCAAAACGAAAATGAAAATCGAAAAGGGTGAGGGGAAGGGAGTGGTTTCTGGGTCTGATTTCTAGTGAGGTTTTTGTTGTTGTTTGGTTGTTGGCCATTTTTTGGCTGTAGTGGTGTGAGAAAATGAAGAAACGGTGTATTGTTTTGGGTGGCGTTTTGGCGGTTGTTTGGTGGTTCCAATGGCTTGGGTCTGGTGTTCCGGTGGAGAAGAGGAGGGTAACAAGTGGTTTAGGTTGCTATTTTGAGCTGGGTGGTAGCAGTGGCTCTAGAAAGATAAATTAGGTTTTTTACACATTTTGAATTCTTCCTCCGAATCTAAAAAAAATATTCACCACACCTTCATTTTTTAACCTAATCAAAACTTATATAGGAAAATAATTTTACAATGGGCTCAAATTGTGGGCTTGAGATTATGACCCAAAATTGTTGGTTAAATAAAATATCTGTGTATATAATTATTATTCTAATTTAATAGTATTTCTAAACTGTGCTAAAAACGCCAAAAATTGATATTAATAAAATTAATGAATAAAAATAAATATTAAAAAATGTAATGAACGTAACCCATGACGTGTAAAACAATGCAATTTAACATAAATAATGATTTAATCAAAATGAACAAATATTTGAACGTATTCAACCAGCTGTGAAAAAAAGTAATGTAATTAAAATTAACTGATAAAAAATATAAAATTTTGATAATTAAGGATAAATATCGATAAACTTATTTAAAATTATAAAAAATGTATTTTGAACTTTTGAATAAATAAAACTTAAAAGTTAAGAATCTTGAAAATGTTAGGCCAAAATTGAGTGTCAACAGTTGTCCCTTTCATTGGATATGATTGATGAAAGAAATCATGAACAAGAAAAACTGACAAACCCGATTTTGGCCACACACATGCCCTTCATATAAAAGTGTGGTTGGATGTGGTGGAAATCGATCTTCATCTTACTTCTAAAAGGTTTCACATTGTGTTGCATCCTTGTTGACATAGTCCATACCTATGGGTTAATTGAGAATGCATCCTCTTGGATATTCTCGAAAAGACAAAGATAAAACTCATTAGTAGAGAGAAAAAAAAAGGTAGCATATCTTACGATACGACGATTGAAGATGATCCATCGGTAGGATATAAATACATGTCCATCGGTAGGATGAATGAAGATGATTCATCGATAGGATATAAATGCATGTCCATTGGTAAGACGAATGATGATGATCCATCGATAGGATATAAATGTATGTCCATCAGTAGGACGAATGATGATGATCCATCGGTAGGATCTGAATATATGTCCATCGGTAGGACGAATGAAAATGATCCATCGGTAGGATCTGTATATATGTCCATCGGTAGGACGAATGAAAATGATCCCTCGATAGGATATGAATGTGTGTCTATTGGTAGGACGAATGAAAATGATTGATCGATAGGATATGAATGCATGTCCATCGGTAGGACGAATGAGGATGATCCATTGGTAGGATCTGAATGTATGTCTATCGGTAGAACCAATCAAAATGATAGGGTGCACATCATTCACCTCCGAATAGATGGGACTTAAAATGCAAATATCTTTCAACGCAAGTCTCCTCCAACTTGAACATGGAATAGATAGAGTGCATATCCTTCATCTCCTAATAGATTCGACTTAAATGCAAATATCATTCAACGCAAGTCTCCTCCAACTTGAACATGAAATAGATAGGGTGCACATCCTTCACCTCCAAATAGATGCGACTTAAATGCAAATATCTTTCAACGTAAGTCTCCTCTGACTTGAACGTGGAATAGATAGAGTGCACATCCTTTACCTACGAATTGATGCGACTTAAATGCAAATATCTTTCAACGCAAGTTTCCTCTGACTTAAACGTGGAACAGATAGGGTGCACATCATTTACCTTCGAATAGATGTGACTTAAATGCAAATATCTTTTAACGCAATTCTCCTCCGACTTGAACATGGAATAGATAAGGTGCACATCATTCACCTCCGAATAGATCTGACTTAAATTCAATGGCCTTCTTGGTGAATGAAAATGCAATGGTGAATGAATTGATGATTGTACACTGTAACGAGGTGGATGGCCCGATGATTGTCCAACTATAATGAGGTGGATGGCCCGATAATTGTCCAACTGTAATGAGGTGGATGGCCCGATAATTGTCCAACTATAACGAGGTGGATAACTCGATGATTATCCACTGTAACGAGGTGGACAACTCGATGATTGTCCACTATAACGAGGTGGATGGCTCGATGATTTGTCTTGAAAGTGTCATCGCATCAATGCTTTAACCTGTTCTTTGACACATGTGAGCAATCAACATTTTACTCTTGACCATTTTGGGTTTATTGTGACTCATGTCTTATTGGGGATTTGTAAGAGGAGTTACTGACTCGTCATGACAATGTTGGAGATTTGCAAGTTGACTTTGAACTTCAAGCAACGATGGATCATTTGAAGTTGACTATCAAGCTTCTGACAGTACTTGTTGAAATTTTTGAGGTCTTCCTCAAAAATTATGTCCCAGTTAGAACTTTTGGCAAATCTCAAAATGATCTCCATTATTGACTTGCTGGAGATAGCACCTTTATTGTGAATTTTTGAGATATTCTAAAAAATTCTGTCCCAGTTTTTAATATAAGGAGAAAAGAAAAAACACAGTGGGTATATGATCGAGCCGTCGTGGCGCCTATATATCCTGTTGAGCCAAGAATCAAGTCAAATATAGTTCCAATCCTGTAAATGATAAATACTGCAAAAAAATCTGAGAAAAGATCATCAGTAGAAAATGTACAATATGAACATGATGAAATCGAAAAATGATATTCCTTGCGATATTCAAAGTCTAAAGACAAAAAGACATGTCACATTTTTAGGACAAATGACATAATGAAGTAAAATAGGGGTCTCACAATAACATGATTAGCCTAAGTCACATTTTACTGTGAACAAATCAAAACAAATGAAAATTCTTTTCTTTTTTTCTTAAGGAAAGAATCTAAAAAAATATATATGTTTTGAAATATATTAAAGGGTGGGTGCTTGCTCACCTCTTTTTTTTTTTTTTTTTATAAAATAAAGAATGTGAAGAGATAGTCAATTCTTGACTACAATTGGTACCAAGAGTTAGGCTAGGATGTAAATCTCTCTTTTTTTTTCTTTTTTTTCTTTTCTAACTAAGATTGAATTAAAGGTAATTCCTACAGCTTTAAGTGGTACCTCAAACATACTTAAGGAGTAAAAAGATTTGTTCATCTTACTTCAAACAAATGTTTTGAATTGTACCAATCCCCTTGTTTCAAGTGCCCTCACAAAAAGAAAAGTCCTATTTCACACATATTTGAAGCGTCTGATTTGAGGATATTTTTCAAAGTGCACTCACACTCGCAAGAATCTTCAACGCATGCAATTGTGATACCATATGCTTGGCCCTTATGTAAATCTCCACAAATGTGAGAACATTTGGAATGAGATCATATAGGGCTGGTCATTGGCTTGTAATATAGGCCTAGGGACGAGTAGGATATATATATTTGGGATAAGAGTGGCTTAATTCCTACTTGAGCGTCACAGTGAATTTGTGTTTTTGATGATTGATACACCTTTGACATCTGATCCTCTTCATTGTCCCCCATTTTCAACTTCTTTTAAATTCTCATTTGTTGGAGCTTTTCATTTTTTCACCCATTCGTTTCGACTTCTTTTGAGTCCTTATTTTCTGAAGCTTTTCTTTTATTTCACCCCTTTCTATTGAATTTTTCTCCTCTTTTGTTGGAGTATTTTCCTTTCCATCTTTCATTGACCGTGTAGGGGTGTTTTTGTCTTTCTTTATTTCTTTCCACCTTCTTCTTTTTTTCTTTTTCTAGAAGTCATTTTTTTGGCTTCCTTGATTTTGGGAGACTTTGTCTCTCTCGCCTTTGGCATCTTCAAATTTGGATCATCTCTTATATTTTGCATAGCTTTGGTGCACTAAAAAAGGTTGGGCCAAGAGAGGGGTAGTGCATGTAAGTACTCAGAAAGGTAATGGCTAAGATGTGGTTGTCCAAAGAAAAGGCTTCAGGCTCGAAATGGGAAAACTAGGGGTTAATGTCATTTGGTAGGTTTTGAAGGCACAATCGGGTCAAAGAAGGCCTACAATCCTTTCCTAAACCAAACATAACTCAGGATTTCCCCTCGATAAACATTCAAGCCAAGTTCTAGATCAACAGTGCAATGCAATTGAATTTTTATCTAAAAGCTTACCACATAATGCACATGAAATTATGAGGTCGGTTTTATTCTTATCTTGAATGTCTGCTAGAGAATTTTCAAGCATCACAAAAGTACAAATGAAAGGTACCAAAAAAATCTATGGTTTACCAAAAAGTCAGTCCTCTTCATCATATCGAATATTTTTACATGCTCCTAACTGTATTGGTCTCAACTGAGCTGAAGACATGACTCTTACAATATGTACACGATGTTTTTTTTTTTGAAAGATTAAATACCGAACCCAAGAAGGGTTGCCTATATATCTCATCAATATGAGTATCAGGTGTGCGTAGTTCATGCAGATATTTCTTTGAAAATATGCACAAACTATTTGACATTTTTTTTAATTTAAAAGAATGAATACCGAACCCAAGAAGGGCTGCCTACGCATCTCACCAAGATGAGAATCAGGTTCGTGTAATTTGTGCAGATATGTCTTTGAAAATATGCACAAACTATTTTTTCTTTTTACTTTTGGAAAAATAATACCGAACCCAAGAAGGGTTAACTACATATCTCATTGAGATGAGAATCAGGTTCGCGTAGTTCGTGCAAATATGACTTTGAAAATATGCACAAAATATATTAGTTTTTTTAATTTTTTATTTTTTACTTTTTCTTTTTTTTAAAACTCGAAAGAATAAATACCGAACCCAAGAAGGGCTGCCTACGTATCTCATCGAGATGAGGATCAGGTTCTCGTAGTTTGTTCAGATATGTCTTTGAAAATATGCACAAACTATTTTACTTTTCTTTTCTTCTTTTTTTTTTTTGAAATTTGAAAGAATAAATACCGAACCCAAGAAGGGCTGCTTACATATCTCACCGAAATGAAAATCAGGTTCGCGTAGTTCATGCATATTTGGCTTAAAACAACTTCAAGATTTAGATAAACTCGAAATGATTCATTGTATCCTCTTAACTGTCGATCTTTGTATTGTCTGTTGAATGTGGTCTCTCATTTTTCTTATAGTAACCATTTGTTGTTGTTTTTTTTTTTTTTTGAATGTCTCTTGGAACTGTGTGTTCTCCCAATTAACCACAAGAACCAGACATTGTTATGATCATCCCCGACTGTCGTCGGGGATGGTTTTCCTGCAAAAATATGAGAAATGTGTGAAAGCAGTGCCAACATGCAAAAATAATAAAAAAATGAATAAGTACAACTTCATAGTCAAAAACTCCCTTGATTTATCTTTTTGATTTGAGATTAATGTCTTGTGAAATACAAAGACTCGAATTTCATGAGTCATCTTGTCCCTGGCAACTTCGGACGAACAATTTCTTCCATGACATAAATCAAACTCTCGCTTAAAAGGAATAAAAACTCAAAAGGTAAAAGTGCTAGTTTGTATTCATAATGGATAATGCAAAATATCACACGAAGAATTAATTAAACACATAAGCACTACTTTGATTGAAGACAAACTCAATTATATCACATAACATACAGACAGTTATTACGCTTCCTATACAAATATGTGACCATTTTGTGCCAAGGATGACCTATCGATCTGAAGGAAGTACTACGTCATTTGACAACATTGTCTCAAAATCCAAATTTATACAAACTTTATGAATAAAACTGAATGGGGATACATAATAGAGAAAATGGATACAAATAATCAGTCTCATGCAGGGGTACCATCATAAACTATGCCTCCATGGACGGTCCTTTTATTTGATTTCTTGTGATCTCTGGATGTCCACGCTTTTGGATAAAATTGTAACCTGATCCTTCTTCGATTAGAACAAACTATTAAGCTCCCTACACCAAGGGACATTGTTTTGCCAAATGACGTATACATTCTTCAAATTCAAACACATACGCATGATTTTCTTTTATTGACCAATGGGCCAAATAGACACAAGGTGGGCTTCTAATGGGCCCAACACACCTTGGGTGTTGGGTCAACTTAGTTCAAAATGCGCTAAATTCGGGATTTGGACTTTACTTCACACTAGTTGACTAAGAGTTGCTTTTGAAAGACTGAGAACCCAAGCAGACAACTTAGGCTGGAACTCACAACAACCATTGGACGCATGACGAACCAATAAATTGTCGATCATTCTTGAAAAGGATCGAGTATAAAAAGTACGGCTGTGATTACGCAGAAACCGTTCTTAATAGACTATATATAAAAGTTGGAAAATGTCATGAATGCAATGACAATATACATACAATTAAATGAATAATGAATAAACAACAAGTACAATATACAAACAAGCAACAAAATATAATACAATAAAAGAAAAGTCTCCTCAATTAGAAAAAATGAACTCATAATGGTTAGAACCTCTATATCCCTAGCAGAGTCGCCATTCTGTTTACACCCCTACTTTATTCAAATAGGAAGAAACGTCGGGGTGACTCAAAAAATAATCAATTAATTCAATTTTAAAAGAACTTTAAGAATAAACGAATTTTAAAAGAGTCGCCACCTAATTTTAGGAAAAACTAGGAAACCAATTAAATGATCTACGAAACTATTAGATTCTAGGTAAGGGGTTCAAGTGATTCCGAAGGGAAGGTGTTAGGCATCCTTCGAAATCCAAAAATGTGATTCCCGACTGAATTCATTTTTTCTGATTAAGGAGGAGATAAAATAGTATACAAGTTTAACAAACATACGATATGCACAATTAATAAAACAACAATCATATCAAAACAGCCTAAGGTTTCCTAACATCGATGATATACATAATTAAACATATTCGAACTCCATTGGAATAGCTTCAATGGGAAGCGACTCTGGGGTACCTTTAAAGACACTTAGTAAAAGTATTAGTTATAAATGAATATGAATAAAAATAAATGAAATAAATAACAACTTAAAATAAAAATCCGTCTTATTAACATGGGAGGCCTTGGAAATCGACAGTAATTTCTTCATTACCATTTTAACAAATAAAGAATATAAACATAAACTAAATTTTCGTCTTTTACAATGTGGAGGCCTCCAAAACCGACGGAGAGATTTTTTCATTGGCCAATTTTAATAAATAATTTATTTAACAATAATTGCAATAATTGACATAAAGAAATGCCAACCAAAATCTACTTTAACCAAAAAAAAGGTTAAATAAACACTAAGGAACTAAGAAAAAATCAAATAATCATGACTTGTTGGAAAATCAAAATAGTGGTAATTTAATAACCAAAAAAATGGACTAGGAAAAAATGATAAAATCAAACTTCAATGAACATATATTTGGGAAAGAACAAAAATTTATAATCCAATAGTGAACAAGAACAAAAACAAAAAGAAAAACACAATTAAAAAATCTACCAGCAAAGTTAAAGGCAACATAAAATTAACAAACAAATATGATAACCAAGTGATATATAAAATTAACAACACTAGTAAAAATAATCAAATAGACAAACAAAAATAAATGAAACAAAGTATCAATATGAGACAAAAACAGAACAACAATAAATAAGAAAATCTCTAAACAACTTAATATAGAAATAACATGAAAACAATCACTTCCCAAGTAAAGCTAAACATTATTGGATAAAACAAAACAAAAGAAGAGGCAAATCATATATTTAAAATAATTAATAGTGAGTATAAAATGAATAAGAACAAACATTGAACTAATAATCGATAGCCAAAATAATTTTAAAAATATATGCCATTAATATAAACAACCCAGAAACATCCAAATCAGTGTAAACATGATGAAACAATATCCGAAAAAATATATATAAAGAGTAGAATAATTTAAACACAAAATAAAAGTAGAATAATCGAATACATCAACATTTTCCGGCCAGATTTGTAAAATAAAGCAACATAAATATATAACTATGAATAGACCAATTAATGAATCAACATAAACAAATCCAAAATGTAATAAATTAAAGAGGAGAAGAAGAGTGGAGTGATGCCATAGTGAGAGAGAGTAAGCGAGAGGGCTAGATCTTATTTCTGGGAGTTGTGGAGCTCACTGGGTGCTTTCTCGTTGTGCTCGCCCGTGGTGGAGCTGTTGTTCACTGGAGTTTCAGAGCTGTAGCATGGTTTCAGGTGAGGTTCTGGTCGGAGTTAGAAGTCTGGTTGTTTCTTGTTTCTCGCGAGCTCACCGAAAAAAGAGCTCGTAGCTCACTAAAGTACCTATAAAAGGAAAATAAAAATCAAAAAGGGTGAGGGGAAGGGAATGGTTTATGGGTCTGATTTCTAGTGGGGTGTTGATGTTTGGTTGCTGGCCGTTATATGGCTGTAGTAGTGTGAGAAAATGAAGAAATAGGGTGGGGTTTTGGGTGGCGTTTAGGCGGTTGTTTGGTCATTCCAATGGCTTGGGTCTAGTGTTCCGGTGGAGAAGAGGAGAGTAACAAGTGGTTTGGGTTGCTATTTGAGCTGGGTGGTGATGGCAGCTCTAGGAAGATAAATTAGGGTTTTTTACACATTTTTAATTCTTCCTCCCAATCTAAAAAAAATTCACCACACCTTCATTTTTTCACCTAATCAAAACTTATATATGAAAATAATTTTACAATGAGCTCAAATTGTGGGCTTGAGATTATGACCTAAAATTGTTGGTTAAATAAAATATCTATGTATATATTTATTATCCTAATTTAATAGTATTTCTAGATTGTGCTAAAAAAGCTAAAAACTGATATTAATAAAAGTAATGAATAAAAATGAATATTAAAAAAATGTAATGAAGTAACCCATGATGTTTAAAACAATGCAATTTAACAGAAATAATGATCTAATCAAAATGAATAAATATTTGAACGTATTCAACCGGCTGTGACAAAAAGTAATGTAATTAAAATTAACTGATAAAAAATATAAAATTTTGACAAATAAGGATAAATATCAATAAACTTATTTAAAATTATAAAACATGTATTTTGAAATATGAATAAATAAAAACTTAAAACTTACAAATTTTAAAAATGTTAGGCCAAAATTGGGTGTCAACATCATCTACATATAAACATATAATCATACAATCTTATCCATCATTTTAGAATAAACACAAGTATTAAATGAATTTACAACAAAGTCATTACTCATTTATGTGACATTAAACTTTTCATATCACTATATGCTTGTTTTACAAGGGCTTCCTCAATTTTCAAACTTTATCCTTTTGTCTTGGAATCACAAATCCCTCAAGTTGAATCATATATATCTCTTCCTCTAAATCGTCATTTAGAAATGTTATTTTGTCATCCATTTGATATACCACTAAATCATGAATAGCGGCTAAAGCAATAAGAGCCCTAAGGATTGCTATTTTAGTCACATGAGAATAAGTATCAAAGTAATCAACACCTTTCTTTTGGTTAAAACCTCTAATCACAAATCTAGCCTTATATTTATCAATTGTACCATTAAGTCTCAATTTCTTCTTAAATATTCACTTACTACTTATGGGTTTACAACCTTTAGGTAAATCATACAAGTCCCAAGTGTGCTTAGAAACTATAGAGTGTAATTCACTTTTAATAGACTCTTTTTAATATATCATATCTATTGATATCATTGCTTCACCATAAGTCTTAGGGCCACTTCTATTAAGTAGATAGACATTAATTCATCACTCAAAATATCAATATCAAAATTTTCAGTCAAGAAAGTAGTGATAAAATTAGGATAAAAAATAATCTCAATTCTACGTCTTTTACTCCTTCTAAATTCATTTTTATGTTCATTAGAAATAACATCCAAATAAGATACAACATGAGAATTAATAGACATAGATGTAGAAACATTATTTTGCACATTAGTGGGGACATTATTTTTCAAAGAAAAAATATGTTCAACAAATTCTACATCTCTAGATTCACAAATAGAATGATCATTTAAACACATAAATCTATAAGCAGGACTATTTTGAGCATAGACAATAAATACATTATCAGAAGTCTTAGAACCAATATTTACTCATTTAAAACCAGGTAGACCAACCTTAGCCAAACACTTTCAGAAATTTCAAATTAGGAGCAAATCCTTTTAAAAATTCATATAAGGTCTTGTATCACTTCTTATGAGGGACTCTATTAAGAATATAACATGTAGACAAGACTGCTTCTCCACACATATTGTCAGATAGATCAAATATTAAAAGCATAAAATTTCTCATTTCTTTAAGGGTTCCATTTTTCCGTTCGGCTATACCATTTTGTTGAGGAGTATAGGGAGCACTAACCCCATGTATAGTAACATTTTTCTCACATAAATCCTCTATAATTTTAGTACTATATTCACTGTCCTTATTAGATCTAAATTTCTTGATTTTTTTGACTAATTGATTTTTCACTTCTGCTTTATATTTCAAAAACATGCTTTCAGCCTCATCTTTAGACTTAAGTAGATATACCTTAGTGTATCTAGAAAATTAATCAAGAAAAGTAATGTAATACTTTGTTCCACCTTTCCTAACAATGTGCTTGAAATCTACTAAATTTTAATGTATTAGTTCAAGTAATTCGGTCTTTCTACTAATAACATATTTGAAAGGTTTCTTGGCATGGTTTACTTCTACATTCCGGACATATAAAAAAATCATCAATTTTTGTTATAGAAATCAATTTCATTTTTTAAGTCTTTTAATAGAAGCAATATTAACTTGACCTAGTCTACCATGCCACAAATTAATAGACTCAACAATATAAGCAGAATGTTAAATATTTGCATTATTAACAATCCCTTAAACAATGTTCACTATAAAAAAGCCTCCACAAAGATATTTCTTTCCAGCAAAGTCTTCTCCACAAAAAATAAAAGTTTAAGGTCTTCTTTGTTGAGAAGTACTCCGGAAATTAAGTTTCTACGGAGGGAGGGAACATACAAAATATTGTTCAAGGCTAAAGTTGTTTTGAAGTTAATTTCAGTAAAAAAATTCTTTTATCCATTACTACAACAGTAGTGGAGTTACCCATATCGAAATACTCACCATTAGTGGACTCGTCAAAGTCATGGAATAATTTCTTATTGGCACGATAGTACCTTGAAGCGCCTGTGTCTACCTTTCAGTCAGTTTTATTAGCCACCATATTTTCCTCAACGGTTACAACATCGATCACTTCATTATCCTCAACAAGATGAACTTGGACATCACTTCGTCCTTCCTGCTTCAACTTCTATCCTTTTCCTTGATAGAATTTGGTAGCCTTGTGACCAAGTTTTCTACAGACATAACAAGGACCTTTAGATTTTTGAATTTGACTCTCTAAATTGTTAAATTATTTTTTCTTCTTCATATGTTCCTTTTTCAGGACTTTCTTTTGTTTGCCTTTGAACATGTCTTTCACAACAGTACTAGAAAATTCCACAAGATTAACTTTAGAAGAATTAAGAGAAAATGATTCCATCTTATCTTTGAGACTGTTTACCTCTTCAGTCATCATGTGACTGATATGTTAGAGAGTTAAAATCCTTTTTCTTATGTTCTAATTGACTTCTATAATCACTCTAAGATGGTGGAAATTTTCAAGCAGAACATCGGCCTGAAAAATCTCACATATCTTCATGTCTTCATCGAGATCACAGTTAAGTTCTTATATTTATGAACTTATTTTATTATTGACTTATTATCAACCATTTGAAATTTAATCCATTGATCGACAATATATTTTTTGTTTCCTGCATCATCAACATCATATTTCTTTTCTAAACTATCCCATTTTTCTTGGCAGATTTATAAGTAACAAATAAATCAAACAAAGGGTTAGTCATATGGCTTAACAAATCTCCTCTCACAGTTACATTATGCTTTTCAAACTTCTCATCAAAAACCACAACACTGCTAAAATCAGTAGTAGTGTTAGAACCACCCATAGAAATTTCGTTAAATAAAACATAATCAACGTCTAATTGTTCAAAGAAAATTAAACAAAAATTGTGACTAGCGTTTAAAGTTTATTCCATTCAAAGGCTCAAACTTTAACAAATCAGAAAAAGTTTAGTTTAAGGAAATCACCAATTGTCAATATTGTATGTAAGGATATCACTTTCAAATTGTTGGAAAAAATACTACAATATTGATATTGGTCTAGAATTACAAAGTAGTAAATAACTTATTATAAACATTGTGGCATGGCAAGCCACTGCCTTGGAAGTGATTTTGACCTAACTCATGTGCAAATAGTTATAGCCGGTTGCTTCCCAAGGTTCCACAGTAAACTCAAACACGTGCACTTGTGATTGAAAGTTTGGAGGTTGCCCAAAATATATTCTAAGAATAAGCTAAGAAGAACGAAGGAAAAATGTTTTTCTCTTCTTTTTGTTGGGATTGTGGTGTTCACAAAAGACACTACTTATATAGGATATTTCAATAGGAGTTACTGAAAATTCAAAAGTTAATTTTGATAACGCATTGTGAATGTTAATGACATTAAAGGCCATTACATCACATTCTACAAAAACTCTTCTTTTGTTTTGAATCGAAAATATTATTCTCCTTTCAACATATTTTACATTGTGTTCTTTGCATTACACAAAATGAATAAAGATGAAATTGATATCACAATGATTAAAGGAAAGGTATTTGTAACACGCCTACTCTTCGGAACTCTAACTTAACTCGTATCTTCGTGGAAAGATGAAGAGTGATTAATATATAAGTAAGGCTATGGGTCATATTTTATGTTCTCGAGGGTCACATCTTAATTTTTAAAGTTAAGCGAGTTTAGTAATAAAAGTTGGCAAAAGTTATGGCAACTTCCCTTTTAAGGATTTCTCTGAAAATTTAGTGCAAATGTCTCAGAGGTTTTCGCCCAATATAAGAAGAGATAGAGGGCCCACAATATATCAAATCTAAGGTCTACGAGTCTGGTTTCTAACGCATCAAACCGTTGACTCATACAAAATCATAATAAAGAGATATTCACGTTTTTGTACCGACTGCGCAGCAGAGGCGACTAGTGGGTCTCCTAGGTAGGTGGAACCTTAAAAACCAGAGAATTTCTCCTCCAATCATCCTTGTGTGTTCATGATCTCTTCTTGGTTGTTTATCAAAAATTTCCATACGTCACGAGCTCATTATTTTGGTATAGTTTTCATGGTGAATTGTATGGTGTAGCTCTATGGAGGCTTGGCAACAGGGATTTTTTAGTGGTTTAAGTTTCTTTAGGTGTTCTGGGCGTGTAAAGAAAGGTAGGAACCATATTTTGTCAATTTATGGATACCTTAGGTCTCAGATAATAAGTTACGATAGGAATCCTTATCGAATGTCAAATTGTCGTAGTAATTCTTGTCCTTAATTATTGATTGAGTTTACCTTTTTTTGTGTTGTAGTGGTGAGGACAGGGGTATTATTCATCATAAACTATAAATAAAAAGGTATGTTAAGGCTATTCCATTCGTTCGGCATGTTTCCTTAAAGCTTGAGAGTGATATAATAGGGTTGTTAATGTTGGTGATTTCGTAGATACAATTGTTAGTGGTTGGCTGATTGAGTGATTATAAATCCTCATTTTAGGGACTCGTATCCTTTGAGAATAGCTCTATGTTAGAAACGACTAGGACACTATTCATATATATTGTTTATAGCTAAATTGCTTGTCTTTAGCCTATTGAATTGTTGGTTATCACCCTTGGGGATATTGTGGTTAGCTGTTGAGCTATGAATTGCCTATAGGGGCTATGATGTTGGCTAAGATGACTATTATTGCCTAAAAGGGGTATGTGTTTCCTACGGGGCTATATTGATGTCAAAGAGTGTTATGTGTTGCCTACGGGGCTACTTTGACACCAAAAAAGGCCATGTGTTACCTACGGGGCTATGTGGATGCAAAAGAGGGCTATGTGTAGCCTATAGAGCTATGTTGTTGCCTAAGAGGGCTATGCACTGCCTATGGGGCTATATTGTTGCCTAAAAAGGTTATATGACTTCTTACAAAGACAAGGGGCTACCGATAGGGGTATGTAGATTAATTTGGCTCCTTCTGGGCTTACGGGGGCCTAGGTATGTGGTATGTTATTTGTACCTACCGAGCTTATGGGGGCTTGGTTAGGTTGATGTTTGATTATTTTTGTATACTTCGATCCAGTAGTGTGTTTGCATGTTGATCTAAATTTTGATTTCCTTACCTGATTGCTTTTGGTGTATTATGATACTTGCTTATTTAGTCTATCGCCTTTCATACTCAGTACATTATTTCGCACTGACGCCCCATTTTCTGGGGGCACTACTTTCATGCCTACAGGTCCCGAAAGACGACTCAATAAACCTCCCCAGCAGCACAGTTGAGTTCCTGTAGGTTGGCTAGCCCTTTTCCTCTGGAGCTGCCAAAGTTTAAAGGCTTGTTGGATTTTGTTGTATATAGTTATGGGTAGGTCGGGGACCTGTCCCGACAAAGATTTACTACTCTTAGAGGCTTGCAGACTAGTGTGCAAGGTTGTATAGCCACGTTATTGTCCACGTTGGCCTTGTTTGTTTGTTGGCCAAAGTTTGGTGATAATTTGTTTTATTGTCTTGATATATAGTATTTCTTCATTTCTATCTAGAGATATGTCGGCTTTGACAGCACATATAGCGTTTACATTTTCCTAGATATCATGATGGCCTCGACTGCCTATAGAGGATTTATGTGCTAGCTAGTTTTTTCTTTTTGAATTGTAGGAGTAGTTATATTCTTTATAGGGTTGTTGGCAGGGGCCTTGCGGCCAAAGGGGTATTTTTTTAGCCGAGATATACTTGTTTGTCTTCTTAAATATGTGTGGCTTCTCCGTGCCATTATAAATGGCTAAGCAGGGTCGACTTAGGCCCATGTTTTGGCATTAGGCGCTAGTTGCACCCCTTGAGTTGGGACGTGACAAACTTTGTATCAAAGCAACATCGTGTCCTAGAGAGTATGCAAGTCATGTCTAGTAGAATCTTGTTTATGAATGTGTTGTGCACCACATTTTATAAGCAAGAAGCTACATGGAATGTTAGATCAGTTATCCTCATTTTTCTTACCTCGTGCTATAGAGTTGTCTTATGGTTGAGTTTTTGAGCTTATAATTGATGTTTGTATATAGAGAGAGATGGGTGACGCCAAAAAAGCCGAAACTAGCAAGGGGCTAGATGCAGTTGTAGGTGAGGGTACTGGCAGGTACCACCGATGGACATAGCCCATTGTGAGACCCAGAAGGAGACATCCTCTCAGCCCACTATAGCTTCTCTATCAACTCAGGATCCTCTGAGGGCTACAGGATACCCGACACCACCAGAAGTACCACCTCCAGCTTATCCTTGTCCCTCTGATCATGATTTCAAGAATGCAGTATGTATGTTAGCACAGTTAGTACCTGCATAGCACCAGCCAATTGCGCTAGGAGTTGTCAAACATTTCGAAGGTCCTGGAAGTTCAAGAGTTTGAGAGTTTATAGTGTTGAGTCCTCCAAAGTTTACAGGGACAGATCATAGGGAGGACCCTTAGCATTTTGTTGATCAACTTTATAGGATCTTCAGGGTCATGCATGCCTCAGCGACTAAGTTGGTTGAATTAGCAGCATTTCGACTGCGTGTTGTTGCAGTATTGTGGTACGAGAGTTGGGAGTGATCCAGGGGGAAAGATGCACCTCCACCCTCTTGGGATAGCTTTACTGAAGCTTTCATAGATCATTATCTGCCTCGAGAGATTCAGGATGCCGTTATAGATCAATTCATAAACCTTCGACAGGGAAGAATGAGTGTCCGAGAGTATGGCTTGAGATTTGATTCATTGGCTAGGTATGCACCAGTTTTTGTTGATACGATGCATAATACGGTGCGAAGATTTATGGGAGGGCTTGATTCAGACTATATCGATGCTTGAATTACCGCTGTCCTAAATGATAATATAGATATCTCACAAATTCAGGCCTTTGCACAAAGCACAGAAAAGCGTCGACATCAGCAATATATGAGGGAGAGGGTTGATAGAGAGCATCAGAAGAGGGATAGGCCTGCTAGTTCACCGGGAAAGTTTCACTGTGGTCCCAGACCTCAATATCCTAGTAGGCCACCCAGACCTCCACTACTACAGCTCCAAGGTAGTAGACTTGATCGTCGGGGATAGTCAGGTCCAGGTGAGGGTTTATGACCAGCAGACTCTCAGCAATAGATGAGTTTAAGACAAGCCAAGCCCACCGAGTTGTACTACATGCGGTAGGATACATTTTGGGAGATGTAGGCGGGGTTCCACTGGTTGTTATTCTTGTGGTAAGAGGGGCATGTGTGGAGGAATTGCCCGACCATAGGTTAGGGTGGTATGGGTCAGTCGATTGGGTCAGTAGTAGATTATTCCTCCTCAGCACATTCTGCGGGGCGTGGACCTCAAACTTCAGTAGGTAGAGAGGGAGCATCTAGTTCTGGTAGTGGTCAGAACTATGTGTATGCACTAGTTGATCGACAAGACAGAGAGTCATCACTTGACGTTGTGACAGGTACATTGATTGTTTGTTCTTATTATGTTTGTGCTTTGATGGATCCAGACATACGTTGTCCTATGTTACTCCATTTATTGCGGGGAAGTTATGTATAGAAGTAGAGTCATTACATCGACCTTTCATTGTGTCTACCCCAATTGGTAAGTCTATTATTGCCAATAGAGTCTACCGAGGTTGCACAGTTGAAATTATCGACTGTCCAACCTCTGTAGACCTGGTTGAGTTAGAGATGGACGATTTCGATAACATTATGGGCATGGACTGGCTAATATCTTTTTATGCGAATGTTGAGTGCTTGACAAAGATTGTAAGATTTTATTTTCTAGGAGAGGCAGTGAGAGAATGGAAAGGTAATACAGCAGCGCCAAAATATAGGTTTATTTCCTATCTTAAGGCAAGAAGGATGATTACTAAGGGTTGCATTTATCATTTTGTTCAAGTTTGGGATATGGATGTAGAACCACCGGTTCTCCCATCTATTCCAGTAGTCAATGAGTTTCCAGATGTATTTCCAGATGATCTTCCTGAAATCCCACCAGAACGGGAAATTGATTTTGCTATCGATATGCTACCAGGTACACAACCCATATCTATCCCTCCTTATAGAATGGCTCTTGCTGAGCTAAAGGAGTTGAAGGATCAACTGAAAGATTTGCTGGATAAAGGCTTTATCAGGCCCAGTACTTCACCATGGGGTGCACTAGTATTATTTGTGAGGAAAAAGGATGGCTCACTAAGGATGTGTATCGATTATTGACAGTTGAACAAGGCTACTATAAAGAATGGGTATCCACTTTCGAGATTCGATGACTTGTTTGATCAACTACAAGATGCTAAGTACTTTTTGAAGATTGATTTGAGATTAAGGTACCATCAGGTATGAGTTCGGGAGAAAGATATTCTGAAGACAACTTTTAGAACTAGATATGGGCATTTTGAGTTTTTGGTGATGTCTTTTTGATTGAACAATGCCCCGAGAATGTTTATAGACCTGATGAATAGCATATTTAGGCTAGATCTAGATATGTTTGTGATTGTACTTATTGATGATATTTTGGTGTATTCGCATTGAAAAGCCAAGCATGCAGATCATTTGCGAGCAGTCCTTCAGGTTCTTCGAGAGAAAGAACTTTACGCAAAGTTTTCTAAGTGCGAGTAATAGTTGAGCTCTGTGGATTTCTTAGGCCATATTGTTTCAAATGCGGGTATTATGGTTGATACACGGAAGATTGAGGCAGTGAAGACTTGTCCTAGACCCACAACTCCGACAGAGGTTCGTAGTTTCTTAAGGTTAGCTGGTACTACATAAGGTTTGTAGAGGGGTTTTTTTCTCTTTCAGCCCCACTAACAAAGCTGACTCAGAAAGCAGTTAAGTTTCAGTGGACTGAAGCTTGTGAGCATAGTTTCCAAGAGTTTAAGGACAGGTTGACATCAGCACCAGTCCTAGCCTTGCTAGAGAGTTCTGAGGGCCATGTAGTATACTGAGACGCTTTTAGTATTGGGTTAGGATATGTTCTAATGCAACATGGTAAGGTGATCGTATTTGCTTCAAGGCAATTGCGAAAACATGAGAAGAACTACCCAACTCACGATTTAGAGTTAGTTGCAGTTGTACATTCACTGAAGACCTGGAGACACTATCTATATGGCGTTCATGTGGACATTTTCATAGATCATAAGAGCCTTTAGTATATGTTTAGACAAAAAGAATTGAATATACAACAACGTCGATGGCTTGAGTTACTGAAAGACTATGACGTAAATATTTTATATCATTTAGGAAAGGCAAATGTGGTAGATGATGCCCTCAGTCATACATCAATGGGAAGTTTATCATATTTAGGTGTTGAGAGGTGTGAATTAGCTCAAGAACTTCATCAATTAGCTAGTTTGGGAGTCAGATTAGAGGAGGCAAATGATAGTGGGGTCAGAGTTCAGAACACAATTGTATCATCTTTAATCATAGAGGTGAAGGAACGACAATATGAGGATCCTTACTTAGAGTAGCTCAGAGGCAAAGTTCATGATAAGGAGTTATTTGCCTTTGATATAGCAGGAGATGGAGTCATCAGATACAGAGGTCGATTGTGTGTTCTAAATGTGTTAGGGCTTCAACAACATATTATGGCAGAGATACATCATTCCCGTATTCTATTACACTAGGATCGACAAAGATGTACCATGATATTAAAGAGATCTATTGGTTACACGAGATGAAAAAGGATGTTTCTGAGTTTCTAGCACACTGTCCTAACTACCAACAGGTAAAGGTTGAGCACCAGAAGCCTGTTGGGCTGGTCCAGGAGATAGCCATTCCTTTATGGAAGTGGGAGGTAATTAATATACATTTTATTACTAGGTTACCTCAATTGCGGCATAAGTTTGACTCTATTTGTGTAATCGTTGATAGATTAAAAAAATCATCCCACTTCTTACTGGTCAAGACTACTTTCACAACCGAAGACTATGTAGGGCTTTACATCTGAGAGATTGTTAGGTTGGACGGCGTCCCAACATCTATTATCTCATATAGAGGAGCACAATTTACCGCTACTTCTGGAAGTTTCTCCAGAAAGGACTAGGGAAACAAGTTAATCTCAGTACAACCTTTCACCCTCAGACAGATGGCCAAGGTGAATGCACCCTTTTAACACTGGAGGACATGCTACAAGCATGCATGCTGGACTTCAATGGAAGTTGGGATGACCACTTACCTCTTATTGACTGTGCATATAAAAATAGTTATCATCGGAAATGTAGATCCCAGGTGAGTCAAGGTTGGTTGGACCCGACCTAGTACAACAGAAAATGAAGTGGTTTAAGCTCATTCGAGAACTTTATTGACTGCTCAAAGTCACCAAAATTCATACTGAGATGTGCGGCGAAGAGATTTAGAGTTTTGTGTCAATGACTGGGTATTCTTAAAAGTCTCACCTATAAAGGGTGTTATGAGATTTGGAAAGAAGGACAAGCTTAATCCAAGATTAATTGGGTCATACCGAATCCTTCAGAGGGTAGGAGGAGTGGATTATGAATTAGAGTTGCCATTGGGGCTAGAATCGGTTCATCCGATCTTCCATATATCGTTGCTAAGAAAATGCATAGGAGACCCTTCTCGGGTTGTCCTTGTTGAGGATGTTCAGATCACAAAGGAGTTAACCTATGAGGAAACTCCAAATGCAATATTAGATCGACAGGTCTGAAGGTTGAGGACCAAAGATGTGGCTTCTGTAAAGGTATTGTGGAGAAACAAGAATAAGGAAGAGGTTACGTGGGAAGCCGAGGATGGCATGAGATCCGAATATCCTCAGTTGTTTTAGATCCAACAATGGTAACAATATCAGTTTTAATTAGCATAGTGAGGTAGGATACCCTTTTAGTCTTTTTATTATTGCTTATTGTTGTTGTTGTTGTGTTGTTGTTGTATTTTGCTCATACTATTATTGCGGAGCTATGTTGCTTAGTTATTTGTATCGTCATATGAGGTGCTTAGGTTGTGATCTTCTACATTTTTGGTTGTTGGATATTCATGTCTATACAGGACACTTTGCCAAAATTTTTGCAACTACCAAGGGCTTAACCCAACTTAGATTCTTTATTCGAGGACGAATGATTCTAAATGGGGAAAGATGTAACACCCCGACTCTTCGGAACTCTAACTTAACTCGTATCTTTGTGTAAAGATGAAGAGTGATTAATCTATATTACCTTAAATGCATGAACTCCTAATTTGGATGTTAAATTACTATAATATCCCTAACTTAGGTTGTGCCTTTTTCGATGAGTTGTGACTCTTCCGATAAGTTGTGACTTTTTTCAAAGGGTTGTAATTTTTCGATGAGTTGTGAGTTTTTCAATAAGTTGTGACTTTTCTAAAGGGTTGTGACTTCTCTGAAAGGTCATGACTTTTAGATAAGACACAAAAAAACACTTGTTCATACTACCCTTTGTTGACTATAAATAGAGAGGCTTCTTCTTATTTTTCAACAACAATTTCTTTAAATCTTCTACTCTTCTTCTTCTTGCATTTTATAAAAATTTCATCCGAAGTTTAGCGGAATATGAGGTACCACTATTCTAATGAAGTAAATCGTTCTATCCTAAGAAGATATATTCCATAACCTCGAGTACTTGACAAAAATAATTTGATAATATAATAATTATTTTTTACTTAACATATACATTAGTATGTAATGTTCCAATATATGAAGTTAGCATGATGTAGTCTAAATTCATTTGTTTTTGCGAACAATTTCTCTTGTGATGTAGATATATACTTCTGAATAACTTTTTCCAAAATTATTAGACTTCTCAAGATCACGATTTGGTTTTTTGATGCTCAAAAGCAAAAAATGACTTTATTTATCAATGCTACTTATGTGATTGGATTGTCAGGATGTTTGCTTCAAAATAGTTATTACTATATAAACATTGCCCTTTTATTTTACTTATTTACTATTTCTTAAAATTTCAGTACTTTAGACGAAGAAAAATTCATATGACTTGTAATAATGCCAAATGAAGCTTCTAACTTCAAAATATATTATTTTATAATATTCTGAATTCTTTTTTTAAAAAAAAAAACTCACAAAAAATTTGAAAATATGTGGATATATATGAATCATTTAAAATTTATCATTTACTAAATAAATTTTATATTCAGTAATATGGAATAAACATTTTCATGTTGTCCCTACACTAAATTAAAATCTAATAACTATAAAAAAAAAAAATAGGAACATTAATTAAAAGTCCTATTTATTCATGTAAGTATTAAATTTATTAGAAATTCAGCTATTGCACATTAATTCTTTAGTTATAACATTATAAATTCTCTTAGTTATTACTAATTATTGCAAACGTTATTCACACTCTTTTACATTCTTTAGTTATAATATTATGAATTCTCATAGTTATTACATTAATTATATCTATCTTTCATCTTTCCTTATATTAACCTTCAACAAATAATTTTCATATTATTATACTGCCCCTATATATGTTATAACACGGTGTTGAAGTATATGAACTATATATTTTTTGGGTGTAAGATAAAGATGTTATTATATATATGATTTACATATAGAATATATTCTTTAATTTTAACTGATAGTTTTCCTGTTAAAAAAAAAAAAAGAAAACCTTTCTTAGTTAACTATGGACAGTCAATCGAGAAGTCAAATATGAGAGCCAACAACAATAATGACATCTATTATGTTATAACTTATAAAATAAAAATTAATATTCAAAAATAGTTCTAAAAAACACATTTAAGTAGTTTAACGTGGAATACACCTGCAAAACACAACTGGGTAGATGATAAGAAAAATGCACAACAAATATCGTCTATAAGGTAATATTAGTAAGAAACAACTAATTACATGATTGAACCTCATCAAATTGAAATATATATACATTAATTTAATTAATAAAATATTTCATTGACCATCTTTATAGGTTCGCGTGAATAAGAGATATATATGGCGATCTACATTGAACATTCACAAAAGAATCTGCAATATTATTTTATGCCGAATTTATTATTCAAATCTTCGCTTAAATAAGCAATACTAATTACTATAACATATATTTTCTGAATTGGTAATCACGTCCAACACATCTGTCGAAAAACTAGTATATAAGTAAAGATGTGGGTCATTTTTTATTTTCTTGAGGGTCACATCTTAATTTTTGAAGTTAAGCGAATTTAGTAATAAAAGTTGGCAAAAGTTATGGCAAGTTCCCTTTTAAAGATTTCTCTGAAAATTTAGTGCAAATGTCTCAGAGGTTTTCTCCCAATATAAGAAGAGTTAGAGGGTCCACAATATATAAAATCAAAGGTTTACGAGTCTAGTTTCTAACGCATCAAACCGTTGATTCATACGATATCAGAAGAGAGAGATATTCACATTTTCGTACCGACTGCGCAGCAGAGGCCGCTAGTGGGTCCCCTAGGTTGATGGAACCTTATAAGATAGCATCTTCTTCATTTTTCTTCATTCCAGCTCGTAAGAAACCCATAAAAACCAGAGAATTGCTCCCCCAATCATCCTTGCGTGTTCATGTTCTCTTCTTGGCTCTTTATCAAAATTTCCTTACGTCACGAGCTCGTCGTTTTGGTATAGTTTTCACAGTGAATTGTGTGGTGTAGCTTCGTGGAGGCTGTGTCAGCAGGGTTATTTTAGTGATTTAAGTTTCGTCAGGTGTTCTGGGCGTGTAAAGAAAGGTAGGAACCATTTTTTTTTATCAATTTATGGATACCTTAGGTCTCGGATAGTAAGTTACGATAGGAATCCTTATCGAATGTCGAATTGTCGTAGTAATTTTTGTCCTTAATTATTGATTGAATTTACCTTTTTTTTAGTGTTGTAGTGGTGAGGACAGGGGTATTATTCAACATAAACTATAAAGAAAAAGGTATATTAAGGCTATTCCATTCATTCGACCTGTTTCCTTAAAGCTTGGGAGTAATATAATAGGGTTGTTAACATTGGTGATCTCGTAGATACAACTGTGAGTAGTTGGATAATCAAGTGGTTATAAACCTTCATTTTAGGGACTCATAGTCCTTTGAGAACAGCCCTACGTTATAAACAACTAGGACACTATTCATATGTATTGTTTATAGCTAAATTGTTTGTCTTTAGCCTATTGAATTATTTGTTATCGCCGTTGGGGCTATTATAGTTAGCTGCTGAGCTATGAATTGCCTACGGGGGCTATGATGTTGGCTTAGAAGACTATGTTATTGCCTAAGAGGGGTATTTGTTTCTACGGGGCTATATTGATGTCAAAGAGTGTTATGTGTTGCCTACGGAGCTATATGGATACAAAAGAGGGCTATGTGCAGCCTACAGAGCTATGTTATTGCCTAAGAGAGCTATGCGCTGCCTACAGGGCTATATTGTTACCTAAAAGGGCTATGCGACTTCTTACAAAGACAAGGGGCTACCGATAGAGGTATGTAGATTGATTTGGCACCTTTTAGGCTTATGGGGGCCTAGGTAGGTGGTATGTTATTTGTACCTGCCGAGCTTATGGGGGCTTGGTTAGGTTGATATTTGATTATTTTTGTATGTTTAGATTCAGTAGTGGGTTAGCATGCTTATCTAAATTTTGATTTCCTTACCTGATTGCTTTTGGTATATTATGATGCTTGCTTATTTAGTGTATCGCCTTCCATACTCGGTACATTATTTTGTACTAACGCTCCATTAACTGGGGACGCTGTATTCATGCGTGCAGGTCCTGACAGACGACTCGATAGACCTCCCCAGCAGCACAGTTGAGTTTCAGTAGGCTAGCTAGCCCCTTTCCTCCGGAGCTGCCAGAGTTTAAAGGTTTATTGGATTTTGTTATATATAGTTTTGGGTAGGTCGGGGCCCTGTCCCGACAAAGCTTTACTACTCTTAGAGGCTTGCAGACTAGTGTGTCAGGTCGTATAGCCACATTATTATCCACATTGGCCTTGTTTGTTTGTTTGCTGAAGTTTGGTGATGGTTTGGTTTATTGTACATAGTATTTCTAAGTGTCTATATAGAGATAATGGTGGCTTTGACAGTCCATATAGCATTTACATTTTCCTAGATATCATGGTGGCCTCGACGGTCCAAACAGGATTTATGTGCTAGCTTTTTTTATTATTTTTTTTTAATTGTAGGAGTAGTTATATTCTTTATAGGGTTGTTGACAGGGGCCTTGCGGCCAAGGGGGTATTTTTTTAGCTGAGATATACTTGTTTATTTTCTTAAATATGTGTGGATTCTCCTTGCCATTATAAATGGCTAAGCAGGGTCGTCTTAGGCCCAAGTTTTGACATTATGTGCCAGCTGTACCCCTTGAGTTGGGGCATGACAGTATCTTCACAATCCAAAAATACATAACGAAGATAATGAGGGAGAGATTTGAGTTCTAACCTTGGTTCTTTCTCAACTGAAGACTTGGCAGGTGGACTCTATATTTTATTAGATTTTTGGGATAAGTCCCTAACCCGGTAAGAGGAACTACAACTTCATCATAGTCTTGAATCTTTTCACCATCATAACTGAGCAAAACAACTGCCAATGATTCACTTATAAATATCACTTCTGCAGTGCTAGGCACAACCTCATCAAAGGTATAAATTATTGAAATAACTTGAAACTCACTTGATTGTTTCATTGACTTGCACACGTTGAATGTAACTTTTTCATCGTTCACTCTAAACTTCAAGTCACCACTCTCTAAATCAACCAATACCTTTTCAATAATCAATAATGGTCTACCTATATAGTTGAGACTTCAAAATTCATTTCACAATAAAGGATAATGAAGTCTACAAGGAATATTAATTTCTAAGCTTTGATCAAGATATCATATAAGTGATATAACATTCTGATAGGCTTTTTAATTGACTTATCCCCATGAGAAGCTCTTTTTGAATAGGACAAAGGCATAAGATTAATGCTTGCCCCAACATCCCACAAAGCCTTTTCAAATTGATACATTTCGTTACATGAAATTATGAATGCACCATAATCTTTCATCTTAACCACCATATTGCTTGACATAATCGCACTACAATGATGCAATATTTCAACCCTTTCAAAATTCATGCTCTGTTCCTTAATCACCAAATTTATCATAAATTTTACATATCCAAAAATCTTAAGTAAGACATCTACAAATGGGATGTTCATCAAACGAATTTTTAATATAGAGAAGAATTTATTAAACTTGACATCTTCATTTTTCTTTTTAAATTTTTGAAGGAAAGGTGAAAGAATTTTCATTGTAGGTCAGAACGGATGAAATTGCATCATTCTTTTCACTTTCACCCACCTCAACATTCAATAGGACCTCACTCTCTGTTTCATCATCGATCAACATCGGTCCATCAATTTTCACCCTATCAAAATTAGACTCCTAAAATTTGAATTTTTGTTTGCCCTCCACCCCAAGAGTCTCATCCTCCTTCCTTACCTCTCTCCCAATCATTTTACCACTCCTTGTAACAATAGACATATAATGAGCATTATTATTTTTTGAATCCGTCACGATATCACTTAGGATACCTCCTTTTTGTCTTGAATTTTAATGAGCCAAAATTTGTTTTATTTGTGCCTCTAATAATTTAATGGGAACACAATGAAAAGTGATCATTTGGTTCAAAGAATAGAAGTCACTCATTCATTTCTAAGCACTTTATTCGAACCTTCAACTTTATTTAAAATTCGAAAAAGCATATCTTCCGTCCAATAACTCTCAAGGTAACTTAAGTACATCCTTGTGTTATATAAGTGGACAAAAAACATCCTTGAACTATCCAAAAAATTACAAGATTCACCCTTCTGTCTATTTTTTTTTTAAGAAACTCACGCCACCAACAAAAATGTGTCAAGTCAAATAAATATATGTACATATGGTTAAGCTAGTTAAGTTAAGTGATTTTTTTTAATTTTTAGAAATTGTGGGTTTAAATCACATTCAAACAAAATATATTCAAATTCTAAATGTTCTTTGTAAAAATATGGCCAAATACTACTCCAACTTCAAAATTTTTGAATAAAATAATTATTTTTTTATTTTCATAACTAAATGCCTACGTAATTTCACTAAATTTCCATCATTTCTGTACATTGTATAAAATGCAAATTGCATTGTATATATAGTACATACGCCCTAAATATTTTATTAAAGAAAATCTCTAAATAGTTGGACGTAATATTTTTAAAATGATTTTTTTGACATAATATTTCTAACCATCGGAACCTACTGTACAAATATTTCAAAACTTATGTATTGTTGCAAGTCAATTTACTTGATGATGTAAAAAATATATAAACTAACAACACACAAAATTTAAATTCCGAGAATGAAAGATTCATTTCCTATCCATATCCTTATTCTTTTTAGGTAACTTTGATCTTCTCGTCATGGCCAAGACATGACCAAATTAATTTTTTTATTGGTTTAATCAGTTTCTTAACAAAAATAGATGAAAGGATGATTCTTGTTATTTTTTGGATAGTATAATAATCTTTTGTGCTCACTTGAATAATATAAGGATGTACATTAGATTTGGAGAGGAATGATTTTAGCCGATAACTCAAAATTGTTTGACATTGCCCTAGTAGCTCCATAACTATATAGGCCCTAAAACACGAGTGTATGTATTATTTTTGTGGCGTATTGTTGGAAGACATAGATCCCCAGTCCTCTCGGTGCTGCGTTGAAACCCATTATGTTTGCTGACATCTTTCATGGTCGGCATTGTCAAACCCCCATTTCCCCTTTTCCCCACCCACCTGTTTCATTTTCCTCTTTTCCTTTCCTCAAACACTCTCACTTCAATTCAATCATTAACCTCACAAAGGATAAAGATCCATTGATTAACTATGGTGGTTTGGACCCGTGCACTGGTAAGAACGTGGCGATGTAGACCCACCAATTTTAGCAGGGCTTTTTCTGAAAAATTACCTACACCGGCAGCCAAGGGAAGAAATGTTCAGTGGGTATTCCTGGGTTGCCCTGGTGTCGGAAAAGGGACCTATGCAGCTCGACTTTCTAAGCTTCTTGGCGTACCCCACATAGCTACTGGTGATCTCGTCCGTCAACAACTATCCTCTCATGGACCTCTTGCCTCAAAGGTCTGTTCTTTTTCTTTCTGAATAATTTCGGGGTTCTATTAAATTATATCTATCTGTGAAATTCATGTGATCTTTTGCCTAGTTCCCTGGGATTTCCTTATGTTTGGTAAAATCTTGAAAATGTGTACTCCAGGTAATTCTGGGGGTTCTATTAAAATCTCCGTATCTTTGAAATTTATGTGATGGAACGGTAAAGTTCCCATCTTTTAATATAAGGACCATGATGCACTTAAAGGATTCCAAATGACTGACCAAATAAGGGCTAAGTTGGAGATTTTCTGGTTACCCTTGTCCTTTGATTCGTTAGACTGGAAACTTTCTTAAATACAGTTTAATACAAATGCTCTCTCTGTCTTGCCAAATGATGTTCATGGAAGATTTGGCTGAAGTTTTTATATTTTTTCCTCTTTTAGGATAGTTTGGTAGAAATATTTAATTCTTTTCTCCCTCCTCCCCTGCTACCCCCTAAGTTGCTTGAACTCTTCACTTTTGGTGCCGCACCCTGTCGACACGACATGGGTGTGGGTGTGGAATCCGTGTCCGATTTGGCCAACCAATTTTGGGTACTTTGACCAAAATCGAAGGGAAACTCTGCACAGTTTTAATGATTTTTGTAATCAATACCAAAGCTAAGGTGAAATTGAAGAAAATGCAAATACCTTTTATGTAGAAATTTCTATGTCACTCTTTTTCCTTTAATCTCCTTCGAGGATTCTCCTCAAGTTCTCCACATAATATCTCATAATTTAGGTTTTATAACTCTATTTCTAGATATTTTAATTATTTTTAGGCGAACCCCGACACCCGTATCCATACATGGATCCATATCCCTGAATCTTAAAAATTAGATCATGAAAGATCTGACCTCTAGATCCGCACCCGTATCGGACACCCGCACCCGAGTCCGAGCAACTTAGGCCGCCCCAATGTTTTTGTATGTGACTTACTCTAGAAAATTTGACATAATTTCAAGCTCACTCAAATTGTAAGTTAAAAAGTTGCTTTATGTAATAATATTGTACCCATGAGCCAATGAAAATGTTGCAACAACTCTTATGGCATCTTATAAAGTTATGCAATAACTAAATAATAGGGAAAGTATTTGTAAGTATGCTTGTATTAGTGGTGTGAGAGATACATTTGTCAATGTTGTGAGAAATAAATATGGTATTCTCACTTTTAGATGTATACATTAGGTCTTTTACCATATAAAGAGATTTTCTTTCTTAAAAGTCAATGTAAGCTTATTTCAATGACTTTAAGATTGATTTTCCTGACTTTGGACAAGGCAGCCATTTTAGGAGTATGTTTAAAAAAGGATTAGCATTTGGAAAGTTCTTAACGCTGACATAGTTAATACTTTTGTATCTTATTTGGACAATAAATGAAAACCAGAAAAATCTTTTTGTCTGGATATCTTGTTGCTTTCACATGTTCTCCCGAAAAAAAGTTACCAGTACTACAATAACAATTATGATGATTCAACCCTAAACTAGTAGGATGCAAGGCATGACTTGATTCCCTTTTTTTTCCTTCATATATAGGAGACATAACTTGGTTCTATTCTTTCTTTTGGGTCCATTATTTCATTGCTCAGTAAATTTTATTTTAAAGGACCTAGTAGTTTTCCAAGAATAGAGATTCTCTAAATTTCAATTATCACACTTGTTACACCAAAATATAAATTTTGACCAAACTAAAAAAGCGTATTGGCAGACACTGGACCAAAGGTAAGTACCAATAACCAGTTAATCTTAATTCCAACTAGTTGGTATTGCCTATATGGATCTTTGCTTCCATTGTATATGCTCTTTAACAAAACCACATATTTGAAGAGATTGAAGGTATTTCGAGACAACTTTGTTCCATGTGGGATAGCTCGACTTTCTGTAATGCCTTCAATCATCATAGTGTTACACTAACAATCAGTGCAATTTGAAGTACATAGGACATGATTTGACCATCATGCGTTCTTCTCTCGTTATCTCCTTTATATGTGCTACGTGCATCTTTATCAGATATGATTATTTCTAATATCATTTATCCATCCATCTTAATTTCTATTAAATATTTATGTGTTCATATTTCTGCTTTAGTGCCTTCTGAATTGTATTGTAATAAAATAATTGTTTCTTTGATAAGTTTAAGGAAAATCTAAATCTTCAGCTTAGATGTGAAAATATGAATTTGTATTTATCAACTTTGTTGATTATGCTCTTCATTTACTCCACTGAGCCTTTTTTCCCCTAAAGTCGTTCTACTAATTTCTTTTCTGAACTTATTTTGTGCCTTCTGTTGCAGCTTGTGGATATTGTTAGTCAAGGGCAATTAATTTCAGATGAAATTGTAATAGATTTGCTATCTAAGCGTCTTGAAGCTGGAGAAGCGAAGGGTGAAATAGGATTTATTCTTGATGGATTTCCTCGAACTATACGGCAGGCGGTAAGCAGTTGTTTGTATAATGGATTTCCTGTGTCTAGATTGATTATTGCACTTCTGAATAAATACTTCCCCAGTTTTTTCTAGGTAATAGCTTACTAATCTAAAGGAAATCCGTACATATAAATATGCATACACACACACATATCTGTATACATGTGCTATTATCATGTTTCTTACATGTGTGTATTATTTAATTTGACGGTTGCACATGTTGACTGGGACTTAATCTTGTGCATCTATGTACTTTAATAGGCCAATATTTTCTTTCACAGTCTGGCATCTGGCACACTGAGGCTTGCTATGGATATAACTTAGCAAGATAATTTATTAACGTTCTAATATCAGTACTTGAGGACTGTTTCACAACTAGCGAGAATGCATTACTATAACAGGTTAATGGTTATGGGCTTATGGCTGGACCTGCAATTGGAATGCCGCTTGCTCAAGAAAAGTTGAATATGCTGTTGAACGAAATGAATGAATACAGTACAAAAAATTGAAATCAACAGCAAAGCCCGATATGATTCTCTCAATAGACTGTGCGGTCTGAGAATTAAGTTCTTAGTTGAGGTGATTAGATCCTAACTAGTGTAGGTAATACTTCATCTTACATGAGATACATTTTATTTGTATGTTACATCAAAGTTTCTGCAAAGAGCAAAACTCTGAACTGCATAATATGTTCATCAGATATATTAGCCAATTCTTATGTTCATATGTAGATAAGGGAAAATGTCTGAGCTAATAAGAGCAAATATCTGGCCTAAGTGCGTCATATTAGTAGTTTCTTGATTTCTTCTAGTGACACCTGTTAATTGGGAGAGACCTTGTGAAACATTGACCAAGGTTAACTAGTCTTCAACTTTTTACAATTAGTTTCAAAATTTGTGGCATGTTTGAACAGCCATGTACATCATCTTATATGTTCTCTTCAATTACTACTAGAAACATTTTGATATTGCTTTTTTTTTTTTTTTTTTGTATGTCAATGCAAGTAATGGCCTTGAAAGTTCTAAATTATGTCCTCGCTAGGTTTTTCATAACTGGGTAGTCTTTACTTTTTCTTTTTTTTTATAACCGAGAAATCCGTCCGTAACCCGTCCTTTGGACCAATCACAGCCTTCTAAACTCGGTGGATAATGAACTGGGTAGTCTTTACTGACATTAGACTTTCCTCAGATGTACCTTGTTAAAAGGCTTTACTTAGCTCTCAGATATCATCCACAATTGCCTCTACTTAATTGAGCATTATGCCAGTCAAACAATCAAAGCATGTACATGAAGTGTTGTGTCGCTACTCCTCTATGAGCATAAGCTGGAAATTTTGCTAACAGTTATAAAATAATAGTTTATATCCTGTCCTAGAGAACTGTCTCCTGGTAATAAGGATGGAATTTACAATGTTAAGGATGCATTCTAATTCTCTTCGACAGTTAGCACTTTCAAAAAGGTAAAATTATAGTCTTTGAGGCATGGGTTTATTATCTGCTTCTCTACCTTTATATGACTAGTATGAGAGCACAGGCAAAGTACAATCTAAGAACTAAATGCCCTTGCTTTGGTAGTTATGGACAACAGGACAAGGAGAAATATTTGGATATCACCTTGTTATCAGTGTTAACTAGTCTTGGAGCTTTTTTCTTGGGTTTTAGCTTTAATGGCCATACAATTGTGGATACTTCAGTTTCGAAAGGCTGATGTGATGTATTTCAACGTATTGTGTTAGTGATTTTAACAGTCACAACTTTAGGGTTTTCTTGGACTGTTGAGGCTGTTATATGTTCCTCTGTTTTAATTAGAAGCTTAACTTCTTTATTTGGTAGACTCTTTCTATTGGTTCTTAATCAATATTTTGTTTGTGGATTGCTTTATGTGATATTATGTTTTCTGTATTATTGATTGCTGCACCAATCGTTCGTAGGATTAGACCAATTTCTAAATTTGTGGAAGCTGCCAATAATGGCCGGGGATCTATCTATTTATCAAAAGTTAGAAAAATGAACTATTAGAGGATGTAGTCAACTTCCTGCCTAATGTAGGATTGCAAATCTTGTAACCTACATCAAAAAATGTAGCTCCCCTTCAAAAACATACAACATGTGCATCTATCAGTTGCTCCTATAAGTAGTCTAAAACATCAAAAATGTCTTCTGTTTGAGCTATTAGTTTCTGTTTACACCAAAAATAAAAAAGCGAGACAGATCATCTTAAAGCCCTGTAAGTTGCTCTGCTTGTCTTCAAAACATCTCCTGTTCCTTTACTCCCAGACTAACCACCAAATGCAAGCAGAGACAATTTTCCATCTCTCTTCTTTCTTTGCTGCATTCCTCACCTTGTTCCAGCAGTTAATGTTCCTTGGTTTTACCCATTCAATCTTCCTTAGACTTATGAACACTCTCCACAACTGATCTGTCCACATACAATGTAAAAAGAAATTGTTGATTGTCCCAAGGCCTATTCTCTACATAGGAAGCACCTAGAACAGAGGTGAAATCCCTCTTGTTCAGGTTCTCATGGGTCAGTGCTGCTTCTGTAGCTTAAATCCATGTAAAACAGTTCACTTAACAAGGAATCTTTGATTTCCAAATCATCTTCCTTGGTGAATCCTCCTGCTGAGCCTCTGTTCAATTTAGATCCTTACGTGCTGAATTAACTGAGAAAATACCTGTGCTGCCCTTCTGCCACTCCAGTCTATCCCCTTCCTCTACTAGATCAGGGTAAAGTTGTTGCAGGGGGTGTTCCCAATCCATTTATCATTCCAAAATGGGACCTTAAGTCCATTTCCAACCTTGAACCTGATTATGGATTGTATTAATGGCCTCAGGTTCCTAATTGCTCTCCACTCAGTGCATTCATATGGTATTGTTATCATGTTGTCATCCAGTTATCATCCACTCCATATTTAGCTACGATAACCTTCCACAGCATGTCTTCACAAGATGTAAACTTCCATAGCCACTTCATCCTAAATTTTGATTCTGCTTCTTTGAGTTTCTGATTCCTGTTCTTCCTACTTCCTTGCACATGTTAACTCTACCCATTTCACCAGCTGGAACTTTTTCTTGTCTTCACTACTTCACAAGAAATTTCTTCTCATTGCATCCAGTCTCTTGATCACACTAGCAGGGATGGGAAAAATGGACATCACGTAGGAGGGAATCACATCCAGTACTCTGTTATAAGAGTCAACCTACCTTCCCTGGAAAAATATTGACTCTTCCAATTTGTTAGCTTCCTTTTACATTTTTCCACCACTCCATTCCATATCCCGTTTGATTTTCTTTTGGCACCAAAGGCATGCCAAGGTATATGGTTGAAAGTTCCTCTATTCTACACCTAATATCTCTGCCAGATACCCAATTGTGCTACAATGGGGTAGATAAAACTCTTTCCCCAGTTAATGTAGAGTCTAGACACTGCTTCAAAAGTGATGAGTATCACTGTCAGCATCAGAATTTGTTCCTCCTCTGCTTCATGAAAAACTCAAGTGTCATCTGCATATTGCAGATGTGTTATCACTTGACTGTCCTCGCCTGCCTGGAATCCCCTTATCCATCCCCTCAGTTTTGCTGTGTTTAGCATGTTTTTCATTCTTTCTATTGCTAAAATAAACAGGAAAGGAGAGAGGGGATCCCCCTGCCTTAGTCCCTTCTGAGAAGGAAAAGAAACCATTTGGAGTCCTGTTGATTAAAACTGAGAATATCACTGTGCTGTTGCAATGTTTAGTCCACACAATCCATCTTGTGCCAAACCCCATTCTTTGAAGCATATGGATGAGGGACTTCCAATTCAAGTGATCATATGTTTTCTGGATATGTAGTTTGAATAAGAAACCTTGATTTAGGCTTCTTTGTCTGTTTTCCCCACACTCAGTGACAATTAAGATTGCATCCATGATCTTCCTCCCAATGTTAAGGATTTTACATTTTTGTTTAACCCTACTCCTTTTCTTCAAAAAGTTAATATGAAAGGAAGTAAGGAACATGAGTATCCTCTTTCCCCCAAGGGTAGGGAGAAACTGTTGGTAACATTAAAGCTGATATCCCCTAGTTGTGTATCCTAAGGAGAAGATCATCATGCTCTCCTGATGATAGTTTTTTGGTTGATGCACAAAGTTTGAATCGATTATCTTAAGGGCAAAAGTTGAACATTGATGAAGATTAATGTAATAATTTCCTGAAACTTCAGGAGGCTGTAAAGTAGAGGTACGGCCAGTTATCTTTTGGCAATGCTTTATGCAAAGTCAGGACATTGATGTCTTCAGTCTTCACTAGTGAAATAAGGTTTCCTGTACTAGGGTCTAGGGCTGCTTGCTGGAGTGTCTCCACCAGTTTAGAGGATCATCTCTGTTTCCCTTGTTCTTGGGACCAAAAGTTTCCAACACAAGCATTCCCCTGTCTTTCTTTCCCGGCTATGTCTCTTCTATTGCTTGCTTTCTCCCTCCGGCGTAGTAAAAGTCTGTTTCATGTGGTGTCATGAACCTGTATGACTTCTCAACCTCTTCTACTTTTTGATACTATGATGTGGACCCTTGCTCCCTGAATTTCTGTTATTTTTGGCTGAGGCTGGTCAGGTCATATCTTTTGTTGCCATCAGAATAACTGATATGATTGCCAAGTTCTGGTAACAAATTAGAATCCAAGAGCAAACACTGAAATTTATGGTATAGTGTTTGAAGGCTAAATTATTAATATATCTTGGACTTTGGTGGGTTCCCCTTACTCTGTTGTATAACATTTTGTTTTTATGCCAAGCAAAACTTTTACTATAATTGAAACTCTCTGCAGCCCTTGGTTCCTATATTTGGAATTTTATTTCCCCTATAATTGGATCTAGAGATGAAACAGATCTGATATGTGTACAGGTCCAAGCAATGAATTATCAACAGTGCTCTCTGATAGTGGCTAAGCTGCTTTGTGCACTGAAATTAATCAATTTTTCTCCTTCTTTAACTAGATAGACGGCATTTTCTCTGATCCTATTATATGTGTTAATTGGTTATTTAGGAAATCTTAGAGGGAGTCACAAACATTGATTTGGTGATTAATCTGAAGCTTCGGGAAGATGCGTTGATCGCCAAATGCTTAGGAAGAAGGACTTGTAGCGAGTGTGGAGGCAATTATAATGTTGCGTGCATTGATACGAAGGGTGATGATGGCGAAACTAGAATGTACATGCCTCCCCTTCTCCCTCCTCTGCATTGTGAAACCAAACTTATTACACGGTCTGATGACACTGAAAATGTTGTGAAGGAACGCCTCCGCATCTACCATGAAACAGTATGATCTACTTCTCTCTTATTTATTATTTCTCGCTTTGTGCAAGTATTCTCTTCATGTACTTGACTGGTGAATATACCCATTCCTACATTACAACTTCTTCACACTTCCGTAGACAACAAAAATCTGTTCCATTCACAACTCAAGAAATAATATTTCTGAGCAATTATGATGTGTTTAGCAAACAGATCATCGAATCATTTACTCAAATTTATGTTTTCTGGTAGTACGTCAAATCGGAAGATAATCACTGTTTTTGACATCTGTATACAGTCAAAAGTGGCATTGAGATACTCTATAAACCTTAGTTTTTTTTTCCTCCTGTCCTTTATTTAGCCGGTCTCGACTAGTTTGGGGTTGAAGTATAGTTGATTGGTTGGATTGCGCTGGAGCTTCTATTGCATGTGATCCTTCCAAAGTGGCCTCTTTTGTCAATATGTGCATTTCTTTTGTGCAGTGGTTACTAACCTATTGTTGTATTTCCTGTAACTGTGTTTTTTCCTCCCCAGACCCGAGATCCTCATTTATTTTAGGACAAGATGGTACAAACTTAATTCTCAGTTAGCTACTGTGGTGCATCCATTCGTAATTTACTTTTCTAAATGCTTGCCCACAAAGATAGGGGTAATGTGTTACACTAGGTATGCTATTGTAACATACTAACTGCTTATGTTGTTCCTGCAGAGCAAACCAGTAGAGGACTTTTATCGCAAGCGGGGGAAGCTGTTGGAGTTTGATCTCCCTGGAGGAATTCCAGAGTCATGGCAAAAGTTGCTTCAGGCTTTGAACATCTACGATGACGAGGATAAGAAATCTGCAGCAGCATGATAATTGATTACTTCTCTTCTCAGTATGTTTACTGTTGTTGTAGGTTCATTCTTTGCATACATGTTGGACATGCGCGAGCATCTATTCGATTCAAAAAGCACGATAATGGGGCTCCCTACCCCTTTCTCTTCTCTCCCTCACTATTGTATCATATAAATAATGCTAAGGCAACTATAACAATTATATGGAGTATTTCTTGTCCATGTTTGTTCATAAATGTCAGCAAACCATGTGATTTCATAAATATTTTGATGATATAGTAGGGTAAATGTATTTAGTTCTAATTACATAGTTTGGTATGTTCATATTCTTAAATGATCAGTTGGTTAGTAGGAAATTGAGTCTAATTAGGATAGAGAAGTTACATGGTGTAATTATTAGGCTACTTTTAATTATTATTATTTTTTTAATTTATTTTTTGTTTCTATTAGTTTAATAACTTTCTTATTTTTATTTTTTAAAATATGTTTTTCATTTTTTATATTTATCTATTATTTTTTTCGCATTTTTTAGCCTTTTACTTGTGATTCCATGTAATTGCTTGTATTTTTTTCCTTATTTTTTTTTTCCCTCCATTTAGCATAACTGCGTTAATATTCTAGGGTTTTTTTTTAATTCTGGAATTTCATTGTTGAATGAGTGTTATTGACTCATGTTTTCTTTTCTTTTGAATTATATTTGATTAAGTTAAATTGAAACTTATTTTATGTTTTGATGGAATTTGGTATAAGAGTTGTGTTAATTTTTTTATTTTTATTTTTTGAATTTGTTATATTTCTAGTCGCAATTTATTTATTTTGGTAGTATTGACTTGTTATTTCACATTGCATTAGAATCGATAGATTATTTTTGTCAAACATTTGAATAATTTTATGACATTATGATGATGACAATAACTTACTCAGTGTAAATTCATAAATAGAAAAAAAAAAGGGAAAATTACACAAGAAGGCAAACATGTGATATGCATTTACGATAAAGCACTGTAGTTTAAAAAATTACATTTTGTAGCTATATGTAGGGCTCTATAGCTAATTTCTCTCTCTCTCTCTCTCTCTCTCTCTCTATATATATATATATATATATATATATATATCTCGCTCTCTCTCTCAAAAACATTCCACCAATTGTATTTTGTATTATGTATTAAATGTATTTGTATTCATATCAATTGTATTTGTATTATGTATCAATTGTGTACTATTTTGTATCAATTGTATTATGACAATTTGTATTCTGCCAATTGTATTCATCATTACAAATTGTGTTCGTTAATACGATTGATACAATTATATTCGATATATGATACAACTCAATTATATTCAGCCAATAATATTTGTATTATGTATCAATTGTATTCGTGATACAACAAATATAAATGTATTCATCCTCTCTCGATCTTACTCGTTTCTCTCCTCCTAAATGTAGCTAAATACATGAGTTTTTTTAAACAATTACATTCATTTGATACAAATCATTTGTATCTGTGATACAACCAGATACAACAAATACAATAGGCAATCAACCTCTCTCACCTCTCCTTTCTCTCCTAGATCCCACTCGCTTCTCTCCTCCCTCTCCTAGTCTCGCTTGCCTCTCTCCTCCCTTAATATGTAGCTATAATTTATAAGCTCAAACTATAGTCATTTTTTAAAATTACCCCAAATAGATTACATCTGACAAGGGAATTCTTGGCCCATAAAACTTTATCTTCACAATCCAAAAGCCAAGAGAAATAATTGAGGAAATTAAGCCTCTTTAAGCAATTAAATCAAGTTAGTTCTATTTTTTATTCATAATGTTAGGAAAGCTTTAATACACAAAACATGTTAAATATCTAAAATATTCTCATAGCTGCTAAGTTAACTCCAAGGACAGATAATAATTGTTGTGACAATTTTATTTTGTGTGATTATCAAAGTTCAACTCTCCCTCTAATATATTAGTACAAAATTTCCCTGATTTCTATAAATCTTTTAATTTTTTTTTAAGAAAATGGATATATCATATATATATATATATATAAGAGAACCCTAAGCCCGCCTACGTGGCGCCACCACAAATAAGGATTCTCTTTTAATTATTTATTTCCAAAATTAGCGTTCCCCTTTCATGAAAGGTTGTGACCTTTATGCAAAGTTGTGACTTTTATTAAAAGTTATGATTTTTATTAAAAGTTGTGACTTTTATTAAAAGTTGCGACTTGTATGAAAAGTTGTGACATTTATGAAGAGTTGCGACTTTTATGAAAGGTTGTAACATTTATGAAAGATTATGACCTTTCCGAAGAGTTGTGACTTTTCCAAAGAGTTGTGACCTTTCCGGTAAGGCACAATAAGCATTTGTTCACACTACCATTTGTTGTCTATAAATAGAGGGGTTTCCGCTCATTTTAAAACAACGAAAATTTTGAACTTCTTCTTCTTCTTCTTCTTCACAATTAAATATTTGTGTACTTTGCTCCTATTGATTGACTCACTGACACTATTGTTTTTGTATCATTACACTTGTGAATAAAATAGTTTCATCCTGAGAGGATCTATTTCTATAAACCTCGGGTACCAGAGGGGAATGATTTTCTTAAGGAGACATTGTGCATTCAGCTGGATCGATTTTTTCTTTCTGTTTCATTCTATTGTTACAGATCCTGATATGTTTTTTACAATCATACTTTATGCTTATGATATTAATTGTTGTTTTTGAGTACATGTTTTAAACTTTGTTGTTTATGTTTCTGTAAAGTTATTGTCATAAGTATTTGTTAGTACAGACTCTATGTAAATTCAACTACTGCAGATTCACAAATAACTTTTTACAGAATACATTCATTTACAACAATCTCCAAAGAAATATTTTCTTCTCCAAGAGATCAAGCCTAAAAATTTGTATGATTTTTGTTGTTGTCATAATAATGTTAATATTAACAAAAGTTAAAAAAATAGAAAGTCAAATGATAGAATTAAAACTAGCAATTTATTACAATTATATGATACACAATGATGACTAATCTCTTACACCAAAATACTTTTTTGAACTTTTTTTTCCCATTATCCCTTACTTCTCTTTCATCCTTTTCAAGGATCCTTAATGTTTTATTTGTGCACAACTTAAATTCCAAAACACTATCATAAATATATTACATATGAAATTTGGATTTTTGAAGATTGCATTTTAATTTTAAAAACACATAATGACTACATATTACTTATTGGTATATCATATGATTATGGAACCTTTGCTCTTGATAAACACATTAGTTGTACATATATATTATTAAAAAATATATAATATTTTGAAAGTAATTGATAAGTTATACTAACGAAATTTGCAAAGAAGAAAATTGAGAAAAATATTTATTTGACTCTTTAATTAAAGACATTATGTAACCATGCATATAGTTGATAAAAATAAACTAACCATTGTAAAATTTCGAAAGCAAATTAATGAATTTGTAAAATGAAATTATGTAAATTAGGAGAAAATAATATTATGATTTGTAATTTTGTCTTTTCTTTTAATAAAACAAATGGTAAACTATAATTGAATAACCTCTATTCTCTTAAAAACAGATTATAAAAATACTATAACATCAAAATACAAGAAAAGTTTAAAGTTTTTTAAAAAAGAATATTCTAACCGCGCGAAGCGCGGATCCATTTATTAGTTATATTATTTATTGATATGCATCATTACAAGATAGCGGCACCATGCTGCTAGTACTACTCAAGGTAGCGGATTTTAGTACATAGTAGGTACTACAATTTTCGTTAGTAGTAGTCGGCATTTTTAGTCGTACAAAATGAATTCCTTCCTACCATTGAAACAATATTTTATGTATCTACACTCATCATTGCTTTTTTCTATGGAAGAGATAAGAAAAATATAAACTCTTCCTCCGACATTTTGTGGTGCAAGATTTTATGGTATTTAATTTTTGTTAGATTTTGTGCTTTATAGCTTTATACTAGAAATATTTGTTGAATTATGAGAGATACATTTATACCAAATAAAATATCATAAAACACACTTCAAACTATGATAATTTTTGTGATATACAATACTTTTCAACAATACTTTGTTATACATTAAGGACCAAAATAAAGCATTACCTATATATTAAGGGCCAGTTTGGTCATTTCCTCTTTTTAAGGCTGTCAATAATTCAGTAACAAAATTAATAATTTACATCAGATTTAGGGATGTTTTTCATTACTTCTTTCATTCGGTGGGTGAAGTTTGAAATGAATCAAAAGAATATATATAACTGGTCTGGTTAGATCATTGCTTGGTACAGATGGAAGTGGCATATTTTCTATCTTGTCAAGGTACAAGTCGTGGTCCATCACGTGAAATATCCAAAAGCAACCAGAGAATTTAGATGCTACAATATCTACCCTAACCAATGTGGTGTATTTTTTAGGTTCTAGGGGACCAAAACACTAGATATCTTGTTAAAAGATGGAATATTACACTTTTTGTAGGAACTTAGGTTGAGAAGTACTAAAACTGAGCCATAAAACATGCTCAAAAGATGCACCTACCTTTTGCTTTTCACAATATTATGCTATTTGGGGAGATGCCATAAAAAAATCTCAGTCTCTCTTAGTTGACATGACGTGTCATATTAAAAGTGTGTTTGTATTCTTTTCATGCTCATTTGGTCAAAAAAATTGGAATCTATTTTTTTCTAAGAAAATAAGTTTCTTCAAAAATTGAGGAATTTTTTTTTCCTATTAATTATCTATTGGAAAAATTGATACAAAAATAATGGTGTCACGTTCAAAAATTGAGGAAAAATTATCTATTCCGATACAAAGGTAATTTATTGGAACGTCCCGATATATCACGTTCCAATATATTACCTTTGTTGATACAAGATACACATATCCTAATACATCGCTTAACATCCTGATATATCACGTCTTGATACATTACCTTTGTTGATACAACACACCTATTCCGATACATCGCATAAGAGTGATGTATCTAAGAGTAGGAGAAGTAAGAATTTTAGTAATTTTTTCAAATGGTAGAAAATTTTAGACAATGTGGTAAAATAAGTTGTATATTTAGGTAATTTTTTCCAAAAGGAAAAATTACATAACAATACAAACATGTGATATGTATTTACGATAAATCACTATAGTTTAAATAATTATAATTTGTAGCTATAAGTAAGGTTTTATAGCAAATTCTCTCCCTTTCTCCCTTGCCTCTCCTCTCACTGCTCTCTCTCCTATCAATAAGAAGAAATTCATTCAAATGTATTATGTATCAATTATATTCAATCAAATATAGGTGAAAGTTTTGTATTTTATATCAATTATATTGTATTCGAAAAACTATATTTGTATTCATACAAATACAATATGCATTCATCCTTTCTGTCAAATGTATTATGTATTAATTGTATTTAATCAAGTATAAGTGAGAGATTTGTATTTTATATCGATTATATTCGAAAAATTAAATTTATATTATGTATCAATTGTATTCAAAATACAATGACTACAACATGTATTCATCCTGTCCCCCCCCCCCCTCTCAATCTCACTCGCTTCTTTCAATCTCACGATCTGACTTGCCTTCCTCGATCTTGTTCGCCTCTCTCCTCCTAATATGTATTCATTTTCATAGAAATCAGTTTATATTTGTATTTTTTCTCGAAAATCTGTATAAAATACAATGAATACAAATGCATAAAAACTGAAGTGTAGCTATGAATTATAATTAATGAAATTGTAGCTAAGAAGTCCTATTTAAGGTTTAATGTTTGCTATTTTTGAAATTTCTGCAAAACAAAATTAATAGGATAAGAAAAACGCAGAAGGCTGAATAAGGCTATTATTTTTTTTCAACACACTTTTTCAACAAATATAATGATTGAGGAATATGTAGTAAAATCTCACTATTAATACCCGGTAAATTAATAATCTCTCTAAAATATTATTTTTCTTTAGTCCTGATTTGAGTCAATGGAAAAAATCACCTATTTTAATAAGATAATAAAATAATATATTTTCAGAAGATTGAAGGGTAAAGATAGCACAACAGTGTTTATAAATTGGCAATGACAAGTTCACTATATTACCTATGGCTGTAGTGTAACAACAAGGTATTCATACAAAAGCAACAACTAACAAGCTCAATTATTAGGCAAATCAATCGAGAGAAGCATGGAAGAGGAAGTAGATATTCTAAATTAGCTACTAGATCACATTCAACTTATGTCCAGATCTGATGATTTTGCTGATGCGTAACGTTGACTTGGTAAATAAAAAATTTACTTACCAAAAAGTAATAATTTCAGAGGACTCCTAGATAAATATATGGTCCCATTAATATAAAAAACTTAAAAATAAATATATCTAAGACAATTAAGTGAAATATGAGTCTATTGTCTTTTGTTTTTTGTTAAAGTTTAAATCTAGCTAAAGCTCATCTCTAAGTTTTATATTGTATTCAAAAGTTTTGGTATTGTCTTTTCGAACTACACCATAAAATTGTGAAGAGTTCTAGATGTGATAAGTGTTTTCTTAAGCGCAAGTGGTTCCAAATGTATTATATCATCTTCAACTTCATCATCAACATTGATGTATTCATTATACTTTATGTATAATAAATTCATATTTTACGTGAATTTAATAAAAATGATACATAAATTAGTAAAATATAATGATTTTAATGTAATTAAAATTAACCTTAGTTGGATTTTAAAACATCTCTTTAAATTAATAAATATTAATTTATTAATTAAATAATACCTCTGAATAATATTTCATGGTCTTACCTATATTAATTTAGTGAGGTTTTACGGTAGATGAAGGTCAAGCCACAAGCCTGTATTTTATGCAATCCGCTGGGAAATTTAAATTGGTGTCAACTATACTAGGAAAGTTTACTACGTTATGTAATTTTTCAATTTATATTTGAATGTGTTTTACAAGTTAGCAATATGTGGTCGCGATTGTGAGAGATGAATAAGTTTAGCATCACTTTCTCTTTTATCTTCTTCTTTTTTGTTTTTATATTTATATGCTTTAGTTTTGAAATTGACTAAGTGTAGTTCTTTTGTTTTATCTATTAACTAGGTAATTTGTCCGCGCTTCGCCTGTCATAAATAATAATTGTATTGAACTTGCAAATAATTCTTTACTAATATCCATACATTACAAATAATGGAAAAAAATAGATTCCTAAAAAAATATTAGCAATATTCCAACATGAATTTGATTATTTGTCATTATCACATAACTCAAGAACCTTTAATGAATGAATTATTCATGAAATAATAAATCATTGGGTTTTTAATCAACATTAAAAGGAAAATAAAGAAGAAAATAAGAATATATATACAAAAGCATTTTGTAAGAAAATGAACACATTTAAGTTGCATAGATTATACAGTTGTGATAAATGTCTCAGGAAAAAATTCAAAAATTTGTTAACAAATTCAAAAAAGAAATTACGCTTGATCATGAAAGCAATTATAGCTTTTGAACTTGCATAATGAATTTCTTCAATTGATAAGTGAGAAACTTCATATCTATGTAAAAATAGATAATATGTAAGCTTATATATAATAGTTTTAAGTTATAGAATTTTATATAGAATATCAAAACATGATATCTAGGAATTGAGTACAATAATTATTTTTTGCACAATGAGTATACCTACTATATGTGTATATGTTCAATATAACTGGAGACAATAACTTTGCAGAAACATAAACAACAGTGTTTAAAACATGTACTCAAAAACAACAATTAATACCATAAGCATAAATTAATGACTGTAAAAAAAATACCAGGATATGTAAAATTAGAATGAAATAGAAAGAAAAAAATCAAGTCCACTAAATGCACAGTGTCCGCTTAAGAAAATTATTCCCCTCTAATACCTGAGGTTTAAAGAATTAGATCCTCTTAGGATGGAACGATTTTATTCACCAACGTATTGATACAAAAATAATGGTGTCAGTAAGACACTCAACAAGAGCAAAGTACACGAATATTTAATTGTGCAGAAGAAGAAGTAGTAGTTCAGAATTTTCGTTGTTTTAAAATGAGAGAAAATCTCTCTATTTATAGACAACAAAAGGAAATGTGAACAAATGCTTATTGTGCCTTATCGGAAATGTCACAACTCTTTGGAAAAGTCACAACCTTTCATAAAAATCGCAACTATTCATAAAAGTCACAACTCTTCATAAAAGTCACAACTTTTACTAAAAGTTACAACTTGTCATAAGAGTCACAATTTTTCATGAAAGGAGAAGACTAGTTTTGAAAATAAATAAATTAAAAGAAAATTCTGGTTTGTGGTGGCGCCATGTAGGCGGGCCTAGAATTGTCTCTTTTATATATATGATATGATTATTATAGATTATCCTATATTGGTTTTAATTTAGGCATTTTGCAGATGAATTTTGAGAAAAAGTTCAGGAGATCAATTCAATATTAGTTGTTTTGTTTATGTAGATCTATTTGTTTTCTTTTTTTCTTTTAGTATACTTTTGTATTTGATCTATTCTCTACCCGTCTTTTTTTGTTTTTTTAGTATTTCAAGAATATTTAATAGAACAAGCTAAGATCCAAAAATTCATGTTATGATAAGTAGTGCATGAAGAAAACAAAGAAGATATATATTTTCTATTTCTCTTTTATTTCTTGGTAATTGTCACTTGCAATAGTGGTGAAATTGGTATGTGAATATATTCTTAAAAGATTAGTTAAAAATAATTACGATTGTACTTAATTGAGAATGATTTTTACTTTTTTTTTTTTATATTGATATCATTTTTAAAATCGGGTATGATATACATTCGTCACACGAGAAGTTAAAGGTAATTTCACATGATAGAAAAAAGTGATACTCAATTATTATAAAAAAGATCAATCAATATTTAGAAGAAAATTAGTTTTAAAAATAAGTATTATGATTTATGATTGAAGAATATTGTGAAGAAAACTAGTATAAAAAATAAGTATTATGATTGAGGAATATCGAGTAGTATTTCTTCAATTATTCATTAGCTTAAATTCTTAAGAGGTGTAAGAGCAAAATCTGCATACTTTCGCTATATATATAGAGGCAAATTACAGAAATCACATACTTTTAAGGCAAAATTACAATCTATCCCTTAAAAGTTTATAATTACAGAAATCCCTTAAATGGATACAATAGTATAAGCGCTGATACATTAATCTGATGCGCGAGATACAATAATATAAGCGCTGATACATTAATGTGATGCGCGAGATACATTAATCGTTAAGTAAGATACATTACATTTTATACATGATACACTAATCTGATGTACATTTTATACATGATACACTAATCTGATGCGCGAGATACACTAATCTGATGCGCGAAAATGAAGAATTTTGGAGATTTGTAAAATTTATAGGGGATAATGGTAATAAGTAAACTAAAAAAAAAAAAAAAAAGGAAAAATGATTACTCCTTTATGTTTTCTAGATAAAAAAACCTTAGTAACTATACTAAAAGCAATTGACATCTTAAACAGAGATTTAAGAGAAAAAATAATACAAAAAATAGTTTATAAACTATCTGAAGAAGAATTTGAAAATTATTATCTGATAGAATGCATAGTATTCGGATATGAAGAAGTAATGGGTATAATGGATACATCTGATTATTTTTCAGAATAAAAATGAGCTTAAAAGAAGCTATAGATTTATTAAATGATTTGCTTGAAAGTCATAAACAAATTGCCCTTAGGTTAAAATTAATAGAAATTGAAATAAAGTCAATTAAAGAAAATCTTCCTGTAAGAATAACAAATATAATAGAAAAAAGGGAGAAAATTGACAAAAAGTTAAGTCAAAAATACATAAATGAGCTCTTAGCAAAAAAATTTGCTAGAAAAGGTTCATATCAAAAAGGTAACTTAGATGAAAAGCTAATAGAAGAATTCTTGAAAAAACAAAAAATTCAAGAATTAGAACGATCAGAAAAATCTGGTAAAAAGAAAGTAGAAGAAGAAGAAGAAGAAAATGATGAAAATCATAAAAATGAAGAAAAGCTAGAAAATCTAGAAAACAATGAACAAAATGAATGAAATGGACGAACTAGTCTATGCATTAGAAGATCTGGATATTTCAGATCTAAAATTAAAAGTTCTAATGAACAAATGAGATATATGTGGACCCCAAGGAAACTTTGAACAAGGGGAAAATTCAAATACCTTAAAAAGAGAGCAAGAAATAGAATATGATTCAGAAAAGAATTTTGCTTCTAAAGCAAAAAGAAATAAGGACTTTGTAAGCCAATATCATAATAATAACAAATCCAAATACATGCCTAACAGGCTCCCATCAGGAGATGTAGGAACAACCCAATTTTTAAATCTAGACTGTAAAAGAGAACCAGAAATAGATCTAGATTTATGGGCACAAAATATATTTCTTTTCTTTCTATTAGGAAAAGGAATAAAATATACAGAAGAAGAAAAATATATTATTCTAATAAACACATTCACTGGAAAGGTCAGTAATTGGCATACAAGATAATCTAACGATGCAAAAGCAATATTAAAAAATAGTACAATAGAAGGGTTCAAAAATTCTCTTCAAGATGTAATAAGAAATATAGTACAAGTCATAGGAAACGAATTCTTAGATGGAGAAGGAAGCTCCTCTCTAAATCGAGAAAAGTTAAGAACAATTGCCAAAGAACAATTAGAAAAATTGCAAATATGCAAAATGAGTAATATTCAAGAATACACTTGTGAATTCGACGAATATTATTATAAAATATTTGATAGCAGCAAAGAAATGTTTCCATATATGGAAAAATATTACCAAAAATTAACAGGCTTTTGGACCAAATATTTTAGAGAAGAATATGAAAAAGAAAATAAAGAAAAAGATACTCTTGGACATAGATTATCATTTTTAAATAATAGACTTGGACAATTATGTATGGCACATAATGTTCAAAGAAAAGCTAAAAGAATTAATACCCAGATTTATTTTCTGGATACAAATGCAGCAACTCAATGGGGATGCAATGAACGACCATATAAAAAGAGAAGAAAATTCAAGAAAAGCCTAATAAAAAGAAGAAATATCTCAAAGAAAAATTATATACCTAAAAAGAGGTATTATAGAAATAAAAATAACTTTAAACAAACAAAAGAAAAATGTAAATATTATAATTGTGGCGAAGAAGGACATAAAAGCTACGAATGTAACAAAAAGCATGTAAAAATATCAAAATTAGATAGACAAGAAATTGATTCAAATTTGGAATCAGTAACGTCTATAAAAAGTGATGAATTTTATGAAGAGTTATATGAAGAATATTCAACTAGTTCAGAAGATTCTGAATAAATAAATAAAGAAATTCAAGAAGAAACTGAAAATCCAGTACAATTTATTGAAACTAAAGAAGATCAAAGAGGTTATGCCCTTAAAGCAACATTCGATGGAGAATTGTTAAGAAAAATCCAAGGATTACAACTGAGGTTAAAAACTGAAGATAACATATTCAGTAAAATGCAAAGAATGTTTGCAAGAAATAAATGTTTGCAAGAAATAAATTCTCTTATCATGAATATCAAGAAGTAGAGAAGGTAATAGAAATCACCCAAACTACAAGAAAACATAAGTTAAATCTTTTAACTAAACCAATGATCGAACAAATCTTAAGAAAAATTCCTGAAAGGAAAAGAAAGAAAATGAATTATGTACATCTTGGAGGAATCCAAATTCTAATCAAATCAACATTTAAAGAAGGGATTAATTGCCCTATTACAATTAGCCTCTCCGATGAAAGATTCATCAATGCTAGAGAAGGAAATCTTGGGATAGTTGAAGGAAATTTAGCTTACACCAAGCTCCTATTTATCTACTATCCAAAATATTGTATCTCATTAAAAGATGTAGATTTTAATGATGCATTAAGCCTGCATTTTCAGGTTAAAATGAATGACCTATTCAAACCATGTAATCATATTATGAGTATATATTACCAAGCTTTGTATACAATTACAAATTCCAATTATGGGAGTGTATACAAAAATAAGGAAATGATTGAAATTGATCAGGAATGCATGGAAATTGCAAGAATAGTTGAAGCTGAAATTCAACCAGCAATTATTCCTGATGAATATGAAATTCATTTTGGGAAAACAAGAGAAATAAGAAGTTCTAGCAATAATCCTAGACTTTCTTTGGAATATGGAAGAAATTGCATAAAGAAAAGCATTTCTAACAGATATGTTAAAAGAAGTCTTGAAATTACTAACATTTCTAGAATTTCAAGAAAAATATTTAACGGAACTGAATGGAAAAATCAGGAAATATTGATACAAACAGGTGCTACTATCAATCATATCAAAGGAGATATATTGGAAGGATTACCAATATATGAAGGTACTCCTTACACTTATAAAACCTTTGAAGGAAACAATTATAGTTGTATAAACATGGTAGATTTACCCATAAAACTAGACAATATAAGAATAACAGTTTCCTGTTATATTACAAATCATGAAAGTGATCATCACCTAATATTAGGAAATATGTTCCTAAATAGTCTTAATGACTATAGTATAGGAAAAGAAGGAATAGAAATAAGCTATAAAAAAAGAGACCTGCTTTATTCCAAAAATTAAATGCCCAAAGAAATGTCTTTTAGAGTATCAGTTTTCATAGAACTAACATTCTATGATACGAAATTAACAACCTGTTGTCAAATAAACAATGGATCAGAAGCTAGTTTAACAAAATCATTTTTAATTAGAGATTGGGATATTAATAGAAACAATATTTCAATGATAGGAATAACAAGAGTAAAAGAAAGACTAAATAAGTCAAAAGAAAAAGTAGAAATAATTTTAGGATAAAAAATTGTTTCTATAAAAAAGATATTTGCCTATGATAAATTAGAAACTGATTTAGTAGTAGGTAATGATTTTCTACAACAATTTTAGGATTATCACCAAACAATATACATGATAAGCCTTAAAACTCCTTGTGGACATTTCATCAAAGTCCCAAGAAAACAAAATCCATATTATCTTGAAAGGGAAAATGGAAATTATAAGGAAAAATATTTGGAAAATTTAAGAAAAATTTCTTGTAAATGCCTTAATCTTGAACAGATTAAAGAAAACTTACAAAAATCCTATGGCGAGAATCCTTTAGAAAAATGGGAAAGGAATCAAGAAAAAGCCATTTTAACACTTAAAGTTCCAAGTGTCATTATTAGGGTAAAACCTATGCTCTATAATGAAGAAGATAAAAATGAGTTTAAGATTCAACTCAAAGAATTAGTTAACCTAAAACTTATTAGGATGAGTCGAAATCCTCATAGCAGTCCAGCATTTATGGTAAGAAACCATGTTGAAATAAAACGAGGAAAAACTTGTATGGTAATAAATTATAAAGAATTAAATAAAAGTTGTATATTTGATGGATACTTTATCCCAAATAAAAACAATCTAATAAACCTTGCAAAAGGAAAAACTTATTTCTCAAAATTTGACTGTAAAAGTGGATTTTGGCAGATAAAATTATCAGAAGAATCTATTCCATTAACCGCATTCAGTACGCCTAATGGACATTATGAGTGGATAGTAATGCCTTTTGGGTTAAAAAACGCTCCACAAATTTTTCAAAGGAAAATGGATAAAATATTTTCCGATAAGAAATATTTAATCGTCTATATAGATGATATATTAATATGTTCTAAAACTTACCAAGAACATTTAAAACATCTAAAAGAATTTTCAGACATATGTTTGAAAAATGGAATCATCTTAAGCCAAAAAAAGGTTGAAATAAATCAAAATGAAATAGAATTCTTAGGAATGATTATTTCAAAAAATGGAATAGAATTACAATCACATATTTAAAAAAAGATTGTAGAATTTCTGGATAAATTATCAACAAAAGAAGAAATACAAAGATTTCTTGGATGCTTAAATTATGCAGGTGAATTTATTCCTGACCTAGCAAAAAAGAGGAATATTTTGCAAAAATTAATACGAAAATCCAATAGATTGGGATGGACAGAAGAACACACCAAATGTGTTAAACAATTAAAAGAAGAATGTTCCAAACTTCCTAAACTAAGGCTACCAGATGAAAATGATAATTTGGTATTACAAACAGATGCGTCTGATTATCATTGGGGTGCATTATTGCAAACCGATTTAAATAAAATCTGCAGGTACACAAGTGGTACATTCAATGAAGCAGAAACCAGATATTCCACAAATGAAAAGGAATTATTAGCTATTGTCAGAGGAATTAGGAAATTTTCAGCTTTCATTTTACCTAAACAATTTATTATTAGAACTGATAATACACAGGTATTAGGACTAATTTCAAACAAACTTCCATCTGAACCGCAATACAGGAGATTGCATAGATGGCAGGTTTTATTATCGTTCTATACATTTAAAATAGAGCATATTAAAGGAGTTGATAATTATTTTGCAGATTTTCTCTCTAGGAATGTCCAATATGGACAATCGAACTCAACTCCTAGTTAATAGGATTTATGAAAAAATGCAAAATATGGAAAGGTCCATAAGTGACAAAAGCCACAAATTATTCACCATCAGAGATGAATTAGCAAGCTTTTCTGAACAAGCAAGAAGCATGCAGTATGAAATCAATCAGCTCAGCGAAGTTCAGGCTGAGAATATGAATGAATTTTTATTACTGTGTGAACATTTGGACACATGTTCAAAAGGGAATTTAAAACCCGCCGGGAATATTACTCCCAATAAAGTGGCAGGAGATGTCCCACTAGCACTTAGTGCAACAAACATCTCATCGGTAAGCTCGGATATGCCAAAACCTGAGTCTAAGGACAAGGGTAAAAGCCAAGCAATTACAAAATATGCCAATTCTTCGAAAGAAGGAAAGAGCACAGCCTCAACAAAAGTTGAAAAAATCATTTCTGGGAAACCAGAAAGCAGTTCTAACAAAGTTCCATCTGGAACAAAAGTTTTTTCCTCTTTTCAGGTTGGAAAACAGAATCCCAAGGAAGAAGAATATCTTGCCTTTACAAGATATATCTATGATCTCCCTGAAGAAAGTGGAGAAACGTTCGGAGTTTTGGGAACAACTAGTATATTTCCAAGAATTTTGATATTTCCTAATGGATGGTGGGCTTTGTAGCTCAATTATTCGAATTTGGATACCTTGACAGGATTTATTCAAAACATGATCTCCAGGAGTTATCCAAGTTACCAGAATAAATGATAAATTTAGTTAAAAATTATGCATAAGGCGATGGAATCTATTGTAGATTCTTCAGCATTGCTATGGAAAGCAAGGACTTGCAATTATTTATTCCAACGATTAATTATATAATGGTGGAAAAATTAAAGGACTTTAACATTAAGGTAATCGGAGTAGATAAAAAACTCCCTTACCTCAATAAAAAATGGATACAAACTAAAAGAGCTTTAGGAATAAAAGCGATATATTTCATTCTTAAGCGATTTTATCAAGAAAATTACAAAGTCATTGACCATGATTATACTTGGGTTCTAATGACTAAAGGAAAAACCAAATCTTCGATACTAAAGGAGAAGATTCTTGATATTGAGCTTCATAGACTTGAGGCTACGGAAGAAACCTGGAAGCTTGCTTGCAAGTTTCTACAACATAAACATTCAGCACCAGCGGATGAAGCATCAGAATAACGTCTCAAAGAAAGGAGGATAGCTGTAACCAGACAATAATGTAGCCGTCAAAAGAAGACAAAGAAGAAGACGTAAGAACTTACGTCATAAAGAAAGAGACAAATAGAAAAACATCTTATCTCTTCCAAAAGTTTATCTCTTTAGTCAAAAAGAGATTCGCACTCTTGTCGGCCATCAACATCCTCACAAAGATGATTGAAGGACTAGAAGAAGAATTACAAAAGTTTTAGGGGAAGTCCCTGCAAAATACAATTGTAATAATTAATCCCTCTTTCTATCTATAAAAGGAGATGAAAAACACAATAGAAGACAGACTACATTTTCGCTATAATCTTCCCAATAGAGAAAAATGTTAGGTACCTTCTTAAGTGAGTAAACACTTCTCCCGCCAGGGAAAAGTATTTTCTTTTAAGTTTAACATATGTAAAATATATATGGTTTGTAAGTTAAGATAATATTATGAAATAAAAAGTTTGGTTTGTATACTTCTCTTCTCTATAGTTCAAGGATAAGTTCTAAGTGAAGGTTGCGATCTTCCACCTAACGGAGGAACAGTAGGAAAGTAGCTGAGTAGACTGCGGTCGTGGAAGCGAAAAACTGTTCATAGCCGGAAATGAGAACTGCTGAGGTGGTGATAGGATCTTTTCTGTGATACAAAAGAGAGAAAGATATATACATTAAAACTCTATATTTCATATGTATTATCTTAAAACACAAATTATATTATATTTTTGTTATATCTTTTAACAATAAAAGAAATACTTAGTACCTACAGGGAATAAAACAATTATGATTAAATTAATCATGAATGGTAAACCAACTTATGTTTAAAATATGAAACATATTCAATATCACTTGCATCAAGTTAGAAAAAGAGCTTGGAAACATAGAATAGCTCTATACAATTTAAGATAAATCTATACAAGATTTAGAAAAAGCTTATATGACTGTAAGTATGAATTCACTATCTATGATAGTAGCAATCCACAAGATAAAAATGATAAGAATACAAGAGTATTTTGAATACAAAAATTCTAAAAGGATTTTAAAACAATATGTCCTATATACAACATAATTGATAAATTCCGCACACCACGTATTTATTACATAAAAACATGTCTACATACATCACAGCCCCCCTATTGGTATCAGAACAGGGAAATTAATTATGAAATATATATATATATATATATATATATATATAAACAAAATTTTATTGGCCTTATGAGCAACGAAATTTTATTAAAAATCAATTAGTCTGCATATGACCAAAAACTGGCCCATAAAAATCTAGTCTAGCCCAATCTAACTCCTTATTACACAAAAAGGAAAGTGACCTACTTAGTTCCACCTCTTCTTCACTTTCCTTATTCACTTTTGTCGGAGACATGCTCCTTTCTTTCAGTCTCCAATATCTCATTCTCCGTCGTCTCCTCCTATGGCTATGCTTTTGACTTGGTCATCTGTCACAACCCAAAGTATACCATAGACGTAACATGGCGTATAAGACCCCAAGAGGCCTCATACAAACCACTTAGCATGCATCATACAAAATCATAGAGATTAAAAGATTTAAAAGACAGTTTCAACATATAAAAGTTATATAAAAAAAAGCAGAAATCTAAACATCGTCTCAAAGCCATCTAGTACATAAGAGTTTATCGGGGCGTAGCCCATACATCAAGTTCAAAACTAACATAAAAAGACATAATGAAATAAAGGCTAGTCCTCGAAACATGAGGCTTTACCAATCTTCAATCTTCAACTACTAAGAGATCCTAGCCATGGAGGTGTGAATCGAAATCGTCGGACCCTACATTTTAGGATAAGAAATGTAGGCAAGAGTATGCGTTAGTAACTAATATGATAGCCATGCATAAAAGTATGAAATCATGCAAAGACCAAGTCAAATATAAGATAAGAAGGTTAGAAAACATAAAACGAAATCATGATCAATGCAAGTAAAACCATCTTTGAACACATGTGAGATACTTCTTGAAGTAACCTTAGTTCATTATTATTGTGGGAAATAGCCTTAAAGATATAAAGACCATGTGAGCTATAACATAATCCCCTGTGTCTCCCATATCGAAAATGGTTGTCCTACTTGCCAAGGTAGAACCATGAATCTGAGATAAAGTGGATCCACTAGCTAATGTTTATCTAGACAATCATCCTATGGGGGCACATAGGTAAGGGATAAGGAGATTGCTTTTAGAAAACCCGACCTCAACACGTAAGAGCTTCCATCTCAATATCCCCTCGGTGCTAAGCATAAATCCCACAGAGTAGTTATTAAGTCTTGACTTATCTTGTCATTAAGAGACATGGGTAGTCACCACATGCCTTATCATAGGATAGCTCCTTAGACCATGCGTGAGAAAACCTTTCACCGTCCATGATTTTTTTCATAATAGCTTTTAAGGTCCACATTCATTCACTTCATGCTAGAGATGCCCTACTAATAATAACAGAAATAGTTTTGAAATCATGGCCTATAATCATTGATGGCATATCCGAATACCATAATAATTAAGACATAATTTAGGAAAATAGCCCGAAAAGCATTGAAGACAAATCTAGATGTCATTCATGTCATGTGGCCAAGCTTCATAGGACATATATACAATATCATTTATAAGCTTTCTTGAGTCAGAAACATACTTTCATGAACATGCATTATTTTCAATAATTCATAAGCTTCATCATATTTTCAAAGTCAAAGCATCTTCAAATTCATTTACATCTATTTCATAAAGAGAAGACATGCATATTTTCATAAATTCATCTTTCATAGTTTAAGACCCACATTATATCAGCATAGCTTAGAAAAGATGGATTTTGCATGGGTTCATGAGAATTCATCTTAAAAACATGAAATTACTTCAATTCATGTATTAAAGTTCATAAATCAATCAAATAAATCAACATTGAAAGGAACCCATGACATGAAAGAAAATCTTAACTCAATTGGGAAATTCTAACTTTGTAAATTGTAGAATTTGGGAACTCCATGGAGGAAAGGGCTCCATGGATGAAATATATCATACCTTGATGCCAAAATCTAGGAAGTAATGGAGGATTAGGAGGCTTGATCTTCGAACCTTAGCTTTCTTCTTCAACTTCTAGAGAGAGAAATATTTGAGAGGAGGAGCTTGATCAACTTTTGGAAATTTAAAAGAATGAATTGAATGGGTTAAATTTGTGGTTTAAAACACTTATAGAGGGGTTTTAGGTAAGGGTAAACCGATGTAGTATCAAGATAAAATAATTAGGAAAAGACCTAACTGCTTTTGACTTACACCTGATGCGAGACCTCAGATGGAGGGCTTCACGAACCATCTAGGGGTCCACGAACCGTTTGGGCAGTCGTGGTCCCTAGGTGGCTAGGGAATTCTTGACCCTCCACACACCCACCTTCATTGGCCGTCAGGCTCTTCACGACCCGTCTAGGGGTATATGGGAGGAGGCTAGCCTAGGGGTTGATTCTGCCTACCCTCCATGGGCATCACCACGAGCCGTGGTACATTTCACAGCCCGTCTAGGCTCTATTAAGGGTGCCATGGCTCAGGTTTAGGCTGGTGACCTCCCTACTTGACCCCTTTCTTAGACTTCTTGATTCCGAGGTGTTACATCCTCGCCTCTTCATTTTAATGTAGCTCTCACTGTAGCATTCCTTGATAAAGGTAAGTTTATTTCCTTTCTTATCATTTCTCTTTCTTCTCTTCAGCAAATTGATCAATCTTCTTCCTGTCCTAGGTATTGTGCTGTCCATAAAATCGCAGGGTTCATGCTGGCCATCCAGAGTTTGAAGTGCGGTCACAGGTTCCTTTTCAACTTTCTTGCTTGTGTTCGCTTCTTGTTTTAAATCTGACCCCTTTCTACACTGTGTCAACTGGTTTTGAGCTTTTCGCCCAATTTTGCTCTGTGCTGATCTCTATGCTTGATTGTTACAAATGACGCTGAATCCCTAACTTCTTGAGGAAAGTTTTTGTGTACTACCATCATCTAACAATATCAATAAGGTAGTTGTAAAGACCCTATTGTGAGGGCAAACTATTATGTAAATATGTCTGGTACTTCCCTGTCTTTCTTGTTTATATCCTATTTGATGGCTCTTTATGTGATTTAATTTGTTTTGATCTAATCATTATGTTAGGAATTTGTGCTTTCTTCATATTGATTGTGCATTTTCTTGTTGTTGGTAGTTCTTTGAAACCTTTGAATTCTTGCAAGTATATGTGCTGAAAACCCAAATTAGCTTGATAGTCTTCCATGTGATTTCCCTCTCCGAATATATGTTGGATTATAACCTGCTGTTCTTGCACTTCTTTAATAATGTCATCCATTACTTCTGCAATTTCCCATGGAATTTTCTAGCTCCTCTGAATGATTTCCTTCATTATCATCGAGTCAGTTTCTAATACCAAATTCTGCCACCATTGCCTTTTACTAACTTTTAAAGTTGCTTGTATAGCTCTGGCCTCCGCTTCAATGTTTATAGCAATGTCAATTCCATTTGCCTGAGCATAAATAATATCTCTATTATGGTCTCTAACACAAAAGTCGTAGGAACTCTCCCCTAAGTTTCCTTGGCTTGTAATTTCCTATCTCTGTGACCATCTTAGGCCATTGTCGTCGCGATCCGAACATTTCACCGGATCATTCAATCGGTAGGAGCGACGGGCGGTGTGTACAAAGGGCAGGGACGTAGTCAACGCGAGCTGATGACTTGCGCTTACTAGGAATTCCTCGTTGAAGACCAACAATTGCAATGATCTATCCCCATCACGATGAAATTTCAAAGATTACCCGGGCTTGTCGGCCAAGGCTATAAGCTCGTTGAATACATCAGTGTAGCATGCGTGCGGATCAGAACATCTAAGGGCATCACAGACCTGTTATTACCTCAAACTTCTGCGGCCTAAAAGGCCGTAGTCCCTCTAAGAAGTTGGCCGCGAAGGGATACCTCCGCATAGCTAGTTAGCAGGCTGATGTCTCATTTGTTAACGGAATTAACTAGATAAATTGCTCCACCAACTAAGAATGGCCATGCACCACCACCCATAGAATCAAGAAAGAGCTCTCGGTCTGTCAATCCTTACTATGTCTGGACCTGGTAAGTTTTCTCGTGTTGAGTCAAATTAAGCCGCAGGCTCCACTCCTGGTGGTGCCCTTCCATCAATTCCTTTAAGTTTCGGCCTTGCGACCATACTCCCCCGGAACTTAAAAACTTTGATTTCTCATAAGGTGCCGGCGGAGTCCTAAAAGCAACATCCGTCGATCCTTAGTCGGCATCGTTTATGGTTGAGACTAGGACGCTATCTGATCATCTTCGAGCCCCCAACTTTTGTTCTTGATTAATGAAAACATCCTTGGCAAATGCTTTTGCAGTTGTTCATCTTTCATAAATCCTTGGCTTGTAAGTTCCTATCTCTGTGACCATCTCAGGCCATTGTTTTCCAGTAAATCTGCCTTGTGGTATTTTCAGCTTAAGTAATAGCTGAATATTTCTTGTCACCTGATGTACAAGATCTTCCATGTTGGTGTGGCCTCCATACTTAATGTGATTTCTTCTCTTCTACAGACTCCATAAAATGAATGTTGGTATTGCTCTCATTAAGTGTTGTAGCTTATTAGGGGCTTTACCATATCAACAACATTTGATAGTGTGCATAAGATTCCTTCCGTCTATGTTCAGACCTACATATGAAACAAAAAAATTCCATAGCTTTTGGGCTATGGAAGATGTTAGAAAAACATGGGACATAGTTTCCATTTGTGGTGTCTCACAACACCAACATTTGGAAACAATGTTGATTCTCATTCTTCTTAAATTGTCATCAGTAGCAATCCATCCTCTCCATGCCCTCCACAAGAAAAAGTTGATTTTAAAAGGGACATCTTTCTGCCATATTAATTCATATTTCTCCTCCTTGGATTTTTTTTCTCATTAAATCCCAAGCTGATTTTACTGAGAAAGAGCCTTTCGACTCCCCCATCCACTATGGCTTATCTGGATCCCCTCAACTTATCAATGGTGAAATATTCTCCATAATATATTCTGTCATATCCTCATATATGTTTTGTACTAGTTTCTCTCTATCCCACCTATCCTCTGTAATGAAGCTTTTTACTTCCATCTCCTCTTCACCTCGTTTATCCTCTTCCACATAATATAATGCTCCCTTCTTGGTACAATTATCATACCAAAAAATTGCCTCTCCCAACTTAATCTGCCACCATATATTATGTTTCACTTCTTTCCTTATATTGATCATCTTTCTCCACACGTGTTGGGCTCCATTTCCCATAACTATAACATGATGCCATTTCTTGCAATATTTATTCCACATGAATTCACTCTATAGTGAATTTGTAGAAGTTCTAAATATCCACCATAGTTTAGCAAATAAAGCATTTGAAACATCATGTAAGGATCGAAAACCCAGATCTCCTTCTGTTTTAGGTAAGCACAAAGTTTCCCATGCCACTGAATGCTTCCCATTCACTCCACTAATATGTCCCCTAAAAAACTTTGCAAGAATCCTGTGAATCTGATCTATTACCCCTTGTAGGGGATTCATAGCAGACATAAGGTACACATGCATTGATTGTAACATACGAGCTATCAACACAGACCTACCTCCATATGTTAGTAGTTTGTTTTGCCACCCCATAACTCTTCTTGTCAATTTCTTTATCAAATTTTCAAAGTGTGATATTCTATTCCTTTCATAAAATATAGGAAAACCCAAATATGTGAATGGAAAATTACCTTGTGCTATGCCTGTTATCCTTTATCATGCAAATAGAAATAACTCTTTGTTAGATTAATAAACTGCCCGAACACAAGTTCACATTTCTTCGAGACCTTCATCATTTTCTTCATTGAACCCTTATGTCCAGAACAAAATAGAATTGTATCTTTAGCATAAGATAAATTATTAATCATGTTGCTCCATTTGGGCATCCCAAAATTTTTGAATTCTGGATCATCATTTAACTTATTAAGACTCCTTGCTAAAATTTCTACTGCTATGATAAATAGTGTGTGTGATAATGGATCTCCTTTCTTTAACCCCCTTGAGGATTCAAAAAAACCAAAAGATTACCCATTAACTAATATAGAGTACCAATTATTAGACATTAGTCTCCATACCATATCAATGATTCTCTCATCAAAACCAAATGCCCTCATAACCTTTGTCAAGAAAATCCAAGATACTCTATCATAGACTTTTGTCATGTATAACTTCACCACCACATTATGATTCTTGTTCCTCTTGTTGATATCTCTGATAATCTCCTAGGCCAATAACACGTTCTCCGCTATACTCCTGCCTTTCATAATCCCGACTGATTCGGTAAGATTATGGTTGGGATCGGAGTACCACAACTATTCTTCCATGAAGAACCTTTGATAATATTTTGTTAGAAAAAGAGCTAAGGGTAATCGGCCTTAGATATGAGAATTTGCTCACCTTCTCTTTTTTTATGAATTAAAACCACAGTTGTGTGAGATATATATTTAGGAATTTCTCCACCACAAAAAATTTCCATCACCATTCTCCAAATATCTTCCTTATGATATCCCAACTTGAATGAAAGAATGCTCTTGAGAAACCATCTGGACCACTAGCATTGTCCTTATTCAAATTGAACACTGCCTCCTTGTCTTCTTCCATCGTTGGTGCCCTTGTCATTTCTTCATTCTAATCATGTGTTATGATTTTAGGAATAACATCTAACATAGAGTAGTCTTCATTTCTATTTCCCTCCTTGAATTGCTCCTTAAACACTTTTATAGCTTCTTCTTCAATATTCTTGGTATCTGTTAATACTTCCCCATGTTCTGTTTGAATTTCAGAGATCAGCAACTTCCTTCGTCATCCTTTAACGTACGAATAAAAAACTTTGTATTCTTGTCTCCCTCTTTGAACCACTGCATCCCTGCTTTCTGTTTTCAGTATTCCTCTTCCATTTAATAATATTTTCGAAGTGCCTCTTCTGATTTTGATAACTCCTCCTTATTTTCCACTGAAGGATTCACCTCCACTTGAAATTCCTTCATCAGTATTATATCATCTAAAGTTGCAATTTTCTCAAAAATGTTCCAATAGGTTTCTCTGCTCTATTTTGCCAAACCCCTTTTAACTTTTTCCAACTTCTGTTGCAGGACATGAAAAGGATTTCTACTTACATTTGTTGACCATTGTTGTTGTACAATATCTTTGAAATGTTCATTCCTAGTAAATAAATTTAAAAATTTGAATGGCTTCACAATTTTCTCCTGATTGCTTCTGCATATCATGTGCAAAGGGGTATGATCTAATCCTTGTCTAATTAAATGGTGGACTTCGCTAGCTGCAAATTAATTCTTGCACAAAGTACTGGTTTCCCAGGACCCTATCCAACCTTTTGAAAATTCATTCCCCCTCGATTTTACCATTCTACCAAGTGTAGGAGCTACCATATACTTAATCTCCAAAAAATTACAAGAATTTATGCATTGAGAGATATTTGTTGTCTCTTGATGAGTTACTGGCAACCCTCTTAATTTTTCCATGTCATTAAGAATTATGTTGAAATCTCCACCAACAATCCAAGGACAATTCATTCCTTCAGCAATATCTTCTAGATTCTCCCATAATTCCAATCTTTCTAATGCACTACATCTTACGTAAATTGCCGTGATGGCAATTTATTTTTGACACTCACCATGGCTGAATTTAATAGTTAATTCTTGACATGTATCTCTCACTATGTCACCATTCCAGCCTCTGCTCCAGAAAATCCATATCTTCAATGAAGAATTTGCCACGACATTCTCCATTCCAAGTCTTCTCCTATATTTCTAAATCATGAGGCCACTGGAGAGGTTACATTAGGGCTATGTATGAATATTGATGCCTTCTCCTAAGATCCATAAGTTGCTCAAAAGAATTTTGAGCGTTTACAGATCTTATGTTCCATGAACAAATTTTGTCAATCAACGTTTGGAATGGGAGGATCTTGCTGAGCTACTCCTTGTATTTATTTGACTTGTCTTTGTTCTTGTTATCTTTCCTCTTTTTCTTGTATTTTTCAGCTCCTTAGTATTTCGAGGAGAGAGGTCCCCGTCAATGCTAACATCCTGAATCATTTGTGTTATCTCGTTATCATTCTCTTTTGTCATCTCTTTTCGCTGTGGGGATGATAATTCTTCTTCGTCATTATGTTGGTCCCCCATTGTTTCTCTATTCAAATCCAGACTTGCCGTCTCGAAAATATCATGCTCCATATCATGTATCTCTCCCTCTTCTAAGTGTTTTTCACTCTCCATTATCTTTGATGTCACCTCCTCATTGTTGTTCCTTATAATTTCCACCAAGTCATCTGATTTTGTATCGCCGCCCTTCATATTTGAGTCACTCTTTGAATTACTTTCTATGTCTTTGTTGCTTTGTGTTCCCTTGTTATTATTTTCCTTTGTTGTTTCCTCCATCTTCCCCTCTCCCTACATTTTACTGCCACTTCCTTCACCTTAAGCCTGTTTTTGTGTAACCAAAACTTCTTCGACCCTTTTCTTTGCTGATTCCTTGGATATATCCTTCTCCCCTTTATCCCTTATTTGATTAGCCTGTGCTTCCTCCATTCCTTCCTGATCTGCTAGTGCACTGTATTTGTTAGTATTGAGTATTTGTTCTCCTCCCTTTTGTGTTTCTTTTTGGCTCCATCTTTGTGATTTTCCTTCTCTGATATGATATTGCCTCTTCCTCCTCCTCCATTGTATTTTTGTTCTTGGAACTCATTAGCCTCTCCCTACCTTTGTCCATGCCCTCCTTTTGATTATGGAATGTACAGTTTCCTTGTTCCTCCTTCTGGTCTTTTTGTTCTTCCTCTGGTGTTTCTTCTTTTGGATACAATTATGGATGTAGAACATAATACTCTTTTTCAGTATGACCCTGTAACTTACAATTCTTCCAATATTTCGGGATGTACTCATATTTAATTTGGATCCACTTCTCCTTAATCTCCCTAGTATTCTTATTCCTTACCCTAATATTAATCCTTTTGGAGAATTTCCCAAGGAGATCTACTTCTACTTTCACTCTCGCACAACTAGGTCTAGTCTTGTTCCACTTAGCCATGTCCACTTGCAATGGTTTTCCAACTGCTGCTGCCAAGAAAATATAGTTTCCTTTCCAAAGAAATTGGGAGGCAGTGCTGGGAATGATATCCATGCTATTACAATTGTGGTTTCCTCCTCTGGATCCCATTTGAGAGTTTGCATAAGATAGTACCAATTCTTATGTCCAATGTAAAACACTGGCTTTGATAGAAGATGCACGTAGTCCTCCATACTTGATGCTCTGATGAGCTTATAGCGATTACTCAAATAACATATTGTGCATTCATTCTTAAGTTCATACTGTTTAGGAAGTATCTTCCGTAAATCTTGTAGCTCTAGCCATCCATACGAAAATTTTCCTATCACTGCAAATTGCAGGTCCTCATTCATTATCATTTGCGATACTTCTTCCTCCTCCCAAACAACTCTAGGTTTCCATGTAGGTAAGTTATCGGCTTTCTCGGTATTGAATGTTTTTTAATAGATGTAGGTTGTAAAGTAGCAGCATAGTTCATTCCTCCTACGAGTGTTGTAGCTATTCCGTCAGTAACATTCTGACCAACCTCTAGGGGAGGCTGCCCAATGGCCGGAGCTGCCATATGCGGCAGTGATGTCGTTAGTTTTCAGGGTTTTGATTTTAGGTTTAGAGAGAACAAAATGAGTAATCATACTTTCTCTATATTTATAAGTCAAATGGATATTTTTTACCCTATTCACAAACATATACCACTAAAAGTTATGCTTTAGAGGTATCTTTTACCAAATTAAAATTTTTCCATCTTATATTATTTTCCTTCTACTAGAAATAAATGTTTTAAGAAAAATATAAGATAAAATTGGATTATGTAAAGATCTTAAATTGGAGAAAAACTATCGGGACTAATGAATACAACATTTATACAACTTTTTGAAAATATAAAATCTACTACATCTCTAAGGCTATAATTTTTATAGGATCTTCTCCTTTTGTTCTTCAAATTTTTGTCCTTTTTTTGTTTTTTATTAAGTAAACTAGGTAATAAATCCGCGCTTTGCGCGTGCAAAAATAATCTTTCTAAGCTTATGAACAACCTTTTCAATAATCGATTGTTATAAGAAAAAAAAGTAAATTTTAGTAGGGTTTAAGAACATTTCAATAGAAATCATCATCACATATCTCAAGAATTGTATATAATGAATGATTAAAAATATCTTGATATCTAATCTTTTTTATCTTTTAGATAATTTATCATAATATATGTTTGATGATATAACTGTCTTGTTAAATCTGAGTGATTTTTTTATGTAGCGATTAAACATCACTTATTCTATTTTTTGTACATTAAAAATATAGAATCTGATAATTTTATGGTTAAAATAACTCCTTGTGATAAAAAAATTATGTGAAAGTTTTCGATAGTCATTATTAGTTATAAATAAGTTAAGACCGTTAAAAATGTACACCACAACAACATAAATAAATTGTTTTAGAGACAATTTACTTGTCTGAGGTCAAACATTCACCACTTTTCGTTATTGTTACTTTAACAAAATTTATAGAAGGAGAAAAATAAATTTGAAACGACAGCAAAATAATATTGTTGACCCTTTTAGAAATTCATTCTTCATTAAACTGCTACTCTGAAGGCTCTTCTAGATGCTTCATCAATGCAACTATAATTTTTGCATTATGAAAGTACAAGTAGATCAAAATGTTGGATTCTAGACTCGTGTTAAGGAAATATACTGAAACATTAAAAAATTAAAAATGAGTCTAACCTAGATAACTCAAACGTTGAACAATGACTTGGGACATGAAGGACAACAAATCTATGTTAATAGACATATCTTTTGTAGCTTAAGCTATTACTTTTATTTAGAGCAGGTTTTGTTTCATATTCTTCAAATTAATCTTGCCGAAAATAGTCATAACTCACACAAAGAAATATTTAGAAGAGCCGAATGAGAAGGAAAAAAGAAAAACATTCAAAGGACGAAAGTTTTGTCGAAGTGATATCATATACATACCAAACGAAAAATAATCATTAAAATTTTAAGGAGACAACAAAACAGCGAGAAAAAATATACATTAAAGGGAGTAAACTATGAGATATCCAATGATGATAACAAATCATTCTAACCAGAAAAGTTTTTACGTTTTGAATAACATACCTCAAAAAGTTGACTAACACTTCAATCAACTTTCAATCCTTAATGTACTCATAATTTGATAAAATTTAGTAAAAATAGATAACAACAACATAGAAATAAAAAATATGGACATGCAAATTTATTAACTCCCAGAGGATTTTCTAAAGAGCACAAAATCTCATCCATGTATGTGAAAGAATGACATTGTTGAGGAAGAAATTAGAGATTGTAAGGACTTTTTTTTATTGTACCTTCAATAATTCTAGTAGAGAAAACTTCCTTGAATACTAAATTAACGTTTGTTACTTAATATGTACGAACAAATACTTATAACAATAATTCTGCAGAAATATAAATAACAAAGTTTAAAGCATGTACTCAAAAATAACAATTTATAATATAAGCATAAATTAATGATTGTAAAAAACATACCAAGATCTGTAACAATAGAATGAAATAAAATGGAAAAAATCGATCCTACTGAATGCACAGTGTCTCCTTAAGAAAATTATTTCCCTCTAGTACCCGAGGTGTAAAGGAATAGGTCCTCTAAGGAAGTGTATTGATACAAAAACAATGGTATCAGTTAGTCATTCAATAGGAGAAAAGTACACAAATATTTAATTGTCCAGAAGAAGAAGTAGTTCAAATTTTTTGTTGTTTTAAAATGAAAGGAAATTCCTCTATTTATAGATAGCAAAGGGTAGTGTGAACAAATGCTTATTGTGTCTTATCGGAGAGGTCATAACTCTTTGGAAAAGTTACAACCATTCGGAAAGGTCACAACCTTTCATAAAAGTCGCAAATGTTCATAAAAGTCGCAACTCTTCATAAAAGTCGCAACTTTTCATAAAAGTCACAACTTTTCATAAAAGACTTTTATAAAAGTCACAACTTTTCATGAAAGGGGGAGGCTAGTTTTGGAAATAAAATAAATTTAAAGGGAATCCTAGTTTGTGGTGGAGCCACGTAGGCGAGCCTAGGGTTTTATATATATATTATGATTAGCCCAATAAGTAAATGTCACTTATACGTTTTCCACTTCATTATGTTCTTTAAATCGCACTACTTAGAAAATTAATACTCATATTTACGTGTCCCGTTAAAAAAGTTCAAAAGTCACCTTCAATTCTTATTGGACCAAAGTAAATTAATAATATCTCTAAGATAATACTTTCCTCCGGTCCCAACTTGGGAAATGGAAAAAGGAAAAAGGAAAAATCACTCATTTTGATAAGATAATAAAATGGTATATTTTTAGAAGTCCCCCATATAAAAATATAAGGTCCCATTTTTATTACAAACCAATAGTTTTTTATAAGTACAAATATATCTAAAGACAATTTAGTGAGTGTTATTCTATTGTGTTTTATTGTTTGTTAAAGTTTAAATGCAATTGAAGTTCATCTCTAACTTTTCTTGTTTCAATAAAAATTTCGGTGTTGTCTTTTTGAACTCTACAATAAAATTATGAAGAGCTTTAGATATGATAAGTGCTTCCGCATAATTGGTTCCAAAGATATTATATTTTCATGACCCAAGCCTACACCTTGGATGTGGCCGGCACTCGAGAACCATTACTGGTCCCCAAGCGAACCCTCATCCTGACTGACTACAAATGGAAGACTAACTCAAGCATACAAAGCTTAAAAACTGAATAAAATTCATGAAACTAAACTTTCAAATCTTTAACTCAAATAAACAACTCAAAATAAAAACAATGTATTCAACTCGCCATAAGATAGACAACTTAAGTCTTTAAAACATTTAACAAAATAAATGAACAGACTTCTGAAATTATACTGTCTATCTATGAAGCCTCTAAATAAAAAAGGTGAAAGTCGGGTCAAGACCCACGACATCCTAACAACTGATATAACGAAAGGTAAATGAAATCCTCCGAAAGCAAGGAGGCTCACCATAGCTAACTCGAACTCCATGTGGTATCAACGAAGCTCTTGTTGATGATCCCAAATTCCTTAATCTGCATCATGAATGGATGCAGGCCAAATGTCTCAGTACATGGAATGTACGAGCATGTAAGGGGAATTATAAAGCATAACATAAGCTTGAAACTTGATAAAAAGGAAAACATATTTAACTCTTCTCAAACTTACTCAACTTAGAGGAATACTCAAGGATACTTAAAACTACTCAAACTTACTCAATTCAGAAGTACTCAAGGATAATATACTCAACTCAGTGAAATGGGGCTCAACTCAACAATAAGGTACTCGACTCAACGAAGCACAGTTCAACACAAGATACTCAACTCGAAGGTACTCAACTCAAGATACTCAACTCGAAAGACTCAACTCATGATACTCAAGGACAAAGCAATAGTGAAAGATGCAATATGTATGGAAAGTTGTAAAAATAATAAAAAACAACTTAGTGTATTGCAGAGTACAATAACAACTCAATTAATATGTAATAAAATATAATATAACTCTGTGGGAGTTTCTCTAACCGACAACCACCACTATGAGCCTAAGTGGTGATACAACGTCTTGCCCACGCTACCAGAACTATCCTATACTTTGTCGTCATATAGGACTCCTTAACTAAGTTGATCCACTAGTCTATGCTAAAAAGAACTAAGGAGGCATCTAAAACGTATGATCCTTTCTACCCATGATGGCTACATGGTTTATGGAGACTTTAGTTATTATGAACTCGCGTCCCCATATTGGTGTTCAATACTACTCCCAAAATATACTCACCTCATATGTTTTAAAAAAAATATAACTCTTTCTATGGTTTGAGATAATTACTCAAACGACCCTCTTAAAAGAGGTAACTACTCTTGAAAACTCTTTCTCAAAAACATATCAAAATTATATTTTGATATGATCATTAATGACTCGGGAAGTCATACTGCATAAACATTGATGGTATATCTAGATACCATACTGCTTAAACATTGATGACATATTCGATTGTCATACTAATCATGTTTTAGAACTCTTCTCAAAACTTATCTTTTTATTAAAAGAGGTAATTCTCAAACTGCTCAAAACTCTTTTGGAAATCTCAGTTTCTTCTCATTTTAAATGTAAAAACATTTACTCTTGGGAATACTTAGTTCTCATATATCAGTTTAAAGAAGATGAACTCAACTCTACTCTTTCTCTACTTAGTGCTCAAGTCTTTAAAACAAGTTTTAAAACAATTTGTAAAAAGACTTCTTAAAATAGGCTTCATACCGAATTATAGACGTGAACGACTCAATTCAAGGTTTTCAACAACTATGCATAGAACTCAATAGTTGGAACTGAACAACTCCAGAACTCAAGGAGTCAATAGTGCTACTCATCTCAAGAATGCTCAACTCAGAGGGTTCATACGGAATTATGATCATGAACTACTCAACTCAAGGACTCAAAGATGCTTTTTATCTCAAGACTGTTCGACTTATATGGTTCATGCGGAAGTTATGGGCATGAACGACTCGACTCAAGGGTCAAAATATCAATAAGGAACTCATGTATACGACTCTTCTCATTCTCATACTTACTCAAATTTTAACTCAAATCGAAGATGGATCTCAAAGGATTCACAATTGAACTCAAAGGCTTCCTTGAACTCTACTCTTAACTCTCTCTTAAATGTGAATTATGAATTCAAGAGTTATGGTTCATGATATGAAGGATGATGACAAAGTAGACTCATGAATACATTCCCCCATCCTTATACTCACTTGCTCGAGTCTTGAAACAAGTTATTTGAAATTGTAGAAGACTCCACAAAATGATTCAAAGGGACTTTCTTAGAATGTTCGAAAGAAATCTCAAAACTTAACTCTTAACTCTACCTTGAATTTAATTTATTAATTCAAGGTTGTGATTTGTGATAGGAAAGATCTCGTGATGTTTAGGAGTGTTTTTAGATAGTTAAACATGAGAAGCGATCAAGAAATCACTATCTGGAAGCAAGTCCGTGACGCGGAGAAAATTTTTGTCAATCCTGAGGAACAGCTCCGCGATGCGGACCTGGTACCCAAATTGGCCTGACTTTTTCCTTCTTCGTTTTCTAACCCCAATTAACCTAAACTCGATTCTTTTTCTCAAATTCTCTTTAGATTAAGATACTCAGTATATGTACACAAGAATCTAATCAAATAAAACTATAAAATCAACACTATTTCCTCAAGAAACTATTCAATCTCATCTTAACTCAAGATTGAAAGTCAATTTCAAGAACACAATTTAAGAACATCAAACCTTCAACTTTCTAGAACGAACTTAAAGCTGAAATTAACATGATTGACGTGTGGTTGAACAAATCCAACACTATGGAAGCTTACATACCTCTTAGGGATCAAACCCATGGCGAAAATCTGCAACAACTCTCAAGAATCTCAACGAACGCCTTGATCCTTTCCTCTTTTCTCTTTTTGAACTATCCACTGAAACTCTAGGCGTAAATTAGGATTATAAAACTGAACCTAATCAGATTAGACCCCTAAAATATTACTAAAAATGAATTAAATCTGATTGGATAAGGAAAAGACCAAAATACCCCTTACTATTTTCGGGTAACTTTCCTTAACTGGACATCCTAACTTCAAAAGGGCATATCTCACTCATACGAACTCGAAACTTAGCAAACTCGATGGAATTGGAAAGCTAATTCAAAGAACTTTCATTAGATATCTTGTAGACCGCCTAAATCATCCTGTACTAAGAGTTATGGTCATTTGAAGTTGACCCAAAATTCAAGAAAAACTTAGGAATGACTTAAATGAACTCTCTTTAGTTCTTATTGGAACTCAAGGTGCTACTTCTAGTGACCTTAACACACAAGAAAATTTTAAATTCCTCGGTAAAATCCTACTCGCAATGAAGGATGGTTCAAGTCTTAGATAAAAAATGTTCTGGGGTGTTACATGTATCATGCATCTTCGATTTCATCATCAACATTGATGTATTCATTGTACTTTATGTATGATAAATTTATTTCTTATGTGAATTCAATAAATAAGATAAAATATTAGTAAGATATAATGATTTTGATGCAATCAAAATTATCCTTCCTTGAATCTCAAAACACTTTTTAAATTAGTAAATATTACTTTATAGATTAAGTAATACCTCTACAAAATAATAATTTCATAGTCCCATCTAAATTAATTTAGTAAAGTTTTACTGTATCCTCTTTTTTCCCATTTATTCCATATGTTATGTTTGATATATTCGATATTTTATTTATCAATCGTTTGTCTTTATCTAAAATATTTCCAATCCTAACTTTTGTTGAAGCTAGAATATTAATGTTTATGCATAATAAGTAGTAATTCCAAAGTTTTGTAGTCGATAATATAGAGAGTGAAGCGGCCCAGAATAAACATATTTTTCAACTAATATGTATGATCTGCCATAAAATAAAGGAAAACTACGCGAATTGACAAACATTAATAGCGTATTATTTAATTAAGCTATCGTTTCACATAATTGTGATTTACGGCTACATATTAGTAAAATTTGCTATCAATTTCGGGACCCACTAACAGATTTGTATCAAGAGAAAAAAATTCATACATGTCAGATTTGTATACCTTTTTATACAAATCACAATTTATCTCTCCTCTCTCCTCTCTCCACTCACTAATTTTTTTTCCTAAAATCTCTCATCCACATCAAATTTGAATTTTGAATTCTCTTCTTCTCCCTCCTAATCGTGGCATATAATATTCAGGTAACCACCCAAACAGTTTCAACAAACTTTTTTTCCACTTGCTTATGTTTACAGTTTGTCCAATCTTTCATAAAAGTTCATTTTAAATCTTCAATTTTATAGCTAATTCAGTAGGATATTAGATGATCAAACTCTATCAAAGAGGATTACTTGAGGTATACAATTGCATGACAATTTTTTTGATGATCCACCATCTTTTTCTTTGGATCGAACACAAGGTTTCAGAGACATTGCAGGTTCAGTTGCCTAATCTATAGCAATTGAAGAGATTAGATCTAATGAAGAGTATAGATCCAAGTATAGTAATGACCCAATTACAATGCAACAAATTATCAGTCAATAAAAGATAAATGACATCAAAATATTTGAGGGAGGAAAAAAAGATGATGTTGAATCTAGTTTTAACAAGAAGAGGAAAGTAAAAGACATTGCTTCTAACAACGATCAATCTAGAACAACTGAAGTGTCGCGGTCTCGACTGTCGTGAGTGACACCCACACTAAACCACCGGCTGGGATAACCAACTACCAAACCAAACATTAACCCAACACATCATTTCTAAAATTAAGTCTTTATATAAAATAGTAAGAATTTTTTTAGAAACAACTAAATAATTGAGTCCCCATAGAGTCAATAAATAGTCAAATATTTTACAAAAATAAAAACCCCTAAGAACTAAAAGTCATGATATCAAAACTGTATGGTAATCAATAATGGGGATGTAATCCCAAAACTAAGTAAATATGAACTAATAGTCAAAATGTCTGTGTCCATAAAGATTGATAAGAAAAGATAGAAGAACCCATGACAACTTGGAATTGTAGGTCACCCTTGGATTTGAAGTCATGCTTCCTTCACCTGAGGTATCATATAATTCGACCTGAATAAGTCTTGTACTCAACAAGGAAATATCAATTGCAATATCAATATACAACCACAATGTACTGGTAGGATCAGACCGCCAGCTTCAAACTATGAATGTAAACAGAATACTACAACATAGTAAACACATGCCAATATATATAACAATAATCACGAACACATAAACTCCCACCCACAATATATTGAACCAACCAATATCTGAAGCATGTCCCACATAATCATAATTACAATTATCCGGTCCTCCCATGGAACTACAATACACATACCAGTCCTCTAATGGAACTCACACAAATTGTTAGTGTACTACTACGGTACCTGAGCCAACCAAAGTTATATTTATACCAGGCGTGGTACCTGAGTCAACCGTTAGTATTCTTGTATTGGCGTGGTACCCAACCTAACTACCAAACACAAGCAATTGTGCATAATTACAATCACAATGAACAATAACACTTGAAAACCACAACATACCAGGTTCATTGCATGATATTACTAACATGATGTCATTTCATTTCCTTTCCTATGGTTTCCCCAACATGCATTGCACAAGTATTACTATAAAGCAGTAGACATGTATACATATATACACACATACATGAATTGGACAACATATAACCATCACCTACCTCGAATCAAGACTCTTACCTTGTTCAATACATTGGCTTGTTCTTGATATTTATTAGTGAATTTGGTGGAAAATGACTGCAAATAGCCCTAAATCGTCCCTCTCAAATCCAAGAACAATAATGCAGAAAAAGGAGGTTTTGAGATAATCCTAACTTATCCCGCTGTAGCGGTTGTCACCCCTTTATAACATATGCACATGCCTGCTATGGAGTCCACCTACCGCTATAGTGGAATGCACGATGTACTACATCTTGGAAACCCCTTAAAAGTCCTTTTTTCATAACAAACCTTCTTTCCATGACGTCCCAAACTATCCCCTTCATGCCAAGATCGATTTTGAGAGTTTTACTCAGATGAATTCAATTTCATAAAGCCCTACTGGTTCCTTAAGTCACTTCACCAAACCTTGAAATATCACCCCACCCATTCCCGAATGGCCCTAGACCTCACGTAGCCCAAAATCTATTTGATACTAGCCTAACCTATAATTTTTAAATCACTATCTAAAAAGTTTTTTGATCCAATTTGTTTTACCATTGACCTACTCATAATGACTGGGATGGGTCATTATAATAGATACCAATTTACCCTGAGTGATCAAACAAGAAAAATTAGGCCAAAATAGAAAAAAATGTAGTACTGGAATCCTCGAACAAGTGAGGGTACTTGTCTTACATGTCCCTCTTGGTCTCCCATGCATGTATAATATGAATAAATCTATCCAAGTATTCCCCATAAACATCACAGAACAGTCACGATACACATGGGATACTACAACAAACTCTTTAGCTGAGGTAGTAACATAGATAACGGCATAAAGGGGTATCACAAATCAAATCAAGTCCCAGAGCAAAATTAATAGCTACATAAGAATAAGTAGAAACTGGATCAAACAACACTGTAGCAATCTGTTCATATATAAGAATATACTTGTTATCAAGGTGTTTGATGCCTCAGCCTCTAGTCTACCCGGTAAAGCATAACACTGAGCTCTATCATCATTACAGACATTTCCTCTTTTGGGATGCAAGACTCCTCTCCTTCAATTACAAATTCCTAGGCCTCCACGACCTCACATATAACCTCCTTGCCAACTCCATGGGTGTCCTGTACCATTATTAACTCCACCTACGGGAACCACTAATTTAGTCTGCTGTTGAACTTGTCCAGCAGTCAGCCTATAATGGAATTCCTTCTTAAAGTGTCTGGGCTCACCATAATTAAAACATTCACTATCAAGCGAGGGCTTACTAGCCAATATAAGAAGTCCCTTGACCACCCTAAGTTAGAGACTATTGTGCAATCCTTGAATGACCCCCTGTAGAAGCGGGCATAGCCGATTGAATCGGATGAGCTGAATACACATACTGACTAGAATCCTTAGATTACAAATAATTGTAGTTTTCTGCATTTATGAACCTCTTAGCCAATGCCTTGGACTGTCCAACTTTTTGAATGCCTTATATCTTTTTCACAAAATCAATCACATTATTAAAGCTTTTACATGCAGAGGTCATATGCATAGAAAAAACTTGCAATTCAGAATTCAAACCTTTGATGAACAAGTGAATTCTTTCTTCCTCAGTGTTTACCAACTACGTGGCATAACAAGACAAAGGAACTTAGCCTCATAAGTTGCCATAATCATATTTCCATGCTCAAGATCCGTAAATTCATCCTTCTTTTGATCTCTGAAAAGACAAGGAACATATTTCTCCAAAACTAAGGTATGGAATTGTGTCCAAGTTAGTGAAGACAAGACTGGTGATTGGCATTCCACAAAAGCTCTCCACCACTGTTTTTCTACAAAGTGAAGCTGAAAAGTCACAAACTTAACCCCATAGTGTTGAATAATACCCAACTTATCTAGCCTCTCATATCAGTCCAATATGAATTCAAAGGCATCCTCACTCTCGAAACCATGGAACTATGAAGGCTTTAGCTTTATGAACTTGGTCATCATCTTAAGTTAAATACTAGTTATCATAGTGCCAAATAATGGACATAATAATACATCAGTGCTTGAGTCTCTATCTATCTTAGGAACGGTAATAGAAATATGATGGCTAATTGGAACCTGAGTAAACCGTACCACGGTCATGGATCTAATACCTACCAACCCAACTTAGAAAAGCTAATACATGCTGAAGAACCAGAGAGTCCATAGAGGGAAGACTTGAAAACCAATCTTGTTTTCTCAACTCTACTCAGTATCCTCGTCAATCTCTATCTCAACCTCTTATTTCACATGATACTGGGTGCGAGTAGGGTCACTTCCCATGATACATTCTCTTCCTGAGCTCCATCTGTGGTGGTTGTTTCCCTTCCTCTGCCCCTGCCTCTTAAATTACCCCCGTCTCTTCATCTTCCATGTTCTTTCGTTATAGTCTCTACTACTAGCTCTGCCGCTGGAGCTACTTCCCTTGCACCATTGCTTCTAGTATCAATTGTCTGCGGAAGAGTGGAAGAATTTAGATACCAATTTGGATCACTAGATACAAATGGGAATCAAGTCATATCACAACAGAAAAAGGAAGAGATAATTTCCTAAAGTCATGTAGCCTCTTGCAGAAAAATACAAATGTCTTTGTACCGTTCTGTAGGACTCTACTAGACTCATTTCGGTACGATGAGATTAATGAACCTAGGACTCTGATACCAATTTTGTCTCGACTTTGACCCCCGTAAGTGAAACCCACACTAAACTACTTGGTCGGAGAACTAACTACCAACCCAAGCCTTAACCCAACACATTATTTTTAAAATGAAGTCTTCATATAAAATAGTAATTTTTTTAAGAAACAACTAATGAATTGATTCCCCATAAACTCAATCAATAGTCAAATATTTTGCAAATTTAATAAGCCCTAAGAACTAAAAGTCATGGTCACAAAACACTAATGTAATCAATAATGGGGATGCAACCCCGAAACTTAGTAAATATGAACTAAAAGGGTAAATGCTTGTGTCTGAAAAGATGGACAAGAAAAGATAGAAGAGACTATGGTAGCCCAGAAGAGTAACTCACCCTTGGACTCAAAGTCACGCTTCCTTCAACTAAGGTCTCGTATCAGCCGCTTGAATATGCCAGTACTCCAACAAGGAAAGAGCATGTGTAATATTAGTACACAAACACAATGTGATAGTAGGATCACCAGGTCAGTTCCAAACTATGAATGTAAACAGACAAACACAACATAGTAAAGACATACCAGCATCTATAACAACAATCATGAACACTTAAAATCCCAGACAGAATATCTTGAACCAACCAATGCTGGAGCATGTACCTCATGATCACAATTACAATTAACCAGTCCTCTCATGGAACCATAACACACATACTTGATCCTCTCGTGGAACCACACACAAACTCTTAATGTACCAATGTGGCACCCGAGCCAACCATAGTTAGTATTCAGACCAGGCATGATACTCGAGTCAATCGTTAGGCTACCTATATCGGGATGGTACCCGAGCCAACCAACAATTACAAGCAATTATGCACAATCACAATCATAATGAATAATAACACTTGAAAATCATAAGTAACATAACATGTTCATTGCCTGAGATAATCAACATTATTTCATTTCATATCCTTCCCTATGTTTTCCCCAAAATGCATTTCATAAGTGATACTATAAAGCATTAGACATGTATACATACATAAATTTGAAAACATACCGCCATCACCTCGAAGTAAGCCACTTGGTAACTCTAAAAAAACTCGAGCTTTTTCCTTGTTCAATATCTTGGATTGTTCTTGGTCTTTACCAATGAATTTGATGGAAAAATGAGTGCAACTTGTCCTATATTACCCCTCTAAAGTCCTAACTTATCGCGCTATAGCAGCCCAATCTGCTATAGCAAATGTCACCCCGCTATAGCTCTTACACATGTCCGCTATAACAGCTTCCACCCTCTATAAAAGATTTCACGAAGTACTGCAACTCAGAATCCTATGAAAAATCCCTTTTTCACCACATACCTTCTTTCCTTGATGTCCTAAACTATGCACCTCACGTCAAGATCATTCTGGGAGTTCTACTCAATTCGACTTCATAAAGCCCTATGTGTTCTTTAATATCTTGGTTACAAAAAAGTACAAATAAAGCGTAGACATATCACCTCATCCATTCTCGGATGACTTTAGACCTCACCTAGCTCATATTTCGTCTAAGACTGGCCTAGCCTAAAAATTTTAAGTCACTACCCGAAAAGTTTTCTAGCCTAATTTTTTCATCATTGGGCTACTCATAATGACCGGAACGGATCGTTACATGAAGAATCTTAGATATTTATATTAACCTTATTTTGTATATATCAAAAAGTAGATTTTCTATTTTTGTATATATGTTGATAATTTTGTTATCATATTTTACATACCAATCCGTATTGGTGTATATATCTATATTTGTATATATAATTTTAATTTTGTTTGTATATGTTTTTTTCCTACATATTATCACTCAAAATACCTTATATGAATCGATTATATAATTTCAATAATTATACACAATTAATTTTATATATATATATAAACAATTCATATACGAATATAAATATTTATCTATAATATTTTATTTGTATAAATATCAGAATTGTCCATATTAAGTATAAATATAAATATTTGTATATAATATGCTATTTTTATAAATTTCAGAATTGCCCATGTTAATTTATTTTTGGACATACTTTTTAGGGTGTTAAACTTCTACTCAACAAGCATAAGAGATACACATGTAGGGTTATACAAATATCGACATAATGGTTGATTTAGCAAAGAGTATCCAAAATTCAACTGAAGCGTTTTTACAACATAACTTATTTTGGTCAATTAACTATCATGAATCAATGTCAAGTTTAAGCACAAATTCTTAAATACTTTATATTGCGGGAGTTGGAGGGTGGTTCTACAAATACAATAGATAGAATAGACTTTGATATAGTTTAGTTAGGTAGATATATGGATTATCCTTGGGACAATAAAGCTTTTGAAGAACTAGACAAATATGTCCACAAGATGATGAAACCGAGAGAAAAGTATTACAAGATTCATGATTTTCATTACTATGGAGATTTGATTTTATGAGTGTTTTTCACAGGTTGACCCAAAAATTGCTGGAAGACCACGAAGGATAAGCCTCGTTTCGACTACTTGATGAAAGACATGTTTTGCGATGACAATAATCCAATATATTTTGTTAACCATCTTTACTTGATAATGTAAGATTTGTATTTACTATTCATTGCACACATACATATATTTGAACTTTATATTTCAATAACACATATGTAAGTCCATCAATTTATACATATACAAATCAATATATTTGTACATATACATATACAAATCAACATATTTATACATATGCATATATGAATTGACATATTATACATATACATATATTTACTATTCATTATGCATATACATAATATTTAAATTTCATCATTCCAATTATATGTGTGTGTGGGTCTTTTCTCTGGCTTGCTCTTTCAAATCCAATTTTGGCCTGCAGTAATGTAATCAGGATTATATCTCCTAAATTCTTTTTTCTATGAAAGCAAGAGGTGGAAAGTTTTGTTAGAAATTCTGCCTTATTTTATGAGATCTAGAAGCACTTTTGCATTTTTTTTTCTCTTCTTTAGCGCTCTTTTTTCTATTTTTTTCAAAGGACAATAAAGGCTAGCATGTTATGGTCTCTGTAACACCCTGTATGCTAGAACTACCAGATTGCAGATTTCAGGTGTTGCAGGTGGCACCTACGGGCACCATCCACAAACTGTAGGAGGACCCACGGTCCGTCCTGCAGGTCTGTGGTGCACCACCTGCGACACTTCCCTAGAAACCCCCAAAAAAATATTCTAAGTGTCGACCCACAAACCATGGTCTGCGTCCGTGGATCAAACCCCAGAACTCCATTGACGGTTGACCAGCATGGACCTTCAGTCGATCGATGGTCCGTCGGTCCTGTCTATCGGTGACCTCAACAGCAGTCAAGTCAGGGTCTATTTGTCTTTTCCTTATGCGTTGGACACCTAAACTACGTTGTTTAACCCCTAAACTATATGATTTTGGTCATTTTTAGCCTAGAAACATAATTAGAACTTACCTAAATCAGATCTTTCATCAAAACATAGAAAATTAGAGCGTAAGAGGAGAAAGAGGTCAAGAACCCTAGTTCAAGAACGCAACAAGGTTTCATCAATTTCAGCCTCGAAATCGAAAGATTTCTCCGTGGAATTCCTCACTAGGTATGTGGGATTTCACTACTGGGTTCCTTTCACCTATTAGGTCCTTATATTTCAGTCAGAATCTTGATTCCCTTAATGTTATCCAGACCTAGGGTTTCTTGAATGTTAGAATCGTTGGGTTTTTGCTGTTAGAATGATTCCAAATCATATTATCATGTTGTAGTATTGTTTTGTCCATATTTATGCATAAACTCAAAACCCTAGCTATGTAGTTCTTTAGTTTATGAATTACACATGCTAGGTCAGTTAATTAAGTTATATATATAAACATGCCTCAGTTTTTGAATGCATTATTATCAGTATATTAATGTTGCATTCTTAGTTTGCATGTTAGTATTTTGAGCTGTCCAATATTATAGCATTCCAGTCATAAAGTGTTAACTACTTAATCAATTGGGAGAAGCTTAATACCGAATGGACTAGGGTCAGTCACCCTCAAGTCCCAGAACTACGTGCCTCGTAGGATAAGTCCTATCTATTGGGTATTACAATTTAGTGATCACGTTAGCATGCCTCTAAACCTCTGGCAAGGTATATTGGGTCCTTCTGATGGGGCATATATATCAGACTGCACATTTAGCTCATTGGTAGTGGAGGCTATGGAAAAACAAGACAATGATCTGATATTGCTTCAACTAAAGGGTGTAGTCCATAAGGAGAGAGTTGAGGTTTTATCCTGGGGGAGATGGTGTGCTTCGCTAGCAAGGTCGGTTATATGTTCCTAAGGTGGGTGAGTTGAGACAGCAGATTCTTGCAGAAGCCCATATATCCAGATATTCTATTTATCCAGGCCCCACTAAGATGTTTCGTGATCTACGAGAAGTCTTTTGGTGGAATGGTATGAAAAGGGATATAGCAAATTTTGTGGCTAAGTGCCCCAATTGTCAGCAATTCAAGGTAGAACATCAGAAACCATAAGGTATGACTCAAGAGATCGACATTCCTACTTGGAAGTGGGAAGTGATCAACATGGACTTCATCACAGGTTTACCTTGTACTCACAGACATCATGACTCAATTTGGATGATAGTGGATAGAGTTACTAAGTCTGCGCACTTTTTGGTGGTCAAAACTGTAGATTCAGCGGAGCACTAATAAAGTCAGATTGCATGGGGTTCCTTTGTCTATCATTTTGGATAGAGGTCCTTAGTTAACCTCTCATTTTTGAAAGTCATTTCAGAAAGGTCTTGGTACTCAGGTTAATCTTAGTATAATATTTCATCCGCAGACGGATGGTCAGGCAAAGCGTATCATTTAGACCTTAGAGGACATGTTGAGAGCTTGTGTGATAGACTTAAAGGGTAGTTTGGATGATCACCTTTCTCTTATAGAGTTCGCCTATAATAATAGTTATCATTCCAGCATTCAAATGGCCCCTTATGAGGCATTGTATAGGCGTAGATGTAGATCTTCAGTTGGTTGGTTTGAAGTAGGTCAAGCAACCTTGATAGGGCCAGATTCAGTTCATGATGCTATGAAGAAAGTGCAACTCATTAGAAATAGATTTAAGACAGCCCAGAGTCGCCAGAAGTCCTATGCAAATATAAGGAGAAGGGAACTAGAGTTCCAAGTTGATGATTGGGCTTTCTTGAAAGTGTCACCTATGAAAGGGGTGATGAGATTTGGCAAGAAAGGGAAGCTTAGTCCTAGATATGTAGGTCCTTACAAGATCTTGAAAGGGTTGGTAAAGTGGCTTATGAGTTAGAGTTGTCAACCGCACTAGCAGCAATGGATTTGATTTTTCACATTTCATTGTTGAAGAAGTGTGTGGGTGATCCAGTATTTATCGTACCTTTAAAAGGTCTGGATGTGAAGGATAGTCTCACTTATAAAGAGGTACCAGTTGAAATCCTTGATCGTCAGGTTCGAAGGTTGAGGAACATGGAAGTCACTTTAGTCAAGGTTTTGTGGAGGAGTCAGTCCGTAGAGGGAGCTACTTGGGAAGCAGAAGCAGCTATGAGGGCCAAGTATCCTCACCTCTTTCCTTCCGATTCCATTCCAATTTGAGGTAATAGTTCCTCTTCAGTTTTTCAGTCATTCATGCGCAGTTTCAGTCTTACCTCCATGTTCCTTCAGGTTATACTTACATTTTCAGCGTATTTCATGTTCTTGGAACGTAGTTCAGTCAAAAATCAGTTTCCAATGCTTAGTGGTAGGGGTTGCAACTCTCCCTCCATTTCAGCTAGTTTAGACTTCATTCAAGGACGAATGCTCCCAAGGGGGAGATAATGTAACACCCCACATGCTAGAACTACCAGATTTTAGATTTCAGGTGTTGCAGGTGGCACCCACGGGCACCATCCACGGAGGAGGACCCACGGTCAGTCCTGCAGGTCCGTGGTGCACCACCTGCGACCCTTCCCCAGAAACCCCTAGAAAAATATTCTAAGTGTTGATCCACGCCCGGACCCATGGACCATGGTCAGCGTCCGTGGATCAGACCTTAGTTTTCAACCCCTAAAACCCCATTGACTGTTGACCAGCACGGACCGTTAGTCGATTGACGGTCCATCGGTAACCCCGATAGCAGTTAAGTCAGGGGTCATTTGGTCTTTTCCTTATGCATTGGACATCTAATCTACGTCATTTAACCCCTAAACTACATGGTTTTGGTTTGTTTTAGCCTAGAAACATAACTATAACTTACCTAAGTCAGATCGTTCATCAAAACTTAGAAAAATTAGAGCGTAGGAGGAGAAAGAGGTCGAGAACCCTAGTTCAAAAACGCAACAAGGTTTCATCAGTTTCAGCCCCAAAATTGAAAGATTTCTCTGTGGAATTCCTCACCAGGTATGGGATATTTCACTAGTGGGTTCCTTTCACCCATTAGGTCCCTAGATTTATATAAGAATCTTGATTCCCTTAATGTTATCCAGACCTAGGCTTTCTTGAATGTTAAAATTGTTGGGTTTTAGCTATTAGAATGATTCCAAATCATATTATAATGTTGTAGTATTGTTTTGCCTAGATTCATGCATAAACTCAAAACCCTAGCTATGTAGTTCTTTTAGTTCATGAATTACACATGCTAGGTCAGTTAATTAAGTTATATATATATAAACATGCCTCAGTTTTCGAATGTATTATTATCAGTATATTATGCATTCTCACTTTGCATGTCAGTATTTTGAGCTATCTAGTATTATAGCATTTCAGTCATAAAGTGTTAACTACTTAATCAATTGGGAGAAGCTTAATACCAAGTGGACTAAGGTTAGTCACCCTCAAGTCCCAAAACTACGTGCCTCGCAGGATAAGTCCCCTTTGTTGGGCATTACATTTTAGTGATCACGCCAGTATGGCTCTATACCTCTGGCAGGGTATATTGGGTCCTCTCGATGGGGCGTATACATCGGACTTCAAATTTAGCTCATGTGGTTTTATGTCGGTTATTAGCAGCTCCCTTACAGTTCAATCAGATTCTATTACATTGACCATGTTATCAGTATAGTTCAGTATTCAATCTTAGCATGTTATTATCTTGGCCATTGCAGTCAGTTTAGCCATGTTTAGTATTTCCAGTATCCTTATCATGTTCAGATTATATCATTGTTTATTTTGCTTGTTCAGTTATGTTATTATTCAGCTTTATTCAATCCTGCATGCTCAGTACCTTTCAAGTACTGACGCATACTCTGCGCTACATCTTCTCATGATGTAGGTTCAGGTCCTCAGTAGTGATATCACGCATAGATTGGTTCCCGCTCTTTAGTTCAGCAACATTAGTGGTGAGTCATCATTCTTCGAGGACTAGTGACATGATTATCTTTCTAGCTTTTAGCTTTAGTTTCAGTTTTGCTAGATCTAGCTGGGGCATATCCCAGCATTTCTAGTCAGTAGAGGTTTTATTTCAGACATAGTTAGTTTCAGCTTTAGTCTTAGAGTTTGACATTTCATTTGTATTCAAACTCTCAGTTTTTATATATTCAAACTTAGTATAAAGATATTCCCCATCATTTCATATTATTTATATGATTTAGCTTCTGAAAAATATTTATTGATTCAGTTTGCTTTAGTATGCTTATGATATGCCAACAGGGTTAGCTTGGGTCACTCGTGATCCTAGGTCCCATGTCCACATCCAGGGGGTAGCCTCGGGGCATGACAATCTCAACGCCCTTACGAGGTAGTGATAAGTTTCACGCTCTCTAAGCCAGGCCTGTAAGCGCTAATAAATATTAGTTGTAGAGCAGTACGACCCACCCTACCCTACCACCTATCGGCGGCCGTCCTACAGCCATCCAAAAAGGAACTATTGAATTTGCCTCCTGGCATTATTTGGTTCGTTTGCAAATAACACGTCTCCTCTCGCCCACTGAAAGGAAAGAGTAATGGTTATACACCTCTTACGGTTGGCGTGACACACCTAAATCCCCCACAATCAATCCATAAGGCTAGTGATCTTGAATAGGAATCCTACAACGATAAATAAAATCCCTATAGAAATACCACTAGATTGAGCACTAGTAATTTCGTATCTGGTCAAGATTTTCACTAATTGATCGAAGTGGGTAGCTCCAGTAGACCCATAAATCATGGAACAAATAGGGTGGGTAGTACTAAGCACCACACTACACATATAGATGTGAAACCCCTCGTTAACCTACGTGTGATTCTCACCACATACGGCTCACACAAGACTCCAAAATTCATCCCAAGCCTTTTTTCTACCTCTCCTCTCCAATACTCGATCAAACTTGCATCCCAGGAGCCATGAAATATGGGTCTTTCCTTCACCCATTGTATGTATCAGCTTGGATTCAACCTGAGCTATCGCCCTAATTAAAAAAGATTCTTGTGGTAGGCCCTGTCCCTCATAAAAAATATCGTGAAATAACCTTCCCTATTCTTTTTTCGTAATCTGCTACTTAGAAAGATGTTTAATTCTAAAAATATCCTATATACATAGGCGGGAAGTAGGGAAGGGGTCAGATTCCAATGGCAGTAATAGTAAGAATGTAGTTTATAATGCTACAACAGCAGGTATAGTAAGCAAAATCATATGAAAAGACAAAGGGGATATGAGATAACCATAAAGGATGTATCAGATGGGTGTGTGTGTGTATATATATATATATATGCAAATTATTTTTTGATACATATGCCGACTGCTATGGAACTTACAATTCTGAAATTACTTCATGAGTATGTCGAATCAGATATATATCCACCTCATACACCATCTATGTGGGTGATTTAGATGATCACAATCAAACTATTGATTCAGATGATGATTTTCAAGATACTCCATTACAAAGAACAACAAAGAAAAAGAGAAAGTTGTTTGTGGTTCGTCACCTGTGAAGAAGAAGTTAAGGCAATATGCTTCTATTATTTTAAAGAAGACACCACCCAAGACTATTGCAAAACAGCCTACAACAAGTCCACCTCTACGTCATGCCATAGTCCAGCCACCAACGAAGACACCTTATGCTAAGCAATAAGTGAAACAACCTCCTAAAACTGCTACTAAGCTTGTAAACAACCACTTTGTGGAATGAAAAAGAATAGATGACACTTCTGAAATAATGTCAAGCATTAAATCATCTTATTTTAATATTTCGCGTGATGAATTCAAGTTATTCAAAACAATGGTAACAGTTTTTGTACATATTATTTTTATAAATATTGCTATAAAATAAAAATGACAATCATTATTTAATTATGGGTAAAAATAGAGTTAGATGATCTAAGGAACTTCATATAAGACAACTTCAAAGTTGTGTTGGAGGCCATCAAAATCAAGAATTCAGATGATAAGATTTGAAATCTATATATTTATATTTTATATGAAAAAATACACTCTATGTTATTTGTATCAATTGATTTCAGGTATATGGTATACAGGTTCCACCAAAAGCCCCAATCGATAGTATTCTTCAGTCTCCTATACATGCTCCAAGTTCATATCCTAAAATACTGCGCCTAGACCAATCAAGTAATTTAAACGATCCAAAGTTATAATATTTTAAAAATTATTTTTAGTGATTTACACATATTTTCTAGACTATAATTACATATATGTAAATGTTAGTTTCAGATTTACCCAGTAGCAGTTTCACTAAATTCACCGACAATTATTATTTATCAGTACATATACATTGTCCATGTGTAGACTCAGGAATACAATACCTAGGTTAATCAAGTGACCAAAATAACCCACATGTAGTCTGTTTTTAATGGTCATTTGTATATGTATAATAAATTAGAATTGTGTATATTTTTTTTCTATTAGCATTTTTATAGTATATTGTTCTTTTTATACTTTTATATATTAGTTTTAACATAGACATTTGTTTATTCTATCTATGTATCTATCTATCTATCTATCGATCTATCTATCTATGAAGCTGGCATATCATAAGCATACTAAACAACTGAACAAAAAGATACTATGCGGAAGCTTAAAACAAGATATATCTCAAAGTAGGAAATTCCTAAAATTGATCTGAATATGTATAAAGTACTATGAGTTTAGTGATACTGAACAATCACCTAAAAACTAAAGTTGAATCTAACACTATGTCTGGAAAAGCCTCTAACTGACTAAAGTTGTTGGGACATGCCCCTATCTAACTTTAGTAAAACTGAAACTGCAATAAAATACTATATATAGAAAACATGTCTATTGTCCTCGAAATATGAGGACTCACCACTGAAGCTCCGGAATGTGGATCGGGAACCAATCTACGCATGATTTGAATGCTTAGAACCTAAACCTACATCATGAAAAGATGTAGCGCAGAGTATGCGTCAGTACTTGGAAGGTACTAAGCATGCATGATAGGATAAAAGATGAACAAACATATAAGCTAAACAAAGCATAATTGAGCAATGATATAATTTGAACATGATGGAAATACCAAAATATATTGAAAAGAACTGAACTAAATGCAATGACCAAGTACATAACATGTTGAGACTGAATACTGAAGTATAACTGAAAACTTGGTCAAATGCATTAGAGTCTGACTGTGGGAGCTACTATTAACTGACATAAAATCACGTGAGCTAAGTGTGGAGTCCGATGTATACGCCCCATCGAGCGGACCCAATATACCTTTCCAAGGGTATAAAGGCATGATTGGCGTGATCACTAAATTTGAGACCCAACAGAGGGGGACTTATAACCTTTGGGGACCTGTAGTTTTGGGACTATGAGGGTACACTGAAACCCTAGACCACCTAGTTCTAAGCCTACTCCCAACTGAATATGTTTATGATACATTATGACTGAAATACTGAATAACTCAAAATACTGACATGCAAATCTGAGAATGTAACAATTATATACTAATAATGTGACATTCAAAACAGGAGCATGTATATCTGTTTAACTGACCTAGCATGTATGATTCATGAACTAAGAGTATCTACACAACTAGGGTTTTGAGTTTCATGCAAAGAACTAAGCAACGATTCCATGAAAACATGATAATCTGATTCAAAATACTCTAACTACTAAATCACAACCAATATCTAAGGTTTTAGAAACCCTAGGTCTAAGAAAGATATAGAGAATCAAGAATCTAACTGAATTTTAAGGACCTAGTGGATGAAAGGAATCCACTAGTGAAATCCCACATACCTGGTGACGAATCTCATGGAGAAATCTTTTGATTTCGGGGTTGGAACTGAGAATAACTTACTGCATTCTTGGAGGGTTTTGGGTTGCCTCTTTCTCTTCTTTTGTTCTAAGTTTGATGAATTTTTAGTGAATGAATCGCTTAGGGAAAGATCTGACTAAGTTACTAGGCTTAAACAGACCAAAACTATGTAGTTTAGGGATCAAACGTCGTAGTTTAAGTGCCCCAATGCATAGAAAAAAGACCAAAATAAACCTAACATAAAAGCTAATGAAGGCCACCCACGGAGGGACCTACGGTCCATGGGTTGACCTACCAACCATAGGTAGGGGTCGTCGGTCAAGTCTTCCCGATAGGGCTTCACTAAAACAAGCATAACTTTTTTCTAGTATATGGGATTTTAGCAAACTTGGTGGCATTGAAAAGAGGATTCAATTATGTTTCATTTGATAGGTCATGGGCCACCTAATTCCTTTTGTGCTAAGAGTTATGACCGTTTGAAGTTGACCCAATAATAATTCCCCTCTAACTGGCTGTTGACCCTCACCTACGGTCCGTAGGTCCAACCACGGACCGTACTAGTCGACCGTGGGTGGCATCAGAAACTATAGAGATTTGGGCCTTAATGATGGAACCCCACCTACGGTCCGTGGTCCTACCTACGGTCCGTGTGTAGTTCCATTGGTACTGGCACCAGCTTTTCTGAAAACTAGGATTTTCTTCATTTTGAGACCCGAGGTGTTACATTATCTCCCCCTTGGGATCATTCGTCCTCGAATGAAGTCTAAACTAGCTGAGTATGGAGGGAAAGAGCTGGAATCCCTACCACTGAGTATTAGAAACTGATATCTAACTGTATAAGTTCTAAGAACATGTAAATATGCTGAAATGCAAGTATGATTGAAGGAACAAGGTACTAAGACTAAATTTATGCACGAGTAAACTGAGAAACTGGAGAGGAAACTATTATCTCAAGCTGAAACGGAATCAGAAGGAAAGAGATGAGGGTACTTGGTCATCATGGCTGCTTCTGTTTCCCAAGTAGCTCCCTCTATGGACTGACTCCTCTATGTTTGTCAAATCTCATCACCCCCTTCATAGGTGATACTTTCAGGAAAACCCAATCATCTATTTCAAACTCTAAGTCCCTTTTCCTTATATCTGCATAGGACTTTTGTCTTAAATCTATCTCTGATGAGTTGAACTTTTTCTATAGCATCATGAACCGAATCTGGCCCAATCAAGGTTGTTTCACCTACTCATCCCTCTTAGGAATAAGAGACCATCTCCCCTTTGGTAGAAAACCTCTACTTTTTGCTGATGAATTGCACTTTCCAACTAGAGTAATATAGGATCACCATCCTATTTTTCCTTAACCTCCACTACAAATGAAGATTCGGATCTATTCTGAACTATCACATCACCATCTAACATGTCCGTATGACCAACTCCTAAGCGAGCAAGCCGGTGAACATCGTTTGTTAATTCCTTCCCTTTTCCTTAACATGTGCTACACTACCTTTTAGAGATCACCTTTTTGTTCTTAAGGTTAGAGATAAATCGACCTATAGGCACTGAGCTACTACTCTTCCATTCTAAGACTAGCTCGTTTGGAAATTGAAATCAAATGATCCTGGTTCTACAATCGACTGAGGCATAACAGGAATGTAACCAATCCATGCCTAGAATGATATCTAAATCTACCATTTCTAACTCTACAAGATTTGCTAAGGTGAATTTCTGATAGACTGTGATAGGGCAATTTCTGAATACCCGTCTAGCTATAACTGGGTCACCAACTGGAGTAGAGACTGAGAATGGTTCTGGGAGAGTTTCTGGATTGACACCTAAGATTACTGCTATAAAAGGAGTTACAAAAAAGAGAGTAGCCCCTGGATCTAACAATGCATAAACATATAAATGGAAGAATCATAGCGTACCAGTGACCACATCAGGAGAATCTTCCTGGTCTTGGCGAGCCTCGAGAGAATACAACCTGTTCTGGCGCTGACCGCCACCTATACCAGATGACACACCCTGCTAAGTTGGGCGACCTGTTGGTGCTGCTAAAGTTGTAGACTGAGCCCCACTGTTGTTACCTCCTTGCCCCTGTCTGGCAGAAAGGCAATTCTTCAACCTATGACCAGACTGACCACATCCAAAGCATCCTTCATTTCCTGCAAGACACTCGCCCAAATGGTTCTTATCACACTTTGGACAAGTTGGGTAGGTCTTATTTCCTGAAACACTCCCCTGAGACTTAGAGCCTGGTTCCCTACTATTCTGATCCAGTCGAAACTATGAGTGATTTCCACCACCCGATTTCTGCTGAGAGTACTCATAGTTCCCTATTCTAGCTTTTTTGTTGTCCTTAGCTATTTCATTTAAGCTTATATCCCTCAACCTGTTGAGCATGAGTCATGAGCCTAAAGATATTCATATCCTCTAATAACATATCATTTTTGCACTCACTCTTCACTAAGTCGGATACTCCAAACAAAAACTTACTCATTTATGCCCTTGGATCGACAACCATATGTGGAGCAAACCTGGAGAGTTGGGTGAACTTAAGTCCGTACTCTTGGACTGACATTGAACCTTGTCTCAAATTCATAAACTCCTGCGCTTTAGCCTCCCTCAACTCTCCCGAGAAGAACCTGTCCTGAAAAGCTCCAGTAAAACATTCCCAAGTCACATGAGCTGCATCCACACTCTTATTTTCTTTCCACTGAGTGTACCATATGTGAGCCACATCCTTAAACTGGTAGGATGCCAACTCTACCTTATCATTACCAGTCACTTGCATCACTCCAAAGATTTTCTGAACCTCATCAATGATGTTCTATGGGTCCTCACCAACTTGCGACCCTAAAAACTCATGCGGATTCATCCTAACAAAATCTTAAACTCTAGTTGCCACTGATCCACCAATTCTATTAGTAGGATTTGAAACCTGCTGATTGTTCTAGTTAGTCATACTCTGAGCCAAAAGCTGAATTGCATTTCAAAACTCTACATTCAAAACCTCATGGTCTGGAACTGGAGGGACTGCGTTAGCATTGCGTGCATTAGAATTTCGTGGGTAAGCTCTATGAGGAGGCATTATCTTAAACACATAATGTTGAATTAGGAACGAGAAGTTGGATCATACCTTACGCATGATAAGAGTAGCATAGAAAGTGAAGTTTCCTAAAACACTTCGTAGTCTCCCTCTCATAAGATGTGGTGAACTTCACACCCATGAAAGAGACTCTACTTAGTGCGACTTTTCATACATCCTATAACTCTTAAATCTAATGCTCTGATACCAAGTTTGTCACGCCCCGAGGTTACCCCCTTGACGTAAACATGGGACCTAGGATCACAAGTGACCCCAAGCTAACCCTGATGCTGGCATACCATAAGCATAATAAACAACTGAATATAAAGATACTATGCAGAAGCTTAAAATAAAAGATATCTCAAAGTGGGGAATACCCAAAACTAATATGAATATATATAAAGTACTATGATTTTAGTGATACTGAACAATCACCTAAAAACTAAAGCTTAATCTAATACTATGTCCGGAAAAACCTCTAACTGACTAAAGTTGTTGGGACATGCCCCCAGCTAACTCTAGTAAAACTGAAACTGAAATAAAAGACTAAATATATAAAACATGTCTATTGTCCTCGAAGTATAAGGACTCACCACTAAAGCTACTGAATGTGGATCGGGAACCGATCTATGCATGATCTGAATGTTGAGGACCTGAACCTACATCATGAAAAGATGTAGCGTATAGTATGCATCAGTACTTGGAAGGTAGTGAGCATGCAGGATAGGATAAAAGTTGAACAAACATATAAACTGAACAAAGCATGACTGAGCAATGATATAATCTGAACATGATGGAAATACCAAAATATACTGAAAAGAACTAAACTGAATACAATGACCAAGTACATAACATGTTGAGACTGAATACTGAAGTATCACTGAAAACCTGGTCAAATGCATTAGAGTTTGACTGCTATTAACCGACATAAAACCACGTGAGCTAAACATGGAGTCCGATGTATACGCCCCATCGAGAGGACCCAATATACCTTGCCACCCCTTCGCTATAGCAAAGGTCGTTGACCAGTTAAGTTTGACTTGACAATCAACAAATAATTCTAATACCCATTTTTAGCATAATTTTTAAGTAATTACGGAACAGGTCGTTACACAAATTATACCACAACAACAAATTCATTGTAGACAGTTGTCAAGTATGATTTGGTATAGTTTCAAAGTTGTACTACAACTTGTGTTAAGGACTTAAGCTAAAATTATTAATGTCAAAGGAGAATATATGCTTTGTGATCTCTTTGTTTGTCTAAGGACAAAGTGTATGTGATAACAAATGAAGAAGATTAGATTTTTATCGACCTCCACCAACCTAGGGGCCAACTTCACTTGCATGCTTGCAGTTTTGTGAAAATATGACTATCTTTCTATTTGAAAGGCGTATGGGCAAACGGTTTAATGCCTTGAAAAATAGATTTATATACCTTTGATTTGTTAGATTGGAAGAAAAGCTCTGAGAGATATAATCCAAATTTTAAAGAATTTATAAAAGTAATTTACGATAACTTTTATCAACTTTTTTTTCATAACTTTCTTTGACATCAGAACTTGAAATAGACTATTGTGCAGTTAGAATACCTCATAACACCTTCTTCTTATAATATCATGCACTCTTAGACGTATCCCAAAAATACTTGTTAATTTAAATATTTCGAACTAACAGGATGTTACACCTTAGCCCCATGGTGGGTGTTAAACTGATTACCCCTAAAAAGATACAGTTGAATTTATACACGAGGTTTTAAACAGAAGAAATAATGTCTTAATTCTAAGTAGATAAATGATTAACAACTTAAACAAGTTGGGGAATGAATCTGATACTATAAGTAACTAAAAGATTAAAACAGTACGTGTTAGCTTGATTTCGATGATATCAGTATTGGAGATATCTCCGTGCAAACCAAGCTAACGCAATAAGTTGATGAGATAAATTATAAAATGGACATGAAAGATAATGCTGATAGAATTCAATGAAGTATGATTTTGTGTTTTACAAAGTGAAAATCATGCAACTTATATTGGGATCCTTTTCTAACATTTGATTGTCTATGATTAATCCTCATAACTCATGATAAATAATATAATTAATGACATTAAAGAGAAGTGAGTAACATCTGGCTTCGCGTAGGGGTCGATTTCATAACAGCTAGTGTTTTAGTTATTTTTTACCCTATACACTAATTAGACAACTGTATTACTTATGTTCCTCCGGACATTTGTGCAGCAGTGTCTTTTCAATTTTGGTTAAGACACAAATTATTTTATTTTGGTAGTTAAAAGGAAAGAACAAGAAGATATATTTATGATTATTATTTTCTGAATTTTGATTAATGATTTTACATACATTTTAATATTTTTTTCCCTAATTATCCCCAATTTTTTTTTAAAAAAAAATCTACTAAAGTTGTGTAGATTATTTTTTCTTATTAAGATCTAAGAAATTAATGAAACAAAAAAAGAACAAGAAAATCACTACACCAAACCAAAAATAATGATGGTTATAATTTAAGGGATCTTTCTTTTTCTCTTTGGGTGAATTAATTTCCTAAGAACAAAGTAAGTTGATGAAATGCTAGAGAAAAAAATTACAAAAATTAAGAGTGTTAGTTGCAAAATGAATGGAAACTTAAAACCTAATCTATTTGAACTTAAAGACTAGAAAGAATACTTTAAAATATTTTTAATAGTTGGATACAATAAAATGATTAGTTTGTAAATCTAATGAAATTTTTTGTAACTGTGTTAAGCACGGCTAAATTTACTAATTTTTATATAATAGTATATAGCAATATTAATGTGTACATAAACACCTCATATATACTATTACACACTTTTATAAAAGATTAATCCAATATTATAGTAAATATATAATATTGTATGATATTGTATATTAGGTATATCACTATTACAGAAAAAAAGATTGATTATGCAAGTATAAATTGAAAATTAGTTACCCATCTACAATATATTGTGTTTGTATGTATATTTTTAGAAAATTTATGTGTTGGGTCCTGAATTCGGCTATATGTGCTGGCTTTTAAAGTAAGTTTATCTTAGAAGTATATTTGTTACAACTAATCTTCCTTTTCCTATTTACAGAAAACTTCTATAGGAAAAATTACTAATATTTTATTATTATTTGTATATAAGAAATTAGAATAAGTACACACGCTATCGTCAACAAATGGGTGTTTTTCAGAATTACTATATAAGCTTGAGGATACTTTTGTCATATAACTTATTTTATAGCTTTTGACATTTTTCTTCTTAAAATAGAAATAAGCACACATGTTACTATCAATGTGTGTGCTTCCCGGAATTACTATATAAGTTTGAGGGTACTTTTGTCATTTAACTTTATTTTATAGCTTTTGACACTTTTTTTTTTTTTGCTTTAGTTATTTTTTGCATAGTTTGTAGATTTTTCTTCTATATTTTTAAGAAATATGACTAAAAGCACACATGTTACCGTCAACGTGTGTGCTTTTCGGAATTACTATATATGTTTGAGGGTAATTTTGTCATTTAACTTTATTTTATAGCTTTTGACATTTTTCTTTTTCAAACAGGAGTAAGCACACGTGTTACCGTCAACGTGTGTGTTTCTGGAAATTACTATATAAGCTTGAGGGTACTTTTGTCATTTAGCTTTATTTTATAGCTTTTGACATTTTTCTTCTTTATTTTTGCACTAATTATTTTTTTCATAGTTTGTGGATTTTTCTTCTATATTTTTTAATTATTTTTTAGAAGTTTGAATTAAATAAAATTAAATTTGTGTTTGGCCATACATTTCGCAAAAAATATTTTGAATTTGAATGTACTTTTAGTAGATATGATTTATACATTTAATTTCTAAAATTAACAAAATCATTCAATACTAATTTTTAGTTTAAAATATGCATATTTAAAAATTACATAAAAAGTACAATAAGTCATTATAATTGACAATTCCAAATACTTTAAAGATACATGAAAAATTATGATAAAATATATAATGTAAAAAGTATAATCAAATAAATAACTTCATAAATTCATATATAAATAAAAATATATGGAATAAAGTAGGGCATTGAATGGGAAAACGGAAGCACAAGTAATTACTTTTTGTTATAAAATAACTAGCTAACAAACTAATATTGATAAACTAAATTAATCAGAAGAATAAACACAGGGAGAGCATAATATGTTCCAAACTTTTCTTATATCTTCCTTTGTGATTGAAAGTAATGGCTATTTATAGCCAATGATAAATATACAAACCAACACTTGGCCATTGAGAAGTTATCCACTTGGTCAAGTGATGACACCTATTAAATGGGTGCCCCACATGGCATCCATTTAGTATGTCAAGTGATGACAATTAAAGAGGTGGCTCACATGACATTCATTTAGTTTTACAACACTTTTCTTACTGTTCTATTATTATTGATGAAGTATTATTACAGTTTATAACTAAGTGTAAGTGATATATACTACTTAAATAAATTATAAATATAGAATTACAGTTTATAACTACGTGCATGTTATATATACTACTTAAATAAATTATAAATATAAAATTAATGTTATTAAGCTGGTGCACAACACGAGCTATCAATAACTAATATATTATATAGAAGACTCTACAAGCACATGTGTTGGTCAACGTGTGTGCTTGTAGGCATTAAAATGTAATTGAATGACATTTTTGTCATTTTAGGTTAAATGTTTTGCACTTTTCAAAACCTATAATATGTTTCATAACCTAAAGGCATTAGAAGTCAACGCAACTCATGCACCATTAACTTCCCCTCCATTTCTAGAATATAAAAAAGTTTCATTTCTATTAAATAAGATATACAATAATTTTTTTTGTCTGATTTTAATTTGACATAGAATTATAAAAAGTAAAATAAGTATAAATGGATACGTGACTAATTATAAATCATGATATAGAAGACTCTAGAAGCACAACCTCCTAGACAAGAGTATTTATGTGTATTTTGTACTTTCTTTGTTTTAATTAATTTATCTTATTTTCTTTAGTTTGTTGTATATTTGAAAAATCACATAAAAGAAATAATATAAATAACAATAATTAACAATTTAAAATTTTAACACACATTAAAAAAAATTGATTGACTCTCGATATTCTATCAATACCACATAAATTGGGAAAGAAAAAGTAACATATATTATTTGAAAATGACATAAGAAACATTGCAAGTCACTATAATTAACAACTTAAAATATTTTAAAGACATATAAAAGTTTAGTTGAATCTTGAACTTTTATTTGTGCCTAATAAATTGGGACATAGGGAGTAATAAATATTATTTGAAAATTATGTAAAATACTATAAATCGCAATAATTAACAACTTGAAATATGAAAAGATTATATAAAAACTTGAATGACTCTTCAAATTTTAATTGTGTCACATAAATTAAGAAATAAAAAGTAACATGTATTGAGCCTGTGCTGACACAAGTTCGTATATCTAGTATAAACATAATAATTTCATTTATAATATTCTTTAATTAATATCATATTTTATTACTTTATATTTCCCCTTTCTGACCACAAAATTATCATTATTATGGGTGTCTTTGGTATGAAGAAAATGTTTTTCACGAAAAATATTTCGAGCATAGGATTGGTGAATGATTTTTTTATTTTGGAAAATGACTTTTTTTATTTTTTGCAAGAGAGTAGAAAATATTTTTTAAGAAAATAGTTTCTGACTACAACATTCAATTCAGGACCTTACCACGACTCGACCCTGACCCCAACATCCGATTTAGGATCCAACTTTTGAAGACTCTAACACCCGACCCGAGACCCAACCCTAACCCTGAACGTGACTTAAGACAGAACCCTAACCCTTAACACCCAAAACCTAACCCCAACCCTAACCTGATACCCCAACCCCGACCTCGACACGAGACCTCAACCCCGACACCTACCCGAGACCCAAAACCCGACCCCAACCTTGACACAAGACCTTGATCTCAACACCTGACCTTGACCCAAGACCAATACAAACACCCGACTCTTGACCCGAACCCCGACATTGACCTGAGACACGACCCTAACCCCAAATACAACCTTAACCCAAGACCCAACCTCGACCCAAGACCTGACTCGAGATTTGACCCTGATTCTGACCTCAAACTTAAACTTGACCCCGACCCCTAATCAAGACTCAACCCCAACTAGAGACCTAAACCCAACCTCAAACCAATACCTCGACCTTGAGACCTGACCTTGACCCCGAGACTTGACCTCAACCCGAGATCTAACCCTGATACCTAACTCGAGACCTAACCCTAATACCTGACTCGAGATCCAATCCCAACCAAGACCTGACCTTGATCCCAACCCCAACCTAAGACCTCAAATCAAGACCCGACCATTACCTCAACCCGAGACCCTGACCCCAACTAGAGACTCGACCTAGAACCTAACACCCAACCCTGATTGTGATCCCCACCCGGGACCCCGACCTCGACACCTGATCCGAGACCCCCACTCTAACCTCGACCTTAAACCCGAGACCCCAACTATGACCTCGACCTTAGACCCGATCCCAGCCCCCACCTTGATACGAGACCTAACCTAACCCCTACTCTGACCTTGACATGAGACGTTTATCTCGATATTCAATCCCAACCCTAACAATTGACCTGACCACAACCCAAACATGTACACCCAACTCAAAATCAGACCCTGACCCAACCCAAGATATGACCCTATCCCCTATCTCAATCAGAGACCTGAGACCTGACCTAGACCTCTATCTAAGACCTAACCTCGATATTTGAATTAGAATATGATCATGACACCTGAGATCGAACTCGATCTGAGATCCAACATACGAACTGGAATATGATCTCAGCACGTGATATGAGATTTGACCTCAGCTCTCAACCCAAAACCCAACCCCAGCTCAAAACTGAATCAACAGATGATTTGAGACTCAACCCCAACACTCGACCCATAATTCAATATCTAATCCTAATTCAAGATTTGACCTCGACTAAATCTAGAACTCGGGAGTTAGATCTCGAATTGAGGTCGAGTGTCGAGTCTCCAATTGAGATTCAAATTTAGGATTAATATTGGGAATCGATACCCAAGACTTAAGTTAGGATGGAAAGTTGAGGTGTGAGATTCAAAATAATTTTTGAAAATGTTTCCTTACCTTTTAAGGAAAATTATTTTCCTTAAATTTGAGGAAAATAAATTGATTTGGAAAATAGTTTCCAAAACATTTAAGTCAACAAACAGGAGAAAATTAGAAAATATTTCCTTCATACCAAACATACCCTATATGCATATATCTCATCATCCATACTTTTCTTTTTATCATCTAGTGGGTGATGGGTCTCATGAAAGTTGAGGACATGTAAGAGGCGAGATAAATTGTTAGTTATATTTGTAGTGTAAATTTTATATTAAAAATGTATCCTCAATAATAATAAGTTAAATTATGCTATAAATCATATTGTGACTTTTGATTTGTAAGTTAAAGTAATTTTGATTGCATCACTATTGGAGATAACAAAGAAGTTAATTAGTTAGTGACTATTGTTACTCATAATCAGTCTATTAGGATTAGTAAGCTATCAGAAGTTACTTAGGATCAACACATGTAATATGAGTGCTTAGGTTTGTGATCGATCGATCTGTATAAAGCCAGAGTTCTAGCCTCATTCTACATTCAATGAAAACCAAACTTCTTCTCTAAATTTCCCTTTCTATACTAGAAGTTCTGAGTTCCATTCACAATTTGTCATGGTAACAAAGTAGTGATCTCTATTTTAGATCATCTTCTGCAGAGTTGATTCTTCATAGCTTGTTGTAGGATCCATTAATGGGTGAACTAATAGTTACTACCCTCGAGCATTATTGTCCAATGTACTTACAATCTTTAAACACACCTGATGTAGCTTTACATAAGATCAAACACACATGGCCAAAAAACTATGTACTATGGAGTCCATCGATGAGGCTGACATTATTCGTGAATAATATTCTTAGTTTCGTAGATGAAACATGCTTGAAGAACACATACAAATGTGAATTAACTACTCAATGGGAAAAATGAAAAGCAGTTGCCCTATCATGGATCAGCACACTAGCATCTAATTTGTTGCCTACGATCATGTACGCCTCGACTGCTACGAGTTTGGAAGGATTTAAAAGAGAGATTTAACAAATCAAATCTCACCAGAGTAGATCAACTATGGACATAAGGTTCAAACTTAAAGAAAGGTAATGATTTTGTCATTGATTACTACTCTAAGATGAGATATCTATGGGATGAATTAGATGTGATAGTGCCTTCCCCTTCGTGTGGGTATGTTGAAGCTAAGTCTTACATCAGTCACCTACATCAACAATGGATATTAATGTTCTTAATAGGATTGAATGAGATATTTAGTTATGTGAAGAGTGATATACTCCTTAAAATAAAAGCACCCAGTGTCAATAAGCATACTCCACAATAGTACAAAAAAAATGTCAGTGGGTACTTGGTGCGGTGGATTCCACAAGGAGCCCCTTACAATGTTGGTAGGAAGATGGCAACACTGCAAATCGAAGAAATCATTACTAGGGACACCATGTGAGATCTATGGATTTAAGAATCACCTCACTATTGACTATTACAGACTGGCTAGGTATCCATTAGACTTCAAGATCAAGACAAAGCCTACACAAGCATGTTCTTATAAGCTAGAATAGGTAGTCCTACATCAGGAAATTTTAACCATGTAGGAAACTTCAGGCCATATGCCAGTAATACAACATCTGATAAACAAGGACAAGATCACATTAAGCTCAACAATGATAAACTAGATTAGGTCAAGAATCTACTGCATAACAAAGACCAAAGAGAATGCAAAGGCAACTTGGCAGATAATACTACTTTAAAACCCAAACCATCTGTATGTGAATGGATTATTGACTCAGGAGCAACTCATCATGTTACCTCATGTAAAAGCATATTGCATGATTTAAAAAAATTAGAGGGGTCTAATATAGTGCAATTGACCATGAGGAATAAAGCACGAATAATTAACACTAAGAGCTCAACAATTCTAGGAAATCTAACCTATAAAAATGTTTTATACGTACCAAAATTCAAGTTCAACCTACTCTCAATTGCAAAACTCACTTAGGATCCAGATTGTAGTGTTAGTTTTTCCCTAATTTATGTATATTGTTGGGTCTTTACAGTGGCAAGGTGATTGGGATTCATAGAGTGAACAATGGTTTATATTTGCTGAAATATGAAATAACTACAGCAGTTGGTGCAACAATCAAGTTTGGTTTAGTGGGGTGAGAGTTGGAGCCCAAAAAGGATTGGAGAAGTTTTAGGAGTTTTAAAGTGAACTAGTGAAATTCCCTCTTAGGCTGAGTTAAGTGTTGGTGTTGTTTGATATGAGATGGTGTCTAAGGGTATGGTGGAGCATGTAGGTTGTAACTGTCCTACTACTTTTGCAGATGAAAGTTGTTTTTAGTAGTGAATGTTATAATGACCTTTTAGGTTATTTCCTTCATTTTCTAATATTTTAAGCATTTAGAGATTTTTCGTAGAGACCCTAAGTCATTTATGACTTACTAGGACTGACAGTTCAGTCATCGAGTCATTCATTTAAGTTTTGTGCACTTTTTTGTGTTTTAGAGCCTTTGAAACTTAAACAATTGACTTAGGTCAAAAGTTCAGGATGATGGCATCAAAATGTAATTTTGATAGTTTTGTTAGCTCCAAAATATCAAGTTTGTTCTAATTGACCTCTTGTGCGGATTCCAAGGCCTTTAGTCTCATTTCGAGCCTCACTTTTCATCAAGATGACCTCAAATAGAAGGTTTGATCATTTTGTTGACTCCAGAATGTCATATTTTGTCATGTAACATAATTTATTTGCACCACAGGGTTCCGAACGAAACCCGAACACCTCTTCGGAGAATACATGTTTGAGTAAACCAGCTTATGTACATCAACTGGTGCAGCTCTAAAATGCCCTTCACATTTGCGATCGTTTAGGGGTTATATTCATACAACATTATTGACCAGTTGTGCACAATCGTGTGGCCTATGTCCGTGTTCATATGGATCCCTCTGAGCTCGTAAGGGTCCGACCAATTGTCCCTCTCTATTTGTGAGTATCCCCTCTGAATTTGCGAGGGTATATGTTGGTGTGGGTCATGATCGTAAGCCTTGGGGTTTCTGATCACTATGAACAATCTAGATTGGTCTTTTAAATAATACTAATCATGCATTAGCTTATCTCTAAAGAATGTTTTGCGATTTCTCAAGCTTTGGAGCTCCGATTGAGGCAAAGTAGTTAATGGGAACTTGGTGTCAGTTTTTCGAATAATCCCTGGGTATGGGTAAGTCACTAGACCTAGGCTTATTGCAGACTTGTCATTTACGGGATGATCATCCTTTGAAATGGCATATTTAGTTTCAGAAGACTCTATTTCAGCTGGGATTGTTGGTTTTGAGGGTTCAGAATGGATTTTGGGCTTTGCCCTAAGCTGAGTTCCTTGTTTCGGTAGTTGTCATTCTTAAATTTTTAGATGTAGTATGTGCTCTTCCGAGGTTTCTATTGTGTGGGTCTTGTATGTGGGATTCAGGTGGTGCTGGAGATTCTCAAGATAACAAAGAACTGGCAAAACTCTCAATAATGACTAAACGATATTAGATTTGGAGAATATGGTAGGTATTTTGATTAGTGAGTTGATATCAGAGCTTTGGGTTGACCGACATCATTGGTATGAGAGCTAATGGTTAGTAGATTCCTACGAATCGATGTGGAGACATGTATCATATCTTCAGGAGGCTACAAGACATTATTAGGATGTTCAATTTTTTGACCCTTTTATCGTGTGCTTTTGGTTCTATTAACCTCTAAACCTGCTTCATTGGAATCCACACTCTCTTAGGTGGAAAGCATGAGGTATTTGATGGACATGAACAAAGCATCATCACATCCTACCAGAGTTTCAGCACTTGGTTAGGCTAGCGACCCTTGGTTATGCATATACCTTGAGGTCATAGACATACTTCAAGATTTAGAGAGTTTGGGGACAACTACAATGACTCCCAAGGTCATTTCCTTTGTTTCCAATCTTTCCAATATATAGAGCTTTCATGTAGCGACCTCAAGTTATTTATGACTTGATGGGACTAACAGTTCGGTAATCGGTTCATTTTGATTTTGTGCAAGTTTCCATATTTTGGGGCCTTTGACTTCAGTTTAAAGTTTAAGAACACGGCATCGAAATTCAATTCTAATGGTTTTGTCAGCTTCGAAAAGGCCATTTTTTAGCTAGGGGCATAGTTGGCTCGGGACCTAAGACTTCTGGTGTAAGTTTGTGACCTATGCATTTAAACTTTGAACCTTAAGCCAAGGTCTGACTTCGGTCAATATTCTTTGTAAAAAGGCTCGGATGAGAATTTTGTCAACACAATAAGCTTCAAAATGTTGAGTATGGTCAAGAATGACCTTTCATATGGTTGCTTAGGCTTCCAGTCTCATTTGAGTCTTCTTGTAGATTTTAGCTTAAAGAGAGACTTGGGTGTGGGACCCACTTTTTATTGAGATGACCTCGGATGTATGTTTCAAAAGTTTCATTGAGTTTGAAATGTAGAATTTGATGGGGTAGCCTACTTTTTTCTTGCACGCACGAGGTTTTGAATGAATCTCAGGCACCCTGTCAGAGACTTAAGCTTGCAAAAAACATGTTAATGTGAATCAGCTAGTGCAGGATTGCTTTTGTCTTCATGATCACGGGCTACCTTGGTCACATTCATGGGGAAGATAAAAGCAGGCCTCCATCTTTGCATGGTTGGGCTACATTTGCAAAGGTCTAGCTTGCCAAGCCTCCACATTCGCGAGCCATCAATCGCGTTCATGGTGCCCAGATTTGCTGGCCTTCACGTTCATAATCCTCTAGCCATGTTCGTAAATGGAATCTTTCTTATGCTCTGCATTTATGGGACCTCTAGGCTGCATTCGCAATGAGAAATTCAAGCCTTTTAAATAAGGATAGTCACGACTCATCTTGGTACCATATTTTCCAAAGGCGATTTCTCTCTCAATTTAACTCTATTTCTGGCTATTCAAAGCCTTGTACATCCAAAATTGTTGAGGATATGTGAGTGACTGATTGGGAACTATTGAAGGCTCTCCATTTGAGGTAAAATTGCTTTTATATGGGTTGCAGTAGTTCTTTCCAACTCTTTAAATTGTGATAAGTTGCATACTGGTTGTTAAAGTTGTTTTGATCCCCGAATCGTGCTCTATTTTGGAACACATGTCTGGGCTACTATTTTACACTTTTTGATATAGTCAATTTTAGGATTCTTGACGTGGGTTCCACATTCCTTTTTTGACTCAATTTTGGGTATGTTTCTAATTATTGTGATTTAAATGTCTAAACGCCTGTAGTAATGTGGTGATCAATAATTTGATAGTGTGACGGTGTTTGGAGGTGTTTCAGTAGTGGATATCCCTGGTGCAGCGAATTTGCAATGCTCTTGATTGGCTTTGAGGTAGGCTTCAGTCTACTTGCTTCATTGAGCTTCTTAGAAAATGTCTAGTATAAAATTCATATAATTGCAGATAATATTAAGTTTCCTCTTGTTTTTCTTGATTATGTAGGAGCCTTGGGCTTATTGTGGGTGTTGGGATCCTTAGTTTAGGCTTGTAGCTTCGCCTGTGGTGTAGATGTTTTTGCTTATCCTTATTGTGATTGATATAGTGTGGCCTTAGACTAGGTGGAACCTTATATTCCTTAGGTCATGTTTTATCACCCTTCTAGTCTCGATTTAGCCCCCGTAGGGCTTGTATTGGATCGCACACCTTGTGTTGGTTTTTGTGACCATGGTGGCTCATCATAGTTGTGGGTTGGTCCTAACCATGCTCGGTTATTGACTGGAGAGGTATGGTTGGGGTGGGGCATTATACCTTGAGTGTTCCTTCTATATTGATTTGAAAGCTTTTCTTGATCTCTTTGCTTGTTTTTTAGCTATAGACATGTTGTACCCTTACTTAGTTTTTGATTATATTGTTGGCTCAAGACTGTAGGCAAGAACCCGTTGGATTCTAGGTTAGTACTCTCCTCTTTAGTAGCATGGTTTGGTTTGTTGTATGGTTATTTTACATGGGTGCTTTATTTGAATGTTGGTGATGGCATGCATTTCATTGTTTGTTCATTCTTACAGATTGTTGTGGTACGATCCCAGCTTATATATTAGTATAGTTTTCATTCATGATGAGATATTTTTTTACTCGACTTTTATTCTAAACTTGTTTTAATAGAGTTTTACCACCTGGACCACTTGATTTATTGGATTTTTATATAACGAGGGGTCAGAGACGTGCTCCTTTTCACTTGAGATATTAGAGGCATTGTCATGTGCTCAGTTTTTCTACTTGACTAGCCGATGTGTCCACCTTTTCTCACATGATTTTCGCAACTTATGATCCTCTATGGAGTCCACTTGCTATAAGACTTGGATTCGGGCCTAGGGAGTGTATAGGGATTACCCCCCATCCCCTATAAGCCCTTTTGTCCATGAGTACCATAGTACTGGATGAGGGAGTTGCATGGGTCCTACCTCCCCGCATTGTAGGGAAGTAGGTCTATAAATTTGGTTATAAATGGTTACTGATGGTCCTATTGCATCCTCTACATTCATATGCATTGCATATCACCAGTATACTTATTTGTTGATTGTACCATCTGGTTTAGGGGAGCTTGGGTTATATTTGTTGTTTGTACCTTTTAGGATTATGGGGTCCAATTAGGTTATTGTTTGACTATGTCCAGTTCTCTGTTATTATTTTGTTGTTAGCTGATAGGCTTTGACTTTAAAATTTTGGTTGTGGATCCTCCTGACCTTGGGTGGTTGACTTGGTATCTTAATTTCTTATGAATATGTTGTTGTCTTGCATTCCAGGTACTTATTTGACTCAGCTTCTTACCCTTTTGTATCCTATTTCTATTATTTATTACTTTTCTACTTTAGTATCTATAGTTTAGTCACATATGCTATGATCTCCTTATTACTTGTTGTTTATGCTTATGTTATATTTTGATCTTAGTTGGTCGATGCCTACTGAGTACCTTCTTTGATATTCATACTACACTTATGTCCCCAGTATATCACAATTTAAGTTATCGTCATTGATTAGGAGGTGTGCGGAGCAACTCAGAGTTTAGAGACTTCGATGAGCTCCTAGAATTCAGAATGGCCAGTTTCCATCTAATTTTGGTTAGGCTTAGTCTTTATGTTATATTCAGAGACAACCTATACTGATCTTGTATTTGTAAATGTCTTGTACTCTTTTTTTGGATTAGATGCTCAAGTACTAACTGATGCCAGTTCTTGGAATGGTTCTTTAAATTGTGTTCAATTGATTCCCCCATTTCTTTGTTTTACTTTACATTTTTTACTTCTTGTTTTTTACCTCTGTTTTGTAGGTCGTTGCTTATGGCTCTAGGATAAGGGTTAGGCATACCTACTGATGGGATGTGGTAAGTTTCATCGTGACTTGAAAAACTCAGGTCATGACAGTTTGGTATTAGATCAAGGTTAACTGACATCGTTGGTCTAAAGGCAAATGCCTAGTAGAGTCCTACAAAATGGTGTGGAGATGTTTGTATCTAATCGATGGGAGACTATAGGGCATTTTGAGGAAATTATGTTTTTGACTCTTATCGTGTGTTTCCTCTTTGATTAACTTCTAAAACTTCTTTGGAATCTACTCTTTCCTAGATAGATAACATAAATAATTTGATGGACGTGGGTAGAGCATCTCCACATTCTGCTAGAGTTTGAGCATGTGATCGGGTAAGAAATTCTCAATCAAGCCTGGAGCTTGAGTTTGGAGGAATTCTTCAGCATTCAAAGAGTTTGGAAGCAACCCAGGCTTTGGCAGGGTCATTTGTTACATCGGTTCCTCGATATTTAAGTGTTAAAAGGTCTGAGATCCTCTGAGGGCACACCTCATGTAGGTGTGGTTCTTGGTGAAGTGGGTGATCTTTGGAGCATAGTTGGCTGGACTAGTCACAACAGGGTTCGTCATTTGTTTCAAGCTATTTGTTGGGATTTCTAGAATGGGCTAGGCATAGCCCTACATTGTTTCCTGTAGATCAAGAGTTGAGTCAGGGGTTCATCGGATAGCTGTCTTTGCCACTCTGATAAGCGTCAGAGCATCTAATATCAGTGGGGTCTACCTCTCCCCAGGTTATGAGTCATGTAAGGGTTGTAGAGTAGGCATGTCTTAATTCTCACCGAGATAATGGTAAGATACCTCGCCATTAGTACAACGATGACAGTATTCCACTTTGAGGTGAGTATATGTTTAGTGAGGGACATCTTTCTTCTCGACCTACCATGCTTATGGAGGTAGCATCTCAGGTCCCAAAAGGTTCTAAGGTAGGTCGTGATGCCTACGGCAGGTAGAGTTCACAGTAGTCATTCTAGACCTTCAAGTATTAGGCCTCATGTTACTCCAATGGATCATTGCAACCAGTTGCTTTTGGTAATAGTTGCTATGGGCGTGGTGAGATAGGCCACTATGTTAGAGATTGTTGCAAGTTCCTAGTGCAGTTTGCTAGGGTTGGTTCTGAGTTTGGCAGGGGTAGACAAGAAAGATCACCATATTTTTCACTCCGAGCTTCATGCTATAAATGTTGTTATGATTATGGAGGACGCGACCACCTATCTAGATGCTCCCTATACTAGGGTAGTCAGACTTTGCTATAGTTGTAGGGAGATTGGTCATCAACCTGTAACATGTCCCTAGTATAGGACCGTGATAAGAGGTATTCAGTTAGATCAGTCTCATGGATTAGCGGCACCTTCGGTCAGAAGTGGTACCTTTAGTGTGGTGGAAGCTACATCTGGTGCTTAGGTTGGGGTCATGTATGATTTGTTCTATGTTTCTGTAGACCGGCCAAATGCTAAGGCTCTAGGTACCCATTCTTTATATGAGATTTTGTAGTTTTATCCCTTTAGTTCCTATTTGTACAATTTGGGGATTTTATCTCAATTCATATTTATTTGGCTTATTACCAATCGCAGGCTTGTATGACAGCTTGATTTGAGGTTTGTGCTTTCCCCATGTGGCTGGTTTGTTTTAGTAGTGGATCAGCTAGGTTGTGTTGCCTCATTTGGAGTAATGGTTGAGTAACTCCCTGTGCCTTTGCCTTGATAGTCCTATTTTGATTAAGGCCTTGGGATTTTTAGTTTCATTTTTTGCCACCCTTGTTGTGTGTTTTTGTTGTGATGTCGATCCTTATTTGATAAGTGGCTAGACCTGTAACACCTCGGACCTCAAAATGAAGAAAATCCTCATTTTTTGAAAAGCTGGTGCCAGTACCGACGGAACCACCCACGGACCGTAGGTAGAACCACAGACCGTAGGTGGGGTTCAGTTGTTAAGACCAAAATGTTGATGGTCTCTAATTCTACCCACAGTCAACCAGTACGATCCGTGGTTGGACCTATGGACCGTACGTCTGACTATAGGTGAGCGTCAGCAGCCAATTGGAGAGAATTGGTTGTTGGTTTAACTTAAAACGATCATATCTTTTAGCACAAAATTAATTAGGTGGCTCATGACCTATAAAATTAAAGATAATTGAATCCACTTCCAACGCCACAGAGTTTGCTAAAATCGCAGCTCCGAGTAAAACATTATGCTCGTTTTAGTGAAGCCCTATCGGGCAAACCACGAACCACGACAACAGACAACAGTTGGTAGTCCAAACGACGGTCCATAGGTCCCTCCGTGGATGGCCTTCGTCAGCTTTTAAGTTAGGGTCATTTAGGTCTTTTTCCTATGCGTTGGGCCCTTAAACTACGTCATTTTACTCAGTCAAATCCTAATAACTTAGTCAGACTTACCCAGAAACCTCATTCTCCAAAAATCATCCAAACTTGGAGCAAAAAGAAGAGGAAAAAGTCAACCAAACCTCCCAAGAACAAGCAGTAGTCTTCTTCAAGTTTTAGACCCAAAATCGAAGGATTTCTCCATGAATTTCGTCACCAGGTATTTGGGATTTAACTAGTGGGTTCTTTTCATCCACTAGGTCCCTAGAATTTAGTCAGATCCTTGATTCTCCATATCTTATTTAGACCTAGGGTTTCTAAATCCTTGGATAGTTGTTGTGATTTAGCTGTTGTAGTATTTGTAATCAAAAGATCATGTTTTCTTGGAATCGTTATTTAATTCCTTGTATGAAACTAGAACCCTAGTTTGTATAGATTCTCTTAGTTCATGAATTTTACTTGCTAGTTTATTTAAACAGATAATCATGCTCCAGATTTCGAATGTTACATGATCATTATACAAATGTTGCATTTTCAGATTTGCAAGTCAGTATTTTGAGTTATTCAGTATTTCAGTTATTCAGTCATAATGTGCCATATACATATTTAGTTGGGAGTAGATTTAGCATTGAGTTGGACTAGGGTTCAGCAAACCCTCATAGTCCCAGAACTACGTGCCCCCGTATGAGTATAAGTTTCTTTATTGGGTATCAAATTTAGTGATCACGCTAGTCATGCCTTTATACTTATGGCAAGGTATATTGGATCCTCTCGATGGGGCATATACATAGGACTTCATGTTTAGATCACGTGGTTTTATGTCTGTTAATAGTAGCTCCCACATTTAGACTCTTAGTGCATTTGACTAGGTTTTTAGTATATACTTCAGTATTCAGTTTAACATGTCAGGTTCATGATTAACACTTGGTCATTGCATCCAGTTATGTCTTTAGTAATTCTTGCTCAGTTTACAGTATTTCTCATTTATGCCTTGTTTCAGCTTATATATGTTTGTTCAGCTTAGTATTTATATCTTGCATGCTCAGTACATTCAAAGTACTGACACATACTATGCACTACATCCTCTTATGAAGTAGGTTCAGGAACTCAGCATCCAGATTGTGCTTAGATCGATTTTTGGTCCGCACTCAATAGCTTTAGTGGTGAGTCCTCATATTTCGAGAACAATAGACATGCTTTCATTTTAGTCTTTTTATTCAGTTTTCAGCTTTGTTAGAGTTAGTTGGGGGCATGTCCCAGCAACTTAACTCAGTTAGTGGCTTTTTCAAACATAGTAGTAGTATCATCTTGACTTGTTAAGTTTGATCTTTCAGTGTTATTAAACTCTTAGTATGTTTTATACATTCAAAGTAGTTGGGTATTCCCCATTTTCTAGTTATATATTATTTAGCATCCGCATAGTATTTGTTTTATTCAGTATTCTCAGTATGCTTATAATATGCCAAACTCAGGGTTAACTTGGGGTCATTAGTGATCCTAGGTCCCATTTTACATAAAAGGGGTAGCCTCGGAGCGTGACAAGACCACTTTTGCCCGGTGTGAGATTTATTTGTTGTTAAGACTAGTTGCCTTAGGAGGTTGGTTTGGTTGTGTGTCGTCCCTTCTGAGTAGTAGTTGGGAGATTACTAGTTTTCATAGTTATGTGTTGGGTAGTTTCCCCAGTAGTCTTTTTTGTTGTTTTCTTCCTTTGTCTTAGTCGTTTCTTGATTGCAGAGCTGCATTTTTTTCTCATTCACTCTTTTGGATTCATCCTGTTGTTGTGGTCTAAAGTTAGGTTTTGGCTAGCTAAAAATTTAGAGGTGTGAGTCCTTGGGATTCTTTATTGTACCTTGTTTTTATTAGAGGTCCGACTCCTTGGGATTATTTGTTGTGCCTTGTTGCTTTTGGAGGTGTGACTCATTGGGATTCTTTGTTATGCCTTGTTTAGCTTTTGATTATAATACTGGGCCTAAGGCCGTATGGGAGGACCAGTTGGATTCCAAGTTAGTACTTTCCCCTATGGTAGCGTGGTTTGGTTTCTTGTATGGTTATTTGACTTGAGTTTCTTGTTTGAATGTTGGAGATGGCATGCATGTATTGTTTGTTCATTCTCATGGGTTTTTATGGTATGATCCTGGCTCATGCATTGGCATAGTTACCGTTCATCATGAGATATTATTTTACTCAACTTTTATTCTAAACTATTTTAACGGGAATTGTACCACTTGGACCACTAGGTTTACTGGATTTTGGTATTATGAGGCGTGAGGGATGTGTTCCTTTTCAACTTGAGATATTAGAGGCATCTGGGATTTGCTCAGTTTTTCTACCTCACTAGTCGGTGCATTGATGCCCTTTCTTGCATCATGTTGTCTACTTATGATCCTCTACAGAGTCGACATTCTATAAGACATGGAATCAGGCCTAGGTAGTGTATATGGCCTACTCGTGTCCCCTATGAGTCCCTCTGGCCGTATTATCATGGTACCAAATGAGGGAATTGCATGGGTCCTACCTTACCCACACGGCAGGGAGGTAGGTCTATACACTTAGTTATATAGATGGTTACTAATGGTCTTATTGCATCCTTTGCATTCATATGCATTTCCTATCACCAGTATTCTTGTTTGTTGATTGTACCATCCATTTTATGGGGGCCAGTTGGGTTATGTTTGTTATTTGTACCTTCTAGTCTTATGGGGTCCAGTTAGGTTATTGTTTGACTATATTATGTCCTATGTTATTGTTTTCTTGGTAGCTGATAGGCTTTGACTTTAAAATTGTGGTTGTGAGTCCTTTTGACCTTGGGTAGTCGACTTGCTATATTGGTTTCTAGCGAATAGGTTGTTGGCTTACGTTCCAAATACGTTCTTGACTCAACTTGTTACACCTTTGTATCATGTTTCTATTCTTTATTTTCTATCTACTTTAGTGTCTTTAGTTTATTTTCATGTGCTATGCTCTCATTATTACTTGTTATTTATGTTTGTGTAATCTTTTGAGCTTAGTCGGTCGATGTCTACTGAGTACCGCCTTTGGTACTCATACTATTTCCTATAGAACGTAGATTGAGTTATTGATGTTAATTTGGAGCCATGCGGAGCATCTTGGAGTTCAGACTCTTGGGTGAGCTCCTAGCTATGCTTAGCTTTTTGTTGTATTCAAAGATAAATGTACTGATCTTGTATTTGTAAAAGACATGTACTCTTGTTTTGGATTAGATGCTCAAATACTAACTAATGTAAGGTCTGGGGATGGTTCATTATATTGTGATTCAGTTGATTCCCCCATTTATTTGTTTTATTTTAAGATTTTTACTTCTTGTTTTTAACCTCTGCTTGATAGCTCGTTGCTTATGGTTCTGATCTAAAGGTTAGGCTTACCTACTGGTGGGATATGGTAGGTGCCATCATGACCTAAGAAATCAGATCGTGACAGCAACACAGGCTCTGACAGGGTCATTGACTACCTAGATTCCTCAAGATTCAATGTGACAAGGTCTTTGTATCTTTAATAGTACAACATAGATGGGTATGGTTCTTGATTCAGTGGATGCCTCTCAGGGCAGAGTTTGATTGATTGGTCCCAGTCAGCTTCGTCACCCATTTTTGAGTATGTGTTGGGATTTTTTAAGTGGGTCAGACGTAGTCACATATTATTCCCTATAAATTGGGATTTGAGTCAGGATCTTATCAGAGGGTTGTCCTTGCCACTTTGATTGGCATTGGAGTAGTTGATAGCAACAGGGTCTACCTTTTCCTAAGTTTTTATTCATATAAAGGTCGTGAAACATGTGTGCCTAAAGACTTCTAGAGATAGTGGCAAGAGGTCTCGCCACCAGTACAATTGTAAAACATTCCATCTTGAGAAGGCTATCAGTTTAGGGAGGGTCATATTCCATCTTGACCTATCAGACTTATGGTGATAGCATTTCAGGTTCCAAGGGGTGATGAGGTAGGTTATGGTGCCTATGACAGGCAGAGCTCAAGTCAGACTTCTCACGTTAATCAATTTGAACCTTCATGTGTTGGGTCTCCTTTTACTCCAGTTGGGTCTTCATAGTATGTTGCTCTTAGTGACGGTTTTTACCTCTTATATTTGATTTCTTTTAGTAGAGTGAATCCAATAGGCAGTGTTTATTGATTGGGAGTAATAGTTGAGTAGCTCGATGAGCCTTTGCCTTAGTGGTTTTATTGTGTTAGTGGTATCAGGAGTGTTGGTTTTCCTTTTTGCTACCCTTGTTGTGTGTTTTTACCATGATGTTAATCTTTGTTAGATAGGTGGCTAGACCCTTTTTACCATGTTTGAGATTTTTGTGTTGTTAGGCCTAATCGCCTTAGAAGGTTGCCTTAGTTGTGTGCCATCCTTTTGGAGTTGTAGTAGGGAGATTGCTAGATGTCGGAGTTGTGTGGAGGGTAGTATGGCCTTCGACAGTGTTGTGCTATTCCTAGTTGGCCACTTACTTTCTTTTCCTTAGTCTAACTTTTGGCCGCAGAGTTGTGTTTTAACTCGTTCGATCTTTTTGGATTCGTCTCTTTTTGGTGGTCATGGTGGTTGGTTATGGCTAGCTGGAATTTGGAGGTGTGATTTCTTGTTGTACCCTGTTACTGTTGTGGTTGGTTTATTGTAGATGTGATGGTAACTATCGAGGTTGGTTCGTGAATTGGAATTTAAGTGGTGGTGTTCACCAGTGGCTTCAAACTTAAGCTTTTATTGGGAAATGGAATATTTCTCAAAAGGTTCAGCTACAATATAAGGTCAAATTAACTGTGGAATCTATGGTTTGGTGCTTATTTAGGATGAGAGGTTTTCTTTTGTCATAATCGGTAACTTGTAGAATTCATTGATGGGAGTTGGTACCCTTGGTACACTACCGGCTGGTTGACTATGTTATATGTTGCCTACTGACTTGTATCCCTTAGATTGGGGTGGTTGGCTCAGATTTACGGTGATCAGAGATGTTTAGAAAAGGATAGCTCTTATGCGGTGGATTTAGAGTGCGTGTGATCGGCTTCGAGGTAGGATTTAGTCTACTTTCTTAATTGAGCTTTATTAGATAATGTGTAGTATGAATTACATGTGATTAAGGCATGTATTTGTAAGAAATTAGACCTCTTTTTGTTATTTTATCTTTTCTTAACTCTCGTAGGAGCGTTGGCTTATTATGGGTGATGAAATCTTAGTTTAGGCTTGCAGCCTTGCCTGTTGTATGACTTAGCACGATTATCCTCGTTAGGAGTGATACTTGTTGCCTTAGGATTGAGCCTTAGATACCTTAGCATATGTTTTATTGCCCTTGTAGCGGTGTATTGTTTCGGGTAGGGCTTGTTTTGTGTGGTGTATGTAGTATCAATGATTGAGACCTTAGTGGCTCATAATAATCATAGGTTAGCCTTAGTTGTGCTCGGTTATAGGCAAGAGCGGTATGAAAAGGGTAAGGCATCGCTCCTTGAGTTAGTTCTCTCCTCTTATTGGTTCAGAAACTCTTCTTGATTTCTTTCGCTTATTGATAAGCGGTAGATTCTTATAATTAATTGAATTGTTATATTGTTGGGCTTGAGGTCGTGGTCGAGGACTATTTGGATTCCAGAAACTCAAAAGGGTATATAATATTGGACCTAGAGAATAATCAGGTTCTTACCGGTTGAGCTATGACTTTCATGGAACATATATTTCCCTTCAAGAACAATCTTGACGTTCCATTAGATATATTATTTCCCATCCAACATGATCAAGATGTTGATGTTTCCTTTGATGATGAGGTGTGTCCTAAGAACCAAGTAGTTGATAGCAATCCTGATACTCCAGACCCCAATGAGAATGTTTTTTGCTCACCTATAGAAGGAGAAGTTTTAGTTGATGATATTATTTATGCAACCATAGATCATGTGGAGGACATAACAACAACCGATGTAAAAGATCACGTTGCAGTCACTGAAAATATTGAGGATTTAGCACCACTTGAGGATACTAGAAGGACCGGTAGAGTACCAAGACCGCCATTATAGCACAAGGATTATATAGTACCACAGAAAATCAACTCTAGTTATCTCTATCCTATTGCAGATTACTTGTCCTATTCTAAAATAAGTGATGCTTATCAATCTTATATAGAAGCTTTATCTATTGTTGTGGAGCCATCAACCTTTAAAGAAGCATTCAATTATAAACTCTGGATTGATGCTATGTAAGTTGTGTTAAATACCTTGGAATAAAACAAAATCTGGAGCATAGTTGACTTGCTAGATGGGAAGAAAGTTATTGGATCAAAATGGGTTTATAAAATCAAGCATAAATTTAATAGTGATATAAAGAGATACAAAGCAAAACTAGTTGCTAAATTGTACAATCAACAAGAATATCATCAAACATTCTCTCTTATGGCCAAGTTGGTATGAGAACTGTGATTAGAGTTGCAGCATCTTACAACTGGCCTTTCTTGGAAATGGATGTTCACAATGCCTTATTGGGACTTATCTTATGAAGTTTACATGGAGTTGCCTCAGGGTTTCCAAAGTCAGGGGAAGCATAAGTCTATAAAATATTTAAATCCTTGAATGAACTTAAACAAGACTTTAGATAGTGGAATCTCAAGCTGACTGAGGCCCTAGTTGAAGCAAGATATGCACAAAGTCCTTATGACCACTCACTATTCACTAAGAAGGAAAGAGTTGATATAGTAGTTGTCCTGGTCTATGAAGATGATCTACTTATTATAGGTAATAGCAGTAAGCCAATTCAAGGCATAAAAAGTGTACTACATAGTAATTTTAGCATGAAAGATCTTGGAGATCTTAAATATTTATGGGGATTGAAGTAGTGCAGTCTAAGACAGGCATACTAGTCAATCAAAGAAAATATGCCCTGGAGTTGATATCTGAATCTAGTCTAAGTGGTGCTAAACCAACTCGTACACCTTTAGAACCTAATAAAAAATTCACTACATTTTATTATGATGAATTCACTGGAAATGCAAATGATCCTTTGTAAAAAGATGTTACAACCTACCAAAGACTTATTGGAAGGTTGTTATATCTGACCACAACAAGGCCTGACATAAGTTTTGCAGTGCAAGTATTATCACAATGCACGTAGATGCCTAAAAATTCTCATTGGGAAGCATGCTTGAGGTTGGTGAGATACATGAATGATGTCCATGACAAAGAATACTATTGAACAGCACTCTATTACACAGTTAGCGGGTTCTGTGACTTAGATTGGGTAGCCTGTCCCAACACAAGAAGATCAGTGAAAAAATATGAAGTAAAGTTAGGAAGCTCACTCATATCTTGGAAATCCAGGAAATTACACAAAGTGAGCAGTCGATCAGCAAAGGCTGAATATAGAAGTAAGGCAACTGCGGTCTTAGAAATCATTTGGCTGGTAGGGGTCTTAAAAGAGATAAATGTGGTCATTGAATGTAAAACTACATTGGGATAGTAAAGTACCAATATAAATTAGTGATAATATCATCTTCCATGAAAGAACTAAGCACATTAAATTTGATTGTCACTTTGTGAAGGAGCACGCCAACAACGGACTTATTCACATAGAATATATCAACACTAAAGAAAAACTAGAATATGCATTCACAAAGGGCTTGGGTGCAACAAAAAATCATCTCTCGTTGAGCAAGCATGGAGTACTTGATGTACACACAAACTACAGCTTGAGGGAGAGTATTGGAGATAGTAAAATAGTTAATTAGTTAGTCAATACGGTTGCTCATAATCAGTTTGTTAAGATTAGGTGAGCTGTTAGAAGTTAGTTAGGATCAACATATATAATGTGACTACTTAGGTGTGTGATAACTCTGTATAAAGCCAGAGTTCTTACCTCATTCTACATTGAATGAAAACCAATCTTTTTCTCTAAATTTCCCTTTCCATACTTAAAGTTATGATTTCCATTGTAACACCTCGGATTCGAGAAACATCAACATAACATGTTTTCAAGACTTTCTGGTGCCATCCGATGGAGGCCAACCATGGCCCATAGAGAGAACCACGAACCGTACGTCTAGTTCGTGGATGGGTACCCAAAAGGGGTTTAGAAGACTTAGAACTATGGCCTAGACCAATGGACCGTTGGTAGGTCCATGGCCCGTGGCTGAGGGCCCGTGGTCCAGAACCCCCAAAACATGGTTTCTGACCATGATCGATGAATCAAGATAATAGAAATCGATAAGATAAAAAACATGATTTCAACATGAGCAAAATTTTTATAAAACAAAATAGAAGCCTAATATAGTTGTCTCAAAAGCCATCTAATACAATAGAATCTTGGGGCACAACCCATACAACAATGTTCAAACTCAAATTAAAACAACATAAGGAAAATAGTGGTCAAATCCTCAGATGTATGAGGACTCACTAATCTTCAACCTTTCTTATAATAAAGATCCTAGCCACAGAGGTGAGAATCGGGAACGCCGGACCCTACATTTGGATAAGAAATGTAGGCAAGAGTTTGCGTTAGTACAGAATGTACTAAATATGATAAATTGCATAAACATAACATAAAAGTTAAACAACATAAGTCATAAAGCATAATCAATGCACATAATAAATCATCTAAACACATAAAGAGTACTCCTTGAAGTAACCTCAATTCATACTTAATCAAAACATGGGTGACCACCATTAAACTTAGTCATTATGGAAGGCAAACTCAAGCAACAATCCAAGCTCATCACTTATAATAACATATCATAGCTTATCCTTTAAGGACATGGGGAATCGCCTCTTGCCTTCTTTTAAAGGATCATGGGTAATCGCCTCTAGTCCTTCTTACCTTAGGATCATGGTTACACGCCTCTTGTCCATACATCATGTGACATAGGTATTCACATCTTGTCTTTCTATCATATAATATGGGTACTCGCCTCTTGTCTTTTACTTAGAGGTCATGGGTAATCTCCTTTAGGTGAAAAAACCTTTCAACCTAGAATCATTCAATGTGAGATAGCCATTCACATTCATACACAAGAAAACTTGTGGGAAAATCCCTTCCACAACAATTACATCAATAATCAGCAAGTAACAACATACTTGCTTTACTCTAAAAGCACTTCATATAATAAGTCGTCACATAGGCCTCAATCTCAAAGAAACTCATAATGTATCTTAGTTATTCTATAAGAATACACATAAATCCATAAGTTCTCCTTTCATAGAGTAAAACCCATTTTTATTCATTATCTTCTTAGAATCATGGATTAAGCTTGGGTACATGGGGTTTCATCATAAAGAGCATAGAATCCTCTCAATTCATGCATAATAATTCATATTTCAATTAATTGAATCAACATTCATAATGACCCATAACTTGGAATAAAAACCTAACTCAAATTGGGGAATTTTTACTTTTCAATTGGAGAACGTGGGGGCTTCTTGGATGTGAAAAGCTATCATGCCTTGCTATCAATGCCCAAAAGCAATTGAATAATGGAGACTTGACCTTGAACCCTAGCTTGGATCTTCTTCTTCAAACTTCTAGAGAGAGGAATATCTTGGAGAGGAAGAACTTGATTTCTTTTGGTGAGAATGACTTGAATGGGTAAGTTTTGGGGTTAAAATTACTTATATAGAGGTCCTAGGCAACAACATAGTATTAGTCTAGACTAATTAGGAAAAGACCCAATTGCTCCTAAAAAATAACTACCAGCCATGACCCACGGACCTTGGCGACAGACCGTGGTCTGTCTTGCACACTGTCGACCATGCTCAGAAACCATGTTTTGGGGGCTCTAGACCACAAGCCCTCATCCACAGACCGTGGACCCATAATGGTTTGTTGGTCCAGATAGTGGTTCCAAGTCTTTTGAACCCCTTTTGGGTGCCCAGCCACAGACCAGACCTACGGTATATGGTTCTCTCCATGGGCCGTGGTTGGCCACCATCTGATGGCACCAGAAAGTCCAGAAAACATGTTATGTTTCCCTTTCTCGAATTTGAGGTGTTACATTATCTCCCCCTTTGGATCATTCATCCTCGAATGAGATATAAGACACCGCTACAGCAAGGAACTCTAAACTAGAAACCCATCTTGCATGTAGCTTCATCTAAATACACACAACCAAGAAGGAACTTTGACTCCAAGCTTAGAACATAATCAAAGTATAATAAGGAAGATATGAACTAGATCTAGTAGCCCAATATGTATATACTTACAAGATTACTTATATCCGAGGAGAAAATACCACGTCCAAGCTAAAATCATGCTTAAAATATCATATCATGCAGTTTATATGCAATTCATACTCAAATTCACATAAACATGTAGAAATCAATCAAATTGACTATTTTTTTCTCAAAAATTCATACTTTTTATGAACATGCATAAAATAAAGAATCATGGGAATATCTAAGACACATGGCACCAAAACAAAGAGTAAACCATGAGGAACTCACTACCTCAAGCTAGAGTAGGGGTAGAATGAAAGATATGAGGATATCAGGACATCATATCGGCCTCTCGGGGTCTTGTATGCCCTGTTACATCAAGGGGGTACCCCTGGGTTGTGACAAACTTGGTAATCAGAGCACAAGGTTTAGAAAGGTTCTAGGATGTCTTAAAACCACATCAAGTAGAGTTTTTTTCATGAGTGTAAAGCGCGCCACATTTATGAATGAGAGGCTACAAAATGTTTAGGAAACTTCACTTCTTCATTACTCTAAAGTCGTGCGATAGAGTTTGACTTTATAATATTTCTCTTCTAATCCTTACCTGATGGTCTACAGGATATGACTACTCGAAGAGCTTTCGCTAGAAGGAATACAGGATAAAATGTTGGTCAAGAAGCTCCTCATTAAGCCCCTTAAGCTTCGGTTGACCCTTTGGCCGAGCAAGTGACAAATACGGAGTTTAGGACTGCTTTTCAAGTATTGGCTCAAACTATGATGACCCAAGCTAATAGGGAGGTTGTGGTCCCCGTGAACCCAAATGTGGGTACGGCGGCATTTAGAGTGAGGGACTTCAATATGATGAATCCTCTAGAATTATATGGTTCTAAGGTTGAGGAAGATCCTCAAGAGTTCATTGATAAGGTCTACAAGGTGTTGGTTATTATGGGAGTGACGCCGATGGAAAAAGTGGAATTGGCCACTTATCAACTTAAGAGTGTTGCTCAAATTTGGTTCAACCAATGAAAGGAAGCAAGACCAGAAGATGCAAGTCCTCTAGATTGGGAAAAGTTTAAGTTCGATTTCCTTGATAGGTTCTTTCCTCTTGAGATGAGGGAGGCAAAAGTGCTTGAGTTTATCAACCTCCGATAATGGAACATGAGTGTGAAAGAATATGCTTTGAGATTCACACAGTTGTCAAGGTATACTCCCTCCATAATTGTCGATACTAGGGCAAAAATGAACAAGTTCATTTTGTGTATGTCTAAAATAGTAGTTAAATAATGGCGTATATCCATGCTTGTTAATGACATGGATATTTCTCATCTCAAGGTTAATGCCCAACAAATGGAAGAGGAGAAACTTAAGGAGAGGTCTAGGGAGACAAAGAGGGCTAAAACTGGTGATGGTAATTTCTCTCATGTAAGGTTCGATGGACATGATCGTCCTAGGTTTTGACAAAGGTTTTATGGTCAAAGTTCTTCCAATGCTCCTAAGTTCAAAAAAGATAAGGTATCTAACCCTAAGTCTCAAGGAGGAAATGTTAGTAGGTCCTTATTGCCTACTTGTGCTAAGTGTGGGAGAAGGTAAATGTCTAGCAGGTTCCAATGTTTTTTTTGGTTGTGGTAAGATGGACCACAAGATAAGTGATTGTCCTTCAATTTCTAAGAATGAAAGAGATAGTTGTCGTAGGGCTCAACCCTATCCTTCATCCAGTCCTAGTGGTTCAGGTTCAAATGCTCCTAAGCAGAATAGGTTATATGCACTTCAGACTCTTGGTGAACAAGAGAGTTCTCCCGATGTGGTTATCGGTATGTTGAAAGTCTTCCAACTTGATGTTTATGCTTTACTTGATCCCGGTGCTACCTTGTCTTTTGTGACACCATATGTGGCTATGAGGTTTGATGTACTTCCTGATGTGTTGTTAGATCTTTTTTTGTCTCTAACCGTGTTGGTGATTCTATTGTAGCTAAGAGGGTCTCTAGAAAGTGTCTCGTCTCCTTGTCCCAAAGAGTTACTCTTGTTGATTTGGTAGAGCTTGATATGTTATATTTTGATGTTATCCTTGGTATGGATTGGTTGCACTCTTGTTATGCTTCTATTGATTGGAGAACCCACGTAGTCAAGTTTCAATTTTCGAATGAGTCTATCCTAGAGTAGAAGGGGGCAAATTATATGCTTAAGAGTATGTTTATATCTTGTCTTAAAGCTAGGAGGATGATTTCTAAGGGTTGTTCATCTAGTTAGGGTCGGGGATATGGATTCCAAAACCCCTACTCTTGATTTGGTCCTCGTTATTAATGAGTTTCCGAAAGTGTTCCCAGATGATCTACCCGATATTCCTCCAGAATCGAAAATAGACTTCGGTATTGACCTTCACCTAAATACAAAAACTATTTCTATTTCACATTATCGAATGGCTCCGATAGAACTTAAGGAACTAAAAGAGCAATTGAGAGATTTGTTGGATAAGGGTTTCATCGACTGAGTATATCTCCATGGAGTGCTCCAGTTTTGTTTCTTAAGAAGAAAGATGGTTCACTTCGTATGTGTATTGACTATCAGCAATTGAACAAGGTGACCATTAAGAATAAGTATCCTCTTCCAAGAATAGATGACTTATTTGACCAACTCTAAGGAGCAAGTTACTTTTCCAGATTTACCTTAGGTCGGGTTATCACCAATTGAGGGTGAAGGAATATGATGTTCTGAAGACGGCCTTTCGAACTCAGTATGGTCATTATGAGTTTTTGGTGATGTCACTTGGTTTGACTAACGCTCCGATGGCATTTATGGATTTGATGAATAAGGTGTCTAGACAATACCTTGATATGTTCATAATTGTGTTCATTGATGATATACTAATTTATTCGATAAGTGAGGATGATCACATCAATCATTTGAGGATTGTGTTGCAAATTCTCAAGGACCAACAACTATTTGCAAAGTTTAGCAAATGTGAGTTTTGGCTAAGGTCCGTGGCTTTTCTTGGCCATATTATGGTTCGAAGCATGTGAGAAGAGTTTTCAGGAATTGAAAGATAGACTTACTTCTGCTCCGGTGTTGACTTTATCAAAAGGTACTGATGGTTTTGTTGTTTATTGTGATGCCTCGAAAATTGGGTTAGGATGCGTACTTATGCAAAATAGGAAAGTAATTGCCTATGCTTCAAGTCAACTTAAGATCCATGAAAAGAATTATACTACCCATGATCTCTAATTAGCGGCGGTGGTTTTTGCCTTAAAGATTTAGAGGCTCTATTCGTATGGTGTTCATGTACATGTTTTCACCGACCATAAGAGTTTACAATATGTGTTTAATTAGAAAGATCTTAATCTTCGCCAAAGAAGGTGACTTGAGCTACTCAAGGATTATGATATGAGTGTTCTCTATCACCCCAGTAAGGCAAATATGGTGGCAGATGCTCTTAGCCGACTATCAATGGGTAGTGCACCCATATAGAAGAGGGTAAAAGATAATTGGTATGAGATGTACATAGATTGGTCCAATTTGGTGTTCATTAACGGACTTCACCAAGGGTGGTGTTGTGGTTCAAAATGGTTCAGAATCATCTTTTGTGATGGATGTGAAAGCCAAGAAATGTCTTGATCCGACCTTAGAAGGATTGAAAGAGGTGGTGGTTAGAAAGTCCTTTGAGGCTTTCTCCCAAGGGGGAGATGGTGTGCTTCGTTATCAAGGTCGTTTGTGTGTCCCTAATGTTGATGACTTGAGGAAACAAATTTATCATAAGCCCATAGTTCATGATATTACCTTCACCTGAGAGCCACCAAGATGTACCATGATTTGCGGGAGGTCTATTGGTGGAATGGGATGAAGAAAGATATTGCGGAATTTGTGGCCAAGTGTCTTAATTGTCAACAAGTGAAAGTTGAACATTAGAAACTGGTAGGTTTATCCCAAGACATTAGTATTCCTACTTGGAAGTGGTAAGATTTGAATATGTACTTCATAGTAGGGTTGTCTCGTACACGATGACAATATGATTCGATTTGGGTTATAGTACACCAAATCATGAAATCGGCTCATTTCATTCCCATCAAAATTTCTTATTAGGCAGGAGAATATGCTAAGTTGTAGCTGAGGGAAATGGTAATGTTGAATAGGATTCCCTTGTCCATTATCTCCAATGGAGGTACTCAATTCACTCTACAATTTAGGAATCAAAAAGGGTTTTGGTACTCGTGTTAAGCTTAGCACGACTTTTCATCCACAAATCGATGGGCAAGCGGAGAGTACTATCCAAACTTTAGAATATATGATGAAAGCAAGTGTCATCGATTTTAAGGGTAATTAGGATGACCATTTTCCATTGATTGAATTTTCTTATAACAATAGTTACCACTCGAGTATTGGTATGGATCTATTTGAGGCTCTCTATGGTAAGAGGTGTAGATCTCCTATAGGCTGGTTTGAGGTTGGTGAAGTTGCATTAATAGGACTCGAGTTAGTTCATGATGCTATGGAGAAGGTCTGACTTATTAGAGAGAGGTTGAGAATAGCCCAAAGTCGACAAAAGTCATATGCCGATGTTAGAAGAAGGGACCTCAAGTTTGATATTATTGATTGGGTCTACTTGAAAATCCCACCCCATGAAAGGTGTGATGAGATTTAGGTAGAAAGGAAAGCTTAGTCCCCGTTATGTGGGTCCCTATCAGATTTCGAGGCGTGTTAGAAAGGTTGTTTATGAGCTTGAGTTGCCTAATGACTACCTATCGATGCATTCGATTTTCCATGTCTCTATGTTGAAGAAATGTGTTGGAGATACAATATCCATTGTTCCCTTAGAAGGTTTGGGAGTTAAGGAGAATATTTCTTATGAACAAGTTCTGGTTGAGATTCTAGACCAGCAACTTAAGAAGTTGAGGAATAAAGAAGTTGCTTACATAAAAGTATTGTGAAGGAATCTATTAGTTGAGGGTGCTACTTGGGAGGCCGATATGATGTCTTGATATCCTCATCTCTTTCGTTCTACCCCTACTCTAGCTTGAGGTAATGAGTTTATCATGGTTTACTCTTTGTTTTGGTGTCATGTGTCTTAGATATTCCTATGATTCCTTATTTTATGCATGTTCACAAAAAAAAATGAATTTTTTAGAAAAATAGTCAATTTGATTGATTTCCACATATTTATGTGCATTTGAGTATGAATTGCATATGGACTACATGATATGATGTTTTGAGCACGCTTTTAGCTTGCAGATGGTATTTCCTCCTTGGATATGAGTAATTTTGTAAGTACATGCATATTGAGCTGCTAGATCTTGTTCCTATCTTCCTTATTATGCTTTGATTATGTTCTAAGCTTGGAATCAAAGTTCCTCCTTGGTTGTGTGCATTTAAATGAAGTTGCATGCATGATGGGTTGCCAGTTTAGAGTTCCTTGCTGTTGTAGTGTCTTGAATTCGAGGAAGAATGATTTTAAGGGGGAGATAATGTAACACCTCAGATTCGAGAAAGGGCAACATAGCATGTTTTCAAGAATTTCTCGTGCCAGCCGACGGAGGCAAACCACGGCCCGTGGAGATAACCACGGACCGTACGTCTAGTCTGTGGATGGGCACCCAAAAGGGGTTCAGAAGACTTGGAACCACAACCTGGATCAACGGACCATTGGTGGGTCCACGGTCCATGGTTGAGGGTTGTGGTCCAGAGCCCCCAAAACATGGTTTTTAACCATGGTTGACGAACGTGCAGGACGGACCATCGGTTAGACCACGGTCTGTCGACCAGGTCCGTAGGTCATGGCTGGAAATTAATTTTTAGGGGCAGTTGTTAGTCTAGACTAATACTATGTTATTTTACCCATGCCTAGGACCCCTATATAAGTGATTTTAACCCCAAAACTTACCCATTCAAGTCATTCTCTTAAGTTCACCAAAAGAAATCAATTTCTTCATCTCCAAGCTATTTCTCTCTCTAGAAGTTTGAAGAAGATGATTCAAGATAGGGTTCAAGGTCAAGTCTCTATTCTTCAATTGCTTTTGGGCTTTGATAGCAAGGTATGATAGCTTTTCATCCATGGACCCCCATGTTCTCCAATTGAAAAGTAGAAATTCCCCAATTTGAGTTAGGGTTTTCTTCCAAGTTATGGGTCTTTATGAATGTTGATTCAATTGATTGAATTATGAATTATTATGCATGAATTGAGAGGATTCTATGTTTTTTATGATGAAACCCTATGTATTATGCTTAACCCATGTTTCTAAGAAGATAATGAATAAAAATAGGTTTTACTCTATGAAAGGAGAATTTATGGATTTATGTGTATTCTTATAGGATAAATAAGACACAATATGAGTTGCTTTGAGATTGAAGCCTATGTGATGACTTATGATATGAAGTGCTTTGAGAGTAAAACAAGTATGTTGTTAATTGTTGATTATTGATGTAATTGTTGTGGAAGGGATTTTCCCACATGTTTTCTTGTGTATGAATGTAAAATGTTTTCTCACATTGAATAATTCTAGGTTGAAAGGATTTCTCACCTAAAGTGAATTTAAGTTAGGAAATTATGAAATTTATGAGGCTAGAGGCGATTACCCATGACCTCTAAGTAAAAGACAAGAGACGAGTACCCATGTCGTATGATAGAAAGACAACAGGTGAATACCCATGTCACATGATGTATGAACAAGAGGCGAGTACCCATGATCCCAAGGTAAGAAGGACTAGAGACAATTACCCATGATCCTTTAAAAGAAGGCAAGAGGCGATTCCCCATGTCCTTAAAAAATAAGTTATGATATGTTATGATAGGTGATGAGCTTGGATTGTTGTTTGAGTTTGACTTCCATGATAAGTAAGACTAATGGAGGTCACCCATGTCTTGATTAAGTATGAATTCAGGTTACTTCAAGAAGTACTCCTTATGTGTTGAGATGATCTATTATGTGCATTAATTATACTTTATGACTTATGTTGCCTAACTCTTATGTTATGCTTATGAAAGTTATCATATTTAGTACATTTTTGTACTAACACATACTCTTTCCTACATTTCTTATCCAAATGTAGGGTCTGGCGTTCCCGATTCTCACCTCCGTGGCTAGGATCTATATTAAAAGAAAGGTTAAAGATTGGTGAGTCCTTATACATCCGAGGATTTGGCCACTATTTTCCTTATGTTGTTTTCATTTGAGTTTGAACATTGTTGTATGGGCTGCACCCCGAGATTCTATTGTATTAGATAGTTTTTTAGACAAGTGTATTATACTTCCACTTCGTTTTATAAAAAAAATTCTCATGTTGAAACCATGTTTTAAATCTTATCGATTTCTATTATCTTGACTATGAAAGCTAAGTGTCTTATATGAGGCCTCTCGGGGTCTTGCATGACATGTTACAACTAAGGGGTGCCCCTGGGTCGTGACATTCATTCACAATTTATGTATCAAAGTAAAGGATACCTATCTCTTATTATATTTTTATCATAAATGTTCTTGAAATGTGCTAACATGATGAAGCCTTGGTCATACACAAAATGATGTAAACATATTAGTTTACTAGCTAAGACTTGTAAGCAAATAAAGAATCATTCTTTGTTTTTTTGAATTAACAAGGAAAATCATAAAAGAATTAAAAAAATAAGTGTGACCACAACCATGAGAATCGAGTTAAAGATTTTGTATAAGTAGCACTAATTATGACTTTATTATTAGGTATATGATGAAATATTCTACAAAAAAATACATTATTTATTTTATTAAATATAAAAAGAATCATGAATGGGAGGAAAGTCAATTTCTGTTGAATTTGTGGCATGCTCATTTTGCCCAAAAGAAAAAAAGACATAATATATAATGTGTTCTTTCAGTTGACCTTAGCTGATATTTATATCTTTTAATTTTCGGCTTGCACAAATAGATATTTAAATTTGCAGAAAGTTGAACAAGTTGACATACAAGTTCTATAAAAATAGATCAATTAAAGTGTATCTCACATGAATTATCACATAATACACCACGTAGAACACATGTGTCTATATGTTCAATGTAAATTTAAATGCCAACTTGTTCACACTCAAAGTCGGACTTCATTCTAGGTTTAATCTATAAAATTCAATAAAAAAATAAATTGAAATAAGAATTAATTCAAAATACTAAGCAAGAATAAATTTGAAATACTAAATAAGAATAAGAAGTTTTGATGTTGCGCTACTAAGTACCTCACCCTAGGGGGTTATATGAGATTTTATGATTTTTTATGTCTTTATAGCAGAGGATGTAATGACCCAGTTGGTCATTTTTGGAAAATTACAGTTTTTCTCCTCCAGATATCGATCCCGAGTCTTTTATGATAAAGTTTTGAAAGTTGGTTTCGAACTTTGAGTTTAAAGTTGATAATTTGGTAAGTTTTGAGTTTGATAGGCATAAGTTGCTTAAAAGTGGTTTTTGGTGACTTTTGGAGTTTCAAGTGTCAGAATGGAATTTCGTCGATTCCATCAGTCCCGAAATGTTGAATCTGATTTGTGAGAGTTGTCAGTTTCAGATTTAGAGTCTTTTTGAGGATTTGAGGTCCTTAAGTTGTGAAATAATGAAAATTTAGCCTTCGGGTTGATTTTAATCAACATTCAAGATTCAACTTCTCATATCGAAATTATGAGAGTTTTGTTGGAATCAAGGGATGATTAGGGCCTAAGTGAGGTCTTGGTTGATGTTTGACATGTCTCGATCTTATTTTAGCCTGTTTAGGTGTTGTATTAGTTTCTTGTGGTTTCCATGGATGTCAGATCGAGGAGACCTCTAATTCATGTTTTGATGGTTCAATTGATTTTGGAATGTCAAGTTTAGCTGATTTGCATATCTAGTTTGTGTGTACCAGATTCTGAATTAATCTCAGGGGTCATTTCAAAGTTTGAGAGTTGACTTGTTTTTCTGGACCTAGTGCGCCTCGCGATTTTGAAGTATGTTCACTTTTGAGAACCTCATTTCGTGAGGGACTCGTTGCTTTTGTGACATCAGGGGGGGTTTACCTACAATGTTGGGGTTTAAACTTCATCTTCTATTTTAGAGCTTGGGAAACCCTTGGTGGCAATATTTTGAAAGGATTTCTTATGCTAAATCAATTGGGTAAGCTTTTATGATTCTAAAACTTCATGCTCTTTGATTATTTTTTAATAGAGATTTTCAATGGTAAATGGCAAGGTTTTACAAGAACTTGAGTTTTGATCTAAAATTATGGTTATGAGCTGATTTTTATCCCTTTTTTAGAAATGTTTTTCGCCAATGAATTCATAAGGCCTTAAGCCTCATTTTCAAGTACTGATTTTCGGATTCAAACCTCCTTTTTGAAATTGGTTTTGAGATGATTGATCCATTTCTCTAAATAATTGATGTATGTATTGTTGTTTTTGAAGAGTAATTGTGAATACTTGATTGTTATAGATTGTGTTTCTTTGGTAGTGAGTCGGAAAGGGAAAACTCAAGCTTTCGATTGATTGATTGATTGATTGCTTTAAGGCAATTGATATCTTAACCTTGGTAATTTAGTAGAATTGTTTACGTCTCTTCATTGTGTATGTGTTCGGGAGTAATCGGAAATGAGATGAGAGCTTATTTGTTCCACTTGAATAATGTTAACAAAAAAAGGGGGGGGGAGGGGGGAATGAAAAGACTTCTTGATGATAATGATAAATTATAAGTCGACTTGTTATGGCCCCTATTTGATTGATTGGTGAATTGCTTGAATGCATGAAAATGGAGTTGAATTGTATGAATTATTGTCTCTGCGTGTGGTGTGATATTGCTTGTGTGCATTGATTGTTGAACACCATGATGAGACATTTGATATAAATTTGAAGGGAAATGATTCTGGCTAGTGATATAAATGCCGAAGAGAAATGGTTTCGGCAAGTGATATATTATGTAATATCCGAAGGGAAATGGTTCTGGTTAGTGATATAAATGTCGAATGGAAATGGTTCTAGCAAGTGACAGTTTGTGATAAAATTCGAAGGGAAATGGTTATGAATAGTGATATAAATGCCGAAGAGAAATGGTTCCAATAACTTATTTAATGTGAAAGTCGATGGGGAATTGTTTCGGCTAATGACATTGTGCCAAAGGGAAATGGTTCCGGCAAATGTTGACCTTTGTGATTAATCTACTTGATGTATATATTTGACTTATTTGATCCATGTTATTGAGTTAATTGATGTGTTTGATTGGTTTATTTGATATGTGAGTTGAATATGTTGATATTCGTGATTGAAATGCTTTATACTTAGGTATAAATGATTTGATACTTGTCGGTTGTTGAAATGTGACTTTTGGTGTATGATCTTTGAGCCTTGTGACTTGTGTCTTTTAGAACTGTTAAGTTGGGTTGATTTATGTGCAGGTTGTAGTTTGAGGAGGTTTGATTGGGATGGAAAGGAGTATTCGATTCTAGATAGGCTGCCTAGTTTATTAGGTTGCTTGCTCGGTACCATGTTGTTGGTACTCACCACTTGTTTTGTAACACCCCTAAATGCTAACAAGATTCGTATATCGATTTATCGTCGTTAAACTACTTCAATATGTTTTATTTTCATTTTGGGAACTTGAAATTTTTAGGATAATTGCTCGCTTGTTTAGCATAGATTGGATCATAATTTATGGGATTGTATTGGGGTATTTATTTAATAATCTAATTAGAATTATGTATACTTTTAAAAGGAGGTGAAGGATAGATAGATATAGGTGTATATGTATGCATTTTGGGCAGCACACAACATTATTTTGGGCAGCATTGAGGGACAGTTGTTCATTGGGATAAATATCACATTTGAGCCTATATTTTGCCATCTCCTTTAGTGAATTTTGGTTCCTTCAAAGTCTAAAAAAAACCTTAGAACCTTTATTAACCTTTTGTTCATCAAAATCACAAGAAAAAAAAATTGGTTCTTTTGGCTGGAATTCGAGAAACACACTACTTTTTTGGTAAGTGGCTGAAACCTGTTTCTAAGCTGGGTAGTGGTTGGTAATTGGTATATATCTCGTTCTATAGAACTTAGTTTACTGTGAATAAATATGATTTGGAAAGCTAATTCATATATCTACAACTCTTATGTTTATGTTAAAGTTTAATTTAGCTGTTATGGATTTGAAATATGGGACGCAACATAGGATAAGTTTTGTCTAGATTTCTGATTTAGAAATCCAGTATGAACCACTGTTAGTGTATCGATGATATCTTTTTGTACAAAATGTATTTTTCAGTGATTCTTGTTGATTTGCAATCTTAAGAGATGTATATACATCTTTTATGAGGTTACAAAGTCTAGTTTCCTTGTTTTCCTGTTCAAATCTAAGTTACAGCATGGGGTACTAAACTGGCCAGAATCACTGTTTTGGGAACATAGTTGTATCTGTGCAGGCTGAGCTTCCTTGTGATGATAATCCTGTTTTATTTCAATATTATTGAGATATTAGGAATTAAAGAAGTTATTTAATTGCATTTTTAAGGTTGTATATACTTGTGAACAAGTTGAGGACCTTGATACGTTGGGTGGTCTACGGTTTGAACTCGCGGAATTTTGTTGGACTGTTGCTACACTAAAGTATTGAGGTTTGTGTATAAATTTGTACTTGCACTCTTTTAACTACTGGTTTAGCTGAAAGTTGATCTTGATACCTTGATTACCTCTTGTCGTTTTGCATTGTCGTGTTGGTATGACGCTTGTGTAACTCGCCCACATGTACAGAATGTTTGATCACTTGGCACTCTTGTTGGGACCTTGTCCTTCTTGTGGCTGTGACTTCATCACTATTGGAAAGCCTCTTGATTCGGATCATTTGCCATCTTGATTCTGAATTTTTAGTCCGTCATAAGAATGGAAGTTGTCCATTTTAAGTACGAACTAGAAAGCCATTTTTAATATGGTTCTTGGTTCTCTTGACTATTGGGCTTTGATCCTTCTTGATATAGGGCGTCAGCCCTTCTTGATACTTGCATGTGCCGGGTGTGACGACATGAGGTATATATTGGGCGAGCCTTGCTATTGAATCTTGTGAAAAATGGTGCTTTGAACAATCTTGACAATTAGATCTTTGAATATCGAACTTGATACCCTTTATATATTGTTACTTGATTTATTTATTATGTTTCAAGTATGCTGCCCATTGACTTGAGAAGGGTAGCTTGGTGAATTTTTTAGGACTCCGAACCTATAGTTTTTACACCACTAAGCTATATGCTTAGCGATAGTTGTTTCTATCGTAGGGGCTGATCGAGAGAAGGCATGAAGCTGGCCATTGGAGATGGAAATTTTGAGAACTTTAAAGAAGATCACATTTGCATATAGGTATCTATATATTGTATAAACTTTGGGACTTATACATGACCTATGTGTTATATATTTGCATGAAATTTTGAGGACTAATCGGATCATGTCACAATGGTTTGTAATATAAGTATGGCTACTTGTTTGGTTTATTTCGGGTGTGTAAACCCAAGTCGTGTAATATATTAATTGGACTACTTGTTTTGAATGGTGGGATGAAGCTTGGAACACTTGGTTGGATACTCAGAAAATTTATGATATTTGTCGTATATCATGTTACTAGCATGAGGACTATATATGCGTAAAAGAAATCTCATAAGTTATTGGTTTATGTTTTTCGGAAGGGTCGTTACAAGTTTGGTATCAGAGTCTAGGTTTGTGGTTCAAGGACTTTTGCTGTGAATTACTTGTATACTTGTTCGCTTTCGAAAAAAGTTATGTGTGGATTATTTGTTCACTTACCCGATTTATAATAAATTTTTATCGAATGTAGAGTGCACATGCATCATATACATGTCTATAATGCAATGTGATATTCCCTTTTGAAGGAATTAAGTTATGGCCTCTTCTGCTGACCGACCTATGGAAGCTGCTCATGAAGGTTCGGGTGCTTCTGTTTCCCAACCTCATGCACTAGAAGAGGTTGGAGAACCTTTCTCGGATCATTATGTTCCCCACACTAGCGGGTCTGAAATGGGAAACCATCAGGGTGCAAAACCTGGTTCACATCCTCACTTGAATCGTGGTACTCAAGCCATGAATCCTCCTTTTCAACAAATGGCTAAATTATTCCACCACATGGCTGAACAGATGCATGATCCCAACGTGATTAACTTTGAGAAAATGAGGAAAATGGGTGGAGTGGAGTTTGAAGGCACCATTGATCCCATGGATGCTGAACAATGGCTGGAGCGCATGGAGAGGATATTTGAGCAGTTAGAGTGTTCAAATGTTGCCAAATTTAAGTATGCTATTTCACTCCTACAAAAGGATGTTTATGATTGGTGGGTAAGTGTTCCGAATGCCAAGGTAAAACCTCATGTTCTTACTTGGGATGATTTTCTTAGGGAATTTCGTATGAAGTATGTCCCACCTGCTTATTGTGATGCAAAGAGAAAGGAGTTTTTGAATTTAAGGCAACGAGGCATGTCGATTACTGAGTACCAATAGAAGTTTCTAAGGCTCTCTCGTTGTGCTGGAGGTATTATTAAAGAGGAAAAAGACAAGTGTAGAAAATTTGAAGATGGTTTAAATGATTCCATTAGGAAGAATGTGGTGATCCTGCAACATGAGAACTTTTGTAAGTTAGTGTCTGCTACTTTTACTTGGGAACAACTTGATAAAGAAGAAGCTAGTCAAAATGAAAAAAAATTCCGAAAGCCTAGATCAGATTTTGGAGGTCCATCCAAAAGGGGAAGGTTTGATGATTCTAAAGCTGGCCATAAAGTAAAGGATTGTCCTAATCCAAATTATGGCCAAGGCAAAGCAGATCAGAATTTTCTACAGCTAGCACTCCAAATTATGGCCAAGGCATGTCTCGTGTTCCCACTTGTCCACAATGTGGAAAAAATCATTATGGTACTTGCAGAAGAGCTTCTGGTGCATGTTTCAATTGTGGGAGATTTGATCATAAAGTAAAGGATTGTCCTAATCCTAATAATGCTCTTTCCTTGAGAACTAAAGGCTCAGTGCATAAGCCTTCTATTAATCCTCCTCGAACTAATGATGATGCAAGACCTAAAAATGCATAAGCAGCAGGTGCAAGTGGAGCGAATAAAGCTAGTGGACCAAGGGCTACTGCACATGCTTATGCTATGAGGCAGAGGGAGGATCAAGATGGAAATGGTGTGGTTGTCAGTAAATTTCACTTATTTGGCTTATGTGTGTTTATATTGTTTGATCCTGGTTCTACACATTCCTATCTTTCTTCATCACTTGATTTTCCTGAAAATGTGAAATCTGTGAGACTTAATTTTGATGTGCTGGTTGAAAGTCCTTTGGGTTATCAAGTTGTGTGCAACCGAGTTTATCAAGATTGTCCCTCCATGATTCAAAATCTAGTCTTCCCTTTTGATATGATTGAAATGCCCTTCAAGGATTTTGATGTTATTATTGGGATGGATTGGCTTTATAAATATCATGCAGTGGTAGATTGTAGGTCTAAGCATGTGACTTTTAAAGATTCTACATTTTCACACATCATTGTACAAGGTGAAAGATCATCAAGTTGATGCGTCAAGGTTGTGGGGCGTACCTTGCTCACATAGTTGATACATGATTGGAGAGTCCTAGTATCAAGGACATACATGTTGTGCGTGATTTCCCATAAGACTTCCCAGAAAACCTTTCGGGATTACCCCCGGAAAGAGAGGTTGAATTTCTATCGAGCTTATTCCTAGATCTACCCCTATTTCTATCACACCTTATAGAATTGCTCCGGCAGAATTAAGAGAATTGAAATCTCAATTGCAAGAACTTATTGAGAAGGATTTTATTCGACCTAGTGTTTCTCCTTGGGGAGCCCCTGTTTTATTCGTAAAAAAGAAAGATGGCACTCTCAGGCTTTGTATTGACTATAGACAATTGAACAGAATCACAATCAAGAATAGATATCCACTATTGAGGATCGATGATTTGTTTGACCAACTGAAGGGTGCTAAAGTATTCTCGAAGATTGATTTAAGGTCTGGATATCACCAACTGCGTGTTAGAGAGAATGATATTCCTAAAACTGCTTTTAGAACTCAATATGGTTATTATGAATTTTTGGTGATGCCATTCGGGTTGACAAATGCTCCTGCGGTATTCATGGATCTAATGAATCGAGTATTCAAGCCTTATCTTGATTAGTTTGTGGTTGTTTTTATAGATGATATTTTAATATTTTCTAGAAGTAGTGAAGATCATGATAAACACCTCCGAATGATTCTGCAAATTTTGAAAGAGAGGGAACTTTATGCAAAACTTTCCAAGTGTGCATTTTGGCTTGATGAAGTGAAGTTTTTGGGACATGTTGTATCAGCCGAAGGCGTGAAGGTGGATCCTAGTAAGATACAAGCAGTTGTTAAGTGGTGACCTCCCAAAAGTCAAACCAAAGTAAGGAGTTTCTTGGGCTTTGCGGGATATTACAGAAGATTTGTGAAAGGTTTTTCTATTATCTCCTCTCCATTGACTAAACTATTGCAGAAGGAAGTGAAGTTTAATTGGAATGACAAATGCCAAGAAAGCTTTGAAACTCTCAAATCCTTGTTAACTCAAGCACCTATACTTACTTTACCAATTGAAGGGAAGGAGTATGTAGTATATAGCGATGCTTCTCACAATGGTCTCGGATGCGTTTTGATGCAAGACGGGAAGGTTATTTCTTATGCTTCTCGGAAATTAAAACCGCATGAATTGAATTATCCTACTCATGATCTTGAACTTGTTGTTATGGTGTTTGCTTTAAAAATATGGCGGCATTATTTGTATGGAGAGAAATGTCATATATTCACTGATCACAAGAGCTTAAAGTACTTGGGTGCTCAGAAGGAGCTAAACTTCCGACAGCGTAGATGGCTTGAACTCATTAAGGATTATGACTGTATGATTGATTATCATCCAGGTAAAGCTAATGTGGTTGCAGATGCCTTAAGTAGAAAATCCTTCGCAAGTATTTATTTGAGTCCTTCGCCCTTGCTTCTTGAGCTAAGAGCCATGAATGTTTGTTTCACAGTTGATTCAAAGAGGGTTCAATTGTTGCTAATTTGCAAGTAAAGCCAATATTACTTGAACAGGTGAAAGAAGCACAAAAGTTGGATGAGAAACTTGTCAAAGTGACCTGAGAAGTTCAGAACGGGGAAAAACTTGATTTTACATTATCAGAGGATGATGTCTTATTTTATCAAAATAGACTTTGTGTCCTGAATGATGACAATTTGAAGAGAGAGATACTGAATGAAGCACATACCTCATCATATGCAATGTGGGGTACAAAGATCTATCAGACCATCAAAGAAAATTATTGGTGGAATGGTATGAAGAAGGACATTGCAGAGTTCATTTCCAAATGTTTGGTTTGTCAACAAGTAAAGGCAGAACATCAGGTCCCAATTGGTTTGCTACAGCCCTTGTCGATGCCGGAATGGAAATGGGAGGGAATAACTATGGACTTTGTCTCTGGACTTCCTCGCACTCAAAGAAATCATGATGCAATATGGGTGATTGTAGACAGGTTAACCAAGAGTGCTCACTTCTTAGCAATCAGAATGGATTACTCACTTGAGCGATTAGCCGAATTATACATTAATGAGATCGTAAGACTACATGGGATCCCTATGTCTGTTGTATCTGACCGAGACCCAAGGTTTACATCTAGATTTTAGGGTAGCTTGCAGGAAGCTTTGGGTACTAAGCTGAAATTTAGCACTCCATTCCATCCCCAGACAAACGGCCAGTCGGAAAGGGTGATACAAGTTTTGGAGGCTATGTTTCGAGCTTGCATTATGGAGTTTGAGGGTAGTTGGGACAAACACTTGGCTTTGATAGAATTTGCTTATAATATCAGTTACCAATCGAGTATTGGAATGCCTCCCTATGAAGCTTTGTAAGGAAGAAAATGTCGGACCCCTCTTTTTTGGAGTGAAGTTGGTGATAGGAAACTCATTGGTCCTAAAATTGTGCAACAAACAGAAGACAAGGTAAAAAATCAAGGATCGTCTAAAAATTTCTTCAAATAGACAAAAGTCGTATGGTGATCTTAAAAGGCGTGACATTGAATATCAAGTGGGAGATAAATTATTTTTAAAGGTGTCTCCATGGAAAAAGATTATGAGATTTGACAAAAAAGGAAAACTTAGTCCCCGATTTATTGGACCGTATGAGATACTTGAAAGGGTTGGACCGGTTACATATAAATTGGCTTTGCCACCCGAGTTAGACAAGATCCACAATGTCTTCCATGTATCTATGCTCAGAAGATATCGTTCTGATCTATCTCATGTTCTTCCAGTTGAATCTATTGAGGTTAATCCTGACTTGACGTATAATGAAGAACCTATTTTAATTCAAGCTCGGGAAGTGAAGTAACTTAGAAACAAGAATATCCACTTAGTAAAGGTACTTTGGAGGAACCACTCGGGAAAAGAAGCTACCAGGGAGAGAGAAGAAAACATGAGGACCCAATATCCACACTTGTTTTGGGACTAATGTAAGGTAAATTTCGAGACGAAATTTCTTTAAGGGGGAGAGAGTTGTAACACTCCTAAATCCTAACAAGAGTCGTATATCGATTTACTGTCGTTAAACTACTTCAATATGTTTTATTTTCATTTTGGGAACTTGAAATTTTTAGGAAAATTGCTAGCTTGTTTAGCATAGATTGGATCGTAATTTATGGAATTGTATTGGGGTATTTATGTAATAATCTAATTAGAATTATGTATACTTTTAAAAGGAGGTGAATGATATATATATATAGGTGTATATGTATGCATTTTGGGCAGCACACAACACTATTTTGGGCAGCATTGAAGGACAGTTATTCATTGGGATAAATATCACCTTTGAGCCTATATTTTGCCATCTCCTTTAGTGAATTTTGGTTCCTTCAAAGTCTAAAAAAACCTTAGAACCTTTATTAACCTTTTGTTCATCAAAATCACAAGAAAAAAAACTTGGTTCTTTTGGCTGGAATTCGAGACACACACTGCTTTGTTGGTAAGTGGCTGAAATCTGTTTCTGAGCTGGGTAGTGGTTGGTAATTGGTATATATCTCGTTCTATAGAGCTTAGTTTACTGTGAATAAATATGATTTGGAAAGCTAATTCATATATTTACAACTCTTATGTTTATGTTAAAGTCTAATTTAGCTGTTATGGATTTGAAATATGGGACGCAACACAGGATAAGTTTTGTCCAGATTTCAGATTTAGAAATCCAGTATGAACCACTGTTAGTGTATCGATGATATCCTTTTGTTAAAAAATGTATTTTTCAGTGATTCTTGTTGCATTGTAATCTTAAGATATGTATCTACATCTTTTATAAAGGTTACAAAGTCTAGTTTCGTTGTTTTCCTGTTCAAATCTAAGTTACAACATGGGGTACTAGACTGGCCAGAATCACTGTTTTGGGAACATAGTTGTATCTGTGCAGGCTGAGCTTACTTGTGATGATAATCCTATTTTATTTCGATATTATTGAGATATTAGGAATTAAAGAAGTTATTTAATTGCATTTTTAAGGTTGTATATACTTGTGAACAAGTTGAGGACCTTGATACGTTGGGTGGTCTACTGTTTGAACTCGCGGAATTTTGTTGGACTGTTGCTACACTAAAGTATTGAGGTTTGTGTATAAACTTGTACTTGCACTCTTTTAACTGCTGGTTTAGCTGAAAGTTGATCTTGATACCTTGGTTACCTCTTATCGCTTTGCATTGTCGTGTTAGTATGACGCTTGTGTAACTCGCCCACTTGTACGGATTGTTTGATCACTTGGCACTCTTGTTGGGACCTTGTCCTTCTTGTGGCTGTGACTTCGTCACTATTGGCAAGCCTCTTGATTCGGATCATTTGCCATCTTGATTCTGAATTTTTAGTCCATCTTAAGAATGGAAGTTGTCCATTTTAAGTACAAACTAGAAAGCCATTTTTAATATGGTTCTTGGTTCTCTTGACTATTGGGCTTTGATCCTTCTTGATATAGGGCGTCGGCCCTTCTTGATACTTGCATGTGCCGGGTGTGACGACATGAGATATATATTGGGCGAGCCTTGCTATGAATATCTTGGAAAATGGTGCTTTGAACATTCTTGACAATTGGATCTTTGAATATCGAACTTGATACCCTTTATATATTGTTACTTGATTTATTTATTATGTTTCAAGTATGCTTCTCATTGACTTGAGAATGGTAGCTTGGTGAATTTTTGAGGACTCCGAACCTATAGTTTTTACACCACTAAGCTATATGCTTAGCGATAGTTGTTTCTATCGTAGGGGCTGATCGAGAGGAGGCATGAAGATAGCCATTGGATTTGGAAATTTTGAGAACTTTAAATAAGATCACATTTGCATTAGGCATCTATATATTGTATAAACTTTGGACTTATACATGACCTATGTGTTGTATATTTGCCTGAAATTTTGAGGACTAATCGGATCATGTCACAATGGTTTGTAATATAAGTACGGCTACTTGTTTGGTTTATTTGGGGTGTGTAAACCCAAGTCATGTAATGTATTAATTGGACTACTTGTTTTGAATGGAGGGATGAAGCTTGAAACACTTGGTTGGATACTCGAAAAATTGATGATATTTGTCGTATATCATGTTACTAGCGTGAGGATGATATATGCGTAAAAGAAATCTCATAAGTTATTGGTTTATGTTTTTCGGAAGGGTTGTTACATTTTTCTACACTTATGTAGGTTCCGTGCCTAAACCCATGTGATTTTATTCTTCTCATTTTGAGGCTCATTGAATGACTTAAGAGGTAGTTGCATGTCATCTCGATGAGCCCTCTTTACCTTTATTATGCTTTGTTTTATTTGAGAAGCAAAGACATTTAAGACTTATATTTATCTTTCAAATTATTTTTACATTAGTGGCTTGTAGACGTGACAGCCAGATTTTGGAGTATTTTTTAGAATGAATAAGTTTTTTGCCTTTGTCTTAATCTTGCTTTATCTTTCCGCATGTCTTTCATTTTCATTAAGTTGAGACTGACTTGTCTTGGTGGGAATAAATAAGTGTCATCACTTCAATTTATCGGTCATGACAAATGGTGTTAGAGCTATGTTCATAGGTCTCACGTGTGTACAAGCCAAGTCTAAGAAGAGTCTCGAGGATCAGTACAAAGACATTTGTACTTATCTTCAAGAGGCTATGAAGATTGTTAGGAAACTTCCTTTTATTAAGTATTTCTTAGCGTGTGTGGTTGCCTTGGCTAGTTTTGAGTTGCCGCATGTTTGTTTTGGCAGATGACGAGGACTAGAGCTTCTGTTTCCAGTGGTAGAGGGGAGGCAGTCCCCGAGGCAATTATTGAGACCCTAGCTAATGGTAGAGGTATGGCCAGCGCTAAATGTCGTGCTTGTGGAGTATCACTGTCTAAAGGTTGTACCTTTGGAGCGGCACCAGCTGAGGCAGAGGTAGAGAGGCTTCACTTAAGCCACAAGTTGAGGTTGTTGAGGACCAAGTTCTCCTAAGTTTGGAGCTTCCTTGTTTCAAGAGACTTTGTTGAAGATGCTTGGTATGATGGAGAACTTCTCTCAGGGTGGTATGACATGTACACCATGGTTCTCAAACTAGATCAAGAGCACAAACTCTAGGTCAGTAATAGACTTCGGTAATTCAGGATCAGTTGGGTCAGCCACCATTGTTTCTGGAACTGTTTGTGGGTGTTCAAATTGCTCTTGAGGTTATTCTGGCAACAACTGAGCAACATTGTTATGAGAGGCATCAAAAGATAAAACCACCCCAGTTTCAGGGTGGTAAGAGCAAGGACGTTCATATATTCTTGAATTTGTGCCAGAGATGATTGAGGGAGTGAGTATGGTAGATGCTCATGGTGTTCATTTTGTTGCACTTCAGCTCTATAGATGCGCCAGAGAGTGGTGGAAGACTTTTGGAAGGTCTAGACCAGTTGGATCTCCTCCGATTAAGTGGGATGTGTTCTTTAGTGCTTTCTTGCATTATTTCATTCCGTGGAGTGTGAGAGAGGAGATTCGATTGATGTTTGAGGACTTGAGACATAGTTGTATGTTTATGACTAAGTATGAGGCCTTTTTATGTGAGCTTTCTAAGCATGATATGACTATTGTTCCTGATGAGACATAGAGAGTTCGTAGGTTTATAACAGGGTTGACTGTCTCTACTAGGTCATATGTGTTTCGAGCAGCCACAGAGGGGGCTTTCTTCCAGTCCATTGTGAGCACCGTCAAGGAAACGGACTTGGAGTTTTTAGAGGAGTTTGGAGAACCCAAGAGTGCCCATTCTTCTGGTTAGTTTTTTGGTGCCTCATATAAAGGGAAGGGTTCAAACCGAGGTAGTGGCTCCTTTTGGCATCGTGGGCCAGTTCATGCATCTATGCTAGCAGTTAAAAGTGGTCAATCATCTCAAGGGTCTTATGGTTCTGGCCAAGGTGGCCATAGTAGCTCATCTGGTTCATATCAGCACTTATCCATGCTGAGGAGGATCATGATCGACATTTGCTAATTTTACTCCAGAGATTAAGGGAAGAGAAACTTTATGCCAAGTTCTTAAAGTGTGATTTTGGCTTTATTTTGTGGCATTTTTGGGACACGTGGTGTCCAAGAATGGTATTAGGGTGGATCCAACCAAGATTGATGCAGTTAGAGGTTAGACCAGACCCACATCAATTATTGAGATTTAGAGTTTTGTAGGACGAGGGGCTATTATAAATGATTTGCTCAAAGCTTCTCCACTATTGCATCTCATTTGACCCGATTGACCCGACAGAGTATAAGTTTCCAGTAGTATGATGAGTGTAAGGAGAGCTTCCAAAAGCTCAAGACCTTATTGACTTCGACTCTTGTTTTGACTATACCCAAAGAGGGTGTAGACTTCATTGTTTATTGTGATGCTTTTGGAGTTGGTTTAGGGGTGTTTTGATGCAAAAAAGGAAAGTGATTGCCTATGCTTCGAAACAGTTGAAGACCCATAAGAAGAACTACCCTACCCATGATCTTGAGTTGGCAGCTGTGATGTTTGTGCTTAAGCTTTGGCGTCGTTATCCTTATGGGATTCATTGTGAGATCTTCACCGACCATTAGATTCTTCAGTACATCTTCAGTTTGAGGGATCTGAACTTGAGGCAGCGCAGATAGATTGAGCTATTGAAGGACTAAAATATCATCATCTTATATCACCAAGGAAAGGCCAATATGGTGGTCGGTGCTTTGAGTAGGAAGACTTCTAGTATGGGGAGTCTTGCCGCTATCACTGTTGAGGAGAGACCATTGGATAGAGATGTCCATAGGTTAGCCAACAGTCTTGTTCGATTGCTGAATTCTGAAGAGATAGGTGTTTGATTGCTTTTATCGAGGCCCGTTCCACCTTAGTTGAACAGATTCGTGAGCTCTAATTTGATGATGAGAAATTGTGTCTTATTCGAGACAAAGTATTGAGAGGGGAAGCCAAGGAAGTTGTCATTGATTCTAATGGTTTCTTGAGGATTAGAGGCAGGATTAGTGCACCCAAGATGGACGAGTTGATTAGATTGATCCTTGAGGGTGCCCATTGTTCTTGATACTCTATTCATCTGGGAGCGGTGAAGATGTATCATGATCTAAGTCAGCATTATTAGTGGTGTGGCATGAAGAAGGATATTGCAAACTTTGTTTTGAGGTGTTTGACTTGCCAACAAGTTAAGTGTGAACACCAGCGGCCTGGAGGTTTATCTTAGAGGATGCCTATTCATACTTGGAAATGGGAACAGATCACTATTATGGCTGGCAAGGGGATCGGGTCTGCCCGCCCCAACCCGCGATCGGCTCGAGACCCATCTCGCCGGACCCGATCCCTTGATTTCTTGCGGGTTGGGGGGATTTCAGGATAGGGGATCGGTTAGGGGACGATTCACCCTTTGGTCCCGGTCGACCCGGTCTGGTTCCAGCCCGGCTGAACCGGACGATTTCGCTGGATCCCTTTTTATTTTTTAATTTTTTGAATTATATAATTTATATGTGTTGGGGACCGTTGGGGCAACAGCTAGTTGCCCCCCCCCCCCCTCCAACAGATTTATTCACCTTCACTTCCCTACCACCCCCTACTTTTAAAACTTTAATTTAAACCCTAAAGTTATAATAAATACACTTTAACCCATTTTTAATATTATAAATACCCCCTATCCTTCATTATTTCTTACAAAATCATCTATTCTCTCATTTATTTTCTATTTCCTCTCATTCTTAAGTCTTAATTGTTGACTCCATTTAATTCTCATATTATATCATTATACATACATACATACATATATATATATATATATATATACAAAAAATATATTAATTCTCATATTTGCTATCAAGTATTGGAGTTCCAAATTACAAGTTACAACAAACTACAGGCTTCAAGAATCAATTATAATGTCTGCTATTAACGCAGACATTTGGTACATTCATTTCATAATATTTATATTTTATTTTTCACAATTAATTTTTGTGTTATTATTATTTCTATATTACACTTAACATTTAATTAAATATGAGTTCTAGCAAAAAAGATACCAGTAAAGGAAAAGAGAAAGAAGCAAACACCTTTAGTAAATTATTTAATTTTAATAAAAAAGTAGTAAGGAAAAGAATAAAAGTAAATGTGGTGTTACTTCTTCTAAATCAATGTCTAGAGTTAGATTTAATACAAATGATTCTACTTATGTTGATGATACTTATTATGATATTGATTCAAATGTTCAACTCGATCATGAAATTTTAGAACGACGTTATGGTAATATGAATCCTAATCTTGATGAAAATTTAGGTGAAGAAGTAGAAGTTGATTCGGGAGAAGATGAATTAGAAGAAACACCTACTAGTCCAGTGACAGAAGTTCCAACTGAAACTACAAATCCAACGGAGTAAAATTGTGGACGCTCCCCCCCCCCCCTTATACCTCCTACAAGGGAGAGGTGAAGTATCAACGCCCTAAAACTTCTGTTGTGTGGCAATTTATGACTTTTGATAAGGAAAACTCTATTGTTATTTGTAATAAGTGTAAGCGACCTTTTAAACATAAACTAGGTGGAGGTCAAGGTGGGACGGGGGGCTTAAATAGACATTTGTTAACTTGTGTACCGATTGAATATAAAGAAGCTAAAGCTTTAGCAGATAGAAAAAAAGGAATTCAAGTTAATGATGTTGATATTAATGTTAATCAATTGGTAGGGGCTTCTAACATAGTTCAAGGAACATTAGATCCTTCTAACCCCAGTGGTCAAATAGTTTGAGTGTTTTAGATTATTACTCTGTCGCATTAGATAATGCATCTAATAATACAAACGTTGTTAGTATGTTAAAAACTAGATTATGTCTAATTGATGTAATGCTTTTTATGTTAGATGTGTTGCATATGTATTAAATTTAGTTGTACAAGATGGTATTTCATTATTTGATTGTGGTTGTATGAAAATTGAATATGTTGTTGCATGGATTTTTTATGTTCATAGACCTGCTAGAATTAGGGAATTTAACGAGCGTTGTGTACTATGTGATATGCCACCAAGAAAAATTCCAAGACATATTAAAACAAGGTGGAATTCTTTTTACGAAATGCTTTCAGTTGCTTACAAATATAAAGGACCCATACAAATGGTGTTTAATGCTCATAATACTGACCCATTAGATAGAATTTGTGAAGAAGATTGGGAAGAAACTAATGAACTATTGAAATTTTTAAGACTTTTTTATTATGCTACAACCATGTTTTCTGGAATTTATTATCCTACAATTTCATCAGCATTAATAAATATTTGTGCTATTACAATTCAATTTTCTAAATACAACAAAATTGAAAAATTTAGAGTTACAATTGAAGGTATGATTTAAAAATTTTTAAAATATTTTTTCCTATTCCTCAAATTTATTTAACTGCTACTTTACTTAACCCTCAATATAAATTACGAGGTGTGCAAGGACTTGTTGATACTTTTTATGGTACTTTAGAAATTTTATCGGAAGAAATTCCAACTTGTGAAATGTGTAAGTCTAGCATAAAAGTAGAAGCAAAAATTTTGTATGAAAAGTATAGAAATATAGGAAATATTGAAGGAGAAGTTGGTCAAACTTCTAATCCTAAGACTAAAGATCGAATTGATAGTTTTATGCGGGTTTTCTTGGTCTTAATTCTACTAACCGTGATATTTTTGAAGAATATCTTAATCAGTCTTTAGAAATAGTGGACGACGATGATGGCAATGTAAAAATATTAGCACGGTGAAGGAGATGGAGTGTTGCATTTCCAATTTTGAGCAAAATGGTTCATGATGTTCTAGCTATTCAAGCTTCATCAGTTGCATTGGAGACTGCTTTTAGTGCGGCAAGGTTTCAACTTGGAGATCATAGACATTCACTGGCGGAAGAAAGTTTGGAAACATTAGTTTTATTTAGAGACTGGGTCAACGTCGAGAGGAGGAATTATAATTTGCCAACATTAAGTTCCAAACAAGAAGCTTGGATTAATGCGGTAAGTGGATCTAGTGACGATGAATTAGAGTCACAAGAGTTTCTAGCAGGTTTGCCAGCATCGGAGGATGCTACCGTCGATATGAAACGACAATTAGAATTGAATTTTTGTAGAGAATACAAATATTAGATTATATCCGAAAACTAATTGAAACATAACCCTTCCTAGAAAGTGGCTACGTAAATTAGTTACTCCTCTAATATTTGTAACAAATATTAGTTTTACATATGAGAACTTATTGAAACAGAACCCTTCCTAGAAGAGCTATGCACATCGGAGAGTCCGAGCCCTGGTGTTCATAGAGGATGATCATGTTTGGCTTCGAGTGTCACCCATGAAGGGTGTGATGAGGTTCATCAAGAAGGGCACGCTTAGACCTAGATTCATTGGAGCTTTTGAGATCTTGAGCCAAGTGGAAGAGTTGGCTTATAAGTTGGACTTCCCAGCTAGCTTGTCAATTGTTCATCCTGTTTTTCATGTCACCATACTTCGAAAGTACGTGCCAAATGAGTCTCATGTACTTTCTCTTGATTCAATCGAGTTTGGTCCAAACTTATATTTTGAGAAGGATCCTATAATCATTTTGGATAGACAGGACTAGAAGCTTAGGACCAAAGAGATTGTTTCACTGAAGGTGCAGTAGAAGCATCGTTTAGTTGGTGAGGCGACTTAGAGAGACAGAGTTGGATACGCACCGACACAGATATCCTCATCTATTTGCGGCTCTAGGTACTATATTTTGCTTTATGTTTGAGGACGAATATGGTTTCTAGTGATAGATAATGTAATGATGCGGTTGGTCATTTTTAAAAAATTACCATTTTACCCCTCCCGATATCGACTCAGAGTCTTTTATGATTGAGTTTTGAAATTGGTTTTGAACTTTGAGTTTAAAGTTGAGAATTTGATAAGTTTGGAGTTTGAAAGGCTTAAGTTGCTTAAAAGTGGTTTTTGGTGTCGTTTAGAGTTTCGAATGTCATAATGAAATTCCATTAATTTCATCAATCTTGGAATATTGAATCTGATATGTGAGAGTTGTCGAATTCAGATTCGGAGTCTTTTTGAGGATTTGAGGTCTAAAGTTGTGAAATATGAAAATTTAGCCTTTGGGTTAATTTTGGTCAACATTTGGGGTTCGAATGCTTAGATAGGAATTCTGAGAGTTCTGTTAGAGTCGAGGGATTATTTTAGGCCTAGGTGAGGTCTTAGTTGATTTTTGAGAGGTCCCGATCTTGTTTTGGCTTTTTTAGGTTTTGTGTTAGTTTCTTATGGTTTCCACGAATGTCGGGTCAAGGAGACCTCAGATTTATGTTTTGATACTTTTGTTGAGTCTGGAACGTCGAGTTTAGTTGATTTGTTTTTTGTTTGTGTGTACAGGATTCTGAACGAATCTCGAGGGTCCTTTCGATGTCTGAGAGTTGGCTGATTTTTCTAGACCCGGTGCGTCTTGCGATCGTGAAGTGTGTTTGATTTTGCGAACCTCACTTTAGCGATGGACATGTCGCTTTTTTGATGCCCGAGATTTTTGCAAGGTTTATTTTTGCGAACCCCTGGTCACTTTTGCGACATCAAAAGGGGGTTTTGACCTGCAATTTTGGGGTTTATACCCCATTTTCCATTTTTTAAGCTTGGGAAACCATTGGTGGCGATTTCTGAAAGGATTTCTTGTGCTAAATCAATTGGGTAAGCTTTTATGATCCTAAAACTTCATTTCCATTTGATTATTTATGAATTCTAACATCAAAATTTGGATTTTTATTGGTAAATGGCAAGGTTTTGCAAGAACTTGAGTTTTGATCTAAAATAAAGGTTATTAACTAATTTTGATCCCTTTTTCGAAATGGTTTTCATCAATGAATTCCTAAAGCCTTAAGCATCATTTTCAAGTATTGATTTTCTGATTTAAACCTCCTTTTAGAAATTGATTTTGAGATGATTGACCCATTTCTCTTAATAATTGATGTGGGTATTCTTGTTTTCAAAGAGTGATTGTGAATACTTGATTGTTATAGATTGTGTGGCTTTTGGAAGTGAGTCAGAAAGAGAAAACTCAAGTTTCGGATTGATTGATTGCTTTAAGGCAATTGATCTTTTAACCTTGATAGTTTAGAAGAATTGTTACTTTTCTTCATTGTGTATGTGTTGGGGAGTAATCGGGAATGAGGTGAAGGGCTTATTTTTTCCACTTGAATAATGTTAACCAACAATAGGGGGGGGGGGATGAAAAGACTTATTGATGATAATGATAAAATGTGAATTGCCTTGTTGTGGCCCCTATTTGATCGATTGTTGAATTGCTTGAATGCATGAAAGTGGACTTGAATTGTATGAATTGGTGTCTCTCTGTGTGGTATGATATTGCTTGTGTGCATTGATTATTGAACATCGTGATGAGACACTTGATATAAAGCCAAAGGAAAATGATTCTGGCTTGTGACATAAATATTGAAGGGAAATGATTCCAACAAGTGATATTTTTGTGATAAAAATCGAAGAAAAATGGTTCTGGTTATGATATAAATATCGAATGAAAATGGTTTCGGCAAGGGATAGTTTGTGATAAAAGCCAAAGAAAAATGGTTATGGCTGGTGATATAAATATCGAAGGAAAATGGTTCTGGTAAATGATTTAATGTGAAAGTAGAAGGGAAATGGTTCAGACTAGTGACATTGTACTGAAGGGAAATGGTTCAAAAAAATGTTGACCTTTGTGATCAATCTACTTGATCCATATATTTGCCTTATTATATGCATGTGATTAAGCTAATTGATGTGTTTGATTGGTTTATTTGATCGATGAGTTAAATATCTTGATATTCGTGATCGAAATGCTTTGTACTTGGGAGTAAATGATTTGATACTTGTCGGTTGTTGAAATGTGACTTTTGGTCTATGATCTTTGAGCCTTGTGACTTGTGTCTTTTAGAACTGTTAGGTTGGGCTGATTTCAGTCCAAGTTATAGTTTGACAAGGTTCAGTTGTGATGGAAAGGAGTATTCGATGCTAGCTAGGTCACCTAGTTTATTAGGTTGCTTGTTGGGTACCATTTTGTTGATACTCACCCCTTACACTTGTGTAGATTTCGAGCCCGGACTCATGTGATCTTCTTATCCTGACTTGGAATCTTGTTGAAGGACTTGAAAGGTAGCTAGCTTGTCATCTCGGTGGATCATCTTTTCCTTTTATTATGCTTTGTTCTATTTGAGAAGAAAAGACATTTAAGACTTGTATTTATATTTCAAATCTCTATTTTTACATTAGTGGCTTTTACACGTAACAATCAGATTTTGGGGTATTGTTTAGAATGAATAAGTTTTCCGCCTTTGTCTTGTTCTTGCTTTATCTTTCCGCATTTCTTTCATTTTCGTTGGGTTGAGGCTGACTTGTCTTGGTGGGAATAGACAAGTGTCATCATGTCCATTTTTGGATCGTGACAAAGATATATATCTTTTTTCGATGCAAATTTTACAGGGTATAGAAGAGTCTAGAAGTAGACACCCCTTCAATGTACCTGTTTCTAGATGAGGATATTTATGTAATTTATCTACTTTCTCTGTTTTAATTAATATATCTTATTTTCTTTAGTTTGTTGTATATTTGAAAAATCACGTAAAAGAAATATTATAAATCATGATAATTAACAATTTAAAATATTTAACATACATGAAAAAATTGATTGATTCTCAAAATTTTATCGATGCCACAAAAACTGGGAAAGAGGAAGTAACATATATTATTTGAAAATGAAGTTAAAAACATTACAAATCATTATAATTAACAACTTGAAATATTTTAAAAGCATGTAAAAAATTGGTTGACTCTTGAAATTCTAAGTGAGGACATAGGGCTTAATATATATTATTTGAAAATTATATAAAATACTATAAATCACAATAATTAACAATTTCAAATATGTAAACATCATATAGGAATTTGAATGACTCTCCAAATTTTAACCATGTCACATAAATGGAAACCAAAAGAGTAGCATATATTGAGCTCGTGCTAACATGGATTCCTATATCTATTATAAAAATAATAATTACGTTTATTTTAAAAAAAAATATAATTTAATTAATGTCATCTTTTTTTGTTACTTTGTATTCCCCCTTTTGACCACAAAATTATCGTTATATGTATATATCTCAGCATCCATAGTTTTCTCGTTATCATCCAGTGGTGACGAGGATCTCATGGAAGCCGAGGACATATAAGAGGCGAGGTAAATTGTTAGTTATATTTGTAATGCATTTTATATTTAAAACACATCCTCAATAATAAGTTAAATTATGCTACAAATTGTCTTGTCACTTTTGATTTGTGAGTTAAAGTAGTTTTAATTGCATTACAATTGATGTGTGAAAGTAAAGTATACCTACATTATTATAATAAATGTTCTTGAAATGTACTTGCACGGTGAAATCTTGGTCGTACACAAAACGATGTAAACATATAATATCATTTTATTAGGTGAGACTTGTAAACAAATAAAATATCACACTTTTTTTTTGTATCTTTTTTCTATTAAATATGACAATCATAAAAGAATAAAAAAAAAAGAAGAGGAACCATGACTATGAGAATCGAGTTCGAAACTTTGTAAGTAGCATTAATTAGGACTCTATTAGGTATATGATGAAAATATTTTACAGATAAAACATTATTTTTTTAATTATAGATATGAAAAAAATTATGAATGAGAAGAAAATCAATACTCTTGAATTTATAGCATTCTCACTGTTTGCCCAAAAGAAAAAAAAGGTATAATATAAACCTTAGTTGTTTATATTTTTTAATTTCGAATATGTATAAGTAAATATTTAAATTTGTATAAAGTTATCAACGCTTACGTTCTATAAATGCAAATTATTCTAATGTATCTCATGTGAATTGCCACATAAAACACGTGTATCTATTTCTACGTGGAAAAAAAAAAATACAAACCCAAAAAGTTGGCTCATGCTATGATGGCATGGGGATGCAATTTACGGCAAAAAACCTCTTAGATATTTATTTGCTGACTATGACATATCCAATTGAAACCAAAGACAAAACAGTAATTTCATCGTGTATATATATATTATTCCTTTTTTTTTTTTGGCTGAACAATATTCCAGTTTTAAAAAAACAAGCGAACGTGGGGTCCAGCTCATTGACAACGACTTTATCCGCCTCCACTAGGTAATTAATTGATAGTTATCACTATATATATATATATATGCCCCAAATATAAAGCTAATCAGAGAGGGTGCCACGTGTCTCTTTGTATCGGATCCGAGAAATCAAATAAAACAATGCAGCGCCCGTATTTAGATTCACCTCCACATCATCAAATTTGTTCCTACGTGGCACCTCGCCTGGCCTCTCTCTTGCACCGTCACGTCACCCACGAATATAGTATACTCCGTAATATCTTCCCTTTCTATCGCCGTTTCTTAACCAGTAACAAAAATCCTACCCTTACACACACGAAAACCCTAGATAGATAACCAAGATGACCTATAAGAATGGCATGAAATAGTAGTATTAATTTGGAATTTTATACCCAAATTTGTTCGAGGAGTTCCATTTTTTGTTTTTCAATCGTAAGCCGGTATCGTTTCTGATTAGTCCGTCTATAAGGTAATTTTTGTGAATGGTTCTCAATTCGGAGGATTTGCTTTGTATTTTTTATTTTTTATTTTTTTGGGTGGAGGTGGAGGTGGAAGGCTTCGTTTCTGTGATCTTTTGATGTAAGGATAATTTTATATTTTGTTTCGAAAACAATGGAAAATGAATTAAAGTGGATTTGTATATTGAGGATTAGTGAATTTGTAAGAAGAAAGTGGGTTTGTATGTTGAGGATTAGTGAATTTTTAAGAAGATGAGATGCATTTTTTGTTTTTTTATGATCTTGATTGTTTGACTTTCATAGGAACTGAATCACTGAAAGTTGAACCGAGGGGACAGTTGAGCTTTATGTTGCTGTTCAGTTGATTTCATTTCATGCTGCCTAAGGCAGAAGAAATGTAATTCATTTCTTCCAAAAATTTAATGAGATCTTGTGATCAATAGTTATTTATTTTAGAAAATTAAAGTTTACAAAAATGGAAGCTTTTTGATCCTTGATTAGGCTCAAGTTCAAGCTGAGAAATTTGAAAGTTTTCTACATCAGTTAAAGCTGCAGTTATTCTGATGGTGGGGTTTTAAGCTGGGGTAGGGGTGGGGGTGGGGATGGAGGAACATGAGAGAGCAGAGGCGGATCTAGGATTTAAGTTTTATGGGTTCAACATTAAGGTTCTTAGCAATGAACCTATTATATCTTTAAAATTATGGGTTTATATCTACTATTTGTTTCAATTTCATGGATTCTTACATATAAATTTGTGCAAAAATACTAGGTTCAGGTAAACCCTGTGTAGGTATGCCACATCTGCCCCCGGGTGAGAGGAGGTTGTTATTGGGTGCATATTGCAAGAGGTTGAGCACACTCAATCTGGGTTTTTCTTGGGGGTTCCATTTTGTAGAAAGTGGGTGCTTTTTCATAGTTTAAGATGCATGCAAATTTTGTGTAAGATAAGCACTTGGTAGGATATTTGAGTACTTAGCTTCCATGTATGTTTCATTATCACTTGCTTATAAATAATATATGTTGACGTGCATGGATTTTGGTTTAGGACTAGTTGAATAGCCGCTTCATTGAAAGGTTGGTACTTGAAGACAACGGTATGTGCAATTTTTCTTCTAAACTAGAGGTTTGCGCACCAACTCAATCCGCTGCCTTATTCATCATTGGACTTTTTGAATCTGGTTGATGAGGAGTGTTCGGATGGACTCAAATGGTCCCCCAACTAAAAGGTTGGTGGAACTCAATCGTCATAGCATACAGGATGGACAGAATGGAGTAAGGGGTGGCATTACTGGTGATGGACAGGGACTTTCAGAAGAAGATGAGTCAAGAATTAATGAGGATGGCGAAGGTGGGAATGAAACACAGAGGGATTTGGTACAAGTGCAGGCTGTTCTACAAACACAGCAGCAACAGCCCCCAGGGCCTTTGGTTAGGTGGGAGCGTTTTCTTCCTCTTAGATCCCTCAAGGTTCTGCTGGTGGAAAATGATGATTCAACCCGTCATGTTGTCAGTGCATTGCTGCGAAACTGCAGTTATGAAGGTTTGTTGTTATAACTTTGTTTCCTCAAAAATTTCGTCAGTAATTCAACACAGCGACTTTTTCTTGCATCCAAGTGTTTGGTGTGTGTTCCATATACATATATCATTTATACACTTAAATATGCATATACAATTTCATATTAGCTTTCTACCTGAATTTTGGCGGTTCATTTCTTTCATGTCAATGATTTTACACATTTCAGGGCATTCTCCTGCTGAATTATGATGTTACAGCTATTAGTTTTGTGTTCAATGTTTTATGGAGTTATTGGCTTTAAAGATATGTGAAGGTGTACATTTCTAAAAGATATACATTTATCAGTTTTAAAAAAAGATATACATTAACTTTTAAGTCAAACATACAGTGAAACTAAATCGTACTTGGTTTTCCTTTCCTGATGCTTCTTGTTGGGAGTATTTCCTTAATGGAGTTACTGAGACATTTTACTTCTTGCTGTAAAATTACTTGACCTCACTATGGAGGGCAAAAAGAGTTCTGGTATATCTAGTAGTAATAAGAAACACAGCCAGATTGGATCCCAAATAATATGATTTGTACTATAAGTAATCGGCCAACAAGAAAAGTTTACTGTTTGTGTAACTTATCCCAGTCTGTATCCAGTCCCAGTCCTTATTCAGTTGTCTGCTCAATTTTATAGAGGGTGTTTTGACCACATTCCCATAGTGAAATATGAAACTATCCAAGTAATTCATCTTCATGCATTTAATGATGTCCTGGAAATTTGGATTCTTGTCTTATCAGACTTCCATATTGCCGTGTCAATCCAGTCCAAAAATTTATTTCATGGATGCAGTAGAGCATAGCCTTGGTTTAACAAATAGTGTAGTGTTTGGGAGATCCTATCGTTATGATTTCAGACAAAACAGTACAAAGATCTTTTCCATTCTTCCATTTGGCAACTCTCTCTCTGGTCCTACTTCATGCATCACATGGTATCTTAGCCTTTTGGATTTCTATGATCAAGTCGCAAGGTGATGTGAAATGTATTTCAAAGTTAAGTCCGAAAAATCACCTACTATTGTAACAGGTATAGGAGAATGTGTCTTGTATGTATATATATATATATATATATATATATATGATCAAGTAATGAATTTGACTAAAAAGTTAGGGCGCAAAGCCTAAAATAGTCTCTTATCTTTGGGCGGAGACTCAAAGTCATCCTTTGTTCTTTCACATGGAGCACTAATAGTCCCCCATATTTGCAATATTCGTTCACTTTTGGTCCTCCCTAAAACTTTCCCCTTTTTATTTTGATGAAGTAAGGCTTTGTAGAGCTAGCATCAAGAAGATGCAGTTACAAGAGATATGCTAGCTCCAACGACAGTAGGCCTTTAAGCATAGAGAGCTAATCAAAAAGCAAAAGAGGGCTATTGAGCCAGGCTCAGAGAGCCAATGAAATCTACAAAAGAACCTTCATCATTTACTGGAGCATAATAAGTCCAATTAAAGAGCAGTAACAGTCATCTACCCTTGAGAAGTGAGATAGGAGTTGAAATTCCATCAAAACAAACATCTTCTATTCCTTTCTATCCAAACACACTAAAGATGTAACTAGGGATCATTTTCCAGATGTTCTTGATGGCTTTGCTGATTCTCCAATAATTCCAGCTTTCAACTGCTTCCTTAATAGTCAAAGGTAATTCCTAAGAGAGGTAATAGCATGAAGTTTCCTGCAAGAATGATAAAAAAATAAGTTCCAAATCTCAGTACATGAGAATGGATAAATTAAAGGAGATAACAAGACAAGGTCGAGCCTAACATGTAGGATCAGAGCAGCAACATACATGCAAATTTGGCATAGTGAGAGAGCTTATAGTAGCCCTTAATCATAATCAATTTCCTGGATAGTATTGGTGCTCATCTAATTGTGGGTCACTTCACATTCACCTATTCGTACGAATAAAGAATACTTTTCTTTTCTTGTTTGAGTTTTATCTTATTAATAATTGTTTAGCAGAAGGCATCCCTTGACTATATTAGGAGAGGAAAAATCAAAAAGAAAATAGAAATACAATGTTGCCAGGCTTATTCAAGTTGATTATATGTATATCTAGATTTTGTCTTCTCGATAAAGAAAAGAGGTTTTTTTTTATAAAGGTATTGTTAAAAGATTTAGTATATGTTTCCTACGTCTCTAAGTTCTACACCAATTTATTGTAGATAAATGAAGTTGCAAGGAAAGAAGATTTTGTACTATTTCACTTGATATCTGAGGTGATGAACCTCCCGACGTCAAAAAAAGACTAAAATTTCAAGGGAGTACAAAACGTATAAATATTATAATCATGAAGGACTCTTAGTGCTACACGTGAAAGAAGAAGATGACTTTAAGTCTAAACCCAATGTTAAGGGACTATTTTAAGCCTTTTTCTCTCAAAAAGTAGAAAACCTACAAAAAAATATAATTTTGTGCGAATCATACCCGATCTGCTATACACAAAGGAACCTCATGAGTGCTTCAATCAGAAATAAGTAAGGGTATTCCTCAATTATACAAAGTTCATCTTCTACGCTTTTAAAGCGCTTCTATTTCTTTATATCCAAACGATCCACATAAATGCTAGAGAAGCAACATTTCATCTTGTCTTCCTTCCAACCTTTCACAATTTCAATTGAGCATTGACTTTTTCATGAAAATAGGCCTCACCAAATACATTACAAACCAACCCATATTTCCCACATAACCTTGAGACCACCTGACAATGAAGAGGGAGATTGTTAATGTCTCCGCCTGAGCACTTGCACATGAAGCACCAATCAATGTGCATAATTGTCATCCTTATTAAATTTCGGTTGTCAATATCTCCCTCTTGTTGTAGCCTCCTCTCTTACTAGGAGTTTTTCATGATATGGCTTAACAAAAAACACTCCATTGTTCCCCATTCCCACTTCCATACATTGCAGTTATCCTATGGAGCTCCTTGTTCATAAAGCAATTCAATTAGCTTCAAGAACTGCTTCTTCATAATCTTGGAAGTTCCTCCGGTACTTCAAATCCACCAAAACTTCTCCATTTGTGCCCTCTGGCCCTGATGGCCTGTAATTTCATTTTGGCATGAAATTATGAAAATGTTTGGGATAGTGAGTCTCAAAAGTGTTGTCCTTGCACACCGTTCAGGGTTTTATTGATTTGGGCTTACGACTTCCATGTTGGAGGTCTTAAGTTCGAAACCCCTTGCCACCTAAAGCAAGGGGTTTGTCTTCTGGGTCAAGCTCGTCGCACCATACTTGCCTAGTATAGGTTACCTCTTCTGTGTGGTTTGCGGCTATTGCATAGAAGCGGGGTTTTACCCTGTGCGCACCCAAAGGGTAGCGGCTACGGGTTTTTCTTGTCATTAAAAAAGTGTGGTCCTTGCACAACATGTGCCCCAAGAACTTACTCTCCCCCATCCTAACCTTGAATGAGACATAGTTGCCCCACTTGTGTTTTGTGAATATTTATTCCCTTGAAAGTAAAGCAACATAATTATTTTCAAGGGTAGGAAAAAACAAAGTCTATTGTGACATTAGCATTGTTGTCTTTCTTTTCAAATTACATAGTAGTTGTTAAGGTTCTTATGTAAGTTCAAAATTTTCAATCAAAGAATTCTCTATTTAAACTATGGGGAACTAAATTGGTAAGTACCACATGGGAAGAATCTAGTATAGGCATATGATGTAAAAAAGAATATGAACAATAGAAATAGACTAGTTTTAGCACCCATGGGTGTGTCCTAGTGATCAATGAAGTGGTTGAGAACCTTAAGATCTTAGGTTCAAAACATAGCAGAGACAAAAAATAGTACGTGATTCTTAAGATCTGTCCTAGTCTTGGTGGACAGAGTTACTTGGTATTTGTTGATGGTGGGAGGTGGCAGGTGTCACATGGTACTAGTCGAGGTGCACGAAAGCTGGCCGGACACCACGGTCATAAAAAAATTAGATTAGTTTCTGTATTTTTTAGCTCGCTGCACATAGACTAGTTTTTCTTTTGTCATTTGGAGCTACCATTTTAACAATACAAACTTGGTCTTTCAGTTTTGTTTCCCCTGTCCCCTCGAGACTTTGTCAGTTGCGTGTTCTAGCATAGACACATGTAATGGAGCTAACAATACTTCTTTTGTATAGATTGCATCTTCTTGATGCTGGAAACAACTTTATGAAAATAATATGAACAATTGAAATACAAACTTGGGACACAATTGAACACAAGAATAGATAGTTGTTTCATTGATTTCTGGAGTGAGAGAATCCTCCTCTCTAGACATCATTACTTACCAAATGCTAACTATTGTCATATTCAGTGACCTACCAAAGAACCACCACCTACGACACGTGACCAACCTAATGAATGCTAGACACCTCACACTTATATTCCACCTACTATCACCGGACTACTGAAACCATAAATTTGATGACAGATAAACAAGTTGGTTGTTGCAATGATGAATCTCCACAAATCCAAAGATCACAAGATGTAGCAACACCAATCAGAGAACGATAGGCTCAAAAAGGTAATGAATCTTGCAAACAATGCTTAACATATTGCCAAGAGAAACTAGACCAATAATGGTAGGCACTACTACAATAATCATTTCCTCAAAATTTCGAGCAACTTTAATAAGCCCGAACTAAGCAAAATCCTAGCTTAGAGCCTATTTGGATTTGGTTATAGCTTTTGGCTTTAAGTGAAAAGCTAGAAATTTTTTTGTGAAGGAAGAAGTTAGGAACTCTTAACTTGTGATTTTTGGCTTATTTGTCTTTTTGGCATAAAAACAAATGCTTCATATCACTTTTTTGTTTTACCTAAACACTACAAAAAGTACTTAAAAAGCTATTTTGGCTTAAAATCACTTAAAATAAGTCTATCCAAACAACCTCTTAGTTGGGTGCTAATAAATCAATAACCTAGAAACAACAATTGCCAGGTCAAAAGCAATCACTTGCAAACCAGACTAGTAGTGGTCTCAAAGGACTTAACAAAACCTCTTCCTCGAGAGTTTCAAACCTTTTTTGTTGCAGTGATCAACATTAATCTTAAATGTGAAAATATGGACTTTAGGCCTAACTCAACTCGAAAAGTTAGCTCATGAGGGAGGATTGTCCAAGACTATATAAGGAGTTTATGTTCCTATCCCAGAAACGATGTGGGACTCCAACAATCCCCGCACACCTAGGTTGGACATTTAGAGTATTGATAATATAAGATGGGGGGTCAACATTAGAAACAATGAATTGGGATGGTTTGACACTCGCTCTGATACCATATTAAAGAAATAGACATTAGGTTTCACTCAACCCCAAAAGCTAGCTGAAGAAGTGATGATTGCTCAAAGACCGTATAAGGAGTATTTTTCTCTACCCACAAATGAGTGGGCTCCAATACACCCAAGATTGGACATTTGAAGCGTGGATTATATATGATGGGGGCCCCAACATATAGACAATGAGATGAGCCTGAGACTCATACCATATGAAGATATGGACCTAGTCCTAACTAAACCCCAAAAACAAGTTTATGAGGGGAGGATTGACCAAGACCATATAAAGAGTCTATGTTCCAATCCCTATGTGGGGCTCCAACATTAATGAAGCGTTAAGTCCATCTAACCTGTGAAAATCACCTATGGGACACACCTCGGTAAGCCGACAGTTTACTTTCATCAAAAAACTATTTTGTTAATCTCGCTAAGGATTATTAACTATAGTAGGCAAGCTTATCATGGGTAAATCAAACATGGAGGAGATGAGGAAAATATTTGTTACTCAATCATAGACATTTTCATTTAGACTTTAATAATTTGTTGGACTACAGTCTACAATCACATTATATTCAAAAACTTAATCCATATTGGTGATTCTCCTATGAACATTTTGAAGTGGTCCCCTAATTTCAAACTTGAGATTAAAACATCAATAGTACTTATTTGGATTTTGGTACATTAATTACCTTAGCATCTTTTTAGAATGGATATATATCTGGACGGGTGGAACCACTTGGAAATTCTGTAGCATTGGACCAGACTACCTACTCAAAATCTAGAGGAAATGTAGTCAAAATCAAGATTGAAATTGATCTCCTAAAAAGCTAGGCTCAACTAGATTTGGTTGGCTTAAAAGGTGGGAAGGAACTGAAGATGGCAAGTGGCTGAATGTGGAATATGAAGTTGCTCTTGATTACTGCGGATTGCAGGGGCACAATGTGAAACACGATAGAACTAAGAATAAAATAATTAGGGATGACAATTAAAAAGAAGAGGCTGATAAAGGGAACACCATTGATGCAACAAATGATGATTTCACTACAGTCACAGGGAGGGGTAATACAAAGCAAAAAAATGAAGTTACAATGAAGAATTTAGAGAGAAATAAGGAAAACAAAAGTCAAGGAGGACATGGGAAAGGAGCAGGGGACACAAAATAAGCAAGGGAGTGATATCGATGTTAGTGGTCATGTAGCAAGCAAATATAGTGAGAAGGAAAACTAATAATTACTTGAACTTGTTGAAATATCTGCATTGGGAGGGAGTATTTCAAAATTTCTTGTATTGGCTCCTTTGAAGTTGCTTGTTCTCTTAAATGATTGCTCCTTGGTAAGGGACTATCAACATCCACTCAATCTTGCTTTTCAACTTATTGAAAACATAATTCATGGTCTCCTTCATCTAAATTTCTAGTTGGAATATCCTTCGTGCATGTTCAATTTCTTGAAACCTTGATTTAGCATTTTCTTCACATACTAGTATTTCTAGACTCCTGGTGAACCCCCTTTTTTAATGTATCTCTTGGAGACACTTTATTATTATAAGTACGATAAAGTCTAACGCCCGAATCGACTCCTAGTTGTTACTCCCTCTTCCTCAATTTATGTGACTCTTTTGTTATTAGTCCGTCCCAAAAAGAATAACACCTTTATATATTTTGAAGCAAATTTACTTTAAACTTCCCATTTACCTTTAAATAGATTATTTATGGCCATAAAAAATTCTATAACTTGTCATAGACCACAAGTTTCAAAAGTCTGTCTTTCTTTCTTAAATTTTGTAAAGTCAAATGAAGAGACTAAAATTGAAAAGAGGGAGTAGTTAAAAAAATGAGAAAGATGAGTATTTTTTATTAGTGTATTCATATATGATTTCCACCTCTTTGATATGAACTTGCTATGTTTCCTTGATTTGAAATAATTGGATTTTCCCCTTTGTCTAAAGGTCTAACTTAAATGTCATATTAATAGTTGACAATCATTTTCGTCATACCAATTGCACCAAGTATATAAACAAAAACAATTTAATTTGTGATTGGTCCTAATGGTTGGCCCTAGAAATATTTCATGCTCATCAAGGATAAATTGCATAAACACATACAACATTTTTGGGTCATCAAAAGTCCCCAATCTTGAATGTTTACACGTCCTTGAGCAGAGAACTATGCTAACTCAATGGAACACTCCAAGTAGACCATTTGATTTTTTTTTATTGTTAAGCATACCTTATAAAATATCAATTGCCTAAACACACACTAACTTCACTCCAATGATCTTTGACTCATTGGAAACAAATATAAAAAAAATGTTCATAAATAAGCATGATTGTAAAGACTAACTCAAAATGCTAGCCACCTTAATAGCCTCACGTGTATTCATATTGGTTGTATTGTAAAGTAAACCACAAGTTGCAGTCAAGTCCTAGCTAGTTAAGTGTCACATATGTCATCAATGCTTTCCCATTTTCATCTTTTCATCTCTGTCTTATCTCCAATCGGTTCAACCTTAAGGCTCATCTGGGTCATAATTTAGAATTTATTTTTCTTATCTTCCCAAAATTGTGATCCCTTGGACCTAGATCAAGATTAACCTTTTCACTCGAGTGCTGACATTTGAGATATCAAATCCAACTCAGTTTTCTCTTCTTTTGCTATACGAGACTCACTCTTGTTGCATGTTTCCTTCGAACAACATGAAAGCCGATTGAGAATGAATCCCTAACCTAACGCTAAAGGAATAAAATAGAAACAAAGGAAACAAATAAGAGAGATAGAAAGATTAAAGACAACTTTTACCCCGGTGTGTTTTTAACCTTTAGTTACTAAATCTTGCTTTTCCCTATTTTGCTTGTGTGATGTATACTTGGTCCACAAAGAAATATTGTGCTTGATCGAGCATATGAGCATTGCCTAACACCACACTTAAGCTCTTATTCTCTCAATCATTTATCCTTGTATGTCTTATTTTATCGACTTTACCCTACTTCAATTCAGTAAAGCCAACTAGATGATCACAACGTTACTTGAATCTACCATTTCAATAGTCATTTCCGACACAATTGTGTCCCACTAAGCTTTCATGTGCTAAATAAAATGAGAAGGGTAGAGACAAGTAGTATGCACACTAGTTTTCGTTTAAAATACCATACAAAGTTAGAATTCCCTCAATAAATAGAGCAATTCGTATTGAGTACCATAATAGGTTTATGATTCACTTGATTAAAAATCAACTCAAAATACTACCTAAAAGAGGCACATTCAAAGATTACAATCTTGACAAAGTATCAAAGCAAAGAAGAAATTCAAGGAAGTTACAACAAAGAAGCTAAACTACCCAAATAAAAACATATACACATAATGTCCAAATACTAAACATAGTTGTCATACAAGAACAAAATCCTAAAATAATGTGCCAAACATTACTAATCGTCGTGTTAAAAGGGAATTTAAAATGCAGGTATTTAATTTATTATGATGAAAATAAACTGCATATGTTTAGTGAGGAGTTGGAGCGTTAAAGTAAAGACATAGGTAATTAATTTACAATGATGAAAATAGACTGCACACTTTTTAGGAAAAAGTGAATGTTGGAGCATTAAATAGGGCTGATGAACATTTTATTTACTCACCCTTTTATGTAATTTAAGTATTATTGTTAAATTAGATATTTAATCAGGATTTGATTCAATGCAGTCCAAAATTCATTACTGCTTCTGAACGTGTAATTCAATGTTCAGGTTATTAAAATATTACTATTTAATATTTAATTTATTAGATGTCTTATAACATTTGATTTACAACAAAGGCAAAATCATAATCCCACTTTGAAGGCAGGAACTTCCAACGCTTAGTATAAATGATTATATGCCAATGAAAAATATAGTGAACTTCTAATATTTTTATTGTATATAATATTACTATGAGATTAGCTTAAATGGAGCAGCATGATGTTTGAGGAATCATATATTCAAACCCAATTTGTTTGAGACTAAAGCATAGTAGTAATTGTAGTATGCATCATAATGAAGGTTTTCTTTCCTTAGTAGATGCAATCGTGGTAATTATGATACTTGTCCTCCAACTCCTGCTAGACAAAGGATCTGGATGGAGTAATTTCATATTGCAACCTACAACTAATTTATACTCCCTTTGTCCCTTTACTTGTCCGCCTTTGAATTGGCACACCTATTAAGAAAACAATTATTGACATAGTGAATTTACCATTTTACCCCTATTAATTACGAAGTGGATGAATTAAAAATTTAATATTTTCAAAAGGTTCTACCTTTTTCAAAGTAATTAATTGAGGGTATAATAGGAAAAAAAATTGTCCTTTCTTGATTTGTCAAAATGGACAAGTAATTAGGGACAACTATAAAAGGAAAAATGGGCAAGTAAATAGGGACAGAGGGAGTATATACTTGCAGCTTGTTTACTTCATTACAAAATTTGCAGCTCTACTGTTAAGAAGCCTAAGAAAACATTATTCTTCTTTAGTGCATGTTATCACTTGATTCTGCAAAATGGTGCCCCAAATCATTTGCTTCCATCACTTTTTTTTTTCTTCACTTGCTGGGTAAGTTGTCTTGCTTATGAACCGAAGCAGGTAAATATGCATAAGAGGATATGTACTAGATAAAGGAAAAAATTCTTGTTCTGAGACGGTATTTCTTTTCAAGGGAACATGGATATCTCTGAAGGTTTTTTTGGAACTCAATTGTTTGAGACTTCACCAAGACTTGCTGATTTTTTATTCTCTTGATCCGTCCCGTTTTTTTTATTTTCTTATCAAGCGCATTACTATGGAATATTGGCAGTTATAGCTGTGGGATATGCCCTTGAAGCGTGGAGGATTCTAGAAGATCTAACTAACCATGTTGATCTTGTTCTGACGGAGGTGGCCATGCCATATTTGTCTGGGGTTGGTCTTTTGTCAAAGATTATGAACCATAAAACTCTCAAGAATGTTCCAGTGATTAGTAAGTATCTTTCCTACATAATTTTTTTTGTTTTTTCATATTCGGAATTTTGCTTAATATCTTGACGATATTATACTTTTAACTGCTCCACCTGATGAGTTTTTTGTGCAGTGATGTCTGCTAATGACTCCATGGGTATAGTCTTTAAGTGTTTGTCAAAGGGCGCAGTTGACTTTTTAGTGAAGCCTATTCGAAAGAATGAGCTTAAAAATCTGTGGCAGCATGTTTGGAGGAAATGCCATAGTGTAAGTTTGTGCAGTCATCTTTATTTGTAACTGGAAGTTTTGGGAATGCCCTCTTAAACCTCAGACAGTAATTCTTGGTTTGGAAGCACCTTATTTGACTCCATTTGAAACTGGAATTTTAACATGTCATTCTTTTAGACCTCTGTTCTTCATGTTGTCTTAGAAAAACATTAGAACGAACCACATATTGAGTGACCCATTATACTTTGATTTCTCGTCCTTCCCTCAGTCAAGTGGAAGCGGAAGTGAAAGTGGTATACAAACTCAAAAGTCAACGAAATCTAAAAGTGTTGAAATGCCGGGAAACAACACTGATAGCAATGATGAAGCTGAGAATGGAAGCTTTGATCTGGACGACAGGGACGGAAGTGACAATGGAAGTGGCACTCAGGTATTATTTCTTCATGGCTATAGTTTGGCATAACTCTTATATTAGTGGTCTCTTATGTTGTAGCTACTGTCCAGTATGTCCCTGTGCAGTTCCCTCTTTATTTACATGAAGGGGATACCACAGTTTCTTCTTTCTAGTTAATATCTGAAGTTGATGGGCTTGAATAATCCAAGTAAATGGAAGATAATATTTTTAGGTGTCAGACATTTTGTTGAAGTTTGGTAGTTTTCACAAATTTCTACTAATCTTGAAGGCATGGCCAATACATATATCTATTGTATTAGACAAATCGTGGCTCCAACTATCCAGCTCCTTGGTAGTTATTGCTTCTGCACAATCCTGCCCACCATGTTTTCGCAATAATTAGTTTCTCTCATTGCCACACTACTTCACCCCTTCTCCATTCAGAGCTTTTCAAATTGAATTTTCTCTTTTACCCACAAACATTCATATGTTGAAGTGCTTTTAAGCTATCAGTTAACAAATGTGATAGATAACTAACCCTGTTAATTCTCTATCCCTTTGATAAATTATAGGTAAAGTTGTCATTTTGTTCTTATGTACAAAAATGGAGAAGAGAACAAGTTGTAATGCAACTCTTCTGTTGTCATCATCCAGAAGCTCATTTCTGACTTTATCCAAAAGCCCTGAAACTCCTTTCTCTCCCATCATGAGCAGTTAGCCAGACAACAATCAAGATGGGATAATTTTAGGCAACAAACCCAGGTTAATCAGAACTTATTTTGCCAAGTTAGCAACAAGCCAACACTAGTTGTAATAACCCTGTCAATTTTAGGTTAGGAGTGAGCTGACACCAGTCAACACTTAAAATGCTTTCAGGTTGAGTTTTATATCGGTTACTTAGAAGTTATTCTGTGAAGGAGAGAACCTTGCCTTAATGGGCAAAGTTTCGAGCTATGGAAACAAGCTTCTACAGAAATGCAAGATGAGGTTGTATACAATAAATCCTTGTGATCCGCAGATCCTGCGCACCGCGGAAAGCTTTAGTGCACCGGGCTGCTCTTCACTTAGAAGTTATTCCGTGTTTGGGTAATTTTGATTTTTTTTAGTCCCTGGAAAAGAGAAAATAAGTACGGATCTATTCTTTGCGTTGTTTTGTAAATAAGTAACTTTTACGTTCCTTAATCTATCTGTTAACCAGACAGAAATGGTGGGAAGTACAGAACTTGAGATCGGAAAGTGGTGGAGAACAACGGGTTAGACCAGAGAAGATGGTGGGGATCTGGGAATCATATGGAGGGAAATTGGGGAACTTAGGTGAAAGACCAAAAAGCTCCTATTTTAATGAGATTGGCAGGAGTTTCTTAGTGAATCAAAAAGTGTGTACATTGGCAACCTATTACAACCATGTACTAGGTAAAAACTATGCAAACATATGATTCCCCTAATTCTTTTTTTCCCGAGATATGCCCTAATATGCTGTAGCTAAATAGCTTTGTAGAATGAAATGGTCAGCCAATTATGCTGACATAGTTACTGAAATCTCTGACATGATTGTTTTGTATTATGTTAATTGTTTCTGATTCTATAGAAGAGTGATCATAAATTGTTCATCAAAATAATCAGTTGAATTGAGATAATAGCTCAGACCAATAGTGATTGTGATTAATGAAATTGATTAAATCAGAAAAAAGTTGCTCAACTCATACAATATAATCCAAATCAAGCCGGTTTGTGATCTCTGAGATTCCCTTTTTGCTTGTGTGAACCTGTAGAATATCTGACAGTTACCTCCCATCTAGTTTGAGTAATTGCACTACCATTATTCTTGCTATGGAGTCTGGATTTCCTTAGACTCCCATATCCCATCCCCTCTCTTCATTTAAAACTTGACCATAAAAGGCTGAAACTATCCCCAAAGTCATGCAGGTTGAATTAGGAACATATTCATGGATGGTTCAATTTGGGACAACTAGAATTGCCTCAAAAGTTAGTAGCAAAATATGGAGAACTAAATCCCTGGTGTACAAAAATCACCTCTGAACCATATGGGGTGGGGGTATGGAGGACAATCAGGAACCTATGGTCACAAATGGAAGGAAATATGTATATTAAGGTGGGTAATGGAAACAAAACTAAATTTTGGTAAGATGGCTGGATAGACCAAACCTCTCTTAGAGAACTTTTTCCAGATTTGTTTCGAATCTGCGAGAACCCTGATGCTAGAGTGAGTGATTGTTGGACAGAACAGGGATGGGACATATCTTTAAGAAGACTACTTAATGACTGGGAGGTGGAGAGAGTGGTAGCGCTACTGGAAAAGCTAGCTGGAATGATTATACTACAACAGCATCCTGTGGAAACATAGTAAGGATGGAGTCTTCTCAGTCAACAATGCCTACAAAAGAGGACTACTGGGGATGACAGGGGCCCCAAAATATAATTGGAACTACTTTTGGAAGAGTGACATTCCTACAAAAGTAAAGTGTTTCACCTGGTTAGTGATAAAGAGAGCATGTTTAACAGAAGAAGTTCTACAAAAGAAAGGCAGACACCTGGTCCCTAGGTGATTTTTGTGCAACTTGACAGGGGAAACAAATAACCATCTCTTCCTGCATTGTAAGTTACTGCTCAAATTTGGAACTTGTTTCTCAACATCACAAGCATGAACTGGACAATGCCAGAACATACATCAGATCTGTTGAGCTGCTGGATTAGGAGGGGAAAAAGTAAGAGTCAAAAGAGATGGTGGAAGCTAATACCATCATGTGTATGGTGGTCAGTCTGGAAAGAAAGAAATGGAAAATGTTTTGAAGATAGATCCAATTCCATCCACAAAGTTAAATGGAATTGTATAGTATCTCTACTTTTTTTGGTGTAAACAACTTTGTATAGATGATATAGACCAGATTATAGATTTGATAGGAAATCTGTAATTATCCCTTTTTGGAGGTAGCCAGCATTAGGGTATGCTGAAGAATTCAACCTTACCAGTTTCAACAAAAAAGGAATTGCCTCAAAAGTTTTGGTCAATTTGGGCACCTAATATAACCCATATTGATTCATAAGAAAACACTGTAAAAAATAGAAATAATATGTACTTGGTTAGTTAGGAATACTTTTGTCTCTTAAGTGTTCACGCACACTCTCTATAAACAAAAAACAAAACTTGGCTTTGTGGGTGTATCTCTCTCTTCAAACTCACTCTCTTTATAATTATGTTGACTCGGGTGGGTTGGTTATCATGACCCATTGTTTAGACCAAAGGACCCACTTATCTCGACTCAAGTGAACTTCCTGCATGGGGCATGCACCATTCAGTCGCTCAATATGTTTTAGCCCACCCATATTTAGTTCTACCTTCATATTTATATTTTGCATAATTGTTGGCAGCAGAAACTGAATAGCTAGCTCATGTCTGTGGATTTGTGTCTTAAGTTATTGTAGAAAACTCAGGAATCATAAACTCCCAACATCTTGATCCATATTCTTATGCTAGGTTGCAGATAAGGGCTTGCAGCAACATTCTTCCATTATAAATCATCTTATTTCTTTTTTGGCAGAGTTCATGGTCTAAAAGGGCCATTGAAGTCGACAGCCCCCAACCCATGTCACCATGGAATGAATTGGCAGATCCCCCTGATAGCACTTGTGCCCAGGTTATCCATTCAAGGCCAGAAGCACTTAGTGCTACCTGGGTGCCTGCAAATGCCACCATAAAATGCCTCAATGAGAACGATGAACTGGGTAGGTGGCTCTTCCACGCCCCATGGATAACAAAACATCTTAGATCAATTTTTTTTCTATTCTGTTTACTTTTGTTATTGTGTTATTATATAATTTGTTATATTCATGATGTGGTTTACATCTCAGGAAATGCTAGAATGGGTAAAGATTTGAACATGGGTGTCACTAATGTTCCAGAGCTTGAAGGCCTATCAGGTAAAGTAATGGATGGTTTAGCAGCTTCTATTAAGGACAAACATTTGGAGTTAGATCCCAAGGATAATGAGAATATGGGTAGTAACCTAAAGCTGAACAAGGAAACACGGGAAGATGACCTGAAGGACAAGGATGTTGGTTATATGGGTGACATAACCAACACATGTACGCCTCAAGTAGAAAGTATGGCCAATGAAGTTCCTAATGATCCTTCCAAGATCACAAACATAAAAGAAATTGCCGACTATGACAGTAAAGACATGCCTTCACTTGAACTTAGTTTGAAGCAGCTTCGAGATGTTGGAGAGAATGGGACTGGTGTTCAAGAGCGAAATATACTCAGGCATTCAGATCTGTCAGCATTCTCTAGGCATGTGTTTCATCTGTCACTAAAACTCAACAACCTGAGTAAAGAAGCTACAGTTGCTAATTGATTGTCATCACATGCAGGTATAATGCTGCTTCAACTGCTAATCAGGCTCCAACTGGAAACGTGGGCAGCTGTTCACCAGTTAATAATAGTTCAGAAGTTGCAAAAGCAGAATCAATTCATAACTTGCGATCCAAGTCAAACAGTACCCCTAATCAGCGCTCAAATGGAAGTAGTAACAACAATGACATGGGCTCCTCGACAAATAATTTCTTCAGCAAACCAGACACATTAACTGACAAGCCAATAAACAAACCTGCAGTCAATGCCCATCCCTGTTCTGCATTTCAACCAGTGCAACATGGACATAATTCTTCTCTTCAAGCTATGGTTCCAGGAACACAAAATACTGCAAAGGCAGCCGTGGGCCAAGCAAGAGCAATGCACCAGAAGTTCCAAGTTCAGCACCACCATCATCACTACCATCACCATCACCACCATGTGCTTAACTTGCAGCAGCGACAACAGCTGCTTAACAATGATGATTCGTCTTTGCGAAATGCTGTTGAAGCTGCTCCAGATTGCGGAACATCTGACATGGTAGGTACTCCTGTTGAAGGAAATGCTGCTAATTATGGAAGTGCATCAGGAAGTAACAATGGAAGCAATGGGCAAAATGGAAGCAGTGGCCAAAATGGGAGTAGCACTGCTGTAGTTGCTGAAGGAACAAATTTGGTTGCTGAAAATGAAACTGGTGAAAAATGTGAAATTGGCAGTGGGAGTGGGAGTGGAAGTGCAAGCAGAAGTGGTGATCACTCGGCTCAAAGAGAGGCTGCTTTGATTAAATTCCGACAAAAGAGGAAGGAGAGATGCTTTGAGAAGAAGGTAATTGTTATGGTTGCAGTACTGTTGAAATTTATTTTAGTTACTGCAGTAGTTTCTACAATAATTAGTTGTCTAGGTTTAGGATGGATTTGAAATTTGAATTTTTATTAGGTTGTTTTAGTTGTTGAGATATTTTAACTCTTTGAATTGCAGGTTTTCTACATATTATGTGCTCAAATTGGCTATTTAAATCCCTTTTATGCTTAATAACAAAAAGATTGAGAGACATTTACAACCCTTTTCTGCTGCACCATAATTCTGTAGTTTGTTGAGATCCCACTTCAACCTTCTTTTATGCCGTTCAGCATACCAATTCCCTTGTCTTCTTCCTTTTTCCTTTATCCTTTTTATTATAGTATATTTTTGCATACAATAACTTGCACATGAAGTCAATGATGCAACTTTGCCTGCTACATCTCATCAGCAAAATTAAGAGTTCTTTGCAGTCCAAACTTTGATTCACAAAATTTAGCTTTTGTTGGGTTTAAAGCTATCGAACATCAATAGATGGGAGAGGAGCAAACCTTATCTGAATTTTCTTCCCTTGTATTTTAGGTCCGGTACCAGAGTAGAAAGAGACTCGCAGAACAGAGGCCACGCATGCGAGGGCAATTTGTGCGTCAAGATGCAGACAAAAGTAAAAGCAACAATACAAATTCCTGACCCCTACCGTTTGAATTGGATGGTTGATGTCAAATGAGTTCAAGAAGCTTTAGCTTTGATCGCCTAGGTAGGGAGGAAGCAGTTCGGTAAAACAGCTAAATTTATTTAGTTGAAGCATTGCTGTCTAGTAATAATTGCTTATTGGAGATCATATTAATTGGGGAGTCCTATGAAGACGTCTTTGTTATATAGTCAGTTTGAAGATACTTATTTTGAACTTCTAGATGTTGGGATACCCTAATAAAATTCTTCAGTATGTTGTGTTTTCTGGAGGTGCTTAAAACTGTTCTTCCAAAGTCTCTCATGTAACACTTGTTACATTTTCATACTATTATCATCCATATCTCATATTCACTCCAGGGAGTTTAGTTCTCTGATATAGTTTACGTCTGTCCTAAAATTTCTGAAGGGAACCCCAACAGAACTGTACTATCTTCACTTCCCATGCCACACCTGTGTCAGAATCTTCTAAAATACACTACTTTTGGAGAATCCGACACGCATACATTTTTGAAGAGTTCGAGCAACATAGCCTCCCAGTGTATCTTGATGGCTTTCCAAGTGCAGGTCCCAGAACATTGCCAATCTCCTCACATTTATCAATCACTTCTTCTGAACCCGTTCTTTGCTCTCAAAGACAACCCCAAATAGGTTATAGACAGAGAGTTGGCTAGCACCTACCTACATGTTGGGAACCTCACCTCACTAACAGGGAGTATCAGGCTTTTATCCCAATGTAAAAAACTAACTTCAAAAACTGTGAGAAGGGGTCTAATAATCCTTGCTCCAAGTTGATATTACAAAAAAATTGGAGTATCACCTGTTTAAACAATTTTGAAAATCTCCATTCTTGAAAACATCACACTTCTATCTTACTTTCCATTTTCTCTATTTGGTAAGTAAAATAGAGAATATGGTCTGCAATCCCCTTTGATCTAGCGTTTGGCCATAGATTTTCAAATATTTTTGACAAATATTATTTGAGTGAAAATTTGGGTGAAATTTCACCATGTGTTTGGCCATAGTATTTGAAAATCATATTTCACTTTTTTAGAAAAAATATGATTATACCTAAGTTTTAAAAACTATCAAAACTAACCATAAGTTTGTATTACAAGTCAATTGGATCTTCGTTACAACATATAACAAGTAAACACTGGAGCAATGTGGTAGTTTAGAGTGAGTGCAACAAGCATCTTTCTATACATCCTGAAGTAGACAAAGCACATGACTTTGTTATCCCGAGCCGATTGTTCATCATTTTCATCAACAACCATATCATCTCTGTCATATTCATTGAATATTTCATCACTACTTTGGTGTTCACGTAAAAAATTATGTAGTACAGTGCAAACAATAACTATAGAAGGTGTTTTCGTAAAAAATAAAAGTTTGGTGTAGAATTTTAATTTTTAAAAGATCCCAAATAATGAGATTTGGCCCAAATACCAAAAAATACTAGTAGTTAGGAATTTGGATTATTTGCCAAAAATATTTGTCAAATAATGGCAAATTGTATGGACAAACAATATATTGCCAAAAATTTCTCAAATTTTACTTGGGAAATCTATGGCCAAACAGGTAGAGGGGTAAATAGTAGTTTTCCAAATTTTCACTTTTTCATAATTTTAATATTATTTCTATTATATGAGACCATTAATTAAATCTTTACTATTTGTAATTATTTTCTAACGTAATATAACATTTAAAAATAAATTATTGACAATATGCTGCTTCCATTTCGAATTAGCAATTTTTCTAATTTATTTTCTTATAAATTTTCGTCACTTTAAATATGTAATTTAAAATTATAATTATTTTTCACTATGAAGAATGCACAAAAGTTACTCTATTTCAATATGAGACAATCAACTACAACCCAATTCTCTATTTTGCTCTCTAAAAAAGGAATCTTCTTCTCTCTTCTTAATATTATATTATTATTTCTATTTCATTTTAATTTCTTATTTCATAATATTAATTCTTTCTTCTTGTTTCAGATAATCACCCTATATAATCTTCATGTAATATAAATTTTAATCTTTTCAAATTCTTTGTTTAATATAAAATTATATTTTATTCTAAATAACATAAATTGCAAGCAAGTATTATATATTACACATATTGATGGACAATTCAAATAAACGTGAAATCATCAATGAAATACAATTAAATAAATACTCGATTTTCAAGATTATTAATTTGCTCCCATAAATGCTCTATTAATGCATTATGGAGTTCAAAATGAACATTTTTGTTCTTAATTATTATGTTGTATATTGTTTTTTTTTTTAATTTTAAAATTCATCTTTATTATTTAAATTTCGTGCATTCTTCCTAGTAAATAATAATAATAATTTTAAATTATATATTTAAGCGATGAATTTTTTTTTAAAAAAAAATATTATTAATTCGGGATGAAAGTAGTTTATATTAAATACTAATATATATTTTTTAAATGTTATATTACATTGAAAAAGAATTACGAATATTAGAGATTTAATTAATGGTCTTATATGATATATAATATGTTAATTATAAATATTATATAATAGAAAGGATTAATAGTAGCTCTCCAAATTTGGAGACTACTATTCACCTATCTATAAATGGAGAACAAAAAGTAAAACAAAGGGTGGTATGTGAGCCCATTCTCTATTTACTCTCTAAATATAGAGAATAGATTAAATAGAGGTGAATTGGAAATGGTCTTAAAGGGTCTTCTTTCGGGGTAGGACAAAAAGCAAACCTCCATGTCTCTATTTAGAATAGATATCATCTCCGACTCCTCTCTATATTATTTTCTATTCTCTATATTTGGAGAGTAAATATAGAATGAGTTCTCCAATTATCACTCTCTACTCTCCAATTATAGAGAGGTTAAAACTACTATTCAATACTCTTTGTTTCACTCTTTGATAATTATGTTATTATTTCTATTATATAATATTTGTAATTAACATATTATAAATTATATAGACCATTAATTAAATCTCTAATATTCATAATTCTTTTTTAACGTAATATAACATTTTAAAAAATATATTCTTTAATATATACTACTTTCATTCTTAATGAATAATATTTTTTTTTAATTTTGTCACTTTCAGTGATGTAATTTAAAATTATTATTATTATTCATTACGAAGAATATGCATACAACGCACGTGTTTAAGAACTAGTAGATAAATAGCGAAAAAGAAAAGACAACACTTAAAAAGGCAACCAAAGAGGAATATGGAAAAAATCAAAAGGAATATATACAATATCTAATCCAAAACCAACGCAAAATACACAAAAGAGCTAAAAGAAAAAGACAACACAAAAGAAGGCAACCACAGAGGGTAATGGAGAGGCAACACTAAATAGCATACTAGATACATATATCTAAAAAATCAGATACATGTATGCGTGGTATAAATATATAGGGAGAGAGGTGAGCGAGAGAAGAGAGAGATGGGTAAGAGAGTACATGTATTTCATGTACATGCAAATCCACTTATATAGATACATTGTATTTGAAATAAATTATAAATGGATTTAAATTTGGCATGAATGGTAATTTCGAAACTTCACGAAAAGACATGTAATTAGATCCTAAACTAGTGGAATTTGTGTTGTTTATCCAAATAAAAATTTATTTTTAAAATAGTGGACAAGTGAAAGTAAATTGAGGATTCTCTATTTTGTTTAAAACCCAATCTACACTTGGTAAATTAATTACTAGGTACGTACCTCCATCCAATATGTGTTTATCAGTTTCAGTACACCTGTGGAGAGACTTCATTAATTGTTTCCTATGAAAACACAGCAAACTCTTTATTAGTTAGGAGTAATATAATAAGAGTCGTGACAATACCTTCTCTTTTGTGTATGAATATGAATACACCACTTCTTTTTATAACAAACAATTTGTCCATTGTGAAAGGACAACATTCATGGATTCAAAAAGATAAGAGCACACAACCCAATATATTATTCAAGGACAACTTTATATTGTGCCTTGTAAAACCATTTATGAGTCAAGTAAGTAAAACTCCAAGGATTGTGGTGAAATGATAACTACTGCTCACTCTTAATTAGAGTGTTATAGAGCATTTTATCCTTAATGTGAAACTTTCCGACGTGAATTCAAATTTAATCAGACTTCAATGTGAATACAACACTAACAGGAATTAAAAAAAAAAGTAAAACCCCAAGGGGAGTTGGGAGTTATCTCGTCTCTTCTATGCATTATTATTATATCATTGTATTTTTTTCCTTTTTTTTCTTAGGAAAATGTGTAGTAGTTATTATTGGATTAATTACTTAGTCAAGATCACAAACGTATCCAAAAGAATAGGGGACCAAAGTAGTATCACATGACCAAGCATTCACCTAATTTTTAACTATCCTTATTCTTTCCTAATGTATTATATATTATTTATATTGTATTGTATTATATTATTTTTTATGAATATAATGTTTATATAATGTAATGTTTCACATCGTTTCATAATGTCACACATCAGTAATTTGAAAAATAAATGTATAACATTACAAAGAAAAATGTAGTACGAGGTAAAATTATTTTTAAAAAAGATAGGAGAATTGTAAAAATTAGGATTATTATACAAGTAAGGATAATATGAAAAAGATAAATAAATAAATAAGAACACGATCACACTAAGTCAATTGTTACCTGAAATGACGCTTTCTATTGTAACATAACAACTGTCATAACAACTCGATGCAATAAAATTTAAGTTAACACTTAAATCAAACATCCCATTTAAAGTAATAATATCATACAATACTATAGGTAACAACTAACAACCATCAAACGAGTGGTTAGCGAAATGCCGTTCACCCTTTTTATCCTTAAAAATAATTTTACAGTCAAAATTATCATTTAATTATTTTTATAAATTCAAAACTTTTAAGTCAAATAAATTTTGATTATTAGATCTTTTCTTATTTTGACTAACAAAAAATCCTAAAATTTTGGACTTTAAAATTAATTAAAAATTATATGTTATATAAATCATTGTCTTATTAATTATGGAATATAACTATAATACCTTTCATGTTTATCTTGTGTCTCCAATTACTTGTCCACTTTTGAACTCGCACACTTATTAAGAAAAAAATGATTAACATGGTGAGTTTACCATTTTACCCTTATTAATTATGAAGTGGATAAATTAAAAACTTAAGATTTTCAAAAAGTTCTACATTTTTCAAAGTAATTAATTGAGGGTATAATAGGTTAAAAAATTATCCTTTCTTGATATGTCAAAATGGACTAGTAATTAGGGACTACTAAAAAAAGGAAAAGTGGGAAATAATTAGGGGTAGAGGGAGTAATATTTAGCATTTTGAAATTCTCATTTTTCAATTCCTACATTTCACAAATCTTTCCAATTACGGTTTAGTACCTTAAATTGTGGGTTTCTCTGAATAGGTAAATATATACTTTGTATGTTTTTTCGGTTGGGTAAGTGTGTTCTAACTTGATTGTTAGACACTCCAACATTTTAGGCTTTTGGCCATCCCGGTAAAGTGTAGCCTAAACTAGCAAAAAGTGTGGCCTTTGATAAAAGACCACACTTTTTGACTTTAAGCAACGCTTTTTAGGGGGTGGCCTAAAGAAGTGTAACCTTTGACATTAGATCACACTTTTGAACTGTCGCCAAAGCAGCAACACTTAAAAAGCGTGACCAAAGATATATAAAGGCCACGCTTTGTAGTATTTAATTAGCAACACTTTTATCTGATTATACTACACTTAAAAGTGTGACCTTTGCGTTGTTATTGGTTACACTTTAAAAGTGTAGCCTTTTATATCTCATCTACAACAACACTTATAAAGTGTAACTTTTCTTATGTACAAGATAAAATTTATAAACAATAAGTCACACTTTTGAAGTGTTGCAATGCTGTGTAGAATTTTTGTAGCCACAAATTTTCATTTTTAAGAATAATAATTTTAGTTTGCATATAATCAATAATCACAATTAAACATATAAGTGATCTAAAGCACAAATTAGCTTATAAATAATTCGAAAGTAAATATTTCAAATAAACTTCGAGAAACATGTCTTGTACAACCATACATAGAAAGCAGTTGCTTAAAGATCTCTACTAGCAATACATTCCACAAAACCAAATGTGTTCAAACAACATTTATGATAATAGTATAAAAACTCTTTATCGTTCACTACAATAGATCGAGTTTAATTCTGTCCTCTATTCATCAAATTCTATCAGCGGCATTTTCCTGCGCATTCAAAATTAAATTATAAGTTAGAGAATCATGTATTTCATATGCTCACTAGTCATTGTTCAATTCCCAGCCCCTTCACAGTTAAATGATCCCCAAACATGTACAAAAACTATAAAATCTGGGAGAAAATAGTAGGGCATGTATTCCAAGACTGTCACAGTTGAATGAATGCCAAACGCCCCCGGTAGAAATACCAACAATGACCTTAAGGCAGGGACAAGGGGGGCTGAACAAAAAAAATGAGGACGATAAATGGAGGGAGGTAAGAGGAAAATCTGCAGCAAGAAGTGTGCAGAGACCTTTGTTATTGCCTGGTGTTAATAGTGTGAATGATTTCAATGTGCTAGATGATCAGGGAATAGGGAAATGTAGCTATTCTAGGGTGGTGATCGCTGCAACTCCGCAATCGTTACCTACATGAAACTAGTTACAAGGAATATTAGGGGGCTGAATAAAGTCTACAAGCAACAAGAGGTTCGAAATTTGATCACTACAAATAATGTTAGTATTTTAGTACTGATAGAATATAAAATAAATGAGCAACATGTAAGCAAAGTTATGAGGAAGATTGCGCCTGGATGGTCATGGCTGGACAACTACGATTATAGTGACAGGGGAAGAATATAGGTGATATGGAATCCAGCCTACACTCATATTAGCACTCATATTAGCTTGGAATCTATGTCTGCACAATTCATACACACTACAGTTCAAATAAATCTGGGAGAAAACCGTAGGCAAACAGTTAAATGACCCCAAACATGTACAAAGAAGACCTAAATATGAATGATAAAATCTGGAAGAAAATAGTAGGCAAACATACAAATGCATCACAAACATGTACAAAGCAGAACCATATGTAATAAGAACCATGCATCACAAACATGTAATAAGTTCATCAACAGTAGATCAACTCACTGTGTCACATTTTATCAGAGAAGGGCAATGGAATGAAACTTTGGTAAGGCAACATGCCCCACCATTGCTAATTTCCTTTACTCTTAACACCAAATTTCAATTGCAAGAAGGAGAGAATTGTTACTTTTGGAAGAGAACCTGCAAATTGTTCTTGTTGTAGTAGACTTGGAACTGATTCCATTGATCTGGGCACTTTGCCAGTCATATATGGAAAATCTTTTCAGGTTCCCTGGGCATTACTCATAGACACATTCCTCTAAGACTTAAATAATAAAGACTGTGATTCACAAAATCAGACCTGTTAGTGACATGCTATAATACAAAACTAGAAAACCAATTCAAACCCGAAATATATAGGTCATGTCCTTTTTTTTTCAATAACAAGTTCACAGATCTTCTTTTCACATCTTCTCTTATTTTACCTTACTCTAATTCAATGTTTATCTCAAACTCACACTATTAATTCAAGACTCCAAAAAAAAAAATCACTTGAAGCTTTATAACAGAGAGTCCAAAATATTATCATCAGAATAAACTGATCTTTCAAGAGAATAAATCAGTCGCTCAACAAGTTTCATTAATTTAAAGTAACTGTGAGTTAGAATTGTTAGGTATACACAATCCTATTCCAACATTAATTATTATATCACTACAGAGGACAACTAGAATCATTACACAGCCATACAAGGAAAAAGAAAAATCAATAATGCAAGGCATGGTAGTAAATCAGAAACAGAGATCCTCGTTCTTCTAGAGTGATGCAATATGCCTACCAATCTTATCATCTCATATACAGGACAAGTAAACTGTCTCAAGAAAGAAGGCAATCAAAACTGAAAAATCTCAAAAAAAATAGGTGAAGAAAACACATTGGACAACTTCCAGAAGAACATCAATCAAGTCAACAATAAGAGGAGATACACAAGCAATAAAATGGCAACTACCTTAGATATCGATAACAATATGCAGACTATTAACAGAGAATGTGAAATACAAAATACCTTTTAAAGAACCGAATCATGAGCTGACCCTGAAGAATGTGGAAGATTTGTGCCTCTTAATGCTTGTGCGCTACTTGCATCAACAGGTGAAGCAAGGTTAGATCCAATACACCCTGGTATATCTTGAAAATTCAATATAGGGTTGTTTTGCAGCAATTGAGTGAATAAATGTCACATTATTCTCTCAATTCTTCCTTTAGAGAAGTGATTTCATTGGCATGCTTTTATTTTAGATTGTTAATTTCCTTATCTTTCTTCAAAGAACTTGTTGTCACTAATCTACCGTAGCATGTAAGTCGACCAGGCTGCTCCTTTCCAAACACTTCCCTAAATGCATCATCATCTGTTTCTCCATAATTTTAGCGATTCTAGAGTTCATGGCAGACGGATGCACTCCTAGGAGGGTTACCACATTGTGATAGAGTTAGGATTTTTAATAAGGAAGTTCAAAATATGAGGAAATAAACATACGAACTAACCGAAAGGGGTTCGATATGTACCAAATATATATCATATATATATATATATATATATATATATATATATATATATATATATATATACATAAAAAATATTTTAACCATATATAAATAATAATATTTTCCGCCAAAGAGGGTTCGGATGAACCCCTAACAATATGTTGTCTCTGCCCCTGACTGCACGGTTGGGCCATTGTGCAACATCCTTGTCCATTTGTTGACATTATATGCCTCTTTTACTCACATAATTAGTTGGTGTGTATATTTCCTCATAACTCTAGTAACCTCTTATTCTTCATTCACTCATTATTCTGCCTCATTATAACTTGTAACTCATGTAACATATAGGTCATTCACTTACCCTAGTAACTACTTCATTATCTTCCTATTCTTTACAAGGAAGATTTTCGCCCCTTAAATAGTGATGATTTTCCTTTGGGTTGAGAACAAGAAGAGATATACAAGAAAATATAAAGTAAAAAAAATGAGGAGTACTATATATATTGTGTTTCTATATTGAGATTAGTGTAGTGAAAGAGCGAGTTGTACAAAAAAATATTCTAAGTCTTCAACTATATTCACTATATAAAAGAGAATGTTTATATGTTAAAGAAAGGTGTGCCTTATGTGGAGCTTTGGACTCTTCAACTAATCCGGAGTTGTTTGAGTTGTACGAGGTTGTTGGGTTGTTATATCTTGGAGGGGACAAGTCAAGAGTATTACTGTTAGATCGGTGTAGATTATGCCGCAGTGGGCTTGAATCTCCTTAAAGAGAGACAGATATTTGTGCTTCATCCTACGATTATTTATTCAATTTTTGTCATTTTATTTTCAACGGTAATTTATTATATTTGTAGTATAACCAACATTTTTAAGAAGATTCATATTGTTGTTAAGTTTGAAAAGGTGTGGATATCAAGATAGAAGATGTCAACATCAAACTGTTTGTAACATCTCACAAATTGAAATACTAGGAAGAAGTTAAGAATTGGAAATAGCCATTTTTGGAAAGAATATAAAAAAAACTAGAAATTTGTCAAATATGTTATGTTGAGTTTTTGGTGAACTTCAAACAACCATAACTCCTAGCTCAGGATGAGTTAGGTGGGGTTATAGGTATCGTAGGAAATCTCTTGGAATAATTTTTCCAAAGCCGCTGAGTTTGCATGATTCTGAGTTTGTATGAGTGAGTTATGCCCATTGGAAGTTGGACTGTTCAAATAAGTAAAATCCAATCCGAATTTTGGAAGGGTATTTTTTTAGTCTTTTTCTTACCCTATTATTTTAATTCATTTTTAGGAGTTTAATACGGGTCAAATTAGATTTTATTCAGTTTAGAAAAGTTGAAGTTCACGCTAGGGCTTGGAGAAAAGGGAAAATAGGAGAAAGGGGAAGAAAAATCAAGAATCGTCGAGAACGTTCGAGTTTGGTTGTGGATTACGCCAAGGATTCAATCCTACGAGGTATGTGAGATCACATAGCATTGAGTTAGTTCACCCACGCACCAAACATGATTCAATTCAGCAAATTTATATTGATTTGAAAGTAAATCCGATGAGTTCTTGATGAAATTCGTTTGAAATCTTGTGGGTTCTAGTTGTTGAAGTTTCTTGAGATTGATTCATGTATTTAGGTGTGAATTCGACTTGAATATTTCATATATTGGGGGTTTAGTCGATTCTAAGTATTTGGGGAAAGAACCATTAGATTTTAGAGAGTTTAGAGTTGAAAAACGAAGGAGAAATTTCGTCAAAACCTGGGGAAAGGGGCTAGGGCGACGCGGCTCTCAGCGCGCCCCAAAACAGTTTCTGAAAAATGACCTCTGGTGTGTCGCGCCAGCCAGAGCGCCCCAAGTCATTCTTTGAAGTTTCAGGGCTAGTTCCCCGCGCCTCTCAGAGCGCCAGGGACGCCAGTTCACCCACTTTTCCCCTCTTCTCTCTGTACTAGTTCCTTAGCAACGTACCTATGTTTTCTAGTTGATTCCAACACTCTAAGGTACATTTAAACATCATGTGATCATGAACCTTGAATCCATAATTCAATTCAAGAAAAGTTAAGAGTCAAGTCTAGAAGTTAAGAAGTAAGTCAGAAGAAGTTTATAAAGTTTTCAAAAGTCTTTCACAAACGTTTTAACTTTGTTTTAAAACTTAAGTTTCGAGTTAATCAAAGAGTAAAGAGTTGAGTTCATTTCTCCAAAAGTTAAAAGGAACTAAGTATTCCCAAGAGTTTAAATTATTTTCACATTTGAACAAGAAAGGGAAACACCGATTTCCAAGATGAGCTTTAAGCGAAGTTTTGAGTAATTATCTCAAACCAAAGAGAGAAGTTTTGTTTTAAAACATATGAGCTAAGTATATTTTTGAGAGTACTATTGAGCACCGATATGGGGACTCGAGTTCATATTAACTCAAGTCTCCATAAACCATGTAGCCATCATGGGTAGTAAAGTATCATACTTTTTAGATGACTCCTTAGTGCTTTTTAGCATAGACTAGTTGATCTATTTAGTTAAGGCGTTATATATGACGACAAAGTATATGACAGTTCTGGCAGCATGGGCAAGACGTTGTATCACCACTTAGGCTCATAGTAGTGGTTTTCGGTTAGAGAAACTCCCACAGAAACTATATTACTTTATTATAAGAGTACAATTGAGTTTGTTGTTGCATTTCTTTAATGAACTAAGTTGCTTTCTACTGTTTTAAAAGCTTTCTGTCTATTGCATGTGTTTTACTGCTTTATATTGAGTTAAGTTATTCAGGAGTTGAGTAAAGCCAAGGTAAATGTTCCTTTTAGATTCTTTTCAAGCCTATGTTATATTTAGCATTCCAACTCGCATACTCGTACATTCAATGTACTGATGCCAGTTGGCCTGCATCGTCTTATGATGGTAACCAGGATCAGCATACAGCGCCTCGTTGATCCAGTTGAGCACTCAGAGTCTGTTGGTGAGCCTCCTTGCTTTTCGAAGGGCTCTTTTTTACATTGTTTTCTAGTTTTCAGTTGTTAGGATGATCTGGGGTCCTATCCCGACATCCCTCTTTGTTTTAGAGGCTTCATAGACAGATAGTTATAGTTCTTTAGTCTTATTCATTTTAGTTGTAAACGTTTAAGACTTGAGTTGTCATTTTGGCAAAGTTATTATCTCTTAAATTATTGCATGAGTGACATTCTTATGTTAAGTCTTCCGCTGAGTAAGTAAGCCAGGCCAAGGGTTCGCTTGGGTCCAGCAATGGTTCTCGAGTGTTGGCCACGTTCAGGGTGTAGGCCTGGGGCGTGACAAACTTGGTATCAGAGACCAGAGTTCAAGAGTCCTAGGAAGTCTATAAAGTCATGTATGTAGAGTCCTAGTTATCGGTGTGAAGTGCGCCACATCTATAATTAGGAGGCTGCAACACTTATGAAATTGTCTCACTTCTTTCACACTCATTTCGTGCGTTAGAGTCTGATCTCTAAAAAGTTTATTTCAAATTCGTGCTTGAGCGTGTTTTTCAGTTAATCATGCCTCTACGGAGAGTTGTCAAAGGTCGTCCTACTAGGCGTAATATTGAGGAGCAAGGGGTACCCAATGCACCTGAAGTGCAACCCCAAGGGGAAGTCACTAATGCTGAGATCAGGAAAGCAATAAGGATGCTAAGTCAAGATGTGACTAATCAGGTTGGGCAACAAAGAAGAGCTCAACAAGAAGAGGCTGAAACTTCGAGGATTCGTGAGTTCTTAAGGATGAACCCTCCAAGTTTCACTGGTTCAAGCACTAATGAGGACCACAGAACTTTATTGAGGAGCAACAAAAGGTATTTGATGCTATGCACGTTGCTGATACTGAGCGAGTTGAACTAGTTGTATATCAACTGAATAATGTTGCTTGGTTTGACCAATGGAAGAAGAACCGAGCTAAAGATGCACCACCTACGAGTTGGGCTTGTTTTGAGGAGGCCTTCTTAGGGCGTTTCTTCCCCCGAGAACAGAAAGAGGCTAAGGTACGAGAGTTCCTCACACTTAAGCAAGATTCTTTGAGCATTCATTAGTATGGGTTGAAGTTCATCCAACTATCCTGTTATGCTCCAGAGATAGTTGTGGATATGAGGAGTAAAATGAGTATGTTTGTTGCTGGGTTGTCCCGTCTGTCAAGTAAAGAGGACAGGGCAGAGAGGCTAATTGGGGACATGGATATATCGAGGTTAATGGTATATGTGCAACAGGTTGAGGTAGAGAAGTTGAGGGATAGGGAGGAGTTTAAAAACAAGAAGGCTAAAACAGGGAATGAGTCCGGGCAGTAGAAAAGTAATGTGAACCGTTCGTCCTTTCAACAAAAGCAAAAGGGACCTGCTCCATCATCTGCTAGTGCACCTACACCTAGAAACAAAGGTGAGTATAATAGTCATAATTTACAGAACTTCAAAGCTAGACCTGCGCAGTCTCAGGATAGTGTGGCGCAAGGAGGTAACTGGGCTCCGGTATGTGCTAAGTGTGGTAGAACCCACCCGGGTAAGTGTCGCGATGGTTCCACAGGTTGTTTCAAGTGTGGACAAGAGGGTCACTTCATGAAAGAGTGCCCCAAGAACCGGCAAGGTAATATGAATCAGGGTAATAGAGCCCAATGTTCATCAGTTGCTCCACCAAACAGGGCTGCACCTAGAAGAGCTACTTCCGATACTGGCGGAGGAGCAAACCGCCTCTATACGATCACTAGTCATCAAGAGCAAGAGAACTCTCCAGATAGTGTCACTGGTATGATCAAAGTATTTTCTCTTGATGTTTATGCTTTGCTAGACCCAAGAGCAAGTTTATATTTTATGACCCCTTATGTTGCAAATAATTTTGATGTTCTTCCTGAGAAACTTTGTGAACCCTTCTGTGTTTCTACACCTGTTGGGGAGTCTATTCTAGCGAAGCGAGTATATCGTGATTGTGTCATTTCCATCAATCACAAGAACACCATGGCTGATTTAGTTGAGTTAGACATGGTGTATTTTGATGTCATTCTAGGTATGGACTGACTTCATGCCTGTTATGCATCAATACATTGTAGAACTCGAGTTGTCAAGTCCCAGATTCCTGATGAGCCAGTCATAGGGTGGAGTAGTAGTTCAATAGTGCCTAAGGGTCGTTTCATTTCATACCTTAAGGGGAGAAAGTTAGTTTCTAAGGGTTGTGTTTATCACTTAGTCCCAGTTAATGACTCTAGTGTTCAGATACCTCTCATTCTGTCTGTTCCAATAGTAAAAGAGTTTCCAGAAGTCTTTCCAGATGATCTACTCGGAGTCCTTCCTGAGCGAGAAATAGACTTCGGCATAGACATTCTTCCTGATACTCGTCCTATCTCGATTCCGCCATATAGAATGGCACCAGCAGAGTTGAAAGAGCTTAAAGAATAGTTGAAAGATCTCTTTGATAAGGGTTTCATTCAACCAAGTGTCTCACCTTGGAACGCTCCAGTCTTATTTGTGAGAAAGAAAGATGGTTCCCTTAGAATCTGTATAGATTACTGTCAATTGAACAAAGTTACCATCAAGAACAAGTATCCTCTTTCGAGAATTGATGATCTTTTCGATCAGCTTCAGGGTGCTTCTTGTTTTTCTAAGATAGACCTCAAATCTGGCTACCATCAGTTGAAAGTAAGGGAGTGTGATATTCCCAAGACAACATTCAAGATCCGTTATGGTCATTATGAGCTTGTAGTCATGTCGTTTGGTTTAACTAATACGCCAGCAGCATTCATGGACCTTATGAATAGAGTATTCAAGCGTTATTTAGATGTGTTTGCTATCATTTTCATTGATGATATTCTAATCTATTCGAGAAATGAGGAAGATCATGCTAGCCATCTCAGAATAGTTCTTCAGACTTTGAAAGATACGGAGTTATATGCTAAATTCTCGAAATGTGAGTTTTGGCTTGAGTCTGTGACCTTTTTGGGCCACATAGTTTTCGGTGATGGAATTAGAGTTGATACCCAGAAAATAGAGGCAGTGCAGAATTTGACTAGACCCACATCTCCAACTGATATTAGGAGTTTCTTGGATTTGGCTAGCTATTATAGAAGGTTCGTAGAGGGGTTCACATCTATTTCATCCCCTTTGACCAAATTAACTCAGAAAACAGTGAAATTTCAATGGTTTAAAGCTTGTGAGAAAAGCTTTCAGGAATTGAAAAAGAGGTTGACTACTGCCCCAGTTTTGACCTTACCAGAAGGAACGCAAGGCTTTGTTGTCTATTGTGTTACGTCCAGAGTGGGTTTGGGTTGTGTATTAATGCAGAATGGCAAAGTTATAGCTTATGCTTCCAGACAGTTGAAAGTTCATGAGAAGAACTACCCAACCCATTGCTTAGAGTTGGCTGTTGTAGTATTTGCTTTAAAGATATGGCGTCATTATTTGTATGGTGTTCATGTTGATGTATTCACTGATCACAAGAGCCTTCAGTATGTGTTTACGAATAAAGAGCTCAATCTCAGACAAAGGTGGTGGTTAGAATTAATCAAGGATTATGACATGAGTATTCTTTATCACCCAGGTAATGCTAATGTTGTTGCTGATGGTTTAAGCAGGTTGTCCATGGGTAGTACCGCCCATGTTGAGGAAGAAAAGAGAGAGTTAGTGAAAGATGTGAATAGACTTGCACGCTTAGGAGTCCGACTAATGGATTCCACAGAAGGAGGAGTAGTAATGATGAATGGGGCTGAATTATCTTTAGTGTCTAAAGTTAAAGAGAAACAAAACCAAGACCTAATTTTGCTGGAATTGAAGGCAAATGTTTATAAGCAGAAAGTTATGGCTTTTGAACAAGGGGGAGATAGTGTATTGAGGTATCAAGGCAGATTGTGTGTACCTTGGGTGGATGAACTCCAAGAGAGGATCATGGAGGAAGCTCATAGCTCTAGATATTACATTTATCTGAGTTCCACAAAGATGTACCGCGATTTGAGAGAAGTTTATTGGTGGAGTAGTATGAAGAAGGGCATTGCTAAATTTGTTGCTAAGTATCCGAATTGCCAACAAGTTAAAGTAAAGCACCAAAGGCCCGGTGGTATGGCTCAGAATATTGAACTTCCGGAATGGAAGTGGGAGATGATCAATATGGACTTCATCACAAGTTTACCAAGGTCTTGCATGCAACATAATTCTATTTGGGTGATTGTCGATAGAATGACAAAATCAGCCCACTTTTTGCCGGTAAAGACTACCCATTCAGCAGAAGATTATGCTAAGTTGTATCTTCAAGAGGTGGTAAGACTTCATGGGGTTCCGGTCTCCATTATTTCATACAAAGGTTCACAATTTACTGCACATTTTTGGAAGTCATTCCAAAAAGGCTTGGGTTCAAAGGTGAACTTAAGTACTGCCTTTCATCCTCAAACAAATGGGCAAGCAGAGCGCACTATTCAGACCTTCGAAGATATGTTGAGGGCATGCGTGATCGATTTCAGGGGGAATTGGGATGATCACCTACCTCTTATTGAGTTCGCTTACAACAATAGTTACCACTTTAGCATCTAAATGACTCCTTATGAAGCTCTTTATAGGAGAAGATATAGATTTCCTATTAGATGGTTTGAAGTTGGTGAAGTTGGACTGATAGGACCAGATTTAGTTCATCAAACTATGGAGAAGGTGAAAGTGATTCAAGAGAGATTGAAAACGGCGCAGAGTCGTCAGAAATCCTACACTGATGTTAGGAGAAGAGACTTAGAGTTTGAATAGATGATTGGGTATATCTTAAAGTTTCACCCATGAAGGGTGTTATGAGATTTTGTAAGAAGGGGAAGCTTAGTCCCCGGTATATTGGCCCTTACATAATTTCAAAAAGGGTTGGTAATGTAGCTTATGAGTTAGAGCTACCACAAGAGTTAGCAGCGATACATCCGGTGTTTCACATCTCCATGTTGAAGAAGTGCATGAGAGATCCTTCACTTATCATACCAACTGAAGATATTAGGATCAAGGATAGCTTATCTTATAAGGAGATTCCTTTTCAGATTTTAGATCGCCAAGTTCGCAAGTTGAGGACAAAAGAGATAGCATCAGTCAAGGTTCTTTAGAGGAACCAATTTGTTGAGAAAGCTACTTAGGAAGCTGAGGAAGATATGAAGAGGAGATATCCACATCTTTTTGAAACCGGAGAAGTTTCAGACCAAGGCACTAATTCTCTTCTTAGTACTCTTTAATTTATGAGTTGGCATCTTGTATTTGCATTGCTTGTTGAGTGTTTGAGCTGAAATTTTGATGTTACACCCTTAGCCTAGTAAGAGAATCTCATTCAAGGAAGAATGTTCCAAAGGGGGAGATATTGTAATATCTCACAAATTGAAATAACTAGGAAGAAGTTAAGAATTGGAAATAGCCATTTTTGGAAAGAATATAAAAAAATCTGGAAATTTGATAGTATGTTAAGTTGAGTTTTTGGTAAACTTCAAATGATCATAACTCCTAGCTCAGGATGATTTAGGTGGGTTTCTAGGTATCGTAGGAAAGATCTTGAAATAATCTTTCCAACGCCACCGAGTTTGCACGATTCCGAGTTTGTATGAGTGAGTTATGCCCATTGAAAGTTGGGCTATTCAAATAAGGAAAGTTTAATCCGGATTTTGGAAGGGTATTTTAATCTTTTCCTTACTCTATTATTTTAATTCGTTTTTAGGAGTTTAATAGGGGCCAAATCAGATTTTAGTCAGTTTAGAAAAGTTGAAGTTCACGCTAGGTGTGATGACCCGAGCCTATACCTTAGAAGTTACATGGCGTACTTGACCCCAAAGGGGTCTCGTACAAGCCTCTTAGCATTCATAACATTCGATACATAAAAATAGTGCGAAATTTAAAAACTTTTCTTTAAATCCATATGATCAAAACTTTATTAAAACATTTGAAACAGCGAAAGTCTATTGTCTCACATGGCTATCTAAAACAATATCTTGAAACAAAAGTAGAGTCACAGCCCTTTACAATTGAAAGACTAATAAATGTCTATAACATGAAAGAAAGGAAACATCTAAACACTTGTCCTCGATCTATGAGAACCACTTAGCCTTGGAAGACTTTCAATCCAAGCCCTTGAACTAGATGAATAGCAACTCACTTGCCGGAACCTACACTTGTAGTAAAATAAGAGAAATATGGGTTAGCATACAAAAATGTACTAAGTATGATGACCATGCAAAAACATGCTTAAAACAGAAATTTTCTTTGAAAGTCATGCTTTTATGCCAGAAAACTTCATGAGCATAAGTATAAGAGGCATAATATTCAAACATAACCAACATACAAGTCATTTCTTTACATTGGAACATAATCAACCTTATAAGACATTTCATTACATTAAACTTTCACCTCAAGCAATCCCAAGCTATACTATGTGCAATGTATGAATAGCGTCCCATACCACCATCCACACTAAGTACCACAGCAAGGCCACCAAAAGTGAACTTACCATTCATCATTTCCATCTACAAACAATGCTCATACATAAGAGACATAAACATTTCATAAGTCATGACAAGGGAAAATAACGCATACTACAACTCAAGTATAGCATGCATCATCACATTAGACATTTAAGTCAACATTCTTCAATTAGCTTCATTAAGAGTACTTTCATTCATTAGTCATGAAGACATTAGAGCCCTCTCGAAGCCTACTCGTGCAATGCATGGATGACATCCCATATTACCACCCACACTTCATAGAACTTCTCAAGAAACCATAGTGCACATCTCACATGATGGGAATATGCATTAACCGACATAGACCATGAGAGCTAAATCATAGAATCTGGTGTCATATAACCCTACACCAAAGGAAGGTGTTCCATTTGCCTAAGGTAGAACTAAGTGTGTTTTACCTATGTGGGCACATAGTTATGGGATAAGAAAGATGTTCATTGGACTCTAACCTATATTGAGAGAGTCACCATCTTACCATATCCACTCCGTGCTTAGCCTTCATTCCCATAAAGTGGTTCATTCACATTACATTGTTGTGCTTGAGAGGGCCACCAACATTAGGCCTACCAACCCAATATACATTACACGTGAAAGGACCACCAACATTAGGTCTACCGCTTCAAGGTAATTAAGGATAGCTCATTGACTTTCCAAGAAGGGCCACCAATATTAGGTCTACCGGTACAAGGTTCATCATTTCACACATGAAAGGGCAACCAACATTAGGTCTATCGCTTCAAGGTTTATCATCACATAATTTCCTAGACTCATTATGAAGGGCCACCAACATTTGGTCTACCGGTTCATTTCATTGCCTAGAATACTTCATCATTCATTTAGAAAAGGGCTACCAACATTAGGTCTACCGATTCATGTCCATAACATTCATTCATTAAGTCAAGACACATTCATTAGTCATTTATGAAAGGAATGCCATAAGCCTATCGATTCATATTCATCAAGTCAAGACACATTCATTTTGCAAGAAGATGATGTCTAAGCCTACCAATTCAAGACATGATATTACATTCAAAGTCACATTTATCAATACAAGAAAAGGATACCTTAAGACTACCAATTCAAGACGCATTAATCCACATTACATTCATTTATACAAGAATAGGATGCATAAACCTCCCTTCACATTCCATAATCAATATTCATGAGTGTCAAATTGAGAAATAGCCTTTCAATAATAACACAATTACATTCAAGACATGATTATATTACCTTCATTAGATTCATATTCATATACAAGACATCATGAAAATAACTCAATTCCTCATACTATGCCCTTCATGGCCATGAATCTCAAATCACCAACAATTTACTATAAATAAGGCATGGATAGTGATACAATTCAATATACTAAAGCAATTTAGACACAATCCATTCATAAGCTTTAATAATCAACAAACCCACTTCATAAAGGCACAATTTAGGAATTGAGAGAATTCATGGGTTCATAGAGTATTTTTCATCATAAATCATCAATTAAACACTAATACAACCATAATTTATCATTAATAACCATTTGAAAACGTTTGAAGAAGGAACTCATGAGTTAGAGTAAAACCCTAGGTTTTTGAGAAACTTGAAAACTTTGAAAACTAACTTTGAATGGACTCTAGGGGTGGAAGCTACCCCTAGATGAAGGATCACCATACCTTGCTCTTGAATCCCTAAGATATTTGAGGAAGAACACTTTGAATCCACAAACCCTAGCTCCCACTTCTTCTTCTTCTTCTTTGGGAACTTCTAGAGAGAGAATTTTTTAGAGGAAGAACTCTTTTATTTTATTTGGGGAAATAAGGAGTAAATGACTTGTTTTATGACTTAAAACTATATATAATAGTGATATAAAAAATTAAAAATAACCCCACATATTAAATAATTAAAATGACATTACTCAAAAGCCCTCAACTTGGACATCCCCGTTAGGGACCACGCCCATCTAAATGGGTTGTCTAGGGCACCACGGCTCATGGTGGTGCCTGTGGTCCCTTGAACAGTGTGCCCCTCCAATTTGCCAAGCCCTTAAGGGCCTAAGGCAAGTCCACGAGACCTCCCACAATCTGCGATCAAGACCACGAATCGTGGTCATGGAGGCAGTGTCAAGGCTTCCATGCCTTGCCCTCTCAACTGTCTAAGTGGTCTTCAACACCATCTATATGGACCTTCAAGGACACCATGGCTCGTGGTGGTGTTCGTGGTCTTTGAGGCAATTGCCTCCTCAACTTTGTACAACTTCCACAAGGCCAAGGGGTCTTCACAAACCCCTTCATGGACCATGGTCAAGACCACTGGTTGTGAAGGTGGTTGTGAACCTTGGCAGTGCTTGGTCAAGGGTTGGGCAGCCTTGGCTTTTGGCTAGGCTTTTCCCCTCTTGCCTTGGTACATGCCCTTGCAACCCCATACCCAACCTAAAAAGGGTCATTCAACAATGGAGTCTAATACATACCTTGACGTTGAACCTTAAAATTAGGCTCTAGTTCAACCTATCATTTTTTGAGTCATTACACTAGGGCTTGGAGAAAAGAGAAAAGAGGAGAAAGGGGAAGAAAAATCAAGAATCATCAAGAACATTCGAGTTGGTTATGGATTTCGCCAAGGATTCAATCCTACGAGGTATGTGAGATCACATAGCGTTGGGTTAGTTCACCCACGCGCCAAACATGATTCAATTCAGCAAAGTTATATTAATTTGAAAGTAAATCCTATGAGCTCTTGATGAAAGTTTTTTGAAATCTTGTGGGTTCTTGTTGTTGAAGTTTCTTGAGATTGATTCATGTATTTAGGTGTGAATTCGAGTTGACTCTTTCATAGATTAGGAGTTTAGTCGATTCTAAGTGTTTGGGGAAAGAACAATTAGAGTTTAAAGGGTTTAGAGTTGAAAAATTAAGGAGAAATTTCATCAAAACCTGGGGAAAGGGGCTGGGGCGCCGCGCCTCTCAGCGCACCCCAAAACAGTTTCTGAAAAATGACCTCTGGGGCACCGCGCCAGCCAGAGCACCCCAAGTCACTCTCTGAAGTGTCAGGGCTGGCGCCCCGCGCCTTTCAAAGCGCCAGGGACTCCAGTTCACCCATTTTTCCCCCCTTCTCTCTGTACTAGTTCCTTAGAAACGTACATATGTTTTCTAGTTGATTCCAACACTCTAAGGTACGTCTAAACATCATGAAATCATCCATAAACATGAGATCATGAACCTTGAATCCATAATTCAATTCAAGAAAAGTTAAGAGTCAAGTCTAAAAGTTAAGAAGTAAGTCAAGAGAAGTTTATAAAGTTTTCAAAAGTCTTTCACAAACGTTTTAACTTTATTTTAAGACTTAAGTTTCGAGTTAAGCAAAGAGTAAAGAGTTGAGTTCATTTCTACAAAAGTTATAAGGGAACTAGTATTCCCAAGAGTTTAAATTGTTTTCACATTTGAACAAGAAAGGAAAACACCAATTTCCAAGATGAGCTTTTAAGCTAAGTTTTGAGTAATTATTTCAAATTAAAGAAAGAAGTTTTGTTTTAAAACATATGAGCTAAGTATATTTTTTGGAGTAGTATTGAGCACTAATATGGGGACGCAAGTTCATATTAACTCAAGTCTTTATAAACCATGTAGCCATCATGGGTAGTAAAGGATCATACTTTTTAGATGACTCCTTAGTGCTTTTTAGCATAAACTAGTGTATTTACTTATTTAAGGCGTTCTATATGATGGAAAAGTATAGGACAGTTCTGGCAGTGTGGGCAAGACGTTGTATCACCACTTAGGCTCATAGTGGTGGTTGTCTGTTAGAGAAACTCCCACATCAACTATATTACTTTACTATACGAGTACAGTTGAGTTTGTTCTTGCATTTCCTTAACGAACTAAGTTGCTTTGTACTGTTTTAAAAGCTTTATGTATAATGCATATGTTTTACTGCTTTATATTGAGTTAAGTTATTCAGGAGTTGAGTAAAGCCGAGGTAAGTGTTCCTTTCAGATTCTTTTCAAGCATATGTTATGTTTAGCATTCCAACGCGCATACTCGTACATTTAATGTATAGATGCCAATTGGCCTGCATCGTCTTATGATGTAGACACAGGTAACCAAGATCAACATCCAGCGCCTCGTTGATCCAGTTGAGCACTCAGAGTCTGTTGGTGAGCCTCCTTGCTTTTCGAAGGGCTCCTTTTTACATTGGTTTCTAGTTTTCAGTTATTAGGATGATCGGGGGTCCTGTCCCTACATCCCTCTTTGTTTTAAAGGTTTCATAGACATATAGTTATAGTTCTTTAGTCTTATTCATTTCAGTTGTATACGCTAAAGACTTGAGTTGCCATTTTGGCTAAGTTATTGCATAAGTTACATTTCTTATGTTAAGTCTTTCGCTGAGTAAGTAAGCCAGGCCAAAGGTTCGCTTGGGTCCAACAATGGTTCTTGAGTGCCGTCTACATCCAGGGTGTAGGCTCAGGGTGTGACACTGTTCAAACGTTGCTCTCTTCAAGAGCTGAAAGTGAAGAGATGTACAAGTAACATATTTTTTACTTGCTCAATTCAAGCGGAGAAAAGGTAAAGGAAAAAATCTTTTTACCAAATATTTTCATGAATAAAGTGATATAACTTTTCATGAAAAAATGTTTTTAAAATTCTTAAAATAGTGGGGGTTCATGAAATTGAAAAAAATCATTGTGAAATTGTGATATTTTGCATCTTTGAAAAATGACCTAAAAAGAGTATTAAAAGTGCATATATATATATATATATATATATATATATATATATATATATATATATATATATATATATATATATATATATATATATTGGAAGAAATCACATGTTGTTGTTTGGCTATAATGGGATGACTTTTGGCTCTAATATGAGAGTTATAAATAAATTATGAAAAACATATTGGGTAGTCATTTAACATGAAGTGTTTTGGGTGAGAAGTTTTTTTTCTTGAAATGAAAAATATCATAAAACGTGTGATGAAATTTTCCTTGTCAAGCCCCATTATGTTTTTAAAAATTGTGAAATATAATGTTGTTGGTTGTGTGAGCCCTGCAACTCTTTTGATTCAATTGTATGAAAATAGTGTGGAAAGGAAAAATGAGTTTGTTAGCCTAATAAAAAGTATGAGATATGTGACTAACAATTTAATTAAATATTTCGTTTGCAGTTGAAGTACTTAAAAGGTACAAGCAAATCAGATGAGAAAACTTGATGCTATTTGTTGGAAATGAGAAAAGTAAAAAGTATATTATTTGCTAACTCGACTATGAAGGTTGAAGTACAAAAATTAAGTTTCAAATAGTGAAAAAGTGAATTGATTTTATCATATCAAACACTTTATTTTGAGAAATTATTTTTTTTCAATTTTGATTAATTATGATAGCACCAACATTATCGGTAGAATATAAAAATCATAATTATAACGATAAACTCAATATTAATTGTGTTAAAACTTGTGATAATCTTGCAGATTCATAAACTAAGGCCTTAGAAAGATAAAGTATCTGAAGCACATCGAAGGGGATGAAATTGAAGCTCATAAATTCTAAGTGTATATGAGGAAACCTAACATGGGGTGTATAACCAGGTTCAAGGGGAAAAATGTATCATATGATGACTTGTTTTGAAATGCACTAATATTAGCCTTATTCAATTCCTATAATGTGAGTGCATTTATCCTATAATGATTTGTGGAGGTTGAGTATTTGAACTCTTAATGAAAGTATGTATTTCGTATGAGTGGGGTGTCAAATTATAGAAGCACCCTTGACAAATTTCACCTTTATGAGTGTGAAAGTAGGCGGCTTTCTATGAGAATTGGCTTGTTCTCAAAGACACTACTGAAAATCGGGATAACACAAGATCGTAATGTGCTGGTTATTAAAGTTTATGTCAACACCTTGATTATTGTGTGTAAGCAACAATACTTTATTTCCTTTAAGCAGTCATAGTTCAAATTTAAGATCACTACTGACTCTAGAGTAAAGGTTGTTGTTTTACTAAATGAAAATACAATGCAGAGCATACCTTCATTATGCATAATAATCTACTTTCTATTAAATTGTAAAGTACTCTCTTATCATACTATTAATATGAATGGGAGATTGTTAGTACATGTGAACATTTAAATAATATATTTTGATATTAAAGTACATAACTCTAAAGTTATTGAAGTGTGCTACGGCACGGTTATGCCACTGTGCAGCCAGGGGCGATTCTAGACCCAAAAAATGGGTCAACTGAACCCGTGGTCATCCGACAAAATTCGATATAAATACTTGTATAATTTGTAAAACATATCAAATAGCAACTGAATGAACCCGTGCTCACAAATAATTGGATGGCTCACTGGTTTGAGTGTTTGTTTACATTCCTTTCTTGCACCCGTCTTTTTGAAATCCTAAATTCGCCTTTGTGTGCAGCATCCTTGTCTATTTGTTGACACCAGATGTCTCCTTTAATCACATAATTAGTTGGTGGCTATTATTTTCCATAACTCTTGTAACCTCTTATTCTTTATTCACTCATTATTCTACTTCATGGTAACTTGTAAGTCATCTAACTTATAGGTCATTCACTTATCCTAGTAATTGCCTCATTATCTTCGGACTCTTTACAAGAAGATTTCCTCCCCTATAAATAGTGATAGTCTTCCTTTGAGTTGAGAACAAGAAGAGAAATACAAGAAAATATATAGTGAAAAAGATGAAGAGTACTATATAAATTGTGTTTATATTGATATTAGTGTAGTGAAAGAGAGTTGAGACAAAGCAAAATATTCCAAGTCTTCAATTATTTATATTCACTATATAAAAGGGAATATTTATATGTTGAGGGAATGTGTTCTTATGTGCAGCTTTGGACTCTTCAACTAATTCAGAGTTGTTTAAATTGTACGACATTGTTGTGATGTATTCTGGAAGGGAGAAGTCAAGAGTATTACCAGTGTAGATTATGTCGCAGTGAGCTTGAATCTCCTTAAAAGAGCGAGATATTTGTGTCTGCCTCAGCCTAAATGATTATTTATTCATTTTTTGTCATTATATTTTCAACTATAATTTATTGTATTTGTGGTATATTACACCAACACAAAGTAAACACTAAATAATATATCCTAGAGGTAGAGTTGACACAACTTGAGGAGCGGTGTTTACTTATTATCTTATTGACCAACGAGTTCTTTTATTCCCACCTTTCTTAGAGGGTGTTTACTTATGATCTTATTTTCAGTACTGCTGATAGTGTCAATTATTTAGTGTAGGGTAAGAGGTGATAAAACTCCATTTGTTTGATATTTGGATTTGTATAACTATGATTCCCAGAGAATTTTGGTTTTGGTCGCTTAACTTTATTTTCAGGAGTCAAATTCTTATATATATTTTGGTCTATAATAGTAATAATGGTAGGATTTAGTACTTTAATGAATCATTTGGCTTGAAGGATAACACCAAATAGTCCTAAGATTAAATTATAGTGCTAAATAATTTGTTGTTTGATTGCAAGTTTGGGATAACTTATCCCGGAATTAATAATTAGTACCGGTATATATAAGTTATCCCTTCCCTTGGGTGGTATAGTAATCTCGGGATATATAACTTATCCCAGAATAAAATAAGTAAATGACAAAAATATCCCTTTAAACCCTTTTTATACATCAATTTTTACATTCATAAAGGGTATTTTTGTAAACCAATAAATTTTTCTTAAAATTTATTATTTTGAATACAACAAATCAAACACTCAATAAAAACTAATTTTAACATAACTTATTTGATCATAACTAATTTCATCATAATGTATACAATCATAACTGATCCCGTCATAACTTAAATTCAAACCAAACGACTCCTAAGCAGTTTATTAAGTAGTCAATAAAGCGTCATGCCGAGTCTCTGTCGCCTCCTGCTGCCACTTGTTCATCATAAGTAAGTTTTGTCATTTTATTTTAAAAAAGGAACAACTGAAATCTTCTGAAAAGATCCCCAAGTATACACGCAATAACTGAATTGAGTCTAATTTGAATTGATATTTCTGCTTGTTGAAGCCATGAATTCGAAGTAGTTAGAGCGGCTTTAGTTGAGATGATAATTACAGAAGAACTACCTTTTAACTTTTTAGACTCATAAGTTATTATGTGATGTGATTTGGTGGTTGTTACTGACATTGATTTTGTGAAGTGACTTCACTGTTTGAGTCTTTGAGATTTTGAGAAGAGGTTATGTGAAAAGAGCCTGCTTTATGTGAAATGGTTCTTTTACCATTCAAAATCAGCTCTTTGTAACAGGGATGAAGAACCGCTGGCACTGATTTAAATGAACAACGTCAACGCTAATGCCTAATGCAGGACACTTTATGTTATACTTTGAATAGTACTAACCCAAAAAACCTATTTGAAAGCATATTTTTCGGTAGAAAAAGGCCAGTTTAAAAGTCCAATATGACAGGACCAAACCGACTGAATCGTACCGAAAACGATTTAGAAAAAACCTAACTAATGCCGGTTCAGTTATTGGTGCATCAAATTGAAAACTGAAAATAATGAACTGACTGACGCCTACCCCTAGAATATCTCGCTAGTCGCTTCTCCTAGTTGCTAGGGTTAGCGTGTGTCTCCCTCAGCTCTCTGAAACTGAAAGGTAAAAGACTAAGGCTGAACCACCAACGCTCTTCTTTTACACCCCTGTCCAGGTAAGTCATAGACCTTTTCTCTTTCTGTGCAATTTTGTACTTCTTGGGTTTTATTTTATCTATTTTTGGGCTTAGCTATTTTAAAGGTCCTTTTTTATTATCCTAATTAGGTTGCATTGCAATCTAGTGGGCTTTTGCAAAGGTAATTTAGCTGTACATGTTTGGACGCATAGCGTGTGCTCTTAACTTGAATGGCTAGAGCAGGGAAATTTGGTGTTGACACTGATTTAAATATAGAAAACCAGTACAAAACGTAAAACTAAATGCTACAGAAAAGAAGTAGCGCTGGAGAATTTCACACTGGATTTAAAGGAGTAAAGACACTGAACACATGTTAGCAATTGATAAATGGATTCTTAAATTGATAGTAAAAGCATGAAAGATAACTCGCCCACAAACCCCAATAAAAGGGCTTCTTAGGGTTGAAGCTAGTTTTGGTTGCCTTACTCAGGCACTGCTATTGGGGTGTAATTCAGTTCAAAACCTCATAGCTATTGATAAATAGATTCCTCCACTGATCACTCTCCCCCACATAGTTCTACTCAACTCTCCACTTTTAGCCCCATCTCTCTTCCTGAACCTTTTCCTGATAGATGGGATCGAGCAAACATGAAACCCGTAGATGTCTGAGCAAAACATGATGTTATGTCTTTTTCAGAAAGCATTTCTGTTATTAAAATGGGATAGAAGGAGTTGCATATTAGAAACTAAACTATTAATATTTGAAATATTTTAAAAGATTGTTATTCAAGGGAAATTTTGTTTAACCTTTCAAATAGCAGGTGTATCATACAATTGGGATAAAGAGAGTGCATAATTTTATCTTTATCAAAAGAGAGTGCATAAATTTGTCTTCTGCCCAAAACAACCAACTTAGCTCTGTCTCTTTGTGTTCTCACACCCTCAACTAGTTTTCTGTGTAACCGTGCACATCACCCTTTTTTTATCCGGTGTTCGGATACACAAACATTTAAGCAAAAAATATTTATTTGTGTGCTAAAAGTTTACTGAACTTACACAAATCAAAGAACTTTTAGTACTAAAGCTGCAATAGTATAGCGAAATAATCATGTTTCCCAGTCTTGCTAGAGTTCTAGGATGTTGACATTGTTCATAAATTGATTTATCACATATCATAGACATGCAATCAACCCAGAAATCAAATAATTTCAGTCCCAATGTTTAAACTAAAATCAGTAATATAAGTCCAAAAATATCAAGAGTAGCCACTGAGCTCTTACACTCTTTGGGTCTACTTTTTATCTTTAAATGTGAAAGGCTTCTTGGGAGAAAAACAAATAAAAGCAAAATGAAGAACTGAGGAGTGGATGTCATGCAATCTTACCTCCACTAACTTTGGATATCTAGGCAAACCAAGATTTCTTTGATTTTTCCTTGGCAAAATTGAGAATAAATTGCCCAAGCGAAAGATGCAGGGCAAAATGGGAAGTGAAGATGAACAATATTAATGCTTCTTAGTAAGCATTATTGGAACCTATGACAAGTGGACCACACATACTACATGAAGGGTTGATCAGGTTCATCCTTCCTAAACAGGCAGTTTGGATGGTAAGAAGTAATTGTAAGCTGAAGACACTTTGGAGAAGCGGGAATGACATATCTTTGATATCTGAATCTGCAGAATTTTACTATCAAATGAGTGTACAAGCGATTAGGAGGAGGCCTTATTCCCCAATGTAATTTGGAAAAGAATGGTATCCAACAATGAAGGTAGTCCTAAGTGGCTATTTCTATTTACTTTGGTGGTACAGGCGGGATATATACAAGAGATAGGTTGTTTAAATGGGAGTTTCTATTACAACTGTGTGCCCCTATGTGTGATAAGAGGATAAAACTCTAGAGCACTGTTTTGAGATGCCCATACTCAACTAATTTATGGGTAAAGTCATACAGGATGAATATACACAGGAGGCATAGGGATGGACACAAGAATTGGAATGGGCTATCAGTCATGCTAATGGGAAGATGGCCGAGTGCGAGGGTACTGGTAGGGGATGTTTATTCTATCTGGTGGAAAGGAATCAAAGAGTGTTTGAGCAGTCTTTGTTAAAGAAGTGTGCAGGATAGTACAAGAGGTGCATTGTTGAGGCTGATACCAAAACAAGATAGCAAGTTTCCTACTGCAACACGATGTTTACCCTTAAAAACAGTGCAGACTACAGAAATGATTTTTTCTCATGTGTCGTAGAACAGGAGGTACAGATAGAGAATATGGGGGAAAGGAACTTTAGCTGAGATACTGATGGTTTGGTATTAGTTGTATTTGATACATATCCCACACTTGTACATTGTTGCTCCTTGGTTAAATAAAATCTGTATTTACCCAAAAATGACAAAATTAAGCTGGTTAGTTATTCAGAAAATGATATATCTAATTGCTGGAAGAATGTTTACAAGGTCTTTGCTCATTCTTTTTGTGTCATCTAGTTTCCTTTATGGACTTGTTGACTTCGACAAGTCACAGCTTACTGAATAAATGACGAGGGTAAGCGGAAATATGGAAATAGCAAATTCATGTAAATAAGCTAAAATAGCCCAAAATTATTGCAAAATATGAAAACTTAAACTATAGAAGAAGTCATTAGTTGTTCTTAAAATCATTTATGATTGTGAATTTGTTTGTCCACACTTCATAAGCCTCTGTTGTCTTGCATTCTCAATTAGATGTTACCTTATTCCTACACTTTTGATTTATGATATAACGGAAATCTAATTCAAAGATTAACATGCAGCATATAGGAGATCATCAGTTGCTTGCCCTTGATTACGATATGCGATCAAGCAGAAAGATCTGCTTCACTTGGAGACTGAAGGTTTGTCCTTGAAATCAAAACTTCTCTTTTGCACTAGTGATGGCGGATCTCAATCCCTACATTTGAAACCTGACCTTCCTGATAAGAAGCCTGAAATTTCTTCTGTACCCAAAAGCCAAGTTCTAACAAAGGTCCAGGATTTTTTGGGAGTATTTTTGGAAAACAATAGAAAAGTGGAGCTTGAAGCTAAGAAGAATCCTGAGAAATATGATATTGAAGCTCTTACCGGTGAAGAATCTGAATACATAGAGATGGACTTAATGTTGGGTGTCGCTGAACTTCACACACAGGAAGCTATATCTGCTGCTGAATCCGCAATAGCAAGTTATCAACCAGTAATCGATCTGGATACCAATGATACTACAGACTCTGAAGACAGTAGCTATGAGGATGACATTGAGGATAGCAGCACCAAAAGAAGTGATGACGATGATGATGACGATGATGGAGGTTCTTCTCTAGGAAAAGAATCTAAGCTTACGGAAAAGGGTTCTCCTAAGAAAGCGTTGAAGAGGAAGAGACAGTCTGTAAATCGAGCTAACATAGTTGAGCGATCTTAGCGCTAAGGACATTAAACAATTGTGATGAGAAATTCAGAAGATAGTAAAGTGTGCTTCTCTTCCATGTTCCTATAAAACTTGTTTTAGTTCTACTCTTTTATCTCTTGAAATGATCATTTTGTTTCACTATCCAATAGTACCACATGGTGTTTGATTTAAACAACAAAAAATGTGAAACTAAAAACTAAGTAAAATATTTTTCATGGAAAACATTTTCCTTCGTACCGAACACCCAATATTTGTGATTTTCTCCTGTTTCACACTTCAACCCTGTCTTTCCCACCCAAGCAGTGCCATACATCAACTTCACAACAAATCACTTTTTCTTCATCATAACAACACATGCCACAGTTTAGCAAGAAAATGAGTTTTCATATCAATGGATATGTTATTAAGACAAATTTTATTACCCATTGTGTGGAGCAATGGGCGACTGGTTAGTGTAAAATTAAATAATTTCACCAATTTTAGAGAGTTAATTGAGGCAATCTTTAAACTTTCAGCCACGAGTGTACATGTTTAAAAATAATTGTGGAAGGAGCGATTGCATAAAACGATTTGCATCCCTATCGAGCCGAAATTGCTTTCAAGGTGGTGACTTACTATGATATTTGTAATATGTTATTCACTATTTGTAATTCTTGTCCGGTATCAATGTTATAGTATTTTTTCCAACATCTTATCTCTATTAATTTGTGGAAAAAATGACATTTATGGGATCTAACTCATGTGGTAGTAAATACCATGTATCAAAAGTTTAAATTGCATATACAATTAAAATTTTATTTTTAAAAAAAATATAATTTCTAACTACTCCTCAGTACAATACTACTTGTCCACTATACTAAAATTGATATCCAATAATATTTGTCCACTTTATGAAATTCATGGATAATTTTACATTTAGTTCCTAATTTACTTTTATCATTAATTAGTCATTTCTCTATCACATTTTTCAAGACATTGTATTGATTATATTCAAAGGATGATATTGAAAAAATACCCTTCTATTTATAATTTTTTAACGAATGTGTCAAATTAATAGTGAACAACTATTATTGGAAAGATTGGAAAAAGGGAGTTATATTACATGTCTAAATTCCATCTGACAAACTAAAAAAGGAGAGAAAAGATTAGATCTGTCATTTAGTTGGGCGGCGTGGTCCACAAATAATAAAGTAGAGAGAGCGTACCACGATTGTCAATTTGTCACCAATTTAAAAGAATTAAGGAGAAGGGCCAAAAATATTTTTAATCTATTGAAAATGATTTTGAAAAAATACTTTTCTCTTATTTTTGGTTGAAAAATATTTGTCACTTTTGTTTTTGGTTCAAAGATACGCTCTTTTCTGCTTTTTCGTCTAAAATATTTTCAACCTAAATTTAATTGAATTAAATTCATAATTAGTTAGTTCTTTTTATTTATCGTAAAAGGTCATTTTTTATTGGCCAAACCCATCGGTGACTCTCTAAAGTTGGCAACAAGTTTCACTTAGACACTTCAACTAAGTTATGTTTATTTTAGACACCTCATAAAAGGTCCCGTTAAATTATTTTGACATTTTTCTGGCAATAAACAAACAATTGAAGTAGAGTGTAATACACTCGTTGATGACATGACAAACAATCAATTAAATGATTACATGTGTCATTTTCAGTTAAAAATTATTTTAAAATCTATTTATTTAGTAAATAAATAAAAATATTAATTTAAAAAAACTCTCTTTTCATTACACTCATAATCTCTTTTGTGCCTTTTTAAAAAAAATTATTCTTTTCTTTTACTATTTTTCATATTTATTCTTCTTCTTTCTTTTTAGTGTTGTTTTTTGGAAAGAAAAGAGTGAGAGAGAATAAATATAAAATATGGATGTTGGTATTCATTTTTCCGACAAAAAATGGAGGGAGGTGATGGTAGATTTTGAAAATTAATACAATGAAGAAGAAGAAAAATGACTTAAAAACGAATTTGAATAAAAAATTTGACCTCCAATGAAGGAGTTTAAGCTTGAGAAAATGATGGGGGTGGTGGCTTGAAAAATGGAGAAGAAGAAGAGAATAAAATAAAATATAGTTAAATTAAGTCTTTCCGTATTGTTGAGTGTAGCACACTCACTTTGACATGTCAACAAAAAGTATCAAAATGATACAACAGAACCCTACATGAGGTGTATAAAATGAACATCGCCTAGTTAAGGTGTCTAAGTGAAACTTGATGTCAACTTTAGGAGGCCACCGATGGATTTGGCCCTTTTTATTTATTAATATTTTTAATATTAGCCCATTCTAAAAAATAAAATAAAAAATTGTCTAAAATAAAGAAAAAAAATCTTAAATATTCTTATTATTAAAATAACACAATAAAATTCTTATTTTATTCTTAAAAAAAACACAATAAAATTTCTATTCTTTCATTTTACACAATAAATTCTTTACTTTATTTAACTCAACTTTTTTTCTTCTACTTTCCTCCAATTTCATCATAAAAAAGTTCCACTCCGATATTTTTATTGTTGGAATGAATATTAAGGTGAAATTTGTTCTTTTGTGCAAGAATTTTCGAGAACTATGTTTCTTCTCGAAGCGACGGTCACCTAGATGTGGTTATGGATGATTGAGAATCAATATATTTTAGAATATTAAGGAATCGAACTTATAAGAATAATGTTAAATAGAGTATATTAGTAATAATATTAAGGAATCGAACTTATAAGAATAATGTTAAATAGAGTATATTAGTAATATTTGCATTAATTGTACATAGAGTATCTCTTATGCATTATTTTGTTTAGTATACTAATAATAATATACATTTCATAAAAATACTTATTTGCAAAGATACCTTTCACATTTGTGGTGGAAAAGATATAAAAATGTTTTTGAGGGACAATGAGATCTTTAACTATGCTAATGCATACATCAAAACTCATTGTATTACTAATTAGGGGTGTGCATCGGTCGGTTCGTTCAATTAGATTTTATGTATTATCGGTTCGGTTTATCGGTTTTCGATTTTTAAATATGCTAACCCAATAACAAACCAATAAGATACTTTTTATGGGTTTTCGATTTATCGATTTCGATCGTTATCCGTTCGGTTTTCGGTTTACCCAATAAAAAAGTATCCGCAAAATATTATGTGACTTCTTACTTCTCTAAATGTTTTGATATAATGAAACAAGAAATATAATGAGAAATTGCATCAATAGGAGAAAATATAGTACGAAGGTTATAATTACATGTCACCGCCAAAACATAGTATGGAATTTCTGTTGTTAATCTAATTACAAACTTGCAAATGCTACAACCTACAATTACAAACTAAAACTAAAATCAAATAGTCCAACAAGACTAAAACTAAAACTAAAATCAAATAGTTATAATTGCAAACACTTACTTTAGTCTTTAGGTTTTGAGTAAACAATAAAGACTAGTAAAGTGACCTAGTGTGAAGTGGGTAAAGTACTAATTATTTGATATAGTTATAGTGTCTAGAATATTAAATTATTAATATTTAATATTTAGGAAGGGTAAAATAGCAAATTATTACCGTTTTATTGGGTTATCGGTTTACCCAATAACCTAATAGTAAGAAACGAAACCGAACCAATAACCCAATAACTTTTTTTTATAAACCCATTAAAAATCCAATAACACAATAGCAATAACCCAATAACATTTTTTTGGTTCGGTTTATTGATTGGTTCGGTTTATTGATCGGTTCGGTTTTTGCACACCCTAATTACTAATACCTAGAAATCCATAGTATCTATATCTATATCTATATTACCTTAAAATCATGAACTCCTAACTTGAATGTTAAATTACTATAATATCCCTAACTTAGGGACTTTTTCGATGAGTTATGACTTTTATGATAAATTGTGACTTTTTTCAAAGGTTGTGATTTTTCGATGAGTTGTGGCTTTTCCAAAGAGTTTTGACTTTTTCAATAAGTTGTGACTTTTCCAAAGGGTTGTGACTTCTTGGAAATGTCATGAATTTTCAGATAAAACACAGAAAACATTTGTTCATACTACTCTTTGTTGACTATAAATAGAAGGGCTTCCTCTCATTTTTCAACCATAATTCTTTTAATATTCTACACTTCTTCTTCTGACATTTTAAAATTTTGTGTGATTTATGTCATTGAGTGAGTTCGAAGTTTAGCGGAATATGAGCTACTACTATTCTGATGAAATAAGTTGTTCTATCCTAAGAGGATATATTTCATAACCTTGACTACTTGAGAAAAATTATTTTGAAGATATAATAATTATTTTTTTGTTTTATATATACATTAGCATGTAATGTTCCAATAAATAAAGTTAACATGATGTAGTCTAAATTCCTATGTTTTTGTTAACAATTTTTCCTGTGATGTGGATATATGCTTCTGAATATCTTTTTTCTTTTTTAAATTTAGAGAATTGTCACGATTTGTATTTTTTATGCTTAAGAAAGAATGACTTTATTTATCAATGCTACTTATGTGATTTACATTGTCAGGAAGTTTGCTTAAAATAGTTATTACTATGTAAACATCGCCTGTTTGTTTTTCTTATTTACTATTTTTTAATATTTCAGTATTTTAGACGAAGAAAAGTTCATATGACTGGTAATAAGGCCATTTGAAGTTTGTATTAGTTTAATTTTTATTATTTATTTAATAGCTAATTTTTGTGAGATAAATATTTTTTTCTTTTGTGTTTTAATTCGAAAGAGAATTTAACAATTAGTGTTCACATAACGAGTGAACAGTGACGAATATACACACTGTTGATTATTTCTAATAAAATTAATAGATCAAGTTGTAGTAGTGACGATAATAATAATAATAAACAAATACAAAAAGTCATATGATCTTTTTTATTCTTTCCCTTAAATGAAGGAGTTTCTTCCTAATTTTTCTAAAATAGCGGGCATCAACATAGTCCATTGAATTATTAGTTTTGATTGTAAGTCCACTATTTCAAAAATAAATTTTCACTTTTACTTATAATATGATTATATAGCCATGATAATACATATTTTTTTAATAGATATGTATGTAAAAATTGTTGGGTTATAAAAGGTGTGAATGGAAAATGAAGAGTTGCGGCTTTTATGAAGAGTTGTGACTTTTATGAAAAGTTGTGACTTTTATGAAGAGTTGCGACTTTTATGAAAAGTTGTGACTTTTATGAAAAGATGTGACTTTTATGAAAAATTATGACTTTTATGAAAGGTTGTAATCTTTCCGAAAAATTGTGACTTTTCCAATGGTTTGTGACCTTTCCGGTAAGGCACAATAAGAACATTTTCACACTACCCTTTGTTTTCTATAAATTGAGGGATTTCCTCTCATTTTAGTTGAACGAATTTTTCTGGACTTCTACTACTACTACTAAATCTAGTATTTTAAGTGTACTTTACAGTCGTTGAGTGGTTCGCTGACACCATGATTTTAGGTACCGATACACCGGTGAGTAAGATCGTTCTATCATGGGAAGATATATTCCATTAACCTCGAGTACTTGAGGGGAATAATTTCCTTAAGGGGAGAATGTACAGTCAGTGGGCTCGATTTTCTTTCTTTGAGAAAAATATTTTTTTATTGTTTCTAATTTGTTTCTGATTCTATTTTCTCTACTAGTTTTAATTTTCTAGTTTGAAAATATTCTTCAAATTTTGTTGTATCTTACCAAGTTCTTTAAAGTTTTGTTCTAAATATCTTAGGAATACAAGATGAACAACAATAATGAATAGAGAAATAAAGTGTTTGGTGACAAGAGATTTCAATCAAATGGAACACTAGAGTTAATATAGCATGAACATATATTTTCATCTTCCTTTTTCATTGTCTATGAATTGTGTTCCATATACTAGATACCTCCATTAGACAACAACTATATGATATATATGCAGCAGAAAAAAAGGAGAATACTACAATTCCACAAAGAGAATGTAGAAACTTTAAAAAATGAAATATTTTTTTCATTATAAGTGATGTTGTTCATATATTAATATTAAATTATGCTACTGAAGAATACATATACATATACATATATATATATATATATATATATATATATATATATATATATAAAACAAAGAACTGGTCAAGCTAAATATTTGACATACATTATACAAACATTTCCCTTTAACAACCTAATTTTCTTTAGAACTAATTTTTGATGTTATATTTTTTATCTCTATAACATTCTACTTATACATGTTAATATTCACTATAGAAGTACATTTTTTTCGTAAAATTACCTCTCTATGATACCCTTACTCAAATATTATTTGAGTAAAAATATTTTCTAAAAAATATATATTACGTATAAAGATAAAATATTGAAATATTTATGGTAATGGTTATGCACATACTAAATTTCAAGCATGAATATTTAAGAGAAAAATTCTACTTAAATGGGATCCATAATTTATGGTCATAACCTTAAAATGAAAGACTATTGGTGACCTTTTTTATAGTGATATATATTTTTTCTATTATGTTGGTTAAATTTGTTTACAAAATTGAGTGAAGTAAAACATAGTACTGCTAAAGAAATGTCACTTTCTTCCCATATTTAAACTTTGAATGTATTTTGAAATGTATCAATAATATCTGGTCATTTTGATCTCAAAAGACATGACAATTTGTAATAATTATTTAAAATCACTTTTCTATGTTCTTTCAACTGTAATCATTTACTAAAAAGCTTCAATGTAGTAATACTAATTTCAGCTTACAATATCGTATAGTATATGATACGATACACACGTGCCGTGAACCTAGTTAGTAATATATACCTGAATACATAATAAAGAGTATAACTAATGAATAACATGAAAAAATGTATCAAACAAAATATTACTAATATATAAATTAATACATGCATTATTTTTACTAATACACTCTTCCAAACAAAATAGTCATGAATGCTTGAATTACATCAAGAAATTCAGAATTTTATTTGAATTGAGAATATGTTGGGTTTTTTTTAGTGCAAAAGGAGAAAGAAAGGTCAGCTAAGCAAAATAATTGAAAATAGGAATATACTCTCTTTACTGTCTTGGTGCTGCTTTCCCTATTTCTCAAAGGGCAGAGAAAGAAGAAAGAAGGAAGAAGAAATGGGATGCTTCCTTTGCTCTGTAAAATCAAAGAAGAAGCAAATTGGAAAGTTTTCTGTTCATCAGATCTCATCCTCAGTAGGTACTGTAAAATCACTTTGCCTTTTTCTTGTGTTTGAGTTTTCATAGCAAAAATAGCTACCTTATTGTAAATGGTCCTTTTTTTGTGACTTGTGTGCCATGATCCATTCCCCTTTGTTGAGCTTGGGATTTTAAACTTTAACTTATTCACATACTTCCATTTAAATAATATGTTTAGTTAAATTTTGAGCTTGAAATTTTAAACTTTAACTTATTCACATACTTCCATATAAATAATATGTTTTTGATGCTTCTCCAGACTCTACTTGTGAGATTATTTGGGTATACCAGTAAACTTTCTCAGCATGGGACTTGCAACCCTTGAGTGATGTTGCTCAAGGTTTCTTTATAAGTTTATCATGCAAGATGAAATTGTTTGGACCTATCTTCTCTGATGAAATTGGATAACATGTTGTTGAAGTGTGTAACCATCTCATCTAAAACATTAAGTTGTTAGAAATTGTTTGGAGCTATTGTCTCATATGAAATTGGATAACACATTGTTGAAATGTGTAACCATCCCATCTAAAAGATTAAGTTATTACAGAGAGTACACTTTTATTAGTTAATTTATTCTCAACACGCCCTCTCATGTGTGGGCTTGAATCTTTTAGATGGGTCCAGCGTGTGGATTGTTTTCATTTGGGTGGTGGTGAGATTCAATCTCAGAACATCTGTCTACTCTGATACTATATTGAAGTATGTAATCATCTCATATAAAAGTTCAAGCTGGTAGAGAGAGCACACTTTTATTAGTTAATTGTATTCTCAACACATATCAAGACTAGGGCCAGTTCTACTAGAATGAAGTGAATCATGTTTCTCAAATACTGCAGTTGTGCTTTGCTACATTTGTCAAATTAGTGAGAAATCTAGTACCATTGCACCTGCTATATTTACTACTAAAGTTTTTTTACTCTCTGCACATGTAGATGGACAACATTCTATTGCTGCTAACACACATTTCACTTTTATGCATGAATGCAAAATCACTCCACCTCTGTTTGTTTTATTTTCGTCCCCTAAAGCTTATGAATGAAGGCATTTCTGTCACCCATGGGACGTTGCTTGGAGGTTACATTGGCCTACCATACATTCCCAGTTCAGAAAAAACTAACAATTTTTTCTTTCATGTTTCAGAAAAATTTAAGGTAAATACTTCACTGGATGAAAAGGACAGCTCCAGAAATGGTGGATCTGGACACATAGCGGCATATATGTTTACATTTCGTGAATTAGCTGCTGCAACCAAATATTTTAGGGCAAATTGTCTCTTGGGAGAGGGAGGCTTTGGTAGAGTATATAAAGGGCGATTAGAGAGAACTAATCAGGTTGGTCTAGCTCATAAATTTAACTCCTAAATTGGAAATAAAATGGTGACTTGCCTTTTATGATCATTGTATTCAAACACTTTTTGTTCTTATTAGTTAATTTTGAGTTAGCATTCTCTCCATTTCATGCTGTACTATTTATTGGTTTCTTCCTCTCAGAGAGGAAAGTACATAGTCTTTTGGAATGGTGAAATAATTTAGAAGACTGTAATTCGTTGATTAGTCATTCGCAGCATGGATCTCTCTGTATGTACAGTTGGTTTTGATCTTCTGGTTTTAATTTGGGGTGATGATGCAAGGTTTTATCTTTAAAATCTGATTTGAACTACAGTTTAGCTCAACTATTGTGAAACCAGTCACTCCGACAATCTAAAGATAGCTAATCTCTTTTCAGATTCTTGATTTAGTGCTAGAACCTTCTAATTTTTCTCACTTATAGGTAGACTACAAAGAAACTTTAGTAAAACAGAAACCAAGCTCATCAAAGCTCTGCACAAATAGAAGATTTTAAATGATCATAATGCAATTCCACCTCAAGGTTTTTCCCGATCTCTTGTTTTCATCTAATTTTCCTTAAAATACAGCTTAAGGAGAAGTCATTTCAGTGTAGACCCTTTTGTTCATTAAATAGAAGCAATTTTAAAGAAGAAATAAGAATCAGCTTGGTCACAGGGACAATGAAGAAGACCATAGTATGGACTTGACTCAAAGCAGTGTCCTCCTGGCTTTATGCTAACAAACACCATGCTGCTGTGTCTGCTAAAGCCCCTTAACTGCTTCCAGGGTTAAGTCTAAAGAGATGATACAGGCCAATCTGCTTCCTTTTTTGGTTGCCTTCTGCGTTAACTCCACCAGCCCTCGCCCTTTAAAATCTTGACCAAGTTCAACAATTGACAAGTTTCTTATTATTGATTCCACTTTTCAATAGAGCATAGCTATTTTGTGGGGTGGAAAGGAGTATTATTGCTGAAGAGCTTCCTGTTGCACCAGAAGTCCTTGCAATACTTGATACTGCAAACATCACCGAAATGTAATGGTGAAAGGTGCACTATCCCAACCCCGGTGACTTTGAGGACGAGAAACCTTAATGATTGCATCTTAATATTTAGCCTCCTGTGGTTTATACCTTTATAGTGTTGTGCTGTAACGCCTTGTCTCCATGTTCCTCAACCGATGGTGCTTGATTGAACAGCTTCATCACCTGCATTGTCGTCTTCTCATTTTATATTCTGCAACATTTTGGCTTTTATGATGCTGTTAGTGAGAATTCTTATATCCACCGGAGAAGTTGTAGTCGCACAACTTGGGCCTGACATATTAGTTTTGCCACCTTTGAATTTTTCCTCAGTGCATAACTAACTTTTATCTATACTTCTGTACTGTTAGCGGGGATAGATACTAGAGCTACCAGCCTCGAGAGAAAAACAAGGCTCATCCACCTAATATGTTCCAGGTGCCACAGGATCATTTACTGTTAGATTTTTCCATATTGTGCTCAATAGTAGATTACTTCTGTTTTGTCAATTGAATATTGCTCCTACACTTTGGATTGCTTATGAGGCCTGAAAGTGATTTCTTATGTAGGTCGTGGCCATCAAGCAACTTGACCAAAATGGATTGCAAGGAAATAGGGAATTTCTTGTTGAGGTCCTGATGTTAAGCCTACTTCACCATCCACACCTTGTCAACTTGATTGGATATTGTGCTAATGGAGATCAGAGACTTCTAGTTTACGAGTTCATGCCGTTAGGATCACTGGAAGACCATCTACATGGTATGTATAAGAGGACTACTTAATTAATGCTATCATATTCTGGATCTTGCTGTGATTAACAAAAAAGTATGTGTTCTTCAGATTAAAATAGCAATACTGCAAGTCTGCAACTTCTATCTTAGGTCATTATTCACCCAAAGAAGGTGATAATGATGTGACTACTGGAGTTCATCTGGAATTTATTTGAAGGAATTTTGGTTAGTTTGTGAAGTCCTAAGTAATCCAAAGGATTAATATCAAATCTTGCTGAACCATAAAAAGATATTGCATAGCTTCCTTTCTATAGAAGTCGGTATCTGATGGGACTTATTTTTTCAATAAATAGTGGAATTTTATTAAATAAAGGGCAAAGCACACCTGCTGCCATCTGACAGGAGTTGAAAGCTATCTTTTGTATTCCTGAGTAATTTCCAGATGCTTGTTGACCTAATAAAAAATATTACTTCTGCTTTCAAATTTCAATTGTGGCATACAATTCCAAATTGGAAGTTTGTTTTTCATTAAATTTTTCACAAAGTCATTATATCCAAAGGGTCTTTGCTGTTGCATCTAATTCAGCATGTATTTGGTTAAATAATCCAGAGCTTTCACCCGACAAAAGACGACTAGACTGGAATACAAGAATGAAAATAGCCGCCGGTGCTGCCAAGGGCCTTGAGTACTTGCATGATAAAGCAAATCCCCCTGTTATATACAGAGATTTAAAATGTTCTAATATTTTGCTTGATGAAGACTACAATCCCAAGCTATCTGATTTCGGGTTGGCCAAGTTGGGACCTGTAGGCAACAAGACCCATGTTTCCACGAGAGTCATGGGAACCTATGGTTATTGTGCACCAGAATATGCAATGACGGGGCAGCTTACACTTAAATCTGATGTTTATAGTTTTGGAGTAGTTCTTCTAGAAATTATTACTGGTAGAAGTGCAATTGACACATCAAGAGCTGCTGGAGAACAGAATCTGGTTGCATGGGTAAGAGAAATTGATTTTTCTGTTAATGTGTTAGCTTTGTGGTGTCACTTGTTCTAACAGTGTGGTGGAACAACTTAAGCTGTGTAGTTTATGTGTCTTTTCTTTAATCTTCAACTAGTTGGTGTATGCTTATTATGTTGCACGACCAATCTGTTTTGGTTTTTATTATGTGCAAGGTTTCTCAATTATTTTTCGTGCCTGCTTTCTGACTCAACCACTCAAATGCTCATTGGGACTTGAATATATTCTGTTGTCCTTTGGGTTCTGGGCATTTAATGCTGCTCTCTGCTAGACCTCTAGTTGGTCTTCAAGTTATTGCATCACATTTGTATATATCTTCTTTTTTTCCTCATGATAAGGTAAATATTTTTTTTTAAATGTTGGGAACAACTCTAGTATACAAGTAGATACCTAAAACTAGAGAATCTACAAAAGATATGATTCTCTATGAAATACAACCAATCTTCTATACAAATTAGAACCTTTTGGCTGCAATGTTGTCAGTGTCATTTGGTATCAAGTCATCAACCTAGTCCATATCTTTATTCAAATAGTTGTGCTTTCGAGTGCCTTTTCCAGCTAGTTGCTTCTCGGATAATCTCACGTGTGTTTATTGTATACCAACCTGCACCTACCTGCTTAGTTTTATCCAGTTCCATGCTTCACTTCTAGATTGTTAGCATTGCAAACTAAACCCTGTCATATAGTTTGCTGCCCAATGAGTGAGAGTTTCATAGCTCTTGGTTTGTCAAGCTACTTATGGGTAAGAAATTTATACCTTAGAGCTACATTTCAAAATTTGCAGGCTCGACCATTGTTCAAAGACCGTAGAAAGTTCTCACAAATGCCAGATCCAGAGCTTCAAGGTCAGTCTCCAGTTAGAGGCTTGTATCAAGCTCTTGCAGTAGCTGCAATGTGTGTCCAGGAGCAGCCCAACATGCGCCCTCTCATAGCAGACGTGGTTACAGCCCTTAACTATCTTGCTTCCCAGAAGTACAACTCTGGAACTCAGCCAGTCCAAAGGCATCACTCAGGTGCGTCAACTCCGAGAACAAGAAGGGACTTATGATTGTTGCAGTGGATGAGAATTAGCAGACATTGGAACTTGACAACTACATGGTTGTTCTCAGCAAAATATGCCACTTTCCTTTTAGTTTTCTCTTGGGAATTCTTTTAGGTACTTGCTTTTTTTTTTTCCTCTCATTTTACTTTGTAGATTATGTAAATTAGAGAGCCAATTGGCAGTTAGACAGTAGTGATGAAAGCTTGTTTGTAGTGTCCTCTCTTATGATAATATTATTGTTGTATAAAAATGGAGAAAAACACTGGTATTGCTTATTTTAGTGTGTTTTGCTAATTTGTGCAAGAGGAATACTAAGGGATTTGCCAACTCACTGCACAACCAAATCGTATGTTACCATCTTATTATCAATTTCTTACCTTTAGGCCTCAACTTACCTTTGCCAACTACAATTGATAAAAGCATTCTACTATTCTAGTCTTTGGCTCAAAATAGAAAAAAATTCTTCTATTTCGCACATAGGGATGGCAATAGGGTAGGGTGGATGCCGGGCGGTTCTAAGGCTATTTGGGTTTTCGGTGGGTTTGTAGGTGGCGTGTGTTAAAAAAAAAATGGAGTGGAGGCAAGTGGTTTTAATTTTTATTTTTTTTAATTTTTTTTTTTTTTTTTATAGGTTTTAATAGGATATGATTTATCAATTTATTATCAAGATAATATAAAATATTCAAATATCAAAAAAATAATAAAAAGCAAAAAAAATAAAATTCTTACCTACTTCCAAATTAAGCTCTAAAAAAATAATTCTTAATAATTTTTCCTTCTCAATCTCTTCTCATGAAGAGATTGAGAGAGAATTTTTCTTTTTCATTCCATTTTTTTTTTTTTTTTTGTTGGAAACTATATTTATATTTTGTATCAACAATATTGGTATTCACAACAACATGCATAAATCCTCTCTCCTCCCTCTCTCGATCTCGCTTGCCTCTCTCTTCCTAAAATATATTCATATTAGTTTGTATTTGTATTTCTTTCTCTGAAATTCGCGAAAAACTATAACGAATACAAATACATAGCAAAACAAAGTGTAGCTGCGAATTGTAATAGCTAAGGAGTACCAATATTTTTTTTTTATGCAATTGTTCATCACAAAACATGTATGCCTTCCCTTTCCTCTTCAAATCAATCTCCATTTCGTCACTCGTAATATCAGGGTTTTGATCATGCTTGTTAACACTCACAACTGGATTGAGGTTAGTTCCAACATTAACATCTCCGTGATCGAATTCGTCATTTAAGCCAACATTATCTTCTCTGTTGCCATCCTCCGAATTAAGTGAAACCCTTGGCCCAAACATGCTAGAAACTCTCGACTCCGGGTCACCTACATTATTATTATTATTAGTATTATTATCATCACTAGCATTGTCAACAAAACTTGCATAAATAGAATAATGACCCCACCAACAACTAGTTGCTACATTTTTACGACCCACTGAAATCGAGCAAAAAACAACCGAGAAATAAAAATTGATTCAAAATTAAGCGTATTGAAAAACAAAATTGAATATAAGTAGAATAGAGGAAGAACTACCACACACAAAGTTGAGTAAATTGGACTGGCAATGGCGGAATAGAATCACCAAGATGAAGGAAAATGATGGTAGAACTGCTTGTAGTTAAAATCGATGTATGTTGCTCCACTTAGTTTAGCTGGCTGGGCTTGAATAAGAAAGTGGGCCAAACGGTTGGGCTAAAAACTGGGTGGGTTTGAATAAGAAAGTGGCCCGAAATGAGGGGGTATGAGCTGTAATTATTTATGAGAGAATGTGTATATTAGAAACTACTTTGGGTTTGGGTATGAACTTGTAATTAATTTAGGTTTTATGGCACATTTATGTAGTTTCCAAAAAAAAAAAGTAAAACAAGTACTCCCTCCGTCCAATAATAGTTGTCTACTATATTATTTTGAAATATTTAACTGTACTTGTCCATTTTATGAAATCAATGGATAATTTTTACACTTAATCCCTAATTTACCTTAATCATTAATTATAGTCATTTCCCTATTACATTTTTTAAGACATTACATTTATTATATTTAAAGGGTGATATAGTAAAATTATATTACATTTATTATATTTAAAGGGTGATATAGTAAAATTACCCTTTCTATTTATAATTTATTAATTATTGGACAAGGAGATTTCTTTTGTTTCATTTTATAATTTTATTTGATTCCTATACTGAAAATAAATATTTTATTTTCCCTTTTTAGCCCTCTTGTTTTTCAATTCAAACAAAGAGAGCCCAATTTCAAAGATCCAGCCTTTTTTTTTTCCCTTTTTAGCCCTCTGCCTCTTCTCGACTCTTTGCGGATGCAACTCCAGCAAACGAAGGAGGAGGCGAACGAGCCCTAACTCCCAATTTCATCTGTCTTTTCTCCTTCGTATTCGTACAATCTGCGTGAGGCAAAAGACACGCGGAGCTTCCGGAGGCAACCTTGGTGTGGTCCATTCCAATTTCCTTTTTCTTTTCAATTTCGTTTCAAATTCGTACGATTCCAGCTCACTGGAGCCTGATTCTCTGTGAAATTTGTTCCTCCCACATCGATTCTTCATCAGGAATTTGAGAGCTCTCTTCACTGTTCAGGGACCCTTTTTTGGAGAGTTTGGAAATTCTTGGTTTAAAATTTTGTGGCTTTGGTGGTTGTTCGAGTTGAAAGAGGTTGTGGAGTCGTCTTCTCAACTCGTCGTTCCCGTTCGCAGGTAATATTTCTTTGTTTCTACAGTTTTCTTTATGCGTGTTTATAAATTCTGTTTAGACTAGTTTGTAGTAATATGTTAGCATAGTTATATTTTCTTCTGCTCGTCTAAATTGATGGTCTCGTTGCTTATAGTCATGTTTTGTTCTTAGTTTTGTTAGAATTAATTAGTTTAACTGAATATTTTTCCTTCGCCTATTTAGCTATGGCTTTGCCTAAATATAAAGGAGCCCTGAACTTTCTTTTGTTATATTTCCGAGTTTGAGTTACTGTGTCATCTGCTCTCCCTCTAACTCTAAGCAGACTTCTTACTCTAAAATTGGCAAAGAAGCTGTTAGGCTTTCCTTTACTGTATAAGTTGCGTGTCTAAGCTAGTTGTTTGTTTATGATCTGGTGCCTATTAACATTTTAGTAAATCAAAGACATCTTGTTTTGCCTAGATATCCAAAGTTGGTGGAGGTAAGTTTGCAACACATCCACTCCTCAGTTCTTTATTTTGCTTTTATTTGTTTTCTCTCAAAAAGCCTTTCACATTTAATTTACCTAATGCAAGTCACTTTATGTTATACTTTGAATAGTACAAACCCAAAAAACTTATTACATTTTTCAGTAGAAAAAGGCCAGTTTAAAACTCCAATATGACAGGACCAAACCGACTGAATCGTACCGAAAACGATTTAGAAAAAACCTAACTAATGCCGGTTCAGTTATTGGCGCATCAAATTGAAAACTGAAAATAATGAACTGACTGACGCCTACCCCTAGAATATCTCGCTAGTCGCTTCTCCTAGTTGCTAGGGTTAGCGTGTGTCTCCCTCAGCTCTCTGAAACTGAAAGGTAAAAGACTAAGGCTGAACCACCAACGCTCTTCTTTTACACCCCTGTCCAGGTAAGTCATAGACCTTTTCTCTTTCTGTGCAATTTTGTACTTCTTGGGTTTTAATTTATCTATTTTTGGGCTTGGCTATTTTAAAGGTCCCTGTTTATTATCCTGATTAGGTTGCATTGCAATCTAGTGGGCTTTTGCAAAGGTAATTTAGCTGTACATGTTTGGACGCAAAGGGTGTGCTCTTAACTTGAATGGCTAGAGCAGGGAAATTTGGTGTTCACACTGATTTAAATATAGAAAACCAGTACAAAACGTAAAACTAAATGCTACAGAAAAGAAGTAGCGCTGGAGAATTTCACACTGGATTTAAAGGAGTAAAGACACTGAACACATGTTAGCAATTGATAAATGGATTCTTAAAGTAAAAGCATGAAAGATAACTCGCCCACAAACCCCAATAAAAGGGCTTCTTAGGGTTGAAGCTAGTTTTGGTTGCCTTATTCAGGCACTGCTATTGGGGTGTAATTCAGTTCAAAACCTCATAGCTATTGATAAATAGATTCCTCCACTGATCACTCTCCCCCACATAGTTCTACTCAACTCTCCACTTTTAGCCCCATCTCTCTTCCTGAACCTTTTCCTGATAGATGGGATCGAGCAAGCATGAAACCCATAGATGTCTGAGCAAAACATGATGTTATGTCTTTTTCAGAAAGTGTTTCTGTTATTAAAATGGGATAGAAGGAGTTGCATATTAGAAACTAAACTATTAATATTTGAAATATTTTAAAAGATTGTTATTCAAGGGAAATTTTGTTTAACCTTTCAAGTAGCAGGTGTATCATACAATTGGCATAAAGAGAGTGCATAAATTTGTCTTCTGCCCAAAACAACCAACTTAGCTCTGTCTCTTTGTGTTCTCACCCTCAACTAGTTTTCTGTGTAACCGTGCACATCACCCTTTTTTTATCCGGTGTTCGGATACACAAACATTTAAGCAAAAAATATTTATTTGTGTGCTAAAAGTTTACTGAACTTGCACAAATCAAAGAACTTTTAGTACTAAAGCTGCAATAGTATAGCGAAATAATCATGTTTCCCAGTCTTGCTAGAGTTCTAGGATGTTGACATTGTTCATAAATTGATTTATCACATATCATAGACATGCAATCAACCCAGAAATCAAATAATTGCAGTCCCAATGTTTAAACTAAAATCAGCAATATAAGTCCAAAAATATGAAGAGTAGCCACTGAGCTCTTACACTCTTTGGGTCTACTTTTTATCTTTAAATGTGAAAGGCTTCTTGGGAGAAAAACAAATAAAAGCAAAAAGAAGAACTGAGGAGTGGATGTCATGCAATCTTACCTCCACCAACTTTGGATATCTAGGCAAACCAAGATTTCTTTGATTTTTCCTTGGCAAAATTGAGAATAAATTGCCCAAGCGAAAGATGCAGGGCAAAATGGGAAGTGAAGATGAACAATATTAATGCTTCTTAGTAAGCATTATTGGAACCTGTGACAAGTGGACCACACATACTACATGAAGGGTTGATCAGGTTCATCCTTCCTAAACAGGCAGTTTGGATGGTAAGAAGTAATTGTAAGCTGAAGACACTTTGGAGAAGGCAGGAATGACATATGCTGATATACTGAATCTGCAGAATTTTACTATCAAATGAGTGTACAAGCAGTTAGGAGGAGGCCTTATTCCCCAATGTAAGCTGGAAAAGAATGGTATGCAACAATGAAGGTAGTCCTAAGTGGCTATTTCTATTTACTTTGGTGGTACAGGGCAGGATATATACAAGAGATAGGCTGTTTAAATGGGGAGTTTCTATTACAACTGTGTGCCCCCTATGTGTGGTAAGAGGATAAAACTCTAGAGCACCTGTTTTCAGATGCCCATACTCAACTAATTTATGGGTAAAGCTGTTACACTGGATGAATATACACAGGGAGGCATAGGGATGGACACAAGAACTGGAATGGGCTATCAGTCATGCTAATGGGAAGATGGCCAGTGCCCGAGGTTACTGGTAGGGGATGTTTATTCTATCTGGCTGGAAAGGAATCAAAGAGTGTTTCAGAACAGAGTACTGTTGAAGAAGTGTGCAGGATAGTACAAGAGGTGCATTGTTGAGGCTGATACCAAAACAAGATAGCAAGTTTCCTACTGCAACACGATGTTTACCCTTAGAAACAGTGCAGACTACAGAAATGATTTTGTCTCATGTGTCGTAGAACAGGAGGTACAGATAGAGAATATGGGGGGAAGGAGGTTTAGCTGAGATACTGATGGTTTGGTATTGGTTGTATTTGATACATATCCCACACTTGTACATTGTTGCTCCTTGGTTAAATAAAATCTGTATTTACCCAAAAACGACAAAATTAAGCTGGTTAGTTATTCAGAAAATGATATATCTAATTGCTGGAAGAATGTTTACAAGGTCTTTGCTCATTCTTTTTGTGTCATCTAGTTTCCTTTATGGACTTGTTGACTTCAACAAGTCACAGCTTACTGAATAAATGACGAGGGTAAGCGGAAATATGGAAATAGCAAATTCATGTAAATAAGCTGAAATAGCCCAAAATTATTGCAAAATATGAAAACTTAAACTATAGAAGAAGTCATTAGTTGTTCTTAAAAACATTTATGATTGTGAATTTGTTTGTCCACACTTCATGAGCTTCTGTTGTCTTGCATTCTCAATTAGATGTTACCTTATTCCTACACTTCTGATTTATGATATATCGGAAATCTAATTCAAAGATTAACATGCAGCATATAGGAGATCATCAGTTGCTTGCCCTTGATTCTGATATGCAGTCAAACAGCAAAGATCTGCTTCACTTGGAGACTGAAGGTTTGTCCTTGAAATCAAAACTTCTCTTTTGCACTAGTGATGGCGGATCTCAATCCCTAAATTTGAAACCTGACCTTCCTGATAAGAAGCCTGAAATTTCTTCTGTACCCAAAAGCCAAGTTCTAACAAAGGTCCAGGATTTTTTGGGAGTATTTTTGGAAAACAATAGAAAAGTGGAGCTTGAAGCTAAGAAGAATCCTGAGAAATATGACATTGAAGCTCTTACTGGTGAAGAATCTGAATACATAGAGATGGACTTAATGTTAGGTGTTGCTGAACTTCACACACAGGAAGCTGTATCTGCTGCTGAATCCGCAATAGCAAGTTACCAACCAGTAATCGATCTGGATACCAATGATACGACAGAATCTGAAGACAGTAGCGATGAGGATGACATTCAGGATACCAGCAAAAGTGATGATGATGGAGGTTTTTCTCTAGGAAAAGAATATAAGCTTACGGAAAAGGATTCTCCTAAGAAAGCATTGAAGAGGAAGCGACAGTCGGTAAATCGAGCTAACATAGTTGAGCTCTCTTAGTGGTAAATCGAGCTAACATAGTCGAGCTGTCTTAGTGCTAAGGACATTAAACAATTGTGGTGAGAAATTCATAACATAGTAAAAGTGTGCTTCTCTTCCATGTTCCTATAAAACTTGTTTTAGTTCTACTCTGTTATTTTATTAGTTAAGTGTAATGTAATGCAAACAATACAAATCAAGTCCAATTCAAAGGAGAAAGGTATATCTGTTCCAAAAGCAAAGGAGTTTTGTTTCTCCAAATTAACTCTTGCAAATCCTATATAAGATTTGCGACCAAAAGAAAAGAAAACATCTTCCTCCGATCCTTTCTTGTTTCTTTTAAGTCATTTTTTGAACAATTGATTTTGGACAACCCTCTATTTTTCAGCTGGACATGTTTAAAAATAACTATGACTGCCTAAAACAATTTGACAGACTGCGGCTTGCTATGATATAATATTTGTAATATATTATTCACTATTTGTAATATTTTGTCCTATTATAGTTTTTTTTTTCCAACATCTTATCTCTATTTATTTATGAAAAAAATGACATTTATGTGCTGTGGTAATAAATTCTATGGATCAAAAATTTAAATTGCATATTCAATTAAAAAATTTGTTTTTGAAAAATATAGTAGTAATTTCTAATTATAATTTTATATTTCATGTCCAAATGAGTTAAATTCAACCTGACAAACTTAAAAAGCAGAGTCAAAAGGTTAGATTTGTCATTTGGTCCACAAATAATAAAGTAGAGCGAGGGTACCACAATTGTCAATTTGTCACTTGTGTAGTGATAGAGTAATTTCCGCGAACCAATTTAAAAGAATTAAGGGAAAAGAGCCAAAAAAAAATTTAATCTGGAAATGATTTGAAAATATTTTTCTTTCATCTAAAAATACTTGTTGCCTTTGTTTTTGATTTAAAGATACCCTTTTTCCACTTTTTCGTTTAAAAATACTTTCAACCCAAATTTAATTGAATTAAATTCATTTAATAATTAGTTAGTTCTTTTTATTTATTGTAAAAGGTCATTTTTTTATTTATTCATATTCTTAATATTAGCCAATTCTAAAATATTTAACTCTAAAAACTAAAATAAAAAATTTATTGTCTAAAAATAAAGAGAAAAATTCTTAAATATTCTTATTATTAAAATAACACAATAAAATTCTTATTTTATTCTTAAAACAACACGATAAAAATTTTATTCTTCCATTTTACACAATAAATTCTTTACTTTATTTTACTTAACTTTTTTTCTTCTTCTTTCCTCCAATTTCATTATAAAAAAAAATCCACTATGATATTTTTATTGTTGAAATATTGTTGTTTTGTAGCTGGCAAACTAATGTAATGGTGATTAGAAGATTTTTTTTAACAAAATGTAAAATCATAGATTTGAAGCTATTGTAGCTTCCGTTAAAAGAGAGAAATTTGATATGAGTTGTTCCGTTAGCTCGAGGGCATGTTTGAGCCCCAAAACAAACTTGAAGCGTATTGTTAGAATATATGACAATATATTCTGACAGATTGTAACAGATTGTATATATTTAGTTTATATATATAGATAGGCATATATTTAGTTTATATATATAGATAGGTAGTTTCCTTACTTATAGCTGATTATACTCTTATAATATGTGTATATATACTAAGGATGTGAATGAAATAAATCAAGGGATTAATCTCTTTCATGGTATCAGCTGTCTAGGGCACAATCCGACATTCTTCCTTCGTCGTCGTGACCCCCTGCTGCCGCCGCCCCCCTCTCCCCCCACCTCTTCTTCTTCCACTATTCTCCATCACTATGTCTAACTCCAAATCTTCCTTCATCCTACTCTTGCTGTCTTCAACATCAAGAATCATGTTCCCATCACTCTTGAGATGGAGAACGTCCAATATTCCACCTGGGCGGAAATCTTTAAGATTCATGCAAGATCCTATCGGGTAATTGATCATATTATTCCTCCGGCAGCGGGAACGGAGAGACGGCCTCAACAAGAGGACAAAGAATTGTGGTCCACCCTTGACGCCACTGTTCTCCAATGGCTCTACGCTACTATTTCTCATGATCTTTTGCATGCCATTCTTGAGCCTGACACCACGGCGATAGAGGCATGGAATCGCTTACGTGACATATTCCAGGATAACAAACACTTTCGTGCTGTCACCCTTGAGTACGACTTCACTCATGTCGACATGACGGATTTTCCGAATGTCTTTGCCTATTGTCAACATCTCAAATCTCTGGCGGATCAACTCAAGAATGTTGGCTCCCTGGTGGCTAACGATCGTCTAGTTCTTCAATTGGTCTCTGGCCTTACCGAGCCTTACCAAGGTGTGGCCACTCTTATTTACCAACGTGACCCTTTGCCGCAATTTTATCAAGCCCGTTCGATGCTCACTCTTGAAGAGGCTGGCCGTGCTAAGAAAGCAGCCCAAAGTTCCTCTGCTACATTAGTTGCTCGCTCGTCCGAGGATCCTTCTGATGTTCCTAAAAATTCCTCTTCCAACCGCCCTACTAATGGTGGGAAGAGGAACCACAACCGCAACAACAATAGCGGCAGGTCTCGCGGCAACATCGGGCGTGGAGGTGCGGTGGCGCGGCGTGCGATGGCGGCGGCGTGGTGGCGGTGGGGGCGGCAACGATCGCGGCAGGCGACAAAGCCAATGATCGGCACCCTCCGCCATATTCTCCTTGGAATAGCGGGCAGCAGTGGCCATGGATGGCCTCTTGGGGTCCTTGGGCTGTACCTCCATGTCCATATCTGTCAACCGCTTGGTCCCGACCAAATTATGGACAGCAGCAGCCACCACGAGCAGGTGTTCATGGCCCCCGTCCCCAGCAGGCATACACGGCAGCCCCCTACGAACATTGAGGTCACGATGCATACTCTTGGGATCACTCCTCCAGATGCAAATTGGTACATGGACACCGGTGCCACTTCCCACATGACATCCACACAAGGTAACCTCATATCCGATTTTAATAAGAACATTAATCGTGGTATAATGGTTGGTAATGGTCACTCAATTCCAATTCACGGCTATGGTCACACAACGTTGTCTTCCCCGTGTCCTCCCTTGCACTTAAACAATGTCCTCTATGCCCCTCATCTAGTTAAAAATTTGGTGTCCGTTCGCAAATTTACCACTGATAACTCTGTCTCTGTTAATTTTGATCCCTTTGGGTTTTCTGTGAAGGATTTTCAGACGGGGAGGCTGGTAATGAGGTGTAACAGTCGGGGAGAGCTTTATCCAATCACTAATCCTGTCACTTCACCATCTACTTTTGCTGCTTTGGCACCGTCTCTTTGGCATGATCGGTTAGGTCAGTCGGGCGTACCTATGTTGAATTCCCTTAGGAAGAATAAATTGATTGATTGTAATCAAAGTAGAGATGTTCGTATCTGTCATTTGTGTCCTCTTGGAAAACATGTTAAGTTGCCATTTTATGCTTTGAATTCTCGCACTCTTATGCCTTTTGATATTATACATAGTCATATTTGGACATCACCTGTTTTGAGTTCCTCCGGCCATAGATATTATGTCTTGTTTATGGATGATTATTCTAAATTCTTGTGCACATATCCTTTATCGCAAAAATCACAAACCTTTTCCACATTTTTAGCTTTCAAGACATTTATTCGAACTCACTTTGAGCGGGATATAAAGAATATCCAATGTGATAATGGCAAGGAATTTGATAATGGCCCTTTTTGGGACTTCTGTAAAACCAATGGTCTGTCGTTTCGCTTATCCTGTCATCACACATCACCTCAAAACGGGAAAGCCGAATGACAAATCTGTACGATTAATAACATTGTTCGTACCTTATTGGCCCATGCTTCCCTTCCTCCTTACTTTTGGCATCATGCGTTACAAATGGCAACTTACCTTCTCAATATCCTTCCTCATAAACTGTTAAACTATCAATCTCCTCTTAGCATTCTTTATCGGAAAGACCCATCTTATTCCCATCTTCGTGTCTTTGGATGTTTATGTTATTCTCTCATTCCCTCCACACTAATAACAAAACTCCAACCCCGGTCAACCCTGTGTATTTTTTTAGGATATCCGTCACATCATCGTGGGTATAAATGCTTTGATTTGTCCTCTCACAAAATCATCATTAGCCGTCACGTAATATTTGATGAGATGCAATTTCCTTTTGCCAAGATACATACTCCTCAAAATTACATGTACCACTTTATAGACGATGGACCCTCTCAATATGTGGTTCATCATCTCACTAAACCCACAAACCCACCGACTTACTCTTTCCGCCTTGCATACCGCTTAGCCTGTGCCTAGCTGGTCCGCTCTCGCCTGGCAGCCTTCATCTGCCGTCAGCGATCTGCCTCCTCTTCCCTCTTCCTCCTGTCTCTCCTCATCGACCAACTCCCGTCTTGCACTCTAGTCTACCCTCCGGTCCTGTTACTAAAAGTAAGCATGGGATCTATAAGCCTAATAGGTCTTTCAACCTTCATACATCCGTCTCGAAATCCCCTCTACCCCGTAACCCTGTGTCTGCTCTTCATGACCCGAATTGGAAATTGGCTATGGATGATGAATATAATGCTCTTATTAAAAATAAGACGTGGGAGTTGGTGCCCCGTCCTCCAAATGTGATTGTTATTCGGTGTATGCCGATTTTTGCTCATAAAGAAAATTCTGATGGTTCGTTTGAGTGACATAAAGCTGGTCTTGTAGGTGATGGTAAAACCTAACAGGTTGGTGTGGATTGTGGTGAGACATTTAGTCCGGTTGTCAAACCAGCGACTATTCGTACGGTTCTTAGCCTGGCTCTCTCTAAGGCATGGCCGATTCACCAACTTGACGTCAAGAATGCATTCTTACATGGAAAGCTCAAGAAGACTGTGTACATGTATCAACCTTTGGGTTATCGGGATCCCGATCGGCCTAATCATGTATGTTTGCTGCAGAAATCTCTTTATGGACTGAAACAGGCTCCGTGGGCTTGGTATAAAAGATTTGTTGATTATGTCCATACCCTTGGGTTTTCTCACAGTAAGACCGATCATTCCTTGTTTGTTTATCGTCGAGGTTCTTCTATGGCTTATCTTTTATTATATGTCGACGATATTATTTTAACTTCTTCCTCCGATGAGCTTCGCCAGTCTATCATATCACTTCTTAGCTCCGAATTTGCTATGAAGGATTTGGGCCTGTTGAGCTATTTCTTGGGCATTGCGGTCACTCGTCATAAAGCCGGTTTATTTTTATCTCAAAAGAAGTATACAGCTGAGATTATTAAACGCGCCGGCATGTCATCACGTAAGCCATCTCATACTCCGGTTGATACAAAGCCGAAGCTTGGAGCTACTATGAGCACGCCATTTGCGGACCCATCACTTTATCGGAGTCTTGCCGGGGCACTCCAATACCTCACGTTCACAAGACCCGATATTACGTATGCGGTGCAATAGGTGTGCTTGTTCATGCATGACCCACGGCAGGAGCACATGCACGCCCTCAAGCGCATCGTGCGCTACCTACAAGGTACTTTGGATTATGGTCTTCACCTGTATCCCTCTTCCACAACCACTCTTGTCTCTTATACTAATGCTGATTGGGGTGGGTGCCCCGATACACGGCGTTCGACGTCTGGTTATTGTGTCTTTATGGGTGATAACTTGATCTCATGGTCTGCAAAACGTCAGGCAACTTTGTTCCGTTCGAGTGCAGAGGCAGAATACCGAGGGGTTGCCAATGTGGTTTCTGAGTCCTGTTGGTTACGTAACTTGCTTTTGGAACTTCAGTGTCCTATTCCACGAGCTACTTTGGTTTACTGTGATAATGTTAGTGGCATCTATCTAGCTAGTAATCCTATTCAGCATCAACGCACTAAGCACATTGAGATGGATATACATTTTGTAAGGGAAAAGGTGGCTCGTGGCCAGGTTCGAGTTCTCCATGTCCCCTCTCATTATCAGATTGCAGATATCTTCACCAAAGGCCTTCCGTTGGTGTTATTCGAAGATTTTTGGGACAGTCTAAGCATTCAACGACCTCCCGCTTCGACTGCGGGGGTGTGTTAGAATATATGACAATATATTCTGACATATTGTAACAGATTGTATATATTTAGTTTATATATATAGATAGGTAGTTTCCTTACTTATAGCTGATTATACTCTTGTAATAGGTGTATATATACTAAGGATGTGAATGAAATAAATCAAGGGATTAATCTCTTTTACGTATTTTTAGACCCAAAGTTAGAAGAAGGGTATTTATGAACAGTTAAAGATATTCTTGACCCTTTTCTGAAAAATTAAACACAAATTACTTTTTTAGATTTTAGCACTAATCTTTCACATATTTATAATTTATACTCGATAACTTTTGCTTGACTAATATAATCATATCCCATTCTAGTCTAGTATGATGTGTGCACCTTGAAGTTCTTCATTTTCTTTGCTTTTGTTTGTTCGGTAACATTAATATATTTAATGTAATTTTATAAATATATAGAAAAAATATGATATAAGCTGATTTTATTTTTATCTTTATAAAATAAAAAAATTGATTTCAATAAACCTTCAATTAAAAAATGTATTTTTAAAAAAATAGAATTGGCAACAACAATATGACAATAGATAGACATAAAATCCTTCACTCTACTAATTTTTGTGACTCAATTTTTATTGTTTGCTAAGTATCTTACATTACTATTTCAATAACAAAATTATGAGAAGTGTTTGCTATAGGTTATTTCATCGTCTTCACTCTTTAGTCTAGTGACAAGTTTTTTTTTCCCTTATAAATAATATTCTTTGACAAACTTGATGACACAAGTTACAACTTATTTTATATATATTTTGTGCAGAGTTTTATTTTTTGTATTTTGGATTTGTATGTTAATGATTTTGCTATCATGAAATATGTTATAATATCCTTAGCTATTATGCCCATATTTAATCTTTGAATCAGTTAAGCAAATTATTCTCCATTTCAATCTCTAAAAAACTTGTAATATAATATTGTTTATTGATACCTAAATAACGTTTAAAATTATATAATCTCATTGTCATATTATTTCGTATCGTAGAATATACATTAATTATGATTTTATTTAAAGTAATATACAAACCAGTATTTTAATATCATGAATTCTTTTCTATGAAAAATTATAGAGAAAATAGTCTAAAAACCCCCCAACCTATACCCGAAATCCCAACTACACACTCCAACTTTACGGGTGTCCTATTACCCACCTGAACTTTAAATTTTCCTATTTTATACACACCTAAGTGCTGACATGTCATGGGAGGTGAGAACACCTCCTCTAGGCGTGTTAGAAGGTAATTTTGACGAAAAATTACCATTATTTCTTCCCCACCTTTAAATAAACCATTATTTCTTCTTCCCCACCATTTTTTTTTTCAAAAGACATCAAATTGATATCCCAAAACAAAATATTCCACCAAGCATTGCTAAGCCTATAAAGTTAGAGAAACTTGCTGATCAGGATGAACATTGAATGTATTGAAAAGAGAAATACCAATAAATCGACTATATATTGTCAAATACCCAGTAATCCACAACCATCCATATCTATTAACCTATCAAATACGAATATCCTAAAGAACAAAGAAAAAAAATAGAATTGCAAAAGAGGCTTTAGCAATCTAAGCAACGACAAAGAAGGCGATCTAAGCCCTTTCTCCCCTAATCCTTCTGGCAAGCTGAATGTCCTTGGGCATGATTGTAACACGCTTGGAGTGAATGGTGCACAAATTTGTATCTTCAAAAAGCCCAACAAGGTAAGACTCAGCTGCCTCTTGCAAGGCCAACACAGCATGGCTCTGGAAACGCAAATCAGTCTTGAAGTCCTGAGCAATTTCACGAACAAGCCTCTGGAATGGCAATTTCCTGATCAAAAGCTCATTGGTGAATGCTAATGGAGAAGGATTGAAAATGAAAAAGGAGGATTTCTTTTTTTTCTTTTACGTTTTAGGAAATGGGAGAAAAAAGAAGAAATGGGAGTTGAAGAGGCGGGACCCAGCGCGTGGAATCACGCATGCCTAATTATTTGGTTTTGTGTTGAGGTCAGCACTTAGGTGTGTATAAAATAGGGAAATTTAAAGTTCAGGTGGGTAATAGGACACCCGTAAAGTTGGAGTGTGTAGTTGGGATTTCGGGTATAGGTTGGGGGGGTTTTAGACCATTTTCTCAAAATTATATTTTAGAACATTAAGGGATTGTTCGGTAGAGTGTATAAGAATAATGTTAAATGCAGTATATTAGTAATGCTTGCATTAATTGTACATAGATTATCTCTTATGCATTATTTGGTTTAGTGTATCAAAAATAATATACATTTCATAAAAATATTTATTTACAAAGATACCTTTCACATTTGTGGTGGAAAATATGTAAAAATGTTTTTGAGGGACAATGAAGTCTTTAACCATATTAATGCATATATTAAACTCATTACAGTATATTACTAATACCTGAAAATTTTTAGTATTAGTAATACACATGAATACATAATAAAGAGTATAACTAATGCATAACATGAAAAAGTATATCAAACAAAATATTATTGATATATAAAATTAATATATGCATTATTTTTGGTAATACATTCTTCCAAATGACTCTAATAATCATCAAAATTTACTTGAATTACATTGATATTTGACTTGAGAATATGTTGGGTTTTTTTAAGTGAAAAAGGAGAAAGAAAGGTCAGCTAAGCAAAATAATTGAAAATAGGAATAGTCTTGGTGCTGCTTTCCCTTTTTTCTCAAAGGGCAGAAGAAGAAGAAATGGGATGCTTCCTTTGCTCTGTAAAATCAAAGAAGAAGCAAATTGGAAAGTTTTTTGTTCATCAGATCTCATTCTCAGTAGGTACTGTAAAATCACTTTGCCTTATACTTGTGTTTGAGTTTTCATGGCAAAAATAGCTACCTTATTGTAAAATGTAAATGGTCCTTTTTTTTGTGACTTGTGTGCCATGTTCCATTCCCCTTTTGTTGAGCAAATTGGATTTTAAACTTTAACTTATTCACATACTTCCATATAAATAATATGTTTAGTTAAATTCAAGTGTCTCTAGTTTTTGATGCTTCTCCACTATTTTGCTGTCATAAGGCCTCCCTCCCCAAACCCTGTTGAATTATGCTTGAAACAAGAGCACAAAACAAAGGCACAAATATGGAAAAAAGAAAGAGAAGCTTTTTCTGCTTAATTTTTTTACTGCTGCGAAGAGAGAAGACCTAGTGCCTTTTTATAGGCTTACAACTTAACTCCTAAAGCTAAAAAACAGGGAACTACTAAGTAGTGCTGAAAATGGACTGATAAACATGACCTACTACTAATGCTAAACAGAAAGTTAACTAGAGAAAATAAACATTGACCAAGTTAAAAAACTAATTCCACTAATCCTAAAAAATAGGCCCATAACAAGATTCTGTTGTGATTCTTGAAGAATTAGTCAACACTCCCCCTTTCTTCAAAATCACATACTCCCATTTGTAGCCTGAAGAAGTCATGCTTGTTGCGAGGCAGGGATTTGGTAAGAACATCAGCTACTTGATCATTTGTGCCACAAAACTTCAATGAGATTACTCCACCAGCAACTAGATCACGAATGAAGTGATAGCGAATGTCGATGTGCTTCGTTCTACTGTGGAAAGCAGGATTCTTTGTCATAGCGATCGTTGCTTTGTTGACGCACCAAATTTCAGTTGGACCAATCTGCTCGTGTTGAAGATCCGCTAACAATTTCCTCAACCAAACAACTTGACAAGTTGCTGAAGTTGCAGCCATGTATTCTGCTTCCGAAGATGATAAAGCTACTGTATCTTGTTCCTTCGAACTCCATGAGATTTCTCCAGAGCCAAGACTAAATAGATTCCCAGATGTGCTCCTGCGATTATCCAAGCTACCTGCCCAATCACTAACAGTAAAGCCAATTAGTTTGAAATCTGATACTTTTAAGTACCAAATTCTGTAACTTGTTGTACCGGCAACATATCGCAAGATCCTTTTTGCTGCACCTGTGTGTTGTTTTGAAGGACTATGCATGAATCTTGAAATCAAACCGACAGAGTATGATATATCAGGCCTTGTGTGTGATAAGTAGTTTAGACTACCAACCAAGCTTCTATAATAAGAAGCATTTGCTGCACCTGTACCATCATCAAGTACCATCTTCTCATTCATATTCATGGGCGTGGGGGATGGATTACAATTCAACATGTTGAGCCTCTGTAAAAGTTCAGTAGCATATTTCTTTTGCGAAATAAAAATTCCATCCAAACCTTGTCTCACCTCAAGCCCAAGAAAATAATGCAGTGTACCCAAGTCGGACATCTCAAATTTACTCATCATGCAACTCTTAAATTCAGAAACAATAGATTCACAAGAGCCCATATATATAATATCATCGACATAAAGACAAACAACCAGAAAATCACCATTACCGCTTCTTCACATAAAGTGTAGGTTCATTTTCACTCCTTTTGAACTGCTGATCTTGAAAAAAGGAGTCAATTTTGCTATACCATGCCCGTGGAGCTTGCTTTAGACCGTACAATGCCTTCTTCAATCGGTATACTTTGTTCTTCCCTTCACTAGAGATGAAGCCTTCTGGTTGGGAGACATATACTTCTTCATGTAAGTCGCCATTTAGAAAGGCAGACTTAACATCAAATTGGTCTAGAGTAGTTCTAACCGTTTCAAAGCGAGCTACTGGTGAGAATGTTTCTTCAAAGTCAATGCCTTGTTGTTGGGAGTATCCTTTTGCAACAAGGCGAGCTTTATGCCTTGCGACACTTCCATCAGCATTGTACTTCATTTTGAAAATCCATTTAAGCCCGATAACGTTCTTTCCTTCAGGAAATTCAACCAACTCCCACGTTTGGTTTTTCTCAATGGCCTGAATCTCTTCAATCATTGCATTCTGCCACTTGGGCTCCTTTGCAGCTTCTTCATAATATGTTGGTTCAGCAGAGAACAAGGAAAAGCTACAAGATGCATATACATCTTTCAGAGACCGAAACTTTGTTGGTGGTGTTTCGCTGGAAGAAGCCGACGATGGAGAACGAGAGCTTGCTGGAGTGGAGTTGTTCCCACTTGGAGAAGAAGGATCAGTGCTTGTTGTTTCAAGTATCTCTGTAGGCTCTGTTTCTGAGTGAACTGGAACGTGGACAGCTGAACCTTCTTCCTTGTCATTCCATTCCCACACTTCTTCTTCATTAATACCACATTCCTGCTAATAGTTACTTTGCAACTAGCGGGATTATATAATCTGTATGCTTTGGACTGAGAACTATACCCAATGAAAATACATTTCTCTGATTTTTCATCAAGTTTAGAGCGTAAATTAACCAAAGCATAAGCTATACAACCAAAAACTTTCAAGTGGCTTACTTGTGGTTTCCGTCCCGTCCAAGCTTCATGTGGTGTCCGATTCAGAACTGCTTTTGTTGGAGAGATGTTTAAAAGATACACAGCTGCAGCCACTGCCTCTCCCCAAAAATGACCAGGAAGTCTCCTTGCATTAAGTAAGCTTCTGGCCATTTCAACTACCATACGATTTTTCCGCTCGGCAACTCCATTTTGTTGAGGCGTGTACGGTGCTATAAGCTCCCTGCGAATTCCATTCTCTTCACAAAATAAAGTAAACTCATTAGATAAAAATTCACCACCACAATCTGTGCGAAGAGTTTTTAAGTCGCAGCCTGTTTGCTTCTCCATGAGTGCCTTGAATTTTCTGAAATTCTCAAAGGTATCTGATTTATATTTCAGAAAATAAACCCAACTCATACGGCTATAGTCATCTATGAATAGCAGGAAATATCGACTACTACCAAGAGACTCGGTCTTCATTGGTCCACACAAGTCAGCATGAACAAGCTCAAGACAACAGTTAGCCCTCCAAGAGTTTCCTACAGGAAAGGACTTTCTGCTTTGTTTTTCGAAAATGCAACCTTCACAAAAATCAAGCTCGCACATTTTTGGCAACCCAACCACCATATTCTTCTTCAACAACAGTTTCAGCCCATTAACGTTCAGATGGCCATAGCGAAGATGCCACAGTTGAGTTTCATTAACACCTTTAGCAACTAAAACATTTTTAACAACACTTGAAACATTAAGGGGAAACATGTTGTTCTGAGTCATAGGCACAATTGTAACAGTTTGACCAGATTTTTTCTCAATAACAGCAAATGAGTCATTATCAAACAAAATAGAGTACCCACTAACCATCAGTTGTCCAACACTTAGCAAATTGTAAGCCAAACCAGGAACAAATTGCACATCACAAATAAGTTTAGACTTACCCTGTGTTGATTTAATGGCTATGGTACCTTTGCCTTCAACTCGTACTTGCTTGTCATCACCAAGTCGAACTTCACTCTTCATTGACTTATCAAGGTCTTTAAATAGATGCCTTGTGCCAGTCATATGATTCGAGCATCCACTATCAATAATCCAAACACCATCGGAGTTGTCAGTAATTGGAGAATGAGCCATGAATAGCTTGCTTTCATCCTCAACTTTCTCGGATAAATTGGCGTGCTTTTGCTCATCTCTTTGCTTAGTCCAGCAATATGCTTCAGTGTGGCCAGACTTCTTGCAGTACGAGCATTGCAAGTCACTCCTGGGATGGCGTGACTCACTAAATTGTCCTCTCTCGCGGCCTCAACCTCGACCACGAAATCCGCCTCTGCCTCTGCCTCTGCTTGCACTGTTTGCAGATTTTTCTTTGGAGAAAAATGACTCCTTTCACTGGGAATGCTTTTTCTTCAACTTTTTCATGAGATCTGTTTAACCTATCTTCATAAGCTAACAGGGATCCGATTAATTCATCAAATGAACAATCAGACAAATCCTTTGACTCTTCAATAGCAGCAACAACATGCTCAAATTTGGTTGTTAGAGACCTCAACACGTTAGCTACAACAATTTCATCACTAATAGTCTCACCATAAGACTTCATGAGATTAACAATAGAAGAGACTCTAGACATATACTCTTGCACTGATTCACCATTTTTCATGCTCAATGTTTCAAAATCATGACGCAAAGTTTGTAATTTAACTGTAATTACCTTCTTATCTCCCATATACTCCTGCTGCAAAATCTCCCAAGCTTCATGAGAAGTCTCTGTTGCTGAAATTCTGGGGAATATATCATCATGAAGGGCTTGTTGAATCAGGAACAATGCCTTCGAATCCTTCTTGCAATTTTCCCGCAGCCATTGTGCGTGGCCTTCATCCGGGTCAGGAAATCCATCCTCCACCAAGTCCCATAGCTCTTGAGACTTAAAAAGAGTCTTCATCTTAAGACTCCAAAAATGGTAGTTCACCCCTCTAAAAATTGGAAGAGGCTGAGAACTTGAATTGGTGTTTACTGCCATTTTTTCTCTTTCTCACTCTCTCTTTGACTCCCTGGAAGACAAACCTGGAAGCTCTGATACCAAATATGTTGAATTATGCTTGAAACAAGAGCACAAAACAAAGGCACAAATATGGAAAAAAGAAAGAGAAGTTTTTTCTGCTTAATTTTTTTACTGCTGCGAAGAGAGAAGACTTAGTGCCTTTTTATAGGCTTACAACTTAACTCCTAAAGCTAAAAAACAGGGAACTACTAAGTAGTGCTGAAAATGGACTGATAAACATGACCTACTAATAATGCTAAATAGAAAGTTAACTAGAGAAAATAAACATTGACCAAGTTAAAAAACTAATTCCACTAATCCTAAAAAATAGGACCATAACAAAATTTTGTTGTGATTCTTGAAGAATTAGTCAACAGACCTCATTTGTGAGATTACTTTGGGTATATTGCTGTTGTTGTCCAGTTAACTTTCTCAGCATGGCATTTGCAACCCTTGAGTGATGTTGCTCAAGGTTTCCTTTTAAGTTTTTTATGCAAGGTGAAATTGTTTGGACCTATCTTATGAAATTGGATAACACGATGTTGAAGTGTGTAACCATCTCATCTAAAAAGTTAAGTTACTAGAAATTGTTTGGAGCTATTGTCTCATATGAAATTGGATAACACATTGTTGAAGTGTGTAACCATCTCATCTAAAAGATTAAGTTGTTATAGACAGTACACTTTTATTAGGTAATTGTATTCTCAACATGCTCCCACATGTGCGGGCTTGACTCTTTTTGATGGGCCAAGCATGTGTATTTTTTTTTTCATTTGGGTGGTGGTGAGATTCAATCTCAGAACATCTGCCTACTCTGACACTATATTGAAGTATGTAACCATCTCATTTAAAAGTTTAAACTGGTACATGGTACAGAGAGCACACTTTTATTAGTTAATTGTATTCTCAACATATATCAAGACTAGGGCCAGTTCTACTAGAATGAAGTGAATCATGTTTCTTAAATATTGTTAACATTGGGATTTTTCAGTTTTGCTTTGCTACATTTGTCAAATTAGTGAGAACTCTAGTACCATTGCATCTGCTATATTTACTACTCCAAAAGTTCTTTTACTGTCTGCACATGTTGATGGACAACATTCTATTGCTGCTAAAACACATTTCACTTTTATGCATGAATGCAAAAGCACCCCACCTCTATTTGTTTTATTTTCGTCTCCTAAAGCTTATGAATGAAGACATTTCTGTCACCCATGGGATGTTGCTTGGAGGTTACATTGGCCTACCATACATTCCCAGTTCAAAAAAACTAACAATTTTTTCTTTCATGTTTCAGAAAAATTTAAGGTAAATACTTCGCTGGATGAAAAGGACAGCTCCAGAAATGGTGGATCTGGACACATAGCGGCATATACGTTTACATTTCGTGAATTAGCTGCTGCAACCAAATATTTTAGGGCAGATTGTCTCTTGGGAGAGGGAGGCTTTGGTAGAGTATATAAAGGGTGATTAGAGAGAACTAATCAGGTTGGTCTAGCTCATAAATTTAACTCTTAAATTGAAAATAAAATGGTGACTTGCCTTTTATGATCAATGTGTTCAAACACTTTTTGTTCTTATTAGTTAATTATGAGTTGGCATTCTCTCCATTTCATGCTATACTATTTCTTGGTTTCTTCCTATCAAAGAGGAAAGTGCAAAGTCTTTTGAAATGGTGAAAGAATTCAGAAGACAATTATTCATTGATTACTCATTTGAAGCATGCATCTCACTGTATGTACAGTCCGTTTTGATCTTCTGTTTTTAATTTGGGGTGATGATGCAAGGTTTTATCTTTAAAATCTGATTTCAACCGCAGTTTAGCTCAACTATTGTGGAACCAGTCACTCCGACAATCTAAAGATAGCTAATCTCTTTTCAGGTTATTGATTTAGAGCTAGAGCCTTCTAATTTTTCTCATTTATAGGTAGACTACAAAGAAATTTTAGTAAAACAGAAACCAAGACACCCTCATCAAAGCTCTGCAAAAATAGAAGATTTTAATGATCATAATGCAATTCCACCTCAAGGTTTTGCCCGGTCTCTTGTTATCATTTGATTGTCCTTGAGCTTAAGGAGAAGTCATTTCAGTGTAGACCCTTTTGTTCATTAAATAGAAGCAATTTTAAAGAAGAAATAAGAATCAGCTTGGTCACAGCGACAATGAAGAAGACCATAGTATGGACTTGACTCAAAGCAGTGTCCTACTGGCGTTATGCTAACAAACACCATGCTGCTGTGTCTGCTAAAGCCCCTTAACTGCTTCCAGGATAAAGTCTAAAGAGATGATACAGGCCAATATGCTTCCTTTTTTGTCTGCCTTCTGTGCTAACTCCACCAGCCCTCGCCCTTCAAAATCTTGACCAAGTTCAACAATTGACAAATTTCTTATTATTGATTCCACTTTTCAATTGAGCATAGCTATTTTGTGGAGGTGGAAATGTGTATTATTACTGAAGAGCTTCCTGTTTGCACCAAAAGTCCTTGCAACACCTGATACTGCAAACATCACTGAAATGTAATGGTGAAAGGTACACTATCCCATTTCCGATGAATTTGAGGACGAGAAACCTTTCTGGTTAGTAGTTCATCCGGAATTTATTTGAAGGAATTTTGGTTAGTTTGTGAAGTACCAAGTAATCCAAGGGATTAATATCAACTCTTGCTGCACCATAAAAAAATATTGCATAGCTTCCTTTCTATACAAATCGGTATCTGTTGGGACTTTTTTTTCCAATAAATAGTGGAATTTTATTAAATTAAGCGCAAAGCACACCTGTTGCCATCTGACAGGAGTTGAAAGCTAATCTTTTGTATTCCTGAGTAATTTGCAGATGCTTGTTGAGCTAATGAAAATTATTACTTGTGGTTTCAATTGTGGCATAAAATTCCAAATTGGTAGTTTGTTTTTCATCAAATTTTTCATAAAATCTTTCCTTTTCTGTTACTCCTTACTGGTGTCATTATATCCAAAGTGTCTTTGATGTTGCATCTAATTTATCATGTATTTGGTTAAATAATCCAGAGCTTTCACCCGACAAAACACGACTAGACTGGAATACAAGAATGAAAATAGCTGTCAGTGCTGCCAAGGGCCTTGAGTACTTGCATGATAAAGTGAATCCCCCTGTTATATACAGAGATTTAAAATGTTCTAATATTTTGCTTGATGAAGACTACAACCCCAAGCTATCTGATTTTGGGTTGGCCAAGTTGGGACTTGTAGGCGACAAGACCCATGTTTCCACGAGAGTCATGGGAACCTATGGTTATTGTGCACCAGAATATGTAATGGCGGGGCAGCTTACACTTAAATTTGATGTTTATAGTTTTGGAGTAGTTCTTCTAGAAATTATTACTGGTAGAAGTGCAATTGACACATCAAGAGTCTTTGGCCGGAATGCAGTTGCATGGGTAAGAGAAATTGATTTTTCTGTTAATGTGTTAGTTTTATGGTGTCACTTGTTCTAACAGTGTTGTGGAACAACTTAAGCTGTGTAGTTTATGTGTCTTTTCTTTAATCTTCAACTAGTTGGTGCGTGCTTATTATGTTGCACGACCAATCTGTTGCGGTTTTTATTATGTGCAAGGTTTCTTAATTATTTTTCTTGCCTGCTTTCTAAATCAACCACTCAAATGCTCATTGGGACTTGAATATATTCTGTTGTCCTTTGGATTCTGGGCATTTAATGCTGCTCTCTGCTAGACCTCCAACTCTCTGCTAGACCTCTAGTTGATCTTCAAGTTATTGCATCACATTTGTATATATCTTCTTTTTTTCCTCATGATAAGGTAAATATTTTTTTAAAATGTGGGGAACAACTCTAGTGTACAAGTAGTATACCTAAAACTAGAGAATCTACAAAATATATGATTCTCTATGAAATAAAACCAATCTTCTATACAAATTAGAACCTTTTGGCTGCAATGTTGTCAGTGTCATTTTGTATCAAGTCATCAACCTAGTCCATATCTTTATTCAAATAGTTGTGCTTTCGAGTGCCTTGTCCATTTAGTTGCTTTTCGGATAAGCTCATGTGTGTTTATTGTATACTAACCTGCATAGTTTTATCCAGTTCCTTGCTTCACTTCTAGATGTTAGCATTGCAAACTAAATCCTGTCATATAGTGTGCCGCCCAATGATAATAGTTTCATAGCTCTTGGTTTGTTAAGCTACTTATGGGTAACAAATTTATACCTTAGAGCTGCATTTCAATATTTGCAGGCTCGACCATTGCTCAAAGACCGTAGAAAGTTCTCACAAATGGCTGATCCAAAGCTTCAAGGTCAGTATCTAGTTAGAGGCTTGTATCAAGCTCTTGCAGTAGCTGCAATGTGTGTCCAGGAGCAGCCCAACATGCGCCCTCTCATGGCAGACGTGGTTACAACCCTTAACTATCTTGCTTCCCAGAAGTACGACTCTGGAACTCTAGCCAGTCCAAAGACATCACTCAGGTGCGTCAACTCCGAGAACAAGAAGGGACTTATGATTGTTACAGTGGATGAGAATTTAGCAGACATTGGAATTTCACAACTACATGGTTGTTCTCAGCAAAATATGCCACTTTGCTTTTAGTTTTCTCTTGGGAATTCTTTTAGGTACTTTTTTTTCTTTTTTTTCTCATTTTGCTTTGTAGATTATGTAAATTAGAGAGCCAATTGGCAGTTGGACAGTAGTGATGAAAACTTGTTTGTAGTGTCCTCTCATATGATAATATTATTGTTGTATAAAAAAGGAGAAAAAACACTGGTATTGCTTATTTTAGTGTATTTTGCTAATTTGTGCAAGAGGAGTATTAAGGGATTTGCCAACTCACTACACAACCAAATCGTATGTCACACCATCTTATAATCAATTTCTTACCTTGAGGCTTCAACTTACCTTGGCCAACTACAATTGATAAAAGCATTAATTCTACTATTCTAGTCTTTGGCTCAAAATAGAAAAAAATATCTTCTACTACGCACATAGGGATAGGGATGGTAATAGAGCAGGGCGGTTCTAAGGCTATGTGGGTGAAGTGTGTTTTTTAAAAACTAATGCGGGGGCGGATCTGTGTTATTTTATGCTGGTTCAAACTTAATTTTATATTTATCAAGATAATTTTTAAAATATTCAAGGTAGTAATGAAAATGGTTAAATCAAACTCATACGATTTCTTACATGCTTCCTAATTAAACTCTAAAAGATAATCTGATTCCTTTTTCTGAGACCCTATTCCTTCTCAATCATGAGATAGAAAGATTGAGCAAGTATTCTTTTTCACATCATTTGGTTTGAAGAATACAAAGTAGTAATCATGGTATATAAATTTTGTCAGCTTCTAGCTTTAAGCTGCTATGTGCAATGAAGTGGCATCTTCCTTGACATTACACGGTTCAAGTTAGCTATTTTTCATTCATCTTATTTTATTTTATTCAATTTTTCTTACTTTTTTTCTTTGTTTTCTTTTCGTTTTTATTTTTATTTTTTCTTTTCCTTTTTCTTTAATTGAATGTGTAATATAAATAAAATGAACAATTATCGATGGAAGTACCATGCTAGTCCTTCTGTTTCTTTTTTTCTTGTAAGTATATTATATCAAGCAGTATATTGTAGTAGATATTTTTAATACATCACACTTGGTGAAGACACTGAACAATTTTTGTCTATTTATGAATTGGTTAAATACTCTAATTAAGTTATATTGCTACTTCATTTGTTTTTCTTTCTGATTTTTTTTCCATTGGTCAAACTCAAATACTATTGAAAGCAAATAGTGTAGTATATTTTTATTTTATTTTTATAGTAAATTGTTAAAGGTTCTTCTCATTTTAGTATCATGATGATGAGTCTTTGGCTCAAATTATATTTAAAACTACTCCCTCCGTCCCATATTATATGTCGCCTCTTTCTAAAAATAGTTAGACCACAATATATGTCATTTTATAAAATTTATGCATAAATTATCATTTTTTGCCCATTATACCCTTGATAGATTAATTAATTAATCTTGAAAATGTATTTACTTTGGCTAACCTAAGAAATCTACAAGTAATTTATTTCATTGGAAGAGTACTTCATTCATTAATTAACTACTTTCTTTATTTACTACTTATTCTATAAAATCTTATTTTGAAAAAAAATATCAACAAACAAATTAAAAATAAAAGATGAAAAAAAAAATCAAAAATAATCTTGAAAGTTGAAGCTTCAACAAATTTTATCAAGAAAGATGTCATTTCAAAAAGTTCAAAGGAAAATTTAGATCAATTTGAAGTAATGGAATTTGAATATTTTGTGATGTTGTCATCGTTTGCTTTAGAATTTATACATAAAAATATAACAAAAGAAACATTTTACACAAAATATATAGGAAAATTGAGGTGGGAAAAACTTGGTTTTTAAATTTTTTTGGATCAATTGGTGAAAAAATTTGGCTCCAAAAATAAACTCTAAAATTTAAATAGTCATCCAAATGCATTTATATTTTTGAAATCTAACATTTCATCATTTATTACAAAGTTGTCACAAACAAACATTAAATAAGGGCATAAGGGTAAAATTACCTTATTTCTTAATGCAAGTGCAAATGAAAAGTGTGACCTATAATATGGGACGGAGGGAGTAATAAATAAAATTGGTTCAGATTAGAATGCTTATATTGAAAGGGATAATGGATAAAACAAAATATTACTCTCTTTTCACTTTTCGAGTTCTGATAAACAAGTCTTCAACTTCTCTTGAAACGAAAAGCCTAAAAGGGCTATAAATTCATTTTCCGACTATTATATTTTTAAGTTTACTAGATGAATATTGTGGACAAATACCCAAATCTATAACATCCTGTTTCAGAGGGCGGGATGGATAGCTTAACCTAAATTGATTAGTCACAGCGGCCCTTGGAAAAGAGAGGCGGTGTTGAGTCCATGCAAACTCTAAATTCGTCTAGCACTTCAAACCATATTGGATTTCTAGATAAGGAGCGAGTGATCACCCAGGAAGTGAAGACTCTTTTTTTCCCTCCACCCTTCAGTCCAGTTTGAACCCGTCCCAACAACTAGCTAAGACCCCTAAATGACCGCTCAGTGATAAAGGAGCATACACATAAATATTAATGGTTTTAATATTATTGTCCTTTTAAGTAATTGTATTTTGCTACCGTATTTATATTTGTATTGTGATTTTTGAGTTTAAAATTTTTGAAAAATATTATGCTTTTGTTTTCATAAAGCAAGTCTTCGTGCTACTTTAGGAAAAAATATATTTTATTATAGTTGGGATGATAATGTCATTTCTATATGTATGGATTTTAGAATAAGAATACAGGACTGTTCACCAACTGAAATATGGCATAACACACTGGAATTTGACACAAATCTCATAATGTTAAAGAGTTTATCACATTTTATTTCTACTCTTTTACAAAATTTCTTTAAATTTGGTAGAATTTGGATACATCTCAAAACGTTCTGATTCATTGCATTCTGATTTCGGATACATCCCTCAACATCTCGATACATCACATTTCGATTTCGAATACATCACTCAATGTCTCAATACATCGCATATGTCACAATACGTCACGTAAAGTGATGTATCAGACCGATACATCGCGTAAAGTGATGTATTCGACCTATACATCATGTAAAGTAATGTATTCGAGAATAGGACGAGAGAGTAGAAATTTTTGTAATTTTTTTAAATGATAGAGAATTTTAAAAAATATGATAAAATAAGTTATATATTTAGGTAATTTTCTACAACACATAAAGTGACCCATGCTTGTGTTGCGTGGGCTAATGCCATCTAATAATATACCTATGTGGGCGCACAAACTTTCTTGAACTCATGTTTAAGCCTCTAGATATGACTATGCTACTTATAAGAAAAAATGTCATAAATAGTCCCTTAACTATAAGAGTAATACTATACAATATGCATATACTCTATAGTTGTAAAATTAAGATTTAATATTTTCAATACACATTTATGTAAGAAAATTTAGGCACAAAAGTATATACTACTCATGAAATGAATTTATAAAAAGTAACAACATAGACATTAAAGGAATACATACATCACCAAATAACGATTTTTCTAGCATAATTCAGCGTATGAAACTAAGTCTTTGATGCAACAGAAGACACTTCAAAATCAAAGGATGAATCAAGAACATTATTATCTTTTGAATTCATAGTAACGCTTTTGCTGCAAAAATATACAAAAAAAATAAAATACACGTTTTATGTCTACAAAATAGACAACACAAAAATCAAACATACATTTTTGTGATCATATCTTTGCCAATGAATTGGAAGAAAGACGATTCAATCAAAGGGTCAACAAGTAATGTATTACTCAACCTTAATGGTGCCCGCCTTTCACACCTTTCACAAAAACATAGCCTAACTTATTAATTCTAGATCCACCAACAAATGGTGACATTTATGCTGGACCAGGACGCCTATTTCTGAATAATCACGGCCCAACTGGTGTCTTTGTATAATCAAAGATCTCCACTATTTTAGTGTCTTCAGGTATAAAACACTTAGCATCAACAGAGTCAGACTCAATAAAAATAGTAGCTCAAGAATCAATTTCAGCATCTGTGTTGTCGTGATCAGACACAGATTCTATCATGATCAATGCAGTTCGAGATCCACCAGCTTCATTTTTCAGATCAATATCTACCGCAACATCACCTTCCAAAATCCTACCATGATCAGACACAGGGTCTATCATAATCTCTACAGTTGGAGATGCACTATGAGAACAACATATACAACAATATCTCCTTTCAAAGTCCCATCAACTTTACACTCACCTATGACATGTCCTATCAAAGAAATATCAACTTTATAATCAATATCTCTAACACCAGCGGGAACATTCAAATATGCATTAGATTTACTTGTCAGCACGTCAACAACAACTTGTGTAATAGCTGCTAATTGAGTGTCACTAATGGCACCAAACAAACTATCAACATAATCGTGATCTTTTGCAGATAAAGCATTTGTTTTTTTTTTCTATAATGTTCCTCTTCAATAGCATCAAATAGCAGATACACATATTGAAAGAAAAAGAGAACCAACATCAAAATCTTGTTCAACATTTAGCTCACCTTTAAACTTCTTTGATGTCTCATCATCAATACATATATCAGCCTTCAATGATTGAATATCTTCATGAACTTCTAATATAGGTGACTTACTGACTTGAATAGAGATTCTACAACATCGTTATCCAAATCTATAGCAACATTATCCCTAAAATAAACAGATTCATCATTTTTTCTCCACTACATAAATGTCAATAAAAAAAAACTAAAAATGCATATTAATGATAAAAAATAGACAACATGTAATTTTAAAAACATAAACATTAAAACAAGCAATGTAGATCAAAAAACATTTAAAAAAAAAGCATCATACAAAACACAAAAAAAAAAAAAAAAATTCAAAATACAGAATATGATACAAATATAGTAGATCACTAAAACTTGGAAATTATATTACATTTAACTTGTTCTTCAAGGAACTAAAAGCTTCAAGAATCTCTTTAAACTTTTCATCAAAATGTGTTTTCAACCCATCAATGTCTACCTTCAAATCAGCACTAGTAGGTGATTTCTCATCGCTAACATCAGGGTTTGCTGGTTATATGTAAAAAAACTGATTACTTAAATGCTCACTTTGATCAGCATCAGGACTACTTCTAAAAACAAAATCAACCAAATCAAGTAAAAAAAAAAATCATTTTTAGTTGGTAGTTATTCACCTAGAAATTTGAAAGGAATAAACAGATTACAAAAAAGTTCGTTGAAAAAATGAGTTATAATTGATAAATAAAAAAATACAGATATCTCATTATGTGCTAAGCCAAATATGCGCAAAAAAATAAAATTATGCGTCAACTATTTGTGCATTATCTAATTTAAAATTCTAGGCACTTCAGACCGTGTATGTTCAACAAATAGATCATTCAAACCAGAGCAACACTCATAAAATCAAATTTGTAAAGCTAAAGAAAATTTTCTGAGTCTATAATGTTCATGCTTTGTCTAAAACTTTTTGAAAGACTTTTCAACAATCACATTAAATACATTAATTTCTCAAGTGTATGAATTATAGTCTCCGTTCTTGACCAAATCAAAGTATGACATTTCAAGAATTTTAGTCTTAACCGTGGAGAATAAGAATGTATTGACAAAAGCCAGAACTGCCATCTTCACTGCATCAGCATCAGACTTGAATTTTCCAGCACGAATCACATGATAAAGATCAAATTATGTCACCGTTAGACGGTCAAAGTAACTTTGAACCAACCGATTCCTGTTTGAGGAAATTTGAATTGTTGTACTACCGTTACATAATAGCTCAGTAATAAGAGCAAATTCAGCAATTTCAAATTGAAGTTGTACCCTATTAACAACAAGATATAAATAGTCAGAATCAATGTGATACACTCGTCGCATCATCATAATGTTGTGTATAACACATCCATGAAGCACAATTGGAGGCAGATGTAAAAACACCCCAAAATACGTTTTGCTAAACACGGAAAGTTATTTTTTGGTTAACTTTGAAGTTATGTTCACAATGACAGAAACATCAAAACTATGGTCAATCGTTGTTTTATAATCAACATCCATTTAAATTAAAAATTGACCTTCCTGCAAAAAATAACAACATGCAGATTACTACACTAGGCAAATAAAAAACAAAATAAAAATTAAAAAAAGGATAAAAATTATAACATGCATGATGCCAACATAACATTTGTAATAATATGACAAATTGAGCAAATACATGATACCCAAATAATATATGATACAATAACATTATCATATAATAAAGTATACAAAGACATGAACAAATATCTGATACCTAAATAACATATGATACTTGAACAATATAATAAAGTAACAAAAGCAACAAACACTAAAATGTTCAAATCCACAAAATATCAACTAACAGAACGAGGATAAGCATACCATGTGCAAAAATAATCAATGATACTATAACGATATCTTCATATAATGTTGTGGCATGATGCAAAAACTGATGCATGACACCAACATAACATTTGATACCATTATGCATGCATAATGCCAACATAACATCTTGTACTATAATAGTATGATCAAATTGAACAAACATATGATACCCAAACAATATATGATACAGTAATAGTATCATATAATAAAGTATATAAAGACATGAACAAATACCTGATACCCAAATAACATATGATATTTGAATAATATAATAAGGTAACAAAAACAACAAACACTAAAATATTCAAATCCACAAAAGATCAACTAATAGAAAGAGGATAAGCATACCGTACGCAAAAATAATCAATGATATCATAACAATATCTTCATATAATGTTATGGCATGATACAAAAACTAATGCATGGTATAAATATAATATCTGATACCATTACGCATGCATGATACCAACATAACATCTGGTATAATAATAGTATGATCAAATAGAACCAACACATGATACCTAAACAATATATGATACAGTAATAATATCAACATCTAACAAGTCAATTTTTCAAATTAATTTATTAAAATAATAGCATGATATAAGAATGATACCTTCAAACGAGAATACTGATCAATGTCTTATTTAAGGGTTCCATCGATATTTTTCAGTTTCAGTTTGAGGAAACGACTCAGAAAGATTGCAAGGAGTACCTTGTGTTTATGCAATTGTTCATCACAAACCTTGCGTGTCTTCCCTTTCCTCTTTAAATAATCCCCGATTTTGTCACCCGTAACATCAGAATTTTGATCAGGCTTGTCAACACCCACAATTGAATTGAGGTTAGTTCAATCATTAACATCTCCATGATCGAATTCGTCATTTAAGCCGACATTATCTTCTCTGTTTTTATCCTCCACATTAAGAGAAAACTTGACCCAAACATGCTAGAAACTTTCGACTCTTGGTCACCTATATTATCATTATCACTAGCATTGTCAACAAAACTTGCATAAATAGAACGATGACCCCACAATAACTAGTTGCTACATTTTTACGACCCACTGAAAACAATTTAAAAAATCAAGCAAAAAACGACAGAGAAACAAAAATTGATTCAAAATTAAGTTTATTGAAAAACAAAATTGAATATAAGTGGAATAGAGGAAAAACTACCACACACGAGTAAATTGGACTGATAATGGCAGAATAGAATCACCAAGACGATAAATCGGATGAGCTTGAATAAGAAAGTGGGTCGAACAGTTGGCTTATAAATTGGGTGGGTTTGAATAAGAAAGTGGCCCGAAATGGGGGGGAGGGGGAGGTATGAGTTGTAATTATTTATGAGAGAGTGAGTATATCAGGAATTACTTTGGGTTTGAGTATGAACTTGTAATTGTTGACACCCAATTTTGACCCTCCCCGATAGATTAATTTTAGAGCTTCTTAAATCCCCAACAATTTGAAATAATTGACTTTATAAAATTCAAAATATATTCCGAGTCGTTTGAAGTAATTTAGTCATTTTTTTTTATAATTTTTAACTATATATATATATATATTGTATAATTCGGTATATATTTATTACATTTTTTTGAATATTCGCAAATTGTCTCAAAAAATATTTTAATTTTAGTTAAATAGTTGGTTGATTGATTTAGTTAATTAATACTTATATTTTCAAGTTATTAGTTTATAATCAAGTCAATTATCTTATTTTGTTAAGATTAAGAAGCTCATTAAATAATTTATATTAATCTGTCTTATTTAACATCTAGCCGAATCCTCTAAAATTAACTCTCATTGGCTACAATTGAAATTCATTTGACCATTTTGGTAATTGTAATTTCAACCACATTTTTTGCCAACTCCCATTCCCATAATCATCAGCCCACTCTTTATTCAATGTTCATTTTCCCTACTCCTAGGCCCATTCTTTTCTCCAAATCTTAGCCCCCAACCGATCCGTTCCAAAAAGAAAAAACAGAAAGTAAAGTACAGTATGCAACCCCCGACCCTTGCGTCTCCTTTGTCTTCTTCCTCCTATCCCTCTCGATAGTACTGTTCCAGTCAAATTTTTCGGCAAAAGGCATCAGTAGCAGCAGCGCGGATTCGTCCTTGCCAGCGCGAGATGAGGCCACATTACTCGTCAAGGACAATGAATCGATCAAAGCCGTTGTTCTCCCTTTTCTCTTCCGGAATGAGGTTGAATCTTTAGAAAAGGGATGTGTTCCCTGATTTGTGAAAGATTTTGGCATTTTGAATTTGGAATTGGGCCTTGTTTGCCTGAATTTTCGTCCGTTTTCTCCCCCCAAAATCTACCCTAATTCCCCCTATATATACTCTATTTCTTCTTCATCAAGGGGGGGGGGGGGGGGAGGGCGATTTTCTTTTTTTGAACAAAAATACAAGTTCATTCGAATTTGAGATAGCTGCTGTCCGTGGTCAAGTTGGCTTAGTGGTGAAGTTGTTGCTAGCTTTTGGTCCCTGTTCGCTGCCCGGAAAAAGGTAATCATTCTTTCTTGTTCTTGCTTTAGTCTTGTTATAATCTTACCACTTTTAGGAGACTTAATTCTATGAAGATGTAGCTTCTGTATCGATTTTAGCTTTCCAAGTGTATTAAGTCCTCTTATTTGCCTACATTGTTTTTGTTTGGCTTCTTGTTTGAAATTTCCCCAGTTAAGGGATTGAATGAATAATGTGGATTTTTGTTTGCTTATCAATCCATGAGGATATGAAGTTGTGGAAGTAGCTTTCCTCTCTTAAGTTTCTCTATTATCGTCTGATCTCGTTTAGTTTCTTCATAGCTTCCTAGTTTGTTGTTTTCATCTAATATCTCCTGAATTTGTTGTACATTCGAGCATAAACTGATCGATTTTGTCTAGGTAAAAGCTTGAATATTTAGTATGTGAATCCTTCACAAATGAACATGTTCTTATTAGCTTGGTTTGTGCTCCCAATATATTACTCCCTTACTGTCATTAAATGTTAGAACAAGTTAGGATGTGTTAAAAGAGTCTTCATCTTCTTTGTTGCTTATGGGTGACCTCTGGAAAGTGGAAATTCACGTCGAAATGTAGGCAATGTGCTTTACTTGTTAAAGTTGGAATTTAAGGGGCTTTACCGTATTACTAGCCATCTGGACCCATGAATTTGGGGGTATACATATTTATATAACCTTAATTGAGCATCATTACAGTGATCGATTTAAATTAATTGATTCGAATGAGTTTATGAGTATGTTCGCCTTTTTGGAATAGCAAATTTATGTGAATCTGATGCCATAATTAATAGTCATGAAATGTGCTTGCTTTAGTTGGTTATTATCTTCGGCTTAATCTTGGTAGATTAGTTGGTTATTAGAGATAAATTGAATTGCATTCCTGAAATCTACTCTAACATACTTTTGTCTTTGTTTGGGAAACAACTGAGAGTTAAACGTCTTTTTTTTTTATAATTTATCATATTTTTTTTACAACATATGATTTGAGTTGACTGTTCAATAGTCATATTTTGGGCATTAAATGGTGTAGTGTTCACTGCTTCTTTGGAATTTCATCGTGGCTCATTCTTGCTATTGTTATCATAAAGACAAGCTGACTTTTTCACTTTCATTATTTGAAGTTAGGGGATGAATTTTATCACTGATCCTTATCTTATTTTTTATACACATTTATGTCTTTTGTCTTGGTTAATTCAAGTTGTTGGATGATAAGTTCATTTGTCTTATTTTAGTTTCTTTCGCCAGTTTATTGTTTGTTCCATGTCACTTTTCTATATCTAATTTATTTCCCATTCACCATTTAACTCCTATTTTCTTTCCCCGCATTTCGAGGGAGTCACGAAGGCCCCAAAATTCCTTTATCGAGTCAGTCGACTAGAAAATTTGAAGAATAAGTCCATGAATCCGGTGTACAGGTGTTCAAAGCAGATTCGGGATTGTATACACTCAGTATATACGAAAATCGAGAAATGGACCCAAAGGGCTCCATAATTCAATTCTTTCATTTTGATACTTTGGGGCCTAAGCCCTTGTCACTTTAATTGTTATTATCTTGTTAGAATTTAGGACAGGTGGAAGAACTAGGCCTGAGGCCCAAAAGAAAAGCATTTCTTTATGTTAGACTAAGACAGGTACAATTGATTTAAATGGGCCAAAGGCTCAAAATGAAATTAGGCCCTAGTGTTGGCCCAGGCGGACAGATCAAGACTTGGGCCCAAATTTTCTTTCCCTATCTATTTATTGTTATTATGTGTTTATTTGTTAAAGTTGATTTTAAGGGCTCAAAAATTCAATTCCCCTCCAAAGGAAACCATTTGAGTTTATACGTATATTTTTCTAAAATTAAATAAGGTTATCACTTTCGGAATATTTACAAGTTATTCACTTAAGTAATTTTTCCTGTGCCCTTAAAAATAATTTATAGTTTCAAACTATTTATTCGCAACTTAGATAAATATTCATATTACTAAAAATATTAGCCAAATAGTTAGTTGTCGGATAACCGCATAGTAGAGGGCATTTTGGGTGCTTTCAAACCCTTTCCGAAATGCTAATAAGAACCCCAAACCCCTTTAAATATTTTTTAATTGATTTTCTGTTTAATCTTTTGAAAAGTCAGTTTTCTTAATTTCCTTTTAAAAATTAGATGGCGACTCTAAACTAGTCTAATGATATTTTTCTTAATAAAACAGTAATTAGTTTAGGTTTTATGGCTCATTTATGTAGTTTCCCCAAAAAAAGGAGAACAAGTACTTCCTCCTTCGTTCAATATAGTTGTCCACTATACTATTTTGGAATATTCAACAATACTTGTCCACTTTATAAATCAATGGATAATTTTTACACTTAGTTCTTAATTTACTCTTATCATTAATTATAGTCATTTCTTTAATACATTTTTTTAAGATATTGTATTTATTATATTTAAAGTGTGATATAATAAAACTACCCTTTTATTTATAATTTCTTAAATAGTGGACAAATATTGTTGAAGAGAGGGAGTTTCCTTTGTTTCATTTTATTTGATTCCTATATTGAAAATACATATTTTATTTTATTATTTATTCATTTAAGCAAAATGGAAATTCCCCAATACAATATCCATAGTATTAAATAACTAAATACACTAGTAATAGTAATCAAATTGAAAATAAAGTTAATTTGACAACATATACCTTTCTTGAAAAATGTGTGTGAATAGAGGGAAAAGAATAGTCCATGTAGATTCGGGCCTGCTGATGGGTTTTTCAGGCATAGCCACTCTCACTCGTCACTATGCTTTCTGCTACTCTGTATCAGTATCACCATTCTCATCTTCACTCATTCACATTACTCCTTCAACAAAGCTACTCACCAGAAAACTCTCTCTTCCCATCAGAATGTCTTCTACAAATCCCAATGTCAAGAAACACATAGCACCCTATGGTTCTTGGAAGTCGCCCATCACCGCTGATATCATTTCTGGATCCACTAAACGGCTCGGTGGCTTTTCTGTTGATTCACTTGGTCATCTTTTCTGGCTAGAATCTCGACCTACAGAGTCCGGGTACAGTACATATGAAACCTCAAAACCCCTAATCATTGTCATATCGTTTAGCGGGTTTTGTCTAAAGTATAAATTATTAATTCTTTATGAAATCATCTTTACTAACTTCATAATTAAACCCCAAATCCCATAAATAATGTGATGTTTCTTTGTTTGTTTTTTGTAATTTGCATTTTGATATCTTGTGTATTTGTAATTTTCCGATGAAAGCTGTGTTTACTGTCTTAGTGTTTCAACCCCAATGCTCATAATGATTGATATTTTTTTGAGGATTATGTTTAGTTTGATTTTCTGGTTCATATGCATTCCTAATTTGCATATGAACACCACACTAGCACCACCAAGGGGTGTGGTGAGATAGAGCCATAAAGGAGAATCTTCCACCCTTAATCAGAGGTTTGTGGTTCGAGCAAATTGATACCAATATGAGCTGAGTCAGTGTTCAGGGAAGCGTGAAGCGGAAAAAAGCGATAAGGCCCTGCTTCACGCTTTAAGCGAAGCGCGCGCTTCATTGAAGTGAAGCGTAAATTAAAAGAAAAGAGACCAAAATAAATAAAGACAATACATATAACCAAAATTTCAAATTAAAAACCAAAAATTAGACATCACAAATCCTCCATATAACATAACACAAGTAAAATCAAAGTTATATGCATGGTTCAACCTAATTTTTTTAGTTCTACAATTCTTCTACTACAAGATTATCAAAATCTTGTATTCCTCCATTATCATTATACTGCTCATCATCTTCTTCAAGTCCATCACCATCTCTTTCAACTTCATCCACTAGGAATAGACTTGTAGCTACTTCTTTTCCCCTCCTATGTGAGCTTGAAGTATTTCCTCTTAAATCATAACGGTTCTCCTCAACCCCACTTGCCTCCCCGACAACACCCCAAGTGAAGTCAGAATCTCCCTCAAAAATTTCTTCATCTTCAGCATTCGCAACTCCAGTTAGCCATTCATTGGCATCGTCAATATTGTCCAAACGAATTGGATCAATCACATTGCGAGCATTGTAACGACGCCTCAATGTTCTATTGTATTTTATGAACACTAGGTCATTGAGGCGCTTGAGGGTTAGTCTATTCCTTTTCTTGGTATGAAGCTGCAAATAAATTAGGGCAGGTAATTAGTAAGAGATAAGATAATTAAGATAACTTAGTTATCTCAATATAATAAATCTTCTCTCTATCTTACATGTTCAAACACACTCCAATTTCTTTCACACCCCGATGAGCTACAAGTTAGACTTAGAACTTTGATGGCGAACTTTTGTAATTCTGGAGTTTCTGATCCATACAACCTCGACCATTTAACTATTCAAGTAGATTAACTCAAAATTTAGCAAGTCCAATGAAATAATTTATAAGCTAAAGCTAGAATGAAACATAAAAACACTCATTCACCTAGTGACTTCTTCGTTCTTTGTCTAATAGCCATTTGTAATCCAAAAAGTCCATCAGCACTCCTATAAATACTTATCTCATCTGTTATGGAATCTTGGACGTCTTCATCGACAACCAACTTAGCAACACATTTATGGAATCCCTTCCACACTTCTTTAGTCAGTAAATTATTTTCTACATTATCATAAAAAAGTGATGGGTTCAAAATATCCCCAGCTACATGCACATGTTGGTGAAGTTGAGTATTCCACCTTTTATTAATTATCTCAAAAACTTTTGCATATTTATACTCATCAGTAAATGCTTTTTGAATAGCTCCCTTAGCCCTATCCATTGCTTCATAAATGTACCCCATTGGTGGTTTTTGCTCCCCGCTCCCCATCCACCAAACGAAGTACCTTAATCAAGGGACCGCCAACGTTGAGAGCATGCACAACATGATTCCAAAAGGTATAAGAAAGCAACATGATTCCAAAAGGTATAAGAAAGCATTATGCGTGCAACTTCTTTTCCTGTCACTTCTTTTGCAAATTTACTAGTGTTCCATTCTTCTGAAATGAACAAGCTTCTTAAATTGGCCTTTTGTGTATACATGCTATGCAAGGTCAAGAAGGCAGTAGCAAATCTAGTCTTGCCAGGTTTCACCAAATTTTTTTGTTTTGTGAATTTCCTCATCATATTCAATAATAAAGGCTTTTGAACAATGTAGGAATGTACCCTAACTACCTTAGTGAAAACACCTGTGAAGGGTTTTTCCTTGAAAATGTCTCCAAAAATCAAATTTTTGCAATGGGCTGCACATGGAGTCAAATATATGTGCGGGAACACTCCTTTCAACATATCACCCGCTTTAACATTTTCAGCTGCATTATCTGTAACAACTTGAACAATATTTTCTACTCCAATCTTCTCTATTGTGTTATGAAATAAGGAGAACATTTTGATTGAATCAATAGACGAGTCACCAGCATCAATGGATTCAAGAAATAAGCTTCCTTTTGGAGAATTCACCAACACATTGATGATCATTTTTCCCGTTCTTGCCGTCCACTTATCCATCATAATGGAACATCCAAACTTGTTCCATTCTACTCTATGTTCTTCCACAATTTTTTGTGTCTCTTCCACTTCTTTGGCTAGACAACTGACACTAACTTCGTGATAAGTGGGAGGCTTCATTCCTGGACCACATTGCCCTATGGCCTCAATGAAGGCTCCAAAAGTGTCGGTATAATTGACACAATTGAAGGGGAGCCCTGCATCATACACCCACCGTGAAAAGGCTGCAACTGCGCGTTCCCTTAAAATTCCCTTGGCAACATCCTGCAAACTTCTTTTACCATTTTTCCCTGCATCATCTCCTGACTTTTGTGGAAAATAACAATCTAAAGGACCTTTTCTATTGGTTGATCCGCAACTTGAAGAGATTGTTGCATTCATTGCTCGTTTTTGTGACTTTATATGAAGTGATAAATCAGCAGCTTCACCTTCCTCCATTTCTTCGTCGTCATCATCATCAAGATTCGTCACATCCGGTTGATAAAACATTTGACGTTTTAGATCCTTTTTTCCCTCAACATATCTTCTAATTTCTTCCCTCACAACATCTGGGCATTTTGAACACCGTACGACATTCTTAGAAGTACCCATAAGATGTTCCTTGTGACGAAAGATTCCACCTTTAGATTGCTTGTTACAAAACGCACATTCAACTGTAGATCGATCGGTCTCACTAACTTTTTTTCCATATTTCCAGGCTGGATCAGTCATTATTTTTTATCTTGCTGTTAAATTTGAAGAAAAAGCAAATATTATTTTCTAATCACTATAGCAATGTATAATAATCAGACTCACTGTTAAGAAAAAAAAATCAGCAAGAAGGCCATTTTTTTTTTTTTTTTTAAATAATCATTGTAGCAACAAATTATATTGTCAAGAAATAAATCAACAATATAATCAGTTAATAAATGATTCACTTTTGATATAGAGCAGAAACAGAGCAGCAGTGCAGCAAAACAGAGCAGGACGAAAAAGAAGAAGAAGAAGAAGGAGAAGTCTAGGTCAGCCAGAAAACAGAGCAACAAAGAGAGTATAAAAAAAGAAAAGAAAATCCTAGGTCCATGGAAAAGCAGAAGAAAAAAGATGTAGAAGAAGAAAGAACAAAGAAGAAGAAGAACAAGAAGAAGAAGAAAGAAAGAAAGAGAAATTACCTGAGGAAGAATGCGTGAAAACCCTAGAGGAGTAGTCAAACTAAACTGGGTCTCTTGAAATAAAAGGACACTGCTTTTGTTTTTACTTTTAATCGATCTTTTAAGACCTAAAAAAATTAAGCGTCGCTTCTTGGGCTTCGGCCCGCTTCCTTGCTTCAGCGCTTCATCCTTTGAAGCGGCCGCTTCTTTTCAGCCTCATCGCTTCTATTCTGTAAAGCGTAGAAGGCTCGCATCGCTTCGCTTCATCGCTTTTGTGAGAAATATATTAATGAATTATGTATTGAAATTGTTACATTAAGACCCTATTTATAGACACTACATTGGAATCCTTTTCCAACTAGGATTCCTATTCCTATTCCTATTCCTATTCTAAGTAGGAAATACTTATACTTATTCCTATTCTAACACTCCCTCTCAAGCTGGTGCATACAAATCATATGTACCTAGCTTGTTACAGATGTAATTAATACGAGGACATGTGAGGGACTTGGTGAAGATATCTGCAAGTTGATCATTTGACTTAACGTAACAATATCTCCCGAGAGTATCTTTTCTCTGACAAAGTGACAGTCAATTTCAATGTGCTTAGTCCTTTCATGAAACACTGAATTTGATGCGATATGAAGAGCCGCTTGATTATCACACACAAGTTCCATCTGATCAATTTTGCCAAATTTTAGTTCTCCCAAAGAATCGCTTGATCCAAACTAGTTCACAAGTTGCTGTCGCCATTGCTCGATATTTTGATTTTGCACTAGATCGAGCAACCGCATTCTGTTTCTTACTCTTCCACGACACCAAATTACCTCCTACTAAAACACAATATCCAGATATCGAACGTCTGTTAGAGGGTGATCCTGCCCAATCAGCGTCTGTATATCCAATGATATGCTCATGGCCTTGATCCTCAAAGAGTAGTCCTTTACCGGGAGCTGATTTTATATATCGCAGAATACAAACAACTGCTTCCCATTGACTATCACAAGGGGAAGTCATAAACTGACTTACAACACTCATAGAAAAAGATATGTCAAGTCTAGTCACTGTGAGATAATTCAACTTTCCAACAAACCGTCTATACCTTTCAGGATTACTAAGCGGCTTCCCCTGTCCTGGAAGGAGTTCAACATTTGGATCCATAGGAGTGTCAATTGGTCTACATCCCATCATTCCTGTCTCCTCAAGAATGTCTAAGGCATACTTGCGTTGAGAAATAATAATACCTGATCTAGACTGAGCAACCTCAATACCTAGAAAATACTTCAATCTGCCAAGGTCTTTAGTCTGGAAGTGCTTAAAGAGATGTTGCTTCAAATCGGTGATACCATCTTGATCATTACCGGTGATAACGATATCATCAACATAAACAACCAAATAGATACATCAACTTGGTGCAGAATGCTGATAAAACACAGAGTGATCAGCTCCACTACGAGTCATGCCAAACTCTTGAATAACTGTGCTGAACTTCCCAAACCAAGCTCGAGGAGACTGTTTCAGACCATAGAGTGACCTACGCAATTGACATACAAGCCTACTAGACTCCCCCGGAGCAACAAAACCAGGTGGTTGCTCCATATAGACTTCTTCCGCATGATCACCATGCAAAAAAGCATTCTTAATGTCCAACTAATGAAGAGGCTAATGACGAACGGCAACCATAGATAGAAAAAGACGAAAAGATGCTATTTTGGCCACAGGAGCGAAAGTGTCACTATAATCTAGCCCAAATATCTGAGTATACCCTTTGGCAACAAGGCGAGCCTTAAGTTGATCAACTTTATGCGGACCAATTTTGACTGCATAAACCCAACGACAACCAACAGTAGATTTACCTGCAGGAAGGGAGACAAGCTCCCAGTACCACTCTTATGTAAAGCAGACATCTCATCAACCATAGCCTGCCTCCATCCAGAATGAGAAAGTGCTTCACCTGTAGTCTTAGGAATGGAAATAGAGGACAAAGACGACACAAAGGCATAATGGGGTGATGATAGACGATGATAACTTAAGAAGGTATAATGTGGGTTAGTATTTCGAGTGGATCGTATACCTTTTTGAAGTGCAAGCGGTTGACTAGGAGGAGACAAGTCCGCAGTAGAAGTAGGGTCCCGCGCATGACATGAATCATCTGGAACTGGGGTTGGACGTGGACGGCGATGATAAGTTAGTAGTGGTGGCACTACAACTGGAGATGGAGAAGTAACCGTAGATTCCTCAAAGGTTGGCACAGGTAAAACCTGAGGTATGGGTAAGACCATAGATACATCAGGATGATCAGAAGATGTATAGTAAGGCTGAGACTCAAAAAATGTAACATTAGCAGACATAAGATATCGATGAAGATCATGTGAATAACAACGATACCCTTTTTGGACTCGAGAGTAACCAAGAAAGACACATTTGAGGGCACGAGGAGCTAATTTATCTTTTCCTGGGGCTACGTTATGAACAAAGCATGTGCTCCCAAAGACACGAGGGGGGATAGGATAAAGATATGACTGAGGAAACAGTATAGAATGTGGAACCTGATTCTGAATAGAAGAAGAGGGCATTCTATTTATCAAATAATAAGACGTCAGAATTGCATCTCCCCAAAAATGCAGCGGAACATTGGATTCAAAGAGAAGAGTACGAGCGGTCTCAATAAGATACCGATTTTTTCTTTTAGCTACACCATTTTGTTGAGGGGTGTATGGACAAGTAGTCTAGTGAATAATGCCTTGGTGAGTCATAAACTCCTGAAATTGGGAGGATAAGTATTCTAAGGCATTATCACTTCGAAAAGTACGAATAGAAACACCAAACTGATTTTGTATTTCAGCAAAGAAACTTTTGAATATAGAAAATAACTCAGAACGATCTTTCATTAAGAAAACCCAAGTACATCTTGAATAATCATCAATGAAACTAACAAAATAACGAAATCCTAAGGTGGAACTGACTGTACTAGGACCTCAAATATCAGAATGAACTAATGAAAAAATAGACTCTGAACGACCCTTAGTACTACGAGAAAACGTAGCACGAGTGTGTTTCCCAAGTTGACACGACTCACAATCTAATGTGGATAAACTAGACAAACTAGGCACCATCTTTTGCAGTTTGGATAGACTCGGATGTCCCAAACGTTTGTGAATTAGATCTGGGGAATCTGTAACGGAGCATGCTGTTAAGGAATTTGAAGAGTCAAGATAGTAAAGGCCTTGTGATTCATGTCCTGTTCCAATCATCTGTCCCGTACTGCGGTCCTGCATGAGAAAAAAATCATCGAAAAAAGTTATGCTACAATGTAGGGCTTTTGTCAAACGACTAACAGATGCTAGATTAAAAAGAGAACCAGGGACATAAAGAACAGAGTCTAGGGTGACAGAAGATAGGGTTTGGCTTTTCCAACCCCCTTTGGTTTTGTTTGGATCCCATTGGCTAAAGTAATAGCTGGAAGAGATTGTGAATAAACAATATCGGATAAAAGTGATTTATTACCAGACCGTACAGATACTCAGTCTTGAAGAAGGACATTATAGAAGTTGGTTAATGACATGCTTAAGCAAGGTGTCATCCAGTATAACAATAGTCCATTCTCTTCTCCTGTAGTAGTAGTGGGAAAGAAAGATGGTTCATGAAGATTATGTGTTCATTATAGAGAGCTTAACCAAAACACAGTAAAGGATAAGTTTCCTATTCCTATTATAGATGATCTTCTGGATGAGCTAGTAGGAGCCAAATTGTTCTCCAAAGTGGACTTGAGATCTGGTTACCACTAGATCAGAATGGTTGTGGAGGACATTCCCAAAATAACTTTTAAAACTCATATGGGACATTATGAGTTTTTGGTAATGCCCTTTGGATTGACTAATGCACCTTCTACTTTCCAATGTCTGATGAACCATGTTTTTCAAAGATACCTGAGGAAGTTTGTTTTGGTCTTTTTTATGATATTCTGATCTATAGTAAGTCCTTACAGGAACACCTTACTCATCTATAGATTGTTTTTGATATCATGGTGCAGCAAGATTTATTGGCAAAACAATCCAAATGTGTGTTTGGGATTTCTAAAGTGGAATATTTAGGCCATTTCATATCTTGTGAGGGTGTTTCTAGTGATCCTAGGAAAATTCAAGGTGTGCCACTGGCCTACTCCTGGAAACCTTAAACAACTTAAGAGGTTTCTTAGGTCTAGCAGGGTATTACAGGAAATTTATGAAGGGATATGCTGTCCTTAGTAGTCCACTTACTGACTTGTTGAAAAAGAACAACTTCATGTGGTATGACAATGCTACTCAAGCTTTCAATAACTTGAAGCTAGCATTGACATCTGCTCCTGTCCTGGCATTACCTGATTATTCTATTCCCTTTGTTGTTCAGACAGATGCCAGTGGCTTTGGCATTGGTGTCGTATTGATGCAAAATGACCACCCTATTGCTTTTATTAGCAAGGGTCTTTCTCGTTGCCATGCTACCTTCTCTGTGTATGAAAAAGAATTGATAGCTTTGGTGTTTGCTGTTACTAAGTGGTCTCACTATTTGCTTGGACAACATTTCATTGTGAAGACAAATCAAAAAGCATTAAAGTATTTGTTGGAACAAAAACTTCACACAGACTGGCAGATTAGATAGTTAGCTAAGTTGTTACCATTTGATTTTGAGATCCAATATAAGAAGGGCAAGGAAAATTTAGCTGCTGATGCATTATCTCGAATCCAAGGTGCTGAGCTTATGTCCCTTATGGTGTCCTCAGTTCAGGTGGATTTATGGGATGAAATCAAAGCTAGCTGGTTAGCTGATCCAGAATTGAATGCTTTGATTCAATCTTTGTAGGTTCAGCCTCAAAAGCACTTTACTTGGTTCTCTGATCAACTAAGAAGAAAGGGTAAATTGGTTATTGGCAGGGATGCTACTCTTAGGACTAAGATCTTATCTTTATGGCATTCTACTCCTACTGGTGGTCACTCAGGTATTGATGCTACTACCAGAAAAGTTTTGACATACTTTTACTGGAAGGGTATTAGATCCGACATAGCCTTCTTTGTGAAGAAGTGTGTTGTCTGCCAGAGGAACAAGTATGATACCTCAGCTTCACCTGGTTTGCTCCAACCTTTACCCATTCCAGCCCGCCCTTGGACTGACATTTGTATGGATTTTATTGAAGGTCTTCCTAAGTCCAAAGGCAAAACAGTCATTTGGGTGATAGTTGATAGGTTAACCAAGTCAGGACATTTCATTACATTGTCTCATCCTTACAGTGCTCAATCACTTATTCCAATTTTCTTGGATAACATCTTCAAATTACATGGTTTCCCTGCTACCATCACCAGTGATAGAGATCCAATTTTCATTAGCACTTTCTGGAAAGCTTTCTTAAATGCCCAAGGGGTACAACTTATCATCCTCTAACTGATGGCCAATCTGAGGTTTTAAATGGATGTCTTGAGACCTATCTCAGATGCTTTTGCACTAATGCTCCTGCTGATTAGGTGTCCTACTTGTCCTTGGCTGAGTGGTGGTACAATTCCAGCCCTCATTCTTCTATTCAAACCTCATCCTTTGAGCTTCTATATGGCTATCCTCCTCCTAGGATCAGTAGAAACACCCTCACCAGATATGAAATGACCTAAATATTTCACTTTAGAAATCCCAAACACACATTTGGATTGTTTTGCCATTAAATGTTGCTGCACCATGATATCAAAAACAATCTATAGATGAGTAAGTTGTTCCTGTAAGGACTTACTATAATGTCATCAAAAAAGACCAAAACAAACTTCCTCAGGTATCTTTGAAAAACATGGTTCATCAGACACTGGAAAGTAGAAGGTGCATTAGTCAATCCAATGGGCATTACCAAAAACTCATAATGTCCCATATGAGTTTTAAAAGTTGTTTTGGGAATGCCCTCCACAACCATTTTGATCTGGTGGCAACCAGATCTTAAGTCCACTTTGGAGAACAATTTGGCTCCTGCTAGCTCATCCAGAAGATCATCTATAATAGGAATAGGAAAATCCTTTACTGTGCTTTGGTTAAGCTCTCTATAAACAACACATAACCTCCATGAACCGTCTTTCTTTCCCACTACTACAGGAGAAGAGAATGAACTATTGCTATACTGGATGACACCTTACTTAAGCATGTCATTAACCAACTTCTATAATGTCCTTCTTCAAGACTGAGTATCTGTACGGTTTGATATTAACAGTTTTAACCCCAGGTTTCAGAGGAATTTTATGATCAAATGGTCCTCTCTGTGGTGGTAGTGCCACAAGTTCAGCAAATATCCTGTTATACTGGTCAAGTAGTTGAGCAACCTTAGGAGGAGTACCTTCATCAATAGACAAATGTAATGAACAATGTTGACCCTCAACCACTGCACCACCATGTGAAGGTAATATCTGTAACAGGAACAATTCTACTCCATCTCCTGACAATTTGTTTATAGCCTTAGAACTAGCCAACTTACATTCCTCATGCACACCTTTAAGTACATGTTGTTTGCCTTGGTGAGTGAAAGATATAGTAAGTTCATTAAAGTCCATAGTCACTGGACCTAAGGTCTTCATCCACAAAACCCCCAAAACTATGTCATACCTACCAATAGGGAAAACTATCAAATCGGAATAATAAGTGGTACCCTGCAACATCCATCCAAAATTTTTGACTACTTCTGATGTAACTTCCTTGGAATTATTACCAAGGTTAGCATAGCTTACTGGAGTAGGAACAACTGTGCATCCTAACCTCTTTACAGACTCCATATCAATGAAATTATCTAACTGTGCCTATTTGTCTCAATTGTTTCAACTCCAACATGGGATCAGAGAAATCATCCCCAAATATTGCTGATATAGCTGCTAAATATTCATCCCAATGAAGTGGTATAAAAGAATTTCTGCATTTTAGATAGGACTGGTGCCAAGCTAAGGCTTCATCATCTAAGTTCATAGCAATAAGCTTAATCCTATAATGCAAAGGTGTTTCATCTACTGAAAAATATTGTTCGATCCTAGATAGCCTAGTTTTGAGATTCTCGCCATTGAAACGAGGGAAGTTGAGGTTATGATTTCGAATGTCATTAACCTGGTGGGGATTAGATTTGAGAATACCCGTTGTCAATGGAGGCCCCGTGTCTCTGGGAATTGAGGAAGATGCATTTCCCCTGATGGTGGAGATGGAATCCATCCACTGAATCCTTGAGAGCATTAACAATTCTCAACACCTCAGCTTGCCTCTTATCCATGTCTGCCTGCAATTCCATATGTTTCTCTTCCATAACAGAGCATAAGTCAATTTGTTGAGCAGCCAAGTCTTTGTATTGTTCTTGGAGATCATTCGCAACACTGGTTTCCTTCTGAGTACCCATATTTCACCAATCCAACCCAGGCTCTAATACCAAAAATGGAGGTATCAAGGGAAACAATGCAGAAAAGAATGAGAAAGAAGAAGAATTAAGAGAAAAGAGGAAGAGCGGAGGAGAAATTGAGAGAGAATTAGAGAAGAAATGATAAGTGTATTGAGCTAGAACATTCAAATCATACCTTATAAGAGCATTACAGATTCTACTTATACTACAATCAGGAACTGAAAGCAATTACAATGAAAATAGAAGTAAGTAAATCTAACTAACTTTCCCGCCAAAAATCAGAATTGCAAATGGTGTGATCAATCCTACTCAGCACTGACGTGGCCTCCTAGCATGTGAATAAGATGACTTAGATGCTTATGTGGATGTTACTCAGCTCATATTGGTATCATTTGAGCCTTGGGAATGGAGTAATCACGGGTGAGGAGTGGCACATGCTTCCCCTTTAATGGAATCATGAATACAAATTAATCAGACCAGTGGGTTCTGTATATCGATGGTTAAACAAAAAAAAAGTTAGTTTTTGCACCTACGGGTGTAACCTAGTGGTCGATGAAGTGGTTGAGAGTCCTGAGGACTCAGGTTTAAAACTCGACGGAGACAAAAAACACTAGGTTATTATTCCCATCTGTCCTAGCCTTGGTGGACACCGTTACCTGGTCCATGGAATTAGTCGAGGTGTGCAAAAGTTGGCCCGGACACCACGGTCATTAAAAAAAAAGTTAGTTTGCCTATGAAACTCATGTTTATGGATTTGTGTTCAAACCAAAAAGATTGTAAAATTTTCTCATGGATTTTACTGCCGTGTTTGAATATTTATTGTTATGCATTCTTGATTTGCATTTGAAACTCATGTTTCCTGTCTTTGCTCTTAAATCCAAAAACCCATAGAGATTTTGATATTTTCTTGAGGAGGTTTTATGTTGAGTTTGAAAGCTTATTCATATGCCTTCATAAGTTGCATTTGAAACACATGTTTACTGTCCTCATGTGTAAACCCCAAAACCCATAAAGATTGTGATATTCTCCTTCTGGATTTCATGTAAAGTTTGAATTTTTGACTGTTCCACTATCATAGTTTGCATGTAAACTCATGTTTACTGTCTTGTGTTTATGCCCCAAAACCCATAAAGTTTGTGATATATTTTTGTGGGTTCTGTGTGAAGTTTGAGTTTTTTTTATTGTTATGGATTCAGACGAGCGGTTATTGTGAAGGAACCAGGGAAACCAGGGGAAGACCCTATAGATGTAACTCCTAAAGATTTTGCTGTGAGGACGTTGGCTCAGGAGTATGGTGGTGGTGATTTTTGTATACAAGGAGACATTCTGATCTTCTCTAATTACAAGGATCAGAGACTTTATAAACAGTCCATTTCGTCCATAGGTCTTCATCTTCCTTTGTTTTCTATGTCATTGAATGCAGTTGAATATAATTGCTTCCAGTTTTTACCATTTTGTAGTATATTTAATATAAGCTTCGATGGAGAGACAATTTTGTTTATGTACATATTTGGGTTTATTAGCGGCTGCTCGTTTACAAATGTGCCATATTTGATCTGTCCATTTTTATGGTTATTGTTGAATGAAATAACCAGAAAAGAAAAAAGAAACTGTCTCACAGGTAGCAAGTTGGTTCATATTAATTTTGGCAGTTTGAAGCTCTTTCATTTTAGCATATAGTTCATCATATACTATTTGCATACCAATAGCATTAGTACTAGTCTCGTAGTTTCTTGTCCTTCAATTTATGTTGCAGCCTATTGTTTCTTTGCTTTGGCTATGGCATTATTTTGTTGTTGCTGTTCCTTTATCTGAATGTCATGTGATGATTTCTCTATTATTTTCTATGTCTGCTTTACTTCTATAAATTTTTCAAAAAACTTTAAACTGCTTTGATATGTGTTACTTGAGCCGAGAGTTTTTTGTAAGCAGCCTCCCTACCTTGTAAGGTTGGGGTAAGGTCGCGTACATTCTACCCTCCCCAGACCCCACCCATGGGATTACACCCGGTATGTTGTTGTTTCATCATATTTATTATCAATATTTTTGAGATGTTTCTTTCCAATTGATCCCTGTTATTTTGGTACTAGATTCTGCTCCGTTGCCCCTCACTCCAGATTATGGTGGACGAAGTGTATGCTATGCTGATGGAGTGTTTGACTCTCGCTTTAACCGTTATGTGACAGTGAGAGAAGGTAAGTTCTCAATATTCATTATCCTTCAAAATTTTAGCTTGATTCTCTGAGAAATTTTATCCTATTCCTTGCTCCTTCTGTAGATCAACGTGAAAGTGGTATAAATGCGATTACCACAATTGTGTCTATCGATCTGAGCAGTAACAGCGATCAAGGTGAGAATCTGTCAGTATTGGTTTACCATGATGCAATGTGAATTTTCTTTGCTTTTACATCTGTTTCTCAGTGATGGGCTAGAAGACTGTCAATAAATGTTTGTACATTATGAAGGGCTATTCAATTGTTTTCGTATTGCCTCTCCCCTCCCTAGGCAATATTTGTTGGACTGTACAATGAGTGAATTTCTGATCTTAATCTTTTTTTTTTGCTTGTTTGGCACATTAATGCAGAACCAATGCTGTTAGTTGGGGGCAATGACTTTTATGCTTCTCCTCGGATTGACCCCAAAGGGGACCGTATGGCATGGATTGAATGGGGTCACCCAAATATGTCATGGGACAGATCGGAGCTTTGGGTTGGTTATATATCAGACAATGGGTACGGCCATAATAAATCTCTCTCTCTCTTTCTCTCTCTCCCTCTCCCTCTCCCACCCTCCCTCCCTCCCCCCTCTCTCTCCCTCCCCCCTCCCCCTCTCTCTCCCTCTCTCTCCCTCCCTCTCTCTCTCCCTCCCTCTCCCTCCGTCTCCCTCCCTCCCTCTCCCTCTCCCTCTCCCTCCCTCTCCCTCCCTCCCTCTCCCTCTCCCTCTCCCTCCCTCCCTCTCCCTCTCCCTCTCCCTCCCTCTCCCTCCCTCCCACTCACCCACATGTGCACACAGTCACAAACGCACAGACATGCGCTCCATAAGACACACTTATGCTCCTACCAACAAGAGGAGGCACATCCACCGAGAGATCACATTTGTTTTAGGCCTGCACAAGTTATCACCATTTTCCAAATAAATAATTAAATTATGAGTCCTGGTATATGAGGAACATAACCATCTACTTGTTGATTTGCTCTTTTCCGTTCTCTGTCTTTCCCTTAGGGATGTGCAAAACCGCATTTGTGTTGCTGGTGGTGATCCTACTATTGTGGAATCTCCTACTGAACCCCTATGGTCTTCTCAAGGTACTCTTGAATAAATGCCAGCATGTGAATCGTATAAACTTTAATTGTTCTTCTCTGTTTCTAGGATTAGTCTCGGTAGAGAAATATTAAAAATTAGTCCTGTGCTTTAGTGAATATTATTGGCTTTTGGTAGCATAAATTGGAATTCAAGATCTTTATATCTGAAAATGGGGTTCCGAGGGTCAGGCCTTTTGTTGCGGAAGATATTACATGTCAACTCTTGGAACTGAAGCATAACTTCTCATTGCAAAACAAAGAGACAACCATTTGGGAGGTGCCTGTTTATGTACACTCTGCAATTTGGACTAATTAAGTAATTCTTCAGCAAACCCTGGACTAGCTGTTGATTTCTTGTACAATCTGGAAATGTTATTTAGCCTGTAACTATCTCTTTGATTTGCCTCATTTCTCTATGAAATGTCGTAGAAGATATGGAGTGTACTCTTGATCCACTTACATTTAGAGCTAGTATTCTATGGTATTTCTAATCTGCCTGCAAAAAGCATATCAGCAGTTTGATAATTGAGCTACTGTTCTTTTTCTTGTAGATGAGCACTTAGAATAAGCTTGTATTTTAGCTTGAGAGAGCAAAGTAAGCCAATGACGGCACTGAGTTGGAACAATTTCTTTTGTTTACGCTGTGAAGTATAGTTATAACAGGGCAACTGGAAACAGAGAAAGGAAGACATTCTCAACCAATTGACAAACTTGGAGGTTATGCAAGAACTAAGTCTCACAAATGATGAGATAATGTAGGAAGTCAAACTCAGCTATGGAGTTTGAAGATGTAGCAAGAAACGAGGAGATAGTATGGAGACAGAAGAGTGAAGTCCAGTATAAGTGCTACATAAAGCTACAGAGATCTCTGTCAAAGAACAAGAGGGTTTACACAGACAATTTGACGAGGCAGCAATCCTAGAAAGCAATAAATTGTCTGCAATGGAGAAGCCACCTGGGCTTGATGGATTTCCTATGTCCTTTTTTCTAGCTCATGAAAGAGGACATTTTGAGGACACTCCAATACATTCATGAAAATCAGAAGTTTGAGAAAAGCTTCAATGCAACCTTCATAACTTTGATTCCAGAAAAAGTTAGGAGCTTCAGAGTTGAAAATTTGTAGACCTACAAGTTTCATAGGTGGAATGTACAAGATTGTGGCAAAGTTACTAGCTGAAAGACTTAACAAGGTAGTTAACAATTTGGTTAACAAGCATAAGTTGACATATTGACATTTATAAGAGGGAGGCAGATCATGGATGCAACTCTAATTGCCAATGATTGTATGGACTCTAGACTTAAAGGTGCAAAAGCAGGTGTCATGTGCAAGCTAGACACAGAAAAAGCATATGATCATGTCAACTTGAAATTCTTGCTGAATATTCATAGACAAATGGCTGAGAAATGGATATACTTTTGCATTTAAACTGATAGGTTCTCTTTTCTGGTGAATGGAGAAACTAGAAGCTGTGGGTGTTTTACTTCTGAAAGGGGTCTTAGGCAAGGTGACCCCTTGTCTCCTTTCCTGTTTATACTAGCAATGGAGGGATTTGATAGCATGATGAGGATAACATTGCAGAATAGGTGGGTTAAAGGTTTTGATATGGAAGACAGTAGGGAGACAATGGAGGTATGTCATTTACAGTATGCTGATGATATAGTGATATTTTGTGGTCATGCATAAACTGACTGATCAGGTTGACTGAATAGTTTATGTTGGTCTAGTGTGTGTGAGCAATGATTCTTCCAACCAATCTCTAATATCTCTCCTTATCAACTTGCTTTCTGACTCCTGTTTGAAACTTGTGATTACTTTCAATGGGCAAATTTGCTGGTTTGCAACCTATCATACTAGTCTCTTAGCAATCTAGTATTTACTTCCTTTTGAGAGATAGAACACTCTTTTTGACATAGAAACTTCAATTCCCAATAAATGTAATTTTCCTGGATCATTGATTTCCAATTCTTGTGCCAACAACTTTTCAATCGGGTTATCTCCTTTTCTCATCTCCTATTATATCATTAACATAAACTATGAGAAGAGTGAGTTTACTCTTTTGTTGTCACGAAGAGGGTATGGTCAACATTGGTTTGTTGCTAGCCAAAAAAGATCGTTGCTTTGCAAGATCTATCAAACCAACTCTAGGGAATTGCATAAGACCGTATAAAGTTTTCTTCAATCTATACACCTTACCTCGACTTTGTTCAGTATCAAATCCAATAGGGATCTTTATAATTTTTATTGAGATAAAGGTAATTGTATATTCACAATAGGCTCATCATCAAACAGAGCATAGGTCACTTACAATCTCATCAGAGCATGTCATATGGGAGATCACAAATTTCCTATGAAATCAACAAAAAGTTCTATGTTCCCCACCATATGTTGCTTACACCCAAAAATACAAAAGGCTAAGGCAATTCATTCTAATCTTCTGGGTGTTGTTTCTCTTATCCTCAAAGCATCTTGCATTTCTTTCTTTCCACAGAGTCCACCTGATGCAAGTTGGGATCAACTCCCACCAATCTTCACCAGAACCTCTTCTTCCTATCTCCTCCCACCTGTATAATACGTCCTTAGCAGTCCTTGGCATTACCCAATGCACACCAAGTACATAGTGAAACTTCTATACGGATCTATACATACACCTCTTTTTTTAAGTTTCCATGAAGAAATGCATTTTTTTCTCTAAATTGTTGCAAGTCCCAATCAAGCTTAGCTACACAGCACAAAAGAATTCTAATGGTGTTCACTTTAGCAACATGGACAGATGTTTCTTGATAATCCACTCCATAAGTCTGAGTCAATCCCTTAGCCGTCAATCTTGCTTTGAATCTTTCAATCAAACTATCAACTTTGTTTTACGGTATAAACCTATTCATATCCAACCAACTCCTTGTCATGTGGTAAGGTGACATGTTCCCAAGTCTCATTTTTTGATAAGGCCTTAGGTTTTTCAATTATAGCCTACTTCCATTTAGGATTTCCAAAGCTTCCCTACAATTCTAGAAAGTAGACATAAAAGAAATAGACAATGCCAAGGGATCTATAGGAGGGAGACACAGAATTATAGGAGAAGATTAGATAAAGGATATTTGGTGCAAGATTTGACTCTTTTTCTATGAGAAATTGACAAATCTAATTCATTAGGAAATGCAGATAACTCACAAGTAGAAGAGGATTTAACTTCGGCAAATTGCATGATTTCTTTTTCTGCTCTGTTTCTCCTTGTGCACATTATCAAATTATGTCTACTCAAATGCCCAATAGTCTCCCCTTGAATTCTTTCTCCAATTCACTTTCCCCCGATATTGGTTTCAATAATGGAAATAAGGAGAATAATCTCTTCCTCTCTATTGCTCTCCCCCTAAAGAGGTGACGATGTAATACTAAAATAGGGCTCAAACTCTCGAAAGGTATCATGCTGACAAAGGATCTCCTGGAGGGAGGGTGATAGCATTTGTATCTTTTATATATATGTAGGAGAATACCTAGTAAAGACAAACTTAAGGACTCTAGTATCAAGTTTCCTAGATCATGGTGTGAACATAGTACACACGGTCAAACACCTCCATAGGAACAATATATTTATTCTCCCCCTTTCAAGTTTCTAGAGAATTTTGAAAATTGAGGGTTTTAAGTGGCATTCTATTGATAAGATAACAACTAGAATGACACCCCCAATAGGTTTTTGGTAGATTCATGGTAAACAAAAGAGATCTTGCCACTTCTAACAAATGCCTATTTTTCCTTCTCAGCAACCACGTTTTGTGCACTAGTATAGGGACACCTAGGTTGATGGATTATCTCATTGAACTCCAGATAAGCACCGAATCCTTAATCAAGTACTCTATGCCATAATCAGTTTGCAAGATTTTTATCTTTGCCACTAATTAAGTACAAATCATCTTATGAAAGGACTAAAAGCACGAGAAAACCTCAAATTTGGCGTCTAACAAATATACACCTAATTCATCCTAGTGCAACAGTCAATTTAAGTAACAAACCATCAAGTACCAGGCAAATAAATTGTTTGAGTAGGACTTTATACATCATGTATAGTCACAAAAGGAGTTGTACTTTTATTATCACTCAAAGGATAAGAGTTTCTAGTAATACCATGTAGTTTTCAGTATGTGTCCTTTGTATGTTTTGGTTTTCCACAATAATCATAGTGAAGGTGGTCATTCTCGGAATTGGACGCCCTTGGTTGCTCATGAGACAGTTATCCCAGACTTCTCGGTTGGTTGCTTCCCAGTACTAATCCAAGGAAGGAAAACTTTTTAAAAAATCAAATTCCCAGCATTTCAGTGCTCTGGTATGCAGGGAAACTTAGATCGGATATTTTGAAAATAGTGGGACCTGGATGGGTAGGCTTGGAATAGGCCAGCAACCACCAGAGGAAAGATCTCCCTGAGTAAGTCGTTGGACAAGGGCCTACTCTCTGGTGCGTGTTATTGACACGTTGTGATTAATAGTGTTGCCAATAGAAGGTGTAGTGTTTTTTAGCAGAGATTCTTGCTGGGTTTTGGTCGTTGGTGCAAGGGGAAGCTTGTGGTGGTGTTGGTTTTTGGACACCACTGTCAGAAAGCAACTCCGACATGCACAACCTTTGGAAACAAAGTGGAGCAGTAAAAGAGAGAAAAACTCAAACCTCTTCGAACCCTAGTGTTGTGAGGGAGAAAACTCACCTAAAAAAGACAACAATGGCTCTAATACCATGTAGATTTTGAGAATTAGAAAGTTTTATTGTATTCCAATATATTTGTACAACATATGAGCTTGAGTATTTGTAAATTAGTCCTATCTCTAATTTAGGGATGATAATTAATCAAATAAAATAATATCTATAATTAAGCTAGGGGATAAAATCTCCTTGAATCAAGCTTATTGAATTATCAACAAAAAAGGGATATACTTTGACTGGTAATATTGAGTTCATATATGCCTTAGTATTGAACTGTAAGATTCTATATCCTGTATTGTGATTTGATCATGTTAGATCTTGTTTCATGATTAGCTCTATACTTGCAATATTCTAAGGCTGATTTCTCTTGTTCCTTGCATTTATTTGCTATTCTTTTGGGGTGCAGGGGAGCTGTACTTTGTAACTGACAGGAAAAGTGGGTTTTGGAATATCTACAAATGGGTAAGTCCTCATCCGTGTGATCTCATAGTGTCATACTGATTAAATCTCTGCCATCTGTTGTATAATCTTTTATCGTGCCTAATGTCTAAACTTGAACTTCTTATGTCTGTCTTCTGTCTAGCCTACTGGCGTAACTTGAACTTCTCTTCTAGGGTATGATTGCCTCTAGTTGCTTAAAAGTTTTCTTAATAACCATCTCATCTTCTTTGAGTTCTAGCCTAAACTTGTGTTCTTTTGCTCTTTACGAATTTGACCCTTGTGTTTTTGACTTGCTTAAGACTTAAAGTTGTGGATACCTGGTAGATGTTGCATTAGCATTAAATTCTATTGCATTACAAATATGGGGAACCTTCAGTCTGGCCCTTATTAACCACATTCTTGTTATAGAAGATGTGAAGTTGCATTAATAAGAAATGAAGTGGTTAAAACTCTGATATTTTGGAGATCAAGGCTTAAAAATTTCAATTAGCTAGATACTGCAATTATAAGAATATGAAAAAAAATTATTGCTATAGTGGCCTCCAACTCTAACTTAGTCTTATTATTTAGCGTTTGACCATTTATTTCAAATATTTTTCACTTTATTTGGAATTCATCAAGTTGAAATTGAAGATGGATTTGTGTTTGGTTGTACTTTTTGCGAAGAAGGGAAGAGAACATTTTGTTTGGAATTTATAGAGATGGAGTTGGAATATAGGTTTGGAGCACTTTTCCTAATTTAGAATCCGGCTTCAAGTTGGATTTGGAAATTTTATAACTTAACACTGATTTTGAAATAATGAAAAAGTATTCCAGAATAAATGTGAATAATTCTCATGGCCAAACGACTCCTCTCCACATAAGCATTACACTTTCAGTCCTCCTCTGAAACACTATTTAGATGGAAAATGCAAAACATTTAACTTTTGCATAATAAAAGAGAGAATTCACCTTACCCTTCCCACGCTAACCATAATCCAACTTTATGGATACTATATGCCAAAAAGCTGATCTGAAGTTCTGCCATGGCCCCTTCCCCTGATCCAGTAATGAGGTACAGAGGGAAACTGAAAAAGAAAAGCAAGCTTTTGTGCTTATTTCATTTCTACACAAGCAGACTTCCATTTTTCGTGTTATTTATGGTGCTGGATATTGGGCCTGGAATATGCATCAAAGATTCAGCATCTATGTGGAAAAATAATGAAATATCTACCAGTAACACATCCTTGTTATTGTTGCTGGCACTGAACTCATACATTAAGTGAGACAGTGTAAACTTGATTGGCCTGTTTTATTTATTGTTGACAGGTAGAGTCTTCTAACGAGGTGCTACCAGTTTACTCCCTCGATGCTGAGTTTACAAGACCCTTATGGGTATTTGGGATGAAGTCTTATGACTTTCTTAAGAACCATGACCAAGATACTTTAATTGCCTGCAGTTACAGGTCAAGCTGATAAGTAGTTTGCTATTTAATATTTTTGTGTGTATCATGATATTTGAAATCATAATGCTTTTATTCTGATTGTTTTGGTATCAAAGAAGTTCTTTATATGGTTTCTCACTTTCCTCTTCCTCTCGCTCAGGGATAGGGAATCATTCTGGGAGGAAAATTGATGTAGTTCATCTAATCTAAATTGAAAAATATGTGCAGGGAGAATGGGAAGTCATATCTTGGAGTTTTGGATGTTAACCTAGGCAAAATATCAGTGCTTGACATTCCTTTCACAGATATAAACAACATAGTAAGATCTTGGTAGCACAAGCTGTACTTAAGAGCCTGTTTGGATTGGCTGAAAAAAGCAGCTTTCAGAAAGTAACTTTTTAAAGTCAAACTTAAATGACTTTTAAGTCAAAAAATAGAAAGTAGGTATACTCCTACTTTTGGTTTTTAACTTTTCTAAAGTAATTTTAACTTATATTTAGTTATTTTTAACTTTGTCAAACACTATCAAAAGCTAAAAATGACTTAAAAGTAGATTTGACCGACTTTTAAACCAATCCAAACAGGCTCTTAGTGTCCTTTATGAGTTTTTATCATTGTGCTGGTCTTGATAAATACCTTATTTCCTAAATAGACTTCTGGGGTTCAAAGCTTGTATGTTGAAGGAGCATCTGCTGTTCATCCATCGTCAATAGCTAAGGTTCTTTAGACAAACTTTCTAGTTGCGTGAAATTTTGAAAGCAGTACTTATAAATAGGCCTGGGCATATTTTAGATCAAACCGAAAAAACCGACCGAGCTGAAATTTTTTTAATTTCGGTTTCGGTTTTTCGGTTTGATTGGTCGGTTTCGGTTTTCAATTTTAAAATTTCGGTTATTCGGTTCGGTTTTCGGTTTTTCGGTTTGGCTACAGCCCAACCTATCCAATGTCAATAGCCCATTAAAATTTGGCCCAATTTGGCATTTGGGAGTGACCCACTGTAGCTCCTACACTTATGTCTTTTACCTTTCACTCCCTTTGTACTCTATACATTCACATTAACCTTGTAATATAATATTGTTTCTTATATATTGTTTATTTTATTACACGCTTTTGTTTCACGGTAATTGTATCTTTTCAGGGTAATTTATCTTATTAGCTTTTGTTTCTATTAGAGAAAATAATATTATCTAATTTCTTATTTAGTACTTAGTATTTTTAATTCATTTATTATATAACCAATATAAGTATTTATTAGTTATACATCATATTTAATGTTATTTTTATAAATAGTAAATTATTAAATTAATAATACAATATATTATTTCTATTAATACACTATTCGTACTATCAAGCTTATTATATATAGATAGGGCTGGGCATAATATGGTTAAAATTGAAAAAACGAATCGAACCAATTTTTTTAAAAATTTTGGTTTCAATTTTTCGGTTATTTTGATCGGTTTCGATTTCAATTTTCAATATTTTAGTTTTTGGGTAAAAAAAAGGGTGTCCACTGTCATGCACTTGTTGATTTATGGGTCTTGACTCTTGAATATGGTATACTCTGAGAGCTCATTGCATTTGTTTAACTGCCAAGAAACAACTTGAATAGTTGAAAGTTGAGACTTGGTGAAACAAATTAAGGCTAAGAAAGTCAAATTTTGATCAGTTTATAATCAAGCCAGCAGAAAATAATCCAGATGCTACAGCCCACAGGCCGCATTAATTAAATTTGGTTAAACCGAAAATCAAACCGAAATAAACCGAACCGAATTTATTTCGGTTTGGTTTGGTTTCATATTTTGCCAAACCAAAAACCGAAAAAACCGAACCGAACCGACCGAACGCCCAGCCCTACTTATAAATCTATTCTAGATCATTCTTTTAGCATTTTTTCTGTTATTTCTGCAGGTTACTTTGGATGATCAGAGAACAAAAGTAATTGATTTCAAGATTATGTGGTCGTCGTCATCTGTTAGTGAGATGTATAACTCCTATTACAGTCGGCCAGAATTGATAAAGTTTCCAACAGATGTGCCGGGTCAATGTGCATATGCATACTTTTATCCACCAACAAACACCGACTTTCAAGCTAGTCATGGAGAAACACCTCCATTGCTCTTGCGAAGTCACGGTTATTGTTTCCCTCATTAGAACTGCTTCTTCCTGACTGATTTTCTTAATAAAAACTCTGGACTAATTGGTTTCTGTATGAGATGTTAATGTATAGTTTATGATGATCCAGGAGGTCCTACAGCTGAAGCACGGGGATGTTTAAATCTTAGCATTCAATATTGGACCAGTCGTGGTTGGGCCTATGTGGATGTGAATTATGGTGGAAGCACTGGTACACACATGGCCTTTTTACTCCTTCCATTGTTGGCTTGTTATTCTTTCTATATTGTTTCTTGATTAGGGGATTATTTTGAGAGTTTAAGTTTTTTGAGGGAACATCATTTCCTGCTTTTATTGACTGATTGCCAGAACCTTTGATATGTGTTAAAATATGAATAGGTTTATACAATCCTATTAGAATAGGAATTGGTTTACACAATCCTATTAGAATAGGAATAGGTTTATACAATCCTATTTAGAATAAGAATATGAATACAAATAGGAATAGGAATAGTAAATAGTATCCTATTTGGTAAAGGATTGTATTCTAGTGTCTATAAATAGGGTCTCAATGTAATAATGTAGACACAACAACAATTCAATAATATTTTTTTCCTATATTTCTCACAATATGTATACAAAGGAAATATATGAAATTACTTTATATTGGTAGAAAAAGCAGAGGCGACCGAGGAATCAAGATGAAGCATGGCACGGTGGTAGATTAGTTAGCTGCTGTTAAGTTTGTTGACATCATTTTGTTTTTGGCTCATATGAAGGTTATGGCAGAGAATATAGAGAAAGGCTATTGGGAAGTTGGGGAATCGTGGATGTTAACGACTGCTGCAATTGTGCCAAATTTTTGGTAACATCAAAAAATTGAGTTTACTCATATATTCCTTTAATGCTGCTAATAATTTTGTAAGTAATGGTAAATTAGTCTGTTCATCCAGGTTGACAGTGGAAGGGTTGACGGTGAAAGACTTTGTATTACAGGGAGTTCAGCTGGTGGTTATACAACATTAGCTGCACTTGCATTTAAAGATGTTTTCAAGGCTGGAGCTTCCTTGTATGGTGTGAGTGAATCATGAAATTTGTTTGTGATAAGTAATATCGCATTTCCATATCCTACCTGATCTCGCGTATGCACCCAGAAACTGATCATAAAAATATGGAAAATACACCCAAGGGTGTGACCTAGTGGTCAATTAAGTGGGTTGAGCACCATGAGGTCTCAGGTTCTAATTTTGACAAAAACACTAGGTGATTTCTTACCATTTGTTATAGAATTGGTGGCATAGTGATATGGTACCTGTTGTTGGTGAGAGGTGGTAGGTATCCCCTAGAATTAGTCGAGGTGCGCACAAGCTAGGCCAGGCACCACGGTCATTAAAAACATAATATATGATAGAAAATTTTGTAGTTAAGGCTGGTGCCTATATATATGGGCATTCTGCTATCTTAGATGATCATCTTTAATGTAGAACAGCATCAGTTTGGTTCATAAGTCTACTCAAAGCTCCTTATGTATCATTTATCAACCAATTTTTAGTTTCAATGCTTTATGCCATCATCTTTCATTGAACAGATTGGTGATCTGCAATTGCTGAGAGCAGAAACTCACAAGTTCGAATCTCACTATACTGACAATCTAGTTGGTAATTATCTAATCAATTAATGTTAACAATCTATTTGCTTTAAGTCTTTCTGCTGATTGATGTTTATCAGTATGTGTTGAGGCCTTTTGAATAATTGCAGGGGACGAAAAGGCATATTTTGAGAGGTCGCCTATCAATTTTGTAGACCACTTTTCCTGCCCCATTATTTTATTTCAAGGATTGGAGGACAAGGCAAGCACAACATGTCCCTTTTAATGTCATAATCTCCGGATATTTTACATATGGTTATGTAACTATTACTTGTTTTCAAAAAAGTCACTTAACTATCTTTTCTAACACAAAAGTCATTAAACTTAAAGATACTAACTAAAAAGTCACATAGCCTGAAAATGCTAAACTTTCCGATGCGAACTCTTTTTTACTTTTTTAAAAAAAAATACAAATTGAAATTCAGTCAAAGCTTTGACCTGACTTGACCCAAAATCCAAAAATCAAACCCATATGAAGAAAGTAAAATCATGCGCGCCTCGCGCAGGAATTTAATATCACAAAATTTATAAACTAATACTTAAAACCTATCAGTCATTAAAACTAAAACATTATATTACCTTACATACAAGATTACGCACTAAGAACATTAATAATGTAAAGGAAAATGATAATTATAATATCTTATCATTTATCCTTCAATCAATCATCTTTAATTTGATTTTATAATTTATCCTCTTGCTTCCAGGTTGTTACTATTTGATATTTTTGGGGAATCAAATGAACATCAACCTGATATATTAAATTTTCTAATAAATAAATAATCGTTGGTGAAGGGATAAATAAATTTCAGAAGGCTGAAAAAAGTGAACAAATATTCTAATTCTAACGTGTAGAAAGTTTAGCCCTGCTTTCTGCTTTACATATATCATTTTAAAATTCCCTATTTAAATGTATTATAAGTAATTGTTAAAATGGAGAATGAAAGGGAGAGTGTATCATATTGGACAACAATTCAACTTATTATATATATTTGAAAGGAAAAAATATTACACAAAACTATTCGGTTTGTTTGGGTGTTTTTTAAAAATCAACATACTAGAGTGATGGAGTTCAATTTGAAACTACACTTCTATTCCAATCGCAGTGTCGAGAAACACATTTATTACTTCAAGAAAAGTATTTACATTTTGTAGTAAACTTGAGAATCTATCCCTACTTCATATTGAATATGAGCAATTAGTTTATTGTGTAGTTATCTGTCTTTGGAATTAAAAGAGGCTCCAGTCTAGTCTAGTCATATTCATCTATAGGTCATCCGGCACATCTTTGAACCCCTGTCAAAAGTTTATTAATTCTTGTTTTCTTTTACTGGTTCACTTCGCACATCAAGGTGCGATAAAGTTTTTAAGGTCTTTATGTCCTTACAATGGCATACCAAATTTGAATTTTGTCTTCAAGAGATGGTATTATAGATCTTTAAGGAATTTTTTTATTGTACCTTCAACAATTTCAGTATTGAAAACTTGCGTGAATACTCAATTAATGTGTGTTATTTAATCTGTATTAACAAATACTTATAACAATAACTTTGCATAAACATAAACAAGAAAATTTAAAACATGTACTCAAAAACAACAATTAATATCATAAGCATAAATTAATGACCGTAAAAAAAAATACCAGGATCTGTAACAATAGAATGAAATAGAAAGAAAAAAATTGAGCCCACTGAATGCACAGTGTCCCCTTAATGAAATTATTCTCCTCTAGTACTCAAGGTTTAAAGGAATAGATCCTCTCAGGATGGAACAATTCTATTCACCTGTGTATTAATACTAAAACATTTGTGTAAGTGAGCCACTCAACAGGAGCAAAGTACACGAAGAAGAAAAAGTTCAAAATTTTCGTTGTTTTAAAAATGAAAGGAAATCCCTCTATTTATAGACAACAATGGATAGTGTGAACAAATGCTTATTGTGCCTTATCGAAAAAGTCACAACTCTTTGGAAAAGTTACAATCCTTCGAAAAGGTCACAACATTTCATAAAAGTCACAACTTTTCATGAAAAGGGTAGTTTTAGAAATAAAAAAATTAAAAGGGAATCCTGATTTGTGGTGGCGCCACGTAGGCGGGCATATATATATATATATATATATATATATATGATATATGATATGATGGTCCTTATCCTCATTTTTGCATTCGTCCATAAATCTCTTAAACAAGGCTCATCACTCGCTCTTGTTGCATTCCAAATTAAGTCTTTCAAAGTCTTGGCTTTGTGTTTTTGTCTGAAATTTTGATACATATGTCTAACACAATTCCTATGATCATCATTAGGGTACATATCCTTCACAGCTTCAATCAACCCCCCTCAATTTTTTTTTGGTTCTATTCTTTTGATATTTACTTTCTTCATATGAGTTTGGATTTTGGATCAGGTCGGGTCAGAGTTTTTTAAATTCATTTTATTTATTAGATTATGGGAAAAGATAGAAGTATCTCCCTAGACTATGACCCAAATCCCAAAGACACACCTTAACTAAACTAAGGTCCTATTATCCCCCTGAACTCATTTTTTTTTGTAATTTTGTACACTTTTTTGGTTACGTGGCATTCAAATATCTCCCACGCGCCTCAGCTGCGTAGAGTCATGGGGTGTGCCACATAAGCCAAAAGGTGTATAATATTATATATAAAATGAGTTTAGCGGGGTAATAGGACCTTAGTTTAGTTAAGGCGTGTCTCTGAGATTTCAGTCATAGTCTAGGGGGTTACTTGTGCCTTCTGCCATTAGATTTTTAAAAAAGAGTTAGCATTGGAAAGCGTTGCATTTTCCGGCTTTGTGACTTTTTAGTTAGTATCTAAAAGTATGATGATTTTTGTGTTGGAAAAAATAGTTAAGTGACTTTTGTAAACACAAGTGATAGTTATGTGACCATATGTGAAGTTTACCCCATAATCTCGTGCATGTCATTCTTTTATAGAAGAATTGCCTACATTGATCTTTTCCCTTAACTCTCTTCCCCATAAAGATTTGACAACCTCCTTTAGTCTTTGGCAAGCTCACTCTTTCATATTTCCGCTTTCTTTGGATATATTTTTGTATTGGCATAATACATAATCATGTCCTTTAACTTGGCCTCAGTTGGCATCTATGCCCTCAAACTTTGGGTGTACACAAGTGAACACTTAAACTTGTATAAAGTTGAACACGTAGACACACACGTCTTACATGGTAATTTGCGTGAGATACACTCGAGCTGATTTATAGTATGCCACATAAGACACATGTGTCTATTTGTTCAACTTTATACACGTTTAAATGCCTACTTGTGCACACCAAAGTTGGAGGGCATAGGTGCCAGATGAGGCCAAGTTAAATGACACGTTTATTTGTGATGCCTTTTATATTTTATGCAATAGGTTGGTCTGCTAAACTTGTCAGAAATAGTAAGTTCTTAAACCTTCTATTCATGTTCATCCTGTGACTAAGTACCATCTTTCTGGAAAATTGTTTTGATGCAAATACATTCAATTGATAAAGGCAGCTTGCACCGAAGTGCATGGTCTTTTGCCTTGCTTATCATAAGTGTTGGATATTTAGCTAGTATTACTTTTAGATCTTTAAAACAGTTCAAGTCAATTTCATATGGTTTGTTATGGCCTCTACCTTAAACAACGTGATGATGGAAATGAGAGAAATGAAGCAATCTACCTCTGTTTTTAATTGCTGTTGCTTGTTGGTAGAATTGAGCTTTCCATCCCTTTTTACAAATGAAGCAATCTACCTCTGTTTTTAATTGCTGTTGCTTGTTGGTAGAATTGAGCTTTCCATCCCTTTTTACAGGTAGTTTCACCTGATCAAGCACGCAAAATCTACCAAGCGTTGAAGGAAAAAGGGTTGCCTGTTGCACTCATTGAGTATGAAGGAGAGCAGCATGGTTTCCGTAAGGTATGTATTCCATACTTTGAGGATAACTTAGACCCTGTCAGCCTTGGAGGAAATTAGCTGATTTTTTTTGTTTTTTTGCCATATGCAGGCTGAAAATGTTAAATTCACCCTTGAACAACAGATGGTGTTCTTTGCGCGTTTGGTGGGACATTTTGAAGTGGCTGATGAAGTTACCCCCGTCAAAATTGATAATTTTGACTGAGGTATACAACCACCAGATGCTCTTCGTCATAATAGAGTTGTTCAATACCTATTTTCCACAACTAGGAAAATTTTGATGATGGAGAGAGAAGCAACAAGATGACCTAATTTTCTGGAGTGGTAAATAGGCAATGTTTCCGGGGAATATGTGGAGAAACATATTGTTATAATATCATCAAGATTTAATGATCAGAGAAAGAATATAGAGTTCATGGAACACATGGAGTTTGTTCTTGTAAGTGTATTACAGATTGCTTAATCAGGAAAATAAGCCTTAAGGGAGAGGAATTTGGAACTCCCGCCCTTGGGTTGTGCAATGCCGGATGTATTTTCTCTCTACTGAGCAATTCTGCTTCTCTTTAGGCTCTGATACCATGTGAAAATGAAGACGAAAGATAAATATCATTAAATTAGTTAAGATATAATACTAGAAACCTCCTTTTATAAAACTTTAAACTGGAGAAAGTGTGGACAAGTTTCTTAATGATTGAGTTCTTATAACAGATTGAGTAGCTCAAGAAATTTTTGAAAAAAAAAAGAAAGAAGTGATACCAGTTAGTCTGAAGCCTTGAGAAAGAAACTATAGTTTCTACATCTCTAGATTTGTAATGTGGTTGAACTTGAGGCTCACCAACCTTTAGTCATTAGTCCATGACCAACTCCTAGAAATGTTCATTTATAAAATATCTAATTGATATCTTATAGCTTATTTAGTTGTATGTAACTTTTAATTAATATAAAATAATAACTAGAAGTAGTTGCTTTTGGTTCAGTGATGAAGGTAGTACTAGTAGTACAAAATGGGTCTGATATTTGCGCACATAAAAAATACACAAATTATAAATGAGACATTAACTTTAGATAAATGAGTTGAAAAGCTATGTCCTGGTGCATATACATTTACAATAAAAAGAAGAGATCAGGGGTAGGCAATGGCAAAACTACGACAAACCCAATAGCTTTTGCATAGTGTTTTAAAAGGTGGGGGCGTGAGGCAGAGCGTTTTACTTAGTATAGGGCGAAGCATAAGCCTCGAGACGTGGGGCGTAAGCCCTACGGATCTTTAAATTTTTTATTTATAATATAGTATAATATTATATTAACACAATTACAAAAATATATCAATAGTTTGAAATAATTATAAACATGATTAAAATAACTTAGAGAAAAAACAAAACTTTTAACATGATTATTCAAGTATAATTAATCTAATATCTTAACTTTTTAATAATAAAAGAATCATTATTTCTAAAAAATAATCAATAAAACTTACTAGTATTATAAGAAAAACATCACTCCGTCATGAATAAAAATAAAATTACTTTCAAATAGCTAAATAAAATATGATAATTTGGAGACATATGACAAAACCATAAAGACCTGTCATACGTGAAAAAGTAAAATTTTTCTACGTTATTTGAAAGAAATATTATGCAATATATAATCATCGCCATAGTATTAATAGTAAAAATGCGATACTACAAATTGTTATTTGAGTTACACTCAATGTTCTTTTCTCTATAGATTTAAAAATTATTAAGTATCATTCGTTTATTCAAGAATTATTAGGGTCAATAAAGTTAACTAAAGATTTTAACACATAATTTATGTAAGATCTGTTGTGTGAACCCCGAGCGTTGGGCGTGCTTGGGGCGTACAGTTGGGTCCCTAGAGAAGTCTTGTAGAACAAGCCCCACACTTGAGTCTCGAGGCGTTTTACTAGAGCCCCGCCCCAGGGCGAGCCCAGGAGCGAGTCCTAACAGAGTCTTTTAAAACACTGGATCATATATTTGTATTATCAATAAATATAAATAATAGTGTATATTATTGGCATGTTTGAATGCGATGTTAGTATATTATAAATTCACTTTATACTCTTCACTTGTTACCCGAGGCTTATCGGCTTTTCGATCATTTGCATTTAACATAGCTAAACTAATATTTGAAGTGTTTACAAAACTAATATTTGAAGTGTGTTTACAACTTCAAAAGAGAGCTTTGAAAATCTACCACTGTTAATTCATCATTGTATCGTTTTTCACCTTTATTCATCTTTGTATTTAAAAGATGGCATATCTAACTTGTATTTCGTATCACTTGTTGGGGGTATTTTACTCTTTTATGTATTTTATTGTTTTCCATTTTGGGTATGTTCATGATGTATGGTTTGCAGTGTCATCATGACTTAATGAAATTTGAATCCTCCAATTATACACTCATGTAATACCTTTTCTTTCTTCCTCCACCAACCCCTCTACTAAGATCAACAAAGCACTTAACACAAGCTGACTTATTTTATATGACAATAAAATGATAAAAAGAAATAAACTATCTATATCTATCTATCTATCTATCTATCTATCTATCTATCTATCTATCTATCTATCTATCTATTTAAAACATGAACTCTCTAACTTGAATGTTAAATTACTATAATAGCCCTACTTAAAACACCCATCTATATCTATTTGAATAGCATAAGTTCTCTTGAAAGGTTGTAACTTTTACGATGAGTTGTGACGTTTTCGAAGGGTTGTGACTTTTCTAATGAGTTGTGACTTTTCCAAAGGATTGTGACTTTTCTGATCAGTTGTGACCTTTTCGATAAGTTGCGACTTTTATAAAGGATTGTGACTTTTTAGATGGGTTGTGACTTCCCGAAGAGTTGTGACTTTTTCAAAGGATACATTTCCAAAGGGTCATGACTTTTTAGATAAGGCACAATAAGCACATGTTCATACAACCCATTTGTTGATTATAAATAGAGGGATTTTCTCTCATTTTTAAACATTTTTTTTTTAATCTTCTACTCTTCTTCTTCTAATACTCAAAAAAAATTTCATGTGATTTATTGTAGTTTAGTGAGTTTGAAGATTAGGTGGAATTTGAGGTACTACTATTCTGATGAAGTAAATCATTATATCTAAGAGCATATATTCCAGAACCTCGAGTACTCGAAGGAAATTTCTTTTGGTGATATAATAATCATTTTTCTATTTTTGCTTAATATATATAGTAGTATGTAATGTTCCAAATATATGAAGGTAACGTGAAGTAGTCTAAATTTATTTGTTTTTCTTAACAATTTCTCTTGTGATGCAGACATATGCTTTTGAATATCTTTTTCAAAAATTGTTGAACCTCTCATGAGTCAGAGAATTGTCACGAGTTGTTTTGTTGATGCTTAAGACATAAGAATGATTTTACTTGCAATGTTATTTATGTGATTGAGATTTTCAAGAAGTTTGTTTCAAAATAGTTGTTACTATTTAAACATTTCCCTTTCGTTTTATTTATTTACTTTTTTAAAGAAAAATATTTATGTATTTTAGTCGAAGGAAAATTCATATGATTTATAATGACGCTAGGTTGAAGGGTGTATTAATTAATTTTTATTTTTCTTTAATTCCTAATTTTTATGAGATAAATATTTTTATTATACACAAATCTTTATATATAGATATATATTTGGGCAAGTGTTTGTCTTTACATTAAAATATTTTATATATATATATATATATATATATATATATATATAAATATATATATATATATATATATATATATATATATATATATATATATAAATATATATCATGAAAGTATCATCAAGCTGACAAGAACTTCTAGCTTCAAAATATATTATTTTTAAATGTTCTGATTTTTTTTTTTTAAAAAAAAAACTCATAGCAAATAGGAAAATATGTGAATCATTTAAAATTTATCATTTGCAAAATAAATTTTTATATTAAGTAATATGGAATAAACGTGCAACACACTTATTGACCCTTGAACGAATCATGTGTGGTTGAATAAATTAAAAATCATTTACAAAGATATGAACAATATCATTGTTGAGTTTAAGGTAAACAAGTGAATATATATATGATTTCACATATTGAATATATTTTTTATGTTTAATTTTTAGTTTATCAATGGGGGAAAAAAGAAATGAAAAGTCAAATAACAATGTTTAATTTATATAAACATTCAATCGAGAAGTCAAATATGAAAACCAAAAACAAGAACATCATCTATTATGTACCTTATAAAATAAAATTAATGTACGGAAAAATAGCTCTAAAAAATAAAATGTAGTTATTTTCTTCACATGTTCATATGATATATAAATAATTTAGGCTGAACCCATCGGTGGCCCCTTAAAGTTGACACAACTTTTCACTTAGACACTTTAACTAAACTTTGTTCATTTTAGACACCTTATGCCAGGTCCCGTTGTGTCATTTTGACACTTTTTGCTGACATGATATGGTGAGTGTAATACACTTATAAAAAGTGCGTGAAAGACATCTTTAGTCAATTTTTATTTAATTTTTTCCTTCTTCTTTCCTATTTTTTGGCCACCATTTTCCCTACCTTAAGGTCCTTCAATGGTGAAAAGTGCGGAGAGTGATTTTAGAGTTGAATACACATCTCTATGAGGATCAGATTTGATGGTCAAATTGGTGAAGAATTTTATTGTTAAATCATGACAGTTCAAATTATGTGGTTGAAAGTCGTCATTACGGCTTCACTAACAATTTTTTCAACTGATATTCTTCTCAGCTTATCACTCTTCGTAGCTTTTAAAAAGTGCAGTTGTAGATTTGACCATTGATTGTGTGATATTTGGCCTTAATTACTATCTCAATTCTTCATTAAAATGGCAATCCTTAGTTTAGAAGTTGAGAAAATGACCATTTTGTTAGTGTATAATGGAATCCCCCTACTAATAAAACTAAAAAGCATTGATATACGACGGTCGACGGAGAAGACGAAGGGGTTGGGTTTAATTTGTTGGAGAAGCCGACTAGGGTCGGGGGTGGGTGGGTGGGGGGAGTTTAAAGTAATTTAAAAATGATTTAATCCTCTTTAATAATTATTTGGGCAAAAATGCCAAGTGTCGTTGATTCATTGGCTAATTTTTAGTTTTATTCAAAATTCATTGTTAAAGAATTGTTTTGGTGTCAAATGACAAATGTCCTCATTTAATTTGGTACTTTGACACGTCATCGGAGAGTGAGTTACACTCCCTTTAAATTTTTTGTTGATTGTAATGATACAATACAACATGACAAGAGGTGTCTAAAATGAACAAAGCTTAGTTGAGGTGTCCAAGTGAAAATTGATGTCAACTTTAGGGGGCCACCGATGGGTTGGACCAATAATTTAATTCAAGTACTTTAACTTTTAAAAATTATATTATTAAGCGTGGAATACACGTGCAACACATGTGTTCGAGAACTAGTATATACATAGAAGAGAATCATAGGCCCACCTACGTGGCATCCTTAAATTCAGAAATTTACTTTTATGTTTTTCTTCATACTCTTAGGTTTTTTACTCCTATTTTATTTTTACCTTTAAACCCTTTTCTTCAACTCTTGCGTCCTTTCAGACTGTTCTATCCCTTCGGTTGCGCCTCTTCAGAAACTACCTATAAAAACTAGGCAAATCATACTTGTTGTATGTCCTCTTCTTCGTGACAAATTTCATCCCTAATATTTGTATTACTTCGTCAATTCCTTGGAAGTCTTCTTTGGATCTTCACAAAATAAATAATGAAACAAAACTATAATTTCCTGATAGTTTTTTCCTCCATTCAACATGTCAAAAGAAAAACTATTTCAACTGGTCAATTCTTGACAACTAATCACAACCATGACAACTTTTTGGTTTCTTCCTACTTTTTTTTGTGGTCTTTTCCCTTCTGGTCATTTTCAAATTTATTTTAATGATAAATTTAGTGAAGTGATTTTATTGATACATATGTTTATATTGAGTGATTTTATTGATACAAAATAAAGTTTAATGACTTTGCTAGATAAATTCTTAAAGCTGAGTGATCTTTTGAGATACTAACTATACATGTATAAATAGGGGTCAAAAGTTTAAAATCACTCATTTCCAAGGTCATTCGATATATTTTCGCCGATGATCTTGAACTTTTGATCTAGCTCACCTATAGAAAAAATGCAAGTTTAACAAGTTTTGACGTTTGACCACACAATGAATCAACAACATATCAATGTGATCCCATAAATGGAGTTTGGAGAGGGTTGAGTATAAACATATATATCAAATAAGGTATGAAAAAGAAATACAATAAAGAAAATGTTATGTTAAAAATTGTTAAATCACAAACTATAAAATAAAACTGAATCAAAGGAAAACATAAAAATAAAATAAAATAATGCGGTGAACGTGGATCGAACACGTGACCTTCAGATCTTCAGTCTGACGCTCTCCCAACTGAGCTATCCCCGCTTGATATTAACATTTCATCAACTATTTATGTATAATTTATTATCCTTATAAACATCCTTTTGACAACTACTCTTTTCTCACTACCCATAGGCCATAAGTCATAACAAGTCTTTATATTTGCATCTCTTGTTTGACTTGATGTCAAAATATAGGAAATATATACTAGTACTATATGAATTGACTTTATGTCTTGGACGTAACAAAATGAAATAACACGACATGCGATTAGCTTAGGATACACGAAAAATATTTAGCTAAATATAACAAACATCCAAACGTAAGAAAAAGGCTACTTAAGAGTTGTCACGTATTTTTTAGTTGTTTTTTTTTTTTTTTTTTTTGTCAAAAATAATGTATTTCAAATATATTCAGTTTTTTAAATATGATTAATTTTTTTTTTTTAAAACACTTAATGAGATCCTTTAATGGTTTACTAGCTCTAGAATAATCAAGAAACACACATTTGAGAATACGAGGACTAGTATCTTTCACATGATAAATTTATTATGACATATTTAGGAATGTTTATGGTGACATGAAAGAGCAAGGAAAACTAGATGTTACTAGCTAAAGAATGAATAATAGGCCATCTAATTGAGTATCTTATACTTTGGATGCACATGTACAAAACAATAGAGAAAGTGATAATTGACTAATCTATGAAAAATCATTCAATATTGAGAAGTGAGTTATATCAAAGAACAAATATTATAATTGAAAATATGTAGAAGATAAAATTCATTGAGTAAGAATTTTACAATCTTTCAAGTTCTTAATATATGTGACAATACCAATTTTTTAATATTCAAACATTAAAAAATGATCATTCATAATCTAAATGAGGTCATAGATTACCGCGCGAAGCGAATATAAGTTATCTAGTAAATAAATAAATAAACTTGAGGGGAAAACAAAAGGAAGAAAAGGCAGTTATCCTAAGAGGGGTTTTTTATATTGGTGAAAGCCATTTCTGTTGAGTTTTATACATTTGTTTCTTTATTTCTTGAGAAATCTTCTGTTTACTTTATCAGTGTAATTGTGTTCCTAGACAACATACACATGTACAAACGATAAAAGCTATTCACAAATGAATCAAAAGAGAGATTCTATATAGATCAACTTGAAATTCAGTACTTCAAGTCTAAGTTGAGCCGAATCTTCACTTTTGATGCCTCATCCATGTCGGATTCTCCAAAAATACACTACTTTTGGCGAATCCAACACGCACACGTTGACATTTTTGAAGAGACCGAGCAACATAGCTTCGAAGTTGTAGTCACAAATTTCAGTTATCTTAGCTAGGTTGCTAAGCAGGTTGGAGAGAGGACCACTGCTAAACAATGACAAGATCACAGCAATGGAAGATGAAATTCCTTAATTGTATTTATACATGGGAATTACAAAATCAACAAAGGACAAATCACATATGGTACTGAGATAAATCAAAATTGGCTTCTTCCAAGTACATGAAGATGTAAGGCATTATTATAATTGTTCAACACTGAAAGCATTATTTACCAAAACCTAATCAACTAGAGTTTGTAAGGACAAGAGCTTGTCTTTATTAGAATGTCAAAAATCCCATTTCATAATATCACTATTGCAATTATAAGTAACTCTTTTCATACTGTTACGTGTATCCTCAAATAGAGGAATGAAGGAGCTTTTCAAATCTACTGTGGTAACAACTATATCAGCTTTACATCTTGAGGTGGTAATACTTGTCAAGGAGCTTCTCGGTGTATTCTCCAAAAGTAAGCGACTCATTGGATTGAATCAACTGATAAATAGAACAGACATCACAGTTAACCAAGGCAACAAATCAAATTGCTTATACTTTTTGTAGACCTGCCAACCGTAGCTATATATTCTCTGGCCGGGGGGGGGGGGGGGGTGAATTTCAGCAAAGAATTGAGGACTTCCATGGTCATAGGGCTGGTGGGACATCATCACAACTATTCATGTGAAGAGATGGAAATTCAACAAAAATTCTCACAAGTAATGGCTTTTCTTTTTCATTACTTAAATTAGAATGCGGTTTCCACTTATCCAAGCAAGATATCTGTTATATATAGTAATATACGAGTCACATGCATACCTCCCGATGAATATGCACCTCCCCTGGAAAATGAAGCTTTTGGTCCCTATAAAGATAATAGAACAAGTCAAGTATCAGTTATATTTACATGCATAATTGGATTAAGCATGCAAAAGAAAATACTTGTAGTGACATAGGTGTTTAGAGTCAAGAGAATCATACGAATATTGAATAAAAATAGTAAATGGTTGTGTTGGCACATAAATTGTTAAAGGGTGTTGTGTAGAATATATGAACTCTATATTTCATAATTCAGAAGTCCAAAAATTAAGGAAACTTTCCTCAATTTATGTAGTTTGGAGTTCATTTAAATGAGTCGTCTATTATCACTTCTTTATTAACAATGAGTCCTTTATACTCATCAAAAATAAATGAATAAACAAATAACTGGGTCCTCTTTTATGTTATTACTAATAACAGAGTTTTTGAAATTTTTTCTTTTTTACTTCTTCTTTTTGTCTTGTTCTCTCTAAAGATTTTACTAGAAGAAAGACTTCTTGTATTTGCATATATTTTTACATTCCATGAGAATTGGAATTTATACAAGTTAATCCTAACTAATTAAGGAGAGACCATCATTACGATAAAGGGAAATATTGTATTCCCATATTCATGCTTGATAGTGCAACTACATTGTGCTTCTAACTTCTCCGAGTAATTAGGTTCCCTCCTATGATTGTACAGTACTCGGATGTAGATCTTCTATCATCTAAAGATCCATTTTAATCCGCATCTGTAAAACTTTCTATCTGGAGGTGACCATGTTTAGAGAAAAGCAAACTTTTACCTAGTGACTTCAAATACCGTAAAAACTGAATGACAGCTTGCATATGAGGATCTCAGGGATCATGCATGACCGACTCACTAAGTTCACTGAAAGGCTATGCCTGGTCTAGTGCTAGAGAGATAAATGAGTCTTCCGAACAACCTTTTATGAATATGAACTGACCCTTCAACCCCCATTTGTAACTTTTGATTGCTTTCAACAAGCGATTCTGCTAGCTTGCAACTTGTCATACCACTTTCTTTCAAGAGATTTGAATATACTTCCTTCGAGAAATAACGATTCATCTTTTGATCTAGCAACCTCAATCCCCCAAAATAATGCAACTTCCCTAGATCTTTGATCTCAAATTTTTGTGCTAACAAATTCTTCAATCGGGTCATCTCCTCTTTGTTATCTCCAATATTATTATGTCATTGACATACACGATGAGAAAAGTGAATTTGAAGGAAAAAATTATCCCCCATAATTTTAATAGGACTCCAAATTAGAAAATAGAATTTCCTAGAACTCTAAAAGTAAATTATTTTTCAAACATGCCACAGAGAAGAAGAATGGTTGAAAGACTTTCAGAAATCAGATTTTTCAAAAGTGCTTATTAAATTTTCTTTTCTATTTAAACTACTTCTCTTTCTCCAGTGGCACTTCTCAAAATTGAAATTTAGGTGGATAGATGTCTCTTCTCCATTTTGACTTCATTCTATGGTCTAATGCTAGGGAAGGACTAGTGTAAAAATATTCTACCCCAGGAGAAAGAAATAAACTAGGAATGTCCTTTGAACTTGATTAGTTTTATGTACAAGTGGCAGGAGATAGAGGGAACCATGGAACGCTATGAGCATGAACCAAGATATAGGGTCAGCCATTTTTAATTGAAAGTTCCATACCAATCAGGTTGCATGAATAATGCAAATGTTGTGCGATCAACACCAGATGCTGCATCACCCCTTGGTGCCTGTTAAAAAGTATGAACAGATAGAAGTTACAACACCAAACATTTCAAGAACTTGTCTTCTATGGGAAATAAAACCTCTAATTATTCAAGAACTGGGAAAGACGAATTACTCTGTCCACCCAAATATAAATACATACAGAACGCACAAGCACTTGACTGGCCTAATTTGAGTGACAGACTTACATGTCTAAGCCAAATGAATATTATAGAAAGAAAGCAGCAAGATAGAAGCTTTTTCGTAGAAAAATAATTGGCTTACAAGTTTTTGAGCCTTATATCATGTCTTGAGCAATTGGCCAGAGTTCACATTATCTGCAATTTTACTGGTCAATTGCTCTCATTTATTTTTTTTGAAATTGGTAACTCTGTGTATTTCTATCAATAATTATGATCATTCAGTACATTGGTCGTACTTGCACCATATTTACATCAAAAGACTCTTAAGAAACTAGAGCTATTCTAGTCTTCTATAGGGAGCTTTATACATCTAGAATTTCCACAGTTTCTACCGAGTGAGACTGTCTACACCAAAAACTAAAGAGCAAAATACAATTCATCTTCATCTGTTGGGTAGAGTTGCTTCTATTTTCAAAACATCTAGAATTCCTCTCTATCCCTATTGTCCACCATATACAAGCTGGAGCCATTCTCCATCTTCCTCTATCTCTGACCTCCAAACCTGCTTCTTCCCAACATGCTAGAGTTTCAGAAATCTTTCCAGGCATTATCCATGTGATACTTCTCAGCGCCAGGAACATCCTCCATACTTGACCAGTTATTTTGCAGTGGAGGAAAAGGTGATTAACTGCTTCTGTAGTTTCCCCACATAGGCAGCATCTGGGACAGATAGTAATCCCTCTTTTCATCAAGTTATCTTGAGTAAGAACTGCTTCTCTTGCCAAAAGCCAGACAAAACATGAAACCTTATATGGTATCTTAGCCTTCCAAATGTGCTTCCAAGGCCATCCTTCCAAATGTGCTTCCAAGGTCATCCTACCATTTGATGATTGGTTTGGTTCATATGTTTGTAAGCTGCATTCACTTTGTAAGCACCACTGTTGTGTCCATTCCACCATATTCTGTCAGCCCCTTCTTGTAAATCTCCAAAAGTTCCCAGCAGATTGAAGAAAGCAATCACCCTACTCACCTCCCAGTCATTAGGCATTCTTCTGAAGGTAATATCCCAACCTTGGTTTGACCACTGTTCTGCCACTGTATTATGTTGATGAAGTACAAGATTGTAGATGTCAGGGAATTTCTCCTGTAAACTCTCAGTCCTTAGTCATACATCCTTCTCATAATCTGTTAACTACCCGGGTCATCTTCTCATGTTTCTGGTGTCCACCGAGGCCCCATGTCAGAATTATGGGCTCCAAGATCATCTTTCCTAGTCAATATATGTTGATTCCTAAAGAATGGCACTTGTAATATCTGTTTTCTTTTATTGTAAATGTTTCACTGACAAAAAACCAACTCCTTCACCTATTATAGTTACACTAAAAGAGAAACTAACAAGCATTCTACAGTTGTAAACCACTTAATGCATAGCTTCCCAACAAAATTACTTGGTTACATGAGGTAGGCAGAAAGGTTATAGATTGGGGAGTTACAGATGCTCTTCAATTCCAAGACAGAATTGTAACAGGACCGATGAATTCCTACTGGAAATTAACATTTATCATTGTCAGGACCTTGATCTTCCATGGGAAATTTTACTTATCATCTTTATCCTTGTGGTATTAGGCATTCAATGGAGGAGGTCGTACCACATGCTTCAAGTGAAATACAGCAACGGTAATATTTTAATGAATAAGAAAGGATGTAGTTGGAAAGTGAGTAAAATCATGGATTCTCTATTTCAGTAGCATCTCTCAAAATCCCAGCAATTAATTTTTCATAAAAGCACATATGTAGCAAGAATAACAAACAGCTCAATAGAAAAAAACATATTTTTTTTTTTAAAAATTACCCGAACACAATGTGGTGTCGCACAAAGTCGACCACTTGAGAGGATCTCAGTTGTTTCACCTATTTGGTATGCTATTTCATCCACCCCATATTCCACCTAAAATAGGAAATAGTACATGAAGATAGATTACAAACCTTTAAGAAAAATCATGGCAAACTCCTCGCACACCTTCAATATATGAATAATCACGGCAAACTCAAAATGAGACAAAAGCTCTGAAGTCAAGAATGTGCATGAGAGACAAGAAATTTAGCATACTTGCAATATAACTCCGCATGCCAAAATTAATAAAAAATTAAAATGAAAGAGTTGACAAAATGCAACATGAAACAGATTTTTTTCATGTTTAAATGATATTAGATGGTCATTCAATTTTTCTTTCTTAAGTGCATCAGCATATTAGCAAATGTACTCATTCTTGCAATGCAACTTGAAGTGTTTATCAAGAGGAGATGGGTATTAGCTCCAATTTCTTTTCTCGTGCCCATACTATGCATGGTATAATCACGAGAATCGCACCCAAAATGTGACTTAGGGTCAATGAAGTAGATGAAAGCAATGAAAAAACAAAGTTCAGATTTAAAGAAGCTAGATGATTTATTCCCATTTCCTAAAATTTGGTGGGAAAGTTACCCAGACTTGCACTGGTGGAATTATTTGTGTGTGCACAATCTAACCCAAACGCAGCCATTACGAAAAAAATACTCCCTCCATTTCAATTTGTTTCACTGGTTTTGACTTGGCAAAGAGCTTAAGAAGGTAAAGAAGACTTTAGAATTTTGTGGTCTTAATTTAAAGATATGTAGAATGTACCAAAATGTCCTTTAACATTGTGGTCTTGAGCATGCCATGTGTAAAGTTGAATTAAAGAGTTGCCAAAAAAGTATAGAGACATTCGTTTTAAACGGACTAAAAAGGGAAGTAGAACAGACAAATTGAAACGGAGGAAGTAATATTCATGAGAAATATGCCATTGTCTATTCAATGATAAAAGAGAAACACTTAGATAGCATCTTAAGCATCCATTATATTTCTTCGATGGATGTTCAACTTATACTTCCAGATGTGTTTCCCCTACATGTGTTCTTTTTTGTGCTTCAGGTTAGTGAAACTGCCTTCTCCAGCATTTGATGATCATAGAAAAAGAAAATATAAAAGAAGTAACGCCCTCAACTTCCTCATGAGTATTTACTCTACATCCTAATTACCATTAAGTTATACACTAACTTTATGTCAACTTCACAAACTCATAAATAAATAAACTCCAATACATGTGGAGGGAAGAAAAGATGTACCAGGGAAACACAGTTAATGGAAAACATTCAAATGCCATCATAAGTTAAATATAAACCCAAAACAAACAGGGCACACAACAATAGCCTCTAACGACACAATTAGGTGAATTCTTGATAGCATCCTAGGAAAATCAACTTTATTCGAGGACAAGAATGAAGCTTTGGAATCTCCCAGAAGGCCAATTTAAAAGAAGTCAAATATGGAAACTTCAAAACAAGCTAATTAGGCTTCACCTGGAAAAAAAGAGAGTCTAATTTTGGAGGAAGAGCTCAAGCCAAGGAGGATCTTTTGCCTAAGTGCTATAACTATTTTAAGGACTAAAACTTAAGTCCAACATGAGGTAGATTGTGGGGGGGGGGGGGGGTAAAGAATCAACCTTTGAAAGAGGTCAAAATCAGGCCACATTAGGACGATCAGTAGTCTAAAATGTGCCAAACTTGCACCCCAAGAAACTCCCACTTGGGTCACGTTCTTAGCATCATTCTTGAAGTTCTTGAATTAATTCTAAAATTTCTTATTTTATCTTTATTTCTTGTACCTTTAAACTTTGTTTTTAGATTTTACATATTCTTTTTTTATTTATTCAATTCTTATCAAGTTGTATCAACACAGGTCAGTCAACATTTTGTTCTTGATTATCTTGAGTGTTTCTTAAAAAAATTGTAGCTTAAAAAGTTAAGCTAACTGTCAAAAAAAATTCAGTAGCTTAAAAAATAAGCTACCAGTTGAGATTCTTGTCCAAGATCAAAATGGAAACCAAGAAAAGGGGTAAAATCAAGAGCTTGAAGGTTAAAACAACTATTACAAATTCTTGTTGGTAGAGTTTCTTGAAAATTCTTTTTCTTTTATGGAGTTGATTCTTGTTTCACCAATCCAATTCATCCTAGGACTTGGTAATTCTTTATTTTCCACATCTTCCTTCTGGGGTTTGTGACATGTAAGGTTTAACGATAAATCCAAAAAGGAACCACCAAAAGTAATAACTTTGAGAGGATGAAGGCAAGAGTGTGACATCATTAGAGGCAAAAAAACCGAAATTTATTTTTTTGAGAGATATACACCTGTATGTTTTAAATATGTCTTGTATAGGTAGTAAAGAGGAAACAAGGGCTTTTGTAGAAGCCGAATTAAAAACTAAGGATGGGGCATGCTTTAACTGTTTGGAAGGTCGAATGTACAATTTGAAGAATGGAATGAGGACCAAGGTAATGTTAATAAGTGCCATGAGAATTGACAAAGAGTTTGGCTACAGTTTAATTAGTACTTATACTGTTGAGGTTGAGCATACCTTGTGCTGAGCATATTTTACCTTACATGTTAAAAAGAGTTAAAGTAAATAAAATTGTGTTATTGCCATTCACTCTTGGTGTTGGAGATATGAGGATGTGATTTGGTGCGACTTAATTTTCATGTATAACTGTCATATCTTGTTGGGCAAACCATTATATGCTTGTAATGGAGCTTAATACAATATAGAAAAGAATTGATACACTCTCAGGATAAATAGGAAGAGACCCTCTCTTGCATCGTCGATGCCATCACAAATCTGTGAAGAACAAAAAGTGCATAGAGAGAATATGGAAAAATTTGAGATAGAAAAGATTGAGAGGAGTACAGGAGTGTATGTTGGGTGAAGAGAATGGCATGTCAAGTGAGAGGAAAAAGTGTGTTTGAGAGAAAAGAAAAGAGAGATGGCCATGAGATAATAAAAGAGAAGGATGGTCGTGAGGTAGAGAGAAAGAAAAAAAGGGTTTGAATGAATAAAAAAGTTTTGGTGAGGAAAAAATGACTCAAAAAAACCCTCAGACTTGTCCCTAGTTGTTTCTTTAAATGAAGGTAATGTTGTATTCTTCGGCATTAAGGAGATGATGGCTACCATCAAAAGAGATTTACAGCTGGCTCAAAGCTAAAACAAAAACTTGCAACACAAAAACCTATAAGGATCTTATAAATCTAAAATCTATCCAGCATCCTCTATACCCTCCTCTTTACACCAAAAAAAGAAGTCCTCATACAGTTCCATTTGATTTTCTGAACTGATTCAGCAGTACTCTCAAAACATCTCATGTTTTTTTCTCTCCAAATTGTCCGCCATATGCAGGGGGATCATATTCCACTTCTTCTGACTTTTACTCCCCCATCTCCTGATCCAGCAGCTCAAAAGATCAACAGTATGTTCTGGCATGGTCCATCTAGTCTGTGTCATGTCCAAGAATAATGCCCACAACTGGGAAGTGACTTTGCAATGTAAGAACAAATGACTGTTTGTCTCATTTGTTTTCCATTACAAAGGGAACACCAAGAGGCTATCTGGAGGCCTCTCCTTTGGAGCTTTTCATGGGTAAGGCAGGCTCTTCTAGCAACCAGCCATGAAAAACATCTTAACTGGCACTTTGTTCTTCCAGATCTTCCCCCAAGGACCACTAATTTTCCCTGGTAAAGCATGCACTTTCCTTCTGTATAGCCTGGTTACTGAGAGCTTTCCATCACTGTTATGCCTCTATCGTACTGAGTCAACTTCCATGTTTGTGCCCCTAAAATCATTTAGAACCTGCAACAGAGCAGCTACTCTCCCAATTTCCCAGTCATTCAAGAGTCTTCTAAAGCTCAGATTCCATCCATGGAGAGACCATACCTCATTAACCATTGCTTCTAGATTGGTACTAAGAATGAACAGATCAGGATAGGAAACCATTAGGAGCTCCTGACCAATCCATAGCACTTTCCAGAACTTAATTTTGGTGCCAGTGCCTAATTTGATAGTAATGTCCCACACCAACTGGTTCCACAAGCTCCTAATTGTTCTCCAGACTGAAATCCCATAGGTACTGTTGACTAGACTTGAACACCACTGCCCATTCTGACCATATTTGCTGACAATCACTTTCCTCCAAAGAGCTTGCTCCTCATTTCCAGATCTCCATAACCATTTGGTTAATAGGCATTTTTTTGTAACCCCAAGTATCTGATGCCACGACCTCCAACACTTCTGCACAGCTGTGCAACTTGCCGCTTTACCAAATGCATACAGTTCCCTCTTTATTGCCCAACCATAAGAAGTCTCTTCTTAGCTTGTCTAATCTTTCTTCCACCTTAGCAGGCAAAGGAAAGAGACACGTAACATAGGTAGGCAGGGAATCTAGGACAGAGTTTATCAAAATAGTTCTCCCACCCAAAGATAGGTACTGAGCCTTCCAGTTAGCTAGTTTCCTTTCTGTATTTTCAATGATACCTTCCCAAATCACCTGCTCCTTGTGTTTGTTCCCCAATGGCATGCCAAGATACACAATTGGGCATTTCTCAATTCTGCAACCCAGAGTATTAGCAGAGGCACTTAAAATGTGACGAATTTGCACCACAAGAAACTCCCACTTAGACCACATTTTCGGCCCTTAAAAATGGGTTCACTTGCGGCCCAAGAAGGACCAAATAGGTATGAAAATTGTTAGAAAAGTGGTTGTCAAGTTACTAGAAAGTTGTCTTCAAGATTGCCAAGGATTCTTTCTAGTCAAAGGATAAGGCTCAGCTCCGGCTAATCAAGGACATGACCCTAGATAGGAAGATGCAAAGGTCGAGAATTAGAGTAGAAGGTTAGTAGATAGCTGAGGGTTGTTTCCCTTTAGATGGAAGAGTAGAACGGCTAGCCCCATCTCCTCAGTCTTATTAGTAGTAGTTAGGGGTTTCATGGTTTGGATAAAAACCGATCCAAACCGAAAAACTGAACCAAACAGATTAAATAAACGATTTTATTTGGGTTTGATTTGGTTTTAGATTTTTAAAAGCCGATAATATTTGATTTGGTTTTGTTCAAAAAAATCGAAAAAATAACCAAACTGAACCGATAAATCTATACTACCTCAAAAGTATGAACTACCTAGGGGAAATGGTCTAAAAAATACTTCAACTTTGACCAAAATTGCTGTTAAAAAACTCAAGTGTGATTGCCCCCAAGGCCTAGCTCGAGTGGCAAAAGGTGGAGGATTTGTGGTTTAGGTCGCAGGTTCAAGCCCCACACCATGCAAAGCGAAGCCCGGTATTTAAGTGGAGAAGGGTAGAGGGGCGGGCCCATTATCCACAGAGTTTAGAAGGCTGTGATTTGTCCAAAGGGCGGGTCACAAACGGATTTCTCGGTTATCAAAAAAAAAAAAAAAAAACTCAGGTGTGATATAGAAACGTTGAGAATCTCAAAGTTCAATGGAATATGAACACTCTCTAACATGAATGTTAAATTGATATAATACTCAAACTAAAAACATTCAATTTAGTATATCTTCTATATTTTATATCAATATTTATTTATATTATATTATATTAAAAGTAAGAACTCAAACAATACAATAATAACTAAGCAATGCACTATAGGAGAGGGAGAAGAAAGTATATTTAAGAGGTGTAACTAAGAGATATTAAGAGTGACTTCTATTTTTGCATATTACAACAAATTTTAAAATGAGAAAAAAAAAATTAAAAATGGAAAAAGATAAATTTAATTGGTGGAGGCCGTAGAGAATTGTCAGATCACCTTATCTATATCTAACTTTATATTATAAATAGTTACAGGTGTTTTTCGGATGTTCATTTGACAACTTTCAGTAGTAATCAAAAGAAAATTTACATTCACTATTCATAGGAACTTATAGTTTATCATTTCATTTACTAGTTTATATATATATATATATATATATATATGCATAATATATTATTTTTATAAACAATTTTAAATATCTTATACTATATGTTTTCATCAAAATTTACTTATAAAATGTCCAAGATGAGAACATTTATCTTATTGGTTTCATGTATGAGTGTCTATGATAATTTTTTATGGGACTAAGAATGTCATTGTCTCTTCCTTCTAGGCCAAAATGATGAATTTTTAAGCTTTATTCACAGTCAGTGATCGAAAGTTCTGTAATGTTAATTGTTCTAACTATTTTTCGTTTTGAATGAATTGTTGTCTTTTACCCTCTTTTGAATGAATTTTTTTAAATTTGTGTATGGTTAATAATCGAATAGTCGAACCAAACCGAACCGAAACCAATAATAATCAAACCGATAAATGTATATTATATTTGGTTTGGTTTGGCTTTGATAATTTAAAAACCGATTAAATTGGTTTGGCTTTGATTTTGATTTTTGACCAATAACCGATCCGTGAACACACCTAGTAGTAGTATTTTGCTGTCACATAGCCTCCTATTCTTCAAGGTATGTTACTGGTGGTGATGGATGAATTGACACGACATATCCAAGGGGAAATACTATCAGACCCTCAGGTTGATAGTTCGGATGTCTTGGGCTTGGCTAGGGATTTACATGATGGACCTAGCCATGACCCAATAACTTTGGTTAAGATCAAATTTACTTAAGGCAAGACCTTGGCAGTGGAGTGGCTAAGGCATACAAGGCAAGGTGTCGTCAAGGCATGACAAGGGATGGACAAGATAAAGCAAAGCAAGACTATGATTGTGGCTAAGACAAGTTTGTGGACTATGACCTAGGCAAGGCAGACGACTAAGAAGATTGGGCACCAATGGCAAGATGTGTGGGAAAGAACCTGCGCACAACGCATGCATGTGGATAAGGCGCAAAGTTGCATGTTAGGTGGGCTTTTGGCACCAAATTTGATGGTTGCCTACATGTACTGTGCACATGCGTCGACAATTGAGCAGTTACATAGTTTCTAGTTGTTTGTGGCATTGTTAGCACGATTAATACGACTTGTATTTTGAATTTAAATTGGCCTACAAGTAGGGGGATGTCAACTACATAGGATAAGACACGTGTATGGCACGTGACAAGGTGTTGTGACCTATTTATTGTCACATACCAGATTTGGCTTGTGGATGAATTTTGTAAGGCTGAGTGTTTGTGTGCTTCTTTGTGGCACAAGTTAAATACAAAATTGGGAAGTGATTCCAGTATGTGCCTTGTGTTGTAATTTCTTATGCTAGGCTAATCTAAGTGTTAAATTAGATTGAGGGAAAAAGAAAGTGAGTTGAGTCATAGGTGTGTGACTGTTGCATGGAGTTAAACCAGAGAGAGTTGACCTTATAATTGATACAATTGTATATTATGTACAAATGACATACTATTGATTGACAACACATGACGGAGTTAATGATAGACTAGAGGTTTGAAAACAAACCTAAGAGTGAAAAGGTTTCAAGTTGAGCAGTAGTAAGACTGAGTACATAAAGTACCAGTCTGATGACGCATCATATGAAGCGGGTGTGGAAGTGAGGGTTAATGCACGGGTCATCCCCACGAGAAGAAGCTTCAAGTATCTTGGGTCAACAATCAAGGAAATGGAAAGATCGATGATGATGTCACACCATATTGGAGCAAGGTGGATAAAATGGAGGCTCGCATCTAGTGTCTTGTGTGATAAGAATGTGCCACAAGAATTAGAAGATGAGTTCTATAAAGTAGTTGTTACACCAACATTGTTACAGGGGGAAGAGTGTTCGCTAGTCAAATATTCACACGTTCAGAAGAATGAAATGTAGCAGATATGAGGATGTTTAGATGGATGTGTGGACACACTAGGAGGGATAAGATTAGGAATGAAGATACATAGGGCAAGGTGGGAGTGGCCTCAATAGTGGACAAGATACGAAAAGTGAGGTTGAGATGATTCGGGCATGTAAAGAGGAGCACAAATGCCCTAATGAGGAGGTGCGAGAGGTTGGTAGTGATAGGTCTAAGGAAAGGTAGAAGTAGACTGAGGAAGAATTGGAGAGAGGTGATTAGACATGATGTGACACATTTTCAGCTCACCAAGGACATAACCTTAAAGATAGGAAAGCATGAAGGTTTAGGATTAGGGTAGAGGGTTAGTAGGTAGTCGAGTCCTTTCTCTCTCCTGTGGGAGAACATGGTTCTAGCTTAGAGCACCTTTTCTGCACCCTCTTCTTCTTATTAGTATCAATATTATTTTCTATTATTATTTTTTTCTTCAATTGTATTTGTAATGTTGTTTCTTTTACTTGGATTATCTTTACTATTTTCATTGTCAATACTTTTTTATCAAACATTCACTATAACTTTTACTCTTGTAATTGTCAAACATGTTTTCGAGAATACTTTTTCTTAAGTTGGGGATCTATCGGAAACATCCTCCTACCTCACACAAGGTAGGGGTAAGGTTTGCGTGCACCACACCCTCCCCAAACCCCACTTATGAGATCACACTGATATGTTGCTTTTACAGTCTTATTCTTCATTTTTTTTACTATTGTTGTTTCTTTTGCTTTGGTTATCTAATATTTTTCTTTTCTTAGTATTTTCATTAGAACTTCTTGCACTCTTGTATATTTCTCAAACCTGGTTTGAATGCTTTCCTTGAGCCAGGAGACTATCAAAAACAGCCTTTTTACCTCACATAGGGTAGGGTTAACATTTGTGTACACTGTGTATGTTGTTTTCTCTTTTTGATGACTATGGTGTCTAGGCCAGCTTTCGCGCACCTCGACTAGTTCTATGGGATACATGTAACAACATCACATTTTTATTACTATGTATGTTGTTGATTTACGTAGAGCTATTTATTCAATTCTTGAATCCTAACTCGATTCTGACCACCTTTTCTACAAACTAGATCATTTTAAATATGGCTAGATGAGAATGACTTCTTGATCATCACAAGAAGATTTTGTATTGTACTGGATCAGCTAAAATGTGCAATACAGGCAATAATCTTTAATGACAAGGCGTAATGAAAAGAGTAGTTGAATAAGAAATCAGGAACAACTTATCAAGGACCTATATAGTTCTAAACTTTCCTTTTGCTTGAGCATGTAATGAGCAGAAAGAATATACCTTGACTATTTGACCAGTTCGTGTTTTTATGTAAAGGCCAGCATCACTATCAGGGCTATGTATCTCTACAGCATCTCTAGTAAACATGCCACAAGTAAGACCTACAAGTTGAAATCAACAAGTAATCAGCTAAAGCCGGAGATAGGGCAATGAACCAGTAAATATCCCAGAAAAGAAATGAGACTAACTTTAAAAATATCCACCCAAGTTACAATGTCATCAAACATCTTTATATTCATGCAAAATGGTTTGACGATGTAAATGGCAATACAAAAACTTGATTGAAGGGTGAAGTTGCATCTGTGCAGGCAAAGAAACCACATATTTTTCAATTAACATTTTCGTTTAGGAAAGAATATGGAGCAAGATCTACAAATAGCAGACCCCTGTTACCTTGGACTTATCTTCCATTCTCCACATAAATCCCTCCATTGACCCCACCAACATGCTAAATAACAACATATATACTGGAAATGGAGGTTTTATCATCACTACAAACCTGTCTTTTACAGTTTCACGATCACCAACTGATTGGTAATTACCCATATACCTAAAAACACAGAATCAAACAGACAAATACTCAACAAAATCAGACAATATGGCATGATCACCGATACCAATCACTATCCAAGATTCTCTAGGCAAATGTTTCAGAGCTGAAGCAGCTTGACACTAACATATTAAAATCATTTTAGGCTTAACTTTCACTACTAATGACCAGCTAATTGTCTTAATGTCAAACTAGTGCTAATACAGGCAGATAAAATTTGCAGTTGGAGTTCCTTGAGGAATACCATTTGATTAGATGGTATTTGAAGTGATGACTTGTAAATCATTTACCAAGTTTTAAACATTAATTAAGTTTTTTACATTGTTCAGCTTCCTGATTGAGTTGTAATACCATCTTGCTACATGTACCTACAATTCAAGAAATTTACTAAAAGAGGATTTAAAAAAATTAAGTACCCGTAAGAGAACCGTGATCTGTATGCCATCCACACCATGATGACATGGCAGCATGGGCGGGGCTGCTGCAAGAAAGTTGTACACTTCGTTAGCTGAAGACTGCAAATATTCTGAATCAATGTATCATCCCTTGATTATTGCATTTAAATTATTGGAGTTTACTTATTCTAAACCTTTGCAAGAATCAATATAGTTAAGAAAAACTGTGTGCCAACAGAAGGCCATAAAATATTATTGTATGAATAAACTAACTCCAGTAGACTACTCAAGCAGCATTGAAGACATAAAGCAAAAATATAATGTGAATGACAGCCTTGGGCTTTTGCTCGTCTGGGAACTGTCAGTTTGTAACTAGATGTGCACTTGTCTACAGAAAGTCACTGCTGCAATGATCACCTATGTGGCTAGGACTCTTAAAATCCCTGCCACACCTGTGTTGACACGACATGGATGTGGGTGTGAGATCCACACCAGATTTGGTCAACTTACCGTAGGTGTTTAGACTATGTCTATGATCGAAAAGTATAGATTGATTGGATATTTGGTTTGATTTTTGAGTTTATATATCATATATAAAATATTACAATGCTTGCTATTTTGCGAGATCTCGTGTGCATAAAATATTAGGTGCTTATAAATAAGTAAATTTATTAGTTTTAGTTCAATAACTTTAATCAATCGAGATATATACTATATATGTCGTAATTTACACTTGTTGGTTATCTCAGGCTCAGCACCCGTATCCCTACAGGAGTCCATACCCCCAAATTCTAAAGTTTATGTGATAAAGAATCAGACATCTAGATCTGCACCAATATTGAATACCCACACCTGAGTCCGAGAAACATAGATGATAACAGTCTATTTTAATCCGTGAATATGTCTTCTAAATCTAAGGAAATTCAAAGCTTAGTGCCCCTTTACTGGTAGCATTATAGAAGCAGCTGTTCTTTCTTCAGAGTGCACAGTAAAATTTTACTTGCATCTAATAGCAGTATATCACATACACAAAATCCAATATATTTTGAAATTTGAAATGAAACACACTTCCTCTTGTCAAGATCAACTTTGCAATGTCATTGCTATTGCCTTTTAATATCGAAGTAAAAGAAAGCAACTACTAGAAACAAGAATGTTAGGGTGTTCACAATCAGACAGGGTTGTATGAGATGTCTTAACTTGATTATTTCCCCTGTATCTTGATATATCTTTGTTTCCTTAGGTTGCTTACGAGTGTTGTAGACATATGTTCAACTAGATATAGACCATTACATAACAGAATCAGTACCAGTTCTAGATATTAGAAATAATAAGGTTGTAAATTTTGGTATCGGAGGAGTATGTTTTATTCATAATGGTATGCAAATTTACAAGACAACTAATCCACACGTGTTATTCATCCAAAGAGTACACAATTTATAGGAGAAATAAATCAATTCAAAAAGGAAACTAATCCCTTGTTTTCTAGTAATCCAAGAGTTAAAAGGATTCTAATCTGATCCCTAAGGATCTGAAACTTCTTAACTTATCATATTTGAGTTCATCCATTTTCATGACGGGATACAAATAAACACACTATGAAGATCGACGCTTGAGGCCATGAGCAATCATTGGATAAACAGACGTTGATTGGCAAGATCACCTTTTGATAGACGTTCTACATCCGAAAATTTTGTTTTAGTAGGAGGTAATTTGGTGTCCTATAAACGTAAGATATAGAGTGTGGCTGATCAATCTAATGTAGGTGCAAAATATCAAGCAACAATTGTAGCAACCTATGAGCTAGTTTGGATTCAACCGTTTTTTAAGAAATCAATACATGAAACTTATGTGGGATAACCAAGCAGTCCTTCATATCGCATCAAATTCAGTATTTCATGAGGACTAAGAGCCTCTTTGGCCTGGTGGTTAGGAGTCCAAAAGCACTTTTTTGAAAAAATTAAAGTGTTTGACCAATAAGTAGAACTGCTTTTAAATAGAAGTAGTTTTTCTGAGGTTGGGAAGAAGATAAAAGTTTCTGCTTCTTAAAAAAGCAGAATCAAAAAATTGTTTTTTTCAAAACAAAAGTACCCCTATCATTTATACTTATATACTAACTAGTAAAATCACCCGTGCTTTGCGCGAGAATTTAATATCACAGAATTTATAAAATAATACTTAAAACCTATGAGTCATTAAAACTAAAATACTATATTATCTTTCATACAAGATTACGTAGTAACAAACATTAATAATGTAAAGGAAGATGATAATTATAATATCTATCATTTATCCTTCAATCAATCATCTTTAATTTAATTTTATAATATATCATTTTTCCCAAGAAGTGTTATTACTTGATATTTTTGGGGATTCAAATGAACATTAACCGTACCGGAGATATTAAATTTTCTAATAAATAAAAAATTGTTGGTGAATGGATAAATAAATTTTAAAAGGATGAAAAAAATGAACACATATTTTAATTCTAACGTGTAGAAAGTTCAGCTCTCCCTTTTGCCTTACATATATCATTTTAAAGTTCCCCATTTAAATGTATCGTAAGAAATTATTAAAATGAAATTAAAGGGAGAATGTATCATATTGGACAACAATTCAACTTATTATATATACTTGAAAGGGAAAAGATTACACAAATTATTTAGTTTGTTTGGGTGTTTTTTAAAAATCAACATACCAGAGTGATGAAGTTCAATTTGAAACTACAGTTCTACTCCCATCGCAGTGTCGAGAAACACATCTAATACTTCAAGAAAGTATTTACAACTTGCAGTAAACTTGAAAATCTGTCCATACTTCATATTGAATATGAGCAATAAATTTATTGTGTAGTTATCTATGTCTTTGGGATTAAAAGAGGTTCCAGTTTAGTCATATTCCTCTATAGGTCATCCGGCACATCCTTGAACTCATGTCAAAAGTTTATTAATTCTTGTCTTCTTTTCCTGGTTCACTTTGCACATCAAGGGGGTGATACAACTTTTAAGGTCTTTCTGTCCTTACAATGGCATACCAAATTTGAATTTTGTCTTCAAGAGATGGTAGTATATATCTTTAAGGAATTTTTTTTACGTACCATCAACAATTTCAGTTGAGAAAACTTGCGTGAATACTCAATTAACGTGTGTTATTTAATCTGTACTATCAAATACTTATCACAATAACTTTGCAGAAACATAAACAATAAAGTTTAAAACATGTATTCAAAAACAACAATTAATAACATAAGCATGAATTAATGACTGTTAAAAAACATACCAGGATCTATAACAATAGGATGAAACAGAAAGGAAAAAATTGTACACGAATATTTAATTGTGCAGAAGAAGAAGAAGTTCAGAATTTTCGTTGTTTTAAAATGAGAGAAAATCCTCTATTTATAGCTAGACAACAAAGGGTAGTGTGAACAAATGTTTATTGTGCCTTATCAGAAAGGTCACAACTCTTCAGAAAAGTTACAACCCTTCGGAAAGGTCATAACCTTTCATAAAAGGCACAACTTTTCATAAAAGTCGCAACTCTTCATAGAAGTTGCAACTTTTCATAGAAGTCACAACTTTTCATATAAGTCGCAACTTTTCATAAAGTCACAACTTTTCATTAAAGTCGCAACTTTTTATAAAAGTCATAACTTTCACGAAAGGGGAGGATAGTTTTGGAAATAAATAAATTAAAAAAAGAATCCTAGTTTGTGGTGGCGCCACGTAGCGGGCCTAGGGTTCTCTTTTATATATATATATATATATATATGATATATGATATATTCCTTGTTAATTAATTAGCATATCTCATAAGTTTCCATTTAAGAATTTTATTTTCCTATTTACACAATAGATTCTTTATTTAATTTTATGTTTTAATTTGTGGAATGATTTTTTAATTTATTTGGCTTTATAGTTTTAAATATATTTAAATCATCATGTTAATATTATATCAATATTTAATATTTTTTTTGATTTATCTATGTACAATATTGGTTGGAAATTTGTAATATGTACTTTTATTGATTAAATAAAGATAAAAATTAATTATTTTTTATAATAGATAATTAAAATAATTTCTCTCTATAATATTAAAAGTGCATTGAAAATTGTCCATTTTCATTATTTGACTCTCAAAAGTACTTTTTAAAAAGAATAATAAAACACAATCAGCTTATCAAAAAGCACTTTTCAAATGAATTAGTCAAACACAAATTGTTTTTTTTTTGAGCACTTTTATGAAAAGTTACTTTAATAGAAGTGTTCATAAAAATACACAGTTTTTAGTCGTGTGGCCAGCAGGCTCTACGCAAACTGAGATTGATTGTCACTTTGTTAGAGAAAAGATACTTTGCATAAACATTGTTACAATATTTATGAAATCAAGTAATCAGCTTACAGATATTTTCACCAAGTCCCTCGTATTAATTACAAATGCAACAAGTTCGATCATATGGCTTGTACGCACTAGTTTGAGGGGGAGTGTTAGAATAGAAATAGGAATAGAATTTGTATAGAGTATCCAACATGGAAAATGATTGTAATGTAGTGTGTATAAATAGGGCTCCATTATTTCTCGCATGACTGATATGCATCAGCTTGAGGGGGAGTATTAGAATGACTTGAGGAAATAATCAAGTTGAGCTTTTCACTCAATTCCTCCCTTCTCTTATTTTTCCCAAAAGAATATCATAGAGAGGGAAAGACCATTACCTATGCTGAGCTGGAAAATAGTAAAGCAGACGACCTTTGTGACATCTAGAATGAACAAGTGTTTGTTCAAGGCCTTCACCCTCAAGCATCACCATCTCTCTGGATGCTGCATTATTTGCATTGAGCGACTAAACTGATGTGATTAATATTCATCACCTCAAGCTACAATAATGTTCATACAAAAAGAAAGCATAACAAAAATAAGGAAGCAAAAGCAGTTTCTTTTTTAAAATGTAAAGCAGTTTGACAGTCGAAACATATCAAAATCTAGACCATCAGGGTGACTATTGCAATTCTGTTAACAAAGCTCAATTACAACCATAATGATTTTGTTGAATGAGTAACTCAAGAAAACTGTTCCTCATATCAGTTGCAGGAGGAATCAAAGTGAAAATAAAGACTAAGGACACATTTACAGCATGTCAAGGAAACCAAACATCTTTTACCATTACTTTGTTTAAAGAAGCCAGCACATGAACCAGTATGAAGCAAGACAGAAAGTGAAGAAACTGGTTTTGACATCAATAAAGAAAAAAACAATCAAATTTGTACATTATTAAAAAGACGGAAAGAATCCTCCATATTAAGCCAAGTGGCAGCCTCACAATTGGCCACTTAGCATTGCTAAAAGAATGAGGACATAGCTAACTAATTTTGTAATAAAATAAAATTCTGAATTTTGAAATTCTTAATTTCTTTTTAATTTATCCCACTGTAAAAATTTTGAAATTTAAATAATTGTGATAGAGGCCAGTAGAAATGGCAAAGAACCGCGTCTTTAATTTTTGGGAGTCAAGAACCTAACTGCTGAAACGTGTAATACATCACGTCTTCAACCCAGCTTATATTTCTTATCAATACACAATATTTTTCCATTGGATTATGGTTTTACAACGGAAGGTCGAATAATTGTTGATGTTGGTCGTTTTGATATAAGTAGTGCCAAGATCCTGTTGCAATTATTTGCAGTCGACTACAGAAAGCAATAGATGTGTTGAGATCTCAAGCCAATTCCTTGGAGGCCTCTAGAGTAGTACAACCTACATTGAAATTTTAAGGTATCTTGAACTTGAATTTTCCATTTAAATTTGGATTTGTTTATCATTAATGAGCTTTGGATTTAAGTTGGCTATGTGACTGTATGTAGGAATGCCATTGAATACCCAGATCAGAACCGGAAATAAAATAGATGGTACAAACATAGCACAAAAGACGCACCATAGCGATCACAGTGATACGCCAAGAGTAATCCCACATCCAGTATTAGCTTTCCAAGAGTTTTAAAGGCTGCAAAGCAAAACATAAATGTTGAAAAACTCAGCAGTGGTAATATCCTGAACAAAAAATATATTTTTACCATTTCCAACTACCAAATCTTGTTAAATTGGTATATTTAAATGTTTACTGATGCATCATAGAACGAGAATATTGCAGAGGCACAGCATCCCCAATGCCCAAACAAAAAATGAAATAGAAGGGTCAGATCCTGAGATGACCAAAAGTCCACTCTTTTGAAATTCCCAAATTCTCACACCCTAATTAATCATATAGATTAAGCCTATTAAGTCCATTTGTTTCTTTTTTAAGAAAGCCTCTTAATGGATCTGAAAAGATCTGAACGAATCAGATTTGTAGGAGAGTCTTAATACCATCCAGACTTTTTTAATACGCTCTAAAATAATCACACGTCACTTTTGTTTCTCTTTGCGCAACTTTTTTCTCTCTCACTACAAACTTTCTTCCTCTCTTTTCTCAATCAAACATCATTTTTTCCCTCTTTGAACTGGTAAGTTTTCATTTTTTTTTTTTTTTTATATTAACATTTTTTTGGGGTGTATTGATGTTTATCAATAACACTTCACCTCTACCCTTTCAAAATTTGTGTACAAAACTTTTTGAAGGTTCTACTGCAACAACAAGTTATACCTATCCCCGTCCTGGTGTATCTATTGTATCTGCTACTATAGATATAAATACACCTAATGAAGTTGAAGATGTAGTTGGTGACAAAAATGATGGAGGTCTTAATAATTTTGTATCTCAATCTTCAATTTCGACTCAAAGAAAAGTTGAGATGAAAAGAAAAATTCCGCTGTCTCAATTGGAAATTGATGAGAAGATGAGTACTGTTTTAGAGTTATTGACAAGAAAAAATACACCTAACTTTGAAGAATGAAAGGAAAAATTAGATGGTCTAGGATGGAAAGAACCATTATACAGTACACCTATTAGTATATTTTGTGAAATTATCAGCTACAAAAAAACATGGATGATGCTACATGTTCACAAGTTAGAGAATTGAATTAAGGTCATCGAAAAAATAGGAATTCTTTAATTTTTCTAATTAGCTAGAATATATGTTATGCGTTGATAATGTGAAACCTTCTTTATTATTGATTAGTTTGATTATTCTTTTTATGAAAAGATGTTTATGTTGAATTATTTAACAAAAATCATGTTATAATAATTTTTATACTGATGTATAATTTTTATTTGCATATCATATAATTTAATTTTTTTTAATCAAATATACACATTTAAATATTATTTTTTTAATCAAAAAGTAATATTATTTTGACGAAATAAATTTTTTATAATATTTTATTGATATAATGTTTAATTTCATATGCACATTCAAATATCGAAAATAAACAATCTTAATCATTTTGTGTTCTCATCTAGAGACCACATCTTAATATTTAGATGTATATTCAGATTCAGACGTCTTAATCTTAATGGAAACAAATGAGGCCTTCAGAGGAAACACACTATCTTAAAAGAAGCAAACTAAAGCTCAAAGCTTTATATAAAAGATTTACTCAAATTCAAGATGTGTACATTAAGGGGTTACTGGCTATACAACTAGAATAGCTAATACCATGTTTGGTAGCATTAGTTGTTTTGTACAAAATTCAGCATTCCAAGTATGATGTTTGATTATCATTTTACAATCCCACACACATAAAACATGTATAAGTTATGAGTTAATTTATGTATTATTTTATATTGTATAGAAGATCAAAATATCTAATACATGATTAAAACAATTAAAATGAAAAATTAACCCTCTATCACGCCATACTTAAGTTTATGGATTTGATTGTAGTGCATCATGTGCCAACTATATACCTTACCCTGCCTCATTTTTGAAGATCAGAAAATTTATCATGCATTATAAACAAATATTTTATTTTAAAAAGTATATAATGTATATAAATTTCTAATACAAGAAACCAAACATCCAAAGTAGTAATTCATGCATTGTAATCTTTGCATAACTAATCCCCGCATTACTTATTCCTCTCCATAACTAAATCTAGCATAACTAATCCCTACATAATTAATCACTGCATAACTAATCTCTATATAACTCTAATCAGCAACCAGAAGCCTTTGTATAGGCTTACAAAATCTAAGAATAAAAAGTGACCTAACGATGTGCGACTAAAACTTACTACATGATAAGGACAACTATTATTATCTAGATAACATTGACAACCAATATTATCTAGATAAGGTTGACAACTAATATGAAGAGGAGGTGCATCGATATCCAATGACGAAGTGAAGAGGTTGGCTATGGTAGATCTTAGGACAGGTAGAGGTAGGCCAAAAACGTATAGGAGAGAAGAGATGATATAATACAGATTACCTCAAGGCTATCCATTCACGAACTTTAACGTATTGATGGATTGTTCACAAGGATGGAGGTTGTTGAGGATGTATGGATGATGAGGAGGGAGTTCCATGCCTTGCATGGGAACATATGCACCATGAAGGAGCTCCCAGTTGGGCAACACCATGCTTGGATGATAGCTTGGAGCGTGGGAGGCCTAACGAAGCGAGGAGGAGCAAGTGAAGAATGTGCTCCGTTCGGCGAGCTGAAGACCACTTCGGTGACTCGCCAAAATCCTTTGGCGAGGGTCCCAGGATCGCCTAATGGCCCAAAGAGTTACCAAGGAAAGCTGCTCATTCGGCGAGCATGGAGAGCATTTGGTGAATCGCCCAATGGACCGCAAGACCGCCGAAAGTTACAGTAGCCATCAAGGGAGGGAGCCAAGGTGAAGTGCACATCGCCGACTGGTCGGCGACTCGCCAAGAGGATTGGGCGAGCCAGACTCAGCTCGCCCATTGGCCCATTTCGGATCACTTTTGGGCCCATCTATGTAATAATGCCTAAAACTATAAATAGGCCTTTAGGGATTCATTTTAGGTTACACTATTTTTGAATATTGATGAATGATGAAATAAACTCCTTGTGTGAGTGTTTGAAAGCTTGGTAAGCGTTTGTTGAACCTTGTTTAGAAACGTCGGTTGCTTGGGATATATATTCCCTCGAGGTCGTCGTAAGAGTTAGGTGCTTCTTGTTGGATTAACGAATTGAGGTCTTTGGATTTAATATACCCTTAGGTTGCTCTTTGTTTCCTCTTTTTGTGTCTATCTATCTATCTTACTTTCTTGTCTTTCGATTTCCGCATTATATTGTAGTTTCTTCTAGTGAGAATTACATCATTTGGTATCAGAGCTGAGTCTAGATTCGTTCCTATGATTCTAGTCTTGGGGTTAGTTACGAAAACAAAAAAAAGTGTTCAACTCATTTTTGAAGAAATTCTGAAATGGGTCTTGTTGATTTGAGTCTTCTTTGGAGTTTGCAAGGTTAGATTAGTGTTCCCTAACCTATATTGAGTGTAGGGCTGAGATTTGAAAGGGTTTGGTTCACTATTGAAGAAACCACCATTGAAGGTTGAAGAAGCTTTGAAGAAGACAAGTGGGTTTTGAAATCTGGAGGTTTGGGCAAGGAATTGAAGGCTAAAAAGTATTGGGGTTTGTTCCCTTATCAAAGAGAGCTTGTATCTCGAATTTCATGAAATTCCGAGCTAAAAATCTAGAGGGTTTTATTTTGGGTCTTCATCTTGTTCATAGTGCTCTTGAAGAACATTCAAATCTTCAAAAAGAAGGAATCTTCCAAAAAGGTGTTTGATTCAAAAAGAGAAGAAAGAGAAAATTTAAAAGTGTTTTTACAAAAGGGAATTTACCTAAAAGGGTAAATACTAAAGGACAAAGGCAGTGGGGGACCACAAAAATTCCAAAATTCGGAGGTCTCCAAGATAAGACGCTGGACATTGGGCGATCCCCGACTTGGCTCGCCTAGTCCACTCGGCGTCTCGCCCTTTGGGCAGTTAGGTCACTAAGTTGGCCTTCATTTTGGTGGAGCTACTGGAAAATTCGACGAGCTAAGCCCTGTTCGCCGAGTCCAATTGCCACCCAGATCGCCGACCTGCCTCATTTTCCTGAAAAGTTTGGTGAACTCAATCTTCAAGTTGGCGAGTTGAACTTCACGTTTGGCGATGAAAACAGGCAGTTTGGCAATGGGAAACTCATGTTATGACCTTTTCTAATCTAAGAATCTAATTTCTTAGATTCCTTTCTTTTGATTTAGTTCGTAATCAAGAATCCTAAACTGATTTTCAACTTGTAATTACCTACTTGTTAACTATTGGTTCTTGAATTCACTTCTTTGTTAGTGCCTTTTCTTTGTGTGCTTTTATTCGTTTTACTTCGTAGTTAACTTCTTGATTCAAGTTCGTTTGCTTTAATCGAGTCGTCCGTTCTTCTTGAAATAAAAATCTATTCTAACCAAGAGTAGAAATTAAGACCTTGTGATCAACTGAGTATAAGCAATCTTCAACATTAGCCATGCCAATTTGAGAGGCAATCAAAGGTGTGTAAACACGAGCGATTGTGAGTTCATTTTACTAACGCTAACGTTGTTTGTTGTTTTTGTGAGTTGTCATTTTATAGGTACAAGGAGTTATATGGAAGCATGTCCTCAATAGCCTCAGACCCATGTGACTATAATATGGGAGATTATGATTGTGATGAGGAGGGCTATGAATGCGAGGATAATGGTGATTATGGGGGCTATGATGATAGCCATGATCAAGAGCCAAATGAGAATGAGAGCTACTATTTCGGAGGAGAATATGAAAGAAATGTTGAACACGGCTCTTATGGTGAAGATAGAGAGGAAGAAGACTCTTGTGGTAGGTCCTATGATGATGAGGGAGCATGTGAGAGGTCTTACTCTCACTCCGAGAGTGAAGATAGTTCCTATGATGATGCCGGAACATGTTACACTTCCCACTCCCAGGATGAAGGTAAGGTGAGGTACAATACTCTATTATATAAGAAGTATGAGGAGCATGCCCCTAAGGCTGAAGAAGATTCGTATTCTTACTCTTGTGCTAATCCTTACCCTAGTCGAAGTAGTGTGTATGGCTACACTAGCTCAAGTCAAAGTCATCCGAGGGGAAGAAGAGAGTGTGCAACTCTAAAGCCTAAGGATACTATATCCTATACTTCTCATGGTAATGCACACTTATCGGAATATGGGAACCAAGGCAGGTATGAGGGATGTGTCAAGGGTCTCCGTACCAAAAGGATTGATTTTCCTATCTTTGAAGGAAAGCGTAATCCCGAGGTATATCTTGATTGGGAGTGGCAATGTGAGCAGACTTTCCAAACCTATGATTTGAGAGGTCAAGAGCGACCCTTGTATGCCCTTTTTCATTTGAAAGGTCTTGCATTGGGTTGGTGGACTCAAGAGGGAAGGCTCCAAACACTCCAAGGAAATACCCACCCATTGACATGGGAAGAATTGAAGAAGCTGATGAGGTTCAGGTATGTGCCAAAGGGGTACACAAAGCTTTTCAATGTCGATCTGAGAAGACCAGTTCTTAGGACAAAGGTTGGCATTTGTGGGGCTTTGGGACTTGACCTTGTCCTCAATGACGGGTACAATCTAAACTACATCACTCCAGAGGTGGCAGCATACTTGGGACTACCTCGACTACAAAGGACTTATCCATACACCATGGAGGGATGTAAGGTTACCGAAGGGGTAAAAGGCTCTTTCACACGCGGCAAATACTATGAGGAGGTTTGGTGTGATATAATGCCCATGGCCTCTTGTCACTTAAGTTTGGGGGCCAATTGGTTTACTGAACATAGGGTCCCAAACGAGCAGAATGGGTACAAGTGTGTTGTCAATCATTGGGGAACACCTATATTTCCTCTTCCTAAGGTGAAAAATGAGAGACAAAAGATTGAGAGGAGTAAGGGAAAGCAAGGTGGCAACCTCAGAGTGGAAAAAGGAGAAGTTGAGAGGAGTGACGTGAGAGGGTTGCCACAATCTCAATCTAACATTTTTGCTCATCCTTCACTTGGTAAGGATTCTTATGTAGGTCTAAGCATGATGAATGGAGGAACACAAGTTCTAGCCAACGAGCCTACAGTCGAAGGTGTGATGGATGCACTTAGGGAATGTCCCAACATCTAAGGTAAAGAAGATCTTTCTTGCGGGAGTCAAGGTACAATAGCTAAACTTAGCACTTTTACCATTACAAATGAACAAAGTGTGAATGTTAGCTTGTCTATATGTGAGCCTATTGTTTCTTTACCATGTGTTGATAATGTGCTTGTCGAGAATGTGGATACACTAGCTGATCCTATAGATGACCGAATTGATTCTTCTAGTAAGATCGATTTGTGTCCACCTAGTGTAGACACCTATGCTTTGAATGATAGTTCATTATCTTGTGATAATTGTGTTGATCAACCTACTTGTGAGTGTAGTTCACTGGTTGAGGGTCCTTGTAATGTGATTAAGGAACCTCAAGTTAGTGGTACTAATGATAATGTTGATCAATTGAATAGGAGTGACTCTATGAGCATATCTTTTGTGGAAGATCCGATTGCTTACTTTGCTCATAGAGATCATGTGCTTGAAAATGCTTCGAAAAATGATATGTGTCTTTCTGAGGGTGAACTTGCATGTTTTAATTCCTCCCTGGTGGTTGATCATTCCCTCTTTAAGTACAATATCTTATTTGAAGATGATGAAATCACTCCTAGTGATGTACCTAGTAGTGTGAATCTTGAGAGCAGTATAGTTCTTGATAGCTATACTTGTTATAGTAACCCACTATGGTGTGAGGCTTTCCTTCCCAAAGATGGAAATCTCTTCTTGGAAGATGAGAGTACTCTTGCGGAGAAGGAATGTGATGAGGAGAAAGGTGGTGTGTGTTTTCCCATTACTTCTTCTTCTTGGTGTGTTTCACTCCTTGATAGTATGACCAATGCTTTTGAGCCTATTGGTAGTCATACACATGAAAAAACCCTAGAAGAGGTTGATTGGCGAGACACCTTTCTCTATTACTTATTTACATATGACGATGCTCATGCTGTTGAGTGGAGTATGTTGTTGGAAAGAAAAAGTGCCAACCTGATAAATGGATGTGCGCTTGATCCTAGTACATGGCTTGCCTTTCCATTTGCCCCCAGTAGTGAGCTGAATTATAGCCTTTGCGTGGGAATGTTTGGTCGAAATGGCAGGCAAATAGTGGTTGACATTGTTAATTCCTTTCCCTATGCAGGTTAGCTCTTCTTAAGGTTACCATCCACTTGAAGAGCCTACATTGTGTGTGGGGAAGGATAGCTTCCTAGACCCCTTTTCTATTTCTTACCTTGAGCATGATCTTGTTGAATGTGCATCTCTTGGGGGTAGGATATATTTTCCAAGAGAAGGTGAAGTTTGTACCTTCCTTTACTATCTCTTTGCATATGATGAGATCCCTAGTTGGATTAGAAGTGCATTGCATGTTGATCACGGTATCCTTGTGGTCTACACTTGTTGGTATAACCCTGTTCTGTGGACCCTCTATCCTTTTGATCCCGGTGAATGCATGAAGGTATTTGAACTGGTGGGAGTATCATCTTTTGGGTGGTACTACCTTGTTGTTGAGAAGAATGACCATTGTCCTTGTTCTCCATTAGTGGGCTTAGTAGCCATGACAATAGAGGATGTTTGGTTGTTCCTTAAGTTTGAGTCTCCTTGGTTAAATGCTTTTAATGCTAACCTCTGTACTACCCATCATGCTAAGAGGATAAGCTTCTTGCTTATGATCTATATGGTTTTACAAGGTTTGGATTTGAGGACTTACTTTTATCTCATAATTGTGTGGGTTGCATATATTATGTTAGTAGTGGTATAAATTGGGTAAATGAGAGTCTCCTTGACTCAATGCTATGCAATCCTTTTCCATTTGACCCCGGTGTCGTCTTTAAGTGTGCTGAGTGTGGTAGTAACACCATCTGTCATTTGCCTGATTCTTCCGTGGTGTTATTACTTGATCCAATGTGCTTGAATGAGGCATGTTTACCAATTTGGGTGGGGGATACTTATGTACTTGAACCTACTCATGAATTGGGAATAATTACTCTCTTAAAGTTATCTAGTGCATTGGATGGGGTCTTAACTTGGGTCAACACTACTTATGCCTTTGCACTTAGGTATGAGAGTGTTCTTTTGCTGCTTGACATAAGGGAAGCCTTGTGTTTATTTGGATGTGGAACCAATGAGGGCTTACATATGAAGTTGTTTAAGTGTATTGGTTCTTTCGCTCTACCCCTTTGTCAATGTTTCTTACTTAGCCAAGTATCTATTGCTTTGATGGGTTACAAACCCTTGGTTGATATTTGTGATGCTTGGTTATATGTTAAATTTGTGCATCCTTGGCATGGTGATGAAATTGTTATTGCTAACGCTAACCCTCATGCCATGAGGATCTTTATCTTGTCGCTTCCCGTATGGTTTTGCAAGGTATGGATTCGAGGACGAATCCTTTTCAAGAAGGGGAGAATGATGTAATACAGATTACCTCAAGGCTATCCATTCATGAACTTCAACGTATAAATGGATTGTTCACAAGGATGGAGGCTGTTGAGGAGGGAGTTCCATGCCTTGCATGGGAACAGATGCACCTTGAAGGAGCTCCCAGTTGGGCAACACCATGCTTGGATGATAGCTTGGAGGCCTAACGAAGCGAGGAGGAGCAAGTGAAGAATGTGCTCCATTCGGCGAGCTGAAGACCACTTCGGCGACTCGCCAAAACCCTTTGGCGAGGGACCCAGGATAGCCTAAAGAGCTACCAAGGAAAGCTGCTCATTCGGTGAATCACCCAATGGACCCATGAACCGCGAAAGTTCTGATAGCCATCAGGGAGGAGCGAGGTGAAGTGCACATCGCCGATCGGCGACTTCATGAAGGATTGGCGAGCGGACTCGGCTTCGCCCATTGGCCCATTTCGGATCACTTTTGGGCCCATCTATGTAATAATGCCTAAAACTATAAATAGGCCTTTAGGGATTCATTTTAGGTTACACTATTTTTGAATATTGATGAATGATGAATTGAACTCCTTGTGTGAGTGTTTGAAAGCTTGGTAAGCTTTTGTTGAACCTTGTTTAGAAACGTCGGTTGCTTGGGATAGTGATTCCCTCGAGGTCGTCGTAAGAGTTAGGTGCTTCTTGTTGGATTAACGAATTGAGGTCTTTGGGTTTAATATACCCTTAGGTTGCTCTTTGTTTCCTCTTTTTGTGTCTATCTATCTATCTATCTTACTTTCTTGTCTTTCGATTTCCGCATTATATTGTAGTTTCTCTTGTGAGAATTACATAAAATGCGGAAATCGAAAGACAAGAAAGTAAGATAGATATCTAGACACAAAATGAGGAAACAAAGAGCAACCTAAGGGTATATTAAACCCAAACCTCAGTCGTTAATCCAACAAAGCACTAACTCTTACGACGACCGAAGGAATCAATATCTAAAGCAACCGCGTTCTAAACAAAGTTCAACAAAGCTTACCAAGCTTTCAAACACTCACAAGGAGTTCAATTCATCATTTATCAATATTCAAAAATAGTCTAACGAAAATGAACCTAAAGGCCTATTTATAGTTTTAGGCATTATTACATGAATGCGCCAAAGTGATCGAAATAAACGATGGGCAGGCGAGTCGGGCTGCCGATACTCTGGTCGCCGACGATCGGCGATGTGCACTTCACTCCTCACTCTGATAACTTTCGGCGATCTTGGGTCCATAAGCGATTCACCGAATGCTCTCCATGCTCATTTGAATGGCGGCTTTCCTTGGTAGCTCTTTGGGCCATTAGGCTATCACGGGACCTGCGCCAAAGGTTTTGGCGAGTCGTCAGTGATCTTCGGCCGAATGGAGCACATTCTTCACTTGCTCCTTCTCGCTTCGTTAGGCCTCCCACGCTCCAAGCTATCATCCAAGCATGGTGTTGCCCAACTGGGAGCTCCTTCAAGGTGCATATGTTCTCATGCAAGGCATGGAATGCCCTCCTCGTCATCCATACATCCTCAACAGCCTCCATCCTTGTGAACAATCCATCAATATGTTGAAGTTCGTGAATGGATAGCCTTGAGGTAATCTGTATTACATCAAGAGACTAGACAAGACACCTGCTATATACCAAGTAGAATACCCTAGATAGGAAGATATAGAGGCCAATGATTAGGGTAGTAGCTAGTCGAGCATTGTCTACATTCCCCTATCAATAGTATTTTTAGATTCCCTACTATCTAATGCTTAGATTTTATTATTACATGTTTTTGTTTTTTGCTACTGTACTACTCCCTCTATCCCATTTTATGTGACACCCTTTTCTTTTTTAGTCCGTCCCAAAAAGAATGTCACCTTACTATAATCAGAAACAACTTAACTTTAAAATTTCCCTTTTACCTTTTGCCCTTAATGGAATGATTTACAACCACACAAATATCTAAGGATTATTTTAGATCACTAGTTTTAAGACTTTTCCTTTTATTCTTAAATACCGTGTCAAGTCAAACAGTGCCACATAAAATGGGACGGAGAGAGTATTGATTTTTGCTACTTATTTCTTTGCTTCATTATTTTTTTAATGACCTTGATGTCCGAGCCAACTTGCACTTACCTCAACTAATTCCAGAGGATACATGTCACCTCCTACCAACATGTACTACATAACTCTATCCACTAAGGCTAGAACAAATGTCTTTTCTCCATTAATTTTACAATTGTGTCTATTGTATTTCCTATCCTAATGATTTTTATATGATTTACTTTAGCCAAGGGTCTATCAGAAACAACCTCTGCTTTCACAAGGTAGGGATAAGGTTGCGTACACACATCCTTCCCAAACCTCACTTGTGGGATTATGCTAAGTATGTTGTTGTAAGGTTGACAACTAATATAAGGTGATAAGTTGTTGTATTAGCACGTGACAAGCTCCTATGCCAGAAGCTCTTCAAATGAATCTTGAAGATTCTGATATGATAGTGGTGTTGAGGATGGTGGTGACAGTGGCAGCATGTAGAGAAAGGGTATAGGAGAAGGGAAAGTTGTGGTGTCAGTAATCGTGGCGGGGAGAGAGGAGAAGGGGAGGTGGTGGTGCCAATAGGGTGTCAAGGATGGCGGTGCAAATGGTGGTAAGAGAGAAGGGGAAGAAGAGGAAAAAAACGTGTATCACACACTTAATGTTACAAGCGTTGTGCCACCTCAACGAATTATGTCTAATAGACATATTTTCTTGGGTTCAGGTACTAAATAGGTACAACCCTTAGTTCAGATGTCTAAATGAAAAATCCAAACAAGTGTTAGCGGCTACATATGTATTCAACCATAAAAAATTGCATGATGACTTATCTTTCATGCTATCCCAAATAATTGCTCTTCCTAAAAGGACAAAATTGCTTACCAAATGTTACATCACCATAACAGTTTACATAGAATCCACTTCTCCACTTGTACAATAATATTTTTTCTTCCTTCTAAGTAAAATAAAGATAACTTGTAGCATTCACAAGTTTCCTCTGTAATCAGATTTCTTATTAATACCAGGACATTATAGGACAAAACATCTACTCGATATCTGATCAGAGTTACGAACAAGCTTTAACCCACCAACTAAGAAAGAATAAGACAAAAATTGTGTTAGTATCTACCTGTTTCAAGTTCTGGCAGAGCCTTATGAGGCCATATATTGGACCCACAATATGATGGATACCTTCAACACAACTAAAATTTAGCTGCATGAAAATTAAGCATGCATATGCAGTTTATCTCAATTCAAAAGTAAAAGCATAAGAAGTAGTCCCTCCATTCCACTTTATTTGACACTATTTCCTTATTAGTCTATTCCAAAAAAGAATGACATACTCCTATATTTTCTTAATAAGAAGCTTTTATAGCCATACAAATGCTATGACATGTATAAAGACTACGAAATTTCAAAAGTTCTATAGCCACACAAATGTTATGGCATATTTAATCACAAGTTTCAAAAGTCTTCATTTCTTTATTAAACTTTATGCCAAGTCAAACTATGACAAATAAAGTGAAACGGAGAGAATAGCAACTATAACTCATCTTTCTTTTCCTAAGTAGTGTGACATAGACTTCACTTTAGCTCTCAATTCTACACTATATTCACTCAGTTCTTTATGAATGAAGCAGTGAAAAACTTACCGTTCAATGAGGGATTGCTCTGTTGTAGGTACATCTAATATTGGATTTGCATAAAAAGATCCTTTCAGCAAATCTGCACAGGAAAAACCATGACACATTTTAAATCTGTCAGAATGATATATTTAAACGACAGCAATTTGCATGTTTGAGGAAAAGTTAAATAAGTGAAACCAAGATATTTGCACACAATATACAATAAAGAGATATCAATGTTATGGTAGACAAATAGCTTATTAGTAATTGTCACTTCTCCAGTTCAATAGTAGGTCCCTTTCAAACCATGATGGGTGCTCATGGGTTTGGACTAGGCATCGTGAGAATAGTGAAGATGAAGATATGTCTTTGTAATCAATGCGGGTGGGTAACTTTTTCTAGATGCATCATAGCAAATCTGTTGCATCCTAAATGCAACCGTTGTGCAGGAATAATTTATTCAAACTATTTTCCAACATGCAAAATGGAATTGTTAATACCATGTTCTTATAATCCATGGAAAAGGACAAAAAATGCCCTTAAACCATGTGAAATGAACAAAAATGCCTGCACTTGATAGTTGGTCCAAAAATTCCCTTGCCTTCAATAGTTTGATCAAAAAATGCCCTTATTATTAGACGTTAGTTTGTTACTTAATGGGTTAAAATGCGCCTTTTCAAATAAATATACTATTTCTTTTCTTTTAAAACACATTTTATTCCCAAAGATAATTTTTTAATGAGAAAAATGTTTACCCTGCTTTAATTAGTAAAAAAATATGAAGAAATAAAAATATATTTTTTTGGTTAGAAACTTTTACCGTTATCTAAATGAAAATTAATGATGGAGTTACTATTAGGGCATTCCGATTAAAATATTACTTTTAAAGAATAATATTTTTGTTTCTTTTATTTTAAAATCACTTTAACTAAAATAAATAAGAAGGAAATAATCTTTTTTTCTTCTTAATCTTATTTTAACAATTAAAATAGAATAACTTCATGTACCTTTTAACTAATAATATAGGTCATATATATAAAATCATAGTAACCCCGTCATTAATTTTCATTTATATAACAATTAAATTTTTGTAACAAAATAGAAAATATTTTTATTTCTTAATATTTTTCAAATTGAAGTAGGATAAACATTTTCTAGTTAAAAAAACAAATACTAGGAAAAGAATGTGTCTAAAAAGAAAAGAAATAATTTATCTATATGAAAAGGGGCATATTTGACCCATTAAGTAACAATAAGGGCATTTTTTGGACCAAACTATTGAAGGTAAGGGCATTTTTGGACCAAACTATCAACTGAGGGAATTTTTGTTCATTTCATATAGTTTAAGGACATTTTCTACTCTTTTTCGTATAATCTAACCCCAAAAGCAACAATTATAATCATATGGCAACTTGAATAAGTAAACTTTTGAGTTTCTTAACTTTGTGTTCAAACAAATATGCAGAGAATGCTCTATTTTACTTTGTGAAGCAGTCTCTTTGTAATCAATGAGGGTGGGTAACTTTTTCTAGATGTATCACAACAAATCTGCAGCACCCTAAATGCAACCATTGTGCAGCAATAGTTTATTCAAACTTCTTTTTCCCAATTGACTTGTTAATCCCTTGTTCTTTTAATCTAACCCCAAAATTAACAATTACACTCATATGGCAACTTGAATAAGCAAGACGAATTTATGAGTTCCTTTTTTATGACCGTGGTGTCCGGGCCAACTTTTGCGCATCTCGACTAATTCCACAGGATACCTGCCACCTCCCACCCGCAACAAAAGACGAATTTATGAGTTTCTTAACTTTGTGTTCAAACAATATGCAGAGAATGCTCCAATTTACTTTGAACACCAAAGACATCAAAGGTTACAACTTACATGAGAACACAGAGAACTACGAAAATAAAGGGAATAAAGTGCAAAATTGCTTTGTTCTCACATTTTCTGACAACTTTCAATCAAACTGCTCATGGAATGGTGACCTGGTAGAATCATACCAAAATTTCTGGCATGTCCACTGTGTTGGAACAACAGTTTGTAATCATTGGTTAAGCATTGTCATACCAAATTCTCTAATTGCTTCCTACACCTCCAGTCTCTTTTTAGTTTTGATAAGTTACTTGTCACTTGTTAGATGATACTCATTGTTATTAGGGGTTATTCAGTGACATGGGTACTTCTAGTTTGACCATATAACAACTTAGCAATCCATTTCATCCGGATTTTGAAAGCTACTCTCGGTCTCCTATAGCCCATCGTAGGTGAAGGCTTTTCATATGTCCTTTTGAATGATTTGTGAGACCTCCTAGTCGAGGGGAACATAGAACCAGAGAGTTATATAATAACATCATATAGAGGAGGACATCTACAAGTAGCTTTAGATATCAGTTTTATCAATCATTCCCATTATGGATTTAGTTGATATTATAGTTTAAACTGCTGAATTTTGTGGATCTTTTTAAGTTCCAATGTCGTTAAAGGATCACTTGAGGCACACTAAAGTCCAGAAGCTAGGTGCAGTGCAGGTTGGATGCTTCTCCTAGCTTAGGTAGTACTCTAGTTCAAACATCAAAGTATGTGCCTCAATTGCCATTACTTCCATGTTTTAAGGCCAACACCAAAAAATAAATAAAGTTGGTAAAAGCAACATGGGCAATTAAGATTAGCATGTTAGTAATTAGGAATAAAAGATAAGATTTAGTACAAGCTAATCCAAATAGAAACTTAATATTGTACTAATAACAATTTCAAAATGATTTGAATATGATTGACATGGTAAACTCCATATGTTTCACTTAATTTCATCTTTTTCTTCCTTGGTCCATATGATTTTATTTCTATTTATGTAATTGTGTTTTCTTCACATGATATTATTTATATTTTTCATCAGCCCCTTTCTTTACTAAAGCATGCTTGAATTGCATATTGCACTTAAAACACCAACCTATACTTGGCGTTGGCGCTTTTCTAGTTATAGGGGTCATTTGGTAGAGTGTATTAAAAAAAAAAATGCATTAGTTTTGTGTATTATTAGTATCTTGTTTGGTACATATTTTTAGCCTATGTACACTCTATTGTGTATTGAGGTGTGTATTACTAATACCATGGATTTTCATGTATTAGTAATACAAAGGGTTTCAACACATGAATTAGATTGATTAATGACATAACTATCCCTCAAATCCCTCTCAAGACATTTCCCATTTTCCAAAGCTAAAGAGTGTGGGGTATTTTTGTAAACAAACATTTTTCATAGAAGTTATGCAAGACTTGTTATTTCTAATGCATCAAACCAAACAATGTTATACGAAATAATGTCCGCATAACTAATACCAGCATTACTAATAATCCACCTTATACAACATTATTCTTATACACTCTACCAAATGACCCCTTATAGTCTTTGACTAAATGATGAGTTCATCTTCATTCGAAATCACACCTTGTTAGTTTGAGTAATATAGTGTGATAGACTATTTTCTGAATGAAACAACAAAACAGTCAAATTTTAGTAGGCAAACTCCTACCTAGCTTTCCGGATTCAAGCTTTTCTTTTCCATGACTCCATCCAAAGTTGTACCTAAACATCATTGCCAAAATTTTTCAAAGATGTGGGTCAAAGAGATACATGGATGTACATAAGCATAACTGCATAACCATATTTTTTTAAAAAAAATGATATGGTTGGAGTTCTAAATAGATTGCAAGAAGCTGGTGATATTCAAGATCAAAGAAACAAAAATAAAGCATTAGATTATGGTTCACCTGCTTTTAGGGTCTTCAAGCACCCTTTTCACATCTTCAGGAAGGTTGGCTAACCTTTTGAGGAAAAGACACTGATTATGAACAGTTCACTAATATTTTCCTATACACATACAATTTCATGCGTCTACCTATCTTTGATATACAAAAAATATTTGATGTCTGAAATTTGTACCTGGGACCAAGGTGGAGAAGATTCTGTCGCCACAGTGAATAACCAGGAACCTAGAGAATATAGTTAAAAAAAAAGAGGTATGAAGAAAAGTAAATTCACAGTCATGTCGTCAACATGAAACAAATACAATACACACTTCTTATAATCAATACTCTTCAGAAACTTCAAGGCTGGGCTTTATGTGATTTCAACCAACTTCTACAAGATGTCCAGATCTTATGATATTCAGATTTTGAATCTGTCTAGATTTTGAATTGGTTAGGCTGGATCTATCTTTCCGTGTTAATTATATTTCTGATATTAACTCTCTTACATTTACCAACTAGTTAGTTTATCCTTTCCCTTTTGATGCAAAAATAGCAACAGATGCATCATGTTTGACAATATACATATGTTAACAAACCTTTGAAGGATTTGAGTTCCCAATTTAGGGACCAAACAGCTCCCACACTAACTAACAACTTAAAGTATTTGCTGATAACCCCTCCCTAGGAGCTCCCATCCTTTTTGCTCCCTTGGTGACTCGAACTCACAATCTTCGGGTTGGAAGGGAGGGGTGCTTACCATCGGAGCAACTCCCTCTTGTCAAAAGAACATAAACATTTCCAGCACATAAAAGAAAGAGCAGGCATATGTAAGAATGTGTGTGGGTACTAGGTATATATATAAATATGAATTTAAAAAATAGGAATAATACATAAATATGTCCTTTAAGCTTAAGGTCACATTTATGCCTTTCAACTTCGGGCGTGCACAAGTAGACACTTAAACTTGCATTAAATTGAACAAATAAATATATGCATCCTACGTGGCATCCTACACGACAATTTGTGTCCTATGTGGTGTTCTATGTGCATTATGTAATGTAGGACTCATGTGTTTACTTGTTCAACCCAAAATTAAAGGACGTAAATATGAAATGAGGTCAAGTTAAAAGGACATATTTATGTATTATGCCTAAAGAATACTAAGGACAAACACATTACTTAATTTCCGTAAACACTTGCACAAAAGAACAAACAATTGAAATTCAAACAAAAGAATAGCTCCTGCCGTTAACAAACTCGGTACAGGAGAATGAAGCAATCCATCAAGTATTTTACTATAGCCAAATTGGAATAATTTTGTAAGTGAATCAGAAAACTTTAGTTATGAATAAGCTACTAGAGAAGTAAAACAATTGCAGAATAAGTGAATACTAATGCAACATATTGGAGCAGAGAAAAGTTACCTCGGATATGGATAGAATTCCAAGACCATTTGGGCCAAAACCTTGTTCTATTTTTGCCGACAAATCAGCATTTTTGTCCTATTTGATCCACAATCAAGTGACAAAAATAAGCAGAAAGAATATATTTGACAAAATTGAATTGCAAAAATGAAGAATATCATATCATAATTTGGTTATAGTTATTGTATTTATGAAAGCAAACTCCACGAAAGAAAAGGTAATGGAGTAATTGTCACCTTTAGTTGGCTATATGGTATGGAAACAGTTTGAACTTTAGCGGGGAAGGAACTCATCGTGATGGAATGGCGAAGAGAGGGAGAATGAGGTTGTGTCAGTGTGTAAGAGGGATTCATAGAGAAGATTCGATTCTGCATTGCTCAAAGCCGCCACCAAAAGGTCAAATTATATACTCTTTGACAGAGTTATCAAAAGGTCAAATTAATATATACGCCACTTGTTTTGGTTCTCATATATATATATATAACAATAACAAAAATAATGATATTTTTTTAAGGAACCCCTCCCAAGAGCTTCCATTTTGCTCCCTTGGTTACTCAAACTCTCTTTTTGTTGTAGTGACCAGTGACTCAAACTCACAATTTTCCAAGTGAAAGTGAGGGTACTTCATCCTAGCAACCCCTCTCGTCACTCTTTCTTTCTTTTTATTTTTTTCTTTTTGTTTTTTTTATGAAAAAGGCATGTGGAGGCCTGATTTTACTACGGACATGTTTGGAAAGACACTTTGATAATTATATTTGGTATAATTTGGTGTAATTACACTATCTGACATATTTGATTGGTCATGTAATTACTTGGTCAGCAGGTAATTAGATGTAATTGAAATGGGTAGTTGGTAGGGGAGTCAATGGTACGGTCGGTCGGTTATTTTTTAAAAATTATACCATCTCAAATTTTCGGGAATTTTATAATATATAACCAAAATTAGACTTTTTAAAACCATCTCAATCATATCAGTTTATCTTTAATATGGGTATGGTTCGGTTAATTTTTGGGTTTTTTTTTTTACTTTAAAAATATCACCTCAAAATGTACTATTATTAATATATTTCTTTCACAAATATGTTCTTGAAGAAACACTTTAATTCTTCACCAAAAAGACAAGAATGTAAAACGTTGTTGCTGTATTGTTTGATCTTAAATATTTAATATGAGTGTTTGGATAGGTTTGTTGTATTGTTTGATAGAGTATCTATAACAATATCTTTTAATTTTCAACCTAATTAAGTAAAGGTTAATTAAAAAGCAACGACCCAAAGTCATCTAATCACCAGAGGCCTAGGACCTAAGTTATATTTATATTTGAAAAATGCTATAAAATATATTTATATATATTAAATTTGACATATTGTTAATATATAAAATAATTTACATACATGTAAGGTTATTTGGTTCGGTTCGAGAATATTTTGGTTTTTTCCATAAATTAAAAAGACCATCCCAATTTTTCGGGGACGGTCATACACTTAAATAAAAGTTCGCGGTTTTATTAAAAATAACATAAGTCAGTTTGGTTTGGTTAGGTTCGGTCGGTTTTTTATATTCTTTTGACACACCTAGTAATTGGCTGTGAATTGCTGGTAATTTACATGGTATAATTATAAGCTGATTATTTTTAAAATTTCTTTTTGTTTTAATTTATTTTTTATTTCTATTATTTTAAATTCTTTTTTATTTTTATTATTCTAAAAATATATTTTTGTTTTATATTATTTATATCTCATTTCCTTCTCATTCTCAACCTTTATTTCTTGTGATTTTATGCAATTTTTCGTATTATCTATTTTATTTATGTATTCCATGTTTATTTTTTTCATTAGCATTATTTTTTTAGTATTCTAATTTTTAAATTGAAGGAAAATTCATTATTAAATAAGGTTATAGATTTATATTTTTCTTTTCTTTTAAATCATATTTATGTATGTTGTGTTGAAATTTTGCATAAGAGTATTACGTTACATTTCTTTGTGAATTTAGAACTTATGTTATATTTTCAATTTCATTTGTTTTAGTAGTATTGACTTGATATTTCACATAGCAAGTCATTTACTTTTTTAGTTAGACTTGTTAGATTATATTTTTGAAAAATATTTTCATAATTTATGACATTATATTTATAATATTATTCTTTTTGTAAACATGTATTTTATCATGTTCATAGATATCTTGTACTTTTAGTTTTTATTGTTAATTTAATTAATATATACTAATTTGAGAAACATAATTAATTTTTTTCTATAATATTAGTTAAGAACATATGTTTGTTGATTAATATATTTCCAAAAGATAATATATATCTTAAATATTTAATTCAATGTCATTTATAAAGTCCCTTGTCTAATATAAATTTTTAATTTTAGATGATTAACTATATTATAAAAATTTAATATAATCTTATGGTTTTTCATATACATACTAGTAAAAAATAGCTCGTCTGACCCAATAATATTATGTATTATTTAAGAGAAAATACATCAAATCAGCCTAACTTGGCAGCAAAATTTTACTTTAGTTCTTTAACTACGTAATGTTTATTTACCCCCCCCCCCCTTTAATAACTTTAGCACTTTAACCACATGGTGTGGTGTAACGACCTGATTTTCGTTGTTATGGAAAAGCCAATGGAGAAAGAATTGGGGTCAGAAAACTTTTTCGTAGTAATTGGATTTTCCCAACCTTGTCCAGATCATTTGGACAAAATTGGAGTCCTTGAGGTGTAGGGAAATCTGGTAACAATTGGGTGAAGTAATTATGATTTTGATTACATGAGTAGTTAGATAACTCGTTAAGAAATCTGTACGACTTTACGGAATTGAATTCGGGGGAGTAGAACTCCCGAAATCGATCTTAGCGTAAGGGATATTTACTGAGCGTCATGGGTTAGAGGTGTATTGTGAAATGGGGATTTTGAAATTCTTTAAATAGTTCACTGGTTCAAGAATGCTGCCTTGGCGCTGCTTTTTGCCACTTTGGCGGGGTGGTGGTCGCTGTGGCGAGCCCGATGCAACTTAAGGTCGTTAATAAACCCCTAAACGACCTTATTTGGCACTTTCCAATTTTTAGAGCTAAGGAACGAACCCCAGTCGATTCCTACTCGTTTTTCATCATTCTTGATGCTAAAGACCACGAACAAGCAGGAAGAATTCGAAAAGGGAAGATTCAAGTGCCTTAGGGGATTCAAGCTTGGATTCGAGGTAGGTGATGGTTGTGATTCTATGATTGTGTAATGTATGTTTGTTTTTGCTTCATTATGATATGTGTATTTGTATGAATGTTGCAATATTGATCACACTTATTGTAAATGAGATAGATGAATGATGATTGCCATGAAATCATGACTTAAATGTATGATCTTGATGATATACTTGTGATTGTGATTGTGGTGTGTTGAATGGATCGGTTTCCACGTCGGCATAAACATGGGATCGGTTGCCACGTTCCGGCATAAACATGGGATTGGTTGCCATGTTCCGGCATAAACATGGGATCAAATCGGTTGCCACGTTCTGGCATAAACATGGGATCAGTTGCCACGTTCCGACATAAACATGGGATCGGCTGCCATGTTCCGGCATAAACATGGGATCGGCTGCAACGTTCCAGCATACTAAGGATCGGGTACCACGAACTAGTATGCTAACTCTTTGGGTTTGGGTTCCATGAGAGGACCATTGAATTGGGTTCTGTGAAAGAACCATTGAATTGTGTTGTGTATCTACTTGTGACAAGTTCGTTCATATCTGATGATGATTGATATTGGAAGACGGTATGTTGCTCTAAATTGATTTAATTGTGATATGTGAGAATCGTGAAGTTGTTCATTATTCGTGTATATTGATGATATTGTATATGTTCGATGTGTGCATGTGATTATATTGTATTGACTAATGTATGTTACACTTAGTGGGATAGCCGCGTGATCCTACCAGTACATGGTGGTTGTATACTGATACTGCATTTGCTCTTATTTTTGTTGAGTACATGGCATCTTCCGGTGGCTATTGACAGACCTCGCTTAGAAGATTAGTGATCACCGATACAAATTCAAGGGTGAGCCAGTTCTTCTGGGCTGCCTTGAGTTCTTTTTTTGTTTAGTCCATCCTATTCGGACTTAGACTAATTCTTTAGATGATTTTCTTGTTTAGACTTATGAATCTTGTTAGAGTTTTGGTACATTAACTTTCAGGTTCTAGGGGTTGTTCTTCAGCATTAGTTTGGTTAGTTGTTTGTTTAACCTTGGAGTTTTTGGGGACTCCATTTTATGGTCATTTAAACCTGCTTCCGTATCTTTAAATGCATAATTTTTGGTTAAGTTGTTTAGTCTGGCTTGTAGTAATGGTTCTCCCACCGGAGGGTTTGTGTGAGTGCCAATCATGGTGGTTTGGGTCGTGACAAAATTGGTATTAGAGCCCAAGGTTCGTTGACCTCATTGTACCAAAACGAGTCTAGTAGAGTCGTGCGGAACGGTACGATGACGTCCGTTCTTTTCTTTGAGAGGCTATAGGACTTTAGTAAAAACTCACTTATTTCTACTCCTTTGTGCTATGACTTGAATCCAATTGATATCTAGGTGATACAAATTGGTATCTTTCCTCCTTCACTCTTTGGTCTGAACTAGAGCAACAAAAGTGGTAACAACATCACTAGCAAGAGAGGATGTGCATAGACTACCAAAGTTGAATAGGGTTGCCATTCAGAACAAGTATCCATTGCCTCGGAGAGATGACCTTTTTGACCAATTGCAAGGTGCATCGGTTTTCTCTAAGATTTATTTAAGGTCTGGTTACCATCAGTTAAAGATTGAGGCGGTTAAGAATTGGGTTCGACCAAGTTCTATGATTGAAATTAGCAGTTTTGTAGGGCTCGCTAGTTACTATTGTCGCTTGTGGTATGAGTTGGGTTCAATTGGTATCTCCTGATTCCAATTGGTATCTCAACGAAATGAATTAGACGCCGCAGTCCCGGCTGAAGGGATACAAGCAAAGCAAATTGGAAACTGAGAAGGTTCCAATTGGTATCTGGCCCTAGGGGTGGTGAGAATGCATGGATAATCAGGAATGGTCATCCATGGAGCGAAATAAATAATTAAGAATTTGGACTAATCTGTGAATTGTATCTTGGAAATTGTAAATGCGTGCTTCTTGTTGTTTGAATTTATTGCGAATGTGAAGTTGTAATTGCTTGAATGGGAGGATGTGACTAGGTGCACAATAAAGGGTGTCTGAACTTTAATATATGTAACATTTTGGCCTAGTTGTTGAATTATGCCGGTTGTAAATGCATGGGTATCGTGAAACTTGTGATGTTGAATTAATGAGAATGAATTGGGCGGCGATCGTTGAGATTGATTCGAGATAGCTAATGATTATCCTGGGCCAGGAAGATTATTCAAAAATTGCTAAATAAAGCTGGGAACTTCTGTGGAATTTAGAAAAGAGAAAAACCCTAGAAAAGTTTATTCCTGGGTTATGTTTCCTTTATGGCCTCTAGGGCGGGATTCTTTCCTCCTAGGCAAGGCCACCAGTGCCGAAATTTTCCCACCAGAGCGGGATGAGGCAAGGCAGAATCTCAACCTGTCTCCCCTCTTTTCCCCTAGTCACAATTATGGACCCTGAATAGTACCCAAACTAATCCCCGCGATCTAATTTATTGTTCAGCAATTGAATATAAGTTGTAAAGTGTGTTAAATTATGGAGACCCTAAGTATATGAGGAGGAAATCAGTGAGGCCGTAGAGGCCAAGGAAATAGTAATGTAAGTAGAGGAGTAGTGCAGCCAGGCGAGAAGGTTGCCCGTCAAGATGACATGGCTCAGTTATATGCATTTTCGGATAAGACCGAGTTTGAGGTGTGATATGCAGTGGTCACTAGTGCTACTTTTATCTGTGCCCAGATGGCTATTGTTTTGTGTGATATGGGTTCTACTTATTCATATGTGTTAGTTCAATTGTCTTGGGATTTGATATGGTTTGTGATACACTTGATGCCCCCATCCATGTTTCTACCCCAGTTGAAGAGTCAGTCATAGTCATCCTTGTGTATCGTGTTTGTCCTGTTATGTTTAGGGATTTTCAGACTTGGGTTGATTTGGTTATGCTGGATATGACTGACTTAATATAATCTTAGGCATAATTTGGTTGTTCCCCTTATTATACCGGGCTTATTTGTAATACTAAGTCGGTAACTCTAGAAATCCCCGGTAGGGAAAGATTATAGTGGGAAGGGGTGTACAAGCCTAGGCGAGCTAAGATCATATCCTCCATTCAGGCTAGGAAATTGGTAGGGCAGGGTTGTTTGGTGTAATCGGCTCATATTCGGGATGTTAAGGTTGAGTCTCCCTCTATTGAGTCTATTCGTGTAGTCAGATCCAATGGCTTCTTGTTAAAGGTTTCATCCGTCCTAGTGTTTCCCTGTGGGGTGCTCCTGTCTTGTTTGTTAAGAAGAAGGAGGGTAGTATGAGGACTGATGATTTTATCTTAAGTCATAAAGGAGTGGATTGATACCAGAATGACAAGCTTATGGACAAATTAAGTTCCATTGAGTATATTTAGGTGAAGGAAATTTAAGATTTTAGTAAGAAAGTGCATACTAAGATTGGGTTAGTCCTTTAAATTTGACGAGTATACATGAGTTTGAGGTGTCATGTTGATGAAAATGTTGGCTTCATAGTGACAGTCAAGGCTAACTGAGCGTAATGGTAATAAGAGTTCCCGATGAATTGTGATGGGATGCAACTATATAATGAGAGTGTTGATTAAGCGAATTTTGTATAGTAATTACGACTTGCGAGTATCTAAGGTTGTGGTTTTCTAATATTTGGTGGGTAACGTGGATGTATGGAAAGTTTTAAGAGATGGTGGGACACCACTCAAATCGAATTTTAAAGAGCTAGAGTTATAATGAAGAAAAATAGTGGGATGCAGTACATCCTTTAGAGATAGGTGAGAGCAAGAATATTTTTAGTTGATTCTTAAGGCTAAAGAGGTGTCTTCAGAGGGGTAGATAATTGGGTTCAGAGACACGTGATTTCATTTGTTTCGTTGTGGCTATGGTAATAGTTTCACAAGTCTATCAGATTGGTCAAAACTATTGAAAAGGCTTGAGAGAGGAGTGTGCAGACATTATCTCGAGTGTGATGATAAGTTCTTGGTTTTTGTTTTGAGTTTAGTAATGAGTACGAATGAATTGCTAGCAAAAGATATTGTAAGATCGATGGAGATGCGATCAATGATAAGCAAAGATGCATGAATTCATACAAAAAATCTTCAAGGTATAAACTAATGTTGATAGAGAAAGTGATTGTATTATATGGTGGAAATTACAATTCAGATTTTTCATTGTGAGTCTATATTCGTGGTGATGTATTTTGTCAAGGTATGAATTGACAAGGTGAGAAATGATCAATTATATCCGGTATTGAGCATTTGAAAGGACTTACACCTGGGTTGAGTCGTAAGTTTACTACTATTGATTGTTAAAGTACCTAAGATTGGTTTCATTTAAAAGTATTGGTTTATAATAAGGTAAATTATCAAAGTGTTTATGATGGTTGTTAGTATTGTGAGTATGATTCACTAGCAATGCTCTCGTTTGTTTTCACTTTTGTGGGTAGATCCCTAGTGGTGGATTAGGGGTACCAAATCCTGCGATGTTCTCTTGGTTGAGTGGGAAGATTGGGAAGATTTGGTTATTTTGAATGACATAATTGGTGTTGTCTTGAAGTTGTTAAAGTATTTTAGTGGGTCTACATGTACCACCTTACTTATGAGAATTTATAGAAGAGCTACCATGAGTATTTGTGGTTATCCGGCAATCTTAATTTTCCTCTAATCATCGAGGTCATATATCGGTTATGTGTGGTTGAATGTGGGAATCATTGAATCCAATTCTACTGTTCTTAAGAGGTAATCTACATTTACTAATTTTATCATTTCGATAGTGTTGTTGGAGGGTTTGTATGCTTGGGCATATCCCTCGATGGGTATTTGATGTCTAAAGATCAAATTTTTATAACTTAAACTCATGGGAAATTGGGTGGTAAGATGGAGATGATAAGAACTATGATTGTTTGGGTATTATGATTGTGTGTTGGGTGGTTCAGGTTCACCTCTAATTGTGGCGAGTTTTGATTTAGGATTTTGTCATGTTTATGTGAGAAAGGATTCATCCTGATGTTTGTGTCAAGATCCTTGATAACATGTGGCAGACGTGTTCTTAGGATGATTTGGGGTCTTGTCCCGATATCCATCTCAATTGTTTAGAGGCTTCATAGATAGTTAGATATGAGTTATTTAGTCTTGTATTTAAGATGTTTTGCTATAAGATTTGAGTTGCCATCTTGGCTAGTTGAATGTTCTTTTAAGACATTCTAAGTTATTTCATGAGTCATCTTTTCAGACTATTATCTTGTTATTTAAGTCTTTCGTTAAATAAGTAAGCCAGGCCAAGGGTTCACTTGGGGCCAGCGATGGTTCTCGAGTGCAAGTCCCGCCCAGGGTGTAGGCTCGGGACGTTACAAACTTGCTATCAGACCACACAGTTCAAGAGTCCTAGGGAATCTATGAAGTTGTGTCTGTAGAATACTAGTTATCGGTGTGAAGCGCACCACATCTATAATTAGGAGGCTGCAACATTTAGGAGATTCCCTCACTTCTTTCATACTTATTTCATACGATAGAGTTTATCTCTAAAAAGTTTCTTCTAATTCGTGTTTGCACGTGTCATTCAGATCATGCCTACACGAAGAGCTGCTAGAGATCGTCCAACTAGAAGAAATGTTGAACCACAGGAACATGGGGTACCTAATGCACCAGAAGTGCAACCCCAAAGAGAGGTCACCAATGCTGAATTTTGTGAAGCTATCCGGATGCTAAGTCAAGTTGTGACCAATCAAGTTGGACATAGAGAGAATCGAGAGGAAGGGGCTGACACTTCAAGGATCCGTGAGTTCTTAAGGATGAATCCGCCAAGTTTCACTAGTTCAAGTGTTACTGAGGATCCGAAGCTTCAGAAGGTTTTTGAGATCATGCATGTTGCTAAAGCTGAGAGGGTGGAACTAGCTGCATACCAAATGCAGGGTGTCATTAGGATCTGGTCTGATCAATGGAATAAGAATCGAGTTGAGGGTGTACCACCTGTGAGTTGGGATTGTTTTGAGGAGGCCTTCTTGGGGCATTTCTTTCCTCGAGAACTGGAGAGGCAAAGGTACGAGAGTTCCTCACACTTAAGCAGAATTCTTTGAATGTTCTTGAGTATAGTTTGAAGGTCACCCAACTTTCACGCTATGCTCCGAAGATGGTTGCTGACATGAGAAGCAGGATGAGTTTGTTGGTTGCTGGGTTGTCTCGTCTGTCAAGAAAAGAAGGCAAGGTAGCTATGCTGATAGGGGATATGGACGTAGCGAGGCTAATGATCCATGTGCAATAAGTTGAGGAGGACAAGCTGAGGGATAGAGAAGAGTTTAAGAATAAGAGGGCTAAGACATAAAGGGATGAGTCCGGGCAACAAAAGAGTAATGCAAATCGGTCTTCTTTCCAACCTAAGCAGAAGGGACCTGCTCCATCATCTGCTACTGCACTTGCACAAGGGAGCAAATGTGAGTACAATAGTCAGAATTTCAGAGCTAAACATTCCTATTATCAAGGTAGTATGGCACAAAGGTGTAGTAAGCCTCTTACATGTGCTAAGTGTGGTAGGAACCACTCAAGGATGTGTCGTAATGGCTCCACTGGTTGCTTCAAGTGTTGCCAGAATGGTAATTTTATGAGAGAATGTCCAAAGAGCAAGTAGGGTAATGGTAACGGGGCCAATAAAGCCTAATCTTCTTCAGTTTCTCCACCAGACAGAGCTGCATCTAGAGGAACTACTTTAGGGAAAGGTGGAGGAGGAAACTGTCTGTATGCTATCACTAGTCGGCAAGAGCAAGAAGATTCGCCAGATGTTGTCACTGGTATGATCCAATTCTTTAACTTTAATGTTTATGCTTTGCTAGATCCAGGAGCGAGTTTATCCTTTGTAACTCTATATGTTGCAATGAATTTTAATGTTCTTCCTGAGCAACTTAATGAGCCCTTCAGCATTTCTACAGCTGTTGTTGAGTCTATTCTAGTAGAGAGTCTATCCTGATTGTCCCATTTCCGTCAATCATAAGAGCACCATGGATGATTTAGTTGAATTAGACATGGTAGATTTTGATGTCATTCTTAGTATGGAGTGGCTTCATGCCTGTTATGCCTCAGTAGATTCTAGAACTCGAGTAGTCAAGTTCCATTTTCCAAATGAGCCAGTTATAGAGTGGAAGAGTAGTTCTACAGTGCCTAAGGGTCATTTTATTTCGTACTTTAAGGCAAGAAAGTTAGTTTCCATGGGGTGTGTCTATCACTTAGTCGGAGTTAATGACTCTAGTGTAGAGATAGCTCATATTCAGTCAATTCCAGTAGTAAAAGAGTTTTCAAAAGTCTTCCTAGATGATCTTTCTGGAGTCCCTCCTGAGAGAGAAATAGACTTCGGTATAGATATTCTTCCTGATACTCGCCCTATATCTATTCTGCCATATAGAATGGCACCAGCAGAGTTGAATGAGTTAAAAGAGCTGTTGAAAGATCTCCTAGAGAAAGGTTTTATTCGACCAAGTGTCTCACCTTGGGATGCTCCGGTCTTATTTGTGAGATAGAAGGATGGTTTTCTTAGAATGTGTATAGATTATCGTCAGTTGAACAAGGTTACCATCAAGAATAATTATCCTTTTCCTAGAATTGATGATCTTTTCGATCAACTTCAGGGTGCCTCATGTTTTTCTAAGATAGACCTCAGATTAGGCTATCATCAGTTAAGAGTAAGGGAATGTGGTATTCTAAAGACAACTTTCAGGACCCGTTATGGTCACTATGAGTTTCTGGTCGTATCGTTCGATTTAATCAATGCACCTGCAATGTTTATGGACCTTATGAATAGAGTATTCAAGACTTATTTAGACATGTTTGTTATTGTGTTCATTGATGACATACTAATCTATTCGAGGAATGAGGAAGATCATGCTAGCCATCTCAGAATAGTTCTCCAGACTCTAAAGGAGAGGGAGTTGTGTGCCAAGTTCTCTAAGTGTGAGTTTTGTCTTGAGTTTATGGCATTCTTAGTCCACATTGTTTTCGATGATAGAATTAATGTTGACATTCAGAAGATAGAGGCAGTGCAGAATTGGTCTAGACCTATATCTCCAACCTATATTCAGAGTTTCTTGGGGTTGGTTGGCTATTATAGAAGGTTAGTAGAGGGGTTCTAATATATTTCGTCCCCCTTTTACCAAGTTAACTCAGAAAACAGTGAAGTTTCAATGGTCTGAAGCTTGTGAGAAAAGCTTTCAGGAATTGAAAAATAGGTTGACTACTTCCCCAGTATTGACCTTACTAGAAGGTATGCAAGGCTTTGTTGTATATTGTGATGCATATAGAGTTGGTTTGGGTTCTGTCTTAATGCAAAATGGCAAAGTTATAGCTTATGCCTCCAGACAGCTTAAGGTTCACGAGAGGAACTACACAACCCTTGATCTAGAGTTGTCAGTCATAGTATTTGCTTTGAAAGTATGGCGTCATTATTTATATGGTGTTCATCTAGATGTATTTACTGATCGCAAGAGTCTTCAATATGTTTAGTCAGAAAGAGCTTAATCTCAGATAGAGAAGATGGTTAGAGTTACTCAAGGAATATGATATGAGTTTCCTCTACCACCCAGGTAAGGCTAATGTTGTTCTTGATGCTTTAAGCAAGTTGTCTATGGGTAGTACCACCCATTTTGAGGAAGATAAGACAGAGTTAGCAAAAGATGTGCACAGACTTGCACGATTAGGAGTTAGATAAATGGATTCCATAGAAGGATGAGTAGGAGTGATGAATGGGGATGAATCATCATTAGTGTCAAAAATAAAAGAGAAGCTAGACCAAGATCCTATTTTGCTTGAATTGAAGGCAAATGTTTATAAGCAAAAAGTAATGGCTTTTGAACAAAGGGGAGATGGTGTATTGAGGTATCAAGGTAGGTTGTGTGTACCAAGGGTGGATGAGTTCCAAGAGAGGATCATGGAGGAAGCTCATAGCTCCAGATATTCTATCCATTCGGGTTCCACAAAAATGTATCGTGACTTGAGAGAAGTATATGGTGGAGTAGCATGAAGAAGGGCATTGCAGAGTTTGTTGCTAAGTGTCCAAATTGCCAACAAGTTAAAGTAGAGCACCAAAGGCCTGGTGGTATGGCTCAGAATATAGTATTTCTGAAATGGAAGTGGGAGATGATCAATATGGATTTCATCACAGGTTTACCAAGGTCTCGCATGTAGCATGTATCTAGTTGGGTGTTTGAGCTAGATGTTAGATGTTACGCCCTTAGCCTGCTAAGATTGATCTCATTCAAGGACGAATGTTCCCAAGGTGGAGATATTATAACAACCCGCTATTCTAAAGAACTAGAAAGAACTAGAATTAGAAAGAAACCATTTTTTGGAAATAATCAAATTTGGAAAGTTTGACAAAATTAAGCTAAGTATGAGTTTTGGGTCAAATTATAACGACCATAACTCCTAGCTCAGAATGAGTTCAGTGTGCTACAAGATACCGTAGGAAAGATCTTTAAATTATATTTCCAAAGCCACTGAGTTTGCACGATTTCGAGTTCGTATGAGGGAGATATGCCCCTTTGAAGTTGGGATGTCAAAATAAGAAAAGTCAAAACTGGATTTTAGAAGGGTACTTTGGTCTTTTCATTGCCCTATTAATTAAATTCGTTTTTGGTAATTAGGTTGGGGGTCAAAACTGATTTGGTTGAGTTTACGCTTCATCAACAAGAGTTATGGTTTTGAGAGAAGAGAAAAGAAAAGGAGAAAAGAGGAGAAGAAGTAAGGATTCAACGATTTCTTGAGGAATTGAATGCGGATTTCGCCAAGGATTCAATCCTACGAGGTATGTGAGTTCACATAGAGTTGGGTTCATTCACCCACGCACCAAACATGTTTATTTCAGTATGATTTTCATCCTAAAAGATTGAGACTTTGATGTTCTTTGGTTGTATTCTTGATTTACTTTCGTTCTTGAATTTGGGATGAGATTGAGGAGTTCTTGAGAGTTTAAGGTCGATTGTTAGAGTTGTTTTGAGTTAGATTCTTGGGTACATGTGCTTGGTATCTGAATCTAACGAGGAATTGAGAAAAAGAAACGAGTTTAGGCGAATTGGGTTTAGAAAACAAAGAAGGAACAAGTCAGGCAAATCTGGGTACCAGGTCCGCGACGTGGACCTATTCCTCATGATGGGAAAATTCTTTTCGCGTCGCGGATCGGTCACAAACCATTCTGCCTCAAAATTTATTTCGCGACCAAATATTTAAATGCATCTCTGCGTCGCGGACTTGCTTTCAGATAATGATTTCTGGATCGTTTCTCATGTTTAACTATCTAAAAATACTTCTAAACATCATGAGATCCTTCCTAACACAAATCACAATCCTTGAATCCATAATTCAATTCAAGGAAAGTTATGATTTAAGTCAAGAGAAGTTCTTAGAGTCTTCCAAAAGTCTTTTACAAACATTTCAACCTTGTTTTAAGACTTGAGTTTTAAGTTGAATAAAGAGTAAAGATTGAAGTTCATTTCTTCAAATAGTATATGGGGACTATGTATTCCCAAAGAGTTTAAAATGTTTTCACATTTAAATAAGAAAGGAAACTGAGATTTCCAAAGAGCCTTTGAGCTAGTTTTCAGAAAAGAGTAAATGCTTTCAAAATTAAGCAAGAGGGGAAACTTTGATTTCCAAGATAGCCTTTGAGCCAACCATAGAAAGAAGTATGTTTTTTTAACATAAGAGCTAGTATTATATTTTGGGAGTAGTATTGAGCACTGATATGGGGGGGAGTTCAGACAACTCCCAGCCCCTATAAAACATGTAGCCAATATGGGTAAAAATGGGTCATACTTTTTAGATGATTCCTTTGTGTTTTTTAGCATATACTAGTGGATCCACTTAATAGTCAAGTTCTATACCCTTGGCAAGGTATAAAATGGCCTTGGAAGCGTGAGGCAAAATGTTGTATCATCGCAATAGCTCTTAAGTGATGGTTGTCGCTTAGAGAAACTCCCATAGAAGTATTTTGTATTCTATATACACAGAGTTACTTGTATTTTTATATACATTCTAGAGTTTATATTGTATCTTTGCATACATACAGAGTTACTATTGTATTTCTAAGTACACAGAGTTGTTATCCATGTTGTAAAAGCTTTTCTTGATATTGCATTCATATTATTACTTTGTATTGAAATGAGTTGAGTTGAGCCCAAGTATGTTCTTTCAGTTCCTTTCAAGCTTATGTCTTGTTTAGTATTCTGCTCGCATGCTCGTACATTCAATGTACTGATGCTAGTTGGCCTGCATCTTTTTATGATGCAGATATAGGTAACCAAGATTAGCATCTAACGATTCGTTGATCTAGTTGAGCATTCAGAGTCTTGTGGTAAGCCTCCTTGCTTTTCGTAGGATCCTTATTTACATTGCTTTAGTAGTTTTCAGTTGTTAGGATGATCGGGGGTCTTGTCCCGATATCTATCTCAATTGTTTAGTTGCTTTATAGATAGTTAGTTATGAGTTCTTTAGTCTTGTATTTCAGATGTTTTTCTATGAGATTTGAGTTGCCATCTTGGCTAGTTGAATGTTCTTTTAAGACATTGTAAGTTACTTCATTATTTATATTTTCAGACTATTATCTTGTTATTTAAGTCTTCCGCTGAGTAAGTAAGCCAGACCAAGGGTTCACTTGGGGCCAACAATGGTTCTCGAGTGCCAGTCCCACCCAGGGTGTAGGCTCGGGGCGTGACATTGGTCACCAACTAGGGTAGAGACTGAGCAGGGTTCTAAGAGAGTTTATGGACTAACACCAAAATTTACTACTATAAATGGAGCTACAAAGAAAAGAGTAGTCCCTAGATCTAACAAAGCATAAACATCTAAATGAAAGACTCGCAACGTCCAATAACCATATCAGGAGAATCTTCCTGATTCTCGCGATCCTGGAGAGCATACAACATGTTCAGGCACCGACCACCACCTGTACTAGATGAAGTATCCTACTGAGTTGGGCGACCTGTTGGTGTTGCTAAAGCAGTAGACTGAGCCTTACTATTTTAGTTACTTCCCTGTCCCTGTTTAGAAGAAGGGCAATCCCTCAACCTGTGACCAGTCTGACCATACCCAAAACATTCATCCTTTCCTGTAACACACTCACCTGAATGGTTCTTACCACACTTTGGCCAATTTGGGTAGGTTCTGGTACCTGGAACACTCATCTGAGACTTAGAGCCTGATACCCTACCTTTCTGATCTTGTCAAAACCTGGGGGACGGAACACTAGGTGATGAAGGTGTTGGGGCAGAAGACCACTGTTGAAACTGAGAGCGATTTCCACCACTTGATTTCACTGAGAGTACACATAGTTCCCTGTCCTAGCCTTTTTGTTATCCTTATCATGTTCTCTAAGCTTATCTCCCTCAACCTTCTGAGCATGAGTCATGAGCCTAAATATGTTCATATCTTCCAACAACATAGCATTTCTACACTCTATTTTCACCAAGTCAGATACCCTAAATAGAAACTTACTCATCTGCACCCTGGGATCGGCAACCATATGCGGAGTATACCTGGAGAGTTGGGTGAACTTAAGTCTATACTTTTGGACCGACATAGAACCTTGCCTCAAATTCATAAACTCCTGAGCTTTGGTCTCTCTCAACTCTCTTGGAAAGAATATGTCCAGAAAAGCTCTAGTAAAACACTCCCAAGTCACGTGAGCTGCATTCTCACCTCTGTTTTCCTTCCACTGCGTGAACCAAATGTGAGCTACATCCTTGAGCTGGTAGGAAGCCAACTCTACCCTATCATTTCCAGTTACTTGTATCACTTCAAAGAACTTCTTGACCTCATCAATAAAGTTCTAGGGGTCTTCACCAACTTGCGACCCTAGAAACTCAGGTGGATTCATCCTAACAAAATTACAGATCCATCCACCGCTAGAATTCGTAGGAACTGGAACTTTCTATTTATTTTGGTTGGCTACACTCTAGGCCAAAAGTTGAATGGCGTTCTGAAACTCTGCATTCGAAACCTCATGGTCTGGGACTAGAGGAACTGCATCAGTGTTGCGGGCATTAGCATTCCTTGTGTAATCTCTACGAGGAGGCATGATCAGAAAATACATAATGTCGAATTAGAAAGGAGATTATACATATGCACGATAACAATAACAAGGAAGTGAAGTTTTTCCTAAAACACTTCGTAGCCTCCCCCTCATAAGTGTGGTGCACTTCATACCCATGAAAGGGACTCTACTTAGTGTGGCTTTTTAGACATCCTAGGACTCTTGAACATAGTGCTCTGATACAAAGTTCATCATGCCCAGAGGCTACCCCTTAACGTAAGACGGGACTTAGGATCACGAGTGACCCCAAGCTAACCCTGAACTGTCATATCATAAGCATACTTAAAGATTTACTAAAATGAGAAATACTGTATAGAAGCTTAAAACATGATATAAATTGAAATGGGGAGTACCCAATACTGATCTGAATAACATACTGAATAAGAGTTTACAATGCTAATTATAACTTAAAAAACTAGAATTGATTCTAACTATGTCTGAAATAAGCCTCTAATTGAGTAGAGATGCTGGGACATGCACCTAGCTAACTCTAGCAAAACTGAAACAAAAAAGGACTGACTAAATAGAAAACATGTAAGTCATCTTCGAAGAATGAGGAGTCACCACTGATACTGCTGAAATAGAGATCAAGAACTGATCTATGTGTGATCTGAATATTGAGGACCTGAACCCATATCACGAGAAGATGTAGCACAGAGTATGCATCAGTACTTGAAAGGTATTGAGCATGCAGGATAGAATAAAGCTGAACAACATATACATAATTGAAATAAAGCATACTGATCAATGATATAAGGTGAACATGAAGAATATACTAAACATGCTGAATATGAACTAAACTGAATGCAATGACCAAGTTCATAACATATTGAAACTAAATACTGAATTGTAACTGGTAACCTGGTCAAATACAATAGATTCTTATTGTGGGAGCTACTATTAACCGTCATAAACCACGAGAGCTATCAGTGGAGTCCGATGTATACGCCCCTTCGAGAGAACCCAATATACCTTTGCCAAGGGTATAAAGGCATGACTTGCGTGATCACTAAAATGTTGCCCCTAGAGGGGACTTTACCTACGAGGGCATATAGTTCTGGTACTATGAGGGTGACTGACCCTAGTCTACTCGATATTAAGCTTACTCCTAACTAGAATGTATAAAATACAACATGACTGAATTTCTGTAATACTGAATGGCTCAAAATACTGACATGCTATCTAAAGATTCAACATTAGTGTACTGATAATGAAACATTCTGAACTGGAGCATGTATATCTGAATAAACTGACATAGCAAGTGTAATTCATGAACTAAACGAATCTACACAACTAGGGTTTTGAATTTCATGCAAGAATTGAGCAACATAGTTACAAAAATGTAATATTCTTATTTGGATTAATCTAACAGTTAAATCACACCAATAATAAGAAATTCTAGAAATCCTATGTCTAAAAGAGAATCAAGAATCTGACAAATTCTAAGGATTTAATAGGTGAAAGAAACCCAGTAGTTAAATCCCACATACCTGGTGATGAATTTCAAAGAAAAATCTTTGAATTTCAGGGATAAAACTGGGGGAAACCTTGATGTGTTGTTGGAGAGAGTTTGGTCGATTCTTTCTCCCCTTTCACTCTAAGTTTGTAAATTTTGGTGAATTAATTTATTTGGGTAAAGTCTGATTAAGTCACTAGGCTAAAAATGACCAAAATGACATAGTTTAGGGGTTGAACGATGTAGTTTAGGTGCCCAATGCATAGGGAAAAGACCAAACAACCCCAAACTTAAAAGCTATCAGGGCCAACAGATGGACCATCGACTGACCTACGGTCCATCCTGGTTAGTCGTCAACTTGCTTCAAAGAGGGGTTCTAGTGGTCTTGATCCACAGACTAGGACCACGGCCCGTGGTCTGACCTACGGTCCGTAGGTCTGGCCATGGGTCGACCCTTAGAAGATTTTTTTCTGGGTTTTTGGGGAGGGATGTAGGTGGACAACCATGGACCCCACCTATGGTCTGTGGTTCAACCTATGGTCCGTTGGTGGCACCTGCAACTTCTGAAATCTGCATTTTCTCTCTTTTAGAATTTGGGGTGTTACATAGGAGGTCTCACGGATAGCCTTGGATTGAGCAATAGTACCCTTCCAATGGTTAGCTTGAACTACGCATAATAGAGTTCTTTGCATGGTAGCAAGACTTGGTGAGGCCACACCATATCATTGGTATCTTGGATTGGGCAATAGTACCCTTCCTTGAGTAGCTTGGACTTGCATAAGTAAGGTGCTTTCCATGGTAGCTTGGTCTAGCATAATGTGGTGTTTTCCTTAGTAGCCTTGAATTGGTAAATCGTAACCATTTATGAGTAATGACTTGTCTTGGACTAGTAAAGAGGAGGTAATCTTCCATGAATAACAAGAATAGCTTAAGAGGGACTAATTCCTAATCAAAGTAGCATGTCTATAATGAAACAAGATTACTTCAAGGAAGTATTGTAAGAATGTTTAGTATGAGATTCAATTGTATGATGTATGCTTAGCTTGGATTGGTTCTATAGTTGCCTTTCTTGATATGTTTGACTAAAGGTGAATGATTCCTTGCCTATAATAAATAAGCTAAGGATGAGGTCAAAAGATGATGAATATGAATGAGGGCCTAAAGTGGTTTGCTTAGTAGGGTGAGATTTATGGGGTCTTATCCATGCATTGCACAAGAATTCCTTGAGGTTACTTATAAAGTGTTTCTCTTAAATTATGTTGATCTAGATGCATTGATTATGCCTATGACTATGTTGTTATCTCTTATGCTTATGACTTGTGTTATTATGCATTCTGATTATGGTATATGTCTTATGTTGACTAATGCCTACATTATGCTTATGTTGATGATTTATGCTAGCCATCATATTTAGTACATGTTTGTACTAACGCATACTTTTGCCTACATTCCTATCAAATGTAGGGTCCAGCGATATTGACTTCCATCCTCGTGGCTAGGTTCATAGTACAGCAAGAAGAGAAGTTTTGGTGAGTCCTCATAACATCCGAGGGCTTGACCACCTTGTCCTTTTATCTTTCATTTTATGTTTAGAACTATTGTATGGGCAGTGTCCCAAGACTATTCATGTTTTAGATGGTTTGAGACAAGTGTAAAGACTTCCGCTTCGTTTTATGAAACTTTAATGTTTACGAAAATATTTTAAATTTCTGCTCATTTCTATTATCTCATGTTATGATATGCTAAGGGGCTTATATGAGGCCTCTCGGGGTCTTGTACGCCTTATTACATCTAAGGGTACCCCTTGGTTGTGACAATAGCACTCTTAAATTATAATACCACTCTCACCCGCCATGTGATTGTCATGTAAGCACCATGTCATTATTTTTTTTAATTTCTTTCTGCTTATTCACCAATTTATCTTTTTCTTTAAATATTTTTTGGACTTATACACTAATTAATTAATTTCTAAAATTATGTGGGCTCATTTATTTAACAAGGAGCTTCATCATCAGCCCCAAATTGGAGGTAAATTCTTTCAGCAATGACAGTAAAAAATTAAAGTTAAATCTTTTCAACAACATCAACCAAAATTTTATGCTAAATATTTTCAACAATGCCAACTGAAAAATGAAGCTAATTCTTTCAATAATGATGTATTTAGCTATAGCCTCAAGCTTGACATCTTTTATCAATAAGGTTTATTCCTAAATCACAAGTAAATTCGTGATCCTTACATTTTATAAATATTAACTTCCTTGAATTTTAAGTGATCTGTTTTTTGAGTTTCTAATCTTCATTCCATTGGTGAGATTGAAGTAGTAAGAACATTAATTGGAAATCTCGATCTATGAATATGTCATAACAATAGTTTTTGTGAAATTGATGTGAGTATTGTAAAATCAATTATTTAAGAATATGTTTTCCTCATCACTCCATTCTTCTCCATTATTATTTTTATTGGTGGTAGATGTTATGGAATTAATGGTTGTAACAATGATGTTGGTGTTGGATTTTGTGAAATCAATTTCAACAATAATAAAGTGATGAGGAATAGAATAGTTAATTGCTAAAGGGCTGGTGGAATGAAAGCAATGGATAGAGCTGGGGATGTCTACGAAAAAAGGTAGATGGAGGAGGTGGGGAATGTAATGACCAGTCGGTCATTTTTTTTCAAGTTTTGTGAATTTACCATTTTTCCTTCTCATGTTTGACCCCAATTCTCCTATGATTAAGTTTTGAAAAGTTGGTTTTGAAATTTGAGTTAAAAGTTGAGGATTTGGTAAGTTTTGAGTTTGAAAGATTCAGTTGTTAATAAAGTGGTTTTTCGTGTCTTTTGGAGTTTTGAGTGTCAAAATGGAATTTCGTCGATTCCATCCATCCCGAAATGTGAAACTTGATTCATGAGAGTTGTCAGTTTCACATTCAGAGTCTTTTTGAGGATTTGAGGTCCTAAGTTGTGAAATTGTGACATTTTACCCTTTGGGTTGGTTATGATCAACATTCAAAGTTCGGATGCTCAGATTGGAATTTCGAGAGTTCTGTTAGATTCTGGGGTGATTTTAGGCCTAGGTGAGGTTTTGGTTGATTTTTGAGAGGTCCCGAGCTTGTTTTAGCCTTTTTAGGCGTGAGTTAGTTTCTTGTGGTTTCACGGATATTGGGTCAAGGAGACTTCAGATTATTTTGATGGTTTCATTGAAACTGGAACCTTAAGCATAATTGATTTACATATGTGGTTTGTGTGTAAGGGGTTCCAAACAAATTCTGAGGGTCCTTTCGAAGTTTGATAGTTGGCTTATTTTCTTCTGTTGTGTTCTGGTGCACCCTCCACATTCGCGCAGCTTGTGGCCGCGTTCGCACAGCTTCTGGTTGCGTTTACGGAGGGGAGTGGGTGAGAACCTCGCATTCGCGAAGTGTCACGACCCGAGCCTACACCTTGGACGTGGCAGGAACTCGAGAACCATTGTTGGCCCCCAAGTGAACCCTCATCGTGGCTGACAACAAGCGGAACACTAACTCATGCATACACAAGCATAAAACTGAAAGAAATGGTAAATCAATAGTGTAATAAATCTCAAAACACTTTGAATATATTGAGCATTAAATATAAGTTTTAAAGAAAATCTCTGAAATTGAAAGAATCTCCAAAACTGTCTATCTATGAAGCCTTTATTATAAAAAGATGAGTGTTGAGACAATATCCATGACTCCTTAAAAGAAACACTACTAACAACTCATAAAATTGGAGTCCTCTGGAAGATAAGAGGTCGTACTCAAAAGAAGGCGAGTGGATGAAGTGATCTAAATGGACTCTTTTTGAGGATCCTAAGAATCTGTAACTACATCATTAAAAGATGCATGATTGAATGACATTAGTACATTGAATGTACGAGTATGTAATATATATAGCTGAATAACAAAAATCTGAATGAAAGGAGTGCAATATATATATATATATATATATATATATATATATATATATATATATATATATATATATATATATATATATATATATATATATATATATATATAAAGAAATGAAATCATTAAAACTTTAAAAAGATACTTACTCATATCTTAACTCAACATATTAAGTGATATAATAAAAATACACTTTTAACTCTATTTGGGAGATTCTCTAAGCGATAACCACCACTATGAGCTACGTGATGATACATCATCTCGTCCACGCTGCCAGAACTATCCTATACCGTGTCAGGGTATAGAACCTCTCAACTAAGTGAATCCATTAAGCAATAAGGATTCATCTAAAAAGTATGATATTGTACCCATGTTGGCAAGACATAGTTTATGAGGATTTTGAGTTGTCCGTACTCATCCCCATATAGATGCTTAATACTACTCCCAATAATATATATATATACTCATGCTCAATTGTATGTAACATACTCTTTCTCTGGTTTGAGAAAATAGCTCAAACTATACTCTTAAAAGATGTAACTGCTATGAAATATCTCTGAACTCATAAACTCGTTTAGAAATCAAAGTTTATCTTTTCTCAAAATAATACTCTCTTTCTTCATCTAAAAATGAAACATTTGGGAAATACTTAATTCCCTTATATTCTTTCTCAAACTCCTCTTTACTTCCTCAAAAACTCTGTTTAAAACACCAATGCTGGTTTTAAAAGATTTTCAAAATTTATAACTCAAAATAGGGTTCATGCTAAAATATAGACATGAATGAATCAAATAAAGGATCTCAATAACAATATAGAAAACTCAATACTCAGAACTCAAGAACTTAAAATTCAATGATACAACTCATCTAAAAAATACTCAATTCATGGGTTCATGCTAAAATATAGACATAACGAATCAACTCAAGAATCTTAATGAATAATATATAGCAATTCAATAATTAGAAATCAAATTTAAAAAAGAATCAGGAACTCAAGAACTCAAAATCAACTCATCTCAGGAATACTCAAATCTAGGGATAGAATCCTAGATACTCTTTTACTGATTTGAAAGTAGATGTAGGGTGTGAGGATGAACTAGTCAAACACTATGATAGTCTTACATACCTAAAAGAACAAGGTTCTTGAAGAAGAACTTGATTAGAAGCCTTAAAATCCTAGCTTGAAGGAGAACAAACAAGAAAACCTTTGTTGAAATTCTTTAATTAGTATCTTGAAAACTCTATGGCCAAGAATTATGATCTTCATTAGTGATTCATAATTGTATAGAGGAATTTGAGTTGGAAAGAATGGAATTCTTGGAGAAGGACTTACCTTGAAGAAGAATTTTGAAAAAGATTGAAAGAATCTTGAATGGAAGTCCTATGCTTTGATTTTTTTCTTAGGGTTTTGCCTAAGGGTTTGAGAGAGAAGAGAATGAGGGATTAAGAGATGCAAATCTTATTTTTTTGGCCTTTAATTAGTCAAGAAATTTGTTTAGGGTTTTCTTAGAGGTAAAAGACAAAAACGACCCTTTTCAATGCTTTCTCGTCGGCTAATTCGTCACTAAACTGTATCAAGTTATTAAAATAGTCATAACTTTTTATTTGAAACTCAAATTATTGGAAAATTGGTGGCGTTGGAAAGAAGATTCAAATACCTTTAATTTGATAAGTTATGTACCATGTAAATCTTTAAATTCAAAGAGCTATGTTTATTTGAAGTTGACCCAAGTAGAATCTTACATCAAAACTAAATCAGTAAGGAAAATTTCAACTCCACTTTGTGCTAGTAGATTATAGTGACCTTAATTGATATCCAAAATCATTCCACACTAAATAATTTACCTTTACAGATATGGTAAATTTAAGAATCACCCGATACAACCTTACATGCAAATGAAAGATAGTTTGGGTCTTATCATAGAAATTTTTGGGGTGTTACAACCACTACTAGGCAACCTACAATGCCTGTAAACTTCAGCCTCTAAGTTGGCATGAATTTGACTAAGTCTGGCAGGCTTATCTTACTTTAAGGTAGCGTATAAATATAACAAACACCAAGCAACATACGGGAACACTTTCAAACCTTTATTCATGTATAATCAAACAAAGGAAAGGCTTCACTAATTTTTTCTAAGGCCAGAACATTCCTCTTATGCCTTATAACGAATTTCCACCCTTTTTAAAAATTATGCACAAGGCAGCTAGAGTAGTTACAAAGTTGTACTTTCCTGGCTTATGCTCCCATACAAAGTTATATTCTACTAAGAACTCCTGCCATCTTGCCTACTTTGGACTAAGTTTTTTCTGCATCTTGAAGAATATATTTGCCACATTATCAGTCCGCACAACAAAGCGAATACCTAACAAATATACCCTCCAAATTTGCAAGCAATGCACAACAAAATCCTTCTCTTTGTCATGAGTAGAATATCATTGCTCTGCATCATTCTATTTTTTACTTTCAAAGGCCACATGATGACTCTCGTGCACTAATATGCCTCCAACAGCTTTGTCATAAGCATCAATGTGTACTTCAAATGGTAACTCAACATCAGGCAGCTTAAGTATTGGCTCTGATGCAATAGCTTCCTTCAAATTTTGAAAAACGTCTTCACACATTACCGACCATACCCACTTGACATCCTTCTTCATCAAATCATTCAAAGCTTCTGTCCTTTTTGAATAACCCACAATAAACTTTCTGTAATAGTTAGCCAATCCTAGGAACGACCTCAAATCCTTCACGCTTCGAGGTGCTTGACAATCAACAATGGCCTGCACTTTCTTAGGATCCATTCGAACCTAATTTTCACTAACTAGATGCCCCAAAAACTTAATCTCTTTTTGAGCAAACTCACACTTCTCCATTTTAACATAAAGTGTATAATCCCTCAACCGAGACAGAACCATACTCAAGTGTTTAACATGTTCATCCATAGTTCGACTATGTATGACAATATCATCTAGATAAACAACCACAAAGTCATCAAGATAGTCAAATAACACATTGTTCATTAAATTGCAAAATGTAGTCGGGGCATTAGTTAGCCCAAACGGCATTACAAAGAACTCATAAGATCCATATCTAGTTACACATGTAGTCTTAGGCTCATCACGTTCAACTATTCTAACCTGCCAGAAGCCTGCCCTAAGATCTAACTTTATGAACTAGCATGCTTTGCTCAACCTATCCATCAAATCTTGAACCAAAGAAACTGAATACTTCTTCTTCATAGCATCCCATCCTACTTCTTTTGAAATAAAACAGGTGCACCATAGGAAGCCTTAGATGGCTGAATCAAAACTAGCATCAAGCAATTCATTCAATTGTTTACACAGTTCAGCCAACTCCTTTGGAGCCATACGATAGCGCAGGAGCAATTGAACCTAGAAGCAACTCAATTTTATGATCTATATCCCTCATCGGCGACAACTTCTTTGGTAATTCAGGCGGCATAACATCAACATACTTCTTCAACACCTCAGCCATAAGGGACAGGTTCTTAGGGTTAAATTCATGTGATTTTTTTTGTCTAACACCACTATTAGGCAACCTACAACGCTTATAAACTTCAACCTCTAAACTCACATGAATTTTACTAAGTCTGGCAGACTTCTTTTACTTTAAGGCAGCGTATAAATATAACAAACACCAAGCAACATACGGGAACACTTCCCAACCTTTATTAATGTATAATCAAACAAAGGAAAGGCTTCACAAATTTGTTTAAAGGCCAGAACATTCCTCTTACGCCTTAAAACGAATTTCCACCCTTTTTAAAAATTCTACATACGGCAGTTAGAGCAGTTACAAAGTTGGTTATATATGCCATATGTTTGCCACATGTCCTGGCAAGATTCAAACTAAGTCTAACAGTTATATTTTAAAAGCCACAACATAATTCAAATTTAAATACATTAAGACCATGTGCCTAGAACATGTTTTTCTAATGCCTTAGTCGAATTTACTCCATACCCAACACTTAGAATATTTCAGCCTGTTTCTGACACTTAGTTTTATTTCATCTAATCTGCCAACTTGTGCCAACACTTGTAATTGCCTTTGTCTTGCCATCGTCAAGTCTCACAGCCTTGCCTTGTCAAGCCAACCCACTTTCTTGCCTTCCTGATGACGGTGCTCACATGTATGCCCCAAAGGTGTCGTACACCTATCTTTGCCTTGTACGTCCAAGATGCCTTACCAACACTCAAGCACCTTGAACACTTTGCTGCACACTAATACTTAGCCGTACAGCTGCACTATTTTGCCTACATACATGCCAAGACCAATTCCCTAATCCTTGCCATACCTGCACAACATTTGCTTAGTTAGACTAGGGGTCTAACAGACCACCCCCGCCTCTTGAACTCGATGTCCTCATTGATACTATTTTGAGATAGTCATCGATTTGGTCATCAAACTACCATAAGTCCTTAGCCTTCTCCCAAACTGCATCAGTCGCAATCTTGCCTTTCCAATGTATCAAGAACCCAGTTTTCATGTTCTTCTTACTTGTGACAACAACTCGGTGATCACGGATCTTTTCTATATCAGTATCAAATTGTGTAGGTATAGATGGATGAGCCCTCTTTGACTTGTTTCTGTACGGATCATCTGCATCTTTAAAGTAAGGTTTCAAGAAACTAACATGGAAAGTAGGATGAATCGTTAACCTTTCTGGCAACTTCAATCTATAAGAAATTTCACCCACTCGCTATACCACTTCAAATGGGTCATCGTATTTAGGGATCAAACCCCGATGTCGAGTCTTACTCACAATCTATTTCTAGATTTGAGGCATGAGTTTCAGCCACACTTGGTTGCCCACACTGAACTCTAGTGAGCGACGATGTTGATCAACATATTTATTCATGCACCACTGAGCCTTGCGTAAACTATCTTGAGCTTTAAAAATAATTTCAAGTATGTCCCTTGCAACCCTGTACGTTGTTGGATACATCCCTTGATTCTTGGTCTTGACAATATCTAATGGTGTCTAGGCTGTCTACCTAAGACAATTTCGAATGGACTCATCTCCTTTGCTGACGACTTGTGCAGATTATAAAAAAAACTCAACAGTGTCAAGCAAAGCAACCCAATTGTAACACCTCAAAAACCAGACCCAGAAAAAAATTGCAGAAACTTACGTGAAGTAGTGAACCACGGCAGAGTTCTTGGACCGTGGTAGGGTCCACGGTCCGTTGATCTGCTCGTGGTCATGACTTGGATCCCTCCATGCCAAACATCAGACCACGGGACCCTTCATGAGCCGTGGTCTTTATAACGGACCATGGTGGCGTCCATATAGTCGAGGCAGTATCCTCCCTAGTCAGCCCCTTAGACCTCCAGGCCCAAGTGAAGACCACGAGGGCCTTCACGGTCCGTGGTCCCTCACACGGGTCATGGAGTGGTCCATGAAGGCTATCTAGTAGGCCCTACACCTGAGCCTCCAGACGTTAGCCAAAGTGAGGACCACGGGTACCTTCACGGCTCGTGATCCTCCACACAGGCCGTGGTAGGGGCTCGAGAATCAGACCCCAGAACCCCCAGCTCTTGGACAAAAGACCACGACCCACTTCAAGGTCTATGGTCCCTTTCATGATCTATGAAAGTGGTCGTGGTCAGCCCCATCTACAACTTAAGTCAGGGGTCTTTTGGTCTTTTCCTATTTCGTTGGACCCCTAAACTATATCATTTTAACCCTAAACTATGTGGTTTTGATTAGTTTTATCCTAGAAACATAACTAGAACTTACCTAAGTCAAATATTTCATCAAAAACTTAGAAAATTAGAGTGTAAGAGGAGAAAAGGTCGAGCAACCCTAGTTCAAGAACGCAGCAAGATACCATCAGTTCCAGCCCCAAAATCAAAAAATTTCTCCATGGAATTCATCACCAGGTATGTGGGATTTCACTAGTGGGTTTCTTTTGCCCATTAGGTTCCTTGATTTCAGTCAAATTCTTGATCCCCTATTATTAACTAGAGTTAGGGTTTCTAGAACTTCACCAGATTATCATCAATTAGTTATTTATATGTTCCAAATCATATTATCATGTTATTACTTTGTTTCTCGCATGAATTTCAGAACCCTAGATTGGTAGTTCTTTAGTTCTTGAATTATACATGCTAGGTCACATATTTTAATATTTCAGATATACATGCCTCAGTTTTCGAATGCATTACCTTCAGTATATTAATGTGCATTCTTAGTTCGAATGTCAATTTTGAGCTATCCAATATATTACAAAAATTTAGTCATAATGTGTTAATCATTTAATCTATTGGGAGTAGCATAATATCGAGTTGGACTAGGGTCAGTCACCCATATAGTCCCAGAACTATGAGCCACGTAGGTTGTAAGTCCCCTCTATGGGCATCATTATAGTGATCATGCCAACATGCCTCTACACCTTTGGCCGGGTATATTGGGTCCTCTCGATGGGGCGTATACATCAGACTCCACATTTAGCTCATGTGGTTTTATTATTGATTATTAGTATCTCCTACAGCTCAGTCAGACTCCATTGCATTGACCACATTTTAGTATAGTTAGTGTTTAGTCTCAGCATGTTATCATTTGGTCATTGTATTCAATTAGCTTAGTGTTCAGTATATATATCATGTTCATATTATACTTTTGCTTCATTGCTTATTCAGTTATATGTTTATTTCAGCTTTACTCTATCATGCATGCTCAGTACCTTTCAAGTACTAACGCATACTTTGCGCTACATCTTCTTGTGATGTAGGTTCAGATTCTCAATATCTAGATCACGCTTAGATCGGTTCTCGATCTCCAGTTCAGCAACATCAATGGTGAGTCCTCATTCCTCGAGGATAATAGTCATATTATCTTTCAGTTTTCATTATTTTAGTTTCAGTTTTTCTATACTTAGCTGGGGCATGTCCCAACACTTCTAGTCAGTTAGAAGCTATTTTCAGACAAAGTTAGATTCGGCTTAATATTTGAGTTTGATGTTTCTTTTGTATTAAACTCTCAAATTTGATATTCAGTTTTAATATATGGTATTCCCCATCATTTTAGATGTATTTATGATTAGTTTTCGCATAAGTTATTATTATTCTTAGTATGCTCATGTCATACCAGTAGGATTAGCTTGGGATCACTTGTGATCCTAGGTCCCGTGTCTGCGTCTTGGGGGTAGCTTGGGGCATGGCAGACTAGGTATCAGAGCACTAGGTTTAAGTGTCCTAGGATGTCTGAAAAGTCGCACTAGGTAGAGTCCTTTTCATGGGTGTATAATGCGCACCACATCTAATGATAGGGAGGCTACAAAGTGTTTTAGAAAAATTCTTCATTTCCTTTATTACTCTTATCGTGCGTAAGGTATGATCTAAATCCATTCTAACTAGACGTTCTACATTTCAGTGATCATGCCTCATCGTAAAGCTAACACCAGAAATGTGAATGCTAGAAATGCAAACGCAGCTCCTCCAGTCCCAGATCAAGATGTTTCAATGCAGAATTTTGGAACGCCATTCATAAGTTGGCTCATAGTGTGGTCAATTAGAACAATTAGCGGGCTTCAGTTCCGGCAAATGATAATGTTGGGTCAGCTACAGCCAGAGTGCGAGATTTTGTTAGAATGAATCTGCTAGAGTTCTTAGGATTGCAGATTGGTGAGGATCCCCAAAACTTCATTGATGAGGTTAAGAAGATCTTTGAAGTGATGAAGGTAACTAGGAATGATCGGGTTGAGTTAGAATCTTACCAACTTAAAGATATGGCTCATATCTAGTATACTCAGTGGAAAGATAATAGGGTTACAGATGCAGCTCCTATAATTTGGGATTGTTTTAGTGAGATTTTTCTAGACAGGTTTTTCCCAAGAGAGCTAAGGGAGGCGAAAGCTCAAGAATTTATGAACTTAAGGCAAGGTAGCATGACAGAACAAGAGTATGGGCTCAAGCTTACCCAACTCTCCAGGTATGCTCCTCACATGGTTGCTGATTCCAAGGCTCAGATGAATAAGTTTCTATATGGAGTGTCAGACTTGGTAAATGCGGAGTGTAGAAATGCAATTTTGTTGGAAAATATGAGCATCTCTAGGCTCATGACTTATGCTCAGCAGGTTGTGGGTGATAGGCTTAAGGAACAAGCTAAGGATAACAAGAAGGCTAGGACTGGAACTATGACTATTCTAAGTAGAAATCGGGAGGTGGGAATCGCTCGCAAAGTCAGCAGAAATTTTCAGCTCCAGCACCTTCATCAGCTAGTGTTCCGTCCTCCAAATTCAAACAAGATCAGAAAGGTAGGGCATTAGGCTCTAAGTCTCAGGGAAGTGTTTCAGGAACCAAAACATACCCAACTTGCCCTAAGTGTGGTACGAACCATCCGGGCAAGTGCGTTTTAGGAAAGGAAGAATGCTTTGGGTGTGGTCAGTCTAGTCACAGGTTGAGGGATTGTCCTTCTAAACAGGGTCAAGGAGGAAATGGTAGAGCTCAGTCCACAACTTTTGCGACACTCGCAAGTCGCCCGACTCAGCAGGGTAACTCATCTGGTACAGGTGGCGGACAGTGCCAAAACAGGCTCTATGCTCTCCAGGCTCACCATGATCAGGAAGATTCTCCTGTTGTAGTCACTGGTACGTTACGAGTCTTTGATCTCGATGTTTATGCTTTGTTAGATTTAGGGGCTACTCTTTCCTTTATTACTCCTTATATAGCAGTTAAGTTTGATGTTAGTCCAGAAACTCTCTCAGAATATTTCTCAGTCTCTACTCCAGTCGGTGAGCCAGTTATAGCTACACGGGTATACAGAAATTGCCCTGTCACAGTCTCTCAGAAAGTCACCTCAGCAGATCTTGTAGAGTTAGAAATAATAGACTTCAATATCATTCTAGGCATGGATTGGTTACATTCCTGTTATACCTTAGTCGATTATATAACTAGGATTGTTTGTTTTCAGTTTCCAGATGAACCAATCTTAGAATGGAAGGGTAATAGCTTAGCGCCTATAGGTCGATTCATTTCTTATCTTAAGGACAAAAAGACGATCTCGAAGGGTTATTCAATCATCTAGTTTGGGTAAAGGATTCTAGCCCTGAAACCCCAATTCTTGAGTCAGTTCCAGTGGTTAATGAGTTTCCAGAAGTGTTTCCAAAAGATCTTCCCAAAGTTCCTCCCGAAAGGTAAATCAACTTTGGAATTAATCTACTTCAGATACCCATCCTATATCTATCCCTCCTTACAGAATGGCTCCAGCTGAGCTTAAGGAATTGAAAGAGCAGTGGAAAGACCTTTTAGATAAGGGTTTCATCAGACCTAGTATTTCGCCATGGGGTGCACCAGTGTTGCTCGTGAAGAAGAAAGATGGTTCTCTCAAAATATGCATTGACTATAGGCAGTTGAACAAGGTCACAATGAAGAATAAATATCCTATCCCCAGGATTGATGACTTGTTTGACCAACTTCAGGGTGCTAGTCATTTCTCAAAGATAGACCTCAGATCGAGTTATCATCAGCTCAAAGTCAGACCACGCCCAAGTGAAGACCATAAGGGTCTTCATGGTCCGTGGTCCCTCACACGGGTCATGGAGTGGTCCATGAGGGCTATCTAGTAGGCCCCAACCTGAGCCTCCAGACCTCAGCCCAAGTGAGGACCACGGGGACCTTCACGGTCTGGGGTCCTCCACACGGGTCGTGGTAGGGAATCGTGGATCAGACCCCAGAACCCCCAGCTCTTGGACCAAAGACCACTACTCACTTCATGTCTGTAGTCCCTTTCACGGTCCGTGAAAGTAGCCGTGTTCAACCCCGTCTGCAACTTAAGTTAGGGGTCTTTTGGTCTTTTCCTATTTCGTTGGACCCCTAAACTACGTCGTTTTAACCCTAAACTACGTGGTTTTGATTAGTTTTAGCCTAGAAACATAACTAGAACTTACCTAAGTCAGATCTTTCATCAAAAACTTAGAAAATTAGAGTGTAAAAAGGAGAAAAGGTCGAGCAACCCTAGTTCAAGAACGCAACAAGATTCCTTCAGTTACGCAACAAGATTTCTCCATGTAATTCGTTACCAGGTATGTGGGATTTCACTAGTGGGTTCCTTTCGCCCATTAGGTCCCTAAGTTTCAGTCAGATTCTTGATTCCCTATTATTAACTAGACTTAGGGTTTCTAGAACTTCACCAGATTATCATCAATTAGTTATTTATATGTTCCAAATCAGATTATCATGTTATTACTTCGTTTCTTGCATGAATTTTAGAACCCTAGGTTGGTAGTTCTTTACTTCTTGAATTACACATGCTAGGTCATATATTTTAATATTTCAGATATACATGCCTCAGTTTTTGAATGCATTACTTTTAGTATATTAATGTGCATTCTCAGTTCGCATGTCAATTTTGAGCTATCCAGTATAGTACAGAAATTCAGTCATAATGTGTTAATATTTAATCTATTGGGAGTAGAATAATACCGAGTTGGACTAGGGTCAGTCACCCATATAGTCCCAGAACTACAAGCCACGTAGTTTTAAGTCCCCTCTGTGGGCATCATTTTAGTGATCACGCCTGCATGCCTCTACACCTTTCGCCGGGTGTATTGGGTCCTCTTGATGGGGCGTATACATCGGACTCCACAGTTAGCTCATGTGGTTTTATTATCGGTTATTAGGAGCCCCCACAGCTCAGTCAGACTCCATTACATTGACAATATTTCAGTGTAGTCAGTTTTCAGTCTCAGCATGTTATCATTTGGTCATTATATTCAGTTAGCTCAGTGGTCAGTATCTATATCATATTTATATTATACTCTTGCTTCATTGCTTGTTCAGTTATATGTTTATTTTCGCTTTACTCTATCTTGTATGCTCAGAACCTTTCAAGTACCGATTCATACTCTGCGCTACATCTTCTTGTGATGTAGGTTCAAATTCTCAACATCCATATCACACTTAGATCGGTTCCCATCTCCAGTTTAGCAGCATCAGTGGTGAGTTCTCTTTCCTGAAGGACAATAGTCATTTTATCTTTCAGTTTTCATTGTTTTAGTTTCAGTTTTGCTAGACTTAGCCGGGGGCATGTCCCAGCACTTCTAGTCAGTTAGAGGTTATTTTCAGACATAGTTAGATTCGGCTTAGTATTTGAGTTTGATGTTTCTTCTGTATTAAACTCTCATATTTGATATTTAGTTTTAGTATATGGGTATTCCCCATCATTTCAGATTTATTTATGATTAGCTTCCGAATAAGTTATTATTATTCTTAGTATGCTCATGTCATGCCAACAGGGTTAGCTTGAGGTCATTTGTGATCCTAGGTTCCGTGTCCGCGTCTCAGGGGTAGATCGGGGCGTGACACCAATTACGTTGACTTACCGTCACATAGTGCCTCAAATATTCTTCTAGAAAGTGATTAATCCTTTTCGTTTGTCCATATATTTGTGGATGACTCGCAGTAGAAAATTTTAAATCAATTCTTTTCATATTGAACAAAGTTGTCCTAAATCTTCCCGTGAATCGAGTATCTCTATCACTTACAGTATCAGCTGGAACACCAAAGTACTTAACCACATTCTTATAGAATAATTTAGCAATAACCTCAGACAAACACAAATTAGGTACAACGATAAAAACAAAGTATTTCAAAAGCCTATCTACTATCACCATAATAGATGTCATGCCATCAACCTTTCGGAAAACTAGAAATGAAATCCATGCTTACCAACAACCATGGTCATTCGGGGATAGGCAAGGGATGCAACCAACCAGCTTCCTTCTTAGGTTCAGTCTTGTCCACTTGACAAACATGGCAACTCTTCAAGTATGCCACTATATCATCTTCCATCTTTGGCTAGAAATAAACGCGGGATAGTAGAGCTAACATCCTTTCAACACTCGGATGACCAACCTAAGTAGTGTCATGTGCCTCCTTCATCAAGTCTTTACGCAGTCCACCACCGTTTGGTACCACGATCCCCCCCTTAAAATAAAGTAGATCGTCCTCGATCCAGTACCTCTGCATAGTTCCATCTTGAACTTGACCCACCCACTTTATATATAATGAGTCATTCACAGCACACAACTTGATCCTATCTAGGAAATCAATCTCAAGTTTTGAAATAGAATACACAGCATTAAATACCTTTTTTCGGCTCAATGCGTCAGTGACTTGATTGGGTTTTCCTAGCCTATGCTCCCATACAAAGTCATGTTCTTTCGAGAATTCCTACCATCTTTCCTGCTTTGGACTTAGATTTTTCTGTGTTTTGAAGAATGTATTTGCCACATTATCAGTTCGTACAACAAAGCGAGTACCTAACAAATACACCCTTCAAATCAGCAAGCAATGCACAACAACAACCCACTCTTTTTCATGAGTCGAATACCATTGCTCAGCATCATTCAATTTCCAACTTTCAAAGGCCACATGATGACCCTCTTGCACCATTACGCCTCCAACAACTTTGTCAGGCGCATCAGTGTGTACTTCAAGTGATAACTGAAAATCAGGCAGCTTAAGTATTGGCTTTGATACAATAGCTTCCTTCAAATTTTGAAAAGTATCGTCACACGTTACCGACCATACCCACATGACATCCTTCTTCAACAAATCAGTCAAAGTTGTTTCCCTTTTCGAATAACCCGTAATAAACTTTCTATAATAGTTAGCCAATCCTAGGAACGACCTCAAATCCTTTATGCTGCAAGGTTCTTGCCAATCTACAATGACTTGCACTTTTGTAGGATCCATTCGAACCTGATTTTCACTAACTAGATGCCCTGGAAACTTAATCTCTTTTTGAGCGAACTCACACTTCTCAGTTTTAACATAAAGTGTATAATCCCTCAATCGAGACAGAACCATACTCAGGTGTTAACATGTTCATCCAATGTTCGACTATATATGAAAATACCAGATCAAGATAGTCAAACAACACATTATTCTTTAAATTGCAAAACGTAGTCGGGGCATTGGTTATCCTAAACGACATTACAAGGAAATCATAGGATCCATATATAGTTACACATGTAGTCTTAGTCTCATTGCCTTTAGCTATTATAACCTTTTAGTAGCCTGCCCTAAGATCTAGCTTTGTGAACCAGCATGCTTTGCTCAACCTGTCCATCAAATCCTGCACCAATTGAACCAGATACTTGTTCTTCACAGTTGTAGTCCATACACATCCTTAGCGTCCCATCCTGCTTCTTTTGAAATAAAATAGGTGCACCATAGGGAGTCTTAGATGGCTAAATAACCCAACATCAAGCAATTCATTCAATTGTCTACGCAGTTTAGTCAACTCATTTGGAGCCATATGATAAGGAGCCTATGCAAGAGCAATTGAACCTTAAAGCATCTCAATTTTATGATATATATCCCTCCTCGGTGACAACATTTTTGGTAATTTAGGCGGCATAACATCAGCATACTGTTTCAACACCTCAACCACACGATCAAGAACTTCTACTGTCACATCAAGCTTCAATTCGACTAAGAAAGCAAGGAAATTTTCATCTCCATTCCTCAAGCCCTTGTCAACCGACATAGAAAACAACAATAATCCATTGTCTTCTTCTTTGCAACTTACCAACCTTGCCAAATGAATAAACACCTTAACGAAGTGAGCATTTCCCTCACTCAAGATCATCACTCCATCTAAGTGAGGAAAAGGAACAAACTGGATTTTCCTTAGGAAATTGATCCCAAGTATGATCTCAAAGTAACCTAACGTCATCACCATCAAATTATGTTTTCCTACCTAATGTTCAGTCGACATAGACACATCATAGGCCATGCCCGCAACGGCTTATGCCTTTGAGTTAACAGTCTTAAAGTAGGAGGTACTTTTATTCAACTTAAGCCCCAGTTTTACAGCGATCTTAACATCCACAACCGTATGAGTAGCCCTTATATCAGTTATGGCCATCACATGCTGACCTTTAAATTTTATTTCTATGTGAATCAATGAAGCATGCGGATTCAAAGCATTGGACACCCTTTCAACATTATTAATCAAAGTAATTTGACTAAAAGACAAACCCAATGGATTTTCCATGGCAACCACGACTTCTTGATCCTCCTCACCTTGATTCAAATTCCTAGCAAACAAAGCATTCACTCATTCCCGATTTGGACAAGCCTTGGCCAATTGAGGACCACCACAAGTCCAATAGCCCTTCGAATGTCCATCTTTTCCCTTGGGCCCGTCTTTGATTCCTTCTTTCATTAGCGCCTACGTCTTGTTATTAGCATTGTCCTTTCGATTCTCCCTTCTTCATTCCCCTTTATTCTTGCCTTTTTTCTTAGATTTTCAAGTAGAAGAAACATCAACATTAGGTTGAATCGACCAAAAATCCACCAACAAATCAGCGGCAGCGATTGCCGCAGGAAAATCCTTAGTATTCGGCCTCCGAAGTTCATTTGATCCCAACCTTGCATGCTTGAAATAAAGTTGTGTAATTTATCCTCATCATACATATTTTGGATGTCTAACATCAGAGAGGTAAATTCCTTTATACAATCCTGCACGGAACCATTCTGCCTTAGTCTTTTCAACTTGTCCCTTGCAAGCCATGATACATTTCTAGGGAGAATTTGATCACACATCTTTTTCTTTAACTTGGTCCAATTATCAAATCTGGGTCAGACAACACTTTCATCATCCGCATTTCGAGTCCTCCATCAAAATTTAGGATCACCCGTCAAAGACATGGTGGTGATATTCAACTTGTCCTTTTCAGCAATCCGTGCAATCGTGAAACACTTCTCTATATCCCAAATGAAAATTTCCAATTATTTAACACTCCTTGCGCCTCTAAAGGCTTTTGGTTTCAATTTTTTTACCTTAAAAGATTCCCCATAAGTTGGCCTTGACGCAGTAACATCCAGACACAACTCAACAAGTTCTGCACGAAAGTCTTCATTTTCCTTCTCTAGTCCATCTACTTGTAGTGTCGCTGCTTCATGGAATTTCAAATTTTTGGCCATATATTCATCTATATCAGCATGATACATAACGATCTCCCTCGAAACATTTCAAACTTCTATTTTTATGCCAATGATCTGCGTTAGAAGATCCACCAATGTTGGATCATCCCAGCGTTCTTTAGTAATACCAACAAAGGTCTCAACTCTGCGCAAATGTTCACGCGTGTCTCACAAGCTTTTCTCACAAGCTTTAGACCATTGAAACTTAACCATTTTCAAAAGTCTGAGAGTGTCTATGAAGTCATGTTTGTATAGTCCTTCTTATCAGTGTGAAGTGCACCATATCTATTATTAGGAGGCAACGATATTTAGGAAATATTTCACTTTCTTCTTACTCCTTTTTGTACAATAGAGTTCAACGCTATGAAAGTTTTCTCTAATTCATGCTTATGCATGTCTTTTCAGATCATGCCTCCATGAAGAGTTGTTCAAGGACATCCATCTAGGAGGAATGTGAATCCTCAAGGTCAAGAAATTCCCAATGAACCAGAAGTGCAATCCCCTCAAGAGGATGTCACCAATGTTGAATTTAGGAATTTTATTAATATGTTGACTCAGTAGTGGCAAATTAGGATGTTCAATGAAGAGTAGATCACTAGGATGTGGCTGATACATCCAGAATCCGTGAATTTCTAAGGATGAACCCTAGAGTTTACAGGGTTGAAGGTCACTGAAGATCCGGAGAACTTTGTGTAGGAACTTCAGAAAGTGTTTGAGGTTAATTTTTGGCTGATGCAGAGTGTGTGGAGTTAGCTTCATATCAGTTCAAAGGTGTTTCTAAAATATGGCATGACCAATGGAAGAAGAACAGGGTAGCGGGGCACCACCTTTGAGTTGGGTTGTGTTCGTAGAGGCTTTCTTAGGGCGCTTCTTTCCCCGAAGCTAAGGGAAGCAAAGGTCAGAGAATTTCTAAATCTGAAATAGGAGTCTATGAGTGTGCAAGAGTACAACCTCAAGTTCACTCAGCTATCTCGTTATGCTTTGGAGATTGTGGCTGGTATGAAGAGCATAATGAGTTTGTTTTTGTCTGGGTTATCCCACTTGTCAAGTAAGGAAGGTAAGGCGGCTATATTGAGAAATAGCCAAGCTCATGATCCATATGCATCAGGTTGAGGAGTACAATTTGAAAGGTAGGGAAGAATTCCGCAGTAAGAAGGCTAAGACATCAAGTCTTAAGTCCGGCCAATAGAAGACCTGCTCCATCGCCAACTAGTGCGCCTGCACCAAAGAGCATAAATGATTTCACTCACCAGATGTTGTCACTGGTATGCTTAAAGTCTTTACTTTTGATGTTTATTCCTTAATTGATCCAGGTGAGAGTTTGACTTTTGTGACCTCTTATGTATCCATAAGGTTCCATATTGTCCCCAAATACCTTCTTGAGACCTTCAGTGTTTTCACACCTATTGGTGAGTCTATTCTAGCAGAAAGAGTTTATCATGATTGTACTATCTCTGTCAATAACAAAGACACCATGGCTGACTTAGACGAGCTAGACATTGTGGACTTTGATGGTATTCTAGATATGGATTGGCTTCATGCTTGTTATGCCTAGGCCTAGCAAGGGGATTGGGTTGGCCCGCCCGGCCTGCAATAGGATCAAGATCCGTCTCGCCAGACTTGGTCCCGTATCGTCTTCCGGTCTGAGGGTATTTAGGGTAGGAGGACCGATAAGGGGACGGTTCAACATTTTGTCCCTGTCAACCCGGCCCATTCTGGCCCGATTCCAGCCCGACTAAACTAGCCGATTTCTCAGGACAGAATTAAATTATATTTTATTTTTCAAATTATATATGTTGGAGACTGTTGAGGCAACGACTAGTGCCCCCCCCCCCCCCCCAAATGGATATAATTAGCTTTTTCACTTCACCAACACCCCTACCATCCCCCTACTTTTAAAACTTTAATTTAAACCCTAAAGTTATAATAACTACACTTTAATCCATTCTGAATATTATAAATACCCCCTATCCTTCATTTTTTCTTACAAAACCATCTATTCTCTCATTTATATTCTATATCCTCTCATTCTGAAATCTTAATTCATAATTCCATTTAATTCTCAATTATAAATTCTCATATTATATCATAATATATATATTTCAATTCTAAATTTTCATATTATATCAAAATATATATATTAATTCTCATATTTTCTATCATGCATTGAAGTTCCAAATTACAACTTACAACAAACTACAAGCTTCAAGAATTGGTTATAACGTCTGCTATTGGTACATTCATTTCATAATATTTATATTTAATTTTTCACAATTAATTTTGTGTTATTATTATTTTTATATTACACTTCACTTTTTATTAAATATGAGTTCTAGCAAAAAAAATACTTATAAAGAGAAAGTAGCAACCACTATTAGTAATCTATTTAATTTTTCTAAATAAAGTAGTATGGAAAAAAATAAAAGCAAATGTGGTGGTTCTTCTTCTAAATCAATGCCTAGAGTTAGATTTAATACAAATGATTCTACTTATGTTGGTGATACTTCTTTCGCTCCTCATTTTGATATTGATTCAAATGTTGAACTTGATCATGAAGTTTTAGAATGACATTATGGTAATATGTATCCTAATCGTGATGAAAATCCAGGTGAAGAAGTAGAAGTTGATTCAGAAGAAGGTGAATTAGAAGAAATACCTACTAGTCCGCTGACAGAAGTTCCAACTAAAACTACAAATCCAACAGAGAAAAATTGTGAATGCCCCCCCACCCCCACTCGTACCTCCTGCAAGGGAGAAGATAAAAGTATCAATGCCCTAAAATTTCTGTTGTGGGGCAATTTATGACTTTAGATAAGGAAAACTCTATTGCTAGTTGTAATAAGTGTAAGCAACACTTTAGACATAGACAAAGTGGAGTCACAGTGGGACGGGGGGCTTAAATAGACATTTGTTATCTTGTATGCCGATTGAATATAAAGCAAGGGGTGCATCTATTAATTATTTCAATTTAATGACTCTAGTGTTGAGACACCACTTATTCAATCAATTCCAATTGTGAGTGAGTTTCCAGAGGTCTTTCTAGATGATCTTCCCGGAGTCCCACCTAAGAGAGAAATAGACTTCGGCATAGACATTCTTCCTTATACTCAACTTATCTCTATTCTGCCATATAGAATGGCTCCAACTGAGTTAAAAAAGTTGAAAGGCAGTTGAGAGATGTTTTTGATAAGGGTTTCATCCAACCTAGTGTCTCACATTGGGGTGCTCTAATCTTATTCATGAGGAAGAAAGATGGTTCCCTCAGAATGTGTATCGATTACCGCCAATTGAACAAGGTCACCATAAGGAATAAGTATCCCTTTACAAGAATTAATGATCTTTTTTACCAAATTTAGGGTGCCACTTGCTTCTCTAAGATAGATTTCAGATTCGGCTATCATCAGTTAAAAGTGAGTGAAAGTGGCATCCCGAAGACAACATTCAGGACCCGTTATGGTGATTATGAGTTCCTTGGGATGTCTTTTGTCTTGACCAATGCTCTTGCGACATTCATGGACCTTATGAATATAGTGTTTAAGCCATATCTTGACATGTTTGTTATCATATTTATTATTTATGACATACTTATTTATTCAAGGAATGAGAAGGATCATGCTAGTCTTCTCAGAATAGTCCTTCAGACTCTGAAAGATCGAGAATTGTATGCCAAATTTTATAAGTGTGAGTTTTATCTTGAATCTGTGGCATTCTCAAGCCATATTATATCTAATGAAAGGATTCGAGTTAACACTCAAAAGATTGAAGTAGTGTAGAATTGGCCCAGACCCTTATCTCCAAAGGAGTTTCTTGGGGTTGGCTGATTACTATAGAAGGCTTGTCGAGGGGTTTTCATCTATTTCGTCCCCATTGACTAAGTTGACTAAGAAAACAACTAAGTTCTAATGGTCTAAAGCTTGTGAGAAAAGCTTTAAGGAATTGAAAACTCGATTGACTACTGCCTAGTGTTGACCCTACCAGAGGGTACAAGAGGCTTTGCTGTTTATTGTGATGCGTACAGGGTTGGACTTGATCGTGTAATAATGCAAAATGGTAAGGTTATAGCCTATGCCTCCAAACAGTTTAAGATTCACGAGAAGAATTACCTGACTTACGATATTGAGTTGGTAGCAGTAGTGTTTACCCTCAAAATATGGCATTACTATCTCTATCGTGTTCATGTGGATGTGTTCACCGACCACAAGAATCTCAAGTATGTTTTAAGTTAAAAGGAGCTTAATCTCAGGCAAAAGAGGTGGTTTGAGTTTCTCAAGGATTATGACATGAGTATCCTCTATCACCCAGGTAAGGCTAATGTTGTTTTAGAGGCTTTGAGTAGGTTTTCCATGGGAAGTAATGTTCATGTTGAGGAAGACAAAAAATAATTGGCTAAGGAAGTTCATAGACTTGCCCGTTTAGGAGTCTGTCAATTAGATTCCAGTAAGGTGGAGTTGTGGTGATGAATGGGGCTGAATCATCACTAGTGTCTGAAGTGAAGCAAAAACAAGATAAAGACCCTTTTTTACTTGAATTAAAGGCAAATGTTCATAAGCAAAAGGCTATGACTTTTGAACAAGGGGTAGAAAGTGCATTGAGATACCAAGGTAGATTGTGTGTACCAAAGGTGGATGAGCTCCAAGAGAGGATCATGGTAGAAGCTCATAGTTCCAAATACTCGATCCATCCCGGTTCCACAAAGATGTACCATGACTTGAGAGAAGTCTATTAGTGGAGTAGTATGAAGAGGTGCATTGCAGATTTCGTTGCTAAGTGCCCAAATTGTCAACAAGTCATGGTAGCACACCAAAGGCACGGTGGTGTGGCTTAGAAAATAGCTCTTATGAAATGGAAGTGGGAGATTATTAATATGTACTTTATTAGTGGCTTTCCACGATCTCGCATGTAGCATGACTCGATTTGGGTGATTGTAGATCAGATGACTAAATCAGCTGAAGATTATGCCAAGTTGTACATTTAAGAGATAGTTTGACTTAATGGAGTTCCTGTGTCTATCATCTCAGATAGGGGTGTACAATTCACCGCTCAGTTTTTGAAGTCTTTACAAAAAGGTTTGGGTTCCAAGGTGAACCGTAGTACTTCTTTTCATCATCATATGGATGGCCAAGCAGAGTGCACAATTCAAATTCTATAGGACATGTTAAGGGCATGCGTCTTGGATTTCAAAGGTAATTGAGATGACCACTTGCCTATCATAGAATACGTTTACAATAATAGTTATCACTCCAGTATTCAAATGGCTTCTTATGACGCTCTTTATGGGTGAAGATGTAGATCTCCCCTTGGTTGGTTTGAGGTTGGTGAAACTGAGTTGATAGGGCTAGACTTTGTTCATCAAGCCATGGAAAAGTGAAGATTATTCAAGCATGACTGAAAACAACGTAAAGTCGTTAGAAATCCTATACCGATGTTAGAAGGAGAGACTTAGAATTTAAGGTTGATGATTGAGTCTACTTGAAGGTTTCACCCATGAAAGGTGTCATGAGATTTGGTAAGAATGGGAAACAAAATCCCCGGTACATTAGTACCTACAGGATATCCAAGAGAATTTGCAATGTAGCTTACGAATGGAGCTACCGACAGAATTAGCAGTAGTCCACACAGTATTTCATGTATCTATGTTAAAGAAGTATTGGGTGATCCTTCACTGATTCTACCTACCGAGAATATTGGTATTAAGGACAATATATATTATGAGGAGATACCTGTTTAGATTCTATATCATTAGGTTCGCAAGTTGAAGACCAAATAAGTTGCATCAGTTAAGTTCTTATGGAGGAATCAATTTATTGAGGAAGCTACTTGGGAGGACAGGGTGGATATGAAGAAGAGATAGCCTCACCTCTTTCCTTTCAAAGTAATTCCAGATCAAGGTACTAACTCTTTGTAAATTACTTTTTAAGTTGATATGTTGAGTTTATGTTAATTCATGTTGTGTGCTTAAGTTGGGTTATTATATGCTTCCAACCCATGTTCTTCTTAGTTATATCTCATTTGAGGATGAGTATTCCTAAGGGGGAGATATTGTAACACCTCAAATTTTGAAAAGAACTAAAGAGAAGTTCGTGCAAGTCACCATCAGTTTTAGTTTTGGGTCAACTTCAAATGATCATAACTTTTAGCACATAAACAGTGAAGTGATATATGACATACCAAACTCAAGTTCTTTGAGTCCTCTTTCCAAATCCACCAAGTTTGATTTATTTTGAGCTCAAAGGAAAATGTTATGCCTATTTGAGTAAAGCCTCTCTATTTAAGAAATCTCATTCATTTTACGAAAGGGTATTTTGGTCTTTTCCTTTTCTCACTAGTCCTAACACGTTTTGTTCACCCCAAATAAGGTTTTAATCAGATTTAAACCATTTTTCATGTTGCTAAACACTTAGAGAACTAGAGCGAGGTTTCGAGAGTAAAATGGGGCTGGGTTTCAAGCGTTCTTTCAAGAACTAAGGATTTTGCCAAGAACGTTGTTCTTTCCAGCTATGTAAGGCTTCTCATAGTTTTGGACTTGTTCATCCTCACGTCATACATCTAATTTACCAATGAAATCGTTGAACTCAAAGAGTTCTTGAGTAGTTCTTGATTTTTGTTCAATTCTTGAACAATGGTGGTTGTGAATTCTTGTGTGTTGTGAATTTTTAGTAAAAGCTGTGTTTCCCAAAGGGATTGTGTTGAGTTGAGTTCCTATGTATTTTTGTTAAATTTGAGAATAGAGAAGAGTTTAGGAGAATTTACCCCATTCTAAACAAGTTAGGACCCTAAATTGAGTATGAAAATTCGTTAAAAATCTTGGCAGGGGTTTGGGATAGTGCACCACCATAGTGCCAGAACTTCTATTTAGTAGTTTGGGGCCTGCTGTTCCGCACCAGCAGTGCACCCCAAACTTCTACCAGATGTTTGGTGCTTGGCGTCTCGTGCCAGTAGTGTGCCAAGGGCCGCGTTGTATTTTTTCTTTGCGTGTTTCATTCTGGGCGTGTTCCTTTAAGTAGTGATTACATTCTCTTCTTTGTACTAGCTTCTATAAATTCCATTCACCTTTGAAAATTCCTACATGTTCAAATCACATGTCTTAATTTACATTCCGGATTAAAATGAGTTTAAAAGGAAAGTTCCAAAGGTCTCTTTGAGTCATTTTTGAGGATTCTTTTGTAATCAACTATGGTTTTGAACTAAGTTTTGAGAAAGTAAATATGAGAAATGAGAAAAGTTGTTTTCATGTTTGAGAAATGATATAAGGGAACTAAGTATTCCCAAAAGTAACACGTTTACATTTAAGAGAGAAAAACTTTGATTCCTAAATAAGTTTATAAGTTTAGAGATATATCAGAGCATTGCCTCTTTTAAGAGGATCTTTTGAGTAATTACCTCAAATTGATAAAGAGAACATTTTAACATTGAGCATGAGTATATATTTATTGGGAGTATTATTGAGCATCGATATGGGGATGAGTTCAGACAACTCACATTCCTCATAAACCATGTAGCCAACATGGGTAAAGGATCGTAATATTTAGATGACTCTTTATTGCTTTTAATCATTGCTTAGTGGATCCACTTAGTTGAGGTGTCATATACCCCGACAAGGAATAGGACAGTTCTGGCAACGTGGGCAAGACGTTGCATCATTACATCGCTCATAGTGATGGTTGTCGGTTAGAGAATCTCCCAAATAAGAGTAAAGAGTATATGATTGTATTTTATACACTATGGAGCTTATATCCTCTATTTTATAATGATTAATCATTGTATCTCTTATTATTGCTTTGGTATTGAAGTTGAGTTGAGGTGAGTTTGTATTCCAGTCTTATCATTAAAGTTGTCTATGCTTTAAACTTCCTCCTTGCATGCTCGTACATTCAATGTACTGATGTCATTCGACCTGTATCTTTTTATGATATAGATACAGGTGCTCAGGGTCATCAACAGGCGCTTCATTGATACTACTTGCATTCCAGCTAGCTTTGGTGAGCCTCCTTGCTTTCCGGAGGGCCTCACACTTATTTCCTAATTTTGTTAAGTTGTCATGGGTTCTGTCCTGACATTTATCTTAGTAATAAAGGCTTCATAGACAGTTAGAGTTGAGGAGTCTCTCATTACTTTTCCTTTTGTTGAGATGTTTTAAAACTGTTTTATAGAGTATTACTATTTCTGAACTTAAGTATTTTTAGACAATTGCATTGAGAAATTGTTGAGCTTGAGCATCTATTATTCCATTTCTAATCTTGTTTTTGCTTGAGTAAAGTCTTCTCCTAAGTAGTCAGCCAGGCCAAGGATTTTCATGGAGACCAACGATGGTTCTTGAGTGCCGACCACATCCAGGGTGTAGGCGGAGGAGCAAATCATCTATATGTTTTAACTAATCTCAAGGATCAGGAGAACTCACCAGATGTTGTAATGTTTATGCCTTAATTGATCCAGATGTGAGTCTGTCTTTTGTGACCCCTTATGTATTCATAAGGTTTGATATTTTCCCCTAACAACTTCTTGAGCCCTTTAGTGTTTCCACAAACCTTTTGGTGGATCTATTCTAGCTAAAAGAGTTTATCGTGATTGCACCATCTCAGTTAATCACAAGAATGCCATAGCTGACTTAGTAGAGCTAGACATGGTGGACTTTGATGTTATTCTAGGTATGGACTAGCTTCATGCTTGTTACGCCTCAGTTGATTGTAGAACTCGAGTAGTCAAGCTTCAGTTTCCTAATAAGTCCATTTTAGAGTAGAGGAATGGTTCAGCAGTGCCTTAGGGTCATTTCATCTCATACCTTAAGGCCATAAAATTAGTTTCCAATTGGTGCATATATCAGTTAGTCCGAGTTAATTACTCTAGTGTTGAGACACCACTTATTCAGTCAGTTCCAGTTGTAAATGAGTTTCCAAAGGTATTTTTAAATGATCTTCCCGGAGTCCCTCTTAAGGGAGAAATAGACTTCGGCATAGACATTCTTCGTGATACTCAACCTATCTCTATTCTGCCATATAGAATGGATCCAGATGAGTTAAAAAAGCAGATGAGAGATCTTTTTGATAAAGGTTTCATCCAACCTAGTGTATCACCTTGGGAAGCCCCGATCTTATTCGTTAGGAAGAAAGATGGTTCCCTTAGAATGTGTATCGATTACCGCCAGTTGAACAAGGTCACCATAAAAAATAAGTGTCCCCTTCCAAGAATTGATGATCTTTTTGACCAACTTCAAGGTGCCACTTGCTTATCTAAGATATACCTCATATCTAGCTATCATCAGTTGAGCGTAAGAGAAAGTGACATCCCGAAAACATCATTTAGGACCCGTTATGGTCACTATGAGTTCCTTGTGATTTCTTTTGAACACAATGTTTAAGCCATATCTTGACATGTTTGTTATCATATATATTGATGACATACTGATTTATTTGAGGAATAAGGAGGATCTTTATGTCATCTTAGAATAGTCCTCTAGACTCTCAAAGCAGTGCATAACTGGCCCCAGCCCACATCTCCAACTGATATAAGGAGTTTCTTGGATTGGGTGGTTAATAAAGAAGGTTCATCGAGGGGTTTACTTTTATTTCATCCACATTAACTAAGATGACTCTAAAAAAGGCTAAGTTTCAATGGTCTGAAGCTTGTGAGAAAAACTTTTAGGAATTGAAAACTTGGTTGACTACTGCCTAGTGTTGACCCTACCAGAGGGTACAAAAGGCTTTATTGTTTATTATGATGCATACATAGTTGAACTTGGTTGTGTTTCAATGCAAAATGGTAAGTTTATAGTCTATGCCTCTAGACAACTTATGATTCACGAGATGAATTACCCGACTCATGATCTCGAGTTGGCAGCAGTAGTGCTTGCCCTCAAAATATGGCGTCACTATCTATATGGTGTTCATGTAGATGCATTCACCGACTATAAGAGTCTCTAGTATGTTTTCAGTCAGAAGGAGTTTAATCTCAGACAAAGGAGGTGGTTAGAGTTGCTCAAGGATTATGATATGAGTATCCTCTATCACCCGGGTATGGCTAATGTTGTTGTTGAAACTTTAAGCAGGTTGTCCATGGGGAGTACTGCTCATGTTGAGGATGGAGAGAAATTATTGGCTGAGGAATTTCATCGACTTTCTCGTTTGGGAGTCTGTCTGTTAGAGTCTAGTGAAAGTGAAGTTGTGGTGATGAATGGGTTGAATCATCACTAGTGTCTGAAGTGAAGCAGAAACAAGATAAAGACCATATTTTACTTGAACTAAAGGCAAATGTTCATAAGCAAAAGGTTATGGCTTTTGAGCAAGGGGAGATGGTGTATTGAGATACCAAGGTAGATTCTGTGTACCAAAGGTGGATGAGCTCCCAGCGAGGATCATGGTAGAAGCTCATAGTTCCAGATATTCAATCCATCCTGGTTCCACAAAGATGTAGCATGACTTGAGAGAAGTCTATTGGTGGAGTAGTATGAAGAGGTGCATTGCAGATTTCGTAGCCAAGTGCCCAAATTTCTAACAAGTCAAGGTAGAACACCAAAGGCCCGGTGGTTTGGCTTAGAACAGAGATCTTTCAATATGGAAGTGGGATATGATTAATATGGACTTTATTACTGGCTTGCCACGATCTTGCAGGCAGCATGATTCGATTTGAGCGATTCTTGATCAGATGACTAAATCAGCCCATTTCTTGCTGGTAAAGACTACAAATTCAACAAAGGATTATGCCAGGTTGTACATTTAAGAGATAGTTTGACTTCATGCAGTTCTTGTGTCTATCGTCTCAAATAGGGGTGCACAATTCACCGCTCAATTTTGAAAGTCTTTCCAGAAAGGTTTGGGTTCCAAGGTGAACCTTAGTACTATTTTTCATTGATAGACGGATGGACAAGCAGAGCGCACAATTCAGACCCTAGAGGACATGTTGAGGACATGCGTCATGGATTTCAAATGTAATTGGAATAACCACTTGCCTCTGATAGAGTACACTTACAATAATAGTTATCACTCTGGTATTCAAATGGCTCCTTATAAGGCACTTTATGGGCAAATGTGTAGATCTTCTATTGGTTGGTTTGAGGCTGGTGAAGCTAAGTTAATAGGGCCATACTTGGTTCATCAAGCCACAGAGAAAGTGAAGATTGTTCAAGAAAAGCTAAAAACAGTGCAAAGTTGTCAAAAATCCTATACCGATGTTAGAATGAGAGACTTAGAATTTGAGGTTGATGATTGGGTCTACTTGAAGGTTTCACCCATGAAGGGTTTTATGAGATTTGGTAAGAAGGGGAAACTCAGGCCCCGGTACATTGGTCCTTCTAGAATATCCAAGAGAGTTGGCAAAGTAGCTTATGAGTTGGAGTTATCGACAAAATTAGTAGCAACCCACCCGGTATTTCACATATTTGTGCTAAAGAAGTGTTTGGGCGATCCATCACTTATTGTACCTACCTATAATATTGGTATCAAGAACACTCTATCTTCTGACGAGATGCCTATTCAGATTCTTGATCATCAGGTTCGCAAGTTGAGGACCAAAGAAGTTGTATCAATCAAGGTCTTATGGAGGAATCAATTTGTTGAGGAAGTTTCTTGCGAGACCGAGGAAGATATGAAGAAGATATACCCTCACCTCTTTCCTTTCTAAGCAATTCCAGACCAAGGTACTAATCTTTGTAAAGTACTCTTTAAGTTAATATGTTGAGTTTATGTTAATTGCATGTTGTGTGCAAGAGTTGGGTTGTTATATGCTTCCCACCCATGTTCTACTTAGTTTGATCTCATTCGAGGAAGAATGTTCCCAAGAGGGATCTATTGTAACACCTCAGATTTTATAAAGAACTAAAGAGAAATTTGTGCAAGTCATTATCAGTTTTAGTTTTGGGTCAACTTCAAATGACCATAAATTTTAGCACGTAAAGAGTTAGGTGGCCTATGACCTACCAAATTAAATGTCTTTGAGTCCTCTTTCCAATTCCATGAAGCTTGCTTACTTTCGAGCTTGGAGTAAAGAGTTATGCCCATTTGAGTGAAGCTTCTCTATTAAAGGCATCTCATTCATTTTAAGAAAGGGTATTTTGGTCTTTTTCTTTTTCCACTAGGCCTAACATGTTTTGTTCACCAAAAATAAGGGTCTAATTAGATTTATACAACATTTCAAGTTCCTAAACACTTAGAGCATTAGAGCGAGGTTTCAAGAGGAAAAGGGGATAGAGTTTCAAGCGTTCTTTAAAAAACTGAGGATTTCACCAAGAACATTGTTCTTTCAAGTATGTAAGGCTTCTCATAGTGTTGGACTTGTTCGTCCTCACACCATACATCTAATTTACCCATGAAATTGTCGAATTCAAAGAGTTCTTGAGTAGTTCTTGATTTTTGTTCAATTCTTGAACAATGGTGGTTATTAATTCTTATGTGTTGTGAATCTTTAGTAAAATTTGTGTTTCCCAAAGGGATTGTGTTTAATTCCTCATGTATTCATGTTGGGTTTTAGGATTGAGAAGATTTTAGGAGAATTTCCTCATTCTAAACGAGTTAGGACCTTAAATTGAGTATAAAAATTCGTCAGAAATATGGGCAGGGGTGTGGGACGGTGCACTACCATAGCGCTTCATCTTCTGGTTAGTAGTTTGGGTCCTGGTGCGTCACGCCAGCAGTGCGAACCAAACTTTCTGCCAGAAGTTTGGTGCCTGGCGCCTCGCGCCGGTGGTCGCCTGGTCTTTTTCCTTTACAGAGGTGTTCCTTTGAGTCTGGATTACATTCTCTTTTTTGTACTAGCTTCTATAAACTCCATTCACCTTTGATAACTCCTACATGTTCAAATCACATGTCTTAATTTACATTCCTAATTAAAGTGAGTTTAAGAGGAAAGTTCATGAGGTCTCTGAGTCATTTTGAGGATTCTTTTGTAATCAACTATGGTTTTGAACTAAGTTTTGAGAAAGTAAATATGAGAAATGAGAAGAATTGGTTTCATGTTTAAGAAATGATATAAGGGAACTAAGTATTCCCAAAAGTAATATGTTTACATTTAAAAGAGAGAAACTTTAATTTCTAAATAAGTTTATGAGTTCAGAGATATTTCTGAGCATTACCTCTTTTATTAGGATCTTTTGAGTAATTACCTCAAATTGAGAAAGAGAATGTTTTAACATTGAGCATGAGTATATATTTATTAGGAGTAGTATTGAGCACTGATATAGGGATGAGTTCAGACAACTAACATTCCTCATAAGCTATGTAGTAAATGATCATACTTTTTAGACGACTCCTTGTTGATTTTAAGCATAGCTTAATGGATCTACTTAGTTGAGGTGATTAATACCCCGGCAAGGTATAGGACAGTTCTGGCAGCGTGGGTGAAACATTGTATCATCACATAGCTCATAGTAATGGTTGTCGATTAGAGAATCTCCCAAATAAGAGTAAATAGTATCTTATTGTATTTTATACACCATGGAGCTTATATTGCTCTGTTTTATAATGTTTAAACATCATATCTCTTATTATTGATTTTGTATTGCATTTGAGTTGAGGTGAGTTTTTCTTCAAGTCTTATCATTATAGTTGTTTATGCTTTCAGCTTTCCCCTTGCATGCTCTTACATTCAATGTAGTAACATCATTCGACTTGCATCTTTTTATCATGAAAATACAGGTGCTCAGTTTTATCAACAGGCGCTTTGTTGATACCACTTGCATTCCAGCTAGCTTTGGTGAGCCTCCTTGCTTTCCGAAGGACTTCACACTTATTTCCTAATTTTGTTAAGTTGTTGTGGGTTCTGTCCTGACATCTATCTTAGTATTAGAGGCTTCATAGATAGTTTGAGTTGAGGAGTCTCTTATTACTTTTCCTTTTGTTGAGATGTTTTGAAACGGTTTTACAGTGTATTACTATTTCTGAACTTAAGTATTTTTAGACAATTGCATTGAGAAATTCTTGAGCTTAAGTGTTTATAATTCTATTTCTAAGCTTGTTTTGCTTGCAGAAAGTCTTATGCTAAGTAGTTAGCCAGGCCAAGGGTTCACTGGGGGACTAGCGATGGTTCTCGAGTGTCGGCCACGTTCAGAGTGTAGGCTCGGGGCGTGACAAACTAGTCTTTTCCACTACATTAAACAAAACTTTGAGTCCTAGTCAAGAGGCATCTAATGCATCATGTACTGATCCACTTGTAACAACACCACATTCAAGCCTAATACTATAGTCAATCCATGGACTCTTACTAACCAATTCTCCTAAGAATTCCTCCTCTCGTCATATGTACCATGTTTGTCACGCAGTGCTATCAGGAACTAACTAACTACTCTCACCTAACTATTACTTATAGTAAAAATTCATTCATTCTTCCTCCACTTTTATAACCTTTGATGGAACAAGCACCCTACTACTACCAACATAAGAAACATCAACCGTCTCCTTCTATCATCACTCAACTACTATCATCCACATCCCTCTCTAACTAAAAAGGATCACTAAAAGAGCTTTAGGGAGAAAAATCATAAGCACGATTCATTAGAGAGTTATGATATAAGAATATGCTTGACATAACATTATTTTGCTAGCCATTAAAATCAAATCATGAATTTGCAAGACTGAGCATACTATGAGACATGAGTGCTTATATGAATAGGTTTATATCATAAGGCTGATATCCAAAACTTTATGGAGTAAGATTGAGATCAATGGGCTAAAGTCTTTACCCCTTATTCTGGAAACTGAGCATAGATAAGAATCTCTCTGAAGTGTATGAGCATAGGTCATAGACACAATTCTGATATTAGAAACATAAACAACAAGTTGTAATAACTGAACTTTGAGGATTACGCAAGATTATGAATGGATTAATATAACACTATAACTCTTTCTGAATACATCACTGTTTGATTCTTAATACTGGACTTGGTTTCTCATTTTATCATCTCCCCTTAGGTCTGAAGCTAATACTTTAAAGCTATGGATCTATTCCATCATTTCTGAACTAGTATATATTTGCTTTTCTTACTTAGAAAATTCTAATCTTATGGCTACTGAATTCTCCATGCACTAAGATTTCTTCTAAGTCTTCTTTCTCAGATGTTTCTCGTAACTTCTTTCGGCTTCTATAAAAGACTTTCTATAACTATTACCCGTATTGACTTATAAAGTTGCGTAATCTAACTCTTAAGGAAAAAATAATGCTTACATCATCATATTCCATATTGAAAGCTCAAATATACTATCTAGGCATAGGTGAAAAATCATACACTTAATTGTTACTCGTCTGAGTACATACGATCTTAGGTACACCTCTTAATGCTCTTGTTACTCTAATGACTTAACCACACTTTATTGCTCTCATCTAAAAGTCAGAATTTCATACTTGTACCACTCACATTCATTGGAACTAACATCTTAATTCCCCACCTACTCTATGTCAAATCTACCAAATGAGATCTCAAAACTAACATCATCACCCTCATGTTGCCATCTTTTTTAATCATGACAGTCATCTCAAATTTAAGCTTAGTGTCGTGTTCTAAACATAATTATCAATAAGAATTCACATATCTAGCTAACTTATGAATACTAGATAAAATTAAGAAACACTCGCCCACTAAGACCTCATGACAAGTAGTCAATCTTTATCTCTCAGTCTTCATACTTACAATTTACCGTCACATTCCATTTCACAACTTAAGTATTACTTACCCATTCACTACACATCATTGCCTAATTAGTTCTATAACCCTTTGAATACCATGAGACTCTCCCTTAAAAATCATAAGCCTAACTTAGATCTATCACCTTATAACTACTTTGCTCTTTTATTCAACACCTATACTTGGTCGTTACTAACAAATTGACACATCATCATAAATTCCTTTCTAGTTAAAGTATACTCTAACTCATCCTAACTTGTAACTACTTCCCTCTATCATGAACTCCATACAAAATTATTATTCCTTAGTCTACTCATGAAGGAAAACTCATCATCAATAACTTATTGGGTGCATGACTGCAACAACATAATTTGCCTCATCATTATCTCCATCTCATAGATTACTATACCTCTGCATGCTTTCCTCTAACTCTAGGCACTTTTACTACTACTGCTTACAAAATCGTAATTCATGCTATCATTTCAAGTGACACTACCCATGCTTTAAAACACACTTCCTCATAAGGATCTCAACTGAAACAAGGTTTAGAGAAGAGATTCTGGGAGTACATCTCACTTTTATATCGAACACATGATTCATATGAATAACAGTGCATTCTTTTGAATCTCAACACTTAAACTCACTCACGATCTTCTCTAAGCCCTTCTGTAGTCTCGTGACTTTACGAAGACTTTTGCTTAGAGTAACTCATTGATAAGGATCAAGCCTTTGCTTTTCAACCACCTTGAGTATGAGGGGTAGTCAAATGGATTTAAGAAATGCATGAGTTTGAAAAATTTCCTTATGACACAACTCTATTGCACGATTTAGAGTATGAAAGAAGAGAAACTTTTCTTAAATGTATGTAGTCCCTCATTAATAGAAGTGGGGCCCTCACAACCATAAATAAGATCCTACTGACACGACTTCATAGACACCTTAGGACACTTGAACTCTGTACTCTGATACCAAGTTTTGTCACGACATAAGCCTACACCTTAGACGTAGCCAGCACTTGAGAACTATTGCTGGCCCCCAAGCGAACCGTCATCTTGGCTTATTACAAACGGAAGACTAACTCATGCATACACAAACATCAAACTAAAAGAAATGCTAAATCAATAGTGTAACAAATATTAAAACTCTCTAAATATACTGAGTATTAAATATAAGTTTTAAAGAAAACCTGTGAAACTAAAAGACTCTCCAAAAATATCTATCTATGAAGCCTCTACTATAAAAAGATGAGTGTTGGGACAAAACTCATAACACCTCAAAAGAACTACTACTAACAACTCTTAAAACTGGAGTCCTTCGGAAGATAGGAGGTCTTACTCAAAAGATGACAAGTGGATGAAGTGATCTTAATAGACTCTTGTTGGGGATCCTAAGAACCTTTATCTACAATATTAAAAGATGTAGGTCGAATGACAGCAGTACATTGAATGTACGAGTATGCAATATAGCTGAGTAACAAAAATCTAAATGAAAGGAATGCAATAGATATAGTTATATACTCAACTGAATGTAAAGAAATAAAGAAGTTAAATCATTAAAACTTTACAAAAATACTTAGAGGGTGTTTGGATTGGCTTAAAAGTTGTTTAAACCTACTTTTAAGTCAGTTTTTGACTTCTGCAAGTGTTTGAAAAAAATAAAAAATAACTTAAAATAAGTCAAGTATGACTTAAAATAAATTAGGAATGTTTGGAAAGGTCAAAAATGACTTACAATAAGTCAAAAACCAAAAGTAGGTCCCCCCTACTTTTTAATTTTTGACTTAAAAGTCATTTTAGTTTGACTTTTTATTTTTGACTTAAAAACTACATTTGAAAGACAATTCAAATGGGATCTTACTCATCTCTGAACTCAACATATTAAGTGATATAATAAAAATACACTTTTAACTCTATTTAGGAGATTTTCTAACCGACAACCATTACTATGAGCTACGTGATGATGCAACGTCTCCCCCTTGCTGCCAGAACTATCATATACCGTGTCAGGTTATAGAACCTCTCAACTAAGGGGATCCACTAAGCAATAAGGATTCATCCAAAAAGTATGATCATGTACCCATATTGGTAAGACATGGTTTATAAGGATTTTGAGTTGTATGAACTCATCCCCATATCGGTGCTCAATATTACTCACAATAATATTTATTTATATATATATATATACACACACACACACACACTCATGCTCAAATGTATGAAACATACTCTTTCTCTAGTTTGATATAATTGCTCAAACTATCCTCTTAAAAGAGATAATTGCTCTGAAATATCTCTGAACTCATAAACTCGTTTAGAAATCAAAGTTTCTCTTTTCTCAAAATAATACTCTCTTTCTTCATATAAAATGAAACATTTGGGAAGTAGTTAGTTCCCTTATACTCTTTCTCAAACTCCTCATTACTTCCTCAAAAACTCAGTTTAAAACACAAATGTTGGTTTTAAAAGATTCTCAAAATAGGGTTCATGCTGAAATATAGAAATGAATGAATCAACTCAAGGATATCAATAACAATGTAGAAAACTCAAGAGCTCAGAACTCAACGATACTACTCATCTAAAAAACACTCAATTCATTGGGTTCATGCTGAAATGTAGACATAACGAATCAATTCAAGAATCTTAATGCATAACATATAGAAATTCAATAATTAGGAATAGAATTTCAAAAGAATTAGGAAGTTAAGAACTCAAAATCAACTCATCTCAAGAATACTCAACTCTAGGGATAGAATCCTAGATTACTCTTTTACTGATTTGAAAGTAGATATAGGGCGTGAAGACGAACTAGTCAAACACTATGATAGCTTTACATACCTAAAAGAAAAAGATTCTCGAAGAATCTTGAAGAAGAACTTGATAAGAAGCCTTGAAACCCTAGCTTGAAGGAGAACAATCGAGAAAACCTTTCTAGAGATTCTTGAATTAGTTTCTTGAAAACTCTAACCAAGAATTAAGATTTTCATTAGTGATTCATAATTGTATGGAGGAATTTGAGTTGGAAAGAATGAAACTCTTGGAGAAGGACTTACCCTGAATAAGAATCTTGAAAAAGATTAGAAGAATCTTGAATGGAAGTCCTATGCTTTGATTTTTTTTTCTTAGGGTTTTGGCTTAAGGTTTGAGAGAGAAGAGAATGAGGGATTAAGAGATGAAAATCTTTTCTTTTTGGGCCTTTAATTATTCAAGAAATTTGTTTAGGTTGTCTTAGAGGTAGAAGGATAAAAAGGACCCCTTTTAATATTTTTCCGTCGGCTAATTCATCACTACACTATATCAGGTTACTAAAATGGTCATAATTTTTCACTCGAAACTCAGATTGTTACGAAATTGATGGTGTTGGAAAGAAGATTCAAATACCTTTAATTTGATAGGTTATGGACCATGTAATTCCTTAAATTCGAAGAGATATGTTCGTTTAAAGTTGATCCAAGTAGAATCTTACATCAAAACTTTCAACTCAACTTTGTGATAGGAGATTCTAGTGACCTTAATTAATATCCAAAATCATTCCCACACTAAAGAATTTACCTTTACACATATGGGCAGTTTAAGAATCATCCGATACGACTTTACATGTAAATGAAGAATAGTTTGGGTCTTAACTTAGAAAATTTTGGGGTGTTACACAAAGTCTCCACCGCATTCACGGGAGGTCAATGCATTGACCTCAGCATTTGTGGGAGACCTGTCGCATTCACAGAGGTCTAGCTCATTAAAACCTGCATTTGTGAAGGACTCGTGGCAGTGTTTAAGTCCAAATTTTAGGGTTTCTTCCCCATTTTCCATTGTTGGAGCTTTGAGACTCGGTAGAGGAAATTTCAAGTAAGTTTTTCAAGATAAAAATGTTGGGTAATGTTTCTTAACTCTAAATCTTCGATTATCCATTATTATTATTTAGTTTATGAGTTTAAATCAGGATTTTGGGTTGATAAATTGGGGGTCTCCATGAACTTGAGTTTTTGAAGTAAAGGTGAGTTGATGAACTGATTTTGAGTCCTTTTTCAAAACGATTTTCCCTAATGAGTTCCTAAAGTCTTAAGTAATGTTTTTAAGTATTGAATTTTAGATTCAAACCTTATTTTCAAAATTGGGTTTGCGTTGATTGACCCACTTTTCAAGAGGATTGATGTGGGCATTGTTGTTTTCGGAAATTATTGTGAATACTTGCTTGTGCATAGATTGTGTGGCTTTGAAAGTGATTTGGAAGGTGAAGGCTCAACTATTGGAGTGATTGTTGATTGATTTAAGGCAAGTGACCTCCTAAACTTTGTATTCTAGTTGAATTTGTATGCTTCCTACGTTGGTTAAGTGTTTGGATAATAGGGATGAGGTGAAGGAATTAATTGTCCACTTAATATGTCTAAATGAATAAAAGGGGATTCAAATGAAAATGACCATGCGATGAACATGATGATGTAAATTGACTTATTATTCCCTTATTGATTGATTCATGAAATGTTTGAAAGTATGAATGTGGACTTTAAATGTTGAAATTGTGGTCTCTTCTATGTGGTGTGATATTTCTTGTGTGCATTGATCGTCGAACACCTATGGTGATTATGAGGTCAGGGTCTTTAGCGACAAATGTTATTAGGCTAATGTCATTTCCGGCGAGTGTCTATGATGTCGAGGTCATTTGCGGCGAATGCTATGATGTCGAGGTCTTTGTCAGCGAGTGTAATTATGCCGAGGTCATTTCTGGAAATAGTTATAAAGTTGATGGGAAATAATTCAGGCAAAAGGTTGACTATTGTGACTTTATGCATTTGATGCTTATGCATGACTTGGTTGCTGATTGTGATTGATATATTTTTTGTGTGTGATTGAACTACTTGAGTTATTTGATTTATTTGATTGTTGATTTGCGGAAATTAGACTGTGAATATTGGGCCTTGTGAGCCGCGTACTGCAGAACTGTTAGGTTGAGTTGAATTATATGCAGGTCGTAGTTTGTGGAGGTTCGGTTGGAGTGTGAAGGGTATTTGATTTCTAGCTAGATGCCTTGTTTATTAGGTTGCTTGCCGGGCACCGTGTTGCTGGTACTCACCCCTTGCTTCTACACTTGTGTAGGTTCCGAGCCCAAACCCGTGTGATATCTTTCTCCGTCTTCTGAGTTCGAGGCTTGTCAAGGATTTGAAGAGAGCTGCTCGTCAATCGGTGGGCCATCTTTTTCCTTTTCTTTACACTTTGTTCTATTTGAGAAACAAAGATTGAGACTTGTACTTATTTCTTATTCCGCACTTTATGTATTTAGTGGCTTGTACACTAGACAACTAGGTTTTGGGGTATTGTTTAGAATGAATAAATTTTCTGCCTTTGTCCTATTTCTTGCTTTACAATTCTGTATTTCTTTCATTTTCGTTAGGTTGAGGCTGACTTGTCTTAGTGGAAAAAGACAAGTGTCATCACGCCCATTTTTAGGTTGTAACAGAGAAGATGGTATTGGGTAAGACAACAAAATAAAGAGAAAAAAATTAAAATTTTGTTTTAAAAATGGGACCCATAAATTTCATTATCTCTAAGAAAATTCACATTTTAAATAAAAGCTAATATATCATAATAAAAATTTAAAATATTATTTATATGTTAGACAATAAAAAAATGACATGTGTATAATTTTATACTTCAGTTTTTCTTTTTCCCTTCACACACTTTTAGGAGAGTTCTTTCACTCTCTATGCCACGTGTCCATACCGCCATGATTGGCACCCACACAAACCCTCCGGTGGGCGAACCATTACAACAACTCAGACTAAACAACTTAACCAAAAATTATGCATTTAAAGATACGTAAGCAGATTTAAATGACTATAAAAATGGAGTCCCCATAAACTTCAAGGTTAAACAAACAACTAATCAAACTAATGCGGAAGGACAGCCCCTAGACCTGAAAGTCAATGTACCAAAACTCTAACAAGATTCATAAGTCTAAAGAAGAAAATCATCTAAAGAACTAGTCTAAGTCCGAATAGGATGGACTAAACAAAAAGAGAACTAAAGGCAGCCTGGAAGAACTGGCTCACCCTTGAATTCAAATCGGCGATCACTAATCTTCTAAGCGAGGTCTGTCAATAGCTGCCGGAAGATGCCCTGTACTCAACAAAAATAAGAGCAAGTGCAGTATCAATACACAACCACCGTGTACTAGTAGGATCACATGGCTATCCCACTAAGTGTAATATATATTAGCCAATACAAAAGTATAATCATATGCACTCATTGAACATATACAATATCATCAACATATACGAATAATGAACAACTTCACGATTCTCACATATCAAAGTTAAATCAATTTAGAGCAACATACCGTCTTCCAATATCAATCATCATCAGATATGAACGAACTCATCACAAGTAGATACACAACACAATTCAATGGTCCTCTCACGAAACCAAATTCAATGGTCCTCTTATGGAACCCAAACCCAAAAAATTAGCATACCTGTTCGTGATACCCGATCCAAGTTAGTGTGTCGGAATGTGGCTGCCAATCCCATGTTTATGCCAAAACGTGGCAACCGATCCCATGTTTATGCCAGAATATGGCAACCGATCCCATATTTATGCCAAAATGTGGCAATCGATCCATGTTAGTTATGCTCGGAATGTGGCAATCGATCCATTCAACACACCACAATCACAATCACAAGTATATCATCAAGATCATACATTTAAGTCATGATTTCATGACAATCATCATTCATCTATCTCATTTACAACAAATGTGATCAACATTGCAACATTCATACATATACACGTATCATAATGAATCAAGAACAGACATACATCACACAATCATAGAATCACAACCATCACCTACCTCGAATCCAAGCTTGAATCCCCTAAGGCACTTGAATCTTCCCTTTCCGGATTCTTCCCACTTGTTCGTGGTCTTTGGCCTCAAGAATGGTGAAAAATGAGTAGGAGTCGCTTGTGGTTAGTTCCTTAGCTCTAAAAATCGAAAAGTGCCAAATAAGGTCGTTTAGGGGTTTATTAACGACCTTAAGTCGCGTCGGGCCCACCACAGCGGCCACCACCCTGCCACAACGGCCCCACCAAAGCAGCAAAAGGCTGCGCCAAGGCGGCATTCTCGAACCAGTGAGCTATTTAAAGAATTCCAAAATCCCCATTTCACAACACACCTCTAACCCACGACGCTCAGTAAATACCCCTTAGGTAAGATAGATTCCATGAGTTCTACTTGCTCGAATTCAATTATGTAAAGTCGTATGGATTTCTTAAAGAGTTATCTAACTACTCATGTAATCAAAATCATAATTATTTTACCCGATTGTTACCAGATTTCCCTACACCTCAAGGAATACGATTTCGTCCAAATCTGGACAAGGTTGGGAAAATCCAAATACTACAAAAAAGTTTTCTAACCCCAATTCTTTCTCCATTGCCTTTTCCATAACGACGAAACTCAGGTCGTTACAATAGATACCAATTTACCCATCACTCATCCCTGAGAGATCAACTAGGAAAGACTGATTAAAGTAAGGGTAGAGTAATCTCTGAATCGTTGAATTACTGGGGCTACTTGTATCGTATGCCCTTCTTCCCGAATCGCATTAACCCCTAAGGGTTTCACATCTCCAACCTCAAACCAACCAATTGAGTACGTACACATCCTCCCTTACAATGCCTCAATGAAGTCATCTCAACACTCAAGTGATAAATTGTATGTAAACTTAACTAATCAACAAAACGATTCCCAACAACTACCAAAGTTGATCGTACATTGAAAACTACTTAAGCAATCTAAATAGGGATCCTCCAAAAAAAAAAAGAGGCTCACCACAAGTCTCTGAATGCTCAACTGGATCAACGAATCGCTAGATGTTGATCCTGGTTATCTGTATCGGCATCATAAAAGATGTAGGCCAACTAGCATCAGTACATTGAATGTACAAGCATGCGAGGGAAATACTAAATAAGGCATAAGCTTGAAAGGAGTTGATAGAACATACCTGGGCTCAACTCAACTCAACTCATTTCAATATAAAGCAATAATATTAATGCAATATAAAGAAAAGCTTTTAAAACATGGATAACAATTCTCTATATTTAGAAATACAATAGTAACTCTGTATGTATGCAAAGATACAATATAAACTTTGGAATTTATATAAAAATACAAGTAATTTTGTGTATATAAGAACACAAAATACTTATGTGGGAGTTTCTCTAACCGACATCCATCACTTAAGAGCTATTGTGATGATACAACATTTTACCTCACGCTGCCAGGGCCGTCCTATACCTTGCTGAGGGTATAAAACCTGACTATTAAGTAAATCCACTAGTCTATGCTAAAAAGCACTAAGGTATCATCTAAAAAATATGACCCTTTTTTACCCATGATGGCTACATGGTTTATGGGAGCTGGGAGTTGTCTGAACTCTCCCCCATATCGGTGCTCAATACTACTCCCAAAATATACTACTACTCTTATGTTTAAAAACATACTTCTTTTTGTGGTTTGAGATAATTTCTCAAAACTTAGCCCAAAGGCTATCTTGGAAATCAAAGTTTCCCCTCTTGCTTAATTGTGAAAGCATTTACTCTTTTCTGAAAATTAGCTCAAAGGCTATTTGGAAATCTCAGTTTCCTTTCTTATTTAAATGTGAAAACATTTTAAACTCTTTGGGAATACATAGTCCCCATATACTCTTTGAAGAAATGAACTTCAATCTTTACTCTTTACTCAACTCAAAACTCAAGTCTTAAAACAAGGTTGAAACGTTTGCAAAAGACTTTTGGAAGACTCTAAGAACTTTTCTTGACTGGACTCTTAACTTTCCTTGAATTGAATTATGGATTCAAAGATTGTGATTTGTGATAGGAAGGATCTCTTGATGTTTCGGACTATTTTTATTTAGTTAAACATGAGAAACGATCAAAAAATCACTGGCCAAATAAGCAGAAGCAAAGAAGTCGCTTTAGTTAAGATTTTGTGGAGGAGTCAGTCTATAGAGGGAGCAACTTGGGAAGCAGAAGCAGCCATGAAGGCCAAGTATCCTCATCTCTTTCCTTCCGATTTCATTCCAGCTTGAGGTGATAGTTCCTCTCCAGTCTTTAAGTTACACTTGCGTAAATTCAGTCTTAGTATCATGTTTCTTCACTTATACTTACATTCAGGGGTATTTGCATGTTCATGGAACTTAGCTCAGTCAGATTTCAGTTTCCAGTACTTAGTTGTAGGGTTTGCAGCTCTTTCCCTCCATATTCAACCAGTTTAGTGTTTATTCAAGGACGAATGTTCCCAAAGGGGAGACAATGTAACACCCCAGATTCTAAAAGAGAGAAAATGTAGATTTCAGAAGTTGCAAGTTCCACCAACGGTGCCACCTATGGACCGCAGGATGACCCACGGACCATAGGTGGGGTCCGCGGTTGGCCACCTGCAACCGTCCCTAGAAACCCAGAAAAATATCTTCTAAGGCTAGACCAACGGCCGGACATATGGACTGTAGGTCAGACCACGGGTCGTGGTCATGGTTCATGGATCAAGACCGTCAAAACCCCTCTCTAAAGTCAGTCAACAACTGACCAGGACGGCCTGTAGGTCAGTCGATGGTTCATTGGTCAGGTCCGTCAGTTGGCCCCAACAGTTTTTAAGTCAAGGGTCGTTTGGTCTTTTCCCAATGCGTTGGGCACCTAAACTGCGTCATTTCACCCCTAAACTACGTTATTTTGGTCAGTTTTAGCCTAGTAACTTAATCATACTTTACCCAAATCAATTCATTCACCAAAATTTAGCAAACCTAGAGCGAAAGGGGAGAAAACGTCGACCAAACCCTCTCCAAAAATGCAACAAGGTTTCCTCTAGTTTCAGCCCCATAATCGAAAGATTTCTCTGTGAAATTTGTCACCAGGTATGTGGAATTTCACTAGTGGGTTCCTTTCACCCATTAGGTCCCTAGAATTTAGTCAGATTCTTGATTCTCTATATCATGTTTAGACCTAGGGTTTCTAGAACTTCAGATTATTGCTGTGATTTAGCTGTTAGATTAATCTTAATCATAATATTACATTTTTGTAACTATATTGCTCAATTCTTGCATGAAATTTAGAACCCTAGTTGTGTAGATTCGTTTAGTTCATGAATTACACTTTATAGGTCAGTTTATTCAGATATACATGCCCTAGTTCAAAATGTTTCATTATCAGTATATTAATGTTACATTTTCAGTTAGCAAGTTAGTATTTTGAGCTATTCAGTATTACAAAAATGCAGTCATATTGTATTTTATACATTCTAGTTGGGAGTAGGGTTAATACCGAGTGGACTAGGGTCAATAACCCTCATAGTCCCAGAACTACGTGCCCCTGTAGGTTAAGTCCCCTTTGTGGGCAACATTTTAGTGATCATGCTAGTCATGCCTTTATACCCCTAGCAAGGTATATTGGGTCCTCTTGATAGGGCGTATACATCGGACTTCACGGATAGCTCTCATAGTTTTATGTCGGTGAATATTAGCTCCCACAGTTAGACTCTATTATATTTGACCAGGTTACCACTTAAAATTCAGTATTCAGTTTCAGTATGTTATGAACTTGGTCATTGCATTTAGTTTAGTTCATATTCAGCATGTTTAGTATACTCTTTATGTTCACCTTATATCGATGATCAGTATGATTTATTTAAGTTATGTATATGTTGTTTAGCTTTATTCTATCCTGCATGCTCAGTACCTTTCAAGTATTGACGCATACTCTATGTTGCATCTTCTCATGATGTAGCTTCAGGTCCTCATCATTCAGATCACGCATAGATCGGTTCACGATCTCCAGTTCAGCAGTATCAGTGGTGAGTCCTCATTCTTCGAGGACGATTGACATGTTTTCTATTAAGTCTTTCATTTTTTGTTTCAGTTTTGCTAGAGTTAGCTGGGGGCATGTCCCAACATCTCTGGTCAGTTAGAGACTTATTTCAGACATAGTTAGAATCAGTTCTAGTCTTTTGAGTTATAATGTAGCATTGTAAACTCTTATTCAGTGTGTTATTCGGATCAGTATTGGGTACTCCCTAGTTCAGTTTATATCATGCTTTAAGCTTCCACACAGTATTTCTCATTTCAGTAAATCTTTATGTATGCTTATGATATTCCAGTTTAGGATTAGTTTGGGGTCACTCGTGATCCTAAGTCCTGTGTTACGTCAAGGGGTTATCCTCGAGGCGTGACATCCAAACTCAAGCTACCATGCATGGTCTTGTCTTACCAAGTCAAGCTATTCATGAAGGGATATCATATCACTACTTCAAGTTATCATAGTTCATACATGCTTTGATTCATTTTAGGTAAGCAAGCCTTTTAACCTAGATTCATCCTATGTGAGAAAATCTTTCACTGTTCATGTCTGCATGTACATTTTAGATTCTATTAGGTGAGAAAGCTTTTCAACCTTAGAATCTTAATTATGTGAGAATACCTTTGACATCATGTTCATTAAGTGTTCATGAGAATGTCCTTTCAATCAACACAACAACATTATAATCATTGACACTTTACTCTCAAAGTGTCCTTAAAGCATTTACATAGAGTTCATAACAACATGCATACATTCATAATATAGACCATATGGGTAAAATCCTTCCACAACAATCGTATCTACAATTCATCATTCATCATAGAAGCTTTACTCTCAAAGCCCTAATCATCATACTTCATCACATTAGCTTTACTCTCAAGCCCTACTAACTAACTTTCATAATACAAGCCTTACTTTCAAGACAATTCTAATCATCATAGCCTACAGGTCATAACTCCTCATATATACTTGCTTTCATTCAATTCAAATATATGTGCTTCAATCTTAAGCAATCTAGTCATACTTTATCATATTGCCCCCAATCTCTATCTCTACTAATCATGGTTCATCTTGAATACATTAACCTTAATCAATTCATGTCTATATGGTTAATTCTCAAGAGGTCTACAATACATTTCATCAATTCTAGAAGGCTACACCTAAATTCTCAATTTCCCCTTTCATGGCATAAAACCCGATTATATCAAATTCACCTTAGAATCATAGGTTAAGCATGGGTACATGTATAATCATACTAAAACATGTAATTCCATCATAAACAATCATAATCCACTCTATCGGATAATAACCCACAACATTAGAAGAAACCCTAGTTTGACTTGGGGAATTCTTCTTCTAATTTGGAGAAAACATGGGGGCTTCATGGATGAAAGGAATCCATGAATGAATAATCCATAATACCTTGATTACCATGCCCACAAATCTTGGAAGATTGGAGACTTGGCTTGACTTGGCTTGACCTAGCTTGATTCCACTTCTTCTTCTTCAACTTCCTAGAGAGAGAATATTTGGGAGAGGAGCTAAAGATTTCTTTTGGGGTCTTGAAATAATGACTTGGAAGACTTAGTTTAGGGGTATAAATTATGTATGTAGGTGGTCTAGATTAGGGTAAAACGACACCACTTAATTCTAATTAAATTCAGACAGTTCCACTTAAGTCTTCAACTAACCCCACACTACTCCATTCACGAGACCTCGACAAGGGGCATAGGTTGACCTACGACCTATACTGGTTGGGTGTGGTTTGGGGTTCAGAGACACTGGAAATTTTGATTGAACCACGACTCCTATCCATGAGGTGTGGGTCCTACTGTAGGTCACTGCCTTGTGCAGTTTCTCTAGGGTGATCATCCACGAGGCTTCCCACGGATCATGGGTCCAACCACGGGGAGTGGATGGCCCTCGTGGGTGACACCTTGAAGTCTAAAAAGTGCTAAGCCTCCCTCATTCACATATGTGGTGTTACAATATCTCCCCCTTGGGGACATTCATCCTCGAATGGAATTCGAGGCACTTCTTAAAGGCAACAACTTAAGACTGGCAACCCATCATGCATACAACACATCTAAATGCACACAACCAAACAAGAATCATCAACTCTAAGCTAAACATGTTCAATTCATCATATGGAAGGTAAGAACTACATCTAACAACCCAAAATGAATGAATTTCAACATTTACTCATATTTAAAGAGGAACTTACCATCTCCAAGCTAAAAGCATGCTCAACATAATCTGATGGAGCCTATATGGAATCTATGCTCATAATATACATCCAAGGAGGAATCTCTCAACTCCAAGCTAAGGCATATTTCATAGCTCATCTCCTGAAGTCTATAGGCAACTCAAACTCAATGCAGAACAACATGAGGAGCATCAATCATAAAAACTCATTTTCTTTCTAAACATAAGTTTTTCATGGACATGCACCATATAAGAAAATCATGGAAACATCTAAACCACACATGACTTCATACAAAGAGCAAATCAAAAGGAACTCATTACTCCCCACCCTTCTAAGGGATCTATGAATGTCAGATCTCCAACAAACTTCTTTAATCCTAGAGACATGGAAACCAGTTGCATCTATGCAAACTCTTTAGGCAACTCTAGCTCATAAGCGCCCCTACCAACACATCTCAATATCTCATATGGGCCTATAAAATGGGGACTAAACTTGCCAAACTCATTACACCTTTTAAGTTGAGAATTTCAAGCAAACCCAAATCATAAGCATTTCTAAGCACATCATCTCCCCCCTTGGGAGTAAGCCTATAAGGACTTTCTAAGCACCGTTTCTCTTAATTATAAGGTCGGATCAAGTTGTCACTAAGCTTTCACATCCATCTCACAAGAGGATTCTAAATAATGGTGAATTACGCTGCTACCCTTTTTGAGGAGTCTACTCATTCAACACATCTAGGCATTACTTAAACACCCTATTCATCAAATCTATCAACATACTCCAAACTCATAATGACTAAGTCGGGTTCTACAATAAATACACATAGCAATAGTGCAGCCCATTCATAATAAGGACAACAACAAAGCCTAGCATATCAAGTCTATTAAGTGATAAAAGACAAAGCTACACTGGAATCTAATAAAGCATAAAACACATACTAGTAGTCACATCCGGAGGACACTCTTGTTCACCTCTAGCTTGGAGAGCATAGAACATATTTTTCTATGGAGCATTCCCATCCGAACCACTAGGAGCAACTTGCTTACCCTCTCTTCTCATAGCCTTTGCTTTTGGACAATCTCTCATCTTGTGGCTATTTTCACCACAACTAAAGCAACCCTCTCTACCGGCCAAACACCTATCCTCGTGTCTCTTTCCACATATAGCACAAGTAGGCCACAGGGACTCACTACTAATTCCTTGAGTTCTAGGGTTAAACACCCTATCTTCACTATACTTAGGAGCATTCGAGAAACCTTGCCTAAAAGACCTGTGTCGATTCCTAGGATGACCATGTCTATCGGACCTTACATAGGAGGAGTTATCATCCTCTATTCTATGCTTCTTTTTCTCCATAGATCCCCTTTTTTGTTTCTCCTCTTCAATTTGATGGCAATAAGTCATAAGGTGAGCAATATCCATGTCATTAATGAGCACAGCCTTACAGCATTCTTTCACCACTATATCGGACACATTCGACATAAACTTACTCATTCTTGTCCTATGGTCAGACACTAGAGATGGAGCATACTTGGACAATTGGGTGAACTTAAGAGTATACTTTTTCACACTCATACTTCCTTGACGAAGGTTAAGGAACTTATGCACCTTGGCTTGCCTCATCTCAAGGGGAAAGAATCTATCTAGAAACACCAATTTAAACACTTCCCACTCTATGGGACCCGCTCCTACCAGCCTAGCCTCCTTCCATTGATTAAATCAAACTTGAGCAACTCTCTTGAGTTGGTAAGTGGCCAGTTTAGCCCTCTCTCTACTAGAGTCACTCGCGTAATATCAAGTACCTTATAGACCTCATCTATAAACTCTTGAGGGTCTTCCTCAACTTTGGAGCCATAAAACTCCAAAGGGTTCATCCTCATAAAATCCCTCACTCTTGAAGTGGCCATACCCACAATTGGGTTCACGGGGGCTACCACATCCTTATTGACTTGTGCCGTCATGGCTTGAGCCAACATTTGAAAAACCGGCCTAATATCTGTATTTGTTACATTCTGATCTAAAGGATCAATCGAAGCTTGAGGAGGAACTTCTTGATCCATATTGACTTTCTCATTCCTTCTAGCATTAGCCCTTTTAGTAGTCATATCTTGCAAACCATCGAGCACGGATTAGGAGAAAGACCTAATAGAGTCAAACTCTATGGCACGACTTAGAGTAATGAAGAAGTGAAGTTTCCTAAGCATCTAGTAACCTCACATTCATAAATGTGGCGTGCTTCACACTTATGAACAAGACACTACTTGATGTGGTTTTGAGACATCCTAGAATCATTCTAAACTATGTGCTCTGATTACCAAGTTTGTCACAACCAAGGGGTACCCCCTAGATGTAACAAGGAGCACAAGACCCCGAGAGGCCTCATACAATCCCCTTAGCATATCATAACATAAGATAATAGAAATAAGCGGAAATTTAAAATATTTTCATAAACATTAAAGTTTCATAAAACGAAGCGAAAGTCTTCACACTTGTCTTAAACCATCTAAAACATGAATAGTCTTGGGACACATCCCACACAATAGTTCTAACCATAAAATGAAAGATAAAAGGATAAGGTGGTAAAGCCCTCGAATGCTATGAGGACTCACCAAAACTTCTCTTCTTGCTCTACTATGAACCTAGCCACGAGGATGGATAGTATAAATCATCAACATAAGCATAATGTAGGCATTAGTCAACATAAGACATATACCATAATCGTAAGAGACAATAACACAAGTCATAAGCATAAGAGATAACAACATAGTCATAGGCATAATCAATGCATCTAGATCAACATAATGTAAGAGAAACACTTTATAAGTAACCTCAAGGAATGCTTGTGCAATGCATGAATAAGACCCCATAAATCTCACCCATGCTAAGTAAACCACTTTAGGCCCTTATTCATATTCATTATATTTTGACCTCATCCTTAGCTTATTTATCATAGGCAAGGAATCATTCACCTTTAGTCAAACATATCAAGGAAGGCAACTATAGCAACAATCCAAGCTAAGTATACATCATACAAGTGAATCTCATACTAAACATACTTACAATACTTCCTTGAAGTAACCTTGTTTCATCATAGACATGCTACTCTGATTAGGGATTAGTCCCTCTTTAGCTATTCTTGTTATTCATGGAAGAGTACCTCTTTACTAGTCCAAGACAAGTCATTACTCATGAATGATTACGATTTACGAATTCAAGGCTACCAAGGAAAACACCACATTATGCTAGACCAAGCTACCATGGAAAGCACCTTACTTATGCAAGTCCAAGCTACTCAAGGAAGGGTACTATTGCCCAATCCAAGCTACTAATTATATGGTGTGGCCTCACCAGTTCATGCTACCATGCAAAGCACTCTATTGTGCTTAGTTCAAGCTAACCATTGGAAGGGTACTGTTGCTCAATTCGAGGCTATCTATGAGACCTCCTAACTCAAGCTACCATGCATGGTCTTGTCTTACAAAGCTATTCATGAAGGGATATCATATCACTTCTTCAAGCTATCATAGTTCATACATGTGTTGATTCATTTTAGGTGAGAAAGACTTTCAACCTAGAATCATCCTATGTGAGAAAACCTTTCACTGTTCATGTCTACATGTACATTTTAGATTCTATTAGGTGAGAAAGCCTTTCAACCTTAGAATCTTCATTATGTGAGAATACCTTTCACATCATGTTCATTAAGTGTTCATGAGAATGTCCTTTCAATCAACACAACAACATTATAATCATTGACACTTTACTCTCAAAGTGTCCATAAAGCATTTACATAGAGTTCATAACAACATGCATACATTCATAATATAGACCATGTGGGTAAAGTCCTTCCACAACAATCATATCTACAATTCATCATTCATCATAGAAGCTTTACTCTCAAAGCCCTAATCATCATACTTCATCACATTAGCTTTACTCTCAAGCCCTACTAACTAACTTTCATAATACAAGCCTTAATTTCAAGACAATTCTAATCATCACAGCCTACAAGTCATAACTCCTCATATATACTTGATGTCATTGAATTCATATCTATGTGCTTCAATCTTAAGCAATCTAGTCATACTTCATCATATTGCCCCCAATATCTATCTCTACTAATCATGGTTCATCTTGCATACATTAACCTTAATCAATTTATGTCTATATGGTTAATTCTCAAGTGGTATACAATACATTTCGTCAATTATAGAAGACTACATCTGAATTCTCAATTTCCCCTTTCATGGCATAAAACCCAACTATATCAAATTCACCTTAGAATCATAGGTTAAGAATGGGTACCTGTATAATCATACTAAAAATATGAAATTCCATCATAAACAATCATAAACAACCATAATCCACTCTATTGGATCATAACCCATAACATTAGAAGAAACCCTAGTTTGACTTGGGGAATTCTTCTTCTAAATTGGGGAAAACATAGGGGCTTCATCGATGAAAGGAATCCGTGAATGAATAAGTCATCATACATTGATTAAAAAGCTCACAAAGCATGGAATATTGGAGACTTGGCTTGACATAGCTTGATTCCTCTTCTTCTTCTTCAACCTTCTAGAGAGATAATATTTGGGAGAGGAGCTTAGGATTTCTTTTGGGGTCTTGAAATAATGACTTGGAAGACTTAGTTTAGGGGTCTAAAGTCTTTATATAAGTGGTCTTGATTAGGGTAAAACTACACCACTTAATCATAATTAAATTTGGAAAGTTCCACTTAAGTCCTCAACTAACCCCACACTGCCCCCTCCACGAGACCCCGACCACGGGGCATAGGTTGACCTACGGCCCATACTAGTTGGGCTTGGTTTAGGGTTCAGAGACACTGGAAATTTCACTTTAACCACGACTCATATCTACGAGGCGTGGACCCACCCACGGGGCATGGGTCCTACCGTAGGTCACTACCTTGGGCAGTTTCTCTAGGGTGCTCATCCACGAGGTTTCCCACAGAACGTGGGTCCAACCATGGGGCGTGAATGGCCCTTGTGGTGACACCTTGAAGTCAAAAAAGTGCTAAGCCTCCCTCATTTGCATACGGGATGTTACAGGTATTTCATTCACTTGAAAAATGTTAAGATGGGCAAAAAAACACCTATATAGTTAAAGTACTAAATTAAGTTTAGATATCGAGTTCAAAGGTGATTTGGTGTATTTACTTTGAAATAAAATATATAACTTTTTTATCATAAAATTTTTCATGATTTTGTTGATCAAAACTTGTACTTAAAAGTTAAAATTTGAAAGAAGATTTGTCTTATTTTCAAGTTGTTCTAATTAGCATGAATAATTTTTATAGAATTTTTTATATATGTCGACAATATAATTCTTTTTATAGTGTCCCGTGTGTTACTATATCTCTTATAAAAAAAATTATTAAAGCTATTATACATTTAATTTTTTGAAAAAGTTAAAACCATCTTTAATGAGAAACTTGATTTTGAATCAATTAATAGGGAAAAAATGTTAAACTCGATATGTCAATTATTATTTTCTTAATACATGTGTCAAGTGAATAGGGACACATGTAGTTTTCTTATTATCTTCTTTCTTTTTAATTTTTTTCTATTTGTTTTATTTTATTTATTAAAAGACCTATGGAGGCCAGATTTTACTAAAGCAAAAGGAATTCCAATTAACATCAAAGATTAACGATCTTTGCTTTTGCTTGTATTATCTCTGTGAGATGTTGATTTTAAAAACCACTAAAAATTTCATATTTAGCTAAGATTTAGATTGAATCTATCTTGGACATCTCAAAGTTCTTACCAAACGTTGACGAATCAAGTACCAAAAGAAAGATGCTTCGATCTTAGAGTCCGTTTGGATTGGCTTTAAAAAAAAGAGAGTAGGTTTTAAGAGCCCGTTTGTATTAACTTAAAAAGGTAAGTTTTAAGTTAAAAATAAAAAATCAAAATTAAATGATTTTTAAGTCAATAAAAAGTATAGGGAGACCTACTTTTGGTTTTTAAATTATTTTAAGTCATTTTCAACTTATTTTAAATTATTTTTAACCTAGTCAAACACTTTCTAACTTATTTTAAGTTATTTTTGTACTCCCTTCATCCAACAATAGTTGTACACTATATTAAAAATAGTTGTCCAACAATACTTGTCCAATTTATAAAATCAAGAGATATTTTACCTTTTGTGTCTATTTTTACCCTTGCTATTAAATACTATTTATCATCTAACACATTTCTCAAAGTATTAAATTTAATAAAGTCAATGGATAAAATAATAATATTACCCCTATTATTTATTATTTCTTAAGGGGTGTGCCAAGTCAATAGTTAACAACTATTGTTGGACAAAAGGGGTATTTGTCAAACACTTCTAGAAGTAAAAAACTGACTTAAAAATAGATTTGACCAACTTTTAAGTCAATCCAAACACCTTCCAAGGAAGTTGATATGGTTGTATAGAACAATAAGCCAATAACTATAGATAATACCTCGAAGTAACTTAAAAATTGTGAGAAAATTAATTCAATTAGTATGTACTGATTTGTTTGGTGAAACTTGTAGTAATATGGAATGTGATGAGTACTAAACCCTTTTGTAAATGCTTTTGATTGTGTTCTTCAATCTGGTTCTCTTATCTTTTGTGTGCTGAATTAAAGATGAGGAAGATTAAGTTTATATGCATTTAGAATTTGTGTGGCTTCTATAGGTTAAACCTATTGCCTTCTCAAAGTGCATGTTTGATCATGTGAACCTCTATATTGATGTTCCATGGAATCTTACATTCCCCATGCATCCAAGATTTTCTTCATGCTAAGAGAGAGTGTTTCATAAATGCTTGTAATATGAGGGATAGTCTTAGAAGATGCATAATTTAGATTTCCTTTGTCATCTCGAACTTTGTCTAGGGTTACCGGCCCCTTGATGCTCTATCTGTGTTGCACTTATACCATCTTGGAAAGGAATATCATCTATTTTATATACAAGTTTACAAGCAATGTTTGGCGTGTACTCATCAAAATAGTGAACCATGTGACTTCCAACTAATTTTGGGGATGTTCTTTAGACAAGGGTATCTTATTGTAGCTACTAACTAGAGATTGTAATTAATCTCATGAATTAGCTTGTCTTTAGATATTGTGTCCCCATATACTATAAAATTCCCCCTCTTCCATAATTCCCACATTATGCATGGTAGCTAAATATTCCTGGTAAAGTTGCTTGAGCTTAGATCCAAAAGTTCAACTTGCATCATCATCTTCGTTATTTGTTCATCTCTTTCTCCTCATCTCATTGGTCGTACCTACAACTTCTACACCCAAAGAAATCTTGGTTTCCCTTGTATGACATACCCTATTTATCTTTGTCATGCGCTCAAAGAAAACACTTGCAAAAGTTAACATAATTTAGGTCCATGAGAGAACCTCCCGCTAAATTGTTTGCTACAGACTAATTGACTGCGCTAAGAACAATAGAAATTTTATAGAAAGACTCCATCTGATAACCCATGATTGAGACACAAGACCACTTTTTAAAAAATCTTAGCCACACTTCATGGATTGGTTTGTCCGGTAGTTGGCGAAAGTTATTATATCATCCCTCAACTGAAGAATGCGTGAGGATGGAAAGAACCATTCAAGGATATTAGTTTAGGACACAATTGAATATAAGATTATAGGTCCCTACAGTCTATTTAGGTGTGCAATATACACATGCCTAGGATCTTTCATGGGCGTCAGGTAAAAGGGCTTCATTAATTAGTTCTCATGTATATTGTTATATATATGTCTTTGTTCATGATCAATATGAATTTAGTGTAATGTGATTGCTCGCATTCTAGATAGCTTTCGAGGTAGGCCAGCTTGAGAAGGTAGATGAGGATAAGTTGACCCTTCTAAATTGTGAATCGTGTATGATAATTTGGGACATTCTTGCTTTGCCTGTTTTGTCGACACATTTGTAGAAGTTGGTAGTCAAAGTTTGGTAGAGTTTTGGTAGAGTTTGGCCGCCAAATTTTTTGAAATCTGGCTACCACATTTATGTCACTAATGATGTAATCAAGAGGTTTCAAAAACTCTATAAATAGAGTAGTAATTGAAAACTTGAAGATACACCAAAATAGAGAAGCAATATAGAGTAGAGAGAGTAATCCACAAGCTATTTATTATTTTGTGAGAAAATAGTCTAGAAGTACTATTGTTGTGAGTTGTAAGAAATAAAAGAGTGTTGAGTAGTAGTCTTTTTACACTACAAAGTTTTTCATCAATATTATTATATTACTTATTTGGATATCATATTTACCCCATTTTAATATTTGGTGTCGTTGTTACTATCTTCCTATTGCTATTTAGTTTGGACATTATGCTGAGTATGATTATCATTTTGTCAAACAATGTGGTATCAAAGCCATAGCAAATAATAGTCCGTTGTCCTTTCAGTACCTCCGTCTCACAAGAGAAAATTATGAAAAATGGTGTCTACGAATGAAAGACGTTCTTGGCTCTCAAGATGTTTGGGACACTGTAGACAAGAGTATACAAAGCCCGTTAATGAGGAAACTTTGCCCTCAAATGAAAAGGATGGCTTGTTAAAGACAAGAAAGAAAGATCATTAGGCCATCACTCTTATCCATCAATGTTTTGATGATGGCATGTTTGAGAAGGTGGCTAATGCAACTACCTCAAAAGAAGCTTGAGAGATTTTACAAAATTCTCTCTAAGAAGTTGATAAAGTAAAGAAAATAAAACTTCAAACGCTAAGGGCTGACTTTGAAGTTTTAAAAATGAAAGAATCCAAATTCATTTCGGATTTCTGTTCAAGATTGATGGCTGTTGTAAATCTACTATGAAGATACGGGGAGGAAGAAGATGATGTGCGTGTGGTAGAAAAGATCCTTCATTATTTAAAGCCTAAATTTGATTATGTGGTGTGTTCTATTGAGAAGTCTAAAGATTTAGACTCTATGATGGTAGAGCAATTGGAAGGTTCTTTACTAGCCCACAGAGAGAAAGTGAAAAGGAGAAAAGAAGAGCCACTAGAGCAACTACTTAAAACTCAGGCACCCTTCAAAGTATTTGAAGGTGAGAAAAGTTACAAAGAAAATGGACAATGGAGAGGCCGTGGAGGCCGTGGAAGAGGAAGAAGTTATACCAATAAATTCAACAATGAAGATAAGAGTCACCAATCATTCAGAGGTAATGGTCGTTGTCAACGAAGAGGTAGAGGACGTGGAGCCTATCAAGGTACAAATGAAATGAGGTATGAAAAATCTAAAATAGAGTGTTATAACTGTCATAAAATTTGACATTACTCTTGGAAATGTCATAGTAATGTTGAAGAAACATTTAATCTTGTTGAGAACAACAAAGACGAAGATGAGTCAGCATTGTTATTAGCACTCAAAGAAGAAAATATAGATGATTGCAGTTCATGGTATCTTGACAATGGAGCAAGCAATCATATGTATGGACACAAAGACAAGTTTGTGGATATAAAGAAAACATTGAAAGGTAATGTATCTTTTGGAGAAACCTCAAAGATCCAAATTGAAGGGATAGGTACGATTCTGATATCCTGTAAAGATGGTGGTCATAAATTGATTAACAATGTTTATTATGTGCCAAAATTGAAAAGTAATATTTTGAGTTTGGGTCAACTTCTTGAAAATAAATATGATATTCATATGAAAAATATGCATCTTTGGCTTAGAGATTCAAGTAACAACTTAATTGCTAAAGTGCATATGGCAAAGAATAGGTTATTCCCTTTGAATATTAAAACCATCGATGCAAAGTGTTTGAAGATTAATGTGCAAGATGACTCATGGTGTTGACATATGAGATTTGGGCACTTGATCTTTGAAGTGCTCAAATCAATGGGAGACAAGAACATGGTTGATGGGAACCATCAATCAACCATCCAAATCAATTGTGTGAGGCTGGTCTTCTTGGAAAACATGCAAGAAGGAACTTTCCAAAGGAGACTACATCAAGAAAAAGTAATACACTTCAACTTGTACACACCGATGTGTGTGGTCCAATCGATCCACCTTCTTTTGGTAAAAGAAAATACTTCTTGCTCTTTATTGATGATTTCAGTAGAAAGACTTGGGTATACTTCTTGAAGCAAAAATCTAAAGTTTTTGTTGCCTTAAAAAATTTCAAAGATCTCGTAGAAAAAGAAAGTGGCAATGAAATAAAAGCATTAAGGTCCGATAGAGGAGGCGAATTCACTTTAAAAGAATTTAATGACTTTTGTCAATCTCATGGAATTCTTCACCCTCATTTCACACATGTTGTAGGTGAAAGTTACATCGAAATCTTATTAAATAGCCCCCACCCAATGGAATATATTAACTCATTCCCAATTTGTCTGGGATAAAGCCATTCCTACAATAATTAGCATTTTTGCGTGGAAGCTCTTATTGACTTTGTATGCGGGGATTTCAGAATCAGTTAAGGGAAAAAATTCAGAATGGAGTTGCATACAGAAAGAATAGAACAATTCTTAATATGTCTAGATTTATGTTGAAAGCTAAACATCTACCAAAAGAATTTTGGGCCGAGGCTGTTTCTTATGCAGTTTATTTGAGCAACGGGTCTCCAACGAAAAATGTACAAGATCAAACACCTCAAGAAGCATGAAGCGGAAGAAAGCCAAGTGTTAAGCACTTGAGAATCTTTGGGGGTATAGCCTATGCCCATGTTCCACATCAAGGGAGAACTAAGCTTGACGATCGTAGTGTCAAGTATGTGTTTGTTGGCTATGACGCAAATTCAAAAGGCTACAAATTGTGCAATCCAAGCAATGACAAGGTGGTGGTAAGTCGTGATGTTGAATTTGATTAAGATGCATCATGGAACTAGGAGGCTCCAGAAGAAAGAACACATGATTTTCTTCCATACTTTGGAGATGAAGAAGAACAGGAAACCATGGAACCTGTATAGGATGTAACCCTGCCTCTTTCACCAGTAAATGTTTCATCTCCGTCTACTCAAGAGAGTTCAAGTGAAAGACCGCATAGGATGAGGAGCATCCAAGAACTCTATGATGACGTAGAATAAATTACTAATTTTGATTTTTTGTGTTGTCTCTTTGCTAATAGTGAACCAATGAATTTTGATGAAGCTGTTACTGACAAAAGGTGGAGACAAGCCATGGAGGAGGAGATCCAATCAATAGAGAAGAAAAATACTTGGGAGTTAACAACTCTTCCCAAGGATCAACAGGCAATTGGAGTCAAATGGGTATACAAGGCAAAGAAAAATGCCCATGGAGGGTAGCGAGATACAAGACAAGACTTGTGGCTAAAGGCTACAAACAAAAGCATGGCATCGACTATGAGGAAGTATATGTGTAACACCTCGAAAACTAGACCTAAAAAAATTATAGAAATTCTACCTAAAGCAGTGAATCACGGCAGGGTTCACAGACCATGATAGTATCCACGGTCCGTTGACCTGCCCGTGGTCATGACTTGGAAGTCACCAGGCCCAGGCACCATACCACGGGCACCTTCACGGGCCATGGTGGCACCTGTAGTGGCTGAACCAGTAGGCCTCGAAGCCTACCCCTCAGAAACCCCTCGCTGAGGTAAAGACCACGGGGACCTTCACGGTACGTGGTCCTGAAGATGGGTCGTGGGGGCGTTCGTGAAGACTTAGGTAGTAGCCCCCCTAAACTAACCCTTACACCCTCAAGCCTAAGTGACGACCATAAGGACCTTCAGTGTTCGTGATTCTCCACACGACCCGTGGTAGGGTCTGTGAAGGCTAGCCAGTAAGCCCTCAGACCTGAGCCTCCAAACCTCAGCCCAAGTGAGGACCACGGGGACCTTCACGATCTGTGGTCCTTCATACGGGTCGTGGTAGTGGCTCGTGGACCAAGCCTTCAGAACCACAGGACTAAGTGAAGACCATGATGGCCTTCACGATCCGTGGTCCCTTTCACGGTCTGTGAAAAGGGATCTTTCATCAACTAAGAAAATTTGAATGCTAGAGAGAAGAAAGAGGTGACCAAACCCTAGTTCAAAAACGCAGCAAGATTCCATCTGTTCCAGCCCCGAGATCAAAAGATTTCTCTATGGAATTCATCACCAGGTATGTGAGATTTCACTAGTTGGTTCCTTTCGCCTATTAGGCCCCTAGAATTCAGTCAGATTCTTGACTCCCTATTATTAACTAGACCTAGGGTTTCTAGAACTTCAATAGATTTGCATGAATTAGTTAATTGTATGTTCCAAATCAAATTATCATGTTATTACTTCATTTATTATATGAATTACAGAACCCTAGATATGTATTTCTTTAGTTCTTGAATTGCACATGCTAGGTCAGATAATTCAGTATTTCAGATATACATGCCTCGGTCTTGAATGTTTAATTATCAGTATATAAATATGCATTCTCAGTTTGCATGTAAGTTTTGAGATATCCAGTATATCATAGAATTCAGTCTTAATGTGTTAAACATTTAATCTATTGGGAGTAGCATAATACCGAGTTTGACTAGGGTCAGTCACCTATATAGTCCCAGAACTAAGAGCCACGTAGGTTGTAAGTACCCTCTGTGGGCATCATTTTAGTGATCATGCCAGCATGCCTCTACACCTTTAGTTGGGTGTATTGGTTCCTCTCGATGGGGCGTATACATCGGACTTCACATTTAGCTCATGTGGTTTTATTATAGATTATTAGTAGCTCCCACAATTCAGACTCCATTGCATTGACCACATTTCAGTATATTAGTATTCAGTATCTATATTATGTTTCAGATTACATTATTGCTTTATTTCTCTATTAAGTTATGATGTTATTTCAGCTTTACACTATCCTACATGCTCAGTACCTTTCAAGTACTGACGCATACTCTACGCTACATCTTCTCGTGATGTAGGTTCAGTTTTTTAACATCCAAATCATGCTTAGATCGGTTCCCAATCTCCAGTTCAGCAAGATCAGTGGTGAGTCCTCATTCTTCGAGGACAATAGTCATGTTATCATTTCAGTATTTTAGTCTTTTAGTTTCAGTTTTGCTAGACTTAGCTGGGGTATATCCCAGCACTTTAGTCAGTTAGAGGCTATTTTCAGACATAGTTAGATTCAGCTTAGTATTTTGAGTTGATATTTCTTTTGTATTAAACTCTCAGATTTGATATTCAGATTTAGTATATTGGTATTCTCCATCATTTCAGATTTATTTATGATTAGCTTTCGTATTAGTTTTATTTCTCAGTTTATATTTATTATGCTCATGATTATACCAACAAGGTTAGCTTAGGGTTACTTGTGATCCTAGGTCCCGTGTCCACGTCTCGAGGGTAGCTCGGGGCGTGACAAACTTGGTATCAGAGCATTAGGTTTAAGAGTCCTAGGATGTCAGAAAATTCGCACTAAGTAGAGTCCTTTTCATGGGTGTGAAGTGCACCACATCTAATGAGAGGGAGGCTACAAAGTGTGTTAGGAAAAATTTTCATTTTCTTGTTACTCTTATCGTGCGTAAGGTATTATCTAATTCTGTTCTAACTCGATGTACTACGTTTTAGATCATGCCTCCTCATAGAGCTAACACCACGAATGTGCCAAGAATGCAAACGCAGCTTCTCCAGTCCCAGACCAAGAAGTTTCAAATGCAAAATTCCAAAATGCCATTCAGAAATTAGCTCAGAGTGTGGCCAACCAGAACAACCAGCAGGCTCCAGTTTCGGCAAATGCTAATGTTTGGTCAACTGTAGCCAGAGTATGAGATTTTGTTAGGATGAATCCAACAGAGTTCTTAGGATCGCAAATTGGTGAGGATCCTCAAAACTTTATTGATGAGGTCAAGAAGATCTTTGAAGTGATGCAAGTAACTGGGAATGATCGGGTTGAGTTAAAATCTTACCAACTTAAGGATGTGGCTCATGTCTGGTATACTCAGTGAAAAGAGAACAGGGGTACAGTTGCAGCTCCTACCACTTGAGATTGTTTTAGTGACACTTTTCTGGACAAGTTTTTCCCAAGAGAGCTAAGGGAGGCAAAAGCTCAGGAATTTATGAACTTAAGGCAAGGTAGCATGACAGTCCAAGAGTATGGGCTCAAGTTTACCCAACTCTCCAGGTATGCTCCTCACATGGTTGCTGATTCCAGGGCTCAGATGAATAAGTTTCTATGTGGAATATCAAACTTGGTGAAGACAGAGTGTAGAAATGCTATGTTACTGGAAAATATGAGCATCTCTAGGCTTATGACTCATGCACAGCAGGTTGAAGGTGATAAGCTTAGGGAACAGGCTAAGGAGAATAAGAAGTCTAGGACCAGAAACTATGACTATTATCAGTAGAAATCAGGTGGTTGAAATCGCTCGCAGGTTCAGCAAAAATTTTTAGTTCCTACATCTTCATCAGCTAGTGTTCCATCTTCCAAATTTAGACAAGATCAGAAGGGTAGGGCATCAAGCTCTAAGTCTCAAGGAAGTGTTTTAGGTACCAGAACCTACCCAACTTTCCCCAAGTGTTGTAAGAACCATCCGAGCGAGTTCCTTGCAGGAAAGGACGGATGCTTTGGGTATGGTCAGTCTGGTCACAGGTTGAGGGATTGTCCTTCTAAACAGGGTCAAGAAGGAAATGGTAGAGCTCAGTCCACAACTTCAGCAGTAACAGCAATTCGCCCGACTCAGCAGGGTAACTCATCTAGTACAGGTGGCGGACAGCGCCAAAACAGGTTTTATGCTCTTTAGGCGCGCCAGGATCAGGAAGATTCTCCTAATGTAATCAGTGGTACGTTACGAGTCTTTGATCTCGATGTTTAGGCTTTGTTAGATCCAAGGGCTACTCTTTCCTTTGTTACTCCTTATGTAGCAGTTAAGTTTGATGTTAGTCCAGAAACTCTCTCCGAACCTTTCTCAGTCTCTACTCCAGTTGGTGACCCAGTTATAGCTAAACAGGTATACAGAAATTGCCCTATCATAGTCTCCCAGAAAGTCACCTCGGCAGATCTTGTAGAGTTAGAAATGGTACACTTTGATGTCATTCTAGGCATGGATTGTTACATTCCGGTTATGCCTCAGTCAATTGTAGAACTAGGATTGTTCGATTTCAGTTTCCAGATGAACCAATCTTAGAATGGAAGGATAGTAGCTTAGCGCCTATGGGTCGATTCATTTCTTACCTTAAGGCTAGAAAGTTGATCTCTAAGGGTTATCTCTATCATCTAATTCGGGTTAAGGATTCAAGCTCCAAAACCCCAACTCTTGAGTCAGTTCATATGGTTAATGAGTTCCCAGAAGTGTTTCAAAAAGATCTTCCCAGATTTCCTCCCTAAAGGGAAATCGACTTTGGAATTGATCTATTTCCAAATACCCAGCCTATTTATATTCCTCCTTACAAAATGGCTCCAGCTGAACTTAAGGAATTGAAAGACCTTCTAAATAAGGGCTTCATTAGACCTAGTATTTTGCCATGGGGTGCACTAGTATTGTTCGTGAAGAAGAAAGATGGTTCTCTCATAATGTGCATTGACTATAGGTAGTTGAACAAGGTCACAATCAAGATTAAGTATCTTATCCTCAGGATTGATGAATTATTTGACCAACTTCAGGGTGCTAGTAATTTCCCATAGATAGACCTTAGATCGGGTTATCATCAGCTCAAGGTCGGAGATAGTGACATTCCGAAGACAGCCTTCAAAATGCGATATGGTCATTATGAATTTGTAGTTATGTCATTTGGACTAACCAATGCTCCTGCAGCTTTCTTGGATTTGATGAACAGAGTGTTCAATCAGTACTTGGACTTGTTCATTATCGTCTTTATTGATGATATTCTCATTTACTCTAGGAATGAGGAAGAACATGCGAGTCATTTGAGATTGTTCTACAAACTCTCAAAGATCGCTAGTTATTGGCCAACTTTAACAAGTATGAGTTTTGGTTATAATCAATAGCTTTCCTTGGGCATATAGTATCCAGCAAATAGATTCAAGTGGATTCCCAAAAAATAGAGGCAGTGAAATAATGGCCCAAACCTACCTCTCCTGTAGATATAAGAAGTTTCTTGAATCTAGCAAGTTATCACAAAAGGTTCGTGGAAGGATATTCATTCATAGCCTCACCATTGACTAGATTGACTCAAAAGATCGTCAAGTTTCAGTGGCCAGATCGTGAGAAAAGCTTCGCAGATTTAAAAACTAGGTTGACTACAACTCCTGTTTTGACTCTACTAGAGGGTTCAGATGGTTATGTGATTTATTGTGAAGCATCTAGAGTCGGCCTAGGTTGTGTGTTAATGCAGCGAGGTAAGGTTATAGCCTATGCTTGCAGACAGTTTAAGGTGCATAAGAAGAACTATCCGACTCATGACCTCGAGCTTATAGCAGTGGTGTTTGTACTCAAGATTTGGAGACACTACTTGTATAGTGTTCATGTAGATGTGTTCACAGACCATAAGAGCCTTCAATAAGTGTTCACCCAAAAAGAGTTGAATCTTCGCCAGAGAAGATGGCTTGAGTTCCTCAAGGATTATGACAAAAGTGTGCATTACCATTCGGATAAGGCAAATGTAGTAGCAGATGCCCTTAGTAGACTATCTATACGTACTGCAGCCCATGTTGAGGAAGAAAGAAAAAAGCAGGCGAAGGATGTTCACAGGCTTGCTCGTCTAGGAGTTCGTCTCACAAGTCTATCAGATGGTGGTGTGACAGTTCAAAATGGATCAGAATCTTATTTAGTGGCGGAGGTTGAGGAAAAGCAATACAGTGATTCGATAGTGCTCTAACTCAAGGGTGCAGTCCATCAACAGAGAGTTGAGGTTTTCTCCCAAAGGGGACACGGTGTGCTTCGCTACCAGGGTCGATTATGTGTTCTAATGTGGGCGAGTTGAGACAACATATTCTTGCAAAAGCCCATAATTCTAGGTACTCTATTCATCCAGGTGCCACTAAGATGTACTGTGATCTGCGGGAAGTCTTTTGGTGGAATGGCATGAAGAGGGACATAACAGATTTTGTGGCTAAGTACCCCAATTGTTAACTAGTAAAGGTAGAACATCAGAAACCAGGGGGTATGACTCAAGAGATCGACATTCCTACTTGGAAGTGGGAAGTGATCAACATAGATTTCATTACATGTTTACCTCGTACTCGCAGATAGCATGACTCCACTTGGGTGATAGTTGATAGAGTCACTAAGTCTTCTCACTTTTTAGCAGTCAAGACTACAGATTCGGCGGAGGACTACGCCAAGCTTTACATTAATAAGATAGTCAAGTTACATGGGTTCCTTTGTCTATTATCTCAGATAGAGGTCTTCAGTTTACCTCTCATTTATGGAAGTCATTTCAGAAATGTCTTGGTACTCAGGTTAATCTTAGCACAGCATTTCATCCATAGATGGATGGTCAGCAGAGCGTACCATTCAGACCTTAGAGGACATGTTGAGAGCATGCGTGATCAATTTCAAGTGTAGTTGGGATAACCACCTTCCTCTTATAGAGTTTGCCTACAATAATAACTACCATTCCAGCATTCAGATAGCCTCTTATGAGGCATTGTATGGGCGTAGATGCAAATCTCTTGTTGGTTGGTTTGAAGTAAGTGAAGCAGCATTGATAGGGCCAGATTCAGTCCATTATGCTATGGATAAAGTGCAGCTCATTAGAGACACACTTAAGACAGCCCAGAGTCGTCAGAAGTTTTATGCAGATGTAAGGAGAAGGGTACTAGAGTTCCAAGTTGATTGAGTTTTCTTGAAAATGTCACCTATGAAAGGGGTGATGAGATTTGGCAAGAAAGGAAAGCTCAGTCCCAGATATGTATGCCCTTAAAAGATTCTGAAAAGGATTGGCAAAGTGGCTTATGAGTTAGAGTTGCCAGCAGAATTAGCAGCAGTGCATCCAGTCTTTCACATCTCACTACTGAAGAAGTGTGTGGGTAATCCAGCATCTGTAGTGCCATTAGAGAGTGTGGCTGTGAAAGATAGTCTTTCTTATGAGGATGTACCAGTTGAGATTCTTAATTGTCAGGTTAGAAAATTGAGAAACAAAGAAGTCGCTTCAGTCAGTGTTTTGTGGTGGGGTCAATCCATGGAGGGAGCTATTTGGGAAGTCGAAGCAGCCATGAAATCCAAGTATCCTCATCTCTTTCCTTCCGATTCCATACCAGCTTGAGGTAATAGTTCCTCTTTAATTTTTCAGTCATTCATGCGTAAAATCAGTTTAGCATCATGTTCCTTCAGTTTGTACTTGCATTTTCAGCGTATTTGCATGTTATTGGAACTCAGTTCAGTCAGAAATCAGTCTTCAATGTTTGGTGATAGGGTCGTAGCTCATACCCTCCATTTCAGCTAGTTTAGTCTTCATTTGAGGACTAATGATCCCAAGGGGGAGATATTGTAAAACCTCAAAAACCAGACCAAGAAAAAGCTTGCAGAAATTCTACTTGAAGTAGTGAACCACGACAGGGTTCACGGACCGTGATAGGGTCCATAGTCCATTGACCTACTCGTGGTCATGACTTGGAAATCACCAGGCCTTGGCATCAGACCGTGGACACCTTCACGATTTATGGTCTTGATGACGGGTCGTGGTGGCTCCCATAGTGGCTGAACCAGTAGGCCCCAAAGCCTAGCCCTCAGTCATCTTTCACCCAAGTAAGGACCACGGGGACTTTTACGGTCTGTGGTCTTGAAGATGGATTGTAGGGGAGTCCGTGAAGACTTAGGTAGTAGCCCCCCTAGACTAGCCCTAGACCCTCAAGCCTAAGTGAGGACCATGAGGACCTTCACGGTTTGTGGTCCTCCACACGACCTGTGGTAGGATCCGTGAAGGCCAGCCAATAAGCCCTCAGACTTGTGCCTCTAGATCTCCGCCCAAGTAAGGACCACGAGGACCTTCACGGTTCGTGGTCCTCTACACGAGTTGTAGTAGTGGCTCGTGGACCAAGCCTTCAGAACCACAAGACCAAGTGAAGACCATGAGGGCCTTCACAGTCCGTGGTCCCTTTCACGGTTCGTAAAGAGGCCATGGTCAGCACGTCTGCAGCCTTAAGTCAGGGGTCTTTTGGTCTTTTTCTATTTCGTTAGACCTTTAAACTACGACATTTTAGCCCTAAACTATGTGGTTTTGGTTAGTTTTAGCCTAGAAACATAACTAGAACTTACCTAAGTCAAATCTTTCATCAACTTAGAAAATTTGAACACTAAAGAGAAGAAAGAGGCGACCAAACCCTAGTTCAAGAACACAGCAAGATTCCATTAGTTCTAACCCCAAAATCGAAAGATTTCTCCATGGAATTCATCACCAGGTATGTGGGATTTCACTAGTGGGCTCCTTTCGCCCATTATGTCCCTAGAATTCAGTTAGATTCTTGATTCCCTATTATTAACTAGACCTAGGGTTTCTAGAACTTCAGTAGATTCTCATAAATTAGTTAACTATATGTTCCAAATCAGATTATCATGTTATTACTTCATTTATTGCATAAATTTCATAACCCTAGCTATGTATTTCTTTAGTTCTTGAATTGCACATGCTAGGTCAGATAATTCAGTATTTTAGATATATATGCCTCAGTCTTGAATGTGTCATTATCAATATATAAATGTGCATTCTTAGTTTGCATGTCAGTTTTGAGCTATCCAGTATATCATAGAATTAAGTCTTAATGTGTTAAACATTTAATCTATTGAGAGTAGCATAATACCGAGTTGGACTAGGGTCAATCACCCATATAGTCCCATAACTACGAGCCACGTAGGTTGTAAGTCCCCTCTGTGGGCATCATATTAGTGATCACGCCAGCATGCCTCTACACTTTTGGCCGAGTGTATTGAGTCCTCTCAATTGGGCGTATACATCAGACTCCATATTTAGCTCATGTTGTTTTATTATCGGTTATTAGTAGATCCCACAGTTCAGTCAAACTCCATTGCATCGACCACATTTCAGTATAATCAGTATTCAGTATCAGCATGTTAAATTTGGTTATTGCATTCAGTTAGCTCAATATGTAGTATTTATATTATGTTTCATATTACATTATTGCTTTATTTCTCTATTCAATTTTGATGTTATTTCAATCTTTCCCTATCCTACATGCTCAATACCTTTCAAGTACTGACGCATGCTCTGCGGTACATCTTCTCGTGATGTAGGTTCAGGTTCTCAGCATCTAGATCACGCTTAGATCGTTTCCCAATCTCCAGTTCAGCAGCATCAGTGATGAGTCCTCATTCTTCGAGGACAATAGTCATCTTATCATTTCAGCATTTCAGTCTTTTAGTTTCAGTTTTGCTAGACTTAGCTGGGGCATGTCCCAGCACTTCTAGTTAGTTAGAGGTTATTTTCAGACATAGTTATATTCAGCTTAGTATTTCGAGTTGTTATTTCTTTTGTATCAAACTCTCAGATTTGATATTCAGATTTAGTATATAGGTATTCCCCATCATTTCAAATTTATTTATGATTAGCTTCCGCATCAGTTTTATTTATCAGTTTATCTTTAGTATGCTCATGAATATGCCAGCAAGGTTAGCTTGGGGTCACTTGTGATCCTAGGTCCCATGTTCGCGTCTCAAGGGTAGCTCGAGGTGTAACACTATGTGCCTGTTGCCTACATGGAGACGATCTGTCGATTGATCTCTTTAGCGGCGTAAATAAAGTGGAAGATCCATCAACTAGATGTCAAATCAGCATTCTTGAATGGATATCTAGAAGAAGAAGTCTATGTTGAGCAACCATTGGGATTTGTGGTTAAAAAATCATGAAGATAAGATTTTAAGGTTGAAGAAAGCCTTATATGGGTCAAAGCAAACTCCACGAGCTTGGCATAGTCTCATTGACAAATACTTCCAAGACAATGGGTTTACTCATTGTCTCCATGAATACGCTCTTTACATTAAAGCTCACTAATGGAGATATTCTGCTTGTTTATATTTATGTTGATGATCTCATTTTAATGGGTAACAACCCAATTTTATTCGAAGCTTTCAAGAAGCTATGTCTTTTGAGTTTGAGATGACCAATATTGGGCTCATTCATATTACTTGGGCCTAGAAGTGAAGCAAACGGAGGAAGGCATCTTCATATCTTAAGAAAGTTATACAAAGGAGATTTTGAAGAAGTTCAATATGTTCGATTGCAACCCTGTGAACGTACCCCAATGGAAAGTGGAACAAAATTGTCAAAGTTTAATTCTGGAGAAATGGTGGACTCCACTCTGTTCAAAAGTCTCGTAGGAAGTCTGAGGCACTTGACATGTACTAGACCAGATATATTATTTGCAATCAGAATAGTAAGTCGCTTCATGGAAACTGCCACCTCCACTCACTTGAAGGTCGCTAGAAGAATTCTACGTTACCTAAAAGGTACAATCGACCTTGGACTATTTTATTATTCTTCTATGGTTTTAATCTTGTGGGATATTGTGATAGTGATTACGCGGGAGATGTTGATGATAGAAAAAACACATCTGGTTTTGTGTTTTTCTTAGGTGATTGTGTTATTTCTTGGAGTTCAAAGAAACAATCAATTGTTACTCTCTCGACTTGTGAAGCTGAATACGTGGAAGCGACATCATGTACATGTTATTTTATTTGGTTGAGGAGATTGTTGGAGCAATTAAATTTGCCACAAATTGAAGCCACAATGATTTTTGTTGATAACAAATATGTGCAAGCACTTGCAAAGAATCTAGTGTACCATGATCAGAGCAAGCACATAGACACAAAGTATCACTTTACCAAGAAAGCATTGCCAAGAAAGAGGTAGAGCTCAAGTATGTGAAATCTCATGATCAAGTTGCAGATATATTTACAAAGCCTCTCAAGTTTGAAGATTTTCAGAGATTGAGAGCAAGCCTTGGGGTAAAGAAGAAAAATCAAAATTAAGGGAGAGATTTGTGGGAGTAAAATCTTGGTAGCAACTAATTTGGAAGCCATATTTGTTGAAATTACTTGCCACAAATGTGAAAGTTTGCAAGCCATAAATGTGAAAGTTGGTAGCCATATTTGTGGAAGTTGGTAGTCAAAGTTTGGCAGAGTTTTGGTAGAGTTTGGCAGGCAATTTTTGTGAAATTTGGCTACCACATTTGTGTCACTAATGATGTAACCAAGAGGTTCAAAAACTCTATAAATTGAGTAATAATTGAACACTTAAAGATACACCAAAATAGAGAAGCAATAGAGAGTAGTGAGAGTAATCCACAATTTATTTCTTAGTTTGTGAGAAAATAGTGTGGAAGTAATATTGTTGTGAGTTGTAAGAAATAAAAAAGTGTTGAGTAGTAGTCTTTTGACACTGCCAAGTTTTTCATCAATATTATTATATTACTTATTTAGGTATCATATTTATCCCATTTTAATATTTGGTGTCGTTGTTACTCTCTTCCTATTGCTATTTAGTTTAGACATTATCATGGGTGTGATTATCATTTTGTCCAATAGCTTAAATGTTGACACATTGCATCGTCCCAGAAAGTGTATGTTCTCTACTTTTTCATGTTTCAAGTTTCTAGGTAATTCCATTTATAAATAAGATTACTGAAATTTTGGCAATACTTAAGACCTAATCTTATGAGTCTGATTTTCATTCGAGGATGAATTTTTCTAAGAGGGAAGGATGTAACACAAAATAAGTCTATAATGTTTCAATAATAAGTTTATGTTCGATGTGTCAATTTATTCTGTTTCATGTCAACTGTCACTAAGATGTCCGGAGAATAATGGTAAATGGGTGGGTATATCGAGTTACAATTAATTTAAAGTCACTTGAAATTCTTATATGCAAGCTAGAGGCCAAAGGGAGCCTTGAAACAAAAATCTTAAGTGACAGTTTTATTAAAAGAAAATTTTGATATAATCTTGTATATGGCCTGATTTGGGATGAGATTATATCCCAATATGTAATAAACTAGAGGACCTATTACATATCATATCAAAGGTCTATGAGTCTATTTTTCAATGCATAAAACAGTTTATTCATACAACGTTATAAATAGAGATATTCACATTTTTCTAAAACTGTGCAAGCAAGCATGTCTAGACAGCCCCCTAGCCCCTAAGTCGGTGATATCACCCTCTTCTTCATTTTTATTCCAGAAAAATAAGATAAAAACCCACAAAATTAGAACTCAAGCCTCTAAATCCTCCATGGATGTTGACGCTTTCAACTAGGAAGTTTGATGGAAGTTGTTCTACGTAGGGAGCTCATCGTTATGGTATAGTTCTCTCGATGATTTAGGTTTTGTTTGTGGTTGCTGCAAAGAGGCAGATTGATCAACTTCATTAATCAAACATTATTGTCGATGTAATCTTCCTCCTACACCCTCCTTCACAATTTCACGTTCTAGTATCATTTTTATAGACTTCTGAGCCACAAAGTGGTATTTTGGATATCGTGGCTTAGGGCAGCCCTTTGTCTTATTAAGTTGGGTTATTATTGTTGTGACTGATACTGTTAAGGTACTGGAGGGTTGGTGTGATTCTTATTAGAGTCACGTACAATAGTTATTGGATTGAACGGTGTGAAGTACACCTTGTTATATTGTCTTGGCAGTTCGTCGCTCCTTCAAGATATTGTTGGAATATCTTCATTGGATTAACTTGTTGTTTATTGTTTTTATTGGACCCATTTTATGCTTTGGACTTGGCTGGTCACAAGTGTCATGACATTTACGCCTTCTCAACTAGTTATGATTTGTTCTTGCAGCTTTGTTGATTCTCACATTTATTGCACTACGTTTAGTTGTCAAGCTTCATATATAAAACTTTAGGGCTTCTATTGAAAGACATGTTGAGGCTTCAATTTCTATTTTGGCAACAAATTTTAAAGTGATAGAAAATAAGTTACAATCACAAATGAAGTATGAAGAAGCATAATTTTATTGATAAACATTGTGGGTACAAATTTATTTATCTCTTGATTCTTCTCTCATGAGATTTATCTATGACTCGAGGACCGTTTAATTTGTGGCATATTTCTCAAACTAGGATGATTTGAATTTGATTTTCTTATGAATATTCCATGAATTTGTGACATCTTTGAGATGCCTTTTCAAGGAAATATAGTACCATTTATATAGGCATAAACTAGGGTTTAGGGTTGAGTTGCCTCCAAAAATCCTAATTGAAATTGAACACACCGTGTAGAGTCTCAACTCGAATTAAACACGTCTTCTAGAGTGCCACAAAATTTCAATGTCTACAATGTGATCATGATGACCTAAGCTTATTATGGCATGTATATTATTGTCATGTGACTTGTAGCCTTATCCCATTGAGTTGGCTACCACAACATGATATTACTCTATTCATGACTTAGCGACCTAGAAAGTATGTTATGATTATATTTACATTGTCCGTGATTACTTGACATTGTTGTGATGATTTCATCATCTAGTTGTTACTTACGATTTTGTTCAGGCCTCAAGACACACTCACACTACAAGGTTTCAGAGCCTATGGGCTAATTCATATATCGAGTCTATGTATCGGGTAGATCGTGCCTATAGACTAGAAGATCGTACCTACATGATAGGCAGATTGTACCTATGGGGAAACACTATATTGTACCACAAAGCCTAAGAGCCACATTGATTCACAACACTTACAAATTTAGACTGTTATGTTCAGATGATCACTGGGTCTAAGTAAAAGGACCAGTAGAATATTTAGCAATAATTAATGTTTGTTAAGGTTTATGGTGATTGTTTGTTGTTTGTACTTGTTAGACTTATGGGGGTCTAGTCAGGTATTTGTTTGTTTTGGGTTTCTCTATTGTCTTATTGAAGAAAGATAAAGTGTTGTACTTCTGATTTACTCTTTCCCTTTTCATATAGTCCTTAAACTACAGTTTCAACTTTCAATTTGTCATACATGCTCGGTATATTATTTTATATTGACACTCCTTGTCTGGGGATATTGCATTCATATCTACAGATCCTGAGCGATGACCAGATAGTCCCTTCGGGTAGCACAATCAGGCTTGTAGTGAATTGGTTGACTTCTTCCTAATAGGGTCGCCAGTGTTTTAGAGATTTGTTTGTTTTGTTGCTTATAACTTTTAGGTAGGTCAGGACCTGTCCATAGAAAGTATTATATTCATAGAGGCTTGCATAATGATATGTTGGAATTTATAGCCACGTTATTGGCCATGTTGGGCTTCTTTGTTGGTTGGATAAAGTTTAGCAGCTATTTTGAATTCTATGTAGAGATCATGGAGGCCTTGACGACTCGTATAGTGGTTATGCTTTTCTAGATATCATGGTGACCTCAATGGCCTGAACAAGACTTATGTGCTAGCTATTTATTGCGTGATACGAATTGTTAGGAATAATTGTTTTCTTTGTAGAGTTGTTGACCGAGGCGTTGTTGGCTGAGGACTTTTTTAAATAAAAAATATGCTTGTTTATTTTCTTAATTGTGTGTGCCTACTATGCACCATTAGAAAATGGTTCAACAGGTCGTATCAAGCCTAAATTTGGCATTAGGTGTTTGTTGCAAGCCCCTTGAGTTTGGGGTGTGACATCATATCTAGAAATTTGATTATTGATTGCGTGAAAATTAAGAACGTTGCATTCTATTGCAAAGACACAACCTTAATCCCTTAATGTTATAGTTTAAACTCAAAATTATCACTGCAATTTTTTAGTCCTAAAAATAAAACCATTTTTTTTCTACTTTCATGGAAATAAATTTAGATTCTCAATCAAGTATTTGTCCAATTCGCATCATTTATCCCTATTTCTTGTGGAATTCAATCACAACCTTGTTTGGGCTGCTATATCAGCATATGATCATGATAGGTCATCTTAAGGTGAAATTTTAAGCGTATCAACAGGATTCTAAGTTTGTGTTAAAGAGTGGAGATCTGAATCTTGGTGCCATAGTATTTTTCAGATTATACTTTAATGCTCTTGGGACAATAATTTTTGCTACTAACCGAACACCAGAAAATAAGTAAAAAAATCACTTATTTTCCAAGAAAACATTTTCCTTCAAACAAAAAACACCCTAAAAGTTAATTCACTAGTTGGATTAACGAAATAATTAAAGTGCTAAATAAATTATTTAAAAAATCAATCTCAAATTTCTTGTTTTCAAATAAGTTATACTCTATTAACCACAAATATTTAAATTCACCAATCAACTGCATTTATGAATTTTCTAAGATGCCTAACACCTTTTTTGGAACATCACAAGAACTCTTATCCTTTCTCTGATTTTCAAATAAAAATTATAAATACCTTTTCTAACACTACTAAAAAAACTACCAAAAAACGACGGCCAAAAGCGACGAATTACGTCGCTTTTTTGGTCAAATTCGACAGAAAAGCGACGCACTCATGTTCACCGTTTTTTAGGTCGACTCTTTTCAAAAAGTGACGGATAGAAATTTTTCAAAATTCTTTTATGATAAAAGACGGACAAGGTCGCTTTTTTATATTTTCATTTTTTTTCATTTCCAATAAGTGACGCAGTCTGTCGCTTTTCTGAAAATTTAAATTTTGAAAATCCCAGAAAAGCGACATACTAAAGGACCCTGTTCGTCGCTTTTCTGGAAATTAATTTTTTGAAAAATCCAGAAAAGCGACGGACTTAAGGACCCTGTCCGTCGCTTTTCTGGGTTTATTAGAAAAAAATAATGCAAAAAAGCGACGGACAAAATCTCCCTGTCCGTCACTTTTACGCATTTTCTGATAGAAAGCGCGATTTTCTTTGCCCACGCAAATATATAAATCAATTCAATTCATATTTAACTAGCCCAATCAAACAAAATACAATCTAAACATTTCACACAACATATAAAACAATAAAATCAATGTTACCTCTCAAATGGATACATCCATCTTGTTTGAACTGGACCTCTGAGGCAGGCCTCTTGTACAAGGTGAATTGGAAGATGCTCCATCACATCAAAGAAACCACATGGAAAGATCTTCTCCAACTTAGTAGTAATAACAAGAATATTTTCTTCCATCCTGTCTAAACTACCCTCCAACAACTTTCCAGAATACAAATCTTTAAAGAAAAGACTTATCTCTGTGATTGGTTTCCATATCCTTTTGGGTAGATGGCTAAAAGTGATAGGAATTAAAGTTTTCATGAATACATGACAATCATGACTTTTCATACCTATCAATTACCTTTATTCATATCTGCTCATTTTCCTAAATTCGAAGCATAGCCCTCCGGCATCCTCAAACTTTAACCGACTCACAAATTTTACATTTCTCATCCAATATGAATGAAAAACTGGCTTTAGGCTTAACTATTTTACCATTTTGTAATTCCTGCAGCCATAACTCTCTTCTCCTACAATATCCCTTTATGTCCATTCTAGCTTTTGGATTGTCTTTTTTCTTGCCCTTACCATCAATCACTGTGTTAAATAAATTGTCAAAATAATGTTTTCAATGTGCATCACATCAAGATTATATCGTAGCAGATTGTCCTTCCAATACGGCAACTCCCAAAATATGCGTTGTTTGGTCCAATTATGTTCAACACCATATCCAAGAAGTCTAGAAGGTGAAGCTTATGTAGCTTTAGGTAATTGAGAAACTCTCTCCCAAATTTGATGCCCTGTGAGTAATGGAGATGGGGAGTCACTTTCAATCTTATTTTGCATCAATGCATTTTTCATCTTTCTAAACTCATGGTCCATTGGCAAGAACTAGTGATGACAATCAAACCTTGTATTTTTTCTGTCATGCTTTAAAGTGAATGTCTTACTATTTTCCATGCAATACATACATGCTAGCTTTCCAGTTATCATCCAACTAGACAACATTCCGTATGCAGGAAAATCATTAATAGTCCACATTAAAGAAGCACGCATAACAAAATTCTGCTTAGTTGATATATCATTAGTCAAAACGCCTTCAAACCACAATTGTTTGAGCTCATCTATCAATGGTTGCAGATAGACATCAATCAAACTTTTTGGATTACGAGGACCTGAAATAACACAACTTAGAAAGATGTAGGGACTGGTCATGCATATTTCAGGAGGAAGATTATACAGGGTAAGAAATATCGGCCACATTAAATAAGGCGAAGTAGCATTAGAGAATGGTGTGAAGCCATCTGCACACAACCTCAATCTAACAGTTCTTGGTTCACTAGCAAAATCAGGCTATACATTATCAAAATGCTTCCATGCTTCACCATCAGATGGATGAGACAAGACACCCGGCAGGCTTCTATATTCATGATGTCATCTCATATGTAGGGCAGACCTCATCGATGTATACAACCTCTTTAACCTAAAAATAAGAGGTAGATAATGCATCGCCTTAACTGGGACCGTCTTTCCAGTCGGAATCCTCTTATAAAGAGCATGTCCACAAAACTTACAATTTTCTAATTCACTATCAGTCTTGTAAAACAACATGCAGTCATTAACACAATAATGAATTCTATCATACGTCAATCCTAACTTCAAAACCAAACATTTTGCTTGATAGAAGTTCTTAGGTATGTTAAACTCCGACTTTACTAATTCACCCAAAAGATCAACCATTGAGTCCATAGCTGTATTAGGAACATTGCAATCTGATTTAATATTCATTAATCTAACTGCAACTGGCAAGGCAGAATGTGGACTCCCTTCACATACTGGACGACTAGACTCTTCTAATTGATCATAAAAGCAGCTTGCTTCTTCATTAGGAGCTTCATCAAAATATTATTCGGGTTCCATCCAACTTTGAACCCCGAAAGAATCGTTGATCATTTCATGAACCCTATCATGTTCAACCCTATCATCATGTTTAGAGCTATCAAAAAGGGTCGGCCCAGCCCCACCCGGCTCAAGCCTCGCGGTCCAAGAAATTTGAAGGGTTGGGGAGGGCCAGCCCTTCATTTGGTAGGGCCTGAAAATACTTAACCCAACCCGACCCTAGAAGGACTGAGGGCTGGGGCAGGCTAGCCCTTCTTTTTTTTTTTCTTTTTTTTTTTCAAATTTATAATTCTATAACATCAAGAAAATGAGAAGATTTTCAAATCAAATATGGCAAATAATGGTGTTGTTTCAATAACACTAGGAAAAATCTAGTGTAATTAGCATGTATCCCGCATACCAAATACACGAGTGAGAAAAGAGTTACAAGTAAGATGGGAGGGAGGCGAGGGTGCAAGATTTGTATATGTATCTTAGATACAAGCGAATCTACTTGGATAAAGTGTATCTAGAACAAATTAACCTAATTTTGAGTCCATATATTCCAAGATACATGTATCTGGGTACGAAGATTCATAATATTACAACATAACGTGTATTCAAATAATTGGATTATATACTAGTGAGATTATTGTAAATTACTCTTAAATAAAAAGTTTTGGCCCATGGGCCGACCCTAGCCCAGGCCCGGTCAAGCCTCAAGGGTCAAGGGCTTATAAGCCCTAATTTTAAATGGTCTTGAAAAATCTTATCCCAACCCTACCCTAATAATGGGTAGGGTTAGGCCAGCCCCATGGGCTAAGCCCATTTTGACGGCTCTAATCATGTTCAACCCTAATTTGGCCATGTGGTGCAAGCATATTATATTCATCCACATGCATCAAATTATAAAACATATCATTCAATCCATCTCTTTCTCCATGATCAATCTATACAAAATATCTAGGCTTAAATCCATTACGTTACAAATGAACCATAATTATATCTGGTTCAAAATATTTAAACACCTTCGTGCACTACAAGGACACCTAATCAATCCATTATTCTTGAAAATGTTAAGTATCATTGTATGTTCAATAAAATCTCTAACACTATCAATAAACTCAGGTTTCAAACCAACATCAGTTTCATAATGCATATTATACATCCACAAACAATGATCCATCTACAAAAATATAGATATTCAATTATATTAGAAATTAAATTTAATAATACTTTTACTACATTAAACTAATTTATATTGTTAATATATATTTATAATTACTTAATAATTATATTTATCATTACTTATACATCTAATTAATTAATTCATAAATACTATATTTCAAGATCTACAAAGTTCAAGCTTAATTAATTCATAAATTTTAAATTTTAATCAAGTTTAAGATTTCAAATAATTAATTATATATATTAATTCTAATTAAGTTCAAGTTATTATAAATTAAGTTCAAAGTTCTAATGAAGTTCAATTATTAATTTCTAATTAATTAAGGTCATCAAGAATTAGTTATATTCAAGTTCAAGTTCTAAATTCAAGTTCAAGTTCTACTTCAAGTTCTAAGTTCAAGTTCTAAATTCAAGTTCATATCAAAGTTCTAAAATTAGTTATATTCAAGTACTTCTAATTATAAATTCAAATTCTAAATTCAAGTTCATATATATCTAATTTCTAAACTTAGTTATATATAAACTTCTAATCCAAGAACTAGTTATATTCAAGTTCTGAATTCAAGTTCATATATTCTCTAAAATTAGTTATATATAAACTTCTAATACAAAATTAGTTATATTCAAGTTCTAATTAGATTCAAGTTCATATAATTTCAAATTAGTTAGACATAAACTTCTAATCCAAGAATTAGCTATATTCAAGTTTCAAGTACAAATTCAAGTTCTAAATTCAAGTTCATATCTAATCTATAAAATTCGTTATATATAAACTTCTAATCCAACAATTAGTTATATATATTCAAGTTCTAATTAAAAAAAAACTCATATATTCATGACATTCAAACATTCATCCTATATATTCGTGACATTCAAACATTCAAACTTCATCAATTACTAACTTCTAACTTCAAATTAAAAATTTACTAACTAACAATCATCAAATTTAAAAAACTCTCAATTCACAATCAAATTAAAGATTTTCAAATTCAAACTAGTAAACAAATCTTAAAAACCCTAATTCATTCACTATCAAACACAATCAATCATTCAATAAAATACAAATCCAATAAACTAATTAACAAAATCAAATATAACTCAAATTAAAAATATTTAACACTAATTTGATAAAACCCTAACCTTAAATTAAAGGAGAAAGAGACAATGGAGAGAGGAAGGCAGCAATAGCGGTGGCAGCAGCGGCGATGTCGGCAAGCAGCGGCGATGGCAAGCAGCGGCGGATTCGTTAGAGAGAAGGAAGAGAAGGAAAATGGGGAAAAATCGCGTCTAGTCTTTTAGATATTTAATGAAAAGCGACGGACAGAGTCTCTTTGTCCGTCGTTTTTCTTTTAAATAGTTGACCAACATTTTGACCAAAGAGTGATGGACTAAAAGACAATGTCTGTCACTTTTCTAAAATATTTGACCATATATTTTGACCAAGAAGCGACGGACATAAAGATGTCGTCGTCGCTTTAATAAAAAAAAAATTAATAAATTCAAATTAATTCAAAGCAACAGACGGCGTGGTTAAATTTTAATTTATATATAATTATTTTTAATAAAAAGCGATGGACAACATCTCTATCTATATTAAATAATTAATCATTAATTTTATATATATATATATATATATATATTTAGCGCAAAAATCCGCGAAAAATAGCGACGTACTAAGAGATGTCGTTTGTCGCTTTTTGTAAAATAATTTTTAAAATAATTATTTTTATTAAAAAGCGACGGACAGTGTGGCAAACTATGTTGCTTTTCGGTGCGGCATTGTTCGTGGTTTTTTAGCAGTTTTTTAGTAGTGTAAAGGGTTTCCTAATTTCCAAAAATTATTAGATGTCGAGTTTGGGTCTTTCACAAATAGCCAAGTAGTGAGACATTTTTAATCAAGTTTAAAAGTGAATCGTAATAAGAACAACTCGGAAAATGCTATTGGAATTCAAAAGATTAACTAGTGGAAATCAAGGAAGATTTTATGGGGTTCAAAATTTTCTTGAGTTTCAAACTAATGTATGATTCATGAGATTAAACCTATAAGTTCAAAATCAAAGAAGAATTTACGGAGTTCAAAAAATTGTTGGAGGTTCAAAGTTCAAAAGTTATTCATATGGTTCAAAAGATCGTTGGAGTTTAAATATTAAGAAACTATTTATCGGGACCAAACCTTGATAAGTTCAAAACCAAGAAAGGATTTATGGGGTTCAAATTCTTATAAGTTAAAAATTAAGGAACAACTCATAGGGTTCATTAACTTTGCTGGAGTTTCAAACCTTCATAAGTTAAAAAACTAAGGAAAGATTCATGGTGTTCAAAAGTTTCCTAGATTTCAAATCCAAAAAAGGATTTATGAGGTTCAAATCTTTGTAAGTTCAAAATCAAGGAATGATTCGCGCGGTTCAAAAATTGTCAAAGTTTCAAAACGAAGGGATAATTTATGGGGTTCAAACCATAATAAGTTCAAATCAAGAGTACTATTAGTAGGATTAAAATTTTTGTTGAAGTTTCTAAACCAAAGAATAGTTCATGAGGTCTAAACCTTTTGCAAGTCCTTTCGTGCTTCAAGTAGGATAGTTTCGTTCAAATTTTATTTTCCCATCAAAGTATAGTTATTATCCTATTACTTTTCTATGGTGGCTAGAAACTCATTACAACCGGTCATATCACATGATCTTTAGGCTTTGTTATTTCATTATCTACACCCTCACAAATATTTAAGCTATTTACAAACTTTTATAAAATCTAAAGCTCATCAAAGGCATATGAAATCATGCAAAGGATCCGAGCCCAATAGAAAGGTTAATCACATTCCTAATATTGTTAGCAACTTCTTAAGCCAATCTATATTTGAGAGTGCACCTCTCAAGTCTTGAATTTTAGAGGAGGAACTTTCAACAATGATTATAGTTTGGGTTGTATTAGAGATCTATAACTATAGTTTGCTTAATTACGATTGGTATACATAGTATAAGGAGGAGAGAGGCCGGGGTGATATGGTAGAGAGAGGATCGTTGCATTAGGGTATATCACAAATAAAATTGATTTATATCAACAAAATACAATTGTATCAAGTGTATTAACAAATACAATTTGTATCAACGAATACAATTTTATCAGGATGTATCAACAAATATAATTGTATCTAGTGTATATGTTGCTTGTGTATTCACTTTGTATCAAGTGTATCAATGAATACAAATGTATCAACGAATCAATGAATATAATTGTATCAAGCATATTTGTTCCTCGTGTATTCACTCTGTATGAAGTGTATTAACCAATACAATTGTATCAAGTGTATTTGTTTCTTGTGTATTTACTATGTATCAATGTGTTGTGTTTGCATGTATCTACAACGAAATATAAATTTATATCACTATATTCAACTGTATTTTGTCCTTGTTATACATTTGTATCATGTATTGTTTACTCTTTCATAATACGATTGATCCAATATTGTATCTCTCTCGTTCAGGCATATTGAGAGTCTAAGTATGAAACTGAAGAGGAGAAATGGAAGAAGAGAGGTCTCTACCATCTCTCCCTTGATACAAATCTCTCGATTGATTTGTATCAAGGGGAAAGGATCTGATATACCCCTTAACTTTATCATTTAGAGTTGATATACTGCTCATTATGAAAGTGGCACATATATACCCCTATTGTTATACAAATGGCTCACATATACCCTTTTCCTCTAACGGAAGTGAAAAAATTAATTTTAGTTTAATTTTTTAATTTTTTTTTAAAAAAAAATATATAATCCCATATGGGTATGTTTAATCCTCCTTAAACATATATTTATTTTGACTTTTTTTTTTCACTGACTAATTTAGAATTATTATTTTGATGGTCAAATTTATTTATGTTTCATTAATATTCTTGTAAAATTTATTATAGATGGCCCATTTTTTTCTTCAAATACTAAAACTAAATTACAATATAGTCGGAAAAAATTAGTTTTAAATTATAATATAGCCAAACAAAATAGTTTTAATTTTTTTTTTCTTTACAGTAAGGAATGAAAGAAAAAAATAAGAATAAAAAACTCAAATAATGATAATCAAAGAAGTCAAAAAATAATTTATGTATGAAAAAGATTAAAATATACCTTGAACTTTGCTGGAAGAGTCATATATACCCCTAAATGATCTTTTTTAAAACTAAAAGTCAAAACTATAAATTTAAAACTAAAATTTTCACTTCCGTTAAATGAAGGGTATGTGAGCTCTTTGTAACAGTAAGGGTATATGTGACCCGTTTGTATAACGGTAAGGATATATATGAGTCACTTTTATAACAAGGAGCATATCAACTCTAAATGACAAAGTTGAGGGATATATCAGGCCCTTTTCCCTTGTATCAATGATCTCCTCCATTTGTATCTAACAAAAGATAGGGAGAGGGAAGCCAATGAGGAGATAAGCAATTAAGTGAGGAAGGGAGAGGAAAGAGGCGAGCGAGAGTTTGTAAAAAAAGATGAGATTTGCTATAAAACCCTAAGTATAATTATGTAATGTAATTTTTTTAAACTATAATTGTGTATAGTAAATGCACAATACATTTTTGCCTTATTACATAATTTTTCCATTAAACAAGGATGGTAGGTAAACCATGATTAGGTGAAGTAGGGATTAAGTTAGAATTATTAAAACTTTGGGAATTATATTAAATAGGCAAAAGGGTCTGGTGGACCCTTATATTTGTATGAGTTTGTATTGTGGACTATTCTACTTAACAATTTATCAACTGAAACCTTATACTCAATAAAACACAACATATTAAACCCCTTTGACCATTGACCATGCTTATGTGACATTAATATAGATGAGTTGGCAAGAGAGTGTAACTACACGCCTGTTAAGGCAAGTGAACATGATATTTTAAATTTTAAATTTTAAATTATTAAAATTATAAAAAAAAATAATGAATTTTAAAAAGAAAAAAATCCATCTTCTTCCCCACATCACCTTCTTTTTCAGCCACCCCACCCCTACCCTATCGCTGCCCCAACCCCATTTTTCTTTCTTCTCCACACCCTATTGTTATCTTCTTTAGCCGATCTTGACATTGGCACTTTCGTCATGTCAAATTTCATGGCGATTATCAATGGAGGGAGAGAGCAGTGTTGGTTTCATGGTGGTGCTCGTCGGTTCGCAGTGGTGTGAGAGGGAGAGACGCGGTGTTGGTCCCTTTTCGTTGGAATGGGAGGCAATGTTGGTCCCTTTTCCGCCAGAATAAGAGGCGGCGAGGGAGTTTGCTTGTACGCTGAGAGGATCGCAAGGGTCGTCGATGGTGTGGAGAAAGGAGAATAGTGAAAGGGAGAATGAGGCAGGAGATGACACAAGGAACTGGTCACAGCAACGAAAAGGTTTGCCTGCCGAAGCTGGTGTAGTGGCCGCTTACAATTGTTGGTTCTATGAAGGTCGGAGAAGAGGAAAGGAAAATGACATTGCAGCAGAGGAGCATGATTTACTTTAAGAAATAAATTAAATTCTTATTATTTTATTTTTTATTTAATAAATGTAGTTAATAATTTTTTTTTAAAATAACAATTAGTAAAGAAAATGATGATTATTATTAATTTTAATGACATGAATTTCACCTATCATCTATTCAAAGGAGAGTGAGCTACACACATGGTAGGAGGGGTTTAAAAATATTTTTTTGATTGAGTTTAAGGGTTTAGCTAATAAAGGGTTAAGTAGAAGGATTCACAATACAAACACATACAAGTACAGGGTCTACCAGACCCTTTTGCCTATTAAATATCCAACAAGTGGAGAACATATTGATTCCCCAAAAATTACCTTTCATGGGTGGGGGTGGGGGTGGGGGTGGGATTTGGGTGGTAGTCGTTTGGAATTGAAGGGAGTTTAACAGAAAAGCTAAGAAAAAAGAAAACAGCCACTACTACCATCTTCCATACTTACCGTGAATTTCCTATCAACTTGGATAACCCACAAGATTATACATTTCGGACGACGTATATATTGGACACAACAACTTCACTAACAAAGTAGTAAAAGACCCATCTCGTTTTTTTCTTTCTTTCTATGTTTTCCTTTTCTCTAGACTATCATCTTGCAGCTAACTATTATTGTCACTTGAATACTTGATGAACAAACAAACCCACTATATATGCTATTAAGGGGATATAATCAAGAAAAGAAAACAAAAATTATCCCTTCGGTTCGATTCTTTTGACACTAATGTTTAAGACATATCTAGCCTATTGATATCCAGGCCCCAGAAAAAATATGTTCCGGTAGCAGCCCCTTCTTACACCTCTTGCAGTTTCTCCTCCATCTGATGGCCGTTCATTTCCTTCTGCTGAGTGTTTGGACTTGTTTCCTCATTCACAGGCTTGCTATCGTTAACTTCCTCAGCTGGCTTCCCCTGTGTCATTCAATTATTTTAATTCTGGCGACTATAACCATGCTTGGTTGGCAGTTAAGAATGTTCTACTTAGACAGGAACAAAGAGAGAATTGTCGGACATCGGGGGGAAGGGGAAGTCTATCTCTCCTATACAAACCACACCTTGAAAGATTCAACAAGCAGTTAAGAGTCAACAACTACTTGAAACATCAACCAAATATATATTTATCCAACTGCATTTTCTAGAAAGTGCTTATCGCCCCAAAACTAAGGCAACTTGCTCTGCGTGATTATAGATACATACATGTTGAATATATATAGGCATGTACATGGAAAATGCTTATGAGAAGTTTTCATAACTCTCTTATAATAGTGTAGTTGTTAAATAAAGAAAAATCTTGGAGTACATTACACTTGATTCAAAAGTTAATGTGGGTATAGGTTAGAAATATGCTTGTGGATTATGACTATTTACCAGTGGAAAACAGCTACAGCTTAAATCGTATGTTCTTACAAATGCAGTAAACTAGGTCTGTCTTCTTCCTTCGTAAATCTTAAAGGCTGGTCTGACTATCTCACAAGTGAAATTGGATTTTTTTTTTTTTTTTATGAAATTGTATTTCTTATAGATCACAAGCCAATAGCAACCCAGACTACATAGTTAACAAGATGGTTTTGACAAAAATCTAACTTAGTCGATAACATCTCAAATTGGATTAAAACTTATGGACTCACCTTGTTCTTGTCACGCCATCCAAGTCCAAATGGTCTCGACAGTAAGCTGATCTTTCTAGCAGGTATCTCTGGTGATGAATCTTGGCTGCACCGTACTGTAGATGAATCTTTCTGGGTGGATCTATAAGAGCATATTCGTCCATTTTAGAGAAAACAAAAGATATACATGAAGAAATTGTTATTCATTGTTTGTATTACTAGTGACAAAAATCAATGTCCTTTCCCAAATGGTGGCCTAGAAGCAGTAAATAACATAGGACATAATACGAGAAAAACACTATGATAACCATTGGGAGGTATAAATGGTGCATTACTCAACACCTTGTGAGGAAATCATATGAAAGGGAGCCATTACCTCGGAGAAGGTATTACTTTATTTTGACCAGACTGGTACTGCAAGGTAGCCTCCAGCATTGATTCAGCCATAACCAGTCTCTTTTCCATCTCAGCAAGGTTTCCCATGGCTTCTTCATACTTTTCCTGTATAGTAATTATAAATCATGAGATATCCAATATACTAGGCATTCGTGTCCAATTTTCCAAATTACACCATCAAAGAAAATAAGTCATTGGAGAAACTTTCTTGTTCAGAATTGACTAAATAAAGAGGCTAGTTATTGTAGATAGATTGTAAGATCATACTAACAATAAAAAACAACATAAGGAAGAAAGAGTTCTGATTTGATGGATGGAGGGTGCTACTAAAAAGAATTAGTGGCAATACATGTATTAAATCATTGGATGGGAAAGAACGTTTACATAGACTAGTGGAGCAGAACAGATATGCAATCACAAAGATTAATATTGATTAAATTTCTACTGTAAGCAAGGCAAAGGGAGAAAAACTGCTTTTGGGTGAGAGACTTGAAGGTTAAAATGAGATATGGAAGTGGTTAAATATTAAGTACAAAAGATGGTTACATCAGATTTATCTACAGACTTCATAGCATTTTTTTAATGACCGTGGTGTCGAGGCCAGCTTTCGCACACCTCGACTAATTCCATAGGATACCTGTCACCTCCCACCATCTAACTCTGTCCACCAAGTGTAGGACAGATGGGAGGAATCACCTAGTGTTTTTTGACTCCGCTGAGTTTTGAACCTGAGACCTCAGGGATGTTAACCACTTCATAGCCCTTTTAGAGCAAAACACTATGGCTTGTCTAAATTTTGGAAGATGAGGATGCTCTGGTTCAAGAAGTAAATAATAAACAACACCCTTAGAATTGATTTATAAATTAAAACCTCCGAAAGATGGTGCTTAAGGTAACTCTCCTATGCTTGCAGCGAATAGAACCAGAGCTATGGTGCTCAAATTCCATTTAATAGATCCACCAATAAAGATCCTCATCGAATCTAATGGGACTATATTTATTAGGATCGAACAGATCAATAAAACAATTATGAATGTCTATTCTAGATGAATATGGGACATGACTAAGGGGCCATTTTTTTTAAAAAAAAAAATTAAGATATCTAAATCTGAATATTACAATGTTGAATTTGGATCAGAATACTAAATAAAAAACTATTTGTTTTCTCAAGATTTGAACGTTTATAATTTATTTTAATTTAAAAATTTATTAAATATAAAATTCAAATAAAATGATTTAATATTTTATTCACAAATTATTTGGTTGTAAGATGATGCTTGGCAGTGGTATTTGGGGGTGGTTCTTGTGATGCTATTGGTTATGATGGTGGAGGTGGGTGGTGGTATCAGTTGGCGGTGGTGGTCCTGGTGGATGATGATAGTGGTTCGTGGTGGATGATGGAGTGGTTGACGATGTTGGTGGTTGGCAATAGTGGTGGTGGAGGTGGTTGGTAGTAGTGGTTGGTGGCGGTGGCGGGGTGGTTAGTGGTAGTAATTGGTAGTGGTGGTGATGATGTTGACAATCTTGGTGGGGGTTGATTGTGGTCATAGTTATGATCATGGAGGTGGTTAATGTGGTAGTGACAACCGATGTGGTTTGTAGAGGTGGTTGATAGTGGTGGTTGGTAGTGGTAGTTGTGATAGTGGTGGTTGTGGACAAAGTGGTGCTGAAAGGTTATCTTCATAAATTTTTAGTACCCTCTTAATAATTTGAAGGCATTGCTCAAGATCTGAATGATTCATATTTATTTAGTGTTTTAAATCTTAAAAGGAACAAAAAAATTTAGTGATGTGAAGTTTGAATCATTCAATTTTAGACATCCATTAAGTGCAAACAACTTCGGCCGAAGCATATAATGGACACCAACATGTTAACTTGAACAAGGAGAAGTAAACAAGACAAGATAACAACAGAATTTATCAGGAATGAACAGATGAATAAAACAATTGTGCATGTATGTCTAGATGATTCTGGACATGACTTGGCATAATATTGAGAACAAAAGGTTGTTACTATAGAGCTAAAATATGATATATTATCCACTGTGCACTGATTGAATGTTGAAACACAATTTTTTTTAGGAGAAAGTCACTTATTAAAAAAAGGGAAAAGGGTCAAAAATGCCGTTAAACTATGTGAAATTGAATAGAAATGCCACTTTGTTTCTAGTTTGGTCCAAAAAAATCCCCTATTATTATTTTTGGGTCAAAAATGACACTTTCTTAATTAACATATTATTTCTTTTACGTTTCAACACATTCTTTTCCTAATAAAAATATTGTAACCCATCATTAATTTCCATATATATATATTATAAGATCTTGGTAACTCATCATTAACTTTCATTTAAATAACAATAAATTATTTCTTCAAATAAAATAGAAAATACTTTTATTTCTTAATTTCCAAATTGAAGAAGGATACACATTTGTTAATATAATCTTTGGTTTTTAAATTAAGATACAGCAATAATAATGCCATAAAACACAAAATATTACATTGCTTCAAATCACAAAATATCATCTATGGAGTTATTGTTGACTTTTGTTTTTTCATTTTAACGGTAAAACCAAGGAATATATTGACAAATGTTTATCCTACTTCAATTCGGAAAAGATTAAGAAATAAAATATTTTTATTTTATCAAGAAAGAGATTTTATCATTATCTAAACGAAAATGAATGATGAGGTTACTATGATCTTATGTTTATGGTCTATATAATTAGTTAAAAAATTACATGAGGTTATTCTAATTTAATTAATAAAACAAGATCCATTTGAGGGGAAAAAAAATTAATAAAACAAGATTAATAAGAAAAAAAAAATTACTTCCCACTTTTTTATTAGCTAAAGAGATCTTAAAAGAAAAGAAATAAGAAAAGGGTTCTTTAAAATAATATTTTATTAGGAAAAAATGGATTTAAAAAGAAAAGAAACAATATGTTTATTAGGAAAGACATTTTTTATCCAAAAGTAAAAATAGGGACATCTGTGGCCAAATTATCAATGAGGGGCATTTTCTTGGATCAAACTATGAACGGTAGAGGCATATTTGGACCAAACTATTAACATAGAGCATTTTTTTTTCAATTTCACACGTTTAAGGACATTTTTAACCCTTTTTCGGAAAAAAGAAGAAATTCCATTGCATTAACAATGAATACAAATAAGCACAAAAAGTTTGACCTAGTTTACTAATTTCTTGGAATAAAAATTGAAGGGATTTTTTTTACACCTTCCCCTAGGAGCTTCCCATTTTTCTCCCTTGGTGACTCGAACCCACAACTTCAAGGTTGGAGGTGGAGGGCGCTTACCACTTGAGCAACCCTCTCTTGTCGAAGAAAACGAATTAGAAGTTGAAATGTTTCATTAAGAATTTCAAAGAGTAGAAAAACCTGTAGCATCTGAGAGGCATATCTTTGAGTTGCTGCCTCTTGTTCAGCGAACCTACGAGCATCTTCTGTTACCCTTTGTTCTTGCTCCACCCTCATGAGAACCTATATAGAAAAATTCATTCACATAAATCGCCATAGCGAGCAAGGACGAACATATTAGATAATATTTAGGTATGTTATCATCAAATATTTAATGAGAAGTATCACCTGAAGCATGACATTCTCTTGCTCTTGCTTATCAGCAAGGACCTGTCTAAGCTCAGCAACCTCTTGTTCTAATTGTTCAACCTGAACAGTAAGAATATGCCAGTGTGCAATTGTCATTATGAGATTTAATCTTATTTCTCTGTGGTATAACAAAAAAAGCTAAACATGAAGGATAGAAATCAACTAAGCTCCAATCCTAAATTAGTCAGTATGAATCCTTTTTTATTCATTAAGCTTTATTCAGCTTAAATTTCTTTCATTCTAGCGCTAAATAATTTGTTATTTTAAAGCAAGTAGGGTTCAAGATCTTCCATTTATCAATTATCCCTACTCAGATAGTCAGATTACTAGTGATCACAACTAATTGGTATTACCAATGTTAGATTCTTTGCTTCCTTTGTGTTACGCACTTAACTAAGTCCACTATAATTCTAAGAGATTTAAGATTCTTTCCACTTCCCCCTTTGGTGATTCAGACTCCGAATTTCATGGTTGGAAGTGTGCAGGCTCTTACAATCAAGCAACTTCAGTATTACAAGATTCATTTTAATCTCTATGTATGCAACTTGCACCTTCTGGTGGATGTAATTCTAATCCTATCTACAATATAGTATATCCATCTTCACATCCGCACTTCATGGAACTTTCTCCATAGTTCAAAACTTTAGTTGACTCAGTCACTGGACGAACATAGTTTTAATACTAGTCATTAACCTACCGCAATCCTCCTCGTTTATCCGAACTTGAGAACCATTATGCTTAATATATGTGGAACTTATCAATGAAGTTTTGGGAAAGAAAGTTGTGCCAACTATATAAAAAGTTTTGGAAGCCCTTTTCACCCATAAAGAAAAAGATGTGAAGAGGTGGCACACATTGAGGAAACTTGTGAATCACATGGAAAATATATTTGAACCAGATAATTATTATCAAGCAAACCCCAGAGAGGAAGAGATAAAAGGAAATTTTAAATGCTGTCCCAGGTTTTCGAGGCACTTTCTTATGGTTGAGACAGCCTAATAGTGTTCCATTGCCTCAAATGCCCAGGCATCTTTACCCTCTATACTTGTCCACGGTACTATCCAAGAAAGCAAACTTAGGTATGAATGGAAAGGATGCATTAAAGATTTTCACAATGCTTAGGAGCAATATATCTGTAATGGTCTAATGGAGAGTACAGAGATGAAATATGCACAAGTAACCAGATAAGTAGAGGGCTTCACTTTGACCAAACCCATTCACAGGCTTATAGAAAGAACACAACCATGCTGGGAAAAATGCACAGGAAGCTGGGGGGTTTCACTGTCTTTTGTCACCCAGGGATGTGAGTGATGAAAGTGGGGATATGATTTCCTAGTGATGAAAGTGGGGATATGATTTCCTAGTCAAACAAAAGTTATTTAATTCAATCATATGAAAGACCGTACCCTTGCGCTCAACTGCCGTCTGTTATCCTGCTTTACCATCTCCATCAATGCTGTTTCTAACTCCTCCGCTCTGCAGACAGGAAAAAATATACATGAAAAGGACATAACTATTCTCACTTTCAAAATTGTTGACTTCTTCGTTTCAGACACCCATGAATAGGTATAGAGTTCGTCAGAAAAGCTTATACAGATATATAGTGAAAATGGAGAAATATCCATACTTCATTGAATTACAAGTTTGATAGATCACTCTCTAAAGGGAGAGATTAACTTCCAAACTCTAAGCATCAAAGTTCTTTTTTTAATTTTAAAAAAAGTTATACTGACTACTTCAATTTGAATAGGAATTTTGCAATTCCTTTAGTGACCTTAGGCTGCCAGAAATGCATGTTCTGTCAGATACTACCGTCATGCTCTGAGATAACAGAACAGAACAGAAAGTTGAGGCATCAAAACTTCTCCTTTTGTTCCTACTTGGTTACTCTAATGGTAGCAGATTACACAAGTGGCATCGGCTGGGAAACATCCAACATGGTCTCAAATTTGTGATTTTTCTCGGCCTCCTAAAATTAACCCACAAAAAAAGATGATTCACATGCACTAGAAGTAGAAAATCTGATTTCTCACACCTTCTAGTAGCATAAAAGTTTCAGATTCTACATGACATCAATAACATGTCACAAATCATTATATTCGTAAGGACAAGAATGTATGGAAGAAGCTACAATTTTCAGTGAGCAACTATGACAAAAGTAAATATGCACAGAATAACATGAAGACTAAAATGTACGCACCTAAGTTCAGCAGATCGTTTCTCCTCCAACAACTTGCACAATTCAACCTTCAGCCAACCCACCTGCATTAAAGTCGTACTTTAAAATATGCAAAGTACCAGAATAAGGTACACCACTGAAGTTAAAATTGTGCACATGAATCAGAATACACTGAGGATCTGCTTTTATTTTTGATATTGCATACCCTAGAGAGATGATGTTGACTCATTATAAGAGAAAGATATGTTATATATATATATATATATAGAGAGAGAGAGAGAGAGAGGGTGAAATAAGAGTCTGGCAGTTCAGAACTTAGACGGCTTTAGTACACTGTAGACAGCATCTTTTCTTTAAAAACCAAACCATCTATCTCATCCAGCTCTCCCTAATTTCACATTTCTGAAAAAACTTCCTTGTTATTGTTTAACAATTATCTATGACAAGATGAATGAGTTGAGCCTAAATGAGGAAACATGGTCTGACGATTCATATAGCCTAAATGAGCCTAATTTCTTCTTCTTTGTGAGCCTGCGACTGCATTACTAGGTTTTTAATTCAACTTGCACTCTGCGACTTCTCTGGTTTTTTGTCTGTTTTGCAATTGTTTACTCTGCTTTGTATTTTCTTTCTCTATTCTGCTCTTTTTTTGTCTATGTTATGCATTTTTTCCTCTGTTTTGTAAAGTTTTTCGCTGTTCTGTTTTTTGTTTTTTTGTTTTTGTGATTGTACTAAATTCTATTTTTTTTTTCAATGCATCAATGCCAAAAAAGAGATCCAGCTTGAGCGTATGGAACTCCAATGGGCAGTACTAAAAAGTCCAATGTGTCTTTTGTCATGTGAAATAGAACAGTGGAATATTTTGTCACAAGAAACATCTAGTTGGTGGTTATAAAAATGTCAAAGTATGTCCAAAAGTTCCGGATTTTGTTAAAGAAGAAATGAGAGAGTATCTTCCTAGAAAAAATGAGTTAAAAACTCAAATGAGTCATGGAGCTTCTATGGTTAATCTTGTTGATGAAGATGATCAAATGGATTATAATGGTGTTGAAGAAGGCAATGATATGTCCATGGGGCTTTCCTCAAAATCTTCAACTAGTGGAAGTGGATCATCCATCGCTAGCAATATTAAAGGTCCTTTTAATCTTTATTTCTAGAAAAAGCCAAATGAAAAGAGAAAAGGTGGAGTTATTCATTTAGATTCTGCCAAAAAGATTTTAAGGGAGTGTGTTGTAGCTGCTTTTGCAAGGTGGATGTATGATGCAGGCTTCCCTTTCAGTTGTATCAACTACATAGAGAGTTTTGGTGAATTCATTGAGGTTGTAGGCCAATATGGCCCAGGAATGAAACCTCCCACCTATCACTACGTAAGAGTTCCTCATTTAAAAAAGAGGTGGAGAAGATAAACAAGACTGTTGAGGAGCATAAAGTGCAATGGAAAACTTTCTGGATGTTCCATTATGATGGATAAGTTGATGGCAAAAATGGGAAAATGTTTTGGTGAAATTTTCCACAAGGTGGTGTGTTTGTTGAATCTCATGATGCTAGTGACTTATCTACCGATTCCACTAAAATGTTCAACTTATTTGAGAAGATTATATTGAAATTGGGAAGGAAAATGTTGTACAAGTTGTTATCAATAATGCAAGTGAGAATGTTAAAGTGGGTGACATGTTGAAGGAAGTGTTCCCACACGTTTTTTGGTCTCCATGTTCTACACATTATATCAACTTGATGCTTGGCAACATTTTCAAGATTGCCCCATATCTACAGGTGAACAAGTGGTTCTAGTTTTTTCTAAACCTTCACTTTTTATACATTAACTATTAAAGAAGAATTCTACAGATTTTGCTAAGGCTATTAAGATACATTTTTACATTACTCAGAGGTCACTGTTGTTGAACATGATGGGGAGATACACAAAACAAAGAAATTTGGAGAAACTGGCCAAGACAAGATTTGCAACAGCTTTCTTGACTATGCAAAGTTTCTACTTACAAAAGAAAAACTTGAGAACCTGAATGGAATGAGGGGTGGCAAAATAAAGCCCAACCCGACCCAACCCATTTAGGTTTGGGTTGGTTATTGACCCGCCCATTTGTTAGCTCAACCCAACCCATTTCAACCCATTAAAAATTGGTTTGATATGTAACCCCAAGTTGATTTTTGAGAAATCTTGTCAAAATATTTTTAAAAAACTTTTTTTATTTTTATTTTTATTTTATATGTTATATATAGTTATAATAAAGAAAAAAAAAATTTTAGTAGGTACTAAAAGGTTATAAAATAACAAATAAAACTATTAAAACTTAGTAAAAATTGGGTGGGTTGGGTTATGACCCGTCACTAACCTGTTTTGACCCAACCCATTTTGGCCCAAACAAATTTGGGTTGGGTTGGGTTGGGTCTTGACCCATTTTGACCCGCCCAAATTTAACCCGACCTGCCCAATTGCCACCCCTAAGAGTAACTATGTAAAGGAAGCTATGGGAAAGAAGTTGTGAGATCTATTATTTCTCCATATTTTTGGAATCACACTGTTCAGGTCTTAAAGTTGATTGTCCTTTTGATTACTGTACTTCGTTTGGTTGATGTGGAGAAAAACCCACCAATGGGGTACATTTTTGAATACATCGATAGAGCCCAAAAAAATATAAAAAAGTTTTTTGATAAAGATGTGAGGAATTATGAGAAACTTTTTGAAATCATTGATAAAAGGTGGAAGGATCAACTTCATTAACCTATTCATGCATCAAGGCATAACTTGAACCCTGGATTCTTTTATATAAATCATGATAAAAGGACTTTAGATAAAGAAGTGTTGGCTGCCCAAGATATCATGCATGTGTTGAGAGGTTGGTCCCACATGTAGGTTTGCAAGACAAAATAGGGGAGGAGCTTGGTGTGTACATGAAAGCGGATGGACTATTTGGAATGGATTCGGACATTCGGACTATCAGTAATTAACTTTAAAAATAATTTTTTTAATGTTGATTGGTGGATGCTATTTGGTCATGAAGTTCCAAATTGCAACAATTTGCTATTAGAGTTAAAAGTTTATCTTGTAGCTCATCCGGATGCGAAAGAAAGTGTGTATGAACATATGAGAAGCTACATTACATTATTACTAAACTAAATTGTATCTCAATTGTCCTAAGTAATCCTATTTATTACTTTCTACAACTCATGTGCAGATTGATACTAAAAAGAGGAATAGGACTGAGCTAAAGCGTGTCAATGATCTAGTGTTTGTTAAATATAACAGAACATTGGTGCTGTCGTTACAAAACTCACAATACCATTGATCCAATTTGTTTGGACATTACTGATGAAGTAAATGAATAGTTAATTGTTGCCCCTCAAGATCATAAAGATGAAGTTTATGAAGGAGAAGATCTCACTTATGGTCGTGTTGCTATGGCAAGTTGTGCTGAGAAGAATATTTATGGTTTTAGGGAGAGTACTTCAAGGAGCGAGAAAGAGCAACTACAAGTTCAAGTAGAACTCTAGTTGAAGAAGCCTTTGATGACCAAAATAATAATGTGATGACACCTTAAGAGTTTGAAGATAGGATGTTGCTCCATTTGTGATTTGGTCTTGCATTTGTTTAACATGTTATGACTTCTAAGGCTTATTGACTATCTATTTCTAGTACCTGTCATATTACTTTAAAATTTAAGAATTGAAAGATTTGCTTAATATGTTATTTCTATCGAGTTCTTGGTTATTTATCTCTCTCTATATTATATCATCGTCATAATTATACACAGTGGAATCGAGTGTATGCAAACTTTACTACTACCTCGTGGAGGTAGAGAGGTTGTTTTCGAAAGACCATCGCTCAAGCATATAGCATCCAAGTACAAAAAATAAGAAAACACAACAACTAACAAGGGAAGAGTGCAAATCCTACAATAAAGGAACAAGAACAACAAAATAGTGCAATAATCGAAACACAATAAATAACAAACAATGATGGATATCAAAAGCAAGATCTACAACAATACAACTAGTACAATGACAAACACCAATAAGCCTAATCCTCGGAAAACAAGACAACACTCCACCATTTACTAACATTCTACCTTAATAGGCATCCTCCACACCCTCCTATCTAAGGTCATGTCCTCAATAATCTGAAGTAGTGTCATGTCCTATCTAATCAATTCTCTCCAATACTTTTTTGGCCTACCTCTACCTCTCCCCATACCTACGTGTCTGCACATCTCCTCTTCATATGTCCAAACCATCTCAATCTCGCGTCCTTCATCTTGTCCACCACGGAGGTCACTCTCATCTTATCCCGAATATCCTCAATCCTATTCTTATAGCTTCTTGTATGCCACAATCCACCTCAACAACTTCATTTTCGTGACATGCATCTTCTGAACATAGGAGTTCTTGACTAGCCAGCACTCTGCTGCATACAACAATGTCGGTCTAACAACCAGTCTATAAAACTTATCTTTAAGTTTCGGTGGTACTTTTCTATCACACAAGACTCTGAATGCACGCCTCCTTCATCCAAGCCGCACCAATACAATGTGTGATATCATCGTTGATATCTCCACTCCCTGGATTATAGACCCAAGATACTTGAAACTATCTCTCTTGGGGATAGCCTAAATATCAGGCCTCACTTCCACGCCTGCCTCTTGCATTGCATCACTGAACCAAATACTCTGTATTGGTCCTGCTTAACCTAAACCCTTTAAACTCCAAAGTTTGTCTTATAAGTCAATATTATGCCATCTACAAATAACATACACCAAGGCACTTCATCTTGAATGCTTTGCGTGAATTCATCCATCACCGAGGCAATAGAAACGGCCTAAGAGTTGATCTTGGGGCAATCCCATCTTTACAGAAAAGTGCTCTCCTCATACATGCCTTTTTATCGCCCTAATGTAAGCCACTGGTACCCTCCTAGCCTCCGAGCATCTCTAGAGGATGACCCTCGAAGAAGTGAGCCCTTGTCACTTTTGCCGCTTCTCACACTCCAAACCACTAGCCTCGAGTAAAAAGAAAGTAAGAGCATCACTGTTTGTACTATATCAAGCTTGTGGCTAAGGCACTGCCAATCAAATTATGGCGAACCGAATCACTTCAAAAATACCAAGATTCAGATTAAAAGCCACTCAATAAGCTTACAACTCCAATAAGCACATCAACAACAACTGCACCTCAGTCCCAAACAAATTATTATCGGCTATTTGAATCTCTACGCCTTCATTTAAACTGATTTCATATCATCATACTATATATATATATATATATATATATATATATTACTACTATAATAATAGTCTAGGAAGTAGGCAGATGGTCATCAACATGCCTGCTTTCTAAACAGGGGCGATTTGGTCATTTTGTACCTTTTCATTTTAATTTGTTTGTCTTATTTTCTTTTTCAGTTTGTATATATTTGAAGATTAGGTAAAAAATACTATAAATCATAACAATTTACAACTAAAAATATTTAAAAGATATATAAAAAATTCAATTGACTTTCGAAATTCTATCAAGTGCCCCATAAATTAGGACAGAGGAAGTAACATATATCATTTGAAATGGCTAAACAGTATTGTAAATCGCAATAATTAACAACTTAAAAATTTAAATGACATAAAAATTCAGTTGACTCTTGAAATTTTATCAGTGTCACATAAATTAAGATAGTGGGAATAACATATCTTATTTGAAAATGACGTAAAAAGTATTACAAATCATAATAGTTGACAACTAAAAATATTTGAAAGACATAAAAGATTTGGTTGACTCTCAAAATTCTATCAGTGACACATATATTAGGAAAAAAGGATTAACATATATTATCTGAAATATATGTAAAAGTACTATAAATCACAATAATTAATAACTTAAAATATTTACAATTCATTAAAAAAAAAATTGATTGACTCTCGAAATTTCATTTGTGTCACATAAAATGAGACAAAGTGAGTAACATATATTGGGCCAGTGTTGACACGGACTCCAATGTCTAGTGTATGTATATACATACATATATATATATATATATATATACATATATATATATATATATATATAAGAAAAATAGAAGCTCTCTAACAAGCCTGAAACATATCCTCAACTCGTAGATATCATCTGTGTGGGTCTTTTTCTTCCATTTTGTCCTAACAATAGCTAAGTCTACTTATATAGCAAGAATTGTCTATCTTTCGAGAAAACTTCTTTCCATCTAATTTTAGGTCTACCCCATCCATTTTAAACACCTTCACTAATCATAGTTCCGCACCTACAAAACGGTGCATCAGTAGGTCGACCTAGAACATGTCCAAACCATCTCAAGCAACTTTCTCGCACTTTATCCTCATTGTATGTTATTTGTACCTTCTAGTGAATGTGGTCATTTTTAATCTTAACTAATCTGGTAGGACCACACATCCATCTTAACATCTGCATCCAACACTCATCTTGTGGATATGTAAGACTTTAGCTGTCCAACATTCACTAGCATATATCATTGCCAGACATAGTTGCTCTATTTAACTTACCTGTCACTTTAGTAGAATCTGTTTTTTTTAAGATAAACTTTCGTAGACATCCTTCTATCACATAACAACCAGGTAGCACTTCTCCATTTCAACTCCAGTAACTAAAGCCATTTTCCAATTTGTTTCTAGGTCTGGTCCTCAATTCCCAATATGTTAATTATGAATGGTATCATAAAATAAAGTTCCTGCCTCAAGGACATAACGAGGACAACCTCACTATCTGGTACACTTCTGACTATTCTGTAAGCATCTTCTAGGTGGTATCCTGAAGCAGACACAGTTACTTTAAGAGTGTAGTATCTTACAACCACAATGCTTAACTTGATGAATGAACATTTCAAGCTTTCACTTCCAAAAAGATTTCCATACCAATTTCAGTAACTTCCATAAATTGCGTGGATCAATTCTGAAGTGCTTGTTTTAAAAGTTTGACTAGATGATAGAGTAGTGTAACACATGTTTATTAGAAGTTGATCAGGAGAGGTATGTTAGTTCAAAGGACAGACTGACATATTTAATAATTTAGGGGGTATATGACCAAAAAGCTACCTGCTCTTGAAGATCTGGAACAGAATCTATTTCCACACACCCATTCAGGCCCATGTAAAGTTCATCCATATTAGCAGATGCACTATCTGTCTGAGATGCATCACTATTTGTCTCTGTATCAGCCTTTTGATCTGTTTTAGTGGCTCCTAAAATAGCAGATCCAGAATCATGCTTAAAACTGTATAGTTTAGATACTAGACCCTGAGGGTTCCTCAGAACTCGAAGCCCTATAGACCTCTCTTCCAGTGCAGCTTTCACGGCTGGTCGATGCTTATTTCTTAGTATTTCTAATCTAGCTTCATTAACATTTTGATAGCCCATGCAGGCAGTCAGAACAAGTTGACTGCTATCGAATGTCGAGCCAGCAAGTGACTGCAGCAGAGTGACTGCATCCCCAGCATCTTTTGTGATAACTAATGCGGGTCCTGGATAAGACCAAACTAATCACTTTTGTGCAACCAAAATATGAATATAGATTAAAGCTGCAAGGAATAAAAGAACTAACAATTTATCACTTGTTGTAAACTCGAAAGATTACCATATAATTCCATCAAAGCAAGCGCTGAACGAAATAACATCACTCGATTTCCTTCAAACAGAAGAACATCCCATACTCTAAGAACTAAAACCAAGGAAAATTAATAAGAAAGGGAGTCAACAAACAGTAAGATGAACAAGGCGTGAAATGTGAATAAGAAGATTCCGAGCACAGTGACCTAAATTAAGCATAATGACAACTTAACACTTGGTTACATCTGCATTCTCAGCCACCATACAGCTTAAATTTTTCATGAGAGAGAGAAACCAACCACTTTCCCACGGAAGCATGTTCATAAATATGGAGAGGAACCATGGTCCTGTAACCCATGCTACTTGTACTCCCAGGTAATCCAGATGATTAACTGCAATAAAGCATTTGTGAAGACACCAAAAGTTAACAATAATAATAATAATAACTACCAACGGCACGGACAGATAATCTGAAGAAAGGTGCTTTACAAAAGGAAGTCAAAGAAAGAGACATACCCAACTTTGGAAATTTTTCTCGCACCAACTCCTCAAGAACAAGTTGGTCAACCTGACAAGAGATGATCAAGCAAATAAAACCTTGTTTGATATGTTCATACTTCTGATATGCAATTGAAACATACCAAAGTAATGAAAGGAGCATGAAGAGGTAGCACAAGTTATAGCAAGCAAAAACCAATACTTTCTTTTACCTGAGACTCTACCATCTCTTCTGAGTAGTATCCATCAAAGTAATCATCTAAAATCCCCATCAAAGTCCTGTAAGTTTTATTATTAAAAAGTCCTATAAGTTTCGGCAACATCTTGATTCCAATGAGCCCAAAGTGTCAAAAGCGGAAACTCATGTTACATCTACATAACAAATAACTCTGCAAGTATGATCTGCTAAAGAACGCCACTCTCTGAATTGTGAACTGTGAGTAGAAGCAACTTTCATCTACATATATAAACTAAGACATATCCATCTGGAATATAAGAAGTAAACAAAGTTAAGAAACATACCAAAACGCATTTTCCTCCGGCATTAGAAGCAATAATAGACCAGCAAAAAAATTCATGGCCTGCATTTTTAGAACAAAGATGCAGTTTGATCAATGCCAAAGGCTATTAATCCACTTAAGGAAAATAATTGTTTGGATAATTCTTAGATAGGTAAAGAATCAATTTTTTCACGAAATAAAACTATAACACATTGTCTACAATATTTTTCAGCAGAAAATAGAATTTAATAATAAAATCTAGAATGAGACGCTGGGCATTTACACAGAGAAGAGCAATAACACCATGTCAACAGCACCCCTTAGAACAATCTGAGAACAATGTTGGACATACTTAAATAGATGATAATATTCTACATCTTTCACTTATTTCAAGAATGCAAATATTCAAACAATAAATTTGAATCCAAATCATAGTAATTCATCAACAATTATTATAACATATTTCTTATCCTTGTCAATATTTATGCAAGTAAAATTACCCTTTATCAACCCGTGTGACAAAGGGAACTTTAGAAAGCTGTCAATGGGGATTGACACTTAGAAAAATCAAATTTAGAGCTCAACAACCCAGATACCCATGAAAGGAGAGGAGAACAAGAAGAAATCTAAACATGCATGTGGTAATTCTTTTTTTTTTTATGAGCGAGAAATCCGTCTGGGGGACCAAGCCTTAATTAGGAGTTAGGACCACCCGCAGCATTTGATCCTCGAAGATAATGGATCTGCTTTCTACCCCTTTTCCACATAAATACCAAGTTAAGTTCTTCACATTGCACAAGGCTTGAACATGTGACCTAGGTCACAGGTCCCTCAACCTTTGCCACTTGAACTAAGCCCCAAGGGCTTAAACATGAAAGTGGTAATGAGCACTCGCATATGATCACTTCCTTTATCTGATTTTCAATTTTTCCATTTTTCCAATTTTCCAACTTCACAAAGTTTAGCTCTTTATTTTTTTCATCCTTCCCTACTCATCCAGGAATCTTTAAAAAATTATATCCATAGTTTATTTTCTAATATTTAGTCCTCATTATGTTGTTCTGAATCAGGTTACATCTATGTAAGGGGGTTTTTGGATTAACTTATTTTTAGATGCTTTTGGCATTTAAGCATTTTCTTAGTTTTGGACGTGTTTGGAAAAGTTAAAAGTGCTTTTAAGAAAGAGTTTGTACAAGTGAGGAGTATCCTTGTGACTCTAGCTTCTTTTTGGTGCATCTATGAGGTTCCTAATTATATGGATGATTTGGCGCCTTTTTGTGAAATAGAATACTATCTTTTGGTATACTACTTGAATACAATGAGTTCCCCTTTAATAAAATTATTGACTTTATCTAAAAAAATTAATTAAGAAAATAGCTGTAATAGCAAGTAAAGACACAGGATACACAAGTGCATTATCACAAATTTCACCAGCTATATAATTGTATCATCTGGAAATAAATCGTTTAAGAGTAATTATTACAAAATGCTGCAGGGAGATTCTGGTTTGATAAGCTTTTGTCCATGGAAGATGCCTTGGAAGACCAAAGCACCACCTAAGGTGGCATGTTTTAGTTGACTTGCAGCACATAGTGCATGTTTAACTCAAGAAGACTCAGAAGAGAGGTTTACACCTATGCAGTAGATGCTTTCTTGTCAGAATTCCTCTGAAACAGTAGATTATTGACTTTTGCATTGCTATCAAACTTGGGAGGTCTGGGGTTTTCTCTTGGATGTATGTGGGGTTCTATTGGAAAATGACATTTATTATGTGGTTGGCAGGCACAACATGTGAAGAAGAGGCAATACAAGATGTATCCCTATCTATAACGCAGAGACAGTGTGGCTGTTTTGAAGGAAGAAAGGATTTTTTTCTATATGTCAAATTCAGTTGTATCCCAAAATTAGAGTTTTGGTTGAAGGAAAAAATTGTAACTAGCACATTAGATACAGTGTCTATTTGAATCTCTGGCTACACAGGACCTTATCAATCTGTCCTGCTTTTTTACTGTTTTTGGTACCTCCTTGGTACTTGCGTATTATTACCTTACCTAATCTTTTTGAAAATGTAAAATTCCCTTGCCTTATCAAAAAGATAGTTAAAGAAGGACTGCTAGTATTAATTTATTTTTCTTCCTCCAAACACAGAGTCTTGCTTATGGTAAAATAAATGCCAAAACTGAATCAACAGCAAACTTGTAATGGTGGTAACCCAATTTTCTTCTGGCCTCATGGTCAAATAGAATTTCAAGGATCTTAACAAACATGACTATCTTCCCTGCAATTTTCAAAACACCGAGGGAAGAAAAAGACGAGTAAATATAACAGCATTATGCTAACAGAATACCTGACAATAGCCAACTGAGGGATTGTGTCGAGCATAGGCTGTAAGTAAACGCCTTAAAGCATTTCTTCCATCTTCGTCTAGAGCAGGATGTCCAGGAAATGTCCGTGGTAGATCCTGCAATAAAACAGCAAGATACGATTGGACCCAAAATGGACAAACCAGCAATAACATTACAAAAGTTACTCAAAAGAATAGTTGACATATAGCACATTCAATGACCTTCTCAATCTGCCCTCTCCATTTCTCAGGTATACATACAGAGTCCATCCTTGGATTAACAGAATTTCCAGAGTCTTTAGATTCCACACTATTACGCTCTGTATTACTACCAGATCCAGTGCCTAACGCAAGCAAATCTTGATAATAGGTCTCCGCTCTGCGTACCCTCACGCCCACAAAGGCTTGCCAAACCTGATATTCCAATATTAAGCTTACGTGAATAAAGATAGTGCATGAACTCATACTACTTTAAAGAACACGATCATAAGGAAATTTCAAAAGATTATATGTACCTCTCCCCTGAGATCCATGGGTACACCACCCTGAACAAGACACTCCAATTCTTCTTTCCAAGGAGGCAAAGACTCTTGACTAGAATAAGCCAAATGGCTAACAGTATCATTTAAAGGGATGTCATGCATGGAATCTAATTCAGATTTGTCCAAAGATTCTGATCTTTCCATATCATAAAACTCATCTTCTGAGTCCTCTTCTGATACTCCTTTCATGGGTCTAGACTCTTCAATTGCAGGAAGGGGCTTCCGCAGACCAGAACCTTGCTCCTGTTTGACTAAGTTTACTTTCTTTTTTACACGAGTGCTCATCATATCCTCAACAGCACGTAGAGACGGTCTAATTTCCGTCCATTTTTGAGCCTGACAAATTTTCCTCTCTACAGATATCAATGTATCATCCTTCTCTATTGTGCTTACAAGTTGACCTTCTTCTCCATTCTGTGCATCAAAACGTACCTCCTGAGCAATTGGTTCAGCACCAAGATTAGTCGAACTTTTGTCTGCAGTTATCCCATTTATGGGCAACTCAGCAGACTCTGCTTGATGCTCCAAGAAATCCTTCCACCTATCAGATCTCTCTTCCTCTTCTTCCTTAAAAATAAATGCATACAATACAGGGTGAGATAATGAGGGAATATTTGCTGCTAGATTACTGAGAAATGTGATATAAGATAAAATGAAGATATTTGGAGCCCGGGAGGGCTCTCCTGTCTAATTCTCAAAAAGAATGAACAGGATATTAACTAGTAAAACAGAAATGATGACAAAAAAAAAAAAGTACCTTATAGATATTAACATATTCACGGTATCTTTGTACATGCTGAGGCCGTACAGCGAATCCATAAGCATCCCTGTTAACACTAAAACCTATTAGTGAAAAAATTCAAGCAACAGTTTATGGAAACAAAAATCTTTACAAGTAGAAGTTCCCAGGGAAAACATGTTTAATGTAGTGATGTGATGATATGCTTATCTTGATATTAATTATCCTCTTTTACTAGTCTTATTTTAGATATAAAATTTTACTTGGTATTAATTCTTTTTTCTTAGGGATGGAATTCTAGTAGTTTGAATAACTCTTATTTCTTTAAAATTCTCCATCATATATATAGGACCTTCATATTCTTTGTTTAAATTACTTGAATAATATTTGTTGACTTGATTTACTACATTAATATTTCTGTCTATGTAAAGAACTATATCTTTTTGTAGGTCTCCACTCTTTGGTATACCTCTTTGTATACGGGTTTTTATGCCCAAACTGTTATCAAAATTTATTATTTTTATCAATAAATAAAACAACTATCTCTGTCCCTTCTCCCTCTGTTCCCCCCCCCCTACTTTTATCCCCCTCTCCTTTCTCTCTTTCTTCTCTTGCTATTCTTCTCCCTTCTTCCCATTTCTCATCTCTTCTCCTTACATTTCTCCTTAACAATTCTCAGTAACATCAATATGGTACTGGAGCACAAGTTCCTATGAATCACACAATACACTCTTTCCACTATTTAATGCCATCTGTGTTATGTGGCCACTCATTGCCTAAGCTGTTCATCCACTTCAGAGTTCAGATGGTGGTTTGCACAAGTACCTGATTCAATGAAAAGGTGAACAACCACATTCTACTAATTCAAATCTTTTGAGAGTCACATTAATAATCTCACCCAACATATTGAATTTTCTCCAATCATGAGGATATTGTCATCACTTGATATTACTTTTTCTTTTTTCTGATAAATATTATATTGACGCAAACAACACCAAGCAGGTGCTAAGTTGCAAGAAACTTAAATTTCAAATTCCTCCTAGCTCTTTAAGGCCCATGAAGCCTAAAAAAGAGTCAAACTCGTTAACATTTTGCATTTTACACCAAAAAGTAAAAAAAACTGTAAGTATCTGTACATTATAAATTGTAAAACCTCCTTCCTCATTTTTTCCCCTCAAAACATCTCTTATTCCTTTCACACCAAATGGTCCACAGAACATAAGAAGGGACGCTATCCAATATGTTGCTTTCATTCCCTTTCTCATCTTTTTCCTTGCCTACACTCCGAAGCTTGTTTCGTACAAATTGTAATTACCCATTGTACCTCAAACAGATTTAGAAACGAACCAAAGATTTGCCAGGTAGCAGAACAATGGAGAAGTTAGTAATTTGTTGTTTCAGCATCTCCATTGCATGAAGTTGCTGCATAAGTTGGGCTCCCTTCTCTGCAAAAACTTGTGTGAGACAAGTTCTTTATTTGAGAACTGGTACATAGTATTCCCCAGCATTAAGAACATGCTATAGACTGCCAAAAAATTATGAACAATTGTGGCCTAAGGCATAAGCTAGTTACGGAGTCCTTAGAAGACTTACTAACTGATTAACTTCCTCTACATTTGCTTCTTTTCACCAAAAATAGAAGTTCATAATACAGTTCCACTTAATTTTCTGGGTAGGATTAAACTATCTTCAAAACCCTCCCATTTTTTTCCCTCCACAATATCCTCCATATGCATGAAAGAATTGCTCTCCATCATCTCTTTTGGGTCTTGCATCCCCCCTCCTGATCCAGGATCTTAGGAGCTTAGGAGGCCTGTGAGACTAAAAAAGAGGACCATATTGGTGAAGTCACTTTGCAATGTAGGAACAGATGACTGTTTGTCTGTGCAGCCTCATAGGAAACATCTTGATTCAATTTGAAAACCCCTCATCTATAAAGCTTCATGAGTAAGGCTCTTCTGATGACCAGCCAGGTGAAGCATTTGATCTTGTTCCACCCATTTTTCCGAGGGCCTGCCATGCTTCTAGGTTGCCTCAACACTTCCATTTTATCCACTCTATTCACTGAAGTTTTTCCATCATTTTTATGCTTCCACTTGATTGCATCAGGGGTTGGGGAGGTGCCCATGAAATGCCAACTTTCTGTAATAGCCTAGCTACCCTATCCATTTCCCAGTCATCTAAATTCCTTCTCAAACATACGTTCCATCCTTGTGGAATCCATGTATCTTCCGCACTATGGAAAACAAGTCAGGAAAGGTGGCCATCAGGGGCTCCTGGTCATTCCATGCTTCTTTTCAGAACCTGATTTTGGTACCATTTCCCACTTTGTAGCATGTGTGGCTGTATAGGGTTGGCTATAAATTCCTGATAGTCCTCCACACTGATACACTATAAATTGTGTCCACTTCATCCGTGCACCAATGACTAGTTTGTCCATATTTGCTCTTAATTACCTCTTTCCACAAAGCTTGGTCTTCATTAGCATATCTCCACAATCATTTCATTGATAGGAGCTGTTATGTAATTTCAAATTTCTGATGCAAAGGCCCCCAGGACACCTATTAAGTTGAACATTTTCCCATAACCAAATGAAAGCCCTTACCCTCTTTGTTCCCAAACCATAGAAAGTCCCTTCTAATTTATCAAGTTACTTCACCACCAAAGCTGGAATAGGGAACATGGACATGACATAAGTAGGAAGAGAATTAAGGACAACATTTATCAAAATCAATCAATCCCCCAAGGGACAGATATTGTGACTTCCACCTTGAGAGTTTTTTCTCTGTCTTCTCTATTATCCCATCCAAAATATCAACTTCTTATGTTTGTTACCCAAAGGCATTCCCCAAATAAGTTGTTGGAAGATGATCAATTCTACACCCTAAGATGACTGTCAATCCCACCATTTGAGTCACTTCTTTAATGGGAAATTAGTAGCTCTTCCTCCCATTGACACTTCGTCCAGTGATGGCCTCGAAAATAAGTAAAACCATCTTTATGAAACTGACTTGCTATGTTGTAGTGTCACAAAAACTCAGTGTCATCTGCCAAATATCCACATTCTCACCTTGTTTGCTGCCTAACAGGAAGCCCTTGAGCCAGTTGTTCTGCATTACTACTCTGACCATGCTATTGAGGCCTTCCATGGCAATAAAGAAGAGGAAAGGGGAAAGAGGATCTCCTTGTCTGAGCCCTCTTTCAAAAGGAAAAAAACCCACAAGCTCTCCATTCACTAGAACAGTGAACCTAACAGTTTTGATGCAAAAACTCATCCAATTCAATCATCTCACTCCAAAAGCGATCCGCTTCAGAATGTTAAGGAGATAATCCCAATTAACGTAATCATAAGCCTTCTCGATGTCCAGTTTGCACATAAAACCTGGATCTTCACCTCTTAATCTTGAATCCAGTTGCTTATCGAAGCACATTAGAGACAAACTTGTTACACTTGCACTGCATGTAACCCTCTCTTCCCATGGTTGCGTTATATTGGACTTTGGAGCCTAAAATGGACACTAGATCCATTCCCAAAGGTGGAAGAATGGTGACTCAACATTTAATGAAATGGTTTAACTATCCTTCTGATGACAGTACATAGGTGGATCCTCACTCCCTTCAACAACAGTTTCCTCACTTCTATCCTTGAGGTCAAGGATCTTGGGGAGTATTTGTTATGTACCAAATTAAACAGGAGGTATTTCAGTCTTTCCATACTTTCAGTTAGGTTATTAGAATCTGTTAGAAGTGGTTAAGTTGTCAACTAATAGGTGGTTAGTAAGGAATAACTTCTATGCGGGTGAGTACACTGTAACACATTCATTGATTCATATACTCAATAAAATTCTCTCTCTCTTTCTTGTTCTAAATCTCTTCTCACAGTATTACTCTTCAGGAGTTATTCTTTTATCAGCTTCTTAGGTCTTACAGCTTGTGTTTGTCAATCAGCATGTTATGCAAAGTAACCGAAAACCTATACAGTTACTTTAAATATATGAAGAAAGAAACACATAAATTAAATTCAAAAACCCATAGAAAATTTGACAAAGAGCAAAATGTGGCTTTAAGATTCTAATACAGGTTAAGTGACTAGTTATCTTATATTAATTTTTTTAAGAGAGATTTCTGAGATTAAATTTTTGAATTCCTCTTCTTAATAAGTACCCAATAACTTCATTCATAATGTTTCCTTAACAAGTAATATATCTCTTTGTCAGTTATAGTTATTGTTTACTGCCACCTTCTTTAAGATAGATCCAATTGGCTATGAGGTAAACACTTCAGCACTTTGATACTGCACCCAAATGCAACCTAAGCGAGGGAAAGCGCCCGCCCTGAGTTTCACCTAGCTTCAAGGTTTAAACGCATCTTAGATGAGCATTTAGCAAAAGTACAAAGAAGTTAGAACAAAAGCACAATACTCATGGTCAAATGATTTTTCTAAAAGCAACTTGCATATTACTCCCTGTCTCCCACACACCTTTGACTTCTTCTTAGATCTAGGCATTTACAATCAAAACGGCATCTATAATTTGTCTCCCATGCCCAAAGGTACTTTGTGATTTTGAAATTTGCTTCCTAATCAACACTCTCATTCTTTTGGTCATCACTTTATCCCTTCTTTTTCATCTTTTTTTGATAAGTCAAAATTTTATAAAAAGAACACCAAGTCATTGAGAAAGATGTACGTCAACACTTAATCTATTAGTTAGAAATGAAATAGAGTTAATATTATCTTTTTAGTAATAAATAGAGTTGCAGTAGTTTCAAAAGTTCTAATTATTTAGAACCCACAATCCTATAAATAGAACCATCATGTAGTTTATTTGAAATTCTCTGGATAAAATTCTATTAATTGATTTCCCATCACAATTTCTCTTTCTATCCCTTCTCCCTTCTGACCTTTCTTTCTTTCCTCTCCTGTTTTGTTTCTCTCCGTTCTTCTTTTTTTGTATTCATTTCTCTTTCTTTTTTTTTTTCTCCCAATATGTCTCTCTTGTCCCTGTTTGGTATTATATCAAAGAGTAGAAAATAGGATACGTTATCTTCATTTTCATCAAGACTGACCATATCATGAACTGAAATATGACAGCCACAGCCTGTTAAACATTAATTGCCCCACAGAACAAAGACTAGCCGTTGTCAGATGATCAATTTTAAATTCACTTTTGTTTATAGCATATTCAGTAATAGGTCAAAAATCGATACTCTCACATAATTATCAAAAAAATTGTCTCATGTGACATAATCCAAACTTACTCAATCATAACATATGAACAACCACTGTTTCTTTGGGGGGATGACAAGGGAAACGCGCAGCCGCCACCCTTTTGGTGCACACAGGTAAAATCACCGCTCCTATGCAATAGCTCGCAAATCACACAAGAAAGGTAACCCGCACTAGGCAAGCCCGGTGCAACGAGCTCAACCCAGAAGGCAAAATGAACAACAACTGTTCTTCTCTTCTTTTCTTTTCTTTCCCCATTTTAATTGAACTGTTGCAGTCCAGTGATAACCATGTTACTTTCTTCATTAAGAAAAATTTAATTACTTGCTGACATTTTACCTTTTACATTCTAGAGATTGTTAACACAAATTAGAACATCCAACATTTTCAAGAATATAGGTCAAATTTGTTATTTTAAGCTTAGAATTTACATTTCAGTCTCAGCCACCAATACAAACTTTTGAGTTAATAATCAGAGAAAGATCAGAAAGAAAAATTTGATGTTAATCGAAACAGCATCGATCATGGATCGAGCTGAATCAAGAAAAGGGAATCAAGTGGAAGGGAAGAGAGATTTATAGAGTTACCTCTTGTTGTCAAAAGAGATGATGGGTGGATTCAAAACCGCTGTTTTTGCCTTCATTGTCGGTGGAAACAATCAACCAAAGAATTGTTCAAACAATCTTTTCTCAAATTTCGCAGATTTTCAGCAACAGAAAGACAAATCAAGAAAAGGGTCTCCAATTTCTGATTAGAATTTGGAGACTTGGTCTTCCATTATTACACTTCTCGACTGTGCAGGACTGGTTGTTGGTTCAGTGAGTAGCAATGTACTCAACCAGGGTAGGGTCCAGAAGAGAAGGCACGTCACATGGGAATTGCGAGTTTACCGTCACGTTATGATATGTAAAAAGGTCATTGCTTAATGGCGTTGAGTGGCATTTTTTAAATTTTGAGATTTAAATCAATTTATTTATGAATGTAAACTTTTTATATATATTTTAAGTATTTTGAATTGTTAATTATCGTAATTTATAATATTTTTTACATAGTTTATAAATATATAAATTTTATTTCAAAAAAATTAAAAATTTTATACACAAATTTTCTACTAAAATTAAATTATTTGACTCTTAAAAAATAAAAAATGTCATATAATTGGGATAAAGAAGTAAGGCACTTCAAAAGGCATATTTTTAATGATGACATCTTATAGTCAATTAAATTTAGTTCTATCCTCACACCCAACATTTTACCTATATTCCCAAAAGGTCAAATCTACTCTCTTTTTTTTTTTTTACTTTTTAAATAAATAGTTTACATTTATATTTTCCAAATAAATTTGTCCTTATTGTTATACTTTTTTAAATAGGGAAAATTATACCTAACAGCTTGTAATATTTGTTTACCACTTTTTTCATCAATTTTACAAAATTATTTAAAATGGTTAAATTCGGATAAAATAGTTATACTTGATGTAATTAATCGAGAAAAGGCTTAAACTAATTCATTATCTTTGAGTTTAGATTCAAAATAGTCTTATTTCTTTTTAGTGGAATATTAATAATCTTGATTCTTTAATAAAGTGGTGCACTTTCAGTCTTCATCCTAATCACCATGAGTTTTTTAACAGAGCAGTAAGTTATGCACATGACTTTTCTCCCGAGCAATTTAACTCCTCAAATATCATTCTCTTCCACATTTTCTTTCTCTCCCTATACATAACATATTTTTCTCTTCCCCCATTTCTTTACCTAGTAGTTTTTTCTCTCTTTCTAAACAAACCAGATCATTCGCTTCAACCATTCTTTTTCCCAAAATTTCATAACAACCCTAATGTACAGATTGTTATGGCCAAGTGAAAATTTAGGTGTTTCAAATTAGTTTTGTTGAAGAAAAATGAAAATTAATTATTTTTGTGCGTCAAATTGCAACTATGGAGCATCGATTGTGGTGTAGTAATCTCAATTACATTCTCATTAGATATGGCTTATCTTCTATTGGGCATCTCTAAAAGAAAGAATTATTGATTATTATTTTTTCATTTTTGTTGTTCATTACAATCTTTAAATTTGTGGAGAATAAAATACTTACTAGCTTCATGATGAAGTACTCATGCTTCATTGGTAAAGGTTTGATTTCCACCTTATAATTCCCTCCCATAACTCTAACATTGAGGATCATGACATAATGCATCACCATTGTACAATATCTAGTTCCTATCGTTTGTACAATAATGCCTACAATTTAGATGTTGCATTTACTAAATGGCATGAACCATTTCATGCCTATTAAATCTCTTTGGGATAAATTTATGACAATGGGGAAGCAAGACTCTTATTTCCACCATTATTACATTTTTAGGCAAAATTTAACTCCTTTACATTAGGTGATTGTTTCCAGTTAATTCTTCCATGGTTCGAATGACGTATAACATAGTTGGATAATTTAACATAAATGTGTGTCCGGCCCATTACCATATTGAGTTTGTTGTGTAGCTCTTCGCCTCTTGCTAGCTTCATGATGAAGTACCCATGCTTCGTTAGTGAGGGTTTGATTCCCCACCTTATGATTTCCTCCTTTATTTTCTCTTTCTCTACTCCCGATTTTGAAAAAAAACAAAGTACGCATTCTTCACAACAAAGTAATGGTAAAGGCACATAACTACATAGAAAATAAAGTAATTGTGATATTTGTTGCTGCCTTCAATCTATTTTATATTGTTCTTTTTCATTTGCAGATATATGAACATGAGAAAGAAATTGAGATCATGCAAAATATGATAAAGGAAGAGAACTTAGCTTGTTTAAGAAGGTACACATTAAAATTATCAATTACTGAATTCTCTATCTCAAAACAGATAGAGATATCTTTCATATTCAAATCTTGTTTGTCTTTTACAGAGGTAGTTGTTTTTTCGAAGGAATATCAAAGTTTAAAGAAGTTGCAATGTATATAATTGAAATACAGAGATAGAACAAAACACCGTAACAGAGATGGAGAAAAAGTCATGTGCATAACCTACTGCTTTGTTAAAAAAAACTCATGGTGGTTATGATGGAGACGGAAAATGTACCACTTTATTAAAGAATCGGGATTATTAATATTCCACTAAAAAGAAATAGGACTATTTTGAGTCTAAACTCAAAAATAATGGACTATTTTAATCCTTTTCTCTAATTAATCCACATTTATTATATCATTTTGCTCGAAAAAAGACAAGCTCGATTGTCCAAATTTCTTCACCTCTTTTTAGCTTTCCATTTTAGCTCTTTTTTTTTTTTAACCTTTGGTTAAGGTAAGCTTTCTCCTTCTTTGTTGATTATTATTGTCACGACCCAAAATGAGTCATGAGTGACACCCACACTTAACCTCCTAGGTGAGCGAACCAACGAATTCAACCCAACTTATATCAATTGTTCAACTTATGAAAATCAACCATAATGCAGAAGCTCAAAACTTATTAATGTAACCAATAAAAGAAACTTCTAGACTCTATTACATATTATACCCAAAACCTGAAAGTCATCACATCAAGGACATATATTCTCAAAATACCAAGTCTAAAATTATTAAAGACAACAAAATAAATAAGTAGGATAGTCTATGTCCGAAATTTAAGAACATCATGCCATGTCTGAGAGAATTAGGCACGAGTTAGAAGGAATAGCTCACCCTGAAATTTGATATGCTGGAGACTGACTAGAGGGGAGGACGGGTCGAAGTCGATGGTACACTTGCTGCACTCCACAAAAGAAAATAAAGAAACACAAGTAAGGGTCAGTACATGACAACTTGTACTGAGTAGATATCATCGGGCAACTCAAAATAGAAACTAATATGCAATGAGTAATAGTATAAATTCAACTATGGCACTTAGCAGGTGGTAAGAAACAACCAACATGAACAAGTGACAACAATACTAAAGTAAGTACGTAATCAGTCAACAATATTAAGATCACACATGATGACTCATGCCTCCAAACCAAGCTATTTTGGAAATTGAGTTCTTTGAGATTGAGTACATTACATTGTTTATATATGTTTTCTTTTAATGTTATCGTGCCAAAACGTGACACCCGATCTAATAACATCGTGCAAGCTCGTGGCACCCTATCCAATATATCGTGTCAAAACCTAACATCCGATCCAATAATATCATGTCGGCTCGTGGCACCCGATCCAATAATATCGTTAATTTATCATTTATTATCACCACTTTTCACTTCATTAACAATATTTCATCAAGCCTTATTTATTCAAGGCATCACTTCGATAGAGAAGGTTCAAGATTATAAATTTCACGATCTCAAGATTTCAAACCAATCACAAACAATACATAGATTATCCAAACCACACAACTAAGTACATAGAGAAATTTACAATATCACTCAATGACTATTAAGAGTTTACCTAGAACATAGAATAAACCATAACCTACCTTAACCGAAGAACCGAAGCCAAGCAAACTAGTTCCCCAAATGTTTTTCCTTTCCTCAATACCTCAAAATGTTTTCAATCTATCAAGTATTCATAATTCATAAGTAAACAAGTCTATAGACACCCATATTACTATAATCACTTTCCTAAATTTTGATGCCAACTAATATGTCAACTCTCGTATTTTCTAAATTTCACGCCTAGGATTAAGTCTTAATTCCTCAAAATAACGTAATTCTAGTGCATTTTATATAATACAACACCCAATATTTAGTTACTTAACTCAACATATTAAAACTTGAATCATAATGTGATAATAAAATGATACTAATTAAAAATGGGAGCCAACTGGTTACATACCAGTGGCGACAACCATGTTAGACTCTTAAAATATGCACTATAACCAACAACCTAACCCATCATATTGTATAAACCACGCTAAACGGGAGCATCTTTCAAATTGCAATTTATTTTCATCTATGGAATAATGAAGCATCACATATATTAATTAGCACATATATATCAACCCAACACCTACTCTACCCATCACTACAACTTCATCAGACCACTAATCTCAACCCCATCCTTGAATTAATTTGCAATCATTAGTAGTATAGGTTATAAATAGAATTTAGGAAAATTCCATTCTCTAATAACAATTTAGTAATATTAGAATATCCAAGCACCTGGTTACGAAACCAAACTGTGAACACACTTCAATTTTAATATAATGAACTCAAATTGATTAACAACTTTTACTTTAGTTATTGATCATTAATGCTTGTCTCAGCTTTCCAATCATAAACTATCCATTCATTCACTAGATATTATCTCCACACTTTGTTATCCAAACCCCCCCCCCCCCAACTAACCTATGAATAATAATTCACTCCTATATCCCTACGCTTGCACTACATAATTTCCTTACATCACCAATTAGAAAACTAATCACAATTCAATCACTTGCATATAATACATGTAACTAGAAAAATTGAAGAGAATTCTCACCTGAAGTCGCCCGTGATTTTTCTTCGTTCAACGCCACTTTCTGTTATTCCCTTCTTCTCCTCTTTTCTTTTTTCTACAAATTATTTATTACCCTAATTATTATATGACTAATTATAAAAGTGGTAAAAGTGCACTCTTAATTTTAATATTATTTTCTTTAACCACCAACTATATTAATTATTAAAACTACCCCACAAATTTCATAATTATAGTTATGAATAGTCCAAAATACCCATTTTGAATCTATTGAAAGAGTCTTTTATGAATACAAAGCTCTAGTACTCAAATCGACCAAAAGGATCATTACATTAGATATCAATTTACACATCGTTCGTCCTCGAACAATCAAAAGAAGGCGAGGGTAAGAAAGGGTACCTGAATTGATAAAAAGGTGTGGATATATTTCATGCATATTAGTCTCACTCACCCAAGTGGATTCTCCAACCAATCGATTCTTCCACTGAATCTTGATAGATACAATCTCTTTTGATCTCAACTTGCGGACCTCCCTATCTAGAATAGCTACAGACTCCTCCTCATAAGATCGATTCTCATCAAACAGGATCGAATCCCAATGAATAATGTAGTTTCCATCACCGTGATATTTTTTCAGCATTGACACATGAAATGCTGTGTTATATCGATTGTGAGTGCAACCTTTGTTTCTCCAAAGAAAAAAAATTCCAAAGCCTATGTTTCAAGAAAGAAAAAAGGTTCTAAACCTGGTGAGCAAATTCTGAAAATAAGGTTAAGCGCAAAGGTTGCAGTACCTGCCACCCAAGTAATATGGTCACATTCTAACAACCCTTTGCGAAGTCATGATCAAACTGAAGTTAAAGTTGTAGCAGCTCCGAGTAAAAGGTAGCTAAGTGTTGTGAACAACAAAGAAGCAGATGATCATCCAAAAAGAAGACTAAGACCATCTCCAACCCACCTCTATTTTACTCTCCATTCTCTATATTTGGAGATTAAAATAGAGAATGGGTGCTCCAATCCACCTCCAAATCACTCTCTATTCTTCAAATTTAGAGAGTTGAATAGTAGTTCTCCAAATTTGGAGAACTACTATTCACACCCTCTATTTCACTTTTACAATATTTTATTATTTCCATTACTTTCTAATTAACATATTACTTTACATATAATTTCATTGATTAAATATCTAATATTCATAATTCTTTTTAAATGTAATATAATATTTTTAAAAATATATTATTTAATATATACTACTTTTATTTCAAATTAATAGTATTTTAAAATTTTTTCTAATTTTCATCAATAATAATAAAAAATTATTATTAATTTTCATTATAAAAAATACACAAAATTAAAATGGTAAGATGGAAAATTTAATTTAAATACAAGAACAATACAATACATAACACAATAATTTAAATACAAGATAAAATACAATACATAACATAATAATTAATTCGTGATGAAACAATAATCATGTCGAAAAGATGTTGAACGTGCATTCGAAGTTTTGCAATTATTGCAGGACCGTCACGTTTTTTTAGAAAGGAAGTGCTACATTATATAATGACTACATGTATTATACTGCACAACGTGATAATTGAGGATGAACGTGATTTTAATGCACCAATTCAAGGTGTCGTAGAGGCTCCAACACCGACGACATAAATGGTGGTAGATGAAAACCTCTGGTTTGAACAATTTTTAGCTAGAAATAAAAAAATTAAGGACAAAAATGATCATTTTGAACTTCGTAATGCATTAATAGAGCATTTATGGGAGCAACGTAATAGTTTCGAAAATTGAGTGTTTATGTAATGTTTATGTAATTGTATTTCACTTTTATTTGAATTTGTCCATTAATTTATATATTATATAATATTTTCTTGCAATTTATGGTATTTAAAAATTTAGAATAAAATATAATTTTATATTAAAAAAAATTTGAAAAATAAAATTTTGTATCACATGAGAATTATATAAAGTAATTATTGGAAAAAAGAAACAAATAATTTATATTATGAAATAAGAAAATAAGAATGAAATAGAAATAATAATAATATAATATTGAGGAGAGAAAATTTTTTTTTAAGAGAATAAAATAGAGAATTGGGTTGGAGTTGGTTGTCTGAAAAAATAGAGAACTCTATATTTGGAGAGTAAAATAGAGTGTAGGGTAGGATAAAAGAAAAATCGGAGGATGTGACCAAAAGGTATTTCATAAAATCTGATTTACTACATTTTGTAATTTTTGCATTGTTAATGGTGGTTTTTAGATATTTAGGTCTAATAGACATTCAATTTTGTTTCTAGTAAACACATTTTCATTACTTTGATAACCTTTGATAATATATGCATGCCTTCTTATTTTGTTATTCTTTCTACTACTTTAGTCTTAGCTTTATTTCATCAATTTCCTTTTAATGTTCATAAATTTTGAATAAGTCAAATATTTGGTTCTTTTTTATATATGCAGAATATTGGTAGTTTTTATATTTAGCCGGACAAACATGTACATCTTAAAATTAGCGTACATACTAAGACTGATTTCATAAGTGTGTTGAAGAACACATTGAATAAGAGACATTTCAAAAAATTTAAACAGACTTGTTTTGGCTATTATCTTTAATAGTCTGAATTTCTTGTTCAAAATCAACTAATTCATGCATTGTTGTTGAGGAAGGTTGTTTCGAATAATGTTAATGATTTGTGTGTTAAGATTAGTAGTACCATCTTGAGGTTTGATTTTAAAGAATTTGCAATCATGACTGACCTTAAGTGTTTTGATGACAATCAAAGAGTACATGACATTGAAGAATTCAATTCGTTGTTGTATCATATTTTGGGAATAGTAAAAAGGTAACAAGGTCTGAGTTGTTGCATTTCTTCGTGAAAAAGCCTTAGAAATCAGACAAGAATGCATTGAAAATGACTGCGTTATATTTCATTCACATTATCTTATTCTCAAATGAGAATCATCATGTCATCCACAAAAGTGACTTTGATCTAGTTGAGAGTGGTATGTACAAGACATATCATCGGGGCAAAGTGTTGGGTATTAATTGCCTTGAATTTCATACCATAAATAGGTTTCCTTTTTCTTAGAGGAAAAACATAAATTCTCCATATTTGGCTAGTCTTCTTCTTGTAGGAAAAGGTTTAGGATTGGCTAATCCTTTTCTTGTAGGAAAAGGTCTAGGACTCTATAAATAAAGGCTTGTTCCTTCTAACTTAATCAACATTCACAATGTAGTCCTAAGAGATTTGAGTGTTTTGGTTATGGGTAGAATTTGTGGGACACAAGTGATATGTTATCACTTGTGTGAACCTCTCATATATTCTGAGTGAATTGGTTGAGGTTATTTCACTCTATATTTTGTACTCTTATATAAGGGTGTACATAGGTCGATTTGGTTTGATTTTTCATTAAAAAAAAAACCTAAACCAATTATGCTGGTTTATTAAATCTAAAAACCAAATCAAACCATATAAAGTCAACTTTTTCAGTTTCGGCGTTAGTCGGTTCTTTCGGGTTTTTATAACTATACAGTGTTTGAAAAAGAGATCAAATATATTTTTACTTACCTATGTGATTAGCAAAACTTTAAAAATGTTAAATGAATATAAATCTTTCGAAAAGATGGTAAAATTCATATGAGTACAAAATACTTTTATTGAAATATCAATGTTCATTATGTTTAATTAATAAGATTAAAGGCTACAGTCAAATTGAACATAAAAAAAAAATATTTATAAAGTAAATTGTTAACTTCAAATTTGAAAAACTCTAACAATATAATTGTAACTTCCGATCTTAATACAAAATAAAATATTTATAAAATTTTACAAGCCCAAATTGGAAATAATATATCTAAAACATTTAAAACTATAAACTAACTAAAACTATATAACAAAGTAGATTATAAATAATATTATTTTTAATCTATAAATAATATATATATATATATATATAATGTTGGTTTGGTTTGAGTTCGATTTGACTTTTTTTCTTTTAATACCAAACCAAGAGTGGTCGAGTTTTTTTTCAACGTCAAACCAACCAAACCAAACCACAAATTGATTTTTTCGGTTTGATTTGGTTCATCGGTTCAGTTTGAATTTACGGTTTGACTTGTACACCTCTACATCATATTTATATAATGGATTGTTCATCTCCTTTGTGGATGTAGGTCGATTGACTGAACCACGTTAAATCTTTGTGTCTTTTGGTATATTTCTCACTTGTCTTCTTACTCATGGTCTTTCGAAGTTTTCTTTATTAGCTTCCATGTGACACTTGATGATTTCAATCCTAACAAGTGGTATCAGAGTCATGTTCCATGATGTAGCCAGGTTAGATGGTTCAATGATGGAGTCAGGTTCAATGATGGAGCCAGGTCCAGTGGTTCGATAATCAATGATTGAACTAGGTTAAAAATTGGGTGTTCATCTTGGTAGGTGTAGTTTAGTCGTAAGCTATTTGACAGTGATGAAGATTTTGTTAGAGAAATTATTTTAGAGAGGTTCTTTGTGTCAAGACATAGATTTAATAGAGGAGATTATGGATAGGAGATGCAGGTTGTTGAAGATTATGTGAAGAAGGTGGAGCAAATTTATTTTGCCAGAAATTTAGGCTAAGGGGAGATTTGTTGGGTATTAATTGCCCTGAGTTTCTTACCATAAATAAGTTTTCCTTTTTGGAAAAAGTTTAGGAGTGATCAGTCTTTTTTTTATGTAGGAAAAGGTTTAAGACTCTATAAATAGAAACTTGTTCCTTCTAATTTAATTAGCATTCACAATATAGTCCTAGGGGCTTTGAGAGTTTTGATTAATTGGGGGGGGGGGGTGTGGGATACAAGTGATACACTATCACTTGTGTGAACCTCCTAAGTGAATTGGTTGAGGTTGTTTCTTTCTATATTTTGTACTGTCATGTTTATATAGTGGATTTCTCATCTCCTTTTATGGACGTAGGTCGATTGACTAAACCACATTAAATCCTTGTGTTATTTAGTACTTTTCTCATTTGTCTTCTTACTCGTGGTCTTTCGAGGTTTGCTTTGCTAGCTTCCACATGACACCTAATTATTTAGGTCCTAACAAGTGGTATTAGAGTCAAGTTCAATGATGGAGCCAAGTTTAGTGGTTTAGGCTCGATGGTTCAATGATGGAGCCAGGTTCGGTGGTTCGATAATTGATTGTTGAACCAGATTAAAAATTGGGTGTTCATCTTGGGCAGTGTAGTTCTAGATGCAACTTATTTGACAGTAATGAAGATTTTGTTGGAGAAATTATTTTAGAGAGGTTTTTTGTGTCGAGACATAAATTTTGCAAAGGAGATTATTAAGAGGAGATGCAAACTGTTGAAGATTATGTAAGGTGGACAAATTTATTTTGTCAGAAATTCAGGCCAAGGGGGAGATTTGTTAGGTATTAATTGCCCTAGATTTCTTACCATAAATAGGTTTTCCTTCTCATAAGAGGAAAAACATGAAGTCTCCATATTTGACTAGTCTTTTTCTTGTAGGAAAAGGTTTAGGATTAGCTAGTCCTTTTCTTGTAGGAAAAGGTCTAGGACTCTATAGATGTTTGCTCCTTCTAACTTAATCAACATTCACACTATACTCTTAGAGGCTTTGAGAGTTTTGGTTAGGGGGAGAATTTGTGGGACATCATTACTTGTGTGAACCTCTCATGTATTTTGAGTGAATTGGTTAAGGTTATTTCTCTCTATTTTTTGTACTCTCATATTTATATAGTGGATTGCTCATATCTTTTGTGGATGTAGGTCGGTTGACCGAACCACGTTAAATCTTTGTGTTTTTTGGTATATTTGTCTCTTGTCTTCTTACTCATGGTCTTTCGATGTTTGTTTTGTTAGCTTCCATGTGATACCTTATAATTTTAGTCTTAACACAAAGTAATTTTTGAGGCTACCTTGACATCTATGCATGACAAAATAAGAAAAATAAAAAAATATGTACATAATTGGGGGTATACGAATTGCATTTCTCACTTAGTTTTACGAGTGTTCATGTAATTTGGATTGGAGTATTGCTACTTTAGTTGGCAAGAAGTTTCCACAAATACTGAACTGGAAAGTAACCAAGAGGCCTTCTCTTAATGATTTTACAACTAAGAATACCGATGAAGTATTATATTTACTTTTGACATAATTCTTTTATTTTTCCATGTAACTTTATTATATTTATGTTTTTACTTTTTTTTAGTGGAAGCTGTGAAATACATGTGCTACTCGTGAAGAAAAATCAAAGTCTTATCTTCAGGGCTTTTATGGTGATAAATATGCGCGAATCTCATGGAGTATATGATGATTTCCTTCAAAACCTCTTAGACTAAAAACACCAAAGAATACTGATAAGTGCTAACGCTCCCAGATATTTTGATAATCTCCTCACAAGTGCAGGGACCTGGTCCTCTGCAGAGTATGCTTGTCCAGTGTCAAATGTTGTACAACTGTAAAAGCTGTCTACGTCATAAAGTTGGTGAAGTCACAGTGTACTTCACCAATCAGAAGCGATGAGGTTGTTTGTACAATAGATAATAATTCTTCATGATATATATTCAACAAAAAACAACAACATTATTCATTCATTCAAAGTGAGATATTTCAAGCTTCAAAACAGCAGGGACCTGATTGATTGCTTCAAGTGCTTCCTATACCAGCTGTTACTTTGTTTGCTTGTAATCGTTCTTATGTTGTAGGAATCGTTTCGCCTTGTTAGAAACGTTTCAAGCTTGTGTAAATCATTGTAAGAACTTAAGTTGTGAGTAACTTAGTGTCTTATGTCAAAGTGTATACTAATCTGTTAGGATTAGTATAGTAGGCAGTGTTGTATCTGCGTCTAAGTGATAGGAGGTATTGCTTAGTGTGAATATTAGTAGGTTAATCTCATTTTATAAACTAGTTTTTACTTTTGCTTGAGAATACTAGTAAAAGTAGTTTGAAAATTCCCGTGAGACAGGTCGTGGTTTTACCCCCTTGAGCAAGGAGGTTTCCACGTAAAGTTGTGTGTGTAGTTTTTACTTTCAGCATTTAGTTTGCTTTCTATTATTGTAATTGTGCTGAGGACCTGGTCCCATCTAGACTAGTTGATGCATACATTCCAATAAGTGGTATCAGAGCTTGACTTTTCAGTTTGGTTAACACCAAGAAAAGAAAAGATCCTGAAGGAATGGCAGCTCCACCAAATATGGAAGAATGTCGGTCATCTACCAGGCCACCCTGCTTTAATGGACATTACTATGGGTGGTGGAAGAATTGCATGCATGATTACATCAATGCTGAAGACACTAAGTTGTGGGACGTGATTCTTGACAGACCATACATTCCTACAAAGGAACTGAAAGATGGAGAGCTCACTACAACAGTTGTCAAAACCAGAAAAGAGTACAATGAAGCAGATAGGAAGAAGATAGAGAAGAATTATAAGGCAAAGAAGATTCTTGTATGTGGAATCGGATCATACGAGTACAACCGAATCTCAGCCTGTGAGACGACCAAGGAGATATGAGACTGTCTTCAAACTGCTCATGAGGGAACTACACAAGTGAAGGAGTCGAAGGTCGATATGCTTACGACACAATACGAGAATTTCTGTATGAAGGAAGGTGAAACCATCTTCAAAATGAACTTAAGATTCACTGCTATAACCAACGAGCTGAGATGTCTTGGTGAACTTACTCCTTTGAGCAAACAGGTTCAAAAGATTCTCAAAGTGCTTCCCAAGTCTTGGGAAAGCTAACTGAAGCAAAAGATTTGAAGACACTTGCCATGGATGAACTGATTGGTAATCTTCAAACCTATGAACTCAACAAGCAATAGGGAACCACCATGAAGGAAGGAAAGAAGGAGAAATCCATCGCTTTGAAAACTTTTCTAAATGATGTGACTGAGGAGGAGGATGAAATGGCCTATGTTACAAGAAGGTTTCAGAAGATCATCAAGAAGCATGAAGGCTTTAAAAAGAAAGCTTTGACTAACAGAGCTGCAAATGCAAATGATCTTTGTCACAAATGTGGCAAACCTGGTCATTTTATGAGGGATTGCCCCAGTCAGAAGCAGGAAACTCAGGATTTCAGACCTCGCAGAAGGGACCAGGTCTCAGATTATGCCAAGAGGAAAGCTCACGTTGATCAACTGGTGAAGAAAGCTCTGGCAGTGTGGGGTAACACATCAAGTGAGTCTGAAGAAGAGATAGAGAGTTCGGAGGATGTCTCAATGATGGCTGTAGAAGATGATGAGACTGTCTACAACTCCATTTTCTCTTTATTGGAAAAATCTGACGATGAAGAGGATCTAAATGAGGTAACTCTTCTTGATCTCAAAAATGATCTGGATACTCTTCCTATCAATAGATTGAGAAAACTTGCTGCTCGATTAATTGACTTTGTTGATGAACTAAACTATAAAAACCTGACGGCAAATGAAATGTTAAGTTTGTGTAAGAATGAAAACTTAGCTCTTAACTCTCAAATGTCTGAACTGAGTGTCAGGATAGGTATTCTTGAGACTGAGAGTCTGGAACCCAATGAGGGACTTGGTACCTCTAAGGGTGGGAAGCGAAAACTCAGTAACTTTGAGGTTGAACTAGAAGAGAAACTTAAGGCCTCTGAGTCTAAGTTAGCAGCCTCCCTAGAAAGAAACTCTCAACTAATGAAGGACTTAAGTAAGATCAAAGAAGAACTGAACCACTCTCTTAAGTGGACTAACTCTTCTAAGATCCTCACTAAGTTATCAAACCAACAGTTCAACAGCAGGAAGGGGTTAGGTTGTAGACAGATAGAGCCTCCTTACAAACCACATAGTAAATATGTGTCAGTCTCAAACAACATTTTGTGTACCCACTGTGGCAAAAATGGTCATCTAAAAGAGAAGTGTAAGAAGCTGATGAGAGTAAAAGAAAGTCAGGAGAAGTTTCTTAAGTCAAGAAAAGTTGTTGAGAAAAAGAAAAGGGTACCTAGTCCTGATTACCATTTTAGTAAGAATATTTTACCCCCATGGACATGAGGTTTCTCATTAAACACTTTGACGGTGGAAAGAAAGGTTCTATCCTTGGTATTGGCAAGATAGGAAGAACAACAAATCACTCCATAGACAGTGTACACACGTGGATGGTTTGAAGTTCATTCTCTTAAGCGTATCTCAAATTTGCGACAAAGGAAATGAAGTCAAATTCATGTCTGATGGGTGTGTTGTTACAAACTGTGTAACCAAGAAAATTGTGATGTCTGCAAAAAGAGTCAAGAATATGTACATTGCTGATCTTGATTCTATTGAAGGGGACAACCTTTCATGCCCGAGTGCTCAAGCTGACGATGCAAATCTTTGGCATCGATGACTAGGTCATGTAAGTTCCTTTTTACTAAACAAGCTTATTGCAGGGGACTTGGTCCGCGGATTACCAAAGCTGAAATTTTCAAATGATTAAGTCTGTAATGCCTGTGCAAGAGGGAAACAAACACGATCATCATTCAAGGCTAAGAAGGGAGTGAGCACAACCAGACCTTTGGAGCTTATCCACATGGATCTATGTGGACCTGTCAGAATTCAAATTAGAGGAGGTAAGAAGTATATTCTTATAGTTGTTGATGACTTCTCCAGGTACACATGGAATATGTTTCTACGAAAAAAGGACGAGACTGTTGGAATTCTAATTACCTTTGCCAAAGCTATTCAACTGAAGGTCAACTCCAAGATTACTAGTATCAGGTCTGATCATGGTACAAAGTTTGAAAATTCTCAAATTGAAAGTTTTTGTGCTGAAAATAGAATCAATCACAATTTCTCTGCACCAAGAACTCCTCAGCAAAACGGAGTGGTTGAAAGGAAGAACAGGACATTGGTTGATATTGCAAGGACTATGCTGATTGACTCAGGGCTTGCTATGAACTTCTGGGCAGAAGCTGTCAACACAACATGCTATGTTACAAATAGGTGCATTATCAGGTCTATGATGAAAAAGACTCCTTATGAATTGCTGAACAACATAAAGCCTTCAATTGCTCACCTTAAGCTATTTGGGTGCAAATGTTTTGTATTAAATAATGGAAAGGATGACCTGGGCAAGTTTGATACAAAGAGTGATGAAGGGGTGTTTGTAGGATACTCCTCTACTAGCAAAGCTTACAGGGTGTTCAACAAGAGAACTCTATGTGTTAAGAGAGCATGTATGTGACTTTTGATGAGTCTGAGAAAATTGATGCTTATAAGGGAGACTATGAAATAGAGGAGCTGATCAAAGAAAGGGAGGACAAGGCAATCCAAAATCTTGGAAACCAATATGTTGCAGAAGAAGATGGTGCAGATCTTACAGGAGTACCTAGTCTTTCTGTCACTACCTAGGCAACTCCATCTCAAAGTCCAGAAGATGATGATGTTGATACAGAAGAAGAGTTGAGCAGAAAGTCCAGATGGAAACACCGATCTTCTCATCTATTAGACAATCTGATTTCCCCACTTGACTCTGGGATACAAACTAGATCCAGAAGAAGAAATCTAGTGGCATATTTAGCTTTCATGTAGTCCATTGAGCTAAAGAACATCAAAGAAGCCTTATAAGATGCAGATTGGGTAACTTCAATGCAAGAAGAACTTCATTAATTTGAGAGGAGCAAAGTTTGGCACCTGGTCCTTAGACCTCTCAATAGAACTGTCATTGGAACAAGATGGGTCTTCAGAAACAAACTTGATGAGCATGGAACTATTAGTAGAAATAAGTCAAGGCTGGTAGTGCAGGGGTACAACCAAGAGGAGGGGATTAACTGTGATGAGACTTTTGCTCCTGTAGCCAGAATGGAAGCCAACAGAATCTTGATAGCATTTTCTACTCATATGGAATTTAAGCTATTTCAAAGGGATGTCAAGAGTGCCTTCTTGAATGGGAATTTGAAAGAAAGTGTATGTCAAATAGCCCCAGGCTTTGAAGATGCAAAACTGCCAAATTATGTGCTGAAATTGGACAAGGCTCTATATGGGTTGAAACAAGCTCCCAGAGCTTGGTATGAACGCCTATCAAAATTCCTTCTTGCAAATGGATTCAAAAGAGGTAAAATTAATAATACCTTGTTCTTAAAATCCAGAGGTAAGGAGTTGTTGATTGTGGAGGTTTATATGGATGATATCATTTTTGGAGCCACTACAAATTTATTATGTAAAGAATTCGCTAATCTAATGAGTAGTGAATTTGAAATGAGCATAATGAGGGAGCTCACCTTTTTTCCAGGCTTGCAAATCAAACAGTCTGTTCAGGTACCTCCATATGCCAAGAGAAATACATAAAATAACCGATCAAAAAGTTTAATTTGATAGAAGCAAAAGTTATTGATACTCCTATAAGCACACATGTGAAACTTGACTTGGATGAAGATGGAGTAAAGGTTAATCAGACCATGTACAGGGGAATCATTGGGTTACTCTTGTATCTCACTACAAGCAGGCCATACATAGTCTTCCGTATAGGGATGTGCGCAAGGTTTCAAGATACACCAAAGGAGTCACATCTAAAGGCGGCTAAATGAATACTGCGATACCTGAAGGGAACTCAGGACCTAGTCCTCTTCTACCCAACAGGTGACTCACTTGATCTAATTGAGTTGCAGATGCTAACTATGCAAGCTTTCTTGTTTATCGAAAGAGTACATCAGGCATAGCACATTTTCTTAGATTATCACTAATATCTTAGGGGACAAAGAAGCAGAATTCAATTGCATTGTCAATAACAGAGGCATAATATGTAGCTGTTGCGTCATGCTGTGCTCAGCTTTTGTGGATCAAGTAACAATTGGAGGATTTTGATGTTCTCACATATGCAATTCCTCTAATGTGTGGCATCACCAGTGTAATGAATATGGCCAAAAACCCTGTGCAACACAAGAGGACAAAGCACATAGATGTGAGGCATCATTTCCTAAGGGACAATGTTGAGAAGCAAAATGTGGTGATGAAATTCGGCAAAACTGAAGATCAACTGGCTGATATCTTTACAAAGCCCTTGAGTAAAGAATGTTCATTAAAAATAGGATGAGGCTGGGGATGCACAAGATTACCTGATTCCTTGACAAGTTTGCACAAAAATCTTCTATTTTGATTATGTTAAAGAGGGCAGGTATCTATACTTGTTTAATGTTTGTCACTTAAGAATTCACTTCTGGTACCTTAATGCAGGTATACACTTATGGTGTGTTTAGCTGAAGGGAAGATCTAATCACACAGGCAGGGTTGCAAACTGAAAAGGGGACCTGGTCCTCCTGAAGTGAGTATCACTTACTCTACATTGTCTGTCTGTCAACATCACTGTCACGTGTCTTTTGCCTATTCATCGCGTTAGTTTCAAACGTCTTTTCACTTTTAAACCAAAGGTCGCTATTGTTGGGGACCCAATGCGTTTTTGGTTTTATATGGTTTTATATACTTCTCTTAGTGAGTCAATTACAAAATCTCTTCAAACAATTCTTTTTGAAATTCACTTATCCTCTCTCCAAAGCTGTTCTCTCTTTCTTTCAAAATGCCTAAATTTGATTCTTCTTCAAAGATCCCTATCTCCCAAGAAGTTGAAAATCCAAGTTCATTCAACTTCTCCTTTCCTACTCCAGAAGAATCTCCCTCGACTCCAATCTGTAGAGTTGATGAAATGGATGAATCTATCACTCCTCCGACTGAAGTCATAGCCTCCCCTATTCCTCCTTCTGAGGTTATCTTGGCATGTTCCCCTACCCTAGTTTTATCTGGTGAAAAATCATAGAACTCGGAGGCGCAATCTGTGGCAAAACCTAGTGGTGGACCCCTGTCTGAGGAAATGGAAGTTGGTTCTATGGTTGTTTCATCTACTATGTCTAAGAGACTTTTTGAAGGGGATTTGCCTGAAGGAAAGGGTCCGAAATCGTGTATTCTAGCCAAGGGGAGGAACTGGTGGCTGTTCAATGTCTGGCCTCACTAAGAGGAGATTCTCAACCCACTTTACTGGAGCATGAGTTGAGATCACCAAATCAGGTCCTTCACAAAAGTCAACCTGTGTTACACCCAAATCCTTTGACGTTGAGAGTGATAAGAAAACAAGAAGTATGGCACAAGAAGTGCTACTCAAAAGGTTATGGGAAATGTTATAGCAGCAAATGTCATTCAAACAGAGAGAATAAGGAAAAGGAGACAGGAAGGGTTACTACCTGAAGAACCCACATCAACTCATGTGCCTGTTGAAAATAGTGAGACTGAATCTGATGATATCACTAGGTGTGTGGTGAAACGAAAAAGGAAAGTTGAGGATGAAAGGGTTAAATCAAAAGGAAATTAGAAAAGAGCAAAGAAATCTCCTGTAAAAAGGGGGGAAAGTGAGAAAGCAGGTGGATGTACCACCCATAAAGGGACCAGGTCCCAGGGTTCAAAGTGAAAATAAAGAAAAGGAAATGACAAGGAAGGAGTGGATAGAAAAAATAGAGCACCAAAAGGTTTTGAATGGCAGAGTCTTCGACCCTGACATTCTAACCAAATTTGGTATGTCAAACCTATTTGATATTGTCTCTATTCAAGGTTGGAACCATCTCTTTGAACCTCCAATTCCGTACTTGCATGAACCTGAAGTGTGTGAATTCTTCTACAAATGGAACTTCTGGAAGGTGGTGGAATCACAACTACTGTCAAGAACGTTGAAATTTGTTTGGATGAAGAAATACTGGGGATCATTCTGGGGGTGCTTGTAGTAGGAATTCAAACAATTGAAGGATGTAAACCATCCAGTGACTTCACAAAGCTTGCCACAAAACTAGGAGATGTTAAACGTGCAGGGCTACCTAAAAAGTTTCTCAAAGGGGAATATCAGTTGCTCTTCGAGTTCATCAACAAAGTGTTATTCCTAAGACTAAAAAGAGAACAGTAGCATATGCTGCTGATCTTTTTCTCATGGAGAAGCTTGACGAGCTTGAAGAAATTAACCTTCCTGCCATCATGTTGGAACACATGCACAGAGTAATGACCAATAGGATGGCCAAGCATAGCATTCCGTATGGGTATCTGCTGAATTTTTTATTCAAACATTTCGAATTGCCTTTGGGAAAAGGGGTACCTGGTACCACCAAGCAAATGTTCACTATATCTACTCAGCTGAAATATGAGTGCATTAAGGGACAAGCTAGGGGCAGATCTCAAGTGGCAGATGTTCTAGAGCAGCAGGCCACTCTTAAACTGGAAGTGACTGATCTCACTAAGATTCTAAATGACAAGGAGGTTGAAATCGCCCGACTCAAGCCTGAACTATAGAAGACGGTGTCAAGGGGACCTGGTACCAGTGACGGTAATGAGCAGGTGTTGCAAGAGTTGAGGGATGAAAATGCAATGCCGATGAAGACAAATGCCTCACTCAGTGAGGAAATTAAGGATCTCAACAAGCAAATTATCAAGTCTCATAAGGATGCCAATGAGCGCATGTCTATGCTTATGCGCACCCTCAATTACCCTCATCCTCCGTCCTAAAAGTGTCTTGTTTCCTTAGTTTCTCTTTTCTGTCTAATCCTCTAATTAATAATTCTTGTGGCTTTATGTTGATTTTGACTAACTATATTGGTTAGTGTTTGTGATATACTGTTATTTCTATTTCTGCCCTGTTTATGTGTTGTTTAATGGTCTCTTTATGCTTACATACACATGTTCTGTGTGGCCCAAGGCCCTAAATTCTTTTATGTCTTGCATTTAACTTGAATATGTTTACTGCTTCACCTTTTCAATGATGTCAAAAGGGGGAAGTTTGTTGTAAAGTTGACTGGAATTAGGGGCATTGAACTAAGGGGGAACTGAACCACGGAGGAACATACTAAGGGGGAATATTGTTGTTATTATGCATTGAACAAAGGGGGAATTTGTTGTGTATTTGAATGAATGTTTTTACAATCATTTGAGGCTTCGTATAGGTTGTTTGTCATCATAAAAAAGGGGGAAAATGATAAGTGCTAACACTCCCAGATATTTTGATGTTCTCCTCACAAGTGCAGGGACCTGGTCCTCTGCACAGTATGCTCATCCAGTGTCATATGTTGTACAACTGTAAAAGTTGTCTGCGTTAGAAAGTTGGTGAAGTCGCAGTGTAGTTCACCAATCAGAAGCGATGAAGTTATTTGTACAGTGGATAATAATTCTTCATGATATATAATCAACAACAAACAACAACATTATTCATTCATTCAAAGTGAGATATTTCAAGCTTCAAAACAGCATGGACCTGATCGATTGCTTCAAGTGCTTCCTGTACCAGCTGTTACTTTGTTTGCTTGTAATCGTGCTTATATTGTAGGAATCGTTCGTTTCAAGCTTGTGTGAATCATCGTAAGAACTTAAGTTATAAGTAACTTAGTGTCTTACATCACAACCTATATTAATCTATTAGGATTAGTATAGTAGGCAGTGTTGTATCTACTTAGGCTCGTCTAAGTGATAGGAGGTATTCCTTAGTGTTGAGATTGTTAGGTTAATCTCATTGTATAAACTAGTTTTTACTTTTGCTTGAAAAGACTAGTAAAAACAGTTTGAAAATTCCTGTGTGACCGGTCGTGGTTTTACTCCCTTGAGCAAGGAGGTTTCCACGTAAAGTTGTGTGTGTAATCTTTACTTTCAGTGTTTAGTTTACTTTCTATTATTGTAACTGTGCTAAAGGCCTAGTCCCATCTAGACTAGTGGACACATACATTCCAACAAATACCCTCATGTGATGCAGAAAATATACATTTCTATATATTAATATTGGTTTTAATGATATGCATCTTTAACTTTTGTTACTTTTTTAATTGTAGCTGAATGGTAGCGTCACAACTCTAAATGATTTTGTGGTATATATATATTTTCATATGAACAACTGTTATTTTTAGAAATTTTCATAAAATTACTATTTTACCTCTTCGATAGTTGCCCCAAGTCATTTCTGATCAATTTGTGTAACACCTCGAAATCTAGTAAACTAAGTTAAGGGGTCAAGTGGTGCTCGTGGAGCCTTCCAGTAGGTGTCCAAGATGGGGTCTCCTCCCACGAGTCCTTAGACGCCTCATGAAGGGCACATTGTCTCGTGGTATTGCTCATGAAGGACTAGGAAGTGTGCTCTTCAAGACTGCCTCCTCCAACGAGCCACTAGACGGGTCGTGAAGGCCTAGAAGGCTCATGGAGATGGGCGTGTGAGGTGAGTGGGGTTTGGGGTGGTTTGCCAAGCCACTGGTCAAGGACCATGGCTGCCAAAACGGGTCGTGTGGCCCTTAACGGCTCGTGGAGCCTGGCGTGAAGAGGTTCAATTACCTGAAAGCTCAAGGGCTTTTGGGTCTTTTCCTGATTTCTTTAAAACAAAGTTATGTCATTTTACCCATGCATAGGACCCCTATATAAGTGATTTTAATCCCAAAACTTAACCATTAAAGTCATTCTCTTAAATTCACCAAAAGAAATTGGGTTCTTCCTCTCCAAAATATTTCTCTCTCGAGAAACTTGAAGAAGAAGAAGAAGAAGGGTTGAAGCTAGGGCTCAAGGTCAAGTCTCCATTCTCCATTTGTTTGTGGGTTTTGATAGCCAGGTATGATAGCTTTTCATCCATGGAGCCCCTAAGTTCTCCTCATAGAAAAGTAGAAATTCCCCAATTTGAGTTAGGGTTTTCTTTTAAGTAATGGGTCTTTATGAATGTTGATTCAATTGATTGAATTATGATTGTATATTCATAAATTGAGAGGATACCATGCTTTTATGATGAATTTCCATGTACCCATGCTTAACCGATGTTTTCTAAGATGAAATTGAAAAACATGGGTTGTACTCTCTAAAAGAAGAATTTATGAATCTATGTGTATTCTTATAGGATAAATAAGATACAATATGAGTTGCTTTGAGAGTGAAACACATGTGATTAATTGTTGATGGTTGATGTTATTATTTTAGAAAGGATCTTCCCACATGATTTCTTATGTATGAATGTGAAAGGCTTTCTCACATTGAATAATTATAGGTTTAAACAACTTCTCACCTAAAATGAATCTAAGTTAAAGACTATGAAATTGATGAGGCTAGAGGCGATTACGCATGACCTCTAAATGAGAAGGATACAAGGCGATTACCCATATTCCTTAGAGTAGAATAATAGGCGATTACCCTTATTCCTTGAAGTTGAACAAGCGGTGACTACCCACGTTCCTACCATGTATGTTGGACTAGAGGCGAACACACACGATTCATTATATAAAGACAAGGGGCTAATACCCATGTCACATGATGTTGGACTAGAGGGAAATACCCATGATCCTAAGCAAGGGGACTAGAGGCGACTACCCATGATCCCATAGTAAGTTGGACAATAGGCGACTACCACGATCCTAAAGTAAGAACGACAAGAGGCGATTCCCCATATCTTTAAAAGATAAGCTAGGATATGTTATGAGAGGTGATGAGCTTGGATTGTTTCTTGAGGTTTCCTTCCATGATAAGTAAGACTAGTGGCGGTTACCCATGCCTTGGCTAAGTATAAATTGAGGATACTTCAAGAAGTACTCCTTGCATGTTATGATGATCTATTATGTGCGTTGATTATGCTTTATGTATTATATTGTCTAACACTTATGTTTATGTTATGTTTATGCAAGCTATTATATTTAGTACATTCTTGTTCTAACACATACTCTTGCCTACATTTCTTATCCAAATATAGTGACCGGTATTCCTGATTCTCATCCCTGTGGCTAGGATCTATAGTAGAAGAAGAGTCTAAGATTGGTGAGTCCTCATTCATTCGAGGATATGGCCACTACTTTCCTTATGTTTTGTTTATTTTGAGTTTTAAACATTTATGTACGGGCTACGTCTCGAGATTCTATTGTATTAGATGGCTTTTGAGACAAATGTATTAGACTTCTACTTTGCTTATAAAAACTTTGATTGTGTTGAAAATGTTTTAAAATCTCATCTATTTCTATTAACTTGACTATGAAAGCCAAGTGGATCGTGTGAGGCCTCTTGGGGTCTTGTATGCCATGTTATATCTAGGGGGTACCCCTGGGTTGTGACAAACTTGGTAATCAGAGCATAAGGTTTAGAAAGGTTCTAGGGTGTCTCAAAACCACGTCAAGTAGAGTCTTGTTCATGAGTGTAAAGCACACCACATTTATGAATAAGAGGCTACAAGATGTTTAGAAAACTTCACATCTTTCTTCACTCTAAGTCTTCCGATAGAGTTTAACTCTATGAAGTCTCTCTCCTATTCCTTACCCGATGGTCTACAGGATATGACTACTGAAAAAGCTTTTGCTAGAAGGAATGAGGGAGAAAATATTGGTCAATAAGCTCCTTCTCAAGCTTCTCAAGCTTTGGTTGACCATTTGGCCGAGCAAGTGACTAATGTGGAGTTTAGGACTGCTTTTCAAGTATTGTCTCAAGCAATGACTGCCCAAGCCAATAGGGTGGTTATGGTCCCCATGAACCTAAATGTGGGTACGACGACATCTAGAGTGAGGGACTTTACTAGGATGAATCCTCTGGAATTCTATGGTTCTAAGGTTGAGGAAGAACATCAAGAGTTCTTTGATGAGGTTTACAAGGTGTTGGATATTATGGGATTGACACTGGTGGAAAAGGCAGAATTGGTCGCTTATCAACTTAAGAGTGTTGCTCAAATTTGGTTCAACCAATGGAAGGAAGCAAAATTAGAAGATGCGGGTAATGGGAAAGGTTCAAGTCTGCTTTCCTTGATAGGTTCTTTCCTCTTGAGATGAGGGAGGAAAAAGTGCTTGAGTTTATCAACCTTCAAAAAGGTAACATAAGTGTGAAATATTATGCTTTGAGATTCACACAGTTTTCAAGATATGCTCTTTCTATAGTTGTCGACTCTAAGGCAAGGATGAGCAAGTTTGTTTCAGGTGTGGCCAAATTGGTGGTGAAAGAATGTCATACCACTATGCTTGTCCATGACATGGACATCTCTCGAGTCATTGTCTATGCCCAATAGATTGAAGAGGAGAAACTTAAGGAGAGGTATAGGGAGACCAAGAGGACTAAAACTGGTGATGGTAATTTCTATCATGCAAGGTCCGATGGATGTGGTCGTCCTAGGTTTTGACAAAGATTCTTTGGTCAAGGTTCCTCCAATGCTTTTAAGTTCAACAAAGATAGGGTGTCTAACCCAAAACCTCAAGGGGTTAGTAATGGGTCTTCATTGCCGAATTGTGCTAAGTGTGGAAGGAAGCATGAGGATAAATGTCTAGCAAGTTCCAATGCTTGTTTTTGTTGTGGTAAGATAGACTACAAGATAAGAGATTGTCCTTCAATTGCTAAGAATGAAGGAGATAGTCGTCATAGGGCTCAACCATATCCTTCATCCGGTCCAACTAGTTCGGGTTCAAATGCTCCTAAGCAAAACAATTTGTAAGCTATTCATACTCGTGGTGAACAATAGGGTTCTCCCGATATGGCTACCGGTATATTGAAAATCTTTCAACTTGATGTTTATGCTTTACTTGATCCCGGTGCTACCTTGTCTTTTGTGACGCTATATGTGGCTATGAGATTTGATGTGCTTCCTGGTGTGTTGTTAGATCCTTTTTCTGTCTCTACTCTTGTTGGTGATTCTATTGTGGCTAAGAGGGTCTATAGAAAGTGTCCCGTCTCCTTGTCCCATAGAGTTACTCTTGTTGATTTGGTAGAACTTGATATGCTAGATTTTGATGTCATTCTTGAGATAGATTAGTTGCATTAGTGTTATGCTTCTAGTGATTGTGAAACCTGTATAGTTAAGTTTCAATTTTTGAATGAGCCTTTCCTAGAGTGGAAGGGGGGAAATTCTATGCTGAAAGGTCGGTTTATTTCTTGTATTAAAGCTAGAAAGATGATTTCTAAGAGTTGCATTTACCATCTAGTTAGGGTGAGGGTTTCGGATTCTGAAACCCCTTCTCTTGAGTCGGTCCCCATTGTTAGTGATTTTTCGAAACTATTCCTATATGATCTACCCGATGTTTCTCCCGAAAGGAAAATAGACTTCAGTATTGACCTTCTCGCAGATACGCAGCCTATCACTATTCCTCCTTATCGAATGGCTCCAGTAGAACTTAAGGAATTAAGGGAATAATTGAAGGATGTGTTGGATAAGGGTTTCATCTGACCGAGTATCTCTCTATGGGGTGCTCAAGTTTTATTTGTTAATAAGCAATATGGTTCACTTCGTATTTGTATTGACTATCGGCAATTGAACAAGGTGACCATTAAGAATAAGTATCCTCTCCCAAGGATAGATGAATTATTTGACCAACTTCAAGAGGCGAGTTACTTTTCTATTATTGATCTTAGGTCGGGTTATCACCAATTGAGGGTGAAGGAAAATGATATTCCAAAGATGGCTTTTCAAACTTGGTATGGTCATTATGAGTTTTTGGTGATGTCGTTTGGTTTGACTAATGCTCCGGCTGCATTTATGAATTTGGTGAATAGGGTGCTTAGACAATACCTTGACATGTTTGTGATTGTGTTTATTAATAATATATTGATTTATTCGAGAAGCAAGGATGATCACATTAATCATTTGAGGATTGTGTTGCAAATCCTTAAGGAACAACAACTCTTTGAAAAGTTTAGCAAATGTGAGTTTTGGCTAAGGTTCGTAGCTTTTCTTGGTCATATTGTTTCAAGTGAGGGTATTGAGGTAGATCCTAAGAAGAAAGATGCGGTCAAGAGTAGGCCTAGACGTCTACCCCCTTAGGATATTAGAAGTTTCTTGGGTTTGGCAGGTTACTACAAAAGGTTTGTTGAGGGGTTTTCTTCGATTGCCTCTCCATTGATGGCTTTGACTAAAAAAGAAGGATAAGTTCATATGGTCTGAAGCATGTGAGAAGAGTTTCCAAGAATTGAAAGATAGACTTACTTCCGCTCCAGTGTTGACTTTACCGAAAGGGACATATGGCTTTGTTGTTTATTGTAATGCCTCGAGAATTGGGTTAGGATGTGTGCTTATGAAAAATGGGAAAGTTATTGCCCATGCTTCAAGACAACTTAAGGTCCATAAGAAGAATTACCCTACCTATGATCTTGAATTACCAGCGGTTGTTTTTGCCTTAAAGATTTAGAGGCATTATTTGTATGGTGTTCGTGTTGATGTTTTTACCAACCATAAGAGTTTTCAATATGTGTTTAACCAAAAAGATCTAAAACTTCGCCAAAGAAGGTGGCTTAAGTTATTGAAAGATTATGATATGAGTGTTCTCTATCACCTCGATAAGGCGAATGTGGTAGCGGATGCTCTTAGTTAGTTACTATGAGTAGTGTTGCTCATATTGAGGATGATATAAATGATTTGGTTTGAGATGTTCATAGATTGGCCTAATTGGGATTATAGTTAGTAGACTCTACCAAGGGTGGTGTTATGGTTCACAATGGTTCAGAATCGTCTTTTGTGGCGGATGTGAAAGCCAAGCAATGTCTTGATTCAACCTTAGTAGAATTGAAAGAAGCGGTACTTAGAAAGTCCGTTGATGCTTTTTTCTAATGGGGAGATGGTGTACTTAGATATCAAGGTCGGTTGTGTGTTCCTAATGTTGATGACTTGAGGGAACAGATCTTGTCAGCAGCCCATAGTTCTTGGTATTCCATTCACTCGGGAACCACTAAGATGTACCATGATTTGCGGGAGAAGCCCATAGTTCTCAGTATTTCATTCACCCTAGAGCCACAAAGATGTACCATGATTTGCAGGAGGTCTATTGGTGGAATAGGATGAAGAATGATATTATGGGATTTGAGGCTAAATGTCCTAATTTCCAATAAGTGAAAGTTGAGCATTAGAAATCGGTAGGTTTATCCCATGACGTTAGTATTCCTACTTGGAAGTGGGAAGATTTGAATACTTCATAGTTGGGTTGCCTTGCACACAGCGACAATATGATTCGATTTGTGTTATAGTATACCGAATGAAGAAATCGGCTCATTTCATTTATGTCAAAGTTTCTTACTCGGTGAAAGATTATGCTAAGTTGTATTTGAGGGAAATGGTAAGGTTGTATGGAGTTCCCTTGTCCATTATCTCCGATAGAGTTACCCAATTCACTTCTCAGTTTTGGAAGTCTTTCCAAAAGGGCCTTGGTAGTCATGTTAAGCCTAAACTAATGGGCAAACGGAGCGTACTATCCAAACTTTGGAAGACATGTTGAGAGCTTGTGTGATTGATTTCAAGGGTAATTGGGTTGATCATTTGCCTTTGATTGAATTTGCCTATAACAATAACTATCACTCAAGTATTGGTATGGCTCCTTTTGAGGCATTATATGGTAGGAGGTATAGATCTTCTATAGGCTTGTTTGAGGTGGCTGAAGTTGCCCTAATAGGTCCCGAATTTGTACATGAGGCTATAGAGAAAGTTCGACTTATTAGAGAAAGGTTCAAAATGGCTCAAAGTCAATAAAAGTCATATGCCGATGTTAGAAGAAGAGATCTTGAGTTTTATGTTCATGATTGGGTTTACTTGAAAATTTCACCTATGAAAGGTAAAATGAGATTTGGTAAGAAAGGGAAGCTTAGTCCTCGTTATGTAGACACATATAACATTTTGAGATGTGTTGGTAAGGTTTCTTATGAACTAGATTTGCCTAATGAGTTGGCATCGGTGCATCCGATTTTCCATGTCTCTATGTTAAAGAAATGTGTTGGAGATCTAGCATCTATAGTTACCTTACAAGGTTTGGGAATTAAGGAGAATATTTCTTATGAAGAAGTTTCGGTTGAGATTTTAGACCGTCAAGTCAAGAAGTTGAGAAACAAAGAAGTTGCTTCCGTGAAGTGTTGTGGAGGAATCATTTAGTTGAGGGTGCTACTTGGGAGAGCGAGGCCGATATGATGTCCCGATATCCTCATATCTTTCCTTCTACTCCTACTCTAGCTTGAGGTATTCAGTTCCTCATGGTTTACTCTTTTGATGTCATGTGTTTTAGATATTCCCATGATTTCCTTTTATTATGCATGTTCATGAAAAGCTTAAATTTTGATAAAATGAGTCAACTTGATTGATTTCTACATGTTTATGTGCATTTGAGTATGAATTGCATTAGACTACATGATATGATGTTTTGAACATGCCTTAGCTTGGAGTTGATGTTTCCTCCTCGGATATATGCATTTGAGTATGGGTTGCATATGAGTTTCATGATATAAGGATATGAGTATGTTTTATCTTGGAGTTGATGTTTCCTCCTTGGATATGTGCATTTATGTGATTGCATGCATGATGGGTTGCTAGTTTTAAGTCTTTTCTTTCGAAAAATGATTAGACTCCCATTCGAGGACGAATTTTCCCAAGGGGTAGATAATGTAACACATTGGAATCTAGTAGACTAAGTTAAGGGGTCAAGTGAGAGGCCACTAGCCCTCCACGGAGCCAAGACACACTTCATGGAGCCCCTCACGGGCCATGAAGATCACCACGGCTCGTGGTGGTACTCATGGATCCTTCCAGTAGGTGGCCAAGATGGGCTCTCCTCCCATGAGCCCTTATAGGCCTCATGAAGGGAACCATGACTCATGGTGGTGCCCGTGAAGGACTAGGCAGTGTGCTCTTCAAGATAACCTCCTCCCACGAGCGACTAGACGGGTCGTGAAGGCCTAGACAGCTCGTGGAGGTGGGCGTGTGAAGTGAGTAAGGTTTGGGGTGGTTTGCCAAGACACTGGTTAAGGACTAGAGCTGCCACGATGGGCCGTGTGGCCCTTGACGACTCGTGGAGCCTGGCGTTAAGAAATTCAGTTAGCTAAATGTTCAGGGGCTTTTGGGTTTTTTCCAGATTTCTTTAAAACAAAGCTATGTTGTTTTACCATGTCTAGGACCCTATATAAGTGATTTTAACCCCAAAACTTACCCATTCAAGTCATTCTCTTGAATTCACCAATAGAAATTGGGTTCTTCCTCAAGGTGAAGTCTACATTCTCCATTTATTTGAGGGCTTTGATAGCAAGGTATGATAGCTTTTCATCCATGGAATCCTTGCATCCATGGAGCCCCTAAGTTCTCCCAATAGAAAAGTAGAAATTCCCCCAATTTGAGTTAGGGTTTTCTTCTAAGTAATAGGTCTTTATGATTGTTGATTCAATTGATTGAATTATGCATGTTTATGCATAAATTGAGAGGATTCCATGTTTTTATGACGAATTTTCATGTACCTATGATTAACCCATGTTTCTAAGATGAAATTGAATAAAATGGGTTTTACTCTATGAAAGGAGAATTTATGGATTTATGTGTATTCTTATAGGATAAATAAGATACAATATAAGTTGCTTTGAGAGTGAAACATATGTGATTAATTCTTGATGGTTGATGTGATTGTTGTGGAAGGGATATTCCCACATGATTTCTTATGTATGAATGTGAAGGGCTTTCTCACATTGAATGATTCTAGGTTGAAAGGACTCTCACCTAAAATGAATCTAAGCTAAAGACTATGAAATTGATGAAGCTAGAGGTGATTACCCATGACCTCTAAATGAGAAGGATATGAGGTGATTACCCATATTCCTTAGAGTAGAATAACAGGCGATTACCCTTATTCCTTGAAGTTGAACAAGAGCTGACTACCCACGTTCCTATCATGTAAGTTGGACTAGAGGCGAATATCCATGATTCATTACAGAAAGACAAGAGGAGAATACCCATGTCACATGATGTTGGACTAGAAGGGAATACCCATGATCCTAAGCAAGGGGACTAGAGGCGACTCCCCATGATCCCATAGTAAGTTGGACAAAAGAAGACTACCCACAATCCTAAAGTAAGAAGGACAAAAGGTGATTACCCATGATCCTTTATAGTAAGGCAAGAGGCAATTCCCCATGTCTTTAAAAGATAATCTAGGATATGTTATGATAGGTGATGAGCTTGGATTGTTTCTTGAGGTTTCCTTACATGATGAGTAAGACTAGTGGCGGTTACCCATGTCTTGGCTATGTATGAATGAGGATACTTCAAGAAGTACTCCTTGCATGTTATCATGATCTATTATGTGCATTGATTATGCTTTATGTATTATATTGTCTAACACTTATGTTTATGTAAGCTATCATATTTAGTGCATTCTTGTACTAATGCATACTCTTACCTACATTTCTTATCCAAATATAGGGTCCAACGGTCTCGATTCTCATCCCCATGGCTAGGATCTATAGTAGAAGAAAAGTTGAAGATTGGTGAGTCCTCATTCATTTGAGGATATGGCCACTACTTTCCTGATGTTTTGTTCATTTTGAGTTTTGAACATTGATGTACGGGCTACATCCCGGGATTCTATTTTATTAGATGGTTTTTGAGACAAATGTATTAGACTTCCGCTTTGCTTATAAAAACTTTGATTGTGTTGAAAATATTTTAAAATCTCGTCTATTTCTATTATCTTGACTACGAAAGCTAAGTGGCTCGTATGAGGCCTCCGGGGTCTTGTACGCCATGTTACATCTAGAAGTTACCCTCGGGTCGTGACAATTTGTGAAGTTGATTTTGAATTTTGTTTGGAAAGTTGAGATCCTTGGAAGTTTTGAGGTTTTAAAAGCTTCAAGTTGTTAAAAGATGGGTTTTCAGAGTTTCGAGTTTCAAAATTAGATTTCTTCAGCTCCAACAACTCCACAATGTAGAATTTGGTCTTTGAGTGTCTTCGTTTTCAGATTCAGAATTATTTTGTGGATTTGAGGTCTTGATTGGAATTTTAAGTGAATTTACTAGTTTTGATGACACGTAGTTATGGAACAAGGAGATTGCTGCTAAAAAACTCTGTCTCTGCTAACGAGTGAACCTCCATCCCAAAATTCACCCAGTGCTAAGTAAACTCCTAAAGAAAATAGGCATAATCATATCGTATTCATAATTTTTGAAATTGTAAGAATTTAATAAAACAAATCATTTATAAACTTCTTATTCATAGAATAACTACTTCAAATCATGATTCCATAATAAATTCATAGGAGACACTCATCTAAAGCATCTAAAAATGATCATTTTTCATAATGACAATACTTCAATTGAAAGCAACCTATTTCATAAAACATGCTTGATACTTTATCTAAAAGCATCCTTGATTCATAATTTCTTCAATTCATAATGCATACATACCCTAAAATCTTGAGTTCATAATCAAAATACTCATATAGTACGAGTTCATGTAAAAATCATTGGGAACATGTAATTATGATTAAATCGTGCATAATGAGATCAATTATGATGAAAATTTCTTAAATCAATTGAACCCTATGACAAAATCATGAAACCCTAAAATTTGGGTACAAATCAAAAGAGAGAAATTGAGATTTCTTTGGGACTCAATGGGTGAAGAGGAACCCATTGATGAATTTTCCGCGTACCTTTATGAACCTTAGCTTTGAACTTGAAAGAGGAGACTTGAAGCTTGAAGAACCCTATAATCACCTTGAATGAACCGTGTCAGTCATTTATACAAACTTCTACCCCGAGCACACACAATGAAACCATGGACAGTCAAGTGAAATTTAATCCACGAAATAATTTGATCAATGGACAACATTGTTGTGGTAAAGTTCGTAAGTAAGAAGTATCAGTTCCGTTCCTATTATAGCATTAGTCGCATTTAGGCGAAGATGAACTAAGACTTGAAAGCTAGGTAGTTTGAGAGTGAATGTGGAGGGTTTTTGCCTTAGAAATTGTTATAAGTCTTAGGAATAGTCTAGAAACAACGTAATATAAATATTAAAAGAGTAGAAAAAATCCAATTAACCCTGAGAAATAACTTTCGAAATACCTCTATGACACGATCCATACATCTTTCTATGGACCGTAGTGATCGTCCGTAGATCAATTACTGAAAACTCAACATTCTGAACTCAAACCACGAACAACCTTCCATGACCAGTCAACCATCACCCGATTCGTCAAACCTTCTCGTAGGATTCAAGCTTAGAAATCCTCTTAAGTCTAGGCCACCAACCATGACTAGCCATGTACAGTTCGTAGTTTCTTTTACGGGCTGTACTGGCCAACCGTACACTCAATGACTGAAAGTTCAAGTTTCTCAAGATCAACCATGGGCCAATGACTACGATCGTAAATTCTTGTACGACTCGTACAAGCTGATCATTTAACTCAATGCACCAAAATTTTACCAAGTCTAAAACTACAACCACGACAGGAATCTGCTAGCCGTAGTACCATCCATGAACCATCCTTTTGGCTCGTGAAATTTCATCACATTTTTCCAACTTTCAGGATATCATCTATGGTTGTCATTTACGGATCATAGATCTATGTACGATCCGTAATTGACTTCAGACAAACTTGTACCAATAATTTTTTTGCAACTTTTAATTTCCAACTCAACTTTTCTACTTTTGAGGTGTTACAAAAAAGTGATTTACACTAAGCCTCTAAAGGTCTAAGGAACATTCGTCTCCTTTCTTCTTATGAGAGAATTATGATAAGCGTTGTAGGTCGAGTTCAAAGTTTATTTGGGCTTTATGTAAGGATTTTCCTACAATTATGCGGAGAAGGGCAATAGGTCAATTGCCTTCCTCCTTTCATTCTTACATTTTGGAAAATTGGATTGTGCCTGCTTGGAGTTAATTAAGCATTATAGTCCTCAAGACTATCAATCCGATCATCAAACTCAAATGTCTAAAGTATGAAATTGTCATTCTCAGATATTTAATTTTAAAGTTAGGCTTGAAGTCCCACCTCTGTATATAAAATAATGGACCGGTGATTGTAGGTTATGGGAAAAGGCAAAGACAAGTAGGGTGGTGCATCGATCCACTCAATCTGATTTGAAGTTTATCGATTATCAATTTGTAGACATGCTAAATTATTATAAAATCATTAAGATGTTGTTTTATCTATCATTGATCATTGTCAATTTAACCATTATGATTTGACACAAAAAAATCATTGAAAATCACTTAGAAACAAAGTGACAAACCAAATGAACCATGCACATAAGTTGATAGATCAAATCTTGCTCAAAAGCAAACACTGACACCTTGTAGAATAACCGAGGGTTTGAGACTGTCAAAAATAAAAAATAAAAATATTTATATACTGAACGGTATAAATATAATTTATTAATTTAACAACGAGTTATTGATTAACCCGTCAAGAAAAAACCGCAACCATCAAGAACCGATAACACAATATAAAAAAATCAAAATTGTTATCGATACTATAAACCAATAACCCATTACCGATAAATCAAAACTTCTTTTTTTGATTGGAGTTACTCATTTCGGCTTGATTTTTAACAACTCTAAGGACAAACTGTTAACCCGCATTAGCCCTCGCAATTTAGTGTCAGTACTGGATATTTGAATTTGAAGTTTGGTAAACAGAATTACCTATTACTAGGAGTGATAAAATCAAACCCAACTCGCTCAACCTGTATAAATTTGATATGAAAAAATTTGATTGATATGTTACCCAGATTGATTCATGAAAATATTTGTCAAAATATATTTAACTTTTTAATTTTTTTTGATATGTTATATATAGCCATAATAAAAAAGAAAATAATCTTAATAGATACTTAATATTTTAATAAAATAAATAAAAATTAGTAAAAGTTGAGTTAGATTGAATCTTGACCCATTTTATAATCGTTTCAACCCAAATAAATTTAAATTGAATTAAAGCTATAATTCCAAATTTAATTCAATCCACCGAATTGACCCCAACCTAATAATACATTGCTTTTGCCCGCGCTTACATAAATTTCCTCAAAGGCAAAAGCCCTAAAACTAAAATCACTCCTCTTTTGCCCTAGCTATGGCGGATTGGTCGTTACTTCCATACGATTTACTTGTTACAATAGCAAATCGTGTTACGGTTATGGAGGATTTCATTGTATTTGGTGCTGATTGTAAATCATGGCGAATTGCCGCTTACCAAAGAAAACTTTGATGGGCCATTCCCACAACTTCCATTACTTATGTTGGCTGCTGAAAAAGACGGCGACGACAATGATTACCGAGAATTTTTCTCTCTTTCTAAGAAGAAAATAACACGAGTATTTCTCCCAGAAGCTAAAGGTGGAGAATGTATTTCAACAATGGGATGGATTGCTACCTTCGAATATACATGTATCGGAGAAATGAAGTTATTGCATACTTTTTCACATGCTCAAAAAATTCATCTTCCTCCACATATGGGCTTGAGATATTCGGAACCAACTCATGAAAGTACCTATGCGTCTATCAATAAAATTATATTATCTGCTAATCCTTCATTATCGTCTGATTATGTTGTGATTATATCGTATAGTAGGCATAAAAGTTAGTTGGCTTATTGGGAACCTGTTGATCTCTTTTGGACTCCAATTTATGAAGTTGATGGATTTGGTGAATTATGGGATATCCACTACTTTAATGGACAGTTTTATGTGATTACTTCTTCTGGAGTTTGGGTTATTGATGAGGATTATGAACTCCGATTGGTTATTCAGAAAAACAATTATGGTCTACGAAAACAGCTTTATCTAGTCGAAGTATTAAGTGCACTATTAGTTGTTTCACAATTTTGTAAGTATGATATTTTACCCTGTGCTGGATTGAAGACGTATAAATTTCGAGTATGGGAACTTGATTTAATTAGAAGTAAAACAAACAAGATTAGAGTCTTGGGAGATAGAGCAATTTTTCTGGGGAAGAATGGATCAATTTCAGTTGACACGTCTAAGTCTATAGGAGTGAAACCTAATCACATCTATTTTACTGATAATTGGAAAGGAGGAGATGGCAGATATATGGGAGCTTATAGTCTTTAAGATGGAAAAATTCAATCTTTTTATCCGGGTGTTTCTATTAGTCCTATTTGCCCGCCATCTTGGGTTATCCCATCCTTGTGATATCGAAAGGGGAATTGCTCATACCTCCACAACATTCTCTTGCCTTTTAGTTTTGGCCATTTATTTATGTTTTTGGTCTTATCAAAATGAAGTTTAAGAATTATTTGCTTTCTTTGAGCGTAATCGTGTCTGTATGTTTATGTTCTAAATTTCAATCTTCTTTAAGTAAATTTTAATGATACTTCTCATGAATGATTTAGGCATGTGATATTCACTATGCAAATACACCTCTTTAATGAGATGTTCCTTTCTGCTTTTTTTCTCTTTCCAGCACGTAATTTTAGTTGTGAATTGCTAGAGTTTTTCAGTGATTCGAACTTGTGTGCAATGTCTCAGTGTTTATCACTTTAGAGGTTAAAGAGTAAATTTATTAAATTTTCAGCCTTTCGAAGATGGTTAGCACTTGGTAATACACATCAGAGGATAGCTCGGTAGACTGTATAACTACTTTGAAATTGTTATTCGTTGTTTAAAAGTTTTCATGTTGAGTTGAAAGGGCCATGGATCTTTACGGGTAGTAGAGTATAGAACTTACAGCCTAGAAACTCCTAAAACTTATAGTTGTAGTCAGATGAAATTCCTTTATTTTGCAGCTTTGTTTTGTGGTTGATCCTGTGGATTGTTACACGAAAAGGGGGAGTGGGGTGAGTACAAGAACTAATGTGAATCTGCAGCTATAGCCATGGTAGAAAATGATTCTGCGTTGGTATTGTCCTTGCTGATCCTTGGCTAATGCTGCAAGAGTAAAAGCGAGTGGTGTATCAGTACCCGCGACTTTATCAAAAAAGTTGCACTACAACCTATCTTTGTTAGGTTGTCCTCCACTCCATTTCCCTCCCCGTACGTATGGCCTATCGATAGATTATTCAGTTGTTGGAGTAAACACATGCAGTCGTGCAAAATATTGGAGTATATGAGGTTAGTAGATTGCAAGTGATGGAGAACTTCTTACACTTCTGTTTTCTATGCCTAGTGGTTGTAAGTTCTAGCGGGGCGAGCAAGTTGTAACCTTGCAGCGGCGCTGCGATTGATGCGATCTTGGACTATTAGTAAGGAGTGAAAGCCACTTAACGGTAAGAAGAGGAGCTCATGAATGTCTTTTCTCATCGTGTAGTCAGAGAATAAGTACCACTACATCCTTCCATTCCTCTTGAAATATGATCTATTAGTGGCAAGCAATACTAGTATTCTGTTGCACCAATTTGTTAATAACAAGACTTTTTCTTTAACTACGTTTTACCCCCATAGAGATATTGATTTCTTAGGTGGGTTATACGAAGTGATATACTTTTTCAAATTTTGATTAGATGATTAAAACAATACAGTACTCCTTATATATTCTCTGAGCGTTAATAACTTTCAAGTTGGAGTTGTGTTTGACATACTTTTGGCAAAGAATATTTAGAATCTAAGGGTAAATTACGCAGATAAGCAAACATATACTAGTTAATTAGCTAATATAGCTATACTTGAATTAATTACGGTTCACAACTTAATTTTAGTTGTAATTACGTCGCCCCTCTCCTCTCTTCCTCTCTCTCGCCTCTCTCCTCTTTTATACATATACAAATACAAATCATCAAATACAAATTATATATATACGCATACAATTATATAACAAATATATAAATACAATTAGCCTCTTTCACTTTCTGCCCTCTCTCGGTCGCCTCTCTCCTCCCTCTCCCAATCTCAGTCACCTATTTCTACCCTCTCCCAACTCGCTCGCCAGATGCACAGTACATATGTATACTAGTTACATATATACAATTATATGACAAATACACATATTGTTCGTCTCTTTCCACGCTCTGCTCTCTCTCTCTCGCCTCTCTCTTTCCTCTCCTAATATCGCTCGTTAGATATACAAATACATATGTATATTAGTTACATATTTATAATTATTTGACATATATACATATACAATTCGCCTCTCAACACTCTCTGCCCTCTCTCACATGCCTCTCCCTCCCTCTCACAATCTCTCTCCTCCCTCTAACATGTAGCTAAGAATCATAATTAACAAACTATAACTATGGAGCATAATTAACTTATTTTTAAGTAGTCATATGCGAAAATTCCTCTTTTTCTAAATATGGTTAAATTTATACCACAAGTAAAATCACCCAATTTGACTAAATTTATTTGAAATATACAAATTGGCTCTTAAGAATAACATCTCATAATAGATAGTCATATAATGTCATGTATTATATCTCATATACGAGATACTACTTACCATTACAAATATATTTTCACTTTATTTGGAATTTTTTTAAGTTTGCTTGTGTTGAAGATGGAACTGTATTTGGTTAATAGGTTTTGCAAATGATATTTAGTTGTCTGAATGTACTTTTCCTTAAAAAATATGAAATATGATCTAAACATGAAATACAATCTAATTAGACCGGTCATTTTATAAAAATAAAAAATTTAGAGTAGAATTCAAAAAAAAAAAAAGGAAAAATATAGTGAAAGTGAAAACAAGTTTTTAAGTGTTTTTCAAATTCCAAATGCAGTGTTGAAATTTAATTAAAGTAAAACAATATTTTTGGGGTGTAATGCTTCAAAGGAGAAGCAAAAAATATTGACCCTTGGCAGATAGATCACTATTTTTGGGAGATAGAGCAACATTTTTGGGGTGTAATGTTTCAACTTCGATTGATCCTTCTAAGCTTATAGGCCTGAAGCTTAATCACATATATTGTACTGATAATTTTATAGAGTTCGATAGAAGGGGTGTTAGAAATATGCCGGTTTAAAGTTTTTGAAGATATAAAAATTCAATCTTTTTATTCAGACACTTTGGTCTACTATTCGTCCACAAACTTAGGGTTATACCATCGTTCTGACATTTTGGACTAAAAATGCTAGCTCTTGCTTTAATTTGGTTTTGGCCATTTGTTTTTGTTTTATGCCATAATGTTTAGGGAATTATTTGTCTTACATTGTAATCTTGTATTATACATGTTTGTTTTTTAAATTTAATCTTTTTTTAACCAATTTCAATTGTACTTTTCTTGAATCTGAAGTATTTGAAATAGTTATTCATTATTGACTAAATATCTAGATAATCCCTTTACCTTGAGAAAATTGTCTAGTTGATGTATCAGGTGCACTATTATTTCTCAATTTTCTAAATGTGAGGAATTAGCTAGATGGACCTAATAGCGACACAGTAAGACTTCTAAAGTCTGTGTATAGCAGTTGCCATATAGACTCTTCTAAGGTTGTAGGAGTGAAATCTGATCACATCTATTTTAATGATACTTGAAAGTTTCGCAAAGTTGAAGGAGGGAAATGGAGAGATATGGGGTTTATCATAAACAAAATTTCGTCTAATAGATCAATTATTGATACTAAAAAATCTCAAAATAAGTTCTTCTATATTATTTTACTATTTTTTTGGTCTTATTATGACTAATATTTCTTTCTTTTAGAAGAAAATCTGTTCTTTAGTTTCAACTAAGCAAAAAAACTTTAGTGAGAACTGACTTTTTGTATTGTGCTGGGGTTTATCACAAACAAACTTTATCCTACAAAAATAGATAGAAATAAGGTCCTAGTACATTTTACATTTCTCAAATCCCACACTTAAAATAATAATGACTATGTTATTATTGTTATTAATATTGATGTTACAAAAATATAAAGTGCAATTAATAATTAATTTGTGTTTACAACGCAACTTATGAATTTTAGCTTCAAGTCTTACATAAGAATTATATTTTATTTTTAATTGTTTCAATACATTCTCAAATTCTATATCAAATATTTTAAATAGTTTTTCTCTTCCCATTCTTTGCATATCATTGTAACATTATCTATTAATTAATTTTTTTTTTAATGTATTCTTTCGTTATTTATCTTATTGGTCAAATTAATTTAATGAATAAATAACCTTATATATATATATATATATATATATATATATATATATATATTATTCTTTTATAGATACATTTCTTTATTATGATATCTTAGTTAATCTTTTTCATTTAATGTACCAATAATATAAATAACACTATTTTAAATTATAAATTTTGGATAAATCTAAATTTAAACAGAAAAATCATTTGACTAACTTTGCTATAAAATTTACTATTTGTTATTATTAGTGAATGTCATTATTTTAATATATGCAATTAGTGTGAAAAAATAAATCTTTTGAATGTGATGCATCACATGTTTAAAAAACTAAATGTTGAATATGATTTCTTGTGGTATTTATGGTCACGATCCGAGTCTACACCCTAATCGAAATACGGTACTTGGAACCACAAATGATCCCAAGCTAACCCCTGACATAGAATATCTAATCATATCATATGAAAATTGAAGCCGAAGCCATAGACTAAAAACATAGTTGAAATAGAGTTCAAGAATAAATCTATTACAACTGAATACTAATATATGAAAGCCTCTAAATTGAGTAAAACAATTTACCAAGACGCGGGACTACTTGAAAGCTAACACAACTGGAGTGAATTAAATCTACTAACTCATAACTGAAGTCCTCTGAATGCGAGGAGGACTCACGATAATGTTGAAAGTCAAGGAACTTAGTGAAACGTCTTCCCCCAATTCAAATTAAGGTGCTGAAATCTACACTATAAAACATATCTGTCAAATCACGAGAAAGTTTTTTAGAACATGTATAACTTGTAGATTCTCAAAATAGCTTTCATAATAATATAAAGGCTCAAAAATAATGCTTTAATACATAAGCTTCAAGAATCATGGACAAAATCATGTCAAGAACTAATAAGAATGACAATGGAAAAATCTTGTTCAACATAAAAGGAAACACAACAGTCAAAATCCATAATCATGAGTAAGTTCAAGAATTCATGCAACTGAATCATAAAAATGGTGAATTTGAAAGAGAGCTTATAAACTCTAACCATAGAATTGAATTATTGAAAATTTAGGAATTCCTACATAACTTAATCACTCCAATTACCAAGGAAAAATTTGATCTTGGAAGAATAAGAACCACAAAATCTTTCTTGAACCTTCGAGATGAGTTCTATATTTTTTGAAAATCTATGAATTTCATGAATAGGAGATATTAATTCATGCTAAGATGAAGAAATAACAAAGTTTTATGGTCAAATCTTACCTTGTATGATGGATGAACCTTGGAGGAAGTTAGTTTCTTGAAAGCTTCTCTTTCTTGGATAAATTTATGAACTTGGGAGCTAAACTCTACATCTTTTGCGGGGGGTGGGGGTGGTTTAAAGATTTCAGATGCGCCCTCCCACACGAAAAATGTCTCAAGCACATAGCCAACTGCGTAGGAAGGCAGAAGTTGCCGCCTCAGTTCGCTAGCGCGCGGAAAATGCTTCGGATGTGCTACCGGTGTATGGAAAGACAATATCTAGTAAAGTAGGCCTACCTTTTTGCTCCGAACTCTAATTGATGCAAACTTGGTGGCATTCGAAAGAAGACTCAAATACCTTCAATTTGATAGGCTATGGGTCACCTAACTCTTCATATGCTAAGAGATACGATAGTTTTAAGTTGACCCAAATAGAATCTTATATCAAAACTTAATCGGTAAAGAAAATTTCAACTCAACTTAGTGCTAGGTGATTCTTATGAACTTAATTCATCTCTGAATCTCTTCCCACACTAAATAAATGACCTTACCACATAACAGAAATTGATGAATCACATGATACAACCTTATACGTAAATGAAGAATGGTTCAGGTGCCAGTTTAGAATATTTGGGGTGTTGTATTTATTGTAACACCTTGAGAATATGAACTAGGATTGAACAAGAGAGAAGGGCAAACCGCAGAGGGGTCCATGGGTCGTGAAGAGGACTACGACCCGACACCCTGCTCGTGGTGTTGCACCCAACCACTGTGGATTACCAGGGGCGCCTAGACTGTTTGTGAAGTGTCATACAGACCATGAGGTCGTCCGTTAAAAGAGGCACAGAACCTCCAAGCTATTGTGAAGGACCACGGTCATCTAAACAGTCCGCGGAGCTTCACACGGACCGTGAAAGGGGTTTATCAGGTTTTGAGTTTTGGTTCAACTTCAAACAATCATATCTTTCATCACAAAACAAATTAGGTGGCCCATGACCTATCAAATTAAAGGTCTTTAAGTCCTCTTTCCAAAGACACTAAGTTTGCCTAATTGCAAGCCCGTAGTAAAAAGTTATGCCTGTGTTAGTGAAGTCCTATTGGGCAGGGTAGCACCACGACCCACTAGTCAGGCCATGATGCTTTAGACAGCTCGTGAAGCCCCTCTTCTCAGTTACTTCGTCAATTTTAAGTCTGGGTCGTACTGGTCTTTTCCCCTATCCGTTTGGTACTTAAACTACGTCATTTTAACCCTACTCTAAGCCTTAACTACGATGTTTCACTTCATCTAATCCTAGTAAATTAGTCAGAAACTACCTAAAATAATCATTCTCCTAAAATCATCAGACTTAGAAAGAAAAGAAGAGAAAGAAGCGACAATTTTCTCTCAAGAACAAGCAGAGCACTCCTTCAAGTTCAACCTCGAAATTCAAATGATTTCTCCGTATTTATCTTCACCAGGTATTGGGATTTCACTAGTGGTTTTCTTTCATTCATTATGCCCCTAGAATTTAGTCAAATCTTTAGCTTCTCCATAAATTGTTCAGACCTAGGGTTCCTAAATCTTAGGGATCTATTGTAATTTAACTATTATAGTTTCTATGATATTAATTACATGTTTCTTGGAGAATTAGTGTAGTCCTATGTATAAAACTCAGAAACCCTAGCTTGTGTTAATTACCCGTATTTAATGAATTATACTTGGTAGGCAGATTAGTCAGACAATCATGCTTCAGAATTCGAATGCCATATCATCCGATATATGTATAGTGCATTCTCAGATAACTATTATTATTTTGAGCTATCCAATATTATAGATGTATTTTTAGTTTTTTATTCAGTTTAGAGTAATCTTAGCACCGAGTTAGACTAGGGTTCAGCGCACCCTCAAGTCCTAAAACTATGTGCCATTGTAGGTTTATAAGCGCTCTCTATTGGGAATCAATTTTAGTGATCACGCCACTGTCATGACTTTATACTCTGGCAAGGTATATTGGGTCCTCTCGATGGGGCGTATATATTGAACTCCATGTTTAGCTCACGTGGTTTATGTCAGTTAATAGTATCTCCCATAGTCAGATTCATGTTGCATTGACCATGTATTCAATATTTATTTCAGTATTCAGTTTAGCATGTTATATATTCATGATTAGTCCTTGGTAGTTGCATCCAACTCATCTTTCAGTTATGCTTCAGTATATCTATTTCCATGTTCAGTTTCTATATTGTTTAGATTAGCATATATCCTGCTTAGGGGTATGCATCGGTCAATTCGGTTCGGTTTTATGTATTACTAGTTCGGTTTATTGGTTTTCAGTTTCTAAATATGTTAAACCAATAACCAAACAAATAAGATATTTTTTATTGGTTTTTGGTTTATCGATTTTGATCCTTAACGGTTTAGTTTTTCGTTTAACCAATAAAAAAATACATATAAAACAAATATACGACTTTTCTAATAAATTTGATGCGAAAACACAATAATGTAACTTTACAAATGCACATAAAAAAGACACAATAATAACAAACATGAAAATAACTATACAAGCGTAACACAAAGAGAAATTAAGAGGAATAGGGTTCTTATTTTAGATTTTTATTATGTGAAATTGTGAGTTCAAAGTCATTGTGAAGTGCGAATTGAAGGCTAAAACACAAATATAGTAACTACTAAGGTATTGAGATTAATATATACTAATATTTATGTACAAGTAAAGTAGTAAATTACCAGTCTTAATGGGTTATTAGTTTAGCCAATAAGCCAATATTAAAAACCAATACCAAAGTGATAACCTAATTGTTTTTTATAAAACCATTAAAAATCCATTAACCTAATAACCCAATAACCCAATAACAATATACCAATAACCCTTTTATTAGTTCGGTTTATCGGTCGGTTCGATTTTTGCACACTCCTAATCCCGCTTGCTCATTACATTCAGAGTACTGACACATACTTTTTCACTACATCATTGTATGATGTAAGTTCAGCTGTTCAACATCCAGACCGCAATTATCTTAACTTCCGGTCTGTACTCAGCAACTTCAATGGTGATTCCTTATAGTTTGAGGATGATAGACATGCTTTACTTTTCAGTATTCATTTTTTAGTTTCAGACCTGTTAGAGTTAGTTGGGGGCATGTCCCAGCAACTCGGATCAGTTAGAGGCTTTCAGACATAAATTAGATTCAGCTTGAGTTGTTAGTGTTGTTTTTAGTCATCACTATACTCTTCATATATTTTGTATTCACACATGTTGAGTTTTCCCCATTTCAGATATTAAACTATTTTAGCTACTGCACAGTGCATGTTTTAATGGAACTTTTATAGATATGTCATGCCATGGGTTAGCTTGGGGTCACTTATGACCCTAAGCATCGTTTTGTGTCTAGGGGGTAGCCTCGGGGCGTGATAAACTTGGTATTAGAGCATTAGGTTCAAGAGTCCTAGGGTGTCTAAAAGCTGGACTAAGTAGAGTCTCTTTCATGGGTGTGAAGCGTGCCACACCCATAATTGAGAGACTACGAGGTGTTCTAAAAAAATCACTTCTTTTACTATCTTTATGATGCGATGAAGTGTAAGTCAGCTTCTCCTTTCTAATCCATCGTTATTCATTTCAGATCATGTCTTTTCACAGAGCTAACGCATGCAAAGCTAACCTACATAATACTAACATAGTTTCTCCAGTCCCAGACATGAGGTTACTAATGTAGAGTTCCGTAATATGACCCAAATATTGGCTCAAACCATAGCCAACTAGCATGACCCAGTTTTCGCAAACCCTACTTATGGATCATGTAGGTTTGAGATTTTATTCATATGAATTTGCCAGAGTTTCTAGGGTCGAAGGTTGGTAAGGACCCACAGAATTTTACTAATGAGATTAAGAAAATCCTTGTGGTAATGCAAGTGACTAGTATTGATAGTGTTGAACTAGCATCCTATCAACTCAAGGATGTGGCTCATATCTGGTTCACGTATTGGAAAGACAACAGGGGTGAGAATGCAGCTCTTGTGACGTGGGACTATTTTACTAGAGCTTTTCTAGATAGGTTTATCCCGAGAGAGTTGAGACAGGCTAGGGCCCAGGAATTTATGAAGTTGAGGCATAGGTCGATGTTAGTCCAGGAATATGGGCTAAAGTTCACCCAGCTTTCTAGGTATGCTCCACATATAGTGGCTGATCCGAGAGCACAAATGAGCAAGTTCTTATTTGAAGTATTCGATTTGGTAAAGATTGAGTGTAGGAATACTATGCTATTAGGGGATATGTATATCTCCAAACTAATGACCCATGCTTAGCAGATTAAGGGAGATAAGCTCAAGGAAATGGATAAGGATAACAAAAAGGCTAGAACGAGCAACTATGGATATTCTCAACAGAGGTCGGACGGTAGAAATCACTCATAGTTTCAGCAGAGGTCTATTGCCCCATCGCCTTCATCAGCTAGCATTCTGCCCCCAAGTTTTGATAGGATTGGGAAGGGAGGACATCAGGCTCTAAGTCTCAGGGTAATGCGGTAGGTAACCAGACTTATCCATCTTGTCCAAAGTGTGGTAAGAACCATTCGAACGAGTGTCTTGCTAGCAAAGAAGGGTGTTTTGGGTGCAATTATTTTGGCCATAGGTTGAAGGATTGCCTTTCTGCCAGGCCAGGAAAGGGAGGTAACAGAGCTCAGTCTACAACTTTAGCAGCGCCGGCAGGTCACCTCACTCAACAAGGTGCCTTATCTAGTACATGTGGTGGTCAGCACCATAACAAGTTGTATGCTCTTCAGGATAATTAGGACTAGGAGAATTCTCCTGATTTGGTCATGGGTACGTTACAAGTTTTCCATTTAGATGTTTATCCATTGCTAGATCCAACAACTACCCTTATATAACAGTAAACTTCGCTATCAGTCCAGAAACTCTCTCAGAATCCTTCTCAGTCTATACTCCAGTTAGTGATCCAATTATAGCTAGATGGGTATAAACTACTAAAAACCAACGGATAGAAAAGCGACGGATGATGTCGCTCCAAAAAGTGACGCCATTAGCCACACTGTCCGTCGCTTTTTAATAAAAATAATTTTTTTTAAATTATTTTTTAAAAAGCGACGGATGACATCTCTTAGTCCGTCGCTTTTTTTTGCGGATTTTTACGCCAACTATATATATAATTAATAATTAATTGATTAAATTATTTTTTTTAAAAAAGCAATGGACAACATCTCAAAGTCTGTCACTTTTTCATCAAAATGACTGGTCAAACATTTAAGAAAAGCGACAAACAGCGTGTCTTAGTCCGTTGCTTTTTTGGTCAAAATTTCGGTCAACTGTTTTAAAAAAAACGACAGACAAAGAGATGTTGTCCGTCGTTTTTCTAAAATATGTCTAGCCCAAATCAGGATTTTCTTATTTGTTCTCTCTCTTCTCTCTTCTTCTCTCTTCACTCATATTCTCTCCCTTCTCTCTATATTGATCTGCCCGTCGCCGCCCCTACTCATTGCCTCCGTCCGTCGCTGCCTCTCCTCTTTGTTAAGGTTAGTGTTTAATTTTAGTTTTTTTTTTCAATTCTAGTGATTATAGTTGATTTTTAGTTAGTATATTATTTTTTTAGTTTATTGTGTTGTGTTAAATTAATTGTTAATTTGATTTGATTATTGTTAGTTAGGTATAGAGAATTGAAGATTTTTGAATTATAGGGTTTTTTTTTTTTTTTTTAAAAAGAAATTAGGCATATTTTGAATTGGGCATTGTTAGTGAATGAATTAGGATTTTGAAGATTTTGAATTAGGATTTTTATTAGGATTTTGAATTGAAGATTTTTGAATTTAGGGTTTTTTTAAAATTTGATTGATTGTTAGTAAAGTGTTAATTTGAAGTTTGATTAGTAATTGAAGTGTTTTGAGTATTACATGATGAATGTTTGAATGTTATGAATGTATATTGATGAATGTTTGAATGTCATGAATATGTTTTTTTTTTTTAATTAAAACTTGAAGATCTATAATTAATTGTTGGATTAGATGTCTATATATAACTAATTTTATATATTAGATATGAACTTGAATTTAAAATTTGAACTTGACCTTGAACTTGAACTTGGAACTTGATTATAACTATTGAATTTAATTAGAACTTGAACTAATTGAACTTAGAACTTGAATATAACAAATTATTGGATTTGAACTTTATATATAACTAATAACTTTTATATGAAGTTGAATTTAGAACTTGAACTTGAATATAACTAATTCTTGGTGACCTTAATTGATTAGAACTTAATAATTAAACTTAATTAGAACTTGAATTAATTTGAAGTTAATTAGTTAGAAACTTTGAACTTAATTTATAATAACTTGAACTTAATTAGAATTAGTATAATTAATTATTTGAAATCTTAAACTTAATTAAAATTTATGAATTAGTTAAGCTTGCACTTTGTAGATCTTGAAATGTAGTATTTATGAACTAATTATATATATATATATATATATATATATATATATATATATATATATATATATATATATAAAAGTAATAATAAATATAATTATTAATTAATAAATATAAATATATATTAACAATATAAATTAGTTTAATGTAGTAAAATTATTATTAAATTTAATTTATAATATAATTGAATATCTATATTTTTGTAGTTGGATCATCGTTTGTGGATGTATAATATGCATTATGAAACTGGTGTTGGTTTGAAACATGAGTTTATTGATGGTGTTAGAGATTTTATTGAACATGCAATGACACTTGACATTTTCAAGAATAATGAATTGGTTAGGTGTCCCTGTAGTGCATGTAGGTGTTTAAATTTTTTTGAACCAGATACAGTCATGGATCATTTGTACCGTAATGGGTTTAAGCCTATATATTTTGTATGGATTGATCATGGAGAAAGAGATGGATTGAATGGTACGTTTTATAATTCGATGCTTGTGGATGAATATAATATTCTTGCACCACATGACCAAATTAGGGTTGAACATGATAGGGTTGAAAAAATGATCAATGATGATTTCGGGGTTCAAGGTGGGATGGAACCCGAACAATATTTTGATAAAGCTCCTAATGAAGAAGCAAGACGCTTCTATGATCAATTAGAAGAGTCTAGTCATCCACTATGTGAAGGGAGTCCACATTTTTCCTTGTCAGTTGCGGTTAGATTAATGAATATTAAATCAGATTGGAATGTCCCTAATGCGGCTATGGACTCAATGGTTGATCTTTTGGGTGAACTAGTTAATCCGGAGTTTAACATACCTAAGAACTTCTATCAGACAATGCATTTGGTTTTCAAGTTAGGATTGATGTATGATAGAATTCATTGTTGTGTTAATGGCTGCATGTTGTTTTACAAGATTGATAGTGAATTAGAAAATTGTAATTTTTGTGGACATGCTCGTTATAAGAGGACTCCGGCTGGAAAGATGTTCCCAGTTAAGGTGATGCATTATCTACCTCTTCTTCCTAGGTTAAAGAGGTTGTATGCATCAATGAAGTGTGCCCCACCTATGATATGGCATCCTGAATATAGATAGCCGCTGGGTGTCTTGTCTCATCCATCTGATGGTGAAGATGAAAGCATTTTGATAATGAATATCCTGATTTTGCTAGTGAACCAAGAAATGTTAGATTGGGGTTGTGTGCAGATGGATTCACACCATTCTCTAATGCTACTTCGCCTTATTTATGTCGATCGGTATTTCTTACTCCGTATAATCTTCCTCCTGAAATGTACATGACCAGTCCCTACACCTTGCTAAATTGTGTTATTCCAGGTCCCATAATCCAAAAAGTTTGATTGATATCTATCTACAACCATTGATAGATGAGCTCAAACAATTGTGGTTTGAAGGCATTTTGACTTATGATATATCAACTAAGTAAAATTTCATTATGAGTGCTTCTTTAATGTGGACTATCAATGATTTTCCTGCATACGGGATGTTGTCTGGTTGGATGACAGCTGGAAAGCTAGCATGTCCGTATTGCATGGAAAATAGTAAGGCAATCACTTTAAAACATGACAGAAAAAATACATGGTTTGATTGTCATCGCCAATTTTTGCCAATGGACCATGAGTTTAGAAAGATGAAAAATGCATTTAGGAAAAATAAGATTGACAATGACCCCCTACCTCTATTACTCACAGGGCATCAAATTATGGAGAGAGTTTCTCAATTACCTAAAGTTACAGAAGATTCACCTTCTAGACTTCCTGGATATGGTGTTGAACATAATTGTACCAAACAAAGCATATTTTGGGAGTTGCCGTATTGACAATCTGCTACGACATAATCTTGATGTGATGCACATTGAAAAAAATTATTTTGACAATTTTTTTAACAAAGTGATGAATGTTAAGGGTAAGACAACAGACAATCCAAAAGCTAGAATGGATATAAAGTAATATTGTAGGAGAAAAGAGTTATGGCTGAAGGAATTACAAAATTGTAAAATAGTTAAGCCCAAAGCCAGCTTTTCATTCACATTGGATGAGAAACGTGAAATTTGTGTGTGGGTTAAAAATTTGAGGATGCCAGATGGCTATGCTTCGAATTTACGAAAGCGGGCAGATATGAATAAAGGAAAATTGATAGGTATGAAAAGTCATGATTGTCACGTGTTCATGGAAACTTTAATTCCTATAGCTTTTAGCCATCTACTCGAAAGGATATGGAAACCAATCACATAGATAAGTCTTTTTTTTTTTTTTTAAAGATTTGTGTTCTGAAAAGTTGTTGGAGAGTAATTTATACAGGATAGAGGAAAATATTCTTGTTATTACTACTAAGTTGGAGAAGATATTTCCATTTGGTTTCTTTGATATGATGGAGCATCTTCCAATTCACCTTGTACAAGAGGCCCGATTCAAACAAGACGGATGTATCCATTCGAAATATTCACTAAGTGGGGCTATATTCACCAAGTGTATATATATATATATACATGCACAAAAATTGGCAGTTCCAAGCAAACAATTAAACAAAGGGGAAAGATCGAAGGATCAATTGTTCAAGCTCATATTGGGAGAGAAACTGGTGATTTTTGTTCTTATTACTTTGGTGATGATGTGTCATTTAGGAGAAACAGGCCCAATCACATTGATGAAGGTGGTATTGATCCTTTATTTCCACTGATATCAAGTTTTAATCAAAATGGTCGAGGATCTAAAAAGCGTGGAAAGCGAGGCTTCACTAATATGGAAGTGCAATCTGCGGTGACACATATTTTGCTTAATTGTCCAGAGATTCAACAATATCTCAAGTAGGTATTAAAAATATGTTATCAAATTACATACTAATAAGTGTTCATTAACTAATGAAATATCTGAATGTAAAATGATCAGCTTGTTCATAAACACATGGGGTAATGAAGCCATCTATATAGAATTTTTCAAATGGAAAAAAAACTATGTAAGTGTGCAAGCTTACATTGAATCACTAAGTATTTTATAATATATTCATGTTATACTAAATTATATTACTTCAAATAACATTCACGTAGGTTTACGATGAATACTTAAGTGTCGAGCATTTACAATTAGTGAAAGAAGTAGCACTTGGACTTCAATCTCATGTACTGACAATGAATAAGTATTGTGTCAATGGTTTTAAGTTTCAAATTGAAGAAGTTTATAGGAACAAGAGAACAAATAATAGCAGTGTCTACATACAAGGTGATGTTGATGGTATTAGCCAAACTATGGAATATTATAGTGTCATTCTGAGATTATTGAATTGAGGTATTCAGGTTGGCCTAAGAAGAAGATTGTATTGTTTCGGTGTGAGTGGTTTGACCCATCACATAGAGGCACAAAGGTGGACTATCAACATAATATAATTGAAGTTAAGCACACAAGGAAATATAGAAGTTATGCTCCTTTTATTATTGCACAAAATGCTAAACAAGTAGATTACGCTCCATATCCATTGCGTAGAGACAAAGCTAATTGGTGGTTTGTTATAAAAACTAAGCATGTGGGAAGAATTTAAATTGATAATGTCTTAGATGTAGCGTATCAAAATGATGTTGCAATTGTTTATCAACAAGTTGATATTGAATTAGAAACCACACTAGAACATCCTCAACACATATTAGAAGAAGTATTTGATGATGAGATAATGAATGTCGAGGAAGAAATATTCGAGAATCAGGAAAATGAATCATTTGATGATGAAGAATGAGATGATAATGAAAATGAAACAACTGAGGAGCAAGAATGGGAGAATGATGGAATTGAAACAATAGGGCTAAAAAGAAGAAGTCTAGGAGACCCATAGATCATGAGGATATTCCAGGATCTATTTCTTCTGCGCCAGAGCGCATCAGTCATGACACTTATTTATTGGTTGTTCCATTTAGTATGGCGGATCCTCGAGCATATTATCCTAATTATCGTCGACTAGTCGGTGCTTTCTCTACTTCACAAGCATTGCCTCCACGGCGCTAAGAGGACCTACCTTTATAGGCTATCCATCGATCACGACCATTATTGGCAGGTGGGATATCAGATAGTACTCTATATCCCACATGTACATCTCCTCAATTATCTACCATGAGGATTGGAGATTCTAGTAGCGAGCAGTCAGATGCTATAACCGGTACGCCTCCATTGACTCAGCGTTTTGTGCATCCTGGTGTATCACCTTCATCTAGCGCTGCACCTAGTGCTACACTGATGAGACGCCTGCTCTAACTCCCAGCCAGAAGGACCGACTTGGTAGAGTCATGATTGAGACAGACGGATCATCGTTAGTTTGTTTTGTTATCTATTTGTTACTTTATTTTATTTATTTCTTATACTTTAATATAATATTCATGAACTAACATATTTATTATGTGTTTTACAGGTGGAATCCTGCAAAGGATACTGCTCGGACTTTAAGAGACTGTGTACTTGGGAGCCGAGGTACAATATGGTCATTGCGACCACATTTGAGAGGAGGGCATCCGCAAGACTGTCTAGCTAGCTAAAGAAAGTTCGGGATGCTGATCAACGTCTGGGTTGGATGTTGCCTCATGTTTTTGATGAATTGCATCAGTATTGGAACACAAATAAGTTCAAGGCAATGTCTGAACAAGCCAAAAAGGCTAGAGGCAATCTTAAGGGTGGCTCATTGCACACCAAAGGTGCAAGACCGTTCGAACAATTACAAGAGAGATGGTAAGTTCTAATTCAAACTTTTAAATAAATAATTATTTGATTCATATATATCGATATAAATTTCTATTTTATTTATAGGAAAAAGAAATAGGGCGCACTCCCATTGAACCGGAGGTTTTCAAAAGGAACCATGCGAATAAGAAAGAAAATGAGTCAGATTCGGATGTGTGGGTGGAGGAAACGACCGAACAAATTTTTGTAAGTTATTTAATATGAATAATATATATTAATAGTGAATATATATATATATATATATATATATATATATTGATGTTAATTTTTATATTTAATATGCAAATTGAGTTTTATCAATACGTCACTGAGAATCTAGATAGTCTAGTCCAACTGACATCTGAACTGTCCACCCAAAATTTGGACAAAAAAGTGGTAGGGGGACACACAAGGGTAGAGTCTATGGTCGAGGCTCTCGAAACGATGTAAGACAACTCCATTCAAGCTTATAAGGTATTGGATCATCACGTCAAGCCGAGACAGTTGACAGTGTTTAGATTGCTGCTTTGTCGACTCAAATGGCACAGCTTACATCGGCACTGGTAGAGTCGGAGCAGAGAAAAGTACTTGAACAACAAAGCATGAGTGTGCCCATTCAACAAATCAAAGAACAAACGCTGAACCTCACTAGTGAAGACGACAGTGATGAGGATGATGATTTTGTAGATCGCACTCCCTAGTTTAGGTCTCTTTTATGAACTTTTTGAAATGAATTTTGAAAGACTTTATAAGTATTTAAATTGTGATTTAGATACTTTTGAATGTTAATTTAAGTTTGTTGTTTTATGTTTTATGTTTTGTGTAGCTTCCTTATAATGTTGTGTGTTTAATTGGGTTGAATTGAATTGCATTTGAAGGTGGGCAGCAGAAACTGACAGTTTCTGCGGTAAAAATAATTGCAGAAAAAGTGATGGACAGGGTGGTTTTGACCGTCGCTTTTGTGGGTTTTATTTTTTTAAAAAACCCAAAAAAGCGACGAACAGAGTCCTTTAGTTCGTCACTTTTCTGGATTTTTCAAAAAAATAATTTCCAGAAAAGTGACAGACTACATCGCATTTTGGAAATTAAAAAAAATGAAAATTTTAAAAAAGTAACGGAGTTCGCTGCTTTTGTTAAAAAAAAAATTCCTAAAAAAATAATAATAAAAAAGCGACGTAGTCCGTCGCTTTTTAGCGACGCAGTTTGTCGCTTTTTGGAAAGCATTGAGCCAAAAAGCGATGAATATGACCGCATCACTTTTCCATCAATTTTGACTAAAAAAGTGATGCAGTCGGTCGCTTTTGGCGGTCGTTGTTCGGCACTTATCTCTGTGATTGGTTTCCATATCCTCTCGGGTAGATGGCTAAAGTGATAGGAATTAAAGTTTCCATGAACACATAACAATCATGACTTTTTATGCCTATCAATTTTCCTTCATTCATATCTACCCGCTTTCCTAAATTCGAAGCATAGCCCTCCAGCATCCTCAAATTTTTAACCCACTCACAAATTTCACATTTCTCATCCAATGTGAATGAAAAGCTGGCTTTGGGCTTAACTATTTTACAGTTTTGTAATTCCTGCAATCATAACTCTTTTCTTCTACAATATTCCTTTATGTCCATTCTAGCTTTTGGATTGTCTTTTGTCTTAACATTAACATCCATTACTGTGTTAAACAAATTGTCAAAATAATTTTTTTTAATGTGCATCACATCAAGATTATGTCATAGCAGACTGCCCTTCCAATACGACAACTCCCAAAATATGTTTTGTTTGGTCCAATTATGTTTAACACCATATCCAGGAAGTCTAGAAGGTGAAGCTTATGTAACTTTAGGTAATTGAGAAACTCTCTCCATAATTTGATGCCCTGTGAGTAATAGAGGTGGGGGGTCACTTTCAATCTTATTTTTCCTAAATGCATTTTTCATCTTTCTAAACTCATGGTCCATTGACAAGAAATGGTGATGACAATCAAACGATGTATTTTTTCTGCCATGCTTTAAAGTGGATTCCTTACTATTTTCCATGCAATACGGAGATGATAGATTTCCAGCTGTCATCTAACCAGACAACATCCCGTATGCAAGAAAATTATTAATAGTTCACATTAAAGAAGCATGCATAACGAAATTCTACTTAGTTGATATATCATAAGTCAAAACGCCTTCAAACCACAATTGTTTGAGTTCATCTATCAATGGTTGTAGATAGACATCAATCAAACTGTTTGGATTACGGGACCTGGTATAACACAACTTAGAAAGATGTAGGGACTGATCATGCACATTTTAGGAGGAAGATTATACAGAGTAAGAAATACCAGTCATCATGAATAAGGTGAAGCAACATTAGAGAATGGTGTGAAGCCATCTGCACATAACTCCATTCTAGCATTTCTTGGTTCACTAGTAAAATCAGGATATACATTATCAAAATGCTTCCATGTTTCACCATAAGATGGATGAGACAAGAGACTCGGCGGCCTTCTATATTCATGATGCCATCTCAGATGTGGGGCAGACCTCATTGATGCATACAACCTCTTTAACCTAGGAATAAGAGGTAGATAATGCACTGCCTTAACTGGGACCATCTTTCCAGCCGGATTCCTGTTATAACAAGCATGTCCACAAAACTTACAATTTTCTAATTCATTACCAGTCTTGTAAAACAACATACAGCTATTAACCCAACAATGAATTTGATCATACGTCAATCCTAACTTGGAAACCAAATGCTTTACCTAATAGAAGTTCTTAGGTATGTTAAATTCCGAATTAACTAGTTCACCCAAAAGATCAACCATTGAGTCCATAGCCGCATTAAGAACATTCCAATCTGATTTAATATTCATTAATCTAACCGCAACTGACAAGGAAGAATGCAGATTCCCTTTCCATAATGGACCACTAGACTCTTCTAATTGATCATAGAAATGTCTTGCTTCTTCATTAGGAGCTTCATCAAAATATTGTTCGGGTTCCATCCCACCTTGAACCTTGAAAGCATCATTGATCATTTCATGAACCCTATCATTTTCAACCCTAACTTGTCCATGTAGTGCAAGCATATTATATTCATCCACAGATATCGAATTATAAAACATACCATTCAATCCATCTCTTTCTCCATGATCAATCCATACAAAAATATCTAGGCTTAAATCCATTACGGTACAAATGAACCATGATTGTATCTGGTTCAAAAAAATTTAATCACATACATGCACTACAAGGAAACCTAACCAATCCATTATTCTTGAAAATGTCAAGTGTCATTGTATGTTCAATAAAATCTCTAACACCGTCAATAAAATCAGGTTTCAAACCAGCACCAGTTTCATAATGCATATTATACATCCACAAACGATGATCCATCTAAAAAAATATAGATATTCAATTATATTATAAATTAAATTTAATGATAATTTTACTACATTAAACTAATTTATATTGTTAATATATATTTATAATAATTACTTAATAATTATATTTATTATTACTTATATATATATATATATATATAATTAATTAATTAGTTCATCTACATTTCAAGATCTATAAAGTGCAATCTTAATTAATTCGTAAATTTTAATTAAGTTTAAGATTTCAAATAATTAATTATATTAATTCTTATTAAGTTCAAGTTATTATAAATTAAGTTCAAAGTTTCTAACTAATTAACTTCAAATTAAGTTCAAGTTCTAATTAAGTTTAATTATTAAGTTCTAATCAATTAAGGTCACCAAGAATTAGTTATATTCAAGTTCAAGTTCGAGTTCTAAATTCAAATCCATATAAAAGTTATTAGTTATATACAAAGTTCAAATCCAATAATTTGTTATATTCAAGTTCTAAGTTCAATTAGTTCAAGTTCTAATTAAATTCAATAGTTATATTCAAGTTACAAGTTCAAGTCAAATTTTAAATTCAAGTTCATATATAATCTATAAAATTAGTTATATATAGACTTCTAATCCAACAATTAATTATATATATATATATATATATATATATATATATATATATATATATTCAAGTTCTAATTAAAAAAAAACCTATTCATGACATTCGAACATTCATCATATAATTATCAAAACACTTCAATTAATAATCTAACTTCAAATTAACACTTTACTAACTAACAATCAATCAAATTTTTTAAAAAAACCCTAAATTCAAAAATCTTCAATTCAAAACCCTAATAAAAATCCTAATTCAAAATCTTCAAAACCCTAACAAAAATCCTAATTCATTCACTAACTAACAATGCCCAATTCAAAATATGCCTAATTTTTTTAAAAAAAACCCTAAATTAAAAAATCTTCAATTCTCTACACCTAACTAACAATAATCAAATCAAATTAACAATTGATTAAACGCAACCCAATAAACTAAAACAATAATATACTACATAAAAATCAACTATAATCAGTAGAATTGAAATAAAACCTAAAATTAAACACTAACCTTAACAAAGAGGAGAGGCAGCGACAGGTGGTGGCAACGAGCAGGGGCGGTGACTGGCAGGGTGTCGACGGACAGGCGACAACAGGTAGATCGATATAGAGAGAAGGGAGAGAATAAGAGTGAAGAGACAAGAGTGAAGAGAGAAGAGAGAAGAGAGAAGAGAGAGAATAAGATTAAAAAATTCTGATCTGGGTCAAAGATATTTTAAGAAAAGCAACGGACAAAATCTTTATGTCTATCCCTTTTTTTTAAAATAGTTGACTAAATTTTAACCCAAAAAGCGATGAACTAAGAGACGCTTGCTGCTCCCCAATATACACGCAAGTGTACGTGGTCGCGCAAGTAATATAGATTCTTAATGAAACGAGCTATCATTTTCAAGGGACTTATGATCGGTTTATATCTAACACTTAATTCTACAAATAAAAGTAAAAGTAACCTTTGCAAGAGTTGGTGATTGATGTTTACTACTACTAATTGTGCAATAAATAAAAGTAACCAAGATTGAATGACTTTAAGATGATGTTTCAAGCAAGTAAATGACAATGTCAGGACTGCAACATGTATTGAATCTCATGTATCATATTATCGACTTAGAACTAATTTTTGTTGTCAAGTTACTGGTTTATAGGGTTAATTATATGAGTCGGGCTACACACCTCTCGTTGCCTAGTCCAATTAGCTACCTAACTACATCATTGACGGGGATAAAAAGACTAACTGGCGAGCATTTATATTTCATCCTATTTCATAACCAAGCAAGTTGTTCGTCCAGGCATCACTCCTAAACACTAATCACCTCAATCAAATGGGTCGACCGAGCTCTCTATATTCTCTGGTCTATCTAATCCTGCCTCTCTCGATTTTAAGATTAGACGATACATTTATCTCATGGTGATCAAGCACGAAATACTAAAACAAGAATATAGAAGTAACTTATAATGACAATCAATAATCAATTCAAAAAGTCTTTAATAATCAACAATCCATTCATAGCTACAACCCTAGAACTAGGGTGTTTAGCCACTTATGTTATTAGAAAACCACAAAATACAATTGTTCATGCGATTTTCGAAAAATAGAGAGTTAGAAGATCAAAACCTATTACAAGTGTTGATACTTGCTCTTGCACACCCAATAAAAGTCGAGCCCTAACAATTGAGCCATAAGGGTCTATTTATAAGAGTTGGAAAACTTGGAGACAAAACCTACTACAATTAGGAATCCTTTCTAATAATATTTTGCTGAAAAAGTCAGAAATTTCTTGGGGCTTCGCGCCTTCCATCGCACCTGAAGATCGCCCTTGAAGTCTCCTCCCTGGCGCGCCGTGCCTAGTAGAGCGCCAGGCTGCGTGGGTGATTTTTCCCTTTGGCGCGCCGCGTCTCTCAGCATGCGTGAAAAGCACCTCAGTCATTTAGGAGCTAGCGCATTGCGCCTGGCAATACACCTACAACTCCTCTCTTATTGTTGGCCCTTGGCGCCTCGTGCCTAACAATGCACCTAGCCCTGGGGCCTTTAGCCTTAGCTTCTTTTCCGCGCTTTCTTCCATCTCTTTTCTTTAATTTGACTCCAATTTCCTTGAGAATTCCTGAAACCTCTAATCACATGTATTAGTGCATAATCATCGCAAGTATAACAAAATCAAGTTAATAACTAAAGATCATAATGTAATCAATTCATGGGCACATATTGATAACTTAGGCATATCAATATGCCTAAGATCACCACCTCACACTTAGACTTTTGTTTGTCCTCAAACAATCTTTAGACTATCAACTCTTTTTCGCAACCCTTGTACTTATTAACCCACCTTAAAATCAACCAAATGTTTTTAATCATGATCTTGTAGTTCACAATGGATGCAACATTTCACAACATTTACACGAAGTTACAACACATGCTCAAAGAATAACTCTTTTAATATTTTTCCGAGCTAATGCAAACTCATACAAACAGACCAATTAGATAATCCTACATATGCCATGAATGCCCTCACTTATTCTTGTCTAGTAAAGCCTTTCACTTAAGCAATCACAATATCAACGAGGCCTATTTTTTTTTTTAAACAATCAACTCACTCTCACAAATGAAGTTCTTACTTCTCTCAACATACCATAAGCTTGCCCATAGTGTATTCTTACTTTCGCATTATACTTCTCAAGGAATCAAGAGGAATTTCATTTGATTGTAATGTCGGCTTAAGGTAAGTTAGGGAATATTTAGGAATCATTTTAGTGACTACACTTCCCTAATGCACATGTCATTATTTTTCCAACAACCTCCTACTTATCTTTTCTTTCCTCCTAGTGCACACTTCATGAATATTTACCCCTTTTTGTTGCTCAATCTTTGCCCTTTAATTAAATTGTTTTTTTCATGCCTTTGCACTAGCCACCCTCACTCTAGATTTTAAGGTCCGAGTGAGGTACACATTATCCTTGATAGGTCCAGGGCCAATGTTTAGAGCATATTTCTAAAATAACCACCCTCAATTGAGATGAGGTGCACATTGTCACTAAGGACTAGGGCCAAAACAAAGTTTTACTTATTTTTTTCTTTTCCATACACTTTAGCATTTTACCCTTTCTTATATCAACCAACAATTTTCAACCCTTCTTCTTAACATAGTGCATTAAGGATTTTATTAGGATCAAAAGAACTTGGTATAAAAAAAAAGGTGTTATGGCTTATCATGTGGCTTATCAACAAACAAGGCTAAAGGCTCAATGGGGCTTCACTAGGGATAATTTCAATGGTAGGCACACAAGTAGAGTCAAGAATTGGCTATTTCAAAGAAACGCCTCAATCACCTTTCCTAAGTCATACAAACTACTAATTCAACACACACAAGACAAGTTCTAGATATCAACTTAAGCAAGAACCAATCAACACTCACCACACATGGCATCATGACACGTATAAGGATATATCAACTAACATGCTCATACAACTTACATTGCGGTATTACTACGCAATTAAACCCATTTTTTTTTATTTTGAGTCAAAACTAAGAACACTTGCTTGTTACAAGGTTAGCATTTTATTGCACTTTTCCAACTATGACTACCCATGACTTTTGGCTAACTTTTTTCGGACATAGTTTCAAAAGACCAAGGTTGGTTTCTCAATCCTACTCCTCTATGTGACTAATTTTCCCTTAAGATGGTCGTCATCCATCCATCATTGGGAACTGTCACTCCTATGACGACTCTAAGACTCAATAAAGCAATAAAACTAGTCCTAGTCGGTTCAAAGGGACTATCCTCAGTAATAGTACTGAAAACTAACGCTGAGGAACCCAAAATAAAAAATTTAAAAATTTCACTAAACTAACCTAAACTAACACTAGAGTCGATAAAGTAGTAAACAACTATATACAACAAAGACATATTATACACCCCACACTTAAAAATAAGCACTGTCCTTAGTGCACAATTAAAACAAAGTATAGAGATAGGAATACTCCCTCGAGCCTCTAGGCCTCGTTGTCACCGCCATCAAAAACCATTAAGCCATTAGCCTCATCATTGACGGCATCGGCATCATTCTCTTCATCCATTGCCTCATCCGTCGTAGCCTCATCATCATCTAAAAGCTCTAGAAAGGCAGGACCAGACCTGAATAGAAAGGATGCACTCTCAATCAAAGGATATCGATCCACCAAGGTCTCCATCTCCTCATCAGTAACTGAACGTCCTCCTATCCGCAATTGAAATTCTGCTATGCCAAACATCCTGGCCATAATACTATCATCGCGTTCTTGCCTCTCTTGGGCTGACAAGACGGTCCATGAGACATGTCAATGCCTTCGTCCTAGTGACATCAATTATCTTGCTAGTCAAATCAGGGTGGTAAGCAATAGTCATATCCACCGCTTCTTCTTCAATACCCTCAGCCCTCAGAAAATAGGTTATCAACCCCCCATAACAGAGCCTCCACCTCAAATTGTTCCTAAACTTCATCATATTTTGCCTCAGAATTGCCCCAACATTAATAGGTATTCCCTTCATCAGAATATAGACCAGAACCACCCTATCTGTCGTCACCTCAATCAAATGTTTGGCAGGCAGCAACACACTACGCACTATTTTTAACCACACCCAGGCTACCTGATTAAAATTAGCAAAGTGGAGGGTATTATGCCTCCTGATATCCTTACTTCGCTCCCACCTAGCAGTCGACTCAATCCCACACAATGTATGTCGGATATCCCTATAAGGAGGTTTATCCTTCAAGTTATTAATCTTATCAACGTCATAGTTAGGGGTTCCCAAAAACTCATTCAGAATTCTAGAAGAAAATTTCACATCCTTACCCGTAACCGACATAGTTTTATACTTGATTTCAATAAGCCAATTAGCATAGAAATCCCTAACCAATGTCAAATTACAATCACCCAAATTTTTCAAAAATAAACCTCAGTCCCAACTCAATCACAGTCCAATAAATAATAGGAAATTGTGATTGCAATCTTACCTCATTCATATATTCGTCGCTATATACTTAGCCTCCTTTTGACATTCGAACCATTCCCAGCCATACCTTTGCAAAACCTTTTTACCAAATTTTTGCACCGGTTCCCAGCCACTAGAGGACCTGGAAGTTTCACCCTTCCTACTCCGCTTAGAACTCGCCACATTTCTTACTTTTGGTGCCATTACAACCTGTTAAGAAGGAGAAAAAGAAAATAAAAGAAAAAATCAAAAATTAGAGAGGGGGGTCAGGTATGGTAGTGAGTGGGTGGTAGGGCTGGCAAGGGGACCGGGTCGGCCCGGACCGGCCCGAGACCGGTTCGAGAACCGGCCCGCTGGACCCGGTCCCGGTTAATTCACGGGTTGGGGGTACATGCGAGTTAGGGGACCGGCTGGGCCGTTCACCTTTTTGTCCTTGGCCGACCTTACTGTCTCGACCGGTCCCGCCGGTTGAACTCGCTGCCATGGATTTTTTTTTTTATTTTTTTTTATTTTTTGAATTATATCCGTTGGGGCAACGGCTAGTGGGGTCCCCCCAAAGGCTTTATCCCACTTTTTCACTTCCCAACACCCCTACCACCCCTACCATCCCCTACTTTTAATATTTTAATTTAAAACCTCAAGTTATCATAAATACACTTTAACCCACTTTTAATATTATAAATACCCTCTATCCCTTATTATTTCTTACAAAATCATCTATTCTCTCATCTATTTTCTATATCCTCTCAATCTCAAATCTTAGTTTTTATTCCATTTAAGTCTCATATTATATCATAATACATATATTTCAATTCTAAATTTTCATATTATATTATAATATATATAATTCTTATATTTGCTATCAAGTATTGGAGTTCCAAATTACAAGTTACAAATGTACTACAAGTTTCAAGAATCGGTTATAACATCCGCTATTAACGCAGACGCTTGGTACATTCGTTTCATAATATTTATATTTTGTTTTCCGTCATTAACTTTTGTGTTATTATTATTTTTATATTACACTTTACATATAATTAAATATGAGTTCTAGCAAAAAAGATACCGTTAAAGGAAAAGAGAAAGAACCAAGTGGCATTAGTAAATTATTTAATTTTAATAAAAAAAGTAGTAAGGAAAAAAATAAGAGTAATTATGGTGGTACTTCTTCTAAATCAATGTCTAGAATTAGATTTAATACAAATGATTCTACTTATGTTGATGATACTTTATGATATTTATTCAAATGTTCAACTCGATCATGAAAGTTTAGAACGACGTTATGGTAATATTAATCCTAATCTTGATGAATATTCAGGTGAAGAAGTAGAAGTTGATCCGGGAGAAGAAGATTTAGAAGAAACACCTACTAGTCCGGTGATGGTTCCAATCAAACTACAAATTCAACGGAGCAAAATTGTAGACGCCACCCCTTATACCTCCTACAAGGGAGAAGGTGAAGTATCAACGCCTAAAACTTCGTGTGGCAATTTATGACTTTAGATAAAGAAAACTCTATTGCAATTTGTAATAAGTGTAAACAACATTTTAAACATAAACAAGGGTCAAGGTGGGACGGGGGGCTTAAATAGACATTTGTTATCTTGTGTGCCGATTGAATATAAAAAAGCTAAAGCATTAGCCGATAGGAAAAAGGAATTCGCTTAATGATTTTGATAGTAATGTTAATGAATCGGTAGGGCTTCTAACATGGTTCAAGGAACATTAGATCTTTCTAACTCCCGTGGTCCACTAACACAACGTAAATATAATAAGGAAAGAGATCGCAAAATTTAGCTAAAATGGTTTCGCTTGTGGTTTGCCTTATAGTTTTCCTTCATATCCCGGTTTTATTGAATATATTCAACAAACTTATAATCCTTCTTATAGAGGTTTTTCAAGAAATATCATAACTGATGTTTTTGAACATCAAGGTAAATATTGTCAATATCTTCGTTGTATGTTTAGCATATTAGATTGTAGAGTGTCCATAACTTCGGACATGGGTCGTAGTGTTAATGGACATGATTATTTAACTATTACAGCACATTGGATTGATAATAACTGGAATTTGCAAAAAAGAATCATAACTTATAAAGAATGTGTAGAGAAAAAAACTGGTCCATATTTAGCTTCAAATATTTTGAGTGTTTTAGATTATTACATGCTTATAGATAAAGTAATGTCTGTCACATTAGATAATGCATCTAATAATACAAACGCTGCTACTATGTTAAAAGCTAGATTATGTCCAATTGATGATAATGCTTTTCATGTTAGATGTATTGCACATGTATTAAATTTAATTGTACAAGATGGTGTTGAATTATTTGATTGTGGTTGTATGAAAATTGAATATGCTGTTGCCTGGATTTTTTATGCTCATAGAGTTGCTAGAATTAGGTAATTTAATGAGCTTTGTGTACTTTGTGATTTGCCACCAAGAAAATACCAAGACATATTAAAACAAGGTGGAATTCTTTTACGAAATGCTTTCAGATTTATTTAATATAAAAATCCCATACAAATGGTGTTTAATGCTCATAATGCTGACCCATTAGATAGGATTTGTGAAGAAGATTGGGAACAAACTAATGAACTAATAGAATTTTTAAGACTTTTTTATGATGCTACAACCATGTTTTCTGGAATTTATTATCCTACTATTTCATCAATATTAATAAATATTTGTGCTATTTCAATTCAATTTTCTAAATACAAAAAAATTAAAAAATTTAGAGTTGCAATTGAAGGTATGATTGTAAAATTTAAAAATATTTTTTCCTATTCCTCAAATTTATTTAACTGCTACTTTACTTCATCCTGAATATAAATTACGAGGCAGGCACTTGTTGATACTTTTTATGATACTTTAGAAATTTTACCGGAAGAAAGTCCAACTTGTGAAATGTGTAAGTTTAGCATAAAAGTAGAAGCAAAAATTTTGTATGAAAAATATAAAACTACAAGAAATATTCAAGGAGAAGTTGGTCAAACTTCTAATCCTCAGAGTAAAGCTCGAATTTCAAGTTATATGCGAGGTTTTCTTGGTCTTAATTCTACTAACCGTGATGATTTTGAAGAATATCTTAATCAATCTTTAGAAACATTGGAAGACGAAGATGGCAATGAAGATTTATTAGCATGGTGGAGGAGGCGGAGCGTTGCATTTCCTATTTTGAGCAAAATGGTTCGTGATGTTCTAGCTATTCAAGCTTCATCAGTTGCATCGGAGGCTGCTTTTAGTGCGGCAAGGTTTCAAATTGGCGATCATAGATATTCATTGGCGGAAGACAGTTTGGAAACAACAGTTTTATTTAGAGACTGGGTCAACGCCGAGAAGGAATTATAATTTGCCAAAGATAAGTTTCAAACAAGAATCTTGGATTAAAACGATCATTGAATCTCGACGATAACTTAGAGTCACAAGAGTTTCTAGCAAGTTTGCCAACACCGAGGATGTCACCATCGATATGATTCGACAATTAGAATTGAATTTTAAAGGAGAACACGGATATTAGATTACATCGAGAACTAATTGAAATGAACCCTTCCTAGAAGGTGGTGTGTAAATTAGTTACTCATATAATATTTGTAACAAATATTAGTTTTACATTTGAGAACTTATTGAAAGCAGAACCCTTCCTAGAAGGTGGTCGTAGATTAGTTACTCCGCTAATATTTGTAAATTGTAAGTTCTAACTTTTAATTTCTAAGTTGCAATTACATTTTATTGAATAAATTTGAAAGCTTTATTCAAGTATTTTTTATACAACTATGGTCTTGCATTTTAATTTTAATATATAGAATTATAGATACATACTTTAAAGTTAGTTTAGTATATATTATATACTAAACTAACTTTAAAATACTTAATTTAAAAATAGAAATTTGACATTTGAAATTTCAAATTTAAATTACTTTAAAATATTTAAAATACAAATTTGAACTTCTCAAATTTGAAATTTGAAATTTGAAAACTTAAGCATTATTTATTAACTAAAATGTATAGAAAACCAAATAAACTAAAAATGTTATTTATTAACATGTAATTTCAATACAAAAAAAATAAGTATATAAAACTATGGTCTTGCATTTTAATTTTAATATATAGATACATATTTTAAAGTTAGTTTAGTATATATTATATACTAAACTAACTTTAAAATACTTAATTAAAAATAGAAATTTGACATTTGAAATTTCAAATTTAAATTACTTTAAAATATTTAAAATACAAATTTGAACTTCTCAAATTTGAAATTTGAAATTTGAAAACTTAAGCATTATTTATTAACTAAAAATGTATAGAAAACCAAATAAACTAAAAATGTTATTTATTAACATGTAATTTCAATACAAAAAAAATAAGTATATAAAAAATAAAAAATCCCCCGTCCCGTCCCGTCCCACCAAACACCGTCCCATCCCGATATATAGTGGGACGGGACGGGACGTATTTTCGTCCCCCCAATCCCGGTCCCCCCAAAATTCCCCCAGCGCCGTCCCCCGTCCCGTCCCGTCCCCCTTCGTCCCCGTCCCCTTGCCAGCCCTAGTGGGTGGAATAAGAGAAAGAAAAAAAAATAGAGAATAACAGATTTGGAGTGAGAAGGAAGTGGGTGAACTGGAATGGTGGAGTGGAGATTTTGGTCTTTATAGGTGGAGGAGGGAAGAGAGAAAGTTGGTTTTGGGGATGGGAAAAGTTTTGGTGGGAGGTTTAATGGAGGAATTTGGAGTTCAATGGAAGAAGTAGAAGAGTTAGGGAAGAAGAATATGGGGAGGGGGTTGGTTGATTTGAGAGAGAATGAGGGAATCTAACTAATGCCTTGTGGCTCCTAACAATGAGTATGGGAACAACGTCAGCCTCATATAGTCCGATGAGACTCCAGTTGGGATGTATGTATCGGTAATATCTATAAAGTTCCTAAGGTGGATTTGAGGATCCTCGTGGGGGAGACTCGTGAATTGCCCATTAGAATGGAGGAGTTATACCATGCACTGCTTTAGTTTAAATCTATCCCCTGGTGGAGGTTTCCTAATACTAGATGCCAAATTGGTTGTGAGTGGGACTGCCACATCACAGACGGGCCTTGCGGGTACTTCAGGGGGTACCTCTTGGTTATTCAAGTTCTCTTGGTTGTTCATATTCTCTGGGTTATTCACATTGTCTTGGTTATTATCATCATTGTTTCCCCAAATACCTAACCCCAATTCCCCATGACTTCCTTGATTAGCCATTTTCCTGCATCGGTGTAAAGCACTTTAGGGTTCGCAGGCCAGACCTGAAAGTCAAGTGCCTGAAATAAACAAGCTAAGATCAAGTAATTAATACCTAAATATTGTAATTTTAGACTTAAGAAGATCGAATATAAATCAATTTCTAAGTCCTCGGCAGTGGCGCCAAAAACTTATTGCTCCCCAATATACATTCAAGTGTACGTGGTCTCGCAAGTAATATAGATTCTTAATGAAACGAGTTATCGTTTCCAAGGGACTTATGATCGATTTATAGCTAACACTTAATTCTACAAATAAAAGTAAAAGTAACCTTTTCAAGAGTTGGTGATTGATGTTTACTACTACTAATTGTGCAATAAATAAAAGTAACCAAGATTGAACGACTTTAAGATGATGTTTCAAGCAAGTAAAAGACAATTCCAGGGCTGCATCATGTATTGAATCTCATGTATCATATTATCAGCTTAGAACAAATTTTAGTTGTCAAGTTACTGGTTTATAGGGTTAATTATATGAGTCGGGCTACACACCTCTCGTTGCCTAGTCCAATTAGCTACCTAACTACATCGTTGAGCGGGAATAAATAGACTAACTGACGAGCATTTATATTTCATCCTATTTCGTAACCAAGCAAGTTGTTCGTCCAGGCGTCACTCCTTAACACTAATCACCTCAATCAAATGGGTCGACCGAGCTCTCTATATTCTCTGGTCTATCTAATGTCGCCTCTCTCGATTTTAAGATTAGACGATATATTTATCTCATGGTGATCAAGCACCAAATACTAAAACAAGAATATAGAAGTAACTTATAATGACAATCAATAATCAATTCAAAAAGCCTTTAATAATCAATAATCCATTCGTAACTACAACCCTAGAACTACGGTGTTTAGCCACTCATGCTATTAGAAAACCACAAAATACAATTGTTTATGCGAATTTTGGAAAATAGAGGAGTTAGCAGATCAAAACCTATTACAAACATTGATACTTTCTCTTGCACACCCAATAAAAGTCGAACCCTCACAATGGATCCCTAAGGGTCTATTTATAAGAGTTGGAAAACTTGGAGACAAAAACTACTACAATTAGGAATCCTTTCTAATAATATTTTGCTGAAAAAGTCAAAAATTTCGTGGGGCTTCGCACCTCCCATCGTGCCTGAAGATCGCCTTTGAAATCTCCTCCTTGGCGCACCACGCCTAGTAGAGAGCCAAGCTGCGTGGTGATTTTTCCCTTTGGCGTGCCGCATCTCTCAGCGCACCTGAAAAGTGTCTTTGTCATTCAAGAGCTGGCGCGTCGCACCTAGCAGTACGCCTGCAACTCCTCTCTGAATATTAGCCCTTGGTGCCTTGCGCCTAACATTGCGCCTAACAGTGCGCCTGCCCCTAGGGCCTTCAACCTTAGCTTCGTTTCCGCACTTCCTTGCATCTCTTTTCTTCAATTTGACTCCAATTTCCTTGAGAATTTCTGAAACCTCTAATCATATGAGTGCATAATCATCGCAAGTATAACAAAATCAAGTTAATAACTAAAGATTATTATTTAATTTAATCAATTCATAGGCACATATTGACAACTTAGGCATATAAATATGCCTAAGATCAACACTGTCCGTTGCTTTTATTAAATGTTTGACGAGTCATTTTGACCAAAAAATGATGAATTTTGATATGTTGTCCGTCGCTTCTTTAAAAAAGATAAATAATTAATTAATTATTAATTATATATATAGTTTGCACAAAAATCCATAAAAAATCGACGGACTACGAGATGCCGTCCGTCGCTTTTTAAAAATTATTTTTATTAAAAAGCAACAGACAATGTGGCTAATGGTGTCGCCTTTTGGAGCGAGGCCATCTGTCGCTTATCTATCTGCTGCTTTTTAGTAGTGGTATACATAAATTGCTCTATCACAGTGTCTAGATAGTCACCTCTGTAGACCTTGTAGAGTTAGAAAAGATTTTGATACCATTCTAGGCATGGATTGGTTACATTCTTGTCATACCTCAGTCGATTGTAGAACTAGGATTGTTCGGTTTCAGTTTCCAAATGAGCCAGTCTTAGAGTGGAAGGGTAGTAACTCAGTGCCTATAGGTCGACTTATCTCTTACCTTATGGCAAGGAAATTGATTTCTAAAGGGTATATCTATCATCTTGTTTGGGTTAAGGATTCAAAATCCAAAACCCCAAATCTTGAGTCAGTCTCAGTCATAAATGAGTTTCCAGAAATGTTCCCAGAAGATCTTCCCAGAGTTATTCCCGAAAGGAAAATCGACTGTGGAAAAGATCTCCTTCTAAATACCTAGCCTATTTTGTTCCTACTTACAAGATGGCTTCAGCTAAGCTTAAGGAATCAAAGGAACAGTTGAAAGACCTTCTAGATAAGGGCTTAATCAGACCCAACATCTCTCCATGGGGTGCTCCAGTATTGTTTGTGAGAAAGAAATACAATTCTCTCATGATGTGCATTGACTATCTATCACACGCCGAGCCTACACCCTTGGCGGGACTGGAACTCGAGAACCATTGCTGGCCCCAAATGAACCATTGGCCTGACTTACTTACTTAGCGGAAGACTTTAAGCATTAAGAAAAGAACTCAAATGCAACATAACTCAACTGTCTCAAACTAAACTCATAATGTTTTAGAAATAAACATTTAACTTAGCCAAAGTGGCAACTCAAATATGAACATAAGCCAATAACAAGGTATAGACAAATGAACTAACTGACTGTCTATCAATGAAGCCTCTAATAACTGAGATGGATGTCGGGACAAGACCCCAAATCATCCTAAAAATTGAAAACTACTAAAGCAATATAAATAGGGATCCTCCGTAAAGCAAGAAGGCTCACCACATGAATTTGAATGCTCAACTGGATCAACGAAACGCTGAATGTTGATCTTGGTTACCTGTATCTACATCATAATAGATGCAGGCCAATTGGCATCAGTACATTGAATGTACGAGCATGTGATGGGAATTCTAAAACAAGATATAAGCTTGAAAGGAACTAAAAGAACATACCTGGGCTCAACTTGATTCAACTTAACTCATTTCAATATAAAGCAATAAAATAAATGCAATATAAAGAAAAGCTTTTAAAAATGCTTAACAACTCTGTGTATTTAGAAATACAATAGTAACTCTATGTGTATGCAAAAATACAATGTAAACTCTAGATGTATATAAAAATACAATTAATACTGCTATGAGAGTTTCTCTAACTGAAAACCATCACTTAAGAGCTATTGTGATGACACATCATTTTGCCTCACGCTGCCAGGGCCATCCTATACCTTGCCAAGGGCATAGAACCTGACTACTAAGTGGATGCACTAGTCTATGCTAAAAAAGCCCTAAGGAATCATCTAAAAAGTATGACCCTTTTCTACCCATGATGGCTACATAGTTTATGGGGGCTGGAAGTTGTCTGAACTCTCCCCCATATCGGTGCTCAATACTACTCCCAAAATATAATGCTAGCTCTTATGTTTAAAAGCATACTTCTTTATGTGGTTTGAGATAATTTCCCAAAATTTAGCTCAAAGGCTATCTTGGAAATCAAAGTTTTCTTTCTTGCTTAATTATGAAAGCATTTACTCTTTACTGAAAACTAGCTCAAAGGATTTTTTGGAAATCTTAGTTTTCTTTCATATTTAAATGTGAAAACAATTTAAACTCTTTGGGAATGCATAGTCCCGATATAGACTTTTGAAGAAATGAACTTCAAATCTTTTACTCTTTACTCAACTCAAAACTCAGGTTTTAAAACAAAGTTAAAACATTTGTAAAAGACTTTTGGAAGACTCTATGAACTTCTCTTGACTTGGCTCTTAACTTCTCTTGACTTGACTCTTAACTTCTCTTGACTTGACTCTTAACTTTCCTTGAATTGAATTATGGATTCAAGGATTGTGATTTGTGATAGGAAAGATCTCATGATGTTTAGGAGTGTTTTAGATAGTTAAACATGAGATACGATCAAGAAATCACTGTCTGGAAGCAAGTCTGTGACACAGAGATGCATTTAAATATTTGGTCGTGCAATAAATTTTGAGCCAGAATGGTCCATGACCGCTCAGTGACGTGAGGAAGGATTTTCCCATCCTGAGGAATAGTTCCACGATGAGAACCTGGTACCCAGATTTGCCCGACTTGTTCCTTCTTTGTTTTCTAACCCCAATTCGCCTTAATTCAATTCTTTTTTTCAATTCCTCTTTAGATTCAGATACCCAACATATGTACACAAGAATCTAATCAAACACAACTCTAAAATAGACCTTAAACTCTCAAGAACTCCTTAATCTCATTCCAAATTCAAGAACGAAAGCAATTCAAGAATACAACTCAAGAACATCAAAGTCTCAATCTTTTATGACAAAAATCATACTGAAATAAACATGTTTGGCGTGTGGGTGAACTAACCCAATGTTGTGTGAACTCACATACCTCGTAGGGATCTCCCTTTGATGAAATCCACAAGATATTCTTGCTCCTTCTCCTCTTTTCTCATCTTTTTTTCTCTTTTCTAAAAACCTAACTAAATATGGTAAAAGCGTAAATTGAATCCTATCAGTTTAGACCCCAATTAATTACCAAAAATGAAATTAAGTCATGCGATATGGAAAAGACCATTAGTACCCTTCAAAAATCCAGTTTTGATTTTTCTTATCTAGACAACACAACTTCAAATGGGTATATCTCCCTCATACGAACTCAAAATCATGAAAACTCGACGGTGTTGGAAAGATAATTCCAAGATCTTTCCTATGGTATCTGGAATCACATCTAACTCATCCCGATCTAAGAGTTATGGTCGTTTGATATTGACCAAAAACTCAAATTGACACACTTAACAAATTTTCCAGATTTTTATTCTTTCCCAAAAATGACTATTTCCAATTTTTAACTTCTTTCTAGTCCTTTCAATTAGCAAGATCCTACAATATCTCCCCCTTGGAACATCCATCCTTGAATGAGATCACTCTTAGTAGGCTAAGGGCGTAACATCAAACAAGCAGTTCAAACACCCAACAAGCATAATGCAATTACAACATGCCAACTTATAATTAAAATGCCAAGAAAAGGATTAGTACCTTAATTTGGAACTTCTCCGGATTCGAAGAGATGTGGATATCTCTTCTTCATATCCTCTTCAGCTTCCCAAGTAGCTTCATCATCAAACTGATTCCTCCAAAGGACTTTGACTGATGCTACTTCCTTAGTCCTCAACTTGCGAACTTGGCAATCTAAAATCTGAATAGGAATCTCCTCATAAGATAAGTTATCCTTGATCCCAATATCTTCAGTAGGAATCTCCTCGGCGAAGTAAATCGGGCTCGCCGAACCACTCGGCGAGCTGCCCTTTGGTCATTTCCATCGCCCTTCTACCTTGGCATTCAACATCCTCAAGGTCTATAACTTTGGGCGATCTAACACTGTATCGCAGAACCATTCGGCGATTTGCCGATTGCTCCTTTCTCTCGCCAACTTGGTTCTTTCCTTCAGGGCTTGGCACACTGGAACTTTAAGCAGTCAAGTGGCCATTCGATAACTCGCCAAGTGGACTTGGCAATCACCACGCTTGCCTTTCTTCATTCTTTCAGCCTGTTTTGTTCCTTTTTGCAAATTAGTGTCCTTGCTTTGTTCCTCAATCCATATACATAGAAATCAAGGGTTTTACATCAGTTATTGGCACAAAATAAGCATTTGAGGACACTAAACCTATATAAATTAAGCCCTAAATGAGTCCAAATCTCGAGCTCATCACTGTGAAGGTTAGCCTTACCTACGAAGAGGTTCCAATTGAGATTCTTGACCGTCAATTTTGTAAGTTAAGAAATAAGGAGGTCACTTTAGTAAAGGTTTTGTGGAGGAATCAGTCCGTGGAGGAAGCTACTTGGGAAGCAGAAGCAACCATGATGGCCAAGTATCCTCACCTTTTTCCTTCTAATTCAGTTTCAGCTTAAGGTAATAGTCCCTCTCTAGTCTCTAAAATAATCTTGTGTAATTCAGTCTCAGTATTATGTTCCCTCACTTATCCTTGCATTTCAACATATTTGCATATTTATGGAACTCAATTCGGTTAGATTTTAGTTTCTAATACTCAGTTGATAGGGATTGCAACTCTTTTCCTCCAAACTCAACTTGTTTAGTCTTTATTTGAGGATGAATAATCCCAAGGGGGAGATATTGTAACACCCCAAAAATCTGAACTAGGACTGAACAAAAGAGAAGGGCAAACATCGTGAAGAGGACCACAACCCGTCACCTTGCTCGTGGTGTGGAACACAGCTACTGTGGATGAACACAGGTGCCTAGATGGTCTGTGAAATGTTACAGAGACCGTAAGGTCATCCGTGAAAAGAGGCACAGAACTCCCAAGCTATTGTGAAGGATCACGGTCGCCTAAACGGTCCATGGAGCTTCACACTGACCGTGAAGTCATCTGTGAAAGGGGCTTATCAGGTTTTGAGTTTTGGGTCAACTTCAAAAGATCATATCTTTCAGCACAAAATGAATTAGGTTTCCTATGACCCATCTAATGAAAGTAATTTAAGGCATCTTTCTAACGCCACCAAGTTTGCCGAATTCTGAGCCTAAAGTAAAAAGTTATGCCCGTGTTAATAAAGCCCTATCAGGAAGGGCATCACCACGACCCATTAAATGGGAAATGATGCTTTAGACGACCCGTGAAGCCCCTCTTCTCAGTCACTTTGTTAGTTTTAAGTCAGGGTCATATTGGTACTTTCCCCTATGCATTTGCTACTAAAACAACGTCATTTTAACCCTATTCTAAGTCTAAACTACATCGTTTCACTTCGTCTAAGCCTAGTAAATTAGTCAGAAACTACCTAATACAATCATTCTCCTAAAATCATCAGACTTAGAAAGAAAAGAAGAGAAATAAATGACAGTTTTCTCTCAAGAACAAGTAGAGCTCTCCTTCAAGTTCATCCCTGAAATCTAAAGGATTTCTCTGTAGTTTTCTTCACCAAGTATGTGGGATTTCACTAGTGGGTTCTTTTCACCCATTAGGTCCCTATAATCAGTCAAATCTTTAGCTTCTCCATAATTTTTTCAGACCTAGGGTTCCTAAATCTTAGGGATCCATTGTAATTTAGTTGTTATAATTTCTATGATATTAGCTACATGTTTCTTGTAGAATTAGTGTAGTCCCATGTATAAAACTCAGAAACCCTAGCTTGTGTTAATTACCCGTATTTCATGAATTATAATTTCTAGGCAGATTAGTTAGAAAATCATGTTTCAGAATTTGAACATCCTATCTTTTAGTTTATGTATAGTGCATTCTTAGAGAATTACAAGTATTTTGAGCTATCTAGTATTACAGTTGTATTTTTAGCTTTATATTTAGTTGGGAGTAAACTTAGCACTAAGTTGGACTAGGGTTCAGCGCACCCTCAAGTTCCGAAACCATGTGTCATCGTAGGTTTATAAGTCCCCTCTTTTGGGCATCAGTTTTAGGATCACACCACAACCATACCTTTATACCCCTAGAAAGGTATTATTGGGTCCTCTCGATGGGGTGTATACATCGGACTCCATGTTTAACTCACATGGTTTATGTCGGTTGATAATTATTAATATCTCCCATACAGTCAGATTTATGTTGCATTGACCATGTATTTAGTATTTATTTCAGTATTCAATTCAGCATGTTATATCTTCATGATCAGTACTTGGTCATTATATCCAGCTCAGCTTTCAGTTATGCTTCATTATATCTATTTCCATGTTTACTTTCTTTATTGTTCAACTTAGCATATATCCAGCATGCTCACTACATTCAAAGTACTGACACATACATTTGCGCTACATCGTTGTATGATGTAGGGTCAAGCGTTCAGCATCAAGACCACACTTAGCTTGACTTTCAGTCCGTACTTGGAAGCTTCAATGGAGAGTCAACATAGTTCGAGGACGATTGACATGCTTGAATTTTCAGTTTCAGACCTGTTAGAGTTAGTCGGGGGCATGTCCCAACAGCTCAAATTAGTTAGAGGCTTTCAGACATAGATTACATTTAACTTGAGTTGTTAGTGTTGTTTTTAGTAGTCACTATACTTTTCATATATTTTATATTTAGACATGTAGGGATTTTTCCCCATTTCAGATATTAAACTCTTTTAGTTTCCACACAATACATGTTTTACTTGAACTTGTATATATATACCATGCCATGGGTTAGCTTGGGGTCACTTGTGACACTAAGCACTGTGTTGTGTCTAGGGGGTAACCTCGAGGCATGACATTTATTTTGTGTGATAATGCATGTGGAAAATGCTGAATGAGGAGGTTAAAGATATGTAGGTGAGGGTTTTGGAGTTAGTGTTAGGTTAGTTGATTTTTTTGGGTATTTGTTTCATATATAATAATTAACATCTTCAAAATTATAATTATTGAATTAAAATTTTACATATTTATCTTGGTGTTTGGTTAAACTAAAAATTCTTTTTGTAAAAATGTATTATATTGTGTGATAATGTAAGGAACTTAATAATTCCTAAATTTTAGTAGCATTATTTTTAAACACAACTATAAGTGTTTTGTGAAAATATAGTTTCATAAAAATAGGTCTTGAAACTAATTTAAGAACGTGTGTTTTTAATTTATATGAATTATTAATAACTAAATTTTGGCACAATTATATTGAACACTTATCTTAAATAAATATCCATATTTTCTCTAAAATATTGAAATTGATTTTATTTGAAATTAGTAGATCAAAATTTGAGTTATGAATAGTGGCATGGTTGGTTTGGACAACAAGGCTGCCACCAGACCTTCCTTCTTTGGTTCACCCGAGCTCCCTAATAACCACCTCTCCAGCCCTAATCCTAGGCGCCACCCCTACCTGGAGAAGCTATTACTGCAACTAGTCTTGTTATATATAGAGCAGGTGCAATCTTCCCTCGTTAAGCACAGTCTCTAGACCAATGATCAAACTCCCCACCTTTAATCAACCTTATAAAGATAGGCTCGTAAAATAATAGGCACCACGAATTGAAGCACTTGACTACGAAACCTTTAAACTTTGACCCATACAAGCATCACCGTGATTGTACGAGTCACTATCTAAATCATGAAGTGAGGCTTGAACATGTCGGCTAGATTAACCCTGCTGAAACCACTGTGGTGAGGTCTATCATATGAGTCCTTCTCCTATAATGGGACCCACTATAGCTACCCTGATGCCAATCTCTCTTATCGCTACCCCCATGGGCCTCCCGACGGAGCTTCTCCATAGTATGGGCATGGTCAACTACATCAAAGAAAGAATGGCCCATTGAAACTATGGAATAGTCTCAATCCACATCTAAAGCCTTAATTCATGGACAAAAAATAAACTTCTCCTGCTCAACAGGCAATATCATTGTAGCATGGTGGGAGAGCTCATGAAATCTCATCTTATACCCCGACACAGTCTTGAAGCCCTGCTCCAACCTCGAGAATTGATCACGAAGTCTCTCTCTAACACTTCGTGGAATAAACCTGGCCAAGAATACCTCTGGACACTTAGCCCATAAAACCGACAACGACCAAGCTGGCATAGTCACTAAATAAGAATGCCATCACTACCTGGCTGGCCCATCAAGATAATTTGCGGTGAAGTTGGATCCTCTTAACTCCACTAGTCCCAAAGTGTATAACCGCTTATGGTAAGTAGTGAGAAACTCAAGGGCATCCTCACTAATCACCAGAAAACCTCTGAGGTAACAGTCTCAAGAACACTCCGAGCATATTCTGATACGTAAGCGGCACAACTCCGACCACAATAACTGATTGGGTCGGAGCGGGTTTTTGTGGCACCTCGACCTGTAAAGCCACTGCGACAAGCTACCCTTGTCACAACAAGTTTCCCGAGTCATGATGACACTTACTATGACTAGTAGGTAAGTCAACCCATACCCAGAACAACACATAGTGAATATAAGGGTAGAGTTAAACGAAAATAACATTATCATCAATAAAAATAAGACAGAAACAGAAGCAAACCAAAACCTATATACAATAGAATCCCTCCTAGAACTTGGACGTCACGAGTACATAGTTGTCTAATATGAACAAATATAAGTCCTAAAAGTGGCCCAGAACATGTTGTCTCAAAGGCAAAAGACTAGCTAACATATATACAAAAGGAGACATGCTGATCCAGGCACCAAGTTCTCACCCTCGTCTCCCATCCCCAAAAGCTGCAAAAGTGGCACGAACCATCACTGCTGGTAGCTGGTACTAGGACCTGCATCCCGAGAAAGATGAAAAGTGTAGCATGAGTACCAAAACAAAGGTACTCAATAAGCATCAAAGGTCGACTGTGCAAAGAATAGTAAAATCACTATGAAAAGATTGAATCTAGACACAAATAGAGGTCAAAACAAGTATGAAAGACAACACATGAGCATACCACAAGTAAATCTATGTACAACTAAACTAAACCTAACTAAAATCCATAAGCCCATAAGGTACACTCATAAGCAAATTTAAATAAAACCCAAACACACCCCATAAGCCTAACAGGAACACAAAATAGCTAAGTTTACTAAGAGAAAAGTACCACGAATCGAAAGTTGGGCTCTCAACCCAAGTAACTATCATAACTAGTCGATTCCCAACCTAGCTATCAGGAGTGACAATTAATCTAGATCGCCCTGCCAACTAGTCCACTCCCATCCCAACTAGCAAGAGTGATCCAGGGTGTGTCGACTCCAACTAGGATCTCAAGTATCAATGTTGCCCAGCCACTGAGCCCACTCCTATGGTGTAAGTTGCGTAGCTAGCAAGAGTGACCAGGGGAGTGTCGGCTCTAAAAAGGATCTCAAGCAGGCTCTAAGCCGCCGTGGATCGACATCCACTCACAAAGATCACAAAAGTCTCCAAGCCTGAAACACTCCAATCCCAAGAAAGCACATAGCCTCTGGTAACGCATCAGAGCGATAAAGATAGAGAGAGAAGGCAGAGAGTCTTCAATGCTGTGATAATGCCTAGGCTAAGGTTCATACTATCAGACTCACTTCTAGTATTCCAGTATACAAGGATTTAGTTAGTTTGAAACTACATCGGAGACAAAAAACAAAGCTACAATTCTCGTGAGTCTAAGAAAGCACTAGTCTATCCTAGACTAAGGTAGAACATGCTTCAAATAACAAGTAGAAACACAAGTAATTCACAACAACATGCAAAACACACATGAAACCCTAACTAACATCGTACAACCCCAAAATAATGGCTATCAATCCTAAAACATGGTATCTATGAAGAAAAATAAGAATAACTAAGTACCTAACCCTAATTAACTCTAATAAACATGAATTTATGCAATTTAGCTCAGTCTTATAAGGAAAGGAAGTCGTAGCCTACCGATAGGCCAACAACACGTGCTCCAAATCATAAGGCTGGAGCTTCTACTTTTTAAATAGCCTGTGAACGCTGCTACACTATCAAAAATCAAATCACAACATTTGTATGGTCATTTAGGCACCAAAAATACTTAAAATAGAAACATACCAATTTTGGAGTCAAATCGAAATTATGGGACATGCGATGGAATTTATGGATTAGACTCTATTAATAGGTCCTAAACCATGCCCTAAACTTGTGTCTTAAAATTGGACACAATTCGGGGCTCGAAATAGCTAATTAAAACAATTATGCAAATATTGAACAATTCAACCAAGGCAACCTATAAACATACAAATTCATTTCATACTCCAATAGCTTGCAATCACAAACCCAAGTAGCCACAACCTCTACAATCAACCAGGATTCGGATCACTAAAATCAGAGCTCAGATGAACGAGAAATCGCCAAATCAAAACCCAACTAAGGCTAAAAATCACGACCAAGTATTCATTAAAAGACAGGTTGATGATCGCTTAAGCAGCCACTAACATTGCTTAAGCGACATGACTGAGAGAGTCAGGCCTTGCATTTAAGTGCTTCTGGCCGCAAAAGTGAGCCTCACTTTATCTAACCCATGCCGCAGAAGCGAGGGTCACAACAGCAAGACCAGTGTCGCTTTACTGGCTGTCCTTGCTTACGCGAAGCTCTGTTCACACGTAACACCTTAAACTTTGATCAGTTTTTTATATTTTGGATCAACTTTAAACGACCATATATTTCAGTACATAAAGAGTGAGGTGGCATATGAGACATCAAATCGAAGGTCTTTGAGTCCTCTTTCCAATGCCACCAAGCTTTCTATATTTTGAGCTCCGAGTAAAAAGCTATGGTTGTTTGAGTGAAGTTTCTCCATTTAAGGCATTACATCCATTTTAGGAAAGGGTATTTTGGTATTTTCCATTCACCCTCTTGAAGTAGCACATTTTCTTAACCCAAAGTAAGCATTTAATCAGATTCTAAATTCCCCACTCACATTCAAAACACTTAGGGGTTTTAGGGTTAAGTTTCAAGAATAAAGAAAGGGCTAAGTTCAATCGTTCATCAAGAATTGAGGAATTTCGCCAAAAACATCGTTCTTTCCAAGTATGTGAGGTTTCTCATAGTGATGGACTTGCTCTTCCTCACGCCAATCATTTAATTCTTTCACTAAATTTGTCCAAGAAATTGTTTATGTAAGGATTTTTTAAGAGTACTTGAGGCAAGGGTATTGCGAATGAGTGGTGATTGTTGATAGATTTTGAGCGAAAATTCAATGAAATTGAATTGGGTTCATATTTGTTGATGGGATTTGGGTGAGATTTCAATGAAATTGCATCTGGGTTTTTGAATTAAATTCAGTTCGGAAAAGGAAGAAAAAACATGGCCAAACGTTTGCATCCAGGTCCGGGTCGCGAAGACGCTTTAAATTTCCATTCTCAGTGGATCACCCCCTCTCCGCACCATGGATACACGAGGGTCACCTAGCCTTTTCTTCTCCGTTCTGCATCTCGTATGCATTCTTTCAAATCGTACCTACGTTCTCTTCTTGATTTTAACTCCTAAAGTCTTTATTAATCCTTGAGAAAGTCTTCATTTCACATTCACATGTCTTCCTTTACATTCAAGTTAACGTAAGATAAGAGGAAAGTTTAAATGTCATATTTCATAAACACTTAAGAGTTTCAAATGTTATTCATATATATGTATATATACATATGTACCTATGTTGATCATTTGACTTGAAAGATAAGTTCATAAGTACATGTTTTCAAGAATGTAAACACGTCTAATGATTGAGAAGTATTTCAAGTAAGTAGAAGTCCATTCTTTGTAATGGGTAAATTGAGCATATAGTTATATCAAATATTATGGGAGTAGTATCGAGCACCGAACTGGGTTAGGGTCTTTTATGATTTGGAAGTCCCATAAAACTATGTAGCTAGCGTAGGATAGGATAGGATTAACTCTTCATACGGCTCATCACTGCCTTTGAGAAAGCTAATTAGATAAATCCATAGTCACAACATCATCCTATACCCCAACAAAGTATAGGATGACCCTTGCAACATTGGTGAAACGTTGTATCATTGCTAGGCTCATGGTAATGGTTGTTGGTTAGAGAAACTCCCCACAGAGTAAAGTATTCTATTTTCATGTCGCTTTCATTGTATATCTTATTGTAAAGCTTAAATGGTTACCACTTCATATTCATGTATTGATCCAGTTATGTTGCTTTCAGTCATTCAAGCCGATAAGTTGTTTACTCTAACCTTATCACTAACTAGTACATTCAATGTACTAACGTCATTCGACCTGTATTATTTTATCATGCAGATACAGGTGCTCCGGATCATCAACATGCACTTCGTTGAGATCACTATTCACTAGCATACAGTATTTGGTAACACCTCCTTGCTTCTGGGAGACTCCAGTTTCATTTCAACTTATTAGTAGTTGAGGTGTCATGGGTCTTTTCACGACATCTATCTTGAATTTTTAGATGATTCATAGACAGAAAGAAATAGATATTCCCATTGTTTTTCTAAGAATGTTTTAATTCAACTTATGACTCATGTTAAGTATTTTGCAAGGTAGCATTTTAAGACTTTCTTGAAAGTCTAAGTGTTCACCTGTTTTAAGCTTCCACGTATTGTGTAGTGTCATGTAACTCATGTAGCTAGTCCAAAGTTGTATTATCCCGCCTTAGAAAGAGCCAAAATTAGAAAACACTATTTTGGAAAGAGTCAAATCTAAAATTTTACAAGTTATGTTTAAGTTGTGAGTTTTTGGTAAACTTCAAATGATCATAACTTTTTGTACAGGATGAGTTAGGTGGCTCATAAGATATCAAATTGAAGGTCTTGGAATACTCTTTCCAACGCCACCAACTTTGCTAATTTTTGTGCTCGTATGAGGGAGATATGACCATTTGAAGTCAGGCTATCTAATTAAGAAAAGTTACCCGAAAATGTGAGGGATATTTTGGTCTTTTCCTTACCCAATCAGATTAAAACGTTTTTAGTAAATATTTTGGGGTCAAATCTAATTTGATTCAGTTTTACAATCCTAAACTACGCTTAGGGTTTTAGAGGATAATTTTAGATGAGGAAAAGAGGAAAAAAGGAAGAACGAACAAGGTTTTCGCGAATCGATGATTTGTTTTACCAAATCGAGGTATGTAAGTTTTCATAGTGTTGGGTTCGTTCACCCACACACCAAGAATGTTTTACATTATCGAATTCATCCCTAGAGATTGATGAATTAAGTTCTTGATGAGTTTCTTGAAGAGTTGTTAATCGTTCTTGAATCTTGATGTTGATTAAGTTCTTGAGACGAGAATTTTTTAAGGAGTTGGGTAAATTGATAGTTCTAGAGTGGGTTTCGCCAAAATTGTGCTGGGTTATAAGAATTTGAGACTTTTTACCTTAGAATTTTAGTGGATATGAGTTGAATCGAGTTTGTGAGAAGAAGAAAAAATCAGGCAGAATATGGCGCCCAAGTCTGCGTCACGGACTTGCTCCCCCAGAGATAAATTTCTCTCTTCGCATCGCAAAGAGAACGCAGACTCCACTGTTTCAAAAATTATTTTTTGACCAAATATTAAAATCATCTCCGTATCGCGGACTTGCTTCCCAAATAGTGTTTTCGACTGTTTCTCATTATTAACTATCTAAAACTCATTTAATCATCATGATATACTTCATATCATAAATCATAACCTTGAATTCATAATTCAAATTCAAGGTAGAGTTCAGAGTTAAGTCTTGAGAGTTCTTTCGAGTCATTTTGAGAAGTCTTTTTACAATCTTTTAAAACTTGTTTTAAGACTTGAACATTTGAGTTGAGGAAGAGTAGAGTTGAGTTCATTTTCTTTAAAATGATATATGGGAACTAAGTATTCCCAAGAACAAATGTTTTTACACTTAAGATGAGAGGAAACATCGATTTCCAAAAGAGTTCATAAGCAGTTTTAAGCACTATCTCTTTTTAGGAAACCTTTTGAGTAATAATCTCAAAGTTGAGGAAGAGGAAATGTTTTCTTTAAAACATAATGAGCTAAGTTATATTTTGGGAGTAGTATTGAGCACTGATATGGGGGACAGTTCAAACAGCTCACAACCCCTATAAACCATGTAGCCAACGTGGGTAGAAAGGGTCATACCTTTTAGATAATTCCTTATTGCTTTTTAAGCATAAACAAGTGGGTCCACTTAGTTGAGGTGTTCTAAACCCTGGCAAAGTATAGGACAGTTCTGGATGCATGGGCTAGACGTTGTATCATCACATAGCTCATAGTGAATTTTGTCGGTTAGAGAATCTCCCAAACAATGTATTTTGTATTTTTATATACAAACTGAGTTATTATTGTATTTTTAAATACATTGAGCTGCTATTACTATTTTACATGTTTTATATAAACTACACTTTTATCGTCATTTTATATTGCATTGAGTTGAGTATCTATAAGTATTTCTTGAGTTGAGCAGAGTCGAGGTGAGTATGTTTCCTTTTTATTAGTTCAAGCTTGCAGGTTATGTTCAATATTCCCCTTACATGCTCGTACATTCCATGTACTAACGTCATTTGGCATGCATCTTTTATGATGAAGATACGAGTAACCAGGATCATCAACCAGTGCTTCGTTGATCCAGTCGAGTTCCAGAGTTGTTTGGTGAGCCTATTTGCTTATGTAGGATCCCTCATTTATTTTCTATTATTTTGTTTGTTAGGATGATCGGATTTCTTTTCCCGACATCCCTCATAGTATTAGAGGCTTCATAGATAGATAGATAGATAGTAGTTCATAAGTCTTTTCATTTTCAGTTGTTAATGTTTTAAAGACTTGAGTTTCCTATTTATGACTAGCTGAATATTCTTATATTTTGAGTTTATCTTTTGAGACGGTTGAGTAAAGTTTACATTTGATTTCATCTTATGTTGAGTAAGTCTTCCGTTGAGTATTGAGCCAGGCCAAGGGTTCACTTAGGGCCAACAATGGTTCTCGAGTGCCGGCCACGTCCAGGGTGTAGGTTCGGGGCATGACAAAAGTTTCTCTTGGGGATCATAAATGGTTCTTGAGTTCCAGTTACGTCCAGGGTGTAGGCTCGGGTCGACATCGCAAAAGAAACGTTCGCTTAATCAAACCTATGGGCGCAAAAGCAGCTGCACCAGAACTCAAACACTAGAAATTTTAGCAAAGTCCCCTGTGTTGAAGATAAAGGAAACTAAAGAAATGGATCAAGTTAAACAACCTAGTCCAATCAACGTTAACATCAAAGTTAGAGTCACTCTAGGATTAGGTCACTTATATCGACTAAACTGGTACTTCTTGTACTAGCTGAAGTCGACTAGGATTAAATTATTCATATTGGCAGTATTATGATAGTAGTAATAAAGATTGTAGTTAGACTCTAAGTATAGCTTACTTAGGACTCTACAATTATAGTAGTAATAGGTCTTGTAGTGGGACTCTTAGTATATCTAACTTAGGACTCTAAAATTCTCATCCTATATAAGGAGAATGTACTCAATAATTTTAATCATCAATATAATCCTTGATTTCTCTAATCTTTACATGAGAATTCTAGACCCTGGGCTCAGCCCGGGGGCTCGGGATTGGTTTGGAACGCCATGCACATAAACAAGATATGTAAACAAATCAAAATTGACAATCTGAACTTAATGGAGTAGTCAGAACTTTCATACGAGGTCGTCTTGACATATTATGGGTCCCACACCCAACTCCATTTTAATCCAAAATTCATAATGGGGCTCGAAATTATCCTGGATGCCTTGGGTCCAAATGAAGGGTCGTTTTAGACGAAACTCAATGTTCCAAAGCTAACTGCATTGATAGAATTCTCATATGAGCTCATTTACTCAGAATGTTGACTAAAGTGAAACTTAGGCCTTAACTTGAAAGTTAAAAATGTCTAATCGCATAGACTCGCACTAAAAGCCTCAGGAGTCATGTCGACCATGCTACTAGCCTAAAATGGCCCTTACGGAGCTAATGGAATCGATAGAATTAGATTCTAAGGTAATCTTCTTGAAATTTTGATCAAAACTGACCATTCAAGGTTCAAAAGCTCCAAACATTGAAACTCGCACAAAAACCAAACGAATGATCGGGTGACTGAACTGTCAGTCACAACATGTCATAACTGACTTAGGTCTCTATAGGAATGCTCTAAACGACAAACTCAAGACATAAACATATAAATGACCTGGGTGTCATTGCAAACCCTACGATGCTAGTGCAATCAAAGTTGAGGCATATCACATACTCCTTAATACTACAGGTAATTGAGTAATGACTGCTTGAAGCTTAAGAACCTTTGTTGGTTGAGGTAGTGGTTAGTCTGGCCCAGACTATACCGATTGAGGAGGAATTAGAGCTTTTTGATGCTCCGTCATTAGCTTCAAGTCCTCTGTCTATCATGGGTTGGTGCTTCAGCCTTGACACAACGTCGAAGTCTAACTTTACCCACATATAGGGCTCTATGTATAGGCCCAGGTGGATCACCCCCGGCCACAGAGCCACGCGTATGAGACATCCTAGGCGAAAGAATAAAACAAGTGAGATTCCAAAGAAAAAAAAAAAGACAAAAAATGCACGATAATGATGCAAAATAAAGGATCTTCTTAATAATGCCTTGTAGTCTCTTGAAGATAGGATACCGATTTCTTTGCACCGATCTGTAGGATTCTACTCAATATTAAGTATGTACAAGTATGATCGATGAACATAGGGCACTTCTACCAACTTGTCACGACCTGATTTCATAGGTCATGATAGCACCTACTATAATCCACCAGTAGGTAAGCCAACCTATAACCCGCAACGACAAGTAATGGGTATGAGGGTAGAAACCAAGAAAGGATAATCCATTTGATAGAAATAACCAGAGAATAAGGTGCAAGAAACATATATTAATAAAATAAAAGATCTCTCCTAGAAGCTGGAAGTTACAAGTATAGAGTTACTACAAAAACGAGTAAAACTCCCAAAAGTAAACCAAATATATACTGAATTGTCTCAAAAGACAAAAGACTAGCCAAACTACATAAAAGGGGACAACTATGATCCAAGATGCCATAAGCTCACCCTCGTCTCTAAATCTCACGGCAACTAGCTTGAAAGCAATGCTAGTACGTGGTGCTCGGACATGCATCATGAAATAGATGTAGAGTGTAGCATGAGTACCAAAACAACATGTTTCAGTAGTTATCATAGGGCGACTGAGCAACAAAACTAAAGACAATATGAAATGTGAGAATTAAACACAATAGAGGCCAAAGAGCGGAAGTATAATAGAAATGCACACGAGTATAAAAAGGAAGTGAAATGAAATAAGTAAAATAGCTAACTAAAACCTAACTAGTCCCCCAAAAGCCAAAAGGTACACTCATGCGCAAGTTTAAATAAAAACTCGAACATAGCCCATAAGCATGATGGGTGCACAAAATAACTATAACTATTGAGAATGGAACTCAGTAAATCCAGAGACTGCGTAGCCCAGACCTCAAACCGCGAATAGGCCTCCTAAAGTAAATAATAGAGACAACACGATAGATATCAACTCTGTAGAGGATAATGAGCCCAAATCACAAACTGCGGTTGAAAATCAATAACCAAACCTTGAATCTGCAAGCAATATGACCAAATCATTTGCGTCTAATGATAGAGAAATGTGACCAAACCTTGAATCTGTAACCATAGAAGCTGACGTGAAGGATCTCATGTGCCACTGTGGAACGACATCTACTCCCAAATAATTAATGCAATACTCCAAGCCCGAACCAAATCCAATCCCTAGCCGCCTAATGAAGCTCAATATCTCAAATGTATGTGGAACGACATCCACTCCCAAATAATCAATACAATACTCCAAGCCCTAACCAAATCCAATCCCTAGCCACATAACAAAGCTCGATATCTCAACTATAAACCACATGACCGTATAAATAGGAAGTTATTGATAAAAGGTCATCGAAGATGAGTTACCACCAAATTAAGGCTCATTCTATCAAACTCAAGTCTGATACATCACTCTATAGGGGAGCTAAGTCGTCCGAAGTAATTTCAAAGCAAAACTAAGGCCTATTGGCTCGAAAACCAGCAAGTTTAAGGAAAACACTAGTCTAATCCTAGACTAAGGCCAAACATGCTTCCAACAACAACCATAAATAAATATAATATATACCACAAGGTCACGATGATTGAAACAAGAGGAAACAACTAGCCAGTAGTCCCGAAATACCCAAAATAAGCCTAAAACATGATTTCTAGCTAACTAAAATTGATCAACTAACTATCCAACCAAATTCACACAAATCAGCATGCAATTACATTCTTAGGTTCAATCTAATAGATTACAACATCAAGATGGTCATTTAGACACCAAAATTGCAACATTTTGAGATGGACCCAAAATGGAGTAAAAATTAGAAATGTAAGACCCACATTGAGAATCCAAAATTGACTCTACCAAAAGGTCCATTTAAGCTCCCTGAACTTGTATCCCAAAAAGGGACGCAATTCGAGGCTCGAAACACAACAATTCAAAGAATGCATAAAATCACCATTAAAGCTTAAAAAATGAAGAGGCAAGGCAGCTCCTTCGAGGTGTAATTTACCTTAAACAAGAAATCCCGACACTTATCAAACACTCTAATGCGTAGCTACATCTTTTCGAATGCACATAATGACAAGTCACCTAATTTGGACACTCACAACTCAAGAAATTTATAAAGTTGTTCGTGACTGGTGTTTTATTCTTTTAAATAAAAGACCAGTCAGAATGAATATCGCGAACGCAACAAGGGGACCCACGATCATGGTGGTCTGCTCAGCTAGGACTTTACGAATGTGAAAGGCAAAACTCTAGGCCTTCGTGAACGCGGTTGAGGCCTCGCGATTGCATAGACCATATCTCCTGCACTCTATAAACATAAAGGGCAAATTGACCTGCACCAGCTGATGCACATCAACTAGTTTTGGCCAATACCAAAATCCCTGATGGGGTGCTCGGGATTCGTTCAAAACTCTGTGTGTGCAAATGAGATATGTTATCTAATCAAATTTGATATTCCAGACTCAACAGAGCCATCAAAACTTCTAATCGAGGTCATCTCGACAATAAATGGGTCCGACACTATTGGCTCCAATTGCACACGCAAGTGTACGTGGTGTCGCAAGTAATATAGTGACCCTAAAAGAAACAAATCATTGAACCAAAAGGAACTGTCAATTGATTATTCTTACTAAATTATACAAGTCTAATTATTTAGTTAAGAGTGTCGAAAGAAAATACTTTATTAGAATGCGCAATTATAAAAGATGTATACTAATGATTGGATAAATTCCAGGGCGGCAGCATACTAAGAATGCATGCATAGTATCTTCTTCTATGGATTTCAATTAGTTATCAAATCACTGATTACATGGTTAAATGTATGGTCTTGGTCCCCTACCTCTAATCACCTACCATAGTCGCCAGCCTAACTACACCGTTGAGCGGGGATAGACTAAACTAATTACCGAGCATTACGTTTTCATCTTGTCTATTAACCAAACAAGGTCTCTAGGTATATCCCTATTCTAGATACAAATCAACCCTACTTCTATAGAAGATCATACTCCTGTTGTCCCACGTTCTATCCTCTTATTCCTCTCTCGAGTTCAATTCGGACAATACATTTATTTCAATGGTGGCCAATCACGATTTACTAAATTAAGAACAAAAGAGTAATTCAAACGATAACCAATATCAATCCATCAAAATCAATAATATACAATCATACCGTGGCCATAGCTCCAGAACAAGGGCCTTTAGCTACTAATGCCTAAGAAACAAAAATGAAGAAAAGAACCATCAAAAGTATAATCACTTTTTTCTCCAAAGTATATCCAAGTATCTACCCATTAATTATTCTTATGCACTATTTATAGATGTAGGAAACCCTAAATAAAATAATAGAGTCCAAAACAAATTGGAAAACCAAAACCAATTTGAATTGTGCCTCCTCAAGGATTTGTGCCGTTTTTCCTTCTATGATTGACACGTGGTAGCAAGACCAATTCCATTCTAATTTGAATTGTTGATTTCTGCCAATCTTTTCTATATATATAAATATTAATATAATATTCAGTTTAATTCATTAAGTTGTCTGCTTGATTTTCCTTCTGTAATCTTTCATCTTTAATTCATTTTAGTTCCAAATTTCTTCAACTTCAAACCAATTTAATCCTACGAATAAAATATACTATTTACCACAATCAATAAAATCCATGCTAGAAAGGGAAACTATAAATACTAAATGTCAAGCAAATAATAATTAAACATATTTTTTTGACCTCACATCAACACCCCACACTAAAAATTTTGTTCGCCCTCGAGCAATTGGTAAAGCACATCTCAAAACAATCATTGATACAAACACTTATGCCATATACAAATTTCAAAATATCAAGTACACTTCTCTGTCATTATGCAAGATCTACGAATAATCAACAAACCTCAAACCTCTTAACCTCAAAGAAGGACTCTTAACTCATCAAATTTAAGATTGCTCACCTATTCTCATCAAAGAAAGCTAATAAAATCACATATCTATCATGAAACAAGTGCTCTCACAAGAAGAAATAGTCCACACACTCAAATCAAAAGATTAAATATAAATTAAGGACTTAGCATCAAAGAACACTCTCACACGCACAAAGAAAATTCACATGTATGCACAAAGAAACATAGGTTTGTCAATTATGTACATCTCCACTAATTAAGCATGCTTGAATAAAATCAAATAGGACTTTAACAAATTGTGTTGTAGGCTAGGGGACGGGTAGGAAAATTATATAACTTACACTTCTCTAAGCACTTTGCAGTTTTAAACTTCATCACTCATTATTTCTTCTCTTTATTTTCAGCCCACTCTTCAACAATTATTTCACAAGTAATTCTCATTATCTCAAGAATGCTTCAATCATATATATTTTTTTCAAAGAACTTTTTTTCTTCTTTTTTTTTATGTGACATTCTTTTGTTCTTTTTTTTTTTTCATGTCACATGTTTTCAAAGAGGGTTTTTAATCACTTTGTAGCTATCATTGATTACCTTTTTCACTCAACCATCCAATTTTCTTCAAAATTAACAATTAAAATAAATCTATGCTATAGTGCTCAAGGAAGCAAGGTGCAAAACTAGGGATTCAAATAAATAGTTCATGGAAAGATATGGCTACCAACAAAAGGCTACAAACTCAAAAGGGCTAACTAGTGATATAATATCTGAAAAAGTTAAAATTATAAGACAAAACAAAGAAAGCCTATTATCATCCCCTAAACAAAACAACACTTTTTATTTCACTTCAATAACATGCAGGGCAAGTTCTAGACTAAGATGCAAACATGGAATATACAAATTCTCACCACACATGACACAAGTATCAATCAAGATGGATCAATTCCACTTCTAAAAGAGACAAGACCATAACAAACTACAAAATAAAATAAGTTATATACTAAGTCACAACCACGAGCATAGATGTCAAAGATTTTTCAATTTCACTAGCAATCAAGCATTCACAAGAAAGTACTACTCAAAATTAGGCCCAAATAGCAAGTATCACAGAACTCAAAAAGAGTATTTTCTTTTCTCTCCAAAAAATATAATAAAAAATTAAAAGTTACTCCGTAAAAAAATAAAAGAAATTCGGTTCAAAGGGACTATCCTTAGAAACAAAATCGAAAACAAAATCCAAGGAACTCATCAGTAAAAAAGACTCAATAAAACAGTAAAAACTAGGAATTCATTCCCCCACCCCACACTTAAAACATGACATTGTCCTCGATGCAACAACACAAGCTAAGAGTGAAAGAAAGAATTTTTTTTTTTTAGGTTGGACTAAGTGTGCATCTATTAACGAATAAAAGCTTTTTTTAATTTTTTTTTACAAATTCTTTTTCGTATCCGAGTCTGCGACGCGGCCTTGATACAAATTTCACTGTCCAAATTTTTTTAAAAAAATCAATATTAAACAACTTTAAAGCATACTTCACCCTACCAACATATGCGTAAGAATCCCCACCCCAGACTTGAAAAGATGCAATGTAACCAAAACATCAATCAAGCATTTTAAAACAAGGATTAGGAAAACTCATGAGGCCTTTAAGCCTAGCTAGTAGCACGTTCTCTTAACTGTCATCAAGGGTCATATGCACCCCACACTTAAGCTCAAACATGATCCTTTGCTTCAAATTCTTTGGTACTCAGACTTCCCCTAATATTGAAAACAAAACAAAAAATAATAACAACACAACAAAAAAGAAGAAGTTACACTATAAATTGGGTTGCCTCCCAATAAGCGTCTGATTTAATGTCGCAGAACGACCTAATTAAGTTCACTACTTTTCCTTCCACTTTGAAAATTGTGAATTGCACCTCTAACTTTACATCAACTTTTCTATTTCACTCAATTACGGTGCTATTAAGATAAGTTAATGAAGTAATAGATGTCGCATCTTGCACTTCTTGGCCCTTATGTGAGGAATATTGTTTTGTCTAGGTGGAATAGAAAACTCTAGGATGTAAGGGCCTTGTTCCTCATCTATACACTCATACATTAGTTCAGATGACTCAAATTTCATGTTGTCATCCAAGCATAATATAGAAAAATGTTTTGAATGAGATTCATGATACCTCACCTCCAAAGTTGCATTATTTACAACATTCTCACTTCTGTACTCTTTCTCAACATCAACATTAGGAAATAAGATATAGTTGAATGGTTGGAATTACTCCTTTTGCTCCACTAGTTGGTCATCATCCACAATAATTTGTGATTGGACATCAGACATCTCAATCTTTTTGTTCAAGTGAGCCTCCAAGACATGAATATTTGAGCCAAATTGATCTATTTCTTGTGGGAGCTCAACCCTTCCTTCTATTAGTTTGGTTGTCATGTATGTCATACGATCACAGATAGACTCTTGAAACTTTACAAGAGGAGTTTGTTCTTGTAGCCAAGAATGGCTCACTATCTCTACTTCTTCACAAGTTTCTTCTTGTTGAGCATTAGTTAGGTATATAACTTGCAATTGATCAGCACCAACCTTAGCTTGTAGTTCTATGAATTTTGCATTTTGCCTGCAATTCCATTGCATTTGCTCGTTGTTCCATGAATATTGATTCCAGTTCCATGAGTGCTAAATTATTTTTGTCCAACATGTCCATAATTTGCTTCAAATAAATATTACATGCCTCTTGTTCGACATTCTCAACTTCATCACCCCTGTCATCATCACAAATAACAGAAGAATCATAATAGGGGATCGGGGGAGGGGAATAAGAGTTAGGACAACCATTCCAATAACCATATTGACCACCACATATATGACATATAGGACACACGATATCCAAGTGAGGTCCATCACAATACTTACAAGGATAACCATCATCGAACCACCATTTATCCCAATCATCCATATCAATAAGAGCACCAAATTATTCAAAGAAGAAAAAAAATTATTTGTTTAGAAAAACAAAAATAAAAAAATAATAAAAAAATATTTAAAAAACTTAAATAAATAAAAAGAAAAAGTATAACCTAGAAGAATAACTAATTTCTAAGTCCTCGCAATAGCGTCAAGAACTTGTTGCTTCCAATTGCACATGCAAGGGGACGTGGTCACGCAAGTAATATAGTGACCTTAAAAGAGCCGAATTATCAAACCCAAAGACTTGTCAATTAAATATTCTTACTAAATTATACCAATCTAATTATTTATTTAAAAGTACAAAAAGAATTTACTTTATTAGAATGTGCAATAATAAAAGATGTATACTAATGATTGGGAAATTTCAGAGCTGCAACTTACTAAGAATTCATGCATAGTATCTTCTTCTATGGATTTCAATTAGTTATCAAATCACTGATTACAGGATTAAATGTATGATCATGGTCTCCCAACCTCTAATTTCCTACCGTAATCGGCAACCTAACTACATCATTGGGAGGGGATAGACTAAACCAATTACCGAGCATTACATTTTAATCTTGTCTATTAACCAAACAAGGTCTCTAGGCATATCCTAATTCTAGATACAAATCCACCCTTCTTCTAGAGAAGTTTATGCTCCTTTTGTCCCATGTTCTATCCTCTTATTCCTCTCCCGAGCTCAATTCGGAGTATACATTTATTTCAATGGTGGCGAATCACGAAATACTAAATTAAGAACAAAAGACTAATTCAAACGATAACCAATATCAATCCATCAAAATCAACCATATACAATCATTCCATAGCCACAGTCCTGAAACAAGGGCCTTTAGCTACTAATGCCTAAGAAAAGAAAATGAAGAAAATAACCCTCAAAAGTATAATCACTTTTTTCTCCAAAATATATTCAAGTGTCTACTCGTTATTTATTCTTATGGGCAATTTATAGAAGTAGGAAACCCTAAATAAAATAATAGAGTCCAAAACAAATAAGGAAACCAAAACCAATTTGAACCGTGTCGCCTCAAAGGATTTGTGTCGTTTTGCCTTCTGTGATTAACACGTGGCAGCAAGAGCAATTCCATTCTAATTTTAATTGTTGACTTCTGTCGATCTTTTCAATATATATATATATATATATATATATATATATATATATATATATATATATATATAATATTCAATTTAATCCATTAAGTTGCCTACTTGGTTTTCCTTCTATAATCTTCCACCTTTAATTTATTTCAGCTCCAAATTTCTTCAACTTCACACCAATTTAATCCTACATATAAAATATATTATTAAGCACAATTCATAAAATTCATGCTAAAAAAGGACAAATATAAATACTAAATGTGAGACAAATAATAATTAAAAATATTTATTTTTGGCCTCACATCACACACCCAAGCCCCATTTTAACTCAATTTCGTAAGGGGGCTCGAGACTATCCCAAAAGCCTCGAGGTCCTTCTAAACTAAACTTGACTGTTCAAAATTGCATTCTGAAGCTATCTTCCTAAACTTTTGATCGAATTTAACCGTTTAAGTTTTAGAAGCTTCAAAACATGGTGCACAGAATCCAAATAAATGACCAAGTGACCGAAGTGTCATTTCCAGTAAGTCATAAATAACTTGGGGTCACTATAAGCAGGGGCAACCCACCCTTGGCCAAGGTGTGTCAAGAGACACCCATTCGCTGAAAAATTACGTCGTATATAGATGTTAACTTTTAGTATAAAATTCTAATATATGCATTGCACTAGCCAGTCTAGTATAAAAATCTAATCTATGCATTGCATTAACCAGTCTAGGAGTCATAATACTTCTACAATGAATTTCCTGGATGATCTGCTTAATCTAATGGACGTTAGGACTAAAGTAGAGAAAGAGATGTAATTGCTAGAGGACCAAGCCTCTCGAACAAAGTTACATTAGCGGAATGCAACTTCTTGACCGACGAGCTTCAATATGAGCTTCGAGAAAAGCATGCAAAGCACACTAACCTAACTCAATGAAGGCGACTGCCAGCACCGACTCAGATACACACGTGGGTGGTTGAGTAGTGGCTTGATTTGATCAGAATCTCCTCTATGTTTCTCTCTTTTTTCTGAAAAATCTTTGTACTTCCTCTCTTGTCGGATGTAATATATAGCTACTACTAGTGTCATTGTATACACATTAGCTTTTATTGTTTTCCAATCAATATGCATTATTATAGCCCAATCTATCTTTTCATACTGATGTTTGCGTAAACAAGCCACAACTTCCAATGCAAGTGTCTACGATCGTACAATAGTATAATAACCCAACCAAGGGTTGGGGTCGAGTCCCAAGGGAGTGGGCTTGAAAATTAATAGAAAAATAAAATTTAGTTCTAATTAGTCATAGCTGAAAACATTGTCGAATATAAACATATTAAATCTAAGGGGTGACACAAAAGTGTCAATTAACAATGGGAGTTTGTAACAAGTAAGCAAAAATCAGTGAAAACAGTGAAAATAAAGAAAGACACTAATATGGAGATGGGATTCTTGGGATATGATAGGAATACGGGATAGACTAAATCATTGGGTACATGCTTTTGGTAGTAAATTCATTGAATATTTGCAACTAGGCTAGACTATAGTGGGGATAAATTCTCTCTCGAGCAACATACCCTGAATCAAATGGGTTTCTCTCGGACACCCACTTGTCGCATGAAGAAGAGCCTCTGCCTTAGCCCACTTACTCTCTCGAGCTGAGTGTGTGGGAATGAGACTAGGGTTCACTCTCTCGGGATTAACCTCATGTCGGCCTACTCCCACTGGCCATCAATTTAGTAGTCTTAGTTTTACGTCCTCTCTCTTGAGCAAGTCGAAACCACAAAGGTGAAATCGTATTTGCAACTACAATTTCATTAAGTTCCACCACAACTACTAAATGAAATCACATCAAAACAACAAATAAACCACCAACAAGCAAGATCCAATAGATAATCTAACCCATATTCACAACATCACACCCCAAAAATTGGAGTTTTAGCTAGACATGTAAAAGAGATAGAAATTTATACTAAAATGAGTTTGAATTCAAATGGATATGAAGATTTAAGTCTTAAAACAAGTCAAGAGTAAAGAATCCATAAGACCCAAGTACAAAATCTTGGAGTTGAAACCCTTTGAACCTTCAAGTTCTTCAAAACCCTCTCCAAACTTAGAACTCAAAAGTCTATGTTAAAAATTCTATATTAAAAGTCTGATCATAAAAATCTGATACTAAGCTACAATTATCAATGACTATTTATAGTTTTCAAAAATTTGTGTTGCAGCGGATCACATGGCGACATTAGTCGGAATCGCCGATCAACTCGGTGATTTGCCTTTTGGTGTAGTTCATCTCCGTCTTGCATTAGCCTTCAGCATTATCGTGTTTTGGATCATTGGGCGACATAGTACTGCTTCACAAAACTACTCGGTGACTGCTCTTTTTCATCGCCGATTTGATCCTCTCTTTCAGGGCTCAACACACTGGAACAAAAGGCGAGACTAAGATCTTTTGGCGATTCACCAAATGGGTTTGTTGATTCACCGAATGGGTTCAGCGATCCGTAGATCTTCATTTCTTCATTCTTTTCAGTTGCCTTTGTTCCTTTTTGCTAAGAAGTGTCCATGCTTTCCCTCAAACTCCAAATAGACAAATATGCATTTGAGGACACTAATTTTATCAAAATATAGCCCTAAATGAGTCTAATTTGTGGACTTATCACATACCACCCTGCATTGCTCCTATTGACTGATAGCCATTGAAGTAATTTTTACCACATCACATTTGCCACACTACAAGTGAAAAAAAAGTGTTGTTGTGTTTCAGGTTCTGCATTCAATAGTGAGAAAACTGAATCACTGTGTATCCCCTATTTTTCTAGACTATCTTTGGTATAAAGTCTCATTTGTATAGCCAAGTATAGAATGAATGTCAATTTAGGATTGCCTTGATTATTGCATATCATACATCTCTATGGCACCTTGTTGAATTACCCTCTAAGGTTTTTGTACATATCCTTAATGCTGAATGTATTTGCCTACATAACCTCTGTCAATTGTAAGCAAGCTTCTAAGATACAATGACCTTCTTGAAGAATTTTCCTCACAATCCAAGAAGCTTGTTTAGCTTGTTCTTCCGTTGGTTTCCTATCTTTAATGTAGTACGTATGGATCTAGACAATCCATAGCTTATCCTTTTCTTAGATAAGTTCCACAAATATTTGAGTATTGCTACTTTGTTCCACATATACACATCTGTAATATTCAGGATACCAACAACCTTTGGGTAGCAAATTATTTTCCATCCTACAAGAGCTTTCCCTTTAGCTTGAGTATCACCATTCCATATAAATCTTTTGCATATAGTTTCTACCTACTGCAACACTTTTTTTTAGAAGGAGAAATATTTGTTCCCAAAATGCTTGAATGTATGTTAGTACACTCTGTACCAATTAGAGCCTCTCTACATAAGATAATAACTTCACTATCCATGTGTTGATCCTTCCCAAAATCCTATCTAGCAGTGGTTGGCATTGGCTTACTAGCATGTTTTTGGAGCTTAGAAGAACTCCAAGATACTTGAAAGGTAAAGAGCCTTTTGTGAAACTTGTATGCTGCAGTATCTGCTGTTGAGTTTGTTTTGAGACTCCACAAAAATACATATAAATTTTGGCCTGATTTGCTATTAAACCAAATACTTTAGAGAACTGCTGAAAACATTCATACATGAGGATAATTGATTGGACATCTCCTCTGTTGAACAAAATGATTTCATTAGTAAAACTCAGTTATATGATATATTGCTTATGGTGTCTCGGATGGAACTTGAATATTCTTTTAGCCCTCACTGATTTCAATAGTCAAGTGAAATACTCCATGGCCAGGACAAAAAGATAGGGGGATAAAAGATCCCCTTGTCGTAACCCTTCTTTTGCCTGGAATGGCCTTTAGGACAACCATTTATCATTATAGAATAAGAGACTATCTTGACACAACTCATGATCCATGTTATAAACTTTGTAGGGATCTACATACCAGCTAGTACCTCTTCAAGTCATAAGCATTATGCATATTAATTTTAAACATACATCTAGGTGAAATCCCTTTCCTTCCATACCCTTTAACTAGCTCATAAATTAGTATCATATTATCATTCAACATTCTTCCAGGTACAAAAACAACCTAACTAGGATCCACAAGATACTTACTTATAGCTTGTAATCTATGTGTGAGCATTTTTTATATTATCTTGTATATAATGGTACAATAGGAAATAGGTTTATATTCTCTAATGGAGATAGGGTGTTGTACTTTTGTAATCAGAGGATCAAACATCTCATTTGTATGAAAAAAATGTAATACAACAGTAGTTACCTCATCTCTTATTGTTGACCATGCTTGTTTAAAAAAATATGCATTGAAACCATCTCCTCCTGGTGCTTTCTTATCATCAATTCCTTTAAGTGCTATTAGGACATCATTAGCAGTAAAAGGGTTGTATGAGTGAAAGTTGTTATGATATGGTGAGCATAGGTCCATCTCTCATTGCTGGTGGTTGAATGGTTGGCATGGGTGAAGTTGTTTGTCCTAATAACCCTTATAGAAACCTGCAACTTCTTTAGTAATGGCATTTAGAACCCTGATGATTGTACCATCTTCCTTGGTGAGCATAGTGATTTGATTATAAGTTTTCCTACCTTTCATACTAAGAAAACAAATATGCAGTATTTGAGTCACCGTATTTGAGCCATTGCATTCGAGACTTCTACTTGTATATAGCCTCTTTAATCAAGCTCCATTTGGTCAGTTGTGCCCTTATCTCCTTCTCTTCATCTATCATATGCTGAGAGATATGGATATTTCTCATTTGAATCTATGTAGCTAGAAAATCTCTTCTGAATTATTGGACCTTGGGTGTGACCCATACATATTCCTTTTAGTTTAGATGCTGCATTTCTCTCCTTACAAACTTTAAATTTTGCCACACCCCTTTCATTCCTCCATTTTGTCTCTGCCAGCTTGATTGTCTTTTGCTTTGGAAATTAGGGTGTTGAGCTAAATAGCTATAGAATCTAAATGGATTTTTCCTTATATCTCTATGTCTTCACTACTATACTCAGAGGGGAGTAATCTGAGAATAGAGGCTCCATCACCATCACTTGTAATGGTGGTATTTTGACTACCCATTCATCATTAACTAGTGCTCTATCAATCCTGTTGAACACATGCCCATTAGTCCATGTAAATTTCCTCCCAACTATATTAAGCTAGATAGGTTATTGTTAGTCATGTAATCTCTGAAGTCTTTTATTTCTGCCACTTGTACTTGGCGACCAATGGGTCTATCCTCTGTTGTCAAAATTGAATCAAAATCACCTATAATCAACCATGGTTCATTGATGTGTGTGCTCAGATGTTTTATGTTTCCCAAAAGAAATCCTGGTAGCTATGGTGTGTAGGCCATACAGTACTTTTAATTAAAACTTGATATTACTTTGTTGCAAATAGACCATGCCGTGTATACATTGAACTAATGTTCCCACCATTGTGAACTTGACTATACTAGGATTCCATACCACCTTAATTCTGCCTCTAACACCAATTGTAGAATTAGTGCACCATTCCCATCCTGACATTATTTTTATTAACAATACTCTCAACTCTCTCTTTTCTAACTCTATGTTCGCAAATTGCTATAATATTCAATTTATTCCTTCTAATGAACAACCTCATAACTTTGTCTTTCACCTCTTGGTTGAACCTCTAACATTCCATGTTACTAGCATAATTTATAAGGGGTTCAAGTGGAACCTCAATACAAGTACCTTTTTATTCTTCCACAATGTTTCCTTGTTTCATATGTATTGTCCTCACTAGGTGTAGTATCATCAAGCCTAGTGTACTCAAGCTGCCTTAACCCTTTGTTAGCTGCTATATGCCTCACAATTTGCCATTCTCCCTGTGGCACATTTGTGATGTTAATTTGTTGGCCTCTATCCTTTCCTTCAACTGTTGCAAGTTTCCATTTCTTTCTTTGCCCTTGTACCTGATCTTTCTTTGGTGGTGGTGCTTTTATTTGGCTAAACAAGAATGTCCCACTTGTAAGCATTTTTGGCAGAAAACTGGTTTCCACTCATACTATATTTTTTGTTCCCGGACTCTCCCCTTTGGATCTTGAATCTTAATCACCTTTGGTAGGGTCCTTGTTATGCCCATTTCAACAAGTATTCGAGCAAAAGAGATTCTACTTGTTTGTGTTGTACATTCATCTGCATACAAAGAAACTACTACCTATTTTACTAAGCACAACAAAGTTCCAATAGTTGAGAGGTATGTTTGAGAGCTTGATCAGCAAAGGGATTGTAGTGAGTATTTCCTCTTTGAAGTTGAAATATGGATCCCAAGGTTTCATAATGACAGGTCTTCGTATCAAATAGTGGGGTCTTGAACAGAACACCCTTTCCCTATCTTCCCCATTTTCAAACCTCACTACAAAGTAACCATCAACATGATACAATACCACTGGTTTACTAGAAAAGTTACCCTGACTGACAATGAATCTTTCCATAGCTTCTATTGATGGTGTTTCACCCACCATATAGATTACCACTGAAGGTCTCCATTTCACACCACTCTCAACTATATCCTCAGCCAGGATTTCTACTACCTTTTCTCCTTCAACAATTATCAGAGCTATATAAGTTAGGTTCATACCTATAGCAACCATACGATTCGTAGTAAATAGGTTCGCCCATGGTTTCTCAGGTGTGGTGTTATTTAAGGTAGATTCAGCTTCCTTTGTGTGTTAATTTCAGATCTATCCATTGTTACTATTCCATTCATTTTTCACAAAGATTGTTGATTGATGCCTCCAGTTCCTTTATGTTGTGATAATTCCAACCAATGTTCCTCCCTAGCAGTTTTCCTCTTATCCTGGATTGATTTCACCTTTGATATAAAAGTTGCTCCTTCTGGTGTGGTCGGAAGTGGCTCATACATCAACTTCGTTGTTTGTGGTTCTTTACTATTGGAGCTAGTAGTAAGACCATGAAGTATCTCTTCCTCGTGATGTCTTCGTGCTTCTCTGCGTTGTTGTCCCTCCCCATTTCCGGCGAGGTGCAAGTTAGTGCACACTAACATGCGCTAGAGCTCTGAAAGAGAGAGAGAGAGAGAGAGAGAAAGAGAGAGAGATCTTTTCAAAAACTGACTTAAAAGTAGGTCTGACAAACTTTTAAGTCAATACAAACACCCTCTTAGTCTAGTGGTTAAGGGTTACAAAACTTTCTTAAGGTTGTGTGTTCGAAAGCTCTAAATGACTAAATGAAAGCAATAACATAGAAATGACTTGAAGGTTCATTACATTAATCGTCATATTTAATACATTATTTGGTATTTTATATTGTATAAATAGAGACATTATAAGACTTTGTAGAAGTAATCACAATAGCCTTTTAAGTGGTTCTGTTTTCTACATATTCGTGTTAGATTGACTTAAACAATAAGATGAAACCTGTTGAATGATAATTGACTTGTGGGAGTGGATGTCGATAAGAACCAAGAAGATAGTGCATTGATATTCTATATTTTTTATATTTTTAATGATTAAGATGGTAAGAATACTGTTGCATTATTTATTTTTTCGTATGTTCTCTTTATTTTGTATTTTATATGAATTTCTATTGTCGTAAGTTTCTAATTTCTTTTGGTTCAAAATAATAATTTATGACTTTATTGAAATTCTGCTAATTACTAACCAAGCATTTTTTTCTATGAAATTAATTGTCTGTTTGTGTATATCATCATCAGTCATTACACACACACATATACATACATACTACATATATATATATATATATATATATATAGACGTACATACATATTGTATCTATATTATATTTAATGAAATTATTGATATCGTCTATTATAAATTTAAAACTAGGTAAATTACCCATGCTTCGCACGGGATTGAACTATTTTATCAAGCTTACATATGATCATTCAGTAATATTCGTATTTACGATACATACACTACATAGTCAAGAACATTTTATCTTAAGGCAAAGCATTCCTCTGAAATCTTAAAGTGCTATAGTTTTTAATTCTCTTTTTTGTTATACAAAAATTATGAGTCATAAAGAGATTTTAAGTTTAAGAAAGAAGTCTAAGAAAATATCCATGAAAATAGTTGGTCAGATGTAATAAAATTTTCTAAATTCCAACAAGTTATAAAGAACAACATCAGGCGTTAAAGAAGAGACCAAAATTCCCCGAAGAACAACACTCCCAAGTAAAGTGGAACATCACGTCCATACAAGAACATAATTAACTAAATTTAAATGGAGGACCTTCAGCACCTTTCTTATGAACCTCTAGCAATCTCTTTTTTATATTAGTATGTCGTATCATGTACATGTTAAAAATGACCCTAAATTGTTAGTATCATAAATAGTTTCCTCATTGTCTCAGAATAGTCATTATTATTGCTTAGGTTTCATATCACTGGCCCCAACTTATTTGGAATTGAACCATAGCTATTGTTATGGTTATAGTATGCAGTTACAAAGAATTAATGCAATTATCAACCAACCAGTAGGTGACATCTAAATGGAACTGTTCACAACTAAATAATCTAAGCCACAATTTTGACACATAACAAATTAAAATCTCACTGCATAATTTTCTGAGCACTTGAACTCACAAATATCCACAAATAATAATAAAGACGACCTTACTTTCCTACAATAAAAATGATCTTTAACGGTAATTAATTGCTTAATTGTCACTAAATATGTATTTTCAGAGGCAATTAATACTCTCTATAAATGTCCCTAAAGTCTATGACAACATTGAATCCAATGATAATTAATTATTTCGGTAAATGCTCTAACAATCTTCATTAATGTACATATTTATTGCCAGTAAAAATTATATTTGTTATAGTGTATTTTGGACATTTGTTAGTTTCAAGAAAATTTGATCTCTTATTATGCCCAAAAAGAAGAGACAAAGAAATATGACAAATTAGTTAACTTGCGATAAAAGAAGTGGATGAATTGTCTCTATACTAATATTCTAGGAATAGTGCAATGACATACAAAATGTTTGTACCTAAGAAAAAACAATCAAAATAATATACTAACTAGGGCAAACAAGAGAGCAATCTGTTTGGTTCTTTTAACAAACTTCATCATGGTTCTGTATTAGTTATCACATATTTATTGTTGGGTGCTATCAAATGTTGCACAACCCACAAGCAATTTTCTCAAAAAGTATATGAAGAAACTTATAGAAAGGGACAAAAGATAAGATAAATTTTCAATTATTCTCACTAGATTTTTAACAGAGTTGAAAAAAATTCACCAAAATAGCACAAAAAAATTGCAAGAGATACATGAATCACTATGACTTACAGTAAAAGTTTAAGCTTCATGAAATATAAGGAAGAAAACTTTGGGGAATGAAAAACACACTTCCATAAGAAACTTAATTAATGTATTTGAATTTGATTCCCTAATAGCCAAAAAAAACCTACAAATAATAATGCAAGAAATAAAAGTTTTGTTTACTAAAGAACAAAATGTAATGAATTCAACCATTTCAATAGCGTTATGAGCTATGTACTGAGAGGTGCAATAGTAGTAATGTCGAATTGCAATTAAAATCAATTTTCTTTGTTTAGGGCATCTCCAACCCTACCCTCTATTTTAATCTCCAAATATAGAGTTCTCTATTTTCTCAGACAATCAACTCCAACCCAATTCTCTATTTTACTCTTTAAAAAGGAATCTTTTTCTCTCTCCTCAATATTATATTATTATTTCTATTTCATTTTTATTTTCTAATTTCATAATAGAAATCATTCTTCTTTTCTGCAAATAATACCCTATAATCTATATAATCTTCGTGTAATATAAATTTTCTTCTTTTCAAAATTTTCATTAAATATAAAATTATATTTTATTCTAAATTTCTAAATAAAATAAATTACAACAAATACTATGTATAATACATACAAACAAACAATTCAAATAAAAGTGAAATCACTGGTAATACAATTACATAATAGATAATGCATTATCGTAAAATTTAATTTTAAATTTTACGTAAATACTCGACATTCAAAACTATTATTTTGCTCCCATAATGCTTTATTAGTGCATTACGGAGTTCAAAATGAGTAATTTTTTGTCCGTATTTTTTTATGTGTAGCTAAAAATTGTTTAAGTTAACAATTTAATCTTATATCCAAATATTTCGTGTACTAATTTACTTCCCCTATTTCATTTTGAACTATTATAAAAAGTATTTTCATGCTCATTAAAAGTGTAGTTTAATAATTTATCACTATAACATAAAAGTAGATTGTTTGAACTATCGTGTATATTTTGTGTATTCTTCATAGTGAAAAATAATTATCATTTTAAATTAAATATTTAAACTGACAATATTTTTAAATTTTTTTAAAAAAAAATTGTTAATTCCGGATGAAAATAGTATACTTATCAATAGTATGTTTTTTTAGATGTTATATTACTTAGAAAATAATTCAACTATTAAAGACTTAATTAATAGTCTCATATAATATAATATTAAAATAATTTGAAATTACATATTTAAAGTGACAATTTTTAAACAAATAAAATAGAAAATTATTAATTTGGATAAAAATAGTAACTTGTTAATACTATGTTTTTAGATGTTATATTATATTAGAAAAGTAATTACAAATAATAAAGACTTAATTAATGATAAAATAGAAATAATATTAAATTAATTAAAAATTGAAATAGAGAGGTGAATAGTAGTTCTCCAAATTTGGAGAACTACTATTAACCTCTCTATAAATGGAGGATAGAGAGTAATATGGAGGGGGTTGGAGAGTCCATTCTCTATTTTACTCTCTAAATATAGAGAATAGAGAGTAAAATAGAGGTGGGTTGGAGATAGTCTTTGTAACATCTCGTAAATTGAAATAACTAGGAAGAAGTTAAGAATTGGAAATAGACATTTTTGGAAAGAGTATAAAAAAAAATATGGAAATACGTTAAGTATGTTAAGTTGAGTTTTTGGTCAACTTCAAACGACCATAACTCCTAGATCAGAATGAGTTAGGTGTGGTTCCAGGTATCATAGGAAATATCTTAGAATAATCTTTCCAACGCCGCTGAGTTTGCATGATTCCAAGTTCATATGAGTGAGTTATGTCCATTAGAAGTTGGGATGTCCAAATAAGGAAAGTTTAATCCGGATTTTGGAACGGTATTATGGTCTTTTCCATACCCTATTATTTTATTTCGATTTTTGGATTTTAATTAGGTTCAAATCAGAATTAGATCAGTTTAGTCAATTGGAAATTCACACTAGGGCTTGGAGAAAAGAGAAAAAAGGAGAAAGGGGAAGAAAAGATCAAGATTCACCAAGATCGTGCGATTTAATTGTGGGTTTCACCAAGGATTTAACCTTACAAGGTATGTGAGGCTTTCATAGTGTTGGGTTCGTTCACCCACGCTCCAATCATGTTTAATTCAGCAAAATTCGTCCTAAAAAGGGTTGAAAACTGATGTTCTTAATATGTGTTCTTGAATTTGTTTTCGTTTTTTAATTTGGCTGAATTGAGGAGTTCTTGAGATTATTGCATCGAGTTTTAGAGTTGTTTTGAGTTAGGTTCTTGGGTATATTTGCTAGGTATCTGAATCTAAAGAGAATTTGGGGAAAAGAACTAAGTTTAGGCGATATGGGGTTGAAAAGATGAAGAAGGAAAAAGTCGGGCAAAATTTGGTGCCCTAGGGCGCATCACGGACCTGCCCCCCATTTTTGCGAAACTCATCCTCGTGGAGCGGAAAGGTCACGAACCTTTCTGCCTCAAAAATTATTTTGGCGATCAAAAATTTAAATACATCTCTACATCGCGGACCTGCTTTCAGAGAGTGATTTCTTGATCATTTCTCATGTTTAGCTATCTAAAAACAATCCTAAACATCATGAGATCTTTCCTATCACAAATCACAATCCTTGAATCTAAAATTCAATTCAAGAAACGTTAAGAGTCAAGTCTAGAAGTTAAGAAGGAAGTCAAGAGAAGTTTATAAAGTTTTCAAAAGTATTTCACAAACGTTTTAACTTTGTTTTAAGACTTGAGTTTTGAGTTAAGCTAAGAGTAAAGAGTTGAGTTCATTTCTCCAAAAGTTATAAAGGAACTAAGTATTCCTAAGAGTTTAAAATGTTTTCATATTTGAACAAGTAAGGGAAACACCGATTTCCAAAAGAGCTTTTAAGCTAAGTTTTGAGTAATTATCTTAAACCAAAGAAAGAAGTTTTGTTTTTAAAGCATATGAGCTAAGTATATTTTTGGGAGTACTATTGAGCACTGTTATGGGGATGCTAGTTCATATTAACTCAAGTCTCCATAAACCATGTAGCCATCATGGGTAGTAAAGGATCATATTTTTTAGATGACTCCTTAAGTGCTTTTTAACATAGACTAGTGTATCCACTTAGGTAAGGCAATCTATATGACGGTAAAGTATAGGACAGTTCTGGCAGTGTGGGCAAGACATTGTACACCACTTAGGCTCATAGTGGTGATTGTCGGTAAGAGAATCTCCCACAAAAACTATATTACTTTATTATATGAGTACAGTTGAGTTTGTTATTGTATTTCTTTAACGAACTAAGTTGCTTTCTACCTTTTAAAAGCTTTATTTATATTGCATGTGTTTTATTACTTTATATTGAGTTAAGTTATTCAGGAGTTGAGTAAAGCCAAGGTAAGTGTTTCTTTCAAATTATTTTCAAACCTATGTTATGTTTAGTATTCCAACTCGCATACTCGTACATTCAATGTACTGATGCCAGTTGTCCTGCATCGTCTTTTAATGCAGACGCAGGTAACCAAGATCAGCATCCAGTGCCTCGTTGATCCAGTTGAGCACTCAGAGTCTGTTGGTGAGCCTCATTGCTTTCCAAAGGGCTCATTTTTACATTGCTTTCTAGTTTTCAGTTGTTAGGATGATTGAGGGTCCTGTCCCGACATCCCTCTTTGTTTTAGAGGCTTCATAGGTAGATAGTTATAGTTATTTAGTCTTATTCATTTCAGTTGTATACATTTTAGACTTGAGTTATCATTTCGGCTAAGTTACTATTTCTTAAGTTATTGCATGAGTTACATTTCTTATGTTTAAGTCTTTCACTGAGTAAGTAAGCCAAGCCAAGGGTTCGCTTGGGACCAGCGATGGTTCTCGAGTGTCAGTCCCACCCAGAGTGTAGGCTTGGAGCTTGACAAACTTCATATCTAATTACAGAGTTCAAGTCCTAGAGAGTCTATGAAGCCATGTTTGTAGAGTCCTAGTTATCGGTGTGAAACGCGCCACATCTATAATTACGAGGCTACAACAATTAGGAAAATTTCTCACTTCTTTCATACTCATCTCATGTGTTAGAGTTTGATCTCTAAAAAGTTTCTTCTAATTCATGCTTACGTGTGTTTTTCAGTTAAACATGCCTCCATGAAGAGCTATCAGAGGTCGTCTTACTAGGCATAATGTTGAGAAGCAAGGGGTACCCAATGCACTTGAAGTGCAACCCCAAGGAGAAGTTACTAATGTTGAGTTCAGGGAAGCGATAAGGATGCTAAGTCAAGTTGTGATTAACTAGGTTGGGCAACAAAGAGGGCTCAACAAGAAGAGGCTGACACTTCAAGGATTCATGAGTTCTAGAGGATGAATCCTCCAAGTTTCACTGGTTCGAGCACTACGGAGGATACAAAGAACTTTATTGAGGAACTGCAAAAAGTATTTGATGTGATGCACGTTGTCGATACTGAGCGAGTTAAACTAGCTGCATATCAATTGAATAATGTTGCTAGGACTTGGTTTGACAAGTGGAAGAAGGGTAGAGCTGAGAAAGCACCATCTGCGAGTTGGGCATATTTTGAGAAAGCCTTCTTGGGGCATTTCTTTCCCCGAGAACAGAAAGAGGTTAAAGTACGAGAGTTCCTCACACTTAAGCAGGATTCTTTGAGAGTTCATGAGTATGGGTTGAAGTTTACCCAACTATCCTGTTATGCTCCGGAGATAGTTGTGATATGAGGAGTAGAATGAGTTTGTTTGTTGCTGGGTTGTCCTGTCAGTGAAGCAAAGAGGGCAGGGCAGCGATGCTAATTGGGGACATGGATATATTGAGGTTAATGGTATATGTGCAACAAGTTGAGGAAGAGAAGTTGAGGGATAGGGAGGAATTCAGAAATAAGAAGGCTAAGACAGGGAATGAGTCCGGGCAGCAGAAAAGTAATGTGAACCATTCGTCATTTCAGCAAAAGCAAAAGGGACCTGCTCCATCATCTGCTAGTGCACTTGCACCTATAAACAAATGTGAGTACAATGGTCAGAATTCACAGAACTTCCATGCTAGACCTACCCAATCTCAGGATAGTATGGCTCAAGGAGGTAACTAGGCTCATGCATCTGCTAAGTGTGGTAGAACCCACCCAGGTAAGTGTCGCGATGGTTCTACAGGTTGTTTCAAGTGTGGACAAGAGGGTCACTTTATGAAAAAATGCCCCAAGAACTAGCAAGGTAATATGAATCAGGGAAATACAGCCCAATCTTCATCATTTGCTCCATCAGACAGGACTGCACCTAGAGGAGCTACTTTCGGTACTAGCGAAGAAGCAAACCGCCTCTATGCGATCACTAGTCGTCAAGAGAAAAATAATTTTCCAGATGTTATCACCGGTATGATCAAAGTCTTTTCTCTTGATGTTTATGCATTGCTAGACCCAGGATCAAGTTTATCTTTTGTGACTCCTTATATTGCAAATAATTTTGATGTTCTTCCTGAGAAACTTTGTGAACCCTTCTGTGTTTCTACACCTGTTGGGGAGTCTATTCTAGCTGAGTGAGTATATCGTGATTATGTTATTTCAATCAATCACAGGAGCACCATGGTTGATTTAGTTGAGTTAGACATAGTAGATTTTGATGTCATTCTAGGTATGGACTGACTTCATGCCTGTTATGCATCAATAGATTGTAGAACTCGAGTTGTCAAGTTCCAGATTCCAAATGATCCAGTCATAGGGTGGAGTAGTAGTTCAACAGTGCCTAAGGGTCGTTTCGTTTCATACCTTTAGTTTCTAAGGGTTGTGTCTATCACTTAGTCCAAGTTAATGACACTAGTGTTGAGATACCTCCCATGCAGTCAGTTCCAATAGTAAAAGAGTTTCCAAAAGTCTTTCCAGATGATATACCCGGAGTATTTCCTGAGAGGGGAATAGACTTCGGCATAGACATTCTTCCAGATACTCGTCTTATATCTATTCCACCATATAGAATGGCACTAGCAGAGTTGAAAGAGCTTAAAGAGAAATTGAAAGATCTCCTAGATAAGAGTTTTATTCAACCAAGTGTCTCACCTTGGGGTGCTCTGGTCTTATTTGTGAGAAAGATATCCTCTTCTGAGAATTGATGATATTTTCGATCAACTTTAGGGTGCCTCTTATTTTTCTAAGATAGACCTCAGATCTGGCTACCATCAGTTGAAACTAAGGGAGTGTGATATTCCCAAGACAGCATTTAGGACCCATTATGGTCATTATGAGTTTCTGGTCATGTCGTTCAATTTAACTAATGCACCTGCAGCGTTCATAGACCTTATGAATAAAGTATTCAAGCCTTATTTAGATATGTTTGTTATCATGTTCATTGATGACATACTAATCTATTTGAGGAATGAGGAAGATCATGCTAGCCGTCTTAGAATAGTTCTTCAGACTTTGAAAGATAAGGAGTTATATGCTAAGTTCTCTAAATGTGATTTTTGGCTTGAGTCTGTGGCATTCTTGGGCCACATAGTTTCTGGTGATGGAATTAGAGTTGACACTCAAAAAATAGAGGTAGTGCAGAATTGTCCTAAACCCATATCTCCAACTGATCTTAGGAGTTTCTTGGGGTTGGCTGGATATTATTGAAGGTTTGTCGAGGGATTCTCGTTCGTTTTGTCTCCGTTGACCAAGTTGACTCAGAAAATAGTGAAGTTTCAATAGTCTGAAGCTGTGCGAAAAGCTTTTAGGAATTGAAAAAGAGGTTGACTACTGCCCCAATGTTGACCTTACCAAAAGGTATGCAAGGTTTTATTGTCTATTGTGATGCGTCTAGAGTTGGTTTGGGTTGTGTGTTAATGCAGAATGGCAAAGTTATAGCTTATGCCTCCAAACAGTTGAAGGTTCATGAGAAGAACTACCCAACCTATGACTTAGAGTTGGCTGCTGTAGTATTTGCTTTAAAGAAATGGCGTCATTATTTGTATAGTATACATGTTGAGTATTCACTAATCACAAGAGTCTTCAGTACGTGTTTACTCAGAAAGAGCTTAATCTCAGACAAAGGAAGTGGTTAGAATTACTCAAGGATTATGACATATGTATTCTTTATCACCCAGGTGTTGCTGATGCTTTAAACAGTTTCTCTATGGGTAGTATCGCCCATGTTGAGGAAGAAAAGAGAGAGAGTTAGCGAAAAATATGCATAGACTTGCACGCTTAGGAGTCCAACTAATGGATTCCACAGAAGGAGTAGTAGTGGTGATGAATGGGGCTGAGTTATTATTAGTGTTAGAAGTAAAAGAGAAGCAAGACCAAGATACTATTTTGCTTGAATTGAAGTCAAATGTTCATAAGCAAAAAGTAATGGCTTTTAAACAATGGGGAGATGGTGTGTTGAGGTATCAAGGTAGATTGTGTGTACCAAGGGTGGATGAACTCCAAGAGAGGATCATAGAGGAAGCTCATAGCTCCAGATATTCCATTCATCTGGGTTCCACAAAGATGTATCACAATTTGAGAGAAGTTTATTAGTGGAGTAGTATGAAGAAGGGCATTGCAGAATTTGTTGCTAAGTGCCCGAATTGCCAACAAGTTAAAGTAGAGCACCAAAGGCCCGGTGGTTTGGCTCAAAATATAGAACTTCCAAAATGGAAGTGGGAGATAATAAATATGGACTTAATCACAGTTTTATTAAGGTCTCACAGGCAACATGATTCTATTTGGGTGATTTTTTATAGACAAAATCAGCTCACTTTTTGCCGGTAAAGACTACCCATTCAGTAGAGGATTATGTTAAGTTGTATATTCAAGAGGTGTTAAGACTTCATGGGGTGCCAGTTTTGATTATTACAGACAAAGGTGCGTAATTTACTGTATAGTTCTAGAAATCTTTTCAGAAAGGCTTGGGTTCAAAGGTGAACTTAAGTAATGCTTTTCATCCTTAGACAGATGGTCAAGCAGAACGCACCATTCAGACCTTGAAGGATATGTTGAGGGCTTCTGTGATTGATTTCAAAGGTAATTGGGAAGATCACCTACCTCTTATCAAATTTGCTTACAACAATAGTTACCACTCTAGCATCCAGATGGCTCCTTATGAAACTCTTTATGGGAGAAGATGCAGATCTCCTATTGGATGGTTTGAAGTTAGTGAAGCTGGGTTGATAGGACCATATTTAGTTCATCAAGCTACGGAGAAGGTGAAAGTTATTCCAGAGAGGTTGAAAACAGCACAGAGTCGTCAGAAATCCTACACCGATGTTAGGAGAAGGGAGTTAGAGTTTGAAGTAGATGATTGGTATACTTGAAAGTTTCACCCATGAATGGTGTTATGAGGTTTGGTAAGAAAGGGAATCTTAGTCCCCGGTATATTGGCCCTTACAGAATATCAAAAAGGGTTGGTAATGTAGCTTATAAGTTGGAGTTACTACAAGAGTTAGCCACGGTTCATTCGGTATTTCACTTCTCCATGTTGAAGAAATGCATGGATGATCCTTCATTGATTATACCAACTGAAAATATTGGGATCAATGATAGCTTGTCTTATGAGGAGATTCCTGTTCAGATTCTAGATCGCCAAGTTCGCAAGTTGAGAACAAAAGAGGTAGCATCAGTCAAAGTCCTTTGGAGGAACCAATTTGTTAAGGAAGCTACTTGGAAAGCTGAGGAAGATATGAAAAAGAGATATCCACATCTCTTTGAATCCAGAGAAATTCCAGATCAAGGTACTAATTCTCTTCTTAATAATCTTTAATTTATAAGTTGGCATCTTGTATTTGTATTGCTTGTTGGGTGTTTGAGTTAAATGTAAGATGTTACACCCTTAGCCTAGTAAGAGTAATCTCATTCGAGGATAAATGATCCTAAGGGGGAGATATTGTAACATCTCGCAAATTGAAATAACTAGGAAGAATTTAAGAATTAGAAACAGCTATTTTTGGAAAGAATATAAAAAAAATCTGGAAATTTGTTAAGTATGTTAAATTGAGTTTTGGCTCAACGTCAAACGACCATAATTCCTAGCTTAGAATAATTTAGGTGTGGTTCCAGGTATCATAGGAAATATCTTGGAATAATCTTTCCAACGCCGCCAAGTTTGCACGATTTCGAGTTCGTATGAGTGAGTTATGCCCATTGGAAGTTAGGCTGTTCAAATAAGGAAAGTCCAATTTAGATTTTGGAAGGGTATTATGGTCTTATCCATACCCTATTTTTTTCTTTCGATTTTTGGAGTTTAATTAGGGTCAAATCAGAATTAGATCAGTTTAGTCAATTGGAAATTCACGCTAGGGCTTGGAGAAAAGAAAAAAGAGGAGAAAGGGGAATAAAAGATCAAGATTCACCAAGATCGTGCAATTTGGTTGTGGGTTTTGCCAAGGATTTAATCCTACAAGGTATGTGAGGCTTTCATAGCGTTGGGTTCGTTCACCCACGCGCCAATCATGTTTAATTCAGAAGAATTCATTCTAAAAATGGTTCAAAACTGATGTTCTTGATATGTGTTCTTGAATTTATTTTCATTTTTGAGTTGGGCTGAATTGAGGAGTTTCTAAGATTATTGCATCGAATTTTAGAGTTGTTTTGAGTTAGGTTCTTGGGTACATTTGCTGGGTATCTGAATCTAAAGAGAATTTGGGGAAAAGAACCGAGTTTAGGCGATTTGGGGTTGGGAAGACGAAAAAGGAAAAAGTCGGGAAAAATCTGGTGCCCCAGGACGCGTTGCGGACCTGCCCCCCAGTTTCGCAAAATTCATCCTCGCGTCGTGGAGATGTCACAGACTGTTCTTCCTCAAAAATTATTTTCTCGACCAAAAATTTAAATACATCTCCGCGTCACGGATCTGCTTTCAGACAGTGATTTGTTGATATTTTCTCATGTTTAGCTATCTAAAAACACTCATAAACATCATGAGATCTTTCCTATCACAAATCACAATTCTTGAATCTATAATTCAATTCAAGGAAAGTTAAGAGTCAAGTCTAAAAGTGAAGAAGCAAGTTAAGAGAAGTTTATAAACTTTTCAAAAGTCTTTCACAAACGTTTTAACTTTGTTTTAAGACTTGAGTTTTGAGTTAAGCTAAGAGTAAGGAGTTGAGTTCATTTCTCCAAAAGTTATAAGAGAACTAAGTATTCCCAAGATCTTAAAATTTTTTCACATTTGAACAAGAAAGGGAAACACTGATTTCCACCAGAGCTTTTAAGCTAAGTTTTGAGTAATTATCTCAAACCAAAGAAAGAAGTTTTGTTTTTAAACCATATCAGCTAAGTATATTTTTAGGAGTAGTATTGAGCACTGATATGGGGATGCGAGTTCATATTAACTCAAGTCTCTATAAAACATATAGCCATCATGGGTAGTAAATGATCATACTTTTTAGATGACTCATTAAGTGCTTTTTAGCATAGACTAGTGGATCCACTTAGGTAAGGAGTTCTATATGACGACAAAGTATATGAAAGTTCTGGCAGCGTAGGCAAGACGCTATATCACCACTTAGGCTCATAGTGGTGATTGTCGGTTAGAGAATCTCCCACAAAAACTATGTTACTTTATTATACGAGTACAATTGAGTTTGTTATTGTATTTATTTAATGAACTAAGTTGCTTTCTACTTTTTAAAAGCTTTATGTATATTGCATGTATTTTATTACTTTATATTGAGTTAAGTTATTCAGGAGTTGAGTAAAGCCATTGTAAGTTTTTTAGATTCTTTGGATGCCTATGTTATGTTTAGCATTTTAACTCTCATCCTCATACATTCAATGTACTGATGTCAGTTCGCTTGCATCATCTTATGATGTAGACGCAGGTAACCAGGATCAGCATCTAGCGCCTCGTTGATCCAGTTGAGCACTCAGAGTCTGTTGATGAGCCTCCTTGCTTTTCGGAGGGCTCCTTTTTACATTACTTTCTAGTTTTCAGTTGTTAGGATGATCGAGGGTCCTGTCCCGACTTCCCTCTTTGTTTTAGAGGTTTCATAGACAGATAGTTATAGTTCTTTAGTCTTATTAATTTCAGTTGTATACGTTTAAGACTTGAGTTGTCATTTTGGCTAAGTTATTATTTCTTAAGTTATTGCATGAGTTACATTTCTTATGTTTAAGTCTTCCACTGAGTAAGTAAGCCAGACCAAGGGTTCTCTTAGGACCAAAAATGGTTCTTGAGTGCCAGTCCCGCCCAGGGAGTAGGCTCGGGGCTTGACAGTCTTATATGAAGAAACATGTAAGGGACAAAAGAGAAGATCAATGTTCAATCATCCTTGCAGAAATTTTTAACAAAGTTAAAAAAAAGTCACCAAAATAGCAAAAAGAAATTGTCATAGTTACATGAACTACTATGACTTATAGTAAAGAAACTTCATAAAAATCTTAATTAATGTATTTGAATACGACTACCCTATAGCAGGAAAAAACCTACAAATAATAGTAGCAGGAAATCCATCTATTTATAGACAACATATGGTAGTGTGAACAAATATTTATTGTGTTTATCGAAAATGTCACAATCCTTTGAAAAAATTACAACCCTTCGGAAAGGTCACAACGTTTCTTAAAAGTCACATTTTTTCATAAAAGTCACAAATCTTCAAAAAAAAGTCACAACTTTTCATACAAGTTGCAACATTTCATAAAAGCAAAAATTTTTCTTTATAGTCACAATTTTTCATAAAAGTCACAACTTTTCATGAAAGGGGAAGAGTAGTTTTGGAAATAAATAAATTAAAAGAGAATTTTGATTTGTGGTGGCGCCACATAGGTGTGCCTAGGATTATGTAAATGAACGCTTGGCACAAAAATTTGCTAGAAAAAGTTCATATCAAAAAGGTAGCTTAGATGAAAAGCTAATAGAAGAATTCTTGAAATATATATATATATATATATATATATATAAAAAATTAGCATGATTTAACTAAATGAAAGAGGGAGTACTGAGTAGGATTTACAAATATTTGAAACAAAGCCTAAAGACGGAACCACTTGCTAAAAAATTGCCAATTGCCCACTATTTATTATATTTATATATATATATACTTCTTTATTATACGTAGCATATTATATTATGTATATATAATATATATATATTATACTACTTATTATATATTCATATACTACCTACCATATTAGTTTATTATATTGTCTTATATATATACTTATTATATTATATATTTTTACTTATATATAATACCTACTACTTAATATATATATATATATTATACTTTTGTCCTACACCACGTGCCATATATCTTATTATATATAGTTATACATATATATATCACTAATACTTATTATATATTACCACTTACTTTATATATTGTATTATTTAATATACTACTATCCATTACATATAGTATTAACATATATTATATTTAGTCAACTTGATATACTACCTACCATACCATATGTATATACATTTGGTATCAGAGCGACAAGTTTTTGGGATAAATAGCCTATGAAAAGACATCCTTCCTTTAAAAATATAAGGTATAGATATTGGCATTTATATAAAGAATATAAAATTAGACAAGTAGCTATAAAAAAGAAAAGATTACTAGAAGATAAATTTAATATAAAAAATATAGAAGATTTAGATAAGTTAAGCTTAAGTGACCCAGAAATTATTAGCAATATTAGGTAGGATATATCAAGTTACGATATTGACATATACTGGTGTGATAAAAGAATACAATTGATAAATAAAAGTATTAAAAAAGAAGCAATTTTGTTAGGATAATTAATGCAAATCGTAGCGAGAAGCTATAGACAAGTAACTCAGTGGCTCATAGAAGAAAAATACCATAAAGCATACCTTTTAGACAGAGAATTAGAACTAAGAAAACAAATAACTTTAGAAGACACATATTACAACATAAAATATTTAAATAGAGAATTAGAATATACTGTAAGACAAGTTATAAACTCTGAAAGAAGAATAAAAATATATAAGAAAACACTTAACAATATACATTTTGAATAATATACATGCCTCTAGAATATATTAAAAGAATAAGATTAAGATATAGTTGGCTTCACAAAGAAATACAATATAAGGTGGAGCTTAAACATAATCTAAAAAGATCAATAGAATTTTTAACATGGATAGAAGCAGAGTTAGAAAAAGAACAGATAAGCGAATTTTTAATCTGGTCAAAAGAAGAATTAGCTAATGAAGAGATACCTAAAACTTATACAATAGATTTTTTTAATAAAGAAAAAGCTAAAGTAATAAACGAAATTAATCACATAAAATTAAATATTAAATATACTAATAATAGGATAAATTACTATAAACTAATATGTCCAATTAGATGTTCTATAGGATAGAAAAATAGATTCTCTAAAACAATTAGAATATTTAGATTTAAGAATACTCCTAGAAAAGAAATATAGATCACTACCCAAAAATAGTATTTTAAAGTATAATTTTTCGGAAGGAGAACATATATTACATTCTGCAGATAAACAGTATAATACTTTAATAGATTTAATAATAAATCTTAGTGAAAAAACTCAACAACAAGATCAAACTATAATAAGACTTTTAGAAACTACAAAAGTAATACAAAATAGACAATTTAAGACATTAGATAAATTAGAAAAGAATTTCGATTTCTTAAAAGCGCAAGAACTAGAAATAGATAGAAAAGTTCAATATCTAAATACTAAATTTAATTTAGAAAAAAATACCTACAAAAATAGAAATAGAAAAATTGGTAAAAACCATAGTAGAAAAACCTAAGGAATTAGAAATTAAAAATACTCAAGTAGTAACAAAGATTATACAACAGGTAGAAAAAATAATAACTAAAATTAGTAATTTAAAAGAAGTAATTACAAGACTTGAACAAATTTCACTTTCATGAGTGAAGAAGACATAAATTATAAAAAGCATTAGAATATACAAAAAATTTTCATCTAGAACCAGTAGGATTTTCCAATCACATTTCCTCCAGCATAACAGACAAAATACTTCTCAAACAAAATAATACAATAATAGCCATACTAATAGAATTAAACGCAAAAGTAGATAAAATACTAAAAGAAAAACAACCTGAACAGCAAGCTAATAATAATACAGAAATAGATAAACTAATAAATCAACTTAAACAAGTGAAAATAACCCCTCAACAAGAAGAACAAAAAGTAACTAAAAGACCACAAAAATGGACTTTCTTTCAAACAGACGAGCAGCCCAAGAAAGTAGACCAAGTTTCTCAGAAAATAGAATAGATAATAACATAATCTCTAGAATATTATCTAGAAGAACACCAACCATAGAAGAAAATCAAGAATTAAATGAAATAATAGATATAGACAAAGATCTACAAATATTTCAACAAAATCAACTAAAATTATTAAATCCTAGAACATTATACAATACCAAATACTTTTCAAAAACTAATCAACTATACCGACACTATAGAGAAGAACAGATATCTGCTATAGAAGAAAACTTTGCAAACCTAAATTTGGTAAACCCTGCTTTTATAAAGACAGTCAAAAATCCTAAACTAATGCTAATGCACATGGGATTAATAGTTATAGGAATAAAAGGATTAACTAGAAAGAATTTAGGATCTAAAGTAATGGTTGTATTATATGATGACCGATGGTCCAACTTAAAGAAATCTATCATAGGACTAACAGAAGTAGATATGACTAATAATGGTGGAATATTTTATATTAGCCCAGCCTTTTTAATAAATCTAAAAGAATTTGGTAAACATATTAAAATAGGAATTCAGACTAAAGGGTATGAAGAAATGAATAATGAAAATAATTTATTAATGTGTGTAGGTTTTATAGGAAGAATGACTTTAAGTAGTATTACAAAATTTAAACTCCAAGTAAATGATGTAGTAGAAGTAATGGGTAATAAAGGAATAAAATTAATAAAACCAATAAAGATAAATCCAGAAGAATATGCAGGATTAGAATGGAATTTAGATAAACTAAGTAAACCCAAAGTATTTGTGCCAGAACAACACTTAATGTACACTAGCTCAAAAGGAGAGACGTCTATTAGGTTTACAGATTATAATTATAAAAATCAAAAAGAATTAGAAGATAATGCAACAGAAAGTACCATAGAAACAGAACAAGAAGAATTGATGAATATAGAGTTAATACAAGAAGGATATGAAGTAGACAGTGTTATAGAAGAAGCAAAAAGACAATACACTGAAAATAAAAATAAAGTTTTCAAATGTAAAGGATGTAAAAAAGGAAAGATGGATATAATGGAAACTATAGAACACTTTAGAATATGTGAAGAAAGGGTTGATAATTTAATTTATAGAATAGATGAATCCGAATACATGAATGAGGAAAAAGAAGATACCCTATTCCTAAATAGTTATAAAGCACTAATGGATGAAGCAACTAGCTCGTATAGTGCAAACCCGTTCCAAAGAACTACAGCAGCTCCAAAGATTAATTATAGTACAAGAAATTTACCTAGAAAACCATGGGTTAGACATGATCAAGAAATAAAAGATAACATTAAACCAGTAGAAAAAAAAAAATGCCAATAGAAGAACCCATTAGATTACAAGAAGAAGGAAATAAAGGAAAAATATTAAATATATATGCACACGATCCACAAATGTGGAATACAGTAATAGACTTATGGAAAGGAATAGTAGTAGCAGATTTTATTAAAAACTATCAAGAAACAGACGCAGAGACTATGTATAGATATTTAGAAACCTTTTTAGGAGAATCATGTAAAGCAGTATTGGAATCTTATAAATAGACTAAACCACAGGAATTCCAAGGACCAATAGAATTAGGACCAAACCCTTACAATTTCACAAACAAAATACATGTGTTATTAATAGGAGAAGACCCAAATAGTAGCTTACTGGCTCTACAAAGAAATGCTTTAATAAAATTTGAACAATTAAGTATATCAAATTGGATACACATAAAGAAGTTCGTTAATGACTATTTTTACTATTGCACTATTAGTGAAAATACATTTAATGAAGAATTAGAAAAAAAAAAACTATTTAATAAATTACCAGGAGCATTAGGAAGAGAAATAGAAGAAAGATGGTATAAAAGAGAAGGTGTAGCTCAAGACCCTACTATCTCATGGTCTATAGGACAAAAAGTAACACACATAATGGAAATACTAACAGAAAAATGTACTAACATACAAATACAAAAACAATTAAAACAAAAGAAATGAATTTTTGTAAAACTATGATATATACAACACAAAGTTATGATAAAGAACCCAATAGACCAAGAAAATATAAAAGAGGAATAAACTATAACCAAAGACCTTACCAAAATAAAAAATATTTTTTGAGAAAATCTTCAGTAAGAAAACCTTACTTAAACAGAGATAGACATGTTAGAAAATATAGAAATGATAGAAATTATAAAAATAAATTAGAGTGCTATACTTGTGGTAGTTTAGAACACTTAGCAAATTTATGCCCTAAAAGAAATAATATGAAAACTAGAAACTCTCAATTAATGGAAGACTTCCAAGAGACCTTACTAAATGTAGATGAATTTATGTCAGATACACAAAGTATATATTCAGTTATAAGCTTAGACATAGCAGAAGAAGAAAGAGGTCAATCAGATACATCTGATTCAGAAAATGATAATTTAATTAATGAAATAGGATTAGAAAGATTAGAAAGAAAAGAAGAAGATTTAACTTATACAATGATGAACATATACCAAGACTGTAATCATGAATTTGAAAGACAAAAAGGAATAGACAGTAATCAGTGTAGTATATGTAAATGGTATCCTAATAAAATAAATAGAGCTAAATGTAAAAACTGTTATATGGAAGCATGCATAAGTTGTATAGAAAATAGATTAAAACAACAAGTAGTCAAATAACAAGAACAATTCCAAAACAAAAGATCAGACTATCAATCTAAGACTAATAACCTTAGAAATAAGAATAAATAATTTAGGACAAAGATTAATTTCAATAGAAAAAGGAAAACAAAAAATAGACATAGAAAATTTACAATCACCAGGAACAATCCATCTAGACCAAATAGAAAGTGAACTAATGAACATAGAAGAAGATAATACTAGTTTCATATGTAATGAAGATAAAAAGTTTAGAACTATAAAAATACTAGTAAGAATAAAAATTAAAAATATAGAAATAGAAACTTTAGCATTAATTGATACAGGTTGCACTGGCTGCCTTCTTAATAAGAAGATAATACCACAACATATATTACCAACCCTTAAGAATTTAAAAGAACCAGTACTAGTCATACAAATGGATGGAACTCATAATTTATACCACCAATATATAGAAAAAGCACAAATAAGTTTTATATATACATAGAATGAATTTTACAAACCAACTTATAATATGCATAAAATTCTAGTAAGAGACCTAAATATTAAAACTGATTTAGTAATGGGACTACAATTTCTTATACAAAACAATGAAAGTTGTTTAATCTCTAGAGACGGACTAATGTTATTCAGAAATACAACCTATACACCCGTTCAAACTAATAAAATCCTAACAAAAAGAATTAAAGTTAAAGATAATAGAATAAATACTTCTAGTCCATGTTGTGACAATTGTAGAAATAATGAAAGTTGTTCTTCAAAAAACATATATGAAGAAAAACAAGAAGAAAATTATATAGAAGATACATATTTAGCAGACATAGAAAAAGATTATACATTAATAAATGTAGAAACAGAATTCTACAATTTTCAAAAGGGAACAATAAAACATCCTAAAGACTTAGAAAATATAATAACAATATTAGATTAAATGGAAATAATAGGAGAAAAACCATTAATACAATGGGAAAGTAATAAAATTATGTGTAAACTAGACATAATAAATCTTGAGTATACTATAAAAACAGCAACTATAGAATCAAATAATGAAGACACAGAAGAATTCAGTAAACAAATTAAAGAATTATTAAAATTAGAAGTAATAAGAAGATCCACATCTAGACATAGATCAGCAGCTTTTATGGTTAGAAATCATAGTGAACAAGTAAGAGGAAAAGCTCGTATGGTAATAAATTATAAAAGACTAAATGACAATATTAGAACAGATGCATATAAATTACCAGACAAAAATGAGTTAATTAATATAATACAAGGTAAAAAGATGTTTAGTAAATTTGACTGTAAATCAGGATACTGGCAAGTAAAAATGCACCCGAAAAGCATAGAATGGACAGCCTTCACTTGTCCTGAAGGACATTTTGAATGGCTAGCCATGCCTTTTGGTTTAAAGACAGCTCCGCCTATCTTCCAAAGAAAGATGGATGATATGTTCGGAGATTATAAGAATTTTGTATTAGTATATGTAGACAATATTTTAGTATTTAGTAAAAATATACAAGAACATTTAGGACATCTACAGACAGTATTTAGATTATTTGTAAAATACGGAATAATAATTAGTAAAAAGAAAATGAAACTATGTAAGACACATATAAATTTCTTAGGAGTAACTTTAGGAGAAGGAAAGGTAAAATTACAACCACATATAGCTAAAGAAGTATTAGACATGCCAGATAATCTAGATAATATAAAAAAATTACAAAAATTTTTAGGATTAGTAAATTATGCAAGAAATTTTATTCAAGACTTAGGAAAAATAGCAGGTCCATTATATGCAAAGACAGGTAGTAAAGGACAAAAACACTTTAATATAAAAGACATTAAATTAGTTCAACAAATTAAGGATAAAGTTAAAAATATACCAGACTTACAAATACCCCTAGAGTCCGATTATTTAATAGTCCAAACAGATGGTAGTAAATTAGGATGGGGAGCTATATTAAAATCAAGACCAAGTAAATATAGTCCAAAAAATGAAGAAAAAATATGTGCCTACCAAAGTGGACAATACAAAGAAAAAGGTAATATGAGTAGTATAGACGCAGAAGTATTAGCGGTAATATACGGATTAAATAGTTTTAAATTATACATTTTAAACAAAAATAAAGTATTAGTAAGAACTAACTGCGAAGCAATAGTTAAATTCGATGAAAAAATAAATAGTAAAACTAGTAGTAAACGAAGATGGTTAAATTTCATAGATATAATATCTATATATAACAATATAGTTTTTGAATACGTTAAGGGAAAAGATAATGATTTAGCAGATAAATTAAGTAGACTACAATTAAAACCTAACTAATTTCTATTTTAATATGAGACCAAGCATGAGACCAACTGGCCAACAGCCAGCAGACAAAGGCAAGGGTATCGCCCAGCCAGATACTTATGCTCAGACTTTATTAGAAAGACAAAAATTTAGACCTCAGCGTACAACAGACATGATGGAAAGAATACATTTTGGTAAGTTTAATTTAATATCATACCCCAATTGCAATTTATCATTTAGAATAAATCTAGACTGTAATTTAGATAAACCTCAAAAATGCTTAGTCGACAATCTATGGATAGCTTATAATAAACAAAATACTAAATATTTTATTGCTGCATCAAATGCATTATGTCAATATTTTTCAGACAAAAATAGAGACAATAGATTTAAATATTATGTAGTTATACATGGCAAAACTAAAGGTGTTTTCTAAACTTGGATAGAAGTAGTAGCTTCTATAAATGGGATAAAAAATCAGCTTTTTAAAGGTTTTAATAATTTTACTGAAGCTTTAGACTATGCAAGAGGAATACTTGGGCCAAATTATTATATTTCTCCAACTCTTGGACAAAGCCCAAACCAAATACCACAATACAATATCCAAAAAGACTCAAACAAAATAATATTTTGTGACCATTGTTCTTCCATGACGGAGGGTTTCAAAAGACTCAATACAAAAAATGAAATCCTTATCTAAGAAAACATGAGACTTGTTAAACAGCTCGATACTTTCCAGATTAAATATGTTCCAAGAACAGACAGTATAACTCAGAATGAAGACATGAGTTCTCCATCTCAATTAAAAATGGATGAGACGGGTGTGCATTCCCCTCTGAATGCTAAGAACTCTACTGTATCGGAGCATGATACAGCTAGTCCAGTTCAAATGGTGACTGGTAAAGACTTATCAAATCCGTTAAAAGCTGTCACTTTGCCAAAAAGTGAAGAAGAGGAGTCTTCTTCCTCACGAAGGAGATTACCTAAATACTTTCAGAAAGACTCATTAAGAAAAAATAAAGCTTTAAAAAAGAAAAAAAATGAAAAATTAGAAAAAATAATTAAACAAACTTTGGAAAAAAAATTTCACGACAAAATTCAAGACAAATATATAATTCCTAGTCCAAGTAATGGTTCGGAAGATAATCCTTCACTATCAGACGAGGAACAGATAAATAATATTCAAGACTCACAAGACCCTTATGAAGATGATGATTCAGGCATGAGTTTTGATACTATTACCTTACATAATTTAGACACTTAACCATTTTATTCTAAAAGACTTCATTAAACATACCAAGGACAAAAAGTTAATAAAGGCACAACTACTACAAAAACTCTAACGGCAAAAATTTCAAGAAAAACAACGGAAGTTACAATTAGAAAAAGACAAAGCATGGGCAAGAAAGGTAAAGTCAAAGATGACATAATGGCAAGCATGGAAAAATATATATGTGCATATTAAGAAGTATGAAGATTTCAACATATTAGGTAGGGGTGCCCACTATGTGTCCTATAATATTAATTAGTATGTGGGAATACCCACTACGTATCATGTAAAAAAGAGTGTGTTGTCACTTTAGCACTACCCTCCAAAAGAGGAAAAAACTATTGACATAGCACGCGTCTCTTCAATAATAGAGTCTGTAATATTAGTCCAAAAAGATGAAATTAATGATGCATGTGACGATGGGGCCCAATGAGTACCCGACTTGCATTATTAAAAGAATCTTATCAAGTTGTCGGCCACTAATAATAAAGGCCACGTAGTATGTCTAGAACCATCAGTATTAGAGTTAAGAAAAGCAGAGTTGGAAAGAACGGAAAGAAAGTAGGAAAGAATCAAAGTTGTCATACTCCCTCCATACTTCCTCCATCCTCCCTCCATAATCATTTATGTACCAAAAATTCTTTATTGTATAAAAAAAGCTTGTGAAATAATATAAGTGTGTTTGAGTATTAAAGTTTTCAAAGTTTTTTCAAAGTCCTTCGGGGGTTCCCGAAAGGGAAATCTCTCTCAGTTTATCATGTAAGTTTTACGATGTTTACTTCCCAAAAATTCCCCTAAAAAATATGTCTTTATGTTAATTTTTTTAATGTAATTATTGTACATGTGTTAAAAAATTACCCTTAGTATATGGTTAGCTTCTTAGCTTCTTAATAACGATTATGGATTAACCTGTAAATTCCTAGGATTCTTGGTTTTTATAGTCCGCTTGATAAAAGGATGAAGTTGTTGTCAGTTTTATATCCGGGGTGTGGTTAAAGATGAAGTTGTTAAGAAAACAGGTTAAGAAGAGGAGATGAACTGGGTAAGATAAAAAACAAAAACAAAAACAAAAATAAAAAATAAAAACAAAAACAAAAATAAAAAATAAAAAATAAAAATAAAACTTGGGGAAATTAGGAAATTAAGTCGGATATTAGCATGATTTAACTAAATGAGAGAGGGAGTACTGAGTAGAATTTACAAATATTTGAAACAAAGACTAAAGACGAAACCACTTGCTAAAAAATTGCCAATTGCCCACTATTTATTATATTTATATATATATACTTCTTTATTATACGTAGCATATTATATTTTATATATATATATATATATATATTATATATTATATTATACTACTTATTATATATTCATATACTACCTACCATATTAGATTATTATATTGTCTTATATATATACTTATTATATTATATATTTTTACTTATATATAATACCTACTACTTAATATATATATATATATATATATATATATATATATATATATATATTATATTTTTGTCCTACACCACGTGCCATATATCTTATTATATATATTTTTATATATATATCACTAATACTTATTATATATTACCACTTACTTTATATATTGTATTATTTAATATACTACTATCCATTACATATAGTATTAAAACATATATTATATTTAGTCAACTTTATATACTACCTACCATACCATATATATTATATATATACGTAATACTACCCACTACAGACTATATTTTATATATATAAATCATTCATAATACCTACTTACTATATTTCGCTGTGTTTACTGTATTTTCTGTACTTTCTGTATTTATTGTTTTTTCTATATTTTCTGTGTTTTCTGTTTTTACTATATTTACTATTTTTACTGTATTTGTTGTTTTTACTGTATTTTTTGTATATTTGTAGTATTTGCTGTATTTACTATTTTCTGGTTTTACTGTATTTGTTGTATTTGCTGTTTTTATTGTTTTACTATTTTTACTATATTTACAGTTTTTACTGTTTTTAGTTACATTAATACTATTGTTAATACTACATACCCATATATCTAAGTGTCCATAAGTGTCCATATATTTTGGCGTACTACATACCCATATTTAGTTACATTAATACTACTGTTAATACTACATACCCATATATCTAAGTGTCCATATATATATATATATATATATATATATATATATATATATATATTTAGTTGTTAAAAAGACATATATTACTACATTTTGGACAAATTTTTTTGTTTTGTTTAGAAATATGAGTGAAAAAAGAAGAGGTGGTGAGGCAGGATGTCCCCTCAATCCTGTTCCCAACCCATTCTTCAATTGGAAGAAAACAAAAGATGTTACTAGTATTATTGACAGCCCAACTCTTAACTTTACTTACTGCAAGAAAAAGCCATATTCTCCTCCCATACTAACCAACCTAAAAAGCAGCTGTTGCGTAATTATACAACATGCCCGGAACTCTCAAACTCAACGCTGTTGCCTCTATTTATTATAATTCTCACAAGCCCTATAATTGGTTTCGTTCTTTTACCTCCGTCACCGGCACCGGCATTTCTAACTCCTCCATCGCCGCCGCTGCCGCTCACACGCGCTACTCTTTGTATATTCCGCCGTACGGTGATTCCCCTTCCCGTCGGAAATTCCTAGGGCGTTTAGGTCACGGATATGCTGACTTTGCTGTAAGAAGTATTTCTACTACTCAGATGGGACCCACACCTGATCACAAGGAGGAGGATCTCCGCCGTGAAAAACCATCTCTGCCTACACCGTCCAAGTCTGAAAAGTTGCTCACATTGCCCACGATTTTAACTATTGGCCGTGTGGCTGCTGTTCCGCTTTTGGTAACCAGTAAGTTTCTCAGCTATAATGTTGATCTGATAACTGGAACTCCATCGGAACCTTTGTTAGTCATGTTTTGCCTAAGCTAATTGACTAATCTATGCTCTCTGATGACCTCTAAATTTCATTTTGTGAAATTGATTTTGAGCATTATCCTGATCCGCTAGTCCCTAGAAAATCACGAATTGTATTCATGTCAGGAAAATAATGCAGTAGTAATTTGGAATAAGTATGCGAAGTTGACACTGGGAAGCTTACGCTTTGCGAATTTTGGTTTAGGTTCAGTAGTAAATAGCAAACTCGGCAGCTTTCCACAAATTGATGATAACTATGCACTAGGTAATTCAGGTATCCTTTGGAGGACTTAATAACTGTCGGATTGGTTATAGTTCTTTGTAAGTAGCTAATGCATTGTGTTATTCTTTGATTTAATAATACTTTATGTGTCCAATTCATTAGATTTGAGGGTATAGGGCGGGTTTCCCTTGTCATGAAAAAATGATTGAAGGGTATAGGTAAAATTAGAAGTGAGATGCAGAAATCAAATCCACGTCATAAATCATCATAGCAAATTATATTTTGGTATAAAAGTAGTAGTAATCTCAACAGGATTTCCAAAACATTTTTTCATAACCGTAGTGTTCGAGACAGCTTTCACACACCTGGGGTACTTTCTAGCGCACCTTAACTAATTAAGGGGTTGTTTGGTAGAGTCTATTAGGAAAAATAATGCATGCATTAGCTGTGTGTATTACTAGTACTTTGTTTGATACTTTTTTTAACCCAAACATTTGTTATACACTCTATTGTGTATTAAGGTGTGTATTACTAATACCATGAATTTCAAGGTATTAGCAATACAATGGTTTTAATGCATGCATTAACATGATTAAAGACTCAATTACCACACAAAACCTTTTTACATCTTTTCCACCATAATAGTGGAGAGTATCTTTATAAATAAATTTTTTTATGCAATGCATACTATTTTTAATGTATCAAACCAAACAATGCATAAAAATAATCTATGTATAATTAATGCAAGCATAACTATACATGCATTGCTAATGCAAGCATTACTAATACATTTTATTTAGTATTATTCTTATATACTCTACCAAATGACCCCTAATTCCACAAGGGTATCTGCTACCTCCAACCAACACAAGTATAGGGTAACTTTGTCCAAAGGGCTTGGACAAATGTGAAGAAGTCATTTAGATTCACTATAATTTGAACCCCTAACCTCATGGTTCTTATCCCAATTCATTGCCACTACGCTACACCCTTGGTTGCAGATTTTCAGAACATTCTTACTGCCTGGCACACACTCCTGTTTATATACAGGGAAGTTAACACATGCTTGTTTAGTGAAAACAATTATTAGAGGTTTAATCCTCCACTTACCTTAGCTTGGTGCTAGTGTCCCTTCTTACAAGGCTCAGACTAAGGTCAAATGTCTTCAAGCTACCCAAAATAGCTCAATCCCCGAAGACCTTGATCAAATTTAAAGTTAAATTTCCTTTGTCAAGCCCATAAACCCATTCAAATTCTAGGTTACCTATAAATTCCAATGCCTTCATCATTTATTAGCCTTTAGATCCATTAGATTAGACATAAACTAGTAATTCCCCATTTTGTAGTTACGGATAAACCCATGAGCTTCTATGTTTAAATCTCCAAGGGATATAGAGGCATAGATATGTATATTAGTCTTGAATATATGAACTCAATCAATCCTATTAGAATGTCACCTCTTCCAAGTTCCAAATGCTAATATCACTATTTTGAGGTAGCCCCATCAATGCCATATCTATTTGCGGACCCCCCTACTTTGGTGGGGGTACAGAGGTTATTTTCAATATACCCTCGACTCAAAAGAAATATATTCAATGCATGATTGTAAGAAAAACACAGTAAAATAACATGGGGTTTGGAAATAGATGGCTCGGTTGGATAGACTTTTGTATTAAAATCACCAGGTTCTCCATCCTTGTTAATGGAGAACCCGTAGGTTTTTTTTCAGCAAAAAGAGGACTTAGGTCCCTATCGCCATTCCTTTTTATTATAGCTATGGAGGGGTTTGACAGTTTAATGAGAAAAGCGTTGCAAAATAATTGGATCAGAGGCTTCAATATCAGAAACAGGGCAAATGAGAGTATGGAGTTGACACATTTATTGTATGCTGATGATACAATAGTGTTTTGTGAAGCAAACCAGGAACAATTATATTATTTAAGCGTGATTCTGGTAGTTTTTGAGGCTTGTTCTAGACTCAAGGTTAACTGGAGAAAAAGAAGTATCCTTTCTGTAAAAGAAGTTCAACAGATTCAAACACTAGCAAACATCTTGAGGTGCAGGGTAGAGAAGCTACCAACAGTCTATCTAGGCATGCCATTAGTGGCAAACCATAATGCCATTACTATTTGGGATGGAATTATTGAGAAGACTGAGAGGAAGTTGGCACTTTGGAAGTCTCAATACCTTTCATTGGGAGGTAGAGCCACTTTAATAAACTTTGTTCTAGATTCCTTACCAACTTATATGATGTCCCTTTTCCCTATACCTGGTGAGGTGGTCAAAATTCTAGATGCTTTGAGAAGGAATTTCCTCTGGCAAGAAAATAAAATTGAGAGCAGTTTCAATTTAGTAAATTGGGTAGAAGTTCAACAAGGGAGGAATTATGGGGTCTGGGAGTAAGGAAGCTCATGTTACATAACAAAAGCCTGCTAAGCAAGTGGCTTGGAGGTACAACCAAGAGGAGCATGCACTATGGAAAGAGGTAATACAACACAAGTTCGGCCAAGAAGGGGAATGGTGTTCAGATGAAGTAACAACCACTTATGGAGTGAGTTTGGAGGACTATCAGAAGCTTTTGGGCGACTCTAAAAGTTAATACAAAAGTTAAAGTTGGGAGGGGGGATAAGGTTTTATTCTGGAAAGAAGACTGGATTGGTCAAGGATCTCTTCAAAGTTTGTTTCTTGGACTTTATTCTATCAGTATGCATCTGAATAGCAAAATCAATGAGATGTGGTCTCAAGTAGGGTGGATTTTGGTATTTAGAAGGTTGTTAAATGACTGGGAGATAGAAGGGGTAATTGAACTACTGAATATGATTGAAGGCTTTCCAAGCACTAATTTGGAAACAGACAATCTATTATGGAGACAACACCTTGATGGAAGATTCTCTGTCAACAAATTGTACAAATGGGGTCTATTAGTAACTGGAGGAAGGAAAATAGGGCCATGAAGTGCTGTTTGGAAAAGTGTGGCTCCCACTAAAGTGAAGTGTTTTGTCGAGCTGGTAGCTAGGAGAGCTTGTTTGACACATGAAGCATTATAGAAAAGGGGCATCAACATAGCCTCTAGATGCTACTATGCAAAGAGGCACTGGAAACCAACAAACACTTATTTTTGCATTGCAAAGCAACAACACAAGTATGGGCTTTATTCTTCAATTTAGCTAGCCTAAACTAGTGTATGCAGAACACACAGTAGATTTATTGAGTTGAATCAGAAGGGGGGGCAGCAAGAGTCAAAAGAAGTGGCGGAGGACAGTACCTGCTTGTATCTGGTGGAATATTTGGAAGGAAAGGAATCAGAGGATTTTTGAAGGAAAAGAATGCTCAATATAGAAGATTAAATGGAAAGTAATTACTTCCTTAGGTTTTTGGTGTAAAGAACAAAATATAGAAGAGGAAATCCAATTAGTTGATTTCGTAGGTTCTTTGTAAGTATTTCTGTTTCTTTTTTCTTCTTTTTTTTTTTTCTCTCTTCTTTGTTGATACTTTTTGGAGGTGGCCAGCATAGCCCTTAATGTTGAGGAATACAAGTTACCCGTTTAAAAAAAATAAAGATACAAGACAAATGCAACAATTGATAGTAATACTAATTGAAAAATTAGAAACGATACGATAACTAAATAATATTACTAAAAGAAGAAGAGGAAAGGAGGTGGCTAGCTTTCTACCTCTTCCACACAAAGTGCGACAGCCCTCAACTATCTACTTACCTTCTACCCTTATCCTTGACTCCTAACCTTTCTGTCTAAGGTCACGCCCTCTGTTAGCTGAAGTTGTGTCATGTCTTGTCGAATCACTTTCTCTAGTGTTTCTTCGGCCTACCTCTACCTCTCTAGTTGTTACCAAAAGCAAAAAACGTTGAGGTTTGTTGGGGCTTTAAGTGCAAAGAGTAAATAAAACATGGGCTTTAATGAAAAAAGGCAAAAAGGGAGAAAACATACCGATGTATATGTTTAGTCCAATACTAATAATTATAAACATGAATGACAAATATATGAAAAAAGAAATTGATTTTTTTTTTATGATAAAGTGAAATATCAATTGTTTTGTGTCGCCTCTCTAGAAGAGACTCATTGGCAAGGATCAGTATGCCTTAGAACCTTAATGACGACATTAAAGGGCACATTAAGCGACGCGAAATGCTCAACACATTTTGAATCCTTGCTTCAGGGCTTAAGCACACCTTTGACAATACTGTGCGCTCCTAACTCCTGCAACATCCAACCTCTCACTCCTCCTCACTATTGCATCCTTGCACCTTCTCTTATCATGCTCAAACCATCTCAGCGTGCATCCCTCATCTTGTTCGCCACAGGCCCCTTCCATTTTGCCAGTATAACTTCATTCCTAATCCTATCCTTCTTAGTATGCTCCCAGATCCATGTGAACATCCTCAATCTTTGCTACCTCCATATTTTGAACATGGGTATTCTTGACTAGCCAAAACTCAATCCAATACTACAATAATCACACACATAATAATATTAATTAAATAGAAACAAGAAAACATATCCATACCTTGATTCCTTATAGTCTGACCTTGATTTTTCTCTCTTCTTCTTCTTCCTCCCCCTTCCTGGCTCTTTCTGGTTTCACGTTAGAAAGCTTCCACTTATGCTTTATGTTCTAGAAAGCTTCAGCCTGAATAACCCTTTAGATCCCTTTCAAAATGGTTTCTTATTTGGTGGTGTCCGGCCCACAGTATCCTGATCTTATTTTATTTTGGGCTAATGATTATTGTGATCCCTCTTAGTTTGGGTTGTTAGAGCTTGTTTCACAGAATTGTTCAAGAGTCTGTGATATTCCAGTAAAAAACATTGCTAACTTGAATATCACTAACTCTTTCCAAAAACTCCTTAGTCCTTATATTGTGCATGAGGCCTGATTGACTTGTCATAACCTGCATAAGAAAAGGGTTCTTTCTCTGCAACAGATGCCTCCAGTGTAAAAGGGAGGCTGAGGATGCTGGTCACCTATTTCTACACTGCAAATATGTTTCACCACTTCTTTTTTGTTGCTGAAATGGCCCATGCAAAAGGACTCAACTGAATTACTACAATGCTGGAGCTGAAGAGAATTGGACAAAGGATCCCTAACCAATATGGAATTCCAGCCTTGCATGGATCTGGTGGGTAGCACTTAGGGAAAGGAAACTAAGACTTGTATGACATAATTAACAATATCATCAGCCTAATACACAGGGGCACTCTTTGTTTGCCTTTTGGTGTAAAAAGATTGATGTAAGTAAGGTTGATACCCCTATAGGCAAACTTAATTCGTCGAATCATTTACTAACAAATTGAGTTTTGTACTGCAAAACTAGCTACATATTGCATTGCAGCACCTCTTTTGTGCTGCTGTGTATCAATATAATCTTGCTTTTCAAGAGAGTTAATGTTAAGTAAAGTTAAACAAGGTCTAAACAATGTTAAGGTCAAGTTATAATGCGACAAAACCCTTCACGTCTCTTGTATCAACACTTCAGTCTCGTACACTGAAGTGTAATGGCTATTGAATTATTTTGGCCGTACTTTGTTCCCTATGTATAGCTTTGCTTCTGAGTTGTTACACAGCTTTTCTAGTGAGCAACAAAGTATAGCATTAATAAAGTATATTGGCTATTGACTTCGATGCATATAAGTGACCTAGTTAGAAGATTTCTTGTGTAACCTGACCTTTATCCAACCATAGTGCAAATAGATATGGGTTTGTGGGCACTTCTATGCCTTTATTGTTTTTTTCTACTTTCATAATTCTTTTTAAGTTGGTATAGCTTTATAAGCTCCTTTTGGGCAAATTGTAAGCAAGTCAATTGATCATTCAAGTCCGATCCCAAACTAGTTAGACTAGCCATAAAAATTCTCCGATCTATTTCATTATGCTTAGTCACTTCAGTATTTAAAGATCTGTCGTAGTCAAGACTTTTTATATGCTGACCATAAATCTATCACAAGCCTCCTCTTTATCTGTGTTTGGGACTGGTTAGCGTGAAGCTAATATAGTTGTGAGTTCCATAGGTTACAAGTGACAGTGTCAATATAGTGTCTGGTGGCTTTATGCATCAGTGGCTCATTGGAATGTTTTTGGATGTACAATCCCTTGTACAAATTCTTTTTGTTTATCTGGTCGCCTTGCAAATGTTGATGAAATAGAATATCTTTTTTCCTTTTTGTGATGAAGGTCAATAATTGAAGGACTTCAGACCTATAAGTCTAATCTCAGGCATATACAAAGTGTTAGCAAAGATACTAGCTGAGAGACTGAAAAAGGTGATGGATAAGTTGGTCAACAAGCATCAGATGGCCTTCATTAAAGGGAGACATATAATGGATGCTGCACTTATAGCTAGTGAATGTGTGGATTCAAGATTGAAAGGTGTTGAGCCTAGTGTAATGTGCAAATTGGACATTGAAAAGGCATATGATCATGTAAATTGGAAGTTCTTGCTGAACACCCTCAGACAAATGGGCTTTGGAGAAAAGTGGTTGGGTTGGATTCATTTTTGCATCAGCACTGTCCGTTTTTTCGCTCTAATGAATGGTGAACTAGTTGGCTTCTTCCTTTCAGAAAGGGGACTTAGACAAGGTGACCCTTTATCCCCCTTTCTATTTATCTTGGCAATGGAAGGTTTTGATAGCTTGATGAGAATAGCAATACAAAACAGATGGATCAAAGGTTTTCAGATACAGGGTAGCAGTGGACAAGTTAAAGAAATTTGTCATTTGCTATATGCAGATGACACTATCATATTTTGTGAACCTCGGGAGGACCAAATAATATTCTTAAAAACAATCTTACTGTTTTTTGAAGCTTTCTCGAGTTTGAAAGTGAATTGGGGGAAAAGCAATTTATTTCCAATCAAGGAGGTGACAAACATTTTGAATCTGGCAGATATTTTGGGGTGCAAAGTGGAGAATATGCCAACAATTTACTTAGGTATGCCTTTGGGGAAAGAACACAAGAGCATACAAATTTGGGATGGCATTATGGAGAAAACAGAAAGGAGATTAGCAAAGATGGAAGGCTCAATATTTTTCTATGGGAGGCAGACACACTCTCATCAATTCAGTGCTAGACTCCCTTCCTACTTATGTCATGTCATTATTTCCATCACCCCCCCCCCCCCAAAGTTCTGAAGAAGCTGGACAAATTAAGGAGGGACTTCCTTTGGCATGGATGCAAAGAAATTAAAGGTTATAACCTATTCAAATGGGAGATAACCTTGGAAAGCAAAGACAAAGGAGGTATGGGTATTAGAGATCTAAGGAAACAAAACAATAGTCTTTTGATGAAGTGGTTATGGAGGTATAATGAAGAGGGGCAAGCTTTATGGAAGGATATCATCAGATCCAAGTATGGTGAGTACAATCCTTGGTGCAGTAATGTTAGTGTTGATGCCTATGGGGTGGGGTCTGGAGAGCTATCAGAAACTTATGGCAAAAACTTGAAGCTAATATGTACATTGAAGTGGGAAATGGCAAGAGAACTAAGTTTTGGACAGATGCGTGGAACAAACAGATTCCTCTAAAAGAATCCTTTCCAGATCTATTCTTACTATGTAGTAATCCTGATGCAAATATCAATGAATGTTGGACAGCACAAGGGTGGGATCTAATCTTGAAGGTTTTGAATGGTAGGAAGTGGAGAGAGTGGTCAAATTGCTAGAGCTATTAGAAAAATTCCCTGGCATCACCAATGCTCCTGATTCTTTGAGATGGAAACATAGTAAAGATGGGGCTTTCACGGTTAGCAGAGCATACAAAATGGAAAGTCCACAGCAACGCAACTCTAAGCAAAGTTTGTGGAGAAAGGTATGGAGAACCTTAGCACCAACTAAGATAAAATGCTTTACATGGTTGATTGCTAGAAAGGCTTGCCTGACACATGAAGTGCTGAGGAGAAAAGGAAAGATTATAGTATCTTGGTGTTCATCATGCGGGAACGCAACAGAGACCAACCAGCATCTATTCTTGCATTGCAACTTTACAACACAAATTTGGGCCATCTTCCTTAGTCTCACAAAAACAAACTGGACCATGCCCAAGCATACTGCAGATTTGTTGAGTTGTTGGATAAGAATAGGGGGGAGCAAGAGTCAAAAGGCATGGTGGAGGATAATTCCACATTGCATTTGGTGGACAGTATGGAAAGAAAGAAATAGTAGAAATTTTGAAGATAGGTCCAATTTTCAGAAGGTTAGATGGGATTGTATTGCATCCTTTCATTTTTGGTGTAAAGAGAAAGGTTTAGAGGATACAGAACAGATTGTAGAATTATTAGGACCCTTGTAAGTATTATTTTTTTCCCTCTTTTTCTTTTTTCTTTTTCTCTTCTTTTGTTCCCCCTCTGTTTGCAGGTCACCAACATCTCCTTAATGCTGAAGAATACACCATTACCATTTTCAAAAAAATAAAAAAAAAATATAAGATCTGTTTTAATTTGTGTTTAGTATTCTTTGATTTATGGCAGAACCTTTGCCTGATAAATGAGTGTATATGTTGTTTGGCAATGGTAATCTGTATAAATAAAGCTGACCTTGTACTCTGTTTAATCTAGCATTCTATGTTGATAGCTGGTGGGGGCCAACTGCTACAACGGCTATATTTATTGCAGCAGCAGTAACGGACTGGCTTGATGGATACCTTGCTCGCAAGGTTCTCATTTCTGCTGATTTGAGTTCCATATTATCATCTCTTCTGGAATTCTTATTTTCCATATTTGGAATATCACAATTTTAGATGGTTTGACATGCCCAGATGAACTTAGGAACTGCCTTTGGTGCGTTTTTAGATCCAGTGGCTGACAAGGTATTCACTATCGTTCTGTTTCCATTAGATCATGCTTATTGCCTGCAATTTTGGATAGTGTTATTAGCAAAATTGCCGGTAATAAGCATGAGATTCGGGGGAAAATATCCTTGTAAATATGATGTTTTTATAATTGATATATCTGTCTTCTCAACTGCAACAGTTAATGGTTGCTGCTACCTTGGTCTTGTTGTGCACCAAACCTTTGGAGTCCAGTGTGTTTGGACAGTTGCCATGGCTATTAACTGTCCCTTCGATTGCGATAATAGGCAGGGAGGTGAGTGAGTGATAATCTGTATAAATTCATGTAATTGTATTTCATTTAACCTATTTTAGTTTCATTTGGTTAATTCTTGATACTTTATAGTCTCTAGATTAGATTTGGATGACCTCAAATTGACATAACTTTCTTTCCACACCGGACTTGCATCTTTCATTTGTAGTGTTTTAATTACAATTTGGGAAAATAAATTCTTTAAGATTCATTGTTTTTTTTTTTCAAAAAATGTTTTTAAGTCACTGTATTTCTGTCTGCTAAAGTTAAAATATACAGGCCTTTTTGACACAATTAGGTAGGGGTGGGCGTAACAACAGAAATATCAGGCCGAACCGAATTAATTCGGTTTGGCTTTGGTATTAAATTTTTTGAAACTTTTGTATTGGGTTTGGTTCTTGGTATTAAAGCTCCTGTATTTTGGTTGACCAAAAAACCAAAATTTTGCAAATGCTGTTTGGCTGTTTGCTTCATCTGCTCGTTATAGCTAGCTGTTTGCTTTTGCCTTCTGCTGTAACAAAATTACAGTTATATCTTATATGTAATCAGTGCTAAGTTCTAACTGCAAAACCGCTTGAAGTGTTTCATTGTTTGAGACCCCTAAAGTGAACTCAAAAGTACTGGGAGACGAATAAAGTGAGAGGAGTATACATTCACTAGTTATAAAGTGAGAGAAGTGTGCACAAGCAATTCATCGTTTGAAACTAGGAGTACCTTAGACATTCACCAGTACTTTGAGTTGTACGATAACGTTCAATTATCAACTCTAGGTATGCATGCCCTAAGTACTAAGGGGGCGTTTGGTGTGATGCATAAGGAAAAATAATCATGGGATAAGTTTTTAGTACCCCTCAATTCTTTGTTTGGTTACAAAGTGTGGGATAACTTATTCCAGGATTCATAATTATGACTAAGATAAGTTATCCCTACTTGTGGGTGGAATAGTAATACCCTGTAGGAGCTATACAGTTGGGAGGAAGCAGTAGGAGTAGGAGTTGCTGACAAAGACAGATGGAGGATTGTCCCGGCTTGTATCTGGTGGACAATATGGAAGGAAAGGAATTCAAGATGTTTTGAGAGAAAAAATGGTGATCTACAGATGATCAAACTAAATTGCATTAGACTTTTTGGTTTCTGGTGTAAACAAATATACTTAGAGGACACTGACTCAATTATAGACATCCTAGGATCTTGTTAGAATTAGAGTCAGCTATATGTCTTTTTGATTTTGCTGTAAATATGATTTCAGTGCAACCCATGTACTGTCTTGTCAATAAACACAAATGTTACCTTCTCAAAAAAAAAAATAGTAATACCGGGTTAACTTATTCGGGATAAAAATGTAAAATAACAAAAGTTTCCCCTATACATCACTTTTACATCCATATATATTAAAAAAAAAGGTTCAATATCATTTATAATAACATTCACAACCTTTACTGTTTGTTATTTTATGATAATATATATTTTCATTAGAAAATTACACTATATAAATATAATTTTTATTTATGAATATATTATATGTTGAATTTATTTGACTAATTCTTATGTTTATTTATATTTGATTTCTCTTAAAATGTTCACTCCACTATTGAATTACATATTTTTAATTAAATAGTCTTTTAATCACTTGAAAATTTGTATTTATATATCAATTAAAATGAAGATAACTTTAATATTTTACAATTTGAGAGTGATATTTGCTTACATGAAGTGACATCAATAATAAAATCTCTTTTACGTTAACAAACTTAAGATGAAACTTTTATTTTTAAGCTAAATATGATGGAAGATTTATATTTTAAAACACACAGCACAATCATGAAAATGCACATACAAAAATATTTAAGCTAAATAAGAGGAAAAAATTATTTTTAAGAATGAATAACTAAAGCTTGCAAAGAAAGTGTAAAAAACTAAATAAGGTGGAGAATATTTTTGTAAACAAACAACTTATTCTTATAAATTATGCAACACATGTTATTTTGAATATGTTAAACCAAACAATCAATAAAAATTAATTCCAACATAACTTATCTCATCATAACTAATTTCAACATAATCTGTCTTCAAACCAAACGACCCCTAATCAATCTGAGTGTGAAGATGCTAATTTGAGTAAAATACCCTATTTTGCATTAAAAAATAGCCATGTCACATGCAGAAAAACAATCCATTATATCAGGCATATACCTAGGAACCTAATCTAACCTAAGTACCTAACCAAACTAATTTCGGTTTGGTATGCACCAGTGATGAACCAAAAATTGAAGTTTTGAAGAACCTAACCGAATATCGGAACACCCACCCCTAAATAGCACCCTACATGAACTTTCTGTGAAAACTTAGGTAGAAACTTTTGTGGTCACTAATGGGATTTTTGGTGTAAAATAGAATATTTTTGTGCCCTCTCCCGAATGTCTCTTTTTGTGGCAATAAAGTGGAATATTTTATGATATATTTGGGGAAAAATAAAATAAAACGGTAGTATCATTTTTGATACATCTAGGTTATAGCTTGCACATTGGAATTGACTTTTTCCAACTGTTCTATGTCAACTTTGACGAGGCTAGTTAGTAGTTCCTATATGATGTTTCATATCATGTTCTTTGGCTGAAAACAACGTTTTAAGATGATAATCTGTCTTATATATCATATTAGTGATAGTGGAAGAAAATTTATAAAAATTAATAGTTGAGAAGTTAGGTTGATAGGAAAATATTAAAAAAAATGGTTCATGTATAAAGAATTCAAAAAAGAAATGCTCTCCTATCAGCTTTTAGCTTAATTATTCAAACTCTAAGTTTCAGATGGGTGGATCCGGCAAGGCTGCCGGACCACACCCAATAGGGGAGGATATCATCTTTTACAATGCAGGGTTCAAGTCCTACGACATTACGAGATGCAAAGATGAGGTTGGAAAATGGTTTGAATGGGTGGAGCGCAGCCAAAACATGATGAGAAGAGTGAAAGTTAGCATTAAGGTCCTGAAATGGTTAGCTGCAGTATTTATTGAAGCTTCAAAGGTACACGGCAGAACAGTTAAGTTGTGGAACATGAAGGACCATTTTGCAGAGTTTTATTGCACTCTTAAATACAATGAAAGTGGGAGATACATCAGCTTCATAGCATTACAAGGTCAAAACAAGTCTGTCATAATAGCTCCAGAGTCCACACCCAAAGGAGGCTGGGGAATATAGCTCACAAGATTGCTGGGTTCATTTATGAGCCAATCAAAACACAGGGGACAACAGTGAAGGACAGAAAACAGCTTCACAAGTCTTACAAAGAAGCCCTCTTCCAAGACAGATGGATGACGGAGGCAACAGAGAAAGCCGAAATACAGAGTACGAGAACAAAGTAAGAATCACAGGTGGTGAATCGCAACCAGTTAATGATCTCTTGAATAGGTGCATCGTAGGAAAATTATAATGCCAAGCAGATGAATCCCCCAGTTTGAACGATGTAAGAAAATGGGCTTGAAATTTGTGGAAATTGGCAATACAAGTCAAAGTGTATGCCATGATGGGTATTTCATGTTTGAATTGCCATCCAAAGTGGCAGCAGAGCATGTCTTAACAGGTTAATGGATCTGGAGGAAGATGAAGATGGAGCTCGAATGGTGGAAACCAATGACGGGTTGCTGGCCGGCAGAGATAAGGAGAGATTGGGTATGGATTAGGCTGCTGGGTTTACCTATGAATTTGTGGTCACAGAAAGTCTTCAAGGAGATCGGTGACATATGTGGGGGCTTTATCGAGATGGAGTAGGAGACTTCTCCCAAGAATCACCTTCATTGGGCCAGAATCAAAGTACGAGGTGATGATGAGAGGATTCCCAGAGAAGTAGAAGTAACCTGCGATGGCTTCACTTACACCATTCCGGTGTGGTGCGAAGCTCTAGTCACAGTAAGATTCTCGAAGGAGAGGAGGAGGAGAAAGGCAAATACCTAGTGGTCAATACCAAGGATCAGCTTTTGCAGAAGATAAAGGAGGCACAACTGGTGAAAAAGGTGGATGGGCATGTGGGGGCTTCAAGTGAGGGGTCTCGCATGCAAGTGGGCCCGAGATTTAAAGAAGGGGAATATAATGTGTATAGTTAGAAAAAACTAGGTCAAAAGGAAATTTTGGGGCTAAAAATTTTTGGACCCAATTGTTGTGGAAAATTCTAGAGCCCAAACATCAATAACCCATCCTATAGATATAATAAAAATAGAGATATCAACAAACAAAGCAGAGGAAAACAAATTTCAAAGCCAGATCACGCAATGGAATAGAGATCGAGGGGAACTGGAAGTTGCGAGACAGAGGGTGGAGATGTCAGTCACGAATAGAGAAGAATTGGGGAGAAGAGTATAACAGTAATGGTACAACCACTGGAGGAGGAGAATTTAGACGGAGGTACAGAGGAAGCTATACCATTGGGTATCCAATTTCCAGAAGAAGACATGAGCACTTCGGATTGGATACAAGAAAATATAATCAAACTAAGCTCGGAATTTGGGGTTAATTTCAAAAGGTGTGAGGAAAAGGAATTGCTTTTGAAGATCGATAGCAATAAACAAGAAAACAGGGGGGAACAGAGTAAACAAACAAACAACACGCAAGAGGAAAGGGTTATTAGAACTAAAAAAGCTGCCATTGGATTATAAGTTCTATAGCAATGGTACTAGAAGTAAAGGGAGGGGGGGGGGGGGGTTGGCCATTATGGATCAATGAATTTAAACATTGTGTCATGGAATGTGAGGGGGCTGAATTGTGGGAGGAAAAGAAGTATTATCAGGAACATGATAAGAACTTGGAAAGCAGATGTGGTATGTTTTCAAGAGACAAAAATGGAGGGTGAGATTGCTGACAAAGTTAAGGAAATCTGGGGTAGTAGGTGGGCAAATTACGTGTAACTCGAAGCTAGTGGGACGAGGGGAGGCATAGTAATTATGTGGGATAAAAGAAGATGGGATGGGGAAGTGAGTACTGTGGGTGTATATTCAGTTTCTTGTTGTTTCTCTGGGAAGAATCTGAATCTTAAATGGCATCTAACAGGTGTATACGCCCCGAATGATGGAGCAGAAAGGAAGAAACTTGGTGGGAGCTAGGGGCAGCAAGAGGTCTATTCACGGGCCCTTGGGTCCTATGTGGGGATTTCAACACTGTGAGGTATCCTTCTGAGAAGTACAACTGTAGCAGAATCAACAGGGCAATGACAGAGTTATCAGAGTTCATTGAAGACATGGAATTAATGGACTTAGACTTAGCAGGGGGAGAGTTCACTTGGAGAAGAGGTGACAGACACTCCACAGCAGCAAGGCTAGACAGATTTCTGATCTCTGAAGAATAGGACTCAAGTTTCAGGAACATTAAACAATCTGTCTTACAGAGAATTGTCTCAGATCACTCCCCATTGGCAGTGTTTTGGGAAGCGAGAAGCGGAAAAAAGCGACGAGGGCTCGCTTCACAAGAGCGAGAAGCGAGAAGTGAAGTGCGCTCTTTTTTTTTTAAGTAAAGCTATATTTAGTATAAAAATAAAAAATATTAAATAAACTAGTTACAACTTTACTAGTTACTACAAGAAAAAAGAAGTGTAACTTAGTAACAAAACAACAAATAAACTAGGTAAGAAAAAATAAAGACTATTAAGAGCAGCAACTAGCATACGCACATCACTGATAACAGTCACATTGTAATACTGTATAGAAATTTAAAAAAAAAACAGAGCAGCAATAGAATTGGAAAAAAATAGAGCAGTAATAGAAATTGAAAAAAAGCAGAGCAGTAATAGAGATTGAAAAACAGAGCAGCAATAGAGATTGAAAAACAGAGCAGCAACAGAAATTGAAAAAAAAAAAAAGCAGCAATAAAAATATAGAAAAAAAACACAGCAGCAACCAAAAATAGAAAAAAACAGTAGCAGAGCAGTCGCAGCCTCGCAGAGAAGAGAACTTACAGCAGTGGCAGCCTCGCAGCAATAAAAATATAAAAAAAACACAGCAGCAACCAAAAATAGAAAAAACAGTAGCAGAGCAGTCGCAGCCTCGCAGAGAAGAGAACTTACAGCAGTGGCAGCCTCGCAGCAATAAAAATATAAAAAAAACACAGCAGCAACCAAAAATAGAAAAAAATACAGTCGCAGAGCAATCGCAGCCTCGCAGAGAAGAAGAAGAAGAAGAAGAGAACTTACAGCAGTCGCAGCCTCGCAGCAGTCCAAAGAAAATATTTGAAGTCACGAAAGGAGGTATTGTGAAGTCGCGAAAGAAGATTTCAGAAATTAAAAAAAAAAACCTTCAATTTTTTTAAAAAAAACCTAATTAGCGCTTTTTCAAATTAAGCGCGCCTTTTCTCGCTTTTTCTTTTCTTGCGCTTCTCGCTTCAACTGTAGAAGCGATCGCTTTTTGAATGTCACCTCACTTCAGGGAAGAAAAGCGCAGGGGCTGCGCTTCGCCTCACCTTGCGCTTTTAGCACGCTTTTCCTCGCTTTTTATAACACTGCCATTGGGACAACCAAATCATATTTCAAGTTTGAAAATTGGTGGTGGAAACAAAGATCCAGGGTACAATGATTGAAACATGGAGACAAGAAGTTTTTCCACAGAATCGCGACCTCTCATAAGAGGTTCAATACTATGGAACAACTTGATATAGAAGGTAACATTGTGAAAGATCCAGCTATGATCAAGGAGGCTGTCCAAAATTTCTACATATATTTATACAAGGAAGCTGAACACTGGAGGCCTGATCTGAACATTCAAGATGTTAATATGATAACTAGAGAGGAATAATTATGGTTGCAAAGACCTTTTGAGGAAGAAGAAATCCTAGAAAGAATTAGGATGTTTGCTAAGGAGAAGGCTCCTGGACCGGTGGCTTTCCAATGATTTTCTTCGAGACTTTTTGGGAGGTTTTGAAGAAGGACATAATTAACACTCTATCACATTTCCACTCCAATCAGAATTTTGAGAAAAGTTTCAATGCAACATTCATTGCTCTAATTCCTAAAAAGGCTGGAGCTTCAGAATTAAAAGATTATAGGCCAATCGGTCTGATAGGAGGGGTCTACAAAATCATAGCCAAATTACTGGCAGAAAGACTTACGAGGGTGGTGAGCAAATTGGTCAATAAAAATCAGATGGCTTTCATAAAAGGGAGACATAGCATGGATGCTGCATTGATAGCCAGCGAGTGCATAGATTCAAGGATGAAAGGTGGAGTTGCGGGTTTATTATGCAAGTTAGACATCCAGAAAGCATATGACCATGTAAATTGGGCATTTTTATTGAATGTTTTGAGACAAATGGGCTTTGGCATTAAGTGGCTAAAATGGATAGAAGTGTGCATTAAAACAGTCAGGTTCTCAATACTAGTAAATGGTGAACCTGTTGGCTTCTTTGCATCATAAAGGGGGCTGCGACAAGGTGATCCACTGTCACATTCTCTCTTTATTCTAGCAATGAAAGGTTTTGACAGTACAGAACAGGTGGATCAAGGGTTTCCAAATAGGAGACAGAATAGGGAATGGAAAGGAGATTAGCCATTTGCTATACGCAGATGATACTATCATCCTTTGTGAGCCAGAAGCCGAACAACTGGACTACATCAGATTGATTCTGATCTTATTTGAAGCAGTATCAGGGCTAAGGGTCAATTGGGGTAAAAGCAGCTTGATTGCAGTCAAGGAGGTGCCTCAGATTCAAGGATTGGCAAGCATTCTAGGTGTAAAGTAGAGAAATTGCTAACAACCTACTTGGGAATGCCACTAGGGAGCAAACATAAAGCTTTGGGGACATGGGATGGATTTCTGGAAAAAGCAGAAAAAAAATTATCAAGATGGAAGGCTCAATATCTATCCTTGGGGGGTATAGTGATCTTGATAAACACTATTTTAGATTCACTGCCTACTTATGTTATGTCGTTATTTCCAATTCCTCCAATAGTTATCAAAAAGCTGGACAGACTGAGAAGAAACTTCCTCTGGAAAAAGGGCAAAGAGGGAGAGGGCAAGGATTACTATTTAGTGAAATGGAACATTTTGATGCTAAGCAAAGAAAGAGGGGGACTGGGTATTAGAAATTTGAGAATCCAAAACAAGAGTCTTTTGATGAAGTGGTTGTGGAGATATACTAGTGACGAAGGAACCCTATGGAAGGAGGTGATACTGGCAAAGTATGGGGAATTGAACCCATGGTGTATAGAGATGTCAGAACCCTATGGATGGGGAGTATGGAGGTCAATCAGAGCTTTATGGATCTCTATGGAAGAAAATGTGTTTCTCAAAGTTGGAAATGGCAACAAGATCAAGTTTTGGAGAGATGGATGGATTGATCAAACTCCTCTAAGTGAGTCATTCCCAGATCTTTTCTCAATCTGCAACAATCCTGAAGCCAGAGTATGTGAATGCTGGACAACTCAAGGCTGGGACCTATCTTTCAGAAGGCTATTGAATGATTGGGAAGTAGATAGAGTGGCTTCTTTCCTGGGAAAATTGGGGTGAACCAATCTAGTAACAAATGCACCAGATAGAGTTATTTGGAAGCACAACAAGGATGGCAAATTTACAGTAAACAGTGGTTACAAGAAAGGCATACAAGTTGGGGTTAGAGGCTACCATCATCACTGGAAGAGTATTTGGAGAGGATTGATCCCCACCAAAGTGAAATGCTTCACTTGGTTAGTCATCAAAAGAGCCTGCTTAACTCAAGAAGTGCTGCAGAAGAAAGGAAAGCAACTAGTCCCTAGGTGTTTCCTATGCAACTTGACTGGGGAAACAAACAATCACCTATTTTTACATTGCAAATTCACTGCACAGATCTGGGAACTGTTTCTCAACATGACATGTTGTAGCTGGACTATGCCAGAACACACCTCTGATCTTTTTAAATGTTGGATCAGAAGGGGAGGGGGGTAGCAAGACTCAAAAGAAGTGGTGGAAGCTAATACCATCATGCATATGGTGGTTAGTGTGGAAGGAAAGAAATGGTAGATGTTTTGAAGATTGATCTAATTCCATTCACAAAGTAAAATGGAATTGTTTGGTATCTTTACTTTTTTGGTGTAAACAACTCTGCATAGAAGATGTAGATCAAACTATAGAATTAATATGGAGCTTGTAATTTTGGTTAGGGCTGTAAATTTCTGAAGGTGGCCAGCATGTCCTTAATGCTGAAGAATACGACTTTACCAATGTTCAAAAAAAAAAAAAAAAATTGGTGGTTGACTACTGATGGATTCAATGATAGAGTTAAGACCTGGTGGGAGTCTTCTCACTTCCATGGAAAACCAGACTTTGTACTGGTAGCAAAGCTAAGGGCCTTGAAAGCTAAGTTGAAAGAGTGGAGCAAGACCAGTCAAGGCAATTTGAGTCAACAGAAGCAATTGGTACTAAATCAGTTAGCAGAATTTGAAATGATACAGGACCAGAGAATTTTGGAGGAAGGGGAGATAGCTTCCAAATTGGCTCTTACTGCTGAGTTTGAAGAGATAGTTAAAAAAGAGGAAACAGCATGGAGACAGAGATCTAGGGCAGTATGGCTTAAACAGGGGGATAGGAATACAAACTTCTTCCACAAAACAGCAAATGCACACAGAAGAGTCAACACTATTGATAAGATAGCTGAACGTGCTGAGATACAAAAGGAGATCACTGACTACTACGAGAAGTTATATGCTCAAACTGAGGACTGGAGACCAGACTTAGAAATGAGAGAGTGCCCTACGATTGATGAGGATGACAATAACCAACTGATGGCCCCTTTTGAAGCACAGGAAATCCTAGAAAGCATCAAAGCATGTGCCGGGGACAAGACCCCTGGCCCAGATGGTTTCTCCGTGGCTTTCTTTAGCCAGTGTTGGGAAGTCATCAAAAAAGAAGTGTTGGCAGCAGTTCAAAACTTCCATGAGGAAGGGGTATTTGAGAAGAGTATAAATGCTACTTTTGTGGCCTTGATACCCAAGAAGACGGGGGTTGTGGAACTAAATGACTTCAGACCAGTAAGTCTAGTAGGAGGAGTGTACAAGATAATTGCAAAACTATTGGCTCAAACACTGAAGAAAGTGATACATAAGCTAGTGGATAGACAACAAATGGCTTTCATCAAGAATAGGCAGATCATGGATGCACTATTGATAGCCAATGAAAGTGTAGACTCCAGGGAGAGAGACTGTGAACCAGGGATCCTATGTAAACTGGATATCCAGAAGGCATATGATTTGAATTGGAACTTTTTGATGAATATGTTGCAAAGGATGGGATTTGGACCAAAATGTCTAAAGTGGATTAGACAGTGCATAAGCTCAGTGAAATTCTCTATTCTGATCAACAAAAGCCCATGTGGCTTCTTCTCATCATACAGAGGTTTGAGACAAGGGGACCCCTTATCCCCTTTTCTCTTTATCTTGGCCATGGAAGGATTGAACAACCTATTTCAGACAGCAAAAGTAAAGGGCTGGATCAGAGGTTTCCAAGTGGGAAATAATACAAGAAATAACCTAGAGATTACTCATCTACAATATGCAGATGACACTCTGGTATTTTGTGATGCAGTAGAGGAACAGATACTGATGTTGAGGGTCATTTTCAATATTTTTGAGGCTGCTTCAAGTCTGCACAAACTGGAGCAAGAGTTTCATCTATCCAGTCAACACAGTGACAAATATTAAAGACTTAGCCAACAAACTAGGAGGGAGAGTGGGTGAATTACCAACAACCTACTTGGGAATGCCTTTGGGGTCTAAGAGCAAGTCAAAAGAAATATGGAGTGGAGTAATTGAGAAATGTGAAAGGAAGCTTGCAAACTGGAAGTGTCAATATTTATCGTCAGGTGGCTGACTAACTCTAGTTAATAGTGTCCTCGATGCCCTTCCCTTGTACATGATGACATTATTCCCTATACCAGCCAAGGTAACCAAGAGGTTGGATGCAATTGGAAGGAACTTTTTATGGCAGGGAAGCGAAGATAAGAGAAAGTATCATTTGGTCAAATGGGAGGAACTGCTGATAAGTAAGAGAGGGGGTGGACTCAATATCAGGGAGCTGAAAACCCAAAACAAGAGTTTGATGATGAAATGGTTGTGGAAATTTGTCTCACCAGATGTATCTCTATGGAAGGAAGTAATAATAGAAAAACATGGCATGGAGGATAAATGGATGACACAGGTGGTCACCAACCCTTAGAATTGTAGTGTATGGAGGTCTATCAAGAACCTATGGCAACTGGTCAGAGAGAGAACAAGTTGCAAGGTGGGCAATTGAGAAAAAGTAGCTTTTTGGAATGACATTTGATGTGGACAGGAAGCACTCAAACATGCTTTCCCTGTACTACATAGTCTGAGCCAAGCACAAGAAGCAACAGTGGCAGAACTATGGACAGGACAAGGGTGGAACTTGTTTCTAAGAAGGGGCCTAAATGATTGGGAAATGACAACCATAGCAAGATTTCATGATACAATGCAAATGGCTACCAATCTGACTCAGGTCTGCAGAGGAGCAGCATGCAGAATGGCCCTGGAGGATGATCTGGAAAACATAAATTCCCTACAAGGTGAATTACTTCACATGGCTCTTGGCAAAGCAGGCAGTCTTGACACATGAGAAGTTAAACAAGAGGAAACCGAATCTACATTCTAGTTGCTATCTATGTGAAGAACGGATGGAGACAGTCAACCATCTCTTTTTACACTGCAAATGGACAGATCAATTGTGGCAGATGTTCATCCAAAAGAGGAAGATCAAGTGGACAAAGCTTGGGAGAATTATAGAAGTCCTACAATGCTGGAACAAGGATGGAAATGCAGGAAAAAAAGAGAAGAGATGGAGGATTGTCCCAGCTTGCATTTGGTGGACAATATGGAAGGAAAGGAATCAAAGATGTTTTGAAGGAAAACAGAACAACATCCAGAAGATAAAGACTAATTGCCTAGGGCTTTACTATTTTTGGTGTAAGCAAGTAGTGATAGGAGATGCTGAAATGTGTTTGATATTAACTAGAAGATCTTAGGAATGATGTAAATAAAACTTTTTGGAGGGGGACTACACTTTGATGTAGTATACCTGTGGATATATAGAAGTAAATGTTACCTTACTCAAAAAAAAATAATATTAAAATCAGAGTTGAAAACTTAATATATTTATGAATTTGAATTTTAAAGAGTTGTGAATGTTTTATAAACGTCCCAAGATGCCAAGATGGGAAGTATTAGAAACTGAAACAAAAGGAGTTCTAGTTTTAGCGAAAGTAATGTTGTAGCTTTATATTGAATTGAAGTTTAGAACTGTTTTAAAAATTAAAAAATTAAAATAAATAAATCAATAATAAAATTTAGAATTGTTCATGTTTTGGCAAGTTATCAGTGAGGTATGGTTATTCAAAGTCATGCAGAAGTGTAACCTCGTTGTGTGGTGGGACAAGAGATTATAATCCCAGGATAAATTGTGGATTATCTTATCCCATATTTAGTACTCTATCTGTGACAATTTATGTAGCACTTGTCTCTTTTCAAGATTCAAACTATGCAAAAGTTGACCAACATTTTAAAATGTATTTTTTATAATTATATTGACATGTGATGAATTCCAGCTTATATAGTTTTCTTTCTGTATAATTTTTGAATTTTCTTAATTTTAATCTTAAAATATTGAGTTGATCTATATTTAAATTTAGATATTCAAAAATTATCCGGAGGGAAACGAAATTGACACATTTCATTTCCCCAAGAGTCAATTTGACGAAAAGTGTCACATAAATTGTGATGGGAAGGGATTGCACTTTTTGATTCTAGGATTAGCAATCCCGAGATTGGTTATACGACAACTATGGTATTATTTTACTCCACACTTCATATGGGATAACAATCCCGGGATTTTTTATACGACTATTATGGTATTATTTTACACCACGCTTCTTTTGTGATAACAACCCCAGAATAGAACATGTCAATTTTTCCCTATCCAAAGCATTTTTTCCCATAGAAATAGAGCTTTATCTCCATTTCTCTTATTTTAAATCAAACATCTACCAATAAAAGTTATAATACACAATCCCATTATAACTGTATTATAATCCTGGGATAACTTGTTCCATAACCAAACGACCCCTATTTAATTAGCAAACACACCTGACAATATGGGTGCAACTCTATTGTACATTTTCACAAACTTCATTAACACTACAGTTGATGTTCACCAACACCTTGCCATTTAAAGTATAGGTCAACAATTTTTTTCCTTAGCACTCACTTTGATACATTGGTGATATGCCTTTTCAAATTTAACATGGAAGTTGCTGTAACTCAAGGGATGATATACTAAACAAATGTTCTAATTGGGGATACCTTTTTGTTTTTACTTATTTTTCCTTTGATATATGTATCTTGTGTCTCAATGATCTCTTTGCGTCTTACTGATTAAAAACATATCTCTTTGCATCTTCGGTTTGTCAGATTTGGAGGATAAGTGGTCAATAATGATTTTGGTTTATGTTGCAAACTTGTTTTGTAGATAACTATGTCAGCAGTTCGAGAATGGGCGGCTTCTCTGGGTGGTAAACTTTCAGAGGTTCATGACCACCTGCCATTTTATTTTATAGAGTAATTCCTCGTGCTTTATTTATTGCATTAGTGACTCTTAAAATTTTCAGGCTGTAGCTGTGAATAACCTGGGGAAATGGAAAACCGCCACTCAGATGATTGCATTGACCATCCTCCTGCTAACCAGAGATAGCAGGTAACTTTTGTTTTCAGTCTCCTGTATGAATTTGGAGGAACAAAACATTTTGATAGAAATCTGATAATACTTTGACCATGTAATTGTTCTCTTTAGTTTATCTGGAGCTGCCTCTCTTGTGGGTTCCGGTGTGATCTTGCTATATATATCAGCGTGGCTTGCTGTGTGGTCTCTGTTTGTTTATATGAGAAAGATATGGAAAGTGTTATTGATGTAGTAGTCTTTTTCATCAAATACATATTGGCTCATGCTTCTTGCTGTTGAGTGGTGGATCGATCACCCACAAGCTATACATACTGATGACTAGAGCAAGGGAAAGGGAACACCTTATTCCTGATGCAGGCTGTGTTCAATGTATGGTTTTCCTCTACATTCTTTAATTTGATTCTTTAGCCAAGAGATAATGAAGTCTCTCAACAGGAATTAGGATCATTGGACATGGTATCTACAACATGTATTCTGGATTCTGACTGGAAAATTTATAGTATTATATATGCAGTAAAGTACTTATTATCGTGTTTGGCTGGGTTGCGCAAACTTGAATGCTTTTAGCCTGGCTGTTATTCATCCTTGAAAATCTGGTAAGCCACAGTAAAATTTGTTCAACTACAATTATCTGCTGCGAGGTCTTCTTTAAACAAATAAATAGTTTGGGTGTTGAAATATTTTTGTGAAGGTCTCAAAATGCTATAGATACCGTTTTACCTGTTTATTTATGCCTCTTTGTTTTCTTTCTCAAATATGGGAATAAAAAGACCAGCGCTGTGCTCATCAACACAAACATGCAGCACGTAAAGAGCGACCTAGTAAATTTGCTAATGTTATAATTCATGTTGAACTCTTAATTGTGTATGGTTGTGCTGCAAGTGATAAACAAGTATTGAACACTTTGACCAAAAAGAAGGGGAAAAACGAGTATAGAGCACTTGAAGTAATCTTCTATAATGACTCGACTACGAAACATAGAGGACCTAAACCAACCAACACAAAATGCAAATTGACGCACAGATGAGGTTCTGGAAAAAAGAAGAAAACATAGAGATGAGGTAGCGGTTAAAGTTTGAGAAAAGTGTTGTAAAACCAAGTACAAAAGGACAATATAAAGATGAAAACAGAGGAATATCTATATCTATATGGCTCAAAGGATTAGTCCCAAATACTACCAGCTGACGAGATAGCCATTGTAGGCATCAGACGATCTTCTTTCTAACTTATCAACAAGTAAGGTGACTTCCTAAGCGACATTCACAACAATCTGCATGCCATGTCAAAGAATAAGGTCGATAACAAAAAGGTGAAACTCACCACCATAACTCAATAGGCATCGTAATACTCTTTAACCGAATGTAAAACTATAACTCTAATTCTTTAATTCTAAGATACGCCAAAGACGAGCTATGTAGCTTATAGTTATTACAACACCATTTCTATGCCCAACTAAATATCAACATGAAATGCTAAGAAACTAATTACAAATCCCCTAACACATCAGCAAGGCAACAAACTATCAATAGCCAATTAAAGGCGAAGATTCTTACTTCACTTTTAACATGTGGCAGCATCTAAACAAGACTATTCCCGATAAGGGAAGCTCAAATGCATACATATATATACGACTCCTGCAGCCAATTTCATTGATAACTATTATGTCTATAAATACTATAGCGATAAAGAATAAGTCATATAAACTATACGATGAAGAAACTTGCCAAAAAAGGTTTAGCCTTAACATATATTTTCCAACAATTTCAAGCGGTCTATCAACTTCTGACCGTACACCCATCATACTATAATATGGCAGGAGCTCAATCAACATCAAAGAATATAAGGTACTATGACAATTTGACAAAAGATACAAACTTTTACCGTAAAATAATACCCGAGGTCTAAAGTAGCTATAAAACCAAGAACACCTTATAGGACCAATACCTTGCTGACACAACACCAACCATGTAATTCATGGAGAAAATTATACCAAAATGACGAGTTTGGGATGTAAAGCAACTTATGTTAAGCTTCCGAGCTAGCAACACCAGTATACAAGGAGAATCCCTATGTTTTAGATCTGATTTTTCTGGGTTTTTAGGTGAAATATCTGGATATAAAATGGAGACAAGTTTTTATAAAGCTCCACCAACCTAGGAGGCATGTCTCACGAGTCTGTTTGTCCAGTCTCACGGAAACACAAGTATCTCTCTATTTTGATGTCTTATTGACAATCGATATGATGCATTAGAAACTAGGCTCGTAGATCTTTGATAGGTTGTGGGTTGTCTAACTCCATCTATATGTGTGTGCGCATGTGTGTGTGTATTGGTAGAAAAGCTCGGAGACATTTGGACCCAGTTTTTTGAAATTTTATCATACAACTTGTGATAACTTTACACATTTCACTCATAAATATATCTTTTCAAATATTGAGGTTGGTAATGCTTTAGTGAGCAGATCCGCTGAATTATCAACTGAGCGGATTTGTTGAACATCTATTTTACCTTTATTCTCAAGATCACGAGTGTTTTTTTTTTGGAGAAATGTGTTTTGTCATATCTCGTTTAATGTATCCTCCCTTCGGTTGATCTATACATGCAATATTGTCATCAAACAATGTAGTCGTAAAATTCTTTTTTTCTAAAGAAAAAAAACACACATTTCTTAAATATGTTGAGTCATTGATCCACTCTTCGGACTTACAATTCATGGATGACTATTATTTCTGCATGATCTGAAAAAGTAGCAGCTAATGTTTACTTCATTGAGTGTCAAGACATAGTTATGCCACCGTATATAAATAAATAGTATGACTAAGATCGAGCTTTATGTGGATCAGACAAATATCTAGCATCTACATAGCCAATTATTTCTGACTTAGATTCATTAGAATAAAATAATCCCAGGTCAAAGGTCCTTTGAAGATATATGAATATATGTTTGACACCATTTCAATGTCTTCTTATCAGGGAAGAGCTAAATCTTGCCAGTAAACTTACTGCAAAATAAATATCTGATCGAGTATTATTGTCAAGATACATTAGTGTCCCAATGACACTAAGATATGGAGTTTCAGCACCAAGAAGCTCTTCATCATTATATTGAGGTCGAAATGGATCCTTATGTATGTCAAGAGATCTCACAACCATCGGGGTACTCAATGTATGTGATTTATCCATGTGAAATAGCTTTAAAATCTTTCTAGTTCATGTTGATTGATGGAAAAATATCTCATATGTCAAATGCTCAATTTGTAGGCCAAGACAAAATTTTGTCTTACTGAGATCTTTCATTTCAAATTATTTCGTTAAACACTCTTATAAATAAAAGCACAAGAATAAATACGGTCATTTTTGTACTTTTCCTTTAGAAAAAACTTACTAAGACGATTATACCACATCCGTCCTGATTGTTTTAATCTATATAAGGATTTCTGAAGCTTATTGAATAAGTTTCTTGCGAACTTTTATATGCTTCAGTCAGTTTAAATGATTAAGGGATTTTTATAAAAATAATGTGGTCCAATGAGACATATAAATACACTATGTCAACATTCATTTGGCGCATTTCAAGTTTTTCATGAACTGTCGGATTTATTAGATTCCTGAAGGTAATTGCATCCACGATATAAAAATATGTCTACACATAATCAATGACCTTTGCAAAAATTATTGTGCCACAAGTTGTGCTTTTAATCTTACAACTTTGTTCTTTTCATTTTTTTTTTGCACAAAAGTCTATTGTACTCCACTGGCTTGACACCTTCAGATGTTCAGACTATTGGTTTTAAAACTTCATATTTTTCAAGTGAAGCCAATTTAGTTTGACTTGTGTCCTTTCATTTGGAAAATCATTTTTTTTACATTCGATGATTGATTTTGGTTCAAAATCCTCATCTTGATGCATTATTTCAAAACAACATTATAAGCAAAAATATTGTTAACCACAATATTACTTTAGTTCCACATTTTTCTCGTCGAGACATAACTTATTGAGATTTTTCATTCTCAATATTTTCAGTTATTTGAATCTCCTCGGTGGTCTTATCATTTGTTATGTCTCATAGCTCTGCTTGAGCAGTTGCTTCCATAATATGATCATCTTGATCATTTGTTCCCTTTTTTAATGAGGTTTTTTATCCTAAAAAAATCAATTGGCCTACCATGTTTAAATATGGTCTAAATTCATTTGCGTAAATAGTTTTTCCTATCAGGATATCAACTAGATGTGGAGTATTTGTAGTTGGAATATAAGATTTAGTAATCCTTGAATGGTTTGTAAATGCATCTGACAGTTGATTTGCAATATTTTACAAATAAATCATCTATTAACCTATTTCTCACATAGATTTGTTTGAGGATCTAAATAAATCCAGATTCAAATCCATTGCAAGCAACCTTCAAAAATCCCTTTGAGCCGTCACAAGGAGTGACGAAACACACATCTCTCACTTCCCCTCGAATAGATTTCTTTTTTTTTTTTTTAATTTCCTAAGGAATATTGTTATGTTGCTTTTAAGGGTTCACTAAACCCTAAAATCCGGTACTAATGGGTATCACCCGCCCCCCCTCCAACAACATTCTCTTTAAGGCCTTTCAACCAATCAATATGCCTTTGGAGAGCCGCTTTTGTTAAAACTCGAGCAGTTTCTTAAAAAGCTTGCTTCAGATATGAAACCTTGAGTATTAAGACATGCTCTTGTTATACCCAGTAAGACGAATCAGTACATATTACTTCTTCCAAAGCTCGCCCCATTCGTTCTGCTCACAACAATTCAATAAGTTCTCTGGTTGAAAAATTATTTGGCATTTCTCTTCTGAAATAAACACTTTTGATGTTATTTGACGTACAATAATTAATGAATTTCAATCTATCTCATTTTCCAACTACTAAAATTCTCCCCCTAATGTTGGTATATTGATTTATCAAAATGACAATCAACAAATCTTGTCGTAAATAAATCTTTTGTTGTAGGTTCCAAATATTTTATAATAAATAGAGATTCATACCTAACATACACCCCACCCTTCTTTAGAGGCCCATCTGTGTGCGTTGTGGTGGAACAATTGAAACATATGCCACACACCAAAAATTCTAAGATGAAAATTATTTGGCTCGTGAATAGATACCATTTATAATAAATAGTTGGTCTTATGCGCATAAGTGTTGTTGTATGCAAAATAATATGTCCCCATATTGAAAGATGCAACTTTGTCCTTATTAGCAATGATCTAGCTATCAATTGAAGACATTTAATAAATGATTCTACTAGACCATTTTGAGTGGGAACATGAGAAATAAAATGTTCAATTATCATTCCACTAGATAAATAATAGTCATTGAAGGCATGAGATGTAAACTTACCAGCATTATCAAGATGAATTATCTTTATTGCATAATCTGAAAATTGTGTTCTTAACCTTATTATTTTAGTCAACAACCACACAAAAGTCATATTGCGAGTTGATAATAAGTACAAATCTAACCATCTTGTAGATGCATCTACCAGGATCAAATTTTTTTGAAGGGTTCATATGGAGGGTGAATTGTCCCACATATATCACCTAGTATACATTTTAGAAATACGAGGAATTCAATCGCAATTTTAGCTGTTGATGGCTAATAACCAACTTTTCTTGAGAACAAGCAGCATAAGAGAATTTTTTTGATTGAAGAATTATGCCCGTGTGAATTCTTAATTATTTTGCATATCATATTAAAATGAAATGACCCAACAGGTCATGTCAAATGATAAAATCATTAAGATCAACAAACTCTTTATTTCCTATGGCATGTGATTCAATCATACCAATATTTGTATGGTGCAACCCATCAGAAATTGCGGATAATTTTTCCTGCACAAACTTTTTTTCCCATCTTTTTTGTTGTAATATAAAGGCCTTTAACTTTTCTGACAGTCTCAACATGATTGCCATTTTGACGAATAACCTTTAAACTTAACAAATTTCTTTGAGACTTGCTACAATACAATGCTTTGTTAGTAGTCAATATCATTCCTCTAGGTAGTAATAAGGCTGCTCTTCTAGAGCCCTCAATTAATTTTACACTATCAGATATTGTATTATCTATAAGCACACTGGCCTTCTTTTTCACCAACAATGAGAAAAAAACAGTTCCTATCAATAAAAACTAGCTTGAAATTTTTAATTTTCCTCCATCTTTTATTCACACCAACACTTCACTCTTAACTCCAACAATAAGCTCAATTCATTCATATTCCAATAATTTGTGTATCTCATTTCTTTCAATCGTATTTCTCTTTCCATTCTAAATTTTGTTTCTCCAATTTTCTCTTCTGACATTTCACTAGATTGACATATAGATTTTTCTTTCCAATTATAATGAGATAACCTCTTTGTTTAGTGTCAATGATAGCTCCACCTTATCATGTGAAAGAAACAACTTTAAATTGAGATATGTATTTTGATAGCCATTCATTTGATAAGTATAAAGGAAATTCATTTATAAATAATACGACTACCAAGTTGGTAGAATGTTAACAAGGTGTGCAATTTCTTCATCACAACTACAAGCATAACAACAAAAATCCGCATCATCATCATCATCATTGTCAGTATCAAAAGAAGGCCATTGACACCACTTATTCTTGTAAGAACGCTTATGATGAAGGGAACACCAATTCGAGTTTTGTCGTCCTAAAAATACTATAGGATTAAGTATCCAAATATTACTCAATATGTCAACCAAGTTTTTTCGAAACTCTGCTAACGCTCTTCGCTTTGGCTTGGTTGCTTTCATTCTGCCAATTGCAACTATGCCATTCTTCTTTAATTCTTCTTCCCCCATCAAGACTTGTATTAGGCTTATAACGTATTCTGCTCCAATGTGTCCTGCTTCTGCAGCTTTCACAAGATAATTCCTTGCATATTCTGGCCTTTCTTTCCTAAAGAAATCAACCTCAAGTCAAAAAAAAAAAAATTCTAATTATATATACCTCCAAATGATAAATATGTTTAGATCATTAATAATGTATATTGACAAATATATGAAATTAATTGTATGATAAAAAAAATCTCTTATTATATGAATGTAGGATACAACGCGTATGAAACTTCTTGCCCGGTACATATACTTCATTTCAATTTGTTTTTTCGTACTTTCCATTTTAAGAAAAGAATGACAACTCATTAAATTGGCACGTGACATTTTCAAGACCACAAGGTTAAAGGAAATCTTAGTACATTCTACTTTTATTTAGTTTAAGATCACAACATTTGAAAGTCTTCTTTTATTTCCTAAATTTTGTATCAAGTTAAAATTAGACAAGCAAATTGAAACAGATGGAGTATTACTTTTCTTCTCCATTAGATGGAGTAGGAATTCAACTGGAGTAAATGGTAGGTTTGCATGTTAAATTTTGATTTCTCTGGATATAAGGAAAATAAAGAATTTATGACTTCTCTTATTGTTTTAGTAACTTTGCATGCATTAGAACCACCATCTACAATAAACTTGAATGATTTACTTGCCCACCTCGATTTATCTGTCGATATTTTTCTTGAAAAGAAATTTAAGAAAGAAAAAATCCAGTCAAAAAAAGAGATAATTCTTTTAAAACTTGTGGTCGAAAACAAATTATAGACATGTATAATTATAAATTATATCACTCATGATAAAAATGAAAAATATAAAGTCAAATTATATTTGTAAGAAAGTAAGACATTCTTTTTTAAACAAAAAGACGATGCATAAAGAAGAGAGAGATAATACGAAAGAGAATACGTACCACACCTTTTCGGTACAAGGCTTCTGGATTCCCACTCTCCATGCACGTCCTCATGAACAAAGAAAGTTTATTTTCGTTCTCTTCATTTTCACTCTTCCATGAACATCCTCCTATTGGAAATTCCTTTAATGAAATGTGACGATAAACATATGGATCGTTCGAAACTCCATTGAAGATTTTACAGCTGATACAAATTAAGTCTTTTATGTTAAAAAAAATATTAATCTATAATGTAACATTTATGTAAGAATAATAATAATATGAACCTGAACTTGACATTAATATAGTCCAAAAAAGAAGAAGAAGCAACCCTCGCAACAATTTCAGAAAGGAGCTCATTCGGAAGAGATTTGATGGAGGAATTATTTTTAAATTTTCTATTATATTTTCTTCTTTTTCTTTTCATTATTATTGCACAAAAAAAGGAAGAAAATAATGTTAGTGTTAATTTCTTCAAATTTTTAGCACCACTTGTCCACTCATTTTCCTATGCACACTTGGATGAGCATGTTTCTTTCATTTTGCTAGAATTGCAACAACATTTCTATTTCTAAAGAATCATCATCAATGTTTTAAAATGTACCAGCCATACTTAATAATAGCAAGGTTCGACAGAAATATTTAAAATTGAAAAGGTTCAACATGTCATCTATTAAAAATGACCCTCCCATCAATCCGTCCTTCTATGAATTTGTAAGTACCGTATATTTTAAGATAATTAACCCGCTAAATTAAAGATGTGCACACCAAAACAAAACAAAACAAAAAAAAAATCAATTTCTGCTTTACGTTGTCTAGTGATGTGATGTCGAGAGAATGAAATTTCACATAGGTGATCATATCATGAAATTTGATATATGAAAGTGATTAAAGAATTAAATTAAAGTTTTATTAAAAAAGGGAGCTTGGTAACAAAATTCTAGTTCATATAGTTCTATTACGAGAAAGTATTTTAAACCATTCTCGTATGAGGTGTAACTTGGGACAAGCATGTCTCCCGATATATAACGATTTAGAATTCTTACTACCTATAACATTTAAATGTTTTTGAGTCTAGTTTTCATACATCAAACCATTCGTAAATCTGAGTTCTATGTAAAAAATTATGATATTTTGAATGAGACATAATCCGCAGAAAATATCCACTTGATTAGATCAGGTGTCATGATCCGAAGTCAGGCCATAATGGTGCCTTCCATTAACCCCAGTAGCAACCCGAAACCCAAACATATAGAAGATTAGTTAAAACTAGCATATAACTATGTAGAAGCAATATTAAGAAAGAAGAGGAGCCCATAGCATATATTTGTATATAACGATACAAAATATACAAAAAGGGCCCAAAAGTAACCAAAAAAACAAAACTATATACAAGATCGAACCTTGAACTTGGTGTCACCGGTACAAGAATATCTAAGTATAGAAAAGGACTATATACAACAGTTATGTCCAATAAAAATACAAAATACATAGACAATACAAAGAGGGAAAATCAGCAAGCCTCCGGACGCCAAGAGCTCACCACGATCCAACAACGACTGCCTTGAGAGATCTGGAATCACCGGGGATGGCTTGTACTAGGCAATGCACCAGAAAAAGATGCAGAAGTGTAGTATGAGTACTAAAATACGGGGTACTCAATAGGCGTCACTGGCCCACCTAGCTCAGATAAGGACTATATAATTAAAAGAGGCACAATAGTGCTAATACTACGAATCAACACCTAACCAGAAACATACCAAAGCACAGATGATAGAGAACAACAATGGATATCTACCAGTCAACTACACACAATCATACAGTGAAATGATGCAATGCATATGTGGAAAATGTATGTATAAAGTAAAAAGTCATGGAATCGTCTCATCTTCCACCTCGTTGGCTCCTTGAGACATTCTATAGAACCACCAGATATCACGAACATATGCAAAACAAGAAAAATCCAAAATTCAATTTATGGGCTGCCATAGCTCATCAACAAATGTAGTATGCATGCAGCACAACCTGAAATCATTTGTTGGGCTCACAATACAATAAAAACAGACCTCCTCTCTACAAACCGTAGCAATCTGTATATTCAAAGAAAACTTTCCTTTCAAGTCCAAAATCTCATTAAAACAATATACATTCCCTGGGAAGACCCTTGCTCTATTATAAAATCAGTAAGTTCAAAGTAAATACCTTTTTTAAGGCAAGAATTCTAAGAAAAAGTTACAATTTCTAATAAAAATCCAAATTTCCAAAATGAACCAAAAACACGGAGCCCCAAATACCATAAAATCAACATTAAATCAATTTAGAAACAAAAAAGTTATATCCTCTAATCTCAAACTTCATCAATGATCAAATGTAGATGTCATGAGATGAATACATGCCAATCATAGACAACCCATTTACGGTTCAATCACATCACACAATCAATAGGGTAACCACCCATCATAGAAAAATCATACTAACTTGAAACTCCAGTCAGTCCAAGTCCAAAGCCTCAGACCCACAATCACAATATAAAAGCTTGAAAATAACAAAAAAGGCACACAATGAAATAAATTAATCAACACATATAAATCTAAGTTTAAAGCCACCTAGAAGCACTCTAAGGATCCTAACTGTCAATCAAGACTAAGGCTAATCCTAATCTCTAAGGCTGTACGGCTAAAGTACTAGTTTAATGTCCCAAAAATGGCCAAGAATACTTCTAAGGATCATACAACATACAATCTCATCGTAAAACCTTTCTAACTATTAATGCAACTCAATTTATATAGAATATAACTAAGCTAAGTGAGAACACCATAACCAACCTAGAGCCAAAACCACACTCGAACCTCTACTCGAGAGCTTTTTTCTTTCTGGATAGCTTTGAAATGTTGCCAGGCTATAAAAAATAGAATATACACATCAATACATGACTAACGAAACCCACATCAGTATTACAAAATTCAGACAAAAAATCAGGTAAAAAATTGCCCTTAGAGTTTGACAATGAAATGAAAAACTAACTATGTTTTTGTTTTCCCCTTGACAACATGATCACATGCCCCAAAGTTGAGAGAACACGGGAATTAATTTGGACCTCAAGTTTTCCAAAAACTAAACTTCAAGAAAAAGAAATCAAGAGATTTGAGCTTAATAATGGAATCGAATCACGAAAATGAAACTAGAATACATAATGGAAAGTAGAGACTACCTTGGAATAAAGTAAATGGTGGAGAATTGAGAAAATTCACCCCAAACCGAGATCTCTAAAACAATGGTCTAAAAAAGAAATTAAGGAAGATAGAGAAATAACATTAGGGATGACCGCAAAAGCGGCTATGCCATTGTTGTCCAACTACTGCAAAAATGGTTTGGAGGCATGCAAAAGCCGCTACCACAGAAGTTGTCTGGAGGCTGCAAAAGTGGTCCCACCAGCAGTCCTGGCCTCAGTCAAAAGCTAAGATGGTACTCCTCTCCGAATGAATCCACTAGCTAATGTCTATCTAGACAATTACCTATGGTGGCACATAGTTTATGGGACATGGGTAATCACCACTCAGTGCTAAGCATCCACAGAATATTCATTAGTCTTAACTTTTCTTAACATTCATGAGGCATGGGTAATCGCCTTTTGTCTTATCATTGGAGGTCATGGGTAATCGCTGCTTGCCTCATTATCCATGGAGGGCACATCAAGTGGCCAATCCAAGCTAAGTTCCATTAGAATAGATCCTTAAATATTTATTCATCTTAGGTGAAAAACACTTTTCACAACAACATTGATGCTTCAATCTCAAAGCAAATCTTAAATCACTGTCATCAATTTCATAAGAAAATGCATATCTTCATAAACTCGTCTTTCATGATTCAAAAGCTTCATCACATGACCAATTCTAGAAAACATGAATTATGCATGGGTTCATATGAATCTAACTCAAAATCATGCAAGTATCTCAATTCATGCATGATAAGACATAAAACAATCAATTAGTATTCGGACATTCCCTGATGGTGTCTATGATTTTCCAGTGGCATTTGACATTCCCTGCTGGTGTTAACAGGCCAAAGGATTGATTTGAGTTCTCTAGACAGGGTCATTAGCACTTGTTGCATCGCGTGAAGCTAGAGGTCTATCTGAGGATGTACTTTGAAGGTGTCAATGATTTATAGATGACCTAGACAATGCACTTGAAACTGCACCAGCATAGAGCATGGATCATCACCTGTCTAAACAAGGATAATTGGCTCAAGGTGTTGCAAAGATATTGCCAAGAATATCATATCAGATTATATCAGATTGTTAAGGGGGCAAAAGATGAAGAATATTACAAATATCATATTGTTAAAGAGGGATTTCACCAAGACTTTTCTTTGCTTTAAAATCTTCTCTTCTTTGACAATTTTACTTGAGTGAATACAAATTTAAAGCAACTTATATCATATATCGGATACAATACAATTCCAACAGACTGTCTTTTATGAGTAGCAAAAATTAACATACATTTTGTAACTTGAAAATCAAACTAGTGACTATTAAAAAAATCAAAAGGGATAAATTCTTACAAATCAAAATTACAACTAGTAAATTTGGGCTATCACCGGAACCTGTCACCAATTGCTTCAAAGAGGCATGTTTTCTTTAGATTCGGGGAGAGGAAATTCACGAAACCACTCATGGTCCAATGCAGTTATTCTCTTGTGTGGATCATAAGTTAGAAACTTACTCAACAAATTGAATCCAGCCTCCGGTAGAAGCGGAACCTGTAACCCTCCGAAGGATATAGGGGTAGAGAATCTTTTTTTCTCAACAAATTATTTTTTTGATTATACTGCTTTGAGAAACTCAGCTTGTTCGCCCTAGGAAGTCCTGGCCAAATTGGGGGTACCACCAAGCATACTAATAAATTTGAGACGCTTCCGTATTCCCGTCGAAAAGTGGTTCCTTTGTTATCATCTCGGCCATGACACGACACAATCGACTGACAACATATCGATTGCGGTAGAAAATTGTGTGGATCCCAATAGAATTTCTGGAGCCACCATAGCAGGAGTGTCAGAGTTTGGTTTACTGCTCGCCAGGTGAGGACGAATTTTCATTTCTCCTTTGATCGTTTATGAGCAAATTCGAAGTTTTCAGACATCGCATCGGTGAATGATGCAATTATTGTGAAGAAACTTGAGGCACTCCAAAAGTTGTAGCATAAGACATTTCACTTCACTTGGGCTGAAGGGTTGTTTACTTGTCTTAATGAATCTCTTCAAATGTACTCCATCACCGCAAGATTAAGATAGCTTGGAGGATACAAAGATATTGAAATACAATTGTTGAATCTCACCTGTATTTATAAGAAAAAGATGATGAAACCCAAACCCAAACCCAATTTGATTTGAATTAGAAAATAAAGGGATTAATAAAAAAAATATTTCGTATTTTTCAAAAATTGCTCAGGAATATTAATCTAACCTGAGCAAGTTAGGATAACTAATTTATATTTTATGGAAATTATTTGTGAGGTGGTGCTTTACATGCAAATTTTTTAAATATACCATAAATCAGTTTGTCTACCGTTTCTCCATAATTTAACTTTACCTTTGGTGATTTGAGTTGATCAGTTTTTGTCTAGAGATGGTACAATATAGATTGAAGGTCAATGTTGAATTGATATATATGAAATATACGTTGTTGGATTTTAAAAGATGTGAATGAAATATAAAGAGTTGCAATTTTCATGAAAAGTTGTAACTTTTATGAAAAGTTGTAACTTTTATGAAAAGTTGTGATTTTTATGAAGAGTTGCAACTTTTATGAAAGATTGTGACCTTTCTGAAGGGTTGTAACTTTTCCAATGAGTTGTAACCTTTCCGATAATGCACAATAAATATTTGTTCACACTACCCTTTGTTTTCTATAAATGGAGGATTTTCTCTCATTTTAAAACAACGAAAATTTTGAACTACTTCATCCTCTGCACAATTCGTGTACTTTGCTCATGTTGAGTAACTCACTAACACCATTGTTTTTGTATCAAATTCTATCCTGAGAGTATCATTTCCTTTAAACCTCGGTACTAGAGGGAAATAATTTTCTTAGGGGGACATTGTGCATTCAGTGGACTTAATTTTTTCCTTTCTGTTTTATTTGAATGTTACAGATCCTGGTATGTTTTTTTACAGTCATTAATTTATGATTATGATATTAATTGATGTTTTTTAGTACATTCTTTAAACTTTGTTAATTATGTTTCTATCAAGTCATTGTTATAATTAGGGATAAAGCATAAGTACTCTCTAATTATGATCGAAATTTCAGAAACACACATAAACTTAACTAGAGTCTTATTACCCCTCCACACCCCCACACCCCTCCCCCCCAAAAAAAAAAACTAATTTAAAATAGAACTAATACACCATAAATGGTAACATGGCATATAGAGTGTGCACACTCTCTTAAAGGCAAGTAATGAGTGCACAAATTGGACACGTGTCATTTTTTGATTGGTAACATTAGAATTAGTTAGTACACATATTTATTGATATTAAAACTTTTATATATATAATTATTTTTATTTATTTCTTTGTAAAATATTTATTTTAATTTCTTTTCACTTTAAGTTTTTTAAAATTTAATTTATTATCTTTTCACTTTTAATTATTTTTTAAAAAATATATGTATTTTAAAAAAATATAATTTAAAAGTGTCCTTTAATTTTAACATCTTAATTTTTTTATGTTTTATTTGATTTTATTCATTTATTTTAATATTCGTTCAAAATTAACTTATTTTAAATACAGGACATTTGGAATTAAATTTGAAATCAAATCAAAACGAAAGACAGAGAAAATAAAATCAATAAAAAAATAAAAGATAAAAAACAATGAATGAAGGTAAAAAAAAAGAAAAAAAACTTTCAATACAAGGTAAAAAATGTGTATTAACTTAATTTAAATACAAGATAAATAAATATATTATTTTCTTTAAAAAAAATAACTTTAAAATATTGTAATTTTTTTTAGAAAATTAATTTTTAATTAAAAATAAAAAATATCTACACAGTGGTGGGCGAGTGTGTATAAACACAACCAACTTGGGTGGTTAAATGTGTCACATCAATACAAAAGGTGCACAAAAATACGAAAAATATGAGTTCGAGGGGGGTAATAGGACCTTAGTTAAGTTTAGGTGTTTCTCTGAAATTTCGGTCATATTCTAGGAAGGTACTTATGTCTTATCCCTTATAAGTATTTGTTAGTATAGAATAAGTAATTATTGAATATTCACACAAGTTTTCTCTACTGAAATTATTAAAGGTACCATAAAAAAAGTGATTCCTTAAAGATCTATACTTCCATCTCTTGAAGACAAAATTCAAATTTGGTATGTCATTGTAAGGACATAAAGACCTTAAAAACCTTATCGCCCCTTGATGTGCAAAGTGAACCACGAAAAGAAGACAAGAATAAATAAATTTTTGACATGAGTTCAAGGATGTTGTGTCGGGTGACTTATTGAGGAATATGACTAGACTAGAGCCTCTTTAAATTCCAAAGACATAGATAACTACACAATAAATTAATTATTCATATTTAATATGAAGTATGGATAGATTCTCAAGTTTAATGCAAGTTGTAAATACTTTTCTTGAAGTAATAGATGCGTTTCTCGACACCTCCATTGGAATAGAAGTGTGGTTTCAAATTGAACTCCATCATTCAGGTATATCGATTTTTAAAAAGCACCCAAACAAACTGAATAGTTTTGTGTAATATTTTTCCCTTTCAAATATATATAATAAGTTGAATTGTTGTCCAATATGATACATTCTCGCTTTAATTTTTTATTTTAATAATTACTTATAATACATTTAAATGGGGAGCTTTAAAATGATATATGTAAAGCAAAAGGTAGGGCCGAACTTTCTACACGTTAAAATTAGAATATTTGTTCACTTTTTTAGTCTTTTAAAATTTATTTATCCCTTCACCAATGATTATTTATTTAGTAGAAAATTTAATATTTCAGGTTGATGTTCATTTGATTCCCCAAAAATATCAAATAGTAACACTTCTTGGAAGCAAAAGGATAAATTATAAAATCAAATTAAAGATAATTGATTGAAGAATAAATGATAAGATGTTATAATTATCATTTTCCTTTACATTATTATTGATCGTTACTATGTAATCTGATATGTAAGATAATATAGTGTTGTAGTTTTAATGACTGATAGATTTTAATTATTATTCTATAAGTTTCGTGATATTAAATTTCTGCACGAGGCTCGAATAATTTTACTAGTTAGGTATAACACACTCTCAAGAAATTATTTTTAAACATAAAATTAAAGATTATTAAGTTGTTGAGGGTCTTGTCCCATCATCTATCTTAGTATTTAGAGGCTCCATAGATAGCTAGAAGTTGAGAAGTCTTTCATTACATTCCTTGATAATGTTTTGAAACCTTGAGACAGTTACTTATGTTTTATTAAGTATTTTTAGATATTCATTGAGTAAGTTATAATTGAGACATTTTGAGTTTAATTATGCACTTGGAGTTCCATTTTGCTTGACTAAGTCTTCCGCTAATTAGTCAGTCTGGCCAAGGATTCTCTTGAGGACCACTGATGGTTTTCGACTGCCAGCCACGTCTAGGGTGTAGGCCTGGATGGTGACATATATATTCGAAATAAACCCAAAAAATGATTATTATAAGCAAAAAATTAATGATTAATTTTTAAAAATTTATGCACACTAAAAATCATTATAATTAATATTTTTCTTGGATTGGCACTAAAGAACAATTTTTTAATTCTTCTTTAGGAATTGTTGTACAAACTCGTGGGGAGAAATTTGCTTTGTACGTGGATTGACTCTTGTCAAAAACAAAGTACTTTAGTAATCTAATCACTTGGTAGGTTTATAGCAATCAAGGTAATTTAATGTGAATTACATATATTATTAGTTAATTAATTGTAGAAGTTATGAAGCTAAAGATGAATCTCTATAACAAATAATTAAGAAAAACAAAAATAAAAAGAGAAAAAAATGATAAATTTCCAATAGAAAAAAGTGTCACGTCACTCTTCTTTTGCCTAATTTTTGTATTATATATAGATTATTTTTGAAAGGAAAGAAATATTCACATTTTCTAATGATATTGACTGTTCTGAGAATGTACAAAACCATACTGATTGCTTTTATTTAATAAATATAATGAAAGCCAAAATTCAATATGAAATTAATATAATTATTTTTAAAATTATGATAAGGCATATATCCCAAGAAAAGGAGATAAGAGTGTTGTATTTCATTTTATACGGTAACTATGTATAAACTTGCAACAAATAAAAAACGTAATAAAATTTGATATATTGCTACTGATAACGTATTCTTCAAACATGTAAGAATTTCCAAAACTCAATTTGAAATTAATATAATTATTTTCAGAATTTATAATAGGTCATTTACCCCATAAAAGATAAATTATTACGTTAAAATTCACATTATATGCAATTCTACTTTGTTTCTTAACAAATAAATTTTTGCACCAACATACTGTATTAAAACTAATAATTGTGGCAAAAATAAAATAAAAAAGAATGAACAACTTTTTTAGGAAAGAGAATTTCCAATGAAAAAAGAGCAAATTTATAATTATTAATAATGAAAATTTAGAAGAAAACAATGGAAGGGAAAGGGAAGAATGTTATGCTTTGACAATGACTTCTTTAGTATTTGATAGTAATCAAAAGAATTTGTAACATAACACTAAAAAGAATAAAACCAACGGAATTGAGTAATTATAAATAAATGAGTATTAAGTGCATTTTTTTTTTTTAAAAAAAAATCTAAATATATAACTTATTTTACCATATGCTTTAAAATTTCCTATCATTACAAAAAATCCTATTTTTCGCACCCACTCTCCTATTCTGAGATACACCACCATTCTTCCTCTTCCTACTTCAACTCTCTCAAATTCATGGCTAAATTTTCCCTCTATTTCTACTTTCCCTATTCCGCGATTTCTGCCGGCGATTTCTGTCGGTGCATCATGTCAACAAACACACACTCAGACCAAAAAAATGGCCGACAGTCTGACATCATCACCCGTGTTCCACCTCCCCCGCCGTATCTCACGCCACTAGTAACTGTAAGTTGATCGATATTATTTATTTTCATGGAAAAGGAAAAATATCGGTGAAAGTTATGAGGGTTTCCTTGCAAACTATATATCTAGCTTTGTCTTCAAAACTTGCAGGATATTTTGAGTTTACACTCTTCCTCTTCCTATTTCAAGCTTAACTCCCCTAAATTCCCGCCTAAAATCATGGCATGTATCAGCAGTTAATTCTTCCAACTTACTTTTTTTGAATTAGTACCGTATTATTCTAGTTTTAGATCTTCATCGATTTTAAATGGACTGCTATTGTATCTAGTGATTTTTGATTCTTAAATTCATGTATAGTGCCTACGTTGCAACAACAAAATCTAACTATTTCACTAACCCATAGAAAAAAACATAAAGAGCAAAAGAAAAATATCTTAAGTGACCAAACTTGTTGAAGAAATTCAGGTCCAGCTCCAGTCACAAAGAGAAATACTAGGAGATCTCACATATATAGCTAAAATCACAAAAACGCCAACTCAAATCACCAAAATACCAACTAGAACCATACAAACGTTCAAAGATATGAGAGGGCTTTGAAGATTTTAGTTTCTAATAGTCAATACCAATTAAAATCACACAAAACCCTCAAATATAAGTGCAAAATCTGAGAAATTTACCACTGTTATGCAACGTCTACTAGGTCTAAGAAGAGAAACATTTTAGTTTTTTTTTTTTTTTTTTTAGAGAGAAGACAGAGTATATTGTGAGTGAAGTTGCTAAATGTATAATACATGTATATGTTTTATTATATGTTGTTTCTAAAATGAGTATAAGGAAATAAAGAAATGTAAAAGACAATTATTGACTAAAAAAATAGATATTCGACGGGTGATGAAAAATATTAATGAGTCGTTAATTTTCAGATACCCATTACCATAGATGACCTTTTGAAACACTCTTGTCATAGCTAGCACTATTGCAACGGTCATACTATAATGACATCAATAGCAACAAAACCTTTTGGCAACGGTCATAACTGTTGCACTAAACATGTTATAACAACGATTTTGTAATGGCTACTAGTCAATCTGTTCTTATAGGCCCAATTTTTGGCAGTGGAGTTTAACCCGTTAAAAGTATGCATCAATGCTACTACCATCTAGCAATACCATATGCATAATCAGATAATGTAAAATGATTAGCATGAGAATTTAGGAGTTGATAAGAATTATGTCATACAATTCGGATAAATATATTTTCTAAAATTGGATGAATATAATTTCATTCATTTAAGATTGTTACACATTTATAATCTAAAGAAGATATATTTAGAAAATCAAACCAACAAAAAACTATCTAAAGGCCATGCGAAGTGTCATGAAACATGTATATTAATCTTGTTTGGTCATGAATTTTAAAGTTAAAACTTCAAATTTAAATTATTGATATTTAAAATTATAATTTTTGGAACTTGAAATTGTATTTTGACATACAATTTGAAAAATAAAAATAAAAATTGTGAGTGAAAATGTAATCCAAACATACAAAGGCTCAAGGCCCAAATTAAAAGCTTCTAGGTTTCCTAAAATGATCCTATATTTATCTCGATTAGGTAAGTACTTAGTACTCTTTTCTCTCCGCCTCCCTCTCCTTGAATGCCGGTGTGTTGTCTGAGGAATACCTAGCTATTCTGGCTCCTTCTTTGGGTTATCTTCAAGCTCGAGCCCCTTTTGCAATGGTTGACACTGTCATCTTCATTGCTACCTGGTACCTAGCTCTATTCCTTCTCATTGTCGACTTGTTTTCTTTTTGCTATCCCTTAATTGTTGTTGCTTCTGTGTAGGTGGTCGGAGTTTAACCCCAAGGGACTGAAGAACAAATATTGGAGTTCGTTGTGCATGATGTGGGAAAACTCTTCTCCATCCTTTCCTAACATTCATATCTTCTCTTTTTGTAACACTGATTTCTTTTGTCTGTCCAGATAAAGCTAAGGTGGTGGCTCTCTCTCTTCAACCTTTCTTGAGCTCCAATGGTAGCTTCCAATCCAACTACATGTTTAATTTTTGGGGAAACGTTTTGGTAGCTAAAGCGAAACTTTCTAGATTTCAGTACATCTATTATGTCTTTTTCCGAGCATACTCTATTAAAATCATAATTGTATATTATTTCTCAAAAAAGAAATCCGGAACATTTTAAAAATTTAAGACAACATTTTTTTTTTAAAAAAAAATTTATTCAAAATCTGTAATCAAACCCTAGTCATGTAGTTTTCTTAAATGAAATTCTTATTGATTTCTACATTCAATATTTTAGGAAAACTTCTTTGATCGGCTGCCTCTTTTTATCACGTGAGTCAGGTATTATATAATAGCTTTGTCTAATAAAATCTTTCCTCAACAGTTGGACATTCTTTGCTCAACAATAGTCATGGTTAACTTGAGCAAAGGAAGAACAAATGTTGAGTGAAGATTTTTATTGGACAAAATTTTTATGTGATGTGTGACTTACGAGGAAAAAAAAGGCATACCTAAAAAGGTGTCCTATAATATTGAATGAAGAAATTAACAACAATGTTATCTAGAAAAACACGCGATTAGTCCTTGACCAGAGATTTTAAATTAGATTTTTAAAATTAGTGTTTAAAGGTATTAAAGTTACCTGGGGTTTTTTTTTTTTTTTTTTATGAGAAGTTTCACTTTCACTCATAATTTTTTTTTCAAAAAATATACATACCCAAACACAACTTCAAATTCTATAAGTTACAATTTTAATTTTAAAAACTATGGCCAAAAAAGAATTAATATATATATATCATGCGTGCCACTTCACATGGTTCTATATATATGACCTTCAGATAGTTTTTGTTGGTTTAATTTTCAAAAACATCTACTTTGGATTATGAGTGTACAACAATCATAAATAACGAAAAATTGTTTTGGGCAGAATTTGGCCAGAATGGTAAAATATCATATTTCACACTGTTATTTTATCTTTTTTGACATTTTTACCTTTTAATTAAAAATGAAAAAAAAGATTAATTTATTTTAAAATAAAAAGGATATTATAGACTTTTTAAATTTTCTGATCAAATTCTGGCCAAATTTTCTGGTCATTTAGTATTATCCCATAAATAAATCATTTATATTTAATCAAATTTCAAAAAAATATATTCATCCAAATAGTATGAGATAATTCTCATCAACTCTTAAATAACAAAGAAAGAAGAATTGTAATATATGTACTATGACAACATCTTTAAATCACAAAACCTATTGTGTTTCAAGTTGTTCTCCATATTTAGCAAATTGTTTTCTTAGGATGAGGATCCTCTTCATTTTTCCTAAGTTCTTGCTTGAATTAAAAATGCGACTCATAAGTTAAAATTAATGGGTAAGATTTAACTAACTAAATCAAGACTCTAACCATAGTTTAGATAATTAAGTCCTTTTTTAGTAACAATTTTTATCATCCTTTTAAACAATTTTTAATATATACAATAACATTTTTTCCCTCTATCATTGCTAGACTTTTTTTTTAACAATTTTTTTGACCTTTTCCCTCCATTTCAAAATAGTAACTCAAAATTAATTTAAAGATTGATCGTAATTATCAATTAAAAAAAATAAAAGAAGATGACGAAGACGCACTAAAAAAAAATAGGAAAATTATCATTCTTCTTCTGTCACTTTTATAGATTTTCATTTTATAGCAAACATTCCTTTCTCTTCTTCTCTACAAGACATTTTTTCTTAGAATAAAATTTGATAGTATAAACAGATAAAGTGTAATTTTATTAATAATATTATTTATGAGATTTTTGTTACTTACTGATATAGGGAGTAAATACCTTTAAAGGTCAGTCAATTATGGAGAATTATCTAGAAAGGTCACTCAACGTTGTTTTGTATCAATAAAATCACTCAACTTTGAGATTTTCTTTTATAAAATCACTCAATTAAATTTATCATTACAAAAATATATGACATGACAAAATAAATCAGTTTTTTATGCCATTTGACATGGACCCCACATATAAAACAAAATTAAAGAAAACTCATATCTTAATAAACACAATCTATCAACATTTTCATAATTGTCAAAATTATAAATCTAGAAATTTATAGGTTTGCAATATTCTTCTCAAATTTATTTAATTTTGTGAAAAAAAATAATAAATTAACCTCCAAAGATAGATTTACATTTTTATTTTATTTTTGGTGTTTAATAAATTGACCTTCGATCAAAGATCGATTATAATTAAAAGTATATGATTGTGTATAGGAACTTGATTTCTTTTTTTAAAATGAAGAATTAAATAGACCACATTTTACCTTTATTCAAATAAAAAAAATTAAAAAATGACAAATAAACAAACTAAACGGCACAAAAAAAGGGCAGTGATTTTTTTCTCCATACTACTTCTTTACTTGTCCAGGCAGATACATCTACCGGCAGTGATTTTAATTAAATTCAGACTCAATTTTGATATAATTAAATTCATGCAACTTTCTTAGTGTGCAGTGATTTTATTTTATGTGTGGGATTCATATTTATATGACACAAAATTAATATATTTTATCATATTAATATCTTTTTAATGAAAAAGTTGGTTGAGTAATTTTATAAGAGAAAATCCTTATGTTGAATGACTTTATTGATATAAAACAAAGTTGAATGACTTTATAACATAATTGTTCATAGTTGAATGACCTTTTGAGATATTTACTCCTGATATAGGATATACACACAAAGCGTGTAATGAGAGATTTTCGAAGATAAGTCATATCAACATATTTATATTATTATAGACTATATTATCTTAAGTAGATTCATATATTTCTTGTTTGACGGTAAATACACTATTTCATTATCATGGGTTTTAACTAATGAATAAAAGCTAAAATTACGCAAAAATTACTATTGTCAATTGTTTTAGTATTTCCTTCATAATAACTCAACAAATTTTTTTAATATAACACGCTTTATAATAGTTGTACGGGACAAACATGCAATGCATATTGTCAGAGACTAGTATATATATGGACAAAGTAATATTTACCTATCATTGTGGAATTATTATAATTTTTGGAAGCAAATATATAAATTACCTAAATCATGAGTAGGCCATTGGTTTAGTCAATTAATTCTACCCATTATTTCTCTTATTTTATTTCACCTCTTTTTTCATTGGTTTAGTCAATTAAATTCTACCCATTATTTCTCTTATTTTATTTCACCTCTTTTTTCATGTGTAAAAAAAATTAGGAAGAGAATTTTTTTCCTATACTTACTAGATGGGCGACATGTGGAGTTTCAATAAATTATTTTTGTAGTTACTTTTGTATCACTAAAACAGTCAATAACCGATAGCCACAACCTCAGTGCTAATACAGACATTCCATATACATGTGTGCAAATATAATCGCATTCTTTTAACTACCTAAAACTACATTATACACCTTCCAAAGTTATCCCAACTATGTTTTGAATCATCCTCAATTTGAAATCTCAAAGGCATGTAAATGAAAGCCTCTTCCTCTGTGACATGCAACTTGCAAATATAATATAAAAACATAAGATTTTAAAACCAACAGTCATGAATTTTCTTGCTTGGAAATGTGAAAGATCAATTAAAAGCATAATCCACTTCCTTGTACTTTACTAATGAAGAATGCTAAAAAACACGTACATAAATGTCTATTATACTGCACCTAAGAGGATTTAAAGAGAACCTAACAAAAAAGAATGAAGAGAGTGATTACATATTCCACAAATGGGCTGATGTGTCGTGCTCCCTAAGGCAAGTGTTATACGAACTGAACCTTTCCTCAAACCATTGTCTGAGGGTGTTTACAAGACCAATAAGATCCAAGATAATGCATGTGATCATTCAAATGGTATTGAACACATCTGCATTATAGGATCATCACACATAATTTTACTCACACAATTTAGATGTTACTGAACCCCAAACGAATAAGATATTTGTCATTCTGCAATCTTTGTGAAAAAAGTAAGCTCGCAGGTACCAATAGTATTTCATCCAAGTAAATTACTCAAGAATTTTAGAATCTCTCAATAGTTAAAATGTAATAATTTGAGATTCAAATTCACTAAATATGTCATCAGAAGGATTGTCTATCGGAAACAACTTCTCTACCTTCATAAGTCAGGAGGTAACATCCTCTCTACCTTCATAAAGTGAGGGAGTAACGCTGCATATACACACACACCATACTCTTCAGACCCCGAGTGAAATTACATGAATCAGTGAATGAACAAAAATTATAACTTTAAAAATTTTACTGTAACTTTCGATACATGTTCAATGCACGCAAATAATGATCTTGGATGAACCACAAAGAATCGAGACAACATGAAAACTAAAAGAGAACATTTCTATTTAGATTGTAGAGGCTATACTTGTACGTACGTGACAGTTTTAAGTTACATTTCAACATCCACAATCCTTAAAATTTGGCCCCAAATCCTACACATCAAACCAAAAGCTAAGATTTTAAACCTTGAAGTTTAGTTCATACTGAACAATTCACAAAACCTCATAATTGAGAGGCTCGATTTCTGCAAGTACCGTATACAAAATTGAAAAACTTTTATCAAAATGGATGAAAATTTAGAAAAATAATTCAGCCACGTCTCTAAGTCAACTGGCGGTATCATTATTCCCTAAAAGTGGATAGTACAATTTCAGCAGAAAAAAAATTAATTCACAACAATTAAATTCTCTATAAACTCGCTCAAGTACAGATAGAAAATCATGTTATTAATTAATTTTTAGTTTAGGTGTTACTGAAATGAGCTGAAAAATTATACAAAGTAATCAATGCAAATTTCAAAACCTGCCAACCATTTTTGTTGTCCATATACTGCAAAGGAGATGACAGAAGGGAAAAAAGAAAACTTAAGCAGGTCAGGGAGCAGGAGGCATAAATAATTGGCTACTGTTATGGGGGTTATATAATTATAACAACAGTTAAATGCAATACCTATGCCAAAGCATATTAAATCGATGGCTTTGATTCCGGCCAAAATATATATTTTTAATTATTATTTGTCTCATATTTAATATTTATATTTGTCCTTTTTCAGCCTGGATTTTATGAATTGTGCTTAATAGTATATTTTATTTGTAAAATTAAATTGGTGGAAAAATGAAGAAGTTTGGAGCTAAAACGAATTGAAGATGAAAGATTTAAGAAGAAAATCAACCAGATAGCTTAATAGATTAAATTGAATATTATATTATATTTATATATATGTGAATCAAACACTACAAAATAGAAAGAAAGAAGAAAGAAAACATACAAGCTGCCATGTGGCAATATGAAGACACCATTGAATTGAGGCGGAGGACGAAGCAGTGTTTCAAACGGAATCCAATTCTGGTTTTGAATTCCCAATTTATTTTGGACTCAATTATTTTATTTAGGGTTTCATACATCTATAAATAGTCTATAAAAATAATTATTGAGGGAGGAGGATAGAATGTAAAAATTAACTTTTGATTTAGGGTTTCATCTTTTCTTTCTCTTTTATTTATTTTACATCTTTTATTTGAATGATTCGTTGTAATTGCTCTATGTCTATGTGGAGTTAAACTTTTCGTTCTTAGATTATATTTTCTTATAAAATGATTGTTTAATAATTTTGATTCTGCATAATTGTTTATTATATTGGTTGTTCTTATATTCTTGTGATTACTATTTCCATGCTTGATCACCATAGATATACATATATTGTCTACTCTTGAACTTGGAAGAGGAATAGAGGAATAGAACGTAGAATATAAGGAACATGATCTTTTCTTGCATATCACTTGAATTGATTTGTGTCTAGGATAGGGATATATCTAGGTACCTTGCTTGGATCAAATACGGAAAGACAACATAATGCTCCATAGTTGGTCCAGTCTATCCCCGCTCAACGATGTAGTTAGACTATCAATTGTGGTAGACAGTTAGAGGTCGGGAGATCATAACTATATTATCAACCCCATGAATCAGCAACTAGATAATCAAATAAGTTGATCAAATTGATGCTAAACATGATTGTTAGTTAAATTATAGTCCTAGATCGATTCATTCATTGATTGTGTAAATATCTATCTTTTTTTAGTTAATTATTTTTTTAATTATTTTATCTTTATTTTTAATTTAGTATATATATTCATCTCTTTGACATCCTCCCCTTAAATAAATAATTAGAATTATTATAATTTAGTAAATCGTTAATTGGCAAGTCCTTTGGGTTTGATAATTTGGTTCTTTTAAGAGCCACTATATTACTTGCACGACCGCGTACACTTGCGTGTGCAATTGGAAGAAACAATTCCCCTGCTACAAGATGATTGAGATCTTACATTATCCATCTTCCAAGATGGAGAGAGGAAAGCGTACAAACTCATAAAAAGCTAGTTGAATTGTCATCTGCATTTGTATCTACAAACAACCCAAAGAAGACTATAATAATGCTTTTGAGATGTAGAAAGTGGTTCATCATAGGCAGAAGGTGTTGTTTGTCCTTCTAGATCAATGTCTTCACTAACACGTATTACCTTAGGTATGTGAGTTATGCCAATTACATCATTTACCACTTCAGCTTCAGAGTCCTCTCCCTCAAAGTCGTTGACTCATAGATATAGATGGTGCATTTAATTTCTTGTACTTTACTTCTAACGACATGTTTCTCATCACCTAGAACACTTTATTCTTCTTTTTCTTCATTTTTTACCGTATATTTTTACATAAGATTTTATATATATATATATATATATATATGATAATCAACAACAACCTATTCTTGATCAAACAATATATCATTTCTCAATTATTAGAATTTTAGGCATGATTTGTAATACCTAAGAACTTTCAATAGTAGCACGAAAGTACAGAAAGCCTAACGATCTAGAACGACAAATAAAACTCAGTTTACTACTAAGAAGTAAGAAACAATCACCTTTAGACAGAACAGAATAGAACAGGTCACTAAGTTTTGAAATTCCACTGTCTTCTCCATGAAAACTGTTAAAGCTCCTTTAATATGCTTCTCGAAGTTATAGTTCAAACCGCAAGAAGAAAAATATTTCTACGACAATTAAACCAAGTGGTGTTCGTAGCGCACATATGTGAATCTTCAAAGCGAGAATTGAGATAACTAATTTTGTTATTAATGTATATCACATTTCATTGGAGTAGAGAATCGAGATAACCAATTTCATTATTCATGTCTATCACATTCACATAAGTAGATAATCGAGACAACCAACTTCGAGTATCTATTTTTGGACCAAAATATAGCAATTGTCAAATCAGTGAGCTTCTAATAAAATTCATTCGATTCAGCAAATTATAAATCTTTATGGACCAAAATATTCAAAATAAGAAGAAAACCAAGAGTCTATCACAATCAAATGGGTAAAACAAAGAAAGGATGAAAGAGAAAGCGGAAAATACAACACACAATCAAACATACATGAAACAACCTAAGAAAAAACTGAAACAGAACAATAATCACACATACATGATACAACTCAAATTTGAACTTGAAAAAGAGATTGTTAATTGAATTGTACTTGCTCTTTCTCCGTTTTTGGGGGTATTTCAACAATGGCAAAGAACAAATTTATTAATTTCTTGTAAACAAAGAGATAAAAAAAAAGAAAACACCAAAGAAACTAAGAACGTTTGATAGAGTTTCTCTACAATTTCAAGAGCTTCATAAAAGAATAGCCTAGAATGAAATGGAGAGAGAAGGTGGGAATGAGTTAAGTATTGGAAAGAAAGTTGCCCTAAGCAACAACACGTGGCTTATGAAAGATGTACCAATTTATGCAGTGAAATTACAAAAATGCCCTTATTTGTATGCTTGTTGGAATTGCACGGTACAACGGAAGCAGCCATGTTCGTCCTTCACAACTCTCCCTTCTATCTAAACAGGATTATGTAAACACTCATTCAAGATCCAACCGATCAAATTCCGTTGTGAAAGACTTTTCTTTTTTTTTAAGATTCATCATGATATATATACCTGATGTTGATACAACCAGTGAGAAGTTAAGTTTTTTTTTTTAATTAAAATTAAGATTTCATTCAACCAAAATATCGTCTTTACAATGTTACCAACTCTTTTTGACTCAAAGTTGGTTGTCTCAAACAAATAACTTTCATCTATACAATCAATCTACTACACTTCTCCTCTCTCTACCTTTATGAGGTAGAGATAAGATCTGTGTATACTATACTCTTTCCAAATCCCACTCGTGGAATTTCACCGGATATATTCTTATTGTAGATAATGTAAAAGATTTACACCAATGATATATATAACTTGAACTTTTTTTTGTTGCAAAACTAAGCTCAAAATATATGTTTGAACATACCTGTTTCTTCACTGATCATTCGTGTTTCTTTTGATGCAGATAAAATCCCCAGCAAGAGCTTTGAGAATTTTACAAAAGAAATTTAATGTCTACAACTTATGAAGTAATATCTGACGATTGTATGTTGCTTAAATTAGTACCTTATTTTGTGTATTTGAATTGTTTGTTTTGGGATTCGTAAGAAATTTGAACTTATGATGAGCTTAGAAAGTATGTTGAAGTTCACTCTTTATAAGTCTTTGAAAAACTATAGCCCTCAAAATCAATAGAAATAGGCACTGATAAACCAGCAAATCCGACTTATACGGAATGAATACATATAAACTTTCTGAAGATGATCGTGAATACAGAATAAATTTGTGAAACAAAAGTAACCAAATCAGTGAATTATAAGGACCACCAGAAGTACTTATAACGTGAAACGAAAGTGACAATAAGGATGTTGATAATTCTGATGGAAAGTTAGGTAGAGTGAAAGCTCAGAGACAGAAAAAATACTTGCATCAAAGTACTGACATATGAAATCAAAAAGATTAAGGGTTATCCTACTTAGATATTTAGACAAGATGAGAAGTGTAGTTTGATGGTAGCTAAATGGGCTAAGTTCCATTTAGCTTTATTTAAACTTTCAAGAAGATGATCAAATTGAGAGCTTAAAATAAAGTGAGTGCGCCAAAATTCTTGTTCATCAAATAAGATAACTTGGGCACATCATCAAACACCTTGAGTGCATATTCAAGATGGTTTAATTTTGCCACCTTAAATTTTCAACAGGACGATTTGATTATGCACTAATTAGGTAATAACAAAGACAATTTATCAAAGAGATAATACATGTGCTAATCGGGTACTATACTAACATGCAAGTCAAAATTTCCGAAAGAAATTATTATAAATACAAAAAAGTCGCAACCACTTTTGGAGCCCCTCGCATATTATGATTATTGATAAAGCAAGACTCTAAAAAAACAATCAACTTTTGATTCAATTAGGAGAGAGAGTATCAGAAGAATCGAAGAGAACATACCTTTAAAGCTGAACCGAAGCAGGAGAGAAGAGAGATTTTTCTTCTTCTTTTTTTCACAAATCTAACAATCCGAATTGCGAAGTAGACCATATTAGTCCAAGAACAAATTAAGTTTCGAAACTCTAAAATAAATAATGTGTCTATCGTTCCCCACTACTGAGAGCTTAATCTTCATCCTCAATGATCTTGGTCCCAAGTCCCTTCAATCCCTCCCTCTGGTGGGATCTCAGTTACAGTAACCAAAGAGTAGAGCTCTTCCTTCGTCATCATTCCTCTTGCAAGTAATACGAACTCTGAATCTCCTTGGGACACTTGGGATTCAGATGTGCTAGTTCAACTTCACGTCCACTCTGACATCCTTTGCTTTCACAACAAACTTCCGGATCTCCTTGATGGTTGTGGGGGCCTTCTTCTTGAATGTGCAACCATGTTTGTGGAGGTTGATAGTATACTCCCACTTCCTTTTTTCTTCCTTTGGTTTTGTCCGACTCCTTTAAGTCTAAACTTATACCTTCTAGGGTTTCAAAGGAGACGGCGAGAGGAGATCACTCAAACCTTGTAAATCTATTTTTTTTTTTTTCTAATTTCAAGTGTTTGCCGGAGGAAATTTTAATACATGTGTCAATGAAAATATAAAGGGCAAGAAACTCAGCATATCATTGATAAGTCTATATTTACTGTACAAATTAGATAACTTCTGGTACAACTTGATGAAGTTGTGTTCGTACAACAAAACTCCCATTTCTAAATATGAGTAAAATAAGGGTAGGGTAATAAACAAGATAATATGTTGCTAAGATTGTGAAATTACAATAATTTTTTAAATCAAATAGATAATATATTTATTAACTAAATCATGGTTAGAGATTTACTTTGGACAATTAAATCTTAGTCATTTAATTCAACTTGTGTCATGTGTCACTAATCCAAGTAGGAACTTGGGGAAAATGGAGCCAAATTCTTTTTTCATAGTTCAAAATAAGTGATTGTTTAAATTTCAAGAGAGTTATTGGTAATTTCTTTCATTTTTACCCTCATTTACATCTTCTAGGTGATAATTTTAAGAGAGTCAATTGCTCATAGTTATGATTCCACTTTGATTATTTATATTTTCAAGAATAATTTGAGAATAAATAAAAAGTAAAAGTAGAAAAAGGTGTTTAATTTATGTTCTAAACTTTTTTTTCTTAATAGTTGTCCATTGCCTCAACAATTTACATATTTTGAAATAGAGGGAATACATATTTTTGTTTTCCATTTGAGAATAATATTTCCATGATATTTAATTTGATTGTTGCAGTGCTCAAAACTTACATATCAAATCCTGTGTGATGGCTCCTCCATAAAATTGTTTCAATTCTCCTCTCTTTCTTCTGTTGGAAACTTATTTAAATATATACCATATTTACGAATTATTTATCATTTATAGGTATATAATTTTAGTATATACTAAATATTTATCATTTATAGGTATATAATTTTAGTATATACTAAATATTTACCATTTATAGTTATATAATTTTAATATATGTATAATTTACTTTTAATACATAGTGTAAATTTTTTACCAAAACAAGCTTAATTCATTTTAAGACACTTGTAATACATCTATAATGCAGGAAAAACTTACTTTTATACATAGTGTATGTCATATATCTATATTACATTTATTTTTAATAGAGAAATTCATCAAAACAACAAACATTTAGCATTAAATAGGACTTTATAACTATAATTTGCTTAATTATGGATCATAGCAAAATGTTAAGGGAAGAGAGAGGTGAGTGAGATCTGTGAGAGTGAGGAGAGAGTATTTTTCAGCAATTTTGGGGAATAAGAATACAAATACAAACTGATTTGTATCAAAACGAATACATATTAAGAGAAGAATAGACCATATTCGAAGACCATATAAACACAAAAAGTACTTCTTAAGAAATCATCAGCTAGAAAGCCATATTTAAATAGAGATAGACATGTTAGAAAATATATAAATGATAGGAATTATAAAAATAAATTAGAATGTTATACTTGTGGAAGTATAGAACATTTAGCAAATACATGCCCAAAAAGGAATAACATGAAAACTAGAAATTCCCAATTAATAGAAGACTTTCAAGAAACCTTATTAAATGTAGATGAATATATGTCAGACACAGAAAGTATATATTCTGTAGTAAGTATAGAGACTGCAGAGGAAAAAGATATACAATTAGACACCTCTGATTCAGAAGATGATAATTTAGTTAATGAAATAGGATTAGAAAAATTAGAACTAAAAGAAGAAGATTTAAACTATACAATGATGAACATATATCAAGATTGTAATCATGAATTTGAAAGACAAAAGGGAATAGATAGCAATCAATGTAGTATATGTAAATGGTATTCTAGTAAAATAAATAGAGCTAAATGCAAAAATTGTTATATGAAAGCATGTATAAGTTGTATAGAAAATAAATTAAAACAAGTAACCAAAAACCAAGAACAAGTTCAAACAAAAGACCATGCTACTAATCTAAGACTAATAACCTTAGAAACTAGAATGAATGATTTAGAACAAAGACTAATTACAATAGAGAAAGGTAAACAAAAAATAGACCAGGATACTACACAAGGTACAATACATTTAGACCAACTAGAAAGTGAATTAATGAATATAGAAGAAAACAATACTAGTTTCATATGTAATGAAGATAAAAATTTTGGAACTATAAGAATATTAGTAAGAATAAAAATCAAAGATATAGAAATAGAAACTTTAGCATTAATAGATACAGGTTGTACTGGTTGTCTCCTTAATAAGAAAATAATACCTCAACATATACTACCAATACTAAAAACATTAAAAGAACCAATAATAAATTTATACAAATGGATGGAACATACAATACTTATGACAAATATATAGAAAAAGCACAAATAAGCTTTATTAATACATGTAATGAATTCTACAAACCAACGTATAATATATATAAAATTTTAGTAAGAGATTTAAATATTAAAACTGATTTAGTGTTAGGCTTACAATTTCTTATACAAAATAATGGAAGTTGTCTAGTCTCTAGAGATGGAATAATGCTGTTTAGAAATACAACATATACTCCTGTACAAACTAGAAAAATTCCAACCAAGGAATTAAATAAAGACAATAAACTAAATACAATTCCTTGTTGCGACGACTGTGGCAATAATAGTACTTGTTCCTCAAAAAATCTATATGAAGAAGAAAAAGAAGAGAATTATATAGAAAATACATATATAGAAGACATAGAAAAAGATTATACATTAATAAATGTAGAAACAAAATTTTACAATTTTCAAAAAGGAATAAATACTATAGGAAAAATAAACAATCATAAAGACTTAGGAAAAATAGTAGGTCCATTATATGCTAAGACAGGTAGTAAAGGACAAAAACATTTTAATATAGAAGACATTAAATTAGTCCAACAAATTAAAGAAAAAGTTAAAAATATACCTGACTTACAAATACCACTAGAATCAGACTATTTAATAGTTCAAACAGATAGTAGTAAATTAGGATGGGGAGCCATCTTAAAATCAAGACCAAATAAATACAGTCCAAAAAATGAAGAAAAAATATGTGCATACCAAAGTGGACAATACAAAGAAAAAGGTAATATGAGTAGTATAGACGCAGAAGTATTAGCAGTAATATACGGACTAAACAGTTTTAAATTATACATTTTAAACAAAAATGAAGTATTAGTAAGAACAGACTGCGAAGCCATAGTTAAATTCCATGAAAAAATAAATAGTAAAGCTAGTAGTAAAAGACAATGGTTAAATTTTATAGATATAATATATATATATATAATAATATTGTTTTTGAATATGTTAAAGGAAAAGATAATGACTTAGCTGATAGATTAAGTAGATTACAATTAAAGACTAATTAATATTTATTACAGCATGAGACCAACAAGTCAACAGATGAGACAAAGGCAAGGGCATCGCCAACAGATACTTATGCTCGACATAAGATTAGGCAGACAAAATTTCAGACCTTTAAATACAACAGACAATTTTATGGAGCGAATTCATTTCGGTAAGTACAATTTAATTTCCTACCCTAAGTGTAATTTATCATTTAGAGTAAATCTAGACTGTAATATAGACAAGACTCAACAATGTTTAGTAGATAACTTGTGGATGTCATACAATAAACAAGATACTAAGTATTTTATAGCAGTTTCTAATGCTTTATGTCAATATTTTTCAGACAAAAATAGAGAAAATAAATTTAAATATTATGTAGTTATACACGGTAAGACTAAAAGGTATTTTCCAAACTTGGATAGAAGTAATTGATTTCATAAATGGGATAAAACCCACTTTTAAAGGTTTTAATGATTTCATGAAGCTTTAGACTATGCAAGAGGAATACTTGGGCCTAATTATTATATTTCACCATCTCGACAAAGCCCAAACCAAATACCCCAATATAATATCCAAAAAGACTCAGACAAAATAATTTTTTGTGACCATTGTTCTTCCATGACTGAGGATTTCAAAAGACTCAATACAAAAAATGAAATCCTTATCCAAGAGAACATGAGACTTGTTAAAATGAGACTTTCCAAAATAAATATGTTCCAAGAATGCACAGTACAACTCAAAGAAGACATGAGTTCTCCATCTCACTTAAAAATGGATGAGGCAGTGTGCTTTCCCCTCGAATGCTAAGAACACCCGATACAAGAGAGTTCTTAGCATTCGGAGGAAAGCACACCTGCCTCATCCATTTTTAAGTGAGATGGAGAACTCATGTCTTCTCTTGAGTTATCGTCTGCTCTTGGAACATATTTATTTTGGAAAGTCTCGAAATGCTTAACAAGTCTCATGTTCTCGTGGATAAGGATTTCATTTTTTGTATTGAGTCTTTTGAAATCCTCACCATGGAAGAACAATGGTCACAAAAATTATTTTGTCCAGTCTTTTGGATATTATATTGGGGTATTTGGTTTGGGCTTTGTCTCGAGAGTCATGAAATATAATAATTAGGCCCAAGTATTCCTCTCTGCATAGTCTAAAGCTTCAATGAAATCATTAAAACCTTTAAAAGTGGGTTTTTAATCCCATTTATGGAATCAATTACTTCTATCCAAGTTTGGAAAATACCTTTAGTCTTACCGTATAACTACATAATATTTAAATTTATTTTCTCTATTTTTGTCTAAAAATATTGACATAAAGCATTAGAAATCGCTATAAAATACTTAGTATCTTGTTTATTGTATGTCATCCACAAGTTATCTACTAAACATTGTTGAGTCTTGTCTATATTACGCCTAGATTTACTCTAAATGATAAATTACACTTAGGGTAGGAAATTAAATTGTACTTACCGAAATGAATTCGCTCCATAAAATTGTCTCATGTATTTAATGGTCTCAAATTTTATCCGCCTAGTAATCGTCTCGAGCATAAGATCCGTCACATGCCTCTTGCCTTTGTCTACTGTCTGCTGACTTGTTGGTCTCATGTCAGAATAAATATTAATTAGTCTTTAATTGTAATCTACTTAATCTATCACCTAAGTCATTATCTTTTCCTTTAACATATTCAAAAACAATATTATTATATATAGATATTATATCTATAAAATTTAACCATCGTTTTTACTACTAGCTTTACTATTTATTTTTTCATGAAATTTAACTATGGCTTCATCTGTTTACTAATACTTCATTTTTGTTTAAAATGTATAATTTAAAATCGTTAGTCCAGATATATTCGCTAATACTTCGCCTATACTACTCATATTACCTTTTTCTTTGTATTGTCCACTTTGGTATGCACATATTTTTTCTTCATTTTTTGGACTGTATTTATTTGGTCTTGATTTTAAGATGGCTCCCCATCCTAATTTACTACCATCTGTTTGAACTATTAAATAGTCTGATTCTAGTGGTATTTGTAAGTCAGGTATATTTTTAACTTTTTCTTTAATTTGTTGGACTAATTTAATGTCTTCTATATTAAAATGTTTTTGTCCTTTACTACCTGTCTTAGACACTTCTCGCTCTGATACCAAATATATAGACACTTATATATATTAGGGGTAGAGGTATATGTAATATGTAGTGTATGTAGTGTATGTAGTGTATGTAGTATTTAGACTTAGATATATTGTATAGCATTAAGTATTATCAGATTAAGTATTATAGTATTAATACTAAAATCGATGAAATCTGATTAAACACGTAAATCACAAATCTGAGAAAATACAGGAAAATATTGTATAGTATTAAGTATTATCAGATTAAGTATTATAGTATTAATACTAAAATCAGTAAGTACAGTAAAAACAACAGCAAATACTACAAATATACAGTAAACACAGAAAATACAGTAAAAACAGTAAAAACAGAAAATACAGCAAATACTACAAATATACAGTAAAAACAGTAAAAACAGTAAAAATAGTAAAAACAGTAAGTATAGTAAAATCAATATATAATATATATGGTAGTATATAATAATAATAGTAGTAGATATATATATATAGTATTATATATAGTAGTAGATATATAGATAGTAGTATAATATATAATAATATAGTAGTAGATATATATATATATATAGTATTATATATAGTAGTAGATATATAGATAGTAGTATAATATATAATAATATAGTAGTAGATATATATATATATATAGTATTATATATAGTAGTAGATATATAGATAGTAGTATAATATATAATAATATAGTAGTAGATTATTAATGTAATTTAGTAGTGTTCTGTGTCCAGTCTTTGTTCAGTGCCAACTATGTCCAGTCTTTGTTCCGTGTCAACTATGTCCAGTCTTTGTTTTGTGTCAAGGCTTTGTCTTTGTTCCGTGTCAAGGTTTTGTTTTTGTTCCGTGTCAAGGCTTTGTTTCAGATATTTTGTACGTCCTACTCAGTACTCCCTCTCTCTGTTAGTTTAATCAAGCTAGTTTATGACTTAAATTCCTATTTTTCCCATGTTTTATTTTTGTTTTTCAATTTTTTATTTTTGTTTTTATTTTTTATATTTGTTTTTGGATTTTGTCTTACCCCTTTCATATCTTCTTCTTAACCTTTATTCTTAACAACTTCGTCTTTAACCACACCTCGAATATAAAACTGACAACAAATTCGTCCTTTCATCAAGCGGACTATAAAGCTAAGAATCCTAGGAATTTACAGGTTAATCCATAGTCGTTATTAAGAAGTTAAGAAGTTAATCATATACTAAGGGTAAATTTTTAAAACATATATACAATAATTACATTAAAAACTAACAACTTAGAAAATTAAATAACATATTTTTAAGGGGAATTTTGGGATAAATAGCCTATGAAAAGACATCCTTCTTTTAAAAATATAAGATATAGATATTGGCATTTACATAGAGAATATAAAATTAGACAAGTAGCTATAGAAAAGAAAAGATTACTAGAAAATAAATACAATATAAAAAATATAGAAGACTTAGGAAAGTTAAGTTTAAGTGATCCAGAAATTATTAGCAATACTAAGTGGGATATAGAAGGTTACGATATTGACATATACTGGTGTGATAAAAGAATACAATTGATAAATAAAAATATTACAAAGGAAGCTTATTTATTAGGATAATTAATGCAAAATATAATTCGAAGTTATAGACAAGTAACTCAGTGGCTTATAGAAGAACAATACCATAAAACAAGTCTTTTAGACAGAGAATTAGAACTAAGAAAACAAATAACCTTAGAAAATTCATATTACGACATAAAATATCTAAATAGAGAATTAGAATATATTGAAAGACAAGTTATAAACTCCGAAAGAAGAATAAAAATATATAAGAAAACACTTAACAATATACAATTTGGATAATATACATGCCTCTAGAATATATTAGAAGAATAAGATTAAGATATAGTTGGCTTTACAAAGAAATAAAATATAAGGTCGAGCTTGAACATAATCTACAAAGATCAATAGAATTTTTAACCTGGATAGAAAAAGAGTTAGCAAATGAACATATAAGTGAATTTTTAATATGGTCTAAAGAAGAATTAGCTAACAAAGACATACCTAAAACCTATACAATAGATTTTTTAAACAAAGAAAAAACTAAAGTAATAAAAGAAATCAATCACATAAAATTAAATATTAAATATACTAAGAATAGGATAAATTACTATAAACTAATATGCCCAATTAGAACTTCTATAGGATAGAAAAATAGATTCTTTAAAACATCTTGAATACTTAGACTTAAAAATACAGCCAGAAAAGAAATATAGATCGCTATACAAAAATAATATTTTAAAGTGTAATTTTTCTGAAGGAGAACATATACTACACTCGAAAGATAAGCAATACAATACTTTAATAGACTTAACAATAAATCTTAGTGAAAAAATTCATCAACAAGATAAAACCATAACAAAACTATTAGAAACCATAGAAGTAGTACAAAATAAACAAAGCAAAATACTAGATAAAATAGAAACTAATTTAGACTTTTTAAAAGTACAGGGATTAGAGATAGAAAGAAAAATACAGTATTTAAGTAATAAATTTAATTTAGAAAACATACCTAATAAAATAGAAATAGAAAAATTAGTAAAGGCAATAACTGAAAAGCCTAAAGAATTAGAAAAAGTAAATACTGAAATTAGTAATTTAAAAGAAATAATTATAAGAATAGAAAAGATCTCGCTCTCATGAGTGAAGAAGATATAAATTATAAAAAAGCATTAGAATATACAACAAAATTTCATAAAGAAGTAGTAGGATTTTCTGATCACGTTCCCTCTAGTTTCTGGACAAAATAAACCTAAAACAGAATAATACAATAATAGCATTATTAATAGAATTAAATACAAAAGTAGATAAAATATTAAAAGAAAAACAGCCTGAACAAATTCATAAAAATACAGAAATAGATGAATTAATTACTCAGCTTAAGAAAGTAGAGATAACACCTAAACCAGAAAAATATAAATTAACTAGAAAACCTCAACAATGGACTTTCTTTCAAATAGGCGAACAGTTCAAGACAGCAGACCCAGCTTCTCAGAAAACAGAATAGGCAATAATATACTTTCTAGAATATTATCTAAAAGACAATCAAATACAGAAGAAAATCAAGAATTAAATGAAATCATAGACATAGATAGAGATTTGAAGATTTTTCAACAAAATCAACTTAAATTATTAAATCCTAAAACTTTATATAACGTAAAATATTTCTCTAGAGATAATCAATTATACAGACACTATAGAGAAGAACAGATATCAGCAATAGGAGAAGACTTTGCAAACCTAAATTTAGTAAACCCAGCTTTCTTAAAGACTATTAAAAATTCCAAAAGTATGTTAATGCATATGGGATTAATAATTGTAGGAATAAAAGGATTAACTAGAAAGAATTTAGGATCCAAAGTTCTAATTGTATTATACGACGATAGATGGTCAGACTTAAAGAAATCCATAATTGGCTTAACCGAAGTAGACATGACAAATAATGGAGGAATTGTTTATATAAGTCAGATTTTTAATTAATTTAAAGGAATTTGGAAAACATATTAAAATAGGAATCCAAACTAAAGGGTATGAAGAAATGAATAATGGAAATAATTTATTAATGTGTGTAGGATTTATTGGAAAAATGACCTTAAGTAGTAACACAAAATTTAAACTCCAAGTAAATGATGTAGTAGAAATAATGGGTAACAAAGGAATAAAATTAATAAAACCAATAAAAATAAATCCAGAAGAATATGCAGGATTAGAATGGAATCTAGATAAACTAAGTAAACCCAAAGTATTTGCGCCAGAACAACACTTAATGTACACTAGCTCAAAAGGAGAAACATTGATTAGGTTTACAAACTATAACTACACAAGTCAAAAAGAATTAGATGATAATGAAACTGAAAGTACCATAGAACCAGAACAAGAGGAATGTATGAATATAGAATTAATACAAGAAGGATACGAGGTAGAAAGAGCAATAGAAGAAGCTAAAAGACAATATCAAGATAATAATAATACAGTTTTTAAATGTAGAGGATGTAAAAAAGGTAAAATGAATATAATCGAAACTATAGAACATTTTAGAATATGTCAGGAAAGAGAGGATAATTTAGCATATAGAACGAGCGAATTAGAAGACATAAACGAAGAACAAGAAACCTTATCCATAACTAGTTACAAAGAATTAATGGAAGAAGCGACTAGCTCTCATAGTGCAAGTCCGTTCCAAAGAACAACAACAGCCCCAAATATTAACTATAGCACAGGTAATTTACCTAGAAAACCATGGGTTAGACATGATCAAGAAATAAAAGATAATATTAGACCAGCAGGAAAACGAATGCCTATAGAAGAACCTATTAGACTACAAGAAGGAGAAAATAAAGGAAAAATATTAAATATAGCAGCACATGATCCACAAATGTGGAATACGGTAATAGACTTATGGAAAGGAATAGTGGTAGCAGATTTTATTAAAAATTATCAAGAGACTGATGCTGAGACTATGTATAGATACTTAGAAACATTCTTAGGAGAATCTTGTAAAGCAGTATGGGAATCATATAAACAAACTTTCCCACAAGAATTCCAAGCACTAATTGAAATAGGACCAAATCCTTATAATTTTACTAATAAAATACATGTGTTATTAACCGGTGAAGACCCAAATAGTGGATTAGTGGCATTGCAAAGAAATGCTCTAATAAAATTAGAACAGTTAAGTATATCTAATTGGATACATATAAAGAATTTTCTTAAAGACTATTTTTACTATTGTACTATTAGTGGAAATACATTTAATGAAGAATTAAGAAAGAAGTTATTAGGAATAGAAAAAAGATGGAATAGAAGAGAAGGAGTAGTACAAGACCCTACAAAGTTATGGTCTATAGGACAAAAAATAAATCACATAATGGAAATACTAACAGAAAAATGTACAAATACACAAATACAAAAGCAACTAAAGCAAAATGAAATGAACTTTTGCAAGGCAATGATATATACTACTCAAAGTTATGATAAAGAACCTAGTAAACTAAGAAGATATAAGAGAAGAATAGACCATATTCGAAGACCATATAAACACAAAAAGTACTTCTTAAGAAAATCATCAGCTAGAAAGCCATATTTAAATAGAGATAGACATGTTAGAAAATATAGAAATGATAGAAATTATAAAAATAAATTAGAATGTTATACTTGTGGAAGTATAGAACATTTAGCAAATACATGCCCAAAAAGGAATAACATGAAAACTAGAAATTCCCAATTAATAGAAGACTTTCAAGAAACCTTATTAAATGTAGATGAATATATATCGACACGTAAAGTATATATTACAGAGTAAATATAGAGACTGCAGAGGAAAAAGATATACAATTAGACACCTCTGATTCAGAAGATGATAATTTAGTTAATGAAATAGGATTAGAAAAATTAGAACTAAAAGAAGAAGATTTAAACTATACAATGATGAACATATATCAAGATTGTAATCATGAATTTGAAAGACAAAAGGGAATAGATAGCAATCAATGTAGTATATGTAAATGGTATCCTAGTAAAATAAATAGAGCTAAATGCAAAAATTGTTATATGGAAGCATGTATAAGTTGTATAGAAAATAAATTAAAACAACAAGTAACCAAAAACCAAGAACAAGTTCAAACAAAAGACCATGCTACTAATCTAAGACTAATAACCTTAGAAACTAGAATGAATAATTTAGAATAAAGACTAATTACAATAGAGAAAGGTAAACAAAAAATAGACCAGGATACTACACAAGGTACAATACATTTAGACCAACTAGAAAGTGAATTAATGAATATAGAAGAAAACAATACTAGTTTCATATGTAATGAAGATAAAAGTTTTGGAACTATAAGAATATTAGTAAGAATAAAAATCAAAGATATAGAAATAGAAACTTTAGCATTAATAGATACAGGTTGTACTGGTTGTCTCCTTAATAAGAAAATAATACCTCAACATATACTACCAATACTAAAAACATTAAAAGAACCAATAACAGCTATACAAATGGATGGAACATACAATACTTATGACAAATATATAGAAAAAGCACAAATAAGCTTTATTAATACATGTAATGAATTCTACAAACCAACGTATAATATATATAAAATTTTAGTAAGAGATTTAAATATTAAAACTGATTTAGTGTTAGGCTTACAATTTTTATACAAAATAATGGAAGTTGTCTAGTCTCTAGAGATGGAATAATGCTGTTTAGAAATACAACATATACTCCTGTACAAACTAGAAAAATTCCAACCAAGGAATTAAATAAAGACAATAAACTAAATACAATTTCTTGTTGCGATGACTGTGGCAATAATAGTACTTGTTCCTCAAAAAATCTATATGAAGAAGAAAAAGAAGAGAATTATATAGAAAATACATATATAGAAGACATAGAAAAAGATTATACATTAATAAATGTAGAAACAGAATTTTATAATTTTCAAAAAGGAATAAATACTATAGGAAAAATAAACAATCATAAAGACTTAGGAAAAATAGCAGGTCCATTATATGCTAAGACAGGTAGTAAAGGACAAAAACATTTTAATATAGAAGACATTAAATTAGTCCAACAAATTAAAGAAAAAGTTAAAAATATACCTGACTTACAAATACCACTAGAATCAGACTATTTAATAGTTCAAACAGATGGTAGTAAATTAGGATGGGGAGCCATCTTAAAATCAAGACCAAATAAATACAGTCCAAAAAATGAAGAAAAAATATGTGCATACCAAAGTGGACAATACAAAGAAAAAGGTAATATGAGTAGTATAGACGCAGAAGTATTAGCAGTAATATACGGACTAAACAGTTTTAAATTATACATTTTAAACAAAAATGAAGTATTAGTAAGAACAGACTGCGAAGCCATAGTTAAATTCCATGAAAAAATAAATAGTAAAGCTAGTAGTAAAAGACGATGGTTAAATTTTATAGATATAATATCTATATATAATAATATTGTTTTTGAATATGTTAAAGGAAAAGATAATGACTTAGCTGATAGATTAAGTAGATTACAATTAAAGATTAATTAATATTTATTACAGCATGAGACCAATAAGTCAACAGACAGTAGACAAAGGCAAGGGCATCGCCCAGCCAGATACTTATGCTCAGACAGTACTAGGCAGACAAAATTTCAGACCTTTAAATACAACAGACAATTTTATGGAGCGAATTCATTTCGATAAGTACAATTTAATTTCCTACCCTAAGTGTAATTTATCATTTAGAGTAAATCTAGACTGTAATATAGACAAGACTCAACAATATTTAGTAGATAACTTGTCGATGGCATACAATAAACAAGATACTAAGTATTTTATAGCAGTTTCTAATGCTTTATGTCAATATTTTTCAGACAAAAATAGAGAAAATAAATTTAAATATTATGTAGTTATACACGGTAAGACTAAAGGTATTTTCCAAACTTGGATAGAAGTAATTGATTCCATAAATGGGATAAAAAAACCCACTTTTTAAAGGTTTTAATGATTTCACTGAAGCTTTAGACTATGCAAGAGGAATACTTGGGCCTAATTATTATATTTCACCAGCTCTCAGACAAAGCCCAAACCAAATACCCCAATATAATATCCAAAAAGACTCAGACAAAATAATTTTTTGTGACCATTGTTCTTCCATGACTGAGGGTTTCAAAAGACTCAATACAAAAAATGAAATCCTTATCCACGAGAACATGAGACTTGTTAAACAGCTCGAGACTTTCCAAAATAAATATGTTCTAAGAAGCATAGACATAACTCAAAGAAGACATGAGTTCTCCATCTCACTTAAAAATGGATGAGGACGTGTGCTTTCCCCTCGAATGCTAAGAACTCTCAGATCGGAGCATGATACAGCTAGTCCGGTTCAAACGGTGACCGGTAAAGACTTATCAAATCCGTTAATGGCTATCACTTTGCCAAAAAGTGAAATAGAGGAGTCTTCTTCCTCACGAAGGAGATTACCTAAATACTTTCAAAAAGACACATTAAGAAAAAATGAATTATTAAAAAAAGAAAAAAAATGAAAAATTAGAAAATATAATTAAGCAAACATTAGAAAAGTTTTTTCAAGACAAAAGCCAAGATAAACATATTATCAAAAATAATCCCAGTCCAAGTAATGATTTAGAAGACAATATTCACAATTTCAGAAAGAACAGACAAATAATATTCAAGACTCACAAGACCCTTATGAAGATGATGACTCAGGTATGAGTTTTGACACTATTGCACTACACAATTTAGACACTTAATCATTTCAAAGCTTCATCACAAAGAAGACAAAAAATACAAGAAGGGAATAGCAACATGAAATAATTCAGTAGACTTCAAGAAGGAACAAGACAAAAGTCATTTTCATTAAGTTACAAATCACTTTCATCACAAATGCAAACAAGACCAAAGTTACATGGAACGTAGTAAAGAATGACATGAATTTTTCAAAGCATGGACAATATATATATATACATATATATATATATATATATATATTAAAGTCACAAATATCAGGTGGAAATGCCCACTACGTGTCTTGTAAATAATTAGTATGTAAGAAGTATTAGGTGGGGATACCCACTAAGTGTCCTGTAAAAATGAGTGTATTGTCACTTTATCATTACCCTCCCAAAAGAGGGAAAAACTGTTGACATAGCACGCGTCGAGTCTGTAAGATAAGTCAAAAGATGAACTTAATAATGCATGAGACGATGGGGCCCAATGAGTACCCGACTTGCATTATTAAACGAATCTTATCAAGCTGTCGGCCATTAAAAAATTAAGGCCACGTAGTAGTGTCATTTTAGTCTTTTAAGTCTTTTAGGGTCATTTTGGTCTTTGAAGCCTTTTATTTTGCCTATAAAAGGAGGACTAGTAAGAGGAGAAAAGAGTAGAGTGAAAAAAGAGTGGAAAGGATAGAAGTTAGAAAACTCTCTCCATACTTCCTCCATCCTACTTCCATATTCCTTTATGTATCCAAAATCATCTTTTGTACATTAAAGTTTGTGAAATAAAAATAAGTGTGCTTGTGTGTTAAAGTTTTTGAAAGAGTTTCCAAGGCCCTTCGGGGGTTCCCGAAAGGGAAACCTCTCTCAGTTTATCATGTAAGTTTTACGATGTTTACTTCCCAAAATTCCCCTCAAAAATATGTTATTTAATTTTCTAAGTTGTTAGTTTTTAATGTAATTATTGTATATATGTTTTAAAAATTTACCCTTAGTATATGGTTAACTTCTTAACTTCTTAATAACGACTATGGATTAACCTGTAAATTCCTAGGATTCTTGGCTTTATAGTCCGCTTGATGAAAGGACGAATTTGTTGCCAGTTTTATATCCGGGGTGTGGTTAAAGACGAAGTTGTTAAGAATAAAGGTTAAGAAGAAGATATGAAAGGGGTAAGACAAAATCCAAAAACAAATATAAAAAATAAAAACAAAAATAAAAAATTGAAAAACAAAAATAAAACATGGAAAAAATAGGAATTTAAGTCATAAACTAGCTTGATTAAACTAACAGAGAGAGGGAGTACTGAGTAGGACGTACAAAATATCTGAAACAAAGCCTTGACACGGAACAAAAACAAAACCTTGACACGGAACAAAGACAAAGCCTTGACACGGAACAAAGACTGGACACAGAACACTACTAAATTACATTAATAATCTACTACTATATTATTATATATTATACTACTATCTATATATCTACTACTATATATAATACTATATATATATATCTACTACTATATTATTATATATTATACTACTATCTATATATCTACTACTATATATAATACTATATATATATATCTACTACTATTATTATTATATACTACCATATATATTATATATTGATTTTACTATACTTACTGTTTTTACTATTTTTCTTGTTTTTCTTTTTTCTTGTTTTTCTTGTTTTTTCTTGTATATTTGTAGTATTTCTTGTATTTTCATTTTCTTGTTTTTCTTGTATTTTACGTGTTTCTTGTATATTTGTAGTATTTCTTTGTTGTTTTTCAGATTGTACTTCGATTTTAGTATTAATACTATAATACTTAATCTGATAATACTTAATACTATACAATATTTTTACAGATTTTACGTATTTCTTTGTATTTATCAGTTTCTTTATCGATTTTAGTATTAATACTATAATACTTAATCTGATAATACTTAATACTATACAATATATCTAAGTCTAAATACTACATACACTACATACTACATATACCTCTACCCCTAATATATATAAGTAAATATTTTTTAAATATGGTATATCAAGGTAATAATATAAATATTTTATAAAGCCCTCAAAAAGGTATATTTGCACTATGTATTAAAAGTGAATTATTAGTTTCCATTTCCTGCATTTTATTGTTTTTCCTGTAATTTTCCATTCACTAATCGACATAGCAGAAAATTATCTCAAAAACTCTCTTAATTCCTATTGTTTGATCAAGACCATTACAAAGTTTAGAATATTGTCCACAAATATCAGTGTCATTCATCACTGATAATGAATAGGGTACCTTTAGCACAGCCAATAGACCTAATAGCAACTACGAAAACAGATCAGATTGTCTTGCAACTTATAAAGATCAGCATAGTCACTCATAGAAACATATCTATCCAAATAAAGAATAGATAGATATCTCTAAGTATAAAGATAAAGATAGGGATCCGTTTAGATCTTGACTGATTATTTCCATTTTTTTTTTTCTGATTGATTGCCTTTTTTTTTTTGTACAATAGGTTTTCATTTTCAATCTTAATGCAGGAGCGGAAAGCCACTTGACTATAAAAAAAAACATCACTTTATTACTTGCTAGGGCAAAAGGTAGGCGAGCGAGCAGAGCCAAGATAAAGATAGGGATCCATTTAGATCTTGATTGATTATTTCCATAGGTTTTCATTTTCAATCTTAATGCAGGAGCGGAAAGTTTATTACTTGCTAGGGCGGAAGGTAGGCGAGCGAGCAGAGCCAAGATAAAAATAGGGATCCATTTAGATCTTTGATTGATTATTTCCATATTTTTTTTTTTTTTTTGATTGATTGCCTTTTTTTTGTACAACAGGTTTTCATTTTCAGTCTTAGTGCAGGAGCGGAAAGCCACTTGACTATAAAAAAAACATCATTTTATTACTTGCTAGGGCGGAAGGTAGACGAGCGAGCAGAGCCAATGAAAGAGGAAAGCCCGTCATAAAGCAGTCGACTAGAAGTAGAAGATTGTTCGCCTGAGAGAAGGTGACCTCGCATGTGTTTAGGTTTGTTAGAGAAGGTTATTTGACCCGAATAAATCATGAACTTCTGGGCAGCACATCTTGGAAAATTTTGCATTAAAAGTGGAGAAGGCTTTGGTATCAATTTCAAAATTGACATAATATGAGACCGATTTTGATAAAAACTCTAATTTACAATCTACACCGCAAAAAAATGTCCAATAGCTTTTGCTATTCCTGGAAAAAAAATATAACGAACAGTTGATATAACAATGATAGGGAAAATACAAAGAAGAAGCTAATAAAGGAAAAGACCTGCCAAGAATGATGAGCTCAGAAATTGGTTTTCATCCATTGAATAACTTCCTGAATGGCCCGTCCTTGCGATCTTTTGCAGCTTCTGTCAACGCGAGGAATCTCTTAAAGCCTGTGGTAGCTGCACCTCTTCCAAGAGCAGCTGCTCTTGTCAGCACGTCTTCTCTTGAAGTGATAGCCCCAGGTGATGCTGCAGTATTAGTTATGACTGGTGCTATTGAGGTGTTCGGGGCAGATGAAGGGGCCATAATGGTCGGCTGAGATATGCCTGACCCACGTTTGTTGAAGTCATCCAGTATGCTCTGCTGATCAGCTTTTTTCAGGCCCTGCATTCAAATTTTAATCTTGCTCTTATGCTCTTAATGGATAAAAACATCCAGCAAACTGCTTATCTGATAGAAACCTCAGAAATAACATTCTAGATTTAGAAAATCGGGAGAATAAAATGAATAGCAGAACCTTAAGCTCCAAAAGACGCTGAAACTCTGTGAGTGTTCCCTCTGGCAGCAGCGCACAGTATGTATCCGCCACAGAATCTATTGGAGACAGTATGACCTATTTAAATAAAGAAAACTCAGTATACTATCCAGAGGAAGGAATACAAGAGCCTTGTTTCAGACTATAATTCATCAATCAGACAATCGCTGACCTTCAATAATGCTTCTGCTTTGCTCATCTCACGACTGACAAATTTTGAATAGCTAGCAGCTCCTGCTGTCTGTTCAAAATGGAGGAGTTCAAAAATGTTTAAGCCAATGATCTTGTTTTAAACTATTATACCAACGGCATCAAGAAACTTAGCAAGAAAGCTTTTACTGGAGGCAATAACTACAAGAAGACGAACTCAGTGCAACAAAATACTAGTGACAAAGGAGAAGACTTCATGCGAAGGATTTAGAGATATTATGACTGCTTTTTCTGTAACAGTATAGTTTCATATTCATCAGGACACTGAATATTTCAAATGAGCAACAGTCATCTTTGCCTATTTTTCTTTCAAGGATCAATCATATTCAGTTGCAGCTTTGAGCCACTTTATTTCATCAAAACTACAAATTACTTCAGAAATGAAGTGCAAGTATGTGGTTGCCCCAAAGTATAGGAATGGAAATGTTAAATAGAATGACAGTGATAGGGACAAAATGTCAGTATAAAATTTAATAAATCAGACCAAACCAAAAAGAAAAGAGAAAGAAGTATACACACTTCTGAAATGCTTGCAATCTTACTTGTTTTCCCAGAGAAGGAATTTCCAGCAAAATAGTCTTTACCGCTTGTGTATCCAAAAGCATCTGTGCAATGATGTTGTGCCAGTTAAATTAAAACTACATTAAGATGATCACCATTTTATAAGCTACATGGACCTGACACCGCAACTCTTAGTAAGCCGTACACTAGTGAACTCAAGCGGCTCCAATAGTAAGAGGGCCAGTTTGGCTCACTCAGTCAAGATTTATGTTGATGAGAAAAATGGAAAACCTGAAGTCACAGTAGATCAAGATTAACAGTACCTGCTGTGCTCCAGTCTCTGATAGCTGTTTGCATTTGAAGATATTGTGATAGAACCGTGGACCAAGAGTTGACGCAAGCTGCACAATGATGAAAACATGAGTTCAATATTTGAGAAATGATGCAGAGATCAGATACTTACACAGATAAGGCCTTACAATTTTTTAATTAAAAAGAATTGTCTGAAAATAAAAACTATTTTCACCTTATCCAGGAAGAATTGGAAGTAAATAGGAGACAGAAGGCTTCCAAGCACTGGAATGCTACTGGTAAGGATCAAATTTATGCCATTGACATAGCTGCAGTAAAATTTACAAGTTTTGAAGAAATCATCACAAGAACTTCTGTTTGAAGGTGGCATTGTATGACATAGTTAACATACTCTGACTGATCACCAACACTTTCGAGAGTACTCCATGGAACCCGAGTCATTGCAGCCATTTCAGAGTCAAACTTTGTTTCTATTCCATGCACTAATGTAATCAATGATTTTGTAATAACTGCTGAAAATTCATCCTGAAAATGGATTTAAATGATAAAGCCATGACACCACATAAGAGAATTTATGAATCAAACCATTAGAACAAGTTCTACCTGTACTTCAGACATATCCACTCTATCCGCAAATTGAGTATCAATCAGTTTCGACACATTATCTGCTAATTCTCCGCACTGCTAACACGATAAAATGGAGTTTGGCGTGAGTTTGAGGAGACGGCAGAAAAGAAAATGGCAATATTTGGGAATTTCTCTCTGAATTTTTATGACAACAGTTCCTCATCACCGTAGGTTATAGTTTAAACTTCAGTAACCTTTACCAACTAAAAAATGCACTAAAGAGGGTCACATAGTTCTGCACCTTTTTCCATCATTGGTTAAAGGAATTCCAATTTAGCACACAGAACTGGATATGTTACTAAATTTAATACCTAAATCACCCATACAAGGAGAGACGTGAGAACTGACCGTTTTGTGACAATACTCTGCAGTATTTACTATGTAGCAAATAACCCTTTCATCCTTGTCCGAAGTCTGGAGAAAATATTTCATTGGTATCAAGTGGGGAATTAGTAACAGAAAAAGATAGCCAAGCTTCCAGGTGATAATTGACACTATACCTTAATCTGTCCTTCGATTCCCGTGGCAGCTGCAACAATTCCTGTACCACCCTTTGGCAATCTAGCGAAAAGTTTTGTAGCATAAGCCTTAAGAACTTTTTGAAATGCCTATTACAAAGAGATCAACAGTATTAGTTCAGGTAGGCCCATTGCCTAGCTCACTGATCCTGAAGTGTAAAGCCTCTGCACTCATAGATCAGTTTTGGGTCATTACGTACATGAATATATTATAGAAGTCTTGTAAATTTCTGCAAATGAATGACATAAGGTGTCATTCAAAGTTAGAAAGGCTAAGGTTCTAACCCTTTGTTACTAGGTGAGTCACTATCAAATGCTGCCATCTGACATCTCATTTGTATGTCAAAATGGATCCACTCTCCTCATCAAAACCATAATTTACGAGTTGACAAGAAGCTCCCTTCTTTTATTATGAACTTCTTTAATCAAATTTCACAACCTCAAGAAAGTATACTAGGCCAAGAAGCAAACATTATCATATAATCTAGAAAAAGCACCTTAAAGAGGTTAAACAATGTCTGGTTTCTCGTCAAAGCACTGCATCGCTTCAAGCTCCTCCTGATGATTACAAAGACCTTAAGCAAACAAAAGGCAACAAGCTAGTGAAATCAGAACAGGTGAGATAAAATTTAATTACCATATAACTCACACTACAATTTTTAAGCATCTTCTTGACTCAGTATTAGAGCCTTAGAACATCATCTTCATCTGGAATGAAGTATTCCTCTTGTTGAGGGAATTAGAAGTGATTAACGAGTTGACCCGTAAGGTCAAACCTCATAATATATCCATGTTAACTAAGCATTGTTTAGTTATTATTATTACTATTATTACTAATCTATTTATTTTCTTTGGAGTTTGATGTGTCGACCTTCTATTCATTATGATTGATTTGTAAAATCGTTGCCATCTATATTGCGATGCTTATTTGCTGTTCATATTGTTTCAGGGTTTGACTGATTAGCACAAGGGGAAAGGTTGTTTAAAAGATGACAGAATAGGGTAGAGCAATGGTCGAAAATACAAAAGCTCGAGAGATAAACACCAACAGAGTTACCAAAAGCAAAATTCTCACACTAACAAATGATGAACGGTCAGGTTACCCAACATCCAATAATGTACAATTTATGCAATCATATTGGCTCTATAGATTATGCAATGTTTCCGCAACCATATCTGCTCGACTGATGATGCAGCATTTGATGATATAGGAGCTCAATAAAATATAAAAATAATCCCAAAAAATTGTTCGAGTTTCCCTGATGGGCCCCTGATGCAGACCTACAGAAATATCGAATACTTTACCTTAATGCTGCTAGACAAAATATTAGTCTGACTTCCCTCCTCAATTTCCCATGTCTCTTCCTAGGTATGAGACACAAGTTTTTAATCAGTAGGGGAGATCTACATAAAGAGAAGTAAAACAATGAACATTTATGCTATTGACGCTTGTACCAGCATTTCCTTTTCCAAACTATCCATAAGAGTCTTCTCTTCCAGCTCTATATAAACCGACAAGTGAGGTTCAAAGCACGATGAGATAATCCCTCGGAAATTGAACTGACATGAAACAAAACATAATATCATTCACCTGCTTGAAAACCGTAGAAAAACAAGACTGGAAGGATAATGTTTAATGTGTAGAAAGCAGAACAAGAAAATTTTGGCAAGACTATTAAGTCACCATGCTAGCAGAGCACCAAGTGGTGTTCCATAATGACCTGTCCATATAAATGTAATTTTAGAGATCTATGCATGCACTGAGAGCACAGCTGCCTTCAATTCATCACAGCAACTTGTATGCAGTAAAAATGTTACTGTACTAGATTTTTCCATCTCAGAATTGAAGCAATTTTCTGAAATCAGCAGCTCTTGTAGCAGGTTAAGACTCAACTTATTAAATTTGACTATAAAAATGTGTTCAGGAAAATTATCGAAAATCTTGTGCAGCATGCAAATATGATTAATGAAAGGAAGGATTCTCCTTCACCATATCAAAACTCTACAGTAACAGTCCAAGTAGTTCATCCCTCCCATAAATCATCAGGAATGTGACAGAAAATAGAGATGGAGATAATCATGCATCTGAGTCTAACAAAATCCTAGTATCGCAATCTCCTTGATTCGAGGGCTGAAGCAACGTAAATCTCGAGCGCAGGACGTTGTGGACCTTCAGTATTAGCTAAGCGGGTAAGAGAGAAAAAACACCACCAATAACCAATATTTCAAGAAAGTAGAAAATAAATCAGTCTTAGCTAAGTGGGTAAGAGAGAAGAAACGCCACCAATAACCAATATTTCAAGAAAGTAGAGAATACATACACCAGCTCCTGGCACTGATGAATCTTTTTGTCCATCTTGTTCCTGACAAGACACACAAGGCAATATAAACGACTGTACAAACTGGCATTATCAGATCCACCTTGGCATGATGTTACAATTAAAGAAAGAATCTCAGATACATACTTCATGTTGACTACCATCATGAGCAGCAAGCTTTTTCTCATACTTTTTCCGAATGTCTGAAACTGTCTGACTCTTGTTTCCACTCCTTTCTGTTTCTTCATTGTCATCTACAGCATCTTTACTGCGGGTTCCACCACCAAATTTCTCTGCCAACTCCTCTTCAAATTCCAAAGTACGCTGTAGAGCCTAGAAATGCACCCATAAGAATTTCCAAACAATACAGTGAAAATCAACATGAAGACAAACGTTGATGTACAATAATATGAAAAAGATAAAAGCAGTGAAGTTGGTTTTTCAGCTTCCTAAGTGAACATAAAGACAGATATTGATGGATAAATAATATGAAAAAGCTAAAACAGTGAAGTTGCCTTTTCAACATCCAATCAAAAGTAGTTTTCTTCTGAGTGGTGACAAAGAGAACTTTACAAAAGGGAAGAGAAACAGGTATCGGTGCGTCTGTACTTTATACTTAAGTTTATGAATGGCGGAGGGAGTTGTTGATTGATAGACAAGTGAAGATTTGGTAGAGCATAAGGAGTAAAGTAAATATCCAAGGAAATTTATCATAAACTATCATCTTTTAGTTTTTTGAAGGTTTGGTAATGTGTGGTAGGAATGATTAGTCCATTTAGTAAAAAGAGTCAAAAGCTCATTTATCTCAAGCATCACACTAAATAACACCCTTTTTCATTGTTCTGATATGTTATAGTCGAGCCGAAGGTCCTGTGGAAACAATTTCCCTATCTCGATGAGGTAGGGCTATGGTCTGCGTACACTCTACCCTCCCCAGACCCCACTTGTCGGATTTCACTGGGTATGTTGTTGTTGTATCACATTAAATAACAAAGAAGGACTTGAAGAATACAAAAGAGTTAAGAAGTGACAAAGGCAATCAAAAAAGCCATAGGCAAAGTATTTAAAACAACTTGTTTCAACAGCTAGGATGTGGAAGGGCGACGAGAAAAAGTATTAATTATACTAAAAGCAAAAGATTCTAAAACTTTTGACCAGTGACCATGGAAGTTCATCTGGAAGACCAAGGCCCCTTACAAAGTCTTATGTTTTTCTTGACTTGTAGCAAGAGAAGCATGTCTCACTCAAGCAAACTTAAGAAGAAGGGGATTTCATCTATGCTCTAGATGTTGTATGTGTGGTGCAGCCAGAGAAAAACAATAGCCATCTGTTTCTACATTGTCCTATAACTAGACAATTGTGGCAACTTTTTTTTGAACTTGGTAAGACTTAGGATGGCCTATGCCAGCAACAAGATGTGAATTATTGAAGTGCTGGAACTATAATGGTGGTGCGGTGAAACAAAAGAAGTGGTGGAAACTTGTCCCAGCTTGTATATTGTGGACAATTTAGAAGGACAGGAACTACAGAATTTTTGAAGACAAAAGCAATCATGTGCAGAAAGTCAAGATGAATTCTATTCTTTTGTTTCATTTTTGGTGTAAAGAAAACTATGTAGAGGAGACTGAATCACTAGTTGATATGATAGGTTCCTTGTGAAGCAGTAGTCCTAAGCACGATTGGGTTTTTGTAATTGTAGAAAGCACTGTTTGGTTTTCAAGAAAAAAAAGATCCTAAAACTTTTTGTTAGAATAGGATTTTGTATAGTATCCTACTTGGAAAAGGAATATAATGTATATGGCTCGGTGTGATAATTAATTTACATATCTTAACAATATTCGCACTGTCTCGCTTGGTAGACGAAATCTATTTCTTAAGTGTTTATTCTCACATGGTATCAAAGATCTGGTGAGAAAATCCGGGAAAGAAAACTCAGACAGTTGTCGTGCTTCAGTTTCCGGCAACTGCTAGGGCTGTTTTGCGTCACTGTCTCTTGGTGGGTTACGAAATATGAAACCACCACAAGTTAGAGAAAACTCTAACAAAGAAACCCCAGAAAACTATTCCATAAGAATAGCCGTCATGTGATGGGAGGACCTTCATCTCTGGAGGCACGTCTGTTACACGTGCAGGGCGCGTGAGATTTTTTCCGGACAGATTCTGACCTGATCATTTCTCCCTGGGGTCGTCCAGGAATTCTGACTAACCTGTGATATCTTTCTAAAGATTCCAGCCATCAGAACCTTAATCTGGCCACTCCAGTCAGCTTTTCAGCGACCTCTTCTGAACTTCAAGACAACCAGCAGCTTTCTCAACCCTTTTTCGACAACTTTCAAGCATATCTGACAGTATTTGTGATTAATTGTCAACCATGTCCTTTGGGTATGATATTTTGGCTCCAAAAACATGGGAATTGAAAGTTCAAGCCCTATGATCACTTCAAAACCATTAATGGGAAGTTCAAACTGTTTAGCTTGGGCTTCCTTGGTTGAGTTGTGGTGCAAGGGTCAAGGTATTCAAGATCACTTAACAAAAAAGGCTAGTGTGGTGAATGAAAAGGCAAAGGCTAGTGAGGTGGATGAAAAGGCCCAAGGCCAGTGAAAGAAGGCGTATGCTCAATAATGTAGTCTCATGTAGCGATCTATTGATTCCAAGTTGATGCCCTTGTTTCGCCCAATTCAAACATGTTATTCTTTTTGGGAAAAGACTCGCGCTTTATACATTGATTACATATCTCACTTTTATGATGTGATATCATGGATGACAATTTAAAGAAATAGGAATCACACGAGTCTACTTACTTGGTACAAGTAAAGCAGTCATGAAAGAATTTGAGAGATTTGATGTCACCTACCGCCAACAACATGTCAGTCACTGCCATTGTTGAAAAACAACAAGAACTATGACAGACAATATTTCTAGCTCTTACCGTTGGACTTCCTAAGAACCTTAGATTCGGTGCGTGATCTGATTTTGGCTAGTCCAACAATAGATTCGGTGCGTGATCTGATTTTGGCTAGTCCAACAATTCCTATAATTGATGTACTATTCTCTAAGTTACTTTTCCTTGCCACGCCTCCTAGTCACACACTACTCTCCTCACAAACTGTTGACTCTTTTCTCACATCTCAGATAATAGAAAATCGGACATCCTAGTCTATGGAAAATAGATGAGGAGGAGGTCGTTTTGAAAGATCGCGAGAAAGTGTAGTTATTGTAATAGGTATGGACACACTTGTGAAGTATGTTATTCTATGCACAGTCAACCAACCAGGAATGCTCATGTTGCTCAGACTAACAGTGTAGGTGTCAAAGTTTTTCTTTATTTTTTTTTAAAATTTTTTGATAACCGAGAAATCCGTCTGTGACCCGCCCTTTGGACCAATCACAGCCTTCTAAACTCGGTGGATAATGGGCCTGCCCCTCTAACCTTCTCCACTTAAATACCGAGCTTCGCTTTGCATGGTGTGGGGCTTGAACCTGCGACCTAAGCCACAAATCCTCCACCTTTTGCCATTTGAGCTAGGCCTTGGGGGCAAAGATTTTCTTTATTTGAAGGAGAGCATAATGAGTTCCATTTTTTTTTTTGGGAAGGTAACATTCGTATGTATTGACTAAAACCAGTACATGGGTTAAACTGAAAACTATAATTACAACGTATCAACAAAATAAGATATCTAAATCTAAAATCTAAATAGAACCAAGGATCTCAAACTCAGTATCCTCTAGGTACATCTGTTTGCACTAGAAACAAAAAAGTTTGATATAGTTCAATTTGATCTTATGAAGATCACAACTTTTGCTCTCAAAACATCTAGCATTTCTCTCTCTCCAGTTTGTCCACCCAATATAGGCTGGGACAATCCTCCATCCATCTTTGTCTTAAGCTCCCTCACCTACCTCTTCCCAACTATAGAGGAGGTGGGTGATTCCGTTAGGCATAGTCCAAACAACACCCCTAAGGCTGATAAAAATCCTCCAAAGTTGGGTTGTTATCCTGCACTGTAAAAACAGATGGCTGACTGTCTCAACCTCTTCTCCACACAAATAGCATCTCAAGCACATAGAGAACTTCCTCTTCTTGAGATTTTCTTGTGTCAGGACTGATGTCTTGCCTGTAACCAAGTAAAACATGCCACCTTGAAGGGGATTTTTGTCTTCCAGATCTGTTTCCATGGCCATTGTGGTGGTTGTTGGCCACCTTTGTTCAAACACTCGTATATTGAGTTTTCCTTAAACATGCCTTTGCTATCTTTGTTCCACCATAGTCTATTTGCCTCATGTTTTGTCCCTTTGAACTCTGCCAGAGCTATGAAAATTTGTCCCAGTTTAGAAAAGGTTTTTTAAACTAGCATGTCCTAGCCATTCCTCCCAAAAGGAGGTCTTACTTCCATTGCCTACCCTCACAGTTGTATTATTTCTCAAAAAGGGCCAAGATATTCTAATAGACCTCCATAGACTTACACCATAGGATGTAGATACCTCATTTGTCATCCATTTGTTCTCCTCTCCATATTTAGCTTTAATTACTTTGCCCAGTGTGCTTGAGGCTCTTGTGAGTGTCTCCATAACCACTTCAGTCTAAGTGCCTTGCTTTGTATTTTCAGATTTCTTAATCCTAAACCCCCTTGCTTCTTTCCCCAAAGAACCTCGTTCCATTTGACCAAGTGTCGAGCAGTAGAGTCATTTTCCTCACTCCCTTTTTCCAATGAAAATCTCTCCTAATCTTGTCTAAACTTTCTATCACTCTATCATGAATGAGAAAGATAGACATCACATCATATAGGTTGGGAGAGCATCCAAAACAGAATTGATGAGAGTGACTGCCACCAAAGGAGATGTAATGAGATTTCCATCTAATTAACTTCTCACACTTTCAATCACTGAGTTCCAAATGCTCATGGCCTTTGACTTGGCACCTAGAGGCATACCTAGGTACATAGTAGGCAGGAAGCCTACTTCCCCTCCCAAAATTCCAAACAACTCCAGCATATTAGGGACTTCATTGATTGGGAACAACTGGCTTGTCCTCCAGTTGATATGAAGTCAAGAAACTCCCTCAAAAAGCACTAAAATTGATCTCATGATCAGTAATTGCCCTTCTTCAGCATCACAGAAGATTAAGGTATCATCAGCATACTGGAGGTGTGTGACTTCCATGCTGGCATTTAAACTTGGGGTTTGGTTTGTGACTACCTCAAAACCTCTTAGACATTCATTATTCCTAGCCACCTTTATCATGTAATTTAGACCCTCCACGACTGATAAAAGAGAAAAGGAGACAAAGGATAGCCGTGCCTCAAACCCCTGTTTGCAGGGAAAAAACCTTAAGGCGATCCATTGATAAGAACTGAAAATATTATAATGGAGATGCAATATCTTACCTAGTGAACCCACTTCCTTCCAAAACCCATACATGAGAGCATTTTCAGCAAAAATTCCCCGTTTACATGGTCATATGCCTTCTCGATATCTGATTTGCACAAAATTCCTACCTTTCCTAGAGTAACTCTGGAATCTACCACCTCATTTGCAATTAGGATAGCATCATTATTTGCCTGTTTTTTTTTTGTTAAATTGGTAACTTATTCTATTCCTCAAAAATCAGTACTAAAACTGTACTGATCAGTATTTACAACATGTACTTCAAATCCTACTATCTTTTACTAAATTGAGTCTAGTACATCAATTATGGAGATAGTATCATTTGAGTATAATTGATTACACCAAAACATAGTAGCATAAGACAATTTAGTTTGACTTTTTGCATGCTATTCTCAACACTATCAAAAGCTCTAGAGTTCCTTTCCTTCCATATTGCCATCATATACTAGCTGGGACAATTCTGCATCTGTCTCTATTCTTGGATTGCTTTCCTGCTTCCTCCCAACTCTGGATTGCTTCTGTGATCTTGGCAGGCATGGTCCATGACATACCCTTAAGACACAGGAATAACCTCCATAGTTGGCTTGTGATCTTGCATTGTAGAAAGAGATGGTTAACTGTCTCAGCAGTTTCCCCACAAAAGTAACATGTAGAACATAATGGTATCCCCCTTTTCTTTAAGTTGTCTTGAGTCAGTACAGCCTCCTTGGCTAACAACCAGACAAAACATGCCACTTTGAGTGGAAGTTTTGACTTCCAGATTCCTCTCCATGGCCCGTGACTTTGAGGCTGATTGGTGTGGTTCAACCAGTTGTATGCACAACCCACCTTAAAGCTGCCCTTTCGATTGCCTTTCCACCACAAAATGTCTTGACCTCCTTCCAGTCCATTAAATTGCTCAATGGTGTTGAAAAAATCTGCTACCCTTTGAATCTCCCAATCATTTAATTGTCTTCCAAAGATGAAGTTCCACCCTTGAGGAGTCCAGTGATCTACTATGGTCTTCTGTTGGTGAGATACTAGAGAATATATATCAGGATACAAGACCTCTAGCCTAGCTGCCTCATGCCAAGCATCTTTCCAAAATTATGTTTTCTCTCCATTCCTCACTTTGATCTTTGTGTTAGCCTTAAACTCCGACCACAGAGATCTAATGGATCTCCATACACTAACCCCATATGGTGAAGTCACTTCTTTGGTCATCCAGTTATTTTCCAGTAGGACTGCTCTTCATTATTGAACTTCCACAACCATTTCATCATAAGGGCTTTACTTTGATTCATCAAATTCCTTATTCCGAGACCTCCATGCTTCTTTCCCACTATCACAGCATCCCATTTAACCAAGTTGTAGCCTTTCCTCTCACTGTTTCCTTGCCAAAAAAATTTCTTCTAATTTTATCCAACCTAGTGATTACACTTTTGGGAATTGGGAATACTGACATCATATAGGTTGGTAGTGAATCAAGAACATAATTAATCAAGGTCAACCTGCCACCCCTGGAGAGATACTGTGATTTCCATCTAGCTAACTTCATTTCACATTTTTCAACCACATTGTTCTAGATTTCATATGACTGAGATTTGGCCTGAATCTCTCAGTTCCTTGGCTCCATCTTCTTTGGAGTCAAAACAATGTATGTGGCATTGAAACTTTTCTCAAAAACGCCATGAAAGTGGAAGTTCTTGAAAGTTTCCATGATATCCTTTTTTACTACAACCCAGCATTTGATGTAGAACCCCATTGTGAAGCCATCTGGACCAAGAGTTTTGTCCATTGCACACATCTTCAAACATGAAAACACTTCTTGTTCCTCAAACTCCCCTTGCAGAGCTTCTCTTTCCTCTTCCGTGATCATTGGACAATTGATCAAGTTAATTGAAGGTTTCCAACCTGTGTTTTCTGAAAATAACTTCCGATAAAACTCAATAATCTCCCCTCTGATTCTCACTGGATCCATCACAGGTTCATCTTCAATCATCAGTTGGTCAATGTTATTGCTTCTTTTATGTGCATTGGTCACTTTGTGGAAAAATTTGGTATTTTTGTCACCCTCTTTCAACCAAAGTGCCCTTGATCTTTGTCTACATGCCAACTCTTCATTTTTTAAGTGCTCTTCATAATCCATTAGAAGAGTTGCCTTCAAAGCTGCCTTTGATTTTGTTAAAATCACGTTCTCCATTACAGTATCTAGAATGGCTAATCGCTCAATATTTGGACTTTCTGCATTCTTAGATTTCCAAAGCTCGTGTTGCTCCACTCCTTCAGTTTAACTTTTAAAGCCTTTAATTTACATCCCATGATGTAATTAGGCTTCACATCGAAGACAAAAGACTCCCACCACCCTCTGACTCTTTCCACAAAACCCTCATTATTCAGCCACCAGTTATCAAACTTGAAATAGCATTTGTTGTGATCCTAGGTTCCACATTGTAGTGCAATTGGATTGTGATCTGAGCATAATTTCTGCAACACAGCCTGTTTAATTTTGCAGAAACTATCATCCCACTCCTTAGATATCAGAATCCTATCAATTCTAGAAGCAGCATTATTGATGTCTCCTTTGAACCAGGTAAAACTCCCCCCTTCTAGTTGTAAATCCAAAAGATCCATGTCTTCAATGAAATCTGAAAAATCTATCATTGCTGGTGTTCTCCTCTTGCAATTTTCTCAGATGGAAATCTTGTGACATTGAAGTCATCACACACTGCCCATGGTCCCTCAAACAAACTTCTGACAACTCCTATTTCCTCCCATACATGTTCTCTTTCAAATGTGCAATTTGGAGCATATACTCCTGTAATATGACACTTATAGTCCTGCAACATAGCCTCAAATTTACATGTCAGAATGTAAGAGCCAATTTCCAGAACTTCCCCTCTCCATAATCTGCTATCCCATAACATCATAATCCCCTCTCTAGTGCCACTAGCTTGAAGACAAGCATATTTGACCCATCTTTCACCCCATAATTCTTTTATCATATCTTTAAACTCCCCCTCTAGCTTAGATTCCTGTAGACAGACTATGTTTGAGTTCCAGTTGAGAATTAAGCTCTTCACCAATCTTCTTTTATCCCCACTATTAAGTCCCCTTACATTTCATGACACAAGTTTTACTTTCATGGTAAAACCTTGGCCCCTTTCGCCCTCTCTCTTTTCCCATCACTTTTGAAATTGATGTCAAAAGATGTGAGCCTTTTAAGCTCCTCAAAAGATGTGGCCTCTACTACCTTACCTTTCCTAATTCCTCTGCAACATGTCCAGTTGTAGATCCTCCGGACTTAATTCATACACAATTTATTTTTTTGAGATAAACTTGGTCCATACACAATTAGGACGTTCATATTTATACATGGCTAAAATTAGTGAAATCTGGAATAATCAAGGATGGGATCTCAGTTTTAGAAGACATCTAAATGATGGAAGGCTTTAGTACCATGCAAAGTGGCAGTTTGGCTGGTAGTCAAGAGGGCCTGTTTGACACATGAAAGAAGGGGAATACACTTTTGCTCTATCCACCACTTATGTGGAAAAAGTGCAGAAACAGTCATCTGTTTTTACACTGTAGGGGACTACTCAACTATGGGACATATTCCTAGCAATGATTGGTTTTGAGTTGGACAATGCCACTAAATACACTAGACATGCTATCTAGTTGGAGCAAAAGATGCACAAAAGCTTAAAAAATAGATGAAATATGATCCCAGACTGCATATGGTGGACTATCTCAAGGGTAAGCAATTCAAGATGTTTTGAAGGCAAAGGAATTCAACATATTTGGTGGTTTATGTTGACAATATTGTTATCACTAATAATGATCACGATGGTATCACAAATTTAAAGCAACATCTTGTTCAACATATCCAGACTAAAGACCTTGGCAGTCTGAAGTATTTTCTAGGTATTGAGGTTGCACGGTCTAGATCATGTATTGATGTTTCACAGCGTAAGTATGTCTTAGACATTCTTGAGGAGACAAGAATGATGGGATGTAGACCAATTGACACTCTTATGGATCTGAATGCTAAACTACCGCCTGGATAGGGAGAGCCACTCAATGATCCTAGAATATATAAGTGACTCGTCAGCAAGTTAAATTATCTCACAGTAACTAGACATGACATTTTTTCTTGTGAGTGTCACAAGTCAGTTTATGGATTCTCCCTGTGATAGTCATTGGTATGCAGCTGCCCACATTCTACGATACACAAAGTCAGCTCCAGGCAAAGGAATACTCTTCAAGGATCAAGGCGATGAACAAATGGTTGGATATACAAACTTTGATTAGGCAAGATTACCTTCCAATAGACGTTTGACATCCTGATATGGTGTTTTAGTAGGAGGTAATTTAGTGTCCCGAATGAGCAAGAAATAGAGTGTGGTTGCTCGATCCAGTGTAGAAGCAGAAAATCAAGCGAGGGTTGTAGCAACTTGAGCTAGTTTGGATTAAATAGATGCTTAGAGAACTAATATTTGGAGAAACTAATCGAATGGAACTTGTGTGTGATAACCAACCAGTTTTTCATATCGCATCAAATTGAGTATTTCATTAGAGGACTAAGACCATCTCCAATCCATCTGTATTTTACTCCCTATTCTCTATATTTGGAGAGTAAAATAGAGAATGGGTCCTCCAAGCACTCTCTATTTCACTCTCTATTCTTCAATTCTAGAGAGGTGAATAATTGGGAGAACTACTATTCACCTCTCTATTTTACTTTTTGATTATTTTAATATTATTTCTATTTTATTACTAGTTAAGTCTTTATCATTTGTTATTATTTTCTAATGTAATATAACATCTAAAATATATTATTAACAAGTTACTACTTCCACCAAAATTAATAATTTTTCTATTTTATTTTTTTTAAAAAAAATTGTCACTTTAAATATGTAATTTAATTATTTTAATATTATTTATATTATATAAGATTATTAATTAAGTCTCTAATATTTGTAATTATTTTCTAAGTAATATAACATCTAAAACATATTATTGATAAGTATACTACTTCCATCCCGAATTAACAATTTTTCTAATTTAATTTTTTAAATTTATTTTTTGTCATTTTAATAATGTAATTTAAATTATAATTATTTTTCATTATGAAGTATGCACAAAATTTACATGATAATTCAAACAATCTACTTTTATGTTATAGTGATAAATTATTAAACTACGCTTTTTAATGAGCATGAAAATATTTGATGTTATAGTTCAAAATGGAATAGGGGAAATAAATTAGTAAGGAATAATTTAATATACGATGAAATTGTTAATTTAAACAATTTGTAGCTACACCTAAAACAATAAGGACAAAAATTGCTCATTTTGAACTCCGTAATACATTAATAGAACATTTATGAGAGTAACGTAATAGTCTTGAAAGTTGAGTAGTTATGTAAAATTTAAAATAATTTTTACAATGATACAATATTTATGATGTTTTCACTTTTATTTGAATTGTTCGTTAATATGTATTATATATAATATTTATTGCAATTTATGTTATTTAGAAATTTAGATTAAAATATAATTTTATATTAAATGAAGAATTTGAAAAAAATAAAATTTTGTATTACATAAAGATTATAGAGTGATTATTGCAAAAAGAAGAAATGATTTATATTATGAAATAAGAAAATAAAAATGAAATAGAAATAATAATATAATATTGAGGAGAGAGAAAAAGATTCCTTTTTAGAGAGTAAAATAGAAAATTGGGTTGGAGTTGGTTGTCTGAATAGTTGGAGAGTAAAATAGAGGATGGGGTTGGAGATGCCCTAAGCACATTAAGATTGACTATCACTTTGTCATACAAAAGATACTCCCAAGAGATATTATTATAAAATTTGTGAAGTTCAATGATCAACTTGCAGATATTTTCACCAAGTCCCTCACTAGTCCTCATTTTAGTTACATCTATTACAAGTTTGGTACATATGACTTATATGCACCGGGGGAATGTAAGAATAGGATTGTGCGTAATATCGTCCATGGAAAGGATTATATGTATTGTGTATAAATAGGGCTCAATGTAGGGATGGAAACATCAAACCCAACCCGACCCAACTCATTTAGGTTTGGGTTGGTTATTGACTTGCCCATTTGTTAGCTCAACCCATTTCAATCCATTAAAAATTGGGTTGATATGTAACCCAAATTGATTTTTGAGAAATCTTGTCAAAATATTTTTAAAAAACTTTTTTTTTAATTTTATATGTTATATACAGTTTTAATAATTAAAAAAATTATCAGGCACTAAAAGCTTATAAAATTACAAATAAAACTATTAAAACTTGGTAAAATTTGGGCGGGTTGGGTTATGACTCGTTCCTAACCCGTTTTGACCCAACCCATTTTGGCCCAAACAAATTTGGGTTGAGTTGGGTTTTGACCCGTTTATTGTCTTGACCCATTTTAACCCACCCAAATTTAACCTAACCCGCCCAATTGCCACCCCTAGCTCAATGTAACAATTAGTTTACGCATCTTAATAATATTTCACGAGTCTTTATTTATCACATTTTTCATATACAAGCTTAGTTTAAAAAATTAGGAAAATAATTTCTTATTTATTTATTATCTAAGAAGAATTTGAGGATTTTGCTAAAAAAAAAAAAACAGGCCACAGTTAAATTTCATCCTCACTGTCATGAGAAGAGAAAAGTTCAAAATGATTAAGCCAACAGTTGAAAGAAACTTACTGTCAACAAGGTTGCTACATCTGGCTTTTCTTTCATACTAACAAGGATTTCCACGAGTTGAGACCTAGAATGAAAATAAGATAGTGAGCCAAAAGAGAGGTCGAAACAGTAGGAGGAAAGCAAAGAAAACATCTTATTAGTTATTAAAGAAGAATACGCAAATAAAAAAATTTAAAGAAAAGTTACTGCAGTTAAACATTATTCACTGATGAGAAAGGGCATTGTCAGATAGAACAGAGCAAGTTAGTCTCCTCTTGGAATCAATATTTGAGACTGCGATTTCACTAGTAATGACCTTGAGATACCATTGGAAATTCCTTTGGAAGGCAGAGGAGTCAATGCAATTTGAGAAGAAATTTCGAGGATCATGTGAGCTTTTCAGGTATATAAGATGCTACATGCTAGGAGGAATCCCAACAGAATTTGTTTCAACATGGTAATACCCCACTACTGCTTAGATTCATCGAAGTAATCATGCTTTCATCAGGCAGACGAAAGAAAAAGGTGAAAAGAAATCAAAATATCCAACCTTGTCAACTTGCAGAACTGAATGCAAAGCAAATAATCGACGTGCCATGAACGAGGGAAAATTTTCCAAATTTCCTCATTTGTTCTTAGCCGACGCTTGATCCAAGCATATCTTCTTTCAGTTTTGTCCAACTTAGCTAGTTCTGTAGTTGCAAATGTGATAGGCAGTTAGGAACCACAGACATCCAACTATCTTATGGACTAATCAGACTTGGCAGTAACAAAAGATATGGTCAGTGGGACAAACCTGCTCCTTCAAATATCTGCTGGTACGAGGTGAGTTCTCTATTACAAAAGTTTTTCACTAGCTCTTCTCTAACAGAAGGCTCGAGAGCATCAACAACTAAGCAGGCGTCTGATAACTGTTGTAATAGGTTACTTTCTTCTGTCTCCTTCCCTGTGCCTAAACTGTAAGTGATGAAAGGAAGTTGAGAAAAATGATGGAAACAAGAAACAATAAAGATGTACAATACCACATAAACGTAAATATATACCCACTAGAATGGACATTGATTTTTAGGCAACTATAGTAACTTTCTGGTGGAGAGAGATAGAGATGGATATACTTAAGCCAGCAAGACACATGCCAACAGGGCACCTCAGATCCTCCATTTCTTTATAATTCCTATGGCACAAGAAGTAGCTCACTCATGCATAGCGAAGAGATACCTTTAGTAAATCATAATGAAGGCTAAATAGAAAACCTAGAAACAATTTCAATGAGCTTGAAATCTAAAGAAAATATATTCGCGTCTTTTCTTATATCTAAGAGCTCTTATTCAGAAGAGCCTATCACAACAACTTTTAAGAGAACACATGAACAGAATGTTGATTCTTGAATTGACAAAAGTACATCTGAGCTACCATGGCAGATAAGAAGACAAGTTAATTGAAGCCAACCTGGAGAAGTCAGAGAACACATGTGACTTGAGGACTTGTTTGATGCTCTTAAACTTTTCTCTAAGTTCTGTAATCTTAGGAATATCCCTATAGGCTTCAAAATGACTACAGAGCTGGTTTACAGCCTGAAACATCACAAGATAGGAATTAGAAGCATATCCATCCTATTTGTGAGAGCGACAGCATTAGAATATCATGGAATAAAGTGTGTGTTCATTGGTTGCTGAAAGCCTTTGGTAATATGTATAACTTCACTTTATACAGTTGTTTCGGCCAATACAAATTACAACGAGATATGCATATCTAAGAGAGATAACCCACATTTCTTAATAAATTAGTATTCAAGAAACCTACTGCACACAGACAACTTAAATTCATCTCAAGAAAGAGAAGGGGATACTCACAAGAACAAGTGCAGTTTCAATTGAAATAAGTCAAGTATAGAAGTAATTCTTCTCAAGAAAAACATATTTTTAGAAATATAACCTACACTTCTTAATAAATTAGTATTCACGAAATCTGCTGCACACAGACAACTTAAATTCACCACAAGAAAAGAGGGAAGAGAAAGGGGAGACTCAGAAAAACAAGTGCAGTTTCAATTGAAATAAGTCAAGTACAGAAGTCATTCTTCTCAAGAAAAACATGTTTTTAGAAATATATATTACCATATCATCATATTTCTAGAGACAATTACAGAGTATTAGAGTTGTAACTTATTACGGAGCAAAAATAAAGTCCAAGAGTAGTAACATATACTTTTAAATCAGCAGCACCCAGATGAAGTCTTAGGTTAAGTGAAGCCTATAATCACACATTAATATATGGCATTGACCACTTAAATAGTAAATCCGTGAGCCAAAAAATAATAAAATGACACAAAAACCTCCTTTAATACACCAATTAAGAACAATGGGTCAACTCAGAACTTCTCCTATAGAGTCCAGCAACTCTGGTTCACCAAGCATCTGGCAACAACAGAAGTTTCAATTATAACTAAACCTAGGTCCTAGTGCACAACATGCATTCTTGTACAGGAAACAATTGTAGTAGCAAGTTGTCATGTGATGGTGAAGGTTAAATAATGAAAAGTTTATACTGTAGAAAAGCAACCGCCAAATACCTCAAGCTGTGCAGCTGCCTCTTTATAGTGACGTTTGGAAGCCATTACTTGTAATTGCTCAACTGCAGAGACTGTTATAGGACAAAAGAATCACATGATGTTTTTCTTTTATAAGGAGAAACGTGTTCAGATAATGTATCTTTTGTAAGGAGAAACGCTGAACTAAGCATGCATGGATACTCTTTTGTTGATATCTCATATCACATAACTTCAATTATTAATAAAAGTATGTTTTTCCTTTTATAATCATCCATGATCACTTTTGAGAGGTTATCTGTGTTAGTATCCATGTTAGGTACAACACTCGTGTCCTTCAATAACACATACATTTGAACTTCTATGTCCTCTCATAGCTAGTAAAGTATCTGATGTCGATTCATCCAAAAAAAAAAAGTGAAGTATCTAATACTGGGAACAACAATAACATACCCAGCATAATCACACAAGTGTGATCTGGGGAGAGTTAAGTGTACGCAAACCTTATCCCTACCCTGTGAAGGCAGAAAGTAGAAAGTTAACCCTACTTTCGAGATCAGATAGATCTGAAAGTAGAAAAATAGCAACAACATACCCAGCGTAATCACACAAAGTGTGATCTAGGGAGAGTTAAGAGTACGCAAACCCTATCCCTACCTTGTGAAGGTAGAAAGGTTGTTTCGAAAGACCCCTGGCTCAAGTAAAACAATACAAAGAAGGTTTCACGTTGTCCCAATGTGACCATTGAAATCTCCTCCAATGAACAACTTCTCGGAGAGGAGGATACCAATCACTACATGGTCCAAATTCTCCCAAAATCGCTAATTAACTTCCTCATCCAGCCCACTTGAGTTTTTTTTTTTTTTTTTGAAACTTGGTAACTTTGTATTATAACACGATAGTACATGGGCGGTACTAAACCTTATATACAGATGAACTCCAAAACTCCACTATTCTAAATCTAAATTGAATCTAAAACATCAATTATAGAGACAGTTTCATTTGAGTATAATTGATTGCACCAAAAACATAACAACAAAATGCAGTTGAGTTTAACTTTCTGCATACTGTTCTCTATGCTCTCAAAACACCTAGAATTTCTCTCTTTCCAGGTTGCCCACCAAATTGAAGCAGGGATAATTCTCCATCTCGTTCTGTCTTTAGCTAGCACTCCTTCCCCCTCCCAACTTTTTAGGGCTTCAGTAATTCTCCTAGGCATAGCCCAGGATAAGCCTTTGAGACTCAAGAATACCCTCCATAACTGTTGAGTAAATTTGCAGTGTAGAAAAAGATGGTTAACAGTTTCTGATGTTTCTCCACAAAGAAAACACCTAGAACATAAGGCTATCCCCCTTTTCATAACATTATCCTATGTCAAAGCTGCTTCCTTAGCTAGCAGCCATATGAAACATGAAACTTTATAAGGAATTCTGCCTTTCCAAATTTGTCTCCATGGCCAGGTAGGAATCTGTTGACCTGGTTGCTCCATCAACCTGTAAGTTGTACCTACTTTAAATATAACTTTGTTGCTTCCTTTCCACCATAATGCATCCTCTTCAGCCTAGAGTCCATTGAAATTTCCAACAATGTTAAGAAATTCTGCCACTCTCATTACTTCCTAGTCATTGAGATGTCTTCTGAACCGGAAATTCCAGCCCTGTGTTGTCCAAATCTCTGCAATGGTCCTTTGTTATGAGAGAACTAGGTTATATATGTCTGGAAAGAGGAGTTCCAGATTACCTGACTCATGCCATTCATCTTTCTAGAATTTGGTCTTGTTCCCATTCCCCACTTTCACCTTGGAGTTGAGTTTGACTTCCTCCCATAATTCTCTTATAGATCTCCATAAACTGACCCCATAAGGTGAAGTCACATCCTTGGTCATCCAACTATCTTCCGCCTCATATTTGGCACCTACCACTCTTTTCCACATTAACTGATCTTCAAACGAGTACCTCCACAACCATTTCATTCTGAGTGCTTCACTTTGAAATATCAGATTTTTTATTCCCAATCCGCCATTCTTTTTCCGATTACCAGATTCCCATTTCACGTGTGAAATCTTTTCTTCTCGTTGTTACCTTGCCACAAAAATTCCTTCTTATCCTATCCAATTTTTGATGACCCTCTTTGGAATAGGAAATAATGACATCATGTATGTTGGTAGAGCATTAAATCTTGAGTTGATGAGGTCAACCTCCTCCCATAGATAAGTATTGAGATTTCCATCTAGCCAATTTTTTCTCGCACTTCTATCACACCATTCCGCATTTCAATAGACTTGGATTTTGCTCCCAAAGGCATGCCCAGTAGGTTGTTGGCAAAGTGCCAACTACACCCCAAGAATCGAGGCTATATAACTCATATTATTGACTTCATTAATGGGATACCTAAAGCTTTTCCGCCAATTAATGTGCGGGCGGATACCCTTCAAATAGGACCAAGATCACCCTTAAATATTTTAGTTGTTCTTCCTCGGCTCCACGGAAGATGAGTGTATCATCGGCATATTGAAGGTGTGTCACTTCCAAACTTTCGACCACCTCTCGACACATCAAAACCTTTCAACCATCCTCTTGTGTTAGTTGTCTTAATCATACTTCGGACCCTCCATAGTGATTAAGAACAGGAAAGGTGATAGTGGGTCACTTGCTGAGCCCTCTTTGTATGAAAAAACTGCAGGAAGCCCATTGATTAGAACGAAAAGTTTATTGTTGAGATACAAAACATAATCCAGTTCATCCACTTTTGTCCAAATCCCATCCTTTCTAAGATCTTCACTCGTACTTCGATTAACATGATCGTGACGCTTTTCTATGTCTAACTTGCAAAGAATGCGAGGTTTTTGTTTAGTCACGGAGTCATCGCTTCGTTAGCAATCAAAGCTAAATCCATGATTTGTCTCCCTTTTATGAATGTCATTTGTTGTGAATCCACCAGTTTGTCTATCACACCCTTCAGTCTCTCTGTGAGTACTTTAGATAGTATTTTATAAATACTACCTATAAGACTGATTGGTCTGTACTCCCTTAGCTCCTTAGCTCCTTTCTTTTTGGGTACAAGTGCAATGAATGTAGCATTAAAACTCTTCTCAAAAACTTCTTAATCATAGAATTTCTGAAAAGTATCCATTATATCCTACTTCACTATCTCCCAACACTTGAGTTGCATAGCACTAATAATGTTCAAGGTCTCAAATGACTAGCTTAATCATCATCATCCTGCCATTCACCCTCCTAACCTCTACCACTAGCTCCCTGAGTTCTCAATCTACAAAAATGCCTACTCCATTCCTATTTCACGAGCCTCCTGAATACCACAATTTAAACCCATATATATCTCTAACCTTAGGTTCCCACCCCTTTGGTCTCCTAGACACAAGTTATACTGATCTTCCCTTCTTCAAAATCATCACTGACTCTATACATTTGCCCATCAAAGTCCCAATATTCCAAAACCCAACTCTAAGCCTAGCGGCTCCCTCGCCACCCTTGACCTTCTCCCCAACCCGACCCGAGAACATGACCTTACTTTACCATCATTGACCACTATAATCTATAAGCTACTACAATGTAAGGTATATTAAACTAACACTAGAACAACAAAAAATCTAAATAAATGAATGCGAAGTCAACATAAAAAGCACTAGACAAGAAACAAATACAAGTAACAATACCGTGATTTAACTAGTGGAATTTTATTTGACAAAGATCAAGAACATAAGATAGACTCAAGAATCTATTTCTGAATTCTGTAGTCTTACTTCTAGATTCTTTCAGAATATTGGATAGACCAATAGAATAGAAACTAGATGTATTAAAAGAAAAACTTAATTAACCAAGAAGTCTGAAATTAGATATCAGAGGGAGACTTGACTTTGAAGGAGATAATAGATCTTCTGGATACAGGAGGGGTATGGGTCATGAACAAAAGCATTTCTAGCATTTCTATTTGCAAAAGAATCTGAGCATCCAATCCAAAACATTAAGGCAACAAGTGGAATCACGCCGGATCGGTACAAACCCAATCGATACCCATACACAGCTAATGAAGAACAGGTGATATATCTCTAACACTCCTAAATGTGTAACCTGATTCTAGTGATAACATGGATTAGAGACTTTTCTCCTTTTTTTCCTTCTTTTTTGTCTCTTTTTCTTGGTTCTTTTTTATTTTAATTTTATACTCTTTTTATTGAACATTGGTAAAGTTGTATTCTTCAGCATTAAGGACATGCTGGCCACCTTCAAAAATTTACAGCCCTAACCAAAATTACAAGTTCCCTATTAATTCTATAATTTGATCTACATCTTCTATACAGAGCTGTTTACACCAAAAAAGTAAAGATACCAAACAATTCCATTTTGTGATAAAGGTAACATTTAAAACAATTCCATTTTACTTTGTGAATGGAATTAGATCTATCTTCAAAACATCTCTCATTTCTTTCCTTCCACACTGACCATCATATGCATGATGGTATTAGCTTCCACCACTTCTTTTGAGTCTTGCTACCCCCCCCCCCTCTGATCCAACATTTAAAAAGATCAGAGGTGTGTTCTATCATAGTCCATTCTGACATGTGATGTTGAGGAACATCTCCCAGATATGTGTAGTGAATTTGCAATGTAAAAATAGGTGTTTGTTTGTTTCCCCAGTCAAATTGCATAGGAAACACCTAGGGACTAGTTGCTTTCCTTTCTTCTGCAGCACTTCTTGAGTTAAGCAGGCTCTTTTGATGACTAACCAAGTGAAGCATTTCACTTTGGTGGAGATCAGTCCTCTCCAAATACTCTTCCAGTGATAATGGTAGCCTCTAACCCCAACTTGTATGCCTTTCTTGTAAGCACTGTTTACTGTGAATTTGCCATCCTTGTTGTGCTTCCAAATAACTCTATCTGGTGCATTTGTTACTAGATTGGTTCCCCCCAATTTTCCCAAGAAAGAAGCCACTCTATCTACTTCCCAATCATTCAATAGCCTTCTGAAAGATAGGTCCCAGCCTTGAGTTGTCCAGCATTCACATACTCTGGCTTCAGGATTGTTGCAGATTGAGAAAAGATCTGGGAATGACTCACTTAAAGGAATTTGATCAATCCATCCATCTCTCCAAAACTTGATCTTGTTGCCATTTCCAACTTTGAGAAACACATTTTCTTCCATAGAGATCCATAAAGCTCTGATTGTCCTCCATACTCCCCATCCATAGGGTTCTGACACTATCTATGTACACCATGGGTTCAATTCCCCATACTTTGGTTGAGGAAGTAGGAATGGCTCCACGGGGTGAACAAGGGATTGAAGTATAGAGATAGGGTAGCACAAACAAGCTAAGGAGTAGCATGGAGCAAATAGATAGAGAGTAGGCTAATGGGCTAAGGAGTAGGCTTGGAGTAGAGTTAGTCGCTTCGCATGCTGAATCTCACGACAGCTTGATGGACTCAATTGAGAGAGAGATGCACATCGCAAATGGAATATGTAGAGAGACAGTTGGTAAATGAAGTTACCACAAACTCTGATACCCTTCTATATATATTTCTATTATCACTCCCTTTCCTTATATCTCCTTCTAGGATTCTCCTCTTGATCAATATTTTCTCCTCAAGTTTTACACATAATATCTCATAATTAAGGTTTTATAACTCTATGTTTAGATATTTAAATTACTTTTAGTTGAATCCCCGCACTTGTACCCATAGATGTATAATGTATTTGTATCCCTAAATCTTAAAATTTAGATCATAAAGGATCCAACCTCTAGATTTGCACCAATATCGGACACTCGCACCCGAGTCCGAGAACCTTAGGAATTACTCACATTCCTTTCTTTTTCTTTTCATAATAACCCCAAAAACAAAACAAAAAAACTATCAGTTATTTCCTCTCCTCTCTTTTCTCTTCTTAGAGTTCCATTTATATCATTATAAGATGATTTTTTGGTGCAAGACAACACAAATGAGGCATTTTTACATTCTCTCTACGTGAATAAGTTGTGATATAGCCATCTCGCAAATAATCACTTGAAAAGATATAGAGACTAAAGGTGAAAAAACACTTGGATAACACCCAATAGGTCTCTCCTAATTCCTGCAAAAATATGGACAAGATTTGAGTCTAAATACTCTTGGGCACCAATACATTATTCCACAGCATCACCTTGCTTAGAAGGTGTCAACCGCAAGCTCAAATTTGAAATTTTATTTATTTCCACGTAGAGCCTAGCATCTAACATAAAAGCTTGAGCAGATGGAGGATTCCTATTCTATTTATAAGAATGTTCAAATACCACTTTCCAAGGACAGCAAAGTGCATATAGTATATGAAAATGAAATTATAAAAGATCTACTGGTTTCATCAACAATTTACTTTTTAAGCATGGAGAAGGAAGCAAATCGGCCTAAAATCTTCTTTCAAGCACAAAACAGAAAAAATCCAAAGAACTTTGACAGTGAAAAATGAGACTAACCTAGCATGGTTAGGCGATGAAGGGCAGTAATTGTTGTTGTAATGTGCTTCTTTGCAAAATCCAATTTCTTAATATCACGACATATTTCCTGAACCATTGTTTCACTTTGCTCTGCTTTGGTCTTAATTTCTCGAATCTTATTCATGAGTTCCTGGATTAAAAAAGTCAAATAATGAATGAGAAACCACCAAATATCTCACGTAGATAAGCGATATCGAACGATTTTGCTGTATCTAGAACTAATTATCTTCACACAGCTAAAGCTTCTGCCATACAATAGAAAAGAGAGCAAGCTTAAAGAACATACCTGCACAGCACTAGTAGCTGCAGCAAGATCTTCTCTGGCTTTGGTTCCAGAGTTACTCTGAAATATGAAAAGGCGAAAGTTCAAAAACATAGTTCTTACCATGATTATAAAAATAAAAACAAACATCATGAAGTTTCATTGTTCAGGAGAAATAATAACAGCAATTACTTAAATAAGGTAATCTTGATGAATTAACCATTCTAGGTTTCTCATATCGTCTCTCTCTTCTTCTTTTTCTCTTAAGAGGAAAAGTCAAAATTGATGTATTTCTTACCTTCAAAATTCACCAAATAAAAGATAAAAGAGTAAAAAGAAAGGAAAAGCATAATGACATATGGTGCATAAGTCTATTAAATTTGATTGAAGAATTCCTAACAAATTCTTCAATATGGTAAATCCCTAGCAATTGCAAACAATTCAAATATTTAGGCACGTTGTTCTAGAAGAATCAAATGATAGATGAAGATGTTTCTCATATAATTAAAACTGAATGGTTGAAATGGAAAAGTGTTAATGGGGTGTCATGTGATAGAACGATACGTACCAAAGTGAAAGGTATATTCTATAAGTTATAAGACCGACAATGTTATATGGGAGTGAATGTTAGGCCACTAAAGTGCAACATACCCATTAGATAAGTGTCCCCGAGATGTGGATGCTAAGATGGATGTGCAGTCATATAAGATTAGATAAAATTCAAATGACCACATCTGTCAGAAGTTGAATTAACACGCATTGAGAATCAACTGACAGAAGATTATTTGAAATGGTTTAATCATATATTGCATCAACCTCCAGATGCACCGACACTTAGCTGTGAAACCAGTATGAGTGAAAGTGCTAACACTTAAAGGAGATGGAGGAACATTTAATTATACATGGATGGAAGTTGTCTCGAAAGACCTATAATTTCTTCCATGTAGACAGCTAAAAATAGGGCACAATAGAAGAAAAAGACCTATATAAATGATATCAATTTTTTCAAGATCGAAAAATTCATCTAGAGCCAACACTTTGGGCCAACCGCAGTCTTCGAAACTCAAGGACAATGGATCTTCCCTTCTACCTCTCTAATTATATATTGAACTTAGTTCGCTTCACACAAAGCTTGAACTTGTGACCTAAGACACAAGTCCGTCAACCTTTGTCAATTGAACAAACCCTTGGGCCTTAATGTATTTGGTATAAGCTAGTTAGGAATATGTTTTAGCCATGTTAGTACTTCTAACTAGGTTTGATGCTTTTTAGGAGTATTTTAGATTTTTATGCCGGTAAAAACATAGAGAACTCCTAATATTTTATTTTTTTTGATGAAGAACTCCTAATATTATTTTTTTACTATTCCCTCCATCCCAACTTATGTGATGGTGTTTGATCGGGCACGAAGTTTAAGAAACAAAGGCAGATTTTTGAAACTTGTTGGTCCAAAATAAACCATGGATATTTGTGTAGCTATAAATTATCCTATTAAAGATAAAAATGGGCATTTTAAAGTAAAGTTGTTACAAGATATAGAAAACTGACATTCTTTTCGGGATTTTCGGGATTGACTAACAAGGAAAGAGTGTCACATAAATTTGAGATGGGGAATATTATTTATACATATTTACCATTTTTAATTTCTTTTATTTGGTATGACTATGGCATGAGATAAGTTAAAAAGGAGGATTCAAATAACCGACCCTAACTTGTTTTGGATTGAGGCATTGTTGTTTAAGAATTCCTAACAAAAATAAGCAATCTTAGAGGTACATTATGTACAGGCAAACTTGCATCGAGATACAGATTATCCAAGAAAATTCCTTTTGGTAAAGTAATAATTTTATTGAAGCAAGTGGTATACAAAATGTAGACTCAAAACAACAGATTCTCCAAAAATATCAGGGGCCATCTTTCTTATAATCTTTTTATACTTGTGAAAAAACTGAAAGGTGAATTTGCAGAACTGAATACATGATCTTAAAGGTCTTCCCTGTCTTAGACTCTTTGACTCGTTACTTGGACTAAACCTTGTTAGCAACAGTGGGCAATCATTATAGTTTGTATAATCTATCTGACAGTTGTGGCAAACTCTTATCTAGCTTTGGCCATTATTGAAATATTAATCAATGAACATCAATTTACCATTTGGTAATTCCAGGCTTGATCAGAAACAGAAATGGGACTACATAATGTATTTTTTGTTTGGAGAAAGAACATATGATGGACGTTCAGAATAACTTATCATCTTTTCTCCATTATCATTTGTCCCAATATGGTTTGAACTTTGACTAGAGCGGAAAAGATATAGAAGTTACCGACACCGACTGGAATTAAGGCATAGACTGATTCACATCACTTACGCCAATATGATAAAGAAATTTTTATTAGAGAGTAGTTCTTCTATATTTTTAGAATAATTGAGTAAAAAGTACAAGAACAATGGAATTATAGTGTCTGTTTATAACTGAGTTTTCTCCTTGAAGCGTCAGCACTTACAGTCTAAGGGTTATAATCAGCAGTCACAAAACATGACATCATCATATGTAAATATCTGTACTTGAAGACAGCTAGGCAAAGGGTAGTAACTGAGAAAGGAGATGCAAAATAATTCACCTGTTGCCGGACAGCCGTCAATATTTCAGCATCAACACGACGAATTTCACTATGTATCTTCTGCATAAGGGGCTCAACACCAGATAGAGATGCTTCTGCACAACAACCATGTGTCAACTGATTATTCAAAAAGGGACAAAATATTTAATAGGGATAAGTCAAAATTCATAAATTAACTACATCATAAAAGGAAAAGGGGAAACAGATTGAGATCATGAGCAGCATTGGGTTAAAACCCTTGTTCTGCAAACTTGTTGATAGAGAGAAGAAATGTAAATAAACAAGTAAAATACCTGTGGGAAACATCTGATTGATGTAATCCAACGTGTTCTGCTTGTCGGATGCCGCCATGAGATCTCCTGCTGAAGCTGCACCAGCTAAGGAAGCTGCCAAGCCTTGTCACTGACACGGGTAAGGGTGTGTGATCTGTGTCGGATCCGGTCAAACGAGATCGACCAATACTATGGAGAAAAAATTGTAATTTTGATAACTCAAAGGAAAGATCCGAAACAAAATACCTTCAATTCTGCTGCTATATAGTAATTTATACTAATCCTTTTGAAGCTTTTTTCTCGATTATTCTTCTTGTTCATGTGCTCTGTCGCAGGTAAATCTTCTTCTTCTTGTTCATGGGGAAGAAGATGGAGAAAAGAACACGAACCAGAGCTGCAGAAGAACAGAGATAAACAAAGAGTGCAACACTAATTACCATTAATTATTTTTAGAATTAAAAGATTAAAAAATTAATAAAAAATATATTATTCAATCACATGTTAATTAATTTTTTCATTTTCGTCAACTAAAAGGAAACGGAGAAAATACATTATAAACTCTATATAAAAAAAAAATACATAAAATAGTAATAAGCATCAAAATAGATATAATATTTATTAAATTGAGAAAAATGTACTAGTTATTAAAATTTATTTTTCTCATCAAATCTTTTTGTTCAACCTGGAAAATATATGATATCATACTCAATAAAAAAAGGAATCGAGTTGATCAAAACTAGGAATTAAATGATAATTAACAGAGAAAATTGAACAAATAGATTATCGTTAAGGGGTACGGATGGCAATGGGACTGGGCGGATGCGGGACAGGGCGAAGGCAGGGCGAGGTGAGTTTAAGATTGTGGGGGGCGGGGAGGGATGTGGGGCGGGTTGATGGGTTTTTTAAAAATTAGTGTAGGGCAGGGAGGGTTGTGGGTCTATGCGGGTTCAAACTTAATTTTAACTTTTACATGTTATAAGAGTGACAGGGCATTATTCATTACGATAGTTTCTTTAATTACTAAAATATTCAAGATAGTTAATGAAAATGATTCAATCAAAACTAATATGGTTTTTTATATGCTTCCCAGTTGACTTCTATAAAATAAAATTTTAAGTCATTATCTATTAAATTAATATAACTTTAATGAGAAAATAATTTGTTTTTATGCATTTTATTTTAAGTATCAAACATAATTTTTTTTAAAGAAAATATTAAAAATATTATGTGGGGCGGATTCATGCGGAGCGGATCTATGCGGGGCGGCATGGTGAAGATTGAAAATGAAAAAATTATTATGCAGGGCAGCTTAAAAGTATTGCGGGTTAAGCTCAACCCGCCCCATACCGCTCCATTGTCATCTCTATTAAAGGTGATTTTTAATTTTTGTTCCGCTCAATAAAATCTTTAAAAATGATTTTGTAACACCTAGGAAATTGGAAAGTCAAGTTGAAAATGAAAAGTACAAAAAATTCCCCTGAAGTAATGGAATACAAGTCTAATCTACGGACTGTAGGAAGGCAATCGTAGAAGCTGAGTTGAGTTTTGGAAATTTCAAGTTTCTGAAATCTAACCTACGACTTGACAAGACGAGTTGTAGATGACTCTCATTGAAAGGATCCAGAGATTTGAATTAAGACCTTAGACCTACAAAAGGATTTGACGGATCGTAGTTGGTTCAAGAGGTTGTAGGAAGGTTTCGTAGAACTGATCCAGACTTGATAAAATTTCGAACTTAAACCTATGTTCTACGGAAGAGGTATACGGATCGTAGACTGGACGACAGACCGTAGAAAGGTCTTGTGAGAAATTATAGAATTTTTGGGTTTCTGAAGTTGTACCTACAGTTTACCAATAGGTTTGTCCGACCGTTATTTTTTAAAGGGTATTTGAGTCTTTTCCTATACAATTAATACCTATACTATGTTGTTTTGACCCTAATTTTAAGTCTTATAACTACCTTTCTATTCTTAAATCTACCTAAACCCTCTCATTCTCTCAAATTCTCAAATTCCATCAAAGTTCATCCTCTCCAATTCTCTCTCAAACTCAAGGAGGAAAGTTAGGGTTCCAAGCTTCAATTCTCCTCTTTTCTCTTGTTTGCTAGACTTTGATCATCAAGGTATGTGGGAATTCACCAATTGATTCAATCCATCCATTGGGTCTCAAAAGATCTCCAAGTTTCCAATTCAATTTCATTAATTTGATTAGGTTTTGATCCCAATTCTCCATATGCTATATTTCTTATGATTCAAGTGTTTGATCTTAATATTTTTATGAATGATTTGATTCAAATGCATGTTTTCCAATTGATTTCATGTAGATCCATACATTATTGATGATTTTGACTATGAAGATATGAATTTTTGAGGATATGAATGATGATTATGCATTCTTTATGAAAAAATATTTTATGAACTAAGGTTGCTTTTAAGATAAGCATCAATGAAATCTTGAAAGGTTTTCTCACATTCTCACATATGCATAAATGATCGATGAAAGGTGTTTAGTATGAATCATGATTTAAGAAGCTACTCTATGATGGCTTAAGATTGGACTAGTAACTTAATTGTGTCTTTCCATGTATGGATGATATGTTTTATGAATATGACTATTCCGTTGGGACTTTTATTAAGCACCGAGAGGATATTGAGATGGAGACTCTCATGTTAGTAGAGGTTAGGTCTCTAGTAGCAATCTCATTGTCCCTAACTATGTAACCCGTAGGATTGTCTTAGAAAGACATACCTAGTGGATCTACGTAAGCTAAATGTTTATGGTCCTTACCTTGACAAGTAGGACATCTATTTTCGGCATTGGAGCAAGACGTCGAATTCTATGTTATAACTCATATGGTCTATGTCAGTTAATGGTAAATATACCATAAAAACGAACTAAGTTACTTTCAAAGGTTTTATGAAGTTTTCATTATAAATTTAAGATACATTGACCATGTTCATGATTTATGATTCTTCTTAAAGGTTGGTTTACTATGTTTTAGCTTGGTCATGCATATCATGTTTTTCTTTATGTCCCCTTATGATCATGTTTCATGTTCTTATGCATATCTATCATACTTAGTATATTTCATGTACTAATGCATACATGTGCCAGCATATCTCTCATACTTAGTATATTTCATGTACTAATGCATATTTGTGCCTACATTGTCTCATAATGTAGAGTTTGATGTTTCTTCTCCTCCCGCCCGTGGCTAGTTAATTGGTTGTCTATTGAAAATTTGGTGAGTCCTCATATTCTGAGGATTGTGTTATCCTACAATGATTTTCTTATGTCTTTAGTTTTTAGACGTTGTATGTGGTGTATGGGTTACGTCTCAACCACTCTTTTGATGTGTTATATTGGTTTGTCAAGACTATGCTTAGACTTTCACTTTTATGTCAAACTCTTTTTTGATATGAGACCTATTGCTTAAATTCTCGTATTTTCTATTATATTGTTTTGTATGCATGTCAAGTGGCTTTTGTAGGGTCTCTTGGAGTCTTATATACCATGTTGCGTGTAGGTATACTTTGAATCTTGAAAAACTTGGTATCAGAGCTAGGTTTTAGAAAAAGGTCTTAGGATGTCTGACAAGATGCGTTGAGTAGAGTCTTGTTTATAAGTGTGAAGCACGCCACATTTATAAATAGGAGACTATAGGAAACTTCACTTATTTCATTACTCTAAAGTTGTGTCATATAGTCTATCTCTACAGATAGCTTTCTCCTAAATCTTGTCTGATGTTTTTCAGGATATGGCCCCTTTAAGAGCTTACGTGAGAAGGAATGCGGGCGACAATGTGGAGCCCGAGGTTCTGTAAGCTCCGATCGATCCTTTCAACGAGTAAGTGACTCATGCCGAATTCTAAGTCATTTTCCAAGTGTTGGCTCAAGCTATGACGACTCAAACTAATAGAGAAGTTGTTGCTCCCGTGAACCCAAATGTGGGTATGACGGCGACAAGGATAAGAGACTTCTCTAGGATAAATCCCCGGAGTTTTATAGGTCAAAAGTCAAATGAGGATCCTCAAAAGTACATTGATGAGGTGTACAAGATAGAAGGGATTATGGGATTGTCTACGGTAGAAAGGGCAGAGTTGGCAGCTTATCAATTCAAGGGTGTTGCTCAAGTTTGGTTTGAACAGTGGAAAGGTGAGAGGATTTTTTATGCGGGTCCTCAAGATTAAGAGAAATTCAAAGGAGTATTTCTTGATCATTTCTTTCCCATTAATATGAAAGAGACAAAAGTGCTTGAGTTTATTAATCTCCGACAAGGGAATATGAGTGTGAATGAGTATGCTTTGAAGTTCACTCAATTGGTTAAGTATGCTCCAACTATATTGGTTGCCGATTTTAGGACAAAGATGAGTAAGTTTGTGTCGGGTGTTTCTGAATTGGTTGCCAAAGAATGTCGAACCGTCATGTTGATTAAGGAGATAAATATCTCCCGTTTGATGATACATTCCCAAAAAATTAAAGAAAAGAAACTCAAGTAAATGGTAAGAGAGTCCAAGAGGGCTCGCATAGGTGATAGTGACTTTTCTCATTCTAGGTCTGATGAACAAGGTCGTTCTAAATTTCGACAAAGATTTTCCGGTCAAGGATCTTCTAATACTCCTACCCCTAAATTCAATAATGATTGGGTGTCTAACCCGAAGTCTAAAGAAGGAAATAGTGGTGGATCTTCCATGACTACTTGCACTAGGTATGGCAATAAACATGATTGCAAATGTTTGGTTGTATGGATAGTTATTTTAATTGTTGAAAGAGTGGTCATAGGATCAGAGATTTTCATTACTTGCTACTAAAGGAATGGATGACAGACTTTCTTCATCCACTATATATATATATATATATATATATATATATATATTATTAAAAGGATCATATGGTTTTGTGGTTTATTGTGAGGCTTAATTCACGGAGTGTTTTGATGCAACATAAGAAAACCATTACTTATGTTTCAAGGCAATTGTGGGTGCATGAAAAAAATTATCTGACTCATGATTTTGAGTTAGCAGTGGTGGTGTTTTCTCTAAAGATTTAGATGTATTACCTATATGGTGTTCATGTAGATGTGTTTACCAACCAAAAGAGTTTGAAATATGTGTTCACTCAAAAGGATTTAAATCTACTCCAAATGAGATGGCTTGAGTTATTGAAATATTACGATATGGGTGTCCTATATCATCCTGATAAGGAAAATGTGGTGGCAGACGCTCTTAGTTTACTATCAATGAAAAGTGTTGCTCATGTTGAAGATGATGAGAAAAAGCAAGTTCAATATGTTCATAGATTGGTCTGATTGGGTGTTCACTTGGTTGGCTCTCATGAAGGTGGGGTAATTGTTCAGAACGGTTCTGAATTATCTTTTCTATCTTATGTAAAGGATAAGATAAATCTTGACCCGACATTGGTTGATTTGAAGAAGAATGTGTTTGGAAAAAAAGCCATTGAGGCTTTCTCCCAAGGAGGAGAAGGTGTCCTTTGATACCAAGATCGACTATGTGTTCTGAATGTTGATGATTTGAGAAATTAGATTTTGACAGAAGCTCACAGTTCTAGGTATTCTATTCACCCAGAAGCCACCAAGATGTACTGTGATTTGCAAAAATTCTATTAGCGGAATGAGATGAAGAAGGATATTACGAACTTTGTGGATAAATGTTGAAATTGTCAACAAGTAAAAGTTGAGCATCAGAAATTGGGTGGTTTGGATCAAAACATTAGTATTCCTACATAAAAGTGAGAAGATTTGAATATGAACTTCATTACAGTTTACCTCGCACTCATCTACAGTTTGATTCGATTTGGGTTATTGTGGATCGAATGACGAAGTCGACTCATTTTCTTCCATTAAGACTTCATTTTCAGTGAAAGAGTACGCTAAGATATATATTCAAGAAATGATGAGGTTGCATGGAGTTCTATTATCTATCATCTCCGATCGTGGAACTAAGTTTACATCTCAGTTTTGGAGGTCATTTCAGAAGGGTTTTGGTACACAAATGAAACTTAACACGACTTTTTATCCTCAACCCAATGGACATGACGAGTGTACCATTCAGACTTTAGAATATATATTAAGAGCTTGTGTGATTGATTTCAAGGGTAATTGGGATGATTATTTGTCTTTGATTGAGTTCGCTTATAATAATAGCTATCATTCTAGCATTGGAATGACACTGTTTGAGGGTCTCTATGGTAAGAGGTGAGGTCTCCTATAGGTTGGTTTGTAGTTGGTAAGGTTTTTTTGATAGGGCCCGAGTTGATGCATGAGGTTATGGAAAAGGTTTGACTCATTCGCGAAAGGTTGAAAAGGGCTCAAAGTCAATAAAAGTCTAATGCTGATGTTAGAAAAAAACAAAATTGAATTTAATGTTGATTATTGGGTCTACTTGAAAATTTCACCCATTAAGGGTATAATGAGATTTGGAAAGAAAGGGAAGCTTAGTTCACGCAATGTAGACTCATATAAGATTTTAAGGTGTATTGACAAAGTTGCTTATGAGTTAGATTTACCTAATGATTTAACATCTTTACATATGGTATTCCATGTCTCTTTGTTGAAAAAGTATGTTGGAGATCTGATATCCATTGTACCTTTGAAAGAGTTAGGAGTTGAATAAATTTTTTCCTATGAAGAGGTTTCGGTTGAAATTTTAGACCAACAAGTTCTGAAGTTAAGAATCAAATAAGTTGCTTCTGTGAACGTTCTTTGGTTGAAGCAATTAGTTGAGGGTGATCCTTGAGAAGCCGAAGTGATATGATGTCCAGTATCCTCATTTTTTTCTCCACTTCTACTCTAGCTTGAGGTATTAGCTCCTCATGGTTCATTCTTTTGAATTCAAGCATTTTAGTTATTCTCATATTTCCATATGTATGCATGTTCATGTAAAACTTGATTTTTGATATTATGATTTAGCTTGGAGTGATTCTCCATGTCTATGTGCATTATGATGAGATTTGCATTCATGTTGGGTTGTTAGTTTCTCTCTTACTCTATTCATGCTAACTTGAGTCTCATTCGAGGACGAATGTTCTCAATGGGGAGTTATTGTCACATCTCAAAAATTGAAAAGTCGAGTAAAAAAGGAAAAGTGCGGAAATTTTCACTAAAGCAATGAACTACGAGTCAATCTACGGACCGTAGCAAGTCCTATGGGCCGTAGAAAGGCAATTGTAGAAGTTGAGTTGCGTTTTGGAAATTTCAAGTTTCCAAAGTCTAACCTACGACTTCATAATAAGAGCCATAGAAATTTGGACGAGCCGTAGAAGACTCTCATAGAAAGGATCCAGAGATTTGAATTAAGACCTTAGACCTACAAAAGGATTTTACTGGTCGTAGTTGGTTCGATAGGCCGTAGGAAGGTTTCATAGAATTGATCCAGACTTAGTAAATATCCGAACTTGAACATGTGTTCTACAGAAAGGTCTATGGACCATAGACTGGACGACAGATCGTAAAAGAGTCTCGTGGGAAATGATAGGATTTTTTGGTTTCTGAAGGTGGTTCTACGATTGACTAGCACATGTTGTAGAAAGTTCTACGGACCGTAGATATGTCTGACATTAATTTCTGAAGGGTATTTGGGTTCTTTTCCTATGCAATTAATACTTATACTATGTTGTTTTGACCCTAATTTTAAGTCCTATAACTATGATTTTATTCCTAAATCTACCCTAACCCTCTCATTCTCTCAAATTCCCAAATTCCATCTAAGTTCATCCTCTCCAATTCTCTCTCAAGCTCAAGGAAGAAAGCTACAATTCCAAGCTTCAAGTCTCCTATTTTCTCTTTCTTGCTAGGCTTTGATCATTAAAGTATGTGGCAATGCACCAACAGATTCAGTTCATCCATTAGGCCCCAAAAGATGTCCAAGTTTCCAATTCAATTTGATTAGGGTTTGATCTCAATTCTCCGGTGGTCCTTATTTGTTATGATTCAATTGTTTGATCTTAATATTTTTATGGATGATTCGATTCAATTACATGTTGTCCAATTGATTTCATATGGACACATGCATCATTCATGATTTTGACAATGAATTTAGGAGTTAGTCATCGACGTTCCTTAAAATTATCTGCATAATTCACTTAAACACCTCAAGTAAGGCTTGTACATATCGAACACCTATGCCCCTTAAGATTAATACCTATTTGATATTTTTTGACACTCAGCCAAAATATGAGATGTATGTAATACGCTCGCACTGACATGACAAAGTTATGAATTAAATGATGTCATGTGGCATTTGAGTCCAAATTTGTATTTAAAAAATGAAATTCTAAAAAACAACTATTTTAGTCTATTTAACTAATTAAAAATAAATAAAAAAGTATTTTCTAAAAAATACCACCCACCCACGACAACCCCTCCTTTTCCTCTACAGTCATCCCAACTTTAATATCCCCAACACAACAATCTCTTCCTCAATCTATTTTTCATTTGTAACCTTTTTCTACATTTAGTTTTGGTGCGAGGAATATGAATAAGGTTTCATCGAAAAATTATGAATTCTTATCACCATGACCAGAAAAAATAATGTTATAATGATTTTTTAAAAAAATTTCATAGCTGATGTTGTTTTTCGGATTGAAGAACTATTCATTTCTTTTTAACTATTAATTTTAATTAATTGATGTGAATCTTTATTGTTGGATTATATTGGCATAAGTTTATGTCGGGATGGAAACTTGTTGGAAAAAATAAAATTTTACCAGAAAAAATCATAGTTCTCAAATTTGATATTTTTTTTTTGGAGGGATTAAGGAAGGAGATGAAAACAACAACTACTTTTTCAATTGTATGAAAGCAAGAGCTAGCACAAATCACACATCAATGTGAAGAGTGAGTCAGGGAAGACTCTAGTAATAGAGAGACACATTGAAACTGAGGTACTCAAATTCGAGTTATTAGGATCATCCTCAAACAATATTCCCTCTATTGAATTACAAATTATGAGAGAGGGCCCAAGCATTTCACAAAATAAAAAAAGACTCATGTGCGAAAATGTAACTAATAAGGAGATTAAAACAACTCTATTTGACATAGATGATAACCCCTGCATAGATGGATTCAATGCTGCATTTTTTAAGAAGACATGGAATATTGTTAGCATCTCCAACCCTACACTCTATTTTACTCTCCAACTATAGAGTTCTCTATTTTTCAAACTACCAACTCCAACCCAATTCTCCATTTTACTCTCTAAAAAAGAATTTTCTTATCTCTCCTCAATATTATATTATTATTTCTATTTCATTTTTATTTTCTTATTTCATAATATAAATCTTTTATTTCTTTAATAATCATCCTATATAATTTTCATGTTATATAAAATTTAATTTTTTGAAATTCTTTATTTAATATTAAATATATTTTATTCTAAATTTCTAAAGAACAACTATGAATAATTGAAAAAAGAAATCGACAATCACAATCACAATCACAACCACAACTTCTCTAAATCATACACTACATATTTCCTTTTTCGAATATTGTTAAATCTAGAAACGAACAACCGGATTACTAAATTATTATTATGATTTTTAAAATTATTATGTTATGTATTGTATTGTATTGTTATCTTGTATTTCAAGTATTATGTTGTGTATTATATTTTTAAATTAAAATGTGTATCTTATCATTTAAATTTTGTGCATTCTTTATAGAGAAAATTAATAATAACATCAAATTGTATCACAAAGTGATGAAAATTTAAAAAAAAAACTAAAATATTATTAATTCGAGATCAGTGGCAGATCCAGGATTTAGAGTTTGTGGTTGCCAAATAGACTTATCGATTAAATTAACTTTATATTTGATAAAATTATTTGTTTTTTCGATATATATGATAAATCAATAAAATATAAATAATAGATATTACAAATCTACACTCCACACTAAAAGCATGAAGTTAACAAATTTAAAACTTTCAATAATATTACTCCCTCTGTCCCATTTTATGTGGCACCATTTCCTTTTTAGTCAGTCCCAAAAAGAATGTCACATTTCCTTATATGGCAAGTATTTAAAGGTACAATTCCTCTTTTACCCTTGTTGGTCCACTTAATCTTAAAGATAGTACTCCAATACATTTATGAGGAGAGAGAAAAGTGAGTGTACTTTTTAATATGACTATTTTTTGAAGGGGCAATTTTGGTAAACATTTCAAAGTCTTCATTTATTTCTTAAACTCCGTGTCTGGTCAAATGTTGCCACATAAAATGGGACTGAGGGAGTACTATTATTATAAATATTCATCATTCATTTACAATTGTCCTAGACGAGTTTTCATATTCTAAAAACGATCAATAATGACATTACTAGACAATCATTTAAATATGATTACCAATGTTATTATGCACTTCATTTTTTATGTGCTTCATTAACGAAAATGCTCTCTCCACAATTGTCATAGCAACAGGTAAAATCAAAGTCAACTTTAGAAGTAAATAAACAAGTGAATAAGTCTCCGTAAGATTTGCTTCAACCAATGCCTTCGCCAAATCACGAATTCCTTACAAGTTGGAGAACTTGGGATTACCACTTCGCATATCAATAATGAAAGTATTGAGTTGGTAGCTCAAATCTCGAATTTTTTCATCATCAAACTTGCTTGGATAACACTTTGCTAAAGTCATGATTTTACCTTTGTCAAAATTAGAGAAAGAATTGATCGGATTCAAGCTACTCATCCCAAGAAGCAATTCACTACTCACTACATCAAAGCGGTTATTAAGCTCTTAAAGTTGCACATCAATAACAATAAAAAAGACTTTAACACGTAAGTGGTGCGCATTACTAACACCCGAAGACTTACATTTTGACTTTTTGGGAAAATAAGACTCATCCAACTTGGGAATCAAGATATCATGCACATCACAACATGACGAAACATCATCCAACAAAGATTCCCATCCATTTTCCCTCATATCTTGCAATCTTTTCTTTGTAATACTAAGAAACTCCACGGAATTAACAATATCTTGATCTTTTTTTTGTAAAATCTTGCTCGACTCATTTGACATTGCCAACACTTTCAACATCAAGTGAAGCACAAAAATAAACTTAAACGTTTTAATCTTTGTCAAAAGATACTCCGCTTGATTTCTATCACTTGATGTGGACCCTTCAAGTTCAATCACTTCAAGAACATGAACAATAGATGAGAAAATAACAATAAAGTTATCTAAAGTTTTGAAATATAATCCCCAACGAGTATCACCTGGTCTTTGAATCCCACGTTCTTGATGTAATCCTTGGCCTTATTTGTAACACCTTGCTATTTGAAAGAACTAGAAAGAGCTAGAATTAGAAATAATCATTTTTGTAAAGAACGAAAAATCTGAAAAATTGGTTAAGTTATGTTAAGTTTGAGTTTTGAGTCAACTTCAAACAACCATAACTCCTAACTCATAATGAGTTAGGTGTGCTACTAGATACCGTAGGAAATTTCTTTGAATTATCTTTCCAACGCCGCCAAGTTTGCTCAATTCTGAGTTTGTTTGAGGGAGATATGTCCATTTGAAGTTGGATTGTCCAGATAAGGAAAATCAAAATCGGATTTTAGAAGGGTATTATGGTCTTTTCCATACCCAGTTAATTAATTTTGTTTTTGGTAATTAATTTGGGGTCTAAACTAATTGGATTCAGTTTACACTTTTGAAATTTGAGTTAGGGTTTTGAGAGAAGAGAAAAGAAGAGGAGAAGAAGCAAGGATTCGTCACATTCTTGAAGCTAAGCTTCAGGATTTCGTCAAGAGGTAATCCCTATGAGGTATGTGAGATCACATAGCGTTGGGTGAGTTCACCCACACACCAATCATGATTCAATTCAGCGTAATTGTGTTCTTGAAAGAAAAAATTATGAGTTCTTGATGAAATTTGTTTAAGTTCTTGTGGGTTTTTGTTGTTGGAGTTGTTGAGAAGTTTCTTGAGTTTGATTCATGAAATTAGGTGTGATTTTAAGTAGATTCCTTCATATATTGGTGATATAGTCGAATATAAGTGTTTGGGAAAATAACCAATCAAATCTAGAGGGTTTAAAGTTGAATAATGAGCAAGAAAATTCGTCAAAAATCTGGGGAGGGGGCTTGGGCGCCGCGCCTCATAGAGCGCCCCAAAGGGGACTCTAAAGTTTGGACTCTGGGGCGCCGTGCCAGTCAGAGTGCCCCAACCCAGCTCCTGAAATTCACCCTCTGGCGCCCCGCACCACTCAGAGTGTTAGGGCCATCATGTCTTCCTTTTTTTTCCACTTCTTTCCGTTTAAGTTCCCTAGCAACGTACCTAAGTTTTCTAGTTGATTTCTACTCTTTAAGGTACGTCTAAACATCATAAAATCATCCATAAAGATGTGATCATGAGCCTTGAATCCATAATTCAATTTAAGGAAAGTTAAGAGTCAAGTTAACAGAAGTTCATAGAGTTTTCCAAAAGTCTTTTACAAATGTTTTAACTTTGTTTTAAGGCTTGAGTTTTGAGTTGAGTAAAGAGTAAGAGTAAAGTTTCATTTCTTAAAAAGATTATATGGGAACTAAGCATTCCCAAGAGTTGTAATGTTTTCACATTTAAATAAGAAAGGATACACTGGTTTCCAAGAGAACTTTTGAGCTAGTTTTGAGTAATTATCTCAAACCACAAAAAGAGTTTTTGTTATTAAAACATATGAGCTGAGTATATTTTGGGAGTAGTATTGAGCACCGATATGGGGACGAGTTCATAATAACTCAAGTATCCATAAACCATGTAGCCATCGTGGGTAAGAAAGGGTCATACTTTTTAGATGATTCCTTAGTGCTTTTTAGCATAGACTAGTGGATCCACTTAGTTGAGGCGTTCTATATCACGGCAAGGTATAGGACAGTTCTGGCAGCGTGGGTGAGACGTTGTATCATCACTTTAGCTCATAGTGATGGTTGTCAGTTAGAGAAACTCTCACAGTATTATATTACTTTATATGTAAGCTGAGTTGTTATTGTATTTCTTAAATACATTGAGTTGTCATCTATTGTTTTAAATGCTTTGTATAAACTGCACTTTTATTGTTGTTTTACTTTGCATTTGAGTTGAGTATTCATGAGTTTAGTAAAGCTAAGGTAAGTGTTCTTTTCAGATTTCCTTTCAAGGTTATGTCATGTTTAGTTTTCCCCTCGCATGTTCGTACATTCAATGTACTGATGCCATTTGGCCTGCATCTCTTAATGATGCAGATACAAGTAATCAAGATCAATATCCAGTGCCTCGTTGATCCAGTTGAGCACTCAAAATTAGTGGTGAGCCTCCTTGCTTCTTGAAGATTCCCTTTTATTGCTTTATTAGTCAGTTGTTAGGATGATCGGGGATCTTGTCCCGACATTCCTTTTGGTATTTAGAGGCTTCATAGACAGTTAGATATGAGTCCTTTAGTCTTGTATTTTAGATGCTTTGATATAATACTTGAGTTGCCACTTTGGCTAATTTGAATGTTTATCCTTAAACGTTCTAATTTTATTTGAGACAGTTGTTTTAAAGTGCATTTGAATCCTTGTATTAATGCTTTAAGTCTTTCACTATAAGTTAAGCTAGGCCAAGAGTTCGCTTGGGGCCAACAACGGTTCTCGAGTGCCAGTCCCGCCCAGGGTGTAGGCTCGGGCGTGATAAACTTGGTATCAGAGTTCAAGAGTCCTAGGGAGTCTATGAAGCCATGTCTGTAGAGTCCTAGTTATCGGTGTGAAGCACGCCACATCTATAATTCGGAGGCTGCAACATTTAGGAATTTTCTTCACTTCTTTCATACTCATTTAGTGCGATAAAGTTCATCTCTATAAAGTCTCATTCTAACTCGTGCTTGCGCATGTCTTTCAGATCATGCCTCTACAAAGAGCTATCTAAGGTCGTCTTGTAAAAAGGAACGTTGAGGAGTAAGGGGTACCTAATGCACCAGAAGTGCAACCCTAGGGAAAGGTCACCAATTCTGAATTTCGGGAAGCAATCAAAATGCTAAGTCAAGCTGTGACTAACCAGGTTGGGCAACAAAGAGGGGATCGACAGGAAGAGGGTGATACTTTGAGGGTCCGTGAGTTCTTGAGGATGAATCCTCTAAGCTTCACTGGTTTAAGCACTATTGAGGATCCGAAAAATTTCGTTGAGGAATTGCAAAAGGTGTTTTGAGGTTATGCACGTTGTTGATGCTGAGCGAGTGGAACTAGCTTCATATCAACTGAAGAGTGTTGCTAGGACTTGGTTTGACTAGTGGAGGAAGAGTAGGGTTGAGGATGCACCAGTTTTAAGTTGGGCTGTGTTCAAGAGTGCTTTCTTGGGACATTTCTTTCCCCGAGAACTGAGAGAAGACAAGGTATGGGAATTCCTTTCCCTTAAGCAGGATTCACTAAGTGTTCATGAGTATAGTTTGAAGTTCACCCAACTTTCCTGCTATGCTCTGGAGATAGTTGCAGATATGAAGAGCCGAATGAGTCTATTTGTTGCTGGGTTGTCCCGTCTGTCAAGCAAAGAGGGAAAGGCAGCTATGTTAATAGGGGACATGAATATAACAAGGTTGATGGTTTATGTGTAGCAGGTTGAGAAAGAGAAGCTGAGGGATATGGAAAAGTTTAGGAACAAGAAAGTTAAGACAGGGAATGAGTCCGGGTAGCAAAAGAGTAATGTGAACCGTCCTTCCTTTCAGCAAAAGCAAAAGAGACTTGTTCCATCATCTGCTAGTGCTCCTGCACCCAAAAACAAAGGTGAGTATAATGGTCAGAATGCGCAGAACTTCAGAGCTAGACCAGCGCAGTCTCAGGGTAGTGTGGCACAAGGAGGTAACTGGGCTCTTGCATGTGCTAAGTGTGGTAGGAACCACTTGGGTAAGTGTCATGATGTCTCCACTGGTTGTTTCAAGTGTGGTCAAGAAGGCCACTTCATGAAAGAGTGCCCTAAGAACCGACAAGGTAATGGGAATCAAGGCAATAGAGCCCAATCTTCCGCAGTCGCTCCACCAGACAGAGCTACATCTAGAGGAGCTACTTTAGGGGCAGGCGGAAGAGCAAACCGCCTATATGCGATCATGAGTCGTTAAGAGCAAGAGAATTCTCCAGATGTTGTCACTGGTATGATCAAATTCTTTACTCCTAATGTTTATGCTTTGCTAGACCTAGGAGCGAGTTTATCTTTTGTGACTCCTTATGTTGCAATGAAATTTGATGTTCTTCCTGAAAAACTTTGTGAGCCCTTTTGTGTTTCTACACCTGTTGGAGAGTCTATTCTAGCTGAGCGAGTCTATCGTGATTGTATCATTTTCGTCAATCACAAGAGTACCATGACTGATTTAGTTAAGTTAGACATGGTTGATTTTGATGTCATTCTGGGTATGGACTGGTTTCATGCCTGTTATGCCTCCATTAATTGTAGAACTCGGGTTGTCAAGTTCCAGTTTCCTAATGAGCCAGTTATAGAGTGGAGTAATAGTTCAACAATGCCTAAGGGTCGTTTCATTTCGTACCTTAAGGCAAGAAATTTAGTTTCCATGGGTTGCGTCTATCACTTAGTCCGAGTTAATGATTCTAGTGTTGATACACCTCTTATTAAGTCAGTTCCAGTTGTGAGTGAGTTTCTAGAAGTCTTTTCTGATGATCTACCTGGAGTCCCTCCTGAGAGAGAAGAGACTTCGGTATAGATATTCTTCCTGATACTCATCTGATATCAATTCCGCCATATAGAATGGTTCCAGCAGAGTTGAAAGATCTCCTTGATAAGGGTTTTATTCGACCAAGTGTCTCACCTTGAGGCGCTCCGGTCTTATTTGTGAGAAAGAAAGATGGTTCCCTTAGAATGTGTATAGACTACCACCAGTTGAACAAGGTTACCATCAAGAATAAGCATCCTCTTTCGAGAATTGATGATCTTTTCGATCAGCTTCAGCGTGCTACCTTTTTTTCTAAGATAGACCTCATATCAGACTACCATCAGTTAAGAGTAAGGGAATGTGATATTCCAAAGACAACATTCAGGGCCCGTTATGGTCATTATGAGTTCCTAGTTATGTCCTTTGGTTTGACCAATGCTCCTGCCGCATTCATGGATCTTATGAACAGAGTATTCAAGCCTTATTTAGATATATTTGTCATCGTATTCATTGATGACATACTAATATATTCGAGGAATGAGGAAGATCATGCTAGCCATCTAATAATAGTTCTCCAAACTCTAAAGGATAGGGAATTGTATGCTAAGTTCTCAAAATGTAAGTTTTTGCTTGAGTCTGTGGCATTCTTAGGCCATAGTGTTTCTGGTGATGAAATTAGAGTTGATACTCAGAAAATAGAGGCACTACATAATTGGCCTAGACCCACATCTCTAACTTATATTAGAAGTTTCTTAGGGCTGGCTGGATATTATAGAAGGTTCGTAAAGGGGTTCTCATCTATTAAGTCCCCTATGACCAAGTTAACTCAGAAAATAGTAAAGTTTCAATGGTCTGAAGCTTGTGAGAAAAGCTTTTAGGAATTGAAAAAGAGGTTGACTACTGCCCCAGTATTGACCTTACCAGTATTCATGAGTTGAGTAAAGCTAAGGTAAGTGTTCTTTTCAGATTTCCTTTCAAGGTTATGTCATGTTTAGTTTTCCCCTTGCATGCTCGTACATCAATGTATTGATGCCATTTGGCTTGCATCTTTTAATGATGCAGATAAAAGTGACCAGGATTAGCATCCAGCACATCGTTGATCCAGTTGAACACTCAGAGTTAGTTGGTGAGCCTCCTTGCTTCCGGAGGATTCCCTTTTATTGCTTTGTTAGTCAGTTGTTAGGATGGTCGGGGGTCTTGTCCTGACATCCCTTTTGGTATTTAGAGGCTTCATAGACAGTTAGATATGAGTCATTTAGTCTTGTATTTCATATGTTTTGCTATAAGACTTGAGTTGCCACTTTGGCTAATTTGAATGTTTATCCTTAAATGTAATAAGTTTATTTGAGACAGTTGTTTTAAAGTGCATTTGAATCCTTGTATTAATGCTTTAAGTCTTCCGCTATAAGTTAAGCCAGGTCAAGGGTTTGCTTGGGGCTATCAATGGTTCTCGAGTGCTAGTCCCACTCAGGGTATAGGCTCGGAGTGTGACATTTTTGAACTTCATCGGATTCAAATAATTGCTCTAACTTTTTTGTTTGGTGATCATGGAGTAAGTCTCTACGCTTGAAAGATCCTCCAACAACATTCAACACATTACTAACATGATAAGAAAAATCATTAACATCCAAATGTTTTTTAGCAATAGCCACAAGTGTTAGTTGCAATTGATGAGCAAAACAATAAATGTAATATGCCGATGGACTGATTTTCATAGTCAAAGTTTTGAGCCCATTTATCTCTCCTTTCATATTACTAACCCCATCATAACCTTGTCCACGTATTTTGGATGGACTTAGTGAGTGAACGGAAAGCAAAGAATAAATCGCTTTCTTCAATGAACATGTCGATGTATCACTAACATGGACAAGACCGATGAATCGTTCAACTACTTCACCATTCTTATTAACAAAACGCAAAACAAGAGTCATTTGTTCTTTGTGAGAGATGTCTTTTGACTCATAAACTAATATACCAAAGTAATCTCCATTCACATCCCCAATAATTTCTTTCAATGTTTCTTTTGCACAAGCATTGGCAATATCTTTTTGAACCATAGGACAAGTCAACGTATCATTTTGTGGGGCATTTTCTAATATCACTTTTCCACATCCGGATGTTTGTCCCCATGCCATCGCAAAAGTCCTAGAAAGAAGCCTTGATTAGTTGAAGATTCACTTTCATCATGACCTTGAAAGGTAATACATATTGTAATAGAAGTCTTGACACATCAATTGAGGCTTCCAAATGCATTCGATACATTTTTAAACTTTTGGGAATGCTTGTCAAGAACAACTTGAATTGATTGATGATGATTTGATAAATCTAGCATCTTGTTGAAACATTTGTCATGAATACTATTAACATCACCAACATTTTTACGGAACCTTTCAAGTGTCCTATTCCAACTCCTAAAAGCAGATTTTGTGTAAAACTCACTCGTACTTTCATGGAAAAAATCATCTTTGAATAAATAACAACATAGACAATAGACAAAATCTTTCTCCATGATATACTCCAACCATTTAGAATATGACCTTTAAACCAACTTTTATAGAATTGGCGCATTCTTTTTCCAACTTTAGTTGGAGGATGTGAGGTTGACAAGGCCCTTTTTGAATATAATGTTTCCTCACTTCATCCTTTATTCGAGGGTTATAGTGAGCAATTGATACTCTTTTTCCTGGATCAGCTTCAAGTGAATCTAAATTAAGGTCATCTATAAGATGAGAAAGATTGACATTCGTACTAAAACTTGCTTGAGAATGATTAAATTTCGCAAGAAACTTCTCCATCTCAATTCACAAAACTAGAACACTTTCCTAAAAAAATTAAAATTCAATTCAATTCATTATTAATTCAAATTTAATAGGGTAAGTCATAGTTAATTCAAATTGATATGATTCATATCACACAATTTTTAACCAATAATGTCTTACAATGTTCATTAGAAATTTAGAATATCAAAGTAAAATCAAAACTCTTATCTAATATGAAATCAATCATCACTCATTAAAACTTTATAGAACTCAAGAAATAGAAATAAAAAAATCTTACAAAAATAGAATTACAAACTTACAATTTATAAAAGGTAATGGATGGATGGAGAAAAGTGAAAAACAATAGCACCCAACAACAAGCAGGCCTATGAGGCTTGCCGCTGGAAGGAATGCTAAGGCGGGCAACGGGCGGCAATGACAACAAGTGACTTGGGTTCGGAATGGGGCAATGAAGACTTTGGAGAAGTTGAAACTAGGAGGAAGAAGGGTTTGGAAATAGTTGAAGAGAAAGAGAACACTTTTATTTGTGTTTAATCAAATAAAAGAAAAGTCAAAGGAGTAATAATTTAACTAATTTAATTTAAGTCAATAACAATTATAAAAAAAATAAAAAAATTGTGCTAGCTATTTTTCCTTAAAAAAAGTGCTTGGAGCTTCTTTTTTTTCTTAAAAGAACGTGTGCAGCAATTTCCCATGTCTGTAGCCTTTTTTTTCTTAAAAAACGTGTGCAACAATTTCTCAAAAATAATAGATGCAATGAGATTCAAACCCGCAATATCAGCCTTAGTAAGTCACCCTCCTACCATGGCACCACATGCCAGTTTTGTTCTCTGGGTGGCACACTATATATTTATATAAATATTATATATATACCAATGTATATATAGAGTTTCCGTCGAAGTTCATGGGTGGTGTGGCACCCCCACACCCCTTAATAGATCCGTCCCTGTTCGAGATGAAAGTAGTATATTAAATAATATATTTTTTAAAATGTATATTACATTTCAAAAGAATTACGAATAACAGAGCTTTAATTAATAGTCTTATATGAAAAATAATATGTTAACTACAAAATAATAGAAATAATAATATAATATTCAAAAAATGAAATAGAGAGTATGAATAGTAGTTCTTTAAATTTGGATAACTACTATTCAACTCTCCAAATATAGAGAATGGAGAGTAAAATAAAGTAGGGTTGGAGATGGTCTTACCCTCTACTCTCCAATTATAGAGAGTTGAATAGCAGTTCTCCAAATTTGGAGAACCACTATTCATACTCTCTATGTCACTTTTTGAATATTATATTAATTTTTATTATTTTGTAATCAACATAGTATTTTCATATACAGTTATTAATAAAATCTTTAATATTCATAATTATTTTTAAATGTAATATAACATTGTAATAAATATATTATTTAATATATACTACATATATACTACTTTCACCTCAAATTAATAATATTTAAAATATTTTGTATTTTTTTTGTCACTTTATGATACAATTTGATGTTATTATTAATTTTCACTATGAAACATGCACAAAATTTAAATGATAAGATAAAAATTTTAATTTAAAAATACAATACATAACATAATAATTTAAATACAAGATAACAATATAATACATAACACAACAATTTCAAAAATCACAACAGTAATTTAGTTATCCGGTAGGTCATTTCTATATTTAATAATATTCAAAAAAAATTAGTATATGATCCAGAGAGGTTATATTTGTGAATGCGGTTGTGCTTGTTGATTTCTTTTCTCATTTATTTGAAGTTGTTATTTAGAAATTTAGAACAAAATATAATTTAGTATTAAATAAAGAATTTCCAAAATTAAAATTTTATATTATATGAAAATTATATAGGGTGATTATTTGGAAAAAAGAAGAAAAGATTTATATTATGAAATAAGAAAATAAAAAATGAAATAGAAATAATAATATAATATTGAGAAGAGAGAATAAGGTTTGAAGAGTCAAATAGAGAATTGGATTGGAGTTGGTTGTCTGAAAAAATATGGAACTCACCTCTATATTACTTTTTATCCTCTGTATTTGGAGAGTAAAATAGAAAATGAACTCTCTAACCATCCTCCATTTCACTCGTTATTCACCACTTATTTGGAGAACTATTATTCAAACTCTCTATTTCACTTTTTCATTATTATTTCTATTATTTTTAATAGTTTGTAATTAACATATTATTTTTTATATAAGACCATTAATTAAATATCTAATATTAATAATTATTTTTAAATGTAATATAATATTTTAAAAACATATTATTTAATATATATTACTTTCATCTCGAATTAATAATGTTTAGATTTTTTTTAATTTTCGTCACTTTAATATAGTTTGATTTTATTATTAATTTTCACTATAAAGAATGCACAAAATTAAATGGTCTACAATTGTTCAAACTATTCGTGATCCACATTCCCAAAAGAAGAAATATTTCACAATGAAACAAGAATCATGCCGAAAAGATGTTGAACGTGCATTCGGAGTTTTGAAATCACATTTTACAATTATTGCAAGACAGTTATGTTTTTGGAGAAAGAAAGTGCAACATGATATAATGACTTATTATACTACACAACATGATAATCGAGGATGAACGTGATCTTAATGCATCAATTCAAGATGTCGTAGATGTTCCAACTGCAACGACATAAACGATAGTAGATGAAAATTTCTGATTTGAACAGTTTTTAGCTAGACATAAAAAATTAAAGACAAAAATAATCATTTTAAACTCCATAATGCGTTAATAGAACATTTATGAGAGCAACATAATAATTTTGAAAGTTGAGTATTTATGTAAATGCTTATGTAGTTGTATTCCATTAATGATTTCACTTTTATTTGAATTGTCCATTAATTTGTATAATTTTTTTCCTGCAATTTATGTTATTTAGAGATTTAGAATAAAAAATAATTTTATATGAAATAAAGAATTTGAAAAAATAAAACTTATATCACATGAAAATTATATAAATTAATTATTTGAAAAAAAAATGAAAAAATGATTTATACTATGAACAAAAAAATAAGAATAAAACAGAAATAATACTATAATATTGAAGATAGAGAAGATGATTTTTTTAGAGAGTAAAATAGAGAATTGAGTTGGAATTGATTGTTTAAAAAAATAGAAAATTCTATATTTAAAGAGTAAAATCAAGTATAAGGTTGGAAATGTTCTAAACAATATACAACACAACAACCATCCAAACAAGGTGTTATAAAAATTAGAGACGGCAGAAGCACATGGATCATAATCCGCGTCACCTATCTGAAACCAAATAATCACCGTTCATTTCTACACAATCAACGGTTCATATTCGTGCAACAAATAATTTTTCCACTAAAATTGCAAATTTTCAATTTGTCCCTCCACTTTATTCTAATCTCTGTCTCTGTCTCTCTCTATATATACATCTCTCTTCCTTAACACAATCACCATTAACACATCAGCTTTTCTCTCTATAGACTTGAAGATCCAAAGCAATGGCAAGAACAAAGCAAACAGCAAGAAAATCCACTGGAGGAAAGGCACCAAGGAAGCAGTTGGCTACCAAAGCTGCAAGGAAATCAGCGCCGGCCACTGGAGGAGTGAAGAAGCCTCACCGTTTCCGTCCAGGAACAGTGGCTCTTCGTGAGATCCGTAAGTATCAGAAGAGCACTGAGCTTTTGATCCGAAAGCTACCTTTTCAAAGATTGGTTAGAGAAATTGCACAGGATTTCAAGACGGATTTGAGATTCCAGAGCAGTGCTGTGGCTGCACTTCAGGAGGCTGCTGAGGCGTACTTGGTAGGTCTCTTTGAGGACACTAATTTGTGTGCAATTCATGCTAAAAGAGTTACAATTATGCCTAAGGATATGCAATTGGCTAGGCGTATTAGGGGTGAAAGGGCTTAAATGTATTACTTTTTGTGTTTTCACCTTCATGCTGAAAGTGATATGTAGTAGCCAGTTGGTTCAGTAGGCTTTTGCTTGAAATGTAATGAAAAGCTTGGAAATGAAAACCAAAAGTTCCTCTTGTTTTCAAAAATGAAACATCTAGCTAATGTATATTTATGGTATTGGAGAAATCTGCTTTTCAAATCGTCCCCAACTCGTCCAGAATGATAATCTCAATGTCTACTTATACAAAAATTAGTCACATCGTGTATCAGCATAGTGATCTTTCAAAATGACATTGTTGTACCCAAATGTTTTTACAAAACAAGTGATCAACTGCTCCTGTATCACTTCTTCAGCAGGAAGCTCTACATCTGCCTCTTTCTTCAAAGACGTAACATCTTTATCTACGATCCCACAAGGTGCGATATGCTTAAAGTAGTTTAAATCAGGATCCATGTTGAATGCTAATCCATGAGATGTGATCCCAGATGAAATTCTAACTCCAATTGCACCAATCTTTCTGTCCTCAACCCAAACCCCAGTTTCACATTTTTGTCCAGCCTGTGCTTTCACACCATACATAGATGCCAATTCAATCATGGTTAGCTCAAGCTTCTCAACATACTTTCTAGCCCCTAAACCAATATCTCTCAACGAAATAATGGGATATAAGATCGCTTGGTGAGGACCATGAAAAGTAATGTCACCTCCTCTTTGTGTATAGTGAAGTTCTGCCCCCATGGACTTGAGCTCTGAATCAGGAATGAGTAGATTATGAACTGTTTCCCTTTTGCCAACTGTGTATGTCGGTGGATGTTGTAGAGATAATAAGGTATCAGTAATTTTAAGAGCTTTTCTATCAGATGCCAGTTTCTCTTGCAGCTTTAGCGCCTCCACATAATTGACAGTGCCCATCTTCCAAACTTCAAGACAACGCTTCATTTGCCTGAAATCACAGAACAATCAATCATTCTTGTGTAAAGTTAAAAAAACACTGAACCTGCAAAATTAGGAAGTCCCTGTTTATTGCAAAACAGAAGTTCTAAAACTCAAGACTGTAAGATGAACAGAATGACAAGCTCATGATATCAGATTTGGTGGTCGAAGCAGTTTCTCAGGTTACAAACTCATCCCAAATGTAATACAGACAAAGATATGTCTTACTAGGAAATAGGTGAACTATAGCAATGATAGCATATATAAGCAGATCATGAAAGATGCAATAAGCAAACTTCATAAGATGTCTTTCTCTGTATCTGTTTCTTGAGAACTATAGAAAAGCTAAGTTTTTAAAGTCTCATAAAACACAAAAGAGTAATTTTGAAAAACAAATTGAGCAAAATACCTAAGTAAAGCTTCCAACTCCCTCTATTCCAAATTCAACGCCCTGACACCCTTTGAGTGAATATCCTGAAAGAACTTCCACCAAACAGAAAAATCTGTAGTCCATTTAACTTTACCATTTGGATATTTCATAAGATAGATTATACAAGAGAACAACGGCCAACTTCAGAGAAAATGTTTGGAATCCATCTATAAATGATCAGGACTGATACTGATGTGACAGAACCCTGTACAGAACATTCAGTTCCTATTTAATGCCGCGATATATTTCCCAAGTCCAACTAAAAATTTCAAGACAAGGAATGAGACTTTCAACCAAATCTTGAGAAAACTATTGTTTTCTAGACATGTTTAAGCCGACGAGATCCATTGGTACAAATAAATGATGGACTTTATGAATCCCAATGCTTGCCCCTAAACTCTATTAATTATACCTCTTGTTTACAGAAATCACACATTTTTATCAATGGGTTCACTGCAGTGATCCCAAAGTAGAGAAATGATATCAACAGGAAAGGACAATAAGTGCTGAAATTGATCAAAGACGAATGTGAATCAGGAAAGGCCAGAGAACTCTTGGTTTTCTCCCAATAATGTCTGATGAATAAAACAAAGATCCTTACTATAGTATCGTCTATACATTCTTAATGGAAGTTTGATAAAATAAAGACAACTCAAATACTTATGTTCCATACAAGCTCTAGTATCCATTGATCTAACTGGGGGAGGATCTCTTTGATCCTTTTTACATAAAACCTGAAAAGCATTTGCAAATTCTCTACTCTGATCTTTCTAGGCAGATAATTCTATTCCCATCAACCTAATTAACTCCATAATGTTAATTTTTTTTTTGACAACTGAGAAATCCGTCTGTGACCCGCCCTTTGGACCCATATCACAATTCACAACCATCTAAACTCGGTGGATAATATTAAATTTCATCATCCTCTTTGGATTTTGATGGTTGATCTGAAGAGAAAGAAAGAAAGAATGGCAGAACTTTTAAGGGTTTAGAAAATCCAAAGTGAAGCACTCTATTCTGCCTCGAAGTAATATTTTGTAAGTGCCAGCCAAGATTATAATTTATGTCTCAGCTACAAATCAAATCCTTTTTTTCAAACTAACAGATATGCCACCATTTGACAGTAAGGACCACTTAATAGATATCAATGTGAAGATAATTACCGAATTTAATAGGGATGAGCCAAAATTCAGAAACTAACTACATCAGAATATGAAAAAGGGGAAAGTGATTGAGATCATGAGCGAGCAGCATTGGCTTAAAACCCTTGTTCTGCAAACAAACTTGTTGATAGAGAGAAGAAAGGTAAATAAACAAGTAAAAGACCTGTGGGAAACTTCTGGTTGATGTAATCAAAAGTATTCTGCTTGTCGGATGCCGCCATGATAACTCAACAAAGAACGATTTGAGTGGGAAAGAGCAAGATCCAAACACACAACCGGAGTCTTTAATCAAATCTGCAATCCGATTGGCCTTCACAATTCCCAAATCGAGTAAATCTGAATGGTCATCTGGCTGCTAATTAACCTCTTTGGATCTGTGTCGATCTGTTCAAACGAGATCTGGTGTGTTGACCAGAGTAGAAGACGAAGCAGAGCTGCAGAGTAAGGATGTGTATGGTGGGTTCAATTTTGAAGTTTATCTATTTGACTTATTGGTTATCCGTATGTAAAGATGTTAAACAGTTATAAAACTATTAAGATATTGACTTATATATTATTGATCATTATTGACAAACCAAATGAACCATACATATGAGTTCACAAATTACATCTTACTCAAAAGCAAACATCTTTATATTATAAAATAACTCAAAATTTAAGACAACTAGAAATAAAAGTAGAAAATCAAACTCTAATTTAAGGACTTTATATACAAATAGTATAAATATAATTATTTAATTTACTATCGGGTTATCGGTTAAACTGTTAAGGAAAAACCTCAACCGTTAAGAACCAATAACCCAATAATAAAAAACATCAAAACTATTATCAAAACTGCTAAACTAATAACTTATTACTGATAAATTAATAACTTATTTTTGACTCGAATTATTGATTTTGATTCGATTTTGAACGGACCTACTGCAGAGGAACAAAGATGAACAAGACTACAAACTAAATGTATTATTTTAAATTGAATCTTACTGCTTTAATTAAAATCTGCCACGTTTTATTATTGTTTTGGTTAAATGAGATAAATATTACTCCATTCGTCCTAGTTTATATGATTTACTTTCTTTTTTAGTCAGCCTCAAGAAGAATTACACATTTCTATATTAAGTAACAATTTAATTTTAAAATATCCATGTTACCCTTAATGAAATGATTTATAGTCACACAAATTTCTATCATTCATTTTAGATCACAAATTTTAAAAGTCTTCCCTCATTCTTAAATTTCGTATTGAATCAAAGTACCTCACATAAAATGGGACGGAGGGAGTACATATTAATCAATCGGTCTAACAATAGTTGTTAACTATTAACTTGACATTAGGAGTGTGCATCGATCGGTTTGGTTCAATTTTATGTATTATCGATTCACTTATAGATTTTCGATTTTTAAATACACTAAACCAATAAGATATTTTTAATTTAATTTTCGATTTAACCAATAAGAAAATGTTTATAAAATAAATATATGACTTATCCAATAATAATAACTAACCTAAAAAAGAACTATACAAGTGTAACACAAAGAGAAATTAAGAGGAATATAATTTTTATTTTAGGTTTTTGACATTTTGTATAATATGAAATTGTGAACTCAAAGTCAACATGAAGTGTGAATTAAAACTAAAGGACAAAAACAATAACTAGTAGAGTATTGACATTAATATTTAAATATTTATGTACCGGTAAAGTAGTAATTACTATAGTTTTAATGGGCTATATCGGTTTACCCAATAACTCAATATTAAAAATCAATAAAACTGATAACCCGATAGTTTTTTTTTTATAAAAGCATTTTAATAATTGTTAACCCAATAAATCCAATAGTAATAAATCAATATCACATTTTTGGTTCGATTTATCAGTTTGTTCGATTTTTGCACACCCCTACTTGTCACCGAGATTAAAAGTAGTAAATAATCGAGGTAATTTTGCCAAACCACCTTTATTAAAGTATAACTTACATAAATACCATAGTGTAAAACTTAAATTACATCATATCCCTATTCTTTTCTATTTTACAAAAATCCCTTAAAGCTAAAGAGATGCATTGCTTTGATGCTACATCTGGTGATATTGTTTGTGTCAAAGTTGGGAAAAAGGGTACCCAAAGTATTTTTATATCTAAATTGGATAATAGATACATCAAAAAATTTATTCTCTTCCTTTGATATTATTTTATCCATAAGTTGCAGGTTTATTAATTTAATATAATTAATAGAAGTTTTATGTGCGCGACTTATTTAATATTGTCACAGTTGAGCGAGTTGAACTTGTAGTTGTGGCAGCAATTCATCTTTCTGTTGAGTTCGCCTTGTATTGTCTGAAAAAATGGATTTGCAACAGTGATGATTCTATGCTTCAGGTATTGAAGTAAGTATACTCTTGTTCTTAAGTTGTGAATTAGTTTTTTTTAAAATTTTTGATACATAAGTCGTGATACAATGTTATTCTTGGAAGAAGATACATCGTTAGCCTTGAGAGAAAAATATGTAATTGTGGGAGATTTCAACTAGACGAAGTACCTTGCGCACACACAATTGTTCTTTGATACATGTGAAATTTCAACTAGACGAAATATCTTGTGCCATGATACTACAAAAATGAATATAATTCTAGCTTGATACATGTGAATTATTGGATAGAACTTGATACAATTATAGCTAATGCGTACTTAATTTCATGTTGTACATGCGATTTTCTGAATTTTAAATGTATCAATAATTGAATTACTTTCAATTATTAATGTATTCATTATCCATTTTAATCATTATTTTTTGAATTTGTATATTGATATATAAGACATGATACATTAATGGTTAGAGTTTGATACAATACTAATTAGACTCGCATGTAATGGGTTTGCAGATCTGTGAGTTATTTTGTTGTTTATATAAAGTATCAGATACTTGTTAATCTTTTTTTGATTTTTGAATGTGTAACAAGATATATATGCAAATGATACATTAATGAAAACAAAAATGATACACTTGTAGTTTTATACATGTGAATTATTGAATACAACTTCATACAGTTGGAGTGTGTTGTGAATTTATATTTTTTAAAATTATCAATATGTGAATTTCTTTATTTTTTTAATGTATCAGCAATGAAGAGAATACATTTTTAATGTATCTATTATCCAATTTAGCATGTGTATTTAATTTTTCTTCTCTATTTTTTTTAATGATACATGAAACAATAACTTTTATAATGTATCTATTAAAATTGCTGCTATGCATTAGTGTGTTTATCGGATGATTGTTCGTAGAAATTGAAGGCCTATGTTAGGAAAAAAAGTTGCAAATATACATCCCTACTGCTCTGATTGCTATAAATCAGATGCATTAGCATACACATATGAAGTTTCAATGGTTTCAATGTCGGATAAGGACGATTGGTCAGTTCCAAAATTTGTTTTGGAAGAATTTTTCTTACCGCATAGGTACAAAAGGATACCTGGATGACCAAGGAAAAGATGGGGAAAAAATCCACATGAAAAGCTAAGCACAAACATAAATTGTTGTGGACGTTGTGAACAAGAAGGTTACAATCGAAGCACTTATACTTTCTTTCCGAAAGATGATTGATAAATTTTTTTCTTGGATTACTGTTATGTTTTAGATACATTAAGTTAGATTTGCCACCGTTATATTGATATACACTACAATTTACTATTATGAATTTCTGATACAATAAATTAACACGTTAAATTTTCAACCTTGTGTACATTTCTGATTGAACATAATACTCATTAAACATGACATAAGATGTTTGTATCAAATACTTATTTAACTGGATATAATGTATCTGATACATATTGTAGAAGGCAATTTTTGACTTATACACAATTAAATGTGATGCTCAATTAACATGACACACGCTGTTTGTATCCGATACTTATTAAAACAAGATATAATGTATTCAAAACATGATAAATAAGATAATTTTTGAGTGATACAACATTTAAAATGGTACTCATTGAACATGCCACAAAATTTTGTATCATATACTTGTTAAAACTAGATATAATGTATCTAAATCATATTGAGGTAAGGATGGTCGAGAAATTGCAGGAGCAAAATTTCGACCCCTCTTTTTTTAGGGTTTTAACAACCTCTGCTTTCAAAGATGAAGGGACATTCTTCTTCAACTTTTCAATATTTACCTTCGTCATTACTAAAGGATCGTGAAGTTTTTTAGATCTATGTTTAGCCCAACCAATATCTTCATAATCAAAAATATTTTGTACCAAAGCAAGACTAAAAGATAGTGCATCTTTCATATTTATCAGCGATTTGGAAGAAGAATTTTTTTTTGAAAAACAATGGTTACTACTCTAAGAATAAAGTGGTACATAATGTATCAATAACAATATATTGAAATCACAAAATTTAGGAAATTACAAAATACTGTAATATGAATAAGTTTAAAACTTAAATGAAATTGTCTTAAAAATACAAAAAACATAAAAACATTGTCTATGCATAGATACTTAATTACTACTCTATGTGAACCAAATCTTCTTCGAGTGGTGGTGTGGATTGACCCTTAGGCTTTGGTGGATCATTATTTTCGCTGACATATCCATCATTGGCCTTGTAGATGCCATATCTCCACAACAATGCTGCATATCTATTGCATAGATACTCGAGACGAAAATCATCTTGGGGCATATCGATTTGGTCACTCAAGAACTCCGCAAATATAGCTACATATAACACACTGTCTCTACAAACAATGCAAAATATAAATTATAAAAATAAATTACACATATGATTCAAAACAAGAAGATACAATACTTACAGGTTATCACTTCTTTGTTGCATAATATCTTCGGCAAATTTAACATTGAATGGACATTGTGGCTCCAAAAGTGTACCAGTTTCTTTGTCCTTATATGCATCAAGTTTTGACCAGTTTGTTCGCTCTATTTTTTTAAAGAATCCACTGTTGAAAAGGTAAGAAGGTAGCATTACCGACAACTTTTTTATCTCGCCAGTATGTACTTTTTCCTTTAGCCTAATGCAGAGTCATATACGCGTATTAACCTCTATTTCAGTTCAACAACAACCAACACCCAATGAAACTGTCCATCACATTAAGTGAAATGTAAACGTCGTCTAAAAGATGCCATGGTATTTCAGCAGGGATTGAAAATCCTTGGATGATCTGGAATATTAAAGTAGATGGATACAACTAACATTCATTGATACATTATAGAACAAGTTTGAAACATAACCACTCTATATTGTATATGATACATGAGTAAAAAACATCAGATCAATACAAAATTGGCTTTATTGTATATTATGAACATAATGTATTGTATATGATACAATATTATGAATATAACTAACAAATGACCAATTATGAAATTTATAATTTGATACATACATTCGAACAATTAGTAAAAATATAAAACATGTCACAACCCGAGCCTACACCCTGGGTGGGACTGACACTCGAGAACCATTGTTGACCCCAAGCAAACCATTGGCCTGACTTGCTTACTCAGCGGAAGACTTTTACTCAACAAAGATAAATCTATGTAATAAACTAGAATGTTATAAAGAAACATTCAACTGGCCACTAAGGCAAACTCACGTCTGAACATAATAGAATGAAAATGAAAGGACTAAAGAACTAACATCTGACTGCCTATGAAGCCCCTAACAACTGATATGGACGTCGGGACAAGACCCACGATATCCTAATGAACTAAACATATTAAAAGCAATAAAAAGGGATCCTCCGGAAGCAAGGAGGCTCACCAACAAACTCTAGAGCTCAACTAGAATCAACGATGCACTGGATGTTGATCCTGATTACATGTATCTGCATCATAAAAAGATGTAGGCCAAATATTATCAGTACATTGAATGTACGAGCATGCGAGGGGAATACTAAACAAGACATAAGCTTGAAAGGAACTGAAAGAACAAACCTGGTCTCAACTCAACTCATTTCAATATAAAGCAGTATAAATAAGTGCAATATAAAGAAAAACTTTTTAAAACATGGATAGCAATTCTGCGTATTTAGAAATACAATAGTAACTCTGTATATATGCAATGATATAATCTAAAATATGAATGTATATAAAATTACAATTAACTTTGTGAATATAAGAGTACAAAATACATCTGTGGGAGTTTCTCTAACCGACAACCATCACTTAAGAGCTATTGTGATGATACATCATTTTGCCTCATGCTGCCAGAGCTGTCCTATACCTTGTCGAGAGTATAGAACCTGACTACTAAGTGGATCCATTAGTCTATGCTAAAAAGCACTAAGGAATCATCTAAAAAGTATGACCCTTTTCTACCCATGGTGGCTACATGGTTTATGGAGGCTGAGAGTTGTCTGAACTCTCCCCCCTATTGGTGCTCAATACTACTCCTAAAATATATTACTAGATCTTATGTTTAAAAACATACTTCTTTCTGTGGTTTGAGATAATTGCTCAAAACTTAGCTCAAAGGCTCCTCTTGGAAATCAAAGTTTCCTCTCTTGCTTAATTGTGAAAGCATTTACTCTTTACTGAAAATTAGATCAAAGGCTTTTTTGGAAATCAAATGTTTCCTTTCTTGTTTAAATGTGAAAATATTTTACTTTTTGGGAATACATAGTCCCAATATACTCTTTTGAATAAATGAACTTCAATCATTACTCTTTACTCAACTCAAAACTCAAGTCTTAAAACAAAGTTAAAACGTTTGTAAAAGACTTTTGGAAAACTCTATGAACTTCTCTTGACTTGACTATTAACTTTCCTTGAATTGAATTATGGATTCAAGGCTTATGATCTCATGTTATTTCTGATTTCATGTTGTTTATTCGTACCTTAGAGTGGAGGAATCAACTAGGAAACATAGGTACGTTTCAAGAAAACTAGTACGGAAAGAAGTGGGAAAAAGTAGAAGACCTATCGTCCCTGGCGCTATGAGCGACGCGGGGCGCCAGACCTAAAATTTCAGAACTGAAGTTGGGGTGCACTGGCTGGAGCGGCGCCCCAGGGCCCCAACTACAGAACATCCTCTGGGCTGCTCTGAGTGGCGCGGCGCCCCAGCTCCCTCCCCAGGTGTTTGGCGATTTTTCTTGCTCGTTTTTCAACTCTAAACTCAATTGGGTCTTTCCCCTAAAAGCTTAGATTCAACTACATAATCAAAATATGCAAGAATCTACTCAAAACGACACCTAGTTTCATGAATCTAAATCAAGAACTCCTCAACAACCCCAACAATCATGAACCCACTAGAAACTTCAAACAAATCAATCAAGAACTCAATTTCTAAACCTTCAAGATTCTAAATTTGCTGAAATAAATCATGGTTGGTGCGTGGGTGAACTAACCCAATGCTATGTGATCTCACATACCTCGTAGGGATCACCCCTTGACGAAATTCACAAGCAATTCTTCATGAACTCGACGAATTCCTTGCTTCTCCTTCTATTTTCTTCTCTTCTTTTCTCTTCTCTCAAATCCCTAACTTATTTTTCAATAGTGTAAACTAAATCCAATTAGTTTAAACCCCAATTTAATTACCAAAAATGAAATTAATTAATTGGGTGGTGAAAAGACCACAAAATCCTTCTAAAATCCAGTTTTGACCTTTCTTATCTAGACAACCCAACTTCAAATGGGCATATCTCAGTCATACGAACTCGAAACTGAGCAAACTCAGTGGAGTTGGAAAGATAATTCAAAGATATTTCCTACGATATCTTGTAGCACACCTAACTCATCCTGAGCTAGGTGTTATGGTCAATTGAAGTTGACCCAAAACTTATACTTCACTTAATTTTGTCAAATTTCCAGATTTTTCACTCTTTCCAAAAATGACACTTTCTAGTTCTAGCTCTGTCTAGTTATGGGTTGTTACAATATCTCCCCCTTGGGAACATTCGTCCTCGTATGAGATCAATCTTAGCAGGCTAAGGGCGTAACATCTAATATGTAGTTCAAACACCCAACAAGCAAAATGCAAATACAACATGCCAAATTATAAATAAATACCAGGAAAAGGATTAGTACCTTAATTTGGATCTTCTACCGATTCGAAGATATATGGGTATCTCTTTTTCATATCCTCCTCAGCTTTCCAAGTGGCTTCATCAACAAACTGATTCCTCTAAACAACTTTGACTGATGCTACCTCTTTTGTTCTCAACTTGCAAACTTGGCGATCTAGAATTTGAACATGAATCTCCTAATAAGATAAGCTATACTTGATTCCAATATCTTCAGTTGGTATGATAAGTGAAGGGTATCCCATGTACTTCTTCAACATGGAAATGTGAAATACCAAATGGACCGTTGCTAACTCTTGTGGTAGGTCCAACTCATAAACTACATTACCAACTCTTTTGGATATTCAATAAGGGTCAATATACCAGAGACTAAGCTTCCCCATCTTACCAAATCTATAACACCCTTCATGGGTGAGACTTTCAAGTATTCCCAATCATCAACTTCAAACTCGAAGTCTCTTCTCTTAACATCTATGTAGGATTTCTGATGACTCTGGGTTGTTTTCAACCCTTCTTGAATAACTTTCACATTCTCCATAGCTTGATGAACTAATTCTGGTCCTATCAACCCAGCTTCACCAACTTCAAACCATCCAATAGGAGATCTGTATCTTCTCCCATAAAGAGCTTCATAAGGAGCCATTTGGATGCTAGAGTGGTAACTGTTGTTGTAAGCAAACTCGATGAGAGGTAGGTGATCATCCCAATTACCCTTGAAATCAATCACACAGGCCCTCATATCGTCTAAAGTCTGAATAGTGCGCTCTACTTGACCATCTGTCTGAGGATGAAAAGCAGTACTTAAGTTCACCTTTGAACCCAAGCCTTTCTGGAATGACTTCCAAAACTGTGTAGTAAATTGCGCACCTCTTTATGAAATAATGGAGATAATAACTCTATGAAGTCTTAGTACTTCTTGAATGTATAACTTGTCATATTCCTCTGCTGAATAGGTAGTCTTTACAGGCAAAAAGTGGGCTGATTTTGTCATTCTATCAACAATCACCCAAATAGAATCATGTTGCATGCGAGACCATGGAAACCCAGTAATAAAATCCATGTTGATCATCTCCCACTTCCATTCTGGAAGTTCTATAATCTGAGCCATACCACCCAGCCTTTGGTGCTCTGATTGAATAATGCTATCAAAGACACTTCATCCAATTCTAAACATCAACAATCGTTAATCAGTATATAACCCAACTAAATGAGTTGGGGTCGAATCCCATAAGGAGAGGTACATGCTTAAGATTCAATAGTAAAGTGTGAATATGGTCAAATCAGTCATAGGAATAGACATTATCGTATAAAAACATAATTCAAATCAGGGGGTGACATGAATGTCAAATAGGGGGTCTTTGGTTTGAAATTATCAACTACAAATAGCAGCAAATAATACGAAATAACAATGATGAGACGGGTTCTTGGGATGTGATTCGATTATAGGCTAATATAGACAAATACGTAATTACAATTATTAGAAAATATCTAAAATATTAGTGAGTAAGCTAGACTATAGAGGAGGTAAACTTTATCTTGAACAATTTACCCCGAATCAAGTCAGTTTCTCTCGAGAATTGAGGTTTTAGCTAGACATCATAAAAAGATAAAAATCGTTACCAAATTGAGTTTCCATCAACTGGGTAAGTTTGATTTCTTCTTTACAAAGGTCCAAACTGAAGAATCTCAAAGACCCACTTCCAATTTCTCAAAAGTGAAAAACTTCACTTCTTCAAAGCTAAGGAAAACTTGTCTCAATACTTAGAATAATTACAATTCTCCAATGAAAATTAGCTCTTATGAAAATATGATACTAAACTAAATGTTCAAAAATGTTTTTATAGTCTCCAAAAATGTGGTGCGAAGAGTCACTCGGTGAAGTAAGTTAGGCTCATCGATCCACTCGACGATATGCCCTTTGGTCCATTCCATCGCCCTTCTACCTTGGCCTTCAGCAACCTCAGGGTCTGTAACTTGGGGCTATCCAAGACTGCATCGCGGAACCACTCGATGATCCACCGACTGCTCCTCTCTCTCTCGCCAACTTGGTTCTTTCCTTTAGGGCTTGGCACACTGAAACTTTAGGCGGTTAAATGGCCACTCGGCGACTCACCAAATGGACTTGGCGATCACCAGGCTCTCTTTTCTTCCTTCTTTCAGCTCGCTTTGTTCCTTTTTGCAACTTAGTGTCCTTGCTTTGCTCCTTAATCCGTAATCCTGAAAATCAAGGATTTTACATCAGTTATTGGCACAAAATGAGCATTTGAGGACACTAAACCTATACAAATAAAGCCCTAAATGAGTCCAAATCTCGAACTCATCATGCTCTACTTTAACTTGTTGACAATTCGGGCATTTAGCAACGAACTCAACAATACCTTTCTTCATACTATTCCACCAATACACTTCTCTCAAGTCACGATACATCTTCGTGGAACCCAAATGAATTGAATATCTGGAGCTATGAGCTTCCTCCATGATCCTCTCTTAGAGTTTATCCACCCTTAGTACACACAATCTACCTTGATATCCCAATACACCATCTCCCCCTTGTTCAAAAGCCATTACTTTTTGCTTATGAACATTTGCCTTTAATTCAAGCAAAACAGGATCTTGCTCTTCTTTTTCTTTCACTTCTGACACTAAAGATGATTCATCCCCATTAATCGAACTCCTAATCGTGCAAGTCTATGCACATCTTTTGCTAACTCTTTCTTACCTTTCTCAACATGGGCAGTAATACCCATAGACAACCTGCTCAAGGTATCAACAACAACATTAGCCTTACTTGGGTGATATATGATGCTCATATCATAATCCTTGAGCAACTCTAACCACCTTCTTTGTCTGAGATTAAGCTCTTTTTGACTAAACACATACTGAAGACTCTTGTGATCAATGAATACGTCTACATGAACACTACAAAGATAGTGGCGCCATATTTTCAAAGCAAATACTACGACAGCCAACTCTAGATCATGGGTTAGGTAATACTTCTCATGAACTTTCAACTGTCTGGAGGCATAAGCCACTTTGTCATTCTACATTAACACACAACCCAAACCAACTCTTAACGCATCACAATATACAACAAAGCCTTGCGTACCTTCTCGTAATGTCAATACTGGGGCAATAGTCAACCTCTTTTTCAATTTCTGAGAGATTTTCTCACAAGCTTCAGACCATTGAAACTTCATTGTTTTCTGAGTCAACTTGGTCAAAGGGGAACAAATAGATGAGAACTCTTCTACTAACCTTCTATAATATCAAGCCAACCCCAAGAAACTCTTAATATCAGTTGGAGATGTGGGTCTAGGCCAATTCCGCATTGCCTCTGTCTTCTGAGTGTCAACTTTAATCCCATCACCAAAAATAATGTGGCAAAAGAATGCCACAGACTCAAGCCAAAACTCACACTTAGAGAACTTAGCATACAACTCTGTCACGACCCAGGGGTATACCCTAGATGTAACATGGCGTAGTAGACCCCGAATGGGTATCAAGCCCTTAGCATATCATAACATAAGATAATAGAAAAGTACGAAAATTTTAAAAACTTTATCCATACAATCGAAGTCTTTCATAAAATCAAGTGAAAGTCTTACTACACTTTGTCTCAAAACCAGCTAATACAACTTTGAATACTCTTGGGTCACAGCCCATACAATAGTCTTAAAATATGAAAATAAAAGACATAAAGGAAATAGTGGCTTTGTCCTCGAAGCTATGAGGACTCACCAAATCTTCAACTCCTTGCTCCTTAGAAACCTATCCTCAAGAATAGAACTGAAATCTCCGAACCCTACATTTAATGAGAATGTAGGCACAATATGCGTTAGTACAAAAGTACTAAATATGATAGCTAGCATAACATCATAAGAGCATGACATAAGGGTTAGTTAACACAAGACATAATCCATCAGGATAATCAAATACTTCATATACTTCATGAAACATCAACTATAAGCATAAGAGACAATATCATAATCATAAGCAAAGTCTTAAGCATCATATAAACATCATTTCACCCTTAGTCTTTCATATCATAAGAGAACCATTTCAAGTAACCTCAAAGCATACTTGTGCAAGGCATGGATAAGACCCTATAATCCCATCCAAGCTAAGTATCCCTTTTGATCATCATAAACATAGTCCATATACATAGTCAAGTCCTAGACCTTCATAAGTAGCTTCAAGTCATATTTGTGCAATGTATGAGTAAGACCCCATAATCTCACTCACACTAAGTACCACCGTAGGCCATCATACATACTCATCATCATTAGGTTAATTATCATAACCAAGGGAATCTCTCACCTTTAGTCAAACATAACATGGAAGGCAACTATAGCACAATCCTATCTAAACATACATCATTTAAGAGAACACTTTCTTGGATAACCCTAAGTCATACTTGTGCAATGCATGAATAAGACCCCATAATCCTATCCATGCTAAGTACCACTTTTAGGTCCTCATACTCATACTTTTTGGCTTGGAGACTAGTTCCCCTCTTTAAACCATGGAACACTATGAAACACTCTTTGAGCATACTCTTAGTTCCTTATTAGTTTGAACCCTAGGAGATGTTTCTCAAGCATGTCTAAGTTTTATTGTTAAGATGGACCCTATGAGATACTTTCTCAAGCATGTCTAAGTCCATTAATGCTTTTGAAAACTATGAGGTACTTCTTTAAGCAAGTATTAGTTAATTGGATACGAAGATTACAACCTTAACTCCACTAGGTGAAGGCTTACATCTCATGAGACCTAAATTTGGGAAAACTCGGACTCTACTATCTGAGAGATCCCCCTATTACTTGGATAGTCCTCATATCATCTAGGTGTGGTTCTCATCTCAACTTGGAGCCCTCACCCTACCTTGTGTGACTCTCCCTCTCATTTGTAAATATCCATTTAGGGCCAAGCATACACCCCTTAGATTCATTGATAAGCCTTGCTCAACATTCATTTCTCATGCAAGAATGTCATCGATAATCAATCCATGTTCAAGTGATTCTATCACTTTATGCACTCAAGAACTCATAAGGTAGATTACGTAAGTAGAGACCTTTCACCACAATTCTACTTATTAGACCTTTATTCTCCTATAGACTTTACTCTCAAAGACTTATCATGCATAATTCATCATATTAGCTCTTACTCTCAAAGACCTAGGAGTCAACACTCATAACTACAAGCCTTACTCTCAAAGCTTTACTTTATACAATCATCATGCATATCTAGATTTAAAGACATTCTAGTCATAAACTTCATCTTTAAGCAATTCTAGTCACAATTCATCATATAATTTCAATCTCAAGCTATACTAGTCATGATTCATAATGTGTACTATAAGATACCTCCATTCATGTTCTCATGTCTATATTCATGAGCAATTACCATACAATTCATCTATTTTAGAAGATCAATCTATAAATCCTCAATTTCACCCTTCATGGCATAAACCCACATAATATCAATTTCATCAATTAGACTAGGGTTAACTATGGAAAACATATAAATTCATCATAATATCATGATTCAATACTTAAACAATCATGAACAAGTACTATCCACTCAATTGGAATCATACTCAACACTACCCACAACATAGGAAGAAACCTTAGCTAGAATTGGGTTTTATCTTCACAATTGGGGAACAACTAGGGGGCTCTATGGATGGAATAATCCATAGATGAATAATCTATCATACCTTGATTATAAATCCCTCACAAAGCTTGTATCAATGGAGGAAGTTGACCTAGCTTGACCCTCTCTTCTTCTTCTTGGGTTTTCTAGAGAAAGGATTTTTTAGAAGATGAACTTTGGGATCTTTTGGGGTTTTGGAATTAATGACTTAATTTGGGTGTTTAATGACTTAACATAGTTTATATAGGTGTATAAAGTCCATATAAAATGACTCCCACTTAAAACTAACTAAAAATGAATTTCCTAACTTAACCTCCACTAGACAGCCATGGTGCCAGGCACCACGACTGGGCTCACGAGCCATGGTCCTATCAGTGGTCCATATTCCAGTAGCTTGGCCTCAAGGTCTTGGCCTCCACAATGCTAAGGCATGACCACTAGCCTTCCCATGAGTCGTGGTCTTCACCACTGATCGTGAAGTGGCCCGTGGTCCATGGTCCAGTGGCTTGGCCCCAAGGACTTGCCTCCCACAGGGCTAATAAACCTTCACGAGGCCTCCCACAAATCATGGTCAAGACCACTGGTCGTGGTGATGGCAGTGAAGTTGGGGCAGTGCTTGCCAAAGTTGGGGCAGCCTTAGCCTTTGGCTTGGGCCTTGACCATTTGCCTTGGCACTTGCCTTTTAGCCTTGACTCTTGTAGCCCTCAACTAAACCCTAGATGGTCTACTAAGCTACGGGGTGTTACAAACACCCTATCCTTTAGAGTTTGGAGAACTTGAGATGGATAACATGATCTTCCTTATTCCTCGAATAAATTAGTAGGCCATCAATAAATACAATAACAAACATATCTAAATAAGGCTTGAACACTCTATTCATAAGGTGCATGAACGCTACAGGTGCATTAGTTAAACCGAATGACATGGCCAGAAATTCATAATGACCATAACGGGTCCTGAAAGCTGTCTTTGGATTGTCACATTTCCTTACCCTTAACTGATGGTAGCCTGATTTGAGGTCTATCTTAAAGAAACAAGTGGCACCCTAAAATTGATCAAAGAGTTCATCAATTCTCGGAAGGGGATACTTATTCTTGATGGTAATATTGTTTAACTGACGGTAATCTATACACATCCTAAGAAAACCATCCTTCTTCCTCACAAACAAGACAGGAGTGCCCCAATGTGAAACACTTGGTCGAATAAAACCTTTCTCTAGGAAATCTTTCAACTGCTCTTTCAACTCTTTCAACTCTGCTAGTGCCATCCTATATGGCGGAATAGATATAGGACGAGTATCGGGAAGAATATCTATACCAAGGTCTATCTCTCTCTCAGAGAGACTTCGAGAAGATCATCTAGAAAGACTTATGGAAACTCTTTTACGACTAAAACTGACTGAATATGAGGTATCTCAACACTAGAGTCATTAACTCGGACTAAGTGATAGACACACCCCTCAGACTAACTTTCTTGCCTTAAGGTACGAAATAAAACGACCCTCATGCACTGTTGAACTACTTTTCCACTCTAAGACTAGCTCATTTGGAAATTGAAACTTGACAACTCGAGTTCTACAATCAACTGAGGCATAACAAGCATCAAGCCAGTCCATACCAAGAATAACATCGAAATCTACCATGTCTAACTCAACTAAATGAGCCATGGTGCTTTTGTGATTGATGGAACTGGTACAATCACGATATATTCTCTCTGCTAGAATAGACTCACCAACAGGTGTAGAAACACTGAAGGGCTCACTAAGTTTTTCAGGAAGAATATCAAAATTCATCGTAACATACGGAGTTACAAAGGATAAACTCACCCCTGGGTCTAGCAAAGCATAAACATCAAAGTTAACAACTTGGATCATACCAATGACAACATCTGGAAAATCCTCTTGCTCTTGGCGACTACTGATAGCATAAAGACGGTTTCCTCCCCCGCTTGCCCCTGAAGTAACTCCCTAGATGCAGCACTGTCTAGTGGAGCCACTGAAGAAGACTAGGCTCTATTGCCCCCATTACCATTACCCTGCTTGTTCTTTGGACACTCTCGCATAAAATGACTGTTCTGGCCACACTTAAAGCAACCAGTGTAGCTATCACGACACATACCTGAGTGGTTTCTACCAACTTAGCACATGCAGGAGGCTTATTACCCCGTTGTGCCATACTACCCTAAGAATAGGTAGGTTTAGCTCTGAAATTCTGACTATTGTACTCACTTTTGTTCTTTGGTGCAGGTGCACTAGTAGAAGATGGTGCAGGTGCATTTGTTTTTGTTGGAAGGAAGACCGGTTCGCATTACTCTTTTGCTACTCGGACTCATTCCCTAATGTCTTAGTCCTCTTATTCTTAAACTCTTCTTTATCCATCAACTTTTGTCCTCCTCAACTTGTTGCACATGGATCATTAGCCTTGCTATGTCCATATACCTTATCAGCATAGCTGCCTTACCTTCCTTGCTTGACAGGCAAGACAACTCAGTAACGAATAAACTCATCCTGCTCCTCATGTCAGCAATCATATCCGGAGCATAGCGGAAAAGTTGTATGAACTTCAGCCTGTATCATAACGCTCAAAGAATCCTGCTTAAGAGTGAGAAACTCTCGTACCTTTGCTTCTTTCAGTTCTCAAAGGGAAGAAACGCCTCAAGAAGGCTTCTCCAAAATAAGCCCAACTCGCAAGTGGTTCTCCCTCAACTCGGTTCTTCTTCTATTATATTGGTCGAACCATATCCTAGTGACACCCTTCATTTGGTATGCAACTAGTTCCACCTCTCAGGATCAGCAACATGCATGATCTCAAAAACCTTCTAAAGTTCCTCAACAAAGTTTTTTGGATCCTCAGTAACACCTGAACCAGTAAAACTCGGTGGATTCATCCTTAAGAACTCACAGATCCTTGAAGTGTCATCCACTTCCTGTCGATTCCCTCTCTGTTGCCTAGCTTGGTTGGTCACAACTTGGCTCAACATCCGGATAGCTTCACGGAATTCTGCATTGGTGACCTCTCCTAGGGGTTGCACTTCTGTTGCATTAGGTACCCTTTGTTTATGTAGTTCAACAATCCTTCTAGCCGGACAATCTCTGACAGCTCTTCGTGGAGGCATAATCTGAAAGACATGCGCAAGCACGAGTTAGAAGAAACTTTATTGAGATTAACTCTAATGCACGAAATGAATATGAAGAAGTGAGATAGTTCCTAAATATTGTAGCCTCCTAAATATAGATGTGGCGTGCTTCACACCGATAACTAGGACTCTATGGACACGACTTCATAGACTCCCTTGGACTCTTGAACTCTGGGCTCTGATACCAAGTTTGTCACGCCCCGAGTCTACACCAGGCGAGACTGGCACTCAAGAACCATTGTTGGCCCTAAGCAAATCCTTGGCCTGACTTACTTACTCAGCGGAAGACTTTTATTCAACAAAGATAAATCTATGTAATAAAAAGAATGTTATAAAGTAACATTCAACTGGCCAAGAAGGCAAACTCAAGTCTCAACATAATAGAATGAAAATGAAAGGACTAAAGAACCAACATCTGACTGTCTATAAAGCCTCTAACAACTGAGATGGGCGTTGGGACAAGATCCACGACATCCTAATGAACTAAACATACTGAAAGTAATAAAAAGGGATCCTCCGGAAGCAAGGAGGCTCACCAACAAACTCTAGAGCTCAACTAGAATCAACGATGCACTTGATGTTGATCCTGGTTACCTGTATCTGCATCATAAAAAGATGCAGACCAAATGGCATCATTACATTGAATGTACGAGGGGAATACTAACCAAGACATAAGCTTGAAAGGAACTGAAAGAACAAACCTGGTCTCAACTTAACTCAACTAAACTCATTTCAATATAGAACAGTATAAATAAGTACAATATAAAAAAAAGCTTTTTAAAACATGGATAGCAACTTTGCGTATTTATAAATACAATAGTAACTTTGCATGTATGCAAGAATACAATGTAAAATCTGAATGTATATAAAAATACAATCAACTCTGTGTATATAAGAATACAAAATACGTCTGTGAGAGTTTCTCTAACCGACAACCATCACTCAAGAGCTATTGTGATGATACAACATTTTACCTCACGCTGGCAAAGCTGTCCTATACCTTGTCGAGGGTATAGAACCTGACTACTAAGTAGATCCACTAGTCTATGCTAAAAAGCACTAAGGAATCATCTAAAAAGTATGTCCCTTTTCTACCCATGGTGGCTACATGATTTATGGGGGATGAGAGTTGTCTGAACTATCCCCATATCGGTGCTCAATATTACTCCCAAAATATATTACTAGCTCTTATGTTTAAAAACATACTTCTTTCTGTGGTTTAAGATAATTCCTCAAAACTTAGCTCAAAGGCTCCTCTTGGAAATCAAGTTTCCTCTCTTGCTTAATTGTGAAAACATTTACTCTTTACTGAAAACTAGCTCAAAGGCTCTTTTGGAAATCAAAGTTTCCTTTCTTATTTAAATGTGAAAACATTTTACTCTTTGGGAATACATAGTCCCAATATACTTTTTTGAAGAAATAAACTTCAATCCTTACTCTTTACTCAAATCAAAACTCAAGTCTTAAAACAAAGTTAAACGTTTGTAAAAGTCTTTTGGAAAACTCTATGAACTTCTCTTGACTTGACTCTAAACTTTTCTTGAATTGAATTATGGATTCAAGGCTCATGATCTCATGTTATTGCTGATTTCGTGTTGTTTAAACGTACCTTAGAGTGTAGAAATCAACCAGGAAACATAGGTACTTTTCCAGGAAACTAGTACGGAAAGAAGTGGGAAATAGTAGAAGACCTGGCGTCCCTGGTGCTCTGAGTGGCGCGGGGCGCCAGACCTAAAACTTCAGAACTGAAGTTGGGGAGCACTGGATGGCGCAGTGTCCTAGGTTCCCAACTACAGAACATCTTTTGGGGCACTCTGAGTGGCGCGGCGCCCCAGCTCCCTCCCCAGGTGTTTGACGATTTTTCTTGCTCGTTTTTCAACTCTAAACCCTTTAAACTGAATTGGGTCTTTCCACAAACACTTAGATTCGACTACATAATCAAAATATACAAGAATCTACTCAAAACGACACCTAATTTCATGAATCTAAATCAAGAACTCCTCAACAACTCCAACAATCAAGAACCCAATAGAAACTTCAAACAAATCCATCAAGAACTCAATTTCTAAACCTTCAAGAATCTAAATTCGCTGAAATAAATCATAATTGGTGCATGGGTGAACTAATCCAATTCTATGTGATCCCACGTAGCTCGTAGGGATCACCCCTTGACGAAATCCACAAGCAATTCTTCAAGAACTCGACGATTTCCTTGCTTCTCCTTCTCTTTTCCCCTCTTCTTTTCTCTTCTCTCAAAACCCTAACTTATTTTTCAATAGCATAAACTGAATCCAATCAGTTTAGAATCCAAGTTAATTACCAAAAGCGAAATTAACTAATTGGGTGGTGAAAAGACCACAATACCCTTCTAAAATCTGATTTTGACCTTTCTTATCTAGACAACCCAACTTAAAATGGGCATATCTCACTCATACGAACTTGAAACTGAGAAAACTTGGCGGCGTTGGAAAGATATTTCCTACTTTATCTTGTAGCACACCTAACTCATACTGAACTAGGAGTTATGGTCATTTGAAGTTGACCCAAAACTCATACTTCACTTAATTTAGTCAAATTTCTAGATTTTTTATTCTTTCAAAAAATGACTCTTTCTAGTTGCGGGGTGTTACAAAACAAACATAAAACATATATGTGGAAAACTAATTTAAACAACAATGTATCCCTATCATTTTATCAATGTACGAAAAATAAATGTATCGTATACTCATTCAGATTTCAAAAGCTAATATATAGAAGTTATATGATACATTAATGAGAACATTACACACAAGAGTTCACATTGAACTTTGTTATATGATACAATCCAACTACCTATTCACTACTATGCTGAAATTAGGGTTTTAATGTATCAACCCTTTACAAATCGATTAGTATCCAACAGAATATAAGAACACTCTAATGTAAAACAATGTATCATTTTTGGTTCGAATAACCCATATACCATAGCAGATGCAAATTAATGTATCAGTTTGTTCAGATCCAACATACCAAATACCATATCAAACACCAAAATCTGAAGAAAAAAAAGTACGAAAACACATACTTTGGACAGTGAAGGCCTGGAGATTGGTGGTGCTATTTTCCTTCCCTTTTTGGGGTTTTTTTTACAACATTTGGTTTTTAGGATGCTGGTGCTTCCTTGTTCGACTTGGAAATACTTTGATTCTTCTTCATTGCTAGTTGGTCGTGCAAAATCTTGGATCTGTTTTCAGCCCATTTGTCATCGTCAGAATCATATATTCGATTAGTATTAGAAGAAATTGGTTGAGTAACCCCAATACTAAACGAAGCACCCTTATCCATATGTATCAAGAACAAAACTTTGAACAAAAACAAGAACTCAAATAAAACAATAATGGAGAAGACAACCCCTACCTATTCAGATGTTTGAAAAATTGGTTGACTAGAGAGAGAATCGTTTCAAAATCGACTTGGTAACTGCTAACAATTTGAAGAGAATTCAGTGAGAAAAAAAGGAGTTGAAAAGGAAGTGGGTAAACATGGGTTTCACTTATGTATCCAGCAGTTTTAAGAATTGGGATAAAAAAAGGAATTTTTGAAATATTAAAAAAAGGTAGGGAAAATGGAGAATAAGGAAACTTAAGTTGTGTATATAAGTAATTTTTCCTTTATTAAATATAAGTCATCTAAACATTGAAAAATGAATAGTATTACATAGCAAGGGTAAAATAGACACAACATGGTAATTTTCATTGATTGAACCCATCAATAGCCGCCTAAAGTTGACACCAATTTTCACTTAGACACCTTAACTAGGCATTATTCATATTAGAAACCTTAGGTCAGGTTCTATTGTGTTATTTTGACACTTTTTACTGAGGTAGCAAAGTGAGTGTAACACATTCGTTAATAGCGCGTGAGAGACTTATTTAGCCTTTATTTTATCTTCTTCTTCCCCATCTTCAACCTTTACATCTTTCCTTATTTCCCAAACTTAAAATCATTCAATGGACGCCAATTTTTTTATTCGAATTTTTTTTTAGTTGCAATAGTCCAATTGAAAGAAGGTGGATTCATTTTAAAGTTAAAAATATAATTACATATCAATGTTGCAAGCTAAATCTCAACTTTTTTTTTTAAAGAATGATGAATAAAATTAAGTAAAAAGAAAGAAAGAAAAAATTTGAAACTATGACTTTGGCTTATTCAGCCATTAAAACTTTTCAAATTTCATATTTATACTTTTAAACAACAAATAAAATCAAGAAATGGGTGCGGTGAAGAAGACGATGAAAATGGAGTGAGTATTGTGACAACGACCATGAAAATGGAGGAACGAGCAAAATAAGCGTGCGATGGAAAAGACAAAATAAAAATAGAAATTTGATAAAAAAAAAATTGTGTGGTGGAGATAATGAAAGAGACAATGAAAAGGGAGAAATTTGATGGAGAAGATGACCGAGGGTTGAGGGGTGGGATGAAATCATTTTTCTTTTAACTCGTCAGAATATCCCTTCAATTTATTTTGACCTTTAATTTTTTTTCTCTTTAATTTAGGTTTGTGTGTAATGTCATGGCTTTAAAATGAGTTGGCATGATATAATTGGTCATTTAATCCACCTGGACATGTTTGTTCAACACACACATAGAGTGAATAGGGGATTGTGAAAAAAGTGTCAAAATGACACAGCAGGCCCTGACATAAGGTGTCTAAAATGAACCACCTGTGAATTCAACATTTTATAAACTAGACAAGTATTGTTGAACAACTCAAGATAATATAGTGGACAAGTGAAAATGGACATAGGGAGTAATTTATTCAAGTTTATAAATGAAGATAAACATTATTAAAGTTAATTATGGAGTTTATAAATGAGGATAAACATTTTAATTAATTAATTATAAATTAAAGATTAATATATATGCTTTGAAGGCACATATTTTTTGGGAAAATTACGTGTATAAGCAAATATATACTAATTAATTACTTAACATGCCTATATTTTGCCTTAATTACAATTCACGACCTACTTTTAGCCATAATTACGCTGCCCAACTTTTTAGTTTTGTATAATTCGCACATTTGTATAATTCAGAATTTGTATAATATAATTTGTATAACTTTTGTATAATGTAATTTTTGTATAATATAATTTGTATAACTGTTTACACTTCAGATGTTTGTAATTGTATCAATTCTTTATTTAGAGTTTATATGAAAATAACAGAATTATACAAATATACCTGCGAATAATACAAACCTGTGAATTATACGAACTCGCGAATTATACAAACGAGGCAGCTTAAATTGTATCTACTGCCCGTAAAGATGCAAACTATAGCTATGGAGCATAATTAAGTTTATTATAGTGACTATTTGCAAAAGTTCCCCTTTTTTATAGAAATAATTTTAGCGCCGATATGCTAAATATATTAATGTTGTAAAAACTTACCCTCACATGTTGTATACATCAAACTCATGCAATTTTCATGGTTATGTGATTTAATGAAATAAACACATTTTAATTAATTAAGGTTAAGTAAAGTGAATCATAAACTCGAACACATGGTATGCATGTATTGGGTTGGTGTATACATCAGGCGCGGGTAAGTTTTACTCTTTTAATATCCTTAATCCTTTTTAGTTGTCATATATGCTAAAAATAGTTGTTTTTAAATATTTTTCAATTTAAAAAACTAAGAGACTATTAATTATTATTTTTCTAGCTTTTCTCTTAACAATTTTTTAGAATTAAAGACACATAAATAGATAAAGATTAAAATATTAATAAAAAAATATTCTGCTATCACGTCTTAATTAATTTTTTCGTTTTTTCAACTAAAAAGAAACGGAGAGAGTACATTGTAAATTCTATATAAAATAGTAATAAACATCAAAATAGATATAATATTTATTTAAATGACAAATAACATTTTTACATTGATCCAAATATTATGTTTTGATACATCTAATCTAGTATTTGTTTAAAGCTATAATTAAATTAAAGTGCGTTTAAATAAAATAATTTTTAATGAAATAATTTAATCTTTTAAAAGTCATAAAAATCTATAAACATAATTGATCCTCATGGGACCATTTTTTTAAGGAAAATTCAATATCATAGTTTGGCAATAATGTGAATGGCACCTTTCACATGCCTATTGGAATGTTTTTTTTTTTTTTTAATTTTAAAATTTGGACCATTTCTCGATTTGTGCGTGTCCTCCTTGTGTAGGGACCATGCTAATCTTCTCTATATTGTTCCACTTTTATCGGATATCCCCGAAGGGGCCCTTTTGGATGGTTACTTACGATGAAAAAAATAATATTATGAGCTAATTATTTGGTTTATATAATGTAAATTTTTGATAAATTTTAACATCCCAAATATTAGGAATTCATACATCAAAATAAGGAAGAATTAATTATCAAAGGTTTAGTTGATTTCAAAGTTATAAATATTAAAATAGTAATTAAATGCTAATTAATTGAGAATAATAGTAAATGCCAATTTTTATCTTTTGTAAATCTTTTTAATGAAGAGCAAAAAGTTTAATAATATTTCTAAGAACCTAGTTATTTTTAAACTACATAGATAAGCTTCATGTATTACAAATAAGTATATGTTTTAAATAAATATTTTTTGTTAACTAACAAGATATACACATTTTTATGTTAGATTGTTTGATTCTTCTTATCGGTATAAAATCTGTACTATCAAAATACTTGAAATGTAATTTTATGTTAGATTAGAAGTAACGACATAGTAACTTTTTTTTGACCAACTTAATTGATAACAAGATAGCATATATCTTTTTTTTTTTTATATATAATAAGGGAAACCCGCCGCCGCTACTCTTTGGGTGCGCACAAGGTAAAACCCCCGCTCCTATGCAATAGCTTGCAAACCACATAGGAGAGGTAACCCACACTAGGCAAATCTGGTGTGACGAGCTCGACCCAAAAGACAAACCCCTTACTTTCGCTAGGAAGAGATTTCAAACTTGAGACCTCCAACAAGAAAGTCTCAAGCGCAAATCACTGGGCCACCTGAATGGTAAACAAGATAGCATATTAGGGGTCACATCTTGTTAGATCGTCTGATTCTTCTTATTAGTGTAAAATTTGAGCTATCGAAATACTTGAAATCCCATTATATATTAGTATTAGATTAGAAATAACGACTGATTTTATTTGACTAATTTAATCGAGAACAAGATATACATATACCATCATATTAGGAATCACGTCTTATTAAATCGTTTAATGGTTCTTGGCCGAGTAAGTTTTGAACTATCAAAATATTTGAAATGTAATTTTATATTAGATTAATAGTAACAATTGACTTTATTACACTTATTTAATTGATAACAAGATATCATATTAGGGATCACATCTTGTTATATCGTCTGATTTTTCTTGTCAGTTTAAGTTTTAAACTATTAAAATACTTGAAATGTAATTTTCTTTGCTAAACTTTGAACTTCTTGTTAGGGGTGTACACAACCGAATTGAAAACCGAATCAAACCGCAAATTGAGTCAATCTGGAAAAAAAAAACCTGACTAGTGGTTTGGTTTGACTTGGTTTGGTATTGGAAAAAAAACCCGACTATATTTGGGTTGGTTTGGTTTTAACTAAAAAAAACCAACCCGAGACCAAACCACCCCGACATTATATATGTAATTTTAAAATTTTATTTTATACATAAAAATATTTACTTTGATATAATTTTAAAATATTTCTTATACTATTTCATAGTTTTTATCTTTTAATATATTATTTCAAGTTCAAAACTTAGAATTCGGAATGATCTAATAAAGATTATAGTCCATAGATGTTGATAATTATAATAAAACTTAAATCAAAATCAAATTAATCCTAATGCAAAAAAAAAAATCAATTCAACACTAAGAATGAAAATAATATTGAATATTTGTTCTTTAGTTTTACATTGGTTTAGACAATTAAAATACATAATCTAATTTTAATTTTAAATATTTAGTAATGTAACTAATACTTATTAAACTTATTTTAGCATGATTTAGTACTTTTAAATTATGATCATTTTCATTATGACTTTGCAATATTTATTTTATATGATGATTTCATTATTATTTTTTATTGAATATTTTTGTGTCATTTCCTAATCTCATAGTTTATGTTATTTTTTTTAAGAAACACCTTAGATAATTGTATTTTGGCTGGACTAAAGAAATATTTGGAGCACAAGTTAATTATATGTTTGTATGCAAACTTTACCGAAAAAATCCAAAAATCTAAAAAAATCTGAGGTTTATTAGTTTGGTTTGATTTATAAATTTAAAAATTCGACACAATGGTTTAGTTTGATATTTGAAAAACCCGAACCAACCCGAGGTTGAAAAACTCGAAAAATTCTGAATTTTATTAGTTTGATTTGGTTTATAAATTTAAAAATTTTACACAAATAATTTGATTTGATATATGAAAAACTCGAATCAGCCCGATTATGTACACCCGTACTGTATATTAAACCATTGAAAATGACATAAATGAATGCACATGAGGCATACCATGTCGCTCGGTATAAAGAACCTCGGCCATACTGTTGAATAAAGAGCCAAATTAATTAAGAAATATATTTGTTGAAACTTGCCAGCCATTCTTTTACACCCTTCTTGCCACTTGTCCTCTTCTTGACACTTGTCTCCTCATGGCATTTTGCATGTAAGAGTTTGTACAAGATGGTGCCATTTCCCCGTTTCCCTATATATAAATACTCTTACTTCTCCATTAGAAAAATGTAGCAGAGAACTACATTCTGCTTACGTTCCTCACTCTCTCGTTTCTCTTTTTTCCTATTGAGCTTATTTTAATTAATTAATGTTTATTTTATTTTTCACTATGACAAATTATATGTGTTCTGAAACTATTGATGATACTGATGTTGGTGCTATCCTGATTGGTACTATTCAAGTCATTCTTTTGGAGGCTACAATAAAGAAAATTACAGGTATGTAAATAGACATAGTTACAAGTCCAATGCTAATAATAAAATCTTCATGAAAAATATACCTCAATGCAAAAAAATATTGAAAAGAAATGACAATTCCTTTAAGTTAAAAATAAATTTGGCTGAAACAGATGATATGATTATTGTAGTCATTTCAAAAATAAATATTGAGGCCAAAGTGAGAAACTGAGTAATAAGATTCTGGTGCTACGAGACACATTTGTATAAACAAAAATGATTTTGTGTCATACACCCAAGTTGAGACAAAAGAAGAAATTATTTATTTTGGTTACTCAAGAACAACTAAAGTTCTTGGAAAAGGAAAAATCTTCTCAGTCTCACATCTTGTAAAACTTTGGCATTGAGTATTGTATTGCATGCTCCTCCGAATTAATTTGATTTCTGTGGGATTATTAGGAAAATATGGAATGAAAGTTTCTTTTTTTGAAAATAATAAGGTCATATTAACTAAAAAATACTCCCTTCATTATATTTTATGTGAGCTAGTTTGACTCGACACAAAGTTTAAGAAAAAAAGGTAAACTTTTAAAACTTGTGGTCCAAAATGAATGATAGAAATTTGAATGACTATAGATCATTTCATTAAGGGTAAAATAGACATTTTATAGTTCAATTGTTGCTTGATATATAAATGTGTCATTCTTTTTGGGACTGACTAAAAAGAAAAGTAAGTCACATAAATTGGGACAGAGGGAGTAATATTTTTTGTTGGCAAATTTTTTTGCAGCTTTGACTTAATTGTGCTTATTATTTTGATGATTACATTAAAGATGTATCTGATTTCGCTTATATGATTGAACCTATTTCTTTATTGCAGGCTAGATTATGACATGTTAAATGTCTCATATATAAAGAACATGCGATCTCTTGGTTTAATAATTGATTTAGACTCAAATAATTTGATAAATGTGAAATATTTAAAAGTGTGGGGGTCTCTGATTAAAGTTCTTTTGCCTGAACTTAAGAAGAGAAAAAATAGGTTCCAAAATTGTTGATTGCATAGTTATTGAATATGCTAAACATAGTGTTGCATATAGATTTCTTATTTTAAACAGTGACATGAAAAATTAAATCAAGTTTTATTGAGAGACAGTTTTCTTTTGTTGAAGTAGATAAATGTGTTTATACTAAAATGGTAACAATGATTATGTGATAATATGTTTATAAGTTGATGACATGCTTATATTTGGTACAAGTTTAAATATTGTGAAAAGTACCAAATTATTTTTGTCTACTAATTTTGATATGAAAGATCTGGGTGAAGTAAATATGATATTGGGAGTTAAAGTTATAAGGAGTAAAGATGGTATAATGTTGTCACAAGAACATTATGTGGAAAGACTTCTTAAAAAAATTGAATGTTTTGAGGTGACACCTGTAGTCACTCCTTATGATCATAACTCTAAATTGAAAAAGAATTATGGTGACCCAGTTGCTCGGTCTAAATATGCTCAAATTATTGCATTTGATGAATTTTACTAGGCCTGATATTGCCTATGTTCTGTGTAGATTAAACAGATATACCCATAATCCCAATAATGAGCATTGGTGTGCAGTAAATAGACTGATAAAATATTTGAGAGGAACCATGAATTATGGTATCATGTATATTGGATTTCCTTCTACTTTAGAAGGGTATCGTGATGCAACCCGGATCTCTGATTCAGATAAGACAAAATCCACTAGTAAATATGTGTTTACCTTAGGTGGTGGTGCAGTATCTTGGAAATCAGCTAAACAGACGATCATTGCTCGACCAATTATGGAGTCAGAGTTTGTAGCTCTGGAGCTGGCTGGTTACGAGGTAATGGCTAAGAAATTTCTTAGCGAATATTTTTTTTATAAAGGATGAATTGCCTTCGGTGTTTATACACTGTGATTGTCAAGCTGCAATTGCTGTTGCGAAGAACAAATCTAATAATTATAAGAGCAGACACATGAAATTGAGGCATGTTGTTGTTAAGTAGCTGCTGAGAGATGGAATAATTGCAATTGATTATGTGAAGTCAGAATTGAAATCGGTCGATTCACCGACTAAATCCGTGGGAAGAAAATTAATTCTTCAAATCTCAATAGAGATGGATTTAAGGCCAATTGATTGTCAATAGAGATGGTAACCAACCTATGTGATTGGAGATCCCATGAAGTAGGTTCATATGGGTAATAACAAGTCAATATTGGTACTGCGCACTAACCGAGAGTTCTTGAACTGCTACTAAAAATAAGGTATGAGTTACTAACTCTTAAAGAATTCATTGTGCTTAATTAAGGATGGTGTATTTAAAGTAGTATACACTTGATGAATTCACCTATATGAGAAGTGGAGTGTGGCCGCTCCTATGAGGCTTTGGTCTTGTCTCTAGAGCTCTCACGAATACTAGGCACGTGCATGGCCTATTGGCGCAAAACCCTGTTGAACAACAAAATTACTGTGGTCAAAATGTGATTGGTAAAGTCTCTGATTTATAATAAGAGTTATTGGTTTATAGAAATATTATATTTCACCGGTAATTTTATAAATTAAATTTTATCGATTTAAGTTTGATTCATAGTCAAAAAGACATCAAATCAGCAAGTTATATTTTTAAGTATAAAATCTTTTGAAGTAAGTGGGGAATTGTAAGCAAAATGTTTTTATTTCAAAACATTATTTTAAGAAATGTATTTGAAAAGCCAAAATTATTTAAGAATTATTTGTTGGAGAATTGGTAAGCTTGGCAGCCATTCTTTTACACCCTTCTTGCCACTTGTCCTCTTCTTGACAGTTGTCTCCTTATGGCATTTTGCATGTAAGATTCCACTTGTCATGGTGCCATTTCCCCCTTCCCCCGTAAATACTCTTACTTCTCCATTAGAATAATGCAGCAGAAAACTACATTCTGCTTATGTTCCTCACTCTCTCGTTTCTCTTTTTTCCTATTGAGCTTATTTTAATTAATTAATGTTTATTTTATTTTTCTACTAATAACTTGTTGATGTTGATTAATTTGTTGATTCATGTATCCTTCATTTAAGATAGGGAAGACTTGTTTAATCCTGGAGAAACATTTCATACTGTTGAAATAGTTTTTTAGGACAGTGCCCACCACGACTCAAGTATTAATTTTATGCACTATTATTGATATATTATCGTAGTAATATTCATCTATTTTTAGGACTACTATTTTGTTAAATAATAAGTTATATTTTAATTGTGAAATTTTTATTATTCCCCAACAAAACTCAATCACAAAAATTATCAAAATATAATCTGTAACATCTCGCAACTAGAAAGAACTAGAAGGAAGTTTAAAATCTGGAAATAGTTACTTTTGGAAAGAATGAGGAAATCTGGAAATTTTTAAGTTAAAGTGAGTTTTGGTCAATTTCAAACGGCCATAATTCCTAGCTCAAGATGAGTTAGGTGTGATTCTAGATATGGTTGGAAAGCCCTTGGAATGATCTTTCCAACGCAGCCAAGTTTGCACGATTCCAAGTTCGTATGAGTAAGTTATGCCCTTTGGAAGTAGGGTTGTTGGATTAAGGAAAGTCCAATCCGGATTTAGAGGGGTATTTTAGTATTTTCCTTGCCCTATTATTTTAATTCGTTTTTAGGGGTTTAATATGGGTCAAATCAGATTTTAGTTAGTTTTAGAATTTGGAATTTCACACTAGGGCTAAGGAGAAAGGAGAACAGAAAAGAAGAAGGCGAAAAAGGGCTAATTCATCAAGATCGATTAAGAAAGTTGGTGTTTCACCAAGGAGTTATTTCTATCAGGTATGTGAGGCTCTCATAACGTTGGAACCGTTCTCCCATGTGCTAAGCATATTAATTTAAGTTTGGATTCGACCTAGAAGAGTTTGAATATTGATAATCTTGATATCTATTCTTGAATTCATATATTGTGTTTGAATTTAACTGAGTTGGGAGGTTTCTGAATTCGTTACGTCGCATCATAGAGTTGTTTCGAGTTAGGTTCTTAGGAACATTTGCTGGGTAACTGTATCTAAAAGTAATTTGAGAAAAAAATCGATTTTAGACGATATATGAAATTCGTGTCGCGGAGCTATCACGGAGCATTTTGTCTAAAACGTCATTTTTGAAACTAAATTTTAAAAGCTTCTCCGCACCGCGGAGCCGTTACGGAGTCTTCTGCCTCAAAAGACGTTTTTGAAACTAAGATTTAACTATGCCTCCGCGTCGCGAAACCACCTTCGTATTTTGATTTTTGATCTTTTCTCATGTTTAGCTATTTAAAATCATTCCTAAATAACATGAGATCTTTCCAATCATAAATCAAAAATCCTTGGATATATAATTCAATTCAAGTATTAGTTGAGAGTCAAGTCAAGAGCAGTTAAGGTCAAAGTCAAGAGAAGTCAACAGTCAAGTTAAGATAAGTTCTTAAAATTTTCAAAGGTCTTTCACAAATGTTTTAACTTTATTTTAAGACTTAAGTTTTGAGTTCAGTAAGAAGTAAAGTTGAAGTTTTTTTCTTCAAAAAAGTATATGGGGACTATGTATTCCCAAAGAGATTTACAAATGTTTTCACATTTAAATAAGAATGAAAATTGAGATTTTCAAAGAGCCTTCGAGCTAATTTTTAGAAAAGAGTAATAGCTTTCTAAATGAAGCAAGAAGGGAAATAGAGATTTTCAAGATAGCCTTTGAGCTAAGTTTTTTAGCACTAATCTCAAATCACAGAAGAAGTATGTTTTTAAAAAACATAAGATCGAGTATATTTTGGGAGTAGTATTGAGCACCGATTTGGGGGCGAGCATGAGTTCAAATAACTCACGTCTCCATAAAACCATGTAGCCACCATGGGTAGAAAAGGGTCATACTTTTTAGATGAACCCTTTTCACAATAGAATAGTGGATCCACTTAGTAGTTCAGGTCCTATACCTTTGGCCGGGTATAGGATACACTGGCAGCGTGAGGTACATCGTTGTATCATCACTATAACTCTTATGTGATGGTTGTCGGTTAAAGAAACTCCCACAAAAGTTATTGTATTTTTATATACATCAATTTATTGTATTTTTACATACATTTCAAAGTTATGTTGTATCCTTGTATATATACAGAGTTGACATCATATTTTTAAACAGCTTTTCTTTATATTGAACTTGTTTTAAACTGCTTTATATTGAAATGATTTTCAATTAAGTATTCATGAATTGAGAAAAGCCAAGGTAAGTGTTTCTTTCATATTTCCTTTCAAGCCTTTGTTGTTTTAGTATTCCAACTCGCATACTCGTACATTCAATGTACTGATGTCAGTTGGCCTGCATCGTCTTATGATGCAGACACATGTAATTAGGACCGACATATACAGTGCACCGTTGATCCAGTGAGCAGTTTAGAGTCAGTCGGTGAGCCTCATTGCATTCCGAAGGATCTATTTTCATTACTTTCTAGTTAGTTCATTAGGATGTTGTGGGGTTTGTCCCAACATCCATCTCAGTTGTTATAGAGGCTTCATAGACAATCAGATGTTAGTCATTTGAGTCTTTTCATTATCACTTCTTATTGTTAAGACTTGGGTTGCCACTTTTGGCCAAGTTGAATGTTTAAACTTTAAACATTCTCAGTTATTTTATTATTCAGTTCAATTAAGTGTTATTGATTATTATAAGTATGAATATTGTCTTTCGCTGAGTTAAGTAAGTTAGGCCATGGGTTCTCTTGGGGCCAGCAATGGTCTTCGAGTGCCAGTCCCACCCAAGGTGTAGACTCGGGGCGTCACAAACTTGGTATCAGAGCACAAAGTTCAAGAGTCCTAGGGAGTCTATAAAGTCGTGTCTGTAGAGTCCTAGTTATCGGTGTGAAGCGCGCCACATCTGTAATTAGGAGGCTACAATATTTAGGAACTATCTCACTTCTTTACACTTATTTCGTGCGTTAGAGTTTATCTCTAAAAAGTTTCCCTCTAATTCATGCCTGTGCATGTTTCAGATAATCATGCCTCCACGAAGAGCTGTCAGAGGCCGTCCTGCCAGACGCAATGTTGAGGAACAAGAGTTAACAAATGCACCAGAAGTGCAACCGCAAGGAGAAGTTACTAATGCTGAGTTCCGAGAGGCTATAAGGATGCTCAATCAAGTTGTGACCAACCAAGCTAGGCAGCAGAGAGGAGCTCGACAAGAAAAAGTTGTCACTTCAAGGATTCATGAGTTCTTGAGGATGAATCCCCAAAGTTTCACTAGTTCGAGCACTGCAGAGAATCCAGAGAACTTCATTGAGGAACTGAAAAAGGTGTTCGACGTGATGCATGTTATTGATACTGTGAGAGTTAAGCTAGCTGCATATCAGATGAAAAATGTTTCTAGGACTTGGTTTGAGCAGTGGAAAGGGGGTAGAGCTGAGGATGCACCACCTGCGAGTTGGGCATGTTTTGAAGAGGCTTTCTTGGGGCGTTTCTTTCCCCGATAACTGAAAGAGGCTAAGGTACGAGAGTTCCTCACACTTAAGCAAGATTCTTTGAGTGTTCATGAGTATGGGTTGAAATTCACCCAACTATCTCGCTATGCTCCCAAAATGGTTGCGAACATGAGGAGTACGATGAGTCTGTTTGCTGCTGAGTTGTCCCGTCTATCAAGCAAAGAGGGTCGGGTAGCAATGCTTATTGGGGACATGGACATTTCAAGGTTGATGGTCTATGTGCAGCAGGTAGAAGAAGAGAAGCTAAGGGATAGAGAGGAATTCATGAACAAGAGGGCTAAGACGGGGAATGAGTCCGGGTAGCAGAAGGGTAATGCCAACCAATCATCCTTCCAATAGAAACAGAAGGGACCTGCTCCATCATCTACTAGTGCACTTGCACCTAGGAACAAAAGTGAGTACAATATTCAGAATTTCAGAGCTATGTCTACCTATTCTCTAGGTAGTGTGGCGCAAGGGGTAGTAAGCCTCCTGCCTGCGCCAAGTGTGGTAGGAACCACTCAGGTATTTATCGTGAGGGCTCCACTGATTGTTTCAAGTGTGGTCAAACTGGGCATTTCATGCGAGATTGTCCAAAGAACAAGCAGGGAAATGGTAATGGGGGCAATAAAGCCCAGGCTTCTTCAGTTGTTCCACCAGACAGAATTGCACCTAGAGGAGCTACTTCCGGTACTGGTGGAGGAACAAACCGCTTGTATGCTATCAACAATTGCCAAGAGAAAGAGGATTCACCAAATATTGTCACTGGTATGATTCAAGTCTTTGACTTTACTGTTTATGCCTTGTTAGATCCAGGCACAAGTTTATCTTTTGTAACTCCATATATTGCTATGAACTTTGATTTATTCCTGAGCAACTTAGTGAACCATTCAATGTCTCTACGCCTGTTGGTGAGTCTGTTCTAGTAGAGAGAGTCTATCATGATTGTCCCTTTTCCATCAATCACAAGAGTACCATGGCTGATTTAATTGAGTTAGACATGGTAGATTTTGATGTCATTCTTGGTATGGACTGGCTTCATGCTTGTTATGCCTCAGTTGATTGTAGAACTCGAGTAGTCAAGTTTCAGTTTCCTAATAAGCCAGTCTTAAAGTGGAAAAACAGTTCAGCAGTGCCTAAGGGTCGTTTCATTTCGTACCTTAAGGCAAGAAAGTTAGTTTCTAAGAGGTGTGTCTATCACTTAGTTCGAGTTAATGACTCAAGTGTTGAGGTACCTCCTATTCAGTCAGTTCCAGTAGTAAAAGAGTTTCCAGAAGTCTAGAGAAAGATAGACTTCGATATAGATCTTCTTCCAGATACTCATCCTATATCTATTCCGCCATATAGAATGGTACTAGCAGAGTTGAAAGAGTTGAAAGAGCAGTTAAAGGATCTTTTAGACAAGGGCTTTATTCAACCAAGTGTCTCACCTTGGGGCGCTTCGGTATTATTTGTGAGAAAGAAGGATGGTCCCTTAGGATGTGTATAGATTATCGTCAGTTGAACAAGGTTACCATCAAGAATAAGTACCCTCTTCCGAGAATTGATGATCTTTTTTATCAGCTTTAGGGTGCTTCCTGTTTCTCAAAAATTGACCTCAGATCAGGCTATCATCAGTTAAGAGTAAGGGAATGTGATATTCCAAAGACAACTTTCAGAACCCGATATGGTCATTATGAGTTTTTGGTCATGTCCTTTGGGTTGACTAATGCACCAGCAGCGTTCATGGATCTTATGAATAGAGTCTTCAAACCTTATTTAGATATGTTTGTTTTCGTCTTCATTGATGACATACTAATCTATTCAAGGATTAAAGAAGATCATGCTAGTCATCTCAGAATAGTTCTTCAGACTTTGAAAGATAAGAAATTATATGCTAAATTCTCTAAGTGTGAATTTTGGCTTGAGTCTGTGGCATTCTTAGGCCATATTATGTCTGGAGAGGGAATTAAAATTGAGGCAGCGCAGAATTGGCCTAGACCCACATCTCCAACTGATATTAGGAGTTTCTTGGGTTTGGTTAGCTATTATATAAGGTTCGTGGAGGGGTTCTCATCTATTTCATCCCCTTTGACCAAGTTAACTCAGAAGACAATTAAATTTCAATGGTCTAAAGCTTATGAGAAAAGCTTTCAGGAATTGAAAAAGAGGTTAACTACTTCCCCAGTTTTAACCTTACCAGAAGGTACTCAAGGTTTTGTGGTGTATTGATGCATCTAGAGTTGGTTTGGGTTGTGTCTTAATACAGAATGGCAAAGTTATAGCTTATGCCTCCAGACGGTTGAAAGTTCATGAGAAGAACTACCTAACCCATGACTCAGAGTTGGTTGATGTAGTATTCATTTTGAAGATATGGTGTCATTACTTGTATGGGGTGCATGTTGATGTGTTCACTGATCACAAGAGTCTTCAATATGTGTTTACTCAGAAAGAGCTTAATCTCAGACAAAGGAGGTGGTTAGAGTTACTCAAGGACTATGATATGAGTATTCTTTATCACCCAGGTGAGGCTAATGTTGTTGCTGATGTCTTGAGCAGGTTGTCTATGGTTAGTACTGCCCATGTTGAGGAAGAAAAGAGAGAGTTAGCGAAAGATGTGCATAGACTTGCACGCTTAGGAATCCGACTGATGGATGGGGCTGAATCTTCATTAGTGTCAGAAGTGAAAGAAAAGCAAGACCAAGATCCCATTTTGCTTGAGTTGAAGGCAAATGTTCAAAAGCAAAATGTATTAGCTTTTGAACAAAGGGGAGATGGTGTATTGAGATATCAAGGTAGATTATGTGTACCTATAGTGGATGGACTCCAAGAGTGGATCATGGAGGAAGCTTATAGCTCCAGATATTCCATTCATCCGGGTTCCACAAAGATGCATCGTTACTTGAGAGAGGTTTATTGGTGGAATAACATGAAGAAGGGCATTGTAGAATTTGTCGCTAAGTGTCCAAATTGCCAGCAAGTGAAAGTTGAGCACCAACAGCCCAGTGGTTTGGCTCAGAATATAGAACTTCTGGAATGGAAGTAGGAGATGATTAATATGGACTTCATCACAGGCTTGCCAAGGTCTCGAAGGCAGCATGATTCTATTTGGGTTATTGTCGATAGAATAACAAAATCAGCCCATTTTCTGCTGGTAAAGACTACCCATTCAGCAGAAGATTATGCCAGGTTATATATTCAGGAGGTGGTAAGACTTCATGGGTCCCAGTCTCCATTATTTCAGATAGAGGTGCATAATTTTGGAAGTCATTCCAAAAAGGCTTGGGTTCAAAGGTGAACTTAAGTACTGTCTTTCATCCTCAGACAGATGGTCAAGTAGAGCGCACTATTCAGACCTTAGAGGATATGTTGAGGGCATGTGTGATTGATTTCAAAGGTAATTGGGATGATCACCTACCCCTTATTGAATTTTCATACAATAATAGTTACCACTTTAGCATCCAGATGGCTCCATATGAAGCTCTTTATGGGAGAAGATGTTTGTTTAAAGTTGGTGAAGCAGGGTTGACAGGATCAGATTTAGTTCACCAAGCTATGGAGAAGGTGAAAGTGATTCAAGAAAGATTGAAAACGGCACAGATTCGTCAAAAATCCTACACTGATGTTAGGAGAATGGCGTTAGAGTTCGAAGTAGATGATTGGGTGTATTTGAAAGTTTCACCCATGAAGGGTGTTATAAGGTTTGGTAATAAGGGGAAGCTTAGTCCTCGGTATATTGGACCTTATCGCATAGCCAAGAGGATTGGCAATATAGCTTATGAGTTGGAGCTACCACAAAAGTTAGCGACGGTTCATCCGGTATTTCACGTTTCCATGTTGAAGAAGTGCATGGGCGATCCTTCATTGATCATACCAACTGAAAATATTGAAATCAATGATAGCTTATCTTATGGGGAGATTCCTATTCAGATTCTAGATCGCCAAGTTCGCAAGTTGAGAACAAAGGAGGTAGCATCAGTCAAAGTCCTTTGGAGGAACAAATTTGTTGAGGAAGCTACTTGGGAAGCTGAGGAGGATATGAAGAAGAGATATCCACATCTCTTTGAATCCGAAGAAAGTGCAGACCAAGGTACTAATCTTCTTCTTAGTGCTCCTTAAATTATGAATGAGCATGTTGTTTTGTTTGCATTTACTTGTTGGGTGTTTGAATTTGATGCTACACCCTAAGCCTAGTAAGAGTAATCTCATTTGAGGATGAATGTTCCCAAGGGGGAGATATTGTAACATCTTGCAACTAGAAAGAACTAGAAGGAAGTTTAAAATCTGGAAATAGTTACTTTTGGAAAGAATGAGGAAATCTGGAAATTTTTAAGTTAAAGTGGGTTTTGGTCAACTTCAAACGGTCGTAATTCCTAGCTCAGGATGAGTTAGGTGTGATTCCAGATATGGTTGGAAAGCCCTTGGAATGATCTTTCTAACGCCGCCAAGTTTGTACGATTTCAAGTTCGTATGAGTAAGGTATGCCCTTAGAAAGTAGGGTTGTTGGATTAAGAAAAGACCAATCCAGATTTAAAGGGGTATTTTAGTCTTTTCCTTGCCATATTATTTTAATCCATTTTTAGGAGTTTAATATGGGTCAAATCAGATTTTAGTCAGTTTTAGAATTTGGAATTTCACGCTAGGGCTAAGGAGAAAGGAGAAGAGAAAATAAGAAGGAGAAAAAGGGCAAATTCATCAAGATCGATCAAGAAAGTTGGTGTTTCGCCAAGGAGTTACTTCTATCAGGTATGTGAGGCTCTCATAAAGTTGGGATCGTTCTCCCACGTGCCAAGCACATTAATTTCAAGTTGGATTCGACCTAAAAGAGTTTGAATACTGATGATCTTGATATTTATTCTTGAATTCATATATTGTGCTTGAATTTGACTGAGTTGGGAAGTTTATGAATTTGTTACGTCGTACCATAGAGTCATTTTGAGTTAGGTTCTTAGGTACATTTGCTGGGTAACTGTATCTAAAAGTAATTTGAGAAAAAGAATCGATTTTAGGTGAATTGGGGTTAGAAAACAAAGAAGAAAATTTGTCGGATGATATTTGATATCAGTGGCGCGTCGCGCCCCTACTCCACAATTTTGAAAATTTCTGCTTCGCGTCGTGGAGCTGTCACAGAGCGTTCTGCCTAAAATGTCATTTTTGAAACTAAATTTTAAAAGCTTCTCTCCGTCACGGAGTCTTTTGCTCAAAAGACGTTTTCAAAACCAAGATTTAATTATTCCTCTGCTTTGTGGACCCACCTTCGCATTTTGATTTTTGGTCTTTTCTCATGTTTAGCTATCTAAAATCATTCCTAAACAACATGAGATCTTTCCAATCACAAATCAAAAATCCTTGAATCCATAATTCAATTCAAGGATCAGTTGAGAGTCAAGTCAAGAGCAGTTAAGGTCAAAGTCAAGAGAAGTTAAGAGTCAAGTTAAGACAAGTTATTAAAGTTGTCAAAGGTCTTTCACAAATGTTTTAACTTTGTTTTAAGACTTAAGTTTTGAGCTCAGTAAGAAGTAAAGTTGAAGTTCTTTTCTTCAAAGAAGTATATGGGGACTGTGTATTCCCAAAGATATTTACAAATGTTTTCACATTTAAATAAGAACAGAAACTGAGATTTCCAAAGAGCCTTGGGGCTAATTTTCAGAAAAGAGTAATAGCTTTCTAAATGAAGCAAGAAGGGAAACTGAGATTTCCAAGATAGCTTTGAGCTAAGTTTTTGAGCACTAATCTCAAATCACAGAAGAAGTATGTTTTTAAAAAACATAAGAGCTAGTATATTTTGGGAATAGTATTGAGCACCGAATTAGGGGCGAGCATGAGTTCAGATAACTCACGTCTCCATAAAACCATGTAGCCACCATGGGTAGAAAAGGATGATACTTTTTAGATGAACCCTTTTCACAATAGAATAGTGGATCCACTTAGTAGTTCAGGTCCTATACCTTTGGCCGGGTATAGGATGCACTGGCAGTGTGAGGTAGATCGTTGCATCATTACTATAGCTCTTATGTGATAGTTGTCAGTTAAAGAAACTCCCACAGAAGTTATTGTATTTTTATATATATCAGTTTATTGTATTTTTACATACATTTCAGAGTTATGTTGTATCCTTGTATATACACAGAATTGACATCATCTTTTGAAACAGTTTTTCTTTATATTGCACTTGTTTTAAACTGCTTTATATTGAAATGAGTTTCAATTAAGTATTCATGAATTGAGAAGAGTCAATGTAAGTGTTTCTTTCAGATTCCCTTTCAAGCCTTTGTTGTTTTAGTATTCCAACTCGCATACTCGTACATTCAATGTACTGATGACAATTGGCCTGCATCGTCTTATGATGCAAACATAGGTAACTAGGATCGGCATTCCAGTGCACCGTTAATCAAGTGAGCAGTTTAGAGTCAGTCGGTGAGCCTCCTTGCATTCCGGAGGATCTATTTCTTTGCTTTCTAGTTAGTTCATTAGGATGTTGTGGGGTTTGTCCCAACATCCATCTCAGTTGTTTTAGAGGCTTCATAGATAGTCAAATGTTAGTCCTTTGAGTCTTTTCATTATCACTTCTTATTGTTAAGACTTGGGTTGCCACTTTTGGCCAAGTTGAATGTTTAAACCTTAAACATTCTCAGTTATTTTATTATTCAGTTCAGTTAAGTGTTATTGATCATTATAAGTATGAATATTGTCTTCCTCTGAGTTAAGTAATTCAGGCCAAGGATTTGCTTGGGGCCAACAATGGTCTTCGAGTGCCAATCCCGCCCAGGGTGCAGGCTCGGGGCATGACATAATCACCACCACACGAGTACCACGTACCTCCCTCAGTCGTAACAACTACCTTCACACAATCGAAATTGTAAATTTCAATGAATTGGATCTACAATTTTACCATTTCCAATTTTCTCCACCACCGAATCGTTATTACTTCGCCATCATCACAAAAAAAAAACCTCCATCACCACGAAAATAACAAAGACGACCACGAAGTGTTAGTTTTGTTAGAAAGATGGAAATTTATATGAAAATTTATAGTCGAAAAAAATAGAAAGAAAAACCCAATGTATATATTAGGCTTTCTACTGATTGAATTTCTTAAAGAATTTTTTGTTGATTTAGTTTAAAAGGAAGTTTTTAGAATGTTGTTGGATTTTAATGTGAAAGTCTTCATGTAAGGGTCTAAGTTGAAAGGATGGGTGTAATGGTGGAAGAATGATTTAGAAAAATAAAGAAAAAAATAGGAAAAAGTTTGAAGAAAAAAAAAATGATAAATAAAGTGGCAGGCGCGTGTATGCCACCCTTTGGATAAAGACTTGGTTTTGACCTTTAAAAGAGGTAGTAATTCCACTTCAAAATAATACAAGGGTCATAGAACCCCCGCAAAGTTGGAGTGTGTAACAACAATTTCGGTCAAAATTTGTGTGTGTTTTGAACCATTTCCCTTTGTATGAAGATTTTATCCAAAAATATTTGAAAAATCTGAGATTTAATTTACAAATTTATAAATCCATTTTTTTAAAATTTGATATTAAAAAACTCAAACCAAATCAATTCATGTACACCCTACAATTTATAATTTACGATTTACATTATTATGTTTATCTTACTTACAATATTTTCTCTGTTCTTTATTTTATTGTAAACTTTAAAATTTAAGAATAGGCTCACTGTCTTTTAAAATATTATTTTAAGCTTTAAATAACTACAATATTAATAAATTTAAATATAATTACGAAGACTAATTTGATAAAATGAATCTCTAAATACAAATATAATTTTATATATTTTCGAAATAATTTTTGAAAAAAAATATTTGAAATGATGTTCATATTTGAATGTACTTTAATACAATTTCAAAAGTGAAAAGTGAGTTAAAAAACATATCATAACATGCTCTTCAAAATTGAATTATACCTTCAAATTGAAAAAATAGTTGTATTTCAATAAACATCAATTTTAAAATAAAGTAAAAATTATTTTTTTAAAATAAATAATTTTTATGTTTAAATGGATTATAAAAGTAGAAGTTAAAAAGAAATAAATTAGGAAGATGAAAATTTTAAAATACGATAAATGAAAAATGGTTGATCTTACGATACGAATACAAATTATGTTCATATTTAAATTTGACTATTAATATCTTATGTAATTATTTAATTATAAAAAATAAAATATGATATTATTTATATTATAAAATTGAAGGAGTAATTGAATTGGTTTCCAAATAATTTTTTTTTTAAATAAAAAAGAAAAACTGAGGACAAAAAAAGAAGAAAGAGAAGAGCATGAAAGAAAAACAAAAGACAAAGAAACAAATACAAGTTGTACCTCAACCATAGTACTCAAATTAAAAGAACAAACCCCTCAATAAAGAATTGGGCCACAGATGTAAAGTGAGCTTTCAGTCTGAACACAAAAAATCATTTGGGCCTGACTCAGCACTATTGTTATATACAGGTTAATTAGGTTTTTATTTAGTATACTTGTGTTTTTTACCCTTAAATTTCATAAATAGCTATGATGTGAAACATAATAGACCTCTTTAGCTAGAGTTTGCATATTACGTAGCATGCTTATAGTTTTAATGGCTAACCTGAATCTCTTTTGTATATCTTAGTTATTATTAATTAATTATACAAATTGATTATTAAGTTGGTTTAATTAATTGAGCATAATTTCGGTTATAAGATAGAAATAATTCTTAAATAATGATAATTATATCTAATTAGAATCCTTACCACATATGACTTCTCCATCTTTATTTTTGAATTAATTTTAAACATTTGTATTTCACTTTTTTTTGGTGAATCCAGGTGTTATTTGTTGTTTTTTACTTTTATGAATTACTAAATTATTTATTTCTGATTCACATTTCTATAATTGATATTTTTTGAATACTAATTACTTATTGAATATGGTATGAAAGTGGTCTCTATGAATTTTGATATATAATTTACTTAATATACAATTTATTCAGTAATATATACATTTTGATTTAATTCAAATACAAATACAATTAGGATAGACAAATCAAATGTATTACTATATACAACACATTTTATACAAACATCATTTATGTATACAAATTATAATGAATTTTAATATACAATTTATTAAGTAACATATACAATTTGATTTCATTCAAATACAAATAGAATATACAAATCAATTGTATAACTATGTACAACACATTTTTATAGAAACATCCTTTATATATACTTTTTTTTTTTTATGACAAGAGAAACATTCTGCTACCCTTGGGTGCACACAGTAAAACTCCCGCTCTGTCTGATAGCTGAAACCATATAGGAGAGATAACCCGCACTAGGTAAGCCCGTCGACCTGAAGCAAACCCTTGCTTTGGCAAGAGCTGAGACTCAACATCCGAAGTCCAAACCATGGCGCTGGCAAGGGTATTTTATATATACATTTTGCTTGTAAACATCTGCAAAATGATATAAATAAAATTCAAAATTTGTCATTTATATTTACAATTTGCTTGTAAACATCAGATTTTGTTGCATGCAAATGTATACCTCTAGTTTCCTCTTTGATGGAGATTGTTCATCCATGGTTTGAATGTGTATAGTGATTTTACTGAAGTATTCAAGATTATGACAAAATAGATAAGTAACAATGTGACAAATCGAAACAAAAAATAAAATTAAAAAAATTGACGGAAATTATATAAAAAAATAACTGAATGGAGGTTACGTGAAATTGATTTTGCACGATTTGGAGGGATGAATGAAATTTTCAAATTGGTTGAGATATAAGGGGAGTTGAGAGAGTTTAGGGGATGAATCGCCAATCGATGGTGTGACAAGAGAGATTTTAGGCGAATTTACTATAGTTTTTCTTGACCATGCAAACTGCAAACAAGTTTACTAGTTTGATATAAATAACAAGTGTACCAAAACTATCATCTAAATCTGCAATATGCAATCCAAACTAGTGCAAAGCTTGCTTCCATAAATACCACAACAAAGGGCATGTCAATTTGCAAATTGCAACGAAAATTATTTTCAGCCAACCAAAAAAGAAAAAGAAGTAAAAATATTAAACCATCAAATGAGAGCCTTTTGGTGTGTCTTTCTACTTTCTATTCTCTACCTAAATTTTCAATGCTGATGTTGTGATCACATTCCACTTCCATTCTTAATCATATGCTTTGAATCCTTTTCTAAAGCCAAACTTGACTAATATGCTAGAACCTACAAATCTCACAGTTCATCCTTAGCGTCATTAGTGGTGCTCTCGTGGCTTGAACTGACATCAGACTCTGTAGTTTTCTGTGTTGAGACTGGCTTTTGAATCTTGAACGGGGTAGATGCATGCTTTTTCAGGAATTTGTAAAAGGCAACCACTGTACGATCTGTGTCAACAGTAATCTGTAGAACGGCATGATCATTTAAAGATGCATCAGCTATCATTTCTGAGAAGCAAATCGGAACAAAGAATAGCGATATAATTTTGGTAAAGAATTTATGTTATACTCACAGGTTCAAAGCTCTTGTTGCCAGCTGGGAAGAACAGAAGTGTTGGGAATCCGTCAGACTGCAATTAATCAATGAATCGTTAACCCAATGTTTGAACAAAGAACAATTACCCCCTCTCCCTGCAGTTCCTTCCGAAAAATAAAAATAATAAAACAATTAGCTCTTTTTCCCACCTAAGCTTCCCTACCTGAGGCAAAACAGCACACTGAAAATGAGTCTGTTTTCCTCATTCAAGTTCTGCTTCAACATATAAGTAGGTAACGACATTCTAGAAACTCTAACGTGTATTTTCGCATAATATAATCTTTAAAAAGCCTGAGCTTTCATGAGAAATAAAAAAATGAAGGCAACACTCTCCTCCTACCCACTGTTTTGGACGTTGGAAGAACAATTAAATATGAAACAACCACACAATTTTTTGAGATTGTTATTTTTTTATTTTTTTTTTGGAGATTGGACAACCACACAATTCTAGTACAATGCACAAGCATGGTAACTTAAATTAGACGCAGAAGTTAGCAGAAGAGAGTTTGTAGTCTGTTTGTCACACAAGAAGATTTTCCCTTAGCTAATTAATTGTTAAACAAACAAGAGTATAACAGCTAGTGCACTGAGTGTAGATGGTAGTGACTGAGCCAGACTTTGTATCTGCCATCTAGCATAACATAACTAGACTATTTAGAGCTTGCAGTTACAGATATATCTAATGAAGTACTTGCATGACCTCTATATGCTTTGATACTATGTTTAATAATGTGACCATCTATTTCAAAAGTTTAAGCAGTTTGCGGGATATTTTTATTCACTTAGGCCTTCAACAAATCCTTAGCTTTTTTAGACATTTCCTTTCTTATAGATAAATGTTGGCATACACACAAAAGAATGCAATATAACTTACAGGTATCCCACAAACATATCTGATTAACTAAAGAAACTAGGATATAGAATCTGACACATCCCTTGCTGGATAGTAGAATACACAAGCATAGTCAAAAGATCAAGTGGTGAAAAGTACCTTCGCTCTGGGGTGCTCGTTTGTTGTACCATCCATCTTGGCAATGACAAGGGAGTCAACGCCTCTTAAATGCTTGCCAAGCTTGTTGTATATGGGTTCTAGTGATTGACAATGGCCACACCAAGGAGCATATAACTGTTTTCAATCACAAATCAAAATCATCAATCAGATATCCAAAACAACCTCTAAATATCTGGATGCTGTTCATCTAATTATTCGCATCACTGATTAAGACATGCATTCATTTAGAACAAGATTAACTAGTACCTCAAGAAGAACATCTTTTGATTCATCCAAAACAATTTCGTCAAAGTTATTGCCAACCACAATTTTGACATCCCCATCATTCTGCATATGATCAAAGGGTATAAGAAAACAAAACATAATCTGATGCTTAATGTTGGCTGTTGGAGCATGTGCATTTTGATATTTAAATAACATTGGCAAATAATGGAACGACCCAAAACACTTACAGTCTCAGGAATTGGATCAGATTTGTAGAAAGGCTTTAAATTGTCTTCCAAAAACTTCTCCCCGAATGACTGCAAAACATACGGAAACACGTATATATACACGTTAAGACAGAAAGGTAAACATTAGCTGAGAGAACCTGTGCTAATATAATGTGAATGTGAATCCAAAATTACCGCTGTAAGACTATGAATCAACGTCCTAATCTCAAACTTTTCAAAATGGGATTTCATTTGCTAAACCCAAAACTCCAAAACTGAATTCCATTGTGCCCCACCAATTAATGCAAAGATTTACCATTCACCTACTAAGATCTCATTGGCTAAAAAGACATTCTTTCTAGGAAATTGGCCAACTCATCCAGGCTAACATCATAATATTAAACTTTTAATTTGATGAATCGTTTTACTCTATGTAACTTTTACAAGGAAAGGCCTATTGCTCCAATCTTCCGAATCATATCATCTAGTTACTCCCCTCCAAACCCGCACCATTTAATGATTTTTCTATTCTTTTGAGAAGTCAATATTTAAGGTTTAATTTAAAAGAAAACCTTAGGTACAAAAGGATTCATAAACACATTCCATGTAATTTAACACTGGGGAAAGTACATCCTCGTTACACATGGTTTATTCAAAAGTTAGCAGTCAACAAACCTTGACACCATCCAAGGTTATTTCACCTTCCAGTAAAAACTTCCTCCCATCCTCATTTCCTGTATATGCGAGAACCTGCACCAAATCTCAAGTTGGATTCTAGGAAGTTCATGGAAGTTCGAAAACAGAATATATGCGAGGATCAGTATACTACAAATATCTTACTCTTGGGGCATCACCGCTAACACCAAAGTACTCTGAAACTGGTTTTCCAACATCTTCGTTGTCGATTTCAACAAACACACAGATAAGCTACAAGGAAAGGTTTTAAAAAAAACAAATGATTTCGAGTCAGAGAATTGGCAAAAGCACACTACACAGGCAGAAAAACCTATGCTTCATAAAGAGACTGGCTTCACTCAATAAAGGCAGAAAAACCTATGATTCATAAATATTCTTCTAAGCATGAGGCATTTATTAATACCCATAATACTGTACATCTATAAGCAGAGATAAGATTATCACCTTTCCTTTAAAAGCTTTCACAGCTTCTTGAAATATTGGCAAGAATTTTTCTGAATCTTTCGAAGTGGCAAAAAGTATCAACTGTGAACAAGAAAGAGAACATGTAAACAGAAGAAAGAAAAAATCACCCAAGATCAGCATGCTATTGTTAGCTCAATTGATCACCTGCTTCTTAATGGGATTTTCAAATATCTCTGAGGCACTTTCCCGAGTAAAATTGGTGACAAGAGGAAGCTTGTTCTCAAAAACAAACTTAGCTATTGCTGACTTGGTGAATTCACCGCCTGCAAGAAAGCATGACATGGTAAATACTTCTCTAATGAAATGGTTAATGCATATATAATTGCATTAACCAGACTAACCAAAGTGGTTGATATTCTCAGCTTCTTTCTTAATTATGACAAGAGCTGGACGCTTGGCTTGAGAATCAATATGGAAGAGTTTTGCCACATCTGGACTGGCAGTCTGATAGAAGTTGACATCATCTTCTAGTGCAGCAGCTGCACCAAGCTCTTCACTTGTATCACCCTGAGAAAATGTAAATTAAACAAAATTATAATGCTACACATTCTGGAAAACAAGACCTCAACAGCCATATATCCTTTTTTATTTTGCTGGTGTTCCATTCTTATCCTAACGTAATATTAATTATATTTTTCCCTCTAGCTATGGTATTCCTCATCAGATTATATTACGGAAGTGATAACCATATCCTTCACTCCCATTATCACAGTATTACCCATAAAATTGTAACTGCCATCCCAACTTTGTATATGACCGTATTACCTGACAAATATCACAAAATCTGGCTTCCATATATATTCTTTTTACTCTGTGGTATAAGTCTTCTTTTTGTCCCTTTAGCCAGGTTTTGAATCCCCAACCAATCAAATTTAAGAAAGTCATATCCACCTACATAACTGGTGGTACATCTAGTAGTAAGAATATATAGCAGTTGAATATGATGAGACATCAGAAAATTCCTCCAATTTACTTCTCTTGCCATCTATGAGAAATTGATGATTCATTTAGTACCATGCCATTTTAGCTTGAGCAAAGGGAAGTAAAACTAATTAATCACCAAAATCTGAATTGCATTCAAGTCCAATGACAGCCCAATAACGAAAAGAAAACCATTAGCCAGGATAGAGGAATTACCACCAAATCATTCAAGTAACCCAACACTACTTTTTTCTCATCTTTCAAGATTTGTTCTGCCTCCTCTACAGTCGTTATATTGGATAGAACAGGCCCGGTCTTCTTTTTTATCCATGAAATAATAGCATCCCTGCAATTAAAAAAATGAAAATCTACTTTGGAATATGACAAAGTAAAAAGGATATGAAAATAGGAATACTCATGGTATAGAAGGGAACAGTTCAACTTTTATATGTTTTAAACATTACTTACAGAATCAGGTGACTTAAAAGTAACTACAATATGGTAAAGGACATGCTGCATCGAGTCGAATTACATGTACATTAAATCCGAGAGGAAATGAGTAGATTATATAGGGCAAGAAATTTCTCTTCAAGATTCTAAGAAAAAACGTGTTATGAGATTAATCAATATTTTGACCATACAGAAAATTAATAGGTTTCAAATTATTGCACATCACCAATAATTCCGATGAATTTGCAGATGAAACTAGGGATCATAAAAGTTTAAGATCCAATCTCACCAGAAATTGCACTGCTAGAAACATTTTCAAAACTAAAAATCACAAGCCACTAGCAAGATCAATAAATATAGAAGAGGAAATTGCAACTCATGAAGCAAGATGAAAAATGCCAACACACAAAGTCAACCAAGTGAGAAATACAACTTACTTATTCCTTTCACCATTATAGGTCTTGTGAACACCATCAATGAGGAAGAAAACAGTGGGATACCCTTGCACGTCATACTTTTGAGCCAGTTCAGCTTCCTCAGTAGCATCAACTTTAGCAAGCATCACATTCTCTCCTTTCAGCTCAGTCGCAGCGGCAGCATACTCCGGTGCAAGTGCCTGACAATGACCACACCACGGTGCATAGAACTCAACCATAACATACTTATTCTTCGCAATAAATTCACTAAAATTCCCTTCCTTCAGTACAGCCACATCCTTCTCATCCACTACCGGCGGCTGGTACGAGTCTTCCCCGTGATCCGAAGAATCGTCCTCGAGATCTTCGTAGTTCTCGAAATCGTGGTGGTCACCGTATGGATTGGAATCTGAATGAGCATCGGAATCCTCTTCTTCCAGGAAACTGAGATCCTCTTCTTCTTCTTCAACGACAGAAGACAAAGCAGTTCTGAAGAAGATGAGATTGAGTAGAAAAATGGAGAGAATTAGATATTTCTTCATCGCCATTGCTGAAGCAAGTTGAAACTGCAGCACCAAAGTCTTCACACTTCAGTTGTATACTTATAGGAATACTTCAAAATAAATATTGCCAGGACAAAATTTGCTATTTCCACGCAATTTGAGATGTACACTGTGCTAAAGTCGTTGTACCTTGCACCAGAGTTACTGATTATGCCCTCCTTTCCAATTTATATGAATCAGTTCGATTTGGTACCGAATTTGAGACAGAAAGATTTTTAAAATTTGTAGTATAAAATAAATGATAAATATTTGTAGGACTAAAAATCAATAAAATGATAGTCAATAAGTGACACATTTCGTTTTTGAAGAGTCAAACCGTATAAATTTGATCGAAAATTTACTCATGAAATTTTTAAATTTTTAAAATAAAATTTATATATTTGTGAACTACCTAAAAAAATAGAATAAGTCACAATAACTGATAATTTAATTTTTTTAAAAGATATATATGAAAAATTTATCAAAGATAGATTTGTTAAAATTTCAAAATCTGAAATATGTCACATTAATTGAAACACAAAAAATAAGAAAATGTGTCACTTTGTTTTAAAATAATTAAAAAGAAAAGTAAATAATATAAATTGATGGAGAGTATATTTTATTGCTGATGGGATCACATTTGATATGTACACGTGTCAAGATATGATTGGCCTGTGTGAAAGAATGGGCTAGTTAGAATATGACACATAGGAAAAATGAGGTGGTGAATTAAAAGAGTTGACTTTTGACTTTTTCGCGTGACTGAGATGCGATCGGGAATGTGTAGTTGAAATAAACAATTGAGACTAGAGGAATAATATAAGAATATTGTCAAATTTAAGAGGGTTCACCCAATTTGTAAAATGGAAAAATCCTTCTGCCAGTATTTTTCTAGTTAGAATGGATTGATTGTACCTATCTAATCAATAATTGTTTATGACTGACTCGCTATTCAGTCGATTTTTGGGTCATAATCATTATGTAGGTTCACATTATAAACTAATTTTATTTTGGACAATTTTACCCTTTTACCTTGAAAATTGAATATATTCTTGAAATCTCTACGTCCTTTCATTATGTTTCCAATATATTGAAAATAATTAATGAATGATGATTTTATAGTCAATTATGAAAGAAGAAAAAACTACAAATTTCAACAAGAAAACATTAAGTGATCTCATGCAATCTATAGAGAAAAAAATGTTTTCAAATTATGTTTTACAAAAAACAATAAAAATTGTAACATCAATAGTAAAAAAAAATGTTTTTTGAATTACATTGTATTCTTGTTGATTATATTAGAATAAGAAAAATTTCACGTTATATTCCACATTATATTCTTGTTGGTTGTATTGGACTGAATAACTTATTTATAATTAAAATAAATGTTCGAGTTATATGATGACGTTATCGAGTAAATATATTTGAGAGAAAATAAATTAAGAATCATATTGTTAAACCAATAAAAATTCTGTTACAGTGAATTACACTTCGAACTAAAAAAATTATAATTTTTCAAGCTATATATATATATATATATATATATATATTATTTCTATTTCTTTTTTGTGTTATATATCTTTTATAAGTTTGGCAAAGAATCACTAAAATCTTATGGATATTCCACATTATATTCTTGTTGGTTGCATTATAATAAAAAAAACAGCAGATTATGGCCAAAAGATTAGTGTTAACTAAATTTACTTAACATTAATTTGTTTTATTCAAATATAATAGTTTAAAAATAGTTAATTGGAATTTGTAGGTCATTTTAGTAAAAAAAATAATAATGATTCATAATTATCAAATCGACGTAATATAGGGGACAAAATTTATATGATTAATATTATTAATGTTTGACTCTCTTTGGTTTGACATATATGAACTATACACATAATTTCTATAACTATCGATGTAAAAAATATAATAATGATTCATAATTATCAAATCGACGTAATATAGGGGACAAAATTTGTATGATTAATATTATTAATGTTTGACTCTCTTTGGTTCGACATATATGAACTATACACATAATTTCTATAACTATCGATATTGACTGGGTCTAATATCCTTTGAGTTGTCGTTATATCAATATTTTACAAATTACATTTAAAAATTATTTAAATATATTGTTTAATTTCATTTAAACATAATAATTAAAAAAAAGTACTTAATTGGAGGTCATTTTAGTAACAAATATAAGTAATGATTCACAATTTATCAAATCGACGTAATATAGGAGATAAGACTTGTAGGATCAATACTATTAATGTCTAACTCTCTTTGGTTCGACATGAGCTATACACATGATTTCTATAACTACTGACATTTACCAGGTCTAATGTGTTTTGAGTTGTCGTTATCCCAATATTGTACAAATTACATTTTAAAATTATTTATTTATATAACTTAATTTATTTAAACATAATAATTAAGCAAATTACATAGTTGGAGGTCAGTTTAGTAACAAGCATAAGTAATGATTCATAATTTATCAAATCGAAATAATATAGGAGATAAAACTTATATAATTAATAGTATATGTCTTGACTCTCTTTAATTCGACACATATGAACTATATGCATGATTTCTATAACTTTCGACATTTACCAAGTCTAATGTGTTTTGAGTTGTTGTTAGCTCAATGTTTTATAAATTACATTTAAAAAGTTATTTATATATATAGTTTAATTTTATTCAAAGATAATAATTAAAAACTTACTTAATTGGAGGTCATTTTAGTAACAAGTGTTGATTGACAATTTATCAAATCGACGTAATATAGGGGATAAGACTTGTACGATAAATACTATTAATGTGTGACTCTCTTCGGTTTGACATAATTGAACAATACACATAATTTCTATGACTATCAACATTTACCATGTCTAATGTGCTTTTAGTTGTCGTTATCCCAATATTTTATAAATTACATCTAAAAATTATTTCATTTTATAATTTAATTTTATTTGAACATAATAATTAAAAAAAATTAGTTAATTGGAGGTCATTTTAATAACAAATATAAGTAATGATTCACAATTTATCAAATTGAAATAATATAGGGGATAAAAAGTGAGCGGACGCCTTTGTTCTTTATGCAAGTGTTCTCAATTTATACTATGAAATCAAATAATAAGATCAGGAATAAGAGTATGAAGTAAAAAGAAAAATAATTTTCTTAGTCCCTAGATTTTTATATTACTATTTTTGCCGCTTTATAACATTTTGTATATTTTATTCAAAACCAATGTAGTTTTTGCCGCTTTATAACTTATTCAATATTTTCCCTATTTAATTTAGGAGAACAAAGTTACGGGAATAGTCTAGAATTCTACTGGGAATTGTAAAGGTTTTTTGAATAAATCAAATTCTTCCTTTAATACATTTTTCCTTTATTTTAAACTAAAAGGTTAATATAGTCTTTGTATGTTTCTGGTCAAATTTTGGCCACATTTTTCTGGCCACTTAGTACTTCCCTTGAAAAATTCAAACAGATTCAAAATTATTTTATTACTTTATCATTCTCATCTCATCATTCTAAATAAGTACAAGTCCCAAGCAGGTCTTCGTAGTTCAGGGGCATTTTCGTACTTCTTTATGATCGACCAGGGGCACTTTTGTACTTGGGTAATAAAAAAAGTTTTACCTTCACGTATTAAAATCTTTGGTGTCCCCTTTGTCTTACCCACTTTGCCGACGTTCTACCTTCTTCGAGGCTCGAGCTCTCTGGTTTGATGATTCTTCTTTGAAGTGTTGCATGAGGCGAACACCGTGCTTACATCTCTCAGCTGTGGTAATATTTTCCTTTAATTAATTTCGTGGACAAATTTTTAGTAGATTCTTACATGAGTATTGGTGTGTTACATATCTACAAATTGATACTCCATAATTAATGATTTTGAATAACTATTATTTGACACTGTTTCTGGTTAATTTGTAATGCACTTGTGCTTCAAAAAACTACTAACCGAAATTTCCTAATGGCGTGGTACAAACTAATTGCTACAGAATTAGTCCCGTCCCGTCTTAGGGAAAATCTGAAGTCAAGAGGAGCTTAAGGGTCAAATCGCTCCATTGACCGATTTGCCCTCCTCCTCAACTCCTCTATTTATATTTTGTATTTTATTCATTTTAATTTATTTTTATTTTAATATTTCCTTTTTACATGTTATGTATTTACAAATATTACTAAAAATCAACTTAAAACATCATAAATTTGGTTAGCTTTTGAAAGTTTACCCGCATTGTATTGACACTTAAAATATTTGAAAACATATTAAAATGTGATGAACTTTCGAAATTTCACATGTGTCACATAAATTGGGATAAAGGGGATAACATATATTGTTTGAAAATTACGGTTTAGTTCAAAATTTCACGTGTGTCGCGTAAGTTGGGACAGAGTAAGTAACATATATTATTTGAAAATTACGTTAAAAGTACTATAAATCACAATTTAAAATATTAACATATTAAAAATTTGTTAACTCTCGAAATTTCACATGTGCCACATAAATTGGGACAGAGAAAATAACATATATTATTTAAAAAATTACATTAATTAAGAGCACTATAAGTCACAATAATTAACAACTTAAGATAATTAAAAAGACACACTAAAAGTTTTACTCTATATTATAAGAATGAATATTGAGGAACTTAGGGTCAGCCGGTCAATTGACCAGTTAGCCCTTTTCCTCAACTTCCTATATTTAAGAGTGCATGTTTCAGGAGCTTAGGATTAGTCGGTCAATTGACAGATCTCCCCTTCTCCTCAAATTTCCTCTACATTATATCTAGTATTTCTTTATTTATTTTTCTTTTTAGTCTATTATATATTTAAAAATAGACAAAAAAAAAAATAGTACTATAAATTACAATATTTAGTATTTTTTCATTTATTTTCCTTTTAATATATTATGTATTTAAAAATTATGAAAAAACAATACTATAAATCACAATAATTAACAACTTAAATTATTTAAAAAATATATTAAAATTTTGATTAACTTTCGAAATTTCACATGTGCCACATTAATTGACACAGAGGGGTAACATATATTATTTGAAATTTACGTTAACCAGTAATATCATAAATCACAATAATTAATAACTTAAAATATTTTTAAAAATATATTAAAAATTTGATTAACTCTAAAAGTTCACCTGTGTTACGTAAATCTTAATAATTAACAACTTAAAATATTTACACAAATGTATTAAAAAATCGATTAGCTTACAAAATATCACATGTGTCATATATTATTATTTGAATTTAATAATTTAGTTGACTCTCCTAATTCTATATGTATCACATAAATTAAAACAAATAAAGTAATATATCTGGGGTAAATTTTCAAAACAACAATATTTTAGCTTCTAGTGGGATTCCTTAGCAATAGTTTCATTATTTATTAAAAATGTCATTATTTTAATTTGTTAAGGAATGAGCTATGTATTTATTTTATTTTGATTAAATTGAAAGAATACAAATAATTAATACCAGAATAGAGAAAATCATGGAACAAATAATTTCAAAAAAGGTAAAAAAGATTTTAAATATAAATCAGTTACGTTTGAAAGAGCATATGTTGCTATCTATCTTTCGAGCTTTTTTTTTTGCTTTCTTCTTAAGAATTCCAAAAAAAAAAATAAATTGTTTGTCTTCCGAATCATTCATCTGATAACTTGCAAAGCTTCTACGAGTTGAATTCGGCATATTTTTGAAATGGAATTTTTCAAAATTCACGACTAGAAATTTCTCTCATCTAGTGAATTCAAGAAATTTCGACATTTATCGTTGAAAAATCAGAAAACAATCAGGTATTTTTTTTGGTCGATTTTTTTATATGATTGGATGAGATATTTGTATATCTCGACTACAAGATTGTGTTGTTTTTTTTCCTGATTGAATCAGTGAAATATTTGGAAATATTGAGAGTTTTAGCTTTTCGAATGTTTTGTATACAAACTATGATGTAGAACGAATGAAACTGCTTGTTTTTTTAGTTTAGTAGCTTTTTTTTCTGTTTGAATGCATACAATAATTTGTATCCCATTAAGTTAATGTAAATAGTAACAATATAGGGATACATGCATAACAATTCTGTGATATACTAGATGACATACAACTAGGGAGTAAAAAAACATAAAGTAATTAAGAGTTGTATACATATTTTTGTCGACTTGTAGTGAGTGATGGATACAATTAAGTATTGGATTCAATTTGTTGTAGTTTAGCTAAAAGATGAAATCTTTGTATGTATTTAGATTTCAGTTTGTATTGAGTGCGTGTTTTAATTTTTTTGTTTTGTAGCTAGTGATGTTTGAACGCACATTACAATTATGTAATTAGTAACTACTTTGGGATACAATTGATTATTGGATACAATTTTATGTTTTAGAATAATGCATTTTGGAAAAAAAGTTAAGACTTACAAAATTGTGCCTGATTTATGAATATCAAATATATATTTTGTTAATGTAGTCATGGGAAACATTAGTTTTCTAGTCATACATTCTGGGAGGTGGAACGAAGATAATTGCTACATTGATTACACTATAGAAGCAATTATGTTGAAAGAATATGCGACATTTAGAGATTTATTAGATGAAGTTGCTAAACAAATTGGTGTTGATTTGAGATTCAACGGTGTGAAACTTAAGTATAAAATAGAGGATAGTAATGGACCTTTGGAAATACACAACGAGATGGGTTTGAAGGTGTATATGTCATTGAAGAAAGATAACAAAGTATCCTATGTGTGTATCCGTATCTCTGAATGATTGTGAATTGGCTGATAGAAATCTATTGGAAGATGGAGTTGGAATGTGTGGAATAAATGGAGGAGATATAGTTGATACACAAGCATTAGTGCTTAGTGTGCCGAACATTAGCGATGAGGGTAATACACAAATCAAATGAGGGAAATTTTCCAATTTTTTGAATATTATTTGGTATACCTCTAGTAATTTTGATTAATTCAGACATGGTAGACATACATATGTTTTTCCCAAATCTAAACCCTTAAAGCAAATTTCGAAATCATCCAATATAAATGTATTAAGAATCAAACACAATAAACATATGAATGAATTTGCAGATTCTAATAATCTAAAATATTAAAACGAAATCACAAAAAAGATCGAAAAAAATTGTTTAAAAGACTAAAAATCTGAAATACATAAATATCAGATGAATATCTAAACAAACTCGCATAAAAATAAAATAAAATAGACGAAAAATCCGTAATATATACAATTCGAAATATACACCATAATCGATGATTTTGAAAATAAATCAAAAGAAATCTACATATATAATCGAAATTACCTTTACTACCCGAGAAATTCCTTGAATTAATACAGAGATTTTGTTGAAGAATCTATAAGAACTTTGAATAATTTGTGTTTCTAGGTTAGCAGAAAAACGTGAAGAAAGAGAAATTGTGAACGTAAAAGGTGGAAAAAAATAAATTCTTTAACTGAGAAATGTAAAAGGTGGGAAATGTGTAAGATGTGGAAAGAATATCAATGGGTAGTTTTGTGTTTGTTTTTTATTTTTAATCGGTTATTGGTTAGAATTTGATCCAATGATGGACTCTTTTGATAATTAAAAGGAAATATAAATAATTAAGTATAAATTTTAGGAATCACATAGTTTTAATATGAAATTACAATCTATCCCTATTTAGTTTGTAATAACATTAATTCCTGAAAAAGTAAAACAAACCAGATACATAATATATAGCTCAGATACATTAAAAACTAGCTCGAATACATTATAAAATAAATTGGATACATAATATGTAGCTCAAATACATTAAAAACTAGCTCGGATACATTATAAAATAATTTAGAATTAGGAGAGAAATAAGGGATTTTAGAGGTTTTTAGAAATAGAAGGGAATATTAGAAATAAGGGAAACATAAGACGTGTATTTCAGTAATTTTTTCAATAATAAATTCTGGATACAAATTATTTTTGAAAATATTGACATTCTGACATTTTAAATAAATATTTTAAAGTGTAGTTGTTTTGACTAATTATGTTAGGTATTATGACTAGATAGCTAATTTTCCCTTTTAATATTTCATGAAAAGTTAAACAATTTTTTTTTATTCAACAAGAATTTATTTATTTTCTTCTATTTGATTCAACTAGATACAAAAGCCCATGCAAGCATGGCCATATATATATACACACTAGATTGGCATGGCCCGTGCTAGCACAGGCCCAACATTTTATATTTTCAAGTTGTGGATGTTTGGCATAATCATCTGATGACTAAGGATAGCAGCGAATAATAAAAAAAAAACTGTTCAAAAGTAGCACATCAAAAAAAAATTAAGCTAAAATTGCGTATGTTGATATGATTGACGCAAGGAAAAGTCGATTAAGTGCAAAGGTGATCAATGATAGATGCCACCGTGCTTTGTAGAGGTGAATTTAACTACATCCTACGGGGCTAAAAATGACAAATCAGATTTAAGTTGTGACAATTAGCCAAGTACTTACTCCAACCCTCAATTATGGAGAGAAATGTTTGTCTGAACCTATAACTTAATTAACTCCAACCCTCAATTAAGACAATTAGGCCTTTCATACATGAAAAATAAGATAACACCAGTAATGACTAACAAAGTTGCTCATCTAATCCTCAGATCTTAGACATAGCTAACGTGAGAACTGAAATCAATCGGTTATCTGTTATTTCCACGTAGATCATCTCCTTCTAACTCATATTGTTGGTGTACCTTGAAATGAAAAGTACAGTGAAACAGAAGTAGCATAATATTTTTTCCAATCTAGATGTAAGAATAGCATAAATGAACAATATACTGCATTTCTCTTGTTCTTCATGGTTATGATGTTTTTTGCTTTTAGCTTTAAGAAACATAAGAATGTGCTTTGGCATTTTCTTCTCATATTCACATGTATTTGGCTACCAATGCTAACAACAATAAAATGTCGCACTTGCCCTTTTTTTTATATTTTATTTGTGTACCGTATATCTCTCTTCCAGTTGCATCTCAAGATACCTTAGCACATCTACATAAATGTATACTTTAAACCTATTTTTTGCCAAGACTTAACAGAAGTGATCAAATCCAATATGCAATAAATACAATATACAACACCATAATCTGTCACTAAACATTATTAGTACACTAAACAGAACACTATGGTTCTTTTTGAACAAAAAGGGGCCAAAATTTGAAGAACCTGAAAAAAGTATGTGGCATTGTACCTGAAGGACTTGAAAATCAAGAGAATCTGAATCAACCCTTCCCATAGTTTAGCCTACTTCTTGTTCTGTCTCTAAACCTTGACTGTTTTCTGCCACATTACCTAAGTCGAGGTATAATTATAAAAGTGAGCAAGGATCCAAAAGTATTAATTGCCACGTTTATCAAACGTCTTTAATCGTAAAGGAGTTAAATCCATAAGAACTCGAAATAAAAGTAGGTGACCTCATCCGTTGTCGTGCCAGAATACTTTTTTGTGGGAACACTAATTTTTCCTGCTGTAACTCCTTCAATTACTTCTACAAGAGGCTTCTTATATGATTATACCAACATAATAAGATAATTGGACAACTATGAAAATTTCGGAAACAATTTCTCTACTTTCTTGAGGTAGAGGTAAGGTCTTCTTACACTTTATCCTCCTCATACTCCACTCCACTTGTGGAATTTGACTGGATATGCTGTTGTTATTGACAACTATGATAATTATCAAATAGGTCACTATGACTAAATACCTCATTTCGTTAATTAGATTTTGATATCAGCTTGAGCAATAACTTGTCCACGTTAGAATGTTAATGGAAAAGACTAAAAGTCACACGTTGGTGCGAGATTAAAACATTATTTTGAATCCAAAAATATGTCAAATTTTTTATGACGATTACCCTCAAGCTACAACAGACCACTCAAAATTTATTGCAAAGGGTGACAAAACATGTGCTGCAACAATTGAGGAGGGATATATCACAAATTCTAACATTAAGATCTTCAAACCCACAACTTTATTTTCAATTTGAGACTTCCCACCCAAGAAATGGGATCTCAAATAGAGTGGTTAAATTCAGAGAGGTCATCAATGCTCAAAACTATAATAAGATACACTCACAGTTCAAAACATGTACGTCAACCAAATGACATAACCAACCTCACAAAATTTCTTCATCTTATTTTCTGGCACTCCTACTGTCTAAGTTCAATCTTATTTTCATTTTCATGAAACAAAATCTAAATAAAAACAATGTAAAAGGAGAAAAATCCATCAAATATAAAAGTTAATACCGAATACATTAAACTTTAGAGAACATAAATGTAAGAAGAGAATAAATTACCTCTCAATGCAAGCATCAAATAGATCTTGAAAATTATGTCAAATCTGTAAAAGGAGAGTAAATAAATAAACTAATACTAATAGATCCAAATGAAGAAAGAGAAGAAAAAAATTGAGAAAATGGGTAAATTGAGAATCACAGTAAAGAAAATGGGAATGGAACATTCCAGTCTCCGTTTCTCTATTCATTTGAGGGAGTTATTTTTTTGACACGAATGACAGTCGGTTACACGTGTTACAATAACCAATTAAATAGATCCACAGACACAAAAGGCCAACCAAAATGACCCTATGTTTTATAGTACAATTTTAAATACTATTTGTATAACTAATCATAGCCGTGTTCGTCCTCTCTAACTCTTACTTCTAAATATTGGTAATAATATACATATATAACTTATAAAATGCATATAAACTACATTTCAAAAGTATTGTGTCTGTCACATAAATCTATTGTAGCTACAACTCGTTCAAAGATTTAGCATAACAATGAAGGAATGAAAAATGAGAGAAGTTCAAAATGATCCGACCTTGCAAAGGAAAAGAAGAAGTTTTTATGGACAAGATGAACCTAGCAAATATAATGAAAAATTGATCCTACTTTGATCAAGGAAAAGATGCTGCTATGTACAGAAAACTGCGATCAACAAATTAAAAAAGCTCTGCTTCAAACCTAAGTCAATTGAGGTGGGCTATATGAACACTAAATATACATTTTGTTTCATTTGGAGCAGTTTCATTCCAATACTCATAAATTATTAAGGTACTCTATTACAAAGATTTTTTATATTTCCATCCGAAAAACAAATCTATAATGAACTAAAAGGACTCCTGGCAAACAACATACTTGATATAACTGTAGCAAAACATAATAAACATTAATCCTAACCATTGGAGTTGCCTACTGATCTTTTGCTTCATTCATATTTTGTACTTTGCTAGGTCTTCCACAAGTGAGGTATAGGGAAGGTCGTGTACTCAACCTTACCAATAACTTGATAAGGTAGAGAGACTGTTTTTGACACAACACATAATTATAAACTGTGAAAAAATAAAAATCAAAATTGCAGTTGATATTAAAAAAATACATCCACCCAAACATAGAAGCACAGAGAAGAACCATTACATAGAGAAAAAGGAACCAAAAAAAAGAGGAGCTTAAGCTGAAACAACTCATCCAAACCATCCCCACAATAAGCCAGTAAAATCAAATATTAAAGGAGAAGGAAATGTATAGCTACTTACAATCCAACGACATTTGTTGCTCGTAAAAAGTCATAAAACTTGCAAAAATTTAAAAAAATCATGAATATAGCAAATGAGATCAATATTTTCAACAATCAAAAGTCATAAAACATGGCGTCGTAGTTGTATTATACATAGAATGTAGCTAACAAATTGTAAAAATGAAAAAAGTGGAGATTCAATCATCACATATTGTTTAAACAAACTATAATCTTATAACATACAACATAGAAAATAAAGGAGAATTAGACCAAAAATTGATATCCTAATTAATGAAATATCATGAAGTGAAAATTAAATTCATTATCTCGCTAAATAAATCGTCCTCTATCAAGCAGCTTCATTGTAGGTCTACTCCATTTGTTGCCTTTGAACTTCAAATAAAATTTGCTGCATTTTAGAGATCAGTTTGATTCTAAAATCCCCCAATTTCTAAAAAGCCACAATTTTAAACTTAAGGTTAAAATATTAATTTCTCTAATTTGTACAAAATTTACCACATGCAACAGCAAATATGGATCTGACATTGAACATAAATAACTAAATTTCAAACTCAACTGAAAGAGTATTAAAGAGGAGGACAAAGAAGACTCCCCAAATACTTATTCATTGTAGTGTTAGTTGTTGGAGAAGTTTAAGTCTGGGGTAAGATGAACAACTCGTCGGAATCAAGGCTTGGCTCGTCACCGCCGTCCTCTGCCGTTAATTCCGACCACGAGAGATAAGGGCGGAGAAGTCAAAATTCATATAAAATAGATGATTTTGCACGGTGACCTGGAAATCCTTCCGATTCCTTACAGTTTTCTTTGCAATGTCTTCACCGATTGTTTCTGGAGAGAGACGGAGTGGACCGATTTTCACCGCTTCGATGAAACCTCCGGTGACTCGAAAAAGTCTTTAAGGGTCGGAGAGGAATTGAACTTTGGTTTTGCATAGTTGTGAAGCAGAGGGGGCTGGAGCTATCTTTTGTGCATTTTCTTAGTACACGTGTTTAGTAGTGGTAAACATGTGTTTTCATGAAAAGGAAAAAGTAGTAATTTCATGTACCATTTAAAGTGCTTTTGGTACAATTCTATGATGCTGTGATAGTCCTAGTGTTGTTGGCTTATATATATGAGTAATATATATGGAAAAATTAGCTATCTAGGCATAATATCTAACTTAATTAGTCAAAACAATTACACTTTAAAAATATTTTTTTAAAATGTCAGAATGTCAATATTTTCAAAAATAATTTGTATCCAGATTTTATTATTTATATTTCCTTTTAATTATCAAAAGAGTCCATCATTGGACCAAATTATAACCAATAACCGATTAAAAATAAAAAAACAAATACAAAACTACCCATTAATATTCTTTCCACATCTTACATGTTTCCCATCTTTCATGTTTCTCAGTTAAAGAATTTATTTTTCCCCACCTTTCACGTTCACAGTTTCTCTTTCTTCATGTTTTTCTGCTAACCTAGAAACACAAATTATTCAAAGTTCTTATAGATTCTTCAACAAAATCTCTGTATTAATTCAAGGAATTTCTCGGTTGGTAAACAAAATCTCTATATTTATTAAAGAATTTTTTTGATTGGTAAAGGTAATTTCGATTATTTATGTAGATTTCTTTTAATTTGTTTTCAAAATCACCGATTATGGTGTATATTTTGGATTGTATATATTACGGATTTTTCATTAATTTTTTTGATTTTTATGCGAGTTTGTTTAGATATTCATCTAATATTTATGTATTTCAGAATTTTAGTCTTTTAAATAATTTTTTTCTATTTTTTTTGTGATTTCGTTTTAATATTTTAGATTTTTTAGATACTACAAATTCATTCATATGTTTGTTGTGTTTGATTTTTAATACATTTATATTTGATAATTTTGAAATTTGCTTTTAGGGTTTTAGATTTGGGGAAAGCATTTGTCTGTCTACAATGTCTGAATCAATTATAATTACTAGAGGTATCCCAAATAATATTCAAAATTTTGGGGAATTTCCCTCATTTGATTTGTGTATTCCCCTCATCGCTAATGTTCGGCACACTAAGCACTAATGCTTGTGTATCAACTATATCTCCTCCATTTATTCCACACATTCCAACTCCATCTTCCAATAGATTTCTATCAGCCAATTCACAATCATTCAGAGATATGGATACACACAGAGGATACTTTGTTATCTTTCTTCAACGACATATACACCTTCAAACCCGTCTCGTTGTGTATTTCCAAAGGTGCATTACTACCCTCTATTTTATACTTAAGCTTCACACTGTTGATTCTCAAATCAACACCAATTTGTTTAGCAACTTCATCTAATAAATCTCTAAATGTCGCATATTCTTTCAACATAATTGCTTCTATAGTGTAATCAATGTAGCAATTATCTTCGTTCCACCTCCCAGAATGTATGACTAGAAAACTAATACTTCCCATGACTACATTAACAAAATATATATTTGATATTCATAAATCAAGCACAATTTTGTAAGTCTAACTTTTTTTCCAGAATGCATTATTCTAAAACATAAAATTGTATCCAATAATCAATTGTATCCCAAAGTAGTTACTAATTACATAATTGTAATGTGCGTTCAAACATCACTAGCTACAAAACAAAAAAATTAAAACACGCACTCAATACAAACTGAAATCTAAATACATACAAAGATTTCATCTTTTAGCTAAACTACAACAAATTGAATCTAATACTTAATTGTATCCATAACTCACTACAAGTCGACAAAAATATGTCTACAACTCTTAATTACTTTATGTTTTTTTACTCCCTAGTTGTACGTCGTCCAGTATATCACAGAATTGTTATGCATGTATCCCTATATTGTTACTATTTACATTAACTTAATGGGATACAAATTATTTTATGCATTCAAACAGAAAAAAACAGCTACTAAACTAAAAAAAAAAGTACTTTCATTCGTTCTACATCATAGTTTGTATACAAAACATCCGAAAAAGCTAAAAATATCAATACTTCCAAATATTTCACAATTTCAATTAGAAAAAAAAAAACCAATCTTGTAGTCGAGATATACAAATATCTCATCCAATCAAATAAAAAAATTGATTAAAAAAACCTGATTGTTTTCCAATTTTTCAACGATAAATGTCGAAATTTCTTGAATTCACTGGATGAGGGAAATTTCTAGTCGTGAATTTTGAAAAATTCCGTTTAAAAAATATGCCGAATTCAACTCGAAGAAGCTTTAAAAGTTATCAGATGAATGATTCGGAAGACAAACTAAATTTTTTTAATTTTTTTTTTTGGAATTCTTAAGAAGAAAGCAAAAAAAAAAAAAAAACGCTCGAAAGAAAGATGGCAACATACGCTCTTTCAAAACGTAACTGATTTATATTTAAAATCTTTTTTACCTTTTTTGAAATTTTTTGTTCCATGATTTTCTTTGTTCTATTATTAATTATTTGTATTCTTTCAATTTAATCAAAATAAAATAAATACATAACTCATTCCTTAACAAACTAAAATAATGACATTTTTAATAAATAATGAATTGAAACTATTGCTAAAGAGTCTCACTAGAAGCTAAAATATTGCTATTTTGAAAATTTTCCCATATTAAACCATCTAACTGTCAACATCTAGCATAAATTGTGTTGTATTTTATACTACTAGTCAACTAGGGAAAGTAGTTTTTTTTTTTTGGGTCAAATTTACATATGAAAGAACTCATTGTTTGACATCACGAAAATACATATGTGTAATTATGATTTACAAGCATCAATTAAATATTTCAACAATTATTATTATCTATCACAAATTAGTACTATTTTTGTTTAGGTGTATTTAATGAAAATGAAAATAATTTACTAGCTATTTCAAGAAATTGAATTTTGATACAACCTCCAAGAAATACCCCTTGCGTTCAACAACAATTTTAAATATGTATGAGGTTGTAAAAAAAAGGCTACAGCTTCTTAAGAAGAAGAAGAAAAAAATAACACATGAAACCCTTGGAATCATAGACTATGTTTCCCGAAATCATAATTAAATTATGTGTTATTAACATATAAAAAAGAACTATTAAGTTGAATGTTTGATACATTAAAATAATTGCATAACTATATTCGTTAGCAATGATGAATTTACTAAGGTCCGAAGGGTATCATCTTAATAGGAAAAAATTATTAAATAAAGGTGCTCTTAGCTTAGTTGATTAGGCCCTTCAATTTCACTCTATAGGTAGGGAGTTTGAAATTTTTTTGGCTTTATTTTGGTACAATACTTGTTCTCTATATTTTGAATGATTTAAAAAAAAAAAAAAAAAAGAGAATCATGGAGAAAATGTTATAATTATTTTTTAATTTTTTTTTTAAAAAGTATAGTAGTATACGTGGATTTTGTGTGTATATATATATGGTGTTACATTACTTTATTTATTATTTCTAATTTTAATAAATTCAGTGCATGCCATTGTTCGTTAGAACATTGCAACTCAAATCACCGTATAATATTTTTTTCCTATATGGTGCTTTGGATTGATGATGAATTTTAGTTGAATAAGCTCATCATTCATTAGTTTAAGCGTATTTTTTATTTTTTTATTTCAATGAAACTCATCACACACTTATTATAATATTTTTAACATACTTGTACTAGTAATATGAAATACACATTCATACACGTGTCCAGAAACATTAAAATTAAAATTTATTAATAATGTCAAAAAATATTAATTGTATATAACTTAAATACTAATAAAAATAATTCTTCTACCGCATTCTTGGGAAATTACTTGGGCATTTTGACAAATTTAGAACAAGTCACAAGAAGCCTCGCACATTTTCTGCATATCTTTAGGATTATACAATAGTCTTTATTTTATGCAAATTCACATTAATATAAAAGAAATATACATATAAAAGTTTGTTGTATTTCTAAAAATGGATAACTTGTTTGGTGAAATAGATTGTAGATCAAAGTCAGACGGAATAGTAATGGGAATTTTAAGATGTGCAATGGACAAAGCACATGAAAAGGTGCAGTCTGAAGCTGGATCAATTGAGTTTCTTCATGAGAGATCAAAGTTTTATGAATTAGCAGTAATTCTTGTAGAATCAGGTTTAAGCATTATTCAAGAAGAGACTGATTTCGTTGAAAGCAACCGCGAAAAAGTCATCTCAGACTTAACAGAAATGAGGCATTGGCTCTTTGGAAGAATTAAGGTAATGAAGCTCTTAATCAATGAGAAAGATAGAGAATTAACAGAGAGAATTGAAAATGAATTAAGGCTTAGAGAAATTTTGAAATCTAAAGAAAAAGAAGTTTTTTATCTTCGTGATAAGTTGGAGAACCAGAGAACAATGAGTGAGGGTTCCCTAGATTTGGAGTTACTACTTAAGAATAAAGCTAAATTAGAAGGTGAGATTAGTGACTCAAAATCAGATTCAGAACTTCTAAATGAAGAAACATTCCAGAAAGAAAGTATTTTTTATGGAAGTTACAATCATATTCCTAAAATAAAGCCTATGAATATTGATTCGTTGAGGCCGGAACAGAACAATGTGATTCAACAAATGAGTTGTGATATAGACATTTTAAACGAAACCTTAGATTTTGCATTTGGTAGAAGAGATAATGGTGAGATGGTTCCTATAGAAAAGCAATGGAGGTGTACTATTGAGAAAGATACATTATCTATCTTGATAAAAGGCTTCATTCAAGATATCAAACCTAGATTTGAGGACACTTTAAAAGAAAATGTTGAGATTGTTATTTTTGAGAAGCAATTGAGGTGTACACTTGAGAAAGACATATTATATGTCTTGTTAAGAGGTTTCATTAGTGACTTTCAACAAAGATTTGAATTAGTGTTAGGTGATCAAACTCCACTTGAGTTTTCATATGATAACTTGGAAGAATTTATCGGTGAGATAACAATTTTACGCGAGGAGCTAGAGGCTTTTTGTAATAAATATGATGGTAGAAATTTACCATGTCCTTTGACAAAAATACAACGAACATGTAGTGAGCCTTTACCAAACGTTGATCAAGAGGACTACCAAGAAGTTATTAGTGGAAATAATGATGTTGCTAAGTTGATTAAGAATCATGAATCTGTTATTAGAAAGCAATTAGAAGATCACAATTATATGAAAAAAGAGGTATTTAGAGGGGAGAAATCCGCATTACACAAGAAAGAGAAGGAGCTTGATTTTTTGAACGTAATGATAAAAGATTTCATCACAAGATTGGATGATATAAGCTCATTGAGCCTTAAGTTGGTCGATAAGAAATATGTGAAATGTAAAGAGAAGTATATTATGAAAAATATATCCAAGTCTACTTTGGGAGATAAAGTGGTAACAAGTGATTGTACTTGCGAAATCATAAGAGATGATGTGGGATTACTAAAAGATATGGATAATTTAAATTTGCAAGTATTAATTTTGGAAGAGATTTATTTGATAATTTATGAAGGTTTATACAAGGAAATGTTAAAGGCATGGAAGGATGAAATAGATGATTTTTACATGGAGGTCGAGATAAGAGAAGATTTATATAAGTTTATGATGGTTGAAGCGGTAAAAGATGTCCATACAAAAATGTCAAAATATTTGAATCGTACTTATAAGAAGGTAGAAATTGATAGAACAGAGGAAATAAAGATTGAAAAACTTGATTCTATGTTAAAATGTCCCAAGACAAAGGAAGATCCGATGGTGAAAGCAAGTTCAGAGATAGAAGAACACAATGAACAAGAAAATTTAGAATATGAAGGGGTTGAGGAGTGTGAGACTATTAAATGGTTGTTGAATGATGATGTGAGCACTTTCAATTCTGTTAATGAAAAACTAGAGATTGCGATGAAACAACTATCTACGTGCAAAGAATTGTTATTTGATTTGGAGCAAAGTCTTGACATTTCACCTGATGTATTAGACACAAGTAGTGATGATTGTGCATACACAAACAGTACTAGTTTTGTAGTTGAAACTAAGAAACCATCACAAGAGTCTATTACACAAGTAGATGACAACACAATGACACATATTAATCCATGTAATGTTTTGATCTCAACCCAACTACCGGATTTTCATCAAATGATTCAAGAATTTGAGATCAATGTAGTTCAAAATCTAGACATGAAATCATTGAGGTATTCAAGACTTAGTTCATTTGAAAAACCTCATAATGTATATATAGGGAGTAATGATAATGTTATTACCTCTTTTCAGGATAGAGGAATTGAAACATCAATTTCACAACTTCATTGTTGAACCAATTGCCTTAATGAAGAAAAGGAAATTACTTTACAAGAAAGCTTTCTTAGCAAGATGTCAGAATCTAAAATTGGCTGAAACTGAGGTACCTACATACTCCCGTCCCAATTTATGTGACTTACTTTCCTTTTTAGTCGGTCTCAAAAAGAATGACAAATTTCTATATCAAACAACAATTTAACAATGAAATGTCTATTTTACCCTTAATGAAATGATTTACAACCACACAAATTTATATCATACATTTTGGACTACAAGTTTTAAAAGTCTTTATTTCTTTCTTAAACTTCGTGTCGAGTCAAACTACCTCACATAAAATGAGACAGGGAGTATTATTTAATTGAAAAATCAATTGGCATAGCTAAACAGCTTGATCGATACTTATTAAATTGATATTTGTACAGGTGGATTTGCTAGGAAATCAAGTGGAGGAGCTTTTGCATCTTCTTAAGAATATATACATTATACTGGATCAAAATTCAACTATTTTGTCTTGCCACTTTCAGGTCAACCACAATCCAAACATAACATTATATATCCATTATTTTTATTATATATTTATTTGTTTATTTATTTATTTATTTTTACTGTAGGTGTTTGACATCTTAAAGCTCATCAAAGACGAGTTGGTTGGTGAAGTTGTTTGTGTATCTTCTTCTTAGAATGTAAAGTTTAATATTTACATTTTGTATAATATATTCATTTGTTTATATGTGCGTAAACAAAATCTCCTAGTATGAACTACCTATCCACAAGAAAAATGTCAAATAGTGCAGTTTTTAGGATTTGGCTCATCTCCACTGAGCATCTTCTCCATTTCCTCCAGGTCCACATTAAAATTGAGGCATTTGTTATCTTAACAATTCAATGATTATGATTTATTCTACTAAAAAATACATTTTAATCATTGTTAAAGAATATTCTCTACTATTGTTGTAATGACCCTCCAGGTCATTTCCTTCATTTTCTAATATTCTTGGTGTTTAGAGATTTTCTATAGCAATCCCAAGTCATTAATGACTTGCATGGATTGAACGTTCGGTCACCTGATTGTTCATTTGGTTTTTATGCAAGTTTTCATGTATTAGAGCTTTTGAAACTTGGACGGTTGACTTTGATCAAAACATTAGGTAAATGACCTTAGAATGCAATTCTAACTATTCAGTTAGCTCTAGAATATCGATTTTGGTCTAGAAGGACCTTTGGTGTGGGCCCCGAGGCTTCTAGTCTCATTTCGAGCTACCTTGTGGATTTTGACTTAAAATGGAGCTTGGGTGTGGGACCCACTTTTTGTTGTGACGACCTCCGTTGAAAGTTTCAACATCTCTTTTGAGTCTAGAATATCGAATTTGGTGGGGTAGCATAAATGTTTTGCATGCACGGGGTTCTGAAAAATATCATGAGCACCATGTCGGAGTATTTTCAATTCCAAATGCTCAGCTGGAGCAACACCCTTTAAGCTTTGTGTTCACTTGCCTAGTTCCACGTTCATGGAGATGAATGATTTTGGTCTCCGCATTCACGGTTATAGTGTCGCGTTCATGAAGGCCTGGTCCTTGACCCCCCGCCTTCGCAGGCATTGGCTCCACCTTCACGGAGAAGGTTATGGTTGACCCGGTCCAATTGGCCACAACATTGGCGACCTTGGGGCCTGCGTTTACAGAGTTAATTTAACTTGTGATATATGGTGATCAATCCCGAATTCAGCTTGGTTTTCCAAATTTTCAAGTTAGAGTTCTTGGCCTTTGGAGCTCAGATTAGGCTTGTTTCTGTTGCGTTTGGTGTGGGAAGTGCTGGAGCATTGTGTGGGGGTCCGTAGGAAAGCATTGTGGGCCTGTTTTGGAAGCGTTGGGGAAACATTATGGCCCCCATTCTCTTTGGCACCTTAAAACAATCAATACACAACAATAATAGCCAAACTTAATCAAGGGGTTGCCCATAACCACAAAATCAACGACACCACAACATGACTCAGAAATCTATAAAAATTATTCTAGGGCGTGGAATTACGAAGGACGATTGTAAGAAGAAGATTACTTCAACCAAAATGTTTGAAATATTAAGCTTAATAATCTTTCTCCTTGTAGCAATAACAAACGGAGCTTGCTTAAGAGTTTTTATGGGTAGAGCAAATTATGCCACAACGATAAACTCTCTACGTAGAGCAAATTTCGTTGAACTTCTGTATTGAGAAACTAAACACCAAAGAAGTATTTGGAATCTTGCTTATGAGTTTTTATGGGTTTTCATTTGTTCTTAATGAAAAAGGTATGAAGAAGGTGGTCTTTTATAAAGACCAGTAACTTAGGAACTAGGGGGACCCACTTAGAGGTGTTGTCGCGCTCCGTTTTTCGCAAAACGGACTTTCCTTTCGGATGCACAACATGACAACTCTTTTGGGCTTTGGGTTTGATTGAAGAGTCGCCACCTAACGAATTAAAGCTTGTTAGGGCACCTATCTAACCTAACTAAATCTAACTAAGGTCAACGAACCAGAGATCGGGTAAGGGTTCAAGTTACCTCGAGGGGAAGGTGTTAAGCATCCCTCGAGGTCCACAAATGTGGGTCCCGGCCGTATTTCATGCAATTTATGTGAGGGTTACAAGTAGCAATTAAGGTCACTTCATTATTACTTATTGTTTAATTAAACATGCGAACTAAATGATAACTAATATCAAACAATTAAGATCATTTCAATTATTTATTTAATTAATTAAGCATGCAAAACTAGGTGATAACATAATAACAAATAAATATTAAACAATTAATAAAGAGATAAGCGAGGAGACAGAAATTGCACAAGTAGATAAGCAAACAATTTTTATGTTTTATTTAAGCTACCCCAAACAATTATAATTATAACAAATAAAAAGGGAAAAGGGAGGGGAGACCATGGAAATTGACATACTTTACGGATCAATGCTCGGCTTATATATAGGGACAAACAAAACAATGTTTGTCGTTTATGGCTCGAGACAATGTCATCATCTCCGTAGGGCCTAAACTACCCCTACCCCACCTTCCATATGCATAACATCCTAGAAGGTGCCTATCGTCCCCGCTTAAGGTCCAAGAGGCATTGGACTACTACTAGAGAGGTTTTAGACTAAAATAAAATAAAGGCTTCTAACAGGCCAACCTAGACACCAAGTCAACCATGTTGGACAAGCACTTAGCAAGTAAATCTCAAATTGGACTCTACGTTTTAATTATTAGTATGCTAGCAAACACACATAATTAGTGAAAAGTCTCATGTTAAGTGTGTGGCATACAAACAAATATAAGAGCAATAATTATTTTTAGAGCATTAGATACAACAAGCAATTATACAGGTGGTAGAAAGCAATCATGGATGCAGGAAATGTTTTTAGAGTAGTGGAAGATCACATTATTAAGCAACAATCAGTTTATTCGATGTAGAAATAACTAATTCGGGCAAATTTAATTAGGGCAGATTAAATTTAAGCAATTAGGACTTTAACATGCTGGAAAATTAATTAGTTTATTTTTTAAGTGGCAAGACGGTTCATTACGATGTAGCAAATTGATTATTTTGGACAACTCTAAATGGCAGATTGGTTTTAAGCAGTTTGAGCGTGCTGGAAAGTTAGTTAACTTAGAAATAGTTTACCAGTGGACAGAAAGTATGCATAGATTCATTTCAATTATTTAATATGCTGAAGTAATTAGATTATGCATATGAACATGATTTCTAGGTGATTGAAAAGTCGTATGCATAGCTCCTATAGGCATGCTATTCTAAATAAGTAAAATCAAATCTACAACCTATAGGCATGGTTTCTAAGTATGAACACGCTGACAATTATTTAAACTAACTAATTACCATGTTACAATTTTATTAGCAACTTATTAATCAAATCCCATAGGCATGAATTCTAGGTGGTATGGATTTATTCACATAAAGCAACCATTAAAACTGATTGAATGAACTAATTAATTCATATGGCTAGCAGATAAACAATCTTAGAAGTAATTAGCTAAAATCTTACAGGTCCAAATTATTAATGTGTAGAGGTGAATAGGGTCCCAATTTAATTAGCTGATTGGATTTTCTTTATCATAAAGCAAATATTCAGATTTTAGAATTATACAAAGTTATAAACGAATAGAGATTGATTTTTTTATGCAGAATATTTTTTAAGAAATGCTTGCATGCTTGAAGTGATTTAAGCAACGCAGACAAATTTTAGCAAACACATGTAATAAATGCAATACATAAACAGTTAGCACGTAATTCCCCTCCCCCTTAGGCGATTTCCCCCAAATTCCTTCATATATAGGAGAGTTAGAGTTTATACAAATTATTACAAAATCACAACAATAATCAAAAGACAAATATTAAGACAAAAAAAATAAATAAATAGAGCTCCAAATCAATATCCCTTCCCCAGGTGACTCTTCAAACTCCTGAACTTATATAACCTGCTAAATAAAGGAGATAAAGTAGCACCAACATACAATATAATAAAATTTATTTAACGGGCAAAAGCTACTAATACAGATTAATTCACGAAGCAAACATTCACACTCAAACAAATGATAAACTCAACAAAATAGTCATCACAAAAGAGGGAGAAAGAAACTAGCCCAAGCGCTTCCTTTATTATTTCAAACATACACATAATACGAATAATGCAAAAAATTTAAACTAGTGGAAGGAACTAACCAGTTATGCATAATTATTTATCAGCAATGAAGATCCAATTAATCCAATAACTGACCCGAACACAGTAAAATAGCAAGTAGAGAGGAGCTTTAATGTTTACCGAAAAACTTAATTCTTTTATTAGAGTAGAGAGCAGTAATTTTTAGTATTCAAGTATGAGCAATGTGAGAAGTGTAGAGGTGAGAGTAGCTTTTCTGCTATCATTAGAATGTCCAATCTCCTTAAAATAATGAGAGGATGTCTCTTTTAATAGTTACGAAAAAGACAAGCATGGAAGGAAAGAGTATATTTTTTTTTTCTAATTAAATTTTTTTTCCTTAATAGAAGAGGACTGAATCGGTCCAATAACTTAATTTATGTTTTTTTTTCTAAAATAACAAAGTTCCTAAATAAGGTAAAGGAATACAACCCGTAAAATATCAAACGGTCAAATGACATTAATTTAAAGACAGCCAAAAATTATTCACCAATCAGAATATTCACTTGTTCATGGATTACTAGAAATATGACAAGTAAGAATTAGTCAAGACAAATATTAAAGGAAAGCTAAATCAATTAAAGCAAACCACCCATTAATAATATGAAGAAAAAGATTTACAGGGACAGAAATGATTATCAGTTAAATTATGGATCGCTGGGCTTGCTCATTGAGTTATTCTTTTAACATAGACAGAGTAAATTAAGCATGTACTAATTTAAAAATCCATAATTTGTGAGAGACTAAATCACACCTAACACCAAGGAAATCTTGAACAAGTAAAGGAACATTTCAAGAATCAGTAAAAACTTATATTATGGCATCCAATCAGCACATAAACAAATTGAGTAGTAGTAAAATCCCAACAATCAAGGAAAATCGAAAAAATTATTTTAGGAAGACCAAATACGATTCTTAATCAATTAAGACTTAGATAATGACTTTTACCATGGAGAAATTAAACACTAAAATCTGTTATATATATAAACAAAGAAAAATATTAAGAATTCGAACCTGCTGTGACAAGCCAACTAAATCAAATTTCATAATTTTCTCAAGCAACTCACAACAGAAACAACGAACAAGAAGTTTGAACAGAGAATTTATACCTTAGATATATTTTCTAAGAATCAAGACCAAAGTATACGATAGTCTCCCAATTTGAAATGTACAGACCACAATATGAGCAATAATCATGAATTTTGCACAGAAAATCACAACCTAAGCATGCTTTTCCTAAAAAAAATAAATAAATCGGTATGTAATATCCACTGAAACAACCAACATAACAAAAGGGTAGATGAAACTTTCATTTCAACAAGCTCATGAAAACAACCTAAAAATTAAAAAAGACGGGCTTTAAAATTAGTCGAAAAACTTACTCGGATGGATCTGTTAAGATCCATCCTTTAACCAACTCGAAATCTTCAAAAACTTCACCGAAATCCACTGCATGACCGAAATTCCAAACCGGAGCAACCTCATTTTGTTGTTACTGTTTTCCTTGAGCCCGCCGAGGTCAGAGCTAGTTCTCGTGCTGTTGGCTGCTGTTGTTCTCGCCGGAGACCGGCAACTTCGTTGGCTATCCTCGCTGGCTCAAGAGGAGAAGGAAAAAGAACAGCAGTCGCTGCTGCCGAGGAGAGAAGGAGAAGATGAGGGAGAGGGGAGGAGGGCAACGGGAAGAGCGAGAAGGAGTGCTCACCGGCGATGGTGGAGCTCTCACTGATTCTCACTGATGGAGGGGGCTGCAACGCTGCTCGGAGCAGCTGGCTTCCTCCTCCTCGCTGTTGGCCGGAGAGGAAGAGAGAAAGAGGAGGCGGCGCTAGAGAAGGAGGAGAGGAAGGGTAATCAATGAATATTTTGAGGGCTTGGTCTTTTTAGGTTAGAATAGGAAGGTTTTGAGGATTTGATCTTGACTGTTGATTTTAAAAGAGATGAGGGGCTAGGATCCGATCTTGGACCTAACTTAAAGAATGGACGGATTAGATTAAATCACTTGGAATCTGAATTTGGAATAAGAATAGGCTAAAATTGAAATCAACAAAGGCTATAATTGAAATGAGAATTTGAATTGAAGTGACTAGAATTGAAATGAATTAGAATAGAATAGGCTAGGAATTAAATAATTAAGAGGAAATTTAAGGAAATGCTATCCAATTAAAATACCACATATATTAAAATGTATAAAATATTTTAAAACATTTGAATAAAATAATTATTTTGAGTTTAAATATCGATAAAAAAATAATTTAAGAGAATAGTTTAATAATATTTACAATAATTTTTGTAAAGCATACATACTAAAATTATAATTTTTTTAGACAAAATCGACTAAATTTTAAACTCAAAATATATTTTAAAATATGTATTTAATTGAATAGTATTCCCAAAAAGGTTAAAGGTCGGTCAAAATTGGGTGTCAACAGCTGCCCCTTGGTTGCTTGGGAATGAAAGATGAATTGTCGGGCAACCAACGTTGACTTAGTAGCCGATTTTGTCCGACGGACGAGAGATATCAGTGGGATCAATTAAAATAATAAAAAGTTGGAAAAGGGTACGGCCGAGACTTTGGTATTAAGCCGCCTACATATCTTTGGTTATACGAGAATCAGGTCGTGTGTAGTTCTAGATTCAGGAGAAAACAAAACTCTTAAATATTGAAAGAGCGGTACAATATTCGAACGGGAATGATATTGAGTTGAATGGATAGGATTAGACCAGTGAGAAAGGCATGACAGAGAGATTTTCGGTTTAAGGGCAAAGGATCCTATGAGAAGGAGCAAAACAATAGAAAGAATTGAGAGGGCCTTCGTTGCAATATATGTAATCATGATAATTGTAGCCGAGAGGTGAAAATGTCTTATCTGCAAAATGTTAGTCTCTGCAAATCTGTAGCTTGTAATATGATTAGAGCAAATATTTCAAACAAACGGTAAAAATAAATATGATGTAATTTCCTATATCGACCATGATGTTGCCTTAAGACTATGAAAATGATGTCTTAGGGTATGATACGTAAAATTATATCCTCATGCAAATGTTGTTCGTGGGCCATGAAAAAGGATGCCCTTAGACTATGACACCTTCAGATCATGATAAGCAGAAAGTAAATCCTTAGGCCATAATATGATGTCCGCAGGCCATAAAAGATGATGCCTTTAGACCATGATGTCTTAGGAACGTAAGTAATGAGTAAAGAGAGCGTATCTGTAATTCGGGCATCTGTTGATACTTGTGACTTGATTTGAATTTATTCGGGCACATATAATTTTTGGGCACAATGCAATCTTCGGGCACATGTAAACTTCGGGCACAAATGCAAACCTTTGGGCACAATGCAAATCTTCGGGCATAATGCAATCTCGGGCTCAATGCAGTCCTCAGGCACATGCAATCATCGGGCACAATATAGTTCTCGGGCTCATGCAATCTTGGGTACATGCAATATCGGGCACAATGCAATCTCGGGCTCAATGCAGTCTTCGGGCATATGTAGTCATCAGGCACAATATAGTTCTCGGACTCATGCAATCTCGGGCACAATGTAATATCGGGCACAATGCAATTCGGGCACATGCAATTCTCGAGCACAATGCAATATTCGAGCATAAAGTAATTTCAGGCATAATGTAATCTCGGGCATATGCAATAATGCAATCCTCAGGCATAATTCAATTTTTGGGCAAATGCATAATAGTTGATTGATGGCATAAAGTATCTTGGACCTTCGTCTAATTGGAAGGGTCGAGTGCCATTTGCTGGAGAATTTTGAGCTCAGAGTATTGTAGCTTGACCCTTCATCCTATAATAAGGAGAGGCTGTCATTGAATGACGATTATTCGAGATTGATATGCAGCGTTCGATCCTTCTTATCGGAAGTACAGTGGGCCATTGATTGGCGATTGTCGGGTTCAAAATAACTCGGTCCTTCATCATGTCGGAAGGATAGTATGCCATTTGACTGGTGATTGGGCTCAATATAGAGTAGTTTGGTCCTTCACCTTGTTGGAATGACAGTATGTCATTTGTTGGCAATTTTCGAGCTTTGAATAATATAGTTTGATCATTCTTCCTATTGGAAGGACGGAATGCCATTGATTAGCGATTTGTCGGATATAGCGGCACATTGATCCTTCAAGTGGTGTTGAAGTTGCTTCTTGTTTATATACCTGTCTTTTCTACATTCAAAGAAAAAGTTAGTTTAAAGGGAGGTTGATCTGTATCCCTGATTTGGCACAATGATCCTTTGACGTCTGCTAGAATGTCCTTTGAAGTGTTATCAAAAATTTTGAGGTCCCCTCAAAATGTTTTGCCCAATGTAGAGCTTCTGTTATTCTGATTTTTGTTGTAGATTATAGCTTGATTGCTGTGAATCTTTGAGATCCTCTCAAAAATTCAGCCCCAGTCTTGATTTGTAAGAAAATATTCTGTTGAAGAAATTTTTGGAACCCTCTCAAATATTCTTCCCCAGGTTACTGATTTGCGCGAAGAAATGCTTTTGAAAGAATTTTTGAGTTCCCTGCAAAAATTCTGTCCTAGTATCACCACTTGCATGAAAATGTCCTTCTGATGGAATTTTTGAGACCCTCTCAAAAATTCTGCCCAGTTACTCAGTCAAAAGGGGAAAATGAATTTTTTATTATGATAAGACCGAACTTCATAGGAGCGCCTACATATCCCCTCTTAAACGGGAATCAGGTCTGACGTAGTTCCAAATAACAAGAGCATAAGACATTAAACTGAGCGTTCTTATGCAATACTGAAATGATAGATTTTGACCAACTTTATTGCCTAATGCTGACATGGGTACTTTCCTTGTTTGAATGTAGAAAACTTAAACTTAAATGGCGGAAGCCTTATTTGGAGACTTGGTTTAAGTAAACTTTCAACATGTTCACTATTGGGATTCCGTTGGCGTGAAGTCCTCCAAGCATATGATCTTGGTATCAATCAATTGCTGAATCTTGTCTTTCAAATCATGACATTCTTCTATGGTATGTCCTTTCATCCCTGAGTGATAAGCATAAACCTTAGAGGGTTCAATCCACCTTGCACGTGTATTCATCCTTATTTCACTGATAGGAGCGATGTGACCAACAATCCTCAACTTTTCATAGAATTGATCTATAGGCTCAGTCAAAGGAGTGTAAATTTTGATAGGCATCTTCTCAACATTGAACAGATTTTTGCGAATATGTTTTTGAGTGAGGGTTTTGACATTGTGAACATGATGAGTAGACTTTTGATATGAAGGCATTTGATATGAAGGAATTTGATATGGTATGAGAGGCGCACAATACCAAGGGACTTGGTGTAGAGGTGTTTGATATTGAGGAGCTTGTAAGGTAGGACTCGACAGATGCGAAGTAAGATATGGAGGTCTAGCAACATAAGCATGATATTGGGGAGGATATGGGTAATTTGGAAAATGGGTGTTCTTTGGAGGCATTTGAATGGAGCTTGGTTGATTTTGAGAAGTGGGGTAAGTTGGTGGAGGATGAGAAGTAGGGTGAGTGGGTGGAGGATTATCTGAGAATGGCTTGACTTGTGACAGGCGACTTATCTATGTTTGTCTCCAGAGTGGGATCGACAGAGAGTAACAACTTGGCCCACCCGCGTATATCAGACACTTCTTCTTCTAATTCCTTTATTTTCGTTTCCAGGCTTGGGACCAACTTGTTTGAAGGATGCTTCTTTTTAATAGTCTTACTCATAACCTTCTCATTAGTTGCTTTCCTCTTCCCTTTGCGGTTCTCATTTGGAAGAGAAGGAAAAGCGTCCTTTGATTGCGTGTGGTAAACCATGGTCTACAGATCAACCATTGGGGAAAGTAAAATAAGAGTAAAAGCAAAAGAAAAACCTAAGTTAGAGCGTTGCATAAATTGAGATAACAAACACATTGTTTTAAGATAAACGCCCTAAATGTAAGGAGCCTCGTTGAGCCAGAGTTAGGCCTAAGACGACATATAAGTGATGCACAATAATTAATTCAAGCCTTATTTGCCAATTTGGAGTTTAGATTAGAGGAAATAAACAAACTTTATTTATTATAAAATTCGAACAATACATCATAATTGAAAAAACAAAAACTGAAATAAACTAAGGGAAATGAGGTAACATGAGGGAAGTTATCCTAAATCCTGAAATCTTGAAGATATCAGTTCTAAGAACTTGGCGCCAATTGACTTCTTGTATAGGGAATGACTTCATACCCGATCTTCAACACGTTGCATGCCCATATGTTTTCCCTCTCATCAGTGAGCCCATAGTATCCTTCCCCACTCAATTCTCTGTCTTTAACCTCTTTTAGGATCCATATGTAATACTCATGTGTGCATAAGGCCTGCCGTGCACCCATAGGAATGAACAACACCCGCTCCCATCTTTGAAGTATGTTGTGGACTTGTGGTTTATCTAATCCAAATTCATACTTAAACTGCTCCATGTTAGACCGGAGTGGTATTACTTGAGTTTGTCCAAATTTGTTGAGTACTCGAAGAGGAGCGTATGGTTGAATGCCCTTTAAACCAATAAGCTCAATGAAGTATCGGTTATCGCCTCTAACTATTGCATGAGGGGTGGACAACCAATGGAGCTTTCATTGGATGCGGCAGCTCTCGAGCTCTATCAAAAATATCTGCCAATCTATGAATCCTACAGGGGCGGTGAAAGCTACCATTCTTCTTGGATGATTATCAATCTTGTTGCCATAACCAAGAAAGATGTCTACCGCATCAGACAGTAGGTAAAAGTGTTCAGTAGCCCATAATTGTAGCAAAAGGTTGCATCCCTCTAAAAACATTCTACCGTTGATGCATGCTGACAGACTCCTCATTATTTCCACCAGGATAATGGGCACTATAGTTTTCCTAGGTTCGCCCTCTCTTTGAGCTAAATCTCAGACTGCATAACCCTAACGTGTGTCGATCCTCCCCCTTATTTTAGGAAAAACTAGGGATCCTAATAGGGCTATGGCAAAGACATTTAGACGATATGTTTCCCATTTCTCGATGGAGCACTCAAACTCATCACTAAAAGAGTAATAACTATCCTCTCGGCAAAAACGTGAATATAGAAAGTCGAAATGAGTCCACCTAAGGTCTAAAGAAGGCAAGGTTGGATTTGACTTCATTCTCAGACTTTTTAGAAACTCCCTCGATGAAGGGTTATATGGTACCATCATTTCACACTCGTGGTATGGCAGATCGATGAAATCACTTATCCCCTCAATCGTTCGCGCCAAGTCGAAATCCATGAATTTAAAGACCATCCTCACAGGGTCCCAAAATTCTAGCAAGGCCCTAATCAGGTAAGGGTTTGGTATGACAAAGATGAGGTAGGTAAGACCGCCCAACAACTGACGAATCTCTCTTTCGCGGTCTCTCTTAATATTAATCCACCAGTTCCTTAGCTTGTAGTTTACCTCTATGACCATTTGCGGGTTTGGAAATGTCATGACTTTGCAAACAAAACAACAGACAAATTTTGGCAAAGTTTGGCTTAATTTAATAATCGTGATCACATTGACACATAATTATGCAATTTGTCTAAAGGGTGTTGGGGCCCTTTAGACGATAGGGTGACTACTAATTATGCGGATTTACACCAAGGGTCAAACCACATAGGGTTTATGCATCATGTATGACCTAAGTAAGATTTCTAAGAGTTGGCTTGACACAGACTTAAAAGGGATTCTATGCGAGAAGGCTCGTGGTTTCCCGGTAGTAAAACTATCCGTTCCGTCCACGCATATGCCGACTTTCTATAATGGGTATTTGAAGAGAATTGGAGTATTTGTGAGAGGTGCAAAGGCACAACATCATGATATTTTTTTTTAAAAGGAAGAGGGCCCCCATTGAGGGAAATATGAGCGGAATGACAGTTTATCGAAGCAGTAACAATTAGCATGTAGATGAAAAACGGTAACACAGAAACAGTTTTAAGGAAAGTAGTAAATAAATAAATACTAATGAGCATACAAACACATAGATAAATTAAGCAAATAAGGAAAGGGAATAGGGATTAAACATGGAAATACTCAAATAAAGGAAAAAGGGAAAGGGTGAAACATGGAAATAAACAAATACGGAAGTGGAAAGGGACTAAATATAAAATAAACCAATATAGGGAAAGCGAGTAAACACGAAAATCAAATAACAACTTAGCATGGTAACATCCGAACAAGCAATAAAATAATGAATAAAGTAAACCCCACATAAAACAATGAGACACGTAATGGTTAGAACCTAAAATCCCCAGCAGAGTCGAGGTGTTGTCGTGCTCCATTTTTCGTAAAATGGACTTTCCTTTCGGATGCACGACCTGACAACTCTTTTGGGCTTTGGGTTTGATTGAAGAATCGCCACCTAACGAATTAAGGCGTGTTAGGGCACCTATCTAACCTAACTAAATCTAACTAAGGTCAACGAACCAGAGATCGGGTAAGGGTTCAAGTTACCTCGAGGGGAAGGTGTTAAGCATCCCTCGAGGTCCACAAATGTGGGTCCCGACCGTATCTCATGCAATTTATGTGGAGGTTACAAGTAGCAATTAATGTCACTTCATTATTACTTATTGTTTAATTAAACATGCAAACTAAGTGATAACTAATATTAAACAATTAAGATCATTTCAATTATTTAATTAATCAATTAAGCATGCAAAACTAAGTGATAACATAATAATAAATAAATATTAAACAATTAATAAAGAGATAAGCGAGGATACATAAATTGCACAAGTAGATAAGCAAACAATTTTTATGTTTTATTTAAGCTACCCTAAACAATTATAATTATAACAAATAAAAAGGGAAAAGGGAGGAGAGACCATGGAAACCGACATACTTTACGGATCAGCGCTCGGCTTATATATAGGGACAAACAAAACAATGTTTGTCGTTTATGGCTCAAGGCAATGTCATCATCTCCGTAGGGCCTAAACTACCCCTACCCCACCTTCCATATGCATAACGTCCTAGAAGGTGCCTATCGTCCCCGCTTAAGGTCTAAGAGGCATTGGACTACTACTAGAGAGGTTTTAGACTAAAATAAAATAAAGGCTCCTAACAGGCCAACCTAGACACCAAGTCAAACATGTTGGACAAGCACTTAGCAAGTAAATCTCAAATTGGCCTCTACGTTTTAATTATTAGCATGCTTGCAAACACATATAATTAGTGAAAAGTCTCATGCTAAGTGTGTGGCATACAAACAAATTTAAGAGCAATAATTATTTTTAGATCATTAGATACAACAAGCAATTATACAGGTTGCAGAAAGCAATCATGGATGCAGGAAATGTTTTTAGAGTAGTGGAAGATCAGAGTATTAAGCAACAATCAGTTTATTAGATGCGTAAATAACTAATTCGGGCAAATTTAATTATAGCAGATTAAATTGAAGCAATTAGGACTTTAACATGATGGAAAATTTATTTATTTATTTTTAAGTGGCAAGACAGTTCATTACGATGCAACAAATTGATTATTTTGGACAACTCTTAATGGCAAATTGGTTTTAAGCAGTTCGAGCGTGCTGGAAAGTTAGTTAACTTAGAAATAGTTTACCAGTGGACAGAAAGTATGCATAGATTCATTTCAATTATTGAACATGCTGAAGTAATTAGATTATGCCTATGAACATGATTTCTAGGTGGTTGAAAGGTCGTATGCATAGCTCCTATAGGCATGCTATTCTAAATAAGTAAAATCAAATCTACAGCCTATAGTCATGGTTTCTAACTATGAACACGCTGACAATTATTTAAACCAACTAATTACCATGTTACAATTTTATTAGCAACTTATTAATCAAATCCCATAGGCATGAATTCTTGGTGGTATGGATTTATTCACATAAAGCAACCATTAAAACTGATTGAATGAACTAACTAATTCATATGGCTAGCTGATAAACAAGCTTAGAAGTAATCAGCTAAAATCTTAAGGGTCCAAATTATTAATGTGTAGAGGTGAATATGGTCCCAATTGAATTAACTGATTGGATTTTTTTTTTTTATCATAAAACAAATATTCAGATTTTAGAATAATACAAAGTTATAAACGAACAGAGATTGATTTTTTATGCAGAATATTTTTTAAGAAAAGCTTGCATGCTTCAAGTGATTTAATCAACGAAGTCAAATTTTAGCAAACATATGTAATAAATGCAATACATAAACAGTTAGCACGTAATTCCCCTCCCCCTTAGGCGATTCCCCCAAATTCCTTCATATATAGGAAAGTTAGAGTTTATACAAATTATTACAAAATCACAATAATAATCAAAAGACAAATATTAAGACAAAAAAGAATGGAGCTCCAAATCAATATCCCTTCCCCAGGCGACTCTTCGAACTCCTGAACTTATATAACCTGCTAAATAAAGGAGATAAAGCAGCACCAACATACAATACAACAAAATTTATTTAACGGGCAGAAGCTACGAATACAGATTAATTCATGAAGCAAAAATTCACACTCAAACAAATGATAAACTCAACAAAATAGTCATCACAAAAGAGGGAGAAAGAAACTAACCCGGGCCCTTCCTTTATTATTTCTGACATACACATAATACGAACAATGCAAAAAATTTAAACTAGTGAAAGGAACTAAGCAGTTATACAGAATTATTTATCAGCAATGAAGATCCAATTACTCCAATAACCGACCCAAACACAACAAAATAGCAAGTAGAGAGAAGCTTTAATGTTTACCGGAAAACTTAATTCTTTTATTAGAGTAGAGAGCAATATTTTTTAGTATTCAAGTATGAGCAATGTGAGAGTGTATGGGTGAGAGTAGTTTTTCTGCTATCGTTAGAATGTCCGATCTCCTTAAAATAATGAGAGGATGTCTCTTTTTATAGTTACGGAAAAGACAAGCATGGAAGTAAAGAGTATATTTTTGTTTCTAATTAAAATTTTTTTTCCTTAATAGAAGAGGACTGAATCGGTCCAATAACTTAATTTATGTTTTTTTTCTCCAAAATAACAAAGTTCCTAAATAAGGTAAAGGAATACAACACGTAAAATATCAAACGGTCAAATGATATTAATTTAAAGACAGCCAAAAATTATGCACCAATCAAAATATTCACTTGTTCATGGATTACTATAAATATGACAAGTAAGAATCAGTCAAGACAAATATTAAAGGAAAGCTAAATCAATTAAAGAAAACCACCCATTAATAATATGAGGAAAAAGATTTATGGGGACAGAAATGATTATCAGTTAAATTATGGATCGCTGGCCTTGCTCATTGAGTTATTCTTTTAACTTAGACAGAGTAAATTAAGCACATACTAATTTAAAAATCCACAATTTGTGAGAGACTAGATCACACCTAACACCAAGAGAATATTGAACAAGTTAAGAAACAATTCATGAATCAGTAAAAACTTATATTATGGCATCCAATCAGCACATAAACAAATTGAGTAGCAGTAAGATCCCAACAATAAAGAAAAATTGATAAAATTATTTTAGGAAGACCAAATACGATTCTCAATCAATTAAGACTTAAATAGTGAATTTTACCATGGAGAAATCAAACACTAAAATCTGTTATATATATAAACAAAGAAAAATATTAAGAATTCAAAACTGTTGTGACAAACCAACTAAATCAAATTTCATAATTTTCTCAAGCAACTCACAACAGAAACAGCGAACAAGAAGTTTGAACGGAGAATTTATACCTTAGATATATATTTTAAGAATCAAGACCAAAGCATACGATAGTCTCCCAATTCGAAATGGATAGACCACAATGTGAGCAATAATCACGAATTTTGCACAGAAAATCACAACCTAAGCATGCTTTTCCTAAAAACAAAATAAATCGGTATGTAATATCCACTGAAACAGCCAACATAACAAAAGGATGTATGAAACTGTCATTTCAACAAGCTCATGAAAACCACCAAAGAATTAAAAATACAGGTTTTAAAAATTAGTCAAAAAACTTACTTGGATAGATCTTTTAAGATCCATCTTTTAATCAACTCGAAGTCTTCAAAAGCTTCATCGAAATCCACTGCATGATCGAAATTCCAAATTGGAGAAACATCATTTTGTTGTTGCTGTTTTCCTCGAGCCCACCGGGTCGCCTGGTTGCTCGCCGGGGTCGGAGCTGGTTCTCGTGCTGTTGGTTGCTGTTGTTCTCGTCGGAGACCGAAAACTTCCTTGGCTGTCCTCGCCGGCTCACGAGGAGAACGAGAAAGAGCAGCAGTCGCTGCTGTTGAGGAGAGAAGTAGAATAAGAGGGAGAGGGGAGGAGGGCGATGGGAGGAGCGAGAGGGAGATCTCACCGGTTCTCACTAATGGAGGGGGCTGCGATGCTACTCGGAGCAGCTGGAGTTGCTGGCTTCGTCCTCCTTCTGCTGGCCGGAGAGTAGGAGACAAAGAGGAGGCGGCGCTAGAGAAGGAGGAGAGGAAGGGTGAATCAATGAAAGTTTTGAGGGCTTGGTCTTTTTAGGTTAGAATAGGAAGGTTTTGAGGATTTGATCTTGACCGTTGATTTTAGAAGAGATGAGGGGCTAGGATTCGATCTTGGACCTAACTTAAAGGATGGACGGATGAGATTAAATCACTTGGAATTTGAATTTTGAATAAGAATAGGCTAAAATTGAAATCAACAAAGGCTATAATCCAAACGTTCAAACATGGTGGGAGTCATATACTTCCCCCTTAAGGTAGACATTCGTCTTCAAATGATAATAGTATTTATGGAAGCATAGGAAAATATACAAAGACTCATCTAGAACACAAGTAACATACCTAATATACTCAAAGGCAGTTCTACTCTTCATCTACTCCTCAAATCATCTAAAGGAGAGAATAAGTAAGGATATTTAGTCTTCATGTCCTCCTCAACTTCCTACGTCAGCTCCTCAACACTACAACTCTGCCACAACAGTTTCACATAAGATATATCCTTTATTCGTGGACTTCTTATTTTGCTATCAACTATGTTAACAAGGACTTCTTCATAAAATAACTCCTTTTAAATTTGAACATCTATTGTTGGTACTACATGTGTTGGATCTCTGATACACTATCGTAACATAGAAACATGGAAAACTGGGTGTACCACCTCTAAGTCAGAAGGTAACTCTAGTTCATAGGCAACTCGGTCTATCCATCACAAGATGCGGTAAGGACCAATGTACCTAGGGCTCAACTTTCCATATTTGTTGAATCTGATAATGCCTTTCATAGGCAAAACTTTAACAAAGACCAAATCATCAACATCAAACTTTAAGTCTCATGCCTAATTGTGCCCCTCGATAAAAAATAATCGATATAAGTACACCATGCAATCGATTAGTCTCTCTAATATATAGCTATGCATAATCTTGAGCTAAAAATGTGCTCCTAACCAACAAGAAATGGGCTAGTTTTGTCAACCCGTCGATAATAACCCAAATAGAATCAAACTTTCATCTTGAGCGAGGCAAACCTAAAACAAAGTCCATATTTATTGCCTCCCACTTCTTTAATGGAATGGGTATCTCTTGAGTCAGTCCATAGGGTTTTTTGTGCTCAATTTCCACCTATAACATTTGGAACAAACAATCAATGTCCATATCTAAGGATTCTATCTTCTGCTATATTGAAGGCTAAAGACTCTTTCTGTCAAGCTTTCCCCTAAGCTGCTTGAATCTAGGATCCTCGTGTTGTCATACCTTCATCTCTACAGCTAAAGATGATACAGTTGTGTCCTCAATTATGACCCCATCATCAGATTCTAACAATCTAACCTCCAAGTTAGCTAGTTGATGAATCTCTTAGGCTGTCTCAAGCTTTTCCACTTCAAAATATGATAAGTTTCCCGTAGATTTATGACTTAAGACACATGATACTACATTAGTCTGGATGGTACATGATGTCCACGTCATAATCTTTAAGCAACTCGAGCCATTTACAGTGTCATAGATTCAACTTCTTTTTGTAAAATGTACTTGAGGTATTTTTATATTATAAACATCAACATGCATGCCATACAAGTAATGCGTCCAAATCTTCAAGGCATGAGTAACTGCACCCAACTCTACACCATGGGTGTGGTAATTTTTCTAGTTATTCTTTAGCTATCTAGAAACATAATCAATTACCTTACCATGTCGGATCAGAACACAACCCAACCCGATGCTTGAAGCATCACAATACAACTCATATCCCTCTAGACCCTTTGGCAAGGTAAAAACTAGGCTGAAGTCATTTCGTCTTTTAGCTCTTAAAAAGTCTGTTCACATGTTGCGATCCACTAAGGGTGTGTTTGGTATGAAGGACCATGGAAAATGTTTTCCTAGAAAATGTTTTCCTGGAAAACAAGTAGATTTTTGACTTATTTTCTCATGTTTGGTTGGTGACTAAAAAATATTTTCCGAAAAAGAATTTTTAGTGTTTGATTTATGAATGAAAATTATATTTGAGAAAATATCTTTTATTTTTACTAGAGAGTAGAAAATAATTATTAAAAATAAATTTAATTTTTTTTGGGGAGGGTGGGGTGGTGGGGTTGATGGGGGGGTCGCGGGTAGGGGTGAGATAGGGCAATAAAATTAAAATTTGAAATTAAAAATATTTTTTTAAAAACAAACTTAATTTTTTTGGGGTCGTGGGTAGGGGTGGGGTGAAAAAATAAAAATTTGAAATTGGAAATATTTTTTTAAAACAAACTTTAATTATTTTTTATTTTTTTGGGGAGGGGGTGGTAGTGGGGCTGCACAGGGGGGGTGAATGTAGGCGTGGGGGTAGAAAATAGAAATTTGAAATTGAAAGTATTTTTTAAAATCAAGCTTTAAATTTTTTTTGGGGGGGTGGGGTGGGGCTGGTGGGGGCGTTGAGGGTAAGGGTGGGGAAGGGTGAAAATAAAATTTTGAAATTGAGAATAAATTTTAAAAACAAACTTTAAATTTTTTTCGGGGGCTGGCGGGAGAGGGGGATCGGGGTAAGGGTGGGGTAAAAAAATAAAAAAATTGAAGTTGAATAATATATTTTAAAAAAAGCTTTAAATTTATTTTTCAAAAAAGAAAAATTGATTTTGTCAACAAAAAAATTGTATTGAAGCTGGAGGAAAGTTTTGGAAACTGTTTTCCTTACTTTTTGAAGGGAAGTCATTTTCCTTGAATTTGAGCAAAATAAGTTGATTTGGAAAACATTTTACCAAACCAAACATGAGAAAATTGGAAAACATTTTACGAAAAATGTTTTCCTTCATACCAAACACACCCTAAAACTTAGCTTTTTTTCTGAGTTATCTTAGTTAAACATGCTGAAAGAGAAGAATATTCCTCTACAAACCTCCTATAATAGCCTGCTAACCCAGAAAGCTAGAAACTTCTATAGTGGTCGTGGGCTTAGGCCAAGTCTTCACAACATCAATCTTCTGTAAGTCAACCTTTATACCAACATCTGATATAATATGGCCAGGAAGGCTACAAAATTCAACCAAAAATCGCAATTCGAGAGCTTAGCATACAATTTCTGACCTCGGAATACCTGAAACACTGCTCATAGATGGTATTTATTCTCTAACTTTGATCTTGAATATATGAGAATATCATCAATATATACAATCGTGAACAAGTCTAAGAATGGACTAAATATGCTATTCATCAGGTCTATTAAAATTGTTAGGGCGTTCATCAATCTGAATGACATCACAAGAAGCTCAAAATGACCATATTTGGTCTTTAAGGCTGTCACGAACAAGTCTAAGAACAGACTGAATATGCTATTCATCAGGTCTATTAAAATTGTTAGGGCATTCATCAATCTGAACGACATCACAAGAAGCTCAAAATGACCATATTTGGTCTTTAAGGCTGTCTTTGGAATATCATTCTCCCAAACCCGTACCTGATGGTACGTTGAATGTAAATCATTCCTTGAGAAACATTAGATACCTTATATCTAGTCAAACAAGTCATCAATCATTGACAATGGGAATTTGTTCTTTTTAGTAACCTTATTGAGTTGTCAGTATTCTATACACATGAGCAATGAACCATATTTATTTTATATAAACAATATGGTTCACCCTATGGTGATGCACTCAACCTGATGAAGCCCTTATATGATAAATCTTTTAGTTGCTCATTCGATTGCTTCAATTCGTTCAATTCTACAGGTTTCATTCTATAAGGAGGATTTTATATTGGGTGGAAATCTGGTAATATATGTAACACCTTGGAAAAAGGTAAGTCGAAATGGATAGGAATAGTGTCACGCCCTGAAGCTACCCATAGGACGTGGACATAGAACCTAGGATCACAAGTGACCCCAAGCTAACCCTGCTAGCAGATCATAAACATACTTAAAGATAACTGAATTAAGAAAGTATTGTGCGAAAGCTTAAAACATCATGTAAACTGAAAGGATGGGGAATACCCATCAATATCTGAATAAAAGAACTATGAGTTTGGTGACAACTGAAATATCAAACTCCAAAGCTACAACTAAATCTAACTATGTCTGAAATAAAGCCTCTAACTGACTAGAAATGCTGGGACATGCGCTAGCTAGATCTAGCAAAACTGAAACTAAAGACTAAAAGTAGAAAAGATAATCATGTCAAACATCCTTGAAGAATGAGGACTCACCACTGATGCTGCTGAATTGAAGATCGAGAACCAATCGATGCATGATGTAAAAGATGAGGACCTGAACCTACATCATGAGAAGATGTAGCGCAGAGTATGCGCCAGTACTTGAAGGGTTCTGAGCATGCAAGATAGAATAAAGCTTAATAAAATACATAATAGAACAAATCATATAACTGAGAAATGACATGATAAGCTTGATACTATATTGAAAATACTGAACATGAACTAACTGAATGCATTGACCAAGTTTAAAACATGATGAAACTGAATACTGAACTGTAACTGATAACCTGGTTAATATACTAGAATCTGACTGTGGGAGCTACTAATAACGACATAAAACTACATGAGCTAAATGTGGAGTCCAATGTATACGCCCCATCGAGAGGACCCAATATACCCTGTTAGATGTATAGAGGCATGACTGGCATGATCACTAATCTAATTCCCATAGAGGGGACCTATAACCTACGGGGGCACGTTGTTCTGGGACTTGAGGGTGACTGACCCTAGTCCAACTCGGTATAAAGCCTACTCCCAACTAAATATGTGAAATTTATAACATACTGAAGTAGACTGGATAGCTCATTAATCTGACATGCAAAATCTAAAATGCAACATGTATATCTGATAATGAAATATTCAAAAACTGAGGCATGTATATCTGTTTATCTGTCCTAGTTAATGTAATTCATGAACTAAAAGAACTACATAACTAGGGTTCTGAATTTATGCATGAATCTGGGCAAAAACGATACTACTACACGATAATCTGATTTGGACATTAAAATAACTAATTCATATTAATGTGTTGAAATTCTAGAAACCCTAGGTCTAGATAATATGGAGGGAATAAAGAATCTGACTGAATTCTAGGGACCTAATGGGTGAAAGGAACCCACTAGTCAATTCCCACATACTTGCTGGCGAAATTCACGGAGAAATCTATCGATTTCAAGGCTGGAACTAATGAAAACCTTGCTGCGTTTTCCTGAAGGGCTATTCGACTTTTTCTTTTGTTTTGCTCTAAGTTTCTCTTGATTTTGGTGAATGATTGATTAGGGTAAGTTCTAATTAAGTTACTAGGCTAAAATTGACCAAAACTACGTAGTTTAGGGGTTAAATGACGTAGTTTAGGTGTCCAACACATAGGGGAAAATACCAAAATGACTCTACTTAAAAATCTGATGCAACCGACCATGGCCCCTCTGATAGACAGTTAAAAGAACGACAGACCGTGGAGCTGGTCGTGGTCCTTGGTCCAGTAGCTGCTGGTTCTGGGGTGGCCTTTCATGGGTGCCACCACGGCCCATCGTTAGGACCACGGCCCGTGAAGGGTCCCGTGGTCTGACGTCTGGGCCAGGTAGTTTCTGCCTGTTAACCACGAGTGCCAGTACGGTCAGTGAGGTGGTCCAGAGCCCGTGAAGGGTCCCGTGGTCCACCTCAGCTGGGAAGGGTTTGAGTCCACGGGAAGGTCAACGGATCGTGGTCCCTCTCACGGTCTGTGAACCCTGCTGTGGTTCACTGGATCAAGTGATTTCTCTGCTGCATTTTCTAAGTCTGGTTTCGAGGTGTTACAAAAAGTGTCATTTTTTGCCGTGGTATAAGTTCCTACAAGCCAACCTATGGACCGTAGGAAGGCAGTCGCAGGAGGAGGGTTGAGGTGTGGTGAAAAATAGGGTCTTTGAAGTTTTCTATGGACTACCAGGATGGTCCGTAGGAGGTTGCACGAGTCATAGAAAGGCTTTTGTAGGAATTGATCAGACTTTGTAAGATCAGGGTGATCTTTGAGTTCTACGATGAGGTCCTATGGACCGTAGAGAGATCCACAGACCATAGGAAGGGTCTCATGGAACTTTGGATAATGTTAAGTCCCACTATCTTATTACAACCGACCAGGACGGTTTGTAGAAGTTTATATGGACCGTAGGTCAAAGCCATAAAGATGGCTTGACAATTTTAATTAAGAATGTTTTGGTCTTGTCCAACCAAATTAACCCCTAAACTATGTCATTTTGGCCCTATAACTACCTCTATAAGTGCTTTTACTCTTCAAACCTAACCCAATTCCCTCCCATTCACTCAAACTTTCAAAATTCATCAAGTCTTCTTCTCCAAATTCTCTCAAGAGATCTCAAGGTGGAAGTTAGGGTTTCAACATTCAAGGTCTCATTCTCCTTGCATTCTTAAAGCTTTGATTATCAGGGTATGTGGGAATTCACCAATGGATCCCTTCCATCCACTGGGTCCCAAAAAGAATCTCAAAGTCTCCAATTCAATTTAACCCACTTATCTATGGTTTCATGTTAATCTTCATGGGTCCAATTTATTATGATTTAATTGTTATTATTTTTATCTTATTATGCATGATTTGATCTAATTACATGTTTTCTAATTGATTTCATATGGACTCATGCTTTATACTTGATTATGACTATGAACTAATGAATTTCAATTTATTAATTGATTATGGATTAATACATGTTTTATAAAAAGAATGATGTATGACTAAAGGAGGCTTTTAAGATAAAATGTCAATGATTTGTGAAAGGCTTTCTCACAATTGAAAGGAATCATGATTTAGATGATTAGAAAGGTAAGTGTCTATTATAAAAGTTTAATAAAATCATGATTTGAAAGGAGCTACTCTATTATGATTTATGATTGGATTGGTAGTCTTAATCCTTGCTTTCCTATGTATTTTGATATGATTATGACTATGTCTTTTCCGTTGGGGTTTACTTAGCACCGAGAGAACTTTGAATGGAGGCCTGACTGTTAGTAGAGGTTTGGTATTTAGTAGCAATTCCCTTGCCCCAAACTATGTGCTCCAGTAGGATTATGTTAAACGACCTAGCTAGTGGATCCATTATAGCAATTATGAATGATATAGAGTTCTACCTTGGCAAGTAGATTCCTTTTTTTTGGTATGAGGGTTACACCGGATTCCATGTTATAGCTCACATGGTCTTATTGTCGGGTTAATGGTAAATATCCCACAAATGAACTATGATATCCTCAAGGTTTTTATGAAAGCTTTCTTTATGATTTTAAGATGCATTGACCTCGTATACGTTTATGAATTTGAATTTTAAGACCTTCTCATTTGTTTACTGGATCTTGCATTTTCACGTTTCTAATTTATTATGATATCATGTTTATGTTTATGCATATTTCTCCATACTTAGTACATTCATCGTACTAATGCATATTTGTGGCTATATCGTCTCATAATATAGGTTTCGATGCTCCTCATCTCGGACGTTCTTAGATCGGGATTGCTCAACTTTCATCACTCGAATTGGTGAGTCATCATGGTTCGAGAGCAATAGACACTTTTATTGCTTTTGGTCACTTTTGTTTCATACTTGTATGTGGTGCATGAGTTATGTCCCAAACACTCTTATGATGTTTAGAAAGGCTATGTCAAACACAATTTAGTATTCAACACTTATGTTCAGATTCCTTTTATGATATGCGACTTGTGTTGCCTATTCTCTCTCTTGTTGTATTTCTTTTATGTCATGCTTATGTCAAGTGTCTTGTTTAGCGCATTTCTAGGTTCTATTTGCCATGTCATACCTAAGGGGTACTTTGGGTTGTGAAAACATATCAATAGCAAAATAAATCTCATGTTCTGGGGAATACCAGAAGATCATTTCGAAAGACATCTGTAAATTCATTTAAGGTCAGCAATTCTAAGTCAACATCCTTAACCCTACCATTATGATAAATGCAGCCTTTAAAAATCAATTTCCTTGACTGCATATATGAAATAATTGTATCCTTCGACATTGCAATACTACCCTTCCTCTCTCGAACTACCTCTCCTTAAAAGTGGAATCTAACAATCTTCGCTTGACAGTCAACATTGGCATAACAAAACTCCAACCAATCCATACTCATAATAATGTCAAAGTCCAACATCTTTTGCTCTATCAGGTCTTCACATGTTAGATGACCAACAATCTCTACTATACAACCTCGATAAACCTTTTATGTAATAATAGATTCACCACTGGGGTAGATACAACAAAAGGCCATCGCAATGACTCCAGTGTTATGTAAAACTTCTCCATAATTAATGGAGTAACATACAATAATGTGGAGCCTTGATCTATCAAGGCATAAATACACTAAGAACAAAGAATTAGTATACATGTCATGACTTTTAGGGAAGACTCTAAGTCATGTCGACCCATCAACGCATAAGTACGATTCTAGCCACTGCCAAAACTAGATGCTCCCCATTGTCCTCGATATCTACCTGATAACGAATGTGGTCTTTTCTCCTTAGAACATACTGAAGTAGATGACCCTTTATACTGAACCCTACTAGTCCCTTAATGGATAATATCTCTGTACATTACCCTCCTTAGCTACAAGAATAGCATGTGGTGAAGTCCGGGCGATATCTCCCAAGATGTGATCTACCACAAGTATCACAATACCACACATATGATCTTGATTGCTCTCAGCAGCGATACTATTGTAAGTCTGACGTCTGCAAACGCTCCTTCGGACCTAACATCCCAAAGATCATACTTGTTACCCCTAGGACTTCTTGGTTGAGGCCTACTAGAATACTTGGATCTGGGACCCCCCATGAAAATATCTCTAAAAGTTGGTAGGTCTAGACTGCCTCTACTGGCCCATCTCAGCTCACTTTGCCATAAACTGCCGATGTATGAATTCCTTTACATTTTGAAATATTGCTTGTATTCAGGAGATATGAATATCCTTATTCAGGTTGCTATGGTGCATGCCTCATTATACTCTGGAGCCAACCCTCCTATAAATCTGTGTATCCTAGCCTTCATCGTATTTATAATCATTGGTGCGTACCTGGATAGAGGATCAAATCGAACCCCATACTCCATAACACTTATACTACCCTAGCGAAGGTTTAAAAACTGATCAACTCGTGCATCTTAGATCTCTCAAGGTAGATAGTGTTCTAAAAAGGCCTTAATGAATTGATCTTAAATGGTTAGGGGTGCATTGTCCCCTCTGGACCTCTCTTACCCTTGTAAAATAAAAATGGTTTCTAATCTTGAATGTTGCTAACTTAACAGACTCTATAGCTGAAGTATGCATAACCATATAAATCCTACGCAATTGGCAAATGAAGTATTGAGGGTCCTTACTACGGCCTGTCCCTGTATACTGGAGAAGACTCAAGGTAAGGAACCCTTGAACTTTCAATCCCTTCAGATGATCAGTATGCATCAATCACCACTAGATAGCGCTGAGTGGCAGTTAACTGAGCAAATATATAAACTTTACTCCTGAATTCCTGATATGTAGGAATAAGAGAAGCTGGAGGTGTTGTTGGGGGTCATGTTGATCCTGGGGCCTCCTAATGTGAAGGTGGTTCTAGGGAGGGATGTAAGGATGTCCTCTGTCACGCCCCGAGGCTACCCGCTAGACACAACACAATGCTTAATGTCATAAGTGACCCCAAGCTAACCCATGGCATGACATATATATACAAGTTCAATTAAAACATGCATTGTGCGGAAGCTAAAAGCAGTTAAATAATGAAATGAGGAAAAGCCCAAAACATTAGAATGTATATAAAATATATGAAGAGTTTAGTGATGACTGAAAACAACACTAACAACTTAAATTGAATCTAATCTATGTCTGAAATCCTCTAACTGATCTCAGTTGCGAGGACATGCCCCTAGCTAACTCTAATAAGTCTGAAACTTAAAAGTAAGTACTGAAAAGTAAAGCATGTCTATCATCCTCAAACTATGATGACTCACCACTGAAGCTGTTGAGTACGGACTAGAAGTCGAGATAAGCGCGGTTTGGATGTTGAGCGCCTGAACCTACATTATTCAATGATGTAACACAAACGTATGGGTCAGTACTTCGAATGTACTGAGCATGCGGGATATGTGCTAAGCTAAGCAATATAGGAACTGAACATGGAAATAGATATACTGAAGCATAACTAAAAGTTGAGCTGGATATAATGACCAAGTACTAATCATGAAGATATAACATGCTGAACTGAATACTGAAATAAATACTTAATACATGGTCAATGCAATATGAATCTGACTGTGGGAGATACTATTAACCGACATACCCTAAGTTGAGCAAACTATTGGGCCAACCTGTAACCTTAGATGGAAGAGTGCTCATACCTTGCCAAAGATATGAACAAGTCTGACGTGGATCCACTAACTGATGTCCACAAGGGACAAGGGTGTCAAGCCTATTCTGATGGGTGACCGCTTTAGAATCTATGGTGGTGCCGTAGTTCTGGGACTCATGGATTTCGACTAAAGGTCTCAGCTTAAACTGACAGTGAGCCTTCATCCCTTTGTCTGCTCAGTGCTAAGTTTACTCTCAACAGAATATAAAGTTAAAAATAAAACTTTAATACTAGATAGCTCAAAATAATGATAATTATCTTAGAATGCATCATACATATACTGAAAGATATGGCATTCAAATTTTGAAGCATGATTGTCTGACTAATCTGCCTAGTAATTATAATTCATGAAATATGGATAATTAACGCAAGCTAAGATTTCTGAGTTTTATACATGGGACTATACTAATTCTCCAAGAGACATGTAATTAATATCATATAAACTATAGCAGCTAAATTACAATGCATCCCTAAGATTTAGGAACCCTAGGTCTGAAAAATTCATGGAGAAACTGAAGAACTAATTGAATTTTAGGGACCTAATGGGTGAAAGGAACCAACTAGTGAAATCCCACATACCTGGTGAAGAAAATCACAGAGTAATATTTTGGATTTCGGGGCTGAACTTAAAGGAGAGCTCTGCTTGTTCTGGAGAGAGAAAATTATCGCCTCTTTCTCTTCTTTTCTTTCTAAGTCTGATGATTTCTAGGAGAATGAATGTTTTAGGTAGTTTTGACTAATTAATTAGGCTTAGGCGGAGTAAAATGATGTAGCTTAGGCTTTAAAGAGAAAGGAAAAGTTTGGAATTCCTTTGGGAAATTTTAAAAGCTCTGTTGAAAATCACGACTCAGGGGTCACGACTTGGTTGATAGACCATACTCTTCACGACGGACCATCAATTGAATCGTGGTCCTTCCTAGAAGTCTTAGGGTTTCTCTGATCCCCTTAACGGATGACTTCATGGTCCGTGTGAAGCTTCACGGACCTTCTAAGTGTCTGTGGCCCTTCATCATCGTTGGGGGTTCCCTGATCTGAGGGATGAGTTCCTTTCATCGATGACTTCATGGACCGTCTAAGTGCCTGTGGTTAGTCCTGGTCGTTGGGTGTAGTTTCATGGGCGGGGTGACAGGTCGTGGACCTCTTCACGACTCATGATCCCCTCTGTGGGACTGCCCTTTTCTCTTCTCCATTCCAAGTTCAAATTTATGAGGTGTTACAATATCTACCCCTGGGATCATTCATCCTCGAATGAATACTAAACAAGCTGGGGTTTTAGGGAAAGAGTTGCAATCCCTACCAACTGAGTACTAGAACTGATATCTAACTGAGTTGGTCCTATGGACATGAAAACATGCTAAAATGCAGGAATAGATGAAATAATATGATACTGAGACTGAATTTTCACATGAGTAAACTATGAGACTGGAAAGAAACTGTACCTCAAGCTGAAACTGAATCGGTGGATAAGAGGTGAGGGTACTTGGCCATCATGGCTACTTTGGCTTCCTAAGTTGCTCCCTCTATAGACTGATTCCTTCACAAAACCTTCACTGGAGTGACTTCCTTATTTCTCAACCTACGAACCTAGCGGTCAAGAATCTCAACTGGCATCTCCTCACAGGTGAGGCTATCCTTCACAGCCACACTCTCTAAAGGTACTATCGATGTCGGATCACCCACACACTTCTTCAACAAGGAAAAGTGAAAAATTGGACGAACCACTACTAGTTCTGTTGGCAACTTTAAATCATATGCCACATTACCAACCTTTTTCATGATTCTTTAAGGACCTACATTCCTGGGACTGAGCTTCCCTTTCTTTCCAAATCTCATCACCCCCTTCATGGATGACACCTTCAGAAAACCCAACCATCGATTTCAAACTCTAAGTCCCTTCTCATCACCCCCTTCATGGATGACACCTTTATAAAACCCTAACATCAATTTCAAACTCTAAGTCCCTTCTCCTCACATTTGCATACGACTCTGACTTGTCTTTAGTCTATCTCTAATGAGCTAAACTTTCTCCATAGCCTCATGAACTGAATCTGGTCCAACCAAGGTTGCTTCACCTACTTCAAACCAACCAAACGGAGACCTACATCTACACCCATACAGTGCCTCATAAGGGGCCATCTAAATACTGGAATGAAAGCTGTTATTGTAGGTGAACTCTATGAGAGGTAGGTGATCATCCCAACTGCCCTTGAAATTGATCATTCAAGCTCTCAACATATCTTCTAAGGTCTGAATGGTACGCTCTGCCTGACCATCCGTCTGTGTATGGAATGCGGTACTGAGATTTACCTGTGTATCAAGACCTTTCTGAAACGATCTCCAAAAATGAAAGGTAAAATGAGGACCTCTATCTGAGATGATAGACGAAGGAACCCCATGCAACTTGACTATCTCGCTGATGTAAAGTCTGGCATAGTCATCCACCTAATCTGTAGTCTTAACTGCCAAGAAGTAAGCTAACTTAGTGACTCTGTCCACTATCACCCAAATAGAGTCATGATGTCTGCAAGTACGAGGAAAACCTATAGCGAAATCCATGTTGACTACTTCCCACTTCCAAGTAGGAATGCTAATCTCTTGAGTCACACCTTTGGGCTTATGATGTTCTACTTTAACTTGCTGATAGTTGGGACACTTAGCCACAAAATTTGTGATGTCCCTCTTCATGCCATTCCACCAATAGACTTCCCTTAGATCACGGTACATCTTAGTGGCACTCGGATGAATAAAATATCTGGAAATATAGGCTTATGTAAGGATTTATTGCCTCAAATCACCCACATTAGGGACACATAAGCGACCCTGGAAACGAAGCACACCAACTCCCCATTGGGAGAAAAACTCAACTCTCTGTTGATGAACTGCACCTTTCAACTGAAGAAATACATGATCACTATCCTATTTCTCCTTAACCTTCGTTACCACTGAAGATTTTGATCCATTTTGGACTCTCACACCACCATCTAACGTGTCCATAAGGAAACTCCTAAGCAAGCAAGCCGGTGAACATATCTGGATAATTCTTTCTTCTTTTCTTAGGAGCCAATAATACTTTACCAGTGATTATTGCAGCCGATTTGCTTGAAAGGCACGTGAAATTGCTCATTGAAGTATTGCAGAAGCATATAAAAGCTATTGGATGGACAATAGCCGATATAGTAGGAATTCCTCTTGGCATATGTACTCATAAGATTCGGCTTGATAGTGAATGTAAACCTAGTGTGGAGCATAAACGGAGATTGAACCCTCCAATTTAAGAGGTGGTGAAAAAGGAGATCATCAAATGGATAGATGTGGGAGTGATCTACCCTATTGCGAATAGTAAGTAGGTAAGTCCGGTGCAATATGTACCGAAAAAAGAAGGTATAACCGTAGTCCCAAATGCAAAAGGAGAACTTGTGCTGACAAGACCAGTGACTGGGTGGAGAGTATGCATAGATTATCAGAACCTTAACTCATGGACCAAAAAGGACCATTTCCCAATGCCCTTTTTGGACCAGATGCTTGACCGATTATCAGAAAGGGGGTGGTATTGCTTTTTAGATGGGTATTCCGGTTACAATCAAATCTCTATTGCACCGAAAGACTAAGAGAAAACCACTTTTACCTGCCCTTATGGAACATTTGCATTCAAAAGGATGACATTCGGGTTGTGTAATGCGCCAGCAACATTCCAGCGTTGCATGTTGTCTATTTTTGCGGATATGGTCGAAAATTCTATGGAGGTATTCATGGACGACTTCTCAGTTGTAGGGGACACGTTTGAGGAATGCTTGACACACTTAGGACAGGTGCTCCAAAGATGCATGGATACTAATCTGGTTCTCAATTGGGAAAAATGTCACTTTATGGTGAAGGAAGGTATCGTTCTTGGGCACAAGGTGTCGCAAAAGGGGCTAGAGGTTGACAAGGCAAAAATTGAGGTCATTGAGAAACTACCCCCGCCAATTTCAGTGAAGGGTGTTCGCAGCTTCTTGGGTCATGTAGGTTTATACCAAAGGTTTATTAAAGACTTCTCGAAGATTGCACATCCACTATGCAAACTCCTAGAGGTGGAAGTGAAGTTCTATTTTGATGATGCTTGTATGGCCACATTTAAGTGTTTGAAAGAAAAATTAGTATCCATCCCAATTATCGTTAGTCCTCATTGGTCTGAATCTTTTGAAGTAATGTGTGATGCTAATGGTATGGCATTGGGAGTAGTGTTAGGGCAAAAGTGTAACAAACTATTTCACCCAATTTATTACGCAAGCGAAACTCTAAATAGTGCCTAATGAAATTATACAGTCACTGAACAAGAGTTGCTCGCAATGGTCTATGCATTTGAAAAGTTCTGGGCATACCTGCTAGGCACCAAAGTAATAGTACACACTGATCATGCTGCACTCTGCTACTTAATGACGAAAAAAAATGCAAAACCAAGATTGATAAGGTGGATGCTACTATTACAAAAGTTCAATTTTGAGGTTAAAGATCGAAAAGGCTGCAAAAACCAAGTGGCTGACCACTTGTTGAGGTTGGAAGCAAGGGATGATACCGGACGTGAGGTCGACATAGACGACTCATTCCCCGACGAACATGTGCTTGCTATATCTCTCAAACCTACACCATGGTATGCAGATTTTGCAAAGTACATTATGAGTGGATTGATGCCGGATGAGTTGGCCTTTACCAACAAAAGAGATTCATGTTCGACGTTAAAAAGTACTTTTAGGATGAACCATACTTGTTTCGAGAATGTGCTGACCATGTTATTAGGAGGTGTGTTCTAGAAGAAGAAGCAGTAGACATTCTCCATGATTGCCATGCATCTCCAGTAGGAGGTCACCATAGTGGTATTCGCACTGCCACTAAAGTCCTCCAAAGTGGTTATTACTGGCTGTCCTTATATAAGGATGCACATGAATTTACAAAGAAATTCTCTCAATGTCAGTAGCAAGGCGGTGTGTCTATAAGCACTAGTTGCCTCTCACTCCTATTTTGGAAGTCAATCTATTCGATGTATGGGGGATCGATTTCATGGGCCCATTTGTGAGCTCATTTGGAAATAAATATATCTTGGTGGCTGTAGATTATGTCTCCAAATGGGTAGAGGCCATCACACTTCCAAACAACGAAGGAAAAAGTGTTGTCCAATTTCTTAAACGCTACATCTTTGCAAGATTTGGCACTCCTAGGGCAATCATTAGCGATGGGGGTCTCACTTTTGCAATAGGTGGTTTTCAATGACACTGAGCAAATCTGGGGTGAAACATAAGGTAGCAACCCCATATCATCCCCAAACAAGTGGCCAAGTTGAAGTGTCAAATCCGAAAATCAAAAGCATCCTGGCAAAGTCAGTAAATGCCAACAAAACTAACTGGTCTAGAAAAATTGATGATGTATTATGGGCATATCGGACCGCTTACAAAACACCTATCGGTATGTCTCCATATCAGTTGGTTTATGGTAAGGCTTGTCATTTGCTCGTCGAGCTAGAACACAAAGCATTATGGGCATTGAAAGCTTTAAATTTGGACTGGTCAAAAACTTCATGGGAGAGGGTAGAGCAGTTGAATGAACTGGATCAATTTAGACTCAAATCGTATTAAAGTTCAACTATCTACAAAGAAATGATAAAGAAATGGCATGATGCTCGGATACTCAAACGGGACTTCAAGGTAGGAGATTGGGTTTTGTTATACAACTCTCGACTTAGACTGTTTCCCAAAAAGCTTAAATCCAAATGGTCTGGACCTTTTAGAGTAACACGAGTGTTCACCAATTGTTCCATAGAAGTTGCAGATTAGGAAGGACCTCCATTTAAAGTGAACGGTCAACGTCTGAAATTATATTTCAGGGACTGTTAAGAGATTTCTTTGGTTGAAGTGGTGTATTTTGAAGACGCCTGAAGGCGCTGCTGTGTCGTGCCACGACGTTAACTAAGGAGCTGTTTAGGAGGCAATCCAAAACCATTTATTGTTTTCTTTTGCTTTGATAAAATAATGGTGTGTTGATTGTGCAGATGGAAGTATGGAGAGTGAACGAAAAGTGCAGATGGGCGAGTGATGGATCCAGTCAGCGAGTCACCGAATCCGATCTTATCCACCATTTGACTCTAGTCATCGTCAACATTTGAGTTTGTAAAACTTGACGAGCTTTGGAAATTATTGGCAAATCGCCAACAATGTCGGCGATCACAATGGAAACCGCCGTTTGGACCCCCGTAAACCAGAGGTTCTGTAAATTTTGGCGGAGAAACTAAACAGTCGACGTTCCGTTGAGTGAGTAGGCGAGCTTGGCTAATGTCGTAAAGTGGATGAAATCTGGACGGTTTTTGCAAGCCAAAGGTTTTAAAGTTCCAACTTCATTCACTTTCCCTCACTTTTTATCTGTTCAAAACCCACACCTGCACTCTAGTTTTATATTTCTTGCCCTTTTGGAGTATTTTGGTTCATTGATTTGTGCACGGATTTGGATTGCATTGCCACCTAGCTTCTCGGTAGTATTTTAATTAGTACAAAAGAAGCTGAAGCAAAGAGAAAAGAAAAAGAGAACCTGAAGCAGACTGACAACACTCCACACACTGATGCACAGACAGATTGAGAGATTGCGTAGACAGGACTCTTCTTTGCTTCCATCTTTGTATTCCTTTCATTTATATTCTGGATATTCTATGTTAATTGCATTTGAGGAAAAATTACTTCTATTTGTGGTGGGGTGAGGCTCCCCTTTTGTGTGCTATTTGTATTCATGTTGTATATATTTGGGTTGTTCTGTGTAAAATTATTTTTTACATTGCTTTTTGTGGATGTTTGAGCTTATGGCTCCGTTTTGTTTTGAAATGCAAAAATGATTTTGATTTTGAACCTTTTGAAAATTTTTGCCACCTCTCGTGTGTTGAATTTGGCTATTCTTTTGTAAAATTTAGGTATCGATTCCAATAAATATCGATGACTTAAATAGTGCTCTCAATTGAACAAACATGAATGCACGGCTACGATGAGGCCAAATGAAGTTTCATAGACAATATATGAACTCTTTGCATCTCGTTGTGACTAGCCATTCATTGAATTGAGTCTCCTGTGATGACCGTTGCACACTAGCGAAAGTGTGGAGTTTGGTTTGACTTTAGTGTCGATGCCTTGTGTGATGAGCTTACTTTGACCCATGCATGCTAGATCCTAGAATTTGCCTCGTTGGTCCGGTCAACTAGTGATGCTATCTCTTGATATGATCTTAGGCAACTTCTAAGAGTGTGAGCCAATTTGACATGTACCTCTTTTGTGACCTACCTTGTGAGTGTGTGAACCTCTTTTGAACACCCCTTGAGCACTACCTTTCTTTGGAAGAAACTTGATGAAACCATAACTTTTCTTTATCCACTACCTATAATCCTCTTGAATTGTGGTTAGTTGAATAGCCAACTTAGGCCAAAAGCCTAAGTTGGGGGTGTGGTAAAATGAAAAGGGGAAGTCAATAAGTGCAAGGAAAGTCTCCTCTCATTCATGGATTTAAGAAAATGGAACCCCTCCATGTAAAAAAAACAAAAGAGAAGAAGAGAAAGAAAAAGAAAAAGAATGAAAAAGAAAGTTGTGAAATAAAGGTACAAAAGAAATGGGGTTCCTAAACAATCATTGGAAAGCGAATAATAGGATGCCTTATGAGCACTAAAGAGAATGAGCACCACAGTTCATGAGGATGAAAGTCACTGAGCCTAAATGACCATACCTTTGCACTCAGCCCCATTACAAGCCTTAAAAAGACCTTTTTGATCTTGAGTGAGTTGAAACAAATGTTGATTGGAAAATACGGGTAAACCTATGGGTGAAAGCATGCATTGTATTCTTCCTTGTGAGAGTGAGCGTTGCATCTGATTCCGAAGCTTTTAACTGTGAACCATTGTGTGAATATGGAATCATCCTTTCTGTGAGGGTGTTTGAACACTATAGTTGAGCTTGAACTTGCATTTAAAGCTAGTATTATGAGCATGAGATTCTTTGATATTGGTGAGTCACAACTTGAATCTTTAAGTGCACATTTGATCTTTGCATAAGTAAATTGAATCTTGTTGTGTGCATTCATGATTGAGTCTTGTGTAGCACTGTTTGAGACACCCTTTTTGAACAGCTGAACTTGAGTTTGCTTGAGGACAAGCAAAATTTTAAGTTGGGGGTGTTGATGATCCACAAATTGGACTCATTTGGGGCTATATTTTATTAGAAATTGTGTCCTCAAATGCTTATTTTATCTCAATATCTGATGAAAACCCTTAAGTTTCAGGTATTTGAAGTTTGAAGAAAAGCATGGACACTACTTTGCAAAAAGGAATGAAAAGAACAAAAAAATGAAGGCCTGAGGATCGCCGAGTCTACTTGCCGAGTCGCCAAAAGGTCTAACTTTGCCTTTTGTTCCAGTGTGCTGAGCTTGAAAGAAATGATCAAGTCTGCGGAAAAAGGGAGCAGTCGGTGCATCACCGAGAAGGATTCTGACTAATGTCGTTGAATGATCCGCTGTAGCACAGATTTTTGCAAACTATAAAATACTCATTGAGAGTTATAGCTTAGTGTGAGATTTTAGTATCATAAGACTTTTCAATATAGAACAATTAAAGTTTAGTACTTTTGCTCTGAGTTTGAGAGGGTTTTGAAACTTGAAGAAGAAGAGGGTTTCATCTCCAAGGATTTGGACTTGGGTCTCTTGGATTCTTCATTCTTGGCCTGTAACAAGACTTAAATCTCCATACCCATTTGAATGCAAGCTCATTTAGGTATAAATTTCTATCTCTTGATGTGTGGCTAAAAACCCCAATTCTTGGGGTGTGATTTAGCAAATATGGGTTAAGATTGTTATGGGTCTTGCTTACTGATAGATTAGATGTAGTTTAATGGTGATTTCGTCTAGTAGTTGTGGTTGAATTTAACAAATTTGTAGTTGTAAATACTAGTTTATTTATGTTTTTTTGGCTTGCTCGAGAGAGAGGTCGAGAAACCAAGACTACTAGACTGATGGCCTAAGGAGTGGGTCGACATGAGTTTCATGTCGAGAGAGTGAACCCTAGTCCCATATCCTAACACTCAGCTCAAGAGAGTTAGTGGGGTAAGGCGTAGGCTGGTATTCATGCGGAAAATAGGTGTCGGAGAGGACCCACCCGAAATGGGGTAAGTTGCTCAAGAGAGAATTTATTCCCATATATAGCTTAGCCTAGTCACTATTACTCTATAAATTTTCTATCGAAAGCATGTACCCAATAATTTAGATTAGCCCATATTTCGGTCACATCCCAAGAATCCCCTTTCATTCATAGATTTCTTTCTTATTTCTACTGTTTTTGCTATACTCTGACAAAACCCCCATTGTTAATTGACAGTTTTGTGTCCCCCTTTAATTTACAATATTTTTAATCATTAATGTCTTTATCTACGACTAGTTAGAACTAATTTTATTTTTCTATTAATTCTCAAAACCACTCCCTTGGGACTCGACCCTAACCCTTGGTTGAGTTATTATACTATTGCACAATCGTAGATACTTGCATTGGAAGTTGTGTCGTTGATTACGCAAACATCAGGTTCGCAGAACCAATCTTAGATGAGTCGCATACTTTTCCTCATTCTGAGAATAAATGAGGATATCATCAATAAAGATGATGACGAACAATTCCAAATACTGTTTAAACACCCTGTTCATTAAGTCTGTGAAAGCTGCAAGAGCATTTGTTAGTCCAAAATACATGACTACAAATTCCTAGTGACCATATCAAGTTTTGAAGGCTGTCTTCGGAATGTCACTATCTCTGAATCTGAGCTGATGATAGCCGGATCTGAGGTCTATCTTTGAAAAATAATTAGCACCCTAAAGTTGGTCGAACAAGTCATAAATCTTGGGGATGGAATACTTATTCTTGATTGTGACTTTATTCAATTGAGGATAGTCTATGCACATCATGAGAGAGTTGCCTTTCTTATGCACGAACAATACTGGAGCACCCCATGGAGAGACGCTAGGTCTGATGAAGCTCGTATCTAGAAGGTCTTTCAATTGTTCATTCAATTCCATAAGCTCTGTTGGAGCCATTATGTAAGGAGTAATTGAAATAGGCCGGTATCTAGAAGGAGATCTATTCCGAAGTCGATTTCCCTTTCGGGAAGATCTTCTAGAAACACTTATGGAAGCTCATTCTCCACTGGTACTAACTCAAGAGTTGGGTTCTTGGAGTTTGAATCCTCAACCCGAACAAGATGATAGATATACCCTTTGGAAATCATTTTCCCAACCTTAAGGTAAGATATAAATCGACCTATAGGCACTGAGTTACTACCCTTCCACTCTAAGACTGACTCATTTGGAAACTGAAATCGAACGATCCTAGTTCTACAATCGGCTGAGGCATAACATGAATGTAACCAATCCATTCTTAGAATGATATCAAAATCTATCATTTATAACTCTATAAGGTCTATTGAGGTGACTTTTTGGGAAAGTGTGTCGGGGCAATTTTTATATACCCGTCTAGCTATAACTAGGTCACCAACTGTAGTAAAGACTGAGAAGGGTTCTAGAGAGTTTTTGTACTGAGACCGAAGTTTACTGCTATATAAGGAGTTATAGAAGAAAGTGTAGCCCCTGGATCTAACAATGCATAAACATCTAAATGAAAGACTTGTAACGTACCCGTGATCACATCAAGAGAATTCGCCCAATATGTCGAGCCTTAAGAGCATACAATATGTTCTGGTGCTGATCAACACATGTACCATACTAGGCACCTTGCTGAGTGGGGCGACCTACTTGAGCTGTTGCAGAGCTGGCCTGATTCTATGAACAAGTGTCTCTGCCCTTCTGAGAATTTTCCAAGGAACTCTTTCATCATGTGGCCTGAATTACCATACCCAAATAAATTTCCACTACCTGTCATGCACTCACCCTGATGGTTCTTACCATAGTTCTTACACACTGGATGCGTGCGCCCACTAGTAACTTTACCTTGGGACTTAGAGCCAGATGCTCTATCCCGTTGATCCTTTTTGAATTATGGAATTAGGTAACTAGCAGAAGATGGAGCTAGAGCTAAATTCTTCTGACCAAAATGGGAGCGATTGCCACTTTATGACCTCTGCTGAGAGTAGCTAAAGTCACCGGTCCTAACCCTCTTATTGTCTCCTCCCCTTTTCTTAATTTTCTCTTCCTCAATCTGCTGAGAATAAGTGACCAACTTGGAGATGTCCATTTCCATAATAAGCATGGTCGTCTTGCATTCCTTGACCACATCATTGGACACACCAAACACGAACTTGATCATGCGAGCTTTGGAGTTAGCTACTATTACTGGAGCATACTTGGATAACTGTGTGAACTTAAGAGCATAATCCTTCACACTCATGTCGTTCTGCTTCAGATTAATAAATTCCTGGACGTTGGCCTCCCTAAGCTTAAGTGGGTAAAACCAGTCTAGACTAGCAGTCTTGAAAAGATTCCAACTCCCGGACCTACATTAGTACCACGAGATTCCTTCCACTGCTGGTACCAAGTGTAGGCCACTCCCTTCAACTAATAGGTGGCCAAATTTACACTTTTGACTGGAGTGACACCCATAATGTTTGTTACCTTCTGGAAGTCGTCGAGAAACTCATATGGATCCTTTTCTGACTTAGACCCATGAAACTATGGAGGGTTCATCCGAGTAAAGTCCTGAATTCTTGCTGCGACAGAGTTAGTCTGTGGCAGGGCTGAGGCCACAACCTGTTGATTGACCTGGGTGGTCATGGCTTGAGTTGGCACTTAGAAAGCATCCATGAACTCGGCATGCACGACTTGCTCATTCAATAGGTCTGCTGGAGCTGCTGGTTGATTCCTGGAGTTAGCTCTTCTAGGAGGAATTTTTTGAGATGCCAAGAGTAGAAGTTAGAACGAGATTAGATAGAGTTTATACTCGATAGCACGAGTTGGAAAAGAAAAAAAGGTTGTATTTCCTAATGACGTCTCATAGATCCCCTTATAAGTGTGACGCGCTTCACACCCATTAAGAAGACCCTACTTGATGCGACTTCAAGACACTCTAGGACACTTAAACATGATACTTTGATACCAAGTTTGTCATGCCCCGAGACTACCTCCTAGATGTAACATGGTGCTTAATGTCATAAGTGACCCCAAGCTAACCCATGGCATGACATATCTATACAAGTTCAATTAAAACATGCACTCTGCGAAGACTAAAAACTGTTTCATATTTAAAATAGGGAAAAACCCAAAATATCAAAATGTATATAAAATATATAAAGAGTATAGTGATGACTGAAAACAACACTAACAACTCAAGTTGAATCTAATCTATGCCTTAAAGCCTCTAACTAATCTGAGTTGCTGGGACATGCCCCCAGCTAACTCTAATAAGTCTGAAATTAAAAAGTAAATGCTGAAAAGTAAAGCATGTCTATCGTCCTCAAACTATGAGAACTAAACACTGAATCTGCTGAGTAAGGACTAGAATTCGAGCTAAGCACGAACTGGATGTTGAGCACCTCAACCTACATCAGAAAATGATGTAGCACAAAAGTATGGGTTAGTATTTTGAATGTATTGAGCATGCGGGATATGTGCTAAGCAAAGAAATATAGGAACTGAACATGGGAATAGATATACTGAAGTATAACCAAAAGTTGAGTTAGATGCAATGACCAAGTACTAAGATGGGGGTGAGGAAGGGTGTGTCCATTTTTGAGAATCAATTCGAAATCATATCGTGGTGTTCTACTACTGAAGGCATCCATCGGTGAGGAAACTGCTGGAGAAATATAAGAAAAGAAGGAGAGACTTATATATGACATTAATTGACTTTGATAAGAATTACAACAAAGTCCTATGAAAATGTTTGGAGGCTAGAGGTATTTCAGTGACTTATATTAGGGAGATGAAAAAATATGTATGATGAAGATAAAACTCAGGTTAGAACTATAGGAGGAGACTTACAACACTTCCTAGTGGAAATAGAGTTGCACAAGGGATCAACACATAACATGCTTCTATTTGCCTTGATGATTGATGAATTAACGTAGTATATTCAAGATGAAGTGCATGGTGTATGTGGTACTTTCAAATGACATAGCACCGATTGATGTGACATGCATCAAAGTTGATAATAGGTTGGAGTTGTGGAGACAAACTCTGGAATCTAATGGGTTTATGTTGAATAGGACCAAAAGATAATAGTTGGAGTGCAAATTCAATATTGTGATGCCTAAGATAGGCACTTAAGTAAAGTCTGTGCAAGAGAGATAGTTTCAAATAGCTTGGGTTCTTAATCCAGGAAATTGGGGACATTGATGAAGATATTTATGACGCCCCGCTCAATTGAACGTTGAAATTAACTTGTACTATGAGGATTAGACTATAAGTTCTTAACATATTAGAAAGGATGTTTTATAAGGTATTTTAATTTCTCAAAGTTCATATGTTAAGTTTTGTGGTCAAGAAAGTTGTCAAATAAAAGTTGGCAAAAGTTTTTGTAAATGTCGTTAACGAATCCTTTGAAATTTTGGACCAAATGTCTTATCAATTTTCTCCTAAATATATAAGGAGTTAGAATGCCCATAACCTATTAAATCGAAGGTTCACGAGTCTAGTTTCCAAGAAACTAAACAGTTTGTCCATACAACTTCAGAATAAAAAGATATACACATTTTTGTGAGACTACACAAACATATACCTCTAAGCGAGTTCCCCTAGTTCCTTAGTCGTTAGTCTTTATAAAAGACCTCCTTCTTCCTTCTTCTTCTTTTTTTTTTTCACTAAGAACAGATGAAAACCCAGAAAAACTCTTAAGCGAGCTTTCAAATACTCCTTGGGTGTTTAGTTTCTCAACTCAAAAGTTTAACGGAAGTTTCTCTAATATAATTTTCTTGTCGATTTAGGCTCCATTTGTTGTTGATGAAAGGATGAATATTCTTAAGATTTATATTTCAAGCATTTTGGTTGAGGTAATCTTCTTCTTACAACCCTCCTTCATAATTCCATGTTATAGTATCATTTTTATATATTTTCGAGCTATGTGGTGGTGTCTTAGATATTGTGGTTACAGGCAGCCCTTTTATCTTATTTAGTTTGGCTATTATTGTTGTGTATTGATTTTTTTAAGGTACTGGAGAGAATGAGGGGTCGGTGTGATTTTGATTGAAGTCACATACAATAGTTATTGGATTGAACAACGTAAAGTACGCCTTGTTATATTGCCTCAGGATCTTGTCTCTCCTTTGAGATGTTGTTGGAATATCTTCATTGGATATTAGTTGTTGTTTATTGTTGTTATTAGCCTCATTTTATGCTTTGTACTTGATCGGTCATGAGTATGGCATTAGCGCCTTATCGATCAGTTATGACTTGTTTTTGAAGCCTTGTTGATTTTTGCAATGTTCCATTACTTTTGGTTGGCTAAGATTCATAGAGACACTTTTTAGGCTTTGGTTGAAAGGTACGCTAAGGCTAGAATATATCTTATAGCATGATACTGATGTCCTAATCTTGTTATGATATATATATATATAGTCGGTATATGACTTGTAGCCTTATCCTATTGAGTTGGCTACCAACATATGATATAATGTCTATTAGAAACACTCTACTCCTTGCTTAGTGGCGTAGAAAATCATGTTATGGTTGTGTTTAGATTGATTATGATTACTTGTTATTGTTGTGATGTTTTATCGTCTGGCTGCCGTCTATGAGTTTGTTTTGGCATCAATAGACAGTTACACTACAAGATTCTTAATCATACAAATTGATTGTTATATTATGCCTATGGGCTGGGTAAACTGTTCCTACGGGTCGAGTATACCGTACCTATGGGATGGGCAAGGAGTGCCTACAAGGCAACATATGTATATATTGTACAATAGAGCCTGTGATTTCATTAATTCATGGCATATGAACATCTAGACAGGTCAAATCATATTATCATTGGTATTGAGGTAAGGGAGATAATATACGTATTTAGTGACCGATTGTGCTCGTTGGGACTTATAGTGATTGTGTGTGTTTGTACCTTCCGGGCTTATGGGGGCCAGGTTAGGTTATTGCTTGTTATGTGTTTATTTTGTCCTATTATAGGGAGATAAGATATTGTACTTGTTTCCACCCTTGCCCTCTCGGTCAGTCTTTATACTTCAGTTTTAGCTTTTAATTGTCTTACACGCTTGGTACATTATTTTGTACTAATGCCCCTTGCTTGGAGGCACTGCTTTCATACTTGTAGATCCTAAGCGGCAAATAGACTAGGCCATCGAGTAGCACAATATCCAGTTGATTGGTTCACTCCTTTTATCCCGGGGTTGCTAGAGTCCTCGTAGGTTTGCTTGTTTTGCTGTTTATAGATTTTGGGTAGGTCGGGGCCCTATCTTGTCCAAGTATTATTTGATAGAGTCTTGCAGACTAATGTGTTGGGTTTTTAGCCACGTTATTATCAATGTTGGTCTTATATCCTGGTTGACTAATGTTTGATAGTTCTTTGAGATAATGTTTAGATATATACCTGTTTTTAGTTTCTGTATAGAGATCATGGTGGCTTGCCCAACCCACATATTGTTTATGCTTTCCTAGATACCATGGTGGCCTTGACGTCCAAATAGGCTTATGTGCTAGCTTGTTATTGCTTTATATAAACTATTGGGAGTAGTTGTTTTCTTTGTAGATCTGTTAACAAGGCCTTGTCGTTCGAGGGCTTATATTTAAACCAAGACATACTTGTTTGTTTTATTGATTTTGTGTGGTTGTCATGCAACATTAGCAAGTGGTTCAGTATGGTTGTCTCAGGCCTAAGTTTTGGCATTAGGTTCTAGTTGCACTCCTCGAGTTTGGAGCGTGACAAACTTGATATCAGAGCAACGTCGTATCCTATAGAGTGTGCAATCCGTGTCTATTAGAGTCTTGTTTATACATATGTTGTGCGCCACATTTTATAAGCAAGAAACTATTGACATTATTCATGAATGTTATCCTATTCATGAATATTACCCTTCTTCTGCTCAAATTGTGCTATAGAGTTGAGTCACAAGGGTTGAGTTCTTTGACTTATGATTGTTATTATCCTTGTACACAGAAAGAAATGACAATGACTCATTAGACCAAAATTGGCCAGAGGTCAAATGTACACATATGTGAGGGTACCAGCAGAGTACCACCTATCGAGGAAGTTAAACCAGAGGAAGTAAGGTCGATGTAACACCTCAAAAATTTGAACTTAGAATGGAAAAGAGAAAAGGGTAGTCCCACTACGGGGTTCATAGGCCGTGAAGAGGTCCATGACCCGTCACCCCTCCCGTGAAACTACACCCAGCTACCAGGACCAACCATGGGCACTTAGATGGTTCGTGAAGCTTCACATGGACCGTGAAGTCGTCCGTGAAAGTAACTCATCCCTTAGATTAGAGAACCCCCAACGACCATGAAGGACCACGGGCACTTAGATTGTCCGAAAATCTTCAAACAGACCATGAAGTCGTCTGTGGAAGGGATCATAGAAACCCCAAGACTCTTGGGTAGGACCACGACTCAGTTGACGGTCCATCGTCGGGAGTACACTCTGTCAACCAAGTCGTGACCCCTGAGTCGCAATTTTCAGCAGAGCTCTTACAAATTTCCCGAGGGTATTCTAGACTTTTCCTTTCACCTTAAAGGCCTAAGATACGTCATTTTACTTCGTATAAGCCTAATTAATTAGACAAAACTACCTAAAACATTCATTCTTCTAGAAATCATCAAACTTAGAAAGAAAAGAAGATAAAGGGGCAACACTTTTCTCCCCAGAACAAGCAAAGCTCTCCTTCAAGTTTAGCTCCGAAATCCAAAGGATTACTCCGTGGTTTTCTTCACCAGGTATGTGGAATTTCACTAGTGGGTTCCTTTCACCCATAAGGTCCCTAGAGTTCAGTCAGTTCTTCCGCTTCTCCATGAATTGTTTAGACCTAGGGTTCCTAAATCTTAAGGATTCATTGTAATTTAGCTACTATAGTTTTTATGATATTAATTACTCCCTCTGTCCCATTTTATGTGAGATAGTTTGACTCGACACAGAGTTTAAGAAAGGAAGGAAGACTTTTAAAACTTGTGGTCCAAAATGAATGATAGAAATTTGTGTGGCTGTAAATCATTTCATTAAAGGTAAAATAGACATTTTATAGTTAATTGTTACTTAATATAGAAATGTGTCATTCTTTTTGGAACTGACTAAAAAGGAAAGTAAGTCACATAAATTGGGACAGAGGGAGTACATGTTTCTTGGAGAATTAGTATAGTCCCATGTATAAAACTCAAAAACCCTAGCTTGTGTTAATTATCCGTATTTTATGAATTATAATTGCTAGGCAAATTAGTCAGACAATCATGCTTCAGAATTTGAATGCCATATCTTTCAGTATATGTATGATCCATTCTCAGCTAATTATTAGTATTTTGAGCTATTCAGTATTACAGTTTCATTTTTAACTTTAGATTTCGTGGGAGTAAACTTAGCACCGAGCGGACAAATGGATGAAGGCTCACCCGTCAGTTTAGGTTGAGACCTTTAGTAGCAATCCATGAGTCCCAGAACTACGACGCCATTGTAGATTCTAAAGGGGTCACCCGTCAGAATAGGCTTGACACCCTTGTCCCTTATGGACATCAGTTAGTGGATCCAAGTCAAACTTGTTCATACCCTTGGCAAGGTATGAAAACTCTTCTATCCAGGGTTACATGTTGGCCCTATAGTTAGCTCAGCTTGGGGTATGTCGGTTAATAGTATCTCCCATAGTCAGATTCATGTTGCATTGACCATGTATTCAGTATTTATTTCAGTATTCAGTTCAGCATGTTATATCTTCAAGACCCTCTCCTAGACTTTCATAGTGTTGCTTACCAACTTGATACCTCTATAATTATTACACTTTTAGATATCACCCTTGTTCTTATACAATGGAACCATCATATCCACCTCCATTCTTCGGACGTTTTTGTTGTCTTGAAAATGACATTAACCAACCTAGTTAACCACCCATACCTACCCTGTCAGTGCTCTTCCCCTACTAATGTTACCAATATAGCATGATTAATCTCCTCAACCTTAAAACACCATCCATATCTAAAATTCTAATAATTCTAATAGTTCTCTAAAGCACCCAACACATTGTCTCTGCCCCTTCTTCATTCAAGAGTTTATGGAAGTATGCTTGTTAGCTTCATCTAATGAGTATCTCTTCCACCAACACCTTGCGTTCTTGTCATTGATGCACTTCATTTGATTCGGGTCTCAGGCTTATCTCTACCACCCCTTCTCGAGCTTGTACAACTTCTTATATCCGCCTTTATCCCCTAGTTCCACATACATGCATTCGAAAATTGTCGTCTTGAACGTAACCGGTAACTTAACCTCATTTTTTCCACCTTATACTTTTCCTTATTAGTCTACTTCTCCTCCTTGCCCTTGCACTCCACCAATTGTAAATTAAGCAATCTTCTTTGCTTCGACTTTTCCTTTAACTTCTTCATTCCACCATCAATCTCCTCGATAAACACTAAAATTACCCCTCAAAATCCCTAGCACCATTTTAGTTGCTTCCCTAATGCATCTTGCTATATGTATCCCCACTACTCCTTCATGCCGCCATCACCATTTGTCCCCCCCCCCCCTCGGCGGGCTGGGCTGGGCAGTGGTCAAACCCACCCTATCCGAACTCCCTTTTTGATTTGCTTGCCATGTGAGTCCCACGGAAATATTTTATTGATTTCGAAAGATAATTCATAAGGGTGATAACATTTCATTTTAAGACCCTTAATAATATCAAAGTAAAATTGAAAGATGTAATTTATCACGATTGCAAACTTCCAGTTGTTGAGATCTACCATTAAATGAAACCTAAATCATTTCCTAATCTATGGTTAAATTACTCTCCAATATAATTCAAGACAGACGAACAATATTGAGTTAGCACAACAGCAGTGAAGCTTAAATTGCAGCAAACAATTTTCAATAAGTTTCACAACATTTTCTTTACAGTTTCTAATTCCAATAGATTCTTCCAATATCTTTCTGCCTTTTAGTCGTCTTCATCAGCAACACAAGCTGCACGAGAGACGCAATTATCAGATAACAAAGACTCATGAACAAAAAATATAATCACAAATACAGCATCACAACATTAATATGCAAATGGGAAATAATTGTTTTTAAGGTAAGAATAATAAAAACAAAGAAAAATGCTACTACGATAGGCAGAAAACAGTTTAGAATTCAAGATATATCTTAGCTCATATAAATTGTTTGATATTTTACTATACAAACGTTTACAACATAAAGTAGAAAATATCATTTCGTAAGACGATAAAACTGACTAAAAGGCAGAGATTAGGGAGAAATTAAGATTAAGCCATTTCAGTAATTCCACCCTGAAAAGCTAAACACAAAAGGTCTTCTATCGTTATCTAAACGTTCAGAAAACCAGACACTCCCTCTGATAAAATCATTTATCTTGAACAAGATAAGTAGATTTTCTGCCACATGCTAAAAGCAGATCTCAATAAGCGAAACACTCGAGAAAGAGAGATAAATGCACGTAGAAACTTCAAAAAGAAAAAAAAAAAAAAAGGTAAACGGTACAATGTTAAATAAGGCTTAGGATTCCTGCTCAACAGTAGCAGCCCACTATTACTGTTAAGAATGAAGAAAATTTATGAGATAACCTATATCACTGCATTCTTTAAACCATTGACATGCTAAAAGATACGACACATACACAAAATCGAGGTGACTTTGCACTCATTGAATAATTTTAAACTAATAACCCTTTGTCTAGATATTCTGAAAGAAGATAACAGAGAACCAGAAAGAAGAGAACACGTACATGTAGAGATGCCTACAAAAGGATTGTGAGGAAAAATCCTTGAAGTACCATAAGTCAAGCACCCAGCCAGGGACAACATGACACATAACAGAAGTAAAATATATGAACAAACAGGAAACAAGTATGCTTGTTCTTTATAGCACATGCAGTGAACATGGATTGTTACCACAGATAAGGACGATACTGTATTCGAAAACATTCAACCAGACTTTAGCCCGTACACTTCAAGAACATTCAAGATTACTTTGGTGCTAAAACTTAAAATAGAAGTATATTTCCAGAAAGTTTGATTGTAAGGTAATCGAGAAAATTCTCAAGAGAAGTTACTCACTGCCTCAGCAACTTCCTTCTATATGCCCCCCCCCCCCTCCCCCGCTGCCCTCAGAGGGCAACTATCTCAAGTGTCAGCTCCACTCTCCACCTCTACTAAACATGTCACCCCTCCCTGTACCTGATGCCACCCCTGTAAACCCTCATTACCACATATTATTTCTACTCATCTTCCTCCATGACCAAATTCAATGCCACTCGCACAGCTCGCCTGTGGTCCATACTACCCCCTTATCCCATTAATCACCCAAAAGCCTGCTGCAACTGCTAATGCTTCCCTAATCAGTTTTGGCACATCCTAGTCATCACTGGAGAACACCTATAGCATGTATTTACAGTGGTGGACCTAAGTTTTTGCACAAGCAAGTTCAGTTGGAGATGATGTTAGTCGACCTTACAGACAGCATGGAAGGCTGCAAGTTGGATTTGCCCGTTGCTTTCTTTTTTTTCCCTTTATTCTGTGATGTTAATATGAAGACATTTTGAAGTTGATTCTTTCTTTTATCTTTAAAAGAAATTGGCAAAAACTTGAAGAATTTAAAGAAAATATAAACATTTTTACACTATCTATAAATAACAATTAAAATTATCATAACAACCAGAAGATAGCAGAACATAAAGAGTAATAAAGTAAACTAAACTATTACAAATTATGAATGAAGAAGAGCATCTAAATTAGGCTAGAAATTTCAAACTACGCAAAAAAGTTTCAAGAAAAATTAACTTAGGATTAATTAAGAAACTATAAGTAATTCTATAAATAACAAATTAAAATTATCATAACAACCAGGAGATAGCAGAACATAAAGAGTAATAAAGTAAACTAAACTACTACAAATTATGAATGAAGAAGAGCGTCTAAATTAAGCTAGAAATTTCAAACTACGCAAAAAAAGTTTCAAGAAAAATTAACTTAGGATTAATTAAGAAACTATAAGTAATTTCAACAAATATACTTGCATATATTAGTAAATGTAATGAAAGCAAGTAAATCATTCACTTTATTGAAAGATCCAATTTTGAAGTAAAAAGACTTCAGAATACGCTTTTTGGAATTGAGTAAGAAAACAAATTTGAAATAAAATAGATAGATGTATAAAACTAAACAAGGTTAGATGTGGAGAAGTTGTTGAGGGTGAATATTGGTCACTATTTGCACATCCAGCTGCAATCACACAGATTAAAAATCATAACTGAGGGGGCTACAGAGTTACCACCACATGTTGAATTCAACGCTTGATCTTTATTAAGTAATGAACCCACATGACCATGCTTTGTCAAGAGGATTAATTGCAAAAAAATATATATGTAATTTTTGCATTTTAAACATATAAATAAATTAAAATAATAATAAAAAATTTCAACCAAGTGGATTCACCCTCTTGGGGACACATGCTCCTAAACAGATCCCTTACATCGTCAATCATCAGTATCATCAAAACAAGACTAAAACTGATTGTAAAACTCTCAGTTAGAACATGTCCCTCACACTTCATCACTTTTGATCTCAAATCCACCAGAAAGTTCCCCACTGTAGAGCACAACAAAGAATCACGTCGACACAATATCAAAGTATTTGAATAGAACCACCAAAACTATATCAAATTTCGAATACAAACCCTTCCACTTAAACAGCATGATCATTGCTGGAGCTCCACAAGAGAAGGAAACAAAAACTGGGATCATATGTGCCTACTTAGGTTTGCGCTATAAGTTCTAGCAAAAACTAATATAATTTCGTGATGACTTTTGTTTCTTTACAGTGTCAATCCTAATAATATTACTAGTTTGACAATTTGCAGTGTCTCCCTTTTGTCTGTGTTTCAATGATATACTACTTGCTCATTCTGTACTAAGAACTTGGTTTTCCTGGAAAGAACTTCCTACAGTAGCTCTACATAATTTGAGCTCAATGATAAATGAGCTTATAAAGTACAAAACTTGTGCCTCCAGAGATAGTATATGGTAGTCCGTTCATCTATTTCAACTTGCTGTTGAAAGGTTAAACAGGATCCTACTGCAGCTTTTGCAACTTTAATTCTTATTTCTGATTATGTGAACATTGATTTGTATGCTACAAGTGGAACTCATGCCATATAGAGCAAATATAAGTTAAAGCAATGTCTAGCAGCAGGTATATGCCCTATTCTTTGGAAATCAACTACACATAAATGCAAACAAATATACATTATTTTGTTTTCTTTTGTGCATGTATTACAAAGCATCATGGATAGCACTTGAAAAGGTGGGCCTCCTGACTCAGTACATTGAGCCACAACCATACAAGGTTGATTTCTAGTCCCGAATGATGCTCTTCTCTTGAGTGAAGGACTTTACCACATTTTGAACCGAAAGCTTATATGATTTAACTTAAGCAAATGAGGCCCTTGTAAAGTATACAATACCACAGAGTGCCAATGTATGCTTAACACTGGAAGCGGAGAAGATTTATAGATTTGAACGAGAGGAAGGATGAACCCAATCTTTGATAAACAATAGTACTCTTTAGATAAAATTGACTTGGATTTACTTCCCTGTTTTCTGAGTATATGGTTCTAACTCAAAATTGTGTAGTACTTGCTTAGCTTACTTGAAACATCCCCATTTTCTTAGACTAGGCGAGCTTTTCACCTTGTTTAGAGGTACGAACATGTCTAATTAGGCATGAGAAATCTTCCATGGACAAGTTTACTAGACCTGCTCACTACAACGATGCAATGGGGATGGAAATGGGGGAACTATCCGGGAATAATAATGCAGAGAGGATCCATGTGGGAATAACCTCTTCCTATTTGATTGCATAAGTTTCGTTACTAAGTGCCTCTCAGAAACTGTTACAGCGTCAAATCTATTTTCTGCTTTACTTTGTTGGTACAACATATATGCCTTAATCTATGAGAAGTTTATTTTAGAAGCCCACCAGATAACTCCTCAAATCAAATGAATTGGTAACAATGAAATTGCTACCTAGATTGAAATCTCAAGTTCTCTTGTACAATCAATTTTAAATATGGGTAATTGAAAAATGTTATATAGAGATGTCTGGTAACCGAAAGCAAAATCCCTATAAATCGCAAAGAGAAAAAAAGAGAGCATATTATTGGTTATTACCTCCACAGCAGAAACAACAGTAGCAGCAAGAAAGGATCATGAGGAATTCTCTACAAAACAGCTCAATTTTTTCTCGTCCACCGTTATTAGAACTGCTGGTTGGCTCATCCAAAAGCTTCTGATCGTTGTCACGTTGCTTCTGACTGTTCATTCTATGGAGATTCCATTCAAGATTCTTCAAGTAACCCAATTTGAAAGAATCCCTTAATCTCAAAGATGGCCATAGATGCATCTCTCTATCTCTTCTATCTTCGGCTTCTCTATCACAATAAAGCTGGGTATTTATGTAGAGTGTTTATGTAAAGCTATCTTCGGCTTCTCTAAAATTAGCTATTAATATTGTGAGATTTGTCAAAAATTTCCAATATTTAAACACAAAAAATAAAATAACAAAGTAACATAAAACAATAAAATCTCATTAAATTAATACTCAACAAATTAATAATCACATTAAAATAATATTTTCTTCTTATTCCAACTTGGGCCAACGGAAAAAATAACCTATTTTGCTAAGATAATATATTTTTAGAAGACCCCCGTATAAATATATGGTCTCATTAAAATTATAAATTAATAATTCTTTAAAAGTACAAATATATCTAATACAATTAAGTGAAATGTGATTCTATTGTGTTTTTTTTTTTTTTTTTTTGTTAAACTTTAAATCTAGTTGAAGTTCATCTATAACTTTTCTTTTTGCATCCAAAAGTTTCGATATTGTCTTTTCAAATTGCACCATAAAATTGTAAAGAGTTCTAGATTTGATAAGTGCTCTCTTACGCGTAACTGGTTTGTAACTGGTTTCAAATGTATTGTATCATCTTCAACTTCATCATCAACATTAGTTTTTTATGAGATCCACAATTTCTTCTAAGTTTCGGACCTCTGAACATGTATCATTTTCACATGGTAATCCAATAGGTTATTGATGTCTATTTTATTTCGGTAATCGAGATTGTTAATTATGACCTCAAGTTCATGAATGATGTTTTCACAAGTGAGTTCATTCAAATTCTCTGATATTTCATCCTTCAAACAAATTTTACAGTAGTGTCAAAAATAATTTGTTATTGTCTCATGCTGAACATTATATTTGTCGTCCAAGCCGCCATTGCAAAATTCATAGCATCTAAAACATTAATCTTTCATGGATCAATTTATCTCACTTCATAAGCCTTCTAATATCCTACAATAAAAGTTTTGCGATAATACATATTGAAAGCTCTTATTATCCTAGCATCACAAGGTTGAATCTCAAAACACTATTTAAATTAATAAATATTAATTTATCGATTAAATAATACATCTACAAAATAATAATATTTCATGGTCCCAACTATATTAATTTAGTGAGGTTTTATTGTATTCTAAGAAATAGGAAAAGAAAATAGCACATTTAATATTAAGGATAATGCATAAGTATCCCCTATACTATGACCGAAATCCCAGAGATACACCTAAACTTAACTAGAGTCCTATTACCCCCCCCCCCCCCCAAAAAAAAAAAAAAAAAAAAACTAACTTAAAATGGAATAAATACACCACAAATACAGACATGTCATAGAGAGTGTGCACACTCTCTTGAACGCAAGTGATGAGTGCACAAATTGAACACATGTCATTTTTTGATTAATAACTTTATAATTAGTTAGTAAACATATTTATTGATAATAAATCTTATATATATTTAATTATTTTTATTTCTTTCTTTGTAAAATATTTATTTTAATTTCTTTTCACTTTAATTTTTTTAAATTAATTTATTATCTTTTCACTTTTAATTATTTTAAATAAATTATGTGTATTTAAAAAAAACAATTTAAAAATGTCCTTTAATTTTAATGTTTTAATATTTTTATGTTTTATTTGATTTTCCTCACTTATTTTGATATCCGTTCAAAATTAACTTATTTTAAATACAAGACATTTGAAATCAAATCAAAACTAAAGACAAAGAAAATAAACTCAGTAGAAAAATAAAAGAGAAAAAACAATAATGTAAGTAAAAAAAATATTTTCAATACAAGGTAAAAAAATGTGTATTAACTTAATTTAAATACAAGATAAAAAAAATAAGAATATTTTTTTTAAAAAAATTAAATTTTTTAAAAAAATATTTTTTAATTAAAAAATATTTACACACATGACGGGCGAGTGTGTACAAATACAACAAACTTGGGTGGTTGAAGGTGCCACATCATCACAAAAGGTGCACAAAAATACGAAAAAAATGAGTTTAGGGATAATAGGATCTTAGTTAAGTTTATGTATGTTTCTGAGATTTCGATCATAGTCTAGGGAGTACTTATGCCTTATCCCTTTAATATTATTCCTAAATAACACTTTTCTTTCAAATATAATCATAACAATCTTTGAGTCTCATTATGTAATGACTCTTAATTATGTTTAATGAATAAATCCTTTATTATTATTTTTTTTAAAAAAAAACTTCCAATCCATTTAGAAAAATCATCACAACATTTTATCAAACATGAACCTTTTTAAGTATAATTATAATAAATTTTTTATCTCCTTACAAAAATCATCACAAGATTTTACCAAATAAAATCCTTTTTAATGAACTTGAATTTAAAATTTGACAAACTAAAATTTTAATACAGTCCAATCTCATCATCATTGCTCAATCCACAATGTATAAAACAAATCCCTACAAGCAAATAATAATCCTCACTAGGCATCATCTCATTACCATTGCTCAACCCATTTGCGATTTTTAGGGTTATTCTCTTCAGTAACATCTCATAATTTAACATGCTGCAGGTCCCTTTTTGCTACAAATTTAACGGTGCCCAACCAATAGTAGATTAAGAAATTTTCACTCATGGGGTGGTTTGATTTCTTTGAGATTAGATCTACTATATAATAATAATAATAATAATAATAATAATAATAATAATAATAATAATAATAATAATAATAATAATAATAATGATGATGATGAAAGATTGAGCAGGCTAGTGGTTGTTCCTGAAATTAAATGGAAAAAATAACAGAAGCTAAAAACAAAATGCTCACGATGAGGTTTGAACTTTGAACGGGCCAATTTGAAAGGCACTTACCACTGTACTGTATTTATTTTTCATGGGGTTCAACATATATATATATATATACATAAAATTTACCTTATATATACAATGTAATTTTTTGCCGAAGGGGATCGTCCCACCCGTAGATCCGCCCCAGTGCCCAACATTCAATACCAAAAAATGTGCTAAAAAATGTCCACAAATGGTAACACCAATATCCTACAAACTGCTCAAAACATATGACGCCCTTTTTGATCAGCCGTGGGTTTTGGGTGTCTATGACCGGGATGGAGTAGATGTCATGTATTTCTACTAAGCGATGAGTCGCTTATTAGAAATATAGGTTATCTACTCCACCCCATTCATAGACCTCCAAAATCCGTGACAGATTAAAAGGTTTGTCACAAATTTTGAGCAATTCGCCAAGATGTTGGTGCTGTCATTTGCGAAAATTTGTTTGCTGAATTTCTACGATGTTGAGAAAATTTGGTTGGAATTTATAGAAATGTTTTGGTATTAAATTTGGAAGGTATATGACACTATTAATTATTTACCTAACAAAACTTGGATTCACATTTAGATACTTTAAATCAGATTAGTGTGATTAACCATATTTTGAATTTTTCTTGTCACTTTCTTAATACTACTTGATTCGATAAATCCCACATACAAGCATCTTATTTAAATGTAATTACAAGTAATTTTATTTAATAAATTTATCATAAATAATAATTAATTGATAATAATAAATTAAATTACACGAATGATTAGTTATATTCGATATATTACATACACAAGCATGCTGCTTACAATGTAATTGCAAGTAATTCTATTTAATATAATTCTTTTTTACTCATAGTGGTCTTTTTATTAAGGGATAAGTCATAAGTACCCCCTAGACTATGACTGAAATCTCAGAGACACACCTTAACTTTAAGGTCCTATTACCCCCTTGAACTTTTTTTTTTTTGTAATTTTGTACACCTTTTGTCTTACGTGGAACACTCCGTGACTCCACACAATTGAAGCACGTGAGAAATATTTGGATGTCATGTAAGCAAAAAAGATGTACAAATTTACAAAAAAATGGATTAAGAGGCTAATAGGACCTTAGTTTAGTTAAGGTGTGTCTCTGGGATTTCGGTCATAGTTTAGTGGGTACTTGTACCTTTTTCCTTTTATTAATAATAAAAGGACCTAAAAAGAATAACGTAAAGGCCTAGGCCTAACTACCTTTAAAATCTTAATAAGGTCAAACACCTCTAATATTAGCAAGCATGTAAAAAATAAAAATTTGAAGAAATCAAATACTCTAGAATCAACACCGTGTTTATAACATACTCTATGATAAAATTACAAATGAGGGGTACTAATAAAATGCTAAAATAAAACAAGAAAGAAATTAGAATGGGAGCCCCTTCTTTTTGTTATTATTGTGACAAACCTAAAATCTATAATCTTGTATCAATTTGATTCTTCTCCTTGTCTCCTTCCTCCAACCTATTCAAGAGTTCTTGAAAATATATTAATTCTTCTTAGATTTGTTGAACCTTGTCACCTTCTACTTTGCCGACTCTCATTGCTAGTTGTTTTGGGACAAACACTTTATCATCTTAACTATTATGTCTATCGTAGGTTTTGTTTTTTATTTTTGCATTTCCACTTCTTTGTTATCTACGAGAGATATGTCGGTTGACCCAACGTCATTAGAAAAACAACTATCTATTAACTTATAATGTTTTGCATAATGACAAACTACCTTGTGTCGTAGGAAAATCAAGACTAGTGTATCTATGTTAGATACACAAAATCCTAAAGATTGATGCTTCAAGAATCAAATCAGCAGCCATCAATTAAGGATAAGATTGATTCACTCAAATCAATCTAACAAAGATTGATTCATTCAAATCAATCTGAACTCAAAGAATCAAATCAAATCTTGCAAGTTAACCATGCCATTAAAAGAAGATCTGCCATTGCTGGAATTCGATCAAAGAAGATATATACTAAATCAAGCATGAGAATCAAAAAGGAAGAATGCCAAGGAAGGAAGAGAATCAAGATTACAAGAAAATCTCCAAAGAAGGAAAATCAGCAAAGTATCAAGATCACACAAATATCATCAAGAGAAGGAAGAAAATCAAGATTATAAGAAGATCTCCAAAGAATGAAAATCAGCAAAGTATCAAGATCACATAAATATCTTTAAGAGAAGGAAGAGAAAAAAGATAACAAGAAGATCTCCAAAGAAGGAAGGAATCGGCTAGCTCATGCACATATCTAATATGGACATGAATCAACCAGCCGAAATCAAGGACTCAGCTAGGATCCTTGATTTGAAATACCCTTGGGTTATTCCTTAACAAGAGCAATCCTCAAACACTATATAATCCTTTCCTAGCCTTAGTTGTGATGTACGCACTTCACTTGAACTTATATTGTAATCTTCTTTTATCTCTCATAAAACTTTGTACACACTTGAGTGAACAATTGAAAAGAAAAGAGAAAGAAATATTTGAGTGTAGGTTATATAGGTAGAGGTTGTGTCAAAGAAGAAGATCTAATTTGCATATCAGATAGGGCTCTCAATTGTAACATTTTGTAACACCCAAGTTCTCAACAAGCTCTTAAGGAAACCCTTGTAACCCAAGGGTACTAGAAGTAGGCACCACATCGGTGTTCCGAACCAGTATAAAATTTTCTATGTCAATTTACTTTCTGTAGTTACTCTTATTTTACACTGTGATACTAACCTGTAGGTGAGTCGATTGCTCCATCCAGGAAGTCTTCTAAAGGAATTTTAATTCACCCCCCCTCTCCCCTCTTAACTTTCAATTGGTATTAGAGAAGGTCTCACTGATAAAGTGTTTAACCACACGTGAGCAAAGATCCAATGGCACACTATCAGATTCCTAGTGCTCTACTTCAAGATCGACATTCCTCAACTCAACCACCATATTTTCAATGGCCAACATTACTCCCACTAGAAAGATTCAAAATCTTTGTCTCTTCAAATGATCATCAAGCATGGATTGTGATCAAGAAGGGTCCAAAGTCCATTCCTGGACTGACAGAAAACGATGGCACTGATAAACCCTTTTATCCCGAATCCTTCGATATCACAAAGGAGAAACAAGAGGTAATTCAAACTAATGATAGAGCTATAAGTTTGTTATATTGTGCAGTAAGTGGAGCTGAATATGATAAGATCTCAACATGTGAAACTGCAAATGAAATATGGGACAAACTAGAAGTAACTTATGAAGGAACCACCAAGGTAAAGGAAGCTCGAATAAGTTCATTAGTCAACAAATATGAATTATTCAAAATGGCCAAAGATGAAAACGTAGAAGATATGTTCTCGAGATTTAGCAAAGTTGTTTGCGAATCTCTTGGAATGGTATACTCAAATGGATTAAAAGTTAAAAAACTCGTCAGAAGTCTTCCCAAAGCTTGGGAAACTAAAGCTGCTATTCTTGAAGATGGAGATCTACAGAAAATGACGTACATGAACTTTGAGGGTACCTGATGGTCTATGAGCAAAACCATATTAACAGGTACAACAAAGATGATAAAAAGAAAACTGTGACCTTTACTGTCGAGACATCTGCTGTCAGAGAAGAAGGTGATGAATATCAAGACGAAGGAATGACTCTCATAAATCGAGGAGTGAGACAAATTCTTAGACAAAGAAGACAAAGACCCCAATAGGATTTTAAGAATAATGAAAGGAATGATGATCGTTGCTACTACTGTGGAAAATCAGGACACATCAAACAAAACTATCTAGAACGGAGAAGGAGAAGCAATCGATGAAATGAAGATCCAAAAAGTCTCGAAGCCTGGGATTAAGGAGAAACATCCGAAGATGATCATGAAGAAACTGCCAACATATGTTTCATGGCACTAGATGAAACAAGTGAGGTAAAATCTTTTAACTGTCCTAACTGTAATGACTTACAAGACTCTTTGGACATGGTTACTGATGAATTATAGAAAGTAATTGATGAATATAATAAGATTACTCAAGAAAAAGAAGACTGGCAAATTCTTCTCAAAACAAGTCAAATTGACGTCGACTTACTAGTTGAAGAACTGGAAAAAGTAAAAATGTAGCTGAACAATATCAGAAAATCTCATAGTCATAGCTCTGTCAGATCTAATAGAACTGCTTTCAATAGGAGAAGATCTCCTAATCAAAGTTCTAACAGATAGAACATATCTATATCTAATTTTCCTTATCATTCTGCTGAAACTGCTCTTAATTTCTCTTGTTATACTTGTGGTGACATTGGTCACAAATCTTTTAAATGTAGGAAATTTTCTTCTGGAAAATGGATTTCTGGAAAATGGATTTGGAGACCAAAAGTTGCAAATCCTAACCCTTCAGGACCCAAAAATACTTGGGTACCAAAAAGAAATTAATCTACTTGTTTTGCAGGAGCATACCAGAAAAACCTACAAGAAAGGAATGTGGGTAATTGACAGTGGATGCTCCAAACAAATGTGTGGAAAGAGAAAATTTCAAACTATTAAAAACATTGCTGGAGGATTTGTAAGATTTAGAGATAACGCAAAAGGAGAAGTAATTGGAGTTGGAACTATCACCCTCAACTCATCATGTGATCTAGTAGAAGTATATCTTGTTGAAGGACTCAAGCACAATCTCCTCAGCATTAGTTAGCTATGTGACATTGGGTTTCAAGTTTCCTTTAATACAACAAGTTGCATAATCAAACATCCAGAAAGAAATTTTTTCATCATAGGAGATCAAATTGATAATATATGTCTTAACTATGTTGATCTACCTAATCTTACTTGTCTTACTACAATTTCTAATGATCCTTGGTTGTGGCACGAACAGCTTGGACACATAAGCATGCATGCTCTTGAGAAGTTATCTAGATTAGAACTAGTTATCGGACTATCAAAATTAAACTTTGAAAAGGATCATATCTATAATGCATGTCAACTTGTGATCATGGTGGCGAATTTGAAAATAAGGCATTTGCAGATTTTTGTGCTCAAAATGGCTTCACTCAAAATTTCTCTTCACCCAGATCACCTCAACGAAATGGAGAGGTGGAAAGAAAAAATCGTTCCTTACAAGATACAACAAGAACAATGCTATTGGATTTAAATCTCCCTGATCATTTTTGGGCAGAAGCAATCAAATTTGTTGCCAAAGAGTCAACTCCTACAAAGGTGGAGTCGGCTACCCCAGCTGACAAAACCCCTATCCCTAGGGAATGGAGATACAATGCAAGCTACCCTGAAAATTTTATCTTGGGAAAACCAGATGATAAAATTCAGACTAGATCTTCACTATGAAAGCAAGCACTAGAAGCTTTTGTATCCCAAATAGAATCCAAATGGATAAATGGATGAGTCATGGATACAAGCTATGAAAGAAGAACTTGTTCAATTCAAGAAAAATCAATTTACTAATAAAATAATCAGAAAATGGAATTTTTATCAATCAAGGAAAGCGGTTGACGAAAATCTATATCGAGGAATGATTGAATCTTTACTATATCTCACTGCAAGTCAACCGAGCATCATGTTCAACGTTTGCAAATGCGCAAGGTTTCAATCTGCCCCAAAAGAATTCCATCTCACTGCAGTAAAATGAATCAATCCGATATCTTATTGGAACATCCAAAATGGGACCATGGTATCCTTTATTTGAAAATTTTGATTTATCTGAATATTTAGATGCTGACTTTGCAGGTGATAAAAATACAACAAAAGCACTAGTGGAATATGTCAATTCTTGAGAAAATCTCTTATTTCCTTGCATAGTAAGAAGCAGACCTCAATAGCTCTTCGACTATTGAATCTAAATATCTTGCAATTGGAAGCAGTGGTACTCAGCTTCTTTGGGCGATGCATCAATTATTGGACTACGACTTACCTTTTGAAGGCGTTCCAATATTCCGTGATTATACCAGTGCTATTAGTTTATCCAAATATACTGTGCATCATTCCAGGGCATCATTTTATTCGCGATCATGTTGAAAATGGTGATTTCTTGCTTGAGTTTGTTGATTCTGTAAATCAATTAGCTGATATTTTTACAAAATCCTTGCTTGAAAACAGATTTCATTTCCTTCAAATCTCTTGAAATTACAGTGCTCAGTAGTAAATTTTACTCTTTTACTTATGCTACTACTTGTCTAGTTGTTTGTTATTTTTGTCTATTTTGTTTTCCTTTTTGATTATGTCAAAGGGGGAGAATTCAAATAACTATACTGGAAGCATACAGAAATAGGGAGTCAGAAAATCGATAAACAGGGAAGTTAAACTAAGTCGTATAGTTAAAATTGTGATTATCAAAAAGGGGGAGATTGTTAACTTATAATGTTTTGCATCATGACAAACTACCTTGTGTCGCAAGAAAATTAAGACTAGTGTATCTGTGTTAGATACACAAAATCCTAAAGATTAATGCATCAAGAATCAAATCAGCAGCCATCAATTAAGGAGAAGATTGATTCACTCAAATCAATCTAACCAAAGATTGATTCATTCAAATCAATCTGAACTCAAGGAATCAAATCAAATCTTGCAAGTTAACCAAGCATTTCAAAGAAGATCTGTCATTGCTGGAACTCAATAAAAGAAGGTATATACTAAATCAAGCATGGGAATCAAAAAGGAAGAACGCCAAAGAAGGAAGAGAATCAAGATTACAAGAAGATCTTCAAAGAAGGAAAATCAGCAAAGTATCAAGATCACACAAATATCTTCAAGAGAAGGAAGAGAATCAAGATTATAAGAAGATCTCCAAAGATGGAAAATTAGCAAAGTATCAAGATCACATAAATATCTTCAAGAGAAGGAAGAGAAACAAGATTACAAGAAGATATCCAAAGAAGGAATGAATCGGCTAGCTCATGCACATATCTAATATGGACATGATCAACCAACCGAAATCAAGGACTCAACTAGGATCCTTGATTTGAAATACCCTTGGGTTATTCCTTAACAAGAGCAGTCCTGAAACACTATACAATCCTCTCCTAGCCTTAGTTGTGATGTACGCACTTCACTTGAACTTATATTGTAATCTTATTTTATCTTTCATAAAACTTTGTACACACTTGAGTGACCAATTGAAAAGAAAAGAGAAAGAAAGATTTGAGTGTAGGTTATACATGTAGAGGTTGTGTCAAAGAAGAAGATCTGATTTGCATATCAGACATGGCTCTCAATTGTAACATTCTGTAAAAACCAAGTTCTCAACAAGCTTTTAAGGAAACCCTTGTAACCCAAGGGGACTGAAAGTAGGCACCACATTGGTGTTCCGAACCAGTATAAAATTTTGTGTCAATTTACTTTCTGCAGTTACTCTTATTTTATACTGTGATACTAACCTACAGGTGAGTCGACTGCTCCATCCAGGAAGTCAGCTAAAGGAATTTTAATTTATCCCCCCCCCCCCCTCTTAACTTTCACTATATGCAATATTACTATTTGGAGCACTCGTTTGCATCAAAACTTATCCCGCAACTAGTGATAGAACTATCATAGTACGATTTAGGACTGCCCATACTAGATTGATGTTCTATCTAACTAAAAGGGCATCAAAAGATTTATGAATATTAATGGTCTTTGATAAATTTTATTGAACACCAAAAAAACGTCAAAATAATCATTTATGAATAAAATAAACTAATCATAATAACATCAAAATAATCATTTATGTATAAAATAGACTAATCATAGTAATTAAGTTTTAAATGACCTTGAATTGACAAAATGAAATATAATACGGTACTTGATTGAAAATTCGTATTTTGAAGTAAGTAATTTGATAGTATTATTTTTCTCAAAATAATAAATATACTTAGAGTTGATATATGATTAATTTGTATAGATATAATCAATACTCAAAACATATAATTGGGTATCTTACCAAATGAAAATAGCGAAATAGCATAAAATATGATTGAGAGAGTCATTACGGCAACAATTTTCTCTATGAGTACTATTGTCACATGAAACGTATGATTTATGTTGTTCGGTATTTTTAAAAATATGAGGCAGTCACTATGGAAACCTATTCGGGGAACTAATAAACTGAAATATGAGGCAAGAGTGCAAGTTGTGTCACCGGGGACAAGTATAAGAATAACCCAATTCATCTTTACGGATATAATATTCAGTATAATCTTACAAGTGGGTATCTGGGGAGGGTGATGTGTACGCAGTCTTAGCTCTAGCTTATGAAGAGTAAAGATAGAGGTGTCCCTAGCTCAAGTAAAGTGCATAACACTTAATAAGTAAAGAAAATATAGTATCGAAGAAGCTATGTTGAAAACAATACGTATATATTATGAATCATAATTATTGAATGTCATTGCTATGCAAGAGACCAAAGATATAACCAGAGTTGTAACAGTTAGTCTGTCCAGCCTTCTAATACCAAAAATCAATAATTATCACCAATTAGTTTGAGATGAAAATTCTTCAAAAATTAGCTTGTATTTGCATGAGAAATATTATAAAATTAGTGTGATTTGCATGTATTAGGGATATACAGACTCTTTCACTCGTCTCCATCCTATATCGCTTGCCTATCTCCCTTTGTATTTGTATTTCAGAATATATTACATATATGTTGTTTGATTTACATGTATTTGGGATACATAAACTCTCTCGCTCGCCTCCCTCCTATCTCGCTTCACCTCTCTCCTCTCTCACTTGGCTCTTTCCTTATGCATATGTATTTCAGAGTGTATCTAGAGGCAAAAAATTCAGGTATTTAAGTGTATTTCACTTGAAATATGGTATGAAATTATTAATTAGTGAGACAATATGTATTTTTTTTTAAATTACAAAGAGAATTAGTAATAAATATGGTAGCTGATCTTAGGCGTATTTATATGCCTAAGAACCAAATAGCACCCACATTTTGGCCAAGTTCAAAATTATTTGTCACGACCTGAGCCTACACCCTGGACGTGGCCGGCACTCGAGAACCATTGCTGGTCCCTAAGCGAACCCTCATCCTGGCTGACTACAAGCGGAAGACTAACTTAAGCATACAAAGCTAAAAATAACTGAATAAAAATTCATGAAACTCAATTACAAAGCTTTAACTCATATGAAAAACTCTGAATAAAAATAAATTATTCAACTCGCCATAAAATAGGCAACTTAAGTCTTGAAAAAAATTTAACAAAATAAATGAACAAACTTCTGAAACTCTACTGTCTATCTATGAAGCCTCTAACCGACAAAGATGGAAGTCAGGACAAGACCCACAACATCTTGACAAAACTAAAAAGTAAATGAAATCCTCCGGAAGGAAGGAGGCTCACCATAGCTAACTCAATAATTAGGAATAAAACTTTTAAGAGAAACATAAACACAATAACTCAAAATCAACTTATCTCAAGAATACTCAAATCTAGGAAAAGTATCCTAGATTACTCTTTTGCTGATCTCAAAGTAGATGTAGGCCGTGAGGACGAACTAGTCCAACACTATGAGAGCCTTACATACTTGAAAAAAACAAGATTCTGGAAGAATCTTGAAGAAGAACTTGATTAGAAGCCTTGAAACCCTAGCTTGAAGGTAAACAATCAAGAAAACCTTTCTTGAGATTCTTGAATTAGTTTCTTGAAATCTCTATGGCCAAGATTTATTATTTTCATTAGTGATTTATAATTATATGGAGGAACTTGAGTTAGAAAAAATGGAATTATTGGAGAAAAACTTACTGTGAAGAAGAATCTTGAAAAAGATTGAAAGAATCTTGAATAGGGTCTTCTACTTTAATTTGTTTCCTTAGGGTATTGTCTTAGAGTTTGAGATATAAGAGAATGATGGATTAAAAGATGAAAATCTGATTGTTTTGATCCTTTTATTAGTCAAGAAATTCGTTTAGGGTTTTCTTGGAGGTAAAAAAATAGAAACAACACTTTTAACGTTTTCCTGTCGGCTAATTCGTAACAGCTCTGTATAGGTTACTAAAATAGTCATAACTTTTTACTCAGAAATTGGATTGACGCGAAATTGGTGGCGTTGGAAAGTAGATTCAAATACCTTTAATTGGATAGGTTATGGCTCACGTAACTCTTATATTCTAATAGATATGGTCATTTGAAGTTGACCCAAGTAGAATCTTACATCAAAACTTAATCAATAAGGAAACTTCAAGAACGTTTATCAAGAACTTAAATCCTTAAATTTCAAGAATGAAATTACACTGAATAAATCATGATTGGCGTGTGGATGAACGAACCCAACACTATGGAAGCTTACATACCTCTTAGAGATTAAACCCATGGCGAAAATCCGCAACAAAATGCAAGACTCTCGACGAACGCTTTGATCCTCTCCTCTTTTCTCCTCTTTTCTCTTCTTTTCTCTTCTTGAAATCTCAACTAAAACCCTAGGCGTATATTAGGATTATAAAACTGAACCTAATAGGATTAGACCCCTAAAAATTACTTAAAATGAATTAAATCTGATTGGATAAGGAAAAGACCAAAGTACTCCTTACTTTTTTCGGATAACTTTCCTTAACTGAACAACCTGACTTCAAAAGGGCATACCTCACTCATCTGAACTTGAACTTAGCAAACTTGGTAGAGTTGGAAAGATAATTCAAATACCTTTCATTAGCTATCTTGTAGCTCACCTAACTCATCCTGTACTAAGAGTTATGGTTGTTTGAAGTTGACCCAAAACTCATAACTTAAGCATAACTTGCAATTTCAGATTTTGCTATTTCCAAATTTGTGCTACATCTAGTGACCTTAAAACTTAAGAAATTTTTAATTCTTTGGTAAAATCTCACTCACTACGAATAACGGTTTAAGTCTTAGTTCAAAAATTTTTCTGGGGTGTTACAATATCTCCCCCTTGGGATCATTCATCCTTAAATGACGACTGGACTGGGTATGGAACGGGGTTACTCTTACTAAGGTCTGAGTATAATGGTATGCTCTTACTATATTCAAGCTTAACCCAAATCCTTAGGTTCGGGTTCTATACCTCTCTATAAGGAATCTCATCCCAAAACTATTACTCTTTACCACTACATTGGGCTCATATCAAGAACCACCTAATGGTTAACAACATCACATTCAAGCTTAGTACTCTAACAACTCCATGGACTCTTACTAACGAACTCCTTCGGAACCAACTAAGGGCTCTCATTTAACTATTTCTCATAGTAAAACTTCATCCTCCTTATTTACAAGCTTAGATGGAATTATCACACCATCACTATCACGATAAGAATATCAATCTCCTCTTTCTAACATCACTCCATTACTAAAAGGGCCTCCGAAAGGATATCTCCCAAACTCTTTGGAACTCATTACTATCTTACTCTCAAACACTTGACTTGATTTCTCATCTCATCATCTCCCCCTTAGGTCTAAAACTGACACTTGAAAGCTATGGACTATTCCATTATCTCTAACTGGTCTACATCCTTTTTTACTCCAACACTTGGGAGAAGTTTATCTCATGACTACCGACCTTTCAATAAGCAATAAGACCTCTTTCTAAGGTGTTTCTCTTAACCTCTTCTGATAACATACCATCTCGGCACACCTCATAATTCTCTTGTTACTCTTGTGACTTAGCCACACTTCACTGCCTTTATCTAGACGTTAGGGTCTCTCACTTGTACCACTCATATTTATTGTAGCTTATCACCTCAATTCCTCACCTACTCTATGTCAAGTCTTCTAGATCAAATATCTGGATTAATATAATCACCCTAATGTTGCCATTCTTTTTATCATGACACTCATCTCAAATTCAAGCTTAATGTTCATTACTAAACCCAAATATCAATATGATTGCTCGCCTACTATACTATACCTCATTACTCGATCATTTCTATAACCTTCTGAACATCTTGACCCTCTCAAACAAATCATAAGCCTAACTTCGATCTATCACTTTATGAATACTTTTGCTCTTCTATTCAATACTTACACTTCGTCATTACCTACACAATGACATTTCATCACAAGTTCCTTTTTATCAAAAACACATTCTACCTCCTATGATGGAATCTTCACAACTCATCACTTCTTAGTCTACCCATAAGGGAAAACTCTTCATTAGTAACTTACTAGGTGTATGACTATAGTAACATAGCTTGCCTCATCACTATCTCCCTTTCTAGGATTACTAAATCTCTGCATACTTTCCTCTAACTATGGGCTCTTTCACTACTACTGATATCGTAACTCATTCTACCTTTTTGGGTGAAAATACTACCCAAGCTCTAATCATACTTTCTCATAAGGATCTCAGCTGAAACAAGGCTTACAGAAGAGAGTACAACTCATTTTAAGCTCAAACGCACGATTCATATGAATATGAAGGAATTACTCTGAAACTCAACACTTAGCTCACTCATGGGCTTCTCTCAAATACTTCTAAAGTCTCATGACTTCCTCAAGACTTTTCTAAGAGCAACTCATTGATATAGAACTGACTTTTCTTTTCAACTACCTCTAGTATGACGGGTAGTCGAATGAATCTGAGAATTGCATGAGTATGAATAAGTCTCTACGACATAGCTCTATTGCACGATTTAGAGTATGAAAGAAGGGAAACTTTTCTAAAATATCTGTAGTTCCTCATTTATAGAAGTAGGGACCTCACAACTATAGACAAGATCCTATTGACACGACTTCATAGACACCCTAGGACAGTTGAACTCTTTGCTCTGATACCAAGTTTATCATGACCCGAGCCTACACCCTAGACGTGGCCGACACTTGAGAACCATTGTTGGTCCCCAAGAGAACCCTCATCCTAGCTGACTACAAGTGAAAATCTAACTCAAGCATACAAAGCTAAAAAAAACCTGAATAAAAATTCATGAAACTCAATTACAAAGCTTTAACTGCCATAAAATAGGCAACTTAAGTCTTGAAAACATTTAACAAAATAAATGAACAAACATCTGAAACTCTACTGTCTATCTATAAATCCTTTAACCGACAAAGTTGGAAGTGGGGACAAGACCCAAGACATCCTGACAAAACTGAAAAGTAAATGAAATCCTTCGGAAGCAAGGAGGCTCACCATAGCTAACTCAAATTCCATGTGGTATCAACGAAGCTCATATTGATGATCTCGAATACCTGAATCTGCATCATGAAAGGATGCAGGCCAAATGGCTCAGTACGTGGAATATACGAGCATGTAAGGGAAATTCTAAAGCATAACATAAGCTTGAACTTGATAAAAAGGAAACATACTTACCTCTTCTCAACTAACTCAACTCAGGAATAAGATACTCAACTCAAAGATTAAATATTCAACTCAGTGAAATAAGGCTCAACTCAATAATAAGATATTCAACTTAGTGAAATAAGGCTCAACTCAATGATAAGACACTCAAATCTTGGTACTCAAACTCTGGATACTCAACTGAATATAAAGCAACAATAAGATATGTAATATATGGAAAGTTTTTAAAATAGTAGAAAGCAACTCAATGTATTTAAGAATACAATATACTCAGTTTTTATGCAAGGGTACGATATAAACTCTGTTTATATATGAAAATACAAGTAAACTCTGTGTATATAAAAATGCAATATAACTTTGTGGGAGTTTCTCTAATCGAAAACCACCACTATGAGCCTAAGTGATGATACAACGTATTGACCACGCTGCTAGAACTGTCCTATACTTTATCGTCATATAGAACGCCTTAACTAAGTGGATCCACTAGTCTATGCTAAAAAGCACTTAAGGAATCATCTAAAAAGTGTAATCCTTTACTACCCATGATGGCTACATGGTTTATGGAGACTTGAGTTATTATGAACTCACATCCCCATATCGGTGCTCAATACTACTCCTAAAAATATACTTAGCTCATATGTTTTTAAAACAAAACTTCTTTCTTTGGTTTGAGATAATTACTCAAAACTTAGCTTAAAAGCTCTCTTGGAATCAATGTTCCCTTTCTTGTTCAAATGTGAAAACATTTTCACTCTTGGAAATATTTAGTTCCCGTATACTCTTTGAAGAAATGAACTTTACTCTTACTTTTTACTCAACTCAAAGCTTAAGTCTTAAAACAAAGTTAAAACGTTTGTAAATGACTTCTTAAAATATGGTTCATACCGAATTATGGACGTGAATGACTTAATGTAATGTTTTCAATAACCATAGATAGAACTCAACACTTGGAACTCAATAACTTCAATGATACTACTCATTTCAAGAGTGCTCAACTCAGAGGGTTCATGTGGAATTATGAGCATGGACTACTCAACTCAAGGGCTCAAAGATACTTCTCATCTCAAGACTGTTCAACTTATAGGGTTCATGCGGAATTATGGGCATGAAAAATTCAACTCAAGGAATTCATGGAAAACATGTAATAGTACTGTGATTAGAAATATAATCTCAGGAACTCAATACTCAAGACTTAGAATTTAAAGATACTTCTCCTCTCAAAGGTACTCAACTGATGGAGTTCATGCGGCAGTTATGGGCATGAACGACTCGACTCAAGGGTCAAAATATCAATAAGGAACTCATGTATATGACTCTTCTCATTCTCATATTTACTTACTCAAATCTTAGCTCAAATCAACAGTTGATCTTAAAGGATTCACAATTAAACTCAAACACTTTCTTGAACTCTACTCTTAACTCTTTCTTGAATTTGAATTATGAATTCAAGAGTTATGATTCATGATATAAAGGATATCAATAAAAAATATAGTAATTTGATAATTTAGGAATAGAACTTTTAAGAGAAACATGAACTTAATAACTCAAAATCAACTTATCTCAAGAATACTCAAATCTAGGGAAAGTATCCTAGATTACTCTTTTACTGATTTGAAAGTAGATGTAAGGCGTGAGTATTAACTAGTCCAACACTATGAGAGCCTTACATACTTGAAAAACACAAGGTTCTGGAAGAATCTTGAAGAAAAACTTGATTAGAAGCCTTGAAACCCTAGCTTGAAGGTAAACAATCAAGAAAACCTTTCTTGAGATTCTTGAATTAGTTTCTTGAAATCTCAATGGCCAAGATTTATTATTTTCATTAGTGATTCATAATTTTATGGAGGAACTTGACTTAGAAAGAATGGAAATCTTGGAGAAAAACTTACCTTGAAGAAGAATCTTGAAAAAGATTGAAAGAATCTTGAATGAGGTCTTCTACTTTGATTTTTTTCCTTAAGGTTTTGTCTTAGGGTTTGAGATATAAGAGAATGATGGATTAAAAGATGAAAATATGATTGTTTTGAGCCATTTATTAGTCAAGAAATTCATGTAGGGTTTTCTTGGAGGTAGAAAAACAAAAGCAACACATTTTAACGTTTTCCCTTCGGCTAATTAGTAACATCACTGTATAGGTTACTAAAATAGTCATAACTTTTTACTCATAAATTGGATTGACGCAAAATTGGCGGCGTTGGAAAGTAATTCAAATACCTTTAATTTGATAGGTTATGCCTCACGTAACTCTTTATATTCTAAGAGATATGGTTGTTTGAAGTTGACCCAAGTAGAATCTTACATCAAAACTTAATCGATAAGGAAACTTCAAGAACATTTATCAAGAACTCATCAAGAACTTAAATCCTTAAATTTCAAGAACGAAATTACACCAAATAAATCATGATTGGCGTGTGGGTGAACGAACCCAACACTATGGAAGCTTACATATCTCTTAGGGATTAAACCCATGGTCAAAATCCGCAACAAAATGCATGACTCTCGACAAACTCTTTGATCCTCTCCTCTTTTCTCCTCTTTTCTCTTCTTTTCTATTCTTGAAATCTTAACTAAAACCCTAGGCATATATTAGGATTATTAAACTGCACCTAATAGGAGTAGACCCCTAAAACATTACTAAAAATGAATTAAATCTGATTGGGTAAGGAAAAGACCAAAATACCCCTTACTATTTTTGGATAACTTTACTTAACTGGATAGCCTGACTTCAAAAGGGCATATCTCACTAATCCAAACTCAAAACTTTGCAAACTTGGTGGAGTTGGAAAGATAATTTAAAGACCTTTCATTAGCTATCTTTTAGCTCACCTAAGTCATCATGTACTAAGAGTTATGGTCGTTTGAAGTTGACCCAAAACTCATAACTTAAGCATAACTTGCAAAATTTCAGATTTTGCTATTTCCAATTTAGTTCTTTTTGAAACTCAAGGTGCTACATCTAGTGACCTTAAAACTTGCGAAATTTTTATTTCTTTGGTAAAATCTCACTCACTATGAAGAACGGTTTGAGTCTTAATTCAAAAATTTTTCTGGGGTGTTACATTATTTTATGTTAATTGATAGTCGTGTCGAGTCGTTTGAATGCATTTATACTAACTAACATGATTAGTTGTGTAGGTGATCTTAAATAAAGGAACAATCACTGAAACAGGCATTGGGAAGCAAGAAAGGATCCAACTTAAAAAGAAGCAAGAAAGAAGAAGGGAAAAAATAAAGATCAAGGAAGATCTGTGTCCTCTCCACGTTGTAGGGATAGATTTTATTCTTTGTTCGTGAATTAGGAGTTGAAACAGAATGGTCCGTAACGAAAGCGCATCTCGGAGAAGTGAGGATTGCCAAGGATTGGATTTAAGGGATCACTTCGCATCGCTCCCCAAGCTGCTAGTTTTGGTCGTTTCGACTTAAGTATAAATAGACTCATATTTTATTTTATTAATTATTCTTTTTCTGGGATTTGGAGAGATTTTTTATCTGTTCCTAGGTTTCAGTCCTAAACTCTTTTATTGTCATCTTTTTATGTTATTTAAACATTGCATAATTGAGATTTGTGATATGAGTAATTTCCCTAGTTCTAGGGCTGTAGCTACTGGATGATTGCATATTATTGAAGTTTTATGGATTGAAATTAACCATGTAATCATTGATTCGATAGTTGATTAATATCCGTTTAACAAGATAATATGCATGATTCCTGATGTGAGCTACAACCCTAGACTTTACCTAATCATTGTTCAAACCCTCTTAAGATTGAATTGCTTTAGTTAAGGTTTTAATTAAATTTTAGATTATAAAATCAATCACTTCTTTAATCTTGATAACACTTGTTTCTAATTGAGAGTATTGGTAAAATTGAATTATTTTAATCTTGAGTCCATGTGGGTACGATACCCGGTACTTAATAAGAGCTACTTTAATACTTGAACGACCACATACACTTGCGTGTACGATTGGATGCAACAAGTTTTTGGTGCCGCTGTCAGAGACTTTAGAATTAGAAAGTATTTGATTTGTCTAATGCCTAAAGTTATAAAGCAAGTGTTGACAACTTGATCTTAGCTATTCATTTTGCAGGTGGTGTTGAATTTTCGAACTGGAAGATGACCAAGACTTGGTGGAGCCTCTAGCTGAACCGGAAAGATTTGTTCATTACCAAAAAAGGCAAGACAACTCACTTACCTAGTCCCTCTTATTGCTAATGACCCAGTAACTCCTGTAGCAAGAGTTGACCAAGAAGAATCTGTAGTGATGGCTAAGATGAAAGTTAGAGACGCGACAATCCCATGTACCACCAATGTTACTTCATGCATTCAAAAACTTGAAGCTAGTGGAATATTTGAACTGAAACAGAGCATGGTGCAACTATTGTACACAAATGGACTGTTCACTAGTTTACCATACGAGGATCCACAAGTTCACATCCAAAATTTCCTAGAAATGAGTGACACCTACACTCCAACTAGAGTGAACTCAGATTACGTGAGGATCACCTTATTTCCCTTTCTCTGCTAGGGGAAGCAAAAGGATGGTTAAATTTCGAGCCCGTAAATTCCATAACCTCAAGGGATGATCTTGCACGGAAGTTCCTTATATGGTTTTTACCATCTGGAAAAACAGCTAAGTTAAGAAGTGACATACTGAACTTCCGACAAAAAGGAGGAGAGAACTTGTACCAGGCTTAGGACAAGTTTAAATCAATGTTGTTGAGCTGTCCGCACCATCATCAGGCTAACGAGGTGTTGGTCCACACCTTCATTGAAGGGTTGGAGCCCAACACCAAAATTTTACTTGATTCAACTGCAGGTGGATAGGCTCTGGAGAAGACTTATGCTGAGTTGTTCACCCTGCTGAATAGGATTTCACAAGGTAACCCCGAGTGGAATGGAGGAGGAGCTAAACTGGTAATACAAAAGACTGCTGGAATGCTAGAGGTAGATGCAGTAATACCGTTAACTGCACAAATTATTGCGATGTAGAACATAATGAATACGCACTTCAATAACCTATCTCTGGGACAACAGGCAACTCAGGTAAATGCGGTACAACAGCCTCTTACATGGTGTGAGATTTATGGAGGAGGAGACCACAATGCAGAGGTATGTGGGGCAAACCCAGACTCTGTAAATTTTGTAGGTAATGCACAACATGGAGGAGGTCATCAGAGTTATTAGAACTCCTACAATCTCAGTTGACGAAATCATCCAAAGTAGCATGAGCATGGAGGAGATGCTGAAGAAGATCATGGTTGATCAAGCTTAACTAGATGCAGACGTGAGAAATAACCAGTTGGCTACCCAGAATCTGGAGAAACAATTTGGGCAATTTGCTAGTGCCCAGAACTCACGACCTTAAGGAGGTTTGCCAAGAAACACTGATCATAATCCTATGCAATTGAATGTGGTAGGTACGCGCAGTGGGTTGCAGTTGGAGGAGTTGGCTCCAAAGAAAAGAAATGTTGAATCTGCAAGCAAGGAGAGTGAATCCAAGGAGAGTGAGACTGTTGCACAAGAAGAAAGAGTGCAGCCAATGGTGAAACTACCTCCACCACTTCCTCAGAAGATTAAAAAACAGAAAGAGGATGAATTTTTTGGTAATATCCTCTCTCTACTAAAGAAAGTTTACATTAATTTTCCTTTGGTAGATTGCAGGGTATACCAAGATATGCAAAGTATGTGTGAACTAAGAAACAAGGATAATAGCTCCACTTTTCTTGTAAATGGGCAACGAGTGAAACACTACTTTGGGAATGATGTTGATCGTGAGAGAGAATCAGTCACCTTGAATGATGAGTGAGTCATGAGTTGGATCGTGCCGCGACGTTAAATCAGGCGCTACATGGGAGGCAACTCGTGACCCCATGTAATAGATAGGATTTTTGGTTTCCCGGTTTGTTATTTCAATTTTTAGGAGTTAGCTTATAGTTTTTTTTTTTTTTTTTGAAAAAAGGGCTATAGCCAGAAAATACAAAAAAAATGAGTTATGTCACGACCAAAACTAAGGTGCTGGATGAGAGGCAACCTATCGGGTTTACATTAACGGGTGTTATGCTTAAAATGTACAGGGAAGAGGAATTGGCACCCATAACGCTTCGCGGAGGGATTTTCAATTTTTGCCTCACTAGAAATTAATTTTTCAGAGAGAGGCAGAATACTCCGTAACGTGCACCTATCGCGGAGTGGGTTGGTTATTTTAGATTCAACGATAATTTATTTTTTTGGTTAAAAAACAGAAGCCTCCGTATTGGAAGTGCGTCGTGGAGGAGGGCCCTTAATTCTATTCCATTGGGGAGTAATTAATTTCGCTAGACAAAGGACTCCGTGACGCAGCCGCATCGCGGACAAGGTCAGAGATTTTTTATTTTCATTAAAAAGATGGGTTTTACCCGTGTTCTTTCAAAAAACCCAACCCAAGTCCATTTTAATCCCCAATTCCCGTCCCCAAATCCCCACTTTGCCTCCCAAACATCGATTATTCTCCCCTTGTGATTTTTCATCTCCTATTTCGTAACGCGGAGACGATTTCTGCTCTCCATCTCAATTCTCTCCTTTGTCATCATCACGTGTATGTGTTCTCCTCACTTCTTCCATGATTGTAGGTTATGTTGTCTTGTTTGTGATGATTATTGGGTGAATGTAGTGGTTTGGGTAGTTGTCAACTTACCCAACAATGGGGGGGGGATGTTGCACTCGCTAATCATGATAATAGTTTCATATTCTTGAGTAGAAACCACCATTGTTTGACATTGTAGGCATTGATTAAAGATTGTGTGTTGTGTGGGTGTGATTGATAGTGGATGGAAATTGTATATGCTAATTTTTACTGGTTATTTTGAAGTCTTGAGTAGAAATTACCGATTGTTGCTATTATAGAGTACAGTTTGTTTATGCCTTGATGACTCCCACTGAGTTGAATATTGGTGCTGTGTTGAAATCAGCTATGAGGAAGGCCTAGGTTCACAAAGGGATAAGGTATGCGTTTGGAGGTATCATTACTCGATTATGTCGTGTTGCAGGTGTACCGGAGGAGAGTTTGGACTATATGGCACCACTTTTCCCAGCGCCGGTTAATATAATGAAGACAAAGGGGCTCGATAATGAGGTCGGGACAACACTTACTATCGAGGAGCGTCATCACCATGATGAATTGATTATGGCCCGGATGTATGGGATGGAGATGTTGCGCCACCAAAATGGATGGCGTGCGTCTATTGATGTGCAATTGGGGGAGGTAGAAAGGAGGTACCCGCTAAATGCACATGCTAAAGCCTTGCTTGGCATTGGTCTTGAGTTCTATAAGCTGGTGGATGATGATATTCCTACAGACAAGTACAGGATGCACACTAGGTCTGATGTGGACTACGATTCTGACACGGAGGAGGTTGACCCTGCACAGGCCAGTGAGGAGGATTGATTAGGGAGTGATTCACCTTACCTATGTATTATTTTGTGATTTTGCGGAGCATTGGGGCAATGCTAATTTTTTAAGTGTGGGGTGGGGTTTAATTCTCTCTGTATTGTATATATTAGTGAACATTGGTAGTGTCTTGTGTCTGTCTTTTATTCTATGTTTTTTTTTATTTGGGTTCCTTGGAGGCTTTTTTCGGTTCTTTGGCCAAGGAGAGTCCCTTTGAACCGTACAAAACACAAAAAGATTTTGTCTTTTTAGGATCGAGTCAATCGTTATAGTTTAGTCACATTGCCCTATGATAGATGGATGACGACTGTCTTAAGGGCAATTTTTGTCATTGAGTCGTAGGTATGGTATATGTGCTAAAGCTTGAAATTCCGAAAGGAGATTGTATGAAAGCGTGTGGGCTATATATATATAAATGCATTTTAATTCTTGTACTTGGTTTTAATAACCGTAACTTAAGCTTAAATAGAACCCTTGCATGAACTGATTGTGTTGCATGTGATTGATCCATCTTGATTAGAACTTGTGCCATGATCGGTGAGGCTTTGTATTGTCTGTGTAATGGATCTGAGTCTAGAACATACCTGGCGTGTTATTGAAGTGAAATTGAAGAGTTGCTTTGTGCAGGAATGATAATAGGCCTCCTTGAATATGTTCAAAAAGCTTAGCCTTTTCAGATATATTCACTTGTAGTCTTGTTGAGCAGTAGCTTTTTATTGGCAGCCACATTTTCACCTGACATCACTTTATTGAATCCCTAAGTTGTTTGCACCATGTTTGCTTCAGCACTGTAGCATAGATTGTTATGGACTTAGTAAAACTGATAGTGAAGAGGCAGCCCGAAATAGACACAAGGTAATAGAAGAAAACCCTCGGTAAGATAATAAAAGTGAAATAACTAAAAAAATAAAAATAAACTAAATAAATTTAAAGGTTGGTTCTTGAAATAAAAGAAATGAGGGGCAATTAGAGAAGTATGTAAGTCATGTGTGATAGAAATGTTGAGAGAGGGCTGACAAATGAAGGAAAGGATGTTGATGTCTTAAAAGTGCAAAGTGCTTAGGTAAGTATAAGTCACTACTATATACTTATTCCTACCCGTCCTTTAGCCGACATTACAACCTAGAAATGTCCTTTTTGATTCTTTGCAAAGCACACTTAATTAGTGGAGCAATACATAATGGGTAAGCTTATGGTTCTCAGTGCATGCATGTGTGATGTTCTTTTTGAGTGAGAGAGTTTTGTGTTTTTTCAAGTCCTTAAATTATATTCAATTTGTGAGTTGAATGTGCGGACTATTCTTTTAAGTGAGGGGCAATGGTTGTATGAAATATAAGTGATATTTAATAGTGAACATGAAGTTGAATGCATTGGTTGCAAAAAGTTATCGAGTCAGTACTTGAGTTATATGATGTATGAAAGTGGTCAAGGCCTAATGTAAAATCAGAACATGCTTGTTTCAACTAATGAAATATCCTTGAAAGGAAGTGGCGAATGCACAAATACCAGAGTAGGGAGTCTAGGTCTAGGACTAGTTAGTAAGTTGTTCGAGGACGAACAAAGCTATAAGTGTGTGGTAGTGATCTTAGGCATATTTATATGCCTAAGAACCAAATAACACTTGCATTTTGTCCAAGTTCGGAATCATTTTATGTTAATTGATAGTCATGTCGAGTCGTTTGAATGCATTTATACTAACCAACATATTAGTTGTGTAGGTGAGCTTAAATGAAGGAACGAACACTGAAACATGCATTAGGAAGCAAGAAAGGAAAGTTAAAAAGAAGCAAGAAAGAAGAAGGAAAAAATAAAAGATCAAGGAAGATCTGTGTCCTCTCCGCATCGCGAAGAGGGATTTTATTCTTTGTTTGCGAATTAAGAGTTGAGAAAGAACGGACCGTAATGGAACCGCATCATAGAAAAGTGAGGATTGCCAAGGATTGGAATTAAGGGATCACTCCGCGTCGCTCCCCAAGCTGCCAGTTTTGGTCATTTCGACTTAAGTATAATAGACTCATATTTTATTTTATTAAGCATTCTTCAGGGTTTTTGAAGAACGACGATTTGGAGAGCTTTTTCATTTGTTCCGAGGGTTCATTCCTAAATTCTTTTATTTTCGATCTCTTTATGTTATTTAAACATTGCATAATTGAGATGTGTGATATGAGTAGCTAATATCCCTAGTTCTAGGGCTGTGGCTACTGGATGATTGCATATTATTGAAGTTTTATGGATTGAAATTAACTATCATATGAACCAATCTTTTGTTCTTGCTTTTCGTATTTCGTCTTGATTGCCACTAAAATAAATATCTTGTCTGAATTGAACTCGGGTGAGGGATAAGAGGATAGAATGTGGGGCAAAAGGAGCATGATTTTTCTCTTAAGATCTAGAGTTAATTTGTATCTAGGATAGGGATATACCTAGAAACCGTGCTTGGTTATTAGACATGATGAAATCGTAATGCTCGCTAATTGGTCTAGCCTATCCCCGCTTAACGATGTAGTTAGGCTGCCTATTATCGTAGGCGATTAGAGGTTGGGAGACCATAATCATATATTTAACCATGTAATCATTGATTCGATAGTTGATTAATATCAATTTAACAAGATAATATTTATGATTCCTGATGTGAGCTACAGCCCTAAACGTTACCCAATCATTATTCAAACCCTCTTGAAATTGAATCGCTTTAGTTAAGCTTTTAATTAAATTTTAGATTATAGAATCAATCACTTCTTTAATCTTGATAACACTTGTTTCTAATTGAGATTATTGGTAAAATCAAATTATTTTAATTTTGAGTCCATGTGGGTACGATACCCGGCTCTTAATAAGAGCTACTTAATACTTGAACGACCACGTATACTTGCGTGTGCGATTGGACACAACAATAGGAATATTTGTGTGATTCATATCATAGGCTAAGAGGTACCAACCTTGGGCCTAGTTTACTTCGGCCTAGTAGCAAGGAGGATGTGCATTAGTCCAGTTTCTAACATGGGCCGAGTTCCCTTTGTTATTTACTAACATCTCGTAAATTTTATAAATTATACAATACTCACCTTTGTTTTTCTTGGAACAGATTCAAGCAACACCAGTGAAAAGGTTGTGCAAACCAAAAATGCCATAGCGGTGAATGGGCTATTCCGAGGACATTGGAAGTAAACAACGGGGATACTCTGGTGGGTAACATTCTGAATAAAGCTTGGTACAATGTAACCATTCATTGGTAAGTTCATGCATGTTAAGCAAAATTCAAAAAAACTGATGTTAATGAATAACGTCAAGATAATATTTCATATGTAATGACATTTTTTCTACTTTTTATACTACTTTATTGTGTTTCAAAAGGCAAATGAGAACATGATGGGCAGATGGACCAGAATTTATCACTCAATGCCCAATTAGACCAGGAAAGAGTTACACTTATCAGTTTACCATTCAAGGACAGGAAGTGACACTTTGATGGCACGCCCACAACTCGTGGCTTAGGGCTACTGTTTATGGAGCTTTAATTATCCATCCAAAAGAAGGTGGAAACTATCCATTTCCTAAGCCCAAAAGAGAAACACTAGTTTTGCTTGGTACTACTTCACATAAATAGAGGTGGAAACTATCCATTTCCTAAGCCCAAAATAGCATATATTCTATTTCCACTTGGAAGTTTTTCCGAAATGATAGTTTTGGAAATGCTAATTAGGTGAGTGGTGGAATACGAACCTATTGACGTTGTATGACGAGCAACAAGAAAAGGAACAGCTCCTAATGTATCATATGCTTACCATCAATGGTCAACCAGGTGACCTATGCAAGTGTTCCAGACAAGGTTAGCTCTAATGTCACAATATATTTCATACCGAGAAGTTACCTCAAAAATTAAAAGAAGACTATATAATTTGTATCTAGACTTATATACTCAAAATTGCATGATTTTGAGTATGAAAGAAGGGAAACTTTTCTTAAATGTCTGTAGTCTCTCATGTATAGAGGTGAGGGCCTCACAAACATAAATAAGATCCCATCGACACTGCTTCATAGACACCCTAGGACACTTGAACTATGTGCTTTAATACCAAGTTTGTCACACCTTGGGCCTACACCCTGGACGTAACTGGCACTCAAGAACCATTTTTTATCCCCAAGCGAACCCTTGGCCTGGCTACATGACTTACATGAAATGTTAAACAATATGCGGAAGCTTAAAATAGGTAAACACTTAGACATTAAGAAAGTCTTAAAACACTGACTTGCAAAAATACTTAACATGGGTCATAAGTTAAATAAAACATCCTGAGAAAACAATGGAAACATCTAATTCAGTCTGCCTACAAAGCCTTTAACAATGTTAGATAGATGTCGGGACAAGACCCACGACACCCCTAATACTACCAAGCTGAATGAAACTAAAGTCTCCTGGAAGCAAGGAGGCCTCACCAAATACTACCTGCGAGTGAATAGTGATCTTAACAAAACACATGTTGATAATCCTAAGCATCTGTATCTAATGTACTGGTAAGTGATAAGGCTAGAGTAAACAATTTACTGGCTTGAATGACTGGAAGCAACATAATTGGAACAATACATGAATATGAAGTGAAAACCATTTAAGTTTTACAATAAGATATACAATGAAAGCAACATGAAAATAATATACTCGACTTGTGGGGAGTTTCTCTAACTAACAACCATTACTATGAGCCTAGCAATGATACAATGATTTGTTAGAGTGGGTAAAAGTCCCGCATTAGTTGGGGAATGGACTGGTGGTCTCCTTATATGGACTTGGGCAATCCTACTTTCATGAGCTAGCTTTTGGGGTTGAGTTAGGCCCAGGAGCCATATCTTTACATGGTATCAGAGTCAAGTCCATTCCCGTTTGGGCTCCCGTTCCACACGCCATTTGGGGCTAGGCATGAAGGGGAGTGTTAGAGTGGGTAAAAGTCTCACATTAGTTGGGGAATGGACTGGTGATCTCCTTATATGGACTTGGACAATCCTCATCTCATGAGCTAGATTTTGGGGTTGAGTTATGCCCAAGTGTCATATCTTTACACGTTTCACCTCACGTTGCAAGGGCCATACTATACTTTGTCGGGGTATAGGATGATATCGTGACTATGGATCCATTTAATTGGCCTTTTCAGAGGCAGTGAAGAATCAATGCTATCCTATCCTACGCTGGCTACGTAGTTTTATGGGACTTCCGAATCATAAGAGACTCTAATCCAAATTGATGCTCGATAATACTCTCAAAATAAGTGATATACTTTATGCTCAATTCACCCATTACAAATAGTGGACTTGTTACTTAATGAAATACTTTTCAAAACACTAGACGTGTTTACATTCTTGAAAATATCCACATATGAACTCATCTTTCAAGTCCAATAATCAACATATGTATATATATATATATATATATATATATATATATATATATATATATATATAATGATATTTAAAAGACATTACATTGCGAAAAGAAATGAAAACATTGAAAAATTGAGGAAAAGGAAGTATGGAGCTCGTAGAAGCCACTCGGCGACTCGCCGAGTGAGCCTCTTGCTCACCAAAAAGTCCAATGAGTTAGCTCATGAACTAGGCCGACTCGGAGAATGAAAAGGCACTTCGGAGATGCACCAAAATGAAACGGCGAGTCGACTCAGCTCACCTAATTGAACAGAACAACTGGACGCAACAGTCAAGCTCATAAGGTGAATTTTCTTACTCAATTTTGGGTCCTAACTCATCTAGAATGAATTGATTTCTTCTGAATCTTCTTTGATTCACAAACCCAACACAATTTTGTTGAAAATCCACACAAAATGTATCAAGAATCAATATTCATTCGCAAGACCCTCACCTCAAGAACTCGAAACCTCCAATGTTAAAGAATGGAGTTAAAACTCAAAAAGCCTCCAAGAATCTTTACATAACTGATTTCATGAACGAATTAAGGAAATGATTACATGATTGGCATGGCAATGAAAAAATGCATCACTATGAGCAACCTCACATACCTAGAAAGAACGATGTTCTTGACGAAATCCATGAAAATTTGATGAACGCTTGGAAACCTAGTTTTTCTCCTCTTGAAACCTCGCTCTAAAAACCGTTAGTGTTTTGAACGTGAATGGGTATTTTAGAATCTGACCAAACCCTTAATTTGGTCAGGAAAAAAGTGCGAAGACAAGTTGGGAAAAGAAAAAGACCAAAATACCTTTTTCTAAAACGAATGGAAAGCCTTAAATGGAGAGGCTTCACTCAAACAGTCATAACTCTTTACTCGGAGCTCAAAATTTAGCAAACTTAGCGGCATTCGAAAGAGGACTCAAAGACCTTCGATTTGATAGGTGATGGGCTACCTAACTCTTTTTTGCTGAAAGATATGGTCGCTTGAAGTTGACCCAAAACTAAAAACGGATTGAAGTCTGAGGTTTTACAATAATATACTACTTAAGACTTTAATTAACAATATATCCACATGCTTCTATTTAATTATAAAGTAGTTTTTTAAATGACTAACATAGTAAAATAATTAATTTTTGAATTTAATTAATTATTTATTTTTGATTTTCTTCTTTGAGATTATGTGCCTAATTTTTGGGGATGATAATTATGGTATTAAATTTTGTCAGTTTCAATCTCTCCAATTATAGTTTTTTAATACACTCGTTACTGTGATTTTCTTCTCTCCCCTTTTGCGATTACTGTGCTTTTCATATCATACTTTATTTTTCTTCCTTTTCGATACAATCCATGTAAAGTAAAACTTTTTATGTTTCCAACCATTTGCTCTTTAGTTATTTCCCGTGTAGTTTATATTTTCTAGAAATTTTCACCCTTATCTCTTCCTTCGTCCATCTTCATCTCTTTCGCCATTGTACATTTCTTCAGTTCATACCTTTCACCCATCCCTTTCACCATTGTTAACTTTTCACTTTAGTTCATCCTCAATAATATATTTTTATATGATTTCTATGGATAGGATGCCGTGGAAAATCCCCAGGCTTTAAGTTAAGTAGTTGTTTACAAATTCAATATGTGAGGTTGATAAATAAAATCAACATTTCAGCCACTATATACCACCATTATTATGAATATTTCTGATTATTACACCAATAATACACCAACTGTTTATGTAATTATCACACCAATATTACGTAATTACGATATTGTATTCAATGAAATGAAGAATACATTTAATTATTTTTGTGTATATGTGTCAAAATGTTGTGTTTCATTGTGGTGTCAAACTATCATTTTAAAGTAAATTTGGTAGTTTACAAATTCATTGTGAGAGGTTGGTATATAATACCAACATTCAGTCATAATATATAACAACAATTATTATGAACATTTTGTTTTGCATTTCACCAAGAAAACAACAATGTATTAAACTAACATGCACCCACCAACGTTACAATGATAATTACACCAATATCATAAATTTGCCAATCAATTTTGAATATTACACCAATATTATGAAAATCACACTTTTGATTGTTTAAAATTTACAATTTATCATAACCATATTTATTAGTCTTTGCAATTTCATTTATCACACATATATACATATACAAAAGAACCCTCAACCCAATGCCATGGCACCACCAGCAAAGATTCTCTTTTATTTATTTATTTCCAAAATTTCCCTTCTCCTCTGCAATAAGAACGCCGCTTCAGCATTCAACAGTTGTTTCTCCCGTTCATTGTTTTACCACTCTTGTTGCTCTTCATAAATGTTTCACCTGTTTACAATAGCCGACCCGCCTATGTGGCGCCCTCACAGATCAGGATTTTTATTTAACCCTTCTTAAAAGTCACAACCTTACGTAAAAGTCACAACTTTTCATAAAAGTCACAACTCTTAGAAAAGTCAGAACTCTTCATACAAGGCACAACGTTTCACAATAGTCACAACTTTTCATAAAAGTCACAATTTTTCATAAAAGTCACAACTATTCATCTTTCAATCACACCTTTTAAAATCCAATACTTAATTCCAAGACACTAAAATAAGAAAGAATAAACAAAGAAAATTAATTTCAATATTTATTTATTTCCAAAATTGCCTTTCCCCTCTACAATATGAATGCCGCTTCAGCCTTCAACAACTGCTTCTCCATTCTTTATTTTACCACTCTTGCCGTTCTTCATAACATTGTGCCTGATTACAATAGCGGATCCGCCTATGTGACGCCCTCACAGATCATAATTCTTATTTAATCCTTCTTAAAAGTCACAACCTTATGGAAAAGTCACAACTCTTTAGAAAAGTCAGAACTTTCATAAAAGTCACAACTTTTCACAAAAGTCACAAATCTTCATTTTTCATTCACACCTTTTCAAATTCAATACTTAATTCCAAGACACCAAAAGAAGAAAGAATAAACAAAGAAAAAGGATTTCAATTGCAATGAGATAATACTACTCTTGCACCTCTCAGTCCACAACTCATAACATTGGTGGAATGGTTGAATTCATTACATTTTATTCTTTAGTAAACAAACCTTTTATTTCTGCCACTATTATTTGTAGGTTTTTTTTTTCCGCTATAGGGGAGTCAAATTCAAATACATTAATTAAGTTTCTTATGAAGTGTGTTTCATTCCTCAAAGTTGTATTTCATTCCTTAAAGTTTTCTTCCTCCTATTTCATGAAGCTTAATCTTTACTGTAAGTCATAGTGATTCATGTAACTATTGCAATTTCTTTTTGCTATTTCAGTGACTTTTTTTTTTAACTCTGTTAAAAATTCCAGCAAGGATGATTGAAAATTAATCTTCTCTTTTTTCCCTTTCTACATGTTTCTTCATATAAACAAAGAAAATTGATTTCAGTTGTGGTGACATTACTACTCTTGCACCTCTTAGTCCACAACTCATAATGTTGTTGTAATGGTTAAATTTATTACATCTGGTTCTTTAATAAACAAAACTTCTATTTCAGCCAATATTATTTATAGGTTTTTTTTTCACTATAGGGGAGTCGAATTCAAATACATTAATTAAGTTTCTTATGAAGTGTGTTTCATTACTTAAAGTTTTCTTCCTTCTATTTCATGAAGTTTAATTTTTTACTGCAAGTCATATTGATTCATGTAACTATTGCAATTTGTTTTTGCTATTTTGGTGACTTTTGTTGAATTCTATTAAGAATTCCATATGGATGATTGAAAATTGATCTTCTGTTTTGTCCCTCTCTACAAGTTTCTTCTTATACTTTTGGGGAAAATTTCTTATGGGTTGTGCTGTATTAGATAGCACACAACAACAAATATGTGATCATTAATACGAAACCAATGGTGAAGTTTGTTAAAAGAACCAAATTGATTGCTCTGTTGCTTGCCACACTTAGTATATTATTTTGATTGTATTATCTTAAATACAAACATTTTGTATGTCATTGTACTCTTCTTATAATATTAGTATAAAGACAATTAGTCCACTTCTTTTATCGCAAGTTGACTAATTTGCCATATTTCTTCCTCTCTTCTTTTTGGGCATGATAAGAATTACATTTTCTTGAAACTAACAGATGTCCAAAATACACTATAACAAAAACAATTTTTATCAGTAATAAATATGCACATTAATGAAGAGAGCTAGAGCATTTACTGATGTTGATTAATTGTCATTAGATTTAATGTCGCTATAGACTTTAGGGACAATTATAGAGAGTACTAATTGCCCCTGAAGATACATATTTTGCAGCATTAAGCTATTAATTGCCGTTAAAGAACATTTTTGTTGTAGTGATAACCCTTTCTTTTGGCTTCTTTCAATTAAATTTGTGAACTGTAAATTTGGATATAACCCGACAGACTATCTTTTTGAAAAATATGTTAAGCAACAAGCCTTTTTCCTCTTCATTGTTATGAAAGTAATGTCGTCTTTATTATTATTTATGGATATTTGTGAGTTTAATTGCTCACAAAATTATGATGTGAGATTTTAATATGTTATGTATCAAAATTTTGGTTTAGAATATCTAGTTGTTAACAGTTCCATTGAGATGTCACCTATTGCTTGGCTGATCATTGCATTAATTCTTTGTAACTACATACTATAACCATAACAATAACTATGGTTCAATTCCAAATAAGATGGGGCAGGTGATATGAAACTTAAGCAATAGTAATGACTATTTGAGACAATGAGGAAAAACCTTTATTATACTAACAATTTTAGTGTCATTTTTAACATATACATGATACGACATACTATAGTAAAAAAGAGATTGACGGAGGTTCATAAGAAAGGAGCCGAAGGTCCTCCATTTGAATTTAGTTAATTATGTTCTTGTATGGACGTGATGTTCCACATTACTTGGGAGTGTTGTTGTTCGAGGTTTTTTGGTCTCTACTTTAACGTCTGATGTTGCTCTTTATAACTTCTTGGAATTTAGAAAATTTTGTTACTTCTAACCAACTATTTTCATAGAGATTTTCTTAGACTTCTTTCTTATACTTAAATCTCTCTATGACTCATAAATTTTGTATAACAAAAATGAAAATTGAAAAAATATAGCACTTTAAGATTTCAGAGGAACATTTTGCCTTCAGATAAAATGTTTTTGACAATGTAATGTATGTATCAAAATTACGAATATTACCAAATGATCATAGGTAAGCTTAATAAAATAGTTCAATCTCCATGCGAAGCACGAATAATTTACCTAGTTTTTATATATTTGTGTATAAAAAGGTGAGTCTATACGGCAAACATGTTAACACCAATGTTGTAACAATTAATTCACTAGTAATACGAATGAGCCAATCAACATTAATCAATGTTGGATAAAAGTGCAAGTAACATTCATCAAAAAAATTCAAATTTCAACATAAACCAAAAATATTCAAATGCATAATTGTTTTTGTAAAACCCAAAAAAATAAAACAATAATACACCAATGTTAATTCTGTTGCGCAAATTTAGGGCAAATCTTTTTGTTATTTTCGGGTGTACCACATTTACTACAAGTGACTTTACTCCTCTTGAATTTTCCTTCGTTGATCACTTCTTACTATCGTTATTTGGAGGTCTGCCTAGTAGTTTTCTTGCAATTGGTGGTATCATTATTTATTCCAAAAGATGCAATGGAATATCCCAAGTGCTTTCGCAAGACAATGATTCAATTGGAATTGCAACTTCGTGACTACAAGAAATCTCATCATGTTGAAATCTTCCACAACTACACATCCGAGTATTTAGACATACCGTAAACCTTTTTGCACCATGTATAATTGTATGAAGATATTATGTTGATGCGTGCACGGCGCACCTTCATTTGAAAACAAACCAAATTAAAAATTAAAAAAACCAACATACTATAAAACCTTAAAGAATTGTTAATACTTGCAATCATACGATGCAACATATTTTTATTGTCCTCCAACGTTTCATTGTACTTATTGGTTAAGGTTGTTGTAGGTTTTCTACCTTCTTCATTGTGTTTCTCGTTTCAAGCTTAAACTGTTTTGCGCACTAATTCCAACAAAGGCACCACTGACAACTTTCTTCCAACCAGAATAGCATTATTTATTGACTTCACAATGTTACTTGTTAATGTCCACGTCCTCTTTACTATTGAATGCAAACGAGACCATTTTTCATAATTTGCTTTCTATAGATATGCACGGTATTTTGGATTAATTTGATCCATTCTTCCCATCAGTTCATCAAATTCTTGCATAGTATATGTTTTTGCCAAACTGAAGAATAATTTTCTCACATCTTTAGTATCTCTATGTGTTTTCTTTAATAAATTGATCCACAAATGATAAATACATGCATAATGTCGAAATTCGAGATAAACTGCAACAATAGCATTTTATATACTCTTATTTCTATCAGAAACAAAGCATATACCGTCTCTATCACCAAATGCATTTTTGAAATTCTTAAAGAACCACAACCATGAATTGTCATATGCAAGTAGCAAGATGTGTCCTATAAACAAACCAGATTTTACACCATAAGCCACAAACTTAAATTGATATATGAAAAATATACAAATATATATAAAACAACTTAGTTATCTTTTAAAAATAAATATCATACCTCCCGAATCCAAAGTGCTAGCTATCAACATTGTTCCTTCATAAGTTGATTGCAAATGTGTACCGTCAACTACCACTAATGGTCGACAATACTCTCATCCTCTAATACTGACATCAAATGTTGTAAATGAATATAAAAAGCAATTTTCATCTTTTTTATTTTTTATAATTCACAATTGTCCCTGGATATGTTGTTTTCAATATATATAAATAGATCAATATTTTTCCATATGATTCTGCAGGATCACCTCTTAATTTCTTGAAAGCTTTTTCCTTTCCTCTCCATGCTTGCATGTATGTTAATGAAATTCCATGTATCCTTATCATGTCTGCTTGTATGTCAGTAGGTGTGTAAATTATAACAAATTTTTTAATCAACATTTCACCAAGCACACTACTAGTAGACTAACGCTTTGTATGAATCTTGTCCTTCAATGGACACATGTGTATCGCAAAATTTCCTAACTTTGAATAAATCAGACTTATTCAAACACGATGATTTAAAAAGTCATGAACTATTATTGATAGGACATTTCAGATAATAACTGTTAAAAGCATGGTAAGTTGTTGAAATATATATGAATAATTGATATACAAAAATATATTTCTTACCAAGTAGTACTCGACCTAGTAGCAATGAAACAAAACTCCCTTAAAATGCATATCGTTTCATAACTTCTGATATAGTGTGCTTGTTTGGATAAACTTGATCTTCTGCCACCAAATCGTGTTGAGGATTCGAGATTATTTCAGTTCCTTCATTTCCTTCAATAATTTCATCCAAAATTGGATCCACACTAGTCAAACATAGGGTATTTGATCTGATAATTTATTGCCTTGTTGTTTGGACACCAATTTGGTACTCAATGACTTCCATAACTCTATCCACACATGTTACACATAATGGATACTTTGAAAAATAATCAAAATTACATTTTTTTTATCTAAATAAATTTGGACACCTATATCGTTATGAATCTTCATTGGCGGAGATGGACCACTCACGACATGTTTGAGTTTTAAATGAAAAATTATTGTGTCCACACCCAATTGGAAAGCAATAATAGTAATTAAGCCTTCGTATTTGGTGTTCACATCATATATCACTCCTTCAATATTGTAATCCACATACTTGTGTTAGATTAGAACTTATTGTTAGTCAATCTCTATAATAATTAGTGAATTTATTAAATAAGTATTATCACATATATCATATATAAAGAGAATGGTGTTTTCAATGTATTCAAATTAAACAGATTGGTTTGCAAAACTTGTTTGCTTATATGAAAATGTTAATCATATTGGTATACAAAATGATTTACAACCTAAGTTTCTAGTATGAAATTTACCAACACAATCTAATAAGTAATAGAACCAATTTATTATTTCTTCTCTAAACTTTCAATGGATATACCTTAATTCATATATATCAAATATAGTGTTTACAAAAGTCATTAACAACAAATTCATTTATCTCAAATATGGTGTTTACAAAACACCTAAAAACTAGCAATTACTGGGAAAATGGCCAAATGACCCCCCAACCTATTACCGGATTTTCAACTACACACTTATTCTCCGCGGGAGTCCTATTACCCCCTGAACTACTTTAAAATAGAATAAATAACCCCTTAAGTGTTGAGTTGGCATAGAGAGTGTATTTCACTCTCTTTGAGAGAGTGAGTTGCCTATTTTATTAATTTCCGTTTTTTTTTCTAATTTTCTTTTTTTCTTTCTCTTTCTTCTTATTTATCTATACAATTATACATTTTTCACCATTATCATTGTTGAAGCTTTTTCAATGGATGTTTGGAATAAAAATTATCAACAACAAATGCATTTAATGAATAAATAATTTTTCAATAAACTTATTTAGAATATATCTAACAAATTAGATTTATTTTTAAAAAAAAACATACCCATTAATTAATTTTTTTTAAAGTGATGGATTCAAGAGTAACAAAATCAAAGTGAAGTAATTGAATATTTAAAAATATTTTCAAACTTAATAAAAGAAACTAAAATAAAACAATTTCTTCTACATTTTAAAAGAAGGATCCTACATGTTCTCCTAAAATCCATGAAGAATCAAAATGAAAAACTCAAATTATAAATTAATGATGAAAATTTTAGAGGGAGAAATAATAAAGAATGGGGAAGAGAGAGAGGTTTCTCAAATTGGTGTTACAAATTGGTCTTCTCATCCGAGATTATTTTGAGTTGTCGGCGGAATCTTCACCGAATGAATATGATCTCGAATGTTCATGACCCATTTAATGTGTATCTGAAATTGTCTAAAGAAGAAAATCAAACGAAATGTAAAAAAATGTGGAAAAATTGTTGAATTAGTTGGATGAAAGATTTGATTAATTAGGACCACTATCTTCTAGACTCTAGAGATTCGGAGTAGATGAAAAGGTGAGTTGAATTTTCGTTTTTATAAAATGTTAGAGATATAGAAATTTATTGAGGTAAAAAATGGTGTTTAGTATAGTTAGGATTGAAGAAATGATTGGGGAAGAAAGAAAGAGGAAGGAGGAGAACTTTTTTATAAAAAAAAATCATTAAATGGTGAAATACACATGTCAAGTGCGTGTATTTCACCACAAGACAGATGCCTGGTAATAACATTTCAGGGAGGAAATAATTCCACTTTAAAATAGCTCAAGGGGGTAATAGGACCCCCATGAAGTATAAGTGTGTAGTTGGAAATCCGGTTATAGATTAGGGGGTCTTTGTTATGGTTTTGCCCTGATTTTCTTACCTTATTTGAAATTTATATTTTCCTAAAAGAAAAGACAAAATATTACCATAAATGTTTTTACTTTTCCGGAAAAGAAAATATAATATTCTTTCATATTTGATTTATTCTTTCCTTTTAGGGAAATGTTTTAGAGTAGCTAGTCCTTTTCTAGTAAGAAAAGGTTTTAGGACTCTATAAATATAGGTTTGTTTCTTCTAACACAAAAACAATAACATCCACAATGTAGTCGTTTAAGCGTCTTGTTTATGGGGAGATTTTCTCCTAAACATATTTATGCTTTTTTTAATATTTGTTTTCAATATGTAGGTCGTTTGACCAAACCATATTAATAACATGTCTTTAGTATGTTTTTATTTGTCGTCTAATTTATCAATCATATCATGATTTGCAAATTATAAGCTTCCGCATGACGCCCTAATCACTTTCATAACCCAACAACTGTTATCAGAGTACATGGTTCAATGATCCATTGGTTCAATGAGATTGAAGAAAGATTCAAGTGGTGTCAAATCAATTTGCAATCAACGTGATGATAATGAAGATTTTTGTGCTACTACATGTGGGGAAATTTTCAAATATATTTTCAACAATCCTGCTGCTCTATCCTTATAAACAAAATCAATTTTCAACTCCAACAAACTTTTAATGCTCGAGCTCCACTTTTAACTCATGCATCTTACTTTTAATGCTCGAGCTCCACTTTTAACTCATTCATTTTACTTTTAATGCTCGAGCTCCACTTTTAACTCATTCATCTTACTATTAACGCATGAGCTCCACTTTTAACTCATGCATCTTACTTTTAATGCATGAGATTCACTTTCAACTCATGCATATTACTTTTAACGTATGAGCTCCACTTTCAATCCTGATCATAACTTTTAACATTTTAACACAGGGCTCCAATTTTAATCCATATCAATTTTTAAATCATGGTAAGCAACAGTCATACATGAAGATTTTGTGAAGAACAAGATTATCAAGCATATGAAGAAAACGGATCAAGTTTTGTCAAGAAAATCCAGCCAAAAGGGGATATTTGTTAGGGTTTTGCCCTGATTTTCTTACCTTATTTGAAATTTATATTTTCCTAAAAGAAAAGACAAAACATTACCATAAATGTTTTTACTTTTCCGAAAAGGAAAATATAATATTCTTTCATATTTGGTTTATTCTTTCCTTTTAGGAAAAAGTTTTAGAGTAGCTAGTCCTTTTCTAGTAAGAAAATGTTTTAGGACTCTATAAATATAGGTTTGTTTCTTCTAACACAAAACAATAGCATCCATAATGTAGTCGTTTAAGCGTCTTGTTTATGGGGAGATTTTCTCCTAAACATATTTATGTTTTTTTTAATATTTGTTTTCAATATGTAGGTCGTTTGACCAAATCATATTAATAACATGTCTTTAGTATGTTTTTATTTGTCGTCTAATTTATCAATCATATCATGATTTGCAAATTATAAGCTTCCGCATGATGCCCTAATCACCTTCATAACCCAACAGTCATTTGGCCATTTTCCCAGCAATTACTTCAATACATGTACCAAGAATACGTCAATTGCACCAGCAAACTATACCAAAATAAATAAAGAGTGTTATTGTTTATTAAAATCCTAATATACAATATTGATTACACTATATCATTTACAAAAATTTCACTATCAATTATACCTGCCTATTTACCAAAAAATATTCACGGAATATGGCGTTAATACATGACTCAAAATAGACCATCAATTTCACCAAATAATCTACCAAAATACAATCACTAATACACCGTCCTAATCAACTGAAAAAACCCCCACAATTGCACCAAAGCAGATGTCAAAAAACAATCACGAACCGACAAATAAATAGCAAGTTGATATACACTATCAATTACACCATCCAATTTCAATTCCCAAAAAAATGATGTTTTTAAACGACTTAAAATACATCGTCCTATACAATCATACAATCCCAATATGGTCGTATTTCGAATTAAAATTCAAGAAATAAAATTACTGTAACAAAAAAACATATACCAACCAAATAGTTTATAATAAGACACAAATAAAAACACCAGATATGTTACATACATTAATTAAAAGAATCACCAATTCAGTTGTTAGTTATCACACCTAATGCGTCCCATCGTCTGTTGCGTTGAAGTAGAATTGAAACGATGTTGGTATCTATAATTGAATAATATTTCAGAATAAGGAGGTAGAGAGGTTATTTTGGTTAAAAGACATTTTTTTATGGGTGAGGACATATAACCAATTTGAGTAAATTGTCGAACATAAAAGAATGAGAGAAAATCGTGGGTCATTGTTATTATGCTTCATGTTTTTTTTTTAAAATATATTTCCTTTATTTGAAAGAAAACTATTACTGTGTAGATGAAAAATAAAACTATTGTTATATAGTGGTCTGGTTAATAAGTCACTATATTTGTATGCTTTAGTTGTTTTCCCAAAAAGAGATAGATCTACGATTTAAATTTTTGTCCACAAACTAGAGAGGTACTCCAGTAACGGAGCTAGAAATTTCACAAAGGGTGTTAAAAAATTACACAAGTATATATATATATTTTTTTTTGGATCAATGAGTACTTAAAAAAAATTGCTTTCTCTTTTGAAAATTTGAAGAAGGAAAAAAGGCTTTAAACGCTGCAACACGTGAGATTCCAACACATGACCACCTAAAGCCTAAATTTTAACTGCGCGCTAGAAACCACTAGACTACAACACTTCAATGTTTCAAGGCTGTCCAAATATGTTATTTAATCATTTAACGTATTATTTTACTTATATATAGTACGGTATAATTTTCTGATGAAGGGTGTCCACTTGAACACCCTGAGTATATTGTAGCTCCGTCATTGAGGTGCACCCAACCATCATCTATGATTATATGATACTTTGAACGTGGGTACACACATCTGTATTTAAATATTTTTAAAAAAATATAACACTAATATATATGATCTAGAAAGGGGAGCATGCAGTCACGTGAACCCACGAAATCCCTCCAGATATGCCCCTTAAAGAAAGGAAGCTTAGAAGTTTGTAAAAGCTTTTGCATGAAGTTACAACAAACTTGATATATTTTGCTACATGAACTCCTATGTAAATGTTTTCTTTTCTGTTTTCTTATTTATTTTTTTTCCATTGGAACACTTCGAATTTGCAAGAGAAAAAAAACACGTCGGATATTTAGGAAAAAAAAATGAAGAGTGTTAGTAAAATAAGATTTTTTGGGATTTTGCATCAAATTAGGAAGAGATAAATTATAAAATATAGGCATAGAATTGAGTAATCCATAAATGAAGGAAAGAAAAATGAAAATAAACAATGAGGGAAAGGAAAAAAAAGATTTTTTTTTTTTTATTATAAATAATTTTAGAGTGTTTAGTTATTGTGACCATACAATGATACACACACAATGGAGACATTTTCGATTCTTCTCATATTAAGCAAACAATTCGCGCGGTGGTTGTTAATTACATAATATTTTCTTGTACTCATGATCTAAACAATCACTTCGAATTTTTTTTAAAATAAAAATATATATCCCAAGTATAGGGAAAGAGAAGAATTAAAGAGGGAACTTTGACATATGATGAATGTTTAGTAAGTTGAAATTATTGAAAAAGGATAAAATGTGGCTCCCAAATAATAAGGGAAGCCCTGGAAGCAAAAAGGGTAATGGAAATGGGACAGGAGTAGTTGCACTTGCTATTGATAAAGATAAAGGAAGCCAATATGCAATAAAATGGGCTACTGATAATTTGGTTAAGAGAGGACAAACTCTTGTTCTTATTCATGTTGTCACCAAGCCTATTGCTTCACAATGTATGCTTCCCATCTCTCTTTCATTATATATAATGTTTCCCTTAAATCAATTCTTCTTGTGTGTATATCTTTGAAATATCAATCGGTTTGATTTTATGTATATATTATCGATTCGGTTTATTGGTTTTCAGTCTATAAATACGCTTATATTTTTTATCGGTTTATCGTTTTTGGTCCTTAATGATTCAGTTTTCAGTTTAAACAATAAGAAAATGTTTATAAAACAAATATATGACTTCGCCAATATTTGGCTTGACAAGAAAATAATGTAACTTTAGAGAGGGCTCATAAAATAGAAACAAGGGATAAGACACAAGTACCCCCTAGACTATGACCGAAATCCCAAAAACACACCTTAGCTAAACTAAGGTCCTATTACCCCCGAACTCATTTTTGTGTTGTAATTTTGTACACCTTATGGCTTACTTGACACACTCCGTGACTCCACACAGTTGAGGCACGTGGGAGATATTCGGATGTCACGTAAGCCAAAAAGGTGTACAAAATTACAAAAAAAAAAAGAAAATGGGTTCGGAGGTCATAGGACCTTAGTTTAATTAAGGAGTGTCTCTGATTTTGGTCATAGTCTAGCGGTACTTGTACCTTATCCCTAGAAACAATAATAACTAGCATATTTTTTAAGGTCAAACATGATCCGAGATAAATATATTACTCAACTTTGTGATTTAGAACAAACATATCAATCGTTAAAAAATGATGCATGTATATTTTTTTTGTCTAACAAATGGTACATATATACCCTCATCGTCATGACAATGGGTATTTCAATTCATATATAATCTTTGCTTTAGTTTACTTGGTTGATCATTAGTACTGTACATGATCCAGTTTGAATTCCTAATGATGTTATCAAAATATACAGATGGAAACTGTGGTGGTGTTCATGTTGTAGATGGAAATTTATCTCCACACGGCCAAAACCTTGAGAAACAAACCAAAGAATTGTTTCTTACTTTCCATTGCTTTTGTACACGTAAAAATGTAAGCACTCTTTTCAATCACATTTTCATCAACAATATCAATCTTTTTTCTTCATGATCTGTTTTTTGTTTTGAACAGATTCGTTGCTTGGATGTTATACTTGAAGATGCAGATGTACCAAAAGCACTAACAGAATATTTATCTAGTGCTGCCATTCAAAATTTGGTTCTTGGAGCATCTAGGCATGGCTTTATCAGGTCACATCTTTTAACATTAACCAACTCCCAATTAGTGAATCAGTAGCGAAGTCATAAATATCGCGTCCCATAGTGCATTTGATATATATGTAATATAAAGACTCATAACTCAAGTATCTGTGACAGACGGTTGAAGGTTACAGATATACCAAGCAGTGTATCAAAGGGAGCACCAGATTTCTGTACTGTTTATGTCATCTCAAAGTCAAAGATCTCTTCTGTGAAAAATGCTTCTCGCCCGGCCCCTATGGCATCGCCTCTTTATAAGAAAATACAGCAATTGGAAGAACATGTTCATAGTGGTGGTTTTACCCCTACTGCAACTAGCAGGGCCATCCATAGTATGACATCCATGTTTTTTGCCTACTTTTGTTCTTAATATCAGTACATTTTTGTTTAACTTACCTTGTCAAGTAACTACATGTGCAGTTGGATCAGTCGGTGACAGGTCTCAACGACGATCATTCGTAACTGATGACAGCAGAAAAATTGGGTAAGTTTAAAGACCTGTTATTGTTATTGCTATTGCTACACCTATTTGAACATTTTGCTCCAAAAGAATAACATGTCCGGCTTAATAAATCAAAAAATGAATGTGGTGATAATTATATACAATGTATAGACAGGGGCGGCTCAAATCCGTTGGTGGCCTAAGGCCAAAATCAAATTAGAGGCCTTAAAAAAAAATTATAAATGTTTTTATTTTAAATTTATTTTTCTAGCTTTTTGATATGCAAAGTTGTTAATAATTTTTGTGTAGTCAATCTCTTCTAATAATTCTTTTTCAATCGATTATATAGCCAAACCACTTAATCTTTCTTGAGACATTGTCCATCTTAAATAAGATTTTATTATTTTTAATTTTGAAAAACTTCTTTCGACTGAGGCGACTGTTACGGGAATTGTTAGCATTATTCTATAAGCAATGTAAGCATTTGGAAAAGAATCAAGTCTTTTTATTTGATTATCTCAATTAGAGTATTGTCTTCTACTTTTATGATTTCCCTTAAAACTTTTAATTCCGAAAATAAGTCTAAACCGTCAATATCGGAGTGAGTATTATGTTTTAAGGAACATTCAAGATTAAGACAATATTTTTTTAAATTCTCATCATCTAATGATCTCAATTTTTTCCCACTAAATAGAAAACCAAAAATATTTTCATATACTTCAAATTGTTCAAATCTATTTTGAAGTGAAAAGATGGCTTGGTCTACTATGTATAAGAAGTAATCAACTCTAAATGATTCTTCAAGAGATCTTGTGATTTCATTATCAACATTCTCATCAAATTGTTTTTTTCTATAAATTACACGTTTCTTACGAAATACAGGTTCTATATTCATCTCTAATGCAATTTCCTTAGCCGAAATCATAGCACTTATAAATCCTTCTTCTCTATATGTTTTAAAAAAAGAAACTAAACCTCTTAATTGATCTATAGCGACATCAATATGCATATCTTTTGATTGTAAACTTTTGCTAATTGAATTTACAACAAATAATACATCATACCAAATAGTCATACCCAATAAAAATTCAAAATTTTCAAGCTCAAAAATTGCTAAAAAATTAGCTTCACTTTTAATTTTTGGATCATCACTAACTTCTTCTAATTTAAATAAAGCATCTCTTATTTGTGGAGTTTGAAACCTTATTGCTTTAACACTTCATTGTCTTAGTTCTAATAATTTTTTTTTAAAAAATTTAATCCTTCCTAATTAACTAAAAAAATGAGGCCTTTGCATTTATTGTCTTAGTTCTAATATTTTTTTTAAAAATTTAATCCTACCTAATTAACTAAAAAATGAGGCCCCCTAAAATTGGGGGCCTAAGGCCAAGGCCTTTTTTTTATAACTAACCAGCCGCCCGTGTATAGACACTAAAGCCGGTAAGTTTTGGAAGCAGGTCACCGTTTGATAGACGAAGAGTCATCCCTTCAAGGATTTTTTCTGACCTTTCTGAAGCGGATACTGATTTATCATTCGTCAGCTCTGGTAGGCCAAGCACTGATCGTACATCTTCCTTGATGTATGATGGCATGGATTCTGGCCGTATTTCACAAATATCAACAAGTTCAGATAGCAGCTTTGGCTCGGAGCGCTTGGGAGCTAGGGGGAGTGAGCTCAGCTCTTTCAATGACTTCTCATTATCCTCATTTGAGACTGTAAGTTTACCTTCTTTGTATGATACACAAGTAACTTCTTCAGGAAACACTTGATATCGACGAAAACCAATGTATCCTTAATGCAATATACAATATATTGTGGTTTACTGCTCAGTTACTCTTCTTGATTAGTCTTAATTCACGTTATGAGCTATATACGGAGAACTGAAAGCAACAAGCTATGAGAATAGTAAGTTGAACCTAGGAAGCATGATGCATAGCCATCTAATTTCTTTAATTATATTCGAAGATCATACAGAAGCATAATGCATTTCCTGTTTATGTCACTGTTAAGTATTAACATCATTGTTTAAAATTCAAAGGACGATGGAGAGGCGGAAATGAGAAGGCTAAAGCTGGAGCTTCAGAGGACAATGGACTTGTACAGTACAGCGTGCAAAGAAGCACTGACAGCAAAACAGAAGGTGAAAAAACTCATCTCATACTTTTTAATGGGATTGGATAGTTTTTTATATGCTATATGTGTAGTCAGTGGAGCTCAATCTATGGCGGGTGGAAGAAGAAAAGAGATTGGAGGAGGCGCGGCTTGCAGAGGAAGCTGCAAAGGTAACAGCAGAGAAGGAGAGAGATAAATATAGGGTTGCCATGGAAACTGCTGAAGCAGCTCAAAGACTTGCAGAACTTGAATCAAAAAGAAGAGTAGATGCTGAAATGCAAGCCCATAAAGAAGCAGAAGAGAGGGAGAAAGCAATGATGAACTTAGGTCAAGTTGATTTTAGATATCGGAGGTACAACATTGAAGAAATTGAAGAGGCAACACAATTTTTCTCTGATTCTCTCAAGGTTGGAGAAGGAGGATATGGTCCTGTCTACAAATGTTATCTTGATCACACACCAGTAGCAGTTAAGGTCTTACGTCCAGACGCGGCACAAGGAAGATCTCAATTTCAGCAAGAGGTACAGTATGCATATTGAACTTAATGTATGTTTATGAAACAAAAAGTGCAGTTTCAAGGACATCTTCTGGAAGCCTAAGAAATGATAGTGTTGAGTATATTAAGTAGTTTTCCCTGTATCTATTTAACGCAGGTTGAAGTCCTGAGTCGTATGAGGCATCCTAATATGGTACTACTTCTTGGAGCTTGCCCAGAATATGGTTGTTTGATATACGAGTACATGGCAAATGGAAGCTTAGAGGAACGTCTCATGCGACGTGGAGATAAAAAATCAGCACTCTCATGGCAGCTTAGATTTCGTATTGCAGCGGAGATTGCCACTGGCTTGCTGTTTCTTCACCAGACCAAGCCAGAACCTCTGGTCCACCGTGACCTCAAACCTGGAAACATTCTGCTTGACCATAATTTTGTAACCAAGATTAGTGATGTTGGACTATCAAGGCTTATCCCTCCTTCTACTACTGAAGAAGTAACACAATACCGGATGACATCTGCAGCTGGCACATTTTGCTATATTGATCCAGAGTATCAACAAACAGGCATGCTTGGGGTTAAATCAGATGTTTATTCCTTAGGAATTCTTCTTCTGCAATTGATAACAGCCAAGCAAGCAATGGGCATAACTCATTATGTTTCTCGATGCATTGAGAAGGAGGAAGAGCTTATAGAGATACTAGATCCTTCGATTTCTGATTGGCCAATCGAAGAGACCTTGAATTTTGCAAAGCTAGCACTCCAATGTGCAGAACTGAGGCGGAAGGATCGACCAGACCTGGGCAAAATCGTTTTACCTGAGCTTAGCCGATTGAGAGCGTTGGCCGAAGAAAATATGGGTCCCTTGGTGATAGGTGGAAGTGCTTGTCCCTCCCCCAGCCACAGCCAAGCATCTACATCACAGGCAAGTTGGTGAATCAATAAATTCTTCTATATCTTATTGTTAAAACTAGTTAGAAAATGAACTATATATCTAGTAGCGTGTGACATTAAGGATATATATATATATATATATATATATATATCTTGCTAGTGATTTGTGACAAAGAAAGTAAGTTGTAATACATTATGAGCAGGAAATGTCAAGTGACCCTCGAGCGAATTCTGGATTAAGCATCAAAAGTGTTTCAACTCCATCTTATTCACAAGAAAAACAATCAGGTACTTAAATGTTGCATATATTTTTTCTCTTTTGTAAGTGGAGCTGACCCCTCTATAATGTGCAGGATCAGGGGATGAATAATTTTAGTTAACCAGTACATAAATAATTCAGAATAGCATTTGTAGTATTTTGCTACTCTTCTGTTGTATATAGAAGGATCAATAGCTCGGGCATGGATGCCACTGAAGCTTATCACAGCATACTGTGACTTTGTTGTATAATGTGTTCAATTTTGTGTTAGATTCCAAGGGCAGAGAGATTTGGGAGTGATAAAATAATATTTGCATTGTAACTTGTAAATAGTTTTTTAACCCTTATGGTTCCAAGTGAACAGTGAGCCCTAGACATCTGGATAACAGTTGTAGTGGATGTTCTCTTTATTGAGTTGTAAACAATAATAATGTATTGGAGTCATTTTCTGGAGAAAAAAAAAGAGAAATATATGCATGTATATTACTACTACTTTTTTTTGGCATGTGAAGTTGACAAGATGTATAAATCTTGCATTTTCTCACTCTCTTTCTTCCTTTGTCCTCATTCCACGTTTACCTCGTCTTTTTATCTAAATTATGTCCTTCCTAATTTCATCATTTGTAATTCAAAGTATAGCTCAAAACTTGGATTAAGTTGTAGAAAAATAAGGTTGTGAATCGGTATCAGAGATATTATCCATCTTCAGAGATATTATCCATCTTATTTTACACCAAAGGAACAAATCCATGAACGAACAAGTAAAGTAGCAGATAACAACCAACAGTCACAATGTCTTTAGAACTACAGTTAATAGCCATTGATGAAGTTAATAGGGAATTAGGAAATAAACTACTTTTTAACCTTTGTTATAGAAACTTGGTTCTTTCAGTGCATAGAAAAAAGGGGACCCTGAAACCAAACACCCAAGTTCTAGGAAGAACCGAATTAGTTGGGTTTGGTTTTCAGTATTTATGGTCAGCCCTAATTATGATACCTTGGTTGCAAAAGTACCTGGGTTCATCTCGGTAAAAAATTACATGGTATATATAAGGTAGATTTTCAATTTTTTTTTTGTATATATACTAATTTTGAACCACTTCAATCAAAGAAGAGAGATAGTTCAGTGGTTTTGGACTGTGCAACTTGGGCTGCAAATGATATCCCGTGAGTGAAAATCCTAGATCCGCTACTTGTTCCATCCCATTAATGAACTCCATTCATATGTTTATATGTCATAAGACGATAGTCATAATAATATTGAGACCATGTTCAATCATTATGGAGGCCTTTGCTCAATATTCCAACAAATAAACTGTTAAACATAGCTTAATATAATATCATTCACCTTCTCAGGGACATTAAATCACAAAGTTTGTCTTATTAATCTCATCAACGAATTAGTAAGTCCCCAAAGCCATTATACTTTTAAATTCACAACGGTGATAATTGCATGATGTAATTACCAGACAACTTTTCAAACTCTTTACATAAATACACAAATAAGATAGCATAATCTCTAAAATTTCCTACCATTTACAAAAATTACAAAAAACTCCTCTCGAATATATCTCTATCCACATTCGTGAGCTATGTATCCACATGTTTCTTGATATATCCAAGATCCTACAATTTTAAGAGATTTTTGTAATTTGGAAAAGAAATTGGGATATGATGTAATTAGCTCTCAACACCATATGAGATTTATGTAATTTTTACTCTTTTTTTTTTTCATTTGTAATATCTCTTATTCTTTAAAAACTTACTATTATATGTTCATATTAGAAAATGTTTATGTATTTTTGTTGTAATTGACTTTTATTTAGAACTAAAGAATCAAAATTTATAATTATACACAAGTGCAACCAAACATGAGACCTAAGAATTACACTTCAATTTTGTTGTAGCAACAAACAGGTCATTTTATTACTATTTTGTGTAATACCTTGGTGAAGTAATAATGACACAGTGATTTCCAAACAGACCCTAAATGAACATCTCTGACTCTGAATGCAGAACTATGTATTTTTCATAAAAGAACCCTCAATCTAACATTATACAAGAAGCAGCATTCATTTTTGATATAGTAAAAGAAGACTTCTTGGTTTTCTTTGTCTGTACAAATTTTTCGAACCAGCAAGGATAAGAATTGAGTATGTACAAGCACAAGGAGATGTCAAGTTTAAAACTACCTGTCCTATACAATTTCCTATAACATCAAGAGTTGCTGCAAGTGCTAACTTCTATTTAAGCTTCAAGCAAGTAAACAAAATCCACTTTGCTAGGCTACTCGATTCTGGTATTCATGGCTTCTGTAAGATGTGATTTGTTGCAGTCTCCTTAAATCTAACTTGTAAAAGAGGATATTGAATAACTCAACTGCCTGTGGTCCAACCCAAACTTTATGCCCCAACTACAACTTCCCGTGGAGCAAGTGATTCACGATCCAGGTAAGCCATAGAGAGACAAACCAAAAATCGATGACAGGCCACAGCTGATGCTTTGATAAATATCAGACATGAAGAGCATAAAAACCTCATCATCAGTATCGGACTTTTTCTTGCAGAACCTAACACCTTGAACAGAATCAGTTTAAGCCGGCGATCTCTGAGGGTTGACTTGCAATCATAGTCCCGTGAGAATACAGCAGAAGACGATCCTAGCATTACATTGGGCGCACCAGTTAGCTGCATTTGGGAGCTAATTACATTACTTCCAAGTCCTTCAAATATCCACTGGGACAGTATATCAGCAACAATTCTGCAAAGGTGTTGACGAAAGAACTTTGCCTCCTTGGAAATGAATGCTCTAACTAATGAAGCACCATCCTACAACAGAGAAATGGATATCAAGTTGCGACACAATAAGTATACTAAGTTGCTCGGACTTGAGTGCGGGTGCCCAATTCGGATGCAGATCTATAGGTCAAGACCTTCATGATCTAAATTTTAAGATTCAGAGATACCGATCCAAGTACAGATATGGGTGCGGAGATTATTCGTTCACCAGGAACCAGAAGTCAAATTTTTGGTAGATATGGATCCCGTAGAAACTATTAGGCAAAATATAATTCAAATATCTAAAAATTGAGTTATATGAGATATCATATGGAAAACTTACAAGGTATTATGAGGAAAAAATATTGATCAAGAGAATAATCCTTGAAGATGATATAGGGAAAAGGATTGACGTAGAAATTTCAATATACAAGGTAGTCCATTTTCTTCAATTTCACCCTAGTTTTTATTTTGATTACAGAAATTACTGTATTTGTCCCAAATTTCTCCATTGATTTTGGTCAAAATACCTAAAGTTGGTTGAGCAAATCCGTTATGGATCCCACACCCATGTCGTGTCGATATGGGTGCGGCACCGAAAGTGAAGACTCCGAGCAACTTAGTGTGTATATATTGATTAGTTTTTCCAAGTGTAAAAAAGAGATTACTAGGTCAACTTAATCTTTTACCTCCAAATATTCTCCTCAAGACACAAAGGCATATAATGAAAAGGAATTTTCCATTTCTGATTTTTTTTTTTAGAAGGTAACAACTTTTCCATCTCTGAATTTAGATAATTAAACAAACCATATGGCTCAATGCAAGAACCTACTTCCAACCCCCAGTCCCTCTCCGGATCCCATTTAAGGCCCATAGTTTGCAAACCTTTGATTCTTTTAGAAGAAACAGGTTGTCATATTTCAAGTAACAGTAAAAGAATATCAGGTCAAAGGCAATCAGGCAAAGGTACTCACTGCTGTCATTAACAATCTTCTCAGCACAATACCGTCTTTAGATGGTAGTATTCTCAACACCAAGTTTGCAACATCAAATACACCAGAGGCTCCATCAGAAGAATAAGCAAGAGATGCTTGAGGATTTGGTGCCATGATAGTGGTCAAATAAGCAAGAGATGCTTGGGGATTTGGTGCAGTGATAGTGTTCAACTCTTTCCTGAAAAAATTAGCAGTCAACATCCAATACGTACTACGAGAAAAAGCTTCTAATTGTCATTATGTCTGAAAGAGAAGCTAAAAGATGCAACCAAATGCAGTAGCAAACTGGCCCATCAAGTCTATTCTTTCAGACTTCCTCACTGAATAGAGAATGCATCAACTTTTAACTGAATGCTGTACAAAATGTGCATTTCTCCTAATATTGCTTGGGAAGATGTAAAAGTTCAGGGACACTAATTTGCTATTAGTCCAGTGTCCCATTCCTCAGGCTTCTTGAAAAGATTACCAATACACTAGCTTGTCATTCCTCGTCAGAGAAAGAAAGGAAAAGATGAAATCGCTCATTTCCTTCTCTTCCCTCCTTATTCTCCTGCTAAAATATTTCCATCCACTCAAACACATAATACTGCTCTCAAGTCCCAACGACACAGAGTGCCTTTCACCACTGGATACATGAAATAACAGTTTTTACATCCTTTGAGGAAGCAGTTAAAGAAGAAAAAGAAAGAAGACACTCTAGCATCATAAAAAACATGATATGAAGAACTGAGAAAGCGAAGTAGAAAGACATTATAAAAGATAATGAGAAGGCCAGGTAGCAAAGCTGAGCAGCTTTGATCTCCTATATCTATTGAAAAGTTTGTCTCTTTCTTCCTTTATGCAAAAGTAACAGAAGAGGATGTCAAAGGAGAAGCATTTAGAACACACTAGGAAACAACACTAACATTCACTTAAAAATCTACTGAATAGAAAAACAAAAAACAAGTGTACAATGAACAAAGGTCATGTTACCTATTAGCCGCCGCTCTTAGGAAAAGAGCTAGCTTTTGCCACTGAAATTCTTTCTTTCTGTTTAATACCACCTGAATAGGAAACATAGAGATAACATTGAAGAAAAGCGTGATCCAGAAGTCTAAAAGTCATTTATTTGTTAATTAACATTATCACTCATCAGTAAAAATTGAAGAAATTTTGTACAACAGAACAAGGAGAAGAAATTCTTAAGATAAGAAAAGCATGAAGCGGGTTCCAATAAAAGTATCAAGGAGTGCAATGTGAGGGTTCAAAAACAAATCTTCACCCACTTCACCGTAAGAAAAACATTTACTATCATGCCTAAGTGACTCTAAAGTTAATTTTCCCCAATTAGATATGAGATTATTAAGTCAACAAAATTTCATCCATAAGCCAACTACTAGATAAAGCAGTAAACAGAATAAGCTTGGTGAACACCATTTTAAATATGATTTTTAATATGTCACGGGAACACCATTAAGGTCAATTACAGTATGAGTAGAGACCAAATGTATAAATCTGTAAATTACCGAATGTAGAATTTTCCTCGATGCAACAGAATTATCAGAGAGAAGCTTCCGAACAACATATGGAATTGCAGCTTCAAAAGTTTTGAAACTTGGATCTCCAGCCACTGCCAATCCTGAGAAGATGAGTGGAAGTTACAGCTATGCAGTTTTGTTGAACCACAATAAGTATACTGTTAAGTATTCAATCCACCAAGGAACCTGCCCTATGAGCGGTTTTCAAGATGAAAACAAAGAAGCTGGATGCACCATCAAAACTACACACATATTCAGACTGAGCAACATTGTTATTTAATAGCATCCAAGGAAGCCATCATGAGCTTAGGAGATTTCAATTACACAATAGTAGCTTGATGCCTTGGAAGATCCATTCAAGAAGCTTTCAAGATCCACAATATGCTAAAGTGGATATCTCAAAGGAGGATATCAACATTAAGGCAATTAGAAGCCTCGTAGGATCAAAGAAGGCCAGACTCCCCCAAGACTGCTTTCTCTACTTCCATTTGTGATTGCGGACGTAGCTGATTCTGTAGAGTCCACGATCATGGAATGTACTAAAGTTTTCAAATTATGTTAATTCGGACATTTAGCTTTTAAGGACTAGTTTAGAAGTATTGAGGCCATTTTTTAGTTATGAATATCACTGGGTATGTTATTGTTGTTAGTTCTGAATATCAACCCTAATATACATAGTTTTTACACCTTCATCTTTTAGACTTGAATGAATATTGAACTCCTTGTCGAGATCATTGAACGTTCTCTGCCTTTGTAGATGTCCAACTTGCAATGGTACTTGATCAAGGATTGATGCCTCTTGAGGGTTCATATAACTTTGGTGTTATTTGATTCCTATAATATAAGGTATTTGATTTCTTCTACCAATGTCTATAATAATCAAAGTTGCATCTAGTTTATATCTTCTACTTCTTCTATATCTATTGTGTTTTGTTATTTAATTTCCCCAATCAGTTTGATATCAGAGCATAGGCTGGTGATCTGTTTCTACAAATACTGATTATATCTTTTGATTTCATCAACAAAAAAAAAAAACCCCACCATTGTTGAGTTGCTTGGATTCTATGTTTTGATCAGAATTTGAATTAAATAGTAAAGTTTTGATTTGATGTTATTGGGGATTGTTAAAAAATAGTTGAAGTAGTTAAATATCAAATTTCAGATTCTTTTGAGTTGATTAGAATTAGTTTTGGCTAAAAATTGGAAGGACAGCAAAACCCAGGTGACAACCGCGCTAGCAGAAAGTTGAATTTCAGGGATCCTTGAGGACACAGTTGAGAGTTTCAGTCAGTTTTACGAAGGTAAAGCCCAATCTGCAAATTCAGTTCGCCTAGTTCCAGAATTCCAGAGTACAAGAAAAAAAAAAAATTAAAAAAATCTAACACTTGGATTCTAAATATTATGACATTATTAGTAGATTAGTCCATTATATTCTCAGTGATTCTCCTGACTTTCAACGATATTCTCATGCTCTTTTTTTTCTTTTTTATCTAAAAGGCACTTTCATGTTATTTTAATGTCTAAATTCCTTTTTTTCATAAACACCATAATCTGTGACCAATTTAACTACATTACCAAAAAAATACTTATAGTGTGTCCATTTGTCAATTAGGCTAACTAGAATCTCTGTCCCATAGTGTTAAATTATTTTTAAGCTCACCCTCTTTACTCCTTTGTTTTTCCCTCTTAGAATTGATCTTTGCAATTAAATTTATCTATGTCCTCAAATAGGAACACGTAAAATATCACCAATAAATAGAATTTAGGCGTAATAGAAAGGAATACTACAAAAAAATAAGCACTTTGGCGCTTGAAAGAAGGGATAGAAACTCTCTATGCAGGTGAGCAGCTAATCCGATTTACAACAACATACAAGTGAAATTCCACAAATGGGGTCTGAGGAGGGTGGTGTGTATGCAGACCTTACCGCTACCTTGTACAGGTAGAGAGATTGTTTCCAAAAGACCCTTGCCTTAGATAAAGCAATTAAAAAACAGTTTGAAAAGGAAATACAATAGTGGAGGAGTCATGTTGAAACTAATGAAGAACAAAACAGTACACAACAAATAGTACACAACAAATAATACGATAACTGAAGCAAAAGAAACAACATATGATAATAGAAATTGAAGAATAGGATAATAGGGGAGTGATAATAAAGCAAAGGAGACGATAGATAATATTAAAAATCAGAAAAATAAGATAATAGGAAAGTAGTAATAATAATAATACTGATATGGGAGAACTAGGAAAAACCCAACTACCTACTAACCTTCTATCGTAATCTTCGACCTCCCTTTCCTCTTATCTAGGATCATATCCTCGATAAATAAAGGTGTGTCATGTCCTGTCTAATCACATCTCCCCAATACTTATTCGGCCTACCTCTCCCCCTCCTCATCCCCACCCTAGCCAACCTCTCACACCTCCTTACAAAGGCATCAATGCAACTTCTCTTCACATGCTCGAACCATCTCAGTATCACTTTCAGCATCTTGTCCATCATGAAGGCCACTCTCACCTATGTCGCTCAAACTATTCAAAACCGTCAACAGATGCATGTTTTATTCTCCAAAAGTAGTGTATTTGGGGAGAATCCAACACGGGTTCGGCATTGAAATTGAAGAGTTCATGCAACTTAGACTCTCATCTTGTCCAAAATGTCTTTGTTCCTAATCTTGTATTGTGTCTACACATCCATCCAACCATCCTTATTTCTACTACTCTCATCTTCTAGATGTGCGAGTTCTTGACCCTGATAACACCCACATTCTCTACCCAGAGGAAACACTGTTTTTTGTGAAGCTGATGAATAAGAGTCCTATTCCTAAGACTGATTGACCTTGTTTCTAAGATTGTCAGAGGTTTCCATATCAATTATTCTAATTTTCTTATATACAGGCAATGAGGTTTCCAATTTTCATAATCTAGCTCACATGCTTGTTTAATGGGTTAAAATCATAGGTATCTTACCAACTTAAAGTCTTAAGTCTTCCACCGGGCCAGAGTTTCTAATCTTTATCCATATTGTTAGGATTCTTGAGGAGTGGAGAAGAAACTCTCTCATCAACCATATTCTATATACTTTTGCCACCTGCACAATGTCTCTTCTCCCTGCACCTTCTCAGGATCAACAGTCTAGATAAAACTAGAGGAGACTTGCTCTAGCAAGGTAACAAGGAATGAAGGAACACTGTCATCACCCCAAAGAAATGGGCAGACTTGGAGCCAGTAAACGTAAGGTCTATAATGATAGTCCCCTTTCAAATGGATTTGGAGATTCTATTATGAGGAAAATGTCTTATGGAGGAAAGTTATTGCAGCCCAAATATCCTTCTCAAAATGCCTGGTCAGTTGGTGCTACCAGATCCACTCATGGGTCAGGATGCTGGAAGTTTATCAGCTCTATATGGAAAGGATATCTTTCATTTAACAGCTTTCAAGTGAGAAATAGGAGCAAAAGATTTTTTAGGAAAGATGTATGGTTGGGCCACTCCAACTTCAAAGAGGAATTTCCAGATATGTACGATATTTCCTCTGTGGTGGATGATGGAATTGCAGTAAGTCAAGACCAACTATGAATGAGACCTTTCTTACAGAAGAAGCAGCAATAATTAAGAAAAGGACAGGGTTTGCCAGCTCTTGCATTTGATTGGTGACATTGTATTTATCGAGGATAAGACTGACTCTTTAGTTTGGAAAGGAGATCCCAAAGGAATCGTCTATGTAAATTGTTGTTACAAGGATATAGTAAGACACTCCCAGTCCTTCAGTTTCTCACCATGGAAACCAAGGTTGAATGTTTCACCTAATTAGTTGAGAGAGGCATGTCTTACTCAGTCTACCAAATCAATCTTTTCCTTCATCGCGAACTACACGAACTACCCAGATAATGCCTAAAATCACCCTGGAGCTTTTGCAAAACTGGGGAAGGAAAGGACTCTACAACAATAACAACAGCAGCAACAAACCCAGTATAGTTCCACAAAGTGGTGTCTGAGGAGGGTAGAGTGTACACAGACCTTACGTCTACCTTAGAGGTAGAGAGGTTGTTTCCGATAGACCCTCCGCTCAAGAAAACAGTCCAAAGCAGTCCACGAAAAAGAAGTAACTGAAGTACAAGAAACAACAAATAGTAACAACACGCAAAATACAACAAAACAATACAATAATTGAGGTACAAGAAACAACAAATAATACCAAAAATCGAAGGGCAAGAAACTATAGGAGCAATACTACGACTACTAATATGAACAGACAGTAAGGCAACACACTACTACCTACTAACCTCCTACCCTAATTTGTGTCCTCCACACCCTCATATCTAAGGTCATGTTCTCGATAAGTTGAAGCTGTGCAATGTCCTATCTAATCACCTCCCTGAATACTTCTTTGGTTTACCTCTTTCTCTCCTGAAAACATCCATAGCCAACCTCTAACACCTCCACACTGAGGCATACGTGCCTCTCCTCTACACGTGCTTGAACCATCTCAATCTCGCTTCCCGCATCTTGCCCTCCACCGAAGCTACTCCCACCTTGTCTTGCATATCCTCATATCTAATCTCATCTCCTAGTAACATACACCATGGAATTTCACCTTGAATTTGTCTCGTCAAAGTATCTATCACTAGGGCAAATAAAAAAGGGCTTAGGGCTGATACTTGGTGAACCCCATCAAAACTAGTAAGTGCTCCAAGTCTCCCCCCACATTCGGGCAGGAAAAGACTCTGTAAAGAGGAAACTAACTTTTCAAACTCTATTCGATCTATGGTCTACCATCCAGCAGACACTCTGGCCAAAATATAATTAGCCCCAAGTATAAATCTTTTTTTGTTTCCAATGTTCAGTGCAATCAAATATTTGTGCAAGAAGCAAATGACATTACCAACCTGACCGGTGCAATGCACGAATTGTAAATCTCTTTCAGTAACATAATCTTTGTGCTGTTTTGACTCTAAAAAATTCTTACCTTTGATAAAAACAAAAAAAGTAGTTGTTAAGAAATAAGAGCTGGGCATATCTTATCTACCTTCTAACGAGGCAAGAGAACGAAGCAGAAGGGTGAAGTATGGTGGCATGCGGAAATGATACTTGAATGCTACAGACACTATTTTACTCAAAACCTGCAAACACACATAATAATCAGCCATATAACAATATGATGGTAAGAAGCAGAGATATACATGGTGTTTCACTCTTATAACAATATTTTATGTTATAGACTATATTAAACTTGTGCTGAAATCAAATGAAATGCTCTGGGAATTCAGGAAGGAACAAATGACATTACCGTATACCAATGATCTTATAGAGCATACCGACAGCTTGCATCGGAGTAGTGACTCAGCATTTATAAACACAAAATTCGACAGACTGATATTGTAGAAGATGAGCTTTCTAAATCACCAGCTAGAAAAGTGCTTCAGTACAGAAGCGGGTATGACCAGTAATGGCTCTAAATAATGTTAGAAAAGAAATATCCAATACTTGTTGCAACTTTTTTTTTTTTTTTTTTGAGAAGGTAACAACTTGTATTCTATTTCCAAAAAAATCAGAAACCTGCAACAACAAGTTACAGGTTTCCTAATTACAATTGAGGTGGAGTGTCCAGAAGATCTTCAACCTTTTTAACAAAAATTTACACAGATCTTAAGACATCCATAATTGATTCTAGATCTTCCATATACTCCTGTTTACACCAAAAATGAAACGAAACTAAACACTTCATCTTCATCTTCTGGATGTTGTTGCTCTTGTTCTGATGGCACCTGAGGTTTCTTTCTGTCCAAGCAGCCCACCAGATGCAAGCTGGTATAATTTTCTACCTATCCTTATGGACTGAAATGTTAGCACAACTGCTCCAGATCTTCAAGGTCTGATGTATTTTCCCTGGCATCACCCAGCTCAGACCCTTCATACTTAGGAAAATTTCCCATAGTTGAAGGGTAATCCTGCAGGTGTATAAAAAGGTGGGTTACTGTCTCTGCCTTTTCTTCACAAAAGAAGCACCTAGGGCTTAGATGGATCTCCCTTTTCATGAGATTTGCTTGAGTTAACACAGCTTCTTTAGCCAAAAGCCAAGTGAAACAGGAAACTTTATAAGGAATTTTGACTTTCCATATAAGCTTATAAGGAATTTTGACTTTCCATATAAGCTTCCAAGGCTAGTCCTCAATCTGATTATCATAAGGGTTTAACTTTTTGTAGGCCCCTTCCACACTAAATCTACCTTGATTGTGGCCTTGCCACTCCAATCTATCTTGGTCAGTTGAAATTCCTTTGAATTGCTCCAATTTACTATAGAACTCAACTAACCTCAAAATCTCCCAGTCATTAAAGGGTCTTCTAAAGCTCAAATTCCATCCCTGAATTGACCAAACTCCAGCCACAGTGGCCCTTTGTAACAGGTTTAGGGTGTAAATATCATTGAAGGTATCCCTTAGGGGGGCTTGTTCTAACCAATTGTCTTCCCAGAAAGAACCAACCTTCCTGCCATCTTCTGTTCTTATGCTGCAATTCTGTCTAAGATTTGGCCACAGGTTCCTGATGGACCTCCAAAGATTGATTCCATAAGTATCAGTGACCATTTTGGTGGTCCCATGATTTGCCATTTCATACTTCAGTTGGATTACTTCTTTCCGGAGTGCTAACTCACTAGAAGCAAATCTCCAGAGCCATTTCATTATAAGGCATTGGTTCTGAGTTTTTAAGTTCCTCACCCCCATACCCCCTTTTTGTTTACTCCCAATCAGTGCATCCCATTTTACCAAGTGGAATTTCTTGGTTTCACTGTTTCCTTCCCAGAGAAAATTTCTTCTTAGAACATCCAATCTCTCAGTGACCCCATCAGGGATAGGGAAAAGGGACATCATATAAGTAGGCATTGAGTCCAAAACACTATTTGATTAGTGCTAGTCTTCCTCCTAAGGAGAGGTATTGACTTTTCCAGTTCACCAATCTTTTCTCACACTTCTCTACCACCCAATTCCATATATCTACAGACCTATTCTGATCTCCCAATGGCATGCCCAGATAGACAGTTGGTAGCTCCCCAATACTTCCACCAAGAACCAAAGCCAATGAGGTTAGGTTAGGAACCTCATTAACTGGGTATAAGAAGCTCTTATTCCAGTTGATGTGTAACCCTGAGATTGCTTCAAAAAGAACAAAAATGACCTTAAGAATAATGAGTTGGTTCCTGCATAGCCTCACAAAAGATCAATGTATCATCAGCATACTGCAAATGAGTAATCTCCATGTTAGAGCCTTCCCTGTGTGAAGCTTTGAATCCCTTCAACCAGCTATTTTCTTGGGTAATTTTCAACATATCATTTAGACTTTCCATGGCAATGATGAAAAGGAAAGGAGATAGTGGGTCTCCTTGCCTTAGGCCTCTCTGTGAGGAGACGAATCCTGTAGGGGAGCCATTGATAAGGACAGAGAATTTGACTGTGCTTATGCAAAACTTCATCCATCTTATCCATCTACCTCCAAATCCTCTTTTGGTGAGGGTCTTCGACAAAAAATTCCAATTGAGGTGGTCATAGGCTTTTTGTATATCTAGCTTGCATAGAATGCCAGGTATATTGCTTCTGACTGAGTCCAGTAGTTCATTTGCCATGAGGATGGCATCCATTATTTGCCTTCCTTTCATGAAAGCCAGTTGTTGAGTGTCCACCAATTTGTGTATAACATTTTTGAGCTTCTCTGTAAGCACCTTAGAGATGATCTTGTAAACACTACTGATCAAACTGATAAGTTGTTACAACTTTTAAGCACTCTGGTTGTGGCCAAAATCAGGTATTTGCTGCTAATCCAAGGAAGAGGAAGGCATTAGCATCTAGGGATTGTCATATTAGATATTAGGTGTCATATTCTCTCCTCCAATATGAAGAAAGAAGGACAGTCCTCTATTTGTTTCCTTCTTCCTTTCTAAGTCTCGTCCACTTATCACTGCCTCTACCATCCTTATTAGCAGTGAAGTATTAATTCCATAATGATCTATTGCAGCAAGAATATCTCATGGTAACAAAATGTAGTACTCTGATGCAACCTCATCTTCAGTGTCGTTATTTTTCTAGACTTGCCCTTACCTCCTGTTGTACCAAATTCCTTCTCAAACACCGCCGTGGCAATTTTTGATGTTTTATTGCTCTATCTTCATTATTTTCTAGACCTGCCCAACCTCTTTCTGCACCAATTTCCTTCTGAACCACCATCTTGGAATTTTCATTTTTTTTAACACTATCTTCATTTGTTGATACACCCCACCCCCCACCCCCCAAACTAATATTGGCATCCTGATGCAACCTAACCTTGAGTACGTTCCCTACCTCTTGTTGCACTAATTACCTTCTCAACTTATGTTGTGGCAATTCAGGCCAACATGCATGCACCTCGATAATTCTACCAAGTAAGTGATTAGGTTCTAAAGCACGTGTTGAAGTCATTCAAGTGACATTTATTATAGTCTTATATCCAATGTATTCTACACTGCAAAGAACCTAATCAACCCTTAGTGCACTCGAAACCAATCAAGTTTGAAGTGGTAGCAAGTTGGCCTTGGCCTCCACTTACCAAAGACCCATTTTAAACTGAGGGAATAGTAAATGATCTTGGCTACTAAGCTGACTACTTATTGCACACTAAACCAAATGGTTGATGGAAATGCTATATTTCTTTGGAATGCTATATATGGACCAGCTTGGTTTGGATTTTCTTTTTATCAGGTGAGATGTAATTTCGGTTGGATTAGGAATATGAATAGGATTTGCATATAGTATCCTACGTGGAAAAGGATTGTAAAGTATTGTCTATAAATATGACTTAAGTGTATCTACAATTTCAATCAAATTTTTCTCCTTTATTTTTCACATGGTATTAGTGTATTAGAGTAATCATGAGAAAATATCTGGACAGAAAGACAGTCTTTGTGCCTCTTTTCTGCCGACTGTTTAGCCTCTGTGTTGTGTCTCCTCTCTTCCAGTGAGTGTTGTGCGGAAACCAACACAACCACAAGGTTCAGGAAGCTCCGGCGAGCAAATCCCAGGAAAACGCACCGCCGAAGCCTCCTCAGGTGCCCCCATGTACTGCTCGAAAGTCTATTGTTGGCAATGCATTAGCCAGTTCTCTGGCATCTTTTGGAGCTGATCTTTTTTTGGTGAGGTCGCCCAAGAATTCCGAACCCATTACTCCATTATTTCTTTCAGCTTCTGATCATAGGAACCCTTATTTGGTGCAACAGTTCATCTTTCCAGCAGATCTGCATTTTTTCGGGAACCATTTCTCACTGTTTCAGATCTGCTTCTTTATTATGGACCTTGGCTGAAGCTGTTACAACCATTATCTTTATTTTCATATTCACTCTTGACTTCTCTGGTAACTGTCCTTTCCGATTTCAGATTCCAGGCCACTTTTCTAGTCAGATTTCGCTATGTCTCACGGCTTTGATATTTTTGGTTCCAAAAACACGGGAATGGGAAGTTCAAGCCCTATGATCACTTTAGAACCATTAATGAAAAATTTGATTTATTTAGTTTGAACTTCCTCGATTGAATTATAGTGTCAAGGGTCAAGGTGTTCAAGATATAACTTAACGAAAAAGGCTAGTGAGATAGTTGAAAAGGCCAAAGCATGGTGGGAGAAGGTTGACACTCAATTATGTAGTATCCTATGGCAATCTACTGAATTCTAGTTGATGCTCTTATTGAGTCCATTCCAGACATATTATTCAGTTTGAGAAAAGGTGTGTGCTTTATACACTAATGACATATCTCGTCTTTATGATGTGATATCTCGGACGACAAACTTAAAGAAACAAGATTTGGATATGTCTATTTACTTGGCATAGGTATAGGCAGTCATGGAGGAATTTGGGAGGTTGATGTCAGTCATTGCAGGGGCGGAGCTACAGCCACCCAAGGGTGGTCAGCTGAACACCCTTCGCCAGAAAATTGCATCATATACAAAGGCCAGATTTTGAGTTAAGGGATAGATAATTAATGTTGAACATCCTTGATATTAAATTTTCCTTTTGCGCAACGGTTAAGCTTGCTCATTTCCACCTGGAGTTCGCGGGTTTGAACCCACAGAGTGCACAACTTTTTTTTGGTTTTATTTGGAGAGCAAAACACAACCTTAAAACACCATTATTCTTGCATCAAACAAATACATTTATTAATTTTAATTTACATAAAATTCTTATATGTTCCTCAAGTTTCTTAATTCTTAATATCGCAATTTTAATAATATAGAGTAACATATATGAATAAATTATTTTAATTTTAAAATTTGTTATTATATAGATATTATGTATTTCTAATTTTATCTAACATATAATGCACTTTCGAAGGGTGAAAAAATTTAAATTGACCAACATTTTACATTAAAAAGTTGTGCTTATATATGTTAACAACTTTAAACCCAAAGCTAAAATCGATACATGCGTTTTATCTTCTTTTTTTAAGAAAAAAAAATTCTCTACTAGTGTGATTTATGTTTCGTAAAGCTAGGCGCATTTGTTTAATCAATATTTCACTTTATACACAATAATCATATATTTTTATCATATAAAATCACTGCATCAAAACGAAAAAAACATGATTGTTTGTTTTTGATATTGACAATTGTTGGGATCGTTCATGGTAGAATTGCTAGGTTAAACAAATAACATTCAACTCACTTATTAGAAAAAAAAAAAAATCTTGAACACTCGTGATAAAATTTCTGGCTCCACCACTGAGTCATTGCGTATGTTCAAAAACAACATGAACAAAGACAGTCGTTATTTCTAGTTCTTACACTCCCTGGACTTCCTACTAGCCTTGATTTAGTGTGTGATCAAATTTTGGCTAGTTCCTAGAATTGATGCTCTATTTTCTCGTTTACTTTGCCTTGCCGCACCTCCCACTCACACACTGGTCTCATCACCAACTGTTGACTCATTTGTTCTTGCAACTCAGACAACAGAAAATTGAGCATCTCGGTCTATAGAGAATCTATAAGAAGGTCGTTTTGGAAGAGCTCGACCTAAGTGTAGTTATTGTCATGGGCTTGGACACAATCTTGACACATGCTATTCTCTGCATGGTCTACAACCCAAGAATGCTCATGTTGCTCAAACTAACACTAGTTCCTTCAGTATCAAGCAAGTAAACAAACATCTTCACAACTCACCTCGAGTTCTCAACCTGATACTTCTGCTGCTTGTTATTATTTTGCTAGTGTTTGACAGTCTACTACCCTTGTAGTGTGGGTTGTGGACTCAAGACACTTCAGATTATATTTTTGATAACATATCACTTTGGTCAAATATTGTTTATTCACAGTCTCTTCCTCATGTTACTTTAGCCAATAGGATCCAACAAACCAAAAGGAGTTGGACAAACTAATCCCCTATTTTACGTCACGCTAAACTTTCCTTAGATGTCTTTTCAACCTTGTATCTGCCCGTCGTTCGATGTGTGCCCCAAATTGTGCTATCATATTTCTTGATGATTCTTTTGTTATGCAGGTTTGTAGTACGGGACAGATGATTGGCGTAGAGGATGAATTACAATGTCTCTACTATCTTAGCTCTCATAATTCCTCCACAACATGGCCTATTACAGATCTTGCAGACCTAATTCGCATGTGTTTGGGACATCCGAGTTTATTCAAGCAATAGAAGTTGGTCCTAGTTTGTCTAGTCTATCCATATTACATTGTGAATCATGTGTCCGCTTGAGAACTCCCCCCCCCCCCCCCCAAAAAAAAAAAAAAAAAAGAACCTTTCCACATAGTGCTAAGAATCTTGCAGAGTCTGTATTATGATATATGAGGTCCTAAAGGAGTCAACCTCAAGATTTTGTTATTTTGTTAGTTTTATTCATGATTATTCAAGATGTACTTTGATTTTGTTAATGAAAGATCATTTTGAGTTATTTTCTATATTCAAGAGTTTGTGTTGAAATACAAAATCAATTTGGTGTTTTTATTCGGACTTCGGAGTGATAGTGACTTATCCTCCCAATTTCAGCAATTTATGACTCACTATGAAAATTCATCAGACATCTTGTCCATACACTCCTCAGCAGAAAGGGGTAGCATAAAGGATAATAGGCATCTTTTTGAGACTACTCGCACTCTTCTCATTGATTCCCATGTTCTATTGCTTTTTGGGGCTATGCAGTCCTCACATTTGCTATTTAATTGATCCAATGCCCTTATCTTCCAATCAAAATCAGATCCCTTATTCTGTATTGTTTCCTCAGTCATCTCTATACTCTCTTCCTTATATCTTTGGGAGCACATGTTTGCTCAACACTTAGCCTCGAGAAAGATAAATTAGTCCCTTGTTCTCTCAAATGTGTCTTTCTTGATTACTCTCAAGTTCAAAAGGGGTATCGTTTCTCCTCACCTGATCTTTGTCAATACCATATGTCAGCCGATGTCACGTTTTTTGAGTCTCAACCTTACTTTCATCTTTGATCATCCTGATATTTGTGAGGTCTTACCTATACCTACTTTTAAGGAGCCTATGATTACTTCTACATCTCCATCCACAGTTCCCTCTATTTCCATCTATAAGTCTTCGGGTGAAGCATTATCACATCCAAGATTGAGGCAGGCTATGATTGACGAGATATCTGCTTTACATGCGAGTGGTACTTAGGATCTTGCTTCTCTTCATTCAAGTAAATCTATTGTTCGTTGTGGTTGGATTTATGCAATCAAGTTGGCTCAAATGATTATGTTGCTCGGCTTAAGGCTCGCCTTGTTGCCAAAGGCTATACACAGATATTATGTCTTAATTTAAGTGATGCTTTCTCTCTTGTAGGTAAAATAGCATATGCCTGTCTTTTCCTATCTATGGTTGTTATTCACCATTAGCCTCTTCATTGATTGGACATTAAGAACGCTTTTCTGCATGGTGACCTTGAGGAAGAAGTCTACATGGAGCAACCACCTAATTTTGTTGCTCATGTGGAGTCTAGTAGCCTTATATGTCAATTGTGTTGGTCACTCTATGGTCTAAAACAGTCTTTTCGAGCATAGTTTGGGAAGTTCAACACAGTTATTCAGGAGATTGGCATGACTCGTAGTGAAGCTGATTACTCTGTGTTTTATCGACATTCTGCTTCAAATCTATGAACTTATTTGGTGGTTTATGTTGACGACATCATTATCCACGACAATGATTAGGATGGTATCATTAATTTAAAGCAACATCCCTTTCAACATTTCTAGACTAAGAACCTCGGCAGACTAAAGTATTTTCTAGGTATTGAGGTTGCTCAATCTAGATACAACACCAACATACCCAATTAAATCCCACAAGTGGGGGAGGTAGATAGGTTGTTTCTGAAAGACCCTCGACTCAAATGCAACAATTTCAAATACAAAGAAGAAAATATAGCAAGTCACAAGGAAACAATGCAAAGTCTACCAGCAGGGAGCAACAACAACAAAATATTGCAACAAGCGAAACACAATAAAAGTTACATGTTTCAAAAAAAAATCATAACACAATAAACAAAATACTAGGATAGATTATTGAAAACACTAATAAATAATGATGGATATCAAAAACAAGAACTACAGTAATACAACTAGTACAATGGCAAACACCAACCACCCTAAGCAAGACAACACTACACTACCTACTAACCTTCTAGCCCAGTAGTGTCCTCCACACCCTCCTACCTAAGGTCACTTCCTTGGTAATCTAAAGCTACCATATCATGTCTTATCACCTATCTTCAATACTTGTTACATCTACCTCAGCCTCTCCTCGTACCCTCTATAACTAACCTCTCACCTCCTCACGAGTGCATCCACGCATCTCCTCTTCACATATCCAAATCATTTCAGTCTCGCTTCTCTCATCTTGTTCACCATGGAGGCCACTCCCACCTTATTTTGAATATCCTCACTTCTAATCTTATTGCACCATGTATGACCACACATCCACCTCAGCATTCTCATCTTCGCAACATGCATCTGCTAAACATTTACTCAGTCAAGATAATGCAATGTTATTTCGCAATGCAAGTATACCTTAGACATTCTTAAGGAGACATGAATGATAGGACGTAGACCCATTGACACTCCTATGAATCTAAATAGGAGAGGGGGAGCCATTCAGTGATCCTAGAAGATATAGGCGGTTGGTTGGTAAGTTGAATTATCTCAAAGGGACTAAACCTACATTTCTTTTCTTGGAAGTGTTGAAAGTCAGTTTATGAATTCTCCATGTGACTAGAAGCAATTGTTGGCATCTTGCTTGGACTAGAGTGAGCTCCAAGTAAAGGAATAATCTTCTAGGATCAAGTTCATAAGCAAATTATTGGAAATACAGATGTTGATTGGATAGAATCACGTGATAGACGTTCTACATCCGGATATTATGTTTTAGCAAGAGGTAATTTGGTGTGGTGGCAGAGTAAGCAACAAAGTGTGGTTGGTCGACCTAGTGTAGAAGCAGAATATCGAGCAATGATTGTAGTAACTTGTGAGTTAGTTTGGATTAAATAGTTGGTCAGAGAACTAAAACTTGGAGAAATCAGTCATATGAAACTTGTGTGTGATAATCAAGTGGCCCTTCGCATCAAATCTGGTATTTCATGAGGGCAAAGCACATTGAGATTGATTGTTGCTTTGTCAGAGGAAAGATACTCCGGAGATATTGTTACAAAACTTGTGAAGTCAACATGATTAGCTTCCAGATATTTTCACCAAGTCCCTCACTGGTCCTCGTATTAGTTACATGTGTAACAAGCTTGGTACATATGACTTGTATGCACGAGCTTGAGGGGGAGTATTATAATAGGAATAGGAATATGATTTGTATATAGTATTCTATGTGGAAAAAGAAGTGTTTATAAATAAGGCTCAGTATAATAATGTAGACACACAATTTCAATAATATTGTTCTCGTTTAGTTCTTAACTAGTAAAATTACCCGCAGTTCGCGCGGAAATTTAATATCATAGAATTTAAGAAAATAATACTTAAAACCTATCAGTCATTAAAATTAAAACACTATATTATTTTACATACAAGATTACGTAGTAGCGAACATTAATAATGTGAAGGAAAATGAAAATTAACATCTTATCATTTATTCTTAATAACATAAGCATAAATTTATGACTCTAAATTAATACCAGGATCTGTAACATAAGCAATGGTGTCAGTGAGCAACTCAACAGGAGCAAAGTACACAAATATTTAATTGTGCTAAAGAAAAATAAGAAGTTTAGAATTTTTGTTGTTTGAAAATGAGAGGAAATCTCTCTATTTATAGACAACAAAGGGTAGTGTTAATAAATGTTTGTTGTGCCTTATCGGAAAGGTCACAACTATTTGAAAAAGTTGCAACCCTTCAAAAAGGTCACAACCTTTCATAAAAGTCGTAACTTTTCATTGAAGTCGCAACTCTTCATTGAAGTCGCAACTCTTCATTGAAGTCGCAACTCTTCATAAAAAGTCACAACTTTTCATAAAACTTACAACTCTTCATAAAAGTCACAACTTTTCATGAAAGGGAAGGCTAGTTTTGGAAATAAATAAATTAAAAGGGAATCCTGGTTTGTGGTGGTGCCACGTAGGCGGGCCTAGGGTTCTCTTTTATATATATATATATATATATATATATATATATATATAATTCTTATAGTTTCATTAAACATGCATCCGGAAGATGATGAAAATTACAAGCAAGAGGCTATAAAAGAGAATAAGTAGCTCCTGAGTAATGATCATCCTATATGCCTTCTAAGAGCTAACAAAGTCAAAAAGCTTATCAAAATTATTTACTTTATGAAGTTAACTACAGTAAAAAATGTTTGTAAGACATCTATACTTCATAGTATGAATAGGAGATGAGCTTCGTCGAAGCATCCTCTATTCCTTTTTAGCCATAGACACTGTTAGAATCCTGTAATATTTTAGCATATATGTAAATATAGTAGGTCTTAATTTACTTTTGTAATTAGGTATTGATTTTCTTTCCTTTTTAGGACATGTAAACTACCTATTTAAACCCCAATAGCTTGAGGGCATAATCAAGCCGAGTTCTCTCTTATTTTCTCTTTCGTTTCACAGACACCAATGCAAGCTGGAACAGTCTATGAATGCTTTTTGATTGTGTTCCTTACATTCGACTGTCCCCAACTTGTGCAGCTTCTCTGATGCTATAAGGCATAACCCACTGTGCCAAAAAGACAGAGGGAACATACTCCATATATCTGCTGCAACTAGGCAATTCAGAAACAAATGACAGGAGTCCTAAGAACTTTGCAGGCACAGGTAACATCTGCTGCAGAGGGAGATGCCGCTTCTAATTTAAAAAAAAAAATATTTCATGTGTCAAACAACCTCCTTTAAGAATTACCCTGCTGCAACAAGCCACTTTGGTTGGGGCTCTGACTTTCCAAACTAATTTCCATGGCCATTCATCGATAATGCTGTTTTTCATGTGCATGTGTTTGTAGCAAACTTTACAGAGAACACCTTTCTTACACTGCAGTTTCATACAATCCTTTCTTGCTTACTTGGTTCGGTCTAATCAGTATTATTAATCACAATATGTTTTCAGCTATAATACGAAAAGATAAAATTTTGGAGCTATTACTTCCAAAAGAAACTGACTTTAAACAGTATGTATAATTACTATTCTATACAATCATAAACTATTTTCATAATAAGCCAACCAGGCTCTGTGGAGTGGGACCATCCATGTAACATGAGAAAGCAACACAAGTACTATTGCACATAAATTTATAATTCTTACCCGGCTAAACTTGATATCAGGAATTTCACCCTTCAATTCAACTTCCCCCAAAGCAACTTCCAAATCCTGGTTAGTTTTTCAAAAAGTTGGTGGTGTTAGAAATCTATAGAACTGATATCCGTTTGAGCTTAAAACAGTTCGCTTTAAAATGTGCAAAGGATACGTTTATGCACCATACACCATATAATTGTAAAGTAAAAATTGATGTGATACTATATGTAGATAATACCATGGTGACAAGGCGTAAATTAGTCCCTGGCTTAACAACATCCATTTCAGTTAGATCGAGCACAAGAGACTCCCAATCACCATTTACAATGTGCACAATGGATGCAAGCATAGCATACTGATGCTTTCTTTTCACCCGACAAAGCAAGCCAAAATCAAGAAACCTACAACAAGAGAAATAAGTACAAGATTCTAACTCCTTTTTGTCAAATAGAAAATTGATTATCTTAGCAGAAACTGTAAAGATACCCTATTTGTGCTGATGATGTGTATCTTAAATTTCCAGGGTGTGGATCAGCGTGTAGTAACCCAGTGTCAAGGAGTTGAATTAATGATGCCTGTACTCCTTTGTTAACCTATAGCAGTAGTTGATGGAGAAGAATTTATCAGCATAAAAGGATCAATATTATAAGATAGATACATCTCACATCATGCTTTGCAGAAGAAGATAGTTCCTAATCTTTCAAGAAAACAACTCGAGCCTGCTTTCCATTTTCTTTCCATATTGGTAGAGGAAAATCAAGCTAATATTGGGTATATAGCGCAACCAACCTATAATCACATTGTTTTTTGAGAATTTCTTTCAATCATATTGTTCTTTGCCATAATCCATCAAGCAAAGAGATATCATTTCGGTTTTCTCTTCTTTTTTCCTTTTATAAGAACCGATGCCCCTCTTTATTAATTTCGATTTCCCACAACTATCTTAAGATTGAAAAAATTATTCATTTATAGAATCCAAGGAAATGGGGAGATCAACGAGGATGTCACACAACGTATTGGAGCAGGGTGGGTAAAATGGAAGCTCGCATCCGGTATACTATGTGATAAGAAGGTGCCACCAAGACTCAAAGGTAAGTTCTATAGAGTGGCTATTAGACCAACTATGTTGTCTGGGGCAAAGTGTTGGCAAGTAAGAAATTCACACATACAAAAGATGAGTAGCGGAGATGAGGATGCTTAGATGGATGTGTAGACACACTAGGAGAAATAAGATTATGAACGAAGATACACAAGGTAAGGTAGGAGTGACTTTAGTTATGGACAAGATTGAGGAAGTAAGATTGAGATGGTTTGGACATGAACATAGGACCAATGAGTAGGTGTGAGAGGTTTGCAGTGATTAGGTCTAAGGAAAGGTAGAGGTAACCCAAGGAAGAATTAAGGTGAGGTGATTAGATATGACATAACTTATCTTCAGCTCACCAAGGGTATGACCCTAGAAAGGAAAGTATGGAGGTCGAGGAGCAGTGGGGCGATTTTCTCTTCTTATGGGTAAGTACAGTTCTAGCTTAGAGCACCTTGTTTGGGAACCTTTTTTACTTACCAGTATCATCATTATTCTTCAAATTGTATTACTACTGTTGTTGCTTTTACTTTGGTTACCCTTATGATTTTTACCGTCAAAACTTTTCTAATTTTCTTTTCTACAGTATTTGTACCACAAATTTTACTTTTGCATTTCTCATACTGGTTTTTTTTAGCCGAGGGTCTATATGAAACAACCTTTCTAACCCACAAGGTAGGGGTAAGGTCTACGTACACCTGCATCCAAGGGTGTAACCTAATGATCACTAAAGTAGGTGAGAACCATGAGATCTCTGGTTCTAATCCCAGCAGAGACAAAAACACTAAATGATTTTTTTCATCTATCCAAGACTTGGTGAATAGAGTTACTTGGTACATGTTGCTAGTGAAAGGTGGCAAATATCCCATGGAATTAGTTGAGGTGTGCACAAGCTGCCCCGGACACCATGATTATCAAAAAAAAAAAAAAAAAAAAGAAGGTCTATGTCCACCTCACCCTCCCTAGACCCCACCATGTGGGGTCAATACTAGGTATGTTGTTGGTGATGTGTATAAGACGTTGCTTGAATTATGCACCTTGGTAAATGCTTAGTAGCATCACAATAAGGATTAAAATAATGTCTTGTTCAAAGTGAAGTAAGGAATGATTAAAGAACACAACTAAACGCACCAGATCAAGCAGACGTCGTTTAGCTTCACTTTGGCACCCCTCTCCATGTGTTGATTGATGAACTACAGAATCCTCTGAGGACATCATCAGCAAATCAGTTGGACTCTCACCAACGAGCCATTCCATAGTCAAAACTCTCTTTCCGCTTAGACGTTGATAAACATTTGGAACACGGATGAAAGAATATGTAGAATGAACTTCCTGCAGTAGATGTTTGACAAGGTGAAAGACAAAATAAGTAGAGCATATTCTCAATTACTCATTGAAAAAAAAAAAACTAAAGGGAACAACCTCTAACCCTCACAAGGTAGGGGTAAGGTCTGAGTACATCCCACCCTCTCCAGACCCCACTTGTGGGATCAAACTGGGTATGTTGCTGTTGTTGTCATTGAAAAAGAAAAAAACAAATGTAGAAAAGAGTCTCATATCTAGAGCATATTTTCAGCTACTCATTGAAAAAGAAAAGAAAAAACAAATATAGAAAAGAGCGCAGCTATGATCCCAAAGAAAAGCATTAAACTTGAAGAAGAGAACTTCATGTGAATCAAGCAAGTTAGGTTGGACCAGTGCTTGTTGTATAATCGCTTCAAATAAACTACAACTTCTATGTGCACTCAGAATCAACTTAACAAAAACAAGGAATGCAAGGTCACGGTTATTATCTTAGTTCTGTGATCCAGTCAAAGCATCAAAATAAATAACTACTTCTATTTATATGAGAAGGGGCAGATCAATGCCAGACATAGGCTTGTCTTTGTTACAACAATAATCACCACATTTGAACAAAGGAAAATTGAGATATAATCATAGATCTGAAGACATTGCATCAACCAACCGTGAAGAAGATTATGTGAAGCTAATAAATCTAGCAGACACCAACAAGGACCACAATCTTGGTTTGAAGTTATCTTCCAAAGCCATCAAAAGCATCTGCAAATGCTAATAGGACCTTCATTTACACTTCAACAGATGCTTTTGGTTTTTATCTGACTGACTGCTCCCTTTCTTCATTTAATTCCATTTTTCTTTGTTTTCTTCATTTATTAAGGAGGGAGGAGGAATTTGTACAAAAACCAACCAAATACCTGAAACTTCATGGCATTTTCAGCTTCGCAGGTGTAATCTAACTCCCCAACCAACCCTTTTCCAAGCTCGTCTGCATAGAGACGAAGATCATTTTTCCTTTTTGCTATCTTCTGCACGAGTCCCAGCTGAAGCAATCAATTGCAAGGTTAGTCTTGAATCTACGATTACATGAAAAAAGAATCAGAACAGGAAATTCGGACACGGACCGCAACACGAAGAATATATACATCCCGAACTACGACATCGTGCAAGTCTGGCCGCTGAACTTTCACAGCCACACTTGAACCATCGAGAGCACTCCCTCTATACACCTACAGCGTGTAAAGACAATACCATGAATAGACAATTTTGTGATATTAAGTACTATCAATGACATTTCTCATATCCAAAATGTTATGTAAAGGGTGCATACTGAAATATCCTCCAATGAAAAATATTAAAACCATCTGTAAAACAGAGACAATAGTCACCTGACCAAATGAAGCTGCAGCAACAGGTTCTTCAGAGATGTAGCTAAAATATGTCGATATAGGAGAACCCAAATCTTCCTCGATGATCTTCATGGCCACGTCCCTGGGGAAAGGTGGAATTCGATCATGGAGCTCAGACAGCGCCTGCAATCACCACCCGAAGCAAAGTTGAAAATACAACATGATCTACCATCTTTACATGTTTCATGGTAACAGCAAAGAACATGGACACGGAACTCTAAGTGGGAGGTGTGGCACTGTAGATTCTTGCCGCATAACCAATATGGATTTCTATGGAAAGACTAATCAAGAAAAAGCAAACCATAACAAAAGAACGCCATTGATCTACATATGTGAACTGAAAGCAGGAAGCACCCTGCTCCTCGGTGGTGGAGTTGTGACCCAAGTCACAGGCTTTTCATAGTTTCAACGGATTCTAGTTCAAATAGAAATAATATGAACAGAGCGTGATTTTTTTTTAAATATTGTTAAATAATGTGGAATAAGCTCCGGTATTGGCATGATAAACAACTAGAAGAAATATACCCGCTGGCTAATGTTTAAACAAAATACTAGAATGGGCCATTAGGATCAAAGAAGTATGTTCATTTCAAATCAGTGGTGTAGCCAGGAATTTCACTAAGGGTGTTCAAGCATTGATAAGTAAAAAAAAAATTGACGAATGGGTGCAAATAAAATTTTAAAATCAAACCACTCAATATAAGTAACTGAATTTTTATATGAATGGATGCACCAATTTTTTTAAAAACTATGTAATATGTTGTTTTAATGAGCTTCTATTTAATTTAATATGAATTAAACAAACAACACAAAATAAGATGAGGAAGTGAGGACAATTCATCATAAAATGAAACCACTTTTAGGCTTCATATTTTCACCGCCTCTGACGATGCAACAGTAAAATCTAGACATAAAAACAAAGAGTTTTTAGAACTGCTTATTAACTTCAATTAAACAATTACTCTTTTCAATTGGCTACTGCAACTTTTATTTTATTTTTTTATATATTTTTATGTTGTGGGTCTCTAATAAGGATTATTTTAACAAGTAATACCACTTTTGAATTATTTACAAAATAATAAATTTATAGCACAAAATTGCTTACATGTGATAAAAATAGTTCTAAAAAATAATCATTTATTTCTCGTATTAAGGGATCTATTTTAATCTTCATCAACTCATTTATTTTTCTCTCTCGTGATTCTAATATAATTATAGTTAATGAGCAATTAAAGGAGGAACAATGCCGTTGGATTAGTTGTTCCTCTGAAAATATTAAAAATGGATTAGTTGTTGCTCTGAAATGTTTTAAAAAAAGTCTACTCCGCTTGCAAATACGCGGATTCAAACCCCTACGGAGGAGCGCATCGACGTTTCTTGAACACCCAAACCCACTGGACTACACCTTCCAGTTGTTCCAAAGGGTGTTTAAAGTGTGTTATATAACCACATGAGTAGCATGTTATCTGTATATAAAGTATAATTTCCCGAACCAAAGGTCTTCGCATGACCACCCTCGATATACTGTAGCTCTGCCCCTGTTTCTAATCCAAGAATTTATGATGACAACTAGCTAGAGATACTGTAGGTCCTTAGTTCAGATTTCTACTTAGTCCTCTTAAAGATAATGGGACCAGCATTGATGCATTAAAAGAAAATTATCTCAGACAACAGAAAAATTATCACTTCAATGCTAAAATGACCATATCTCAGCTTGAAAGTTAATTAGAATAGAACTGATAGCTTAGTCTTCTTCTTAATCAAGAAAAAGAAAAATTTCACGTAACATTTAATCATCTTTACACGTTTAATCACTAACATCTTATTAATGTTAACTTGAACAGCACCTCTTCAGCTGTATCAGATTAACAACTTTGGCAAAGTTAGAGATGTGCATATGAGATTTGAACTTTGAAGTGACTTGGTTCATGCATGAGATGAAGGTCTTTAACTGAACTAGTATGTGTTCCATTTAATTGCTCTTTACTGACCATCTGTATCAACTCTTTCTAAACATTATGAAGATCAAATGGTGTATGCCTGCAAACTCTGTTGATTTCCTTAAGAGGTGGAAATGGCCGGACAGAAGAAATGGTGGAGATTGGTTCCTGCTTATATATAGTGGGCAATTTGGAGGGAGAGAAATTCTAGAGTTTATGAAGTAAGTAGCAGCCACTTGCAGATTATTAAGATGAAGTGTCTACTTCTGTTTCACTTTTGGTGTAAATAATGTCTAATAGAGGAGGAGGATTCTTTAATGATTTGATAGTAATGGGGGCATACGAGATGGTCATCATGAAATTGGAGGGTTCTTTCCGAGCTTCAAGATCCATAATATGCTTATGTGGATACTAAAAGAGTGGAGAACAAGGTTCAAAACAATTGGAAACCCAAAAGAAGAAGACCCATTTCTTTGGTCTTAAATTGGGAGGCCCTAAGTAAAAGGGTATTTTAATACTTTTGCTTAGTTAATGAACCCTAATATAAATACGCTACTATGTCTTTATTTTTTTATAAAAAAAAAAAGGTAACTTCTATTATGAACAAAGGAATACTCAGAAAGTATTCCAGTATTACTTACAGCAAAATTACAGAGAGAGGTGACCCTACTAATACTTCATAAATAATTTAGAATACTAGTAATATCCTCTTCTTGTGGATATGTGTTTACACCAAAAAAAAGGCCTAGACAGTTCATCTTCAGTTTCTACAGAGAGCATCTCTTGTTTTTGAAGCACTTCTGATTCCTTTCCATCCATATAGTCCACCAAATGCAGGCTGAGAAAAGCTTCCATCTCTCCTTGTGTCCTGACTGATTCCCATCTCTATTCCACCAAGCTAAAGCCTCTCTGATGCTCCTTGGTACAGTTCAGCTTATGCCTCTTAAATTAATGGAAATCTGTCATAATTTCATAGTCTCTCTACAATTTAGAAAGAGATGGTTTATTGTCTCAATCTTACATTCACAAAAAGAGCCTCTAGAGCAAATTTGAGAACCTCTTTTCATAAGGTTGTCTTGGGTGAGTGTGGCTTGTTTGGCTAGTAGCCAAGTGAAACATACTACCTTGAAGGGTACCTTGACTTTCTAGATCATCTTCCAGGGCCAACTGCCACACTGTGAGACTGAGATTTGTGATCTCTTGTAAGCTGAACCAACTGAAAATCTGTCTTGCTTGTCTAGTAGCTAAAATAGATTGTCCCCGTTGGAGTTTAATTTTTTGTATATCTCCAGAGTATTGAGTAGTTCAGCCACTTCGTTAATTTCCCAATAGTTCAAGTCCCTTCTAAACCTGAGATCCCACCCCTGATTGTCTCTCATTTGTCTGATTGTGTATACCTTTTGAAGTCTCGGGTTGAACAGGTTAGGATACTTGTTCTTCAAAGTTTCCTGTCCAACCCACACATCTTCCCAAAACAGTGTTTTCCCCCATTTCCTACCTTGATTTTGCAGCTGTTAGTAAAACTGATCCATTGACTTCTGATAGACCTCCATACTCCAGTCCCATAAGGTTCTGTGGGCATGTAGGTAGTCCATTTGGTCTCCATTCCAAAACTAGCCTTGATTGTCTCCTTCCACAGTGCTTGTTACTGTGATGCAAATCTCCGTAGCCATTTCATCAGAAGGCTCTGATTTTGCAGCTTTAGATTCTGTATCCCTAGACCCCCTTCTTTTTTGCTTTGAATGACTTGATCCCACTTTACAAGATGAAATTTGTGATCATTAGGATCACAATTCCCTTGCCACAAAAAATTCTTTCTGATGGTATCCATTCTGTCAATCACATTTGCAGGCATTGGGAAAACTGAGATCATGTATGTATGCATGGCATCCAACACACTGTTGACGAGTATTCCCCTTCCACCTAGAGACAAATATTTGCTTTTCCAATTCACTAGCTTCTCACATTTCTCTAGAACATTGTTCCATATGCTTTTTGACTTGCTCTTAATCCCCAGAGACATACCAAAGTACACTTTGGGAAGTTCTCCTATCTTTCCCCTAGAATATTTGCTAACACATTTATATTGGTCATCTTATTAACTGGGTAAATGAAGTTTTTCCCCCAGGTAATGTGTAAACCTGAGATGGCTTCAAACCATATCAAGATAATTCTTAAATACTTTAGTTGGGAGCTCTCTGAATCACAAAAAAATCAGGGTGTCATCAGCATATTGTAAATGTGATATGGCCAGTCCTGTCTATCATTCATGTTGGCATTGAAACGTCTTATCTATCCTTTTATTTGAGTTGTCCTGTGCATGTCATTTAGTCCTTCCATTGCCAGAATAAAGAGAAAAGAGGATGGGGGTCCCCTTGTCTCAATCCTCTCTTAGATGGGAAGAATGCAGAAGGAGATCCATTTATCAAAATGGAAAACTTCACACTCGTGATGCAGAATTTCATCCATTTTATCCATTTTTCACCAAAACCCATATTCTATAAGGTCTTCCAGAGGAATCCCCAATGAAGGTGGTCGTAGGCTTTCTCAATATCGAACTTACATAAGACACTTGGGACCTTGCTGATCTTTCTGACATCCACATACTCATTTGCAATCAAAATTGCATCCATGATCTGTCTACCTTTTATAAAGGCCAATTGTGAACATCCACCAGCTTGGAAACTACTTTCTTGAGCCTTTCAGTCAGAACTTTCGATAGAATCTTGTAAATGCATCTCTATTAGGCTTATGGGTCTAAAGTCCTTCAACTCCTTTGCCCCCATCTTTTTTGGGATCAGTGCTATGAAGGTCACATTGAAACTTTTTTCAAAAAAGCTCTGAGAATGGAAGTTATGCACTGCTGCAACTACTTCTTTACTGACCACATCCCAACAGGCTATGAAAAATGCCATGGTGTAACCGTCAGGGCCAGGTGCTTTATCCCTCGCACATGCCATTACAGAGTCTTTTATTTCCTTTTCACTGAATTGTTCTTGTAGCATGATGTTATCCATCTCATTCACCATAGTACCGGATCTGACGTTGAATTGCGGTCTCCATCTTTCTGTTTCAGGCTTTCAGCAGATAAGTTCTGATAGTATTTAATGATTTGTTCTTTGATCACTGTTGGTTCCCCCGTGCATTCTCCATTGACAGACAGCTTGTTCAATGTCTTTATTGTGAAGAGGAGATTATTTTGGATTATGAATTTAATTTACTCTCTTTGAGAGATGGGCATTTGGGAATTAAAATTTGTGTTTGATCTCAGGATTATTATATATTGTGATGAAATTGGTGAAATGTCAATTAGGGAATGGATTAATTTGATAGCTCAAATATGTTTTCATTTGTTAATGCTTCCAAGTGTGCTTCATATGTTCCATTTCTTAAAAATTTTGGTTGCTTTGATCAATTCAATAAGAAGTTTGCTCCTTATAGTCAAGTATACATGTTGCTTATAATATGACGATATTCTTCTTGATTTTTATGATACTTGGCTATGTCACAAAATTTTATTGAATGGAAATTTGTAAAACTCCCTTGCCTTTGCTATGTATTGTTTGGTCAAATTTGTGATTTCATACTTATTTTTGTCATTGTTTTGCAAGGACCAAACCCGAGGACAGATTTCTTTAAAAAGGAGGGAATGATGGGATATGAGAGTGCTGAGGATTTGTCTTATACAGTCAATACATTGTGTCTTTGAGCTAATCGATTGCATTTCAATTCTAGATTAAACCTTTTTTTCTATCTATCCTAGATTTAAGATTATTGGTTGCATTTACATATGTTTAGGTAAGTAATTACTTAGGTGTGTGTTTACCCCAACAATTGCCTTAATCTTCCTAACCTTTTATTGCTTTCCATAATTGTTCTTGGGTTCATGTGGGGTTGAAAAACTCGTCTCCGTGAATCCCTCTCTTTCCGTTGATGACTTGATTTTTTTTTTTCAAATTTCGAAATCCTTTGTTCCTATTCTTAGTTAAATGTGTGGAATAGACCAAATCCTAAGAAAATTTGAAAAATCTTTTTTTATTTTATTCTTCACATCTAGGATTAATTTATTTGAATGCCCAAGCCCCTTTCACATCAGATGGGGCAATTGTAATTGGTTAGGTTTTTTGCTGGTTTTTGGATCTGTCCTCATATATATGGCTTTAGCACTGTCCTAGTGCTCTTAAGTCTTAATACGAATGTTCTCATTCTCAAAGGAAAAACAAAACTGGATAAACCATTATCCCACAGATTCTGTTCTAAGAGATTTTAACAAAGTAAAATCAAAAGATACAACTTCAGTTCATATAGATACTTGCCTGCTATTCGGAACCAACTTTCAGATTTTTATAATTTTTGTTTTTTGATAAGTGATCTTCAGTCGGTATATTATCAAACTCCTAACTATCCTCCCACATGTAAATCCACCTTATTAGTCAGGAGTTGAACAGTGGCCATTTCACACTTTTGCTCCTTTGGTGACTCAAACCCCCAACCTTATGGTTTGAGGTGCAGGGTCCTTATCACTAGGCTATTCTGTTGTCCGCATGTATGATTTCTCTTGAGCCCTAAGCTTTCTTCATAGCTTAATTATCATTGTACCTTTTTTAGTTTTTACTACTTATAAATATTAGATCATCTGTGACGTCAATTCAGTTGGATGATATAGATGGAGATTACATATAACAACACTACCAAGAGTGAAAGAGAGTCCAACCAACAAATCCAATACACTACATGTAGAAAATGATGCATGGAAATATGAAGGTTGATAGAATAGTTATGGTGAAAAAAGTAGTATAGATGGCATGTGCGTAAACCAACCTTTGTAATTTCAGAACCAATTATATCGGGCCTTGTTGAGAGAGACTGACCAACTGCACAATAAGAAAATAATGTTAGACTGGTATCTATTGATGAGGAAAGAAATACACTTAAATATGCAAGTCATTGAATGACTTCAAACAAGAAAAAGAGAATTCAGCAATGCTTCATTAAGAGCCCTGAACAGTACCAAACCTAAAATGAAGGTAGTCCTTAATACTTACTCTTGATAAAAGTAGGACCAAGGTTTAGCATCGTTTCCTTTAAAACCTTCCCAAGAATGTAGTCTGACGTTTCCTTTACGACATCTTCATTCGAAGTGGGGAGAAGTCCAGATATTCTAATTTGGATTGCCGCAGAAGTGAAGGCAACAAATACCTTACAAAACATAAAGCCCCATAAGATTGCAATTCTACGGATTAACCTTGTTAGAAGCTCTTTATGTAGAGGAAACAGATAAGTTAATAAGAAATGTTTCACAGATTGATGAGCCGTAAGAAAAGAATGCAAGTGGAAAATATGCCCAAAACTAGACATAAGCCAGGAGTCCAAGTTATTTCCTCTCCATCATTTTTACCATGATATTAGAAGAAAACTATCAATAAAGAAGCAACAAACCTACACCAGACAAGTGTTCCTGGTTTGACCTGCTTCAACATATAACAGTTTTTGTTGTCAACTACAATTGACGCACACCGTACGTGTGTCACATATCTTCCACTATAAACTGTTTATTTAGTTATTGCCAAATGCAAATTGCTAGTCCCTTTGGGGACATGATTAAAAAATATAAATTACAGACTTCAAGTTTAAAATGGCAAGTAAAAATTAAGACAATATTGGGTTGATAACAGCCAATATTAAGGAAGAGAGCATACTGAAGTGACCAATTTTGCCCTATCACTACTCAAACTAATAGTACAAAAGTGGAGATTTTAATGTTGTTAATGTATGACCAAGGTAGTTATGGGAGATCAATGAAGTTAATTCAAGAGGCTAGAGCTTTATAAATGGTAAAGATAACCACATACTCAGATGTGAATGCAGTAAAGAACTGATGGCTATGAATTAAGCATATGACTTATTTATTTTGTAAATAGACTGAATTAATCAGATGATATGAGGTATATATGTATATTTTGAGGTCTAGACTTGAACAACTCTAGGATAACTTCCAGGTACCCCTGGTCCCAAAGACTGAACCTAAAACAATAACTTCCAATTCATGCCAAATTGCTCCCAGAAGGTTTCTAAATTGAGTTTCTGCGAGAATCTGTAACATATCTTTTCTAAAAGATAGGACAATAGATGCATGATAACTTGTGCCCAAATTTAGTTGGACTTATAGTGTGGCAAAATCCTAACAGGTTGTTGACTATCAACCAAAATTTGACTGATTGAACAGAAATGATGAACAAAAATCACAGTGAAGTGTCATAATAAATTATCTCAATTACCTCAAGCAGACGAAGAGCCACTACATGGGGTCTTAAATTGAAATATTCTGACACTTGTTCCGGATCATATGTTTCAGGAAGTGGCTTTGTCCATCGCTTAGATATGCAGTAGAAATAATTAAGATATGTCTCCAATGCTTCAACATCAGCCATAAACAAGTCTATGCCAGATAGTTCTGTCAAAAGATATCAAGCCTCAAAGTTGAATATTGTAGGACAAGGATGCATTAAGTTTATTTTTACACTCAACAACCTAAAGATGGACATGAGTAATAAACATAATTCTGGCGCACCACACAGAGCCATACAGAAAAGACAGCAACATTTCCTAGATCTCGTCATAGAGAAACAAAATAGCTTTTGCGAGCCTGCCTTGACAAACTTTATAAGGAATAAGATAAAGACAAAATATGACCTGGTCTCCCCACCACCCTGCAAAAGGAAAAGGATCTCCTCCAGTGGATTTTGCTCCATTCTCTTAAATGGATTTATGGATGTGTGGACATGTGTTAGAGAATTACTTTTGAAGGATTGGATCAAACATTATAACTCAATTTTTTTTAAATGTTCATTTAGACTTTTTGTCTTCTTTTCTTGTGTAATAGCAACAGAAAATAAATTGTACCCAAGAAAAACAGAAAACAAATAGTTCCTTTTTTCTTTCATTCATTTATTATCTCTGTACTTGTTTATACATCTTAACTGATCACCTTTCTAAATATACATGTCCCAAATTACTTGATCACTTACTAAATTAAGATAAAATTAATTAAAATTTTCCTATTTTACCCCTATAATTAATATTCATCATCATGCTTAATGTTCCCATAATTTCTCTTTGGAAGCTTAAACAAAATTAAAGTTTTCAGAATTTATCTTTCCAAAGAGTTCATTAAATACTTAATTACTCCTTTGTAGTCTTGCTCTCGCTCATTTTGGAGTACTTACAATAGAATTGTTTAAGAACAAGTATACACGTGAACAATAAAAAACAACTCATAAAGTGAGAACATCAATTTAACGCGGAGATCAAACAAAATAATGGAGAGACAAGTTATAATTAATTGCCAAAATTTGAAGATCCAAAAACCTTTGAAAATTTTTGGAAGAAAAAAGTGTTTCTCCATGTATTGATATTGAAATAAAGGTGCATAAGTTCCAATGATGCCTTTTGTATGCCCTATGTCATCATAAATTATCTTTATATTCATCAATATGGATAAAGGGTAAATTAGTCAAATTAATCATCTTATTTATGATTTCTTAAGTATCGTGTAAAATGGAAAGTGAGTAGTTAATATGGGACAGAGGGAGCAATGTATTAAGAATAAAATTATTATATAATTTGTCTACTGTGTTAAGATGCACTTATTTCAAACGTTCAAGAGTTATTTTTAAAACATGGCACACATTCATAACTCCAGTAAAGAGTAAAGGAGCAAAATTTACTGCAGGGATCCTTTCCTTGTGCTAACTTAAATTGGCCAATGGACCAAAATTTACTGGAGGGGATCCTTTCCCCATGGTAACTTAAATTGGCCAATTGAACAAATTTTACTGGAGGGGATCCTTTCCCCATGGTAACTTAAATTGGCCAATGGACCATAAAAACTCGTGCTCAAAATATTTTTAATTTCCGAGCCTGGTTTGTGGGCATAAAAATTAATCAAGTAAGAATCAGAAAGTACTCCCCGTCCCATATTAACCGATCACTTTCCATTTTACACAATACTTAAGAAATCATAAATAAGATATTAATTTGACAAATTTATCTTTTATCCATATTGATGGATATCAAGATAATTTATGATGACATAAGGCATACAAAAGGTATTATTGAAACTTATGCACATTTATTTCAATATCAATACATGGTGAAACACTTTTTTCTTCCAAAAATTTTCAAAGGAAATTTTTGGATCTTCAAATTTTGGCAGATTAATCATAACTTGTCGCTCCATTATTTTGTTTGATCTTCGCATTATAGTGATGTTCTCACTTTATGAGTTGTTTTTGATTGTTCACGTGTATACTTGTTCTTAAACAATTCTATTATAAGTACTCCAAAATGGGTGAGAGCAAGAGTACAAAGGAGTAATTAAGTATTTAATGAACTCTTTGGAAATATAAATTCTAGAAACTTTAATTTTGTTAAAGCTTCCAAAGAGAAATTATGGGAACATTAAGCATGATGATGAGTATTAATTATAGGGGTAAAATAGGAAAATTTTAATTAATTTTATCTTAATTTATTAAGTGATCAAGTAATTTGGGACATGTATATTTAGAAAGGTGATCAGTTAATATGGGACAAAGTGAGTAGTAATTTTACACTAGGACCTTACCTTAATAAAGGAAGAACTTAAGCCTTCTTGAAATAGAAACCCCTATGATGAGCTAGCTTGGCGTAGCAAATATACACACAATACCGACTAATATATGCTCTTACTCTTGTACATCAGTATAAATACGATCAATTAACAGTTGGTTAGTCCCCACCCTGGCCATAGAGAAACATTTTCCTTTTGTTTCAAACTTCGTTAAACTCTCAACAATCTCAACTTTTTTTTTCCTTTTCTTCAAGGGTGACCATCTTTGTTGGGGGTACCATGATGATATGTGGATTATAAAAACAAAACAACAATTACCATGCACCACTTACCACATACTAAAATTTCCAGAGGGACATAAATGGTTGACAGAGTACACTTGATCTGAGGTCCTCCCACTTCTTTGAAGTGATATGCACCAAAGTGACATACTGGAAAGGATTTTGTAGTTCCTTCTTCGAACTTTCTCTATGTTATATTTTATTTTTTTTTGTAAGTATGGTAATTTTATAAATGAAAACCAAGTGAATGTTGGTGATTAGAGGTTAAATCTTTCTCTATGTTATAATGGGGCTCAAAAGAATAAAAGGTCCTTTAAGTTTAGCATTTAGCCATTACACTCCATCATCCCCTGAAATCTTAGATCAATACTCTGCAATCCACTCACAAAATATAAAAGATGGTTGAAGTATCTTCTTATTCGACTTTACCCTTGAAGGAAGTAACATTGACCAGCCCCGTCCTACCAACAACAACAACAACAACATACCCAATGTAATCCCTGCAATTCACTCACAAAATATAAAAGATGGTTTAAGTGTCTTCTTATTCAACTTTACCCTTGAAGGTAGTAGTATTGACCAGCCACGCCCTACCAACAACAACAACATGCTCAATGTAATACCACAAGTGGGATCTGGAGAAGGTAGTGAGTGCACAGACTTTACCCCTACTTTGGAAGGTAGAGAGGTTGTTTCCAATAGATCCTTGACTCAAGGAGAAGCACAGAAAAGCAGTTCGGGGAAAAGAAATATGGAAGTGAAGAAGGCACGACAAAATACTAGCGATAGCATGACAAAACATTCTAAAAAAAAAAAAAAATACAACAAATTATTACTGTAATAGAAGTACAAGAAACAACAGATAGTAACAGAAATCGAACACCAAGAAACTACTACGACTACTAGTATGGAAGGGCTATTTACCTATGTTGCTCAGAATCGGGTGGGGGTATCTGAGACGGGTGCATATTCAAGAGTCGAATTCGGCAAAATCTAAATATTAAGATTCGGCGGTACGAATCCAAGTATGAATACGGGTGCGGGGATTCAGCTAAAATATTCAACATTATAAAAATAGAGTTATAAAGATATTCTAAAATTTGAGAGATACGTTGTAAAATTCAATCTTTCATGTTCGTAAAGTGATATATAAAACAAAATTTTGAGTCAAATGTGACATTAGTTATCCTAGTCTTATCTCCAAAGTCCTAAACAATTATAATGCTAAAAAAATTGTGTAAATGATACATATTGACATTTGTTGTCCCAGTCATTGAAGGATTTTTACACTACAATAGTAGTCCAACAAAGTCCGCAATACTAATTATACAAACAATAGGTCCATGAAAGGTAAAATGTCACTAGAATTAGTTAGGCCGAAATGTTTAAATAATTTTAAATGAAACATGGAGGCCCATAAACGGCAAACAAGACATTTCGAAAAAATCTCTGTAAAAACCTAGTTTTATATTCTCTGCCTAATCAGACTCGTCGTTACCTCTACAAATACACCAAAACCTCAATTGTAGCTCATTCCTACTGCCTCTATGCCAAAATGTCATCAAAGTTCATCCATCTCAGTTGCCAAGATTTTTGAATTCTCAATCTTCCCCCAAAATTTGTTCTTAACTCTAATCAAAGTATCTAGATGGAATTGACCGAATCTCACACACATACCGCACTTGCGCCTGCATTAGTATCACGTTGAGACAGGTTCAGTAGCAAAAATGAAGAGTCCACGCAACATAGCTATTTACAAGCTCTCTACCCTAATTTGTGTCCTCCGTAGCCGCTTATCTAAGGACATGTCCTTGGTAAGCTAAAGTTTTGTTATATCCTGTCTAATAACCTGTCCCCAATACTACTTCTGCCTACCTCTGCTTCTCTTGAAACCATCCATAACCAACCTCTCACACCTCCGTACTGGGGCATCCATGAATCTTCTCTCCACATGCCTGAACCATCTTGATCTTGTATTCCTCATCTTGTCTTTCATTGAGGCCACTCCCAGCTTGTCTCGGTAATTTTCATTAATAATCTTATCTCTCCTAATTATAGTAACTACACATCTATCTCAACATCCTCATTTTTGCAACTTCCATCTTCTGAACATGAGAGTTCTTGACTAACCAATTCTCTGCTTCATACAACATAGTTTGGTCTAACCACCACTTCGTAGAACTTGCCTTTAAGTTTTTGGTGGCGCTTTCTTATCACACAAGACACCGGATACGAGCATCTATTTCATCCACCATGTATCAATATGACGTGTGGTATCATCATCAATCTCTCCACTACCTTGAATAATAGCCCCAAGATACTTAGAACTTCCTCTTTTTTGGATGGTCTAGGTATCAAGCCTCACCTCCACACCAACATCATGTGTTTTGTCCCTAAACTTGCACTCCAAGTATTCTATCTTGGTCCCGCTCAACCTGAACTCTTTAAACTCCAAAGTCTGTCTCCAAACCCCCCAGCTTAGTGTTAAATCCACCGCAGGTCTCAACAATCAAAACTATGTCATTTGTAAATAACATAGACCATGGCACCTCACCTTGGATTTGTCGCGTCAATACATCCATCACTAAGGCAAATAAAAATGGGCTAAGAGCTAACACAAGCCCATCACAACTCGAAAGTGCTCTCGGTCTCCTCCCACTATCCTTACCAAGGTATTCGCTCCAGCATACATGTCCTTAATCGCCCTAGTGTACCCCACAAGTACACCTCTTGTCTCCAGGCATCTCCATAGAAACTACCTCAAGACTTTGTCGTATGCCTTTTCAAGGTTGATGAACACCATGTGTAAGTCCCTCTTCTTCTCCCTATACTATTCCACTAGTCTCCTAATAAGATAAATGGCTTCTGTAGTTGAACACCCCAGCATCGAAAATAGATTTGCCCCTCCTCAACCTCATCTCCACCACCCAGCCCTACTAAAAATTACTCCCTCCGTCCCATTTTATGTGGCACCATTTCCTTTTTGGTCAGTCCCAAAAAAAATGTCACATTTCCTTATATAGTAAGTACTTAAAGGTACAATTCCTCTTTTACCCTTGTTGGTCCCACTTAAACTTAAAGAGAGTACTCCAATACATTTATGAGGAGAGAGAAAAGTGAGTCTACTATTGAATATGACTATTTTTTGAAGGGGCAATTTGGTAAACATTTCAAAGTCTTCATTTATTTCTTAAACTCCATGCCCGGTCAAATGTTGCCACATAAAATGGGACGGAGGGAGTAAAAATTAGAAGTAGAAACAAAAGAGACCTCACACTTGGATGGAATTCTCGTGCACATTGTAATTGATAAAACTTCCTTGAAATTTAGAATGGACTACCTCAATTGATGTCCAGAATACTGGTTTGGAGACATTACAACTGAGATGACAATTAGCATAGAAAACCTCAAATGGATACAAAGAAGTTGTAAAGTTAAACCATGGCCAAAATTGAGGTCTCTCGAGTTGTGAAGTTAAGAGATCATCATCGGGGAGTGGCATGGAAGGGTTGAACTTTTTGTAAAATGGTGAAATTGCATGTCCTCAAGAGACGGTGCACCCTAATCAATGCCTTTTCAAAGTGTTAACGATGGACTAATAGGAGACAAGTTTATAGTTGATAAAAATGATCTAATACAAAATGTGAATCGGCTGGACCATGACAGTAATGATAAGTCAAGAGTTGTACAGTAGTGGAGTTGTAGAAGGTTAAACTATAGGTAGTTGAGATGTCCAAGGACAAGCTATTTGATGCATGATCCCATGAGAGTTCATGAACTGGAATGCAATTTGCGATCAACGCAAAGTTCTCATATGGTCGTACAGATTTGTATGACTCAGGAAGGTGATGCCAATACAATTAGAGATTAAGGGGCCTTGTAATATCAGATTCTTGGAGGAATGGCATACTCTAATCAGATTATCACTACTTGAAGATTATGCAACGTTAATGTCATGAGCATGAGCAGTAAACAACTATTGCCATAGCATGGATATCCTTTCTAGGAATGCCACAAACTTGTTTGATAAGGAATCGATGTTTTCCATGGCTAATGAAGTTGGAAAACCTTAGTGATCGACAAGGCCACAAACAATCAAACAAGACCTAGATGTGCTAGGGTAAAAGTGGAGGTCGACCTACTGAAGGAGTTGCCAAAGAGGATACAGATAAATCATATTGAGGAAGAATTAGGAGAAGTAAAATCGAAATGGCAAGAAATTCAATACGATTACCTACCAAAATATTGAACTCATTGTAAGCTTCAAGGTCATGATATGTAAGGACTGTTAATGACTATTGATCAAGTCAACAACATAAGTGTCTCAGATCAAATGGAGAAGGAAAAGGTTCAAGAAGAGGAGCTACATGAAGAGATAGAAGCTCCAAAAGAACTACCAGATGGGAATCAGGAGAGTGAATTAATCACATGAATAGGAGAGGCTAACACATCTCTTCTGCAAGATACAACTACACAAGAAGGGTGGACAAAAGTGGTTAACACTATGACTGATGATAAAACAAACAGGAATCAACAAGGGATGAGAATAATGAGGGCAAAGACAAGGAGGATAGTACAAGCAACTAGTGGCCAAGAACCATAAGCATGATGCCACAAATAAGGAGACCCCACAGGTGATGAAGTAAAGAAGGAGATTGATACGATGATGAGGAGGTGGATAACAACTCAAGCCTACTATATGAGAGTAACAAAGAAGATTTATCTCCTAGACAGATCACAAAGGCAAGAAGAGAAGGAAGAGAACCTAAGGCATGGGACAAAAGTATACCTCCTAAGGCAGTGAGAAGTATGCAAACAAAGAAAGCTTCTGCCTGGGTATGTCTCAATGAATTGCTCTCTCGTATGGAATATAAGGTTTGTGAATACTCAACTCAACAGGCCTTTGAGAGAGTAGTTATATTAAACAGACAAAAACACTTCAATTTTATTGAAATACTGGAACCTTTTAAGCACATTAGACATATAAACATGTATAGATTGTGGATGGGTACTGTACTACATAATATTAATGGCAAAATCTGATTTTTTGTGGAAGAGGACATTCAAGTGAAGGTTCAAAGAGATACTGAGCCGTTGTTGTCATTCAACCTTCTTCATTTAGATGGAGACCAAGAATTGGTTGTGACAATAACTTATGCTAGTACTGACAGGATTACTAAAATTGCATTGTGGGATGACCTGTATGATATTGCCTCACATATGAACTCCCCATGGCTAGTAGGAGGGGATTTCAATGTGATCACTGATGAGTTGGTAGTTTTTATTTAATCTTTTTTATGACCATGGTGTCCGGGCCAGCTTTCGCGCACCTCGACTAATTTCACGGGGTACCTATCACCTCCCACCAACAACAGGTATCAGGTAGCTATGTCCACCAAGACTAGGACAGATGGGAAGAATCACCTAGTGTATTTTTGTTTCTATTGAGTTTTGAACCAGAGACCTCAGGGTTCTCAACCACTTCATTGACCACTAACCCACACCCTTGGGTGCCTGATGAGTTGATATTTTACCAACTTATTTGACTTTTATTCATGAATTATTGTTATGTTTTAATGCTAATAGAAGGGATTTTAGGTTATTGTTCTCTTGTCTAGAGGCATTTCTTGAAAAATGAAGAATGAAGGATTTGAACTAAAGAATCACTAAATACACCGACAAGGAACCGACATCTAGCAGGAGTGTACCGGTGTTCTGCAGGTGCAACGCCAGCTAAGAAGGAAGGCATTGTGTAAGGCACCTGTGCTTGACAGTTTTGAACCAGCACTTCGTCGGTCTGGCGCATGTGCCACTGGTTTGGAGCAAATTGAAACAGCGCCACGATCGTCTATGGACGGTTTTGTACCTACAGCGCAAGTGAAAGACGAAAGAAAAGGGGAAAACTCGTACTTGATGCTGAAAAGGCTTCCTTTGGCAAGTTCCAAGGATATTATTGAATGTGTAATTATGTACTATCATCTTCTTCCGATCTTCCCAATTAGGGATATTCTAGTTAGTTTTCATTATTGCATAGTAGAGAGTAGAGAATAGACATTGAAGAATAGTTTTTCGTTGCTGAAAAAGAAAACCCAAATTGTACTTCTCTAAGCTTGGATCTGAATTTGATTATACCTTATGAATGAAGTAAAACTTTGATGGTATATTCTCTATTTTGTTATTTATGAGTACTAAATCTCTTGCTAGGGGTGTGTGTGCGCACGATATGGGTGTAAACTTGAATGGGTAGTGACTAAATAGTTCTTAAATCAGCTATTATGCATGGATCTTTTGTTGTCTTCGAGGTTTAATCTAAAAATCAATGGTTGCAAACAGTGGTTCAACCTAACTCTATTTTGACTTTGAGAAAGCAAACTTCATTAGTGAGAACTTGAGAAATTGGTCATTGGGTTAGAGTTAGAGATAGTCTAATCTGATTGATTTCTCATATAAGGGTAGATCTATAGATAGTCTAACCCACTCAAGCAATGCTTGGTGTTTTGTTTGCATGGTCTTGAAGTTTGGAAGAATCCAAGATATACGTATACATTAGTTTGAGAGAATATTGGATATAGTATCGACCAAATGCTATCCATGTGTTAATTGGTTTGTAACTAGTTGGTCATTGCCTATTGAGTTGAAACTCCATTGATATTGCACACACCCCTAGTCGCTTCCAACTTGTTGAACTCTCTTTTATGTTACTTACGTGACCGTGATAATTGAAGTTTTGAATCAAGTCTTGTGTTCCCCAACTCCCAAAAAATTTTACATTATTGTTTGGATAACATCGCAGTGGAGCAGCATGGATGACATAGAGGCTTGCCTCTAGAGTTGTGTGATAAGAAGGTACCACCTAAACTCAAAGGTAAGTTCAACAGAGTGATGGTTAGACCGTCCTTATTGTATGGGATGGAGCGTTGGTCAGTCAAGAACTCACATGTTCAGAAGATGCATGTTGCGGAGATGAGGATGTTGAGATGGATGTGTGGGCATACTAGGCGCGATAAGAATAGGAATGAGGTTATCCAGGAGAATGTGAGAGTAGCTTCTGTAGTGGACAAGATGAGGAAAGAGAAACTAAAATAGTTTGGACATGTGCAGAGAAGGTGCGCTGACACCCAGTGATAAGGTCCAAGAGGCTAGGTATAGGGGGTACACGGAGGGGAAGAGGTAGGTTGAAAAAGTAATGGAGAAAGGTGATTCGACAGGACATGGCATAACTTCATATAACCGAGAACATGACTCCAGATAGGAACCAGTAGAGGTCGCGTATTAAGGTAGATTGTAGAAGGTTAGTAGAGGTAGAGTGTTGTCTTGCCTTGTGAAGGTTAGTGTCCACCGTAGTAGTAGTTGTACCCTTGTAGTTCTTGCCATATGTTGTTTATTGTGGTTCGATTATTACACTATTTTACTGATGTTAGTCTCTCCCTTACCGACTTTACACTGTTTTTCTTATTAGCGGTTATGCTTTCCTCATTGTTTTCTTCTTCTTTTACTTGGGCTTGATTTACTTGAGCCGAGGATCTTTCAGAAACAGGCTCTCTACCTCTGTAAGGTAGTGGTAAGGTATGCGTACACTCTATCCTCCCCAGCTCCCACTTAGTGGGATTCCACTGGGTATGTTGTTGTTGTATAGTACTTTAAGGCTCGAGTGAAGCATTCGTATTGGCTGACATATAATCTTTGTTGCCTATAAATAGTAGTTTTCATTCACTTGTAAAGGGTTGACTTTTTGGCAATACTATGGAATACATTGATACTCTTGTGCTCCAAGTTTTCTATTATTTAAATTCTTCACAATGTTTGAGCTCTCAAGAACAAGAGCATTTTACATTTCAGATTCCAGAATCTGATGCACTAAGCTATTCCGGAACCAAGCTGAATCAAGAAATATCTGAGCATTCCTGTTTCCTTTATTTATTTCAATACATTTTTGTTCTTAATAAACTTATCCAATAACATATCTATCTACTTAAAACGAACTAACAAGTTAACTCAATCCGTGTATCCTTGACCTCGTGACAAATTCAAGTGTACCATTTTCCGGTTAAACACATCGAATTCCCACCGTGACCCACAAATTCAAAAAATAGGGGAATATGAAAGAAAACTAAAGTACCGTGTTGCTGCAATTCTGCAAACAACCACCCACATAACATCAAACACATACTCAGCATTACATAGCACAGATTTACACATAACAAAGTACAAAACATTATAATTTCAGTTGAAACCAAATTCCAAGTAATCCAACAAAAAGAAAGAAAAAAGAGGAACCTGGGTAATGAGGTTGAGGCCAAGAGGGGGCATCAAAAACCTCTGAAGAGACCCGCGGTTCCTCAACATGACGAAGCCAAATGAAATCATCAAGTGACTTAGTGAGTTTGGGAATGCGAAAGGTTTTGTTAGCCCATTGCAGCCCCTTGCCAATTCCCTTCTTTATGAACTCCGCATCCTTTTTAACTACCTCTGTTACGTTCCGAAGTGTATTCTTTTCCAATTTTTGTCTTTGGGCATTGCTATTTTTCCTGATTGTGCCGGAAGAAGCCCACACTTTTTTATGTGAAGAGATTTGGGGTGCCAACGGTGCTGCTAATGCTACAGCAAATGGCATATTTTGGACTTCAATACTATTTTGGGGGATAATTCATGGGGAAGTTGAGACAGTGGAAAACTGGAAATGTAAGAGGAAGGAAGCAACTGTGTAGTGAATGGCCTTCTTTGGGTTTGGGTTCTATGTTTTTTGTGGCTGTGGTTAAAGTGGTCAATTCCGTAAATGATCACCCAAGTTTAGGAATTGTCTTGAAATATCATTTATTATTCATTAAGAATCAAACTATTACTCAATTATCATTTTTTTCCTCCAAATATACTTGACACTCCAAAAGCTCCACCCTCTCCTAGTTGGCATGACATGTCATTAAAGTCTTTTTTTAATAATAGATTGATTTAATTCATTTAAACTCATTTAACTAAAATAAATTTGTAAGGTTGACAAAAAAGTCGGTATGAAAGATAAAATTATTATTTAACTTATTTTTAATTTAATTTTTATTTTATCTTTTATTCTATATTATATTATATTTAACTTCTCATACAATTAAACACCAATATATATTCTTATCTCATTCCAAATTTATTAAATACAAGTAATAATTAATTGAATTGCCTACTTTAATTCAATAATATAAATATTATATGAGATTAATATACTGATAAATAAATATCAAAATTTTATTTTCTAATATAAATATTATTCACTTTCTATTTTCTTTTTTTTTTAAAAAAAAAAAAGATATTGTAAGTATATATGGATTTCAAAGCACCCAATTAATTATTTTGTAATAGTTAATTGACCTTTAATATTATTGATCTATTATATAATATATGATTAATTGATGTAAGTTGACATTCATAAGTGATTTATATATCAATATTTTTTTGAATATATGTGTTTATAATTATTCAAAATTGATGACATTATGGTAAGTTTATAAAACTATTTTTCATCGCATAAAAAAATAAAAAAAATTAATTATGATAAAAGATTCTCAAGTATGGAAATTTATTCTTAATAAACTAATACACTTTTAAAAAAATAATATGATCATTATTTTAGTTAAATGAGTTTAATGAATTAAATTAGTCTATTATTTAAAAAAAACTTTAAGGATATGTCATGTCACCTAGGAGAGAGTGAGACCTTTGGAGTTTCAAGTATATTTGGAGGAAAATAGTGATAATTGAGTGATATTTTGGTCTTAAATGAAACATAAATGACATTTCAAGGTAATTCCCTAAACTTGGGTGACCATTTAGGAAATTGACCCGGTTAAAGTGTTGTTTACGTGGATCGTAAATTATTGAAAGGGAAAGGGACAAATATATCTCAAACTATCGTAATACATTTGAATAGATTTCTTCTTATTGACCGGAGAGAGAGGGAGAGTGCAAGAGAGAGGGAGGAGAGGCAAGGGAGACAAGGAGAGGATTTACTATAAATAGGGGTGGCAAATGGTTGGATTGGATCGGATTTGGATGGATTGAGCAAAAATGGTTTGGATTACAATTCACCAAAATAGAATATGGGTTAATATAGATTTGGTCAAATATTGTTTGGGTAAAGTGGTTCTAACCCATTTAAAACCTCTCCATATTTCCTTGACTAAGTGAACTGGGACTTCATGACATCAATTTACCGCCTCCCCCCGGGCATCCCCACCCCCCGGGGCACCCCACCCCCCACCTTCCACCAACCTACCCCTAATTTTTTTTTGTTTTTCAATAAACGGAAAAAAAAAATCTGTTTTTTCAAAAAAAAAAAAATTACTCCCCCCCCCCACCTTCCACCAACCGACCCCTAATTTTTTTTTATTTTCCAAAAACAAAAAAATATGTTTTTTCAAAAAAAAAAAATTACCCTCTCCTCGGGCACCACCACCCCCCCCCCACACACACACCTTCCACCAACTTAACACTAATTTTTTTTTTGTTTTTCAAAAACAAAAAAAGTTCTGTTTTTTCAAAAAAAAAAAAAAAAAAATTACCCCCTCCCCCCGAACACCGCCCACCCTCACCTTCCACCAACCGACCCCTAATTTTTTTTTTTTTCAAAAACAAAAAAAAAATTGTTTTTTAAAAAAAATAAAAAATTACCCCCTCCCCCATTCACCCCCCACCCCCGGGTCCCCCCCCCCCCCACCAACGTACTCCTAAAAAAATTTTGTTTTCCAAAAACAAAAAAAAAATATATGTTTTTTCAATTAAGTTTGAAAATTAATATTAATTTTTTTATATTTTAGCACAACTAAGAATTTTGAGTGGAAGTGTAACTAAGTGATATATTATGGGTCAATATGGATACCCATATTTTACCCATTTTGAACATATTTGTAGAGACTATTAAAATAGTTTGAAACCTATATTTACCCAATTAAAATATGAGTGGTCCAAGTCATTAAATATAAATAAAATGTACTCATTTTATTAATGTGAGCTGAAATTGTCACCCCTAGCTATAAAAACAACATATTGTTATAATTGTTTACCATAAATAAGTAGTTATTTTTGCTATTTTTCATATTTTCCCTTTAGGTTTTTTGAAGTACTTTAATTAATAGTTTTTTTTCCAAAAGTGTTTTTAAAATATATATATATGTTTGGCTAATTCATTTGTAAAGTGCTTTTGATAAGCAAATTGTGTTTGGCTAATATTTTCTAAAATGTGTTTTTGTGAGTTAAATTACGAAAAAGGACAAGTATCAATACACTTTTAATATTAAGATTATTTTATAAAGAGAAATTATTTTTAAATGTCTATTATTAAATTTTAATTAATATTTATATTAAATTAAAATGTACATATTCAAATTTTCAATTAATATTATACATAAAAAAATAAATTAAAGATTGATATAATATTAACATGATGATGTAAAAATAATTAAAAGTATCAAGCAAAATAAATTTAAAAACCATTCTACAAATTAAATCATTACATACAAAAAATTCACCACAAAAATAAATAAATAAATAAATAAATAAATAAATAATATAAGGAATATATTGATAAATATGGATATATGGCAGGGATATTTGGTCTTGAAAAAAAAAACTGCATTTGCTTCTACTTTCTTTAAGAAGCATAAATTTGTAGATTCTTCCTACTTCCATTTAAAAAAAAAAAAACAGTTTTACTAATTGGCCAAACACTTTGATTTTTTAGTATTTTTTTTCTCAAAATAAGTGTTTTTGACCTAATAATAACAATGTCAAATAGTCCCTTGAAGACTACAAATATCAGTATAGATTTTAGGGGTCTAGAGTGTACAAGAGTTATGCAGAATGTAGTGTATTAGTAGTGTTTGCATTAATTATGTTAAGATTTTTCTTATGTAATGTTTGGTTTGGTGTTTTAAAAATAACATACACTGCATAATTTTTTTAAAAGAACATTTGTTTATGAAAATACCCTCCACAAATATGATAGAAATGATATGAAAAAGGTTTTGAGGAACAATTGTTTTTACCAATGCTAATGGATGCATTAGAACCCATTGCATTACTAATGCACATAAATTCATGATATTAGTAATACATACCTCAATACGCAGTAGAGGGTCGTTGGATAGAGTGTATTAGCAAAATTAATGCATGCATTAACTCTTACCTTATTTGGTATACTTTTCATGCTATGTATAACCAACACAAGCATTAGTTATACACCCTATTATGTATGTTATTAATTCCATAAATTTTTAGGTATTAGTAATGCAATGAGTTTTAATGCATGCATTAGCATGGTTAAAGACCTCATTGCCCCTCAAAGTCTTTTTACATCTTTTCCACCATGATTGTGAATGATATCTTTGTAAATAAATTATTTTATGCAAATGCAATGCATGCTATTTTTAATATGCCAACCAAACAATGCATAATAAATAGTATATGTATAATCAATGCAAGCATTACTAATACAAACATTACTAACACACTTTATTTAGGATTATTTTTATACACTCTACAAAACAACCTCAGAGTGTATTAGTAATGCAAACATTAGTTAAAGTGTACCAAACAAAACACTAGTATTACAAAAAGCTAATGTATGCATTATTTTCTCCGATACACTAAATTAGATTTTGATTTTATTTGCTTCAAAGCAATTGTATATATTGAATTAAAAATATCTAGTTATCATTTTTATTTTTAGATAAGGCACAAGTATCCGTCTAGACTATGACCGAAATCTCTGAGACACACTTTAACTAAACTAAAGTCATATTAACCCTCAAATTCATTTTTTTTTTTTAAATCTACCCATTTTCAACTTACGTGGCACACTCTGTGACTCCACACAGGTGAGGCGCTTGAGAGCTGTTTTGAGGCATCACAGACCAATAGAAATTGTCCATGTGTAAATATAATGTTGAAAAAAAGAAAACTCTTTCATTCAAAGGTCTTTTTCTTTATCGAACGTCTTCTTCTTCTTTGAAAAAGAAAACTCTATTATTTTTCAAGCATCAGACTCAAATTGATCATTAATTCCAAAATATATGGTTATTTTTATATAAATGATTTAGGTTTACACCTTTTTATGTATTATTACTTGTTCTTTTAAATTTCTTTCACAATTTTTATGTATAAATTTTAGGATCAGAAATGTCAAAATCTGAGTTGAATAAGTTGTGTATGGTTGATTTAATGATCAATGTTGAAGTGTGATACAAACATGAAATCTTATTGCAAATGTAGACCTCTTGGTCATATCACAATTCGGAAAGAAGATTTTAGTCTTGTCCTCACTATGAGGCCACAAATTACAATTTTTTTTATGGAGAGACAAGGAGAGAGTCAACGAAAACCTCGGTTTATTCTTTCGAGATTGGTAAAAAAGATTAAGGAGTTAGAAGAGAATTTTGAGTGTGTTAAGATGTAATTGGAACAGTTTGATAATTCCAACATAAATTCAATTGACATTGAACAGTCGAAACAAGAGAAAATTAATTTGGATGAAGTTGAAAGTCTTCAAATTCGATATGAAAATCTCAACATCAATTCAAAAGGAGAAGGGTGGCAATGTAAAAGAAATAAGTGATTTGAAAGAGAATTATATGAAGATGGAAGGGATGAAAAAGAAGAAGAGAAGTTGTCATTTTTTTTGGAAATTCCTTTGGTATTTGATGATTTATTTCGTTGTTATATATGTTAGTTTTATAATCTAAATAGGTAAGTTGAAGGATCAAATGAAATTGTCATAGTATGATATGTAATAAAGCATAATTTTTGTATGTGTATTTAAATTTCAATTTGCTCTACCATAATGAAAATATGAATTTGTTTGTGTTTGAAATTGGCTGACTTTTCTATTCTCTTTCTAAAAACGAATGATTAAATATTGCATGTGTTAGTTTTCTCTTCTCACAATTGCCAAAAGAGGCAAATAACAGTACCACTAAAATAAAAATAAAGTTTCACGGAAATAATTGTTTGGGTTTAAAATTATCTTACTTCTCTGCTCTTTTTCTGAAAATGAATGATTCAACATTTCATTTGTTAGTTGCCTCTTCGCGCAATTGCCAAAAGAGGCAACTAACAATCCACTAAAACAAAGACAAAGCTTCATAGAAATAACACAACTCACAATTGTAGGCAAACAAAAATAATTTCGATTCCAAAAGTGAAATTAAGAACAAATCAAAGCTTCCACATTGCATAAGTACCAGAATTTCAGTATTATCTCATACATATAACAAAAACAGAAAATAGTTGTGAAACAAAATAGTATCTTATTGGGCACCAAAATAGTACTAAAAAAATCACTGATATCAACATTATAGTTTTCATGGGTCATGAGGCAATGAAGAGGAGGAAGTATTTGAGTTCAAAAGTCTTGATTGATCTCTAATCTGCTGAAGCCTTCTTATTGTGATTGTTTGATTTCCTTTCCACTTCAATCCTTGGTTTGAAACCAACACCTCCAGTTACAACATTTGATCTCAAGACTCTTTTTGGTCCAACCGATAATATTCTGCTACTTGGCTGTCTAAGCTACAAAAGTTTTAGAGAATTGAAGCTATTAGAGAACAAACATTATGAATGCGTCACAATACTTATATTGAATGTTTTGAAATCATTTTCATCTTGAAACACACTCAAACCCAACAATATTGGCCTTTTAAATTGGGTTGTGTTTTCAACACCCTTTTCTTCCCTGACAGTAGCATTTCCTTTGGTGCAACATTTGTATTCCTGTCTACATAATGTGTTGTAGTACCTTGAGAACATGTAAATCAACTTTCAAGTGGATGATTAACACCTCTTGCTTCACTTTCCATTCTCATACCCCTTCATCTACCACTCCTAGTTCTTGATGATAGTCCAACACCCCTTGCACTTGCACTGAAACCATGACTTGGTGATCTTCCCACACATTAGACATATGGGGAAAAAATGTCCACTAGAAGCACTACTCTGATACTTAGGGTTTGACACCCTATCCTTGTTGAACTTTGGCACATGAGCACTAGTAGAGCATGGAGCAAGGCCTGAATACCTCTGTCTAAATTGAAAATGACCACCACTATCGAATTTCTGATGAAAGTAGTCACCACAATCGGTCTGAGCCCTCATAGTCTCCCTATCACTCTTCTTAAGTTTCTCTTCCTCGATCTGTAGAGCATGAATCATCAACCTGTAAATATCCATCTCTTTGATCAACATGGCAGTTCTAATTCCCTCACCAACATCTTTGAGATACCTGACACAAACTTACTCATACGGTCCTGATCTTAGGCGTATTTATGTGTCTAATAACCAATTTATCTCATATATATATAGCTAAGTTTGAGAGCGAATTCCTAGTCGGAATTGAAATTTTAGAGTCCATTGATTGTGTTTCCTCTAACCAATATGATTAGATGTTTCAGGGTGAAAAGCAAAGAAAAAGGAGTGAAAAAGGACACCATGTAAAAGGTCGGAGTTTAGAAGTCGAAGTTGCTAAGGAGAAATGGCCAAGAAGCTGGAAAAATACATTGTGAGGGAGCACATCCGCATCACAGAGCTGAAGCCAGCATGTGGAAAATGACTTTTACAAAATAGTGGAATGCACGATGGACCCGCGTCGCGGAGTTGGCTCAGGCTATTCGAAGCCTGGACTCCAGAATTGCGTCACGTGTTTTATTTTAGACTTTAAATAGTCCAGTTGTATTATTTTATCATTTTGCAGTTTTTGAAAAATGGGAAAACACGATTTGGGTGATTTTGCTGACGTTATCTAGAGCTTTCTTCTACTCCTTCATTTTGGTAAACACTTCTATGATCTTTGAATATTATTTGATGATATTTCATTCTATGAGTAGCTAAATTCTCTTATTCTAGGGTTGTAGCTACGATTAATGGCGTAATAGTGTTTATTTCTAGCATGAGATGGGTTTTCTTATGATTGATGCTTGCATTCTTCTTTAACTATTTTAATGACTGATCAACATTAAAATAAACTCATTGTCCACTCTTGAACTAGGAAGACGAACTGAGGGATAGACCAAAGAATGGGAGCAGCGTGTTCATACTAGGGTAAAATTTAGAGTGTTTCGTTTATAGGATAAGATTATACCTATATGTCGCGTTTGATTAATGTGCAAGATGATAGCTTAATGCTCCGCTATTGGTTCATGCCTATCCCCGCTTAACGATGTAGTTAGGCAATCAATGGTGGTAGGCGATTAGAGGTCGGGAGATCATGATCGTAAAATCAACCTTGTAAATCAATAATGAGGTTGACCTATCAAATGCTAGGATAAGTTATTATTATGTTTGAAATCGGTATATGCTACAACCCTAGAATATTTCCCAAATTGCAAAATTCCTTTGTTTGCGACTATTTAATTGTAGTAAGTAATATTTGAAATTGTTCAATTTAGTTGATACAAACAAATTCCTAAAATTGTATGTCGCATAAGTAAATTTATTTTATTTATAATAAAGTTAGTATTTGCTGATTTGAAGTCCTTTGGGTTTGATAATCCGGCTTGAAAGAGTCAATGTACTACTTGAATGACCACGTGCACTTTCGTGTGCTTTTGAACACAACAAGTTTTTGGCGCCGCTGCCGGGGACTTTATAATTGGCAGATATATAATTTTTGAGTTTCTAAATTATTTGTACAAGTGTTGACAACTTGATCTTGGTTATTCATTTTACAGGTTGTGTCAAGATTTCACACTGGAAGACGACCAAGACTTGGTAGAGCCTCTAGCTGAACCGGAGAGATTTGTTCGTTATCGGAGAAGGCAAAGAAGACTCGCATATCTTGTTCCTCTTGTCGCTAGTAAACCAGAATTCCCAGATGAAGGGGAGGATCAAGGCACACCTGCAGTGATGGCAGAAATGAAAGTGAGAGACGTGACAATCCCACGCACCACCAATGTAACTTCAAGTATTCAGAAACCTGCAGCTGATGGGAGGTTTGAATTGAAGCAGAGCATGGTGCAACTATTGCACACAAATGGACAGTTCACTGGTCTATCTCATGAAGACCCACAAGTGCATATTCAAAATTTCCTCGAGATCAGTGACACGTACACTCCAACTGGAGTGAACTCGGATTATGTGAGGCTCACCCTATTCCCCTTTTCTTTACTAGGGGAAGCAAAAAGATGGTTGAACTTTGAGTGCACAAATTCCATAACATCTTGGGATGATCTTGTTCGAATTTTCTTGATAAAATTTTTTCCTTCCGGGAAAACAACTAAGCTGAGAAGTGATATATTGAGCTTCTGATAGAAAGGAGGAGAGAATTTGTACCAAGCTTGGGACAAGTTTAAGTCCATGTTGCTAAGTTGTCCACATCATCATCAAGCTAACGAAGTGTTGGTCCACACCTTCATTGAAGGGTTGGAACCAAACACGAAAGTTTTACTTGATTCTGATGCATGTGGACAAGCTTTGGAGAAGACATATGCTGAGCTTTTTACATTGCTTAATAGGATTTCACAAGGTAATCCTGAGTGGAATGGAGGAGGAGCTAAATCGGTCATACAAAACACTGATGGAGTATTGGAAGTGGATGTAGTAACAGCCTTAACTGCACAAATTTCAGCAATGCAGAATATGATGACTACACACTTTAGCAAAATGTCACTAGGACATCAACAAGCTCAAGTTAATATGGTGCAACAACCACCAACATAGTGTGAAGTATGTGGAGGTGGAAATCACACTGTTGAAATATGTGGAGCAAACCCAGAATATGTTCATTTTATAGGTAATGCCCAGTGAGGAGGAAATCACCAAAATTATGGCAATACCTACAATCCAAGCTAGTGGAACCACCCAAACTTTTCATGGGGTGGTAATCAAAACCAACACCAAGGACAGAACCAGTACATGTCGCAAGATGGTGGACAACATTACAATTAGCAAAGCCATGGAAACTAGCAAGGTCATGGTAATAAGTAGGCTGCTAAGCAAGGTGATATGACTGTAGAGGACATGTGTTGCACCCAAATCGCACACACAAGTGTACATGATCGTTCAAGTATTAAAGTAGCTCTTATAAAGAGTCGGGTATCGTGCCCACACAGACTTATAATTAGAATAACTCAATTGTTCCAATATTTTCAGCTAAGCACAAATCTTATCAAGATTTCAAGAGTGATTTATTTTATAATCTAAAAGTTAAACAAAATTAAACAAGCACGATTCAATTTCAAGGGTTTCAAACAATGATTGGGTAAAGTCCAGGGTTGCAGCTCTTATCAGGATTCATGCAATTATATTGTTTAAATGGGTGTTAATCAACTATCGAATCAATGATCACAGGGTTAAATGTGTGATTATGGTCTCCTGACCTCTAATCGCCTATGATAAATGACAACCTAACTACATCATTGAGCGGGGATAGATTGGACCAAGTACCGAGCATTATGATTTCTTCCTCTATATTGACCAAGCATGATTTCTAGGTATATCCCTATCCTAGATACAAATTAATCCTAATTATTAAGAAAAAATCATTCTCCTTATGCCCCACGTTCTATCCTCTTATTCCTCTTCCGAATTCAATTCAGACAATGTGTTTATTTCAATGGTGATCAGGCATGAAATACAAAAAACAAGAACATAAGAAAGATTTATGCGATAATCAACATTAACCCAATGAAAACTTAATATATTACAATCATCTTGTAGCTACAACCCTAGAACTAGGGTATTTAGGTACTCACAACAATAGCTTCGATCAAGCAATGTTTAATTTCCATAAAAGATCAAAATAAAAGAGTTTAGGAAAAAAACCTAAAAATGATGAAATAGCTCTCCAAGTCGTCATTCTTCAAAACCCTGAAAAAGAATGTTTTAATAAAATAAAATACTAACCTATTTATACTAAAGTCGAAACGGCCAAATCTGGCAACCAGAGGCGCGACGCGGAGGGCTTTATAAATTTCATTCTAAGTATTTGTTTCTTCTCCACGACGCATTCTTGACACGGACCACTCTGCCTCAATTCGAATCTCGTGAACTAAATTAAAAACCCCTCTCTGTGAAGCGGAGAGGATACAGAGTGCTCTGTATAGAAATTATTTCACGAGCCTAAATAAAATTCCTCTCTGCGACACTGAGAGGATACGGATAAGCCTTGGAATTCAGTTCTTCCCTTTTCTTCCTTGCTTCTTTTTTACTCGGATCTTTTATGTTTCCCAAACTCCGTTCCAATGCTCGTTAATCATGCTGGTTAGAACATATAAAATCAAACGACTCTAAATGACTCTAATTCACATAAAATGGGTCCAAACTTGGCCTAAAGGCAGGGTGTTATTAGGTCCTTAGGCATATAGATACGCCTAAGATCAAGATGCTAAAACAAATCATGGCAGACCAAGCTAAGTTGGCAGCAGATGTCTGACAATCAACTAGCGACTCAGAATTTGGAGAAGTAGTTTGGGCAGTTAGATAGTGCTCAAAATGCCCGACCACAAGGGGGCATGCCTAGAAATACTGATCCAAACCCAAAACATGTAAATGTTGTGAGTACCCGTAGTGGTCATCCATTGGAGGAGCTAGTGCTAAGGATCAAATATGCTGAAGAAAAAGAAAAGTAGATAGAGGAAGCTGGACCAATCGAGCCAATGGTGGATGAGGAACCAAATGCAAAACCACCTCCTCCATTCCCACAGAAATTCTAAAAGAAGGAGGATGAATGTTCTGGTAAGTTTATTGAATTACTTAAATAAGTACATGTTAACTTGCCTTTGATTGATGTATTGCAGGGCATTCCTAAGTATGCCAAATATGTGAAAGATGTGGTGGCCAATAAGAGTAGATTAGCGGAGTATGCAACAGTGGCACTCACTGAGGAGCGCAGTTATAGGATCCAAAATAGGCTCCCAACTAAGTTGAAAGATCCAGGGAGTTTTACTGTGCAAATAAAAATTGGTAAGTGCATTGAGGCAAGAGGGCTGTGCAATTTGGGTGCAAGTATCAACTTGATGCCTACGTCCATGTTTCTCAAGTTGGGACTAGGAAGGCCCAAGTCCACAATCATAATGTTGCAATTAGCCGACCGTTCGGTAGCAAGGCCAGATGGCGTTATTGAGGATGTCTTAGTCCAAGCGGGAACTCTAATCTTCCCCGTAGACTTTGTCATCTTGGATTTTGAGCCTGACCCAGATGTCCCATTTATTTTGGGATGCCTATTCATAGCAGCCAATGGTGCATTAATTTGTGTGGCAACTCGTATACTGATAATGAGGGCCTATGACAAGGTAGATGTCTTTGATGTGAACAAGGCAATGAAGTTGCCTGCAATATATGAGGAGTTGTCAGCAATTACAGTCATTGATGAGGAAACAACAACTAAATATATTGAAGCCCGAGACCATTTAGAGAAAGTGTTAATTGGGCAAGACATTGAGGGGTACCCTAAAGCCCAAGAGTTTGCTAGCGTTCTAGATGTCCCAAATGTGAGTATGCTTCCCAAGGTTGTGGACCCATTAAACAGAGTCTTGGGACCACCTCCTAAGCCATAAATTGAGGAAGCACCGAAGTTGGAGTTAAAAGCTCTCCCCTCTCATCTAAGGTATGCATTCTTAGGTGCTAATGAATCGTTACCTGTAATCCTTTATTCTGTTTTGTCTGAAGTGTAGGTTGAGGCCTCTCTGAAAATATTGAGGAAGAGGAAAAATGTGATAGGCTGGCAGATAGCTGACATACATGGCATCAGCTCAGCTTTATGTATACACATGATATTTATGGAGGAGAGCCATAAGTCAAGTGTACAACCTCAGCGCAGATTAAACCCCAGTGATGAAAGATGTTGTGCACAAGGAAATGATTAAATGGCTGGATGCAGGTATTATATACCCGATTTCAGACAGCAAATTGGTCAGCCCGATTTAGTGTGTGCCTAAAAGAGGAGGCATGACAGTGATCACCAATGAAAAGAATGAGCTGATTCCAACCAGGACAGTGACATGGTGGCGAATATGCATGGATTATAGGAAATTGAATGAGGCCACCAGAAAGGATCACTACCCTGTTCCTTTTATTGATCAGATGCTGGACAGGTTAGCTGGGCAAGAATATTATTGGTTCCTAGATGGCTATTTAGGATACAACTAAATCGTGATTGCACCAGAGGACCAGGAGAAAACTACATTCACTTGTCAGTATGGGACATATGCCTTCAAATGAATGTCGTTTGGGCTATGCAATGCCCCAGCCACCTTCCAAAGATGCATGATGTCCATCTTTCATGATATGGTTGAAGATTTTGTGGAGATATTCATGGATGACTTCTCAGTCTTTGGGGAGTCTTTTGACAGGTGTCTGGAGAACTTGGACAAGGTGTTGGCTAGATGCGAGGAAACTAATCTCATCCTAAATTGGGAAAAATGTCATTTTCTAGTGAAGGAAGGGATTGTATTGGGCCATAAGGTGTCAAAGCGAGGGCTGGAAGTTGATCGTGCAAAAGTGAAAGAAAAGCTACCTTCCTTAGTCTCTATTAAAGAGGTGAGAAGTTTCTTGGGTCATGTTGGTTTCTACAGGAGATTTATTAAGGATTTCTCTAAGACTGCAAGACCCATGTGCAGTCTCTTAGAGAAGGAGATGATTTCGTCTTTGATGAGCAATGCATTCAAGCTTTTGAGGCCTTGAAGAAGAAGTTGACAGAAGCTTCAATCCTGACTTCACCAAATTGGGAACTTCATTTTGAGTTGATGTGACACGCAAGTGATGTGGCTATAGGAGCAGTGTAAGGGCAAAGGAAAAAGAAGGTGTTCCACTCAATCTATTTTGCAAGCAAAACACTGGATGCACCAACTACACATGGACCGAGAAAGAAATGCTTGCCTTGGTCTATGCCTTTGACAAATTTAGATCTTACTTGGTAGGGACTAAAGTTGTTGCCATATCAGGTACCTATTAAATAAGAAGGATGCAAAGTCACGGTTAATCAGGTGGATTCTGTTGCTACAAGAATTTGACATAGAGATCAAGGACTGAAGAGGTTCTGAAAATCAGATTGCAGATCACTTGTCCAAGTTGGAGAGTTCGTCACATGTGGGTGAGCAAGGTTAGATTCGGGAAGAGTTTCCTGATGAACAACTATTGGCACTGGAGGTGATAGAATTACCATGGTATGCAAATATTGTAAATTATTTGGTAATGGGATTATTGCCACCGAGTGCAACTACACATCAAAAGAAGAGGTTGATTTATGATGCTCGGTTCTACATATGGGATGAGCTTTATCTATTCAACCAAGGCCCTGAAAAAATGATGAGGAGGTGTGTACCTGAATTTGATGAGACAAGTGATGGACAGTTGCCACTCGTCTGCATATGGGGGTCATCATGGAGGTGAACGCACTGCACATAAGGTGCTCTAATCAGGTTTTTTCTGGCCTACTTTATTTAAAGATACTGCAGGGTATGTGAAAAGTTGTGATCAATGCTAGAGGATGAAGATTATTTCCAGACGACATGAGATGCCATTGCATAACATCTTGGAGCTCGAAATATTTGATGTCTGGGGGATCGACTTCATGGGACCATTCCCTCCATCTAATGGTAATCAAAATATACTGGTGGTTGTGGACTATGTGTCAAAGTGGGTTGAGGCAGTAGCTCTGCCCACCAACGATGCTAAAGTGGTGTTGAAGTTTTTGAAGAAACATATCTTCACTCGGTTTGGAACTCCTAGAGAAATAATCAGTGATAGAGGGATGCACTTCATAAATCAACTGGTGAAGAATATCTTAGCTAAATATGGATTCAGGCACAAGGTAGCTACAACATATCACCCTCAAACTAGTGGCCAGGTAGAAGTGTCAAACATGGAGATGAAGTATATTCTGCAGAAAACAGTGAATTCCCAAAGAAAATATTGGGCAATGAAGCTTGATGATGCATTATGGGCATACATGACAGCATATAAGACACCAATAGGGACTTCTCCCTACCACTTGGTGTTTGGTAAAGCGTGTCACCTTCCAGTTGAATTAGAACATCAGGCTTACTGGGTAGTGAAGAAGTTGAATCTGGATCCAAAATTAGCCGGAAGAAAAAGGATGGGTCAGCTACATGAATTGGAGGAATTCAGACTTCATGCCTATGAAAATGCAAAGCTCTATAAGGAAAAGACTAAGCGATGGCATGATAAGCATATTGTGTCCCTAACTCTTTGAGCCTGGTGAAAAGGTATTATTGTTTAACTCTAGATTTCGGTTGTTTCCAGGTAAGTTGAAGTCAAAATGGAGCGGACAATTCGAGGTGGTGCGCATGACCAACCATGGAGCTGTAGAGTTATGGAATGAAGGCAAACAATTGATTAATAACCTTTCAAAGACATTTCATCCAATTATAAGCGTCAACGGTCGTTAATCAGTATAAAAATCCAACTAAATGAGTTGGAGTCGAATCCCACAGGGAGAGGTACGTGTTTCAGATTCAATTGGGAAGTATGAACATGGTCAAATCAGTCATAGGAATAAAAGTTATCGAATAAAGACATCATTCAAATTAGGGGGTGACACGAATGTCAAATGGGAGTTTTGTTTTGAAATTATCAACTACAAACAGTGTCAAACAATACGAAATAATAATAGAGGCGGGTTCTTCTGATGTGATTCGAATATAGGCAAATATAGACGAATGGGTAATTTCAACTATTAGAAAATCGCTAGATATTAGTGAGTAAGCTAGGCTATAGAGGAGATAAACTTTCTCTCAAGCAATTTACCCCGAATCAAGTTGATTTCTCTCGAACATCAACAAGCATGCAAAATAAGAACAACCCATACCTTAGTCCATTCACTCTCTCGAGCTGAATGTGTGAGATTGGGTTTAAGATTCACTTTCTCGAGCTGAACTCAGGTCAACCCAATACCCATAGACCATCAATCAATAAGTTTAGTTTTAAAACCTCTCTCTTGAGCAAGCAAAAAACATGAGGGTAGAACTTCATTTGCAACTACAATTCTTAAATTAAACCACAGTTCATGATTAAACTCACTTCTAGATAGCATTTAAACTAACAATTAGCAATACCCATAAACTAAATCAGCCCATAATCACATAATCACTCCCCAAGAATTGGGGTTTTAGCTAGACATCATAAAAAGGTAAAAAAAACAGTTACCAAATTGATTATCCATCAACTGGGTAAGTGTAGATTCATCCTTACAATGCTCCAATTCGAAGAATCTCAAAGACCCACTTCCAATTTCTCAAAAGTGAAAAACTTCAATTCTTCAAAGCTTAGGAAAAACTAGAGAAAATTGTCTCACCAGTTCGAAACTCAATAATAAACTAAAAATATATGAGCCAAGATTCTAAACTAAATGTTTAAAAATGTATTTATAGTCGCCAAAAATGTGCTGCGAAGAGTCACTCGGCGAAGTAAGTCGAGCTCGCCGAACCACTTAGCAAGCTGCCCTTTGGTCATTTCCATCGCCCTTCTGCCTTGGCATTCAGCATCCTCAAGGTCCGTAACTTTGGGGGATCCAACACTACATCGCGGAACCACTCGGCGATCCGCCGACTGCTCTTTTCTCTCGCCAACTTGGTTCTTTCCTTTAAGGCTTGGCATACTGGTACTTTAGGTGGTCAAGTAGCAATTAAGCGACTTTCCAAGTGGACTTGGCGATCACCAGGCTTACTTTTCTTCATTCTTTCAGCTCGCTTTGTTCCCTTTTGCGAATTAGTGTCCTTGCTTTGTTCCTCAATCCATATACCTGGAAATCAAGGGTTTTACATCAGTTATTGGCACAAAATAAGAATTTGAGGACACTAAATCTATATTAATAAAGCCCAAAATGAGTCCAAATCTCAGACTCATCAACAGTCTACGTTCATAGTGAATGGACAGAGGGTAAAGCATTACTTCGGACAAGAGGTGGATCAAGAAGAAGAGAGTGTGGATTTGAGCAATGAATGATGGGGAGCAGAGTCGTGCCGCGACGTTAAATCATGCGTTACTTGAGAGGCAACCCGTGACGTTGTACTCTAGAGGATATTTTCTTTTTATTTAGTTTTGATAGTTAGTTCTTGTTATTTTTAGTTATAGGTTAGTTTATTTATTTTAGAAGTTGTAAGTTGTAAAAAAAAATCTGGGGTGACAAACAGTGGAGTCCGCGACAAGGCTGCGTCGCGGACTTGTTTCTGCATAGTGATGGACGCCCCAAGAAAAGGTTCAAGAATGCAAGGAAAGGTCACGACAGCTACCCATAGCGGACCCGTTTCTTGGAATTACAACAACAGTGAGTGATTAACAGTGGAGTCTGCGACCTGAGCGCATTACGAACCTGATTCCACCACGCATAGAACCTCCCTCGTGTCGAATAAAAAATCACAAGGCTTGTCCATGACAGCTCCGCATCGCGGACCTGGTAAATTTTCCCACTTTTTCCATTAAAAAGTTGGGTTTTACCCGACTAATATGGTGAAACCCGACCCCCATTCTCTTTTAATTCACAAATCCGCCCCTTTAACCTCATTCTCTCCCTATAACTTCATCAATTTCCTTTCACTCTCAACCCTAACTTTCTTCCTCAATCAAATCCATGTCGCGTAGTTGAAAGATCATCATCAAGTTCTTCAATTTTCCTTATTTTTAGCACTCAAGGTATGTTTCTCACATCTTTTCTTCTCTCTTTTGGGGTGAAATTTTGATGCAAGTAATGAAGGGGAGGGGATTGATGGGTGATGTTTCTGAAATTATTTATTCCTTGTATAAACTGTTATAATAGGTGAAATGATTTAATTGTTTAACCTAATTTATGGAACCCATGTCTATACACCTTGTTGAAAGACTAGGGGTGAAGTAGAAAGAGGATACTTTGAATGAGTTGGGTGAAATTTGGGCTTTTGTGAAGTCTTGAGTAGCAAATATGCTATGAGGGGAATGATTGAGTAAAAACATGGATGTTGGTTCGAATTCTTGAGTATAATCATAGTAGAAGGGGTTTTTATGCTTAAATGGTGATGAGTCTGAGAATAATATACTGAAAATAACAATGGGAAGTCTGAGTACCGTGTTGTTTGTGAAATTTGTGCTTGAAAATAAGTGTAGGGTTATCTTTCATGATTAGGTCACATTACCTGAAAGTGTAATTATTTCATTGCAGCCGTAAGAGAGTGAGAACTAGCACAACCACCCTAAGCACCAGCAGTCCCACAAGGGAAGACCCAACGCTATGGGGCTAAGACAGTCACGTCCGAGGAAAAAAAAAGTATAAATTACACACTGAAGCCAAGTACTTTTCAGATGTGATACTTGATGATGTGTAATTAGAGAAGGAGTTCCCTCAGATTATGCACCGCCTGCAAGACTTGCACATGGGATTCATCTTTTAGGACCCTTCTAAGTGCAATGTGCGCGTGGTTTAGGAATTCTACCCCAATTAAAAACCCGATGCTCGTTCTAATTTTGTAACAGTGCAAGGCGTGGAAGTCTCTCTTACACCCTCAGCTATCAATCAAGTACTGGGCACTGCAGAAGTCCCTTTTGATATCTTGACTAGATTAAACATCAGCCCTCTGTAGCAGCAGATTCGACACACTTTGTGTGGCGCACAGTCCACTGCTAAGTGGATTCAACATGGGCACCGGGGCTATCATCAGTCCTACCCTTATGCACACATGAATCGAGAAGCCCGGGTGTGGCTTAAAATTATCGTAAAGTATTTAATACTAGGTCTGTATTTCACTGAGGTGACGAGAGACCGAGTGTGCTTGGTCTATGCTCTGATGAAAGATTTTCCCATCAACATGAGCGAGTGTTGAAATCATCCATGTGAAAAGCAAGATTGCATAAAGGTCTAAGGTATGTGTTTGGGGGACTAATTACTAGTTTGTGCAGGAGAGCAGGAGTACCAGAGAAAAATATGGATCACTTAGCACCTTTATTCAGTACACCTCTAGATGTTACAACGACAAAGGGGCCGGAGAATATGTATGGACCCGCCCTCACTGCAACAGAGCGCAACAAGAGGGATGATCTGATTACTGTATGCATGTTTGGACTTAAAAGGCTACGCCACATAACTGAGTTTTGAGCTACAACTCAGGAGTAGTTGGATTAATATGCAACGAGATACCCCCTGAATGAACATGTTGATGCATTGCTGGGACTCAGGCCTTCATTTCTAGAGCCCGTATGGGATGATGTTCCAACTGATGAAGACAAGAGACGAACCATGTCGGATAGTGAATCCGATTCTGATGCTGAGGAGGGTGACATATTGGCTCTTGAGGGCACTGACGGTGACGCAGACATGGACGAATGATCAAGGAAGTACACCCACCCTACTTTACTTTCATTTTGATATATGTCAAATTGGGGACAGTGCTGCATTTTTAAGTGTGGGGTGGGAGTATTATATCTATGTAAATATTGTGTAAATATTTTTTGTTTTTGCTATTTTGTTTTGGGTTCCTTGGAAGTTGTTTACGATTCTTTGGCCAAGGACAGTCCCGTTGAACCGTATAAGAAAAGATTTTGTTTCTTAGGATTGAGTCAGTGTCATAGTTGAGTCAAGCTGCCCTATGATAGATAGATGGATGAGGATTGTCTTAAGGGCAGTTTCCAACATTAGGTCTGTAGGGTTGGAATCTTGCTAAGGATGCACAGCTGCATTAAGTTAGGATGAATGTTGAAGATAATGGATGACTCTGTGTTGAGACATTTAGGCTCTTGTATGTGACTCTAAATGGCGTGTGCTTAAAATAAATTTGTGCCAATGATGGAGAAGTAGTCTGTAATGATCGGTTTTGATTTGAATATGTGTCATGTGTGTGAGGTTTGTGTATTCCTTGCTACTAATTGATGTCCAGAACCTACCTGGTGTGTCTGCAAAGCGAAAGAGAGGATAAGGAGTTGAGGAAGTGATATAGGCATTTCTTTGATAGCCTTGTTTGTTTTCTTCCTGTACCCACCAAGATTTATATCCTTAGTTAACCCCATATAGTCTTTGACTTATTCTTTGGTATCCAAACATTAAGCATATTCCCTTTCCTTCTATGGCCTATAAATTTGATCCAAAAGCTCATAAGCGCTTGGAGTGAACAATAGTGAAGAAAAAGAAAGAATGAAGTGTGTAGCCCCTTTGCGTAAGTCTGGCTTGTATAATAATAATAATAATAATAATAATTCAAGTTTTTTGTCAAGAGAACTTATATGCTCCCCTAACACTTTAACATATTGTGACTCTACCTTATGAAGAAGGATTTGTAGAGGATAATATCCCTACTAAGTCTCGACCCTGCCAAATGAATGCTGAATTAGTAGATTTCTGCAAAACTGAGATTGATAATCTTTTACAAAATGGTTTGATAAAACCTTCCAAGTCTCCTTGGTCTTACACAGCCTTCTATGTTAATAATGCGGCTGAAAGGGAACGAGGTGTTTCGAGATTGGTGATCAACTATAAACCCTTGAATAAACACTTAAAGTGGATCAGGTATCCTATTCCTAACAAAAGGGATTTATTATCAAGATTATACGATGTCAAAATATTTTCTAAATTTTATTTAAATTCAGGATATTGGCAAATTCAGATTTTTAAAGAACATTCTTATAGAACTGCTTTTAATGTCCCATTTGGACAATACGAATGGAATGTCATGCCTTTTGGTTTGAAAAACGCCCCTTCTGAATTTCAGAAAATAATGAATGATATCTTCAACCCTTATATGGAATTTATTATTGTCTATATTGATGACATTCTAGTGTTTTCTAAACTTTTGAACTACATATCAAGCATGTTGATATTTTTAAAAGGGTTGTAATACAAAATGGCTTAGTTATTTCTAAACAAAAAATAAGTTTATTTCAAACGGATGTTCGATTTTTAGGACATCAAATTTGTCAAGGAAAAATTACTCCTATTCAAAGGGCTATTGATTTTGTTGACAAATTCCCTAATGTTATTACAGATAGAACCTAACTACAGAGATTTCTAGGAAGTTTGAATTATATTTCTCCGTTCTATAAACATCTTTCTTGAGATTTAGCTCTATTATATGACAGGCTGAAGAAAGATAATAAGTTTCTTTGGAATGAGACTCTTACCAAACTGGTAAAGGATATTAAGCGGAGAGTAAAATCACTGCCCTGCTTAGCCCTAGCCAACCCAGCTTGGCAAAAGATTATTGAGACGGATGCGTCTAATATTGGATATGGAGGAATTCTTAAACAGATTAATCCTCATGATAAGAAAGAATATTTGATTGGATTTCATTCTGGGAAATGGAATGAAGCCCAGAAGAAGTGTGCGACGGTAGCACATGAAATGTTGACCATTGTTAAATGCGTTCTCAAATTTCAGGACGATTTATATAACCAAAAGTTTTTGATAAAAACTGACGCTCAATCGGTCAAATTTATGTTTGACAAGGATTTTAAGCACGATGCTTCAAAATTAATATTCGCCAGGTGGCAAGCACAATTAACCCCTTTTGATTTCGATATTCACTATAAAAAGGGAGTTGATAACTCGTTACCTGATTTCTTATCTAGGGAATATATTCAATAAATCATAAATCATGTTCTTTAGAACTTTTCTTGATGATGAAACTCTCGTTGCAATATTGAGAGTTCTTATTTCTTTGCCTAGAGCTATGAAAAATATTATTATTGACAAAATTGTTAACCATATATTAAGTGAAGATTTCTCTCATATTCAGATTGCATATTATTCAGATGATAATTATCTGACGGACTATTTTTCCGAATGATAACAAAAGAGTGTTATGTTTGCAGGATGGATCCACCCTGGGTTCACATCAAAGGAAGAGGAAGGGGAAGAACAACCCCTAGCAGAGGCAACTATGGTTCCTATGGAACCAGATCATCACAAGGATCGTCATATAGATCCTATTCAAATTCCCAGGTTATACCAACGGGAAGAAAAATTGTATTAAATAAAAGAACCTCGTCTCAAGAGGAATCTTCATCCAGTTCACATCAATTGGTTAGTTTGGAAGATATTCCAAAAGATAGTCCGTTATATGCTCATATGCAGGCCTATCTAGAAGAAAAAAAGCAAAAGGATACTTTTGTTTCAATCATAAAGGAGGATTCTGATGATATTAAATCCTATGAAAAATTGCAAAAAAAAGAAAAGATATTTCTCTTAGAAAACTCGGATTTGCAGAGAAAAGATGAACCTTGGAAGATATTTCAAAGGTACCTTGTTAATGGGTTATATTTTCCAGGAGAGTCATATAAGACTCGATCTTATTATGAAGAAATATTGATGAGCATAGGAAGTGTAGAATTTCAGCACTTCAGCACAGGTAATAATCCCCACGAAAAAAGTTATAACTTTTCTAAATTCATTATTAAACAGATTATATCTGTTGAAGATTGGGGTATGTCAACTATGAAAGAAAGACAGATAGGTATTAATAATACTAGGATGAATTATACTTATTGGGATTATATCCGAGCGTTTGATGTAGCGCTATATTATAACTACGACAAACACAAACATACTTGGTTTGTAAAGGTATGCGCAAAGATTTTTGCGGAAAATATACCAAATTGGTTTATTAATTGGTGGTCATACCACGACCCTACTATAAAAATTATGCCAGAGCCATTCTTAAATTTATATAAAGAATGGGTTAAAGTATCACCAGATCTGAACAAGTTATACCAAGAAGATCATGTCAACTGGATAGAAAAAATAGATCAAATCTATTTCTTTGTCGAATTCTCCATTCCATGGATACATAAATGGGCTCCTGAAGTGGGATTTAATGAGGAAAATATTCCTTGTCTTTATAGGACATATTTTAATAACTTATGGGATAAATTGTTAAAACAAGATCACAAGACTAAGCAGCTAATTGGGCAAGAACTTATGGACACCATTAAAGAAAACATTGTTGATTATAAAACAATTCGCCAAGATAATATTGTTAAAGATAATTCAGTTCGACATATTGCTCGAAAAATCTCCTTTCAAGACGGAGATAAAGAACAAATGATTCAAGATTATCTTGAAGAAGTAAGAAGAAATTTGCTTCAAACAATAACTCAGATAGATAAATCAGACACCTCAATGCAAAGTAAAACTAGCAGCGATGTGGATGATTCACAAAGAGCGGAGTCAGAACATATGCTGTCGGCCACCGAATTACTAGATGCGGAAGATTTTTTGCAGCAAATGAAAGCCTTAGAAAAAGGCAAAAACATAAAGGAAACATAAACATGTGAAGACATATGAATAGAGACCTACTCAACAGTAAAAATACTGTTGAAACAGTAGATACACTGTTCAGGGACCCAGATGAGGTCCCTTTTGTACTGTACATAGATTCCTTATGTCTTTTTATTTTTCTATATAAGTCTTTGCTTGTTGAGGAGAAGGGCATCAGAAAAATTTAGCTCTCTCTCTTTTGTTCTTTGTTTTGATGTTTGTAAGTCTTTTTGTAAGCTTTCCGAAGTACTGTTCCGACCAATATATAAATAAACCGGTCAGTTATTCAGAGTTCTTTGGTTCTTGAAGACGTCCTTTATAAGGTATTTATTTTCTTTTTAGTCTTCTATTTAGTATGTTTCTCCTAGCCAGGACTATGTCCGGCTAAAGATTATCTATGTCGAATAATTAACTTCTCTTCTATATAGACCATGAATGGATCTAAGCTCAATTTAAATATAAAAGAATTTTAGTATGGCTTTTCAACTTGGTTCCGAGATCGAGGTATAGTCGAATCTAGCACTACTCTTATTGGCTTTGTCTTAGTGACTCCGCTTGGCCAGCCGTGGTTTTAGCCCGAAAAATGAGTTTTGATAAGTAGGGCACTTCATACCCGGTTAAGAATTGCCAGGCACATGGGCTCAATAAGTAGTATGTATTAGATTCTGATAGACCCTTTGCTCGGGTAAAAAGCATACCATGCAGTCTGAAAAACTATGCCAAAATTCTTATATATTTCGATTCTTTCACAGGCGGACTACCGCTAGCTTAAGGATGCTTGAATGGCTTGATCTTTGACTGGGCGGACTACCGCCAGGTCCTTGATCCTGTAAAGATGGTATTAGAGCCAAGAACTTTTCATGGAATATATAGTAGTGAATTATTCGACATAGATCTTAATCTTTCACTCATGGATCTGGGAGATACGAGTACTAAAAGTACTAGACTAGAAGAGGTTGATATACCTCATAATCTTGATTTGTTAAACAAATGGACGATTCCTAAAGTCCCTATTAAAACTATTTATAATTATGGTTGGTTTGATAAACTTTCTTCAAAACAACTGAGCAGTCTCTTGCTTTAAATTCTTCTGAACAAACTATTCTTTTGTTGAATGAACGAGATGTGATTTTTTATAAAAATCAATATAATTATTTGCATATTGGTATGGTTCAAATTGCCTTTAAACCTTTGACTCTTAAAGGGTTGCCTGAGACTTTATTAGCTGCTCTTCGCGATGCTAGAAATTTAAATTTCCAACAGTCTCTTATGGGTTCGATAGAATCTACAGTGGCCTATGGTCTGGTTTATTTCAATACTCAGCCAGATTTGCAATTGTCTCTTACTGATGCGAATATTCTCGATGCTCTAACATTAAATGTTAAAACTTATGGTTATAACTATGCGCCTGGTTCGGAACTTATTTGTTTATCTTACCGAATCTATTTTAAATTATTATCTACTCTTAATCCTAGATGTAGATTATATGATATTTCCAATCAAACTATTTTGGTGGAAACCAATTTTGCAAGGTCCAAGGTCACTACTGGAGGACTTATTAAGTGGGAAGAAATAGATTTCCCAACTTCATGGACTCTAAATTCGGTTATATCCCCAAATCAGTTAACTGATGCTGTTACTAATTCTGATTTTTCTCATATTTCTCAAAATCCCGATGGAAGGATTAGTATCCTGTTTTCAGATAATAGTTACGTGCCTCATAGGCAGTCTTTTAATGAAAGCAGGCTCATGTCTTCCATAAGTATGAATAGACATTCTTTGTCCAGTCGCAGACTCTTGCCTGCGATGCACCATATTTCTCCGATTGATTCGATTTATGGTCCGGCCCAAGATCGTGCTGCTTCGTTACATACTATTGGTTCCGATGGGAACTCTGTGGTCGAAAAGGTAAGGATCGACCCAAAAACCAATATAGTACAGGTGAATAATGATGGTCCTGACTAGGATATTCCTTCAGCTTCTGAAATAGAGTTTGATTTAAACGATTCTTAATAATTCCACACCAAACAGATTTTAGTCCAGGTTCACTGGCAAGAAAACATATTCAAAAAGAATTTTTTGATGAAAAATGGAATCGGTTTAAAACTTGGTTCTTTGACGCCTATAGCAAAGAAGATTTAAATTGTATTTCTCAGGAGTTTTATGAAACTTGTGCTTTGCATAATCAAATTATGTATTTTGTTCCTAGGTTTATAACCACTTATTTATCGTTATATATCAACGTTATTGAAAGGACTTATAAAGATGGGAGTGGTAACCTGTTAAAAGCTATATACCCTCCTCAGTCATCATTTGTTTTACCAAATAATATTGGTATTACTTTTTCAGCCTTTCAAAAATTTATTGATAAAGATATTGCTTCAATCAGTATTAATGAAATTAATAAACCGATTACTCAAAACAATTACTTAAGTCTTTATGTTAAAGTGTTAGGGGAGCATATAAGTTCTCTTGACAAAAAACTTGATGATTTAACTATTTTAATAAAAGATATTAAGGCTTATATAGTCAAAACTAATTTTAAAGAAAAAACTGATATTGCCTCAACTTCGGAAAATACTCCTACAGTAGTCTCTACTTTTATTCAAAGACCGATTGAAATTTCTGATTTTAAACCGACTTCTTTAAAAAATTTAGAAGACCTTCTAAGCGAAAAATTTGCCAATCTAGACATTGGAGAGCTTGCGGCTAAGAAGTTTGCTGGATTAAATTTTGGTCCTATGGATTTATCACAAGATTTTGTTGATAAAAGGGAAAAAACAGGTGATTCTTCAGAAGTTAATAAACTCAGGAGTTACCCCAAGAAAAATAGCAGCTATGCTACCAAACCTAGTATGAATACATACTACTATCCTCGACCAACTCCTCAAGATGTCTTAATTGAAGAGCGTGACTAGAATCAGACTAATACGTCTTACAGTGGTTCCGAGATTTATGAATGGAATCTAGATGGGTTAACAGATCGACAGTTAACCATTATGGTACATCGAATGCTGATGTATTCACCTATTTGCAAGAGTGTTAAAAACACAGATAGAACGATCTGCAAGATGATTATTGCAGGTTTTACAGGTCAACTTAGAGGATGGTGGGATAATTATCTTACCACCGAGGAAAAAGCTTCGGTTATTAATGCTATAGCCGACGATGAAGGAGTTGATAACTTATGAATGGCCTTGGTAAAAAACAGGGAAGATGTTGTTTATACCTTAATTCTTACTATTTTGGAGCATTTCAATGGTAGATTTACCAGCCAGCATGAAACAGTAAGAACGCTGCTAAACGGTCTTAGATGCCAAACTTTAGCCTATTTTAGATGGTATAAAGATACTTATCTTAGTAGGGTTATGGAATTACCCGAAAATAAGCTTGAATATTGGAAAGCAAAGTTCATTGACGGACTTCCTCCTCTTTTGCGAGCGAGTTAGAAAAACTCTAAGAGGAAATCAGGTTGATATACCTTATGCCACTTTAAGCTATGGAAAAATTATAGGAGTATGTACACAGGAAGGATTAAACCTGTGTAATGAACTTAAAATGGCAAGACAGCTCAAGATGGATAAGCTGAAAGAACGATCTCAGTTGGGAGATTTTTGTGAACAATTTGATTTACCTAATCCCACACCGAAGAAGGATAATTACTACAGATCGTCAAAAGACGAAGAGTCTTCGGGTAAAAGGAGAAGATCTAAGCGAAGACATAGATCTAAGGAAGATCGAAAGGCTAGAAAAAGCCATCATAAATCTAAAAGATTTACTAAAGATAGATCAGGAAGAGATCTCTCTCGAATAAAATGCTACAAGTGTGGTAAAATTGGGCATATCGCTCCTAATTGCAAGTTACACAAGTTGAAAACTTTGGAACTGGAAAATGACACTTATGAAAAGATTTATAGTATGTTATACACCTCAGGTTCGGAAGAAGATTATGAATCAGATGCAGGTTCTAATATCGAATTATTTGATTCCTCTAATTCTAATAATAATTGTACTAATAATAATGGTACTAATGCTTGTAATACTTGTCAGGGCGATGATTGCAATTGCGAGGAAGATGAGATTTACAAACTTCAATCGCAATTCCAAGATTTTAATTTAAACGCGATCACTTCTGATAATGTGATTGAGCTTTTGAAGGAAGGCACTGATAGTCGGCTTCGTGAAAAAATTATTAATTTGGCTGTTTCAAATGAAGCTAGTTCTTCAAAAATTATTGAAAAACGAACTACTGATTTAAATGATTTTCATTATGAAAGTCCTTACTCTTTAAAAATGGTCGAAGATCGTATTGCTAAAAAACATAATTTTATTAAAAAGGATTCCTCTTTTGATGATTTAAAAATTGAGGTTGAGAATTTGAAAAAGGAAATTAAGGTTCTTAAATGAGCGATTAATTTGTGATCACCGTATTACTCAGTTGAGATTAATAATCTTAAGATCGATTTTCAAAAATAAAGGAAACAAGTTGAAGGTGAAAATCTCGACAGCGGTCTAATCCTAAACAAGATTCGTGTTTAGGAATGATGCAATTATTCTGACTCATAAATGGTATATTAAATGTACTATTCTGATTGATAATAGCTTTTCTATAACTAACATTGCCATGATTGATAGCGGTGCAGATGTTAGTTGTATTCAGGAAGGTTTAGTACCAACTAAATACTTTCAAAAGACGACTTATTTGGTGAAATCTGCCTCCGGTCATGCTCTGGATATAGAGTATAAGTTATCCAACGTAAAGATCTGTCAGAATAAAGTCTGCATTCCTCACTTCTTCTTTTTGGTTAAGAATCAGTTAACCCCTCCAATTATACTTGGAACTCCTTTTATAAATGCAATTTATCCTTTCACAGGAATCAACGCGAAAGGATTCTCAGCTAAGTACAAGGATAATGAGATAAATTATTCTTTTATTCTGAATCAGGTAACTAGAGATATTAATGCATTGATAAAAATGAAGAAGAGTCATATGGACTCATTACAATTGGAATTATTCAGTATGAACATTGAAGATTCAATGAAATCTGCTAAGGTAAAGGAAAAAATCAAATTGATTTCTAAGCAGATGACTGTGGATATTTGTGCAGATGATGATAATAATAATAATAATAATAATAATAATAATAATAATAATAATAATAATAATCATAATAATGATAATAATAATCATAATGATAATAATGATAATCATAATAATAATTATAATAATGATAATAATAATAATAATAATGATAATAATAATAATGATGATGATAATAATAATAATAATAATAATAATAATAGTGATAATAATGATAATAATGATAATAATAATAATAATAATAATAATAATAATAATAATAATGATAATAATAATAATAATAATAATGATGATAACAATAATAATAATAATAATAATAATAATAATAATAAAAATAATAAAAATAATAATAATGGTTCTATATTGGGAAGAAATGAAAGTTGAGTGCCTTACAACAAAGGGCCGAGTGGTTGCTAGAAAAGGGGCATAAGAAGAAGTTATTAAAAAAGGTCCAAAAATGAAGTTTGTCGTGTATTAAAGCGCTTGGGAATGCAGTCACTATTCATAGGCAAAAATAGTTTCTACCCGTTCCATAGCCTACATTACACCCCTTAAAAGACCTAATTGATCTTGAACTTCCGCATTCTTGAAAGTAGTGACGCAGTACACTAAGGGCAAGCCTATGGTTCGTTGGTTGTGGCATGTGAATTTTTTTGAGAGTTTTAGCAAAATTTTCTTCACACGCCCATTATTGTTTGAATTTTTATGTGTGAGTAAATCAGGGTGTTCACCTGTGGTGAGGGCACATGTTTAATGAGGGCTGGTAACTGATATAACTGTGTATCCAAAAACTGTGCATCAGTTGCTGCGCTCTAAGAGTCCATTCTTGAGGCTACAAGGTTTTGTACGAGTTGTCCAAATGAGTGAATGATGTTGCTACGCTATTGTGAAGCTCTTGTAGTTGTTGTGGCAAAAGCTGGAATGCCTTTAGATGGAAGTGTAGTAGAGTCGTCAGATGTTTGAAAGTATGGAAGTGTTTGAGGACGAACAAAGATTTAAGTGTGGGGTGGTGATCTTAGGCATATTTATGCACCTAATAACCAATTTATCCCATATATATAGCTAAGTTTGAGAGCAAATTCCTAATTGGAACTGAAATTTTAGAGTCCATTGATTGTGTTTCCTCTAACCAATATGATTAAATGTTTCAGGGTGAAAAGCAAAGAAAAATGAGCGAAAACGGACACCATGCAAAAGGTCGGAGTTTAGAAGTCGAAGTTGCTAAGTAGAAATGGCCAAGAAGCTAGAAAAATACATTGTGAGGGAGCACCTCCACGTCACGGAGCTGAAGCCAACATGTGGAAAACAAATTTTACAAAATAGTGGAATGCGCGATGGACGCGCGTCGCGGAGTTGGCTCAGCTATTCGAAATGTGCAGTGAGGGAACATGTCCGCGACGTGGACCTGGACTCTAGAATTGCGTCACGTGTTTTATTTTAGACTGTAAATAGTCCTGTTGTATTATTTTATCATTATGCAGTTTTTGAAAAATGGGAAAACACGATTTGGGGCGATTTTACTGACATTCTCTAGGGCTTTTCTTCTACTCCTTCATTTTGGCAAACACTTCTATGATCTTTGAATATTGTTTGATGATGTTTTATTCTATGAGTAGCTAAATTCCCTTATTCTAGGGTTGTAACTATGATTAATAGAGTAATAGTATTTATTTCTAGCATGATATGGATTTTCTTATGATTGATGCTTGAATTCTTCTTAAACTATTTTAATGACTGATCAACATTAAAATAAACTCATTGTCCACTCTTGAACTCGGAAGACGAACAGAGGGATAGACCAAAGAATGGGAGCAACGTGTTCATTCTAGGGTAAAACTTATAGTGTTTCATATATAGGATAGGATTATACCTATATGTCGCGTTTGATTAATGTGCAAGATGATAGCTTAATGCTCTGCTAATGGTTCATGCCTATCCCCACTCAACGTTCTAGTTAGGCTGTCAATGGTGGTAGGCGATTAGAGGTCGGGAGATCATGATTGTAAAATCAACCTTGTAAATCATTAATGAGGTTAACCTATCCAATGTTAGGATAAGTTATTATTATGTTTGAAATCGATATATGCTACAACCCTGAAATATTTCCCAAATTGCGAAATTCCTTTTTTTGCAACTGTTTAATTGTAGTAATTAATATTTGAAATTGTTCAATTTAGTTGATACAAACAAATTGCTAAAATTGTCTGTCGCATAAGTAAATTTATTTTAGTTATAATAAAGTTAGTGTTTGCTGATTTGAAGTCCTTTGGGTTCGATAATCCGGCTCGAAAGAGTCGTTGTACTACTTGAGTGACCACGTGCACTTGCGTGTGCTTTTGGACACAACAGGTCCCTAAAGTCGGTTACCATAGCTAGAACATACTTGGAGAGTTGATTGAATTTCAAAGCTTATTCCTTCATACTCATATTACCTTGCCTCAAATTAATGACCTTTTGCACCTTAGCCTCTCTCATCTCAGGAGAGAAGGACCCACATCAATAGCCCTTTTTTCGTTCCATTGCTTAAACCAAATCTGAACAACCCCTTTCAATTGAATAAGCAACCAAATCACACTCTTAACCAGAGTGATACCCATGATCACAACAATCGTTTCAATTCCCTCAACAAACCCTTGTGGGTCCTCGTCCACCTTAGAACCATGGAATTATTAAGGATTTATCTGAGTGCAGTCCCGCACTCTTGACATTGCGGTACCCACATTTGGGTTCATGGGAGATACAACCTCACGATTGGCTTGAGCAGTTATGGCTTGGGCAAGCACTTGGAAAACAGTCTTAAACTCATCATGAGTGACTTGCTCGACCAAGGGATCAATCAGTGCTTGTGGTGTTTTTTTTTCCACATTCAAATTCCTTCTCACGTGAGCTCTTCTTGGAGGCATAGTTCTGAAAATGCATAGTACGTGAGTTAGAAGGAAACTTCATTGAGTTTTACTCCATCGCACGACTAAGGGTATGAAAGAATTGTAGTATTTCTTAAACATCTCGTAGCTTCTCAGTCATAAATATGGTGTGCTTCACACCTATGAACAAGATTCTACTTAACTGGACTTTCAGACACCTTAATACACTTGAACCTGATGCTCTAAATACCAAGTTTGTCACGGTCCAAGACTCCTTAGAAAGGATATGTACTTAGAATCCCGATAGACTACAAGCGAACCACATGGCACTAAGAAAGCATACATAACTGAAATGACATGGAAAGTTGAATTGAGCCTCAAATATAATATGAAAATCTGAGTACAAAGACACATAAGCAAGAATATACTAATGTCTGAAATAGCCTGTCACAATCCAAAATGGATGTGATGTCACTTGTCTTATCCCACCAAGACAAGTCAGCCTAAAACCCAACCATTACGATAAAATGAGGAAACGAGATAAAAATAAAAGTTTAATAACAATTACTAATGCGGATAACATGTCAACTAAACTAAATCCCCAAAACCTGGTTGTCACGTGCACAACCTGTAATGTGTTACAGTAGATTTGAAAGAATATACATAAGTCTCAACTAATGTTGTCTCTAAAGTAGAACAAAATCATAAATAGGAATAAGAGGATCCACTAAGATGACAAGCAACTACCTCACAAAACTCCACTAGAAGCCTTAGACAAGAAGAGAAGAGAGAGTATCATAAAGATTTGTGTTCGTAACCTACACAAATGTAAAATCAAGGGGTGAATACCAAACCACACGACACTGAGCAAGCAAACTGCTAAACCTAAAGCTAAGGGTATAAAACATGCGTACTCCTTATATCCCAACCGAACCTCCATAACTATAGCCTGCATAAAAACTAGGCCAACCTAATAGTTCATAATTCACATAGAACATAGTTCAACATCACCACTTCAACAATTAAAGGTCAACAACATGCAAGATAAAGTTCACCAATCACAAGTTCCATAGAAAATCACTCGTAAGTTCACAAATGATAAAGATGCACAATTCAATGAAATGCAGTGCCAAGTACAGTGATGCTTGCCTCACCTAACGATACACACCCGTTGTCTCTTAGTCCGGGACCTATGAGGGACTTATCAGTCTATGCATTCATCACAACGTGAAACACGAACCTTGATAAAAGAATTATCTACAGCGTATGATACGTCCCTCCAATTATAAATATGTTGCGGTGCGTGACACATCCCTCAAGATGATACATACTCTTTAATTCTTTATTTTTCCTCAATTCACATAACACTTGTCATAACCATGTCAGAATCAATGTAAATGACATGTTCAAACTATTTTCAACACATCACACACCAATAATTAATCATGTTGTCTTTTATTACCCCTTTTTCATCATTAGTATTATTCAATATGAACAAGTCAACAAATCATCAAGTCCCATTTCTCCCCAACACATAACACAAGAAAATACACGATTCTATACACTTAACAAGGATCAAGAAATTCACTTTCCCCAAACAATCGAACAATTACTCTGGGACTTGAGCCTTACCCTTTTGTTGGGCTTCCAAATCAATGCAATTTATTCAAATAAATAATCAAAATAAAATTTTGAAACTAACAACACCCATAGTATTATGTGTCTAGCCTAGAACCAAAAACTCATCCAAATCTCTAATCAAACTCCAAATCTTAATAGCAATTAATATGTCAAGTCTCATATTTCCTAAAATTCAAGGCTAGGGTTAAGTTTTAATTCCTCCAAATGACATAATTATAATAGTATTCATATAATACAGTACATTTAATATTTAATTACATATACTAATATCTCAAAATTTGAATCAAATTTATAATATTATAGGGAAAATTCCAACACATAACCAAAGTTAAAAGAAACTTGTACAGTTTCAACCATTGAAAAAGACGGATATATATATACAAAAGCAAACCTTTATCTCAATTGATTATATACCCTACCTAATTATTACCTAAGATTGGTCATTATTGTCAGATTAGTTGTCTTTAAATTATTTGACACCTTCGGCCATAACATAACATAGATGTAGACACTATCTGAGCAATCAAATAATCAAGGAAGCATATCCAAATACCTTTCAAATGGCAGCATCATTATACACTTCTCCAGGTCTAGAAGCATCGACACCCTTGAGCTAGTGTTTCTTTAAGTCAAATTAAGTTCTCTCATCTGGTAATTTTAGCCGCAAGCGATTATGTTGTGATAAATTATTAACCCCATTAACTTATTTTCATATGGGTCAAGTGATGAAGGATATTAAATAAATTATAGATTTGACCCATTAACCATTAATTAAATAAATTAATAATTTAATAAATATCCATTAATTAAATAATTGTAGCTAACAAATAGCTCCAAATTCCCAAACAGCTTCACCGATTGATAAAAAATTACTCGAAGCAACTATCGGGAGGGAGTAAAATGGTAATTTTCTGAAAATTTTCAAAAATGTCCTTTTGGGTCATTACATTATCCACCACTAAAAACCATGTTCGTCCTTGAAAATAAAGTAAAATAAAGTAGAATACTAGATGTTACCAAGCGCCTAAGGTATGATTTTCCGAAGTCGTGTCCATCCCTTCAATTGAACTCATACTTAGGATCATTCAATCAAGATCAACTATCAAGAACTGAACTTTTGAATCAAAATTTGGTAAATCTACAACTCAGGAGTGATTATGAAGTTGCGAACTAACCTATGAACCTAATTTGAACCGAATTCCTCTAAACAACAACACACCCACCAGGACGAATCTTTTCTCACATAACTACAAAAAAATTATGATTCAATTATACAGGTTAAAACCAAGAGCGGACTTGAATCAACCACCAAACCCTTATAATGCACAAACTATCACACCTCTTAGCAAGATTCCATTCTCACAACATAATTCTCCCACGAGCTTAAGCTATAAAAATCTTATCTTTAGACATCAAATACTCATCAAGGAGAATCAAACCCATCAGACCCAAAGAAGGAAATGATCGAGTAACCACCCAACAAGCGATACACTCAAGAATGTAGAACCTCTGACAACACTATCAAAACGTTATATTAGTAGTTGTAATTGTAGACAGCCCTCAAGAATGGTAATACTAGACCCAATAACCCCTACATTCAATCACACATAGTCAGAATGTGACCACGATAATGAGATGGATATTAAAACTGTTGAACAACTGTAACTATTTATGGTATCTCTTCTATAAATTCACATAAGCAAAGTGGCACATGTAAAACTACTGGAAAAAACTTCGCCTGCCCAAAGGTAACACCAAATCCGCCATATCTAAATTGACCAAGTATGCAAAAGCATCCTAGCCTACCAAGAAGACATCGCAGGATCAATACACTCGATCCACCCACAAAAATGGAAACACGCACATGCATATGTAGTGAATCATACTTTAAACTATGTTATGAAAAATGGAAACACGCACATGCATATGTAGTGAATCATACTTTAAACTATGTTCTGAACAAAGTAGGTGGTCACACAAGAATGTATGAAATCGAGGTTGAATAACACAAGATATTCCTTCCATTGTGCCTATATCAAATAATTTCATTCATCTGGCTTACATCTGTTTGATTTTTTTTTTTTTTGCTTCCCACCCGTATTCCATTGAAGCCAACACTCTTACTACGAACAAAACATCATAATCACATTGATCATTTACATTACTCTCATAGCGCCGCTAGTGTTAGCACCTAATTTTGACCGCCCCTTTCTTTTAATTCATTGTTTTCAAACTTCTAAATTAATAACGTATAAAATTATATTTTTTTCACAACTATTTTTACTTCTACAACTATTTATTATTACTATTTTTACCGTCGTTGAAACGTTTATACAATTACTAACAAAATTATATGTTATAATATTTTGAAACTACTATTTTCTATTTATGTATCTCTTTTTCTTAAGCAATGAATTTGTTGTCACCCTATTTCAAGTTTCATACTTATTAAATTAATTATAAATTCTTATTTTGTATTTATATGTTATATTAATGTAAAGTTGTAATATTGATATTTTATTTTATAAATTATTAATTGTGATACCAACGAAACCAGGATCTCAGAAGACGGGCGGTAGTCCGCACGATCATCTTTAATCTAGCTTGTTAACATCCAAATTTAAGGAGAAATACGAATAGAAATATAAACAAATTTTTATATAGTTTGACAACTATATGGAAGGGTCTAATCCCTTTTACCCAAGCAAAGGGTATGTCAAGATTCAAATACGTATTATTATTGAGCTCATGTGTCTAGCAGTTCTAACCGGGTATAGAGCGCCCTTTTCAACTCATTATCGGGCTTAAAACCACGGCTGGCTAGACAGAGTCACGAAGACAAAACCAATAACGTATTGCATGAAATCTGACTATACCACCATCTCGAAAACAAGTCAAAAAACCATATATAAATTTATTTGTATTTAGATAAAGTCTAGATCTTTTATGGTAGATATAAAAGTGAAGTTAGATATCCTATATAGATATGATTCTTTTAGCCGGACATAGTCATAGCTCTAGATCGGAGAAAGTAAAATATAAGAAAGGAAGAATAAGAGCAAGTACCTTGTTACTCTGGCCAACACCAAGGCCTATGAACGAACTATGCACAATTTATTAACTTTTGATCGATCTCCGGTAAACAAGAAACTTTACAAAACTCAAAGAGATTTACAATTGAGAGATAACTTGAGAGGATTTCTAAAACCTTGCCTCTCTTCTAAGAAAGTAAACTAATTTATAGATTGAAAATGAATCTTTCTACAGTAGAAATGGGCCCTTATCAATGGGTCCCATATGTATAGTAACAGTGTATCTACTGTTGATAGTGACTTTCACTGTTCAAGATAATCTTCACATCTTGTCCTTCTTTTTCAATTCACGTAGGAAATCTTCCGCCTTTTTCAACACATCTTTTGAAGTTGGTTCTTCTGACTCGAATGGTTGAGCTTCTTAAGCATTATCACGAATATCATCACTCGTTTCACTCCTTATAGAAGTGTCGAATTTTGCGTAGTGAGTGATACTAAGGAGTTGATTCCTCCTAACTTCATCTAAATAATTGTTAATCATTTCCTCTTTTGTTTCCATCTTGATTGGAAATTTTTCTGGCCATATGCTTAACAGTGTTATCAGCTACTATCCCCTTTTGAGGAGAAATATCATATTCATGGATTGTCTGAGAAATAAGGTCCAGAAGTTCTTGCCCGTATAAGGACTTCATTTTGGGATCTTTCTTCATTATTTTGTCCTAGAAGTTATTATAATAAGTTCGATATAAACAAGGAATTTGTTCTTCGGTAAAACCTACCTCCGGGGTCCATTTATGAATCCAGGGAATAGAGAATTCGATGAAGAAATAGATTTGTTCAATTTGTTCCATATAATAGATATGATCTGTGTGGTATAAGTTATTAAGGTCGGGTGAAACCTTAACCCATTCTCTGTATAATTTTAAAAAAGGGTCAGGTAAAATCTTTGTCGTTGGACCGTGGTATGACCACCAGTCTAAGAACCAATTAGGAATTGGCTCGGCAAATATCTTTGCACAAATCTTAATAAACCAAGTATGTTTATGCCTCTCATTATTGTAGTAGAGGACTTTAGAAAAAACATTAATATAATCCCAATAAGTGAAATTCGTAGGGACCTTGTTCAGGCTGATCTGCCTTTCTTTCATTGAGGAAATGCCCCAATCTTCGATAGATATAATCTGTTTTATAATCATTTTTGAGAAGTTATAAACGTTCTCGCTGGTGTTATAACCTGAAAAATACAGAAACTCAGCACTACCATTACTTATTAGAACCGTGTCATAATAAGATCGGGTCTTGTATGACTCACCCGGGAAATATAATCCGTTAATCAAATATCTCTGGAATATCTTCCAGGGTTCTTCTTTTCTCTGAATCTCAGAGTTTTCTAAAAGAAATATCATTTATTTTTTGGCTACCCTTTCGTAAGATTTGATATCATCAATCTCATCTTTGGCTATCGAGGCAAAAGTATCACTCTGCTTCTGGAATAGATACGCTTGTAACTGTGGGTATAGTGGATTATTTTCTGGAATATCTTTCAAATGTATAGAAGAAGCCTCTTTTTGAGAGCTTTTTAGATTTACCAAGCTCATCCCTCCTCTTTGTATAATTGGGGGGCTAGATGAAGAGGATCCGTATGACGATCCTGATGATCCCGGGGATGATCTTCCCCTTCCTCTGGTATAACCACCTTTTCCTCTAGCCTTGGTTACCCAAGAAGGGTCCATCCTGCAAACAAAGCTTTTTATTTTATTCGAAAGCATAATAATTATTATAATAATAATTCTCAACATCAAAATCGATGATCTCTTCACAAAAGCAAATATCTGAGATGATATCTCGCATCATATCATCTATAATTTTCCATAGGATTATTTCCTCTACGTCTCAGGTGAGAGGAACTACCTTTAAGATAGTAACTAAAGTTTTATCTGTAAAGAAAGAAGATAAAAAAAAACTCATTATGAGGATAAGTATTCTCTAGATAAGAAATCTGGAAGAGAGTTATCACTCTTTTTTTATAGTGGATTTCAAAATCAAAAGGGGCTAACTGGGCCTGCCACCTAGCAAAAATCAATTTTGAAGCATCATGTTTAAAATCTTTATCAAACATGTATTTTACTGATTGTGCATCAGTTTTTATTAAAAACTTTTGATTATATAAATCATCTTGGAATTTTAATACACATTTGACGATGGTTAACATTTCATGAGCCACCGTACCATATTTTTTCTGAGCATCGCTTCATTTTTCTGAATGAAATCAGATCAAATATTCATTGTTGTCATGGGGATTGATTTGCTTTAATATTCCACCATAACCAATGTTAGACGCATCTGTCTCAATAATTTTATGTCATGCAGGGTTAGCAAGAGTTAAGCAAGGCAAAGATTGAACACGAAGTTTAATATTTTTTACCAGATTAGTGTGACTATCAGTCCATGGTGATTTATGATCTTTTTTAAGCCTGTCATATAAAGGGGCAAATCACGAGATACATTTTTGTAAAAGGGGGAAATGTAGTTTATACTTCCCAAAAATCTTTGCAATTGTGTCCTGGCTGTAATAACATCAGGAAATTTTGAAGCAAAATCTATCGATCGTTGAATTGGAGTGACCTTTCCTCGACAAATAAGATGTCCTAAAAATCTGATATTAGTTTGAAATAAACTCATCTTTGGTTTAGAGATCACCAAACCATTTTGTATAACAATTTTCTTGAAAATGTCTAAATGCTTGATACGCATTTCAAGAGTTTTGAGTAGACTAAAATAGCATCAATATAAACAATAATAAAAATCCAAATAAGAATTGAAAATATCATTCATAATTTTCTGAAATTCAGAAGGAGCGTTTTTCAAACCAAAGGGCATTACATTCCATTTGTATTGTCCAAATGGGACATTAAAGGCTATTCTATAAGAATGCTCTTTAAATATTTGAATTTGCCAATATTCGGATTTTAAATCAAATTTTGAAAATAGATTGACATCATATAATATAGATAATAAGTCTCTTTTATTTGGAATAGGATACCTAATCCATTTTAAATATTTATTTAAAGGTTTATAATTTATTACCAACCTGGGAACACCTCATTCCTTTTTAGCCGCATTGTTAACATAAAATGCAGTACAAGACCAACGTGATTTCCAAGGTTTTATCAAACCCTTTTGTAATAAACTATCAATCTCCTTTTTGCAGAATTCTACCAATTCGGTGCTCATCTGGCAAGGTCGAGACTTAGTAGGAATATCATCCTCACAGAAATTTTCTTCATATGGAAGAGTAACAATATGCTTTTTCCGATTCCAAAAAGCACTAGGATGATCAGCACAAATATCAATATCCATTTGTTCAGAAATCAATTTGATTTTCTCTTGTACTTTAGTGGATTTTAAAGTATCAAATATATTCATACTAAACAATTCAAGTTGTAGAGAATCAACATGCTTTTGCTTCATATCAATTAAAGCTTTAATATAACGAGAAATAGGGTCAGTGATAAAAGTATAACTAATATTCTGGTTTTCATACATAGCAGAAAAACCTTTAGCATTTATGCCAGTGAACGGATAAATCGCATTTATAAATGGTGTTTCGAGTATAATCGGAGGATATAACTGATTTTTAACCAAGAAAAAGAAATGTGGAATGCAAACTTTATTTTGGCAAATGCGAGTATTAGGCAATTTATACTTTATATCTAAAGCATGTCCTGATGCAGACTTAACCATATGAGTTGTTTTTTCAAAATATTTGGTAGGGACTAGACCTTCCTGAATACAACTCACATCAGCTCCACTATCAATCATAGCAACATTAGTTATAGAAAAACTATTATCAATTAATATGGTGCATTTAACATCCCATTTATGAGCAATTACAATTTGCATCATTCCTAGAAACATACCTTGTCTAGGATCAGGATTAAAAGGTTTGGCAAGAGTATTTTCTTCAACAATATTTTTCCCTTTGTTATTAACAGTTTCTATCTGAGTAATACGATGATCACAAATCATTTGATTCTACTTAATAGGTTTAATCTCATTCTTTAAATTCTCAATTTCACCTTTTAAATCATCAAAAGAAGAATCTCTTGTAGGAATAGTTTGTTTATTAAGTTTGTTATGAACTTCAGACAAAGAATAAGGAGCAGAATATTCATATTCAAAATCTTTCTTTTGTTTCTCAAAATTCTTTGAAGAACTAGCAGTATTATTAACAGCTAATTGTATAATTTTTTCTCGAAGATTATTATCAATAACTTCTTTCAAAAGTTCTAATACATTATCAGAAGTGATAGCATTAATGTTTAAATCTTCAAATTGAGATTGTAATTTATAAAATTCATCATTTTCACAGGAACAGATATCACCTGGACAAGTATTATAAGCATTAATATGAGGACATTGATTATTATCAGATAAATCAGGCACATCAATATTTTCTTCAGAATATGTCTTAGAATCATAATCTGACTCTAAACCAGAGGTGTATAAGAAACTATAAACTTTATCATGAACTTCTTCATCAAGTTCTAAAGTTTTCAGATTTTTCAAGCTTGCAATTTGGTGCAATATGACGATAATTACCACACCTATAACACTTAATCTTGGCGAGCTCTATCTTCGACCTATTCTTAGTAAATCAATTAGATTTTCGAGAGGCTTTTCTATCTTCCCGTTCTTCCTTAGATCTACGTCTATGTTTAGACCTTCTTTTCCTATAGGGTTTATCGGGATTAGAACCTCTAGAATCTCTATGTTTGGTGGTCTTCTTGCTATTAGCCGAAGTATCAGGTAAACCAAACTGAGTACAAAAGTCTCCTAGCTGAGATCTTTCCCTAAGCTTATTTATCTTAAGCTGTCTAGACAATTTTAATTCATTACACAAGTTTATTCCTTCTTGAGTGCAAACACCTATCAACCGACCATAAGTATAATCCCCATAAGGAATTTCTCCATGCTCATTTCGAAGGATCTTTTTAACCCTTAATGCAAATAATGGAGGAAGGTCATCTATGAACTTAGCTTTCCAATGCTCATACTTGTTTTCGGGTAGTTCCATCAGCCTACTCATATAAGTATCTTTATACCACCTAAATTCACCCAATGTTGTATATCGTAGACCGTTTAACAGTGTACGAACCGTTTCAAATTGATTGATAAATTTACCATTGAAATGTTCTAAAATGGTCAAGACTAAGGTATAAACGGCCTCTTCTCTATTTGCAACAAGAGTCATACCTAAGTTATCAACACCTTCACTACTAGAAGTAGCATTAATCACAACATCCTTTTGTTCAAATGTCATATAATTATCCCATCAACCTCGAAGTTGGCCAGTAAAACCTGCAATAATCATTTTACAAATATTTCTACTTGTGTTTTTAACATTTTTACAGATAGTTGCATACGTAGGCATTCTATGAACAAGAATAGTAGGTTGTCTATCAGTCAAGCCATCAAGGTTCCATTCATAAATTTCAGAACCGCTATAGGAGGTATTAGTCTGATTCCAGTCTCGTTCCTCTATAAGCACATCTTGAGGAGTTGATCTGAAATAATAATACGTTTGCATGCTGGGTTTATGCGCTAATTTATTTGTAGGACTATTCTTCTGGGATAACCTTGAAGTTTATTAAATTCTAAAGAAACATGATTTTTAAAATCAAATGTGTTTTCCATTTCATCAGCAAAACTTTCAGATAAATCCATAGGACTCGCCTTAAATTCAGAAAACTTTTTATCAAGAAGTTCTTCAAAATCACAAATCAATTTAAATTTAAATTCTGAAATCTCAGGAGGTCTCTGCACAGGAGTAGACATAGTCAGGGCTTCCGAATTAGTTTTAGAAGTAGAAGCTTTAGCAGAAGTCTTTAAATATTTTTAATTTGTATTATCAAAGCAGTTAATTAATCCAACTTTTTATCAAGAGAACCAATATGTTCACCCAAAACTTTAACATAAAGTCCTAAATAATTGTTTTGAGAAATTAGATTATTAATTTCGTTAATGCTGACTGCCGCAACATCTTCTTCAACAAAATTTTGAAAGGCAGTAAATGTAATACCAATATTATTAGGTAAAACGAATGATGACTGAGAAGGATAAACAACCTTGATAATATTACCAGTTCTATCTTTATAAGATCGTTCAAGAACGTTGATGAATAAAGGTAAATAAATGGTTATAAACCATGACACAAAATACATAATTTGATTATGCAAAACACAAGTTTCATAAAACTCTTGAGAAATATTATTTAAATCATCGGCACTATAAGTGTCAAAAAACCAAGTTTTAAACTGGTTCCATTTATCACTTAAAAATTAATTATGAATGTACTTTCTTAAAAGGGAACCTGAGCTAAAATCTATTTGATGTACATCCATCATTAAGTATTATTTAGATCAAAATCCATTTCGGACTGAGAAGGAATATCCTTATCAGAAATATCAGAAGCAATATCATTTGCATGAACAATATTTAATCGATGATTAATCTTTATTTTATTAACAAGTCTATCATTTTGATCCGCATATCTACTAAAAGGAATATCATTAAATTGCATACAAATCCTACCATCAGAATTTATAGTGATATGAGAATACTCAGAATTAGTGACTGCAACTGCCATCTGGTTTAGAGGAATAGCCGATTCCAAAATCCAAGTAGTAGGAAAATTAATTTCTTCCCATTTTATAGGTCGTCTAGTAGTGACCTTAGATCTAGCAAAATTAGTTTCTACTAAAATAGTTTCAGCAAATGTATCATATAACTTAGATCTTGGATTTAATATAGAAAGCAATTTGAAATAAATTCTATAAGACAAGCAATAAATTCAGAACCAGGCACATAATTATAATCATGCGTTTTAACATTTAAAGTTAAAGCATCAAGAATATTAGCATCAGTTAAAAATAACTGCAAATTCGACTGAGTATTAAAATAGACTGGACCATATGCCACAGTAGACTCAATCGAATCCATCAACAATTGTCTAAAATTCAAATTTCTAGCATCACGCAAAATAGCTAAAAATGTCTCAAGTAACCCTTTAAGAGTTAAAAGCTTAAAAGTAATTTGTATCATGTCAATATGCAAGAAATTATACTGAAGTTTATACAAATCGATATCTCGTTTATTTAACAAACGAATAGTCACTTTCGACGAATTTCATGCCAAAGATTGTTCAGTAGTTTTAATCAACAGTTTATTAGAGATTTTATCAAACCAACCATAGTCATAAATGGTTTTAATATTGATTTTTGGAATAGTCCATTTGTTTAACAAATCAAGGTTTTGAGGTATATCAACCTCTTCCAATCTAGTACTTTTAGTACTTGTTTCTCCAAGATTCATGAAGACAAAGATTATATCTATGTCGCATACTTCACATTAATCTTATATTTACCATGAAAAAATGAAGCGATGCTCAGAAAAAATATGCTACGGTTGCTCATGAAATGTTGACCATATCTTATATATATATAGTATTACTTATTAAGTTAGAAGCCTTAAATAATTTAAAAGAAGAAGGGAAAAGCCCAAAAATTAGGCCCAAACTCATGTCTCAACCATCAGCAAAATGCCAAAACAAAATTAGGCCATCTATGCGTCCCTCCTTCCCCTTCATTTTGGCTAAAACTTGAGCTCTCTTTCACCATTGACTGAGCTAAGCCTATCCATTTTTGTGTAAACTCAATTACTCCATTAACTCTCCTTCTTTCTCTTCACTCGTGGCAGATTCGTCAACACAAGAGGCCAAAACTTTTGCGATTTTTTATGGAGAAGTCCAGAGCTTTGATTTTGAAATTTAAATGGACATTTTCAATCAAATCCCACCGAAAGAACCTTGGTAAACCTTTAGCTTTTACTCCTATAAATAGCCGCCTTGGCATTCATTTTTTGGGACTATGTTTTTTTCTCTACTCTACACGTAAAGATCATTGTTTTATGCTCGATTTATCCACTCTCGAAGATATTCTTGATTTCTGTTTGACGCTTTCAAAAAAACACACGAAAACAACCACTTCTTCTCTTGAAAGTTTAGTTTTCTTTGCACTAGTTAATTTGCTAAAAGCCCAAGTATTCAACTCTCTTGTGAAAAATCTAAAATCTAAGTGTATTTCGTGTTTGAGTGTGATTTAAAGACCGCAAACCCCCGTTCACTGCCCGTAGTAGGTAATGCTCACCCTTTTTACCTTTATTTTATCATTGCGATTAAAATGCTATGTATGCTCTAAGAAGTTTATGTGTCAAGACTCAAGAGTGATTTTTGTTTTCTTTAGCTATACTGAAGTCTGAAAGTAGTGTTAAAAATGTATTTGCGTTTTCTTTCACATGTAGTTAGTTCCTTTTGGTTCCAAGTGAATATTCATTTTTTTTTAATTAAAACTGGGCATTAAGCCCTTAATTAAAATAAAATCAATTATAGGTACAACAGACCAAGCCCAAAAGTGACCTAGCCCAAAAATTAAAGCAAAACAAAAAATATAGGCAAAGAGACAGGTCATCTGCATAATTAGGAAAGTAGGTAGAAAGCTCCACCCCTTCATCTTCCTCAAGCGAAATAACCGTAGATTTGATCTACTGTTAACTTGGTTTTGCAAAATCCTCCTCCCCTTGGATGTTCATCCTCAACTATCAGCTCAAAGCTCCATCTCTAAGCTAAGTGTCGAATCCTCCGTGTTTAATTGTTCTTCCTCTTTTCATTAGATCGATGGAATGAACTTCTAAGAAGCTAATACCACCATCAGATCAAAAGAATCGATTTGAAAACAATAAAACCTGACCTTATGATGCCAACAGGTTTCGATGTCTTAATAGTTAGAGCTACATATCAGAATCGGTGGATCTATTGTTTGTATACTCGTACCATTAACACCCCAAGGTTTCACCGGATGTAGGTGTTTGCATCCAAAGAAATCACTTCGAACAATAGGTATCACCTTTTCCTTTATTGTAACTCCTTACTCTAATGTTAAAACAAAACCCAATGCACAAATTAACTTCTTTGCATCATGTTTTCAATGTTGTCTGTGAAGCAAGCTTTGTAAACATGGTCAATGTTCTACATCCCTATTCAAACCATCTGCAACATTTTCCAGTAAGTCCAATGGTGTCCACTTTGTATTCCTCTTTTATCAATTTTTAAGTCAATGGATTGAGCTTTTTAAGCTAATACCACTAATTGATCAAATCGTTTCAACGGGAGAGTGTTTGATAACCATTTGAATTTTGTTGCAGGATTTACTAAAAGAAACACTAAGATCACAAACTACCAGATGTTGATGCTTATAAACAGGTGCTTCCAATATCTATAGTAAGTTGCCTTATTGTTATTGTTTTGCATATCCCGTTATAAAAGTATTGCTATATCTTCCTTGAATTTTGATATCATGAGTTTTGATCGGATCTTTTGATGTGGTGTTCCTGATTTATCTAAATTTACTATCCTTCTTCCTGTTGTTGGAATTTCACCAAAGTTATTAAATTGAAAATCACCTACAAAATCAAAACTAGATAGTAAAAAAATCAGCGAGAGTATTACCTTCCCTAAAGGAATATATTACTCTTACTGATATAATACACATTAGTGCTCTTATGGAGTTGACCTCCATTGTCACACTCCGTGGGACCTCCTAGTTTCCCTGAAGAATTTGCACCATAATCCAAGAATTTGATTCTATAATGATATGTTGGATAGCATTGTCTTTACGGTAGAGTAAGCACCCTCTTATTGTTGTAGCTTATGCTTTAAGGCTGGCAGTGTCCTCAATTCTTGAGCCATTTGCAACTACCAAATCTCTTTCCCCATTTCTAATACAAAAAGCAAAAGAACTAGGTACAGGGTTCCCTCTTGAGGAACCATCAGTGTTTCTTTAAACCAAGGATTGGGAGGGGGAACCCATTTTACAATTCTGGTTACAGAGGTAGTTCTATTGTTCTGCAAAGCATCAATAATATCTATCCATCTTCTCCCTTGTATATTTAAATTGAATATGACCTTAACAAACTTCAAAATAGTGTCATTGAATTCCCAATATACCTTCCTTTCATGGTATGAGCCACCATGTAGGATGGTATTTCTTCTTTTCCACAAAAACCCAGAAAAGGATGATAGGAAGTACCTTGAAAACTTCTGGTAGCTTACTATTACCTTCAATATTTCTCCACATTCTCATAGTTCGCTTTAAGTTAAGTCTTGGATCAATAATACTTGTTGCCCTACAGTAGTGAATCCACACTCTATCTGCCACCTCCCCTTTGAGAAATAAAGGTTCTATTGTTTATCTACCTGGACTATTACAACATCCACAATCCTCAGAGATATTAGGATTCCACAAATGCAAAAGAGTTGATACGTAAACCTTACCCAACCAGATTCTCCAAGAAAGAAAAGAGAATTTGAAGGGTAATCTTTTACTCCATATTGCCTTTAGATCTTTATTTACATCCACTCTTTGCCTCGAAATTTCCAAAGCACTCTTAGTAGTGAATTTGCCCATACTATTTTTAGTCCACCATGGCTTGTCCATAACATTCTCAAATTGAGAAAATCTCATAGTATCTCGAACATGTCAAATGACATGTTTTGGGTTACATCTTGCATTGCACCATAATCCCAACCATCCTCTTTAATCAAATCACCAACATCATTTATAGGAAGGCAATATTGTACCTCTATTGAATGAAGAAATATAGGACCAAAGTTGGTCTAGTTATCAAACCAAACTATTGAGGTTCCACTTCTTGGTTCCCACCATAAAAAAGACTCAGTCTTTTCCCTGTTTTCCAGCATTGCTTTCCACACTTGAGATCCACCTCTCCATTGCACCAATATAGGAATTTGTTTATTGCAGTATTTATTCCATAAATAGTTAGACCACAAATTAGTTTGTGTCCTGAACCTCCACCACAAATTAGCATACATTGCTTGAGAAACATCTTTTAAGGATCTGAACCCTAAACCCCGTTCATCCTTTGGCAAACAAACCTTATTCCATATAGACCAGTGTTTGCTCCTTCATGTCTCTTTGGAATGCAAAAAGAATTTCGCAAAAATTCTTTGTAATTCTTTAAAAACACTTTTAGGAGGAACAATAGCTGAAAGAACATAAATTGGGATGCTCTGTAGAACATTTTTATAGTAAAACTTCCTTTCCTCCATATGATAAAAGCCTACCCTTCTATGCTTGGAGTTAACTCCTTACTCTGTCCAACAAATCATCATAGTGCTCCTTTTTCTTTGAATGTGTAATGGGACATCCTAGGTACTTAAGAGGAAACGTTCCTTTGGTCATACCTGTATCCAATTCCATCTGCTGCACAACCTCCCTAGAAGAATTTTGATGCATATAGAAGAGACTCTTATCCTTATTCACCTTTTTCCCTGATTCCCGCTCATACTCCTACAAAATCATCATAATCTTTCCAATAGAGTGCTTATTAGATGAGGCAAAAATGATAGTGTCATCTGCATATGCTAAGTGATTGAGGTTTGAGCTTCACTTAGGCATACCATAAATCACAAAGGCATTATCTTCACAAAGATGATTAAGAGCTCTAGTTAGAACTTCAGCATATAAGATAAATAAAGCCGGGGAAGGGGATCCCCTTGTTTAACCCCCTAGTAGAATGAAAAAATAAACAAATTGGCCATTTAACAGAATAAATTAGTAATTATTAGATATCAATCTCCAAATCACATTTACTACCCCATTAGAGAATCCATCTTTCTAAGAACCTTCATTAAAAAAACCAGGATACTCTGTGATAGGCCTTAGCCATATCCAACTTCAAGATTACAATAGAAGGTTTTTCTCTTTTCCATATATCAGCAACCAATTCCTGTGTTAAGAGCACATTCTCAATGATATTTCTCCCTTTGAAAAAACCAGACTGGTTAGGAGAAATCAATTTGGGAAGAATATTCTCCAATATATCATGCACAATTCTTAATAAAATTTTATTAACAAAGTTACTTAAGCTAATAGGCCTCAGGTCTGAAAAAGACTGCACATTATCTTTTTTCGGGATGAGTACTAGATTAGTATGAGTAATAGACTTTGGGAGGGTGTTTCCTGTAAAGAACTCTGCCACCATTCTATCCACATCAACACCTACTATATCCCAACAAGAGTGAAAAAACTTTCCGGATAAGACATCTGGCCCACAAGCACTGTCACTATTTAAGCTGAAGACTGTCTTCCTTATCTCTGATTCAACTAGTATTGCCCCTAAAACTGCATTGTCCTCCTCTGTAACCAGTTCTGGAATGTTATGCAATAGTGAAAAATCATATGCATCCCTCTCTTGAGTGAATTGTTTCTGATAATAGTCAGTTGCTTCGTTAGAAATTTGGTCTTTTTCCTCTACCCAACAACCCGACTCATTAATAGATCTTGTCACCTTCAACCTGTTTCTTCTCCATTTCACTATGATGTGGAATAGTATTTCAATCTCCACTTTCAAACCAATCATATCCAGCTTCTGTTGCCAGTAGCTTTCCTCCAAATGTAGATATCTGGTGTACTTGGCTTTAGCTCTTTGCATGACTGCTCTATTCTCCTAAGAGGGGAACTCTTCAAATAGTTTCTCTTTCAGTTTGTCTATCTCTTCCCTGATGAGTAGTTGTTGAAAGATAGCCCCATATGCTTGTCTACTCCATATAGTGAGAGCTTTTTTCACCTGCTTGATCTTCCTTTTATAGTCAAGAAAGGGGTTATTCGTAAAGCTTGAATCCCAACCCCTCCGGACCACTTCTTTGAAATCTTCATGCTCTGTCCAAAACTTTAAGACCTTGAAAGGCCTTTGGAGCCTGCTATTTCTCTTCTCACAGCTTAGTATCAAGGGGGCATGATCTGAGCTATCTCTAGTCAGATGTTCCACTTCTAAATGAGAATACAATCCCTGAAACTCAGAGTTCGAAAAAACTCTATCAAGCCTTTCGAAGATGCAATCATCACCTGCTCTACCATTCCACCAAGTAAATGGGCTACCCTTATATTGAATTTGCAAAACATCACAGGCTTCAACACAAATATTGAAATCTTCAACATCAGCAGCAACCACTGGGATCCCTCCTATCTTTTCTGCACCATTCAAAACAGCATTGAAATCTCCTCCTATGATCCAGGGCCTATTGATTCCATTGGATAAAGAAAGAATATTGTCCCATAGGTCCATCCTCAGATTTTTATCACACTTTCCATAAACAATAGTCACCAAGAAAGAAATACGAAGTGTCTGGTTACACAAATTCAGGGATGACTGCTGCTTAGTATCACTAATCAAAGTAGTTGTAAAACCATGGTTCACAAACAACTAAATTTTGCCATTACAGTCATGAAACATTAAAGGCATATGTAGTCTGCTTCTTTATCTGTTTATGTGTCTGGTGTGTTGAAAATGTTCAAGAAGTGCCATGAAAGAAAATTTATGGTATTTGTTCAATATCTGTACTCTCTGAAAAGCCTTTTGTGACTTAACAAATCTAATATTCCATATAAATGCTTTCATCATTTCTTCATTGGTTGAGACCCTTCTCCTCTCTTGGGTTGCAATCTAATAGGTTGAGGAGCCTCTCCATTTCCTTGCTTTTCCCCCGTCCTTGCATATTTAAGGTTTTTAATAACTCTTGGGGACAAATAAGCATCTCTATGTATTTGTTCTTTATGCTGGTCAGTGATGTTGTCTTCTTCTGTTGCTTCCACCTAACCACAAACCTCCATATCCTGTTGAACATTATGGGTTAGGATATTATGTAGCACTTCATTAGGAGATTCACTCCAAGGAAGTGCTTCTTCAACAGCTAAAGGGATATCCACTATTGTTAGTGCACTATCCCTATAGCATTGTTATTGTCTTATGTCCTCCATTCCTTCATCTCCCCAACTTGTGCATTAGTAGTTATAATTTATGTTGTCTGATGGAAATGCTCACCACTTTGCTGATTATTTGCAAGGCTCTTTAGTTGTTCACCACCCAAGTCGTATTCTTCTATTGTTCGTTGTTTTCCTCCTGTGTTTTCCACCAACTTCCTTTGTTGTTGATCTGCAGGATCGCATGTACTGCTTGCTTGTTTCTGATGGGTTTGTTGACCACTTTGCTGATTGTTTGCAGGGCTTTGTTCACCCCCTGAGTCGGCAGGAGATGTAAGGATGCAATCATTACTATGTTCTTTTGCTATTTGTATTTTCCTCCATTGTTTACCGCTGATTTCCTTTGATTTTCATCTACAGTATTGCTTGTGATGCTTGCTGGTAGTGTTGCTTGCTTTTCCTTTCCATGGCTATGGAATGAACTGGATATCCATTCCTTGGTGGACATTTGATTCTCAAATATTTCCCCTTGCTTATTAATTCCTTGAGCTTCGGATATTGAAGTAGTATTTGTATTATTAACAGGAATGTGATCATCCCCTTCTTCTGTAAGTGCTTCAAAGGGGTTATCATTGGTAATCACTTTATCTGGTAATATAGCTTTTTCACTAAGATAACCCTTGTTACTGAACCTTCTGTTGGTTGGGTTCCATTGATGCCTTTGGTAAGTGTTTCTCCCTGCTTGTTTCCTTGATGTGGTGGTCTCCACTTTTTCGTTATGATCATTAATGTCTTTTTCCTCATTTTCTAGTTGTGCCTGTTTAAGTTCAGGATGAAGTACCCTACATTCTTGCTCATTTTGACCTTGTAACATGCACTTTTTGCAATATTTAGGTAAAAAATCATACTTAATTTTCACCTGTTCAACCCTTGATTCCTTTGTGGTGGATTTAACAATCTCCGTCTCCACACACTTAGGCAAATCAGCCAAAAGGTCCACTTGCACCTTGACCTTAGCACAATTAGGTCTTGTTTTATTTACCGTTGCCAAATCCAAATGAATTGGTTTCCCTACAGCAGATGTGAGTGAAAATAGTGACTCTTTCATAAAGAAAGTTGGCTTGAGGTCAGGGAAAGAGATCCATGACATTGCTTGAGACTTCAATCTTGAATTTAGCATCATAGATTAGTGGTCTCATTTGATAGGAATAACCATCCTTATCATTGATATAGTAGACGTTCTTGGACATACCATTAATGAAATCCTTAATCAAGTTGAATCTCATAAGAATGTGACAGATTTCTCAAGAAACCAATCCTGCAATCTCCTTTCACTTTGAGTTGTATAGGGATTTGGATGCGAAGATCCTCTAATTCAGGCCATCCATAGGAAATTTTCCGTATTATTGCATATTGTAACTCTTCAATTACATTCATTTGATCGACTTCTTCCTCATTCCACATAACTCGAGGAATACCATCTTTTTAGTAGGAATAGTTTCAATTGATTGCTTACTTTGTGTCTTTGGAGCATTAATCGTTAAAGGTTTCAGAAGTTTGACATAAGGTTCCAAAGGTGATGGGGTTTCTTTGGCAGGCGAAGAAACTCTAGGCAAAATAGGCTCGATAGGGGTCTTTTGTGGTAATGAAGGAAAATTGTTGTCGGTGGAGTGAAGGGTGACTGATCAACCATAAGAACAGGCTGACCAGTGGCCTGATTGGCCATTTTCGGCAAATATTAGGGTTCAGTTGAGGTTGACGGCATAAGTCGCTTTCGCTTCAGTTTCAACAAAAAAAATTAATCGCAAGTGAATATTCATTTGGTTCTCATATAATATGGATTTTGTAGCTTATGTTTGTTTGTATTTTCTTTAGGCAGAAACATATTTTAATAAAAGATGGTTGTTTTTCTTTATTTTAAAATATTGTGTTGATCATGCTTATACAAACCCATTTGCAGTTCTACTTCATGTTCTTGTGCACATAGTTTTAGTCTTTTTAGTCACTATTATCTCAATTCTCAAGTATAAGGCAGATCTGTCATTTTTCATTATTCGTGCTTCATAGAAATAATATTTCACTTCTAGTTTAAATTTGATGGGTTTGAGATTTAGCTTATACTGAAAATATATTTGTTATTGATTTTGAAAGTCTTCAATAGATAAATGTGTATATTATTTGGCGCTTGCATATCTTGTGTTAGGGATAATATATATATATATATATATAGTATAATTTTGCTTAGCTCTATATTTGATTTATTCACTATCAATTAAAGTTGAATCGTCTTATTAATCCCTTTACCCTCTTTTTACTTGCATGAACTTTGGGACCAAAAATGGAGTCTTGGTTGGTTCAAGACTCCAGCAAATTTTGAGTCTCCTAGACTTGGCGTTACCATCATACCCGCATATGAAGTCGACATCTTAGACTACCCGAATAGCAAGCAAAACAAGCGAGCCTTGCTTGGAGCCACTCATGGCTACTTACATTTTAACATTAATTAGTTTATTTATTTTTTCTTTATATATATGTTAAACTTGCTTATGTGACTTGAATATGTTGTTTTTGAATTCACAAATAGCTAACATAATATAGATGTTTGAGATATGGTACCTCTAGTTAGAAACAAATCATTATAGTTACAGTAGATCTTTTTGGGGTAAATCACATAAATATGCAATATTAAAAAAATATTTACCAACTATGACAATATAATTTTTCTAACTAAATATAACAATTTTTTAGGATTAAAAAGTTGTATTGTTTATCTTACTTCGCCTCTTTCTATGCCCTTTTTCTCTTCCTCCTCTTCTTTTTTTTATTCTTCTTCTTTGTCGTCTCTTTCTGTGTCATTCTTTCTCTTCCTCCTCTTTTTTTTTATTCTTCTTCTTCTTTTTTGAAATTTTCATTTAAATAACTATTTTTAAATCAGTTTTTGCCGATATTTCACTATTTTTACCCAAAAACACGACGAGAAGAGGAATAGAAAAATAAAAAAATTGTACAATATCGTGTTCTCAAATGGAAATTTCAAATCTTTAAAATTATAGCAACAAGAGTTCATCATTGATGGTCATTATAAAGCTTCAAATTTTGAATTCATTATTTGAATTTTACGAATTTGTGATTAGTTTAGATAGGTTGTTCCTACAAATAATTGAAAATGTCGTTTGGAGTTTGTATCTCAATTTTAAGAGGGTTTGGTTAAGTTTATAATTGATTTTAGGAGAAATATTAGATTGAAATTCGAAAAAGGTGAAGTTTATGGAACGGTATCGTGATTGTATTAAAGTTGTATTAGATATGTTTCATAATTGTATTAAAATTGTATTAAAATCACGAACAATACATTTACAATACATATTACAAACTTCACTCATTTTTTAGTGATATCAACCAAAATAATTTAAGTAACACACTTGTAATACATTTATAACATATGCACAATACATTTGTAATACATATTGCAAACATCACTCATGTTCTTAGTGATACAAACTAAAATAATTTATAAGACACATATAATACATGTTTTATTCATGAATAATACAAGTTTAATTCAGTCTATAGATTATTGTCTTGTCTTTCGTTAGTTACATTTTTCATTTATTGTTAATTTTCTCTTCTAATTCAACTTTAATATTGTGTAATACACTTATAATGCAAACTTAATTCATTTTGTAGTTTATTATTTGTTACCATTAGATTACTTGTTTAATTCAATATTGATATAAGTTTAATTCAATCTATAGATCATTGTCTGGTGTTTCATTAGTTACATTTTTTATCCATGCTTAATTCAAATTTAATATTTGTGTAATGCACTTTTAATACAAGTTAATTCATTTTGCAGTTTATTGGTTGATTTGTTATGATTGAATTATTTGTTTAATTCATTATTGATACAAATTTTATTCAGTTTACAAATCACTTAATGCTCTTTCGTTTGCTACATTTTGCATTCATGGGAAAAAGGACAAATATACCCAATTATCATCATGATCTTAATGGTCTATGCAAATTTAATTTAAATTTGGATAGACCATTAAGATTATGATAATTTGCCCTTCATGTTTTAATTCGCTTCTACTTCAACTTTAATATGTGTGTAATGCATTTTTTATTCAAGTTTAATTCATTTGGCAGTTTATTATGCTTCTTCATTTATTACAATTAGATTACTTGTCTAATTAATTATTGATATAAATTTTATTCAGTCTACAAATCATTGACTGCTCTTTCGTTTGCGATTAGTTTGGATTGGCTGTTCCTACAAATAGTTGAAAATATCGTTTGGAGTTTATATCTCAATTTTAAGAGGGTTTAATTAAGTTTAGAATTGATTTTAGGAAAAATATTGGATTGAAGCTCGAAAAGGATGAAGTTTACACAACTATATCGTGTTTGTTGTATTAGATATGTTTCATAATTGTATTAAAATAATGAACAATACATCCTATATTTATAATACATATTCCAAACTTCACTCTCTTTTTAATGATAGCAGCTAAAATAATTTAGGTAACACACTTATAGTACATTTATAATACATATTGCAAACATCACTCACGTTCTTAGTGATACAAACCAAAAGTAATTTATAAGACACATATAATACATGTTTTATTCATGAATAATACATTTATAATACGTATTGCACACTTCACTCATTTCTTACGGATACCAACAAGAATAATTTAGGTAACACACTAATAATGCATTTATAAGACATGCACAATACATTTTTAATACATATTGCAACCATCACTCATTTTCTTACTGATAAAAGCAAAGATAATTTATAAGATACATATGATATAAGTTTTATTCATGACTGATATGAGTTTAATTCAGTTTATAGACCGTCGTCTTGTTTTTTGTTAGTTACGTTTTTTATTCATTCTTAATTCTCTCTTCTAATTCAACTTTAATATTGTGTAATACAATTTTAAAGTAATTTAATTTATTTTGCAATTTTTTGATTTATTTGTTACTATTGGATTACTTGTTTAATTCATTATTAATACAAGTTTATTTACTCTATAGATCATTGTTTGGTTTTTTATTAGTTACGTTTTTTTATTCATGCTTAATTCTCTCTTCCAATGCAACTTTAATATTTGTGCAATACACTTTTAAATACAATTTTAATTCATTTTGCAATTTATTGGTTGATTTGTTACGATTCAATTACTTGTTAAATTTATTGTTGATACAAATTCATTCAGTTTACAGATCATAGAATGCTCTTTCGTTTGCTATATTTTGCATTCATGTTTAGTTCTCTTCTAATTCAACTTTAATATGTGTGTAATACATTTGTAATTCAAGTTCAATTCATTTTGCAATTTATTATGTCTCTTCATTTGTTATGATTAAATTATTTGTCTAATTAATTAATTATTGATACAAATTTTATTCATTCTACGAATCATTGACTACTCTATGAAAGAAAGTAGAGAGAGAAACAAAAGGAAAAAAAAGCAACATAAAGAGAGAGAGAGAGAGAGAAAGAGCTGCAAAAGGAAAGCAAGAAAGAAAAACAACAAATAGAAAGTAAGAGAGAAAGAGCAACAAAAAGAAAGGAGTGAGAAAGAGAGAAAAATTAAAAAGCTGAGAGAGAAAAAAGAAAGAGGTGAGAGAGAGAAAAATCTAATAAAATATATAGTATTGTTATATATTACTATAAATGGTAATAATTAAAGAGTATATCTAAAATAAGTAATTATTTTTTAAAAAGGATCCACTCAAGTAATTAATTCCTCTTTTTTTAAGGCATCAATATTTTATTTAAGGTCAACTTACTCATAAAAATGTTTTCCAAAGTATGCACTTATTTCATGTACAAGGATCATATTTTAGTGTATTTTCATGCAAAAATATTTGTACAACAATCTTGTTTTAAATAAGTAATCATCTATTATTTTATTTTATTTTTAAAAGCACAAGTCAGTTCTTTCCAAATACAAAAGAGTTTTCAAATTTGAAATATTTTCCAACTTACGACTTTTCAAATTCTTTAGCACTCATTTTCTTTCTTAATTAATTGACCTAAGTTTGACTGGTAACTATTTTAATGGATCTTAGAGGATGCCTTACATCTTTCCTTTAGGATAAATTAGAACCCTTATCTAGAATCACATAAGGTTAAGTGGACCTTAATATAGAGTTATTTTAGCATAACTTTAGCAAAATAGGTGTCCTAATTCATCGTTAAAAATAATTAGGTGGCGACTCTTTAAAATAACATAAGAATCACCAATATGTTGTACACCATTTCGACCTCAAGTTAAAATAGGGTATAACAACTAGTATCAAAGTCTTCTAAGCAAACACATTGTCACCTCCAAAAATTCCAAACTATGGCTCCCTCTCTTTCCATGTAAGCATTCCATGATGGATACGGGTCTCACCCAAGGTTGATAGCATTAATTTAAAATCTAACAATACTTTCCCATCCAGATAAAGCTATTGAATCATTCACAATATCAACTTCACACAATCTTTCACATACCAAATTACAACTACCATTCAAGTAGTCATATACCTCATGCTAAAATTTAGAGAAATTTTTTGTCACCCCAATAATTTTGTATATTATGAGCACGTAACTTATATTTACTACCAAATGTCTATGTAACGAATCACGATAGTCTGTGTAGTCACATTAACATAGTAGTTTCAATCCCCTTGAAATCCTCAATAACCATGTAGAATTGTAGGTACATACCGTAGCAACCCCCATAAGTCATCTACCATAATTCGAACAATCCATATCAACGTAAAAACACAGAATCTTCCACACATCACTATTTGTCACCCAAACTTAAACTCCATCTTCATAAAAGTCACTGATAAGCCCATAGTAAGTATGTGCCAAACTTGTTCACATTGCATAGTCACATCTAAACTCAAAGGCAAAAATCCTTACTACCTTTAACTCCGAACCAAGGGTGTGTAGGAGATGTCATATTCCTTCTTAGATTCTTCCCATGACGCAAATCTCAAATACCTTGAACTCTTCAATATACCAAACTCTTATTCATTTCCCTAACTCACTTACCAATCTTATCCTTTGACCAACAATTCATGACATTTTACACATACGCCAGACCAAAAATTTAAGTGAAACCCTTATGTAGGTCCTTTAACAATTGAAAGTAACAATCTAAATCATGCATAAGTCCTTTCAAATGCTTAATACTTGATGCAATCGATCATTTTTTACCTTATCAATCCATACCTAGACAAAACATACAATTACGAATGTAGGCTGACAATGAAAACCCTGAATTATGATTCCAACTGTATTAGTTACCAAACTCGAAACTACAAAAAAAAAACTTATTACCACACTCAAACCGAACACCTATGGATTTCTTTCTCAAATTTTATCAACATTTTTTAACCCATCTAATGAACACGTGACACTGTTACCAAAACTAGAGCGAAATAGATGAAACCATATGTCTCTGAACCCAATTCTCCACTCTCTCTGAAGATACATCTTTGACCTTTGATATCAGAGTAATCGTCCTTGCTCTTGCCACTTTTCGAAGGCTAAACTACATCCCACTAGTTTTTTTCCATTAATAATCTAGTTATTTTCCATTCTATTCAAATGGTGTCTCAACACATCCTACAACTTTCCATACTACCAAGCCCTTACCAAATAATAGCAAACCACAATTTTAGATACTTGTAAGTCATTATTACCATACCAAATCCATTTAATAAAAAATCCTTATAATATGGTTGTATCCTGGTCATAATTCATCACAAACTTTTATTACCGTTATGCTCAGTAGTTAATGCCATCATCTCAAAGTCAACCTTATCATCGACATGATACCTTAAACCCAGTTATACCAACTAAGTTCAAAGGACTAACCAAATTTTATATGCACTTACAAAAATTCTCTGTCACAACCCAGGGGTACTCCTTAGATGTAACAAGGCGTACAAGGCCCCGAGAGGCCTCATACAAGGCCCTTAGCATATCATAACATAAAGTAAAAGAAATGATGCGTAAATTTAAAACATTTTTCATAACAGTCGAAGTCTTTTATAAAAGCAAAGTGGAAGTCTATTACACTTGTCTCAAACAATATAAACAACTTGAATAAATCTTGGGACACAACCCATACAATAGTTCTAAACATAAAACTAAAAGTCATAAAGGAAAGGTGATCAAATCCTCGATGCTATGAGGACTCACCAAGTCTTCAATCCTTGCTCTACTATGAACCTAACCACGGGAATGGAACTCAATGTCGTCGGACCCTACATTTGATAAGATGTAGGAAAGAGTATGCATTAGTACAAAATGTACTAAATATGATAGCTATCATAACATCATCAAGAGCATAACAACATAATCATAGGCATAATCACCAACATAGACATAATATAAGCATTACTCAACATAAGACATAATTCATAAACATAAGAGATACAACATATACATAATGTCACGACCCGAGTCTACACCCTGGACGTGGCCGGCACTTGAAGACCATTGTTGGTCCCCAAGCAAACCCTTATCCTGGCTGACTACAAGCGGAAGACTAACTCAAGCATGCAAAAGCTTAAAAATTGAATAATAATTCATGAAAACTTAAATACAAAGCTTTAACTCAAAAGAAAACTCTGAATAATATAATATATTCAACTCGCCCCCAAAATAGGCAACTTAAGTCTTTAAAACATTTAACAAAATAAATGAACAGACTTCTGAAACTCTATTGTCTATCTATGAAGCCTCTAAATGACAAAGATGGAAGTCGGGACAAGACCCACGACCTCCTAACAACTGATATAACTGAAAAATAAATGAAATCCTCTGGAAGCAAGGAGGCTCACCATAGCTAACTCGAACTCCATGTGGTATCAACAAAGCTCCTGTTGATGATCCTGAATACCTGGATCTGCATCATGAAAGGATGTAGGCCAAATGGCTTAGTACGTGGAATGTACGAGCATGTAAGGGCAATTCTAAAACATAAACATAAGCTTGAAACTTGATAAAAAGGGAAACATACTTACCTCTTCTCAAACTTACTCAACTCAAGGAATACTCAAAACTACTTAAACTTACTCAACTCAAAAGTACTCAAGGATAAGATATTCAACTCAGTAATAAGGTTCTCAACTCAGGATACTTATCTCAAGATACTCAACTCGAAAGACTCAACTCAAAATACTCAACTTGAAAGACTCAACTCAACACAAGATACTCAACTCGAAAGACTTAACTCAAGCTACTCAACTTGAAAAACTCAACTAATGATACTCAAGGATAATGCAATAGTAAAAGATGCAATATTTATGGAAAGCTGTAAAACTGTAGATAGCAACTCAATGTATTGAAAAATACAATAATACTCAATGTGTATATAAAAATACAATATAACTCTATGGGAATTTCTCTAATCGACAACCACCACAATAAGCCTAAGTGATGATACAGCGTCTTGCCCACGCTGCCAGAACTTTCCTATACTTTGCCATCATATAGAACGCCTTAACTAAGTGGATCCACTAGTCTATGCTAAAAAGCATTAAGGAATCATCTAAAAAGTATGACCCTTTCTACCCACGTTGGCTACATGGTTTATGGAGACTTGAGTTGTTATGAACTCGCGTCCCCATATCGGTGCTCAATACTACTCCCAAAATATACTCAACTCATATGTTTAAAAATATAACTCTTTTTCTGGTTTGAGATAATTGCTCAAACTACCCTCTTAAAAGAGGTAACTGCTCTTGAAAATTCTTTCTAAAAAAACATATCAAAATCATATTTTAATATGATCATTAATGACTCAAGAAGTCATACTTCATAAACATTGATGGTATATCTAGATATCATACTGCTTAAACATTGATGACATACTCAATTGTCATACTAATCATGTTTTAGAAACTCTTTCTCAAAACTCATCTTTTTCTTAAAAGAGATAGTACTCAAACTGGTCAAAACTCTTTTGGAAATCTCAGTTTCCTCTCATCTTAAATGTAAAAACATTTACTCTTGGGAATACTTAGTTCCCATATATCATTTTAAAGAAAATGAACTCAACTCTACTCTTTCTCAACTCAGTGCTCAAGTCTTTAAAACAAGTTTTAAAACAATTTGTAAAAAAGACTTCTTAAAATAAGGTTCATGCTGAATTATGGACGTGAATAACTCAATTCAAGGTTTTCAATAACCATACATAGAACTCAATACTCGGAACTCAACAACTTAGAACTCAAGAACTTCGATGATACTACTTATTTCAAGAATGCTCAACTCAGAGGGTTCATGCAGAATTATGGGCATGAACAACTCAACTCATAGACTTCAGGATACTACTCATCTCAACAATGTTCAACCCATAGGGTTCATGTGGAATTATAAGCATGAAACAACTCGACTCGAGGGTTTACATAACAATATGAAACTCATGTATACGACTCTTTTCATTCTCATACTTAATTCCTCAAAACTTAGCTCAAATCGATAATTGATCTCAAAGGATTCACAATTGAATTCAAAGACTCTCTTGAACTCTACTCTTAACTCTCTCTTGAATGTGAATTATGAATTCAAGAGTTATGGTTCATGATATGAAGGATCTCGATAACAATATAGCAATTCGATTATTAGGAATAGAACTTTTAAAAAAAAATGAACTCAAGAACTCAAAATCAACTTATCTCAAGAATACTCAAATCTAGGGAAAATATCCTAGATTACTCTTTTACTAATCTGAAAGTAGATGTAGGGCGTGAGGATGAACTAGTCCAATACTATGATTGCCTTACATACCTGGAAGCACAAGGTTCTTGAAGAATCTTGAAGAAGAACTTGATTAGAAGCCTTGAAACCCTAGCTTGAAGGTAAATGATCAAGAAAACCTTTCTTGAGATTCTTGAATTAGTTTCTTGAAATCTCTATGGTCAAGAATTATGATTTTCATTAGTGATTCATAATTGTATGGAGAAATTTGAGTTGAAAAAAAATGGAATTCTTGGAGAAAGACTTACCTTGAAGAAGAATCTTGAAAAAGATTGAAAGAATCTTGAATGGAGTCTTCTACTTTGATTATTCCTTAGGGTTTCGTCCTAGGGTTTGAGAGAGAAGAGAATGATGGACTAAAAGATGAAAATCTGATTGTTTTCAGCCTTTTATTAGTCAAGAAATTCGTTTAGGGTTTTCTTGGAGGTAAAAAAACAAAAACAACTGTTTTTAATATTTTTCTGTCAGCTAATTCGTAACAGCATTGTATAGGTTACTAAAATAGTCATAACTTTTTTACTCAGAAATTGGATTGACGTGAAATTGGTGGCATTGGAAAGTAGATTCAAATACCTTTAATTTAATAGCTTATGGCTCACGTAACTCTTTATATTTTAAGAGATATAGTCGTTTGAAGTTGACCCAAGTAGAATGTTACATCAAAACTTAATCGATAAAGAAACTTCAAGAACACTTATCAAGAACTCATCAAAAAACTTAAATCCTTGTGGGTGAACGAACCCAACACTATGGAAGCTTGCATACCTCTTAGTGATCAAACCCATGGCGAAAATCCGCAACAACTCTCAAGAATCTCGACGAACGCCTTGATACTTTCCTCTTTTCTCCTTTTTTCTCTTCTTTTCTTTTCTTGAACTCTCAACTAAAACCTTAGGCGTATTTTAGGATTATAAAACTGAACCTAATAGTATTAGACCCTTAAAATCTTACTAAAAACGAATTAAATCTTGTTTGGTAAGGAACAGACAAAAATACCCCTTACTATTTTCGGGTAACTTTCCTTAACTAGACAACTTAACTTCAAAAGAGCATATCTCACTCATCCGAACTCAAAACTTAGCAAACTTGGTGGAGTTGGAAAGATAATTCAACGATCTTTCATTTAATACCTTGTAGCCCACCTAAATCATTTTGTACAAAGAGTTATGGTCGTTTGAAGTTGAACCAAAATTCATAACTTGCAAAATTTTAGATTTTGCTATTTCCAATTTTGTTCTTTTTGGAACTCAAGGTGCTACGTCTAGTGACCTGACCTTAAATTTTTAATTTCTTGGTAAAATATCACTCACTACAAAGAACGGTTCGAGTCTTCGTTCAATTTTTTTTGGGTGTTACACATAAGCATAATCAATACTTAGATCTTCATAACATAAGATAAAACACTTCATAAGTAACCTCAAAGCATACTTGTGCAATGCATGGATGAGACCCCATAACCTCACCCATGCTAAGTACCACTTTAGGCCATCATACATCTTCATCATCGTTTATTCTCATATTTAGCTCACCTTTCATGGACAAGGGGGATCACCTCTAGTCATACATATCATGGAAGGCCTTTCAAGCTACAATGACATAATTCATTCTTTATGACATAATTCATATTAAGGAATCATAGGTATTCGCCTCCATGTTCATTTTAAGAAATCATAGGTATTCGCCTCCATGTTCATATTAAGGATTCATAGGTATTCACCTCCATGTTCATGTATGGTGTAATGTAGGTATTCGCCTCCATATCACTTTTTAAGGATCATAGGTATTCGCCTCCACGATCAACATGATATGATATATGTATTCGCCTCCACATCATTTAATAAGGATCATAGGTATTCGCCTCTATGATCAACATAAAGGCTAATGGGTAATTGCCTCTTGCTTTAGGAGTCATATATATATATATATAAAGGGTAATCACCTCACACTCCTCATCATATGAAGGCCTTGGGGAATCACCTCAAGACTCATGCCATCATATAGTCCTTTGACTTAGATTCATTTTAGGTGAGCAAGCCTTTCAACCTAGAATCATTCTATGTGAGGAAACCTTTCATATCATGTTCATTATGAGTTCATGAGAATAACCTTTCAATTATACCACAACAACAACATAATCATTAACACTTCACTCTCAAAGTGTTCTTAAAACATTTACATAGATTTTGTAAACATGCATAATCTCATACTTTACCTCCTTGAGGTTCTAAACTTTCTTTCAATCATCACATCTAGAATTCACTACATTAGACATGGATATAATCATAACTCATATGATTTTATCACTTCATACACTCAATCATTCATAAGATGGATTAGGTGGGTAAAGTCCTTCGACAACAATTATGTCTAGTAGTCTACCATTATCATATAAGCTTCACTCTCAAAGCCTTAACATTTATAATTACATATTAGCTTTACTATCAAGTCCTAGAAATCAACATTCATGACTACATGCCTTTTCCCTTAAAGCAATACCTCTCATAAGCATCTCAATATGGGCCTAAGTCTCAAGGCGTTCTACTCATATGCTTTATTCTTAGACAATTCCAATCACATATCATCATATAGGTATAAACTCAAGCATTACTAATCATGATTCAACATTTATACTATAGCCTCATTCAATTCATATCTATATGCCCTAATCTCAAGCAATTTACTATACACATTTATACTATAGCCTCCTCCTCCTCTTCATCTTCCTCCTCTTCTTCCTCTTCCTCCTCTTCTTCATCCTCCTTCCTCTTCATCCTCTTCCTCCTTCCTCCCCCCCTCCTCCCCCCCTCCTCCCCCCCTCCTCCCCCTCCCCCTCCCCCTCCCCGCCCCCTCCCCCGTCTCCTCCCCCTCCTCCTCCTCCCTCTCCCCCCCTCCTCCTCCCCCTCCTCCTCCCCCCTCCTCCCCCTCCTCCTCCCTCCTCCTCCCCTCCTCCTCCCCTCCTCCTCCCCTCCTCCTCCTCCTCCCCCTCCCCTCCCTCCTCCTCCTCCCTCCTCCTCCTCCTCCTCCTCCTCCTCCTCCTCCTCTTCTTCTTCTTCTTCTCTTCCTCTTCTTCCTCCTAATCCTCTTCTTCCTCCTCTTCTTCTTCCTCCTCCTCCTCCTCCTCCTCCTCCTCCTCCTCCTCCTCCTCTTCCTCTTCTTCTTCCTCTTCTTCTTCTTCTTCTTCTTCTTCTTCTTCTTCTTCTTCTTCTTCCTCCTCCTCTTCCTCCTCTTCTTCCTCTTCTTTCTCTTCCTCTTCTTCCTCTTCTTCTTCTTCTTCTTCTTCCTCTTCTTCTTCTATTTCCTCTTCCTCTTCTTTCTCCTCTTCTTCCTCCTCTTCCTCCTCTTCTTCCCTCTCCCCCTTCCCCTCCGCTTCCTCTTCCTCTTCTTCTTAGAGAATATTTGATGGAGAATTGGGTTTATTTTTGGTGAGTTGATAAAATGACTTAAATGAGGGTTTCTTTTTGGTGAGTTGAGAGAATGACTTAAATGACTTAATTTAGGGGTCTAAAGTATTTATATAGGTGGTCTAGATTAGGGTAAAACTACATCACTTAATCCTAATTAAATCTGGAAAATCCCAAAGTACTCCTAAACTTAACTACCCGAAACCGTCTCACTGCCTCACCCATGAGACCCCGATCACGGGGTGTAGTTTGACCGACTGTCCGTGCTGGTTGGGCGTGGGTTGGTTCTGGGGGTATGAACTTGAGGCTTGGGACCTACAACCCTATCCACGAGGCGTGGACCAATCCACGGGGCGCGGGTTCTACCCGTGGACACTGCCTTAGGCAGATTCAAGAGTGAGTTCACCCACGCTGCCCACCTACGGGGCGTGGGTCCATCCACATGGCGTGGGTAGCCTCGTGGGTGACACTTGGAACCCTAAAACATGCTAAACTTCCCTCTTAAGGCTATGGGGTGTTACATTCTCAATTGCCTTCACAAAAGTATACTCGTTGGGACTTCCTTTACCAATAAGCTTGTCCATTCGATATCAATCTAATCTTTTGGAGCTTGTGATGAAATCACTAATCCTCATTTAGAATCCTCAGGATACACTTCACAACCTAAATTCATTAATATCGTACCAAAGATCCACCACTAAAATCTTTCTTATAAAGAACGGTTAACCCAAGCGTTCATAGTAACAAACTAGTTGGTTTCTCAAATGTGAATGCAACATCGACTCTCCTTATATGAACATGTGATACAACTGATGACTCATTGAATAGTTAGTATTCGTACTTGACAATCAACGTACTTTTATATACCACTAGTACCACACCATGAAAGTCTGTTAGATCCACCACTAGAACACATCATGCCTATTGAAAAGATCGTACCAAATAGCCTGTACATTTCTATCCATTGAATAGTTGCAAAAAAATTACCAAATTTGTTTTGTCTCAAGCTTAAGTGATACACATTATTTCGTAGATTAGGTAGATCACAGAAGTAACACACTCCATAACTCTAACCAAGTAACATCAGCACTGTTGTAGTAGTTATATCATGATCCTATTTGATATAGACTCAATCTATGAAACCGCAGTAAAGATTCTATCCTCAATTGGCGCAACATCATTCTCATCATTTGCTAAGCAACCTATACATGTTATGATAACTTCACAAATTATATTTTCCAAAGTTATAGTGTTCATTATCTAGCCATCCCTTTAATCATTCAACTTTCAATTGTTAAACTACTCCAGATATATCTTATACCACACAAGTATTATTCCCTCTGATGGGATAACTAACCTGAAAAAGATAACATGATTTTGAAGTCCCTCAAACCATTGTTCAACCTAATTATTCAAATATCCTTAAAATGTATCATTGAGCCATAACCTTACTCAATCCCTTCAAATTGCCGAACATTCTAAATCTATCCACACATTCTTTCCATAAGTCTATCAATTACACCTTAGTATCAAGTCTAGCATCCAAGCATACACGACACACTAACTGCTCACATGAAGAACCATGCATGACTCATCATTATATATAAGTGAGAGAGAATGGAATAAACAATAAGAATTAGAACGGATAAAGGATGCACGATAGCGATTCAATAAGTGAAGAATTTGACAAAAAGTCACCTTAGTCATAAGCAACAGACATCTCCGTGTCAATCCGCGAGACTCTACTAGACTTGGCTTGTGCACACATGCGACCTATGAACCTGCGCTCCGATACCATTTGTCACAACCCAAAAATGGATGTGACGGCACTCGTATTATCCCACAAAGACAAGTCGGCCTAAAACCCAACCATTACAATAAAATATAGAAAAAAATAACAATAAAAGATTAATAACTATTACTAATGCGAATAACATGACAACTTAACTAAATCTCCATAACCTGATTGTTACAAGTCTCTAATGTGTTAGAATAGATTTGAACGAAAATACGTAAGTCTCAAATATTGTTGTCTTTAAAGTAGAACAAATCATAAATAGGAGTAAGAGGTTCCGCTGAGATAACAAACAACTACCTCACAAATCTCCACGGGAAGCCTCATACAAGAAGAGAAGAGAGAGTATCATGAAGATCTTGGCGCGTAACCTACACAAATGTCAAAGTAAGGGGTAAGTACCAAACCACACGACACTCAACAAGTAAACTCCTAAAACTAAAGCTAAGGGTATAAAATACGGGTACTCCTTACATCCCAACCAGACCTCCACAACTACAACATTTATAAAAACCAGTCCAAACCTAATAGTTCACAACTCACATAACATATAGTTCAACCACATCACTTTAACAATTATAGGTGAGCAACACACAATATCAAGTTCACCAATCACAAGTTTCATAGATAAGTACTCGTAATTTCACAAATGATAAAAGATGCACAATGCAATGAAATGTAATGTTAAGTATAGTAATGTATGTCTAACCTAGCGATACAAACTCATTGTCTCTCAGTCTAGGACCCATGGGGGAATTTATCAATCCATGCATCCTTTACGGCGTGTGACACGACCCTCGATAATAGAATCATATGTGGTGTATAATACATCCCTTGAATCATAATATATGTCACGGCGCATGACACGTCCCTCAAAATGGTACATCCTCTTTAATTCCTTATTCCTTCCTCAATTCACATAACACTTGTCATAACTATGTCTCAAAACCAATGCAAATGACATGTTCATAGAATTGATGAGGAGATGATCATTTCCATAACAATGCATAATTAACAACAACGCAATCGTGATATAACATCAACAATGAATCAATAAACCTTTCAAACTATTTTCAATACATCACACACCAATAATTAATCACATTGCCTTATATTACCTCTTTTTCATCATTAATATTATATTATTCAATATGAACAAGTTAACCCATCATTAAGTTGTATTACTCCCCAACACATACCATAAGGAAATACATGATTCTATACACTTAACAAGGGTCAAGAAATTCACTTGCCTCAAACATCGAACAATTACTCTGTGACTTGAGCCTTCCCTTTTCGTTGGGCTTCCAAGTCAATGCAATCTATTCAAATAAATAATCACAATAAGATTTCAAAACTAACAACACCCATAATACTATGCCTCTAGTCTAGACCCAAAAACTCACTCAAATCTCTAATCAAGCTCCAAATCTTGATACCAATTAATATGTCAAGTCTCATATTTTCTAAAATTCAAGTCTAGGGTTAAGTCTTAATTTCTCCAAATGACATAATTATAATGGTATTCATATAATTAATACACACAATATTTAATTACATATACCAATATCTCAAAATTTGAATCAAATTTATAATATTATAGGAAAATTCCAATACATAACCAAATTTAAAAAGAAACTTTTAAAGTTTCAACCATGAAAAAAGGACGAACATATGTATACAAGAGCTAGCCCTCATCTCAATCGATTATATTCTCTACCTAATTATTACCTAAGATTGGTCATTATTGTCATGTTTGTTGTCTTTATATTATTTAACACCTTCTGCCATAACATAACATAGATGAAGACAATATCTTAGCAATCAAATAATCAAGAAAGCATATCTAAATACCTTTAAAATGGCAGCATCATTATCCACTTCTCCAGGTCTAGAAGCATCAACACCCCTGAGCTAGTTTTTCTTTATGTCAAATTGAGTTCTCTCGTCTAGTAGTTTTAGCCGCAAGCAATTGTGTTGTGATAAATTATTAACCCCACTAACTTATTTTCATATGGGTCAAGTGATGAAGGGTATTAAATAAATTATGGATCTGACCCATTAAATATTAATTAAATAGATTAGTTATTTAATAAATACCCGTCAATTAAATAAATATGGTTAATGAATACCTCCATAATTCTCAAACCAACTTCACCAACTGATCAGAAATTACTCGGTGCAACTATTGGGAGGGGGTAAAATGGCAATTTTATGAAAATTTCTGAAAAAGACCTTCAAGGTCATTCAATAACCTCTAATCATAAGTGAGTCGCTAGGACAAGCCCTAGCTTACTCGAAGATCTGAAACTGAAATGTAAAGTCTGAAATGATCATAAGTAAACACAGGTAGCATTGACCAAGTAAACATGACATGAAAATTGATAATCTGAATCTGAAAACATAGTATAATGCAATAATCTTCAAAATCATTATCATAACATATGTGGGAGATACCGTTAACCGACATAAATCATGTGAGCTATAATATGGAGTTTAGTGCACTACTCCCGCACTGAAAAAAAGAGAGTGTCCTACTTTTAAAGGTAAGAACCATAATCATGAGCTTAGGTGGATACACTAACTAGGAGTCAATTAAGACAATCTTATGAGGGCACATAGTTCTAGGACCTAGGTAATCGCAAATATTCCAATTTGGTGCTAAGTAACCTCCCAATGGAAAATATACATAATCATACTCGTATAAACAATAAGAATCTAATAATATTGAATCATTCATGAAAATATAATAATTATACGAATAGTTCCTTAAAAATCATGATACATAACATAGTCTTGAGACACTTTAATTGAAAACATCTAAGTCATGGTATTCATTCACAATGAGAGATACTTCAATAAGAAGCATCATATTTTCACATAAACTTATTGATACTTTATTCGCAATTATCCTTGATTCATGAAATCCGTCGTACATAATGCATGCATATTGAAATAACTTTGTTCATAATCATAAAGTACTGGCACAACACGAGTTCATGAAAATATCACTGAAAACATTGAAATATGGTCAAATTATGCATAATAAGATCATTCATCTAGGGAAAACTTAAATTAAATTGAACCCATAAGAGATCATGAAACCCTAGAATTAGAGAAGAATCATAAATTGAGAATTTGAGGTGTCTTTGGGACTCAATGGGTGAAGAATGACTCATTGATGAAGTTCCCACATACGACTCATTGATGAAGTTCCCACATACCTTGATAGAAACCCTCAGTGAAATTAGAAGAAGAAACTTGAAGATCCTTGGAACCCTAGCTTGCTTGGTGAAGAGCACTTGAGAGAGAATTTGGAGTTTGAGAGAATGGGGGTGAATGAGGAGGTTAGGGTCTTAGGAAATCATTTATAGTCTCCAATTTAAGCCTAAAACGACATAGTATAGGAGTTTTAAAAAGTAGGAAAAGACCTAAATATCCCTAAAAAATAATTGTCGATTAGTAACCACGAGTCCATCTACAATCCGTACACCATTCCGCGGACAACACTCTCCATTCGTAGACTCTAAGTACTCAAAATACCACTCTCTAATGAAGAACCACGAACAAACCTTCACGATCCATAATCCTTTTCATAACCTGTCATTACCTAATGTAGAATGAAGGTCTAGGTCTCAAGGCCACGAACCACGAGCACTAGAAAAAAATAGTATTTGGGCCATAATCTATTATTTAGGAATTAAAAATTTAAAAATTACCTCAAACTTTTATATTTTATAAAAGCACCCACCATTTATAGTTTTCTATTTCGTTGTACATAATTTATACAATTATATATATATATATTCATACAATTTTTATCTGAGCTTGCTCTCCGAATTCTCCTTTATACACGACATAGTAGTTTTTTGTATACAAATCAATGATATTTTTCTTTAATTTCTTCCATTTGTTCAAATTCATATTAATTGTGTTCATTATCATGATTTTTCATGAAAGATGTTTATTATAAAATAATTATATAAATTTATAGATATTTTAAATAATTTTAAAAATATGTTGATATAAATTAGAGAAAGACATAAAGTACCACCCGAGGTTGTCCCAATTTTTTGAAAAGACACTTTAACTATGTAAATGTCCTATTACCCCCTAAACAATTTTGAATTGATATTACTACATCATTTTTCTAGACTTTATACTATTTTTCTAGACTTTGTTGAGTTATTGATAACATAACTAATTATTTTTCTAAGAAAATTCAAAATTTTGAAGGCATCATCTATTAATTTATCTCCTTATAACTTCAAATTAGAAATGATAATTTTGAAATAATTAATGAATTTCCAAAAAAATTGAAAAAGCTTGATTGAAATTCGGATAAAAAGCTAAATGATACCTCATAATCATCTTGAAATCTAATAGGTTTATTAAATTGTTCGAAATGTAAAAATATATTTAGATAAAGTTTTAAAAGTGAACAGAGTTAAACTAATGGTTGTAAAAGATGGAGAGGCGAAGTTATGACAAAAATGGTGACATTGAAAGTGGGGAGTTTCAATGCATAGGACAATGATTTTCGAAGAAGAAGGAAGAAAGAAAAAGAAAAAATAATAAGAAAAAAAATTAAAACAATAAGAAAAACAAGATAATATATTTTATTACAAAATACTTGTGATATTTTAGGTTGGTCCCGCTTAAGGGTGTCAATGGGATTGTTCGGTCAGTTATTTTTTAAAAATTATACAATCCTAATTTTTTGGATATTTATAATGTATAACCAAAATTAGATTTTCTTAAAACCATCCCAATCATATCATTTTTTCTTCGGTATCGGTACAATTCGATTAATTTCTGTCTTTTTTTACTTTTAAAATATCACCTCAAAATATATTATTATTAAAATACCTTTTTCGCAAATATGTTCTTGAAGAATCACTTCAATACTTCACCAAGAAGTCAAGAATGTAAAACTTTGTTGCCATATTGTTTGATCTTAAATATTTAATAGGAGTGCATGCATAAGTTTTGTCGTATTGTTTGATATATTATATATTATAATATATTTTAATTTGAAACTTAATTATCTAAATGCTAATTAAAGAACAAAGACCCAAAGTCGTCCAGTCACCATATGTCTAGGACCTAGGTTATATTTATATTTGAAAAATATTATAAAATATATTTATATATAAATTTAACATATTCTTAATATATATAATATATTTACATACACGTAAGGTTACAGTTCATAAATTTTTCAATTTTTTTCATAAATTAAAAAGACATCCCAATTGTTTGGGATGGTTATACACTTAAATAAAAATCCACAATTTTATTAAAAAAAGGCATAAATCAGTTCGGTTCTATTAGGTTCGGTCGATTTTTCATATTCTTTTCACACCCCTAGTCACACTTTTTAGGAGAGTGCATACACTCTCTATACCAGGTGAACAAAAAATAAAATAATAATATCAGTTCAAAATTATTTAGGAGATAGTAGAATGTCCACATAGTTAGCGTGTCTTTTTAAAAATTCCGAATAACTTTAAGTGTGAGTTTATATCTTTTCTCTATAAATTATAAGTACTTCTTTGAAAAGTCAAATATTTCTTCTAAAATCTATGACTAAGAGCCCGTTTGACTTAACTTAAGAAAAATATCTTTTTAAAAAATCAAACTTTAGTAACTTTTATGTTAAAAACTGCAAAGTAAAGAAATACCTATTTTTAACTTTCAACTTTTTAAAAGTCATTTTTAATATTTTAAACTAGTAAAATCACCAGCGCTTCGCGGGGGAATTTAATATCACTGAATTTATAAAATAATACTTAAAATCTATGAGTCATTAAAACTAAAACGCTATATTATCTTACATACAAGATTACATATAACAAATATTAATAATGTAAAGGAATATGATAATTATAATATCTTATCATTTATCCTTCAATCAATCATCTTTAATTTGATTTTATAATTTATCTTTTTGCCTAGGAAGTGTTATTACTTGATATTTTTGGGGATTCAAATGAACATCAACCATATCGGAGATATTAAATTTTCTAATAAATAAATAATCGTTGGTGAAGGGATAAATAAATTTTAAAAGGATGAAAAAAATGAACAAATATTCTAATTCTAACATGTCGAAAGTTCAGCTCTACCTTTTGCTTTACATATATCATTTTAAAGTTCCCATTTAAATGTATCATAAGTAATTATTAAAATGAAAAATTAAAGGGAGAATGTATCATATTGGACAACAATTTAACTTATTATATATACTTGAAAGGGAAAACGATTACACAAATTATTCAGTTTGTTTGGGTGTTTTTTAAAAATCAACATACTAGAGTGATGAACTTCAATTTGAACTACACCTCTATTCCAATCAGAGTATCGAGAAACACATCTATTACTTCAAGAAAGTTTTTACAACTTGAAGTAAACTTGAGAATCTGTCCATACTTGATATTGAATATGAGCAATTAATTTATTGTGTAGATTAAAAGAGGCTCCGGTCTAGTCATATTCTTCTATAGGTCATCCGGCACATCCTTGAACCCATGTCAAAAGTTTATTAATTTTTGTCTTCTTTTCCTGGTTCACTTCGCACATCAAGGTGCGATAAAGTTTTTAAGGTCTTTCTGTCCTTACAATGGCATACCAAATTTGAATTTTGTCTTCAAGAGATAATAGTATAGATCTTTAAGGAATTTTTTTACTGTACCTTCAATAATTTCAGTAGAGAAAACTTGCATGAATACTCAATTAACATGTGTTTTTTAATCTGTACCAACAAATACTTATAACAATAACTTTGCAAAAACATAAACAACAAAATTTAAAACATGTACTCAAAAACAACAATTAATAACATAAGCATAAATTAATGACGGTAAAAAAACATACCAGGATCTGTAACAATAGGATGAAACAGAAAGGAAAAAGCTGTACATGAATATTTAATTGTGCAAAAGAAGAAGAAGAAGTTCAAAAGTTTTGTTGTTTTAAAATGAGAGGAAATCCTTCTATTTATAGCTAGACAACAAAGGGTAGTGTGAACAAATATTTATTGTGCCTTATCGGAAAGGTCACGACTCTTTGGAAAAGTTACAACCCTTTGAAAAGGTCATAACCTTTCATAAAAGACACAATTTTTCATAAAAGTCGCAACTCTTCATAAAAGTTACAACTTTTCATAAAAGTCGCAACTTTTCATAGAAGTCAAAACTTTTCATAAAAGTCACAACTTTTCATTAAAGTCACAACTTTTCATTAAAGTCGCAACTTTTCATGAAAGGGGAAGACTAGTTTTGTAAATATATAAATTAAAAAAAGAATCCTGGTTTGTGGTGGCGCTACGTAGGCGGGCCTAGAGTTCTCTTTTATATATATATATATATATATATATATATACACACGATATATAATATATAATTTGTCAAACACTCCAAAAATTAAAAATAACTTAAAAATAGATTTGACCAATTTTTAAGTAAATTAAAACAAAAAAATTTGGAATATGGCCAAATGCTAGCTTCACATGGAACAGGGAGTAGAAAGTTGCGCGCCGCCTCAACATTTGAAAATCTTGTGGTTGCACACTCACCGGGGACTTTGAATTAAAGGTAACATTAAAGTGTCAAAATAAAGGGGCGGTGACATAGGTCTTAATTATTGAGTGTAGGTGACAATTATGTGATTAATGATTAAGAATTGTGGAGTTGCCCTCAAGTTTATAAATTGGCAGTTTGGTCCATTGAATTAAATGAGGGGTAAAAGGGTAAATGACTAAAACCTTATTTAACCAATTTTGGTGGGAACCAAAGCTGGAGGGAAGCCACCAGCGAGCTGTACCAAAAGGGAAAATAAAAGATTTTTCCCCCGCCTCCCACTGTATTCTTCTTCTTCTTCTTCTTCTTCTTCTTCTTCTTCTTCTTCTTCTTCTTCTTCTTCTTCTTGCTTGCCTTTCTTCCCGTTCTCTTCATCTTCTTGTTTTCGTACATTGTTGGTCTTGGCTACTAGTCCTTGAGCTTTCTTCTTCGTATTTTCTTCTTCTTGAATCAGATTTAGCTAATCTAATCAGTGGACCAGATTTCATACTGTATCAATTGGAATTACTTCATAAGTGATTGGGGTCACACACCATTGTTTTGGTAAGTAAAATTAATAGTTCTTTGAAATCATTCATCATCATTGGATACCTGCAATTTTTTCGATAATTTGCATTTGTTTTTCCAACAGATGGCTATAAATGTTGCAACAATTGACTATTGGAACAAATTATAGTCATATGTAGGAGTAGAAAGGTTATTTCAATTGCAACATAATAGACACATGTTGCAACATATAACTTACACAAGCCGCAACATATAACTTAGGCATGTAGCAACATATGACTTACATGTCGCAACATAATAGTCATATGTTGCAACATATGACTTATACATTTTGTCACAACATGTGACTTATGTTTCCCAATAGAATAGTTATATGTAGCAACATATGACTTACATTTCGCAACAGAATAGCCATAACTTGCGACATATAACTTACACATGTTGCCACATGTGATTTGTTTGTCACAACATAACAATTATATGTAGCAACATATGACTTACATCTCGCCACAGAATAGCCATATGTAGCAACATATGACTTACACATGTTGCCACATGTGATTTATTTGTCACAACATAACAGTTATATATAGCAACATATGACTTACATCTCGCCACAGAATAGTTGTATGTAGCAACATATGACTTACACATTTCTTCATTAGTAGTAATTATTTTTTTAATTAATTTCTTCAGGTACAATAAATGGAGGGATTATTTGTAGGTATTGATTGTCGTGGTGAATGGGTCGAGAAGAAAAATCGATACATTTGACATTGGAAGGATGGTAAGAAATAAGGAGGGTTGGTAGGGATGAATGTCGAAAGAAATATTTTGTATGATGATTTTATTTGGAAGGGTGCCAGAACCTCATTTGTTGGGAGAAAGACCAATTTGTTGCACTGTTCATCAATTCTATAACTTTCTTTGTGAATTATGTAGTTGTGATTTAGAAATAGATGAAGTAGTTAAATTTATGTATTAATTAAATTTTCATGTGTGGCAACATATATACATTTCTTGCAAACTCATGGGGAAAAAGGTGACCTTTTTGTGTTTTGTATTGATTTTTGAATTTGTTCTTTATAAAATATTTAATCTAAAAAAATTTGACATTTTTCCATTGCTAAATCGTTCAATTTATCGATTAAACCATTCTTGAAGTGACATATGTGGCAACATATGCACGTTCTGTTGGGAAAATTGCAATAGACATGTCATATGTAGCAACATATGTATATCCTAAAATGTGCTTTTTGGGGTTAATTCAATTAAATTGTCACCTAATTCAACATGTAACACTAATATATAGTCCTACAACATGTCTAGGTACAAAATTATGGTCTAATACAACAACCTTCATCAATTCTATCAATTATTTTTACAAAGACTATCATACCACTAGTTCATCATACAATGACCAAGTAACTCCATATGATAGTTATATAACACCCTTGTAAATCGTTGTTCCAAATGTTATAACATATTTTTATTGCTTAATTATGGTCCAAAGTACTAAAATTTGGTCCAATTTGACATTTTTCCATTCCTAAATTGCTCAATTTATCGATTAATCCATCCTTGAAGTGACATATGTGGCAACATATGCACGTTCTGTTGGAAAAATTGCAACAGACATGTCATATGTGGCAACATATGTATATCCTAAAGTGTGCTTTTTGAGGTTAATTCAATTAAATTGTCACCTAATTCAACATGTAACACTAATATATAGTCCTACAACATGTCTAAGTACAAAATTATGGTCTAATACAACAACCTTCATCAATTCTATCAATTATTTTACAAAGACTATCATACCACTAGTTCAACATACAATGACCAAATAACTCCATATGATAGTTATATAACACCCTTGTAAATAGTTGTTCCAAGTGTTATCGCATATTTTTATTGCTTAATTATGGTCCAAAGTACTAAAATTTGGTCCAATTTGACAATTTTCCATTCCTAAATCGCTCAATTTATCGATTAATCCATCCTTGAAGTGACATATGTGGCAACATATGTATATCATAAAATGGTCTTTTGGGGGTTAATTCAATTAAATTGTCACCTAATTCAACATGTAACCCTAATATATAGTCCTACAACATGTCTAAGTACAAAATTATGATATAATACAACAACCTTCATCAATTCTATCAATTATTTTTACAAAAACTATCATACCACTAGTTCATCATACAATGACCATGTAGCTCCATATGATAGTTATATAACACCCTTGTAAATAGTTGTTTCAAGTGTTATAACATATTTTTATTGCTTAATTATGGTCCAAAGTACTAAAATTTGGTCCAATTTGATATTTTTACATTCCTAAATCACTCAATTTATTGATTAAGCCATCCTTGAAGTGACATATGTGGCAACATATGTACGTTCTGTTGGAAAAATTGCAACATATATGTCATATGTGACAACATATGTATATCCTAAAATGTGCTTTTTAGGGTTAATTCAATTAAATTGTCATCTAATTCAACATGTAACACTAACATATAGTCCTACAACATGTCTAAGTACAAAATTATGGTCTAATACAACAACCTTCATCAATTCTATCAATTATTTTTACAAAGACTATCATACCACTAGTTCATCATACAATGACCAAGTAACTCCATATGATAGTTATATAACACCCTTCTAAGTGTCATAGCATATTGCTTAATTATGGTCCAATGTACTAAAATTTGGTCCAATTCGACCTTTTTTCATTCCTAAATCGCTCAATTTATCGATTAACCCATCTTTGAAGCGTCATCTGTGGCAACATATGCACATTTTGTTGGAAAAATTGCAACAGACATGTCATATGTGGCAACATATGTATATCCTAAAATGTGTTTTTTGGGGTTAAGCTTTTTGAAAACGGAAATTAGTAAAAATAAATTAAATTTGGAATGTGAAACGAAATGACCTTTTATAGAGGAGAGGAGAGAGGGAAAAATGAAGGGACGATTGTTTTAAGCCTTTTTAATTTTTTTTTTGAATTTGACAATTCAAAGTGTGACATATGTTGCCACATATATCCTTTCTGTTGGGGTACATGCAGATAATTTTGTGGTGTTTTTTACAATAGAGGTTATATATGTTGCCATAGACACCACATTTCTTTCTTTCCATCATAATTGACATTTGTTCCAACAAAATAATAATAATAATAATAATAATAATAATAATAATAATAATAATAATCATTAATATTAATATTATCAACAAAAATGAACAATCGGTGGCAATATAATGTTGCCACATATCTCCTTTCTGTGACATAAGTTACCACATATCTTCTTTCTATGACATATGTTGCCACATATATCCTTTCTGTTGGGGCACATGCAGATAATTCTGTGGTATTTTTTACAGCAGAGGTTATATATGTTGCCACAGACACCACATTTCTTCCTTTCCATCATAATTGACATTTGTTCCAACAAAATAAAAATAATAATAATAATAATAATAATAATAATAATAATAATAATCATTAATATTAATATTATCAACAAAAATGAACACTTCACCAATTGTTTTATACAACTTATCAACAAAAAGGTAATTCACAATGGTATACATAACTATCAATATAATTAATGGTGGTAACCACAACATTTTCATCGAACTTTGGTTTTTTAGGTCTAGGCCTCTGTGGGTCTTCATTGTTACTAACATAGCCACTCCGAGCCTTTAAAATCCCATAATTCCATAGGAGTGAAGAATATCTCATGCGAAGGATTTCAGAACTAATTCCATAAGATGGTACTTGTAGTCCATCACTAAAAAACCATGCAACAACAAAAAGTCCACAATCTCTGCATGGTATATCATCAATTAGAAAATATAATAACATCACATTTCAATAGTGGTAAGATAAAAAAAAATAATGTGATACTTACATACTATTGCTTGCTTATTGGGCAATATCAGTAACACGTCTGACTTCGAATGGATGAGATTTGTTCTTTCCTTGGTTAGATTCAAGAACAGACCAGTTGGTTCGGTCTTTTTGATCAAAAAATCCTTTGGATTCAAGGTACTTTGGCAACAATGTAGACAACTTTTGAATCTCGGAGTATAATTTTTTGTTAGTCCTAGATGAGGACATCGAATCATACACCTTTATGCACCGTTCCTTCAATACAACTACTGCCAAGACCCATTGAAACTCCCCATTACTATTTACAGGGACACAAACCTCATCTGTGAGGTGCCAAGACAGTCCACCAGGTATATCAAACCCTTTGATAGTGCCAACAATTTAATTCTCATATTCAAGAACAACATTGGCATTGTCAATGTATGTTTTGAAAAACAATTAGTAGTGGTATATTGATATTTAAAATGACTCTGTTGCTTCGACTTCTTACGCAAATAGTATAAATGACATGCACATACTGCACAGATACATCAACAAGTGTATTTCTGTATCAATTTATTTGTATGTATTCATGTCTTAATCAAAAGATAAAAGTGGGCATGGATTTACATCATCAATCCAACACTTATTGGGTTGAGACATTACGTAGAACCAATCCTTCTTCTTTGGAAATGCAACTATAAAATCAAGTTGTTTGAACTCAAGATCCGAGCAATTGGCTAAATAGTGATCGTCGTTGTTTCTTCTGCAATTGTGTAATCATTATAAATAATTATTTAGTGGACAACAAGAAGAAATACTAATAATAGTTGAATGACTTTACTTTTTTGCATGATGCATGATGCTTGTAAAGACCCTCGTTTATCCATTGTGAGAAGGATGACATTAGTTCAGTTGGACCCTCGCCGTCAATGTTAAAACCTTCAAATGGATATTTTTGCTTCACATCACAACTGACGACTTCGACTTTCGTCTCTTTCTTTTTCTCTTTCGCTTTCTTTTTCACTTTCTCCTTCTCTTGCTCCTTCTCCTTCTCCTCCTCCTCCTCCTTCTCCTTCTCCTGCTCCTTCTCCTTCTCCTCCTCCTCCTCCTTCTCCTTCTCCTTCTCCTTGCCTTTTGGGTTTGAGTGTGATACTGGAGTAGTAGTCATTGATTTTTTTCTTTCACTAATTATAGATAGTGATTGGGAAATATATTTTTTCAACCTCCTACACTTCAAAGGTTGTGAAATCTTCTTGGATGTATGGACATCAATATTATAAGTCATTTCCTTAAAAATATCAGTGAGTTCTTTAACACGACTAATAAAATAATCATGTTGCTCACATTCTTTGCATAGACAAAAAGAGCATTTGATGTTAGAAGAGGAAGCAACACCAATAAAAAGATTGAGCTGTTGTCATGGATGTAGCTTCTTGTATCATTTCATCTACAAGGTAAATAAAAAAAGATTGAGAGTTTACAATTGATTATAAAATAATAATGGGTAGCAATTTATACTTATGTTGACACAGATGAATATTATGTTGCCGCGAATGAATCTTTTGTGGCCACAGATGAATCTTCATGTGCCATAAATGAATCTTCTGTTACTACATATGACCATTTTGTTGCCCTAACACATAGGTGATATGTTCCAATATATGACAACTCTGTTGGAGTATATACCAACATATCACTAAAATGTAGCAACATACGACATATCTTTCAACAAATGAAATATATGTTGGACAATTGAACAAGACTATATTTCTAAAATTATATGAACAAAATGGTCACAAAAAGAACAACAAAAGCAACAAAAAATGAATTTTCACTGAATGTTAACAATACATATACATTTCCTCAAAATTAGGGCTTTTTTGGGTTTGTTGATATTCTTTCAAAAACAATAAATAATAGGTACCATTACACTATTATTCAATTTTCACATCTATAGAACGATTTATTGTTCATTAACCCAAGAAAAAAACTTAGTATTGTTCGAAAATTGTAAAATCTTTCAAAAAAAAAGACTTACCCATTTTAAGTCGAACACAATCTTCAGTTTAGAAAGAGGAGAGAGTCACGGCCGGAGATGAGGAGGAAAATAAGATAATGGGGGAGAATATTTGTTTTGATAGACGAATTTTTGGATTTTTTAAGGAAGAAGAAGAAGAGAAGAGAGAACGTTGGGAGAAGAAGAAGAGAAAATTCTATTTTCTTTTACTTTTTTTTTTTTTTAAATGGTTTGGATGGAATTATAAAAGTTAAAAAACAAAGTGTTTTTTGTATTTTATAAAAGATTAGAAAGTTTTAAAAATATTAATTTGGTCCCAAATTTACTTAATTATATTTTAAAGTGGATTTGATCCTTTGTTGGTTAAAGTATCACCAAAAACAAAACCCAAACTTAATTGAGACCTTTAATTTAATTTTCTCCACTTACCGATGTGTCTCTGTTTTCCACTCCATTCAATCTCATCATTCTTTGCTCAACCCCACCACTTCCGCCAACCCACCAAAGCAAACCAAACCGGTAAGTGAAAAACCCAAAAAAAGGAATTTGAAAACCAAGTGATTTCTGCAGCAGGTATACATACTTTCCCACCAAACGTTTTCGGATCTGTTAACTCCAACATTATTGAGATCTGCTTCTTGGCTTGATGCTTATTTGTCCGTGTTAGTGAAAACATTATTGTATGTATTGCTTTTTTTCTGCTTAGTTGAAGAAAATGTCAAATATTGAATTTTGAAACAGCTAGTTGACAAATTATGGAATTTCTTGAACATGTTTTTATCTTTTTGGCTGTTTGTTACATATAAAAGAACTAACAACTTTATGACTGCCTTGTCTTTTAGATGAGTTGTTTATATTGTAGTTAGTCTTAAATTTTAGAAAGTTTAATTGATCCATGGACGTTTGTTGTTTTAGAATTCCTAGCATGGGAATGGGTCTGTGCAATATTTTTACTTTTCATTGGTTTTGGTGTACTTGCTATAGCTAAATGAATGAAAGTATTTTGGTAGTTCGCATTTTTGAGAGAGCAAATGGGAAAAAAAAGAGAAAAAAAAAAAGAACACTTCTTGGCCCTCAAGCACCTTGGTTTATTCCTAAAAGCCTGCTTAATTTGAAAAGTACTGTCTACCCAGTATAATTGTTGTTACAATAGGAAGTTTCGTGGAACTGTAAATATATGTTGCTCGGACTCTTCAAAAATGTCGACGAATGCATGTATTTTTGAAGGATCCAACACAGGTGCGGCAGTATTTTTGGAGAGTTCGAGCAACTTAGCTGTAAATTATGTTGTCACTATTGTCTTGTGAACAGTCCGGAATTCAAAGGAATTGACAGACTATCTAATTATATGTCAAATTTAGTATCTGGGTAACTTCAGATTCTCTGCAGAATGCAGGAGGTATGACAAGAGTGTGTTTGCAAGTACCTGTTAACTCTTTGCTAAATCATTCTAATCACGATGTTCAGTCTTGTTTCCTAGATTGTGTGTTTGGTTTATGTTGCCAATAAAATGTGATATGTGGCTTAATCATAAGCCCTTTCAAATACTGTTTGATTATCACTTGTGAAGTGATTGATTTAGGATTATAGACATCTCTGACTGCCACATCTTATGTTTTGCAGAGGGATTTGGTTGGTGAACCTGTGGTTTCGTTCTACAATCATAAATGAATTTTGCCATGTCTTCATCATCATCATTTATGATTGCCTCTTCCTGCTGCCAAAATCTTCAAAGAAGAAAATATTTTCTTTTAGCACCTGAACCTTTTGAGAAGATTGGTATTATAGATGCACTTCAAAAATATAACCGTAAGGAAAGGAAGATATTAATTTCAAGTCATTTGGTGCCTGGACATTTGGATGCATCGGGTACAAGAAAAAAGTTTTTACATGAGCCAGTTCCAAAGCTAGAATTTGTGCGCACACTACTAATTGACAACTATGACAGTTACACTTACAATATATTCCAAGAGCTCTCAATCATTAATGGAAGTAAGCTCTCTCTATTGTACATTGTTTACGAGTTCTCTCGCATAACTTTTACCATCAATTCAATAAAATAAAAAAAACTTGAACTATCAATTCACTCAGCCAGTCATAGCTTCTTTGTATTGAAGTTGAAATTAGTCAGTTTCCTTTTATTGACGTATTCTAATCATTTACATATCTACTCCTCTAAATGTGGTAGTATGTCAATTCCTTCTGCCTTTTCTTTGGTCTGTATTTAGCAGTTACAGTTTGATGTCTCTGTATTTTGATACATATAAAATATAAAATAATTTCACATTCTCTGTTGATAAAATGTAGTTCTCTTGGACAAGAACTATTCTTTGACCAACATTAATTCATGAAGTGGACATTACTATCTTAAGTAGACCTATTGCTAAATTTGTATTTGTTCGCTTCACTTTCTTCCTTGAGAGACCCCCACCTCATCCCAAAGAAAAGTATCATTAGCTTTGGGCAAATACAGAAACTAGATGTCCCCAGAGATTCAGTGCTTTCTTTCCCATTCAGTATAAAACTTGTCTAGGAGTAGATCTCTGTATCTAAGCTGCTATACATAGAGTTCAAGCAAATGTGACAGCAATTGTGTAGTAATGTGAAGCTGTAGGTGACGTTCTTCGTCTGTTCTGCAAATCAAGCAACATTTCATACAATTCCTTCTTTATTCAATTTGGTCCCTCGTAAAATAAGTCAAAGAAATAGAAAATTTTAAAAGGAACAACTCTTTTAGTCCCCTTCGTGTGAATATATTTTGTACTACATTCACCCGGAGTAAAGGTAGGATTTGAAAATCTTCCTTCTCATCCACACCTTAAGTTGCTAAGCCTCCCCTCCTGGCTATCTATGATAGGCCTCAAGTTGGTTCCAGCTTGAATGAAGGACTGTTTTTCTTTCTTACGACATGGAAGAAAACAGCCACTTTTATCTTTTTAGAACCTCGAGAATGAAAGTTCCTCATCTCTCTCTTCTATTCACTTTTTACCTTTTCCCCTTTTCCCCTTTTCCCCTTTTCTTAAGAAAAATTGAGGAAGCATGACTTGTAACTTTGTAATTTAATTTTTAGTGATCTCTACGCTATACACTTAGCTATTAAAAGAGGAATAATTTGTGGGAGCTGATCATTTTGTAATTATGAAGTTCCATTAGTGCCTTTTGTAGAATGGGAAATATGCTTTAGGATGATATGATGAGAATAACATGAACACACTGTAAGCTGAGGGTGTGGGCTTTACTTCCATAATAGTAGTAAAAATCTGCAAATTATCTGTAGATGGCCAGTTTTCTTGTTTCAACAGATTTGGACTCTCTTTTTTAAATATTGAAGAAGAAAAGAGCTACTTTTTTTATTCTGAAGTTTAGCTTTGTTTTTCTGATGGCTTTTCCTGATATTTGGTTGCTTCTAGATTGTATGATTTTGATAAATTAATGACTGTTGCCAATATGCACTTATTAGAATAAAAACATTAGTTTTAGATTCCTTCATGTTCTGTTGTATTTTGGAAATTTTGGTTGCGGGTTGTCACTTGCATTAATCATCTAGCACAAAGTCATCTTTGAGTGTGCAATTTTCCAATCTTCCCCTGAATTTCATAGCATTGACACGAGTTTGTGATGTCTGACATTTTTTATTTTAATTTTTGGTTATGATAGTGCCTCCGGTGGTGATTCGAAATGATGAGTGGACATGGAAAGAAGTTTATCATTACCTGTACGAAGAAAGGGCATTTGACAATATTGTTATATCACCTGGTCCTGGTTCTCCAACATGTCCATCAGATATAGGTTTGACTTGGACTCCTGAAATCCAAATGATCTACTCTCTTTTTCTTGTCTAGGACAAGATAAATCTTGTTATTATTTTGTACTTTGATGCATTAACTTGTTGGGATCAGCATATTGGTCATCCATCCATGCCTTGGAAACCTGATTCTAAGTGCCTTGTATTCTATTTCATGTTTATTTTTGTTCATTCTAAACAATGACTTGCCAATGTGGCTTCTTTGTTGTCCTAGATGAGGTAACTTACAAGAGTGTGGATGGTTCTGCTTAATCTTAGAGTTTGATGTCATTAACAAGAGTGTATATAGTTCTGCTCAGTCTTAGAGCTTGATGTCATTAACTTGAAAACCTTCCAATATCATAATATTGGTGTGGATGTTGACTATCTAAGTTTTGTTTAGCTTCAACTTTACTTGCTTGTTATGGTTATCACGAGTCGCCTTTCATGCCTTATACCTATGTTTCAGGAATTTGCCTGAGGCTCTTGCTTGAATGCATTGATATCCCGATACTAGGCGTCTGCCTTGGTCACCAGGTAATGTATCCATTTATATCTGTCTGTAATATTTTTCATTCTTTAACATATGATTTTGCATGAGATCTGTTTGATCAAGTTTGCACCTGCTAACTTGTGTAGCCTGTCTTGCTATTTTGTTGTCTCCTTTGGTACTTCTCAAACCTTCACCAAAATGTAATTATTGTGATTTTAGGGACAAATTACAGTTTTTATGAGATAAAAAATTATAAGTAGTTGATAGTTAATTGTTAAGAAATAAACTTATGGAAACTGGTATTTCAGAAGTCTTATCACCTTATGTCATTCACAATATAGAAAGTAGTTCACAATACGAGGATTGACTATGGTTGCATAATATTTTATTTATCATTAAACAATATATTTATTTGATCTTCATAAATCCTGCTTCTTGCATGTTACTCCAAATTTCCTTACCAGCAGGCTAATAGTGCTGTTTATAGCTTCATTATGGTGAAGGCTTAACAACATGATATTAGTTTAAGGTGCCAATTTCAGCATGTTGCCAGCTAGATATCAGTAATGACATGTCACATGTGATAATTCTGTTTTACTGCACAAGATACAATCTATAAGGGAATATGTTGCAAAAGCTTACTATGTTGCCCGTCTTTGCCGACAAATAAAGTACTAACACAGTATGTCGATTGACAACCCTAAGCCATACAAGTTAGGCTTCTTGGTTGGCTATTCTCTTGCAAGCATATTTATATTAATCTGGACCTTCATTTCTTCTTTGGGCTTGAGGCTGCCAGGTCCTATAATGTGTCTATATAAGGCATTGCCTTATATTTAGTGAGGTAGATTAAGTGAAAGTGCTGAGTGATGTTTTCCTGTCCTTAAGACTTGTAAGAATGATGTGATTTTCTCATTTCTATGGAAAATATGATGGGCAACAGGGCAGAGGCTTGTTGTTCTTACAATTTGTTTGTAGAAAATCAAAAGGTCACTAGATAGTGCAGAATATTGGAATACCAGCTTTCCTTAATAAGTTTTGCTTCTGATTCTTTGTCATCCAATTGTATAAAGCTTCTGAAATGGTGGAAGCTTGTATACCACTTAATTCCTCAATGTTTGTTTGGTTCTACTCTTAACTTCAATTAATGTGGAGGTTTGGGATTGTCTTATATAAGAGGGTAATGGAAAATTGAAACAAAGGCTTCTACTGTGTAACACTTGGGTAGTCAGTACCAGTAAAATGTCCTGTCTTTTTCAGAACCAAGGTATATATTTCTTGGATTTGGATGCTTAATTGCTTATTCCCTTTGAACTATTGGTACTAGCTGGTGTCTTGAGCTGGTGGAGTACTAGTAAGATACTTTCTATGTACTGTATTTGCCTATATAGGTGCTATCGCCCAAATCCACTCCTCAAAGAGAGGAAGTGTACATGGTCATATGCAATATAATTACAAACTATGCATAGCCAAATACTTAATAATATTTAGAGTTTTTGAGAAAATTATAACTAATGAGGAAATATAAACTAACCTAGAAAGCAAGTAAAATGATCAATGGCCACAAACATGGATACAAGGAAATCACTCTCAAGTAACGATCCAATGTATTTCACGATTTTACAAATAAGAGTGAGTTTATGTTAATTAGTCCCGGATAACAATTCTATATTAGTTCTTCTTGGACACTAACAAGACTACCTAATTGGCTATCTCTAGCCCAATTAAAAGCATTAAAAACACCTGAATGTGGCTACAAGTATTTCTCCTATCTCAAGCTTGAACTGAGGGTTAATGCCCCAAATTCTTGTTAATCAATCTTTTCCATCCTCTATGTTCCTCTCTTGAACTCAAATCAATGTAAATGGGTGAGTCCTAGGGTTAGCTACTCCCCTTGGAAACATCAAAGAACAAGAATAATTTAAGAAACAACTAACTCACTTCATTAAGAATAAGAATCATTCAATACATAAGCAAAACAAGAGATTTAATCCAAACTTTAATCATAAAATATTTCCATAAACAATATTCAAGTATGGAATAAAAAGACTGCACCCTTAAATATTCAATACATAACAAGGGAATGACGAAATGAATAAAGGTCGAGAAATTTCTGATCAAAGTCTTCAAATATTCAGTCCCCAAGTGTGGTAGTAGATCTTGTTGAGCACCTCACTCATCCCCATGAAAGAAATCATAGATATTCATCTTATGATGTGTAGGTGATACAGTCTATGCATGTTACAAGCCTGTAGTCACGTTTTTGTAGATTTTTCTATAGGATCTAAAGTGTGTACTTGACTTTTACATGATGCAACAGGCATTGGGATATGTGCATGGTGCTCAAGTTGTACATGCACCTGAACCTGTCCATGGTCGTTTGAGGTATATGATCTGTGTTTTAAGTGTTCATGTTCTTTTTCTTCTTTTCTTTTATGGTGTTACATTAACTAATGATCATTTGAAACAAAAAATACCGTGTCATTAAAATATGCATATAAGATGGTGACATGTGGAGACATCATAAATTGAAACCAAGATTTTAATAGTTTGTTGAACTACTGATAGTGCTAGCTCAGCGGTGAAGGGTGTTCAAAGTTGACTTGAAGGTCATTGGTCCAAATCTTGCGTACCTCTCATTCTACCTTACCTATAAAAAAAGGTTTGTTGAAAACACTTACAGGTTCCTTCTGGAAACACACACACATGTTGTGGAGACTTCACAAACTGAAACCAATATATTAATAGTTTGTTGAAAACACTTGTAGGTTTCCTTCTTAATAAAGAAACACACTTATAGGTCTCCAAGAGAAGGTTTCCTGGTGTCCGGAAATCAGAGTTAGGAGCTTAGCATTCTTACTCCTCATTTATGGTTTTCACGTTAGTAAAGACTTGATTAAGAAATTTTCTGCTGGATAACTGTGATTCTTTTTTGGTGACTCATTACATTTTTCTTTTCCAAAATGTCTCTTTCTTTTTTTACCTTGCAGTGATATTGAGCACAATGGTTGTCAATTATTTCATGAAATTCCTTCAGGAAGAAATTCTGGATTTAAGGTCAGTTCGATATGAATTAGTTCAGTTGTGTTTATGTTGTGATGAGACATGTAAGTATTTGAAATGCTGGCTTGGTTTCTTCACGTTTTTTTTTCTCAAAATTTCTATTGATTTTAGATTTTATAAGACTATAAAACATCATTTAGATGATAAACTTCAAATAATATGGGAATCATGGGTGCTTTAACTTTTACCAGCACCCATATGAGTGAGCAAGAACTTTAGCCAAATTCTGTTTTGTTGTTTGCGGTTAGACATGCACAGGAAAGCATACACATTCTCATCCAGCAGTAAGATGAAGTGCTAGCATGGAGTCCAACTTTCTTGTGACAAAGATGGAGCAAGGAACAAGGACATGAAATATGTGGGGATGCTCGATTATGTGCTCTTAATAAGAGCTTCCCTACCTCCTTTGGATAAATATCTTTTTTGCCATGCTGCAAATCGTACTGTGTGATACTTTATTATTGTCCTATGTTTAGCCTATAAATAAAGAATTGGAGAATAATCAGGGAGCAAAAAAGAAAAGGAGAAACAAAATTATTGACATCAAGAAAGAACAGGATAGAGAAGCTGAACAGAAGCCCCAAACTGAAGTAATAGAAGTAAAAGATGCACAGAGAAGAAAAAGAAGAACAAGGCATATTGAAAATCAAGAAAACTATAAGATGATGTGCTGTAAATGAGAGAAGAAAACATTAATTGAAATATACCTAAACTGGAAACCTAGTTTCAAGATAGCAATAATATTTGACATTGTAGCTTTCAAAGTCAAAATCAAAGAAGTGATTGGTTCTAGCTTGAATGGCTATGTGCCTTACTATCTAAAGTGCTTGTTCTTCTAAGTTGCTTCACTTCACCCACATGAAGTGAAACTCCCACTTCACATCGATTCATCGCTTGAAGTGACTGACTGACTGACTGCTTTTACTATTGCCGGTGCTAGTACTGAAGTTTTGGAATTTTGGCTACCTGAAGCTTTATGTTGATCTATATATATAGACATTCTTTATGTTTCAGTGAATTGGATAACAAAGAGAAGATGGAAACTGCAGAAGTAGATCCAGCATAAGTAGTTTATTTTATCTTGGTTGAACTTTATTGACACATTTCAGGTGGTACGGTACCATTCCCTTGTAATAGACCCGAAATCACTTCCAAAGGAACTCATTCCTATAGCTTGGACCTCAACGTTTGAGACACTACCTTTCCATGGTGTCGAACGATCCAATTCATTCTTAAACGCGTCCAAAGAAAATGAAGATATTTTTAATGGGATGCCGGAGTTATCAGATGATTCAAAGGATGTGCAAGGTGGAAAAGTCCTCATGGGTGTCATGCATCCTAGTAGGCCGCACTATGGATTGCAGGTGAGTTTGGTCATTCACTTTGAATGTGAATTTGCTCCTGTTTCACTAATATTTAACATCGATTTTGTCTCTACTACCAGTTCCACCCAGAAAGTGTTGCAACATGTTACGGAAGACAGCTTTTCAAGAATTTCCGGAAAATCACAGAGGATTATTGGCTCCTGTTGACGTCAACCTCCATCAATGAAAGAAGGGCTCGTTATGCTGGTAACTGCTCTATAAAATAGAGATAGTTCAGTGGAGCTGCCTATTTCGTCTCTATAGTCTCTTTGATTCCTTTTCATGGCATTGAATTATTTGTTTACTTAGAGAACTTTAGGTGTATGGATAATCCATCACTTATCAAGTTCATCAGATTTACTTGCTGCTGTAGTTAGTTTTGAGATTCTCTTGTGACTCCTAAATCAACATATAAATGCTTTCAGCTTTTCCTGTTCTGTTTCAGTAGACTGTCCCCACATTTACTCTGAGTGGTAAAATTTACTTAGCATGCATGCAGGTGCCTAATCTAGACCCGCTGTCCCAAAGTGTTGCAAGACGTGGGCATCTGGTGAATAAATTGATTGAGAGGAGAACTGCCGAAGTGGATGGAACCTTAAATCTATCACATCCAGGTCACAGTGTAAAATTTTTGAAGATGACATGGAAAAAACTTGATTGCTCTGCCAGCCAAGTTGGTGGAGCAGATAATATTTTCTGTGAGCTATTTGGAGATCAAAAGGCTAAAAACAGTTTTTGGCTGGATAGCTCTTCAATAGAGAAGGTCTTTCCTCTCCACCTTTCAGTTTCAGTACCATACGTGATAACTATTTTTGTCTGTCTCTGCATTTGGGAGCATTTTTCAAGTTGCATCAAAGATGCCATATCTTTCTTTCATTTTGTTTAAATTTCTTCTTTGTTGCTCTCTCAGGTTCTGTGTCCTCTACCCGCTCTTATCAATTCTACATCTCTTTCCCTCCCCCAAAACAAAAACAAAACAAAAGCAATTATTCCCATGATTGTGTCAATTTGAAAGCAAGAAAATCAGATGCAGTAATTAATTATGATAGTTGTTAGTTTGTTTACGAAATGGAAAGTGGAGGGTAGATTTCTGTTGAGACAGCATAAAAACAATCTCTCTCGTCTTGTGAATTCTCATCTCATAAGTCGTCTGTCCTTTTTTTTTTTTTTTTTTGAGGTTGGCTACTTTGCTTATGAGGCATCCCCTCATCTTTTTCCTTCTAACCATGATACACCTGTGGTATTCAGGGAAGGGCTAGATTTTCCTTTATGGGGGGAAAGGGTGACTCCCTCTGGAAGCAACTTAGTTTTAGATTGTCAAATCGAAGGTGAGAATCTCTTCAAACGTTGCCTGAATGCCTTACTTGAGATCTTGTCATTTCTCAATCGATCTCTGTTTGAATGCTACATTGCTTTTCAATAATAACACGTCATCTTACATTTTCAGTGACAGAACGTGTAAAGGAGGTGGCCATCTATCAGTTGAAGATGCGAATGGTCATGTTAATTGTAAATTTTTGGAAGATGGATTTTTTGATTATTTAAATAAGGTAGTGTATGCCATTTTTTTTTTTTTTTATTTAAATTTTTTATGTGTTGCTGAAATTGAAGATCACCACCTCATTCAGTATCCAGAGTTAAAGTGGGGCAGAACAATGAGATGCAATACTATCATGGGATATTCCCATTAACATATTGAATATGAGCAATAGAGTAACACATTTTGGAATTTATTTAACCTCTTAGAAAATCTGATCATCCCATGTCCTATGTATCTTTGTAAGCAATGATAAATTTTTCATCGTTCATTTTTATGTAAGTATAGTGTTGAGCTCCTCCGTTTTGTTCCGTTCAGGAGAGCCCCCCACTATAAGGCTTTGATGTTAGCAGTTTACTGATTAATGATTAACTCCTTTGTCTCTGCACCAGGAGCTCCTATCATTTTGTTTCGATGAGAAGGATTATGAAGGATTACCATTTGATTTTTATGGTGGTTACATTGGTTATATCGGGTATGTAGTCATTTCATTTCAAATGATCTGAACCCTCCTCCTACTCTATTATCTTAGTATCTCTACATGTTTCAAGGACTTGCATTGTATGTTTTAGAAGTTTTTTTTCCTTCTTTTCCTTGAATCATTGGCTGTTGCATGTAGGGGGATGTCCTTTGCTCATGTATATAAGGTTGTGTGTCATTTTTTTTTCATGGTAAGTTTCATGGCGTATGAAGTCATGAATAGCAGAAAGCTTCACCTTCATATCATCTGTAGTTGTTCTATGCTGGATGAGACTCTGGATATAGCTGATGTATGGGAGGTTGGGTTGTTAAATTCTTCCATTTTATGTGTGTTTGGTTGGAGGGAGAATTGTTTCTCATGACTTGTGATCTTCTTGTGGTTTGACGTGTCTATTCCTGATACAGGTATGATCTTAAAGCTGAATGTGGTGTGGCATCTAATCGTCATAGATCGAAAACACCAGATGCTTGTTTATTCTTTACAGATAACGTTATTGTCATTGATCATCAGTGTGATGACATATATATTTTGTCACTACACGATGGAAGCACAAGTACTACTTCTCGCTTGGAAGATCTGGAGCAGAGGCTGCTCAACTTGAGAGCTTTTACGTCCAGAAGGCTACAATCTCAGGCATCTCGAGGATCGTCTGTAGTCGAACTAAAATCAGGGTTTTTTGCTGAGAAATCAAGAGAGCAGTATATCAAAGACGTTGAGAATTGTCAAGAGTTCATAAAAGAAGGAGAAAGTTATGAGTTGTGTCTTACAACTCAGATGAGAATGAAGTTGGGGGAAATAGATTCTCTGGAACTTTATCGTAATCTCAGAGAAAGAAATCCTGCACCATATGCTGCCTGGCTTAATTTTTCGAGGGAAAACCTAAGAATATGTTGTTCATCACCTGAAAGGTTCCTACGATTGGATAGGAATGCTATTCTGGAAGCAAAACCCATAAAAGGGACCATAGCTCGTGGTTCCACCCCAAAGGAAGATGAATTTCTGAAACTGCAATTAGAATACAGGTACAGAAATCGAGATATCATAATACTGAAATATCAACTGACACTTATTATCCTCAGGAAGCTTTGACTATTGACTGTCTTACTTGTGTCTTATAGAATGTTCACCTTTCATCTCTAAAATTCATTTCTCCCAGAAGTTTGAGTCTTTAATGCTGCTCTTGTTCCTTTTTCCTAACTCTGACTCTTATATTCACCCTTTTTAGCCTCTTAAGTGCTGGCGGGCTCAACCCATCAGCCACCTTTAATTTATCTGCCTAAGTTGCTTAGTTTAGTCCTTTTATTTAACTTCTATATTCACCTTGTTGTATCTTAAGTATCTGTTTGCTATATAAAATGGTTGTCGTATGTCTTGGAACAGACTCATGCTCAAACAATCCTGACCAAGCTCTTAATAATTTGTGACAGTGAAAAGGATCAGGCGGAAAATTTGATGATTGTTGACTTGTTGAGGAATGACCTTGGGCGTGTATGTGAGCCTGGCTCTGTTCATGTCCCACATCTCATGGAAATTGAATCATATGCAACAGTTCATACCATGGTCAGTACGATTCGAGGGAAAAAGCGATCAGATGTAAGTGCAATTGATTGTGTTAGAGCTGCATTCCCTGGTGGGTCAATGACAGGTGCACCAAAGTTGAGATCAATGGAACTTCTTGATCATCTTGAAAATTGTTCTAGGGGCATATACTCAGGCTGCATTGGATTTTTTTCTTATAACCAAGCATTTGATCTCAATATTGTGATACGGACTGTTGTCATACACGAGGGAGAAGCTTCGGTAGGAGCAGGAGGAGCCATCACAGCTCTTTCAGATCCCGATGATGAGTATGAAGAAATGATTTTGAAAAGTCGAGCACCGATTAAGGCTGTTCTTGAACATCAGAGCAGCATCTTCTCATCAGATACACAGAAGTGACATGACCAGTTGAAATGTCCAATGCAGAAATAGTGGAATTGAACTCTCTTAGTTTCTGGAAAAATGTGGGAGCAATTGCAGCTTCTAGTAGTTATAATTAAAAGGGAGGGGAAACAGTGGATGAAAGTAGGCAGGTAGCTTATATAATTCATGCAAATATTTGTCATGACCCTCGTTTCATCAGCACAATATATTCATTTTTTTGAGCATAGTTTTTGGAAAATATAGCCATGGTAGCATACAGATCTGCACTGACCTGCAGTGACTAAAATACTGTACATAGAGGATTCTGAAAGACCTGTAGACAATTACAGATATGTTTGTGAACTTGTAATAGTAATTGATAATTCCACGTTTGATTTTTTAAGAGAAAATCGTTGACAATAGTTTTTTATTTGACTAACTTTTCCACGTTCTGTTACTTTTTGACTGCTCGTCATATATGCCTGTAAATGGGAAAATGATAAGTATTGACCCCGTAGATGTTATATCACTAATTGATCTTTTGATCAAAAGATTTTTCATGCATAATATTGAAGAGCTGAACTGAGTAAGATTTGTGATCTATTAGAAAATTGTGCTATACTAAGATAATTTACTTGTGTGGAAACTTCACCTATTTGAGCTTCACGTTGCTGGTTTTATGCTAGAGAAACAAGATGAGTTGTGGTAAGATGATATTTAGTGTTATTATAATCAAGTTTTGATGAACCCTCAAAACCATTTGTCTTAACTTCAACTAGTTTAGTTATTAGTTTAGGATCGAGGGAGTTGTGTTGCACTTACTCCTCTACTTTACTCAAGAATTGTGGAATGAGCTACTTTTTTGTTCTTGTGGTCTATGGAGGGAAGGAAATAATTTTTAGGGAGTTGATTTTATTTTATTTTTTATAAAATAAGAGGGCTGGTTACCTCTTTACACCAATGATGAACAAGTAAGAATCTAGCCCTTTGAAGCAGTGGCAAATCCAGGATTTTTATTAAAGAGTGTCAATGGTTGTAGTAAAAAAAAATAAGGGAGAAGTATTGAAAACATCCTGAACTTGACGTGAATTGTTAGTTTCGTCTCCAAACTATTGAAAGGCTTAAAAACACTTATCTATTTAACTAACCGAATAAAAAGCAAAGAAAATCAAATTTAGGGTGTAATTCACCCATGTGGGAAAATCAGGGTGTATTTAAGTTTCATTATTCAAATGAGTGTTTTTATAGCTATCAATAGTTAGGAGACGAATCTAATAATTCGCGCTATGTTTAAGTGTGTTTTCAATACTTCTCTCAAAAAATAATTATGAGACTAGGAGGGCTAGAACATGCAACCTCAAGGAATTTACACAACCCATTAACCACTAGACTAAACCTTTAACTTGTGTTAAGAGGTGTCAATACTTGTATATATATTTTGTTAAAGCAAAATTTGATCTACGTAATTTTTCGGCGACGGGTGTTGCGCCTGCTTTGAAGAACCACTTTGGAGAAGAAATTCGGCGCAACAATCTTGCATTTCCCTTCGTTCGCTGGTATCTTTGCATTATTTTTTTCTTTAGGCAAGTGACAGACCATGGAAGGTAAGAAGCAGAAGACCAGACTCAGTTATTTTTAATATTTCTAACTAAAATAAATTAAAAGATTAAAAGGGTCTACAAAATGACAACTGAATTATAGACTAGGACGCAAAGGAAACCATCTCAGAAGTTATTTATTTTTTCAATGTGACAAATAGTGTTCTTAAAATACTCCGTCCTAATTCAACATATGTTAAGTGGTAAAGCTAGAATGTTCACATACAATCTAATTTGTTTGCCGAGAGGTTACATTCTAAAAATGTTTGGTTGACTTAGTGTCACTGTGATAGACTTTCACTAAGCACACTTTGCAACACTCGACAATTCGCTTATGAATCTTTCACGATCTTGCAAGCTCACAAGGTCATTAAGGGAATGCTAAATTGAACAAAGACATGATAATTATTGAAGAAAATTTTTATGTTGCTCAAGATTAGAAGATTTGTTTGATGTTTTTACAAATGAATGCCCCTCTATTTATACTACTCACCTAGAGGCTAATAAGCAAATAATAATTATTGTACAAGTCCCTCAATCATATTTACAAGATGATCCCCTCTCTCGAATTTTCTATAATGCTAAAAAGTTCCATGGACCTTCCATACAAATCCATGAGATTTTAGGATCTACCATTGGAAATCACCCTATTTCTCTAGAATATTCCATTAAGTACTAGTGTCCTTCCTATGTAAGCCTTCCAAATGAGCAACTTTTTTCCATGTGACGCCTAAGTGTCATGATGACATGGCAGGTTATCACACACTCCGCCACCTGATGTTGCGATGACCACGATGTATTCTTGTTGCATAAACTCTCGGATCTTATTTTTGAATTGCACACGTTTCATATCGCTCCATGTGACTTCCTCTAGTGATTGCCCATTCTACTAGACGAGGAACATTGTAGTGATTTTTCCCCTTGTTTTTGTTCGATCTAGCAGTCAATTATAACTTCAAACTCCTGATCAAGTGATGCAGTGATGTTAATTGATGCCTGACTTGACTGACCTCGGTTGGGATCATCCTTGTCTTCATGGTATGTCTCAGTATGCTAGCATGAAAGACGGGATGAACTAAGAAGATGAGGTGGTAACTCTAACTTATATGAGATCTTGTCGACCTTGGAAACGATCCTAAATGACCCCTTATATTTTCATACAAAGTTCTAGTGCAAGCCTTGTAGTACCTTAACCTGTCTTGGATTAAACTTTACCAAAACCATATCCTCAACCTTATAATCTATGGGACGACACTTGCAGTTGGAAAAATTCTTCATCTTCTTTATTGACTTGTCCAAGTAGGCTTTAGCAGTGTCAAACTTCTCCTCGAACCCTTGTCCATGTGGTAAGCCCCCAACTCTTACCCTCAAACACAGTCGAAAGTGAATGTAGAGTTTGTGGCTACTGGCCTATGGCTAACGCAAATGGTGTCTGCTCGGTAGAATTGTTGCATTGAACATTGTATAAGAATTGGGCTATGTCTAAGAGCCCTGCTAAATCCTTCTGTGTGAACACACAAAATGCTTGAAGTAGCACTCCAATAAGGCATTGACCAATTCAATTTATCCATACGTCTATACGTAAAAACTAGTGGATGAATGCAACTATGTGCCAAGCATATTGAACTACTCTCTCCAAAGGTTTCTTGTAAAATGCAAGTCTCAATTGCTAATGATGTGCCTTTGCAAGACCCAATACTCCACTACATTCTTGAAGAATAGTTTAGCATCCTCATTGGTGGTGCAACCTGCTATGGCGGACATGAAGCATTCGCCATAGTTTTAGCATTATGGCAACTCGTGTCAAATATATAGCTGATTTGGGCGCTCTAGCCAAAACAAATCCTATTTTGGATATTACCTTCTCCATTAATATGTTCTCATACGAAGGAAAACCCCTGTTAGCAGTCAACAAAAGTTTAGTGCTTCTCTTTCACTTCACCTTCCTCCTAAAGGGTAGTTTTCATTTGAAATAGTTCTATTCAATTGGTCAATCCTTAGAACTCTAAATGGGTCATTTTTTTTATATTAAGATTAAGACAAAAGCGATAAATATTTCTTTATGCTTGTTCCTTAACGGTCTAGTTACTTTGAAAACTTGTCCAACCACAACCATGACTGTCCCATAACCATTGAACTTTGGAAATCAAGTGATTAAGTCCATAATTACGCTCTTCCATGGGTGCTTCGCGACAGGTAATGGTTCCAAAAGTTCTTTGGGTTGCCACTTCTCCATTTTATCCTGTTGGCACACAAGACAAGTCTCCATATAACATTCAATATCATCACATATGCACAACCAATAATTATTTTACTCGATCAAGGCCCTTGTTCAAGCTGAATTGAGTGCCCGACCACAATGTGTCACAACTTTCCTTTATGAAATGCCACCTAATGTTTCTAAACTTGGGCACATAAACCCTCTAACATGTGGTGAGCAATAGTATATCTTCCACCCAAAAGCTTCTCGTCTTTCCTTGGGAGACTAACTCCATAGGCTGCTTTGTATCAAATCATGTTACCACTACAAGAAATAAAGGATTTTGTGGTAATTAGTTGGCAGTAATATATAATTGCTGCTATATTATATTTACCGAAAATAATAAATATAGGTATTCATAACCAACACTATATATAAATGTCACTAAAGGCTTTAGCAACTTTGGATGCAATGTCATTAATTCGATTACCGCTAAATGTTTTGTGGCAATAAATCGCTAAAAGGAAAATGTATTGTCACTAAATATCTGTATTTTTGTAGCGTGCATCCATACTTGGTAGCATATCAAATATCACAACTGGTTGTGGTGATGCTAGTAAGCTCGGCCTTCCTACTCTAAGTGTTAGCTACTAAATAGCCTTTGCTTGGCTTATATTGCAACACATAATCAAACTCAGCCAAAATTCCTACTATATATCTTGTTTCAGTGCGAACTTCTTTAGTGACTGGAAACTATTGGCCGTATTATCGGTCTTGACCATGAACTTTGACCTAAGCAATTACTGTCTCCACATGCATAGGTAATGCACTATGGTTCTCATCTCTTTCTCTTATAAGGGATTTCGTTGTTCCGTCTCGTTTAGCTTGTGGCTTCTAAATTCAATAGGGTATCTATCCTACATCAAGACATCTCCAATGGAAAAATTAGAAGCATCATTGTGTACCTCTAATGTCTTGTTAAAGTGAGGCATCACTAAGACTGACTCTTCCATCACGACAACCTTAAGATCATCAGATGCTTTGACAATGCTCACTCCAAACCCACAACTTATTCTTCTTCAATAACTTGGTGAATAGGTAGGCCTTTGCAGAATAGCTGCTAATGAGCCTGTGATTATAGTTAGCAAGTCCAAGAAAAGATCTAAGCTCGGCCATATTTGTGGGAGACTTTCACTCTTGGATATCCTCCACTTTAGCCTTATCTATGCACAACTATCCTTGGCTAATGACATGACCAAATAAATGTACCTCATGCTAGGGAAACTCACACTTTTACCATATGATGTAAAACTCATTTTCCCTCAAGGCATGAAAAACCTTTTTCAAGTTCTCCACATGCTCATCTGAGGTGTTTATATAGATTACTATTCCATGTAGATACATTACCATGGACTTGCCTAGGTAGGGACAAAAATCTTGCTCATCAACATGCAAAAGGTAGAGTGTGCATTAGTTAAGTCTCTAACTACTCATATGCACTATATCTCATCACACATGCTGTCTTTGGTTCATCCCCTATTGGTATATGCATTTGGTAGTTACCCTTTTGAAGATCCACCTTGGTAAAGTGCTTAGACTATCTAAGTCTATTGAACAGGTCAACAATAAGCAAAATGGGGTATTTTTTCTTTATTTTCACTTCGTTAAGCGCTCGATAGTGTATGCATAAGTGCCATAACCCATCCTTGTTCTTTTGAAACAAGACTGGTGCTCTATAGAATGCTTTAAATGGGTGTATATGTTCATATTTAAGTATATCTCTTAATTGCTTCCTTAGTTCCTCTAACTCAGGTGGAGCCATAGAGTCTGAGGCATATGCAGGTAGCTTGTCTCCATGATTTAGCTCGATTTATGATCTACTTCACACCTAGGAGGCAAGTGCCTTAGTAGCGCCTAAGGCATCATATCTTTGTTCTCTTCAATCACCTTCTCTATGCATGGTGAAAATGACCCTTGGGCACCATGTCTTTACCCAATATTTCAATGGTTGTTACGAACATTGACTCCTCATTATAAGGGACCTTCACAAGATGCATGGTCAATAACAATGGTTATTCTTCTATTCTTGGTACCTTAAACATGGGCACCATATGCATTAGGTCCTAGTTATTCCAGGAGCACAGTCTGCCACTGTGGCTCCCCAATTAGAGGTACCACCAACACCCCTGGCTACTCAACCAGTGGTGGTCGAACATCCATCAATATCCACCATGTTTTTGGATGAACTGTTGTATTTTGTCCTCGTTTGAGTATAGTATATATTGTTATCTCATTTTCGCTGCTTTCCCTTAAATGCTCTATTATGCTATTTTCATTTTCTTCCGCTCTCTAGGCCTGTTATCTTTTGGTTCTGGGTTAAGGGTTGACTTACTTACTAATAGGAATTAGTAAGTGTCATCATGACGTGAATTTTTGGTTCATGGCAACATATCAATATGCCGAATCACAATGTCTCATTCGTGACTTGAATTATCTTAAAGCTCCAACCCTAATAAGGTTCTCTATGACCATGCCTCAAACTAATTAAGAGTCTTGTGAGTTGGTAGTCAATAGGATTAGCAAAAGAAAACAACTGAATGCTAGCAAGATGTTGTAGGATTTACATGTTCAAGTTGGCCCAGGAACAAGCATCATCAACGGGTAGGGAACTAACATCTATACAAAAAAATGTGTCTTTACAAGCCCACAATATTTATCCGAAGACGATATTAAGGACTTCTATGCTGATGATTAAAGATTTGATCAATATATTTATATTTTTAATATATGATGATTCTATTAATCTAAAAGATAATTGTGTGGTTGCTTTTAAGTTTATTCTTATATTATTTATATTGTTTAAACATGTTAGAATTGACAATTATTATGTATGTAACAAATAAAAATAACATCGGAGAAACTACATTAGAAGTAAAAAATTTGATTGCATAATACAACAGAGCTAAACATAGAAAATAATCGTAATCATCATCTATATCATATCATTTCATATATTATTATAAGTGGGGAAGCCTCTAAGTGCAAAGTTGGATTACCATTTTACCCCTATGTTAAATCAAAATGTTATAAAATATTTAATTAGTTATAAAATATTAAATATTATGTTAAATTTGTAAGTGACTTTTGAAGTCCAAATCAGATGTTTTGAAAATTTATTTTGATTCAACATCAAGTACAGTATACGCGAGGCATCCTTTGAAGGTGTGACTATTAATATTATTTTTAAATTAACTCCTAAAAATATATCAATTAGTAGTCGCATTTACATCACAAGAAAAATTGATATTGGAGGAATGAAGAGGTAGAAGTTACATATGGGGGATAAAGGAAGTGGAAAGGCCAAGGGTTGTTTGGATAAATTTTGTGGCTTTATAGTCTTCTATTGTGGAAAACTCAATTCATTTTGATTAGTTTTCAATGACATTTCAAGATTTTCACTTTGTTCTTTTAGATTTTGTTGCACTTGATTATTTGATGTGTTCCAAAGTCAAACGAATACTATGGCATCTGGAACATAACTAGCTCATCCATTATATGTGAAATTTATATAGTACTGGTACATTTTTCTTCATTATAATTTAAATTTTTTCATCAAGACAAGTTAAGGAGTATTTATTTTACTTCATTTTTGTCTTTTCTTTGGTATTATTATGTGGGTATTGCAGGAAGCATGAGTTGTTTGGTGAAAGTGAACATTTCACATTTTAAATTTTTTCTTGCTAGATTTTAAAAAGTCTATCATATCATTAGTTTTAAGGCAACAAATATTCTTTATATATTATGCATTCACTTAGAGGTCATGGAATTGGAGTATCACAATTATAGAAGACAAAGTAAGAACCCCCAATTAGACACATTTTTTAAAAAAGAACTCAAATCAAATTATTTAATATTATTTATATTTTAAGAAATAATATACTCATTAATACGGTGGGTTACACGCGCGAGGCGCGTACCCAGAAACTAGTTACCTTAAAAGCATGAACTCCTAACTTAAATGATAAATTACTATAATATCCCTAACTTAGGTTGTTACTTTTTCGATGAGTTGTAACTTTTGTGATAAGTTGTGACTTTTCTGAAAGGTTTCTGATTTTTTGATGAGTTGTGACTTTTCCAAAGAGTTGTGACTTTTTCAATAAGTTGTGACTTTTTGAAAGGGTTGTGACTTTTCAGATAAGACACAAAAAAAACTTTTTCATACTACCCTTTGTTGACTATAAATAGAGGGGTTTTCTCGCATTTTCAACCACAATTTTTTTAATCTTCTACTCTTCTTCTTCTTTCATTTTAAAAAATTTCGTGTGATTTATTATCGTTGAGTGAGTTCCAAGTCTAGCGGAATATGAGGTACCACTATTCTAATGAAGTAATTCTATCCTAAGAAGGTATGTCCCTCAACCTCGACTACTTAAGGAAATAATTCTGATGATATAATAATTATTCTTTTGCTTAGTATATACATTAGTATGTAATGTTTGAATATATGAAGTTAACATGATGTAGTCTAAATTCATTTGTTTTTGTTAACAATTTCTCTTGTGATGTAAATATATGCTTCTGAATATCTTTCTGAAAAAATATTAAACTTCTCAAGAGTTAGAGAATTGTCACAATTTGTTTTTTTGATGCCCAAGACAAAATAATGACTTTATTTATTAATGCTACTTATGTGATTTAGACTGTCAGAAAATTTGCTTCAAAATAGTTATTACCATCTAAACATTTCTCTTTTGTTTTACTGATTTACTATTTCTTAATACTTAAGTATTTTCGACCAAGAAAAGTTTATATGACTTGTAAAGTTTATATGACTTGTAATAACGTCAGTTGAAGTTTATATTAGTTTAATTTTTATTGTAGTCTAAATTCATTTGTTTTTGTTAAAAATTTCTCTTGTGATGTAGTGCTTTTGAATATCTTTTTCCAAAATTATTAAACTTCTCAAGAGTTAGAGAGTTGTCAGGATTTTTTTTTGATGCCACCAAGACAAAATAATGACTTTATTTATCAATGCTACTTATGTCATTTAGATTGTCATGAGGTTTTCTTCAAAATAGTTATTACTATATACACATTGCACTTTTAGTTTATTTATTTACTATTTCTTAATATTTCAATATTTTTGACGAAGAAAAATTCATATGACTTGTAATAACGCTAAGGGAAGTTTGTATTAGTTTACTTTTTATTGTAGTCTAAATTCATTTGTTTTTGTAATCAATTTCACTTGTGGTGTAGATGTATGTTTCTGAATAAATTTTTCAGAATTATTGAACTTCTCAAGAGTTAGAGAATTATCACGATTTGTTTTTTTGATGCTTAAGACAAAAGAATGACTTTATTTATCAATGCTACTTATGTGATTTAGATTGTCAGGAAGTTTGATGTAACGACCCTAAAAATGAATAAGTGAAAATAGAGCCCAACGTGTGTGTGCGCTTGAGTTGGTATGAGGTTTGAGTGAGGTTTCATGTTGTTTGATGTTGTCCCGAGCTATGGTTGAGGGGTTTAGGGGGTTAAACGTCAAGGTACGACTCCCCATGGACCACCCTAGGGGTCCTTGAGAAGGACCCTAAGCCTAACCCCCAAGACCCCTTGAAACCAAAATGTTGCCAAGAACTTGGTGACCTACGGAAGGGGACCACACCCCGTAGGTCCATCCACACCCCGTGGATGGCCTCCGTAGGTCATGGCCCCCAAATGCAAGACACAGCCCCAGACCACGGATAGACAGTACGTCCCGTCAACCCATCCACAGTCTGTGGATGGGGGTCTGTCAATTGGGCCTACAATCTATCAATGGTTGGGCCAAGTGTAGGGGTGGATTGGTAAATTCACCCCAAGTCCTAATAAGTTGGGGGACGATTATTTTAAGTTTATTAAGGTATTTTAAGAGTATTAAAAATGTTAAACTCTATTTTACATTCCATTATTTCAAAACCCCAAATACAAACTTCCTTTCCCCTAAAAATAGATCTCTCTCTAGAACCTCCATTAGAGGTGAAGACTCCAAGCCTCCAAGGTCAAAATCTTCAAGGTTTTCAAAGGATTTTCAAGGGGATTTCGTGGGAATCAATAGAAAGGTATGGTAGTCTTGATCCTTGTCTAATTTTCCATTCAAGGAGCCAATTCAAAGGTGATTTCAAAGTATGAAAAATCTAGGGTTTCACTCAATCTCATGGGTTCTTTCATCAAACATTTTCAAATCGTTTCTAATGATAAATTATGATTGTATTGGTGTTTAATTGATGATTTATGTTGAAAATAGTCCATGAACCCATGAATTCTCTCAATTTCTAAATTGTGCCTTATGCAGTGGGTTTGTTGATCATGATTGAATGTTGATGGATTATGCCTAAATTGATTTAGATTGTTAAATTGTATCATTATACATGCGTTAATTATAGTAAATTGTTGGTGAGTTGGTGACTTTTGATCATGGCCTTGAAAGGGCAACTTATGGCCTAATTACATGTTGAAGTCTAATTGTGCTTGATCTATTGGTCCACTTGAAAGGTGGAGGTGTTTATTTACTAAGTATATTGTGGTATTGAATTGATGGATATATATTCCTTGTACCCTACATATGGAGGTTAATGTATAACTATGAAGTGAAGCATGTGTGTGATCTAAATGAATGAATGATGATCATGTTTAAAAGCTAATTGTGTTAGGATTGAATGTTATCTCTCTATTAACACTTGTGAATGATGGTGATTATGTGAAAGACTATTCTCACATACACACACACTTGAATGAAGAATGAATGAAGTTTAATGATAATGTTAATGATGATGAGTCTATTGAAAGGCTATTCTCAATTGTACTCTAATGAATGATAATGACTTGTTGTGAAAGGACTTTCTCACAATAAGGGGGTTCTTAGGTGAAAGGCTATTCTTATTTTTGAATCTATGAGCTTTCCAATGAATGAATGAATGTTGGGTTTGGGATGGATTCCCTCACATGATTTGAGGCGAGGTATCTAGTAGCAATCTCTTATCCCATAATAATGAATGAATGTAATGAATGTCAAATACTCAGTGGGGAATAATGCTAAGCACCGAGTGGATATGGATTGAGATGGGTGCTCATACATAAGTTGAGGCGGGGCACTTAGTAGCAATCTCTTGAGATGGATACTCATACGTTAGTTGAGGTAGGGTATCTAGTAGCAATCTTCTTATCCCATAACTATGTGCCCACATAGGTCTAGCTAGTGGATCCACTTAAGCTAAAGAACAATTGTCCTACCTTAGGCAAGTAGGAATCCCTTATCAAGTGAGTACAACATCAGGATTCCATGAATTGCTCACATGGTCTATGTCGGTTAAGGCTTACCCCCATAAAGAATGTTAATGAACTGTAACTTCTTAAGGATGTACTACTTAGTGTGGGTGGTGGTATGAGAGACTATCTATGCATTGCACAAGTAGGCATTTGAGAGAGGTCATTGTGTGTTCCTTATAATGTTAATGAAATGAATGGGCTCTAATAATGACATTTATGAGAATGGTAATTTAATGTTTAATGAATGACGGTGCTCTTAATGTAATGAAGCTAATGAAAAATGTTGACTCTTATATGTTTAAATGTAAAGATACATGCTATACTTGGTTTGTATCATGCGTTACTTCCTTGTTATGACTTGTTGTATATGAATGTTCCTTGTCTATGGTGACTTCAAAGGAGTACTTAGTGTGAGTAGTAGTATGGGATGCTACTTGCAATTGCACAAGTATGACTTAGAATTATCTTAGATGCTGGTCTTAATGAGATAATGTGATTCATGTGATGTTTATGTTTCTTACTAGTCAGGAACACGTGTGCTGCACGTGTGAGCCATGTTAAGTTGTATCATTCTCTGTGGAGAGACATTTGTAAAGTAGTGTTGTCATGAGTGGGTGCATTATTATTGATGTAGTAAAAGTGTACATTGTGTTAACTAGTCTTCTAATGATTGCATGATCTATTATTGATCTTGTATAGTAAAAAATATTTAACGTATGCATTTAATAATAAGTAGGAACGTCAACATGAAGTTAATATGAAGTGTCAAAATATAAGTATGAAAGTACTGTAAATTATTAATAATAATAATATTAAAACATTAGATGTAATATAATATAAAGAAAGTTCATAATAGTACTTAAAGAACTATTCTGAATATGACATTAACACATTGAAGAGTATGGGTCAATAAAGAATCCGTTATGCTTGCATAGGTGTGTCTGGGTCTTCTAAACCTGAGATTTGAAGCAATGTAATGTTGTTAGTATCTACGATCTGTAAAGAGTTAATTATCTGTGTCAGAATGGTCATATATGTATATGGGGTTATCATACCTAAAACTTCCTTATAGACGATGTTCTTTGTGTATGTTCCATTTTGACGTTTCTGTTGCTCTGTTAGGACAAGTACTTTTGTTTTGGATATAGATATCCCTCTTGAGAGTGCCACGTACAATTGACCATGTGAGGAAACATGTTGGGGAAAATACAAACCAACATTTTGAATTGTTTGACCTTGTGCTTTATTTATAGTCATTGTAAAGCAAAGGCGTATTGGAAATTGCTTTTGAATGAATTTAAATGGACATCCTTCATTTTCTGCTGGTGATAGTTGAATTCTAGGAAGAAACACATGCTTCGTTGTAGAATGACCACTTGATATTTCTGCATGCAAGACATTTTGGGAGAGGCCTTGACATATCATTTGTGTGCCATTGCATAAGCCACTTGAATGGTCTAAATTCCTTAGCAGCATGTTGGGTGCATTTTCCTTCAATTCTAACCTGCATTTAATAAGATATGTCAAAATCTATCCATTTTGATATTTGTTACCGCCTTTTCATGATTGTAATTTGTAATGTATTATCTTCAATACCTATGTGGTGGGAGACCGTTTGGTGTTAAAGTATTTAGATATTCTTCTTGGTAATAGTTGTTGGTGTCATCTTCTGCCGAGTCAAAGCTATTGAATATCTTGCTTTCACCTGGGAACAGGGATATTAATTTGACATTAAGTTTATCCACATGGTCATTTCTGCTTGCTAAAATAGCTCTTTCAGTGACATATTTTGCCATAGCAACATTTTCTTGAAATATCTCTTTTATTATGGATTCTTCTGGAATTCCATCTCGAGAATGCTTGACAGTCAATTGTTGAGGGAGAAGGATTAGATTGTCTCTTATTGTTGGTTCATCTCCGTTACCCATGCGAAGTAAGAACTCACTGAATGTTGGATCTGTTCTTGCCCTCATATTTCTTGTAAATTGAATCTTCTCCATCAAAGGCTAGAGATATGATTTCACCAAGCTTGCATTTACAATTTCTTCTCTAGTTGATTTTGGAACTACTGGTAACACCTGCCGAAAATCTCCTCCAAAAACCGTGACTTTTCCACCAAATGGTTTATCGATGTCCATTATGTCTCTGAAGCTCCTGTCGATTGTTTCTATTGTTTGTCGTTTGGCCATTGGCGCTTCATCCCATATAATGATTTTTGCTTTTCTAATCAATTTGGCAACATCACTTTGCTTTGACATGTTAGTCATAGTTGATTCATTTGTTTGAAGGGGGATCTCAAACCTCGGGTGTGCTGTACGTCCTCTTGGTAAGATTGAAGCTGCTACGCCACTAGTTGTTGTTGCCAAAGCTATCATACCTCTTTATCTAACTTGGCAAACAATGCATGGTATATGTATGTTTTCCTTGTTCCCTCAGGTCCATCCACAAAGAATATTCCAGCTGTTCCAGCATCGATTGTTTGCATTATTTTTGTAAAAGTATGATCTTTTGTAGGTATCTACACAAACATTTCTTCATTTATTTCTCTACATTTTGATGGATCAACTTCGAACAAATTGTGATCTAGTTGAGGAATGTCATATATGTCTATGCTCTTGCCCATACTTTGCAAACAATTATTAATACTATTTAGGGTAGAATGTAGTATAGTATTGTGTAAGTTGCCATATAGCCTGTTGAAGTCCTCAGACATATCCTCATAATAAGTATCCTAGAGTTTTCTAATATCCGTTGGGTTATAATGAACCAAAATTGTAGCAAACAAACTTTGGAGAGCTGATGGCATTTTGAAGATAACAAGCTCTCTTAAACATTCTGATATGCTGTTGTCGGACTTGAGTAACCCTCTTTCTTTGGCTACTTCTTTGAAGGTCTGACATTGCTTTCTGTTGACCATGAGTAACTCATTGAATGACAACGGTCCTCTTACATGGTTTGGTAATAACCGCTCATAATACCTTTCCCCTTCTCGAGGATTAGTTGTACAATATAATCAATATCTACTAATTAATAAGTTTAACAATTATCGATGTGTATGAAGTTATAGTTTACTACATCTGGCTTACCAATTGCAATGCGACCAATTACAGATCTTGTTTTCCTTTTTGTCTAAGTCTTTACCTTAAATTCCAAACATAATACTTTGGGAATTCTCTATAAAGGTATGCTTGTGCTTCAGTGTCAATTGAGCACATTCTGAAATACTCGGTCAATAATGTCTGCTTGACACCATCCCAGGCGATGACATTTTGTAAATTTTGGTTTTTCCAGTAAAACACTGTGAGCTCGTTTAGAGTTAGTATTTGTATTTTGACTATTATAATTATTCTTAAAAGAAAGTGCGTATTATTATGCATTAATATGTGTACCTGAATGTTTCCTGGCAGATGTAGTTGAAGGTTGGTGACTGCAGGTTGCATTTCAGTCAAGTTGAATTCATTCTCCATAGTGCTTCAGGCGGTGAGACCCACCGTGCATCTTGGAATGTTTATATTTCGTCAATAACATTTTCACCATCATCACACTGAACATAAACAGCACACCGATCATGACCTTTATATATATACTTGTATAGATACTTTATTGCTTTGACTCCTGAGCAGACCTCAACATTAATGTGACGATTGTATCTTGTAAGCAGATAAGGGCTATAAGGTACCACCCATTGATTTGTCATATTCATTCCACGAACAATCTCTATTCTTCCATTCATTCTTCTTTTATAAATTGGATATCCATCCTTTGCTTGAATTGATTTGTTGTTGTATGGCCTAGGATAATGATATTTACACTATCCATTTTGCATGGATGTGTTTGTTGGACGTTTGTTTCCATATGGACCATGCATCATATGCCTGAGAACTAATGTATGCAAGATATGATACTCATATTTATCTGGAATCTCTGCTGAGATAAACCTATTGTATTGATCTCCTGATTTGATCTTATGCCCTTCTTTTAATATGAGAAGGAGGTATATGTGTGGTAGTCCCTGTTTTTGGGATTCTACCATGAATACATGAGCAACAACAATTCCAAATATATCTTTCTTAAAAATTTGGTCTTTCAGATCCTGCAACTTAGCTCTGAATACTCTTGTCACCAAGTTAGGTCTATCTTGAGGAGTATGTCCGGGGCGTAGTTCTTGTTGGATTTCAATCCAATCAGGATTACACATCATTATTATAAATAGATCTGGCCTTCAAAATGTTGTACCAAAGCCATTGCATCCATATATCATTTTTTCATATCTCGTGGCCCCCAATAAAAGATGATGGAAGTAGTATTATTTGCCCAATTCTATCTCCCCTGTATTCTCCCACGCTGACACTATCAATGATACCTTGATAAACCTCTCTTCTAAAATTTGATTGTTCCTTTCTGAAATATTCTTGCCTTGTTGTTTCCAATTTTATGTACCTGTCAACCACAAATTATTATAGTAATCTTCCACATAGTAGTAATACTGACCTCTCTGTTTCTTGTAGTTATAACTTATAAGAATTGTACTCTCTGCAAGAAACATTTCCCTTTGTCTCGCGGCGGACATCTACAAGTGTTAGAAATCATAATACTATTATTTTTATTTTATTTTAGTTACCATATTGGTATAATAGAAAAGTGTATATTATGATAATTGTATTTTGTTCGTTGTTGGTAGTAGTATTTTGATACATGAAAATAGTGTACGTAATATTTAACGGGAGGGAAAGTATTATGATAGCCTTTTTTAAATGGATCTGAAAATGTGTCATTTTTGGGTTTTTATTAAATTTGGTAAGTGTAATACATGATATAGCTAGAAACGGAAGTAATGTAAGTTGATAGCATTCACATAAGTTAGGGTATAGTAAAACTGTAAAAGATCAGGCGGTGAGGTAATTAATGTTTGGTGGTATTTTATTAAATTTTAGTTGATCTTATTTGTTATGACACAACTCTTAATCCTAATATGTTGTCTGTTCCAATCTTTTTGGTAAAAAAGCTTTTATGAGTTGCCATCATTATCATATATCGTGTATATGTTTTTTTATCAGTAGATAACTTGTGAAGAAAGTGAATAAATTTATACTATAAGAGGGTAGAAGGTGATATATTTTACCTTAATCCTCGTTGGCTAATATTGCATCAACTGATATGAATGTTGGAATATTAATGGTTAGAGTTGGGGAGTGACTACTTCTTTTGTGAGGTTGTCTTTTGCTCTGTTTTCTTATTCCTTGACGCCATCCGCCTTCACCTCTTGGGAATAGAAAAGGATATTGAAGAGGGTCATAACAACCGAAATTGTGTTTTACTCTATGTTTGTACACTGAATGCTCATGAACAATTATTTCTCGGTCAAAAGGTATATTCAGATTGTTTCCATCGCTCCAAATTGCTGCTACTTGATTTACCGAGGGTATGTTGCACACTCGTTGATCCAAAGAGGAATTTGCAGCAATACAAAGTTGGAAATTGTGGAAACTTGATTGGTCTTTTAATTGGCGAAATATTTGTGCATATGGGTTTCCTTCCATTACCTATTTGATCTTTTTTGCAATTTGGTCTGAAAGAATTTTTTCATTCACCTTTGATAGCCTGTTGGTCAACTCGTTGTCTGTATCAAAGAAGTATAGTTGGAAGTAATAGGGATTGTTATCACGCGGTACAATGAGGGTAGATCGTGACCCTGAATGTGTACACTCTTTTTCTTGCAGATGCTAGTTCCTTATCCAGGTTAACACCAAAAGATGTAAAAGCAAATATGCTATTATATGCACAAATATTTTTGCAAAACACTACGATGTCTGGAGTAGATGCCACAAACATTTCGTATAGTTCTGTTGGAGCTTCAGTGGTTGCCAATTTGATATATCCGCTTGCATAATAGAATGTTGGAGGGTTCATGTTCCAATCTTTTTGCAGCACAATAAAAGCATTCTGGGACGGTTTTTAACACGTGCAGATATTATAAAGATAAATTATAAGCAACAGTTCTTACATATATAAATATGGGGAGAGATATATGTTAAGAATCTAATTTCATAAAGGTATTGAATGTTGAAGTTATGTAAGATATGAATAGGGTTTTTCCAATATACCTCCAGCTTTAGACTCTTCAGATAATGCTCAAAAATAGCCAATTAATTTTAGGTTGCTTTTTAAAATGTGGATGTTCATCTTCTAGATGTGCTTTTGTTTGGGTTGCTAATATATATTTATCCACTTTTCGCAATGCGCTTCGCAATTGAATTTTCTCTATAAGAGGAACAATTTTTGTTACATTTAGACAAAGCATGTAATACTTATGTATGTATGTATGCCAATATGTTCGCGTTGTACAGAGTACTCATGTATGTAGAATTTTACATGATTATGTAAGTTCTTACCTGTGTTGCTCAAATCATTTTTTATGTGGTTGTCATGTTGATTAGTTTTACTGGTGGAAGGAATGATTTTTCCTTTATCACCTGTTGGATTTGACATGAGAAGACAATAGTTTGCAATGGTTATTACAATAAGATAGAGTGAGTACTATATATTGTATATACATGAAAAGTGATTTTAAAAACATTAATTTGTGTAAATCCAATGTAATTGTAAGTTACTTAAGTAGTGTGTCTTAGAGATAGAGAAGTCACACATTGTTGAACGGTGGATTTTGTTGGGCTGTTGTCTATCATCCGACATGTATAGTGTGTCTTATCTATTGTTGTTTTGGCTTGCTGATCAACATTACGGCTAGAAGCAATGGAGTTACCTTTATCACCTAGGAAGTGAATTGAATAGAAGGGTTAGATTTAATTTTGAACTATGATAACTACTTAATATATTACATTTACCTTGATGTTGGTTGTGTGTCATTGTTGATTTGATGGAGAAAAATTTTGGCTTGTTGCTGTGACACTACTCTTGTCTTGTCCGATCTAGCATATGTAATTTTGCAGTGATCTAGAACATAGCGAAATCATTAATGCCAATTGAAGTCATTAATTTGGCATATATAGGAAATAGACATCTATTATTCTGAATTGTTCATTTTTCTATATATAGGTGAGAAATACATATAGGGTAGGATGCATGCATACCTCATTATTTGTATGAGGGTATAGATTGCTGCAGAAGATTGTTGTTGATCTATTTTGAAGTAATAAATTGTACACATTGAATGTTTAGTGAAGCAGTTAACCAAATTCATTGATGTAGGAGAAAGTAAGTTACAAATAAAAGCTATGTTAGGTGAAGTTGCTCGGTGAAAAAAGGAAAGTAGCTTTTAAATATTAGTATTAGGGAGATAATAAGCATTTTTAGTTAAACATAAGGAAATTATAAATGAACTATATATTAGTTTTTTTCCTCTTTGATCTTCTTTTCCATCGGATATGGCATGAGGGTTTTTCCTTTAACCTTCTTGGTCCTTTTTCTTTAATTAGTGGGGTTTTGTCGTCACTTTCATTTGGTACATTCTGATTTTCAACCTCATGTATCCTCACTTTCTGTGGAGTTTCCTCTACAGTGGCTTCCTTAATTTTCTTGGTCCTCTTGTATCTATTTGTTTTCTCGGCTTTCAATGTCAATTTCAACTGCTGCAATATCTTTTTCAACATGAGGTATGTCTGCAACTATTTCTTTCATTTTTTCATTATCACTTAGTTTTTTCATCCTCTTACTTCTTTGTTTTTTAATCGGAGTTTTAACCTTGGTTTGATCTGCTGCAATATATTTTGGAACCTCATGTATCTCCATAGCTATCACATTCATGTTTGTCTTAACATTTGGAAAGTTACGATCAATCTTCACAAGGATACTTAATTATTTCCCCTTACTCAATACCAACTTGCGATAGTATTCTGATTCTTCTTTTTGTGGAATAGGAAACTGTATATATTAGTATATCAGTTAAAATAGGTTAACGTTATTTATATAGGCTAATATTTCATAGAGTAAGTGATTTACCTTTTCAGATGTAGAGAGAACATAGTCTTTTACATCACAACCAAAATAGTATTTTGCTGCATCAAACAATGTAATCCTTAGGAATTGATCCTCAGCAGTGACATCGATTTTAATCGATATCTAAAACAAATTGGAAGATTTAATTAGTATGACACTAATTATTTGATAGTGATATAGTAAACTCATTTCAATAGTTAATCATTAATTTTTCATATATCTGGTGGAGTAAGCAATATTTGTTGTTAGTGGTTTGTGTAGTTTACCTCTCCTCATAATCAATATCTTCTGCCCTACAGTTGGTACAAGTTGCACTACTTTTTATAACTGTAAATTTCCTGTATAATTTCTTGCAAGTATGATACCATGGGTCGGTGTTATTGTCAATGCCGGAAACCGTGGCATTGAACTTATAGTATATGTAAATTAGGTAAATCACTTAATTACATTTGAAACATATAATTTGAGTACATGATGGGTGTTGAATAGGAAAGTACCTTCACAATGGCAAGTGAACCATTTAAAATATTAGTAATTTTCACTTGGCGGGTAGTTTGCATTAGTCTGCTTGGTATTAGACTTAAGTCAATCTTTTGTGCCTTTATGCTGTCATTCCTGGAATTTTTAAGTAATGAAAAAAGACATTAATGACATAGCATGTGGGTAGCCTCTGAATAAGTGTGATGAAACATGTATTACTTACCATTCTTGGAGATTGTTCGCTTTTTCAAATTGTGGATTTATTGTCAAACTACTAACATGAGTCGTGGAAAGGACAAAATCCCCTATTTTGGCAGGAGTAATTAATTCAGTGATACTTTTATGTAGTTTGAAACTTGACTCAAATATATCAACTGAGGAGATTTATACCTTGGTAAATGGATGATTTTACATCACAAAAGGCAAGCACTGGTTTGTCACTTTCAAGGCTCTGTAACATTTGACCTTCGAATTCAGCGAAATCTCCCCATAAAGTCATGACTTTTCGATCATACCTATATATGTAACAAAGAATATTTTTATTAAATGTTTATTAACGTGAAATATTTATATGTAGGATGCATAGAAAGTATATGTTACCTTTCGTTTGTAACGATTACTTCGCGTCTAATGCTTCGTCCTTCTCCAGTTAGTGCTTTTACTGTGAGTAAAATACACACCACATCTAAACAAAATAATGTGTTACAAAAGACAAATTATCATTATGTATGGAACAGACAACAAACATTTAGTGAAATTTACCAAACAAACTCCCATTAGTGATTTTTTCAGCTTCATCAAATGAAATAAATCCATTCAAATATTGTTCAGTCTTAAATTGGCTTTTGTCCTCAACGACCTCTGTGTTGTTCATAAATGCTAGTTCGAGGTCCTTATGCACAGATAAGAAGTTTGGTTTAACTCCATTTAATTTTCCATTTATAATGTAGTAACTTTGATTAAGTTGAAAAGACTTGTTCCATGCATGAACATCTTTGTTGAAAAGAGTCGTTTGTATTTTTGTACTCTATGGTAAGGACCATAATCATTAGAATCACAAAAGAAGTCAACATATTAAGAAATGAATATAATTAAATATTAAAATAGGGTTACTTCTTTGTCGACTAATATCAGTTGCCAACGAATACCCTCACCGTTTGCATTTTTATACTCTTTTGTTAAACTCCGTTAAATGACTAAGACTTTAATCACCCATTCTGTTGCATATTTTTTCAACTTGCTAATTGGTAGGCACTGGTTCTCGAGCTCTTCCAGACTTGTCATTGTATTGTTGTAGTAGCTAGGATGTACTAATACAATATATATTTGTGACATAAATGCTATTTATTTTTATATAATTATTGTTCTTTTGGTCTAACAATAAAGATACTCAAGAGTACAATATTCACCAAGCATAAACTAATTCTTCTTTTTTAATTTTAAAAGGGAGCAACTTCAACTAACAATAGTATAAATATCACTTTAATTGAAGAAAGTTAATCCAAGGTGGAGAAATGTTACCAATTTTGGTGTTACCGAAAGCAAGAAACTTATTAAAAGTATTAGAACATGAAGAGATAGTAAACATAATTTCAAAGAGAAGTAAATCAATAAAAATGTAACAAATTATTATAACAGAAGTATTGCAAACATATCACCTTCAAAACGGAAAAGTCCTTGGCGGACAATCTGCTGACATGTTATGGCAATAGCTTTATTTTGTTATAGCTTAACTGGATGCAAATGTTATATTTTCTACTACATCATATATCAACAACAGTATAGCTAATAGTAGTGTATTTAATTAGACATTTGGAGATTATGTATTTCTTAATGTAAGATATAGATTTGTTGTATTAAACTAATATCTTTTTGGAATTCTGTATGTTTCTATTTTCTGGACAGATTTATGGGTTAGATAAGAATGTCTGAAGGCTAAATTCACTATATAGTTTAATTGTTCTGTTAATAAAGGTGTCTTTGTTGCTGGTTTTCACTCAAACTCAGGCTGGCAAATAAATTTTTGAGGAAGCTAAATGATTGGTAGGTATAGGATTTTTTCCAATTGCTTCAGCAACTGGAATCAGTGTAAAACTTTCCTAATGTAAGGTATAGAATTGTTGTGCTAAAATAATCTGATCATTTTCTTCTTGAATTAGGATTTTTTTTTAGACTCGAAGAGAACATGCCATGTATATAATGACTTGCTCTTTCTGACTCTGTTAGGAATTTTGGTGTCCCTTGACTTTATCCCACCTCATTGATCACTAGCTACACCTTTGGATGAGCCTCTAAGAAACAATTGACAAGTGCAACCAATACTTTAATTGAGTTCTCTTTCTGACTCTGTTAGGAATTTTGGTGTCCCTTGGCTTTATCTCAGTTTATTGATCACTACACTACACCTTTGGACGAGCCTCTAAGAAACAATTGACAAGTGCAACCAATAGTTTAATTGAGTGTTCATGCAGCTGTTTCTGTTTCTGTTTCTCAAGTATGACACTTAAAAATTGTTACCTGCAATAGCGTATGCTATCACTAAACTTCAAAGTAATGCAAGCTAGAAGGATAAGTTCTTATGTTTTTATTGTTTGTGACCACCAGAAACAGCATTGTTACTGTCAGGTTTTGGAACTGTTGGTAAATGTATGGGTGTATGACAGTGCCCAACAGATGGTTTACATTAATCTTTACTCAGGTGCGGGGGAAGATTAGCACTCAGTTGAGCATCGAAAAGGACATATGTAGGCGAAGTACTTCAACATGACATTGTTGAAAAGTATGGATGAAGACTTGGTAGAAGCTGCTGATGACAATTACCATCCATATTAAACATGGCTGTGACCATTAATGGGAGAGATATATTGGCCATGGATATATGAAAGGGAGAGAGAGGAGAGATACAGGCAAAAAAGGGACAAGAAGAGAAAGACAAGAGCCAATTTTAATAGTAAAATACTATGGTAGCAGTATGAAAACAACCCGTCAATATACTTTCATATAAGACCATCTAAAAGCTATCAAGTAAAAGTGATTCGCAATGTGCAAGGAAACTAAGGGTGTAAATATATTTTCGATTAGCATCAAAACAGAGCAAAAGCAAAGCGGTCATATAAGACCATCTAAAAGCTATCAAGTAAAACATCTTTCAATGTACGAGGAAACTAAGGGTGTAAATATATTTTTGATTATCATCAAAACAAAGCAGAAGCAAAGCGTCAAGGTCAGGAAGGTAGATTAACCTTAAGAAAGCGCCATCGCCTATTGTCCCCTATAGTAAAGTAAAACACATGCAGTGTTTAAAAACTACAAAACAACATTTAACATAAGTTAATGATTAAAAGTAAAAAGAAAATAGTCGAGAAGATAAAAAGGAACTGAAGACTGCATAAACTCCAATATATGTTTTCCATCACGGGTTGGTCATATCATCCTTGATAAAACTTTCTACGATAGGACGTGTCACGGTCGGGATTGAATACAGTCGGCCATTCAGGCCAAAGTAGAACGGGACAACTGGAATCATATTTCAGGTAGCTTTTAACAACCACCTATTTTTGCATTGCAAATTAACTTCATAGATCGGTCACTATTTCTAAGTCCTGCCGAAACAAACTGGTCTATGCCAGAACATATTGCTGTTTAATTGAGTTGCTAGATTAGGAGGGGTGGGAGCAAGAGCCAAAAGAAATAGTGGAAAGTAACCCCAGCATGCATATGGTGGACACTGTGGAGAGAGAGGAATTAGAGATGTTCTGCGGATAGGTTTAGTTCCATTCATAAAGTTAAACAAAATTGTATTATATCCCTTTTATTTTGGTGTAAAGAGGAATGCATAGATGAAGTTGAATAGATAGTAGATCTTTTAGGTTCCTTGTAATATTTCTGCTTGTTTGTAATTCTCTCTTAAGGTTGCCAGCATGTCCTTAATGCTGAGGAATACGACATTACCAATTTTTTTTACAAAATATATGAATTTTTCAGTGAAGGAAGACAAAAGGAGGAAGAATGAAAAGGAAAGTAGGTTCTATAAATCTATCAAGAGCTTCTTAGAGATAACTCCTTAGTCTCACGGAAAGGTTGCTTATGCTACTCCTTAGTCTCACGGAAAGGTTGCTTAAGCTTAATAACGTTCAGGATGCAACAAAGTAAACTCAGTTTGGTTACCTATTATCGGCTGTCTTATTTGTTAGTGCACATTACATGGACCAATATCATCTATCAAATGTCAATTCAGAGCCCATAAATATGTTGTTTTTACATTGGATGCAAATCCATTTATGAGTGTCCTTGATAAAATATATCTACTCAAAGAACTATGCAAGAAGAGATTATTTAAGAATTAATGCAATGAAACAATTCTGGATGAAGTTGGTTGCAATCACAATGGAGTATGTGGTGTTTACTACTCCTTTTTGACATGTTGGCTTCCTTTTCATCCTGGTTCAGTTATTACTAAAGGTTTTTGATGTCTATCCAGAATCGAATGTTATCATTTTGCTTCTCAACCAAGAGAGTTAGTTAGATGTAAAACTCTTCTAATGATCTGCTGATATTGTGGGGCATGCGAAACTAAAAGCTATCAAGTAAAAGTGATCGTAATGTGTGAGTTCATATACGACCATCTAAAAGCTATCAAGTAAAATTGATCACAATGTGTGAGGAAACTAAGGGTGTACATATATTTTCAATAAGCAGCAAAACAAAGCAAGAGCAAAGCGTCAAGGTCAGGAAAGTAGATTAACCTTAAGAAAGCGCCCTCGCCTATTGTACCCTACAACAAGTAAAACACCTGCACTGTTTAAAAACCACAAAACAACATTTAACAGAAGTCAATGATTAAAAGTAAAAAAAGAAAATAGTCGAGAAGATAAAAAGGAACTGAAGACTGCATAAACTCCAATATATGTTTTCCATCACAGGTTGTTCATATCATCCCGAATAAAATTTTCTACTTGAGCACTACCAAGAAACTATTGATGATGTGGGAGCTTAGGATGGCTTAACATGGTGATGGAAAACAATACATGGAACTGGACCAATCTAAGGGTTATCATCCTTACGATCAGAATGTGCACTGGACTCTTTTATTGTCCTCTCCTTCGTTCATGATCACAATTCTGTTGACAATTGACCGTAACTATTATGCAACAAAAACAGAGCAGGAAAAATATTTACCTTATAATGATGTATTTCATTGAGGCACAAATTAATGGACAATAACATGTTGTTGGAGACATTTATACAGATGAGTGGAGTATCTGAAAAGGTTTTGGAAGAAGGATAATTTAAGTAATGGAACTTGAGCATTGCAGAAGGGAAGGTTGAGCAGCAACTACACGACTATTACAGTGATCGCGAGGGATGTTAAACAGGAGATATACGTTTCTGAGGAATTAAATTAGGGCTGACAACAAATTTAATTTATAATATATTAATATTAACAAATATTTTTAATAAATTAATATTTAAATAATAGTGTAGGGTTAAAACGGTAAATCAACTTTGGGGTTAGGAGGTTCCTACTTATAATAATATATGATATGCTTTATTGTGTAAAGGTGGAAAGGACGAATGGTAAGTTCACTTTTGGTGATCTTAAGTGGTACATTGGTGTGGATGGTGGTATGGGACGCTATCTATACATTGCACAAGGTATAACATGAGGGTTGCTTAAGGTGAAGGTAAAGGTTTACATGTGATTTTGTTCAGGTGTGAAAATGTGACTTGTTTGTTGGTTGTGACTTATGTTATGCCTCTTTTATCAATGTTCATGAAGTTTTACTAAAATGGCATATATCATGACTTTCAAACGAAGATGTCCTTTTTGAGCATGTTTTTGCATGGCACTTAGTACTTTATGTGCTAACCCATATTTTCTTTACCTTTATGAAGTTTAGGGATTGGCACTCAATTTGATTCTTCCTAGTCAAGCTTGAAATAGAGTTTCTCCAAGACATTTTGGGTATGTCCTCATAGATCGAGGACAAGGACTTTTAATGTTCTAGTTCTTTCATGTTTTAAGACTATTGTTAAGACTTCAATTGTAAAGGGCATTGACCCTATTTTGTTAAACTTTGTGTCAAAGATGGCCATGAAAGATATAGACTTTCACTTGCGTTTAAATGTTTTTGAATGTTAGATTGTATGGTTTTAAATAAAAACTTTTAAATTCTATACTATTTCTATTACCTATGTGATGAATGAATGCTATGAACCTTGTATAAGACCCCTTCGGGGTCGAGTACGCCGTGTTACTTCCGGGATGTAGACTCGGGTCGTGACATTTGATTAAAAATGGTTATTACTATGTAAACATTGCCCTTTAGTTTTACTAATTTACTATTTCTTTATATTTCAGTATTTTCGACGAAGAAAAGTTCATATTTCTATATTTATATATGTCACAAATGTATTATCAAGTTAACAAGAACTCCTAACTTCAAAATATATTATTTTTAAATTTTTTGATTTCTTTTTCTTTTTAATAAAACTCACAAAAAATTTGAAAATATGTGAATATATATGAATCATTTAAAGTTATATGACATCTCCACATGTTCATATGACATCTAAACATATTAAGTTGAATACACGTGCAAAGCACATCTGGTTTGATGATAAGAAACATGCAACAAATATCTCTATAAGGTAATATTAGTGAGATATGACTAATTACATGATTCAAACTCATCAAATTGAAATAAATATGCACATTATTTCATTTATGTAACGACCTGTTCCCATCGTTATAGAAAAGCCAACGGAGAAAATTTGGGGTCGAAAAACTATTTCGTAGTATTTGGATTTTCCCAACCTAGTCCAGATTTGGATGAAATCAGAGTCTTTAAAGTGCAGGAAAATCTGGTAACAATCGGGTGAATTATTTATGATTTTTATTAAATGAGTAGTTAGATAACTCGTTAAGGAACACGTACGACTTTATGGAATTGAATTTGGGCGAGTAGAACTCCCGAAATCGATCTTAGCGTGAAAGGTATTTTCTGAGTGTCGTGGGTTAGAGGTGTGTTGTGAAATGGTGATTTTGGAATTCTTTAAAGAGCTCCCTGTTTCGTGTAACCTGGTTTGGCGGGGATTTTGGTCGCTTTGGCGGGGCCGCTGTAGCGGGGTTGTGGCTGCTGTGGTGGGCTCGACGCGACTTAATATAGTTAATAAACCCCTAAACGACCTTATTATGCACTTTTTGACTTTAAGAGCTAAAGAACGAACCCCAGGTGACTCCTACTCATTTTTCACAATTCTTGAGGCTAAAGGTAAGCTTTTCACTCCTCGAATCCATTTTTCGATCCGTAGAATGTAATAGAGTGGGTGAATATTGATGGGGGAGGGTTTTGTTATAGATTCTATAGTGGAAACAACCCTAATTTTGATAATTGGGATCATGAGTTTGATCTAGGGTTCATAGAATTGTTAGTAATTCGGGTAATTAGTGATTGTTTATTGATTCCCATATTATATTGATTGTTTGTAGACCAAGAACAAGCGGAACAAATTCGGAGAGGGAAGGATCAAGTTTCTTAGGGTTTCAAGCTTATTTCGAGGTGGGTGATGATTGTGATTCTATGATTGTGTGTTGTACGTTGTTCTTGCTTAATTATGATACTATCATGTATTTGAATGTTGCATTATTGATCACACTTGATGTAAATGACATAGATGAATAATAATTGCCATGAAATCATGACTTAAATGTATGATCTTGAGGATGTACTTGTGATTGTGATTGTGGTGTGTTGAATGGATCGGTTGCCACGTTCCAGCATAACTATGGGATCGGTTGCCACGTTCCGGCATAATTATTGGATCGGGTACCACGTTCCAATATGCTAACTGTTTGGGTTTGGGTTCCATGAGAGGACTAATGATTTGATATAATTGTGTATCTTGAGAAATGTGAAGTTGTTCATTGTTCGTATATGTTGATGATATTGTATATGTTTGATATGTGCATGTGATTATATTGTTGTATTGACTAATGTATGTTGCAGTTAGTGGGATAGCCACGTGATCCTACCAGTGGTTGTGTACTGATACTACACTTGCTCTTATTTTTGTTGAGTACAGGGTATCTTCAAATGGCTACTGACATACCTCGGTTAGTAGATCAGTGATCGTCGTTCGAATTCAAGGGTGAGCAATTCTTTCGGGCTGCCATGAGTTCTCCTTTTGTCTATGTCCACACTTCGGACGTAGACAGTACTATTAGTTATTAGAACATTAGTTGGAGTTGTATCCTTTCTTGTTTAGACTTGGTTCATTGTTAGATGTTTTGGTACATTGACTTTCAGGTTCTAAGTTATTTCTTCCACATTATTTAGTTTGTTGTTAGACTTTTGTTGGAGTTTATGGGAACTCCCTATTTATTTCCTTAGTATTTAACTTGCTTCCGTAACTTAAATGTCTTAGTTTTGGTTTAGTTGCTTGGGTTTGGTTGTAGTAGTGATTTTCCCACAGAAGAATTAGTGTGGGTGCCAATCACGACGGTCAGGGTCATGACAAAGTTGGTATCAGAGCCTAGATTCGTTGATCTCGATGTACCAAAATGAGTCTCGTAGAGTCTCACAGAGTAGCACGGGGACGCCTTTACTTTTCTTCGAGAGGCTATAGTACTTTAGGAAATCTCTTTATTTTCGCTTGTCTCCATGCATGCTATAAATTGATTCCAATTGGTATTTGTCGATTCAAATTAGTATCTGACCTCCTTCACTCTTCTGTCCACAGATGGTTAATACTAGATTCAATGACGTTTGGCCCGTAGCTCCCGTCAATGCTCCAACTGAGAAATCTACAGCGAGAGGTCGTGGTCAAGGCAGGGGTAGAGGAAGAGTTAGGAGTATAGGCCGTGGAAGAGTAGTGCCGGCTGGGAATGGAGCTCCTGTGAATAAAAACCCTCCTGTGCATCATTAATAGATTGAAGAGGAGAATGTTGATATTAAGAATGTTGAGGATGTGGGACAAGAGGAAGAGGTGCAGGCTGAGACTACCGATGTTCCCCCCATAGACCAAGTGTTAGCTCGACAGATCATGTCATTTTTGAAGGGGTTGGTTGGTCCTGGAGTGCTTCCTTCTGCTACACCAACTCAAGCCCCTACTAATCCTCCTTTTGCTAGCACTGTGCCCAAGGTGGGTGGGACTGGAGGTAATGATGCTTTCTTCCATCCTTTGTTGGGTTCTGTTATGACTGGTAATGAGCATGAAATGTTGACTAAGTTTCTGAAGCTAAAGCCTCTTGTTTTCATTGGTTCTGAGAATAAGGATGCTTATGAGTTCATCTTAGATTGCTATGAGAGGCTTCATAAGTTGGGAATTGTCCATCAGCATGGGGTGGAGTTTGTGTCCTTTCAACTTCAAGGTGTGGCTAAGCAATGGTGGAGAGCTTATATGGAATACATTTCTTCTACTTTACCTCCACCTACTTTGACCCAATTTCATGCTCTGTTTCTAGAAAAGTATGTACCTAGGACTTTGAGGGGTCACAAGAAGGATGAGTTCATGGCTTTAGAGCAAGGTGGTATAACTGTGGCTGCTTATAGGGCCAAGTTCTATGCTTTGTCTAGATATGCTACTCAATTGGTGACTACTGAGGAAGAGAGAATTCGGTTATTTATTAGGGTATTAAATTCTGAGTTGCAAGTATTATCTATTCATATGACTTCTGTAGGAAGGAGCTTTAATGAGGTAACAAACTATGTTAAGAAAGTGGAGGGGGTGAGGCGAGACGACCAAGCTAAGGCATGGGCAAAAAGGGCCAAGAACTCGGGTAACTTTCAAGGTTCTTATTCTAAGGGGTCCGAAAGGCCAACACTTGCAGCCAAGCCAATTCAGTCAGCTATGCCCGCCTCCGCAGGTAGTTGCTCAGAAACTCCATCTCATAATTTCAAGATAGCCAGGGAGTCGCGCCTTCGACGGGCGACAGACCATCTTTTGATCGTACTTGCTATAACTGTGGAGAACCTAGGCATATGAGGAGAGATTGTCCCCACCCACGTGTGTTTGAGTCCGCGCAGTAGCATACTAGAGTAGTGGTACTCGCGAAAAATGGTAATAATGGTAGAGAGCATCCACAAGGTGGGTGAGGAGGTAATCAGCGAGGTCATTAAGGTAGAGGAAATGGTAATGCAGGTAGGGGTAACGTACAACCAAGCAGGGAAGTGGTTCATCAAGATGATAGAGCTCAGTGTTATGCCTTTTCGGGCAAGAATGAGGAAGAGGCATTTAATGCGGTGATCACAGGTACTTTTCTTGTCTATGATCGGATGGTTAATCTCTTATTTGATCCGGGTTCTACTTATTCTTATGTATCTGTGTGATTTTCGTCAGAGTTTGATGTGATTTGTGATATACTTGTTGCCCCTATCCATGTTTCTACCCCAGTTGGAGAGTCAGTCATAGTTACCCATGTCTATCGTGCTTGTCCTATTTTGTTTATGGGTTTTTAGGCTTGGGCTAATTTGGTGATTTTGGATATGAATGACTTTGACATAATCTTAGGTATGACTTGGTTTTCCCCCTATTATGCCGTAATTAATTGTAATACTAAGTCCTTAACTCTAGAAATTTTGGGAAGGGAAAAATTAAAGTGGGAAGGGGCGTATAAGCCTAAGCAAACTAAGATCATATCCTCCATTTGAGCTATGAAATTCATAGGGCAGGGTTGTTTGGCTTATTTGGCTCATATTAGGGATGTTAAGATTGAGGCTACATCCATTGGGTCTATTCCTGTGGTGTCAGAATTTATAGAAGTGTTTCCTAATGATTTACGGTATGCCTCCGGATAGAGATATAGATTTTTGCATTGATTTAGAGCCTGGTATGCGTCCCATTTCTATCCCTCCATATCGCATGGCTCCAGCAGAATTAAGAGAGCTTAAGGCTCAAATCCAAGAACTTCTTGATAAAGGATTTATTCATCCTAGTGCTTTCCCATGGGGTGCTCCAGTTTTTTTGTTAAGAAAAAGGATGGTAGTATGAGAATGTGTATAGATTACTGGCAATTGAATAGGGTCACTATTCAAAATAAGTACCCTTTGCCTCGAATAGATGATCTTTTTGACCAATTTCAAGGTGCATCAATATTCCTTAAGATTGATCTAAGATTCGGTTACCATCAATTGAAAATTAGGCCCGAGGATGTGCCCAAGAAGGCGTTTAAAACTCGCTATGGGCACTATGGGTTTTTGGTTATGTCGTTTGGTTTGACCAATGCGCCTGCAACTTTCATGAGTTTAATGAATGGGGTGTTCAAGCCATTTCTTGATTCTTTCGTCATAGTCTTTATTGATGATATTTTGGTCTATTCAAAAAGTGAGGAAGAGCATGCCAACCATCTTCGTAGTGTTTTGGGTGTTCTTGGGAAGCAAAAGCTATATGATAAATTTTCTAAGTGTGAATTTTGATTGAAATCGATTACATTTTTGGGGTGTGTAGTTTCAAAAGACGGGGTAATGGTAGATCCCCAAAAGATTGAGGTGGTTAAGAATTGGGTTAGGCATAACTCTGTGACCGAAACTAGGAGTTTTGTGGCGCTCCCTAGCTACTATCATCGATTTCTGAAACTTTTTGCTTCCATTGCCACTCACTTGACTAACTTGACCAAAAAGGAGGTACCCTTCGAATGGACTGAAAAGTGTGGTGAGAGCTTTCACAAGCTCAAGACTCTCTTAACCACCATACCTATTCTAGCATTACTGATTGAAGGTAAGGATTTTATTATTTATTGTGATGCTTCACATTCTGGTTTGGGTGCTGTGTTGATGTAGGATAAGAATGTTATAGCTTATGCCTCGCATCAATTGAAGGTGCATGAGAGGAATAATCCAACACATGATTTAGAGTTGGTAACAGTAGTGTTTGCTCTTAAGATATGCCGACATTACCTCTATGGTGTTGAGTGTGAAGTGTTTACTGATAATCGTAGTTTGCAGCATGTGTTCACTTAAAAGGATCTGAATTTGAGACAGCGAAGGTGGATGGAGTTACTTAAAGATTATGATGTAATCATTCAATACCATCCGGGCAAGGTTAATGTGGTGGCAGACGCTTTGAGTTGAAAAGCGCTGAGTATGGGTAGTTTAGCTTGCTTGAGTGTATCCAAGAGACCTTTGGCTAAGGAAATTCAGACCTTAGAGTCTAAGTTCATGCAGTTGGGCATCTCAGAAAGAGGTAGGGTGTTAGCTAGCATTGAAGTGAGGGCCACATTCATTGACGAGAACAAGGCCAAACAATTTAAGGATGATAATTTGGAGGAGCTTAAAAAGAAGACTGCGAATGGTAAGGCACAAGAGACCATTCTTGAAGCGGATGGTGTGCTCAATTTTAAGGGAAGAATCTATGTTCCTAGAGTAGATGACTTCATTGAGAAATTGTTGGCAGAGTCTCATGGTTCGCGATATTCTATTCATCCGGGTGTGACCAACATGTATCGAGATTTGAAGCGAATTTACTGGTGGCCGGGCATGAAGAAAGATATAATAGAGTTTGTGGCGAAGTGTCAAAATTGTCAACAAGTGAAGTATGAACATCAAAGGCCTGTAGGTTTGCTTCAGAGAATGCCAATTTCGGAATAGAAGTTGGAAAGAATAGCCATGAATTTTGTGGTTGGTCTTCCCAAGACTTTAGGGAAGTTTGATTCTATTTGGGTAGTGTTGATAGATTAACTAAGTCAGCCCATTTTATTCCGGTAAGAATAGATTATAATGCTGAGCAATTGGCTAAGGTCTATGTGAAAGAGATAGTGAGGTTGTATGGGGTGCCCCTCTCTATCATCTCAGACCATGGTACCCAATTCACATCCAAGGTTTGGAGGAAATTGCATGATGAAATGGACACACAACTCACTTTTAGTACAATCTTCCATCCACAGACAGACGGGCAGTCAGAGAGGACTATTCAAGTATTAGAAGACATGTTGAGGGCATGTGTGCTTGATTTTGGAGGGCATTGGGATAAATTCATATCTTTGTGTGAGTTCTCCTATAATAATAGTTATCACTCCAGCATTGACATGGCACCATTTGAGGCACTCTATGGGAGGGGATGTAGATTACCCATAGGATGGTTCGAGGGTGGGGATGTGAAACCTTTGGCGGTTGATTTAGTAAAGGATGCTCAAGATAAGGTGAGGAGTATTCAAGCTAAGCTTTTAGCAGCCCAGAGTAGGCAAAACAAGTATGCGGATCATAAGGTAAGAGACATGACATTTCAACCGGTGAGAATGTTCTTCTTAAGGTATCACCCATGAAAGGGGTGATGAGATTTGGTAAGAAAGGTAAGGTAAGTCCGCGATACATTGGTCCATTTAAGATTCTTGAATGTGTGGGACCGGTAACATATAAATTGGCTTTACCTCCTAATTTATCAGGAGTTCATCCGGTATTTCATGTGTTCATGTTGAAGAGATATCATGGGTGACGGGGATTATATCATAAAGTGGGACTCAATTGTGTTAGACAAGGACCTCCACTATGAGGAGGAACCGATTGCAATTCTTGATTGTGATGTGCACAAGTTGAGGACCAAGGAGATTAAGTCCGTGAAAGTTCAATGGAAGCATCGTTCGATTGAGGAAGCTACTTGGGAAACCGAGAGGGACATTCGAGACAAGTATCCCCAATTGTTCATCGATTCAAGTACTACTTCATTCCTTCCTTAGCATATTTTTGTCACTCGGGGATGAGTGATTGGTAAATTGGTATCTATTGTAACGACCTGTTCCCATCATTATAGAAAAGCCAATGGGGGAAAATTTGGGGCCGGAAAACTTTTTTGTAGTATTTGGATTTTCCCAACCTAGTCCAGATTTGGATGTAATTGGAGTCTTTAAAGTGCAGGGAAATCTGGTAATAATCAGGTGAATTATTTATGATTTTTATTTCATGAGTAGTTATTTAACCCGTTAAGGAACCCGTACGACTTTACGAAATTGAATTTGGGTGAGTAGAACTCCTGAAATCGATCTTAGAGTGAAGGGTATTTTCTGAGCATCGTGGGTTAGAGGTGTATTGTGAGATGGGGATTTTGAATTCTTTAAATAGCGCCTTGTTTCGTGCAACCCTCTTTGGTGGGGATTTTGGTCGCTTTGGCAAGGCCGTTGTAGAGGGGTAGTGGTCGCTGTGGCAGGCTCGGAGTGACTTAAGGTCGTTAATAAACCCCTAAACAACCTTATTATGCACTTTTCAACTTTTGGAGCTAAAGAACGAACCCCAGGTGACTCCTACTCATTTTTCACCATTCTTGAGGATAAAAGTAAGCTTTTCACTCCCCGAATCCTTTTCTTGAACCGCAGAACGTAATAAAATGGATGAATATTGATGGGGGAGAGTTTTGTTATAGATTCTATGGTGGAAACAACCCTAATTCTAATAATTGGGATCATGGGTTTGATATAGGGTTCATAGAATTATTAGTAATTCGGGTAATTAGTGATTGTTTATTGATTCCCGTATTATATTGATTGTTTGTAGACCAAGAAGAAGCGAAACGAATCCGAAAAGGGAAAGATCAAGTTTCTTAGGGTTTGAATCTTGTTTCGAGGTAGGTGATGGTTGTGATTCTATGATTGTGTGATGTATGTTGTTCTTGCTTCACTATGATACTTGCATGTATTTGAATGTTGCATTATTCATCACACTTGATGTAAATGAGATAGATGAATGATGATTGCCATTAAACCATGACTTAAATGTATGATATTGAGGATGTACTTGTGATTGCAATTGTGGTGTATTGAATGGATCAATTTCCACGTTCCGGCATAACTAACTTGGATTGGTTGCCACGTTTCGGCATAACTATGGGATCGATTTCCACGTTTTGGCATAATTATTGGATCGGGTACCATGTTTTGATATGCTAACTATTTGTGTTTGGGTTCCATGAGAGGACCAATGATTTAATATAATTGTGTATCTTGAGAAATGTAAAGTTGTTCATTGTTTGTATATGTTGATGATATTGTATATGTTCGATATGTGCATGTGATTATATTGTTGTATCGACTAATGTATGTTGTAGTTAGTGGGATAGCCGAGTGATCCTACCAGTACACTGTGGTAGTGTACTGATACTAGATCTCCTTAGGAGATAAGGATCGTCATTCGAATTCAAGGGTGAGCCAATTCTTTCGGGCTGCCATGAGTTCTCCTTTCGTTTATGTCCACATTTCGGACAAAGACAGTACTATTAGTTATTAGTACATTCCTTTCTTGTTTAGACTTGGTTCATTGTTAGATCTTTTGGTACATTGTCTTTCAGGTTCTAGGTTATTTCTTCTACATTGTTTAGTTCGTTTTTAGATTTTTGTTGGAGTTTATGGGAACTCCCTATTTATTTCCTAAGTATTTAACTTTCTTCTGTAACTTAAATGCCTTAGTTTTGGTTTAGTTGCTTGGGTTTGGTTGTAGTAGTGGTTCTCCCACCGGAGAGTTAGTGTGGGCGCCAATCACGACGATTGGGGTCGTGACAATTTAACTAATAAAATTTTCCATTGACCATCTTTATAGATTCGTGTGAATAAGAGATGTTTATGACGATCCACATTGAACATTCACAAAAGAATCTGCAGTATGATTTTGTGCAAAACTTATTATTCCAATCTTCGCTTCAATTTTCTGAATTGATAATCACGCGCAGCGTACGTGTCAAAAATCTAGTATATTACTAAAAGTGAGAACAAAAAAAGTTGAAAGTTGAAATACCATTTTGCCTCTACACTAGATTAAAATATTATAAATATTTAGTTAATTACATGTTTAAATGTTAGTGATAATCAATTATTACATTGAGTAAATGGAGAGTTCATGTGTTCAAAAGAGGATTGTTTACTCTTCCAGATTTTAATTGAGGTTCATTGCATATATTTAATATTCTTAAAGTTGTCGTCTTTTATCTATTTTGGCCCTTTTAAACCTTCAAATAGTATTTAATTTAAAACTTTAAGATGTCTTTTGATATTCCTCTATTTTTATCTATGTAAATTCATCTTTTTTGTTTCATGAAACTCACATCCAAAATTATCCTTTTCATTTTATAGTTAAAGTAGTAAAGACATCAACATCTAAAATATATGATATATCTATCTTAATCTGATTATATATCACTTTACGAAAATGAAGTGATTTTTTTATTTAATTCATGCTTTAGTTTGACTCGATGGAGAAGACTTTTGAATTTTGATTGGATATGAGAAAAGGTGTCGACAAAAACTTGGAAAATTATGTACCAATTTTGTATTTTTTTTTCCTTTATATAATATTATGATTAAAGTCTTAAGAAGGATGCGTATGTTATTTTTTTCTTCTATGTTTATTTTTTTTTTTTATATTTCTCTATTAGTTTTCTTTAATTAATTTAATTTTCTATAAATTATTATCATTACATTTATTTGAGAAAGTTTGATTTTAGTACTCATTAAACATATTTTTATTGATTTTTAATCTTCCTAATGAATTTATAACATATTGCTTGAGACACACGTGCGTTGCACGTGTCCAGAAACTAGTACATAAAAAAAGTATAACTATAAAAACAATAAAACAACATTACACAAAATCCAATAAACCTAACAAACTATGCAACATTTAGAACATAAAACAAGGATTAGAGAACACAAATAGTCTCAAATTATTAATTGCTTACTAATTTTCATTCAATTTTCCTCTCAAAACATTTCTCTCACATAGAGTGTTCCTTAAGAAGAACCAAAGTAATTACTATCTTCTCCAACTTTGTTAAAATTAGACTGTATACCAGACCTCATATTACTGTGTGAAGTACTTGTACCTTTGTCAACCGGGGGCTTTCCCTTTGTTAGAAACTTATCTTCCCAACAAACATAGTCGCATCCATCATTTGACTAAAAAAAATAATGAACGAATTTAAATATACATATGTAATATACTTTTTTACTATAAAAAAGTAAGAGAACCTTAGTTTTGACACTTCACAACTGTAACGACCCGATTCGTCGTTACTCAAGGGCATGTGGAATCCTAAAATTCTGGAAATCCGCTGCCAAATTAAAAAATTTGAGCACAGGACAAAATTGACTTGATTTGAATGGGGTGGGCTAATGTCAACCCACCACAATGCCTGCATGGCCGCTATAATGGGCTGACGGGAGATCAAACCCTATTTATACAATTTTTTTTTATTTTCCCCCCATTTTTGGAAGGGATAAAATTGATGAAGGTTACTCCAAAAACCCTCCAAAGGAACCCGGGGCAAGAGAAAAATGAAGGGGAGAGATTACAACGCAGGAGAAGTGAAAACCAAGGAATTTTTTGAACTCGTTCGTCATGGCCTGCTCTCACAGAGTCAGCTCATAGGGGTATGGTTCATTAGCTGATGCTTGGCTCCCATGTAAGCTAGGTTCTCTTTATCTGAGTAGGTAGAACCATCCTTATTTACATTGTATCTTTTGTATGGTTAGATATTGCATACATAGGACTTCGAGCATGGAGTATGGACGACAAAATGTATGACCTTAGGCTATTGATGATTATTTTAGCTAGCTATTATTGTTTCCTGAGGTTTCTAGGTATTGTCCAGAAAAGGGAATTTATGGGTGAATTTGGAGGAGGTCAAGGATTGTCTAGAAAGTTACTTTCGGTAGGTGATGGTTGTGTGTTTTCCAAAATATACATGTATGCATGTCTACTATGTATTAGTAACACTTGTGTAATGCATGTTGAAGAGACCATAAAGAAGGACAAGAAATAATATTATGTTGATAATCTCATGCAATGAACCTGTTTATATTGCATTTGGTTCAAGCATTATTGTTCATTGTGATTGTGATTGCACATGTTGTTTGTGATTGTTGGTTGGATTAGGTACCACAACAGTACAATAATACTAATGGTTGGTTGGGATATCATGCCTGATATGAATACTAACATTGGTTGCTCGGGTACCACTTTGGTACACTAACAATTTATGTTTATGTTCCATGAGTGAACCAGGGTTACCTTTTTCTAATGTGATGTATGCATGTTGAATCCTTGAGTGGTCTAGGTTACCAGAAAGGTGAGTTAGTCGGGTAAGGGTTTGTGTGTGATCATGTGGGCATGTTTAATGTGAATGTTAATTTTGCATGAAGGCTGGGAGTTTGGTCTAGGTCATGCTTGTGATATAATCACATGTTATATATTTTTCCATGTTGCGATTACAAAGTCAGGTTGATGACCAGGTGTTTTGTTCATAGTTTAAATGTTAGGACTAGTTATGCTTGTTCATTGTTTAGGTCATATCTAATAAGGGGGATTTGAGTCAAGGTAGTTTAGTCTTGTATGCAGTTTATTTGAATGGGTTAAGGGCCAGGGTTGACATGAGAACTTGAGAAAGATTAATAGGTTTGTTATCATAGTTTCGAGGGGTCTTCTATATTGGAAATCTCTACGTGATAGAGGGGTTAGGTTATGATCTGATTTGAGGGTGGGAAAAGGTAGCATTGGGAAGCCTTAGAGTGGCCTAGATGGTAGAGTTGGCAGTGAAGGAGGTAGAACAACTTGAGATAGAGTGTATGAGTTTCAAGAAGTCATGTCGTATTAAGCATGGTAAATGGGTGATTCAGGGTCTTAGTTTGTATTTAAGTTTTACGTTTCCTAATTATTGCATTATATTATGTGGTGGTTCAGGTCGATCAATGACTCCTACCAGTATTTGCTGTAGTTTGTGTTGTACTGATACTACTCTTGCTACGCCATTTGACATAGTCTTGTTGCAGGATTCAGTAATGTTCTGTAGGTGAAGACGACAATGATCTCTGAAAGATTCTACTTTTTTTTCCTTATGGTGGGAGTTGTGTAGTATTTCCTTTAGTCATTGTATTAGTTGCTCTTGTAATTTTTAGACTAGTTCTTTGTGAAGTGTTGGTTGTCCCTTTGTAAATAACCTGAATTTTGAAATCAATTTATGTCATTTCATAACTACTTATGGTGTTAGATTATGTTTCACTTATTTTCCACATGTCATGATCATTTTGGGCGTTAAGGGTTCTCCCATATAAGTGTTAGAGTAGGTTCCCGCATGATCCGGTAGCTTGGATCGTGACAATTTGGTATCAGAGCCTAGGTTAACAGTATCCAGTTCAAGAGAAAATTTGAATAGAGTTATGAGGTTTAGTGTATTGACATCCACATTAAATCTTTTGGGACTATGATACATTCTAGGAATGTGATCACCTATTCACCCCTTTTGTGTGGTATGTCGCTTGTGGCATGTGTTGATGCCAATGTCATCAAAGAAAATGACTTAGTTTTATCCAAGTCTAAGTTAGTCTTTTCCAAATTAATATTTGATTCCTCGGACATAATATCTAGCAAGGTACTATTATCCCTATCCAACGATCCATTCAATTTGTTGATAAATTTTCTAATCATATTCTTGATAAAACTCAGTTCCAAAGATTGTTGGAATGTGTCAATTACATGGTAAATTTATTTTAGGGCTTAGCAATTTACTAAAACCTATTTATGATAGGTTGAAGAAACCACCTCCAAAGTGGACCAACAGCCACACCAATATCCTTGAGAAAATAAAGTTGAAAGCTAAAGACCTTCCATGCCTATCCCTTCTTGATTTCTCTGCATTCAAAATAGTTGAAATATATAATTTAGATATTGGTTATGGTGGTAGTTTAAAACAAAGAAAAAATATGACAAAGAGTATATGATTGCATTTGCATCCAAGCATTGGAATAAATCTCAACAAAGTTTTCCTACTATAAAGAAGGAAATTTTGGCAATTGTTTTGTGCATTTCAAAATTTCAAGCAAATTTACTAAATCAAAAGTTTTCACTACACATTAAATGTAAAGCTGTAAAATTTGTTTCGTAAAATGATGTACAAACCTTACTTCTAGACATATTTTTGCTAGATGGCAGAGTGTTTTGTTTATTTTTGATTTGATATAGAGTATATCAAAGAGAGTTTAAACTCTATTCCAGATTTTCTTACTTGAGAATTCTTGCATGGTCGGTAATTATGGGTTGAAAAAATAAAATAGAACTATTGGAATTGAGCACGCAAAATGAAACTAAAACATCCACTAGACATCAGCCAACCAAAAACCAAGTACAAGTTGTTTCCCAACAACAAACAAATTCAACTGCTACCAAGAAACTATCAACAATGCAACTGGATCAAGCCAGCCTAGATATCAAACCTCGACAGATTATCCCATGAAAGGAATTCCACATTCTTTACTCTTGGCGAATGCAAACCTAATTCCAATTTCTAGTCCAAAAAATGAGCAAACCTGATAGAGAAGGAAGAAGAAACTCAACTATCTCAAACAATGATTACTTCATGAGGTTTGTTTTTAATATCTACGATGAGCGCACGTTAAAGGGGTAATGGATTTTCTCTCGGCACACTTTAGCAGGAAAGCAATTGTGCCTAGGAAACCATGGCCAAATGCCGGAAAAATGTGCAGCAACTGACGAGAAGAACTGGGAAGATGGTAACACCTGCAAATGGTCTTGTTCAGGAGCTTTCATTTTTGACTTTTAGAAGGTTTATACCATTGAAGTATCAATTGATTGAGGGGGGAATCGAAACGTCAAGTAGCAATGAAGATGTCCAACTCAAAGCATTTAAAGCTGGATGCAAAGAGACCCATGTCAGGCGTCTCCAATTTTCAAAAATAGGTACATAGCTTAACTAACTCCATTTGTGGCAGATATTGTGCGAGGAATAGTAGTGTCAAATGGGTAAGGCCCTAAACTTTATACCCCTAATTAACCGGGATGGTAAGATCGTCGTTAAAATCAAAATGGATGATATGAAATCCCAATCTGAATATTGGGAATTATCTTTGATTGGATATGTAATAGGTGATGCGCCATATAAGAAACAAATGGATAACTAGGTAAGCAGTGTATGAAATTTTGTTGCAAAACCCCAAATCTTACATCACACTTAGGGATATTACATATTTAAGTTTCAAACAATAGAAGAAGGGATCAAATACTGAAATCAACACCCTATACTTATAGAAATAAACCCTTGATTCTAAGGAAGTGGGAACTGAATTTAACTTTTACCTATGAGCTCATGAGTATCATCATTTTGTGGATAAAATTCACTGGATTATCGGTGGGGTATTGGTCAGCATCAGCACTCAACAAAGTGGTTAGTGTATTAGGAAAACCTCTATACACTGATAAATGCACTGCTTAGTCAGAAAGAATCTCCCATGCTAGGATCTTGATTGAAGTATATGTTGCTCAAAAGTTACCAGATGAGGTGGAGATTGATACACCTTATGGAGTGTTGAAACAACATATACAATATGACTGCAAACTATCATTTTGTAATGATTGCCTTATTTTTGGTCATGAATCTGATGATTTTTGGTATAAAGAGCCTTAGGTACCATCTCAAAAGGAGGTCCAAAACATGCCCAAATAAAGAAATAGGAAGAAAAAGGTACATGGTCCACAACACGTATGGCAAGCAATAAATGGGAAACCACCTAAGGAGAAAATTATTGTAGAATATGATGAGAGGATTACTGCGCTAAAGAACCAGAATGAGGTACAAAACTTAGGGATCTCTATGAGCAGAGGTGAAATGCCAGAATGTTCAAGGACAACTATTTAGAGAAATCCTACAATAGGAATGGTTACAGAGGTGCGAGGGAAGAATGGGATATTTACCATCCCCTATGATCATAACCAATTGGAACATTTGGGGCCTGAACCAGGATCATAAGAAGAAGAATGTGTCTCTCTTTCTCTTAAAGAATAATGTGTATGTATTTGCTTGTCTAGAAACCAAAGTTAAATAACAAAGGACTAATAAAATACAAAAAAATTACTACAAGGATGGAACATATACTGTAATTATGATGCTGCTGAAAATGGTAGGATATGGTTGTGCTGGAGTAGCCATATTCAACTTTAGATAATACATAGTACTGACCAATCTATTAATTGTCTGGTAGAAGAGGTGGGTACAAATTTTAAAGGATATCTCTCAGTCATCTATGCTCAGAATGAATACCATATGAGAGATAAACTATGAAGAGACCTTTCACTATTACAAAACCAAATGAATATTCCTTAGGTACTTAGCTGGGATTTCAACACACTATTATCTTCTGAGACAGGATTGGCTCACTTATCACTATAACTGAAACTAGAGAATTTCAGGATCTATTATATAGATTACAGCTCACCCCTATCAGAGCCACTGGACACCATTACACTTGGTGCAATAGAAAAGGGGTTGATAGAAGGGTTTACAGCAAAATAGATTGGCATAGAGCACTTATATTTGGATACAACAGTATGGACATGTGGTGGCTGATTTCATGCATCCCTCAGTATCTGATCACACTCCAATCTTAATGAAGTGTACCCCAAATGCATTACTTCATCCCAAATCTTTTAGATTGTATCATATTGTTATGGAGCACCAAAAGTTTAAGGAGATTCTCATTTTAGTGTGGCAGAAACATTATAATGGCAGGGCAATACAAATGGTTTAGAGTAAATTAAAGGAATTGAAGAAAGAGTAATCTAAATACTTACATGACAACTTATAAACTAAATACGTCATAAGCTTGAGAGAATCTAGAATATATTAAAGGACAAATTCAACATGATCCCTTCTCTCAACATCTTTTTGATCATAAAAAAGAAACAATGATTGAGATTGAAAAATAGAGCAAAGTAGTGGATCAAGTATTAACACAGAAGTCTAGAGCTTCCTGGATCTCTTGTGTGGACTCAAACACGAATTATTTTCATGCAAAGTGGAAGATCAGGGCCAGAAAAAATAACATCACTTCTATTTATACATATACAAGGATCAAGTTAACTGATCCTAGAATTGGTGGAGAAAGAATTCATTGATGTATTCTCCTCATTAATGGGAGAAACTACTTCAGAGCTCCCTTGGGCAAATATTGTGATCACTAGGCAAGGGCCATGCTTCTCAATACAAAATCAAAGGGACCTTATCCAACCAGTTTGAAAATGAGATACTTGCAGTAGTTGCAGATATTCTAAAAGATAAGGCCCTTGAGATAGAGGGGTTCCCAATTGAATTCTTCACCTAATACTGGGATGTGCTAAAGTCTGATATTATTGCAATCGTAACTGAAATTTTCAGCAATGGAGATATGCCTCCTATGATCAACACAACTTCCATAACTTTGGTTCCCAAAATTCCTACTCCTATAAAGGTGAAGGATTACAAGCCCACAGCCTACTGCAAAACTATATACAAGGTGATATTTAAAGTCCTTATAAGGAGAATAAAGCTGGTAATAGATGGCCTCATTGGCAAGGCCCAGTCAACTTTTATTGAAGGGAGAAGAATAATAGACAATATCATTTTTAGTAATAATTTATTCAAGTGATATGCTAGAAAATGTGTTTCCACAAGATGTGTTCTTAAAGTAGATATTAGGAAAGCTTATGACGGAGTTTCATTATAAAAATGCTTACAAGCTTGTGATTCCCTGGGAAATTTGTTAAGTGGGTGATGTCATATGTCTCTACAGTGTCCTATTCATTAACCATAAATGAAGGTTTTACTTCTCCTTTTAAGGGGAAGATAGAGATAAGAGAAGGGGAGACAATGTTCCCACACACACACACACACACACACACACACACACACACACACACACACACACACACACACACACATATATATATATATATATATATATATATATATATATTTGTTATTTGTATGAAGTACTTATGGAGAGAACTAATGTTGCTACAAAACAATGGAGATTTCAATTTTCATCCCAGGTGTTGGAAGCTAAGCAGTATTCATATTTGCTTTGCAGATGATTTGCTCATGTTCTGTGGAGCAGATGTGAGATATGTCACATTACTTAGATTATCTAAAGCTTCTAGGCTTTAAGAAAATGTGGAAAAAGTGCCATTTATATGGCAGACATATCCAATCATGTTAGGTAGGATATTGTTGAGAACTTGGGGTTCAGTATAGGCACACTCCCATTCAGATATTTGGGTGTGTCCTTGGAATCAAGAAGTTGGCCATACACCAGTACCTGCCTCTTATAGAAAAGAGCACAAGAATAATTAGTTGTTGTAGTGCAAAGCTTATCTCCTATGCACGGAGGGAACAATTGATCAAATTAGTACTCTTTGGCATACAGTCCTATTAGGCACAAATCTTTATCTTCCCAAAGAAAATTGTAAAACTTATGGAGACAATCTTGAGAATATTTCTATGGACGGTTTATGCAATAATACCTAGAAAAGCCCTAGTATCATTTTCATGCCCTGAGGCTACTCCCTAGACGTGGACACGGGACCTAGGATCATAAGTGACCCACAGCTAACCCTGCTAGCATATCATAAGCATACTTAAAGATAAACTGAAACAAGAAACACTGTGCAGAAGCTAAATCATATAATTAATCTGAAATGATGGGGAATACCTATATACAAAGTCTGAATATATGAAAAACTGAGAGTTTGAATACAAATGAAAATTCAAACTCTAAGACTAAAACTGAAACTAACTATGTCTGAAATAAAGCCTCTACTGACTAGAAATGCTGGGACATGCCCCAGCTAGATCTAGCGAAACTGAAACTAAAACTGAAAGCAAGAAGGATAATCAAGTCACTAGTCCTCGAAGAATAAGGACTCACCACTGATGCTGCTGAACTGAAGATCGGGAACCAATCTATGCGTGATCTAACTACTGAGGACCTGAACCTATATCACGACAAGATGTAGCGTAAAGTATGCATAAGTACTTGAAAGGTACTGAGCATGCATGATAGAATAATGCTGAATAATAACATAACTGAATAAGAAATAAAGCAATAATATAATCTGAACATGATAAGGGTACTGGAAATATTGAACATGACTAAACTGAATGGAATGACCAAATTATAACATGCTGAGACTGAATACTAAACTATACTGATAACATGATCAATGCATTAGAATCTGACTAAACTATGAGAGAGATACTAATAACTGACATAAAACCACATGAGCTAAATGTGGAGTCCGATGTATACGCCCCATCGAGAGGACCCAATATACCCAGCCAGAGGTATGGATGCATGCTAACGTGATCACTAAAATGATGCCCACAGAGGGGACTTACAACATACGGGGCACGTAGTTCTGGGACTTGAGGGTGACTGACCCTAGTCCACTAGGTATTAAAGCTTCCCACATGATTAAGTAATTAACACTTTATGACTGAAATGCTGTAATACTGGATAGATCAAAATACTTACATGCAAACTAAGAATGCAAACTACGGTCCATCAGTCTGAGGCGTCTTTAGGGGGCGAAAGTTATTTCTTAGGGGCAGTTGGGTCTTTTCCTAATTAGTCTAGACTAATACCATGCCATTTTACCCTTCACCAAAACCTTTATATAAGTGATTTTAACCCTAAATTAATTCATTCACTTCATTCTCTTCAAACTCAGCAAAAGAAGTTCAGTCTTTCTCTCCCAAAAATATTTTCTCTCTAAAAGGTTGAAGAAGAAGATTCAAGCTAGGGTTCAAGATCAAGCCTTTATTCTTCAATTTCTTTTGGGCTGATAGTAAGGTATGATAGTTTTCGTTCATGGATTCTTTCCATTCATGGAGTTCCCAAATGCTCCTATTTTCAAAGATAAAAATCTCCGATTAAGTTAGGGTTTTCTTCAGTTTCCATGGGCTCTCTTTATTATTTATTTAGATGATTGAATTATGATCTCTTATACATGAATTGATGAAATACTATGATTTTATGATAATTACCCTGTGAATCCATGTAATCCCCATGTTTTCCAAGTTATGAGCATGTTATGTGGGTCTTGCATTATAAAAGAAGAGTTTTATGAAATCAAACATGAATTAATAGAATTACAGGAATTTATGATGAATTTCTATAAACCCATGCCTAACCCAAGTTTTCTAGATGTTGATGATTGAAAGTGGGTTTTGAACATTGAGAGGTGAATTATGGAATTATTCATGTTCTTATGAAAATTATGTAAATGTTTTAAGGATGCTTTGAGATTGAAGTATCAATGATGATGCTATTGTTGTGTTGTTGAAAAGACTTCTCATATAGACATGAACGCAAGATTGTGAAAGGTTTTCTCTCATAGTAAGGATTCTAAGGTTGAAAGGTCTTCTCACCTAAATGAATCAAAGATAAAGAGCTATCCTAATGAAACTTTTCTTGGATTGGTTATTAAATGATACCTTTCCATGGATGACTTATGACTTAGCTTGGATTGATAAGATGACGTGCCCTTCCATAGATAATAAGAACAAGTAAGAATATGACTATTCTATGGGATTTATGCTTAGCACCGAGAGGATATGGAGATGGAAGATCTCTCGTTATTAAAGATCGGGTTTCTAGAAGCAATATCCATATCCCTTACCTATTTGCCCCCATAGGATGATTGTCTAGATAGACATTAGCTAGTGGATCCACCTAAGCTATAAGTTCATGGTCCTTACCTTGGCGAGTAGGACGCCCCTTTTCGGTGTGGGAGACACCGGGGGATCATGTTATAGCTCACATGGTCTCAATAGTGGTTAAGGATACTTCCCACAATGATAATGAACTAAGGTTACTTCAAGAAGAATCTCATATGTGTTCAAAGGTTTTAAAGATGTTAGCTTGCATTGACCATGTTTTATGACTTATGCTTTCTAACCCTTTTATTTTATATTTTAGCTTGGTCATTGCATGTCATGAAATGTCCTATTTTAGCATGATTTAAATGTTTAATGCATGTCTATCATACTTGGTACATATTTTGTACTAACACATACTCTTGCCTACATTTTCCCTAAATGTAGGGTCCGACAGTCAGGGTTCTCAGCTTTGTTGCTAGAGGTTGATTTGAGAGATTCTGAGCTTTGGTGAGTTCTTATGCTTCGAGGGCAGATTTTTGCTATTTCAGTATTTCCTTCTTATTATTAGTTTTAGACAAGATGTATGGGCTAGGCCCAATATCATTCTATTGTATTAGATGGCTATTGAGACATAGTGTTTAGACTTCCACTTTACTTTTATAAAACTTTGGACTTGAAATGTTGTCTTTATTTTCTTTTGTTCTATTTCTTATGTTATGAATGCTAAGGGGCTTGTATGGGGCCTCCCGGGGTCCTATACACCATGTTACATCGAGGGTGGTGTACCCCTGGGTCGTGACAATCTTGAACTATTTTCTACACTAAAGAATGACTCTTGGGTAGTGAGGAAACTACTAGATACAAGAGGGCTTATCATGCATCAACAAAGCCTCACTAGAGATCTTACCAAGCAGTTGCACGCCATGATAGGGCCAAAGGGATTCTTTATAAAAAAGATGTACATAACTCTAATGCCTCAACATCCTAGAGAGGTATGAAAGTTTATTACTATGCAAACAAGTATACATCCAAGACATATTTCATCTTTGGTTAGTTGTGCAACAAAGGCTTACCACTATGGAAAAAATTCTAAAATTTGGCACGTGCCACAGGATTGTGTGTTTTGTGGGCAAGCAACAAAGACTTTTAAGAATCTATTTTTTGATTTTAGTAGCACTAAACAACTATGGAGAAGGATATTCTATTGACTAGTGTAACACCTCGAATTTAGAAAGGAAATATATTCGTTTCTCAGCCATTCGAAGAAGTAGCTTAAGGACGCCGAATGACTTGGCGATTCGCTGAGTAGCCTCTCGCCTTTTTGGCTTAATCTCTGAGTCCAGTGTGCAGTAACTTTCGATGAGCTGGATCGAGCTCACCGTTCCATTCAGCGAACCACCAAAGTGGATCCCCCATTGCCTAACTAACTTGGTCCAAGAACTGGTTCACTATAATTTTGGTGAGATAAAGGCTCACTCGGCGAGTCGTTGAGTGCCCTTTGGCGAAATTCAGCGGGTCTTAATCTCAGGCTTTTAATTCAGGGACTTCTAGGTCTTTTTAGATTATTTCAACTCAATACCATGTCATTTTACCCCATACCTAAAGACCTATATAAAAGTTTTACCCCCAAAATTTCCCCCAAATTCTAGAAAAAAGATTCTATCAAATTCCTAAAAAGAAGAACAAGACTTCCACCCAAATATTTCTCTCTCTAGAACTTGATGAAGAAGAATGGTGAAGCTAGGGTTCAAGGTCAAGTATCCATTCTCCATTGGTGTAGGCTTTGATAGCAAGGTATGATAGCTTTATTCATCCATGGAATCCTTGCATCCATGGAGCCCCTAAGATTCCCCAATTGAAAGTAGAAATTCCCCAATTTGAGTTAGGGTTTTCTTCTAAGTTGTGGGTCTTTATGAATGTTGATCCAATTGAGTGGATTATGATTGTTTATGCATGAATTAAGTGGATTACATATTTGTAGGATGCATTTACATGTACCCATGTTTTTAAGGTGAGATTGATATGAATGGTTTTTGATTCATGAAAGGAGAATTCATGGATTTAGGTGTATTCTTATAGGATAAATAAGGTACATTATGATTTGCTTTGAGATTGAAGCATATGTGATGATTATGATATGAATTTCTTTGAGAGTGAAGCATATATGATGAGTATTAAATGTATTGCTTTAAGAGTGAAACATATGTTATGAATTGTTGATTATTGATATAATATTTGTGGAAGGGATCATTTCCACATGAATTGCGTATGTATGAATGTTAAAGGTTTTTTCACATTGAATGATTCTAGGTTGAAAGGATTGCTCACCTAAAATGAATCTAAGCTAAAGACTAAGAAATTGATGAGACTAGAGGCGATTACCCTTGACCTCTACGTGAGAAGGATATGAGGCGATTACCCGTACTCCTTAGAATAGGATAAGAGACGATTACCCTTGTTCCTTTAAGTGAATAAGAGGCTACTACCCATGTTTTTATAATGTGAATTAGACTAGAGGCGAGTACCCATGATCCTTTCTAGAAAGACAAGAGGCGAGTACCTATGTGACATGATGTTGGACATAGAGGCGACTACCCATGATCCTAAGTAAAGGGACTAGAGGCGACTACCCATGATCCCATAGTAAGTTGGACAAGAGGCGACTACCCATGATCCCATAGTAAGTTGGACAAGAGGCGACTACCCATGCTCCTTTATGTAAGGCAAGAGGTGAGTACTCATAAGCCTTTATAGAAAGGCAAAAAATGATTCCCTATGTCTATAAAAGATAAGCTAAAACATGTTATGATAGGTGATGAGCTTGGATGATTGCTTGAGTTTTCCTTCTCTAATGAGTAAGACTAGTGGCAGATTACCCATGTCTTGGATAAGTATGAATTGAGGTTACGTCAAGAAGTATTCCTTATATGTTGAAATGATCTATTATGTGCATTGATTATTCCTTATGACTTATGTTGTCTAACTCTTATGTTTTTGTTGTTGTTTATGCAAGTATCATATTTAGTACATTTTTGTACTAACACATACTCTTGCCTACATTTCTTATCCAAATGTAGGGTCCGACGTTCTTGACTCTCATCCCCGTGGCTAGGATCTATAGTAGAGACAAGGTTGAAGATTGGTGAGTCCTCATAGCATTCAAAGATTTGGCCACCATTTCCTTATTTCTCTCATTTTAGTTTTGAACATTATTTTATGGGCTATGTTCCCAGATTCTATTGCATTAGATGGTTTTTGAGATAAGTGTATGAGACTTCTGCTTTGTTTTATAAAGACTTTGATATTGTTGAAATGTTTTAAATCTCGTCAATTTCTATTATCTTGACTGTAAAACCTAAGTGACTTATATGATGCCTCTCGGGGTCTTGTACGCCATGTTGCATCTAGAGGGTACCCTTGGGTCGTGACAAACTAGGTAATCAGAGCACAAGGTTTAGAAAGGTTCTAGGATGTCTCAAAACCACGTCAAAGTAGAGTTTTGTTCATGAGTGTGAAGCGCGCCACATTTATGAATGAGAGGCTACAAGATTTTTAGGAAACTTCACTTCTTCAAACTCTAAGTCATGCGATAGAGTTTAACTCTATAATGTTTTTCTCCTAATCCTTACTCAATGGTCTACATGATATGACTACTCGAAGGGCTTATGCTAGAAGGACTGAAGGAGAAGATGTTAGTCAAGGAGATCCTTCTCAAGCTCCTTAAGCTCCAGTTGACCCTTTGGCTGAGCAAGTGACTAATGTGGAGTTAAGGAATGCTTTCCAAGTGTTGGCTCAAGCCGTGACGGCCCAAGCCAATAGGGAGGTGGCGGTCCCCGTGAGCCCAAATGTGGGTACGATGGCATCTAGAGTGAGGGACTTCACTAGGATGAATCCTCTAGAATTCTATGGTTCTAAGGTTGAGGAACATCCTCAAGAGTTCATTGATAAGGTTTATAAGGTGTTGGCTATTATGGGAGTGACTTCGGTGGAAAAGGTGGAATTAGCCGCTTATCAACTTAAAGGTAATGCTCAAATTTGGTTCAACCAATGGAAGGAAACAAGACTGGTAGATATGGGTCCCCTAGAATGGGAAAGGTTTAAGTCCGCTTTTCTTGATAGGTCCTTTCCTCTTGAGATGATAGAGGCAAAACTGCTTGAGTTTATTATCTCCGACAAGGAAATATGACTGTAAAAGAATATGCTTTGAGGTTCATTCAATTGTCAAAATATTCTCCTTCTATAGTTGCCGACTCTAGGGCAAGGATGAGCAAGTTCGTTTCTGGTGTGTCTGAATTGGTAGTGAAATAGTGTCGTATGGCTATGATTGTCCATGACATGGATATTTCTCATCTTATGATTCATGCCTAACAGATTGAAGAGTAGAAACTTAAGGAAAGGTCTAGGAAGACAAAGAGGTCTAGAATCAGTGATGATAATTTTTCTCATGCAAGGTTCGATGGGCATAGTCGCCCTAGGTATCAACAAAGGTTTTCTGGGAAAGGTTCTCCAATGCTCCTAGGTGTAACAAGGAGAGGGTGTCTAACCCTAAGCCTCAAGGAGGTAGTAGTGGGTCTTCATTGCCTAATTATGCTAAGTGTGGAAGAAAGCATGAAGATAAATGTCTAGCAGGTACCAATGTTTGTTTTGGTTGTGGTAATATGGATCACAAGATAAGAAATTGTCCTTCAGTTACTAAGAGTGAGGGAGATAGTCGTCGTATGGCTCAACCTATCCTTCATCCTATCCAAGTGGTTCGGGTACTAGTGCTCCTAAGCAAAATATGTTCTATACACTTTAGACTCGTTGTGAACAAGTGGGTTCTCTCAATCTGGTTTCTGGTATGTTGAAAGTCTTTCAACTTGATGTTTATTCTTTACTTGATACCAATGCTACCTTCTCTTTTGTGACACCATATGTGGCTATGAGATTTGATGTGCTTCCTGATGTGGCTAAGAGAGTCTGTAGAAAGTGCCCCGTCTCCTTGTTCCATAGAGTTACTCTTGTTGATTTGGTAAAGCTTGATATGCTAGATTTTGATGTTATCCTTGGTATGGATTGGCTGCACTCTTGTTATGCTTCTATTGATTGTAGAACCCGTGTTTCCAAATGAGCATATCCTAGAATGGAAGGGGGGGGGGGGAATTCTATGCCGATAGGTTGATTTATTTCTATTCTTAAGGCTAGAAAGATGGTTTCTAAGGGTTTCATGTACCATCTAGTTAGGGTGAGGGATATGGATTTCGAAACTCCTTTTTTTGAGTCTGTCTCCATTGTTAATGAGTATCCAAAAGTATTCCAGATGATCTTCCCGGTATTCCTCTAGAAAGGGAAATAGATTTTGGTATTGACCTTCTCCGAGATACGTAACCTATTTCTATTCATCCTTATAGAATGGCTCCGGTAGAACTTAAGGAATTAAAGAAGCAATTGAAAAGTTTATTGGATAAGGGTTTCATCCGATCGAGAATATCTCCATAAGGTGCTCCTGTTTTGTTTGTTAAGAAGAAAGATGGTTCACTTCGTATGTGTATTGATTATTGGCAATAAAATAAGGTGACCATTAAGAATAAGTATCCTCTTCCAAGAATAGATGATTTATTTGAGCAACTACAAGAAGCGAGTTACTTTTTCAAGATTGACCTTAGGTCGGGTTATCACCAATTGAGGGTGAAAGATGAAGATATTCCAAAAATGACTTTTAGAACCCGGTATGGTCATTATGAGTTTTTGGTAATGTCGTTTGGTTTGACTAATGCTCCAGCGGCCTTTATGGAGTTGATAAATAGGGTGTTTAGACAATACCTTGATATGTTCATTATTGTATTCATTGATTATATATTGATTTATTCGAGAAGTGAGGATGATCACATCAATCATTTGAGGATTGTGTTGCAAATTCTCAAGGACCACCAACTCTTTGCAAATTTTAGCAAATGTGAGTTTTGGCTAAGGTCCATAGCTTTTCTTGGCCATATTGTTTCAAATAAGGGTATTGAGGTAGATCCTAGGAAGATGGATGCAGTCAAGAGCTGGCCTAGACCTTTATCCCCTTCGGCCACTATAAGTTTCTTGGGTTTAGATGGTTATTACAGAAGATTTGTTGAGGGGTTTTCTTCGATTGTCTCTCCATTGACAGCTTTGACTCAAAAGAAGGACAAGTTCATGTGGTCCGAAGCATGTGAAAAGAGTTTTTAGGAATGGAAAGACAAACTTACTTCCGCTTTGGTGTTGACTTTACCGGAAGGAACATATGGTTTTGTTGTTTATTGTGATGCCTCGATAATTGGGTTATGATTTGTGCTTATGCAAAATGGGAAGATTACTGTCTATGCTTCAAGGAAACTTAAGGTTTATGAGAGGAATTATCCTACCCATGATTTTGAATTAATGGCGATGGTTTATTCCTTAAAGATATGGAGGCATTAATTGTACGGTGTGCATGTAGATGTGTTTACCGACAATAAGAGCTTGCAATATGTGATTAATTAGAAAGATCTTAATTTTCACCAAACAAGGTGGCTTGAGTTATTGAAGGATTATGATATGAGTGTTCTATATCACCCCAGTAAGGCGAATGTGGTGGCAGATGCTCTTAGCCAACTATCAATGGGTAGTGTTGTCCATATAGAAGCAGATAAGAAAGAATCGGTACGATATGTATATAGATTGTCCTGATTGGGTTTTCATTTAGTAGACTATACTAAGGGTGGTGTTATGGTTCATAATGGTTCAGAATCATCTTTTGTGACGGATGTGAAAACTAGGCAATGTCTTGATCCGACCTTATTAGAATTGAAAGAAGCGGTACTTAGAAAGTCTGTTGAGGCTTTCTCCCAAGGGGGAGATGGTGTACTTAGATATCAAGGTCATTTGTGTGTTCCTAATGTTGATGACTTGAGGGAACATATCTTGTCAGAAGCCCATAGTTCTCGGTATTCCATTCACCCGGGAGCCACCAAGATGTACCGTGAGTCATGGGAGATCTATTGGTGGAACGGGATGAAGAAGGATATTGTGGGATTTGTGGCTAAGTGTCCTTATTGTCAACAAGTGAAAGTATCAGAAATCGAGAGGTTTATTCCAAGACATTAGTATTCCTACTTGGAAGTGGAAAGATTTGAATATGGACTTTATAGTAGGTTGCCTCGTATTGAGCAATAATATGATTCAATTTGGGGTATAGTAGACCTAAATGACAAAATTAGCCCATTTCATTCCCATCAAAGTTTCTTATTCGATGAAAGATTATGCTAAGTTGTATTTGAGGGAAATTGTAAGGCTGTATGGAGTGCCCTTGTCCATTATCTCCGATAGAGGTACTCATTTACTTCTTAGTTTTGGAAATCTTTCCAAAAGGGTCTTGGCACTAAAGTTAAGCTTAGCATCGCTTTTCACCCACAAACTGATCGGCAAGCGAAGCGAACTATCCAAACTTTGGAAGATATGTTGAGAGCCCGTGTCATCAATTTTAAGGGAAATTGGGATTATCAGTTGCCTTTGATTGAGTTTGCTTATAATAATAGTTACCACTAGAGTATTGGTATGGCTCCATTTGAGGCTCTCTATGGTAGGAGGTGTAGATCTCTTATAGGTTTGTTTGAGGTGGGTGAAGTTGCTTTGATAGGAATCGAGTTAGTTCATGAGGCAATGGAAAAAGTCTGACTTATTAAATAAAGGTTGAAAACAATCCAAAGTCGACAAAAGTCCTATGCCGATGTTAGAAGAGGAGATCTTGAGTTTGATGTTCATGATTGGGTTTACTTGAAAATCTCACCCATGAAGGGTGTGTAATGAGATTTGAGAAGAAAGGAAAGTTTAGTCCGTGTTATGTAGGCCCATATAAGATTTTGAGACATATTGGTAAATTTTCTTATGAGCCTGAATTGCCTAGTGAGTTGGCGTCCGTGAATTCATTTTTCCATGTCTCTATGTTTAAAAAGTGTGTTGGAGATCCGACGTCCATAGTTACCTTAGAAGGTTTGGGAGTTGATGAAAATTTTTCTTATGAAGAAGTTTTGGTTGAGATTTTAGACCGGCAAGTTAAGAAGTTCAAAAACAAGGAAGTTGCTTATGTGAAAGTGTTGTGGAGGAATCATTTAGTTGAGGGTGCTACTTAGGAGGCCAAGGCTGATATAATGTCCTGATATCCTCATCTTTTTCCTTCTCTTCCTACTCTAGCTTGAGGTAATGAGTTCCTCATGGTTTACTCTTTGTTTTGGTGTCATGTGTTTGAGACATTCCCATGATTTCTTTATTTTATGCATGTTCATGAAAAACTTGTGTTTTTGAAAGAAAATGAGTTTACATGATTAATTTTCCTCATGCTGTTGTGCATTGAGTATGATTTGCCTATAGACTTCATGAGATGATATTGAGCATGTTTTTGTCTTGGAGATGATAGTTCCACCTTGAATGTGAGTACGAATCGCATATAGACTACATGATATGATGATATGAGCATGTTGTAGTATGGAAATGATGTTTCCTCCTTGATGTATATGTGTTTATGTAATTTCTTGCATATTGAGTTGCTAGGTCTAGTTCCTATCTTCCTTATGATGCATTTGGTATATTTAGCTTGGACTCAAAGTTCCTCCTTGGTTGTGTGCATTTTGATGATGTTGCATGCATGATGGGTTGCTAGTTTAGAGTCCTTTTCTTCTAGTGATGTCTAGAATCTCATTGGAGGACGAATGATCACATGGGGGAGATAATGTAACACCTCGGGTTCAGAAAAGGGAAATATACTCATTTCGTAGCCATTCGATGAAGTAGCTCAAGGACTCCGAATGACTCAGTGATCCACCGAGTAGCCCCCTCTCGCCTTTTTGGTTTGATCTCTAAGTCCAATGTGTTGTAACTTTAGGCGAGCTGGATTGCTCGCCGTTTCTTCGGCGAACCGCCAAAGTGGATCCCCCATCGCCTAACTAACTTGGTCAAAGAGCTGGTTCACTGTAATTTTTGGCAAGCTAAAGGCTCACTCGACCCTTGGCGAGCTTCAGTGGGTCTCAATCTCAGTTTTTAAGTTAGAGACTTCTAGGTCTTTGCAGATTATTTCAATTCAATAGCATGTCATTTTAACCTACACCTAAAGACCTATATAAGAGTTTTACCTCCAAAATTTCCCCCAAATTCTAAAATTCCTAAAAAGAAGAACAAGACTTCCTCTCAAATATTTCTCTCTCTAGAACTTGAAGAAGAAGAAAGGTGAAGCTAGGGCTCAAGGTCAAGTCTTCATTCTCCATTGTTGTAGGCATTGATAACAAGGTCTGATAGCTTTATTCATCCATAGAATCCTTGCATCCATCTAGCCCCTAAGATTTGCCAATTGAAAGTAGAAATTCCCTAATTTAAGTTAGGGTTTTCTTCTAAGTTGTGGGTCTTTATGAATGTTGATCCAATTGAGTGGATGTCACACCCCAACCCTAGGTGAGGCGGACAAGTAACAAATGAACACATGCCTTACAAGTGACCTATGACGAGAGCCTTAACTACTATGTAGATAGATTTACTAATGAGAAGCTACATATACAAAACATGTCGACTAGCTGAACCAATACATGTGACAAGTAAAACTATGAATATATATGATAGCTTTAAAATGTCTACAAAGCCTCTATTGAATCCATGACTGTATAACTATCAAAATACGCATAGCAAAGAATCGGCAAAGCCTTGAATTAACCTGGAGCTCACCAACAACCGCTGAGTATCATGTGCTTCTATTGGGGAGATCTACTAGTTGAGTACCTGAACCTGCAGCATAAAATGCAGCGTCCCCAATAAGGGACATCAATACGAAATAATGTACTGAATATGTAGGCATAGTACAACCATATGTAAAATGAGATATCAAGTGAAACCAAATACAAATAGATAACGATAAGAAATCACCTTTGCTTATACTTGTGGAATCGTGTATGTTACATTCTTTTCTTTACTTTTCTGTGAGTTATAATCTTTATAAGGCATATGAAAAAAATGACCAGCTGATCAGTGGTAGAAGAGGATGACCCATGCTAAGACATTTTAACCCCTAGGATGCGGTCCTCATAAATATACAAATCGTGATAGACCCATACTAGGCTTTTAGCCCCTAGGCTGCTACCCATAATAATATAGATTGGGATCCGCCCATGCTAGGTATTACCTTCCTTGAGCTTCCACCCTTAAGTATTAGAATTAGGATCGGCCCATGCTAGGTATTTTCATCCCTGAGGTGCCACCCATAACTATATAGATTCATTTTACCTTGTCTCTTTAATCTTTAAGATTGTTCTTTTGATGTTCGTAACTCATTTGAGATTGTTGTTTTGGTGGTCATAGTCGATTCATGTTTGTGATAGTAAAACATAGTAGGAGACATATGAATATGGACTTAAGATAATAACAATGACATGGGAAGCAATTGTGACACCAACGTAATACTTAGGACTTAGGAGCTTATATGACTCAATAAGCATTTTGACATCTCAAATTGAAACACATATCAAGTGAAGACATTTAACATTCCACCAAGAGATATGAACTCTATATGACAGCTAAATAGTTACTAACTACTATAAAATACAAGGTATACATGAACGTGGAAACAAGGAAGCACGTGGGCAGATTCAAGTTAGGGACGGATACATATTCCAAGTAAGTACATAAAAAATGTACAATAAAGCAAGTAGGGATCTTGTGAGGTAACATTATAGTCTAACACAATGGGAGTGATTACTTATATGATGGAGTAGATAATTGATGCAAGTTGCCAAGATATGGGTAGATTCTATATCCAACATATCAACATACATACCATGTCTAATTTAGGATCATTTTGATTTATATAAGAGGCATACGTGCCAAGGGTTAGAACTTTGATGATGAAAGTTTAAACCTTCCATGCTGATATGCTGATACTTGGTAGAGTAAGCACTTACATCTAGTAATAAACTAATATTAGAATACTTAATTTAAAGCTCTAGGTGTAGGAATGAGATAATTCTCTATATTGGTGATCTTATACTGCAACTATGGATCAGTCATTACCAAGGGAACTTAGAAAGCTTACTTTGTAATACAAGTATAGATTCATGCCAAAGAAATAGGAAATCCAATAACCTGACATACTTTGCTGCACAACTTTGGATATTACAATGAATTAACCGTCTTCCTTTCAGATTTATCTACAATGAGTAAATAATTAAACTAGCATTAGTAGTTGATAAACAAGTTTGGGCTACTTGATAAGACCAAAACAATAATTGGAAGTAAATCTATAATTGATCCCATCAATGGTGTTCTTCCCACCCATTCTCCTCTAATTTTTTTTCATATACTATACTACCTTCTTATAAGGTCCTCCGAAACTCCTCGGACTTCATATCATTTGGAAAACAATATACAAAGGGATGGCAGGAAGTAAGCTCATGCAACACTCAATTAAGTGGTGTATCACTACACTTTCATTGTTCTATCCTCTAACCAGTTCCTATGACTTCTCTACATATATCCAGCCACCCCCCTTATTTTACGATACACAAAACAGTCCCTAAGCATTACAATGTGGAAATAGAAATATGAACTCACGGCTTCCGATCAACATCCCGTGAGTTCCAACTAATATTACATTTAAGATGCTCTAAACGAGCTCATAATCAAAACTTAAGTGGACTCCACTCCATGGCTTTCCCAACCAACCCATCCTTCCTTAACCTTTACCAATCTCACATCATGTAGAGACAACATTTCTTAGTTCGTTAACACATAAAAACTTTCCCAAACAATGCAAGAAGAAGAGAGGGATGAAAATTTCCATAGCTTACCTTGCTGGACAGAAACCTCACTTGCTAAGATTTGGGTTCTTCAAGGTTTAGGTGTTCCTCTCCCCTTACCTTGATGTTAAATCAGATTATTTAGTTGAATTCCTTAATATGGGACATGTTCTACAAACTTGTACTTTAAAAACAAGGGGTTTGCTTCAGATTTTTATGGTGAAGCTGTAGACTAGAACTCTTGGAGCTTCTATGGCTTTCCTTGGGAGTAATTTTCTAGAGAATAAGTGATGAAGGATATGTGATAAGCTTGAGTCCTTTTTAGGTCCCTACTGGATGCTTTCACTTAATAAATTGGAGAAATAATATGGTCCTTTACTTTAAGAAAGCAGGTGCATCACCTCCTTAATTTCTGCCACAAGTTTTTAAGTAGGTGGATCACCTACTTGCCCTTTTCACTTAAAATGCAGTCCACTAATTCTAAGTAGGTGCATCACCTACTTGCCCTTTTACTTAAATAGCAATCCACCAATTCTAAGTAGGTGCATCACCTACTTGTCACCTACTAGCATAGTTTAGTCAAGCAAGCACCTCACTTATTTTACACCATTTTTCCAATCTTAGTTTCTTTACAAGTCCGTAACACTAATACGCACCTTACCACTTTGACTTTTACATAAACTACCTCATTTTACTATCTCACTTTACACCTATTCTATTTTCACTAGTCGCATAAGAAACCGAGTCCATAGCTATACCACAAGGCAATTTATAAGTGTCATATAAATAGAACTTGTACACATAGAATACGGGGTGTTACATCCTCCCCCTTTATGATCATTCATCGTCGAATGATAGTTTGTAGTTTGGTTAATCTTGGAATTTCATTTGGAGTTTTGTGAGAGTTTCCTTTGTAAATAGGACTATCAAAATATATAGACTAACCTAAAACACGTATAGATAAGTCTCGCATGACATCTCAATAGATATGGTTCATAAAATAAAAATATCACAAATAACCCCTTTCTTGACCATGTAATTCACTGTAGATACACAAGTAGAACTCATACAAATGAGGAATTTAATATACCTAAACACAAGACATGGAAATAACATATCAAATAATCAAATGCTGGTACGACATTTGATCATATAAGGGGACCACATGATCTCAGATCCTTATTATAATGTTTAGAATGAGGAGGGGTATTTAGGATCTCTACCATCTTCTATTCCCAAGTATGTTATGATATATTCTAGTCCTTCCACAATACTTTAATGGAGGTTACACCTTTTGTGCTTAGATTTCGGGCCTTAAAAATCAAGAACAACTATAGTATCTCCCAAAAAGATTATATGGAATGGACACAAAATCATAGGCCTAACCTATCGGGGCTCTACTTTCCCTGCTCCTTTATCTTATGACACTTTTTAGAGGTGAGTCTTATAAGAACGCATACCTGTTAATATAAACTCTAAAGTTTTGTCGCACCTTCGGATAAGGCGTTATGCTTAGTTATTTATCTATGGTTGTGATAAAATTTACATATATGCCAAACCTTTTCTAGTCAAAATCTCCAGTACATAATGATACAAGGAAACTTTTTCCCAAACTATTCAAAACTCAAGTCAATAAGCACAGAAGGGCATTGTATATGGATAAATAAGTCACATTTGGTATGACACATAGGGAGACTAGCACAAAAGGAATGCATAATATACGGGCATTAAGATATAGAAATATGGGGTGTATATGTGGTGTACGTGTGCATATGAACTATAGGGTAGCGTGTCAGCTAATGAATTATAAGGCATATAGTAAATGGACTAGATGAGAACATGATGTATGAGTACTAAAGCTACAAAATATATAATATGCAAGCAAGTAGACTATAAGACATGTAGACATATAAGAAAATGAACTACGGAACACAAATCACATTGAGCAAGTGAGTTATATCGCATAGATAGGTGGACTAACATGTCAATAAGTACACATAAAATATGAGCAAGTGAGCACATGACACATGGTCAGAAAAGCTATAAGGCCTGTAATGTTTAAGCAAGTAGGATATGAGGCATGTAGTATATATAAAATGGTTTATGATGCATATGACATGTAAACTAGTGATATGCGATTCATATAACCCACAAGCACTAATTTTGCCCATAGAATATGATTAATTAGCCTGCAGTACCCACACATATGGACAAGTATCATATGGGAAGTAACCAGTGCAATAAATAACATGTAGGAAAGGTCCTATGAAAACATATAGCAAAAAACAAGGGTGATCTAAAGCGGATAACACTTACATGCACGCATTCTATGAAATTAGGTAACATGTGAGAAAATAATCAACAAAGGGCAAATGTTATACAAATATATAAGTTATAGAACATGTAGCATGTATAATTATATAACAAACCATCTTTGGAAACTACGAGCTATCTTATCCACTCTATCATATTAGGGGAAAACAGACTATCTTAAGTGTTAAGTCATGGGTTGGATAGTTCTAATCATATTCCTTACTCACCTCAAAGCACATATAATTGATTTCCCCCATATACTCTCTTCAATCCCGTAAGAATTCTTAGAGGTATTCTGCTATTGGAACTTGGCTTCCTTCTAGGTCAATATAAATACTACAATTAAGATAGAGAAAAAAAATCCTCAGTAGTTCATCTTTTGGAGTAGGAGGCTGAGGGAAACTTTACCTTTGTTGCTAGCTTGTGTTACATCAGACTCAATGTCTAGTGCCTTTTGAAGGTAAAAATAGAAAATAAATAGTGAAGCTTGAACGCACCATAAAACATGAACTCTGATGTCAGGTACCTATAAAGTTATATCATGATTCATAACGTCTTAGAGTTAGCCTCTATGTGCTTAACTAGATAGGTTTGGCCATGCTAATAGATTTCCTCACTTTTTTAATAAAAAAAGTGAGGGTGCTCTGATTCTTTTCCCCTGTAAAGATAGAAAATAAGAACAACTAGCATATGATCAATTTTTCCTCTCCCTTAATTGGACTATGATTGATGAATTACTATTGGCATATATTAAATGAATCATGTAGTAGCTCTATTCAATTTGATGGAAGTCTATACATATGTATAATGCTCTACTTCTCTTTTGTACTAATGATGTAGATGAACTAGGTCCATGTATCTTCTATCTAAGAAAATCATTGAATTTATTTGCTCTGATACAAGAGATTGGCCTCGAAGCTATGAGATAACCATAATGGATGCGTCGGATGGGCGACAAGAAAAAAGTAGCAATTCCGTTTCAAATTATCAAGGGCCAGGGCACAAGGGTCCTGGTACTACCATTCCCCCAAACCCACAACATTCTCCATATAGGAAAAAATGCGTATGTAGAAATTATCTGGTGTTTTGTCTTCTCGATCGAGATGTAAAGAAGGACCATAACTAGGATTGGGGAACTCATAAATTCTTGAGGAATCCAAGTTAAAATCATGTAAAATCAGTAATACATCCATAAACAAACATAATTCAACCTTTAAAAGCAACTTTGCAAGGAATCCATGGGGTTGAATTGAGGCTTCCGCGGTAGCTTAGTTGTTGCTTGTTCTGAATGAAAGTGAATACAACTGTCTATTCCCCTCTTTTTCTTTGTTGTTATAAGGACCAAATATCAAGACTTGAATCAATAATAAAATGACTTTTCTATCTAACAAAGGTTCACAAAGTTGCTCCCGGGTGCGCCTTTATAACTCATTATGGTTGAAGAGTTGATACCTTATTCTTGCCTCATCCACTTAGCAATCACTCTTTCATAACCACCTATCTCACTCTTCTATAGCATCCTCATATCACCCCTACTTCTATGCTTAGGGGATTTTACATGTACAATCTCTTTATAACTAGAAGCTGTAGTACATATTCATCCCGTGTCATTCAAGCTTCATTCTCACATGCTTCCTATCTAACAAGTACCTTTTAATCAAAACTAGTAGCTTCATGTACTCTAATCCCACTATGTACAACCTAACTAATCACAATTTAGGTCTAACCAATCAATTTTCCTTTTGTTAACCTTATCCTTTAGTCACATACTAATCCTCTATATCCAAAATATAGGTCATAGTAGGAACTACCATACATATATCATTTGCAACAATTAGCTCACTAATGCCTCAGTTTTATAACCATGAAAAGAATACAAATGTTATTAGTACTTATTTGGGGTGGTTGGCACATACCATATAAAAAGCCAACTATTAACATATCCGGGATAATATATGGTGAGAATTTGGGCCTTGTCAGCCAATTAGGTACCTCTATAGTAACACTATTGCACTGATACATGCACCTATCAGATTGTGCCACTGCCTTCTTCCAACTAAAAGAAACTTGTTCAACAACATCAATTTTGAGTGCATGTGTAACACTGAAAATGATATGTATATCACAAACTCCAAATGAGTATCCTCTATAGGAATAGATCCTATAAATATGGAGGAAATATAGAAGTCAAGAGTTGTTTACATCCTCCAAAAAAGATGTGCTTGGAAATGCTACAACTCCTATATGTAACTAGGTAACCATCATTTTTTTAAGAATATGGATAACCATACTATATCTTTCTCAATTGAACCAACGTGATACAAATGGTACAAATACAGCTTTAGATTCAAATAACATAAAAGCCTTTACATACCTTGTGGAGTGGGACGATCGAATAAAATGAGTTCAATCTAGTCTAAATTTTGATAACTTAAGATCATTTTATGTAGGTTGCATGTTGACATTTTAGCTACCGTTAACCTTAACCATAGTAAGCATAATATGAATAACATGATCAAGTACAAGTGGGAATTGACTTCTTAACTTCACTCTATCACATGATCTGGATTATGAAGCAAAATAACATTTCCTAAATGTCCAAGTAGCCCCCTAATTACAAATGTGGAGCGCAACACATTCATAAGTAAGGCTCTACTAGATACGACTTTGTAGACTCTCTAGGATGATTTGCTCACGACTTTTGTCACACCCCAACCTTAGGTGAGGTGAACAAGTACCATATGAGCACATACCTTACAAGTGACCTATGACGAGGGAGTGAACTACTATGCAAATAGATTTACTAATGCAAAGCTACATATACAACCCATGTCGACTAGTTGAACCAATACATGTGACAAGTAAAACTATGAATACACATGATAACTTTAAAATGTCTACAAAGCCTCTACTGGAATCCATGACTGTATAACTATTAAAATACACAAAGTAAAGAATCTTCAAAACCCCAAATCAACCTAGAGCTCACTAATAACCGCTGAGCATTATGTGTTTCTATTGGGGAGATCTACTAATTGAGTACCTGTACCTGCAGCATGAAATGCAGTGTCCCAAATAAGGGACGTCAATATGAAAGAATGTTCTGAATATGTAAGGCATAATACAACCATATGTAAAATGAAAAATTAAGTGAAGCCAAATACAAATAGATAACAATTAGAGAGTACCATTGATTATACCTGTGGAATCGTGTATGTTACATTCTTTTCTTCTAACTTCAAACTCAAGATCTCTCCTTCTAACATCGACATATGAGTTTTGTCGTCTTTGAGCCATTTTCAACCTTTCTCTAATAATTTGAACTTTTTCCATGGCCTCATGTACCAACTCAGGACCTATTACGACAACTTTACCTACCTCAAACCAGCCTATATGAGATCTACACCTCCTACCGTACAATAACTCAAATGGAACCATACCAATACTCAAGTGATAACTATTGTTGTATGCAAACTCAATCAAAGGCAAGAAATTATCCCAATTACATTTGAAATCAATCACACAAGCTCTCAACATATCTTCCAAATTTTGGATAGCACACTCTGCTTGCCCATCGGTTTGGGGATGAAAGGTCGTACTAAGCTTTACACGAGTTCCAAGACCCTTTTGAAAAGATCTCTAGAATTGAGAAGTGAATTGGGTACCACGATCGGAGATAATGGATAAAGGCACTCCATTCAACTTTACCATCTCCCTCAAATACAACTTAACATAGTCCTCCACCGAATAAGAAATCTTGATGGGAATAAAATAAGCTGATTTCATCATTCGATCTACTATGACCCAAATCTAGTTATATTGTCGCTAGGTGTGAGGCAAACCAATAATAAAGTCCATATTCAAATTTTCCCACTTCCAAGTAGGAATGCAAATGTCTTGGGAAAAACATCCCCATTTCTAATGCTCAATCTTCAGTTGTTGACAATTAGGACACTTAGCCACGAATCCCACAATATCCTTTTTCATCTCATTCCACCAATAAATCTCATGCAAATGATGGTACATCTTGGTGGCTCTTGAGTGGATGGAATACTGAGAACTGTGGGCTTCTGAAGAGATTTGTCCCCTCAAGTCATCAACATTGGGGAACACACAAATGGCCTTGGTATCTAAGTACATTATCTCCCCTTTGGGAGAAAGCTTCTACGAAATTTTTAAGCACCGCTTCCTTCAATTCATCCAAAGTTGGATCAAGACCTTGCATAACTTTCACATCAGTCACAAAAGATGATTCTGAGCCATTGTGAACCATAACACCACCCTTGGTAGAGTCCACTAACTGAACACCCAAACAGTACAATCTATGAACATTCCAAACCAACTCATTTTTATCATCCTCAACATGTGCAACACTTCCCATCGATAATTGACTAAGGGCATCTGCCACTATATTCGCTTTATCGGGGTGATAGAGAACACACATATCATAATCTTTCAATAGTCAAGTCACCTTCTTTGGCAAAGATTTAGATTCTTTTGATTAAACACATATTGTAAACTTTTATGGTTGGTAAAAACATCCACATGAACAACATACAAATAGTGCCTCCAAATTTTTAAGGCAAAAATAACTACTACTAGTTCAAGGTTATGGGTAGGATAATTCTATTCATGAACCTTAAATTGCCTTGAAGCATAAGCAATAACCTTCCCATTTGTATAAGTACACATCCTAACCCAATTCTTGAGGCATCACAATAAACAACAAAACCAATAGTCCCTTCCGGCAAGGTCAACATCGAAGCGGAAGTAAATTTATCCTTCAATTCCTGAAAACTCTTCTCATATGCTTCGAATCATATGAACTTAGCCTTTTTTTGAGTCAATGCTGTCAATGGAGAAGTAATCTAAGAAAACCTCTAAAAAACCTTCTGTAGTAACTAGCTAAACACAAGAAACTTCTAATATCCGAAGGAGATAGAGGTCTAGGCCAATTCTTGACCGCATCCATCTTATTAGGATTTACCTCAATACCCTTACTTGAAACAGTGTGACCAAGAAAATCTAGGGACTTTAGCCAAAACTCACATTTGCTAAACTTTGCAAAGATTTGTTGGTCCTTGAGAATTTGCAACACAATCCTCAAATAATTGATGTGATCCACCTCACTTCTCGAATAGATCAATATATCATCAATGAACACAATCACGAATATGTCAAGGTATTGTCTAAACACCCTATTAATCAAATCCATAAAAATTACTGGAGCATTAGTCAAACCAAAAGACATCACCAAAAATTTAAAATGACCATATCGGGTTCTAAAAGCCATTTTTAGAATGTCATTTTCCTTCATGGACAATTGGTGATAACCCGATGGAAGGTCAATCTTAGAGAAGTAACTTGCTCATTGAAGTTGGTCAAACAGATCATCTATCCTTGGGAGAGGATACTTATTCTTAAGAGTAGCCTTATTCAACTATTGATAGTCTATACAGATACAAAGAAAACCATCCTTCTTTCTAACAAATAAGACTGGAGCACCCCATGGAGAGATACTCGATCGGATAAAACCCTTATCCAACAAATCTTTCAATTATTCTTTCAACTCCTTTAGTTTTTTCCGGAGCCATTGGGTAAAGATAAATAGAGATAGGTTGCGTATTTGGGAGAAGGTCAATACAAGAGTCTATTTCCCTTTCGGGAGGAATATCGGGTAATTCATCTAGGAACACTTTCGAAAACTTATTAACAATGGGGACTGACTCAAGAGTAGGGGTTTCAGAATCCACATCTCTCACCCTAACTAGATGGTATATGAAACCCTTAGAAATTATCTTTCTAGCTTTAAGATAAGAGACAAACTGAACGTTAGGTGTAGAATTCCCCCTTTCCACTCTAGGACAGGCTCATTCGAGAATTTAAAACATGTAAGGCATGACCATTATTTGAAAATTTAAAAGCTTAAAGAAGAAATGACATGTGAATCATGAAATATGGTCAAATACATTAACATTAAGGACATAAGAAAAGCTTTGAAGAAACATAGTCATTTTGCGGGATATTAACTTTAACCGACAATAAGACCATAAGAGCTCTATCATGGAATCAGGTATATCCCTTATACCAAAAGAAGGGGAATCTACTTTCCAAGGTAGAATTTGTACATATCATCCTGTGCTAAAGTGGATCTACTAGCTAGGTCATTTAAGACAATCCTATGATGGCACATAGTTTGGGACTAGAGGTTTCTACTAAAGACTACCCTTTTTGAGCCTCCACCTTCAAGTACTCTCAGTGCTAAGTCTAAATCCCATCGGCATCGATAAAAGTCAAGTATCAATATAACAAAGGAAAGGCAATGATCAATACCAATCCCCATCAAAGCATATAATAGCTCCTTAAACAAAATTCAATATAGATGAGAAAATCTTTCACCAATATGAGTGAATATGTGAGAAAAACCTTTAACAATCATGATTATAATAACTTGTGAGGAAACATTTCACCATAACATTGATATTTTCACGCCCCGAGGCTAAGCCCCTTGAGATAACACGGGATCTAGGATCACGAGTGACCCCAAGCTAAACTTGTGTCTGATATATATCAAGCATACTAAGACATTTAATATGCGACAACTAAAACAATGGATAACTGAAAGAGGGGAAAAACCAAACTAGTCTAAATATATAAAATATAATGAAAGTCTAGTGATGACTGAAACACCACTGAACAAGTGAAGACATGAACCCAACTAACTCTAACAAAACTAAAACTAAAAATAATGACTAAATTGAAAGCATGTCTATTGTCCTCAAAATATGAGGACTCACCACTGAAGCTATTGAATGCGGATTGATGATCGATCTAAGCGTGATCTGGATGCTAACTACCTGAACCTATATCATGAAAGGATGTAGCATAGAGTATATGTCAATAGTTGGAATATACTAAGCATGCATGATATATATACTAAGCTGAATAAAAGATGTATAAGTTGAACAATACAATAATTGAGCAATGCTGTAATCTGAGCAGATATATAGGTACTGAAATATAAGCGAAAAACTAAACTGAATGCAATGACTAAGTACTAATCATGAAGATAACATGATGAACTATATACTGATATAAATGTTGAAAATATGGTCAATGCACTAAGAGTCTGCCTGTGGGAGCTACTTTTAACCAACATAAACCACGTGAGCTAAACATGGAGTCCAATGTATACGCCCTATCGAGAGGACCAATATACCTTGCCAAGGGTATAAAGGCATGACTATGGCATGATCATTAATATTGATGCCCAACAGAGGGGACTTATGGGGGCACGTAGTTCTAGGACTATGAGGGTATGTTGAACCGTATTCTAACTCTCTGCTAAGTCTACTCCCAACTGAATATGTATATGACACAAATGTACCTGAAATATTGAATAGCTCAAAATGCTGGCATGCAATCTGAGAATGCAACATTTATGTACTGATAATGTGACATTTGAAATCTTAAGCATGATTATCTATTTAACTGACTTAGAAAGTATAATTCATAAACTAAAAGATTTTATACAAACTAGGGTTCTGAGTTTCATACAAGTAATGAAGCAACGTTTCCAAGAAAACTAGTTATTTGGACTATTTATTATATAGCAGCTGAAATCACAATAAATTCCAAAGATTTTACAAACCCTATATCTAAACAAGCTATGTAGAAACAAGGAACTGACTTCATTCTTGGGACCTCGTGGATGAAAGGAACCCACTAGTGAAATCATACATACCTGGTGACGAAATCTATGGATAAATCCTTTGGATTTTGGGGCTGAAACTTGAAGAACACTGTTGCTTGTTCTTGGAAGAAACTGTCGCCTCTATCTCTTCTTTTTGTTCTAATTTGGATGATTTTTTTAGAATGAGGTTCTGGGTATGTCTGAGTATGTTATTAGGCTTAGAATGAGTAAACTGACGTATTTTAGGCATCAAACGATGTAGTTTAAGCACCTAATGCATAGGGAAAAGGACCAAAATGGCCCTAACTTAAAACTGACGAGTGCCATCTACTACAGGACTGCCGGGCCATCGTTTCAACTACCAACCGTAGTTTGGGGTTGTCATTCATGCTCTGCCCAACAAGGCTTCACTTAAATGGGCATCATGTTTTACTCCATAGCAAACTTTGTGACGTTGGAAAGAGAATTCAATTATCTTTAGTTTGATAGGTCTTGGGCCACCTAATTCATTTTCTTCTAAAAGATATGGCCATTTGAAGTTGACCCAACAACCATTTTGCTCTAAATAGTTGTTGGCCCTCACCTACGGTTTGTAGGTCAGACCACAGACCATACTAGTCGACCGTGGGTGGGATCAGAGACCATAAAAATTTGGACCTTAATGATGGAACCCCACTTACAGTCTGTGGTTCTACCTACGGTCCGAGGGGGTTCCGTTGGTACTAGCACCAGTTTTTCTAATAACTAGGATTTTCTCCATTTTGAGATCCGAGGTGCTACATTATCTTCCCTTTGGGAACATTCTTCCTCAAATGAAGTCTAAACAAGCTGAGTATGGAATAAAGGAGCTGCAATCCCTACCACTAAGTATTAGAAACTGATATCTAATTGAACTGAGATCCAAGAACATGCAAATATGTTGAAATGCAATAATAAATAAGAGAACAAGACACTGAGACTGAATTATACAAGAGTAAACCGAGAGACTGAAGAGAAACTATTACCTCAAGCTGAAACGGAATCGGAAGGAAAGAGGTGAGGATACTAGGCCATCATGGCTGCTTATGCTACTTATCGAAAGGAAAGAGGTGAGGATACTAGGCCATCATGGCTGCTTATGCTTCCCAAGTAGCTTCTTATACGAACTGACTCCTCCATAAAACCTTTACTAAAGCGACTTCCTTATTTCTCAACCTACAAACTTGACGGTCAAGAATTTCAAGTGGAACCTCTACATAAGTGAGACTATCCTTCACAACTACATTCTCTAATGGTACTAATGATTCCGGATCACCCACACACTTCTTTAACAAGGAAATGTGAAAGACTGGATGAACCGTTGCTAGTTCTACTGGAAAATTTAACTCATAAGCCACATTACCAACCCTTTTTCAGGATTCTATAAGGACCTACATATCTAGGACCGAGTTTCCCTTTCTTTCCAAATCTCATCACCCCCTTCATAGGTGACCCTTCAGGAAAACCCAATCATCGATTTCAAACTCTAAGTCCCTTCTCCTCACATTTGCATAGGACTTTTGATGACTCTGGGATGTCTTTAGTCTATCTCTGATGAGTTGAACTTTCTCCATAGCCTCATGAACCAAATCTGGCCCAATCAAGGCTACTTCACCTACTTCAAACCAACCAATTGGGGACCTGCATCTACGCCCATATAGTGCCTCATACGGTGCCATCTAAATACTGGAATAAAAGCTATTATTATAGGCAAACTCTATGAGAGGTAGATGATCTTCCCAACTACCCTTGAAATCGATCACACAAGCTCTCAACATGTCCTCTAAGGTCTGAATGGTACGCTCTGCCTGACCATCCATCTGTGGATGAAATGTTGTATTGAGATTTACCTGAGTACCAAGACCTTTCTAAAATAATTTTTAGAAGTGAGAGGTAAATTGAGGACCTCTATCTGAGATGATAGACAAGGTAATCCCATGCAACCTGACTATCTCATTGATGTAGAGTTTGGCATAGTTCTCCGCTAAATCTGTAGTCTTGATAGTAATAAAATGAGCGGACTTTGTGATTTTGTTCACTATCACCCAAATGGAGTCATGTTGTCTGCGAGTACGAGGTAAACCCGTAATGAAGTCAATGCTTATCACTTCTTACTTCATTGTAGGAGTGTTAATCTCTTGAGTAATACCTCCTGGTTTCTGATGTTCTACCTTAACTTGTTGACAGTTAGGACACTTAGCCACCAAATCTGTTATGTCTCTCTTCATGCCGTTCCACCAAAAGACTTCCCATAGATCACTGTATGTCTTAATGGCACCTAGATGAATGGAATACTTAGATTTATGAGCTTCTGTAAGAATCTGCTGCCTCAACTCACCCACATTAGGAACACATAAGCGACCTTGGTAACGAAGCACACCATCTCCCCCTTGGGAGAAAACCTCAACTTTCTATTGATGAACTGTACCTTTCAACTGAAGTAATATAGGATCACTATCTTGTTTTTTCTTAACCCCTGCTACCAATGAAGATTCTTACCCATTCTGAACTATCACACCACTATCTAATGTGCCTGTAAGGCAGACTCCTAAGCGAGCAAGCCGGTGAACATCTTTGGATAACTCTTTCTTTTCTTCCTCAACATGCAATACACTACCCATAGAAAGTCTGATGAGAGCATCAGCCACCACATTGGCCTTACCAAGATGGTAAAACACATTCATGTCATAGTCCTAAAGGAATTCAAGCCATCTCCTCTGACAAAGATTCAACTCTTCATGGGTGAACACATACTGGAGGCTCTTATGATATGTGAACGCATCAACATGAACACTATACAAGTAATACCTCAAAATCTTTAAGGAAAATACTACGACAACAAGCTCGAGGTCATGATTCAAATAGTTCTTCTCGTGGACCTTAAGCTGTCTAGAAATATACGCTATGACCTTACCTCATTGCATCATTACAAAACCTAGGCCGACCCTGGATGCATCACTATAAATCACATACCCGTTTGAACTATATGGTAAAGTCAAGACAGGAGTTGTAGTCAACCTAGTCTTTGGTTCTGAGAAACTTTTCTCATATTCATCCGACCATTGAAATTTGAACTTCTTCTGAGTCAACTTGGTCAATGGGGAAGCTACGGATGAAAATACTTCAACAAATCTGTTGTAATAGCCGACCAAACACAAGAAACTTCTGATATGTTTTTGAGATGTGGGTCTGGTCAAGTGCTTCAGTGCCTTAATTTTCTGAGAATCCACTTGGATCCCTTCGCTAAATACCACATGACCAAGGAAAGTGACAGATTGTAACCAGAATTCACATTTACTAAACTTAGCGAATAACTGGCGATCTTTGAGAGTTTGCAGAACAACTCTCAGATGAGTCGCATGCTCCTCCTCACTCCAAGAATAAATGAGGATATCATCGATAAAGACGATAACAAACAAGTCCAAATACTATTTGAACACCTTGTTCATTAAGTCCATGAAAGCTACAGGAGCATTTGTTAGTCCAAAAGACATAACTACAAATTCATAATGACCATACCAAGCCATGAATGATGTCTTCAGAATGTCAGTATCTCTGACTCTGAGCTTATGATAGTCGACTCTGAGGTCTATCGTAGAAAAACAACTAGCACCCTAATGTTGTTTGAACAAGTAATCATATGGGGATGTGATATTTATTCTTGATGGTGACTTTATTCAACCGACGATAATCAATGCACATTCTGAGAGAACCATTTTTTTCACTAACACTAGAGCACCCCATGGAGAGATACTAGGTCTGATGAACTCTTATCTAGAAGGTCTTTCAACTGCTCTTTCAGTTTCTTAAGCTCGACTGGAGCCATTCTGTAAGGAGGAATCGAAGGTTGGGTATCTCGGAGGAGATCTATTCTGAAGTCGATTTCCTTTTCGAGAGGAACTTTGGGAAGATCTTTAGGGAACACTTTTGGAAACTCACTTACTATAGGGACTGACTCAAGAGTTAGGGTTTCGGCGTTTGAATCCTTAACCCGAACAAGATGATAGATATACCCTTCGGAAATCATTTTCCTGTGTAACACCCTATATCCAAAAATAGACCAACCAACAAATTTCCAGAAGTTGCAGGTGCAACCCACAGTTTCCACCCACAAACCATAGGGAGACCCACGATCCATCCAAGTGCTCCGTGGACGGCCACCTGCAACCCTCCCCAGAAAGGCCCAAAATTTTTTACCTAAGGGTCAACCTATGCCACGACCCACGGGCTGTAGGTCAAGCCATGGTCTGTGGTCCAGGGCCGTAGGTTAGACCCCTAAAATTCAGCTTCTAGTCACCGAACAATGGCCAACCAGAATGGACCGTCAGTCCTACCATGGTCCATCAGTCTGGTCAGTCGGTGACCCCAACAACTTTTAAGTCAGGGGTCATTTGGTCTTTTCCTTATGCGTTGGACCCCTAAACTACATTGTTTAACCACTAAACTACATGGTTTTGGTCAGTTTTAGCCTAGTAAACTAATTAAAATCTACCTAATCAATTATTCACCAAAATAAAGTGAATCATAGAGTAAAAAAAAAAAGAAGTCGAGCAACCCTAGTTCAAGAATGCAACGAGTTCTCATCAGTTCTACCACCGAAATCGAAAGATTTCTCTGTGAAATTCATCACCAAGTATGTGGAATTTCACTAGTGGGTTCCTTTCACCCATTAGGTCCCTAGATTTCAGTATGAATCTTGATTCCCTCAATATTATCTAGACCTAGGGTTTCTTGAATGTTAGAAATTGTTGGGTATTAGATGTTAGAATGATCCAAATCAGGTTATCATATTATTGCTTAGTTTCGTGCATAATATTCAGAACCATAGTTGTGTAGATTCGTTTAGTTCATGAATTACACATACTAGGTCAGTCTAAACAGATATACATCTTCAGTTTACGAATGTCACTTTATTAGTTATAATTGTTGCATTCTCAGAGTTTGCATGTCAGCATTTGAGCTATCCAGTACTTCAGTATTTCAGTCATAATATTGCATATATACATTCTCATTGGGATTAGGCTTAGACCGAGTGGACTAGGGTTCAGCGTACCCGAATAGTCCCAGAACTACGTACCTCGTAGGTTTATAAGTACCCTCTATGGGCATTACATTTTAGTGATCATGCCTATCATGCCTCTATACCTCTGGCAGGGTATATTGGGTCCTCTCGATAGGGCGTATACATCGGACTCTACATTTAGCTCATGTGGTTTATGTTGGTTATTAGTAGCACCTACATTTAGATTCTATTGCATTGACCATGTTATCAGTTACAGTCAAATTTTAGTCTTAGCATGTTATAAACTTGGTTCTTACATTCAGTTAGTTCATGTTCAGCATATTCAGTATAGTATCTTGGTTATCTCATATCATTACTCAGTTATATGCTTTGTCCAGTTATGTATGTTGCTCAGCTTTACTCTATCCTGCATACTTAGTACCTTTCAAGTACTAATGCATTCTCTGAGCTACATCTTCTCGTGATGTAGGTTCAAGTCCTTAGCTTCAGATCGAGCATAGATCGGTTCTCGATCTTCAGTTCAGCAACATTAGTGGTAAGTCCTCATTCTCCGAGGATGACATACATGTTTTTTTCCTATTTTTAGTCTTTAGTTTTAGTTTTCGCTAGATTTAGCTGGGGCATGTCCCAGCATTTCTAGCCAGATAGAGACTTATTTTGGACATAGTTAGATTCAAATTAGTATTTGTGTTTTATTTCAGTATCTTAAACTCTTCTCAGTTTTATATAAATTCAGACTTATAATGGGTATTCTCCATCATTTCAGTTTATCGTATGACTTAGCTTCCACACAGTAATTTCTTAATTCAATTATCTTTAAGTATGCTTATGATATGCCAGAAGGGTTAGCTTGGGATCACTAGTGATCCTAGGTCCTATGTCCATGTCCTGGGGGTAGCTTCGGGGCATGACATCCTGGCCTTAAGGTAAGAGATGAATCGACCCATAGCCAGTGAGCTACTACCCTTCCATTCTAAGATTGGCTTGTTTGGAAACTAAAACTGAACTATCCTAATTCTACTATTGACTAAGGCATAATAGGAATGTGACTATCCATGCCTAGAATGATGTCAAAATCTACCATTTCTAAATATACAAGATTAATTGAGGTGACTTTCGAGAGACTGTGACAGGGCAATTTTTGTATACCTGTCTAGCTATAACTGGGTCACCAACTGGAGTAGAGACTGAGAAGGGTTTTGAAAGAGTTTTTGGTCTAACACCAAAGGTTACTACTATATAGGGAGTTACAAAAGACAGTGTATCCCATGGATCTAATAATGCATAAACATCTAAATGAAAGAATCATAACATACTAGTGACAACATCAAGAGAATCTTCCTAGTCCTGGTGAGCCTGGAGAGCATACAACCTATTTTGGAGCTGATCGCCACCTATACCAGACGAACCACCCTGCTAAGTTGCATGACCTGCTGGTGCTGCTGAAGCTCTAGACTAAGCCCTATTGTTATTACCTCCTTACCACTGCCTGGCTGAAGGGTAATCCTTCAACCTATGACCAGACTAACCACACCCAAAATACCCTTCCCTACCTACAAGACACTCGCATGGAAGGTTCTTACCATTCTTTGGACAAGTTGGAAAAATCCTATTACCTGAAGTACTCTCTTGAGACTTAGAGCCTGATTCCTTACCTTTCTGATCCTGTCAAAACCTGGGGGATGGAGCACTAGCTAACAAAGGTGCTGGGGCTGTAGACCTCTACTGAAACTGTGAGCAATTCCCATCGCCCGACTTTTGCTGTGAGTATTCAAAATTTCCTCTTATGGCCTTTTTATTGTCCTTAGCCATTTCCCTAAGCTTATCTCCCTCAACTGAGCATGAGTTATGAGTTTTGAGATATCCATATCCCCTAATACCATAGCATTCCTGCACTCGGTCTTTACCAAATCGGATACTCCAATCAAGAACTTGCTCATTTGTGCCCTCGAATCAACAACTGTATGTTGATCATACTTGGAGAGCTGAGTGAACTTCAGTCTATATTCTTGGACCAACATTTAACATTTCTTCAAGTTCATAAACTCTTGTGCCTTATCTTCTCTCAATTCCCTTGGGAAGAACCTATCCAGAAAGCTCCAATAAAAAAACCCAAGTCACAGGAGCTGCATCTGCACCCCTTATTTTCTTTCAACTGAGTGAACCATATATGAGCCACATCCTTAAGTTGATAGGATGGTACTCAACACTCTCATAACCAGTCACTTGCATTACCCCAAGAATCTTCTTAACCTCATTAATGAAGTTCTATGGGTCCTCATCAACCTTCGACCCTAGAAACACAAGCAGATTCATCTGAACAAAGTTTATAACCCAGCTCTAGCTGATCCACCATTAGTGTTTCCATGAATGTTGGCCTGCTGATTGTTCTGATTGGCTACACTCTGAGCCAAGAACTGGATTGCATTCTAAAATTCTACATTCATAATCTCATGGTTCGAAACTGAAGGAACTACGCTAGGATTGCGTGCATTAGCGTTCCGTACATTAGCTCTACGAGGAGGCATGAATTGAAACACATAATGACAAATTAGAAAGAAGAAATTGAATCATACCTCATGCACGATAAGAATAGCCAGAAGGTGCTGTTTTTCTTAAAGCACTTCGTAGCCTCCCACTCATAGATATGGCGCTCTTCACACTCATGAAAGAGACTCTACGTAGTGCAACTTTCAAACATCTTAGGACTCTTGAACCTAATGCTCTGATACCAAGTTTGTCACGACCAAGGCTACCCTTTTAGAGTAACATGGGACCTAGGATCACGAGTGACCCCAAGCTAACCCTGTTTCTCGATTATATCAAGTATACTGAGAATAACTGAATAACACATGTACTATGCGGAAGCTAAAACAATGAATAACTTAAAGTAGAGAAAATCCCAACTAGTATTTTTATATAAATATAATGAACGTCTAGTGATGACTGAAACACCAATTAACAACTCAAGCTGCATCTACTACTATGTCTGAAAAGGCTATAACTGAGTTGAGTTGCTGGGACATGCCACCAGGCTACTCTAACAAAACTGAAACTAAAAATAATGACTAAAATGAAAACATGTCTATTGTCATCGCACTATGAGGACTCACCACTGAATCTGCTGATTACGGATTGAGAATCGATCTAAGCTTGATCTGGATGCTGAGTACATGATCCTACATCATAAATGGATTTAGTGCAGGGTATGTGTCAGTACTTGGAATGTACTAAGCATGCAGGATAGAAATACTAAGTTGAATAAAAGATATATAAGCTGAAAAATACATAACTGAGTAATGATGTAATATAAGCAGAGATTTAGATACTGAAATATAACTGAAAAACTAAACTGAATGCAATGACCAAGTACTAATCATGAAGATAACATGCTAAACTGTATACTAATATAAATGCTGAAAATCTAGTCAATGCACTAAGAGTCTGACTGTGGGAGCTACGATTAACCGACATAAACCACGTGAGCTAAACATGGAGTCTGATGTATACATCCCATCGAGAGGACCCAATATACCTTTCCAGGGGTATAAAGGCATGATTGTGGCATTATCACTAATACTAATGAACAACAGAGGGGATTTATAATCCTACGAGGGAACATAGTTCTGGGACTATGAGGGTACGTTGAACCCTAGTCCAACTCGATGCTAACTCTACTCTCCAATGAATATGTATATGACACAATTGTAACTAAAATACTGAATATCTCAAAATACTGACATGCAATATGAGAATGCAATATTTATCTACTGCTATTGTGACATTCAAAATCTGGAGCATGATTATCTTTTTAACTGACCTATCAAGTATAATTCATGAACTAAGAGAATTTATACAGACTTGGGTTCTGAGTTTCATACAAGGAATGAAGCAACGTTTCCAAGAAAACCTGTTATTTAGACTATGGATTATATAGCAGCTGAAATCAACAATAAATTCCCAAGATTTAACAAACCCTAGGTCTAAACAAGCTATGTAGAATCAAGGAACTGACTAAATTCTAGGAACAACGTGGATGAAAGAAACCCACTAGTGAAAGTCCACATACCTGGTGAAGAAATCTACGGAGAACTCCTTCGGATTTCAGGGCTAAAACTTGAAGAACCTGTTGCTTGTTCATGAAAGAAACTGGCACCCCTTTCTCTTCTTTTGGTTATAATTTGGATGATCTTTTGAGAATGAGGGTTCTGGGTATGTTTGACTAGGTTATTAGGCTTAGAATGAGTAAAACGGCATAGTTTGGGCATCAAACGGCACAATTTAAGTGCCTAATGCATAGGGAAAGGACCAAAATGACCCTAACGTAAAATAGACGAGTGTCATATACTACAGGACTGACGGGCCATCGTTTGAACTACCAGCCATAGTTTGGGGTCATCGTTCATGCTCTACACGACACGGCTTCTCTAAAACGAGCATAAATTTTCACTCCTAGCATGGATTTTAGCAAACTCGCTGGGGTTGGAAAGAAGATTCAATTTATTTAATTTGATAGTTTACGGGCCACCTAATTCATTTTTTGCTAAAAGATATGACTGTTTGAAGTAGACCTAACAACCATTTTCCTCTAAATAGCTGCTGGCCCTCACCTACGGCCTGTAGGTCCAACAATGGACCGTACTAGTCAATAGTGGGTGAGATCAGAGACCATAAAAATTTGGATCTTAATGACGGAACCCACCTATGATCTGTGGTTCTACCCACGGTCCGTGGGTGGTTCCGTTGGTACTGGCACTAGTTTTTCTGAAAACTAAGATTTTCTCCATTTTAATATCCAAGGTATTAAAAATACTTTCCTTTCATAGCATCCCCAAATCATTCACTATATTTTCATAAAATATGCATATCTTCTTGAATTCTGAATTCATAGGTTCATGAGTTCAACAAAGGTTCATAGTTGAAAATCATAATTTAGGCATGGGTCAATATAATTTCAACTAACTATCATGTATTAATATTAAATCATGCATTAAACAACTTAATTAACAATATTCAATCACAATTTAATGAAACCCATAAAGATTGGATTAAAACCCTAACTTAAGCAATTGAAATTGAATTGAATTGAGAAATTTAGAAACCTTGGGGACCCGAATACCCACAGACTTTGCATCTTAAACCCTAAAAGAATGGAGGATTGATGAACTTGAGTTAACCTTATTCTCCTTCCTTAGTCGTGAGAGATCTAGGGGAGGATGAATGTTAGGTTTTGGGAAGTTAGGAGAATGGGATTGAAGTGGGTAGTTGTAGGACCTAAAATCCTTATATAGATCTTAGGATGAAGGCTAAAATGACTTAGTTTTGATTTAAAACAATTAGGGAAAAGATTCAAAGGCCTCTTAAAAGAATTGTCGAAGCCCTTTTACTGTTTGGACCTATGGTCTGTAGAACTTCCTACGGACCATACTGGTCAATCGTAGAAAAGTTCAGAAACCTTAATTTTTGACAAACTTCTGACGGACCCTATCTACTGCTCTTAGGTCTTCCTAAGGTCCATATACACTAACAATAGAAATCAACTTGACCCCTTAAAACATACCTAATTCTGGGACCTACCTATGACTCCTATCTACGGCTCGTACAAGGACTGACATGCCATTCTGGTGAACCGTAAAAATAGGTACTAGGACTTGATTTTGAAAGCTATATTCTCCCTTTCTATGAGACTAGTCTATGACCCATAGAAAGTCCTACGAACTGTAGACTGGTTTCATAGACATGAAGCTCGTGCTGCAATTTAGTGTAGTCTGGTCCTTTTTGAAATTTAAGGTGTTAGAATTATGAAATATAATGCAATCTTCAGTTATTTTCTACTTGTAAAAAACAAAGTTTAATTTTGAGCTAATCTGTTAGTGTTGACAGCTGCATGGGTCAAACAAATATAAGATCTAACTTGTCCTGCCTATGAGTGGAAGGAAAACAGGCAATACAAATTTATTTCTGTCCTATCCCAACATTCTCAGATCTTAATTGGATATTACCCTCTTGAAATTGACAAGAAAAGAATAGATTTGATGATCCTATTTATTTTTTTTTGAATATTTTTGGAGAGAAAAATTGGAGGCGTTTGTACAAGCGGGAATTGAGAAGATGAGAGCAGGTCATGGTCTGGATCAACCAAGAAGCCAAAGGAATTATGCTTCTCTATTTCTACACCACAAATTAACACGATACCCTCTATGATGTTTGTTAAACCACTAGTTTTCAAGCACGTGTGTCACACGTATATTTCATGCTAATTAGTTTTAAGACTTTTAAAATGGCATATATATAGTATCCCAATAATTGTACTCTTAGTCACACTAAATTTGAAAGAAAAAAGTACAACCTCAACCTAATAAATAATGAGCCTATAGTACTACTCTTTATTGTCATTACAAAAAAACAACCTTACCAAAATGTATTATTTAATGAAATTGAAAGGATATCCTTTATTTTGAAAGGAGAAAGATCTATTTCTTGAGTAATAGTATTTTTTATTACTTCATCACTACTATAGTTTGTTGTTGTATACAATCAACGAATTGATATGACATTTTTACATATTTATTGATATTTTAACAATACATAGTTTAAATGTGATTATGTACAATGGTGGCTATGGTCACAAATGCTTCAATGTCTTAAAGTTTATGCCTTGTCGTTAAGTAATTGTTATCTCTATATTTTTACAACATTATACATATCAAGAAGTTGTTGTCAAATGAAAGTAATATTTTGTAAAAGTTGTACAAAAATTCAGTTAGCATATATCTTCATTAAGTTGATGTATACTTAATCATAATATCACATAAAAATAATCGATTCAAATTTATGAGCCCAATCTTCTGTGAATTTCACACAAAAAATATTAGTTTAATAATACATTTATTCATATTATGAAATATAACATAGTATTCAATTACTTTATACTTGGTAAAAATAAATTGTAAACAATTTAAGGACATTAGATGAAGAAGACAACTCATGAGTGTGGAAATGGAGAATGAAAAGAGAAATGAAGAGCTTACACAAATATAATTGTCAATTGGGAAAATGCTATTTTTCAAAAGATAACACTATCAATAGTAGAATTAGAAATGGAAGGAAAAATCCAATCACAGTAATGTGTACGTACACAGAGAGATGAAGATATAAATGAATAAATAGAAGTAACAGAGGAAAAGGCAAAAGTATGTCTGGTATTGCAAAACTGATGAATCTTTATGATACAATGCTTTGGTAATTGGGAGTGCACTTTATAGTGTAAAATAAAGCTTGTAAAATAGTTGTAATAATAATATTTATACTATGACAGATGATAGAAAATTTGTAACTAAAAATGGTTATGACTAATAATTACAGTAATTATTATAACAAATTTATAGTTGATTATTACTATGTGGAAGAGATAAAGGGGGAAAATTGAAATGCAAATTTAAGACAAGTTTATGTGTGTGGAAGATGAGAGGAAGAACATAGGAGATTCAAGGTTATGAATAGTTACAATAAATATGGGTAATTGAAGAGACTATGGATGATTCAGAGTTCTGGATATATAAAATAAATAGGGTAACTACTGCTCCTCTTCCAAATATTCGTTCAATTCATTTTATACGTAGAAAAATAAGTTAATTGTTTTCTTTTACTTCTGGGGAAACTTAATATTATTTAATAAAATTTTTATTGTAGATGGAAGATGATAATCCAATTGAAGGTAGTAGCTTTACACATATAATATAACTAGTTCTAGGAATGTGCATTGCACATTTGTCCTCTACAGTTGTATAAAATTTGTATAGTGTGTGAAAGAGTTATGGTGCTTTTCAAATAGAAACAACTCAACAAAATACATTAACTAAAATACATCGTCAAAATCAATTTTAAAAAGATAAAGATACTCAACTAATATCAAGGAGAATTCTTCCTGCCTTTATATTACACTATGGAAATAAAAATATTCTCAAGATTTTGTAACACCTCGGAAGTGAAAAAGTTAGACAAGAAAATTAAAAGTTACAGAAGTTGCTAGTGCTAATGTTCCACGAGGCCTTGTACAAACCATAGATTGTTCCATTGGTGGTAGACTGGCTCATGGATAACACTTGAGACTCTAGAAAAAAGTTGGTCAGGATTTACGGAGGGTTTTTACCGACCATAAAAGGCTCAACGCATTATAGACCAGTCTGTGGATCACCCATTAGATAATTAGAAATCTTGAAGTTCAGTAAGTGGTTCACAATAGGCCAGCACGGACCGTGGTTGGTTATACGGACCGTGAACAGTTACGTAGACCATACCACTAAGGACTCAAACATTTTTCTAAGGAAGGTTTGATGAGAGGATCCACGAATCGTCGACGATTTGACGGTCCATGGAAAGGGGTCGTGGACTCTAACTTCAAAAGTCAGGATTTTATGCCCCTTTTTTTTCTATGGACAACTCCACTGACCATAGAAAGGTTCACGATCTATGGATGGTGTAGGGTGATTCGACAGTTTTTACTTAGTATTTGGGTCTTTTCCTACTCTTTTAATTTCTATACTACATCCTTTTAAGCTTATTTTCAAGACTATAATTGATTCTCCTAGGACCCTAATTACCACATTCACTCTCATTCTATCAAAACCCCAAAGCTCTCTTAAATATTCTTCTCTAAGTTTCTCTCAAGGTGATTCAAGGGTTACTCAAAGTTCAAGTCTCCTTTCTAGATTTCAAACTAGGGTTTCATCAAGGTATGTGAGAAATTCATCAATGGGTCTCTTTTTATCCATTGAGTCCGAAATAAACCTTAATTCTCCATTTATGATTCTTGCCCAAATTCTAGGGTTTCATGATTTTCTTATGGGATCAATTGAATATAGTTTATTTCATCAGTATTGATCTTATTATGCATGATTTGACCATATTTCAATATTTTCAATGCTATATACATGAACTCGTGCTATTTAAGTATTTTATGACTAAGAACTATGCTTTGACGATATGTATGCATTATGAATTAAAGGATTTATGAATCAAGGATTGTTTTAGATGAAGTATCAAACATGTTTTATGAAATTGGATGCTTCCGATTGAAGTGATTCTTCTTATCAAAGATGATTGTGATTTATATGCTTTAGATAAGTGTCTCTTATGAGTAAGTTATCAAATCATGAGTTAAATGAGATATTCTTATGAATATAAAGTTTACGAATGATTTTGTATTATTAGATTCTTACCATTTCAAAGGATATGAATAGGATATGATTATGCATATTTTATGTTGGCAGTTTACTTAGTATCAAATGACTTATGGATGAAGGCTCACCCATTAGTAGCTGGGTGGAGTTCTTTAGTAGAAATTCCGTGGTCCCGTAACTACATGCCCTCGTAGGACTTGCCTTAAATAGGCACTAGCTAGTGTATCCACGTATGCTTATGATTATGGTCCTTACCTTGGCAAGTAGGACACTTTCTTTTCAACATGGGAGTATTATACTAAACTTGATGTTATAGTTCACATGAATTATGTCGATTAACGGTAACTCCTACAATGATTTATGACTTTCACAAAATACTTATGATTTACTTATGATATGATTTTAACTCTTTTCAAAATATTACGTTGACCTTGTACTATATTTTACACACTCAACTTATCAAATTGTGTCATGTTTTACTTGGTCATGCATTATTATGTTCTCAGACTTATGATATTAATATGCCCATATTCATGCATATTTTCTCATACCTTGTACATTTTGAGTACATAGTGCAAACATCTCTTGTGCCTACATTGTTTTATAATATAGGTTTCGGTGCTCCTTATCCAGCTTGCAGTTTGCACATCTTCTCTCAGCCTATACAACTTTTGGTGAGTCCTCATGGTTGGGAGATGTTACCGCATTTATGCTTTCTCATTCAAACTTTACTTTAGTTTTTAGAGTGTTCATGAGTTAGGGCTTATCTTAGCCACACTTATGTAGTAGAAGCTTATGTCAGACATAGTATGTTCCACATTTATGGTCTTTATACCTATCAAGACCAAATATGGATGTGATGACACTTGTCTAAACCCACCAAAACCAGTCATCCTTAGCCCAAAATATGAAAGAAATGTGGAAATAAACTAGGTTGAATGTATGTTGAGTAGTATTGCATGACTAGGTTGAATTTTAGGCTTATCTTAGGCTCTTGATCCTTAGTTGATTTGTGGACATTATTCCAATGCTAAGGATAGTTATTGCCAAAATATCCTTAGTTTAGGTTGATCATTCTGATTTTGTCATTAGTATCCTTAGAAATTGCTCATTGGTGGCGTGAACCATCGGTTGTTGTGTATTTTGATTTCATTGGATTTGGTTGATTGCTTTCGTTAATACTTTGAGTTGTGATCTTCCTAGTTATTGAACTATTGGGCCTGAGGCTATGAGCTTGGAAGCAGGAATTCCAAGTTAGTATTCTTGTGGTATGACAGGTTCTCTACCAGTTGTGTATGATTTGAGTTGACTTGTGATGTTGATTGGATTGTTTAAATGTGAAAGCATGTTAATGACATATTCATTTAAGTAGTCGTAATTTGTTATATAGAAACTCAATAGTTATAATATACATCAAAATATTAAGCTAATATATCGATAATCATAATATCATGTATAAATACACCATTCAAATTTATGAGTTAAATCATATGTGAATCTCACACACAAAAAATATTAGTTATGTAATACATCTATTCATATTATGAAATATAATGCAATATTCAATTATTTTCTACTTGAAAAAAATGGTAATTTTGAGCTAATTTGTTAGCATTGACAGGTGCATATGGTCAAGTAAATATAAAGTCTAACTTGTCATATCAGTGAGTGGTGGCAAAATACGCAATCTAAATTTATTTCTAACCAATCACAACAACCTCAAAATCTTGTTGGAGATTACCCTCTTGAAACTAAAAAGAAAAGAATAGATTTGATGATCATATTTATATTTTTGTTCTATTGTTTCAATACTCTTTGGATAGAAAAATGGGAGGTGTTTGTACAAGAAATAAGATCATCAAACACCTCACAGTTTTCTCTCCAGAAAAATATCAGAATAATAGAACAAAAACATAAATAGGATCATCAAATCTATTATTTTTCTTTTTAGTTTCAACAGGCTAATCTCCAACAAGATTTTGAGGATGCTGGGATAGGAAGGAAATAAATTCAGATTGCGTATGTTTCCTCCACTCATAAACAGGACAAGTGACTTTAATTTACTTGACCACGTGAACATTTAAATGCATGACTAAAAATTACACTTTGTTTTTTCTAAGTAGGAAAAAATTGCATATTGTGTTATATTTCATAATATGAATAGATATATTATTTAACTAAATTTTTTTTGTATAAGATTCACAAGTGGTTGGACTCATAAATTTAAATCGAGTATTCGTACGTGATATTATGATTATGTATACATCAACTTAATTTTCTGATGTATATCCTAACTATTATGTATCTCTATAACAAATAACTACAACTATTTTACAAGTGTACCTCATGAAATTGATAATGCTCTCCTAGCCTACTAAATGAAGATTTATGTTGATTGAATTTTTGTACAACTTAACAATATATTACATTCATTTGACAACTTCTTGATATGTATGTAGCTGTAAATAGGTAGTGTAACATCTTGCAAATTGAAAGAACTAGAAAGAGCTAGAATTAGAAAGAGTAATTTTTGGAAATAATAAAAATCTGAAAAATTGGTTAAGTTAAGTTTGAGTTTTTTGTTAACTTCAAACAACCATAAATCCTAGCTCAGAATGAGTTAGAAGTGTTTCTAGAAATCGTAGGAAACATCTTGGAATAATCTTTCTAATGCCGCCAAGTTTGCATAATTCCGAGTTCGTATGAGTGAGTTATGCCCATTGGAAGTTGGGTTGTTCATATAACGAAAGTCCAATCCGAATTTTAGAAGGGCATTATGGTCTTTTCACCACCCAATTAATTAATTTCATTTTTGGTTATTAAGTTGGGGTCTAAACTGATTGATTCAGTTTACGCTTTTGAGAAACAAGTTAGGGTTTTGATAGAAGAGAAAAGAAGAGGAGAAAAGAAGAGAAGGAGCAAGGAATCGTCAAGTTCTTGAAGCTAGGCTCGTGGATTTCATCAAGGGGTGATCCCTACGAGGTATGTGAGTCTTTCATAGCATTGGGTTCATTCACCCACACGCCAATCATGTTTATTTCAGTGAAGTTTTTTCTAGAAAGTTAAAAGTTGATGAATCTTGAATGGTGTTCTTGAAAGTGGCCTTCGTTCTTGAGTTAGGTTGAGATTGAGGAGTTCCTTGAAGTTCAAATGTTGTTTCCTTGAGATGTTTGAGTTAGATTCTTGTGTATACATACTGGGTATCTGAATCTAAAGAAAAATAGAGAAGAATAGTTGAGTTTAGGTGAATTGGGACTGGAAAACGAAAGAAGGAAAAAGTCGGGCATATCTGGAGCTCTTGTCCACGTCGTGGACATGTCCCAAAATTTTGCAATAAAGTCTCTTCGCATCACGGAGCGGTCACGGACCATTCTACCTCAAAAATTATTTCATGACCAAATATTTAAATGCGTCTCCGTGTCGCGGACCTGCCCTCAGATAATGATTTTTTTTTTTTAATCATTTCTCATGTTTATTTATCTAAAATCATTCCTAAACATCACAAGATCTTTCCTATCACAAATCAGAATCCTTGAATCCATAATCCAATTCTAGGAAAGTTAAAAGTCAAGTCAAGAGAAGTTAAGACTCAAGTCAAGAGAAGTTAAGAGTCAAGTCAAGAGAAGTTAAGATTCAAGTCAAGAGAAGTCAAGAGTCAAGTTAAGAGAAGTTTATAAAGTTTTCCAAAAGTCTTTTACAAATGTTTTAACTTTGTTTTAAGACTTGAGTTTTGAGTTGAGTAAAGAGTAAAATTTGAAGTTCATTTCTTCAAAAAGTATATCGGGACTTTGTATTCCCAAAAGAGTAAATGTTTTCACATTTAAAAAAGAAAGGAAACTAAGATTTCCAAAAGAGCTTTTGAGCTAGTTTCAGTAAAGAGTAAGAGTAAAGTTCATTCTTGAAAGATTATTCGGGAACTAAGTATTCCCAAGAGTTAAAATGTTTTCACATTTGAGCAAGAAAGGAAACTGAGATTTCCAACAGAGCTTTTAAGCTAAGTTTTTGAGTAATTATCTCAACCAAAGAAAGAGTTTTGTTTTTACAAACATATGAGCTAAGTATATTTTGGGAGTAGTATTGAGCACCGATATGTGGACGAGTTCTAGTTCAAATAACTCACATCTTCATAAACCATGTAGCCATCATGGGTAGTAAAGGATCATACTTTTTAGATGACTCCTTAAGCTACTTTTAGCATAGACTAGTGGATCCATTTAGTTAAGGCATCCTATATAACGGCAAAGTATAGGACAGTTTTGCCAGCGTGGGCAAGACGTTGTATCACCACTTAGGCTCATAGTGGTGGTTGTATGTTAGAGAATTTCCCACTGAAACTATATTACTTTATTATATGAGTAAAGTTAAGTTTGTTATTGCATTTTCTTTAATGAACTAAGTTGTTTTCTACTGTTTTAAAAGCTTTCTATCTATTGCATGTGTTTTATTGTTTTATATTTAGTTAAGTTATCCAGGAGTTGAGTAAAGTCAAGGTAATTGTTTCTTTCAGATTCTTCTCAAGCTTAAGTTATGTTTAGCATTCCAACTCGCATATTCATACATTTAATGAACTGATGCCAGTTTTCCTGCATCTTATTATGATGCAGACACTTGTAATCAGGATCAGCATCTAGCGCCTCGTTTATCCAATTGAGCAATCAGAGTCAGTTGGTAAGCCTCCTAGCTTTTCGGAGGATCCTTTTATTGCTTTCAGTATTTTAGTTTATTAGGATGTCGTGGGTCTTGTCCCGACGTCCATCTCAGTTGTTTAGAGGCTTCATAGACAAAGTTAGTGATGTTAGTTCATGAATCTTTAATCCTTTTCAGTTAAGTTGAGACTTGAGTTGCTACTTTGGTAGTGAATCTAATTATAATACATTCTAAGTTATATTTTGAGCAGTTCAGTTTACTTGTTTTAAAAGTATTTATCTTGAGTAAAGTCTTTCGTTGAGTAAGTAAGCGAGGCAAAGGGTTCGCTTGGGACCAGGAATGGTTTGCGAATGCCGGCCACGTCTAGGGTGTAGGCTCGGGGTGTGACAAACTTGGTATTAGAGCATAGAGTTCAAGAGTCCTAGGGAGTCTATAAAGTCATGTCTGTAGAGTCCTAGTTATCGGCGTGAAGCACGCCACATCTTTAATTAGGAGGCTGCAACATTTAGGAAATTCCTTCACTTTTTTCATACTCACTTCATGCGATAGAGTGTATCTCTATAAAAGTCTCTTTCTAACTCATGTTTATGCGTAACCGATTATGAGCTGGCCTATGGTCGAGAATGCCCTTATAAGGGGTTTCTTTCCCCATGAGATAAGAGAAACAAAGAAATGGTTGATGACATGAGGAGCAGGGTGAGTCTATTCATTGTTGGGTTGCCTCATCTGTATGTTAAGGAAAGTAAGGCATCCATGCTAATAGGTTATATGGGCATAGCAAGGCAAATGATCCATGTGAAACAAGTTGAGAAGGACCAGGTGAAGGATAGAGAAGACTTTGAGAATAAGAGGGCTAAGACATTAGAGAATGAATCCGTCCAGCAAAATAGTAATGCGAACCGATCTTCTTTCCAACATAAGTAGAAAGGACCTGCTCCATCATCTGCTAGTGCACCTGCACCAAGAAACAAGTGTGAGTACAATAGTTATAATTCATAAAACTTCAGAGCTAGACCTGCACATTCACAAGGTAGTAAGGCACAAAGGGGTACTAAGACTCATGCATGTGATAAGTGTGGTAGGATCCACTCAGGGGTGTGTCGTGATGGCTCCACTAGTTGCTTCAAGTGTGGCTAGAATGGTAATTTTAAGAGAGAGTGTCCTAAGAGCAAACAGAGTAATGGTAATGTGGGGAAATAGAGGCCAGTCTTCTTCAATTGCTCCACCAGATAGAGCTGCAACTAGATGAGTTACTTCAAGGGTAGGCGGAGAAGGAAACCATTGTTATGCTATCGCTAGTCGCCGAGAGCAAGAGGATTCGCCAGATGTTGTTACTGGTATAATCGAAGTCTTCAGTTTTGATGTTCTTCCTAAGCAACTTCTTGAGACCTTTAGTGTTTCTACACCTGATGGTGAATCTATTCTAGCAAAAATAGTCTATCGTGATTGTTCCGTTTCTGTCAATCACAAGAGTACCATGGTTGATTTAGTTGAGATAGACATGGTAGATTTTGATGTAATTCTAGGTATGGATTGGCTTCATTCATGTTATGCATCAATAGATTGTAGAACTCAAGTAATCAAGTTCCAGTTTCCAGTGAACTAGTTATAGAGTTGGAAGAGCAGTTCAGTAGTGCCTAAGGTATGTTTTATTTCGTACCTTAAGGTGAGAAATTTAGTTTCCAAGGGGTGTGCCTATCACTTAGTCCGAGTTTGTCACGCCCCGAGCTACCCAGGGATGCGGACACGGGACCTAGGATCACAAGTGACCCCAAGCTAACCCTGCTGGCATGGCATGAGCATACTAAGAATAATAAAACTGATGCAAAAACTAAATAATAATGGAAGTTTGAAATGATGGGAAATACTTATATACTAAAACTGAATCTATCAACTATGAGAATTTAATACAAAAGAAATACCAAACTCAAATACTAAGCTGAATCTATGTGATAAAATAGCCTCTGACTGACTAAAAGTATTGGGACATGCCCCAACTAAGTCTAGCAAAACTGAAACTAAAACAATGAAAACTGAAATATAACATGACTATTGTCCTCGAAGAATGAGGACTCACCACTGATGCTACTGAACTGTAGATCGGGAACCGATCTCAACGTGATCTAGATATTGAGAATTTGAACCTACATCACAAGAAGATGTAGCACAGAGTATGCGTCAGTACTTGAAAGGTACTGAGCATGCAGGATAGAGTAAAGCTGAAAAAAACATATAACTGAACAAGCAATGAAGCAAGAGTATAATCTGAACATGATATAGGTACTGAATACTAAGCTAACTGAATGCAATGACCAAATTTATAACATTCTGAGACTAAATATTTACTGTACTGAAATGTGTTCAATGCAATGGAGTCTGACTGAACTGTGGGAGCTACTAATAACCGATAATGAAACCACATGAGCTAAATGTGGAGTCTGATGTATATGCCCCATCGAGAGGACCGAATATACCCGGCCAAAGGTGTAGAGGCATGCTGGCGTGATCACTAAAATGATGCCTACAGAGGGGACTTACAACCTACGTGGCTCGTAGTTTTGGTACTATATGGGTGACTGACCCTAGTCCAACTCGGTATTAAGCTACTCCCAATAGATTAAATCATTAACACATTATGACTGAATTTCTGTAATATACTAGATAGATTAAAATTGTCATGCAAACTGAGTATGCATATTAATATACTGACATTGACACATTCAAGACTGAGGCAAGTATATCTGAAATACTGAAATATCTGACCTAACATGTGTAATTCAAGAACTAAAGTCATACATAGCTAAGGTTCTGAAATTCATGCAATAAATGAAGTAATAACATGTTAATATGATTTTGACCTGGAAATAACTAATTCATGATAATCTACTAAAGTTCTAGAAACCCTAGGTTTAGTTGATAATAGGGAATCAAGAATCTGACTAAAATCTAGGAACCTGATGGGCGAAAGGAACCCACTAGTGAAATCCCACATACCTGGTGATGAATTCCATGGAGAAATCTTTCAATTTCGGGGTTGGAACTGATGACATCTTGCTGCGTTCTTGAACTAGGGTTCTTGACCTTTTTTCTCCTCTTACGCTCTAATTTTTCTAAGTTTGATTAATGATTTGACTTAGGTAAGTTGTAGTTATGTTTCTAGGCTTAAACTGACTAAAAACTCATAATTTAGGGTCCAAACGACGTAGTTTAGGGGTCAAATGAATAAGAAAAAGACCAAAAGACCCCTAACTTAACTACTGTCGGAGTGACTGACGGACAGGACTGACAGACCGTCGATTGACTGACGGTTCGTGATGGTCGACCATCATTTGCGATTGAAGGCTGAAATCTGGGGCATCGATCCACGGACACGGACCACAATCTGTGACCTAACCTATAGATCATAGGTTCGACCGTAGATCAACACTTAGCCAAAATTTTGGGCAAAGTTCTGGGGAGGTTGCTGACACGAACCAAGGACCGTGGGTCCTCCTATAGTCCGTCGATGGTGTCAGTGGGTGCCACCAGCAACACCAAAAATCTGTAATCAGGTCTATTTTTTAGATACGAGGTGGTACATTATCTCCCCCTTGGGAACATTCGTCCTTGAATGAAGACTAAATTAGCTGAAATAGAGGGGATGAGCTACAACCCTACCACACTAAACACTGGAAGCTGATTTCTGACTAAACTAAGTTCCAAAAACATGCAATTACACTGAAAATGCAAGTACGGATTGAAGGAACATGATACTAAGACTGATTTCATGCATGAATGACTGAAAAATTGGAGAGGAACTATTACCTCAAACTGGAGCAGAATCGGAAGGAAAGAGATGAGGATACTTGGATTTCATAGCTGCTTTTACTTCCTAAGTAGCTCCCTCTACAAACTGACTCCTCCACCAAACCTTGATTGAAGCGACTTCTTTGTTTCTCAACCTTCTAACCTGATGATCAAGAATCTCAATTGGTACATACTCATAAGAAAGACTATCTTTAAAAGCCACACTCTCTAATGGCACTACGGATATTGGATCGCCCACATACTTCTTCAATAGTGAAACGTGGATGATTCGATGCATTGCTACTAAATCTGTTGGCAACTCTAACTCATAAGCCACTTTACCAATCCTTTTCAAGATCCGGTAAGGGCCTACATATCTGGGACTGAACTTCCCTTTCTTGCCAAATATCATCACCCCCTTCATAGGTGATACTTTTAAGAAAACCCAATCATCAACTTGGAACTCTAGTTCTCTTTTCCTTACATCTGCATAGGATTTCTGGCGACTCTAGGCTGTCTGAAGTCTATCTCTAATGAGTTGCACTTTCTCCATGCATCAAGAACCAAATCTAGCCCTATCAAGGCTACTTCACTACTTCAAACCAACCAACAGGAGATCTACATCCACACCGATACAATGCCTCATAAGGGGCCATCTGAATACTGGAATGGTAGCTATTATTGTAGGCAAACTCTAAAAGAGGAAGGTGATCATCCTAACTATCCTTGAGTCGATCACAAAAGCTCTCAACTGTCATCTAAGGTCTGAATGGTATTCTCTGCCTGACCATCCGTTTGGGGATGAAATGTTGTGCTAAGGTTAACCTGAGTACCAAGACCTTTCTAAAATAACTTCCAGAAATGAGAGGTAAACAGATGACCTCTATTTGAGATGATAGACAAAGGAACCCCATGCAACCTCACAATCTCATTAATGTAAATCCTGGCATAGTCCTTCGCTGAATCTGTAGTCTTGACCATCAAAAAGCGAGAGGACTTAGTAACTCTATCAACTATAACCCATGGAGTCATGTTGTCTACGAGTACAAGGTAAACCTGTGATGAAGTCCATGTTGATCACTTCCCACTTCCAAGTAGGAATGTTAATCTATTGAGTCATACCTCCTTGTCTCTGATGTTCTACCTTCACTTGTTGGCAATTGGGGCACTTAGCCACAAAATTTGCTATATCTCTTTTCATGCCATTCCACCAATAGACATCCCGCGTATCATGGTACATCTTAGTGGCGCCTTAATGAATAGAATATCTGGAGTTATGGGCTTCTGCTAGAATCTGCTATCTCAACTCGCCCACATTAGGAACACATAATCGACCCTAATAGTGAAGTACACCATCTCCCCCTTGGGGGAAAAACTCCATTCTCTGCTGATGGATTGCACCCTTTAGCTCAAGCAATATCAGATCACTATCTTGCTTTTCCTTAATTTCCACTACCAAAGAAGATTTTTCCCCATTCTGAACCCTTACACCACCATCTGATATGCTCATAAGACGAACTCCTAAATGAGCAAGCCTGTGAACATCCTTCGCTAGTTCCTATCTTTTTTCCTCAACATGTGCTACACTACCCATAGATAGTCTACTAAGGGAATCTGCTAGTATATTCGCCTTACCAGGATGGTAATACATCTACATGAACACCATACAAGTAGTGTCTCCAAATCTTCAGTGCAAACACCACCGCTGCAAGCTCGAGGTCATGAGTCAGATAATTCTTCTCATGCACCTTAATCTATCTAGAAGCATAGGCTATAACCTTACCTCGCTGCATCAACACACAACCTAGGCCGATTATGGAAGCATCACAATATATAACATAGCCGTCTAAACCCTCTAGTAGAGTCAAAACAAGAGTTGTAGTCAATCTACTTTGCAACTCTGCAAAGCTTTTCTCACAATCATCTGACCATTGAAACTTGACTTTCTTCTGAGTCAACTTAGTCAACGAAGAGGCTATGGATGAAAATCCTTCCATGAACCTTCTGTAATAACCCGCTAGACCTAAGAAACTTCTGATATATGTAGGAAAGGTAGGTCAGGACCATTGTTTCATTACTTCTATTTTTTGGGAATTTACTCAAATCCCTTCGCTGGATACTATATACCCAAAGAAAGCAACTGATTGTAACCAAACTCGCACTTGTTAAATTTTGTGTATAACTAGCGATCTTTGAGAGTTTGCAGAACAACTCTCAAATGATTCACATGTTCTTCCTTATTCCTAGAGTAAAAGAGGATATCGTCAATAAATACGATAACGAACAAGTCCAAATACTGCTTGAACACTCTGTTCATCAAATCCATGAAAGCTGCAGGAGCATTGGATAGTCCAAATGACATAACTACAAATTCATAATAACCATACATTGAGTTGATGATAACCTGATCTGAGGTCTATCTTTGAGAAATGACTAGCACCCTGAAGTTTGTCAAACAAGTCATCAGTCATGGGGATAGAATACTTATTCTTGATTGTGACCTTGTTCAACTGCCTATAATCGATGCACATTCCAGAGAACCATCTTTCTTCTTCACGAACAACACCGGTACACCACAACCCATATCTAGAAGCTCTTTCAACTACTCTTTCAATTCAGTTAGCTCATTTGGAACCATTCAGTAAGGAGGAACAGAGATAGGCTGGGTATCTAGAAGGAGATCAATTTCAAAGTTGATTTCCTTTTCGAGAGGAACTTTGGGAAGATCTTCTAGAAACAGTTCTAGAAACTCATTAACCATAAGAACTGACTCAAGAGTTGGGGTTTCGGAGTTTGAATCATTAACCCGAACTAGATGATAGAGATAACCCTTAGAGATCATCTTTTTGGCCTTAAGGTAAGAAACGAATCGACCCATAGGCGCTAAGCTACTACCCTTTCATTCTAAGATTGGTTTGTATGGAAACTAAAAATGAACAATCCTAGTTCTATAATCGACTAAGGCATAACAGGAATGTAACTAATCCATGACTAGAATGATATCGAAGTCTACCATTTCTAACTCTACAAGATATACTGAAGTGACTTTCTAAGAGACTGTGACAGGGCAATTTTTGTATACCCATCTAGTTATAACTGGGTCACTAACTAGAGTAGAGACTGAGAAAGGTTTTGAAAGAGTTTCTGGACTAACATCGAATTTGACTGCTATATAAGGAGTTACAAAGGAAAGAGTAGCCCATGGATCTAACAAAGCATAAACATCTAAGTCAAAGACTTGCAACATACCAGTGACTACATCTGGAGAGTCTTCCTGATCTTGGAGATCATGAAGAGCATAAAAATTATTCTGGCGCGGACCGTCACCTGTTCTAGATGAGTTACCCTGCTGAGTCGGGCGACCTGCTGGTGCTGCTGAAGTTGTGGACTGAGCCCTACCATTGTTACCTCCTTGACCTTGTCTAGAAGGACAGTCTTTCAACCTCTGACCAGAATGACCACACCCAAAGCATCATTCTTTTCCTGCAAGGCACTTGCCCAGATGGTTCTTACCACACTTAGGACAAGTTGGGTAGGTTTTGGTACCTGTAACACTTCCCTGAGACTTAGAGCATGATGCCCTACCTTTCTAATCTTGTCTGAACTTGAAGGATGGAACATTAGCTGATGAAGGTGCTGAGCTGAAAATTTCTGCTGACCCTGCGAATGATTTCCACCACCTGATTTCTTTTAAGAATAGTCATAGTTCAGTGTTCTAGCCTTCTTATTCTCCATAGGCTATTCCCTAAGCTTATCACCCTCAACCTATTGAGCATGAGTCATGAGCCTAGAGATGCTCATATTTTCTAGCAATATAAAATTTCTACACTCTGTCTTTACCAAGTCTGACACTCAATATAGAAACTTATTCATCTGAGCCCTAAAATAAGCAACCCTGTGAGGAGCATACCTAGAGAGTTGGGTAAACTTGAGCCCATACTCTTGGACTTTCATGCTACCTTGCCTTAAGTTCATAAATTCCAAAGCTTTTGCCTACTCTCTTGGGAAAAACCTGTCTAGAAAGGTCTCACTAAAGCAATCCCAAGTGATAGGACCTACATTTGTACCCCTATTCTCTTTCCACTGAGTATAACAGATATGCTACATCCTTAAGTTGGTAAGATGCTTACTCAACCCGATCATTCCCAGTTACCTGCATCACTTCAAAGATCTTCTTGACCTCATCAATAAAGTTTTAGGGATCCTCACCAATTTGTGATCCTAAGAACTCTGGCGAATTCATCCTAACAAAATCTCTCACTCTGGCTATAGCTGACCCAACATTAGCATTTGCCAAAACTGGAGCCCGTTGATTGTTCTAGTTGACCACACTCTAAGCTAATATCTGAATGGCATTCTGGAATTCTGCATTCGAAACTTCTTGATCTGCGAGGAGGCATGCTCACTGAAACATAGAACGTTGAGTTAGAATGGAATTAGATCATACCTTACGCACGATAAGAGTAACAACAAAATGAAGATTTTCCTAATAGACTTTGTAGCCTCCCTCTCATTAGGTGTGGTGTGCACTACACACCCATGAAAAAGACTCTACCTAGTGCGGCTTTTCAAACATCCTAGAACACTTAAACCTAGTGCTCTGATACCATATTTGTCACGCCCCGAGCTACCCCCGAGACGTGGACACAGAACCTAGGATCACAAGTGACCCCAAGCTAACCCTGCTGGCATGACATAAGCATACTAAGAATAATAAAACTGATGCGAAAGCTAAATAATAATGGAAGTCTGAAATGATGGGGAATATCCATATACTAAAATTGAATATATCAACTATGAGAGTTTAACACAAAAAAAATACTAAACTCAAATACTAAGCTGAATCTAACTATGTCTGAAAATAGCCTCTAACTAACTAGAAGTGTTGGCTCATGCCCCAGCTAAGTCTAGCAAAATTAAAACTAAAACAATGAAAAATGAAAGATAACATGACTATTGTCCTCGAAGAATGAGAACTCACTACTGATGCTGCTGAACTGGATAACGGGAACCGATCTAAGCATGATCTGGATGATGAGAATCAAAACCTATATCTCAAGAAGATGTAGCGCAGAGTATGCATCAGTACTTGAAAGGTACTGAGCATGCAGGATAGAGTAAAGCTGAAATAAACATATAACTGAACAAGCAATGAAGCAAGAGTATAATCTAAACATGATATAAGTACTAAATACTGAGCTAACATAATGCAATGACCAAATTTATAACATTCTGAGACTGAATAATGACCATACTGAAATATGGTCAATGCAATGGAGTCTGACTGAACTGTGGGAGCTACTAATAATCGATAGTAAAATCACATGAGTGAAATGTGGAGTCTGATGTATACGCCCCATCGAGAGGACCCAATACACCCGGCCAAAGGTGTAGAGGCATGCTGGCGTAATCACTAAAATTATACCCACAGAGAGGACTTACAAGCTATGTGGCTCGTAGTTTTGGGACTATATGGGTGACTGACCCTAGTCCAACTCAGTATTATGCTACTCCCAATAGATTAAATAATTAACACATTTTGACTAAATTTCTGTAATATACTAGATAGCACAAAACTGCCATGCAAATTGATTATGCGTATTAATAAAGGTATATTGACACATTCAAGACTAAGGCAATTATATTTGAAATACTAAAATATCTGACCTAGCATGTGTAATTCAAGAACTAAAGAAATACATAGCTAGGGTTCTGAAATTCATGCAATAAATGAAGTAATAACATGATAATCCAATTTGGAACATGTAATAACTAATTCATGATAATCTACTAAAGTTCTAGAAACCCTAGGTTTAGTTGATAATAGGGAATCAAGAATCTAACTAAAATCTAGGGACCTAATGGGTGTTAGGTAAGTTCTAGTTATGTTTCTAGGATTAAACTGACTAAAACCTCATAATTTAGGGTCTAAATGATGTAGTTTAGCGGTCAAATGAATAAGGAAAAGAACAAAAGACCCTCGACTTAACTGTTGTCGGAGTAATTGATGGACGGGACTAACGGACTATCGATTAACTGATGGTCCATGCTAGTCGACCGTAGTTCGTGACTAAAGGCTGAAATTTGGGGCGTTGATCCATGGACCACGGTCTGTGACCTGACCTACGGACCATAGGTCCAGCTGTGGGTCCACACTTAGCCTAAATTTTGGGCTAAGTTCTGGGGAGGTTACTGACACAAACCACGGACTTGCAGGATGGACCATAGGTCCTCCTACGATCCGTGGATGGTGTCTGTGGGTGCCACCTACAACCCTAGAAATCTGAAATATGGTCTTTTTTTCGTATATGGGGTGTTACAAAGTTAATGACTCTAGTGTTAAGATACCTCATATTCAGTCAACGCCTATAGTAAAAGAGTTTCCAGAAGTTTTTCTAAATGAACTACCCAAAATCCCTCTTGAGAGAGAGATAGACTTCAGTATATATGTTTTTTCAAATACTTATCCTATATCTATCCAGCCATATAGAATGGCACCAGCAAAGTTGAAAGAGCTTAAAGAACAGTTGAAAGATCTCCTTGATAAGGGCTTTATTTGACCAAGTGTCTCACCTTAGGGCACTCTGATCTTATTTGTGAGAAAGAAAGATGGTTCCCTTAAGATGTGTATAGATTACCGTCAGTTGAACAAGGGTACCATCAAGAACAAGTATCATCTTCCGAGAATTGATGATCTTTTCGATCAGCTTCAGGGTGCTTCTTGTTTTTCTAAGATAGACCTCAGATCTGGCTACCATCAGTTAAGAGTAAGGGAATGTGATATTCCAAAGGCAGCATTCAGGACCCATTATGGTCATTATGAGTTTTTGGTCATATCCTTTGGTTTGACCAATGCACCTGCAGTGTTCATGGACCTTATGAATATAGTATTCAAGCCTTATTTAGACATGTTTGTTATCATATTCATTGATGACATACTAATCTATTAAAGGAATGAAGAAGATCATGCTAGCCATCTTAGAATAGTTCTCCAGACTTTAAAAGATAAAGAGTTATCCAAGTTCTCTAAGTGTGAGTTTTGGCTTTAGTCTATGGCATTCTTGGGCCACATAGTTTTCGGTGATGGAATTAAAGTTGATACTAAGAAAATAAAGGCAGTGCAGAATTGGCCTAGACCCATATCTCTAACTGATATTAGGAGTTTCTTGGGGTTGGCTGGCTATTATAGAAAGGTTCGTAGAGGGGTTCTCATCCATTTCATCCCATTTGACCAGGTTAACTCAGAAGACAGTGAAGTTTCAATGGTCTGAAGCTTGTGAGAAAAGCTTTCAGGAATTAAAAAGAGGTTGACTACTGCCCAGTGTTGACCTTACCAGCAGGTAGGCAAGGCTTGGTTGTATATTGTGATGCGTCTAGAGTTGGTTTGGGTTGTGTACTAATGCACAATAGCAAAGTTATAGCTTATGCCCCCAGACAGTTGAAAGTTCATAAGAAAAATTACGCAACCCATGATCTATCGTTGGTTGTCGTAGTATTTTCTTTGGAAATATGGCACCATTATCCTTATGGTGTTCATGTGGATGTGTTCACTGATCACAAGAGTCTTCAGTATGTGTTTAGTCAGAAAGAGCTTAATCTCAGATAGAGAAGGTGATTAGAGTTACTCAAAGATTATGGCTAAGTTTGTTGTTGATGCCTTGAGTAGATTATATATGGGTAGTACCACCCATTTTGAGGAAGGTAAGAAAGAGTTAGCAAAAAAGGTGCATAGACTTGCACGACTAGGAGTTCGACTAATGGATTCCATAGAAGGAGGAGGAGTGGTGATGAATGGGGTTGAATCCTCATTAGTGTCAGAAGTAAAAGAGAAGCAAGACCAAGATCCTATGTTCGCTTGAGTTAAAGGCAAATGTTCATAAGCAGAAAGTGATGGCTTTTGAACAAGGGGGAGATAGTGTTTTGAGGTATCAAGGGAGATTATGTGATTGATTTCAAAAGTAATTGGGATGATCACCTATCTGTTGTTGAGTTTGCCTACAACAATAGTTACCATGCTAGCATCCAAATGGCTCCATATGAGGCTCTTTACGGGAGAAGATGCAGATCTCGTATTGGATGGTTTGAGGCTGGTGAAGCTGGGTTGATAGTACCAGACTTAGTTCACCAAGCTATGGAGAAAAAGAAAGTCATTCAAGAGAGGTTGAAAACAACGAAGAGTCGTCAGAAATCCTACACTGATTTAGGAGAAGGGAGTTAGAGTTTGAAGTAGATGATTGGGTATACTTGAAAGTTTCACCTATGAAGGGTGTTATTAGATTTGGTAAGAAGGGGAAGCTTAGTCCTCGGTATATTGGTCCTTCAGTATATCGAAAAGGGTAGGTAATGTAGCTTATGAGTTGGAGCTACCATAAGAGTTAGGCGTGGTTCATCCGGTGTTTCACATCGGCATGTTGAAGAAGTGCATGTGTAATCCTTCATTGATCATACCAACTGAAGATATTAGCATCAAGGATAGCTTATCTTATGAGCAGATTCCGGTTCAGATTCTAGATCGCCAAATTCGCAAGTTGAGGTCTAAGGAACTAGCATCAGTCAAAGTTCTTTGGAGGAACTAGTTTATTGAGGTAGCTACTTGGGAAGCTGATGAGAATATGAAGAAGAGATATCCACATCTCTTTGAAACCGAAGAAATTTCAGATCAAGGTACTAATCCTTTTCTTGGTATTTATTTATAAGATTAGCATGTTGTAATTGCATTGCTTGTTGGGTGTTTGAGCTGAATGTTAAATGTTACACCTTTAGCCTACTAATAGTAATCTCATTCAAGGATGAATGTTCCCAAGGGAGAGATATTGTAACATCTCACAAATTGAAAGAACTAGAAAGAGCTAGAATTAGAAAGAGTAATTTTTTGGAAATAATAAAAATCTGGAACATTGGTTAAGTTAAGTTTAAGTTTTTGGTAAACTTCAAACTAATATAACTCCTAGCTCAGGATGAGTTAGGTGTGTTTCCAGATATGTAGGAAAGATCTTGGAATAATCTTTCCAACGCCGCTGAGTTTGCACTATTCCGAGTTCGTATGAGTGAGTTATGCCCATTGGAAGTTGGGTTGATCAAATAAGGAAAGTCCAATTCAGATTTTAGAAGGGCATTATGGTCTTTTCACCATCCAATTAATTAATTTCATTTTTGGTAATTAAGTTGGGGTCTAAACTGATTGGATTCAATTTACGCTTTTGAGAAACAAGTTAAGGTTTCGAGAGAAGAGAAAAGAAGAGGAGAAAAGAGGAGAAAGAGCAAGGAATTGTTAAGTTCTTGAAGCTAGGCTCATGGATTTCATCAATGGGTGATCCCTACGAGGTATGTGAGTCTTTCATAGTGTTGGGTTCATTCACCCACGATGCCAATCATGTTTATTTTAGTGCAGTTTGTTCTAGAAAGTTTAAATTTGATGAATCTTGAATGGTGCTCTTGAAATTGGCCTTCGTTCTTGAGTTAGGTTGAGATTGAGGAGTTCCTTGAGGTTAAAATGTTGTTTCCTTGAGTTGTTTTAGTTAAATTCTTGTGTATAAATATTGGGAATCTGAATCTAAAGAAAAATTGAGAAGAATAGTCGAGTTTAGGTGAATTGGGACTGGAAAACAAAAGAACAAAAAAGTCGGACAAATCTAGAGCCTTGTCCGCTTTGCAGACATGTCCCAAAATTTTGCAAAAATGTCTCTTCGTGTCGCAGAGCGGTCACGGACCATTTTGCCTTAAAAATTATTTCTAGACCAAATATTTAAATTTGTCTCCGCGTCGTGGTCCTGCCGTCAGATAGTGATTTTTCGATCATTTCTCATGTTTAGCTATCAAAAATCATTCCTAAACATCATGAGATCTTTCCTATCACAAATCACAATCCTTGAATCCATAATTCAATTCAAAGAAAGTTAAGAAGTCAAGTCAAGAGAATTTAAGAGTCAAGTCAAGAGAAGTCAAGAGTCAAGTTAAGAGAAGTTCATAAAGTTTTCCAAAAGTCTTTTACAAATGTTTTAACTTTGTTTTAAGACTTGAGTTTTGAGTTGAGTAAAGTTTGAAGTTCATTTCTTCAAAAGAGTATATTAGGACTATGTATTCCAAAAGAGTAAATTTTTTTACATTTATACAAGAAAGGAAATTGAGATTTCTAAAAGAGCATTTGAGCTAGTTTTCGGTAAAGAGTAAAAGTAAAGTTCATTCTTCAAAGATTATTCGAGAACTAAGTATTCCCAAGAGTTAAAATGTTTTCACATTTGAGCAAGAAAGGAAACTGAGATTTCCAACAGAGCTTTTAAGCTAAGTTTTTGAGTAATTATCTCAAACCAAAGAAAGAGTTTTGTTTTTAAAAAAATATGAGCTAAGTATATTTTGGGAGTAGTATTGAGCATCGATATAGGGACGAGTTTGAGTTCAGATAACTCACATCTCCATAATCCATGTAGCCATCATGGGTAGTAAAGGATCATACTTTTTAGATGACTCCTTAAGATGCTTTTAGCATAGACTAGTGAATCCACTTAGTTAAGGCATCCTATATGACGGCAAAGTATAGGATAGTTCTGGCAGCGTGGGCAAGATGATATATCACCACTTAGGCTCATAGTGGTGGTTGTCGGTTAGAGAATCTCCCACAAAAACTATATTACTTTATTATATGAGTAAAGTTGAGTTTGTTATTGTATTTTCTTTAACGAACAAAGTTTTTTTCTACTATTTTAAAAGCTTTCTATATATTGCATGTGTTTTAATGCTTTATATTTAGTTAAGTTATCCAGGAGTCGAGTAAAGCCAAGGTAATTGTTTCTTTCAGATTCTTTTCAAGCTTAAGTTATGTTTAGCATTCCAATTCGCATACTCGTACATTCAATGTACTGATGTCAGTTGGCCTAGATCTTATTATAATGTAGAATTAAGTAATCAGGATTAGCATCCAGCACCTCGTTGATCCAGTTGAGCACTCAGAGTCAGTTAGTGAGCCTCCTAGCTTTCCGGAGGATCCTTTTATTGCTTTCAGTATTTTAGTTCATTAGGATGTCGTCGGTCTTGTCCCGAAGTGCATCTCAGTTGTTTAGAGGCTTTATAGACAGAGTTAGTGATGTTAGTTCATGAGTCTTTACTTTTTCTTTTCAGTTAAATTGAGACTTGAGTTGCCACTTTGGCAGTGAATGTTATTATAATACATTCTAAGTTATATTTTGAGCAGTTCAGTTTACTTGTTTTAAAAGTATTTATCTTGGGTAAAGTCTTCCGCTGAGTAAGTAAGCCAGGCCAAGGGCTCGCTTGGGCCCAACAATGGTTATCAAGTGTCGACCACGTCCAGGGTGTAGGCTTGAGGTGTGACAGGAGGAGATAATAATTTATCAATGAAAAGGCACAAACCTTAAGACATATTGAAGCATTCTTAACCGTAGTCACAGTTGTACATGTTTACATTAATACTATGTTCTCTTAAAATATCAATAAATATGTAAAAATTTCATATCAATTTGTTGATTGAATAAAACAATAAGCTATAGTAATGACTGAAGTAATAGAAAATAATATAATGAAATATAATGCAATATTCAATTATTTTCTATTTGGAAAAAACAAACTGTAATTTTGAGCTAATTTGTTAGCATTGACAGGTGCATGTGGTCAAGTAAATATAAAGTCTAACTTTTAATATCTATGAGTGGCGGCAAAATACGCAATCTGAATTTATTTCTATCCAATCCCAATAACCTCAATATCTTGTTGCAGATTACCCTCTTGAAACTGAAAAGAAAAGAATAGATTTAATGATCCTATTTATGTATTTGTTTTATTATTTCAATACTTTTTGGATAGAAAAATGGGAAATGTTTCTACAAGAAATAAGACCATCAAACACCTCATAGTTTTCTCTCCAGAAAAATATCAGAATAATTGAACAGAAACATAAATAGGATCATCAAATCTATTATTTTCTTTTCAGTTTCAAGAGGGTAATCTCCAACAAGATTTTGAGGATGCTGGATAGGAAGGAAATAAATTCAGATTGTGTATGTTTCCTCCACTCACAAACAGAACAAGTTAGACTTTAATTTACTTGACCACATGAACATTTCAACGCATGACTCAAAATTACACTTTGTTTTCTCCAAGTAGGAAAAAAATTGCATATTGTGTTATATTTCATAATATGAATAGATATATTATTTAACAAATATTTTTTTGTATAAGATTCACAGGTGATTGGACTCATAAATTTAAATCGATTATTTGTTTGTGATACTATGATTATATATACATCAAATTAATTTTCTGATGGATATTATAACTATTATGTATCTCTATAACAAATAACTACAACTTTTTTATAAGTGTGCCTCATGAAATTGATAATGATCTCCTAACCTACTAAATGAAGATATATGCTGATTGAATTTTTGTACAACTATAACAAAATATTACATTCATTTGACAACTTCTTGATATGTATGTAGTTGTAAAGAGGCGGAGATAACAATTTCTAAACAAAAAGGCACAAACTTTAAGACATATTGAAGCATTCTTAACCATAGTCACAGTTGTACATGTTTACATTAATACTATGTACTGTTAAAATATCAATAAATATGTAAAAATTTCATATCAATTCATTGATTGTATAAAACAATAAACTATTGTAGTGAATGAAGTAATAGAAAATAATATTATGAAATATAATGCAATATTCAATTATTTTCTACTTGAAAAAAAAAATGTAAGTTTGAGCTAATTTTTTAGCATTGACAGGTGCATGTGGTCAAGTAAATATAAAGTTTAACTTGTCATATCTGCGAGTGGCGGCAAAATACGCAATCTGAATTTATTTCTATCCAATCCCAACATCCTCAAAATCTTGTTGGAGATTACCCTTTTGAAACTGAAACGAAAAGAATAGATTTGATGATCCTATTTATGTTTTTATTCTATTGTTTCAATACTTTTTGGATAGAAAAATGGGAAGTGTTTGTACAAGAAATAAGATCACCAAACACCTCACAATTTTCTCTTTAGAAAAATATCAGAATAATAGAACAAAAACATAAATAGGATAATCAAATCTATTGTTTTCTTTTCAGTTTCAAGAGGTAATCTCCAACAAGATTAGGAGGATGTTGGGATAGAAAGGAAATAAATTCAGATTGCATATGTTTCCTCAGCTCACATGACACGTTAGACTTTAATTTGCTTGACCACATGAACATTTCAATGCATGACTCAAAATTACACTTTGTTTTCTCCAAGTATGAAATAATTGCTTATTGTGTTATATTTCATAAGATGAATAGATATATTATTTAACTAACCAGTTAATTTATCCGCGCTTCGAGCGGGCATATTTAATTTTGCTAAGCTTTTGAACAGTATTTCCAATAATCGACTGTTATAAGAAGAAAGAGTAAATTTTAGTAGGTTTTAAGAACATTTCAACAAAAATTAAATGATTTGACATTATCACATATCTCAAGAATTTTAAATATATAATGAATGATTTAAAATATGTTGATATATAATCATTTTTATCTTTTACATAATTCATCATAATATATGTTTGATGATATAATTGTCTTGTTAAAACTGAGTGATGTTTTTATGTAGCAATTAAAGATATTTTTTTCTATTTTTTTGTACATGAAAAATATAGAACTGATAATTTTATGGTTAGAATAACTCCTTTTTAAAAACAAATTATATTAAAGTTTTTGATAATCAATACTAGTTATAAATAATTTAAGACTGTAAAGAATGTACACCACAACAACATAAATAATTTTTTTTAGAAACAATCTACTTGTCTGAGGTCAAACGTTCACCACATTTCGTTATTGTTACTTTGTTACTCTAACAAAATTTATAGAAGGAGAAACATAAATTTGAAACAACAACAAAATAATATTGTTGACCCTTTTAAACTGTTGCTCTAAAGGCCCCTGTAGATGCTTCATCAATGAAACTTTACAACTTATTCAGAAATATGTATGTGTAGTTGTTGCATTATGAAAGTACAAGTAGATCAAAATATTGGATTCTAGACTCATGTTAAAGAAATATTATTGAACATTAAAAAATTAAAAAACAGTCTAACCTAGATAACTCAAATGCTAAGCAATGACTTATGACATAAAGGACAACAAATATATGTTAATAGACATATCTTTTGTAGCTTAAGATATTACTTTTATTTAGAGCAGGTTTTATTTCATATTCTTCAAATTAACCTTGCTGAAAATAGTCATAACTCACACCAAAAATATTTAGTAGACCTGAATGAGAAGGAAAAAAAAAAGAAAAGCATTAAAAGGACGAAAGTTTTGTCGAAGTGAGATCATATACATACCAAACGAAAAATAATTAATACAATTTTAAGGAGACAACAAAACAGCAAGAAAAACATACATTAACGGGAGTAAACTATGAGATACTCAATGATGATAACAAATTATTCTAACCAGAAAAGTTCTCATGTTTTAAAATAATATACCTCAAAAAATTGACTAACACTTCAATCAACATTCAATCCTTAAAGTACTCATAATATCTAGTGATAAAATTTAGTAAAAATAGATAACAACAACATAAAAAAAATTATGGACATGCAAAGTTATTAACTCTCAAATGGTTTTCTAAAGAACACAAAATCTCATCCTGGTTTGTGAAGAAATGACATTGTTGATGATCAAATTATAGATTTGTAAGGGCTTTTTTTACTGTACCTTCTGATGAGTCCACAAATTGGACTCATTTAAGGCTTTATTTTAACAGAAATAGTGAACTTGAATGCTTATTTAGTCTAAATATCTGATGAAAATACTTAAGTTTCAGGTATTTGAAGTTTCAGTGGAAGCATGGACACTTAGGCGCAAAAAGGAAAAAAAAGGCTGTAAAGAACGAAGAAGCTGAAGCCTGAGCATCGCCAAGCTTTACCTACAGGACGAACTCCGCCATTTATTCCAATACGCGAAGCCCTGAAGAAGAAGGACCAAAAAGGCAATGAAAAGAGCAGTCGGCGCTTCGCTGATCAGTTTCGTGAAGCAGAAGTATACCGCACAATGATCCAGAATGCGAAGATGCTGAAGGCAAAGCACAAACTGCTATGAACTAGAAGAAGGGTAAATCACCGAGTAATTCAGCGTTCGCGACTAACCTCGCCAAGCGATCCACCAGCACTATTTTCTGATGTCTATAAATGCTATACTCTTTACTAGTTTTTAGGGAGAGAAAAGAGTCTGAACATTATTGTAATTTTTACTTTACCACTGATATTTTCTCTCACGTTTGGAGAGGGTTTTTGGAGGACTTAAAGAAGAAAGGAGTTCATCTTCCTTAAATTGGAAGTGGGTCTTCTCTATTCTTCTTTCTTTGCTTAAATCAAGGTTTAATTTCTTATACCCACTTGATTTCAACATCATTTTTGGTATAACTTCTTATTTCTTGATATGTGGCAAAAAACCCCCATTCTTAGGGTGTGATTTAGCAAATATGTGTTGATATTATTGTTCGGTTTTGCTTGCTGATAGTTTAGATGTATTTTAATGGTGATTTCACCTAGTGGTTGTGGTTTAATTTAATGGGTTTGTAGTTGCAAATACAAAACCACCCATGTATTTTTTGGCTTGCCAGAGAGAGAGGTCGTGAAACCAAGATCGCTAGACTGATGGCCTAAGGAGTGGGTCTACATGAGGTTCAGCCTGAGAGGGTGAGCCCTAGTCCCATATCCTAACACTCAACTTGAGAGAATGAGTGGGGTAAGGCGTAGGCTGGCCTTCATACGGAAAATGGGTGTCTGAGAGGAACCCATTTGAAACGGGGTAAGTTGCTCGAGAGGGAACTTATTTCCATCTAAATCTTAGCCTAGTCACTATAATCTTGAAAATTTCCTATCGAAAGCATGTACCCAACGATTTATACTAATATATATTGCGGTCACATCCCAAGAATCTCTCCCCATACTTGATTTCCTTTATATATTACTGTTTTAAGTTAATCTTGTGACAAAAATCCCCCCATCGATATTTGACACTTTTGTGTCACCCATCGAATTTACTTTGTTCTATTCGCAAATTTCTCAAACTACAGCTAATATAATAAGATTTTGGCTTAACTGCTATTTTCACGCCCACTCCCTTGGGACAAGACCCCAACCCTTGGTTGGGTTATTATACTATTGCACGATCGTAGACACTTGCATCAAAAGTTGTGTCGTTGATTATGCAAACATCAAAATGGCGCCGCTGTCGGGGTGTGGTGTTACGTGAAGATATAGTTAATTAGAGATTTTAATATTTTTAGTTATAGTTTTCACTGATTTAATTTTTTGTTTTGATTTGCGTGTTTGTGTATTGACGCAGAGGAACGAAAAATGGGAAACCACTACGGACTTCACACGGATCATCCCCTCTTAAAACTGCTGAACCTCGGGGATAACCTCTTGACCTTTAAGCAAGTAGGGGATGAGACTCTTGAGAAAATGTGGTTGAAATTTCAAACAGTGCTAAGTCCATGCCCGTCTTATAGGATAACTGACAAAGCGTTACTGGAATGATTCTATAGAAGTTTTGGACCTGAGAATAGAAGTAACGCGAATCAACTATTCGCAGGTGGTGTGTTGTGTCAACCCTATGAGGTCATAGAAAAAACCCTTGATGGCATGGTTGAAGCCAACAAGGAGACAAAGAAAGAAAAAGAGTGGAATACTCTGGTTACTAAGTTGGATGCTTTGTCCAACCGAGTTTTGGCATTGAAAGTGCAAGCCATGGAAAGGGAGAAGCATGTAATCCTCCAAGAATGCCGAAATGGGAAGCAGCATGGATGTGCACAAGATGATGGGGTCCTTGCCCTCATTCAACAAAAGATTGTCGAACAATACAAGAGGTTGAATGAGATGAAAGATAACATGGAAATGCTAAATAAGGTGTCCACCTCAAACTCTATGATTATCCAGCTACAGATGCTCAAATCTCACATTTGATGATAGGTCACTATCCACCGTTCGTTGAGGACTAGTCCAACTACACCATGGGTGACTCTGAGGATAAGGAATAGAGGGCTGACTTGCGTCGTGCCATGACGTTAACTAAGGCGCTACTTGGGAGTCAACCCAAACCCTTTTTAATTGCTTTTATTCCTTGGTGAAATAATGGTGTAATGGTTGTACATATTGATGTTAGGGAAATGTTTGAAAAAGTGTATGAAGGCGAGCAAATGATCCAATTAGCATGCTGCCAACTTTTTCGGTGACCTCGATCTTTTCTGCCATCTGACTCAAGACATTATCCGCTTGGATCCTGTAAAACTCAACAATCGGTAAGTAATGAGAGGCGCGTCGCCAACATGGTCGGCGACCTCGATGTAGACCGTAGTTAGGATTCTCACATAAGATGCAAATCTTGTTTCATTAGGCGAAGTTAGTAATCACTTGGCGCTTTGCCGAGTGATTGGGCGAGCCTGACTCACGTAACCGAATGGGTGATAACTGAATGATTTTTGCAAGCCACTAGTATAAAAGTTCTACTTCATTCATTTTCTCTCACTTTTTCATCCTATCAAACTCACACCTGCACTTTAGCTTTATATTTCTTGCAATTTTAAAGTATTTAAAGTGTCAAATCGTGCACAGATTTGGATCGCATTGCTGTCTAGCACGTCAGTACAATCTAATTCAGCACCAAAGATTGGTAATCGAACCCCTCAGTTATTTTATCAAAATTTTTACTCATTTGCATAATGATTGATAGTATAAAATCTCTTCTGAGTCTCTGAGTTACTGGAATTGCATGTATTATTGATTATGATTCAGTTGCTTTCGTGTGATTTGAGGGACTCCCATTCGACTGTGCTTTGAGTTGATTTTTTTACGCAGGGGAAAATATGAAACTTCTATGGGTCTTCGTTGAAATTGCTTTATTTAAGCCTAAATTGCATTATCTGGGTTGCGGGGTGAAGTTTGAAAGAAATGGGTTGAAAATAGACACGTTTGGCTGATTGGCGAGATGAACAAAACTCGCTAAATTTCTCGGCGATTCATCTAATGTCCTCATTTTGCCTTTGATCGATTGATCTGTGGCTTTCGGCGATCAGCCTAAATTGCAAACCACACTAGGTGACTCGCCGAAAGACCCTTTGTTCGCCCTTTGTCTGCGTCCTTATATCATTCGTACATCATTTTCAACTAATAGCCTAGCTAGATAAGCACTTCGCTAACTAGTTTGGCAAAGAAATTCTGCACTTGGAACCCTCCCTTCTCCTGTTTAAATTACTGTCTAACTTGTATTCGAAGTCTTTGCAGAAATGGCTAAACCAAAAGTCGTAGGGAGAAATGAACCACCCTGAAACCTAAGAGCATGTGAGTTTAAAGAAGATGAAAAGAAAGTAGAGCTAGCCAAACAAAGGAAATATACCAAAGAAGCTAGGGCCAGAAGGAGGATTCATACTGACCCCATCATTCCTCCGTGGAGACGCGGATTCTACACATCCATAGATTCCTTTTTGGTGGCTTATGACGTGGATAGAGTGGGTGAGGCTAACGTTGCTGTGAAAGCTGAGGAAAATGAAAACAATGCGAACCAGAATGGAAACACTTCAAGAGCTATTGTTTTATATCAAGCTGATGCATCAAACACCAATGCACAGGCAGATGAAGTGAATGCATAAACAGGACCCCCTCTTTACCCTCTGCTCTGAGTTTCTTTATTTTTACTGTTGAATATTTTATTTGCATTTGAGGAAAAATACTTTTTTTAATTGTGGTGGGGTAAGGCCCACACCTTTGATATTGTTTCGAATGTTGTTTTTGATATACACTTAGGTTGTCTGTTTGATATTGGGTTGTTTGTTTTGCGATTGTTTGAGCTTAGGGCTATCTTTTGGGTTTAATTGAAAAATAATTTTGACCCTTCCAAAAAATTCTAAATTTTTCGCACATTTTCTCCACCCTTTATATGCTCCTGAATGTGGTTGTTATTTTGCAAAATTTAAGTCTCGGTTCCGATCAATACGATGACTTGAATAGTGCTCTCAATTGAACAAACATGAACGTTCGGCTGCGACGAGACCAAATGAAGTTGTATAGACAATATGTGAACTCTTTGCATCTCGTTGTGATTAGCCATTTATCGAATCGATTCTCTTGTGATGACCATTGCACACTAGTGAAAGTGTGTGGTCTTGTTTGACTTAAGTGTCGATGTCTTGTGTGATGAGCTTACTTTGAACCTTGCATGAATAAACCTAGAATTTGTCTTGTTAGTCTGATTGATTTAGTAAGGTGTGCTCTTGAAATGATCTTAGGCAAATTTTGAAGACTGTGAGCCAAATTTGACATATACCTCTTTTATGGCCTACCCGTAAGCGTGTGAAACTCTCTTGAACACCCTTTGAGCCTTACCTTTCTTTGGAAGAACCTTGATGAGACCTAAACCTTACTTGACTACCTATAATCCTCTTGATTTGTGGTTTAGTGAATAGCCAACTTAGGCCAAAAGCCTAAGTTGGGGGTGTGGTGAAAAGGAAAAGGAGAAGTCAAGAAGTGCAAGAAAAGTCTCCCTTAACCATGGTGTTGCAGAACAATGGAAACCCTCCATGAAAGTTTTGGAATAAAAGTACAAAAGAAATTGGGTTTCCAAGTAATCCTTGGAGGTGAATAAAAAGATGACTTAGAAGCACTAGAAAAAGAATTGATAAAGGAAAAGAAGGGAATGCCTTGAGAATACCATATCTCATGAGGACAAAGTCACTGAGCCTAAATGACCATACCTTTGCACTCAACCCCATTACAATCCTTAGAAAGACCTTTTTGTTCTTGAGTGAACCGAACTGAATATCGATTGGAAAATAAGGGCAAGCCTATGGGTGAAGACATGCATTGTATTCCTCTTTTTGAGTGTGAGCGTTGCATCTGATTCCTGATCTTGAATTGATTAACCTCTATGTGTGAATATGGAATCATTCTTTATGTGAGGGCATTTAGATAAATTTTTTTTAGCTTGAACTTGCACAAGTAGCAAGTATTGTGAGCATGAGAATCTTTGGTAATGGTGTGTCACAACTTGAATCTTTGAGTACACAATTGATCTTTGAATGAGTAATTTGAGTCTTATTGTGTATGTTCATGATTTAGTCTTGTGTAGCACTATTTGAGACATCCTATTTGAACTGCTTAACTTGAGTTTTACTTGAGGACAAACAAAACATTAAGTTGGGGGTGTTGATGAGTCCACAAATTGGACTCATTTATGGATTTATTTTAATAGAAATAGTGTCCTCAAATGCTTATTTAGTCTAAATATTTGATGAAAACACTTAAGTTTCAAGTATTTGAAGTTTTAGTAGAAGCATGGACACTTAGGCGCAAAAAAGAACAAAAAGGTTGAAAAGAACGAAGAAGCTGAAGCCTAAGCATCATCAAGCATGCTTGGCGATTCACCGAAGGGACGAACTTTGCCCTTTGTTCAAGGATGTGAAGCCCTAAAAGAGAAGGATCAAAAAGGCGATGAGAAGAGTAGTCGACGCTTTGCCGATTAGTTCCGCAAAGCAGAAGTATACGGCCCAATGATCCAGAATGCACAGATGCTAAAGGCAAAGCACAAACGCTGAGTCATTCAGCGTCGCGACTAACCTTATCGAGCAATTCGCCAGCACTATTTTCTGAAGTCTATAAATACTAAACTCTTTACTAGCTTTTAGGGAGAGAAGAGAGTCTGAACATTATTGTAATTTTTACTTTAGCTTTTATATTTTCTCTCACGTTTGGAGAGGGTTTTTGGAGGACTTGAAGAAGAAAGGAGTTCATCTTCCTCAAATTGGAAGTAGGTCTTCTCTACTCTTCTTTCTTTGCTTAAATCAAGGTTTAATTTCTTATACCCAATTGATTTCAACATCATTTTAGGTATAAGTTCTTATTTCTTGATGTGTGGCTAAAAACCCCCATTCTTGGGGTGTGATTTAGCAAATATGTGTTGATATTATTATTTGATTTTGCATGCTGATAGGTTAGATGTATTTTAATGGTGATTTCACCTAGTGGTTGTGGTTTAATTGTATGGGTTTTTAGTTGCAAATACAAAACCACCCATGTGTTTTCGGCTTGCGAGAGAGAGAGGTCGCGAAACCAAGACCGCTAGACTAATGGCCTAAGGAGTAGGTCGACATGAGGTTCAGCCCAAGAGGGTGAGCCCTAGTCCCATATCCTAACACTCAGCTCGAGAAAGTGAGTAGGGTAAGGTGTAGGTTGACCTTCATGCGGCATATGGGTGTCCAAGAGGAACCCATTTGAAACAGGGTAAGTTGCCCGAGAGGGAACTTATTTGCAATCTAAAGCTTAGCCTAGTCACTATTATCTTGCAAATTTCTTATCGAAAGCATGTACCCAACAATTTATTCCAATATATATTGCGGTTACATCGCAAGAATCTCTCCCCATACTTGATTTCCTTTATATATTACTGTTTTTATTTAATATTGTGACAAAAACACCAATCGATATTTGACACTTTTGTGTCACCCATCGAATTTACTTTGTTTTATTTGCAAATTTCTCAAACTAAAGCTAATTAGAATAAGATTCTGGCTTAACTACTATTTTCACGCCCACTGCCTTAGGACTCGACCCCAACCCTTGGTTGGGTTATTATGGTATTGCACGATCGTAGACACTTGCATTAGAAGTTGTGTCGTTGATTATGCAAACATCACCTTCAACAATTCCAGTAGACAGAACTTGCTTGAATACTCGGTTAACGTTTGTTATTTAATATGTACTAACAAATACTTACAACAATAAAATTGCAGAAACATAAACAACAAAATTTAAAGCATGTACTCAAAAATAACAGCTAATAATATAAGGATAAATTAATGACTGTAAAAATATACCAGTATCTGTAACAATAGAATGAAACAGAATGGAAAAAATCGAGCCTACTGAATGTACAGTGGCCCCTTAAGGAAATTATTCCCCCTAGTACCCGAGATTCAAAGAAATCGATCCTCTTAGGAAAGAATGATTCTATTAACCAGTCTATTGATACAAAAGAATTATGTTAGTGAGTCATTCAATAGGAGCAAAGTACACAATTATTTAATTGTCCAGAAGAAGAAGAAGGAGTTCAAAATTTTCGTTGTTTTAAAATAAGAGGAAATTCCTCTATTTATAGACAACAAAAGGTGGTGTGAATAAATGTTTACTGTGTCTTATCAGAAAGGTCACAGCCTTTAATAAAAGTCGCAACTCTTCATAAAAAGTCGCAACTCTTCATAAAAAGTCGCAACTCTTCATAAAAGTCACAATTTTTCACAAAATTCACAACTTTTCATGAAATGGTAAGGCTAGTTTTGTAAATAAAATAAATTAAAAGGGATTCCTGGTTTGTGGTGGTGACACATAGGTGGGTCTAGGGTTTTCTTTTATATATATATATATATGATATATGATATTTTTTTTGTATAAGATTCACATGTGATTGGACTCATAAATTTAAATTGAGTATTTGTACGTGATATTATGATTATGTATACATCAACTTAATATTCTGATGGATATCACAACTATTATGTATATGTATAACAAATAACTACAACTTTTTAACAAGTGTACCTCATGAAATGTATAATGATCTCCGAGCCTATTAAATGAAGATATACACTAATTGAATTTTTGGACAACTTTAACAAAATATTACATTCATTTGACAACTTCTTGATATGTATGTAGTTGTAAGGAGGCGGAGCAAATAATTTCTCAATGAAAAGGCACAAACCTTAAGACATATTGAAGCATTCTTAACCATAGTCACAGTTGTACATGCTTACATTAATACTATATACTGTTAAAATATCAAAAAACATGTAAAAATCTCATAAAAATTCTTTGACTGTATAAAACAATAAACTATAGTAGTGATTGAAGTAATAGAAAATAATATTATGAAACATAATGCAATATTCAATTATTTTCTACTTGGAAAAAACAAACTGTAATTTTGAGCTAATTTGTTAGCATTGACAGGTGCATGTGGTCAAGTAAATATGAAGTCTAACTTGTCATATCTGTGAGTGGCGGCAAAATACGCAATTTGTAATTATTTCTATCCAATCCCAACAGCCTCAAAATATTGTTGAAGATTACCCTCTTGAAACTGAAAAGAAAAGAATAGACTTGATGATCCTATTAATGTTTTTGTTCTATTATTTCAATACTTTTTGGATAGAAAAATGGGAAGTGTTTGTACAAGAAATAAGATCATCAAACACCTCACAGTTTTCTCTCCAGAAAAATATCAGAATAATAGAACAAAAACATAAATAGGATCATCAAATCTATTATTTTCTTTTTAGTTTCAAGAGGGTAATCTCCAACAAGATTTTGAGGATGCTGGGATAGGAAGAAAATAAATTTAAATTGCATATGTTTCCTCCACTAACAAAGAGGACACGTTAGACTTTAATTCACTCAACCACATGAACATTTCAACGCATGACTCAAAATTACACTTTGTTTTCTCCAAGTAGGAAAAAAATTGCATATTGTGTTATATTTCATAATATGAATAGATATATTATTTTACTAATATTTTTTTGTATAAGATTCACATGTGATTGGACTCAAAATTTAAATAGAGTATGTGTACGTGATATTATGATTATGTATACATCAACTTAATTTTCTGATGGATATCATAACTATTATGTATCTCTATAACAAATAACTACAATTTTTTACAAGTGTACCTCATGAAATTGATTATGATCTCCTAGCCTACTAACATAATATGTACGTTGATTGAATTTTTGAACAAATTTAACAAAATATTAAATTAATTTGACAGCTTCTTGATTAGTGTGTAGTTGTAAAGAGGCGGAGATAACAATTTCTCAACGAAAAGGCACAAACCTTAAGACATATTGAAGCATTCTTAACCATAGTCACAGTTGTACATGTTTACATTAATACTATGTACTGTAAAAATATCAATAAATATGTAAAAATTTCATATAAATTCGTTGATTGTATAAAACAATAAACTATAGTAGTGACTGAAGTAATAGAAAATAATATTACGAAATATAATGCAATATTCAATTATTTTCTACTTGGAAAAAACAAACTATAATTTTGAGCTAATTGTTAGCATTGATAGGTGCATGATGTCAAGTAAATATAAAGTCTAACTTGTCATATCTGTGAGTGGCGGTAAAATACGCAATCTGAATTTATTTCTATCCAATCCCAATAGCCTCAAAATGTTGTTGGAGATTACCCTCTTGAAACTAAAAAGAAAAGAATAGACTTGATGATTCTATTATGTTTTTGTTCTATTGTTTCAATACATTTTGGATAGAAAAATGGGAAGTGTTTGTCCAAGAATTAAGATCATCAAACACCGCTTTCTCTCCAAAAAAATATCAGAATAATAGAACAAAAACATAAATAGGATCATCAAATCTATTATTTTCTTTTCAGTTTCCAGAGGGTAATCTCCAACAAGATTTTGAGGATGTTGGGATAGGAAGGAAATAAATTCAGATTGGATATGTTTCCTCCACTCTCAAACAAAATAAGTTAGACTTTAATTTACTTGACCATATGAACATTTCAACACATGACTCAAAATTACATTTTGTTTTCTCCAAGTAGGAAAAAATTGCATATTGTGTTATATTTCATAATATGAATAGATATATTATTTAACTAATATTTTTTTGTATAAGATTCACATTTGATTCGACTAAAAATTTAAATAGAGTATATGTACGTGATATAATGATTATGTATACATCAACTTAATTTTCTGATGGATATCATAACTATTATGTATCTCTATAGCAAATAACTACAAATTTTTTACAAGTGTACCTCTTGAAATTGATTATGATCTCCTAGCCAACTAACACAAGATGTATGCTGACTGAATTTTTGTACAACTTTAACCAAATATTACATTAATTTGACTGCTTCTTGATTAGTATGTAGTTGTAAAGAAGCGGAGATAACAATTTCTCAACGAAAAGGCACAAACATTAAGACATATTGAAGCATTCTTAACAAATAGTCACAGTTGTACATGTTTACATTAATATTATGTACTGTAAAAATATCAATAAATATGTAAAAATTCCATAATAATTAGTTGATTGTATAAAACAATAAACTATAGTAGTGATTGAAGTAATAGAAAATAATATTATGAAATATAATGCATTATTCAATTATTTTCTACTATGAAAAAACAAACTGTAATTTTGAGCTAATTTGTTAGAATTGACAGGCGCATGTGGTCAAGTAAATATAAAGTCTAACTTCTCATATCTATGAATGGCGGTAAAATACAAAATCTGAATTTATTTCTATCTAATCCCAACAGCCTCAAAATGTTGTTGGAGATTACCCTCTTGAAACTAAAAAGAAAAGAATAGACTTGATGATCAAATTTATGTTTTTTTTCTATTGTTTCAATACTTTTTGGATAGAGAAATGGGAAGTGTTTGTACAAGAAATAAGATCATCAAACACCTCACAATTTTCTCTCTAGAAAAATATCAGAATAATAGATCAAAAACATAAATAGGATCATCAAATCTATTATTTTCTTTTCAGTTTCAAGAGGGTAATCTCCAACCAGATTTTGAGGATGCTTGGATAGGAAGGAAATAAATTCAGATTGCGTATATTTTCTCCTCTCACAAACAGGACACGTTAGAATTTAATTTACTTGACCAGATGAACATTTCAACTCATGACTCAAAATTACACTTTATTTTCTCCAATTAGGAAAAAATTGCATATTGTGTTATACTTTAACGGAATGATAAGGGACCTCACAACCCAGGCACCATCCTCAAAACTACTGTGCATTAGTTGGGGCATACTTTTGGCATGGCGCACCAGGCCGCAAACTACTGACCACTAGTTTGGGCACAATGGTGGCGCGACGCCCCACCCCTCTTCCCAAATTTTGACAAATTTTCTTGCTCCAATCCAAGGCCTAACTCATCTAGAATCGAATGATTTGCTCCAAACTCATTTGGATTCACAAACCCAACACAAATTCAATAAAATCCCACCCAAAAATCATCAAGAACAACACTCATTCGCAAGACCCGAATGCCAAGAACTCAAAAATCTCCATTATTAAAGAATGGGCTCTAAACTCAAGAACTTGTCAACAAACCCAATCAATCAACTTCAAGAAATAATTCATGGATGAAATTACATGATTGGCATGAGGACAAACAATCCCAACACTATGAAAGCTTATATAACTCAAAGAACACTTGTTCTTGGCGAAATCCTCAAGTTCTTGAATGAACGCTTGAAATCCTCTTCCTTTTCTCCTCTTGAAACCCTTCACTCAACCCTAGGTGTTTAAGAACGTGGAGAAAGTGGTCTAAATTAGTTTAGATCCTTATTAGGAGTGAAAAAACATTTTAGGCCTAGTGGGGTAAGGAAAAGACCAAAATACCCCTTTTTCCAAATGGATGGAAAGCCTTAAATGGAGAGACTTCACTCAAATGGCCATAACTTTTTACTCGGAACATGGAATTTAGCAAACTTGGCAGCGTTGGAAAGCAGACTCAAAGATCTTCGATTTTATACCTCATGGGCCACCTAAATTTTTATGTGCTAAAATATATTTTCATTTGTAGTTGACCCAACACTTAAAAAATGACCAAAGTTCAAGGTGTTACAATATCTCCCCCTTGGAAACATTCGTCCTCGAATGAGATCACACTAACTAGAACAGGGGTGGAAAAGCATCTAACACCCCCAACCCAAATATACAATTTACATACTAAACATATTAACTTAAAGAGTACTTTACAAAGAGTTAGTACCTTAGTTTGGACTTTCTCCGAAAGGAAAGCGATGTGTGTATCTCTTCTTCATATTCTCCCCATCCTCCCAAGTAGCTTCCTCAAAAATTGATTCCTCCATAAGACCTTGACTGATGCCACCTCTTTGGTTCTCAACTTGTGAACCTGGCAATCAGGAATCTGAACGGGAATCTCATCGTAAGATAGGAAATCCTTAATACCAATACTCTTAGTGGGTATACTAAGTAAGGATCGCATATACATTTTTTCAACATAGAAATGTCGAATACCGGATGGACTCCTGCTAACTCTGGCAATAGCTCCAACTCATAAGCTATATTGCCAATTCTCTTGGATATCCAGTAAGGACCAATGTATCGGAGACTGAGTTTCCCCTTCTTGCCAAATCTCATGACACTCTTCATGGGTGAAATCTTTAAGTAAACCCAATCATCCACCTCAAACTCTAAGTCTCTTGAGGACTTTGCACTATTTTTAACCTCCTGAATAATCTTCACCTTCTACATGGCTTGATTAACCAAATTTGGTCCGATCAACTGAACTTCACCAACCTTGAACCAACCAATAGGAAATCTACATCTTCTCCCATAAACGGCCTCATAAGGAGCCATTTGAATACTCGAGTGGTAGTTATTGTTGTAAGAAAACTCTATGAGAGGCAAGTGGTCATCACAATTACCCTTAAAGTCTATGACACATGCCCTCAATATATCCTCTAAGGTCTAAATTGTGCGCTCTGCTTGACCATCAGTCTCAGGATGAAAAGAAATACTAAGGTTCACCTTCGAAACCAAACTTTTCTTAAAGGACTTCTAAAACTGAGCAGTGAATTAGACACAGGAACTCTATGAAGTTAGACTATCTCTTGAATATATAGTCTAGCATAATTTTCTGTTGAATTAGTAGTCTTTACCAGCAAGAAATAGGTTGATTTAGTCATCCAATCTACAATCACCCAAATCAAATCATGTTGTATGCGAGATCGTGACAAACCAGTAATGAAATCCATATTGATAATCTTCCACTTCCATTCCATAATAGCTATATTCTGAGCCACACCACCGAGCCTTTGGTGCACTATCTTGACTTGTTGGCAATTTGGGCACTTGGCAACGAAATTTGCAATACACCTCTTCACACTACTCTACCAATAGAACTCTCTCAAGTCATAGTACATCTTTGTGGAACCGGGATGGATCAAATATCTTGAACTATGATGTTCCTCCATGATCCTCTCTTCGAGTTCATCCACCTTTGGTACACACAATCTATCTTGATACCTCAACACACTATCTCCCCCTTGTTCAAAAGCCATCACCTTTTGCTTATGCAAATTCTCCTTTAATTCAAGCAAAACAGGGTCTTGGTCTTGTTTCTCCTTCACTTCAGAAACTGGTAACGATTCAGCCCCATTCATCACCACTACTCCACCTTCATTGGAATCTAACAAGGGGACTCCCAAACGTTCAAGTATGTCCATATCTTTGGCCAATTCGCTCTTTCCTTCCTCAACATGGATAGTATTTCCCATAGACAACCTGCTCAAAGCATAAACAACAACATTAGCCTTACCTAGGTGATAGAAGATACTCATGTCATAATCCTTGAGCAACTCTAACCACCTCCTCTATTTGAGATAAAGCTCTCTCTGGCTAAATACATATTGGAGGCTCTTGTGATCGGTGAACACATCTACATGAACACTATAAAGATAGTGACGCAATATTTTTAGAGCAAATACTACTGGTGCCAACTCGAGATCATGACTCAGGTAATTCGTCTCCTGAACCTCAAGCTGTCTGGAGGCATAGGCTATAACCTTACCATTTTGAATCAATACACAACCAAGTCCAACTCTGAACTCATCAAAATACACAACAAAACCTTTCATCCCCTCCAGTAGGGTCAACACTAGGCAGTAGTTAATCGAGTATCAACTCAAATCCCTTCACCAGATATAATGTAGCCTAAGAACGCCACATACTCAAGCCAAAGCTCACACTTAGAAAACTTGGCTTACAACTCCTTATCTTTGAGATTTTGAAGGGCTATTTTGAGATGACTAGTATGATCCTCCTCATTCCTCGAATAAATCAAAATGTCATCAATAAATATGATAACAAACATGCCAAGATACGACTTAAACACTATATTCATAAGATCCATGAACGATGCAGGAGCATCAATCAAGCCAAAATATATAACAAGAAACTCATAATGACCATAGCGGATCCTGAATGTTGTCTTCAGAATATCACTGTCTCTTACTTTCAACATATGATAGCCAGATCTGAGGTCAATCTTAGAAAAGAAAGTGGCACACTGAAGTTGATCAAAAAGATCATCAATTCTTGGAAGGGGATATTTATTCTTGATAGTGACCTTGTTCAACTGGCTATAATCAATACACATTCTAAGAGAACCATCTTTCTTCCTCAATAATAAGACCGAAGCTCCCCAAGGTGAGACACTAGGTCGAATAAGACCTTTATTACGAAGATCTTTCAACTGCTCTTTTAACTCGGCTGGAGCCATTCTATATGACGAAATAGAGATAGGTAGAGTATCAGGAAGAATGTCTATGCTGAAGTGTATTTCTCTATGAGGAGGGACTCCAGGAAGATCATCTGGAAAGACCTATGAAAACTCACTCATTACTAGAACTTCCTGAATAGGCGGTGACTCAACACCAGATTCATTAACTCTGAATAAGTGATAGATGCACCCCTTATAAACTAACTTTCTGGCCTTAAGGTATGAAATGAGTCGCCCTCAAGCACTGTTGAACTACTCCTCCACTCTAAAACAGGATCAATAGGAAACAAAAACTTGACTACTCGAGTCCTACAAATAATTGAGGCATAACAAGTATGAAGCCAATCTATACCTAGAATAACATCAAAGTCTACCATGTCTAGCTTGACTAAGTTAGCCATGGTGTCTTTGTGATTGAAAGATATGACACAATCACGATAAACTCTCTCGTGTAGAATAGACTCACCAATAAGTGTTGAAACACTGAAAGGCTTAAGAAGTCGTTCGATAAGAATATCGAACCTCAAAGCTATATACGGAGTCACAAAAGATAGACTCACACCTGGATCAAGTAATGTATATACATCAAAATTAAAGACATTGATCATACCAGTGACAACATCTGGTAAATTCTCTTGCTCTTGGTGACTGGTTATAGCATACGGACGGTTTGCTCCTCTACCTGTCCATGAAGTAGCTCCTCTTGGAGCAGCTTTATCTAGTGGAGCCACTAAAGAAGATTGGGCTCTATTACCCCTATTACCATTATCCTTCCTTTTCTTAGGCCACTCTCTCATGAAATGACCTATCTTCCCACACTTGAAGCAACCATTGGAGATCTCACGACACGCTCGTGGGTAGTTTCTACCGCACTTGCCACGTATAGAAGTCCAATTAGCCCTTTGTGCCACACTACCCTGAGACTGAGTAAGTCTAGCCCTAGAATTCTAGGAGTTCTGGTTCCTAAAATCACCTCTATTATTTGGTGCAGGTGCACTAACTAATGATGGTTTGCTGGAAAGATGACTGGTTCACATTTCTGGTCTGTTGTTGTCCAGACTCAACACATATTGTCGTAGCCCTCTTACTGCAAAAATCTTCCCTATCTTTCAACTTATCTTCCTCAATCTGTTGCACATGGATCATAAGTCTGGCTATGTCCATGTCTCTTATCAGCATAGTTGCCTTACCTTTCTTACTTGGCAAGTGAGATAACCTAGACACAAACAGACTCATCCTGCTAATCATGTCCCCTACCATCTCTGGAGCATACCGGTACAAATGGGTGAACATGAGGTTGTAATCAAGCACACTCATGGCCATCTGTTTCAAAGTCAAAAATTCCCTCACATTTACTTCCGTTAGCTCGTGAGGAAAAAAAGGCCCTAAGAAGGGACTTTCAAAAAAATATCCCAACTCACTATTGGTGCCCCTTCAACCCTGCTCTTTTTCCATTAGTCGTACTAAATCCTAGCAATACCCTTGATTTGGTATGCAACTAACTCCACATGCTCAGTATCAACAACACGAATAACCTCAAATACCTTCTGCAGTTTCTCCACAAAGTTCTCTGGATCCTCAGTGATGTTTGACCCTATTAAATCTGAGGATTCATTCTTAAGAACTCGCAGATCCTGGATTTATCAGCCACATCTTGACAAACCACTCTTTGTCGACCAACTTGATTGGCCACAAATTGACTCAACATCATGATAACATCCTAGAACTCAGCATGAGTGTCCTCTCTCTGAGGGGCTTGCACTTCTAGTGCGTTGGGTACCCCTTGATCTTGAGGATCAACATTTCTCCTTGTAGGACGACCTCAAACAACTCTTCGTGGAGGCATCATCTAAAACAATACATGCAAGCACAAATTAGAAGGAAACTTTCATAGAGTTGAACTCTATTGCACTAAAGAGAGTAAGAAAGAAGTGAATTGTTTCCTAAATGTTGTAGCCTCCTAATTATAGATGAGCGTGTTTCACACCGATAACAAGGACTTTACAGACATGGCTTCATATACACCCTAGGACTCTTGAACTCTGTGCTCGAATGCCAAGTTTGTCACACTCCGAGTCTTTCACCTTAGATGTGTCCGGCACTCGAGAACCATTATTGGTCCCCAAGAGAACACTTGGCCTGGCTGCCTACATAGTAAAAGACTTACTCAAGATAAAATAGGAACTCAAATGCAGAGATTTAACTCATAAGGTCTCAATAAATGCTTAACTCAATAAATGTCTGAAACTATTCAAATAACATAAGTAATTCAATTTATAATCTCAACGGAACATCAACAAGGGAAAACAGGAAAAAGGCTCATCAAACTACAACTATCTATGAAGCCTCTAAATAATACAATGGATGGGTGGACAAGACCCTCGATAACCTAATAAAATAAACAATAATATGAATCCCACCAGAAAGCAAGGAGGCTCACCAAAACTAGCTGGAATGCAACGGGATCAAAGAAGCACATGTTGATGACCTTGACCACCTGTATCTACTTCACAAATAAGATGCAGGTTGAATGTCAGTACATTGAATGTACGAGCGTGTAAAGAAAAAGTTGAAACATAAGCAACTGAACTGATACTTTGGGAAGACATACTCACCTCATCTCAACTCAAATGTGAAAACAACAATAAGATATGTAATATATAAAGCTTTTAAAACAGTAGATATCAACTCAATATGTATAAAATACAAAAGTATACTCTTTACTCTTATTTGGGAGGTTCTCTAACCGACAACCATTACTATGAGCTACATGATGATACAATGCCTCGCCCATGCTGCCAGAATTGTCCAATACCTTGTCGGGGTATAGAACACCTCAAGTAAGTGGATCCACTAATCTATGCTTAAAAGCAATAAGAATCATCTAAAAGGTATGACCCTTTAGCCATGTTGGCATACATGATTTATGAAGATTTTGAGTTGTCTGAACTCATCCCTATATCAGTGCTCAATACAACTCCCAATAATATATAATGCTTTCTCAAATGTTTAAAAACATAACTCCTTCTCAATTTCATAAACTCGTTTAGAAAATAATGTTTCTCTTGTTTTAAATGTAAAAGTATTACATGCTTGGAAATACTTAGTTCCCTTACACTCATTTTGAAATATGAAACTCCATCTCCTCATTCTCTTATTCATCTACTCAAGTATTACTTCAAGTTAACAAATAGTTTCAAGCGATTTCTCAAGATGGCTCGAAAAGACTTTCTTGAACTTTCCAATTAACTTTACCTCATTTTGAGTAAACAAAGAGATGTAATTAGTATATGTAGGATCTCTCAAGGAATAATGAAGATTTAAAGTGTGGATATCAAAGAGAGAACATAGGTACGATTTGAGAGAATACACATGGAAAGAAGGACGGAAGGGTAAGGGACCTAGCGACCCTAGCACACTGAGTGGCGCAGAGCGCCAGCCTGGAAACTACTGGGTAGTAGTTGGGTGCACTGTTGTCATGGTGCTCCAAGCACTAAGCTACTGACAAGTAGTTTGGGTGCGATAGTGGCGCGGTTCCCCACCCCTCTACCCAGATTTTGATGAATTTTCTTGCTCCAATTCAAGGCCTAACTCATCTAGAATCAAATGATTTACCCCCAACTCATTTGGATTCATAAACCCAACATAAATTCAACAATATCGTACCCAAAATCCATCAAGAACAACACTCATTCATAAGACCCTCACTTAAAGAACTCAAAAACCTCCATTATGAAAGAATGGGGTTTAAACTCAAGAACTTCTCAAGAAACTCAATCAATCAACTTCAAGAATGAATTCATGGATGAAATTACATAATTGGTGTGTGGGCGAACAAATCCAACACTATGAAATCTTACATATCTCAAAGAACAGTTGTTCTTGTCAAATCCTCAAGTTCTTGAATGAATGCTTGAAACCCTCTTCCTTTTCTCCTCTTGAAACCTATCTCTCAACCCCAAGCATTTAAGAATGTGGAAAAAGTGGTCTAAATTTGTTTAGACCCTTATTAGGAGTGAAAAACATTTTAGGCCTAGTGGGGTAAGGAAAGGACAAAAATACCCTTTTTTTCAAACGGATGGAAAGCCTTAATCGGAGAGGCTTCACTCAAATGGACATAACTTTTTACTCGGAGCTCAAAATATAGAAAACTTGGCGGCTGTCATGCCCCGAGGCTACTCCCTTGGCGTAACATAGTCCTAGGATCACGAGTGACCCCAAACTAACTCTAAGTCTGGCATATCATAAGCATACTGAAAAATAACTAAGTAAAGCATGAACTATGCGGAAGCTAAAACAACAGATAACTGCAATGGGAAACCCAACTAGTCTCAATATGTAAAACATACTAAGAGTTTAGCGATAACTAAAACAATCACTTAAAAACTCAAGGTGAATCTACTACTTTGTTTGAAAAGCCTATAACTGAGTTGAGTTGCTGGGACACGCTCCTATCTAACTCTAACAAAACTAAAACTGAAAGTAAAGACTAGAATCAAATAATATCTATTGTCCTTGGAATATGAGGACTCGCTACTGAAGCTGCTGAATGCGGACTGAGAATCAATCTAAGAGTGATCTGGATGCTGAGTACGTGAACTTATACCATGAAAGAATGTAGCACAGAGTATGCATCAGTACTTGGAATGTATAAAGCATATAGGATATATATACTAAGCTGAACAAATACATATAAGATGAACAAAACAGAACTTAGGAATGACATAAACTGAGCAACGATGTAAATACTGAATCATAACTGAAAAGCTAAGATGAATGCAATGACCAAGTACTAATCATGAAAATAGCATGCTGAACTGAATGTTGAAGTATATAATAAAAACCTGGTCAAATGCATTGAGAGTCTGACTATGGGAGCTACTATTACCGACATAAACCACGTAAGCTAAACATGGAGTCGGATGTATACGCCCCATCAAGAGGACTGAATATACCTTGCCAGTGGTATAAAGGCATGACTGGCGTGATCACTAAAACTCATGCCCAGGGGACTTATAATCCTACGAGGGCACGTAGTTGTGGGATTATACGGGTACGCTGAACCATAGTCCAACTCAGTGCTAAGTCTACTCCTAACTAAATATATGTATGACACAAATGTAACTGAAATAGTGAATAGCTAAAAAAACTGACAATCATTTATTTACAGATAATGTGACATTCGAAATCTGGAGCATGATTATCTGTTTAACTGACCTAGCAAGTATAATTCATGAACTAAGAGAATTTATACAAACTACGGTTCTGAGTTTCATACAAGGAATTAAGCAAACTTTCCAAGAAACAAGCTATTTTGATTTAGGATACTACAACAGCTAAATCACAGTAAATATCCAAGGTTTTAGAAACCCTAGGTCTAAACAAGATATGGAGAATCAAGGAACTGAATAAATTCTAGGGACCTAGTGGATGAAAGGAACCCACTAGTGAAATCCCACATACATGGTGACGACATCTACGGAGAAATCCTTTGGATTTCTTAATTGAACTTTCAAGAATACTGTTGCTAGTTCTTAGGAGGTTTGGTTGACTTTTCCTCTTTTTTTCATTCTAATTTAGATGATATTTTTGCAGAATGAGGGTTGTGGGTAAGTCTGACTAAGTTATTAGGCTTAGACTGAATAAAATGACGTAGTTTAGGCATCAAACAACATAGTTTAAGTTCCCCAATGCAGAGGGAAAAATCCAAAATGACCTTGACTTAAAAGCTAATGAAGACCATCTATGGAGGGCCCGACGAACCGTCGTTTGGACTACTAACCGTCGACTAGGTCGTGGTTCGTGATCTGCCTGAAAGGGCCTCACTAAAACAACATAACTTTTTTACTCTGAGCTTGGGTTTTAGCAAACTCTGTGGCGTTGGAAAAAGGATTCAATTATCTTTTATTTGATAGGTTATAGACCACATAATTCATTTTGTGTTAACAGATATGACCGTTTGAAGTTGATCCAACAACCATTTCCTTTCAATTGGCTGCTGACCCTCACCTATGATTTGTAGTTCCAACCACGGATAGTAGTGGTCAATCGTGGTTGTGATCAGCGACCATCAACATTTGGGCCTTAACGACTAAACCCCATCTTTGGTCTATGGGTGGTTTCGTTGGTACTAACACCAATTTTATGAAAACTAGGGTTTTCTTCATTTTGAGATTCGAGGTGTTATATTATCTCCCCCTTGGGAACATTCTTCATCGAATGAAGTCTAAACAAGCTAAGTATACAGAGAAGGAGCTGCAATCCCTACCACTAAGTAGTACGAACGGATATCTAACTAAACTGAGTTCCATGATCATGCAAATATGCTAAAATGCAAGGATAACTAAAGGAACAAGATGCGGAGACTAAATTTATGCAAGGTAAACTGAGAGATTGGAGAGAAACTATTACCTCAAGCTGAACAGAATCAAAAAGGAAGAGGTGAGGATACTTGGCCATCATGGCTGCTTCTGTTTCCCATGTATCTCCCTCTACAGAATGAATCCTCCACATAACATTTACTGAAGAAACTTCCTTATTTCTTAACCTACGAACCTGACAGTCAAGAATTTCAACATGCACTTATTCATAGGTGAGACTATCCTTCACAACCAAACTCTCTAATGGTACTATTAATGCCGAATGACTCACACACTTCATCAACAAGGAAATGTGAAAGACTGGATGAAACGCTACTAGTTCTGCTGGCAACTCTAACTCATAAGCCACATTACCAACCCTTTTCAGAATTCTGTAAGAACCTACATATCTAGGACTGAGCTTCCTTTTCATGCCAAATCTCATCACACCCTTCATAGGTTACACCTTCAGAAAATCCCAATTATGATTTCAAACTCTAAGTCCCTTGTCCTCACATCTGCATAGGACTTCTAATGACTCTGAGCTATTTTTAGTCTATCTCTGATGAGCTAAACTTTTTCATCACCTCATAAATCGAATTTGGCCCAATCAAGCCTGCTTCAGCCACTTCAAACCAACCAATCGGAGATCTGCATCTATGCCAATATAGTTCTTCATACGAGGCCATCTGAATACTGGAATATAAGCAAATTTTATAGGAAAACTCTATGAGAGGTAGGTGATCATCCCAACTATTATTGAAATCGATAACTCAAGCTCTCAACATGTCCTCTAAGGTCTAAATGGTACTCTCTGCCTAACCATCCGTCTGCAGATGAAATGTTGTACTGAGATTTACCTGAGTACTATACATTTATGAAATGATTTCCAAAAATGAGAGGTAAACTAAGGACCTCTATCTGAGATGATAGAAAAGGGAACCCCATGCAACCTGACTATCTCATTGATGTAGAGTTTCGCATAGTCTTGCACTAAATCTGTAGTCTTGACAGCCAAAAAGTGAGTGGATGTAGTGACTTTGTCCACTATCACCCAAATGGAGTCATGTTGTCTGTGAGTATGAGGTAAACCTATAATGAAGTCCATGTTTATCATTTCCCACTTCCATGTAGGAATGTTAATCTCTTGAGTCATACCTCATAGTTTATGATGTTCTACCTTAACCAGTTGACAGTTAGGACACTTACCACAAAGTCTGCTATGTCTCTCTTCATGTCGTTCCACCAAAAGACTTCTCATAGATCACGGTACATCTTAGTGGCAATTGGATGAATAGAATATCTAGAATTATGGGCTTCTATAAGTATCTGCTACCTCAACTCACCACATTAGGAACACATAAGCGACCCTGGTAACGAAACATACCATCTCCCCCTTGAGAGAAAACCTCAACTTTCTGTTGATAAACTACACATTTCAACTGAAGTAATATAGGATCACTATCTTGTTTTTCCTTAACCTTTGCTACAAATGAAGATTATGATCCATTCTGAACTATGACACCACCATCTGATGTGTCCGTAAGGCAAACTCCTAAGCGAGCAAGCTGGTGAATATCTTTGGCTAACTCTTTCTTTTCATCCTCAACATATGCTACACTACCCATAGAAAGTCTGCTAAGAGTATCAACCACTACATTGGCCTTACCAAGATGATAAAGCACATTCATGTCATAGTCATTGAGGAATTCAAGCCATCTCCTCTGACGAAGATTCAACTCTTTCTAGGTGAACACATATTGGAGGCTCTTATGGTCTGTGAACAAAACATGAACACTATACAAGTAGTGTCTCCAAATCTTTAGGGCAAATACTATGGCTGCAAGCTTGAGTTCATGAGTTGGTTAGTTCTTCTCATGGACCAAGGAAAGTGACCAATTGTAACTAGAATTCACATTTTATAACCTTAGCGAATAACTGGTGCTCTTTGAGAGTTTGCAAAACAATTCTCAAATGAGTCGCATGCTCTTACTCACTCTTAGAATAAATGAGGATATCATCAATAAAGACGATAACGAACAAGTCCAAATATTGTTTTAACACCCTGTTCATTAAGTCCATGAAAGCTACAGGAGCATTTGTCAGTCCAAAAGACATAATTACAAATTCATAGTGACCATACCGAGTACTAAAGGTTGTCTTCGGGATGTCATTATCTCTGACTCTAAGCTGATGATAGCTAGATCTGAGATCCTTAGAAAAGCAACTAGCACCCTGAAGTTGGTTGAACAAGTCATCAATCCTAGGCATAGGATATTTGTTCTTGATTGTGAATTTGTTCAACTGGCAATAGTAAATGCACATTCTGAGAGAACTGTCTTTCTTTTTCACGAACAACACTAGAGCACCCCATAGAGAGATACTAGGTATGATAAACCCCTTATCTAGAAGGTCTTTAAACTGCTCTTTCAATTCCCTAAGCTCACCTGGAGCCATTCTGTAAGGAGGAATCGAAATAGGCTGGGTATCTGGAAGAAGATCTATTCCGAAGTCGATTTCCCTTTCAGGAGGAACTCTGAGAAGATCTTCTAGGAACACTTCTAAAACCTCATTTACTATAGGGACCAAATCAAGAGTTGGGGTTTTGGAGTTTGAATCCTTATCCCAAACAAGATGATAGATATACCCTTTGGAAATCATTCTTTTAGCCTTAAGGTAAGAGATGAATCGACCTATAGGCACTTAATTACTACCCTTCCATTCTAAGACTGGTTCATTTGGAAACTGAAACCAAACAATCCTAGTTCTACAATCGACTAAGGTATAACTGAATGTAACCAATCCATGGCTAGACTGATATCGAAATCTACCATTTCTAACTCTAAAAGATCAAATGAGGTGACTTTCTAAGAGACTATGACATGGCAATTTTTGTATACCCATCTAGTTATAACTGGTCACCAACTGGAGTAAAGACCGAGAAGGGTTCTGAAAGGTTTTCTGGACTAACACCAAAGTTTACTGCTATATAAAAGACTCGAAACGTACTAGTGACCACATCATGAGAATATTCTTGGTCCTGGAGAGCATACAACTTGTTCTGGCATTGACCGCCACCTGTACTAGACAAAGTACCTTGTTGAGTTGAGCGACTTGTTGGTGTTACTGGAGCTGTAGACTGAGCCCTATTATTGTTGCCTCCTTTCCCCTGCCTAGAAGAAGGGAAAACCTTCAACCTATGGCCAGACTGACCACATCCAAAGCACTCTTCCCTGCCTGCAAGACACTCGCCTAGATTTTTCTTACCACACTTTGGTCAAGTTGGGAAAGTTATGTTACCTGAAGCACTCCCCTGAGACTTAGAGCTTGGTGCCCTACCTTTCTAATCCTGTCCAAACCTAGGGAATGAAGCACTAACTGATGAAGGTGTTGGGGTTGTAGACCTCTACTAAAACTGTGAGCGATTCCCACCACTCAATTTTTGCTGAGAGTATTCATAATTCCTTGTTCTACTCTTCTTGTTGTCCATAGCTATTTCCCTAAGCTTATCTCACTCAACCTGCACAGCATGAGTCATGAGTTTGGAGATATCCATATCCCCTAATAGCATATCATTCCTGCACTAGGTCTTCACCAGATCGGATACCCCAAATAGGAACTTACTTATTTATGCCCTTGAATAGACAACCATGTGTGGAGCACACCTGGAGAGCTGAGTGAACTTTAGCCCGTACTCTTAGACCGACATTGAACCCTGCTTCAAGTTCATAAGCTCTTGTGCCTTAGCTTCCCTCAACTCCCTTGGGAAGAACCTGTCCAGAAAATCTCCAGTAAAATAATCCCAAATCATAGGAGTTGCATCCGCACCCCTATTTTCTTTCCACTGAGTGAACCAGATATGAGCCACATCCTTAAGCTAATAGGATGCTAGCTCAACACTCTCAGTTCCACTCACTTGCATTACCCCAGGAATCTTCTTAACCTTATCAATGAAGTTCAGTGGGTCCTCACCAACCTTTAACCCTAGAAACTCAGGCGGATTCATCCAAATAAAGTCTCAAACCCTAGCTGCAGTTGATCCACCATTCGTGCTTGCAAGAACTAGGCCTACTGATTGTTTTGATTGTCCACACTCTATGCCAAGAGGTGAATCACATTCTAAAATTCTACATTCGTAACCACATGGTTCGGGACTAAAGGAACTGCATTAGCATTGCGTTCATTAGCATTCTGTGTGTTAGCTCTATGAGGAGGTATGATCTGAAATGCATAACGACAGATTAGAAAGGATAAAATGGATCATAACTATGCACGATAAGAATAGCAAAGAAAGTGAAGCTTCACACCCTGAAAAAGCCCTTACTTAGTCCGGCTTTCAGAAATCCTAGGACTCCTGAACCTAATACTCTAATGCCAAGTTTGTCATGCCCCGAGGCTACCCCCTTTGGCGTAACACGAGACCAAGGATCACGAGTGACCCCAAGCTAACCGTGAGTGTGGTATATCATAAGCATACTCAAAAATAACTAAGTAAAACATGAACTATGCGAAAGCTATAACAATGGATAACTACAATGGGGAAACCCAACTAGTCTGAATATGTAAAAAAAAAAAAAAATATTAAGAGTTTAGTGATAACAGAAAAAATCACTTAACAAAATTGTGCCTGAAAAGCCTCTAACTAAGTTGAGTTGCTGGGACATACCCCCCAGCTAACTCTAACAAAATTCAAAACTGAAAGTAAAGACTAAAATGAAAGCATGTCTACTGTCCTCAGAATATGAGGACTCACCACTGAAGCTGCTGAATGCGGACGGAAAATCGATCTAAGTGTGATCTATTGAGTACCTGAACCTACATAATAAAATGATGTAGCGCAGAGTATGCGTCAGTACTTGAAATGTACTGAGCATATAGGATATAGATACTAAGCTGAACAAATATATATATATATATATATATATATATATATATATATATATGTATAAAAGCTCAACAAAGCATAACTGAGCAACGACATAAACTAAGCAAGGATGTAAATACTTAAACATAACTGAAAAGCTAAGTTGAATACAATGACCAAGTACTAATCATGAAAACAACATATTGAACTGAATGTTGCAGTATATATTGAAAACCTGGTCAAATGCACGAAGAGTCTGACTGACTATTAACCAAGATAAACCACGTGAGCTAAACGTGGAGTCTGATATACACGCCCCATCGAGAGGACCTAATATACCTTGCAAGGGGTATTGAGGCAAAAATGGAGTGATAACTAAATCTGATGCCTAACAGAGGGAACTTATAATCCTACGGGTGCACGTAGTTCTGGCACTATGAGGGTATGTTGAACCCTAGTCCAACTCGGTGCTAAGTCTACTCCCAAATGAATATATATATATATATATATATATATATATATATATATATATATATATATATATATATGACACAAATGTAATTGAAATATTTAATAGCTCAAAATACTATCATGCAATCTGAGAATGCACAATTATATACCAATAATGTGACATTTGAAATCTTGAGCATAATTATTTGTTTAACTGACCTAGCAAGTATAATTCGTGAACTAAGAGAATTTATACAAACTAGGGTCCTGAGTTCCATACAAGGAACTAAGAAAACTTTCCAAGAAACAAACTGTTTTGATTTTGGATACTACAATAGCTAAATCACAGTAAATATCCAAGGTTTTAGAAACCCTAGATCTAAACAAGATATGGAGAATCATGGAATTGACTGAATTATAGGGACCTAGTGGTTGAAAGGAACGCACTAGTGAAATCCCACATACTTGGTGACGAAATCTACGGGTAAATCCTTTGGATTTCGGGGCTGAATTTTGAAGAACACTGCTGCTAGATCTTGGGTGGTTTAGTCAACTTTTCCTCTTCTTTTTGTTCTAATTTGGATGATTTGTTTGGAGAATGAGGGTTCTAGGTAAGTTTGACTAAGTTATTAGGTTTAGACTGAGTAAAACGACGTAGTTTAGGCATCAAACAACGTAGTTTGGGCATCAAACGACGTAGTTTAAGTGCCTAAATGCATAGGAAAAGACCAAAATGACCCTGACATAGAAGCTGACGAAGGCCATCCACGGAGGGACCGACGGACCGTTGTTTGGACTACCAACCGTCGATTGGGTCGTGGTTTGTGGTTTACCCGATAGGGCTTCACTAAAATGAGCATAAAATTTTACTCCGAGCTTGGGTTTTAGCAAACTCTGTGGCGTTGGAAGGAGGATTTAATTATCTTTAATTTGATAAGTCATGAGCCACCTAACACATTTTGGGTTAAAAGATATGACTGTTTGAAATTGACCCAACAGTCATTTCCTTCCAATTAGTTGCTGACCCTCACCTATGGTCAGACCTACGGTCTGTAGATCCAACCACGGACCATACTGGTCAACCGTGGGTGGGATTTAATACCATCAATATTTAGGCCTTAACGACAAAACCCCATCTACAGTCCGTGGTTCTACCTACGGTCCATGGGTGGTTCCATTGGTACCGTCACTAGTTTTTCGAAAACTAGGATTTTCTTCATTTTGAGATTCGAGGTGTTACATTGGCATTGGAAAGAGGACTCAATGAACTTCGACTTGATACTCACGGGCCATCTAACTCCTTATGTGATAGTAGAGATATGGTCATTTGAAGTTGACCAAAAACTTAAAAACTGACTGAAGTTCAAGCTGTTACACCTTCGTCTTACCCTCAATCCATGACATAATAAGTGAAATATAATAGGACTCACCATTGATCCTTAAAAAACTATTGCCACTTTGTGATTAACATGCACAAATAAATACAGAACAAACACAATAAAAATATTCTCAACAAAGTATGTACTAATATCTTAAACTTGTCAAAACAGAGAGTTACATATAGTATTATATTATATTATATTTGGTGCACAATAATTAAGCTAGTGAATTACCGTTATAAATCAAAGAATCAATTGCACACTAAGAAAATAATAATTCCTATTACATTGAAATAAAACTACTCACTACCCTTTTTCAATTTCCATGTAAACCCAAAATATTTCACACACAAAACAAAATAAATTAAAAGCTTATGTAATAACCAAAACAGTGAGCATAATCATAAATAAATTATAAAATAAGTTTTGCATATAAAAGAAAGTATATATATAGTCATAGGTGAAAAAGTTTCATAGTAACAACAGTATTATTTCATTCACCTTGTTACAAAAATAAATAACACAATCTCAACAATACTAATAACTTACCTTGCATTGGGTTCAAGTTACTGACATCAATTGGTCACAACTTACTAAATCAAATTAAATATATCCAGAGATTATATTGAAATGAGTTTAGAGACTCGTGCTGATAACGTGTTGTAAAACTAAAGCAAAATAAGACAAGAAATATAGAAGATGATAATATAAATAGGGAAACAAGAGATGAGAGCTTTTTTTATTCTTCCAAATATTCAAGTGTATTAATATGAACTCTTATGTCTTTATTTATAGTGTAACATAGAGACAACCAAAAGGTTAGTCATAAACATGACATTAAACATGAACATACTGGAGGAGGTTATAAAGATAAAAGGTTACAAGAATAATGATCATAAAACTGGAGGTTATCTTTACAATAGAGGGAAGTAATGTAGTAACTTATTGGTGTAGGGTCATCCACACTATATTATTTTAGAAAAATATAATTGTCATGCCCCAAGCCTACACCCTAGACGTAACTGGCACTCGAGAATCATTGTTAACCCCAAGCGAACCCTTGACCTAGCTCAACTCTCAGCGAAAGACTTTCTCAACAATAGAAATCTCAAAACAAGCTCAACTCATAAGATATCATAAACAAAATAGTTTACTTAGTATACTCAAATGAACATAATTGTTTAACTCACAGTCTTTAAAACATCAACAAGGGAATGAGAAAAGACTCATCAACTACAACTATCTATCTATGAAGCCTCTAACAACTATGATAGAAGTCGGGACAAGACCCACGACATCCTCACACAACTGAAAAGTAAAAGTGGAATCCTCCAGAAGCAAGGAGGCTCACCAAAGCTAACTCGAACTGCAGGTAGTATCAACGAAACACCTGTTGATGACCCTGATCTCCTGTATCTACATCATGAAATGATGCAGGCCAAATGCCATCAATACATTGAAGGTACGAGCATGTAAGGGGAACATTGAACATAACATAAAAACTTGAGCATGGAAAGAAAGAAACATATTCACCTCAGCTCCACTCAACTCAACCTTAACTGAACACAATATAAAACAACAATTAAGATGCAGTTTATATAAAATGTTTAAAATAGTAGATAAAAATTCAATGTATTTAAAAATACAATAATAACTTTTTACTCTTATTTGGGAGATTCTCTAATCGACAACCATCACTATGAGCTATGTGATGATACAACATCTCATCCATGTTGCCAGAACTTCTCTATAACTTACCAGAGTATAAGACATCCTCAACTAAGTGGATCCACTAAGTTATTCTTAAAAGCAATAAGGAACGCTCTAAAAAGTATGATCGTTTACCCATGTTGGCATACATGGTTTACAAGAACTTTGAGTTGTCTGAACTTGTCCCCATATCGGTGCTCAATACTACTCCCAATAATATCACTCATGCTCATATGTTTAAAAACATTTCCTCATCCGTTTACTTTGAGATTATTACTCAAAAGGTTCTCTTAAAAGAGATTATGCTCAAAACACTTTATGAACTCATTTGGAAATCAAAGTTTCCTCTCATTTTAAATATAAAACATTTACTCTTGGGAATAATTAGTTCTCATATATTCATTTTGAAAAATGAAACTTAACTCTCCTCAAACTCATACCCAAGTGCTCAAGTCTTAAAGCATATTTTAAAAGTTTGCAAAAGACTTCTCAAACTGACTCAAAAGAACTCCCTCGAATTTTACTCTTAACTCTATCTTGAATTTGAATTATGAATTCAAGAGTTATGATTTAGATGTACTAGATTTATCAATGATTATATGTATTTTTGATAGTTATAATCAGGAAAAGAGTAAGGATATTTTTTAAAAGAACTTAGACAAAACAAACAACGAAAAAGAACGAGGGTTAGACTACCCTGGCACACTGAGTGGCGCGTGCCCCTAAACTACAGAGCACTATTCTTGCGCACTGCTAGCTCGGTGGGCCAGCCCCCCTTGTGCATTGGTGGCGTGTTGCCCCAAGCCCCGCCAAGAAAACCCAACGAATTTTCCTCTTCAATTTTTGGCCCTTATTCACCTAGAATCGAATGGTTTCTTCCAAACTCTCTAAGATTCAAAAACCCAAGATAAGTATACGAAAATCTACTAAAAACAACCCTCAAACTTATAACATTCATCTCAAGAACATCGATACCCATCATTAAAGATTTAAGAACGAAACATCAAGAAACTCATCAAGAACTTCAATACATGGATTGTCGTGGACGAAATTAACTCAAGAAAACTCATGATTGGCATGAGGGTGAATGAACCCTTCACTATGAAAGCTTACATACCTTAATTTTGTGAAACAGATCCTCAATTCGCAAGAAAACTTGGCGAACGCTTGAACTCTTCCTTGTTTCCTCCTCTTGAACTCCACTCAAAACCCAAGCGTGATTTTGAATTATGAAAACTGATTTCTATCAGTTTAGACCCCTATTTGGGTAACCAAAATGAGTTGGGCTGATGTGGTAAGGAAAAGACCAAAATACCCCTTATTAATTCGGGTAAATTTTCTTAACTGAACAGGCTGAACTCAAATGGGCATATCTTCCTCATCCGTACTAGGATTTTAGCAAACTCGGTGGCGTTGGGAAGAGGATTCAAAGATCTTTCATTTGATATATTATGGGCCACCTAACTCATCCTGTACTGAAAGTTATGGCCGTTTGAAATTGACAGAAAACTCACAACTTAAGCTTAACTTGAACAAATCTCAAATTAACTCTTTCCAAATTAGTTCTTTCTAAATTTAGCTCTTTCTAAGTCCGAGGTGTTACAATAATTTTTAAAAAAATGGGGTGAGGGAAGGGGAAATGGAGGAGTGGATTACAATGTGGGAAATCGAACTCTCACCAATAAGGTGGGAGTTTAGGTAGAGATTAAAAATATGATCTTCTAGACTAAAATATATTCTAAATTTTTTCTCTATAGAAACACAACCATGTATGTTAACATTTTAAATTGACTTTTATTATTTACTTGCAAAATTAGAAATATTGAAATATGCAAAATTACTTAAGGTAATACAACACTTAATCTAATGTTATGAATTTCTGCTCTAAATTTAAAAATAAAGAAATAACAACAATATGAGGTATTAATATCTATAAATATTATAATTACAAGAAAATAAATTCATGTTTCTCTTTTTTTTTTTTTTTTCTCATTGTTTGTTTTCTTTTTCATTTTCCTCTCTTACTAACTACATGCATGGATACTTCCCACTTTATGTATATATTCATGCAAATTCTTTTATTTATGAAGTTTATACAAAATTCCTCCAAAATAATTTTTTTTAACTATAATTCCTAGTATTTTCTCATATAAATTTTAAAGGCCCCAATACAAAAGGGGAGAGGACCGAAGAAAAAAATTACATTTACAAGAGAGTTAACGTACTTTCATATCAAAACTTTTACAGAACTTGTAACCCTTGCTTCCTTTCTTCTTCTCGTTTCATCCCATGAAAAGCTTTAATTGAAATTACTAATTGACCTATTGTATTGTTAATACATGTGTGTGCATTCGTTTATCTTTACATCATACCTATTTCTATTACAATCCAGAGTACGAATAATTTAAATTTAATTGAGCTTTAAAAAAGTGAGATGATGAATATATATGGTGTGTCTTATATAGTATTTTTTCGAAATTTAAGGAAGAGTCCTCTCTACTTTATAGACGAATTGATAACTAAAAATATTTGAAGAGATCGATATTGGCATCACGTGCAATCGAAGATCAAAAAAATAGACTAATGATGTGATCAAAGTAAAAGGAGACAGTTACACTAATATGTGATAAATAATTTTGTAGCTTAACCTTTTGCTAAAACTTTAAATGTACTTGCAAGAAATTAAATAGAAGAAGTGAAAATGTCGCTCAACTTTTATAGGATATTTTCGTAATTCAACTTTCAACCTTGTCGCAGCCCTCGAGAAGCTGGAAAGTACCTATGTGGCACACCATCCACGAGCACTCCAAATTCTCATTACATAAACATCCATGAAAATTTTCACATTGTATGTGTAATCATGTTTGACATGTATTAAATTTATATCAAACAAATAATATCATCTAACACTCTATGCAAATAATTTTTTACCTATCAATATTTTGAATTACCAAATAACGGGTGGGGGTGGGGGGGGGGGATTAATCATGAAACACCTTAGAAAAAAATATGAAGTAATATAATTATATTGATGAAAACTAAAATTTAATTCTAACCAACTCACTTTCTTGAAGCTTGTTATAAGATTAATAGGAATCCACAACTAAAGTTATATTCTAACTAACTCACTTTCTTGAAGCTTGTTATAAGATTAATAGGAATCCACTCCCTATTTTGCCGCAATAATATATTGTTGACTAAATTTTTGTTACTGCAATAGTAAAAGTGTCCAAAAAATATTAGCAATCGCATATTATTTAAGTAATAACTACCAAAATAATATTAACGAAAAAATAATAATAATACTATTTGCAAATACAATTAGTGCTCTCACAAATAAATAAAAAATACATGAAGCATTGAAACGGTGGATAGGCCTGGAATATAAATAGCAAGAGATGGTGTAACGTTTTTTACTTGTGAGATTCTTCTTTAATGCACAAAAAAATTAATGAAGAAAAGATCAATCTCATAGATTAGATGAATGTGAACATTTGGATTAATATTTTTTTCAACTTTTTAATTCTCTTTAAACCTAATAATAATAATAAATTGGTTACTATGTGGTGCCAAATATATTACACTTAGATAAAATATAAGGACTTAGATAAAATAATAGTATATAGCAGATATATAAATAATAAGCAAATAAAGATAATTAAGGACTTAAGCAAATATGCAGTAAATCTTACTCAGTACTCTCTTTCTCTTTTAGAGTTATCATGTTTATTTATGATGTAATACCCTAATTTCCCCATTTTTATATGAAAAAGGATTTTTTTTTTTTTTTTTTTTTTTTTTTACCCCTTTCATCTCTTCCCCTTAACCTTTACTCTTAAAAACTTCATCTTTAGCCACACCTCGAATATTAATCTGGCAACAACTTCATCCTTTTATCAAGCGGACTATCAAGGCCAAGAATTCTAGGAATTTATAGGCTAATCCATAGTCCTTATTTAAGAAGTTAAGAGACTAACCATATACTAAGGGTAATATTTTAACACATGTACAACAATTTACATTAACAATTTAAGAAAAATAAAAAGATTAAACTAACAACTTATAACATAAATAGATAACATATTTTTGAGGGGAATTTCGGGAAATAAGCATCATAAAAACTTACATGATAAACCGAGAGAGGTTTCCCTTTCGGGAACCCCTGAAGAGCTTTAAAAAAACTTGAAAAACTTCAAAACTCAAACACACCAAATATATTATTTCACAAACTTTAATTTACAAAAGAGGATTTTTGGTACATAGAGTATGTAGGGAGGAAAGGATGTTGGAAAGTTTCTAATTCTTAACTTTTTTGCTCTCCGCTCTTTTCCACTCTTTTTTCATTCTACTTTCTCCGCTGTCACCTCATGTCTTATATAGGATTTTAGAAGAACTAAAAAGACCAAAATGACACTACTACGTGGCCTTAATTATTAATGACCGACAACTTGATAAGATTCTTTTAATAATGCAAGTCGAGTACACATTGGGCCCCATCGTCACATGCATTATTAATTTCATCTTTTGACTTATATTACAGACTCAATTATTCGACAAACGCGTGCTATGTCAACAGTTTTTCCCTCTTTTGAAGGGTAGTGATAAAGTGACAACACACTCATTTTTACAGAACACATAGTGGGTATCCCCACTAATACTCTTAATATTACATGACACGTAGTGGGCATCCCCACCTAACATTTTTGACTCTGTATACTAATTAATATTTCTTGCAACATCTTTATCTTTTTATCTTATTCTTGACACATGCCATTCTTGAATTATTTTTACCATGTCTTTTTTGTCTTTCTTGACACATGTCATTCTTGACTTTGCCATTCTTTTGCCCATGTCTTCTTGCTTTTTTATCTTATTTTTTGTGACTTTGTCTTGTTTCATTTAGTGACTTGTCTATGTTGTGACTTTTGTTTCCGTTGATGAAGTCTTTTGTCAATTATTTCATCTTGCCCATATCTTGCCCATATCTTTTTGCCATTCCCATGCCATTTTGACATTTTGTATCCTTTTTCCATCTTTTTAGTAACTTGTCGTTGCTTCCATAGTATATGATATGGAATGAAGTGATATAAAATAGTTAAGAAATATAAAATGATTAAGTGTCTAAATTATGTAATGCAATAGTATCAAAACTCATGTCTGAGTCATCATCTTCATAAGGTTCTTGTGAGTCTTGAATATTATTAATTTGTTCTTCGTCGGATAGAGAAGGACTGTGTATATTGCCTTCTGAACTATTACTTGGACTAGGAATGTCTTTAATAATATATTTGTCTTGGCTTTTTTCTTGAAAAAATTTCTCTAAAGTTTGTTTGATTATTTTTTCTAATTTTTCATTTTTTTTCTTTTTTAATACTTCATTTTTTCTTAAAGAGTCTTTCTGAAAATAGTTAGGTAATCTCCTTCTTGAGGAAAAAGACTCTTCTTCTTCACTTTTTGGCAAAATGACAGCCATTAACAGATTTGATAAGTCTTTACCGGTCACCGTTTGAACCGGACTAGCTGTATCATGCTCCGATACAATAGAGTACTTAGCATTCAGAGGGGAATGCACACCCGTCTCATCCATTTTTAAGTGAGATGGAGAACTCATATCTTCTTTCTGAGTGGTACTGTCTGGTTCTTCTATTTAAATATTATGTAGTTATACATGGTAAAACCAAATGTATTTTCCAAACTTGGATAGAAGTAATAGATTCTATAAATGGAGTAAAAAAACTCGCTTTTTAAAGGTTTTAATAATTTTACTAAAGCTTTAGACTATGTAAAAGGAATACTTGGGCCAAATTATTATATTTCACCAGCCCTTAGACAAAGTCCAAACCAAATACCTCAATACAATATCCAAAATGATTCGGAAAAAATAATATTTTGTGATCAAGTGACTCAATGCCAAAAATGAAATCCTTATTCAAGAAAATATGAGACTAGTGAGACAACTCGAGACATTTCAGAGTAAATACTCGCCAAGAACAGACAGTACCACTCAGAAAGAAGATATGAGTTCTCCATCTCACTTAAAAATGGATGAGACGGGTGTGCATTCCCCTTTGAATGCTAAGAACTCTACTGTATCAGAGCATGATACAGCTAGTCCGGTTCAAACGGTGACCGGTAAAGACTTATCAAATTCATTAATGGCTGTCACTTTGCCAAAAAGTGAAGAAGAGGAGTCTTCTTCTTCACGAAGGAGATTACCTAACTACTTTCAGAAAGACTCTTTAAGAAAAAATGAAGTATGAAAAAGAAAAAAAATGAAAAATTAGAAAAAATAATCAAACAAACTTTAGAGAAATTTTTTCAAGAAAAAAGCCAAGACAAATATATTATAAAAGACATTCCTAGTCCAAGTAATGGTTCAGAAGGCAATATTCACAGTCCTTCTCTATCCGACGAAGAACAGATTAATAATATTCAAGACTCACAAGAACCTTATGAAGATGATGACTCAGGCATGAGTTTTGATACTATTGCATTACATAATTTAGACACTTAATCATTTTATATTTCTTAACTATTTTATATCACTTCATTCCATATCATATACTATGGAAGCAAAGACTAGTTACTAAAAAGATGGAAAAAGGATACAAAATGTCAAGAATGGCATGGGAATGGCAAAAAGATATGGGCAAGATATGGGCAAGATGAGATAATTGACAAAAGACTTCATCAACGGAAACAAAAGTCACAACATAGACAAGTCACTAAATGAAACAAGACAAAGTCACAAAAAATAAGATAAAAAAGCAAGAAGACATGGGCAAAAGAATGGCAAAGTCAAGAATGGCATGTGTCAAGAAAGACAAAAAAGACATGGCAAAAATAAGTCAAGAATGGCACGTGTCAAGAATAAGATAAAAAGATAAAGATGTTGCAAGAAATATTAATTAGTATACAGAGTCAAAAATGTTAGGTGGGGATGCCCACTACGTGTCATGTAATATTAAGAGTATTAGGTGGGGATACCTACTACGTGTTCTGTAAAAATGAATGTGTTGTCACTTTATCACTACCCTCCAAAAGAGGGAAAAACTGTTTGACATAGCACGCGTCTGTTGAATAATTGAGTCTGTAATATAAGTCAAAAGATGAAATTAATAATGCATTTGTCGATGTGGCCCAATGTGTACCCGACTTGCATTATTAAAAGAATCTTATCAAGTTGTCGGCCATTAATAATTAAGGCCACGTAGTAGTGTCATTTTGGTCTTTTTAGTTCTTCTAAAATCCTATATAAGACATGAGGTGATGAGCGGAGAAAGTAGAATGAAAAAAGAGTGGAAAAGAGCGGAGAGCAAAAAAGTTAAGAATTAGAAACTTTCCAACATCCTTTCCTCCCTACATACTCTATGTACCAAAAATCCTCTTTTGTATATTAAAGTTTGTGAAATAATATATTTGGTGTGTTTGAGTTTTAAAGTTTTTCAAGTTTTTTCAAAGCTCTTCAGGGGTTCCCGAAAGGGAAACCTCTCTCGGTTTATCATGTAAGTTTTTATGATGCTTATTTCCCGAAATTTCCCTCAAAAATATGTTATCTTTTTATGTTATAAGTTGTTAGTTTAATCTTTTTATTTTTCTTAAATTGTTAGTTTAATGTAAATTGTTGTGCATGTGTTAAAATATTACCCTTAGTATATGGTTAGTCTCTTAACTTCTTAAATAACTACTATGGATTAGCCTGTAAATTCCTAGGATTCTTGGCCTTGATAGTCCGCTTGATAAAAGGACGAAGTTGTTGCCAGATTAATATCCGGGGTGTGGCTAAAGATGAAGTTTTTAAGAATAAAGGTTAAGGGGAAGAGATGAAAGGGGTAAAAAAAAAAAAAAACGTTTTGCATATAAAAATGGGGAAATTAAGGTATTACATCATAAATAAACATGATAACTCTAAAAGAGAGAGGGAGTACTGAATAGGATTTACTACATATTTGCTTAGTCCTTAATTATCTTTATTTGCTTATTATTTATACATCTGCTATAGACTATTATTTTATCTAAGTCCTTATATTTTATCTAAGTGTAATATATTTTCCTTTGATAGTTATTTAAGTATTTGACTGCCAAACTTTTTGGAAGCTTGAAATAAAAATTTAGTTTAGGATATATAACTGAGGTCAAACATGGGAGTGAGTTCCTGGAATCTTATAACAAGCTTCAAGAAAGTGAGTTTGTTGAAATTAAATTTTATTCTACATCAATATAATTGTAATATTTTATTTTTTTGTGTATGGTATTTTATTATTTATATTTTCTCCTTATATTTGGTAATTCATAATATTTAAAGGCATTATCTGCACGCACCAAGTATTTGACATTATTCATTCTATACCTTAGAAATAAGCAGTATATATGATGCTAAATTTGTATGTATTTCCATCCCCCCCCCCCTCTCTCTCTCAAACAGTATTGCACATGTAATACGATAGTCTTATAGTTGAAAGTTAGATTACAAAAAGGCTCTATAAAAGTTAAATGACATTTTATTCTATTTAATTTTTTTAAAATACATTTAAGGTATAAAAGAAAAGGTTAAGTCACTAAATTATTAACAGTCTCTTTTTTTCTTCCGTTACATCATTAGACTCTTTTTTTTGTTCTTCAAGTACACATGCCAATATTTAAAATTAAAAAAAAAAAAAAATTAGTTATCACTTCATCAAAAAAAGTAAAAGGTCTCTTTCTTAAATTTTGAAAATACTATTGTACAAACAGAAACATCATATGCATTCACCATCTCACAATTTCAATCCCAAGTTCAAATTCTTCATAGCTTGAATTCTATAGAAATAAGTATAATGTAACGTTGTCACATACCAAGGCATTAACAATACAAGATCATTTTGTAATTTCAGTTAAAGCTTATTATGGGGTGAAAGAAGAAGAAGAAAAAAAATAAGGATCGTGACTTCTATAATAATTTTGATCTGAAGCTACGTGAACTTTTGTGCAAATATAATTTTCTTCTTATCTCCTTTACCTTTTTGTATTGGAGACTTTTAAATTTATATTAAAAATTAAAGTACTAAGAGTTTTAGTTTAAAAAAATGATTTAGGGGTAATTTTTCATAAACTTGGAAATTGAAAAATCTGAATGAATTTAGGCACAAAGTAAGAAGTATCCATATATGTACGTAGTAAGAGAGGAAAAGGTAAATAATAATAGACGGTAAGATAAAAAGAAAAAATAAAAATGATGATATATTCTTGTTATTATAATATTTATACAAAATAATACCCCATAATGTTGTTTATTTTTATTCTTAAATTTAAAGCTAACATTCATATTATTAGATTAGGTGTTATATAATCTTTAATTGATTATACATATTTTAGTATTTCTTAGTTTTCAAACAAATAAGTAAAAATAAAACTAAAATATTAACATAATGGGTTGTGTTTGTATAGAGAAAACATCTATATTTTTTGTTATCCTTATTTAGAAGAGGGAGTTGTGAAGGACGACCACAACTTCAAAAAGTTGTTCCAAATGTAATTCAAGTTGTACTATGTTAGGGCCCACTTTATTAAACAAGTACTGTACTAGCTTTGATAATACATAAGTATTAATTATAACTTGGTGTGTAATTTCTTTTCAAGTCCCCACATGTCTTTGTTATTAAAATTTATAGTTCCCGTGATATTGAAAGTTTATTTGACAGGGTTTTCTTCTGGCCAACATTGAACTCTCCATCTCTGCTCACCTTTTCAATTTTCACTTTGTTATTCTTTCTCTCCATCATAGTAGTGAAGTTGTTGGATTGATCAATTCTTAATCATTGTTACATAATGTCTTTTTATATCCTCCGATAGTTTCTTCAATTCTTCAAAAATGTTTCGTCATAGAAGCTTTTTAATGTTTAAATGGAAGAAAGTGATAAGCTAGGTCATCGAAATGATGAGAAGTTGATGAAGGTTGCCCAGAATTGGAAGAAATTCCAACCACAACACATGCAACTTTTCCCCCAAAAGTTCAACCGCCTAAATTCGTTGTAAAAACATTGTCTCTTCCTATTTAAAAGTACTTCAAGAAAATTAGTCATTATTCCTGTGATTTATCTCTATAAGGATTTAATTGAACTTTATAAGCTAATTCCTCTTTCTTTGTAATTTCTGCATGTGTCGCATAATTTCAAGAGATGTTCTTTTTTCTTTCTTTATACTCTATAATTGTCGGTTCTATTGTGGTTTTGCTAAAGCATTGAATTTAAGTACGTTATAAGTTTGTAGATAAGGTTTATATTAGTATTGTCATAACTTTTGCAGCTATGTTGAGAATGCTATCGGTAATTCATGGTTTTAGATGATAACCGCGGCAATGATTCTTCTTAGTGTTTGATTCTTAGTATAGAAATTTGATAAATTTCAATTGAATTTTGGTTTGATAGGTTTAACCTGTAGAGACAGTAAATTTCATAAACTGATCTCTTTATTTTTGTCAGAAATTATTTCAGTTTTTCCTGTGATTTACCAAAGCATTTGACTTTTGGTTAATATACTCTGTATTAGAAGTGAGAATTTTGAAGGACGAACACATACTCCACTAATTGTATTGCATGCTTTATAGATAATATTTTTCAATTTTGCATCATTTTTAGGCCTTCGCTCTTTTATACGGTTCTCTTTTTGTCCTCATGTCTTCACTGAAGAACACATGTATATTGCCCTTGGTATTAGTGAACCACATATGTTTTACCTCTAGAGACAGAGATATAATATTTCGTTTCTTCTGATTCCAAGTTCTATTCCTCAGTCTCAGAGCATGTCCTCTTTTGTGTTTCTTTGTTCTTCACTCTTTCAAGTATCATATTTGTTTCAAGTTTCTTACATTTCTTTTGGTTTTCTTTTTGTTTTTGCAGACATACCCCTAATCGATTGTCATAAATTTTAATTTCCTCCAAGGTTCACTCATGTTACTTCAGCTCTTTTTACGAAGAAAAGTTTATATTTGATAAACTACAGAATGTGTTTGGCATCACTTTGATTACCTCGAGTACTTTGAAAGGTTAAAAGGTTCATCATTTTCACTTCTTAGATGGATTCGTATCATTGTTTACAGGTCTTCTTCTTTGAATTTTATAGTGGTATGGTGAGTATCGTATTTAGTTTGTGTTGTTTAGTCGTTGTTCAGATTTTTACTCTTTCTTGGGTTCTGTGTGTTCTATGTGGTTCTGTTTGTTCTATGTGTTCCATGTTATTTGTGTGCATATACAAAAATGAAGGGCAAAAATTAGTGTTCTAGAAGAAACAAGGAATTTAAGGTATGAGATTAATGTAGGGAGCATTACCTTCAAGCTATATGATTATGATACATGATTTCTCAATGATTAGTTGACTTCATAAAGATTTTATATATAGGACTTGGAGTGTATTGTCAGTGTGTATTATTCCTCAACACACTTTTAATGAGAATAAATTGAAGGTTTAAGGCGTTATCCTGCAGACTGATGCCTTCGTGAAGATTTGTGGGTTGCACATTCCTAATTATATTCCGTCTTGAAGTCAGTGATTAAGTTGCTATGATTTTTCTTCTCCTAGATTGATTTTTAAAGATAGAAGAATAATATGTTGCCTCCTTTTGCTCAAACGCTGATGGAGAATGTGGTTTTCTCCAATTTTATTTTAAAGTTTTTTTCACTTGAGAGGCTTTTTCCATCCTTTCATATTTTGCACTTGATTTACATTCACATGTAATTGAATGGATTGGTATATGATAATACCGTAAAGAATCACAAATGATCACAATCAAGGTCTTTTTGTTTGTAAGCCTTACTTAATTTTCTCTTGCTGACCATATAAATCATTGATTCTACCTCTATTAGAGATTAATGGTGTAGAATCTACACCTACTTGTGAAATTGTATTGCATTTATGCTCTATTTTTTTTTTTTTTGTTTTAATTCAGTATATAAGATTTGGATATCTGAGTATAGTATTATATGTATATATATGTTTTTTGCTCTTTCTTTATGTATTCTTATAGGCTTTCCAAATACATTAATGATATTTTGGCTTTATGAGCTTGTGTTAATGTATGATTGTTTCAAACTTTCATGTATTTTTGCAGGCGTTATCATCATGTGACTTTATTGGGTATGCTTTCGATTTTAATATGATTATTACAGGCGCAGGTTAAAGAAGAAGGCTGCCAAGGATCTGAACAAGCTTAGAGGCCAGTAAGTGCTTTCTTTCTTCGTTTTTATGTACACATTTTTGATTACTCTTACATATTTTTAAGCGACTTTCCACTTTCATAGAGGAAAAGTATTGTCCCTCTCTGATATGAATCCATTCCTGCTATTAGCTTTCATGTCAAAATACTCATATCTAAATGATTTGGTGTGCTAATGTGGAGCTTCTTTAGCTTGGTTAGGCAGCACAATTTTTAAACCCCCTTTTCCTATTGATCTCCTCATTAGTCATTGTTTAAATCTCCTTTTAGCTTTGAGTTCATTCAATTGAAGTAGACTTTAAGCTACTCTAACTAAAAATAAGTTTGTGATTTTTGGGCAGTATTTTGTGATAGTGTATGCTATAGTCGAATTAAATTATTCATTCTGATATAAAGATCATCTTGAGCTAGAAAAAATTGCTTAAGTTGAAAGATTAGTCAACTGTACATGAAGATCATGTCCTTACACTCACTTCTTGCCAATCTCTTACTACAATTACTATTTAGAAGGATAAAAAGCTTAGCAAGGAACGTGTAAATACACGGCATCTGTGGACTTTGAGTGTGACCACTGATCACATTGAATTGACATCTAGAAGAAAAGAGGGAAGAACTTTGATGCCGCTAACATGTTTAACAATATAAATTAAAAGAGTTGAATATATATATATATATTTGCCTAAAATTGACGTTATTTTTCTCTTCCAAACTTTTTGTAGGAGCTTATTAGTGATTAACGCTGAAAAACATTCAGGTGTGATTAGTTACCAAGATGGATTGGTTGAGAAGAAAGATTAATTGCATGAAGTTCAAAAGAAATTTATTTGCTCAGTTGCCATGACTATTTGAGTTTGTGTGTCTCTATCATGTAAGCTGTTTGTTGGCTATGTGTACATGAGAACTTTAAGCTTCTGGTATATGTCAGTTTTATTTGTTAATGACATTTGTTGAAAGTACTTATGTAAATGATGTATATAAAGGTAAATTTATTATTCATATCTATAATTTTTTTCATCGTCCACCTGTGAGAGCTATTATGGTATTCCGATTCATCCATCTTTAACTATTATGAAAATAGTTGTAGAAAGTTGAGTTTGACTATAGCTGTAAACAAAATAAAGCTGAGTATTTTTTATTTTTGTTTCAAGTTATATGAGTTGATATTGTTACAGTTCCATACAAAGCATTGGCATCTCGACCCTTTTTGGAGATAATGATGAGATCGAGAAGCTTGAGGAGGAAAAGGCATTGTCATTGGTTATTAGTTTTTGCTTGATCTTTAATTTTTGTGTTTTTAGTTGCTGGAATCCTTGTTTACCTGTAAATTCAAACGTTATCTTTTTTCCCTTTTACAAGTTATCTTACGAGTTACAGTAATAACATGATCACCTTCTTTTTCTATAATAAGTAAATGATAAAAGTCTCTGGATTAATGTCATTTCGAATTAGAAAGGTTTGAATCTCATTAAATGTTTAAAATGAAAATCATTATCTTAAATTTGTTTGTGAGATATCGCAATGGTGTCTTACTGATCCTTGACAAGAAGGGTCTATAAAGCTTATTTCAATATTTTTTTGTGACGTCAAACAATGTATTTGAAACCGAGACGCGATATATCGGGACATTTTAGGATGTATTCGAATTCCATCAAATTTAAAGATTTTTTGTAATTTCAAAAAGAGTATGGATATGATGTAATTAACTTTTAACTCTATGAAATTTGTATAAAATTATCTTTTTTTAAGTGTCATGAGCATCAGATGTTGGGTCCGTGCTCAAGCACGGGCATGTCCAATCTAGTAGTAAAATATGTCTTAGTCTAGAAGACTATATTTTGAATCTCTATTTTTTCTTTTGGATGCAAATGTAAGCTTTATACAAATACATATTAATCAATACAAGTTTTGACATATCTATAAAAATATATTATGGTACCCCCATAATGTTGTTTATTTTTATTCTTAAATTTAAAGCTAATATTCATATTATTAGATTTGGTGTTATAAAATCTTAATTGATTATACATATTTTTAGTATTTCTTAGTTTTCAAACAAATAAGTAAAAATAAAACTAAAATATTAACATAATGGGTTGTGTTTGTATAGAGAAAACATCTATATATTTAGTAAAATATTTCTTGGTCTAGAAGACTATATTTCGAATCTCTATTTTTTCAAATCTCTATTTTTTCTTTTGGATGCAAATGTAAGCTTTATACACATACATATTAATCAATACAAGTTTTGACATATCTATAAAAATATATTATGCGATAAATAAGTATCAACATAAAATTATGTATGTACAAATTTTATAAAATAGTAGAAGACAAAAATGCAACGCGCGTTCTCCATAACTAGTATATATATATATATATATATTATACATATACATATACATATACACATACACACTACCTTAAAAGCATGAACTCCAAACTTGAATGTTGAATTACTATAATACCCCCAATTAAAAACACTCAATTTGTATTATTTATTAATTTTATTATATTGAAAGTAGATACCTTTTCAAATTAAAGGATTGTGACTTTTTCAATGAGTTCTGACTTTTCCAAAGGGTTGTGATTTTTTCAAAGGGTTGTGACTTTTCCAATAAGCAGTGACTTTTTCGAAAGGTTGTGACTTTTCGGATAAGACACAATTAACACCTATTCATACTACTAAGTGTTGGTGGCAAGAGATTTAAATCAAATGGAACACTAGAGTGAATATAGCATAAACATACTATATATTTGTCTTCTTTATTGGCTATGTATTGTTCCATTTAATTCTTCTTTATTGAGTAATAATATTTTGTAAATGATACGCTACATATAAAGATAAAATATTGAAATATTTATGATAATTCTTATTAGTGTCATGCACATACTAAATTTCAAGTATGAATATTTAAGACAAAATTTCTACTTAAATGATTTACATCATTTATGTTCATAAGCTCAAGAGGAAAGACTATTTGTGACAGTTTTTACATCATTTATGTTCATAACCTCAAGAGGAAAAGCTATTGGTGACATTTTTTGAATGGATATTTTTTTCTATTTTGTTTGTTAGATTTGTTTACAAAATTGAGTGAAGTAAGAAATAATATTATTAAAGAAATTTCACTTTCTCCCATATTTAAACTTTGAATGTATTTTGAAATGTTTTAATGACATTTGGTTATTTTGATCTCAAAACACAAGTAACTCTATGAGAATATGTATTAATAATTTAAAAACACTTGTCCTATGTTTGTTCAATTATAATTATTTACTATAAAAACTTTAATTTAGTAATATTAATTCTATTTTACAACATCATATACTATATATACGATACACACGTGCAACACACGTGCCGTAAAACTAGTGTATATATATATATATATATATATATATATATATTACTTTACTTACTACTTACTACTTACTACTGTATTAGAAATAGCTTATTTCAACATGTGTGCTTCTTGCCATTTTAAAAAATGTTAAAGGCTAAATTAGTTATTACTTGAGGGAAGTAATTATTGGATATTAAGATATACCAACACCATTAATTCATGTTCATTTGTGAAGCAAAAATGCAACAAATGACAACTTTGTGCTCTCCTGTTAATGTTATCACTATTTGAAATGTAACTGCAAAGGTTATTTTCTTCATTCAAATGTAAATTCAAGAAGTTCTTGACACAATCTAAGCTCCACTGTTGATCGAGTATTAGAAATTTTTATTAATCTTGCACGGGTTTGTTTGTGTGCTATCTCTCATTATTCTTCGCATTACACACATTTATCACTTATTGAACTACAAAGTTTTTTGGCATTTATCTAAGCAGATTTAACAGAAAGCATCACTAACATGCTCCTTAGCTTCATTAAAGATATAATTTTAAATCAACGAAGCTCCATGACATACATACTATTGCTTAATGCAGTGTGAGACAGAGGATATAGCATGGTGAGGGTTTGATTCCTAATCCACTCCCCATTTCCTCTTAAAAGAAGAAAGAAGATCCGAACTCCCATAGTTTGGCTGTCACGGTTGATGATAATTGTTATAGTTGATGGAATTGTGAGAAAGCTGCTACATTTTATTAAACAGAAAGACCTTACCAAGAACTTTTTAATAAATCAATGAATTGAGTTTTTTATTGGCGATGAAACCAGTTCGCATCGCGTGGGACTCATTTGAGGAAAGTGTTTTTTGTTAAGACTTTTTTCCACTACTGTTTTGGTGTTGGTGTTATTGTCAAAGTCACTGCTACATGGGATTACTATTAAGACTTGTTTTCTTTCTTTTTGTCCTTTTCCAAGTTTAATTTATAAAGGTTAGCACCAACTAAAAAAAAAAAAAAGAAATAACAAGAAAGCAACCTTTAGTTAATATGTGAATTATTTTGTGATACTCAATGAATTGTTGGATTTGAGGGAAGATGGCAACAAAACAGAAGTTGAAATAACATTACTAAGGGCAGTATTTACTCGAGATTTCTATCCTAATGTAACCAAGGTGACGTTGACCTCTTAAACTTATAATCGAGAGAACTTGTTGATATTATTGTTTGTTTTTTAAACATAATTGATATATACCTGGAGTAATGTCTCACTTTAGTGCCTAAACTGTCATATAAAAGACATTTTCATTTATTTACTTGAGTCTTCGGCGTTGCTCATGTATTTTCAAATTATTTTTCTTAAGGAGATTTTGTGAGGAATAAATTATTAGGTGGTACCGATTATTGAAAAGACGGGTACATCATTACAACACTTTTAGTTGTTGTGGTATTAGGTTAATTAGTTCTTCTATTTATTAGTTTTTCTATAAGAACTACATATTGAACTCATATACTTTTGGACTCTTAGTTGGAGTTAATATCTCATATGGTCACTCAACTATGCACTCTTATCTCAAAAGGTCATTCAACTTTCAATTTTAACTCAAAAGTCACTTAAGTATGCACTTTTATCTCAGGAAGTCACTCAACTTTGAATTTTATCTCAAAAGTCACTCAACTATCCACTCTTCTCTCAGAAAGTCACTCAACCTATTAAATTATTATTTTAATTAAAATTTGCTAATATAAATTGTTTATATAAAAAACCAAAATTTTAAAAAATAAAAAATACCATTTAAACCATTTAGTGATCCACTCACTTGACCCGACCCGCTAAAAATATAACATTGACCCATGTTATCGACTCTTTCTCCTCCTCTTGTGCGTTTCTTTCTAGTTCTCCATTGATGTTTCTTCTTCCTCTTTTAGTTAGGTTAATTTAGGCATCTCAATTTCAAGCTCTATATTATGTAGGAAATTAAAGGAATTTGATGGCATGATTTTTTTCCTCGTATTATTTCTCAATTCCTTGGTCAGATTTAGACAGTGTCTCATTATCGTGATATGAAGTTCTGTTTGCCGCAGGGCCACACCATGATCTGATTGATCCCATGATGAACAAGACTAAACCGTTGCAAGCTAAAGGAATCGCTGATCCAGTGCTAATCTGAGAGAGTATAGCCTCACCAGAACTGGGCAAGCTTAGCTAAAACATCTCCCATAAATCCTCCAAGCAACGCACCAAGCGACTGAGAAACCTGAAACAAAGTCCTTTAATTTCCTACGTAATATAGAGTTTGGAATTGAGATGCCTAAATTAAAACCTAACTAAAAGAAGAAGAAGAAACATCAATGGAGGACTAAAAAGAAATGTAGAAGAGGAGGAGAAAGAGTCAATAAAATGGGTCATATTATATTTTTTAAATGGGTCGGGTCACGTGGGTGGATATTAAATGATTTAAATGGCATTTTTTATTTTTTAATATTTTGATTTTTTATATAAACAATTTATGGTAGCAAATTTTAATTAAAATAACAATTAAATAGATTGAGTGACTTTTTGAGAGAAGAGTGGATAATTGAGTGAATTTTAAGTTAAAATTCAAAGTTGAGTGACTTTATGAGAGAAGAGTTGATAGTTGAATGACTTTTGAGTTAAAATTAAAAGTTGAGTGACTTTCTGAGAGAAGTATTCATAGTTGAGTGACCATCTGAGATATTAACTCTCTTAAGTTGTCACCTGCTAAGCAAATACCATTTTTCTTCACTTTTTCCCTCTCCTTCAAACTTGAGTTCATTTCTCTTATTTTCATCAAACCTGTTGAATGTATTCTTTAGCTTTAACCTGCACCCTTTATCTTTGGATCTATTTACTTGTTTTTTTACATATGCTTTACTCTATATACTGAAATTTCTTTGTATTTTATATTTTTACAAATACTGGCTTCCTACCTTTGTGTATCTAACATAACAGGACAAGTTGGAGATCACAACAAATAAGACTACATCCTGGTTGACCTTCAATTTAATTCATAGCATTGTGATAATATGTAAATAAAAATATACATAGATATATTTAAATCTCTGGATCTAAATTTAAATACATTTTTCACTTTTGAATTAGTATTATGTTTTTTATTTTTTAAAAAAAATAAAGCTGACTTTAAGGAGCCTTTTGGTGTGAGGTATGAGGTATAATAATTTTAGGATAAAACGTAGGATTATTTTATTTCATGTTTAGTTGGAGATATTAGGTAGTCTTTGTCTTATTTATTCCACAATTTTTATCATAGTGATGAAATAAATAATAATTTATGTTAGGATAATTTATCTCGGAATTAATTATTTGAGATAGCTTGCGCCCAACCAAATAATTCTAGCTTTAAATCTCTATCATGTTGGGCCCATGATTGATATATTAAAATGTAAATTATGTATAGTTTAGTAATACATAGTTTAAATGTGAACAATTCATTGTAACTATGTATTATTAAAATGTAAATAAATATGTAAAAATGTCATATCAATTTGTTGATTGTATACACTATACTGGTAACTAAAGTAATAGAAAATAATGTTGCTCAAGAAATATATCTTTGTCCCTTAAAAAGAAAGGATATCCTTTCAATTCCATTATATAATAAATTTTTGTAAGGTTGTTTTTTTGGAATGACAATAAATAGTGATGTTATAGGCTCTTTATTTATCAGGTTGAACTTGTACTTTTTGCTTTCAAATTATGTGTAATTTAGAGTATACTTATTCTAATACTATATATGCCTTTTTAAAACTAATTAACATGGAATACACGTGCGATCACGTGTTCGAAATTTAGTGGTTTAACACAACCAATAGAGGGCATCTTGTTAATTCGTGGTGTAAAAATATAGAAACATAAGTCATTTGGCTTATTGATTGACTCTGACCTACTCTTGTTAGCTTAATTCCTACTTGTACAAACATCTCCCATTTTTCTCTCCAAAAAATGTCAGAATACTAAAAAAAAACATAAATAGGATCATCAAATCTATTATTTTCTTAGAGGGTAATCAACAACAAGATTTCAAGGATGTTGGGATAGGATAGAAAAAAAATTCAGATGGCCTTTTTTCCCTCCACACACAGAAGGACATGTTAGACTTTATATTTACTTTACCACATGCACCTTTCAACACTAAAAAATTGGCTGAAAATAACTTTATTTTTTTTCCAAGTACAAATTAATTGAATGTTGAATTATATTTCATAATATGAATAGATGTATTATATAACTAATATATATATATATATATATATTTCTGATATTCACAGATGATTAGACTCATAAATTTGAATTGATGTATTTTATATGCTCCTTCTATAGTTGCCGACTCTAGGGCAAGGAAGAGCAAGCTCGTTTCGGGTGTGTCCGTATTTGTAGTGAAATACTGTCGTACAACTATGCTTGTCCGTGACATGGATATTTCTCGTCTCATGATTCATGCCCAACAAATTGACGAGGAGAAACTTAAGGAAAGGTCTAGGGAGACAAAGAGGTCTCGAACCGGTGGTGGTAATTTCTCTCATGCAAAGTTCGATGGATATGGTCGTCCTAGATATTGAAAAAGGTTCTCCGGGCAAGGTTCCTCCAATGCTCCTAGGTCTAACAAGGAGAGGGTGTCTAACCCTTAGCCTCAAGGAGGTAGTAGTGGGTCTTCATTGCCTAATTGTGGTAAGTGTGGAAGAAAGCATAAAGGTAAATGTCTAGCGGGTTCCAATGCTTATTTTAGTTGTGGTAAAATGGATCACAAGATAAGATATTCTCCTTCAGTTACTAAGAATGAAGGAGATATTCGTTGTAGGGCTCAACCCTATCCTTCATCCGGTCCAAGTGGTTCGGGTACTTGTGCTCCCAAGCAAAATAGGTTCTATGCACTTCAGACTCGTGGTGAACAAGAGGGTTCTCCCGATGTGGTTTTCGGTATGTTGAAAGTCTTTCCACTTGATGTTTATGCTTTACTTGATCCCGTTGCTACCTTGTCTTTTGTGACACCATATGTGGATATGAGATTTGATAAGCTCCCTTATGTGTTGTTCGATCTTTTTTCTATCTCTACTCCTGTTGGTGATTCTATTGTGGCTAAGTGGGTCTATGTATCCCATCTCCTTGTCCCATAGATTTACTCTTGTTGATTTGGTAGAGCTTGATATGCTAGATTTGGATGTTATCCTTGGTATGAATTAGTTTCACTCTTGTTATGCTTCTTTTATTGTAGAACCTGTGTAGTCAAATTTCAATTTTCAAATGAGCCTATCCTAGAATGGAAGGGGAGGGGGGGAAATTCTATGCCAAAAGGTCGATTTATTTCTATTCTTAAGGCTAGGAAGATGCTTTCTAAGGGTTGCATGTACCATCTAGTTAGGGTGAGGGATATGGATTCCAAAACCCCTATTTTTTAGTCGGTCCCCATTGTTAATGATTATCCGTAAGTTTTCCCACATGATCTACCCGGTATTCCTCTAGAGAGGGACATAGATTTCGATATTAACCTTCTCCCAGATACGTATGCTACTTCTATTCCTCCTTATAGAATGGCTCCAATAGAACTTAAGGAATTAAAGGAGCAATTGAAAGATTTATTAGATAAGGGTTTCATCCGACCGAGTATATCTCCATGGGGTGCTCTATTTTTGTTTGTTAAGAAGAAAGATGGTTCACTTCGTATGTGTATTGATTATCGGCAATTGAATAAGGTGACAATTAAGAATAAGTATCATCTTCCAAGAATAGATGATTTATTCGACCAACTTCAACGAGCGAGTTACTTTTCCAAGATTGACCTTAGGTTGGATTATTACCAACTGAGGGTGAAAGATGAAGATATTCCAAAAATGACTTTTACAACTCGATATGGTCATTATGAGTTTTTGGTAATGTTGTTTGGTTTGACTAATGTCTCGGCAGCATTTATGGAGTTGATGAATATGGTGTTTAGACAATACCTTGATATGTTCGTAATTGTATTCATTGATGATATATTGATTTATTCGAGAAGTGAGGATGATCACATCAATCATTTGAGGATTATGTTGCAAATTCTCAAGGACCAATAACTCTTTGCAAAGTTTAGCAAATGTGAGTTTTGGCTAAGGTCCGTAACTTTTCTTGGCCATATTGTTTCAAGTAAGGGTATTTAGGTAGATCCTAGGAAAACGGATGCGGTCAAGAGTTGACCAAGACCTTTATTCCCTTTGAACATTAGAAGTTTCTTGGGTTTAGGTGGTTATTACAGAAGATTTGTTGAGGGGTTTTCTTCGATTGCCTCTCCATTGACAACTTTGACTCAAAAGAAGGCCAAGTTCATATGGTTAGAAGCATGTGAAAAGAGTTTTTAGGAATTGAAAGATAAACTTACTTTCGCTCCGATGTTAACTTTACCGGAAGGAACATATGGTTTTGTTGTTTATTGTGATGCCTCGAGAATTGGGTTAGGATGTGTGCTTATGCAATGGGAAGGTTATTGCCTATGCTTCAAGGCAACTTAAGGTTCATGAGAAGAATTATCCTACCCATGATCTTGAATAAGTGGTGGTGGTTTTTGCCTTAAAGATTTAGAGGCATTAATTGTACGGTGTGCATGTAGATGTGTTTACTGACCGCAAGAGCTTGCAATATGTGTTTAATCACAAAGATCTTAATCTTCGCCATAGAAGGTGGCTTGAGTTACTTAAAGATTATGATATGAGTGTTCTCTATCATCCCGGTAAGGCGAATGTGGTGGCGGATGCTCTTAGCCGACTATAAATGAGTAGTGTTGACCATATAGAAGAAGATAAGAAAGAGTTGATATGAGATGTACATAGATTGGCGCGGTTGGGTGTTCAGTTAGTAGACTCTACCAAGGGTGGTGTTATGGTTCATAATGGTTCAAATTGTCTTTTGTGACGAATGTGAAAGCTAAGGGTGATGTTATTTCTATTTTTAAGGCTAGGAAGATTCTTTCTAAGGGTTGCATTGTAACACCCCGTCAATAGAAAGAGCTAGAATTAGAAAGAGTCATTTTTGGAAAGAATGAAAATTTGGAAAATTGGTTAAATTACATTAAGTTTAAGTTTTGGGTCAACTTCAAGCGACCATAACTCCTAGCTCAGAATGAGTTAGGTGAGCTTCCAGACACCATAGGAAAGATCTTGGAATTATCTTTCCAACACCGCCAAATTTACTCAATTTTGACGTTGTATGAGTGAGATATGTCCATTTAAAGTTGGGCTGTCTAATTAAGGAAAGTCAAAAGTGGATTTTGGAAGGGTAGTTTGGTCTTTTCCTTGCCCTATTATTTTAATTCGTTTTTGGTAATTACTTAGGGGTCTAAACTGAACTTGGTCAGTTTACGCTTTTGAAAATTGAATTAGGGTTTTAGAGAAGAGAAAAGAGGAAGAGAAAAGAGAAGGAGAAGCAAAGAAATCACCAAGTTCTTGAAGCTAAAATTGTGGATTTCGTCAAGGGGTGATCCCTATGAGGTATGTGAGATCACACAGCGTTGGGTCAGTTCACCCACACGCCAATCATGATTTATTCAGTGAAATTATGTTCTTGAAAGCATTGAAATTGAGTTCTTGATGGATTTGTTTTGAAGTTTCTATTGGGTTCTTGATTGTTGAAGTTGGTGTCGTTTTGAGTAGATTCGTGCATATTTTCGTTATGTAGTTGAATCTAAGGGTGTGTTTGGTATGAAGGAAAACATTTTCCGGAAAATGTTTTCCAATTTTCTCATGTTTGGTTGGGTTAAATGTTTTGGAAAATGTTTGTTTTTAAAAAAATTTAAGTTTGTTTTTAAAAAATATTTTTAAATTCGAAATTTCATTTTTTCGCCTCTACCCTCGACCCCCCCTACCACCCCCACCAGCCCCCACCCCCAAAATAATTTTTTAAGTTTGTTTTTAAAAAATAGTTTCAACTTCAAAATTTCATTTTTTCACCCCTACCCTCGAGCCCCCCACCCAACCCCCCTACCAGCCCCCCACCCCGAAAAAATAATTTAAGTTTATTTTAAAAATATTTTAAATTTCAAAAATTATTTTCTACTCTAGTAAAAATAAAAGATATTTCTCAAAAACATTTTTCATTCATAAACCAAACACTAAAAATCTTTTGCGAAAAATATTTTCTACTCACCAACCAAACATGAGAAAATAAGTCAAAAATCTACTTGTTTTCCAGGAAAACATTTTCCATGGAAAACATTTTGCTTCATACCAAACACACCCTAAGAGTTTGGGGGAAAGAACCAATAAAAAACTAGAGGTTTTAGAGTTGAAAAATGACAAAGATAAATCGGAGTTTTTTGGGCAGGGGCATGGGGCGCCGCACCAGCTAGCACGCCTCAACTTCAGCTTTGAAGTTTTGGGTTTGGCACCCCACGCCACTTAGAGCGCCAGGGGCGCCAGGTCTTCTACTTTTTTCCCATTCTTTCTGTACTAGTTCCCTTGAAACATACGTATGTTTTTTAGTTGATTCCTACACTCTAAGGTATGTATAAACATCATGAAATCATCATTTACATGAGATCATGAGCCTTGAATCCACAATCCAATTCAAGAAAAGTTAAGAGTGAAGTCAAGATCAAAGTCAAGAGAAGTAAGAGTCAAGTCAAGAGAAGTTCTTAGAGTTTCCAAAAGTCTTTTCCATTTGTTTTAACTTTGTTTTAAGACTTAAAGTTCAAGTTGAGTAAAGAGCAAAGAGTAAAGGTTGAAGTTCATTTCGTCAAAGAGTATATGGGGACTATGTATCCCAAAGAGTTTAAAACGTTTTCACATTTAAACAAGAAAGGAAACTGAGATTTCCAAAGAGCCTTTCAGCTAGTTTTCAGTAAAGAGTAAATGCTTTCACAATTAAGCAAGAGAGGAAACTTTGATTTCCAAGATAGCCCTTGATCTAAGTTTTTGAGCAATTATCTCAAATCACAGAAAGAAGTAGTATAATAATTTGGGAGTAGCATTGAACACCGCTATGGGGGAGAGTTCAGACAACTCCCAGCCCCCATAAACCATGTAGCCACCATGGGTAGAAAAGGGTCGTACTTTTTAGATGATTCCTTAGTGCTTTTTAGCATTGACTAGTGGATCCATTTAGTAGTCAGGTTCTATACCCTCGGCAAGGTATAGGACGGTCCTGGCAGCGTGAGGCAAAACATTATATCATCACAGTGGCTCTTAAGTGATGGTTGTTGGTTAAAGAAACTCCCATAGTAGTATTTTGTATTTTTATATACATTTCAGAGTTTATATTGTATCTTTGCATACAAACATAGTAACTATTGTATTTTCACTACACAAAGTTATTATTCACATTTTAAAAGCTTTTCTTTATATTGCATTTACATTACTGCTTTATATCGAAATGAGTTCAGTTCAAGCTTATGTCTTGTTTAGTATTCCCCTCGCATGCTCGTATATTCAATGTACTGATGCCATTTGGCCTGCATCTTTTAATGATGCATATACAGGTAACCAGGATCAACATCAAGCACAATGTTGATTCTAGTTGAGTTCCAGAGTTGTTGGCTAGTGAGCCTCCTTGCTTTCGGAGGACCACCTTTTATTGCTTTCAGTATTTTAGTTCATTAGGATGTCGTGGGTCTTGTCCCGACATCCATCTCAGTTTTGAAGGCTTCATAGATAGACAGTCAGATGTTAGTTCTTTAGTCTTTTTATTGTTATTTCTTATGTTAAGACTTGAGTTTCCATCTATGGCTAGTTGAATGTGTTATCCTTAAATGTTCTAAGCTTAATTTGAGACAATTATTTTATAAGTGCATTTGATCATTGTAATAATGCTTAGAGTCTTCTACTGAGTAGTAAGCCAGGCCAAGGGTTCGCTTGAGGCCAGCAATGGTTCTCGGGTGCCAGTCCCACCCAGGGTGTAGGCTCGAGGCGTGACAAACTTAGTATCAGGAGCACAAGATTCAAGAGTCCTAGGGAGTCTATAAAGTTGTGTCTGTAGAGTCCTAGTTATCAGTGTGAAGCGCGCTATATCTTTAATTAGGAGGCTGCAGCATTTAGGAAATTTTTTCACTTCTTTCATACTCATTTCATACGTTAGAGTTTGATCTTTAAAAAGTTTCTTCTAACTCGTGCTTGCGCGTGTCTTTCAGATCATGCCTCCATGAAGAGCTGTTAGAGATCATTCGGCTAGAAGGAATGTTGAACCACAGGAAGAAGGGGTACCTAATGCACTAGGAGTGCAACCCCAATGAGATGTCACCAATGCCAAATTTCGTGAAGATATCCGGATGTTGAGCCAAGTTGTTACCAATCAAGTTGGGCAATAGAGTGGGAATCGTCAGGAAGTGGTTGATACTTCGAGGATCCGCGAGTCCTTAAGGATGAATCCACCAAGCTTCACATGTTCTAGTGTTATTGAGGATCCAGAGAATTTTTTTGAAGAGCTTTAGAAGGTTATCAAAATCATGCATGTTGCCGATACTGAGAGGGTGGAACTAGCTGCATACCAAATGAAGGGTGTCGCTGAGATATGGTTCGACCAATGGAAGAAGAACATAGTTGAGGCACCACCTGTGAATTGGGCTTGTTTTGAGGAGGCCTTCTTGGGGCATTTCTTTCCCCGAGAACTGAGAGAGGCTAAGGTCTAGAGTTCCTCACTCTTAAGCAGGAATCTTTGAGCGTTCATGAGTATAGTTTGAGGTTCACACAACTTTCCCGCTATGCTCAGGAGATGGTTGCTGACATAAGGAGTAGAATGAGTTTATTTGTTGCTGGGTTATCTCTTCTATCAAGTAAAGAAGGCAAGGCAACTATGCTGATAAGGGATATGGACATAGCAAGGCTAATGATCCATGTGCAACAAGTTGCGGAGGACAATCTAAGAGATAGAGAGGAGCTTAAGAACAAGAGGGGCTAAGACATCAGGGAATGAGTTCAGACAGCAAAAGGGTAATGTGAACAAGTCTTCTTTCCAGCTAAAACAGAAGGGACCTGCTCCATCATCTGCACCAAAGAACAAAAGTGAGTACAATAATCAGAATTTCAGAGCTAAATGTCACGCCCCGAGCTACGCCCGAGACGCGGACACGGGACCTAGGACCACAAGTGATCCCAAGCTAACCCTGCTGGCATGATCATAAGCATACTAAATATAAACTGAATAATAGAAACTGTGCGGAAGCTATAATCATAAACAAAATGAAAAGATGGGGAATACCCATATACTATAATTGAGATATACGAAAATTGATGAGTATAATACAAGGAAGGTATTAGCTCAATACTAAGCTAAATCTATCTATGTCTAGAATAAGCTTCTACACTGACTAGAAATGTTGAGACATGCCCCAACTAGATCATGCAAAACTGAAACTAAAGGACTAAAAGTACTGAAAAGATAAACATATCACTGGTCCTCGAAGAATGAGGACTCACCACTGATGCTGCTGAACTGGCGATCGGGAAGTGATCTAAGCATGATCTGGATGCTGAGAACCTGAACCTACATCACGAGAAGATGTAGCACAGATCAGTATGTGTCAGTACTTGAAAGGTACTGAGCATGCAGGATAGAATAAAGCTGAAATAACATATAACTCAACAAAGCAAATAAGTAATGATATAATCTAAACATGGTATAGATACTGTATGCAGAGCTAACTGAATGCAGTGACCAATTTATAACATGTTGAAACTAAATATTGGACATACTAATAAAAGGTCAATGCAATAGAATCTGACTGAACTATGGGAGCTACTAATAACCGATAGTAAAACCACATGAGCTAAATATGGAGCCCGATGTATATGCCCCATCGAGAGGACCCAATATACCCTGCCAGAGGTATAGAGGCATGCTGGCGTGATCACTGAAATGATGCCCACAAAGGGGACTTACAACCTACGTGGCTAGTAGTTTCGGGACTATTTGGGTACGCTGAACCCTAGTCCAACTCGGTATTATGCTACTCCCAATGGATTAAGTAATTAACACATTATGATTGAATTTCTATAAGTTACTGGATAGCTCAAACTGAACATGCAAACTGAGAATGCAATAATTAAACTGATAAAGATGCATTAATAACTGAGGCATGTCTAACTGAATAACTGAAATATCTGACTCAGCATGTCTAATTCAAGAACTAAAGAAATACTTAGCTAGGGTTCTGGAATTGATGCATTAAACTAAATATTAATGTACTAATCTCATTTGGATCATTCTAACAGCTAAGAACCCAATAATTCTAACTTCCAGGAAACGCTAGGTCTAGTCATAATAAGGGAATCAATAAACTGACTAAAAACTAGGGACCTAATGGGTGAAAGGAACCCACTAGTGAAATCCCACATACCTGGTGACGAATTCCATGAAGAAATCCTTCGATTTCAGGGCTGGAATTAGAGGAAACTTGTTGCGTTCTTGAACTAGGGTTGCTCGACCTTTTCTCCTCTTTCGCTTCTAATTTTCTATGTTTTGATTAATGATCTAACTTAGGTAAGTTATAGTTATATTTCTAGGTTTAAACTGACTAAAACCTTATAATTTAGGGTTAAAACAACTCAGTTTATGTGTCAAACGAATAAGGAAAAGACCAAAATAACCCTAACTTAAACTACAGACGGGCTGACCACGGCCACCTTCACGGACTGTGAAGTTGGTCGTGGTCTGGACTTGGAGACTACTACCTAAGGGTCTGAGTCCACGAGCCCTACCATGGCCAGTATGAAGGACCACATACTGTGAAGGTCTTTGTGGTCTCCATTTAGGCTGTGGTCTGGAGGGACTGGCTAGGGAGGTTTACTGCCTCGACTCTACGGGCGCCACCATGGCTTGTCATCAAGACTATGAACCGTGGACCCTTTCATGGTTTGTGAACCCTAGAATCGTTCACTGCTTCAAGTATATTTCTGTAATTTTTTTCTGGGTCTGGTTTTCGAGGTGTTACAATATCTCCCCCTTGGAATCATTTATCCTCGAATGAAGACTAAACTAGCTGAAATAGAGGGAATGAGCTGCAACCCTTTCACTAAACACTGAAGGATGATTTCTGACTGAACTAAGTTCCAAAAACATGCAAATATGCTGAAAATGCAAGTACAAACTGAAGGAACATGATACTAATACCGATTTCACTCATGAATGACTAAAAAACTGAAGAGGAACTATTACCTCAGGATGGAATGGATTCGGAAGGAAAGAGGTGAGGATACTTGGCTTTCATGGCTGTTTCTGCTTCCCAAGTAGCTCCCTTTATGGACTGACTCTTCCACCAAACCTTGACTGAAGAGACATCATTGTTTATCAATCTTCTAACCTAACGATCAAGACTCTCAACTAGTACATCCTCATAAGAAAGACTATCTTTCACGGCCACACTCTTTAATGGCACCACAGATGTTGGATCACCCACACACTTCTTCATAAGCAAGATATGGAAGACTGGATGCACAACTGCCAAATCTGCTGGCAACACTAACTCATAAGCCACTATACCAATCCTTTTCGAGATCTGGTAAGGGCCTACATATCTGGGACTGAGCTTCTATTTCTTTCCAAACCTCATCACCCCCTTCATAGGTGATACCTTCAGGAAAACCCAATTATCAACTTGGAACTCTGTTCCCTTTTACTTACATCTGCATAAGACTTCTGGCGACTCTGTCTATCTTAAGTCTATCTCTAATGAGTTGCACTTTCTCCATAACATAAAAGACTAAATTTGGCCCTATCAAAGCTGTTTCACCTACTTCAAGCCAACCAACAGGAGATCTGCATCTACGCCCATACAATGCCTTATAAGGGGCCCATCTGAATGCTGGAATGGTAACTATTATTGTAGGCGAACTCAATAAGGGGAAGGTGATCATCCCAACTACCCTTGAAATCGATCACACAAGCTCTCAATATGTCTTCTAAGGTCTGAATGGTATGCTCTGCCTAGCCATCCGTCTGTGGATGAAATGTTGTGCTAAGGTTAACCTGAGTACCAAGACCCTTCTGGAATGACTTCCAGAAATGAGAGGTAAACTAAGGACCTCTATCTGAGATGATAGACAAAGGAACCCCATGTAACCTCACAATCTCATTAATATAAAGCTTGGTGTACTCCTCCACCGAATCTGTAGTCTTGACTACCAAAAAGCGAGAAGACTTAGTAACTTTGTCAACTATCACTGAAATGGAGTCATACTGTCTGTGAGTACGAGGTAAACTTGTGATGAAGTACATGTTGATCACTTCCCACTTCCAAGTAGGAATGTCAATCTTTTGAGTCATACCTCCTGGTTTCTGATGTTCTACCTTAACTTGCTGGCAATTGGGGCACTTAGCCACAAAATCTGCTATATCTCTTTTCATACCATTCCGCCAATAGACTTCCCTCAGATCGTGGTACATCTTAGTGGCACCTGTATGAATAGAATATTTGGAGTTATGGGCCTCTGCAAGAAATGCTATCTCAACTCTCCCATATTAGGGACACATAATTGACCCTAGTAGCGAAGCACACCATCTCCCCTTGGGAGAAAACCTCAACTCTCAGTTGGTGGACTGCACCCTTGAGTTTAAGTAATATCGGATCACTGTTATTTCTCTAAGATAAACCTCAGATCTGGCTACCATCAGCTAAGAGTAAGGGAATGCGATATTCCAAAGACAACTTTTAGGACCCGCTATGGTCATTATGAGTTTCTGGTCATGTCATTTGGTTTGATTAATGCACCTTTAGCATTCATGGACCTTATGAATAGAGTATTCAAGACTTATTTAGATATGGTTATTATTGTATTCATTGATGACATACTAATCTATTCGAGGAATGAGGAAGATCATGCTAGCCATCTTAGAATAGTTCTCCAAACTCTAAAGGATAGAGAGTTGTATGACAAGTTCTCTAAGTGTGAGTTTTGGCTTGAGTCTATGGCATTCTTAGGCCACATTGTGTCTGGAGAGGGATATAAAGTAGATACTCAAAAAATAGAGGCAGTGCAAAATTGGCCTAGACCACATCTCGAACTAATATTAGGAGTTTCATGGGTTTGGCTGGCTTTTATAGAAGGTTCGTAGAGGGGTCCTCATCTATTTCATCCCCTTTGACCAACTTAACTTAGAAAATAGTGAAATTTCAATGGTATGAAGCTTGTGAGAAAACCTTTCAGGAATTGAAAAAGAGGTTGACTATTGCCCTAGTGTTAACCTTACCAGAAGGTACGCAAGGCTTTGTTGTATATTGTGATGTGTCTAGAGTTAGTTTGGGTTGTGTGTTAATACAGAATAGCAAGATTATAGCTTATGCCTCCAGACAGTTGAAAGTTCATGAGAGGAATTACCCAACCCATGATCTAGAGTTAGCTGTCATAGTTTTTGCTTTGAAAATATGACATCATTAACTTTATGGTGTTCATGTGGATGTGTTCACCAATCATAAGAGCCTTCATTATGTGTTTACTCAGAAAGAGCTTAATCTCAAACAAAGGAGGTGGTTGGAATTAACCAAGGATTATGACATGAGTATTCTTTATCACCCAGGTAAGGCTAATATTGTTGCTGATGCCTTGAGCAGGTTGTCTATGGGTAGTACTGCCCATTTTGAGGAAGATAAGAAAGAGCTAGCAAGAGATATGCATACACTTGCATTCTTAGGAGTTCGACTAATGGATTTCACAGAAGGAGGAGCGTGGTGATGAATGGGGCTAAATCATCATTAGTGTCTGAAGTTAAAGAGAAGCAATACCAAGATCCTATTTTGATTGAATTGAAGGCAAATGTTCATAAGCAAAAAGTAATGGATTTTGAACAAGGGGGAGATTGTGTACTGAGGTATCACCGTAGGTTGTGTGTACCAAGGGTAGATGAACTCCAAGAAAGGATCATGGAGGAAGCTCATAGCTCCAGATATTCCATCCATTCGGGTTTCACAAAGATGTATCGTGACTTGAGAGAAGTGATTTGGTGAAGTAGTATGAAGAAGGTCATTGCAGAGTTTGTGGCTAAATGTCCGAATTGCCAACAAGTTAAAGTAGGGTACCAAAGGCCCGGTGGTATGGCTCAGAATATAGAACTTCCGGAATGGAAGTGGGAGATGATCAATATGGACTTCATCACAGGTTTACCAAGGTCTCACAGGCAACACGATTCTATTTGGGTGATTGTTGATAGAATGACAAAATCAACCCACTTTTTGTCGGTAAAGACTACCCATTTAGTAGAGGACTATGCCAAGTTGTATCTTCAAGAGGTGCTTAAACTTCATGGAGTTCTGGTCTCCATTATTTCAGACTGAGGTGCGCAATTTACTATACAGTTTTGGAAGCCATTCCAAAAAGGCTTGGGTTCAAAGGTGAACTTAAGTACTACCTTTCATCCTCAGACAGATGGGTAAGCAGAGTGCACTATTTACACCTTAGAGAATATGTTGAGGGCGTGCGTGATCGATTTCAAGGGTAATTGGGATTATCACCTACCCCTCATCGAGTTCTCTTACAACAATAGTTACCACTCTAGCATCAGATGGCTCCTTATGAAGCTCTTTATGGGAGAAGATGCAGATCTCCTATTGGATGGTTTGAAGTTGGTGAAGCTGGGTTGATAGAACTAGACTTAGTCCATAAAGCTATGGAGAAGGTGAAAGTTATTCAAGAGAGGTTGGAAACAACGCCGAGTCGTCAGAAATCCTACACTGATGTTAGGAGAGGGGAGTTAGAGTTTGAAGTAGATGATTGGGTCTACTTGAAAGTTTCACCCATGAAGGTTGTTATGAGAAGAAGTGGAAGCTTAGTCCCCGGTATATTGGTCCTTACAGAATATCCAAGAGGATTGGCAATATAGCTTATGAGTTGGAGCTACCCCAAGAGTTAGCAGTGGTTCATCTAGTATTTCACATCTCCATGTTAAATAAGTGCATGGGTGATCCTTCATTGATCATACCAACTGAAGATATTGGAATCAAGGATAGGTTATCTTATGAGGAGATTTCTGTTCAGATTCTAGATCGCCAAGTTTGCAAGTTGAAAACAAAGGAGGTAGCATCAGTCAAAGTTCTTTGGAGGAATCAGTTTGTTGAGGAAGCCTCTTGGGAAGCTGATAAGGATATGAAGAATAAATATCCACATCTCTTCGAGTCCAGAGAAGTTCCAAATTAAGGTACTAATCCTTTTCTTGGCATTTTATTTATAAGTTGGCATGTTGTAATTGCATTGTGCTTGTTTGATGTTTGAACTGCATGTTTGATGTTACGCCCTTAGCCTCTTAAGAGTAAGCCTATTCGAGGACGAATGTTCCCAAGGGGGAGATATTGTAACACCCCGTAACTAGAAAGATCTAGAATTAGAAAGAGTCATTTTTGGAAAGAATGATAAATTTGAAAATTGGTTAAATTATGTTAAGTTTGAGTTTTGGGTCAACTTTAAACAACCATAGCTCCTCGCTCAAGATGAGATAGGTATGCTTTAAGATACCATAGGAAATATCTTGGAATAATCTTTCCAACGCCATTGAGTTTACTAAATTCTGAGTTCATATGAGTGAGATATGTCCATTTGAAGTTGGGCTATCTAGTTAAGGAAAGATAAAACCGGATTTTGGAAGGGTAGTTTGGTTTTTTCCTACCCTATTATTTTAATTCATTTTTGGTAATTACTTAGGGGTCTAAACTGAACATGGTCAGTTTATGCTTTTGTAAATTGAGTTAGGGTTTTAGAGAAGAGAAAAGTGGAAGAAAAAAGAGAAGGAGAGGCAAGGAAATCGTCAAGTTCTTGAAGCTAAGATCGTGGATTTCGTCAAGGGGTGATCCATAGGAGGTATGTGAGATCTCATAGCATTGGGTTAGTTCACCCATGTGCCAATAATGATTTATTCAGCAAAATTATGTTCTTGAAAGCATTGAAATTGAGTTTTTGATGGATTTGTTTCGAAGTTTCTATTGGGTTCTTGATTGTTGAAGTTATTGAGAAGTTCTTGATTTTAATTCGTGAAATTAGGTGTCCTTTTGAGTAGATTCGTGCATATTTTGGTTATGTATTTGAATCTAAGTGTTTGAAGAAAGAACCAATCGAAACTAGAGGTTTAGAGTTGAAAACCGACAAAGAAAAATTGGAGTTTTCTGGGGCAGGGGCATGGGGCGTCGTGCCAGCCAGTGCGCCCCAACTTCAGCTCTGAAGTTTGGGTCTGGCGCCCCGCGCCATTCAGAGCGCCAGGGACACCAGGTCTTCTACTTCTTTCCTATTCTTTCCGTACTAGTTCCCTTGAAACGTACCTATGTTTCTTAGTTGATTCCTGATGTTTGCGTAATCAAGACACAACTTTCAATACAAGTGTCTACGATCGTACAATAGTAAAGTAACCCAACCAAGGGTTGGGATCGTTCCCAAGGGAGTGGTTTTGAGAATTAGTAGAAAAATAAAATTTAGTTATAATTAGTCATAGCTAAAGAATTATTGAATATAAACATGTTAAATCTAAGGGGTGACACAAAAGTGTCAATTAACGATTGGGGTTTTGTCACAAGTAAGAAAAAACAACAAGAATGCAAAATGTACTAATCAAGGAGATGGGGTTCTTGGGATGTGATAGGAATACGTGAAAATCTAAACTATTGGGTACATGCTTTTGACAGTAAATCTCACTACAACATTTTAGGCTTTCAGCCACCGTTGTAAAGTGTGGTCTAAACAAGCAAAAAGTGTGGCCTTTGATAAAAGGCAACACTTTTTGATTTTAGGCAACACTTTTTCGGGGGTGGCCTAAAAAGGCGTAACCTTTGACCTTAGGCTACACTTTTCAAGTGTTGTCGTAGCAGCTACGCTTAAAAGCTTGGCTGATGAGGTACAAAGACCACGCTTTGTAGCATCTCATTGGCAACACTTTTATTTGATAAAACTACACTTTCTAGCATGGCCTTCTCTTTATTATTGGCCACACTTTAAAAGTGTAGCTTTTTATAAATCTTTGACAACAACACCTATAAATGTAGCCTTTTCTAATGTACATACAACATTTTATAATCAATAAGCCACACAATTGGCATCCCTGTAGCAACACTTTTAAAGTGTGGCAACGTTGTCTAGAATTTTAATAGCCACAAATTTTGGTTTGGATAGATTCACTAATCACATAATTGTATAATATAAATGATCTCAAACATCAAATTAGCTAATAAATAATTCAATATATAGATTTACAATAAACTTCAAAAAATGTGTCTTGTACTACATACATAGAAAGGAATATCTTAAAGAGGTGTACTAGCAATAAATTTCACAATGTATTCAAACGTTTATAATAATAGTTCAAATACACTAATATCGTTCGCTTGAATATATTGAGTTGACCTGGGGCCATTATTCAAATTCGATCACCTGCATTTTCCTACACACTCAAAACAAAATTAAATGTTAGAAAAAAATTCACACTCGACATTAGTCATGGTTAATTATCCTATGAGAGCTTTGGAAAAGGAGGAACAAACAACAAAGATAGCATAAATATGCTACACTAAAACTAACAGATAAATCAGATGCTCCTTGTGGCTTGTAACCACATATTAGCCACTTCTATCATGACAGTGTAACAAATGAAGAGTTCAATAATTTCTAGTTTACAAGAACTTTCATGATATATGTCCAGTTCGCGCATTTCATGATTGAGAAAATCATATCAATAGAACTAATTAGTAGCTTTTACCCAAAATAACTAAATAAGCACCACTGCACTAGTCATCTTAGCTGAGAAAACAAAATAAGCACAAAATAACAAAAACATTCAAAGGAATCAGCATGTTCATACATCAAGCAGTGATATAAATAGTCATGCCACACTAATTTAAGATGAACTTATAAGAGGATAGTCCGAAAGACAATATCATAGTAGTGTAGAAGTCATCAAAGCTAAACTAAATTCTGGACTCAAGTTAACAAAATCATGATTATGATATGATTTCAAGAAAGTAATCAATACAACTATTCAAATATGGACAAATTGAAGTAAAGTCTAAAAGTATGGAAGAAATACAACAACAATATGCTTACAAGGCATAACAACCAGAGGCATGGGAGGCAGTGACCCTTCTTGATTGATACAACTAATCTTCCTGAAGTTTTCAGCAGTGCATCACCTAGGAATACTACAAATGCAAGCGAAAACTCAAGACACACCAGAATGCCGTAACCTTAGCACATGAATAACTCCATCAAAACAATTCACAGAATGTCCTAAAGTACTAACTATTGAAACTAATAATCTTTATCTAAGATCTTCTTCTCAAGTGTTGTGACATAGCATACCCCTAAAAAAATCAAAGACAACATTCTCTAGGTCCTCCACAATATACTTGAGAAATCATATATAAATTTATCAAAATATATTAAAAATTTGTAAGAAATTTAACTCAATATTAAAATTCTCCAGAGGAATTCACACATATAACAATTTCTCTTTCACACACATATTTCAAAGCAAGCATACCACATTTTGAAATAAATATACAACTTTAAGTAAAGGCTTGATAGGATATATAGTAGTTGCATAACCATAGTACCATTGGGATAGTGAGTGTTCGTGAGACTCTGTTTTCTGATTAAGGCAGCATGAAAACATCTATATTGTAATATGCAAGAGCCTAAGAGGAAGGATGACTACAAAACTATGCTACTATTGGCACCCAAACTAAAAGGCATACCTTTTAATTTGATTCAAATATTACATAATTTATATCTTTCGTAAACTAAGTAGAGATATTCCACTAAAAGAGGGTTCTTAAACTTTACTACTTGTATTTTCAAGGTGAAAGATGTCTGTGAGGCATAATATGAGCTATTTTAAATAGTTTGAAAGAATTTTTGACCTTTTCTCTATAAATATATATAGGTGTGAATTAGGGAGAATTAAGCAATAAATGAAAGTTAGAGTAAGAGAGAAATTAATGAATGAAATATTACGTACCATCCCTTAAGAAAACCTCTGTTTTTGCGAGGCGGAGGAGCAGCATATGTGAAGGGAGGTATCACTGGAGGAGGACCACCCTGATATTAACAATTACCTTCTCCAAAAGTACTACACCAGAAAAGAGAAGGAAAAATAAAGAAGGGGGAAAAATAAAGAAGGGCAGAATGTCAAGCAACAACACAAATGTACTATTTGGAAAAGGATACCAACTGTATGCAGGTACCTATTGTCAGAAATTATATGATTCTTCACTGATATCGGTTTCCCTTCAAACTGCAAATAAAGAGCACAAGAAGTTCACCTCACAAGAAGTTTCCACAAACTTTTGTTGTCATGATTGATCAACTCCCCGACTACTACTTCTTAGTTCATATAAGTGGTTGACCGACCAATGTTTTGACACTAAAACGAAGAGAGTTAATAAGTTGTACAATACTTATTTGTGAGGCAATACAAGTTTATGACACTTTCCCCCTATTTTCCCTTTCATTTTCTATATGACACTCATTTGTTATGGCAATGACCAAAAAATTTAAGATATTAATCTACTTTTTATAATGAAGGCAGTGGTTCTGGAAGAATTATTAAAGTAACAGAATACTAGATCCAGTAAAATTCGAAAACAACATAAAAAAGACACTATCTATTGATGTCTTTTGGATCTTTCATCCACAACCTAAAAATTTAAAAAGAATCAAATATGTAAATACCAAAACAAAAAAAAATTCATTTAGGTAAAAGGATAAAAATCTACCTAAGCATCAAACTAGACCTCATGAATAATCCCTTGTGGGTTATGCTTCAAACACAGAGAGGATAATACACTCCTATGGCAGTGATGTTCACCAGGACCTAAAGCTTTGCCGCCTAATCAACTCCTCATCTGACATCAACTGGTACTATCTTCTACTGGGACCCGTATATATATGGTAGAAGAGTTATGTACCTAGGCATTTGGCCTATTCAGAGTTCAGATTATATATATCTACAACTAATTTTAGAGATCAAACATTGCAAGGAAGTGAAGAAATTTGTACCTTTAAACATGGAAGGAAGTAAAAAGCAAATGAAAATGTTGCAGCAATTTCTTCAAAGGAACTCTTATAAGGCTTTTGGGCGAAGAAACCCTAATATTATCGCTCTCTGATTTGGGAAAAAAACAAGCGTTTGACTACTTATTTTTTCTTCTGAGAAATTGTAGAAAAATAGGCATACTGACTTTTTAGTTTTGCCTTTTAGAAATTTGGGGGAAATTAGATACATGGAGGGAAGTGTTATTATTTTGGTGAATTTTATTAAAATTATAAGGGCACACTTATAAAATGTTGTATTTAAAATTATAAAAATAACACACTTTTAAGAGTGTAGTCATATGTATAATTAGGCGTTGCCAATTATATTATGATTCAACAATGCATATAAAGTGTAGTCTATACTATTAAATAGTACGCTATATAAGTGTTGCCAATATTTTTGTGGCCAAAAGCCCTGTCCAAAGGCCATGCCTTAAAAGCATTTCCACAGATACTTTTGGCAATACTTTTCAAGTGTTGTCTAGAATTGATGTTGCCTTAGGCCAAATTTGTTGTAGTGTCTGTTGAATATTTGTGACTAGGCTAGACTATAGTGGGGGTAAATTCTCTCTCGAGCAACTTACCCTAAATCAAATGGGTTCCTCTCGGACACCCACTTGCTGCATGAAGAACAACCTCCGCCTTAGCCCACTCACTCTCTCAAGCTGAGTGAGTGGGAATGAGACTAGGGTTCACTCTCTCGAGCTGAACCTCATGTCGACCCAATTCCACTGGCCATCAATTTAGTAATCTTAGTTTTATGACCTCTAACTAAAGCAAGCCGAAAACACAAAGGTGAAATCGTATTTGCAACTACAATTTCATTAAGTTCCACCACAACTACTAAACGAAATCACATCTAAACAACAAATAAATCATCAACAAGCAAGACCCAACAGATAATCTAACCCATATTCACAAAATCACACCCCAAGAATTGGGGTTTTAGCTAGACATGTAAAAGAGATAGAAATTTATACCAAAATGAGTTTGCATTCAAATGGGTATAAAGATTTAAGTCTCAAAACAAGCCACAATTGAAGAATCCACAAGACCCAAGTCCAATTTCTTGGAGTTGAAACCCTTTGAACCTTCAAGTACTTCAAAACCCTCTCCAAACTTAGAACTCAAAAATAGAAGCAAAGTCTGAAAAATTACTGTTTAAGGCTAAAAATTTGAAACTCTAACTACAACTCTTAACGAGTATTTACAGTTTTCAAAAATCAGTGCTGCAGCAGATCATTCGGTGTCGTTAGTCGAGATCGCCGATCAACTCGGCGATCCTCCCTTTGGTAGGTTTCATTGCCGTCTTTCTCTATCCTTCCACATCGTCGTACTTTGGATAATTGGGCAACATAGTACTACTTCACGGAGCTACTCGGCGACACGCCGATTGCTTCTTTTCACCGCCGATTTGATCCTTTCCTTCAGGGCTCAGCTCACTGGAACAAAAGGCAAGGACGGGACCTATTGGCGACATGCCGAATGGATTTAGCGATCCTCAGGTCCTTGCTTCTTCATTCTTTTAGCTACCTTTGTTCTTTTTTTGCTTGATTGTGTCCATGCTTTGTCTCTAAGCCTATATACCTAAAACTTAAGGGTTTTCATCAAATATTGAGATACAATATGCATTTGAGGACACTAATTCTATCAAAATATAGCCCAAAATGTGTCCAATTTGTGGACTCATCAATTCCTACACTCTAAGGTACATCTAAACATCATGAAATCATCATTTACATAAGATCATGAGCCTTGAAACCATAATCCAATTCAAGGAAAGTTAAGAGTTTAGTCAGGATTAAAGTCAAGAGAGGTATGAGTTAAGTCAAGATAAGTTCTTAGAGTTTCCAAAAGTCTTTTCCAATTGTTTTAACTTTATTTTAAGACTTAAAGTTCAAGTTGAGTAAAGAGCAAAGAGTAAAGATTGAAGTTCATTTCTTCAAAGAGTATATGGGGACTATGCATTCCCAAAGAGTTTAAAATGTTTTCACATTTAAAAAAAAAAGAAACAGATATTTCCGAAGAGCCTTTGAGCTAATTTCAATAAAGAGTAAGTTCTTTCACAATTAAGCAAGAGAGGAAACTTTGATTTCCATGATAACCCTTGAGTTATGTTTTTGAGCAATTATCTCAAATCATAGAAAGAAGCATGTTTTTAAACATAAGAGCTAGTATCATATTTTGAGAGTAGTATTGAGAACCAATATGAGGGAGAGTTCTGACAACTCCCGACCCCCATAAACCATTTAACCACCATGCGTAGAAAAGGGTCGTACTTTTTAGATTATTCCTTAGTGCTTTTTAGCATAGACTAGTAGATACACTTAGTAGTTAGGTTCTATACCCTCGGTAGAGTATAGGACGACACTGGCATCGTAAGGCAAAACGCTGTATCATCACAATAACTCTTAAGTGATGGTTGTCGGTTAGAGAAACTCCTATAGCAGTAATTTATATTTTTATATACATTTCAGAGTTTATATTGTATCTTTGCATACAAACATAGTCACTATTATATTTTCAATACACAGAGCTATTATTCACGTTTTAAAAGCCATTCTGTATATTGCATTTACATTACTGCTTTATATTGAAATGAGTTCAGTTCAGTTCAGTTGAGTTGAGACCAAGTTTGTTCTTTTAGTTCCTTTTAAGCTTATGTCTTATTTAGTATTCCCCTCACATGGTCGTATATTCAATTTATTGATGCCATTTGGCCTGCATCTTTTAATGATGCATATATAGGTAACCAGGATCAGCATCCAGCGCATCGTTGATTTTAGTTGAGCTCCAGAGTTGTTTGTGAGCCTCCTTGCTTCCCTTTTATTTCTTTCAATATTTTAGTTCATTAGGATGTCATGGGTCTTATCCCGACATCCATCTCAGTTTTAGAGGCTTCATAGATAGACATTCATATGTTAGTTCTTTAGTCTTTTCATTGTTATTTCTTATGTTTAGACTTGAGTTTCCATCTATGGCTAGTTGAATGTTTTATCATTAAACGTTCTGAGCTTAATTTGAGACAGTTGTTTTATAAGTGCATTTGATCATTGTAATAATGCTTAGAGTCTTCCACTAAATATTAAGCCAGGCCAAGGTTTGCTTGAGGCCAACAATGGTTTTGAGTGTCAGTCCCGCCCAGGGTGTAGGCTCAGGGCGTGACATGCATGTACCATCTAGTTAGGGTGAAAGATATGGATTCCAAAACCCCTATTTTTTAGTCGGTCCCCATTGTTATTGAGTATCCGTAAGTGTTTCCTAATGATCTACCCGATATTCCTTCAGAAAGTGAAATAGATTTCGGTATTGACCTTCTCCCATATACGTAGCCTATTTCTATACCTCCTTATAAAATGACTCTGATAGAATGTAAGGAATTAAATGAGCAATTGAAAGATTTATTGGATAAAGGTTTCATCTGATCGAGTATATCTCCATGGGGTGCTCTATTTTTGTTTGTTAAGAAGAAAGATGGTTCACTTCGTATGTGTATTGATTATCAGCAATTGAATAAGGTGACCATTAAGAACAAGTATCATCTTCCAAGAATAGATGATTTATTCAACTAACTTCAAGGAGCGAGTTACTTTTCGAAGATTGACCTTAGGTTGGGTTATCACTAATTGAGGGTGAAAGATGAAGATATTCTGAAAATGGCTTTTACAACACAATATGGTCATCATGAGTTTTTGGTAATGTTGTTGGGTGTCACTAATATTCCGGCGCCATTTATGAAGTTGATGAATATGGTGTTTAGACAATACCTTGATATGTTAGTAATTGCATTCATTGATGATATATTGATTTATTCGAGAAGTGACCATGATCACATCAATCATTTGAGGATTGTGTTGCAAATTCTCAAGGACCAACAACTCTTTGCAAAGTTTAGCAAATGTGAGTTTTGGATAAGGTCCGTAGCTTTTTTTGGCCATATTGTTTCAAGTAAGGGTATTGAGGTAGAACCTAGGAATACGGATGTGGTCAAGAGTTGGCCTAGACATTTATCACCTTTGGACATTAGAATTACAGAAGATTTGTTTAGGGGTTTTCTTCGATTATCTCTCCATTGATAGCTTTGACTCAAAATAAGGCCAAATTCATATGGTCAGAAGCATGTGAAAAGAGTTTTTAGGAATTGAAAGATAGATTTACTTTCGCTTCGGTGTTGACTTTACCGGAAGGAACATATGGTTTTGTTTTTCATTGCGATGCCTCGAGAATTAGGTTAGGATGCGTGCTTATGCAAAATAGGAAGGTTATTGCCTATGCTTCAAGGCAACTCAAGGTTCATGAGAAGAATTATCCTACCCATGATCTTGAATTAGCAGTGGTGGTTTTTTCCTTAAAGATTTGGAGGCATTAATTGTACGGTGTGCATGTAGTTGTGTTTACCAACTACAAGAGCTTGCAATATGTGTTTAATTAGAAAGATCTTAATCTTTGCCATAAAAGGTGGCTTGAGTTACTAAAGGATTATGATATGAGTGTTCTCTATCACCCCAATAAGGCGAATGTGGTGGCGGATGCTCTTAACCGACTATAAATAAGTAGTGTTGCCCATATAGAAGAAGATAAGAAAGAGTTGGTATGAGATGTACATAGATTGGCCTATTTGGTGTTTAGTTAGACTCTACCAAGGGTGGTGTTATGGTTCATAATGGTTCAAAATCATCTTTTGTGATGAATGTGAAAGCTAAGCAATGTCTTGATCCGACCTTAGTATAATTGAAAGAAACGGTACTTAGAAAGTCCGTTGAGGCTTTCTCCCAAGGGGAAGATGGTGTACTTAGATATCAATGTCATTTGTGTGTTCCTAATGTTGATGACTTGAGGGAACAAATCTTGTCAGAAGCCCATAGTTCTCAGTATTCCATTCACTCAAGAGACACCAAGATGTACCATGACTTGTAGGAGATCTATTGGTGGAACGAGATGAAGAAGGATATTGCGGGATTTGTGGCTAAGTGTCCTAATTGCCAACAAGTGAAAGTTAAGCATAAGAAATTTGGAGGTTATCCTAAGACATTTGTATTCCTACTTGGATGTGGGAAGATTTAAATATGGACTTCATAGTAGGGTTGCCTCGTATGCAGTGACAATATGATTTGATTTGGCTTATAGTTGACTGAATGACGAAATCGACCAATTTCATTCCCGTTAAAGTTTCTTATTCTATGGAAGATTATGCTAAGTTGTATTTGAGGGAAATTTTAAGGTTGCATGGAGTGCCCTTGTCCATTATCTCTGATAGAGGTACTTCATTTACTTCTCAGTTTTGGAAATCTTTCCAAAAGGGTCTTGGCACTAATGTTACGCTTAGCACAACTTTTCACCCATAAACCAATGGGAAAATGGAGTGAACTATCCATACTTTGGAAGATATGTTGAGAGTGTGTGTCATCAATTTCAAGGGACATTGGGATGATCACTTGCCTTTGATTGAGTTTGTTTATAATAATAGTTGCCACTCGAGTATAGTTATGGCTCCATTTGAGGCTCTCTATGGTAGGAGGTGTAGATCTCCTATAGGTTGGTTTGAGGTGGGTGAAGTTGCCTTGATAGGACTCGAGTTAGTTCATGAACCTATGGAGAAAGTTAGACTTATTATAGAAAGGTTGAGAACTGCCCAAAGTCGACAAAAGTCCTATGTTGATGTTAGAAAAAGAGATATTGAGTTTGATGTTCATGATTGGGTTTACTTGAAAATCTCACCCATGAAAGGTGTGATGAGATTTTGGAAGAAAGGAAAGTTTAGTCCCCATTATGTAGGCTCATATCAGATTTTGAGACGTATTGGTAAGGTTTATTATGAGATTGAATGGCATAGTGAGTTGGCATCGGTGAATCCAGTTTTCCATGTCTCTATGTTGAAAAAGTGTCTTGGAGATCCGACATCCATAGTTCCCTTAGCAGGTTTCAGAGTTGATAAAATCTTTCTTATGAAGACATTCCGGTTGAGATTTTAGACCGGCAATTTAAGAACCAAGGAAGTTGCTTCCGTGAAAGTATTGTAGAGGAATCATTTAGTCTAGGGTGTTACATGGGAGACCGAGGCCAATATGATATCCCGATATCCTCATCTTTTCCATCTACTCCCACTATAGCTTGAGCTAATGAGTTTCTCATGGTGTACTCTTTGTTTTTGTGTCATGTGTTTTAAATATTCCCATGATTTCCTTATTTTATGCATGTTCATGAAAACTTGTATTTTGAAAGAAAATGAGTTTACATGATTGATTTTCCTCATGTTGCTGTGCATTGAGTATGATTTGCCTATAGACTTCATCAGATGATATTGAGCATTATTTTAGCTTGGAGATGGTAGTTCCTCCTTAAATATGAGTACGAATGGCATACAGACTACATGATATGATGATATGAGTATGTTGTAGTATGGAGATGATGTTTCGTCCTTGATGTTTATGCGTTTATGTAATTTCATGCATATTGGGCTGCTAGGTCTAGTTCCTACCTTCCTTATGATGCATTGAGTATGTTTAGCTTGGAGTCGAAGTTCCTCCTTGGTTGTGTGCATTTTGATGAAGTTGCATGCATGATGGGTTTCTAGTTTAGAGTCCTTTTCTTCTAGTGATGTCTAGAATCTCATCCGAGGATGAATGATCCCAAGGGGGAGATGATGTAACACCTCGGATTCAGAAAAGGGAATATATTCTTTTCACAGCCATTCGATGAAGTAGCTCGAGGACGCTGAATGACTTAGAGATCCGCCGAGTAGCCCCCCCTCACCTTTTTGGCTTGATCTCTGAGTCCAGTATGCTATAACTTTAGGCGAGCTAGATTGAGCTCGCCATTTATTCGGCGAACCGCCAAAGTGGATCCCCCATTGCCTAAGTAACTTGGTCCAAGAGCTGGCTCACTGTAAATTTTGGCAAGCTAAAGACTCACTTAGCGAGTCGCCGAATTGGCCCTTGGCGAGCTTCAGCGGATCTCAGTCTCAGTTTTTAAGTTAGGGACTTCTGGGTCTTTGCACATCATTTCAATTCAATACCATGTCATTTTACCCTACACTTAAAGACCTATATAGGAGTTTTATCCCCAAAATTTTCCCTCAAATTCTTTTAAAAATAAAAGATTCTCTCAAAATTCCTAAAACAAAAGAACAAGACTTCCTCTTAGATATTTCTCTCTCTAGAACTTGAAGAAAAAGAAAGGTGAAGCTAGGGCTCAAGGTCAACTCTCCATTCTCTATTGTTGTAGGCTTTGATAACAAGGCATGATAACTTTATTCATCCATGGAGCCCCTAAGATTCCCCCATTGAAAGTAGAAATTCCCTAATTTGAGTTAGGATTTTCTTCTAAGTTATGGGTCTTTATGAATGTTGATCCAATTGAGTGGATTATGATTGTTTATGCATGAATTGAGTGGATTACATGTTTGTAGGATGAATTTACATATACCCATGCTTAAACCATGTTTCTAAGGTGAAATTGCTGTAAATGAGTTTTCATCCATGATAGGAGAATTTATGGATTTAGGTGTATTCTTATAGGATAAATAAGGTACATTATGATTTGCTTTGAGATTGAAGCATATGTAATGATTATGATATGAATTGTTTTGATACTGAAGCATATATGATGAGTATGAAATGTATTGCTTTCAGAGTGAAACATATTTTATGAATTGTTTATTATTGATATAATTATTGTGGATGGATCATTCCCACATGAATTGCTTATGTATGAATGTGAAAGGTTTTTCTCACATTGAATGATTCTAGGTTGAAAGAATTGCTCACCTAAAATGAATCTAAGCTAAAGACTAAGAAACTGATGAGGCTAGAGGCGATTACCCTTGACCTCTAAGTGAGAAGGATATGAGGAGATTAACCATACTCCTTAGAATAGGATAAGAGGCGGTTACCCTTATTCCTTTAAGTTGAACAAGAGGCGACTACCCATGTTCTTATAATGTGAATTGGACTAGAGACGAGTACCCATGATCCTTTATATAAATACAAGAGGCGAGAACCCATGTCACATGATGTTGGACATAGAGGAGACAACCCATGATACTAAGTAAATGGGCTAGAGGTGACTACCCATGATCCCATAGAAAGTTGGACAAGAGACGACTACCCATGATCCTTTATGTAAGGCAAGAGGCGAGTACCCATGAGCCTATATAGAAAGGCAAGAGGTGATTACCCATGTCTATAAAAGATAAGCTAGAACATGTTATGATAAGTGATGAGCTTGGATGATTGCTTGAGTTTGCCTTCTATGATGAGTAAGACTAGTGGTGGATTACGAATGTCTTGGCTAAGTATGAATTGGGGTTACTTCATGAAGTATTCCTTATATGTTGAAAGGATCTATTATGTGCATTGATTATGCCTTATGACTTATGTTGTCTAACTCTTATGTTTATGTTGATGTTTATGCAAGCTATCATATTTAGTACATTTTTATACTAATTCATACTCTTGCCTACATTTCTTATCTAAATGTAGGGTCTGGCATTCCTGACTCTCATCCCCGTGGCTATAATCTATAGTAGAGACAAGGTTGAAGATTGGTGAGCCCTCATAGCATTCGAGAATTTGGCCATCATTTCCTTATGTTCTTTTCATTTTAGTTTTGAATATTGTTGTATAGGCTGTGTTCCAAGGTTCTATTGTATTAGATGGTTTTTAAGACAAGTGAATGATCCTTTTGCTTCCTTTTATAAAGACTTTTATATTGTTGAAATTTTTTAAATCTTGTCAATTTTTATTATCTTGAGTATGAAAGCTAAGTTGCTTATATGAGACCTCCTAGGGTCTTGTATGCCATGTTACATCTAGGGGGTACCCCTGGGTCGTGACAACTAGGCTACAGAAGGAGAATTGACATTGCTGCTATTAGAAACATAAGAAAGAGTGGAGGTAGAAACCCCATCAATTTTTAGTTTATTTTATCACAAGACACGAACATAAGCAAGGTCTGTCCAATACCAAACAAATCTATTTCATCGGCCATACCTCAACCAATATCTTCAAGCGGAGGACCCTCCTCTAATGATCCAACCTACTTAAAAAATTATAATGACTAACCACTAATACAAATTGAACCTGAATTTTGGCATTCCAATCCCCAAGAAGTAGCTAAGAAAATACTTAGCCCTACAACAAATTTCATCCAAAAAAACTCTCATATATACACAAATTTTTTATGAATTCATACTCACATATACTCGATCTTGCTTGTTCAAACCTCAGAAAGACAACCATACACAAACATATGTTACCCATAATATGGTGTACTTAAGATTGCAAACGAGCGGGTCGAGTCAAATATGAGTCGGTAAAAAATGAGATAAATAATTAGTAAAAGAGCTAATTGCCCTTCACTTACAGCTGACGCAAACTTCCAAATGGAGGCCCACACAAGCCGTCAAGGACTTCACTGGCCGTGGTGGCAGCCGTGGTCCTTGACCAGTGGCTTGGGGAAAAGTTCCTGGTGGCCTTGCCCCTCCACACACACCTTGATGACCCATTTGGCTCTTCACGAGCCGTTTAGGGGCTCGTGAGAGAGGCTTGCCTTGGGGAGGATAGTGTCCACTTCACCACTGGCACCATCACGAGCCATAGTGCCCTTCACAAGGCATCTAAGGGCTCTTGAGAGGGGAGTACATCCTAGCCAACCACTGCCTAAGATCTGATGAGCACCACCACGAGTGGTGGTTCCCTTCATGGCCTGTGAGGGGCACCATAAAGGGTGCCTTGGTTCAGTGGAGGGCTGGTGACCTCCCACTTGACTCCCTTTCTAGACTCCTTGATTCTGGTGTATTACATTATATCCCTCTTAGGAACATTTATACTCGAATGGGATCCTAGATATCACAAGAAGAAAAGAACTCTAAACTAGCAACCCATCATGCATGCAAGCACATAAATGCACATATCCGAGGAGGAAACATCAACTCCAAGCTAAAGCATGCTCAAAACATCATTTCATGAAGTCTATGTGCAACTCATACTAAATTGCACATAAAGATGTAGAAATCAATCAAATTGACTCATTTTCTTAAAACTTGAGCTTTTTCATAATCATGCATAAATGAGGAAATCATGAGAAAATGGTCTAAACCCCCCCCCCCAACCTATATCTGAAATCCCAACTACACACTTTAACTTCACGGGTGTCCTATCACCCCCCTAAACTATTTAAAACAAAATTATCACCCCCCTAAACTATTAAAAATTAAAATAATTACACACCTAAAAAGTCACAACCACAATTTATGTTGATAAGTGAAATCCACCTGTCAAACGCGTGCATTGCCACCTGTCAAGCGCGTGCATTTCACTTATCAACATAAAATGTGGTTGTGACTTTTTAGGTGTGTAATTATTTTAATTTTTAATAGTTTAGGGGGGATGATAATTTAGTTTTAAACAGTTTAGGGGGGTGATAGGACACCTGTGAAGTTAGAGTGTGTAGTTGGGATTTCGGGTATAGGTTGGGGGGTTTTTAGACCATTTTCTCAGGAAATCATGGGATTATATAAAACACATGACACCAAAAGAGTAAACCATGAAGAACTTATTACCTCAAGCTAGAGTAGGGGTAGAAGGAGAGAGATGAAGATATCGGGACATCATATCGACCTCAACCTCCCAAATAGCACCCTCAACTAACCAATTCCTCCACAACAATTTCACGGAAGTGATTTCTTTATTTCTCAACTTCTTGACTTGTCGGTCTAAAATCTCAACCGAAAATTCTTCATAGAAAATATTCTCCTTAACTCCCAAACCTTATAAAGGAACTATAGATGTCGCATCACCGATACATTTCTTTAACAGTGAGACATGGAAAACTGGATGCATCGATGCCAATTCATTAAGCAAGTCAAGCTCATAAGCAACCTCATCAATACGCCTCAAAATCTGATATGGTCCTACATAAAGGAGACTAAGCTTCCCTTTCTTACCAAACCTCATTACACCCTTCATTGGTGAGATTTTCAAATAGACCCAATTGTTAACTTCAAACTCAAGATCTCTTCTTCTAACATCGGCATATGACTTTGTTAATTTTCAGCCATTTTCAACCTTTTTCTAATAAGTTGAACTTATTCCATGGCCTTATATACCAACTCGGGACCTATTAGGGCAACTTCACCCACCTCAAACCAACCTATAGGAAATCTACACCTCCTATCGTAAAATGCCTCAAATGGAGCCATACCAATACTCGAGAGATATCTATTGTTGTATGCAAACTCAATCAAAGGCAACTGATCATCCCAATTGCCCATGAAATCAATCACACAAGCTCTTAACATATCTTCCAAAGTTTGGATAGTACACTCCACTTGACCATCCATTTACACAAGTAACAAGACCCTTTTGAAAAGATCTCCAGAACTGAGAAGTGAATTGGGTACCACGATCAGAGATAATAGAAAAAGACACTCCATAAAACTTTACCATCTCCCTCAAATACAACTTAGCATAGTTCTCCGCTAAATAAGAAATCTTGAAGGGAATAAAATGAGCTGATTTCGTCATTCGATCTACTATGACCTAAATCGAGTCATATTTTCACTGGGTGTGAGGCAAACCAACAATATAGTCCATATTAAAATCTTCCCACTTACAAGTAGGAATGAAAATGTCTCGGGACAAACCTGCCGGCTTCTAATGCTCAACCATTACTTGTTGACAATTAGGACACTGTGCTACAAATCCCGCAATATCCTTCATCCTATTCCACCGATAGATATCCCACAAATCACGGTACATCTTGGTGTCTCCTAGGTGAATAGAATACCGAGAACTATGGGCTTCTGACAAGATTTGTCCCCTTAAGTCATTAACATTGGGAATACACAAAAGACCTTGGTATCTAAGTACATCATCTCCCCCTTAGGAGAAAACCTCCACAAACTTTTTAAGCACCGCTTCCTTTAATTAAGCCAAAGTTGGATCAAGACGTTGCTTAGCTTTCACATCCATCACAAAAGATGACTCTGAGCCATTGTGAACCATAACACCACCCTTGGTAGAGTTCACTAACTGAACACCCAACCGGGCAATCTATGAACATTCCGAACTAACTCCTTTTTATCATCCTCAACATGTGCAACACTTCCCATGGATAATCAACTAAGGGCATTTGCCACCACATTCACTTTACCAGGGCAACATAGAACACTCATATCATAATCTTTAAATAACTCAAGTCACCTTCTTTAGCGAAGATTTAGATCCTTTTGATTAAACACATATTGTAAACTCTTATGATCGGTAAAAATATCCATATGAACACCATACAAATAGTGCCTCCAAATCTTTAAGGTGAAAACAACCGCTGCTAGTTCAAGGTCATGGGTAGGATAATTATGTTCATGAACCTTAAGTTGCCTTGTAGCATGTAACACTCCGGAAAATGGTAGGTTAAACTAGAGCCTAAACCTAAGGGTAAAGATCATAAAATGACTCCCCGAATGTTAATAAGTCATCTAGGGGTGAAATGAGGTTTATAAGGGCCAAAGACAAGAGGCAAGTGCCAAGGTAAAAAGGGGCCAAGCGAAAGCCAAAGGCCAAGGCTGCCCCTAGCCTATGAACATTGCCTCACCCTTCACGAAGGGGACCATGGACCGTGGTCCTCACTATGGCTCGTGAAGGGGGCTCGTGAAGCTCGCTTGGCCATGGAAAAATGGCCACCCAAAATTCTAGCAACTGCCTCAGCTTCCACGGCCATGACCACAGCTCGTGAGAGGCTTCGTGGAGTTTTCTTAGACAATGAGCTAAGGCTCCAAAGTGGCAAGGACACTGCCTCAAGGATCACGGGAGGGACCAAGGCTCATGGAGCCCTTCGTGGTAATGCCTTGGGCTCATGAGCCAAATGCCCCAACTTCCAACCCACCATCCCAACCTTCATAGGCAGGACCACGAGTCCAGGTCCTCACCACGACTCATGAAGGTGCACGTGACACCTAGGCGTGGTCCTTAAATGAGGGTCATTTGAGTCATTTCCTTTTTAAATTCAATCAAACTGAGGTTGTTTTGGGTATTTTTAGGGGTACTATATAAGTTGATTTTAAGAAAAAATGACCTAACTTTAGTCATTAATTCACCACACCCAAATAATTCCCAAAATCCTCTCCCTCATAATATTTCTCTCTCTAGAATTTCCTCCATTAAGGAAGAACAAGAACTTGAAGAATAGGGCTCAAGAATCCATCTTCTCAACTCTAATTCGTGGGTAAACCTTCAATCAAGGTATGGGAGTGTTGATTCATGGAGAGCTTTCCTCTATGAAGCCTTTCAACTCTTAATTTCAAATTTGGTAGATTCTTCAAAAACTTAGGTTTTCAATCTAGCCATGGGTTCTTCTTAAAGACAATTTCAATGGGTTATCTTATATTATGGTTGATTTGTTGTTTAATGGTGATTTTTATAGTAAAATCCCCCATGAACACATGAACTCCCCCATGACCCCAATTTCATGAATTGTGATGGGTGTATTGATGCAAGGTGAATACTATGAATTGTTTCTATGGTATTGTAGTTATTGAATCTTGTTTTATTCATGCCTAATGTATTATTTCTAGGTGTGATTGTGATACATAATTCATGACCCTTAAGGGGTGAAATTATGAAGGCTTATGCATGTTGATGAAAGTTGTGTATGAACTTATGATTCACATAAAAAGTGAAGATCCTATGACTATTGTGTAAATTGTGGTATTGTTGAAAGATCATCCTACCCTTACCCTTACAGATGACTATATATGAATTGTCTAAGATGATGATAATGTTTTAGTGTTGATTGAAAGGCTATTCTCATGAAACACTATGAACATGATGTGAAAGGTTTACTCACATGCTAATGTTGATTCTAAGGTTGAAGGTCCATTCTCACCTAAATGAATCTATGACCTATTTTCTGAGTTGTATTGAATGAAAGACAAAGTATTCCATTACACATGTAAATGCAATTCAAGACTAATTACGTATAATTTGGAGAATAATGCTTACCACCGAGTGGATAGGGTAAATGAGGTAGAGGCCCTCCCGTCAATACAATAGGCCGGGTCATCTAAATTATTCTCATAAGATGGAAGCTCCTCCGCCATTACAATAGATCAGGTTTCTAGAAGCAATCTCCCTATCCCATAACTATGTGCCCACATAGGTCTTTAGCTAGCGGATCCACCTAAAAGTTATACATTTAGTTCTACCTTAGGCAAGTAGGACACCTTATTTCGATGTGGGGTTACACGACACTGGATTCCATGTAGCTCACACGATCTATGTCGATTATGGCTATTTTCCCTATATGACAAGATAATGAATATGACACGAACTATACTTATGACTCCTTGATGAGTTTTACTTAGTAAGAGTGGGGGTATGGGACTTTACTTTTACATTGTACAAGTACACTTTGAAAGGGATTATGGGATGGTTCTTTATGGTATGGTACGACATGATTGTATGTATGTATGTATGTTGAATGGATTGTTGCTATGACTAACTTTCTTTATGTTCAAATAATGTACATGACTATTTCCTTATCTATGACTATTGACTATGATGAGGTCTAAAGATGATATGTATGATTAAGGTGGATTTAAGGAAGTACTTAGTATGGTTGGTATTATGGTACGCCAACCATACATTGCACAAGTATACCTTAGGGTTGGTAAGGTAATGGTTCTACTATGTTATGAGGATTTATGTGATGAATATGCTATGACTTGTATCTTACATTAAAATGCATAAGTGATTCTCAAACTTGACAAATGCATGCTTTTCAAATAAATTGTCCTTTTTTTTTTATCATATTTCAAGGATTTTTTGCATGCTTCCATACTTAGTACATATTTATGCTAACCCCTATTTTTTCTACATTTTGATAAGTGTAGGCTTCGGCTAGGTGAAGTGTACTTTCATTCTTGACTAAAGCTTGGATTGCTTATCTCCAAGACTTGTGGTGAGTCCTCATAGTGCGAGGACAAGATATCATTCACTTCTAGTTTCTTTTCTTATATTCTACTCTTGAGACTTTTTTGATTGTAATGGGTTGTGACCCTATTGACATTCTATTGTAGTAGATGGATTATGAGACAATGTTTAGATTCTTTTCAGTTTTATGAAAGAAAGACTTTGATTGTAAAATTTTAAATTCCGCATCATTTTTATTTCCTATGTTTATGTATGCTAAGGGCTTGTAGGAGACCCCTTCGGGGTCAAGTACGTCGTGTTGCATCTAGCTGGTACCTCTAGGTCATGACAAACTTGGTATCAGAGCATAAGATTTTGGGATGATTTTTAGGTTGATGTCTCATAAACCACGTCTAGTAGAGTCTTGTTCATGAGTGTGAAACGCGCCACATTTATGAATGAGAGGCTATAAGATGCTTAGGAATGTTCACTTCATTCATTACTCTTAGGTCGTGCTTTGAAGTCCTAACTCTATGAGTCCTTTTTCCTATCCCTTCTCTTGTGTTTATAGGCTATGAATACAAGAAGGGCGGATGCGAGGTGAATGGAAGAGGAGAATGTTAATGAGGGAGTTCCTCCCCAAGCTCCTCAAGACCCTCAAGCTCCTAATGATGAGGGGGCTATGACAAATGTGAAAATAAGGGCGGCTCTCCAAAGATTGAATCAAGTCATGACAGCACAAGCACAAGCCATGACAACTCAAGGCCAAGCCATGGCGGCATAAGAAAACAGGGAAGTTGGGCCCCATGTAAACCTTAATGTGAGCACCATGGCTTCAAGGTTGAGAGACCTCACAAAATTGAGCCCTACTACATTCTTTGGTTCCAAAGTGGATGAAGATCCACGAGAGTTTTTGGAAGAGATCTACAAGATAGTTGATGCAATGGGAGTGACTTTTATTGAGAAAGCCAAACTAGCTGCTTATCAATTGAAGGATGTGGCCCAAGTATGGTATACTCAATGGAAGGATAATAGGGCTATAAGAGTGGGTCCCATAAATTGGGAAGTGTTCAAGAAAGCATCCTTGATAGGTTCTTCCCATGAGAAAAGAGGGAAGCAAAGGTGGAGGAATTTATCAACCTTCGCCAAGGAGGTATGAGTGTCCAAGAATATTCCTTGAAATTCACTAAGTTGTCAAAGTATGCCCTGTCTTTGGTGTCTAATCCGAGGGATGAGATGATTCAATTCGTGACGGGTGTGTCATACTAAATTATGGAAGAATGTCATACGGTAATTCTCTATGATAATATGCATATCTCACATCTAACGGTGTATGATCAACAAGTTGAGGAGACAAGGCTAAGGAAAAAGAATAGAGAGGTAAAGAGGGCAAGTACCGATGATGTTAATTCTTCTAAGGGTAAGTTCGCGGGTCAAGGTAGACCAAGGTTCAAGAAGAGGTTTTCCAACTAAGGTCCTCTAGTTCTATAAGGGTCAATAAAGATAGGGTGTCTAATACTAAGCCTCAAGGAGGCAATAGTGGTGCATCTTCTATGGTGAGGCTTACTTGTGCTAAGTGTGGTAAGAAGCATGAAGGCAAATGTCTTGCCGCCATGGGTGTGTGCTATGGATGTGGAAAGAGTGGGCATCAATTGAAAGACTGCCCAACCCGTACGGCCAAAGGGAGATATGATTAGCAAACTCCTCCTAGTGGCTTAAATTCTGATGCTCCCAAGAAGAATCGCTTCTGTGCTCTTCAATCCTGAGGTAACCAAGAGAGTTCCTCGGACATGGTAACGGGTATGTTTCAAGTCTTTTCCATTGATGTTTATGCATTATTAGACCCCAGTGCCACTTTATCATTTGTTACACCTTTTGTGGCAATGAAATTTTAAATACTCCCCAATGTATTAGAAGAACCTTTTCGGTGTCTACCCTGGTTGGTGACTCGGTAGTGGAAAAAAGATTCTATAGAAATTGTCCTATTTCTTTGTCTCATAAAGTCACTTTGGTTGATTTGGTAGAATTAGACATGCTTGATTTTGATGTGATTTTGGGCATGGATTGGTTGTATGCATTTTATTTTCATAGATTGTAGGACCCGGGTGGTCAAATTTTAATTTCCTAAGGAGCCAATTTTAGAGTGGAAAGGGGGGGGGGGGGGGGATTCTATTCCTAGAGGTCAATTTGTTTCATGTCTAAAAGCTAGGAAAATGATCTCCAAGGGGTGCATGCATCATATTGTTAGGGTTGTGGATGTTGAGTCCAAGGTCCCTTCCTTAGAGTCAGTCCCCGTGGTGAGTGAGTTTCCGGAAGTCTTTCCCGATGACTTACCCGGCATTACTCATGAATGGGAAATACACTTTGGCATTGATCATACACCGGATACACAACCCATATCCATCCATCCATATAGAATGGCTTCGGCCTAATTGAAAGGGTTGAAAGAGCAACTCAAGTATTTGTTAGACAAACACTTTATTCAACCAAGCATCTCTCCATAGGGTGCTCCATTATTGTTCATAAAGAAGATAGATGGGTCCCTTAGGATTTGTATTGATTACCACAAATTGAACAATGTCACTATAAAGAATAAATAACCTATCCCTAGGATTGACAATTTGTTTGATCAACTCCAAGGGGCTAACTATTTCTCCAAAATAGATCTTCATTCGGGTTATCATCAACTACGGGTAAGAGGGGTTGACATTCCCAAGACGACATTTAAGACCCGATATGGTCACTATGAATTTATGGTGATGTCATTCGGGTTGACCAATGCCCTGGTGACATTCATGGACCTAATGAATAGAGTTTTTAGGCACTATCTTGATATGTTTGTGATAATGTTTATTGATGATATTTTGATCTATTCAAAGAGTGATAATGAGCACATAAACCATTTGAGGATCGTATTATAAGTCCTTAAAGACCACCAATTATATGCTAAGTTTAGTAAATGTGAGTTTTGGCTAAGGTCGGTTTCCTTCCTTAGTCATATTGTGTCAAGCAAGGGTATTGAGGTAGATCCTAAGAAGATTGATGTGGTCAAAGGTTGGCCTAGACCTCTAACTCTTACCGATATTAGAAGTTTTTTGGGTTTGGATGATTACTATAGGAGGTTTGTTGAGGATTTTTCCTCCATTGCTTCTCCGTTAACGACTTTGACTCAAAAGAAATTTAAGTTTGAGTGGTCGGAGGCTTGTGAGAAAAGCTTCCAAGAGTTGAAAGATAGACTTACTTCCGCTCTAGTGTTGACCTTATTGGAGGGTATCGATGGGTTTGTGGTGTATTGTGATGATTCTCGAGTGGGTTCGAGATATGTCCTTATGCAACATGGTAAAGTGATTGCCGATGCTTCAAGGCAACTCAAGATCCATGAAAAGAATTATCTGACCCATGACCTTAAACTAGTGTCGGTAATATTTGCTTTGAAGATATGGAGACATTACTATATGGGGTCCATGTGGATGTTTTCACCGATCACAAGAGTCTTCAATAAGTGTTTAGCCAAAAAGACTTGAATATTCGACAAAGGAGGTGGTTGAAGCTTTTAAAAGATTATTACATGAGTGTCCTTTACCACCCTGAGAAATCCAATGTAGTTGCGGATGCCCTAAGTCGATTGTCCATGGGTAGTGTGGCTCATATAGAAGATGAGAAGAAGGAGCTAGTTCGTGATGTGCATAGGTTGGTCTGGTTAGGTGTCCAACCAGTGGATTCCACCAAGGGTGGTGTCATGGTCCATCATGGTTCCGAAACCTCCTTTGTGGTTGATGTGAAGTCTAAACAAGGCCTGATCCCATATTAATGGAGTTGAAAGAATCGGTACTCAACAAGTACGTTGAGGCTTTATCCCAAGGGGGAGATGGGGTGCTTAGGTAACCAAGGTAGATTATTTGTTTCGGATGTTAATGGCTTAAGAGAGCAAATTTTTGAAGAGGCTCTTGGTTTGCGGTATTCTATTCATCTAGGAGCCACCAAGATGTACCGTGACCTACAGGAAGTCTATTGGTGGAATGACATGAAGAAGGGTATAGCGGGTTTTGTAGCCAAGTGTCCGAATTGTCAACAAGTTAAGAGAGAACACTTCAGACTGGGACGCTTGTCTCAAGATATAGATATTCCCACTTGGAAGTGGGAGGATGTGAATATGGATTTTATTGTGGGGTTGCCTCGTACTCAAAGGCAACATGATTATATTTGGCTCATTGTTGATAGAATGACAAAGTCCGCCCACTTTATTCCCGTCAAGGTTTCATTTTCAACGGAAGACTATGCCAAATTGTACATCAAGGATATAGTGAAGTTGCATGGGTTCCTCTGTCTATTATATCGAATCAAGGTACTCAATTTACTTCACATTTTTGGAAGGCATTCCAAAAGGGGCTGGGTACTAAGGTCAAGCTTAGCACGATCTTTCACCCTCAAACAAATGGTCAAGTAGAACGCACCATACAATCTTTAGAGGACATGTTGAGAGTGTGTGTCATAGATTTTCAAGGTAATTGGGATGACCATCTACCGTTGATTGAATTTACCTACAACAATAATTACCACTCAAGTATTGCCATGGCTCCATTTTAAGCATTATATGGTAGGAGGTGTAGATATTATGTTGGGTGGTTTGAAGTGGGTGAAATTTCTCTAGTTGGTCCCGAACTAGTTTATGAGGCCATTGAGAAAGTTTGACTCATTAGAGAGAAGTTGAAGACGGCCCAAAGTAGGCAAAACTCTTATGCCGATGTCAGAAGAAAGGACCTAGAATTTGAAGTTAATGATTGGGTCTACTTGAAAATCTCACCTATGAAAGGTGTGATGAGGTTTGGCAAGAATGGGAAACTTAGTCCCCGGTATAGATACCATGCTGAATAAAAGATATATAAGTTGAAGAATACATAATTAAGCAATGATGTAATCTGAGCAGGGATATAGATATTGAAATATAACTAAAAAACTAAACTGAATGCAATGACCAAGTAGTAATCATGAAGATGACATGCTGAACTGTATACAGATATAAATGCTAAAAATCTGGTCAATGCACTAAGAGTCTGACTGTGGAAGCTGCTATTAACTGACATAAACCACGTGAGCTAAACGTGGAGTCCAAATGTATACGCCCCATCGAGAGGACCCAATATACCTTGCCAAGGGTATAAAGGTATGACTATGGTGTGATAATTAATACTGATGCCCAATAGAGGGGACTTATAATCCTACGGGGGAATGTAGTTCTAGGACTATGAGAGTATGCTAAACCCTCTTCCAACTCGGTGCTAAGTCTACTACCAACTTAATATGTATATGACACAAATGTAACTGAAATACTGAATAGCTCAAAATACTGACATGCAATCTAAGAATGCAACATTTATGTACTGACAATGTGACATTCAAAATCTGGAGGATTATTATCTGTTTAAGTGCCCTAGCAAGCATAATTCATGAACTAAGAGAATTTATGCAAACTAGGGTTCTGAGTGTCATACAAGGAATGAAGCAACGTTTTTAAGAAAACCTATTATTTAGACTATGTATTATATAACAGCTGAAATCACAATAAATTCCAAAGATTTTATAAACCCTAGGTCTAAACAAGCTATGTAGAATCAAGGAACTGACTAAATTCTAGGGACCTCGTGGATGAAGGAACCCACTTGTGAAATCCCATATACATGGTGATGAAATTTATGGAGAAATCCTTTGGATTTCGAGGCAGATACTTAACAAACAATGCAACTTGTTCTTGAAAGAAACTGGCACCACTTTCTCTTCTTTTCATTCTAATTTGGATGATTCTTTGAGAATGAGGGTTCTGGGCATGTCTGACTAGGTTATTAGGCTTTGAATAAGTAAAACAAAGTAGTTTAGGCATCAAACGATGTACTTTAAGTGCCTAATGCATAGGGAAAATTACCAAAATGACTTTGACTTAAAATGGATGAGTGTTATCTAATACAGGACTGACGTGGCATCGTTTGAACTACCAACCTTCGTTTGGGGTCGTCGTTGATGCTCTGCCCAATAGGGCTTCACTAAAACGAGCATAATGTTTTACTACGAGCTTAGATTTTGGCAAACTTGGTGGCATTGGAAAGAGGATTCAATTATCTTTAATTTGATAGGTCATGAGCCACCTAATTCATTTTATACTAAAATATATGACCATCTGAAGTTGACCCAACAACCATTTTCCTCTAAATAGCTATTGACCCTCACCTAAGATCTATAGGTCCAACCACGAACCATATTAGTCGACCGTGGGTGGGATCAAAGACTATAAAAATTTGGACCTTAATAATGGAATCCCACCTATGGTATGTGGTTATACGTACGGTCTATTGGTTGTTCCGTTGGTACTGGCACTAGTTTTTCTAAAAACTAGGATTTTCTCCATTTTGAGATCCGAGGTAATACATTATCTTCCCCTTGGGAACATTCATCCTCGAATGAAGTCTAAACAAGCTGAGTATGGAGCGAAGGAGTTGCAATCCCCACCACTAAGTACTAGAAACTGATATCTAACTGAATTAAGTTCCAAGAACATGCAAATATGCTAAAATGCAAGAATAAATGAGGGAACAAGATACTGAGACTATATTATACAAGAGTAAACTGAGAGACTGTAGAGGAACTATTACCTCAAGACTGAAACGGAATTAGAAGGGAGAGGTGAGGATACTTGGCCATCATGGTTGCTTCTACTTCCCAAGTAGCTCCCTCTACAGACTATGTCACGCCCCGAGGCTACCCCCTTGACGTAAACACGGGACCTAGGATCACGAGTGACCCCAAGCTAACCTTGAGCTAGCATATCATAGTATACTAGATAAATTGAAATGAGAAATACTATGCAAAAGCTTAAAACATGAAATAAACTGAAATGGGGAATACCCAATACTATCTGAAGATATAAACTATGAGTTTAATAACAACTGAAGGATCAAACTCCAAGCTAATAAACCTCTAACTAACTAGAGATGTTGGGACATGCCCCTAGCTAACTCTTGCAAAACTGAAACTAAAAAGGAAAGAATGAATAGAAAAATGTCAATTGTCCTCGAAGAATGAGGACTCACTACTAATAATGCTGAATATGGATAGGAAATAGATCTACGCATGATCTGAATGCTGAGGAATTGAACCTACATCATGAGAAGATGTAGCGCAGAGTATGCGTTAGTACTTGAAAGGTATTGAACATGCATGATAGGATAAAGTTGAACAATATGTATGTATAACTAAATAAAACATACTAATCAATGTTATAAGATGAACATGAAGAATTTACTAAACATGCTGAATTGAACTAAATGAATGCAATGACCAAGTAAATAACATGCTGAAGTTGAATATTGAAATATAACTGGGAACCTGGTAAATGCACTAAAATATGACTGTGGGAGCTACTAATAACCGATATAAAACCACATGAGCTAAATGTGGAGTTCGATGTATACGCCCTATCGAGAGGACCCGATATACGTTGCCATGGGTATAAAGGCATGACTGGCGTGATCACTAAATATGATGCCCACAGAGAGGACTTAACCTATGGGGGCACGTAGTTTTGGGACTATAAGGGTGACTGACCCTAGTCCAATTTGGTATTAAGCCTACTTCTAATAGAATGTATAAAATACAACATAGTTAAAATAAACTTGATAGCTCGAGATTCTAACATGCTAACTGAAAATGCAACATTAAGTACTGATAATGAAACATTTGAAAACTGATGCATGTATATATGTATAAACTGACCTAGCAAGTGTAATTCATGAACTAAACGAATCTACACAACTAGGGTTCTGAATTTCATGCAAGAATTAAGCAGCATGGTCACGAAAATGTAATATTATGATTAGGATTAATCTAACAGCTAAATCGCAACAATAATCTAAAGATCTAGAAACCCTAAGTCTAAACATAATGAAGGGAATCAAGAATTTGACTGAATTCTAGGGACCTAATGGGTGAAAGGAACCCACTAATGAAATCCCACATACCTGGTGATGAATTCCACGAAAAATCTTTCTATTTCAGGGCTTGAACTAATGGAAACTAGATGCGTTCTTGGAGAGGTCTTGTTGACTCTTTCTCCTATTTTATTCTAAGATTTCTAAATTTTTTGGTGAATGAATCACATAGGGTAAAGTCTGATTAAGTTACTAGACTAAAACTAACCAAAACGACATAGTTTAGGGGTTAAACGACATAGTTTAGGGGTTAAACGACATAGTTTAGGGGTTAAACAACGTAGTTTAGGTGTCCAATGCATAGGGAAAAGACCAAAATGACCCTAACATAAAATCTCACGAAGCCACCGATGGCCCTTAATCGACGGACCATGGACCGATTGACGGTACATCCTAGAAAGGAGTCGTTTTACTTCAGAGAACAAAATCTGGGGCTCGACCCATAGACCTGGACCATGAACCATGGTCCCATGTACGATTCGTAGGTCTTGGCGTGGCTTTGGACTCAACTGAATTTTCTGGAGTTCTGGGGATGGAGTTGCAGGTGGCCAACCACGGACCCCACGTATGGTCCGTGGGTCACCCTATAGTCTGTAGATGGCCCCCGTTGGTGGCTCTTGCAACTTCTGGAATTCTGCATTTTGGTTTTCTAGATTACGAGGTGTGACCGACTAACTCCTCCACAATACCTTTACTAAAGGTACTTTCTTATTTCGTAACCTACAAACTTGATGGTCAAGAATTTCAACTAACACCTCTTCATAAGTGAGACTATCCTTCACAACCACATTCTCTAATGGTGCTATTGATGCCGGATCACCCACACACTTCTTCAACAAGGAAATGTGAAAGACTAGATGAACTGCTGCTAGTTTTGCTGGCAACTCTAACTCATAAGAAACATTACCAACCCTTTATAGGATTTTGTAAGGACCTACATATCTAGGACTGACTTGCCAAATCTTATCACCCCTTTCATAACTAACACCTTCAGGAAAAGCCAATCATTGATTTCGAACTCTATATCCCTTCTCCTCATATCTACATAGGACTTCTGAGGCTTTGGGATGTCTTTTGTCTATCTCTGATGAGTTGAACTTTCTCCACAGCTTTATGAACCGAATCTGGCCCAATCAAGGCTGCTTCACCTACTTCAAACCAACCAATTGGGGACCAGCATCTACGCCCACATAGTGCCTTATACGGGGCGATCTAAATACTAGAATAGAAGTTATTATTATAGGCGCACTCTATGAGAGGTAGAAGATCATCCCAACTACCCTTGAAATAGATCACACAACCTCTCAACATGTCCTCTATGGTATGAATAGTATGCTCTGCCTGACCATCCGTATGTGGATGAACTATTGTACAACTCTAACTCATAAGCAACATTATCAACCCTTTACAGGATTCTGTAAGGACCTACATATCTAGGACTGACTTGCCAAATTTATCAGCCCTTTCATAAGGGACACCTTCAGGGAAACCCAATCATCAATTTCGAACTCTATGTCCCTTCTCCTCACATCTGCATAGGATTTCTGGTGACTCTGGGATGTCCTTTGTCTATCTCTGATGAGTTGGACATTCTCCACAGCTTCATGAACCAAATCAAACCAATTAAGGCTGCTTTACCTACTTCAAACCAACCAATTGGGGACCAGCATCTACGCCCATATAGTGCCTTATACGGGGTGATCTGAATACTAGAATAGAAGTTATTATTATAGGCGCACTCTATGAGAGGTAGAAGATCATCCCAACTACCCTTGAAATAGATCACACAACCTCTCAACATGTCCTCTATGGTATGAATAGTATGCTCTGCCTGAGCATCCATTTGTGGATGAACTATTGTACAACTCTAACTCATGAGCAACATTACCAACCCTTTACAGGATTCTGTAAGGACCTACAAATCTAGGATTGACTTGCCAAATCTCATCAGCCCTTTCATAAGTGACACCTTCAGGAAAACCCAATCATCGATTTCGAACTCTATGTCCCTTCTCCTCATATCTGTATAGGACTTCTGGCAACTCTAGGATGTCCTTTGTCTATCTCTGATAAATTGCACTTTCTCCACAGCTTCATGAACCGAATCAACCCAATCAAGACAGCTTCACCTACTTCAAACCAACCAATTGGGGACCAGCATTTACTCCCATATAATGCCTCATACGGGGCAATCTGAATACTAGAATAGAAGCTATTATTATAGGAGCACTCTATGAGAGGTAGAAGATCATCCCAACTAAACTTGAAATAGATCACACAACCTCTCAACATGTCCTCTAAGGTATTAATAGTATGCTCTTCCTGACCATCCGTCTGTGGATGAACTGTTGTACAACTCTAACTCATAAGCAACATTACCAACCCTTTACAGGATTTTGTAAGGACCTACATATCTAGGACTGACTTGCCAAATCTAATCACCCCTTTCATAAGTGACACCTTCAGGAAAACCCAATCATCGATTTTGAACTTTATGTCCCTTCTCCTCACATCTGCATAGGACTTCTGGTGACTCTGGGATGTCTTTTATCTATCTCTGATGAATTAAAATTTCTCCACAGCTTCATGAACTGAATCTGGCCCAATCAAGGCTGCTTCACCTACTTCAAACCAACCAATTGGGGACCAACATCTACGCTCATATAGTTCCTCATACGGGGCAATCTGAATACTGGAATAGAAGCTATTATTATAGGTGCACTCTATGAGAGGTAGAAGATCATCCAACTACCCTTGAAATAGATCACACAACCTCTCAACATGTCCTCTAAGGTATGAATAGTATGCTCTGCTTGACCATCCATCTGTGGATGAACTGTTGTACTGAGATTTACCTGGGTACCATGACCATTGTAAAATGATTTTTAGAAATGAGAGGTCAATTAAGGACCTCTATCTAAGATGACAGACAAGAGAACCCCATACAACCTAACTATCTCATTGATATAGATTTTGGCGTAGTCCTGAATCTGTAGGCTTGATGGCCAAGAGCTGAGCAAACTTAGTGACTCTATACACTATCACCCATATGGAGTCATGTTGTCTGCGAGTACGACGTAAACCCGTAATAAAGTCCATGTTTATCACTTCCCACTTCCACGTAGGAATGTTAATCTCTTGAGTCATACCTCTTGGTTTCTGATGTTCTACCTTAACCTGTTGATCGTTAGGACATTTAGCCATTAAATTTGTTATGTATCTCTTCATTCCATTCCACCAAAAGACTTCCTCTAGATCACGGTACATCTTAGTGGCACCTGGATGAATGGATACTTGGAGTTATGAGTTTCTGTAAGGATCTACTGCCTCAAATCACCAACATTAGGAACATATAAGCGACCCTGGTAATAAAGCACATCATCTCCCCCTTGGGAGAAAACCTCAACTTTCTATTGATGAACTGTACCTTTCAACTGAAGTAATATATGATGACCTTCTTGATTTTCCTTAACCTCCACTACTAATAAAGATTCTGACCCATTTTGAACTATCACACCACCATCTGATGTGTCCGTAAAGCAAACTCCTAAGAGAGCAAGCTGGTGGACATTTTTGGCCAACTCTTTCTTTTCTTCCTCAACATGTGCTACACTACCCATAGACAGTCTATTGAGAGAATCAACCACTACATTTGCCTTACAAGGATGGTAGAGGACATTCATGTCATAGTCATTGAGGAATTGCCATCTCCTCTGACGAAGATTCAACTCTTTATAGGTGAATACATACTGGAGGTTCTTATGATCTCTGAACACATCAACATGAACACTATACAAGTAATGCCTCCAAATATTTAGGGCAAATACTACAACTACAAGCTCAAGGTCATGAGTCGGGTAGTTCTTCTTGTGGACCTTAAGCTGTCTAGAAGCATAAGCTATGACCTTATCTCGTTGCATCATCACACAACTTAGGCCGAACCTGGATGTATCACAATAAATTACATATCCGTCTAAACCATCTGGTAGAGTCAAGACAGGAGTTGTAGTCAACCTAGTCTTTGGTTCTGAGAAACTTTTCTCACATTTATTTGACCACTGAAATTTGGCCTTCTTCTGAGCCAACTTGGTCAATGGGGAAGCTACGGATGAAAATATTTCAACAAATCTCCTTTAATAACTGGCCAAACCCAAGAAACTTTTGATATATGTTGGAGAGGTGGGTCTGGGCTAGTGCTTCATTGCCTCAATTTTTGAAGAATCCATTTGAATCCCTTTGCTAGATGCCATATGACAAAGGCAAGAGACCAATTGTAACCATAATTCACATTTACTGAACTTAACAAATAACTGGTGATCTTTGAGAGTTTGCAGAACAACTCTCAGAAGAGTTACATGCTCCTCCTCACTCTGAGAATAAATGAGGATATCATTGATAAAGACAATAATGAACAAGTCTAAATACTGTTTGAACACCCTGTTCATTAAGTTCATGAAAGCTGCACGAGTATTTGTTAGTCCAAAAGACATAACTACAAATTCATAATGACCATACCGAGTCTTGAAGGGTGTCTTCGAAATGTCACTATCTCTGACTCTAAGTTGATGATAGCTAGATTTGAGGTCTATCTAAGAAAAGCAACTTCCACCCTGAAGTTGGTCAAGCAAGATATCATCCTTGGGATGGGATACTTATTCTTGATGGTGACTTTGTTCAACTGACGAAAGTCAATGCACATTCTGAGAGAACCATATTTTTTTTTCACCAACAACACTAGAGCACCCCCATTGAGAGATACTAGGTCTGATGAAGCCCTTATCTAGAAGGTCTTTTAACAGCTCTTTCAATTCCTTAAGCTCAGCTGGAGCCAATCTGTAAGCAGGAATCGAAATAGGCTGGGTATCTTGGATGAGATTTATTTCGAAGTCGATTTCCCTTTTAGGAGAAACTTTGGAAAGATCTTCTGGGAACACTTACAGAACTCATTTACTATAGGGACTGACTCAAGAGTTGGAGTTTCAGGTTTTAAATTATTAACTCGAGCAAGATGATTGATATACCATTTGGAAATCATTTTCCTGGACTTAAGGTAACAGATGAATCGACCCATAGCCAATGAGTTACTACCCTCTATTCTACGACTGACTCATTTGGAAATTGAAACTGAACGGTCCTAATTCTACAATTGACTGAGGCATAACAGGAATGTAACTAATCAATGCCTAAATGATATCAAAATCTACCATTTCTAACTCTACAAGATTTGCTAAGGTGACTTTCTAGAGACTGTGACAGGGTAATTTCTATATACCCATCTAGCTATAATTGGGTCACCAACTCGAGTAGAGATTGAGAAGGTTTCTAAGATAGTTTTTGTATTGACACTGAAGTTTACTACTATATAGGGAGTTACAAAAAATCGTGTAGCCCTTGGATCTAACAATGGATAAACATCTAAATTAAAGACTCGTAACATACCAATGACCACATCAAGAGAATCTTCCTGGTCCTGGGGAGCCTAGAGAGCATAGAACCTGTTCTGGGGCTAAACGCCACCTCTACCAGATGAAGCACCCTACTCAGTTGCACGACCTGCTAGTGCTGTTGGAGCTGTAGACTAAGCCCTATTGTTGTTCCATCTTTATCCCTACCTGGCAGAAGGGTAATCCTTCAACCAATGGCCAGACTGACCATACCCAAAACACCCTTCCATACCTACAAGATACTTGCCCAGATGGTTCTTACCATACTTTGGACAAGTTGGGATAGTTCTGTTACCTAAAGTACTCCCAGAGACTTAGAGTATGATGCCCTACCTTTTTGATCCCATCGAAACTTGGGGGGTAGAGCACTAGATGATGAAGGGGCTGGGGTTGTAGACCTCTACTGAAACTGTAAGTGATTCCCACCGCTCGACTTTTGCTATGAGTATTCATAATTTCTTGTTTTGTCCTTTTTATTGTCCTTAGCCATTTCCCTAAGTTTATCTCCCTCAACCTGATGAGAATGATTCATGAGTTTGCAAATATCCATATCCCTTATTATCATAGCATTTTTGCAGTCGATCTTTACCAAATCGGATACTCCAAACAAAAACTTACTCATTTATGCCCTCGAATCAACAACCATATATGGAGCATACTTGGAGAGTTGAGTGAACTTCAGTCCGTATTCTTGATGGATATTGAACCTTGCTTCAAGTTCATAAACTCTTGTGCCTTATCTTCTCTCAACTCTCTTGGGAAGAACCTATCTAGAAAAGATCCAGTAAAACAATCCCATGTCACGGGAGCTGCATTTGCACCCCTATTTTATTTCCACATCCTTAAGTTGATAGGATGCTAACTCAACACTCTCAGTACCAGTCACTTGCATTACCCTAAGAATCTTCTTAACCTCATCAATGAAGTTCTGTGGGTCCTCACAAACCTTCGACCCTAGAAACTCAGGCGGATTCATCCGAACAAAGTCTCAAACCATAAGTGCAGCTGATCCACAATTAGTGTTTACAAGTACTGTATCGTGCTGATTAGCTACACTCTAAGCCAGAGTTGGATCACATTCCAAAATTCTGCATTCGTAAACTCATGGTTTGGGACTGGAGAAACTGTGTTAGCATTGCGTGCATTAGTATTTCGTACATTAGCTCTACAAGGAAGCATGATCTGAAACGTATAACGACAGATTATAAAGGAGAAGTTGAATCATACCTCACACATGATAAGAATATTAAGAAAGTGAAGTTTCTCTTAAAACTATTTGTAGCCTCCCCCTCATAGATGTGGTGCGCTTCACCAATGGAAGAGACTCTAATTTGTGCGGCTTTCAGACATCCTAGGACTCTTGAACATAATGCTCAAATACAAAGTGTGTCATGCCTCGAGGCTACCCCCTTGACGTAACATGGGACCTAGGATCACGTGTGACCCCAAGCTAACCCTGTGTGTGGAATATATCAAGCATACTGAGAATAACTGAATAAGACATGTACTAGGCAGAAGATAAAACAATGGATAACTGAAATTGGTGAAAAACACAACTAGTATGAATATATAAAATATAATGAAAGTCTAGTTATTACTGAAACACCACTTAAAAACTCAAGCTGAATCAACTACTCTGTCTGAAAAGCCTCAAATTGAGTTGAGTTGGTGGGACATGCCCCCGAGCTAACTCTAACAAAACTGAAACTAAAAATAATGATTAAAATGAAAGCATGTCTATTGTCCTCGGAATATGAGGACTCACCACTGAAACTAGTGAATGCGGACCAAGAATCGATCTAAGCATGATCAGGATGCTCAGTACCTGAACCTACATCATAAAAGGATGTAGCACATGGTATGTGTCAATACTTGGAATGTACTGAGCATGCATGATAGAAATAATAAGCTAAATAATAGATATATAGGCTGAACAATACATAACTGAGCAATGTGTAATCTGAGCAGATATTTAGATACTGAAATATAGCTGAAAAACTAAATTGAATGCAATGACCAAGTACTAATCATGAAGATAACATGCTGAACTGTATACTGATATAAATGCTGAAAATCTGGTCAATACACTAAGAGTCTGACTGTGGGATCTACCATTAACCGACATAAACCAAGTGAGCTAAACATGGAGTCCGATGTATATACCCCATCGAGAGGACCCAATATACCTTGTCAGGTGTATAAAGGCATGACTGTGGCGTGATCACTAATACTGATGCCCAATAGAGGGGACTTATAATCCTATGGGGGCATGTAGTTCTAGGGCTGTGAGGGTATGCTGAACCCTATTCCAACTCGGTACTAAGTCTACTCCCAACTTAGTATGTATATGACACAAATGTAACTCAAATACAGACATGGAGTCTGAGAATGTAACATTTATGTACTGATAATGTGACATTCAAAATATGGAGCATAATTATCTATTTAACTAACCTAGAACGTATAATTCATGAACTAGGAGAATTTATACAAACCAGAATTCTGAGTTTCATACAAGGAACGAAGCAACGTTTCCAAGAAAACCTGTTATTTAGACTATGGATTATATAGCAGCTGAAATCACAATAAATTCTTAAGATTTTACAAACCCTGGGTCTAAACAAGCTATGTAGAATCAAGGAACTAACTGATCAATTCTAGGAACATAGTGGATGAAAGGAACCCACTAGTGAAATCCCACATACCTGGTGAAGAAATCTATGGATAACTCCTTCGGATTTCAGGGCTGAAACTTGAAGAACCTGCTGCTTGTTCATGAAAGAAACTAGCGTCTCTTTTTCTTCGTTTCGTTCTAATTTGGATGATTTTTCTAGCATGAAGGTTCTAGGTATGTTTGACTAGGTTATTAGGCTTAGACTGAGTAAAACGACATAGTTTAGGCATCAACCGACGTAGTTTAAGTGTCATTAGCATAGGGAAAGGACCAAAACGACCCTAACTTAAAACTGACAAGTGCCATCTACTACAAGACTGAGGGGCCGTCGTTTCAACTACCAACCGTCATTTAAGGTCATATTCATGCTTTGCCCGATAGGGCTTTACTAAAATGAGCATAATTTTTCACTTCGAGCTTGAATTTTATCAAACTTGGTGGCGTTGGAAAGAGGATTCAATTATTTTTAATTTCATGGTTCATGGGCCACGTAATTCATTTTGTGGTAAAAAATATGACTCTTTGAAGTTGACCCAACAACAATTTTCCTCTAAATAGCGGTTAGACCTATGGTCCATAGGTCCAACCACAGACCGTACAGGTCGACAGTGGGTGGGATCAGAGACCATAAAAATTTGGACCTTAACGAAGGAACCCCGCCTACAGTCTGTGGTTCTACCTACGGTCTGTGGGTGGTTCCGTTGGTACTGGCACCAGTTTTTTTGAAAACTAGGATTTTCTCCATTTTAAGATCCAAGGTGTTACAAATACTTTCCTTTCATAGAATCCCCAAATCATTTTCAATAATTTCATAAAACATGCATATCTTCATAAATTCATAATTCATAGTTTCATGAGTTCAACAAAGGTTCATAGTTGAAATCATAATTTAGGCATGGGTCAACATAATTTCAACTAACTATCATGTATTAACATTGAATCATGCATTAAAAGACTTAATTAACAATAATCAATCACAATTGAATGAAACCCATAAAGATTGGATTTAAACCCTAACTTAAGCAATAGAAATTGAATTGAGAAATTTAGAAACCTTGGGAACCCTATGGAGGAAAGGATTCCATGGGTGAATACCCACAGACCTTGCGTCTTAAAGCCCCAAAGAATGGAGGATTGATGAACTTGAGTTAACCCTAGCTTCTTCTCCTTCCTTAGTCATGAGAGAATTAGGGGAGGATAAATGTTAGGTTTTTGGAAGTTAGGAGATTGGGATTGAAGTTGGTGGTTGTAGGACCAAAAAGCCTTATATATGTCTTAGGATGAAGGATAAAATGACTTAGTTTTGATTTAAAATAATTAGGGAAAAGATTCAAAGGCTCCTTAAAATAATTGTCGAAGCCCTTCTATGGTTTTGACCTATGGTCTGTAGAACATCCTATGGATCGTACTGGTCAACCGTAGAAAAGTTCAGAAACCTTAATTTTTGACCAACTTTTGACAGACCCTATATACTGCTCTTAGGCCTTCCTATGGTCCATAGACACCAACAATAGAAAATAATTTGACCCCTTAAAATTTTCCTAATTCTGGGACCTACCTACGAGTCTTATCTATGACTCGTGCAAGGACTGACGGGCTGTCCGAGTGAACCATCAAAATAGGTACTAGGACTTGATTTTGAAAACTATATTCTCCCTTTCTACGAGACTAGTCTATGACCCATAAAAAGTCGTACGAACCGTAGACTGGTTTCATAGACAATAAGCTCGTGCTACAATTTAATGTAGTCCTTTCCTTTTTGAAACCAAGGTATTACAATTATGAAATATAATGCAATCTTCAATTATTTTCTACTTGTAAAAAACAAAGTTTAATTTTGAGCTAATCTATTAGAGTTGACAGGTGCACTTGGTCAAGCAAATATAAAATCTAACTTGTCCTGCTTGTTAGTGGAGGGAAAACAGTAAATATGAATTCATTTATGTCCTATCCCAACATTCTCATATCTTAATTGGAGATTACCCTCTTGAAATTGACAAGAAAAGAATAGATTTGATGATCCTATTTATGTTTTTTCTTAAAATATTTTTGGAGCAAAAAATTGGAGGCGTTTGTACAAGAGAGAATTGAGCAAATGAGAGCAGGTCATGGTTCGATCAATCTAGAAGCTAAAAGAATTATGTTTCTCTATTTCTACACCACGAATTAACAAGATACCCTCTATGACGTTTGTTAAACCACTAGTTTTTGAACACGTATGTCGCACATATATTTCATGCTAATTAGTTTTAAGACTTTTAAAATTGCATATAGTATTAGAATAAGTGTATTCTTAATCACACCAAATTTGAAAGAAAAAAGTACAGCCTCAACCTAATGAATAATAAGCCTATAGGATCACTCTTTATTGTCATTACAAAAAAACAACCTTACCAAAATGTATTATATAATGGAATTGAAAGGATATCCATTATTTTTAAAGGAGAAAGATATATTTCTTGAGTAATATTAGTTTCTATAACTTCAGTCACTACTATAGTTTGTTGTTGTATACAATCAACAAATTGATATGACATTTTTACATATTTATTGACATTTTAACAATACATAGTTTAAATGTGAACATGTATAATGGTGGCTATGGTCATGAGTACTTCTATATGTCTTAAAGTTTATACCTTGTCATTAAGAAATTGTTATCTCCACATTTTTACAACATTATACATATCAATAAGTTGTTGTCAGATGAAAGTACTATTTTGTAAAAATTGTACAAAAATTCAATTAGCATATATCTTCATTAAGTTAATGTATACTTAATCATAATATCACATACAAATACTCGATTCAAATTTATGATCCAATCATCTGTGAATTTCACACAAAAAATATTAGTTTAATAATACATATTCATATTATGAAATATAACATAATATTCAATTATTTTCTACTTAGAAAAAATAAAGTGTAAACAATTTAAGGACTTTAGATGAAGAAGGAAACTCATAAGTGTGGAAATGGAGAATAGTAAGAGAAATGAAGAGCTTACATACACAAATATAATTGTCAATTGGGAACACAAAAATGCTATTTTTCAAAAGATAACACTATTAATAGTAGTATTTGATATGGAACAAAAAATTCTATTCACAGTAACGCGTACACACACAGAGCAATGAAGATATAAATGAATAAATAGGAGTAACAGAGGAAAAGGCAAAGAGTATGCCTGATATTGCAAAACTAATGAATCTTTATGATATAATGCTTTGGTAATTGGGGATGCACTTTTATAGTGCAAAATAAAGCATGTAAAATGGTTGTAATAATAATATTTGTATAGTGACAAATGATAGAAAATTTGTAACTGAAAATGGTTATGACTAATAATTACAGTAATTATTATAACAAATTTATAAGTGATTATTACTATGTGGAGGAGATAAAGGGGAAAAATTGAAATGTAAATTTAACACAAGTTTATATGTGTGTGGAAGATGAGAGGAAGAAGATAGGAGATGAAATGTTGTGAATATTTACAATAAATATGAGTAATTGAAGAGAATATGGGTGATTCAGAGTTCTAGATATTTAAAATAAGTAGGGTAACTACTGCTCCTCTTCGAAATATCCGTTCAATTCATTTTATACGTAGAAAAATAAGTTAATTGTTTTTTTTTACTTCTGGAGAAACTTAATATTATTTAATAAAAATTTTATTATAGAGGGAAGATGATAATCCAATTGAAGGTAGTAGCTTTACACGTTTAATATAACTAGTTCTAGGAATGTGCATTGCACATTTTTCCTCTACTGTTGTATAAAATTTGTATACTGTGTGAAAGAGTTGTTAGGGTATTGCCCTGATTTTCTTTCCTTATTTGAAGTTTATTTTTTTCCTTAAAGACAAGTCAAAGTACTACCATAAATGCTTGAACTTTTTCTGAAAGGAAAATATAATTTTCTCCCATATTTGGCTTATTAGTAAATGTTTGGATATCTATAAATGGAAGATTCCTATTCTCATAGCATAACACAACAGCATCCACAATGTAGTCATTTAGAGAGTCTTGTTTAGGGAGAAATTTATTTTGTCAACAATTTTAATATTTTTCTTTTTTATTGGTTTTCATATAATAGTATTATGTTTTTAGTATAAGTTTTTTTGTCATCTAATTTATCGCTCATAATTTATAATTGTAAGCTTCCGCATGACGCCCAAATCACCTTCAGAAGCCAACAAGTGGTATCAGAGCACATGGTTCAATGATCTCATGTTTGAATGAGGTTGAAGACAGGCTCAAGTGATTTCAAATCAATTTGTAACTAATTTGATGACAAAGAAGTTTTTTATCTAGCTACATGTGGAGAAAATATTAAAACTATATTTTTAACATTCCTGTTGCTGCATCTTTGAAAATAAAAATAAAATATTTTAAAACTATTTTTAACCTATATATTTTAAACTTTATTTTTAACCATGACAAGCAGCAGTGATGAAGACTATGTGAAGAATGAAGAATATCATGCATGTGAAGAAGCTGGATCAAGTTTTGTCAAGTCCAGCCAAAAGGGGAGATTTGTTAGGGTTTTGCCCTGATTTTCTTTCCTTATTTGAAGTTTATTTTTTCCTTTAAGAAAAGTCAAAGTATTACCATAAATTCTTGAACTTTTTCTGAAAGGAAAATATAATTTTCTTCCATGTTTGGTTTATTAGCAAATGTATGGAGATCTATATATTGAAGATCCATATTCTCATTATATAATAACAATATCCACAATGTAGTCATTTAGAGATTCTTGTTTATGGAGAGATTTATTCTCTCAACAATTTTAATATTTTTCTTTTATATTGGTTTTCATATAATATTATTATATTTTTAGTATAAATTTTTTAGTCATCTAATTTATCATTCATAATGTAACATCTCGCAATTTGAAATAACTAGGAAGAAGCTAATAATTGGAAATAGTCATTTTAGGAAAGAATGAAAATCTGGAAATTTTGTTAAGTTAGAAGGAGTTGAGTTTTGGTCAACTACAAATGGCCATAACTTCTAACTCAGGATGAGTTAGGTGTACTTCCAGATATGGTAGGAAAGCACATGGAATGATCTTTCCAACGCCGCTGAGTTTGCATGGTTCCGAGTTCGTATGAGTAAGTTATGCCCTTTGGAAGTTGGGTTGTTCGAATAAGGAAAGTCTAAAACCGGATTTTAGAAGGGTAGTTTGGTCTTTTACTTACCCAACTTAAATAATTCATTTTTAGGAGTTTAATTGGGGTAAATTAAGATTTTAGTTAGTTTAGAAAAAGTGAATTTCAGGCTAGGGCTTGGAGAAAGGAGAAAAAAGGAGAAAGGAGAAGAGAAAGAAAGATTTGTCAAGATCGTCGAGTTTAGCTTGTGGATTTCGTCAAAGGGGTGATCCCTACAAGGTATGTGAGATCACATAGCATTGGGTTAGTTCACCCATGCACCAATCATGATTCAATTCAGTGAGATATGTTTGATTTGAAAGTAAATCCTTTGAGTTCCTAATGAAATTCGTTTGAATTCTTGTAGGTTGTTTTGTTGAAGTTTATTGTGCTTTGATTCATGTTTCCGGGTGTAATTTTGGTTTGAATATAGTAAATATTGAGGGTATAAATGATTCTAAGTGTTTGGGAAAAGAACCATTGAATTTTAGAGGGTTTAGAAATAAAAAACGAGCAAGAAAAGTCAGAGTTCATTTGGGCAGGGAACTGGGGTGTTGCGCCTCTCAGAGCCCTATGAGAGGCTCTCTAAACTTTGACCTCTGGGGTGCCACGCCAGTCGAAGCACCCCAAGTCAGTGTTTGAACTTTGAGAGCTGGTGCCCTGCACTTCTCAGAGCGCAAGGGATGCTAGTTCTCACCATTCGTTCCCCACCTTTTAGTACTTGTTCCTTAGCAATGTACCTATCTTTTCTAGTTAATTCCAACACTCTAAGGTACATCTAAACATCATGAGATCATCTATAAACATGAGATCATGAACCTTGAATCCATAATCCAATTCAAGGAATGTTAAGATCAATGTCAACAAAAGTAAGAGTCAAGTAAAGAGAAGTTTAAAAGTTTTCAAAAGTGTTTCACAAACGTTTTAACTTTCTTTAAAGACTTAAGTTTCAAGTTAAGCAAGGAGTAAAGAGTTTAGTTCATTTCTTCAAAATAAGTATATCGGGACTATGTAATCCCAAAGAGTAAAATGTTTTCACATTTAAACAAGAAAGGAAATCTTGATTTCCAAAGAGCCTTTGAGCTAGTTTTCATAAAAGAATAATCGCTTTCTAAATAAAGCAAGAGAGGAAACTATGATTTCCAAGATAGCCTTTAAGCTAAGTTTTTGAGCAATTATCTCAGATCACAGAAAGTAGTATGTTTTTTTTAAACTTAAGAGCTAATATAACATTTTTGGGAGTAGTATTGAGCAATGATATGGGGGAGAGTTTAGACAACTCACAGCCCCTATAAACTATGTAGCAATCTTGGGTAGAAAAGGTTTATACTTTTTAGATGATTCCTTTAGTGCTTTTTAGCATAGAATAGTGGATCTACTTAGTAGTTCAGGTTCTATACCCTCGGCAAGGTATAGGATGGCCCTGGCAGCGTGAGGCAAAACGTTGTGTCATCACAATAGCTCTTACGTGATAGTTGTCGGTTAGAGAAACTCCCACAGAAGTAAATGTATTCTTAAATACAAAATTTAATTGTATTTTTACATACATCTCAGAGTTATATGTATCTTTGCATACACACAGAGTTGGCAGCATGTTTTAAAGAACTTTTCTTTATATTGTACTTGTTTTAAACTGCCTTATATTGAAATGAGTTCAGTTATGTTGAGTTAAGTTGAGCCAGATAAGTTCTTTAGATTCTTATCTAGCCTATGTTGTATTTAGCATTCCAACATGCATACTCGTACATTCAATGTACTAATGCCAGTTGTCTTGCATCTTATTATAATGCAGACACAGGTAACTAGGATCGGCATCCAGCGCATTGTTGATGCAGTGAGCATTCCAAAGTCAGTTCGTAAGTCTCCTTGCATTCCGGAGGACTCATTTTTATTACTTTCAGTTATTTTATTAGTTTATTAGGAAGTCATGGGGTTTGTGCCGACATTCATCTCTGTTGTTTTAGAGCTTCATAGACAGTCAGATGTTAGTTCTTTAGTCTTTTCATTGTCATTATCTTATGTTAAGACCTGAGTTTGCCTTAATGGCCAAGTTTAATGTTCCATTATAACATTCCAGTTTATTACATAGAGTTGTCTTTGTTGAATGAAGTCTTCCGTTGAGTAAGTAAAGCCAGGCCAAGGGTTCGCTTGGGGCCAACAATAGTTCTCGAGTGCCAGTCCCACCCTGGGTATAGGCTCAGGGTGTGACAAACTTGATATCATAGCACAGAGTTCAAGAGTCCTAAGGAGTATATGAAGCCGTGTCTGTAGAGTCCTAGTTATTGTTGTGAAGCATGCCACATCTATAATTAGGAAGCTGAAACACTTAGGAAATTTTCTCACTTCTTTCACACTCATTTCGTGCGTTAGAGTTTGATCTCTAAAAAAAAGTTTCCTTCTAATTCATGCTTACACGTGTTTTCAGATAATTACGCCTTCACGAAGAGCTGTCAGAGGTCATCTTGCTAGACTTAATGTTGAGGAATAAGAGTTACCAAATGCACCTGAAATGCAACCCAAGGAGAAGTTATTAATGCTGAGTTCTGTGAGGCTATCCGGCTGTTGAGCCAAGTTGTGACCAACTAAGCCGGGCAACAAAGAGGAGCTAGACAGGAAATGGCTGATACTTCTAGGATTCAAGAGTTCTTGAGGATGAATCTTCCAAGTTTCACGGGTTCGAGCACTATTGAGGATCTAGAGAGTTTTATTGAGGAACTGAAGAAGGTATTTGAGGTCATGCATATTGCTGATACCAAGCGAGTTGAACTAGTTGCATATCAACTTAAGAATATTGCTAGGACTTGGTTTGATTAGTGGAAAGAGGGTAGAGCTGAGGATGCACTACCTGCAAGTTGGGCTTGTTTTGAAGAGGCTTTCTTGGGGCATTTCTTTCCCTGAGAACTGAAAGAGGCTAAGGTACAAGAGTTACTCACACTTAAGCAAGATTCTTTGAGTGTTCATGAGTATGGGTTGAAGTTCACCCAACCATCCCGTTATGCTCCGAACAACAAAAGAGTAATGCCAATCGGTCATCCGTCCTATAGAAATAGAAGGGATATGCTCTATCATCTACTAGTGCACCTGCACCTAAGAACAAAGGTAAGTACAATAGTCATAAATTTAAAGCTAAACCTATGTATTCTCAGGGTAGTATGGCGCAAGGGGGGTAGTAAGCCTCCTGCCTACACTAAGTGTGGTAAGAACCACTCAGGTACATGTTGTGACGGCTCCACTGGTTGTTTCAAGTGTAGTCAGAATGGTCATTTCATGCTAGAATGTCCAAAGAACAAGCAGGGTAATGGTAATAGGGGTCTTCTTCAGTTGCTCCACCAGACAGAGCTGCACCTAGAGGGGCTACTTCCGGTACTGGTGGAGGAACAAACCACCTGTATGCTATGAATAGTTTCCAAAAGCAAAAGGATTCGCCAGATGTTGTCGCTGGTATGATCCAAGTCTTTGACTTTACTATTTATGCTTTGCTAGACCCAGGAGTGAGTTTATCTTTTTTAACTCCATATGTTTCTAAGAATTTTGATGTTATTCCTGAGCAACTTAGTGAACCATTCAGTGTTTCTACACCTGTTAGTGAGTCTATTCTAGTAGAGAGAGTCTATCGTGATTGTCTCGTTTCCATCAATCACAAGAGTGCCATGGATGATTTAATTGAGTTAGACATGGTAGATTTTGATGTCATTCTTAGTATGGACTGGCTTCATGGCTGTTATGCCTCAGTTGATTGTGGAACTCGAGTTATCAAGTTCAAAGAAAGTTTCCAAATGAGCCAGTCTTAGAGGGGAAAAGTAGTTCAACAGTGCCTAAGGGTTGTTTCATTTCTTACCTTAAGGCAAGGAAGTTAGTTTCTAAGGGGTGTGTTTATCACTCAGTCTAAGTTAATGACTAGAATATTGAAATACCTCTTATTCAATCAGTTTCAGTAGTAAAAGAGTTTCCATAAGTCTTTTGAGATGATCTACCAGAAGTCCTTCTTGAGAAAGAGACAAACTTCGGTATAGATATTCTCTCAAATACTCGTCCTATATCTATTCCGCCATATAGAATGGCACCAGCAGAGTTGAAATAGCTTAAAGAGCAGTTAAATGATATCTTAGATAAGGGCTTTATTCGACCAAGTATCACATTGGGGCGCTCCAGTCTTATTTGTGAGAAAGAAAGATGGTTCCCTTTGGATATGTATAGATTACCATCTGTTGAACAAGGTTACCATCAAGAACAAATATCCTTTCCCAAAGATTGATGATCTTTTTGATCAACGTTAGGGTGCCACTTGTTTCTCTAAGATAGATTTCAAATCTGGCTACCATCAGTTAAGGGTATGGGAATGTGATATGCCAAAGACAACTTTTAGAACTCGTTATGGTCATTTTGAGTTTTTGGTCATGTCCTTTGGTTTGACCAATGCGCCTGCAGCATTCATGGACCTTATGAATAAGGTATTCAAATGTTATTTAGATATGTTTGTTATCGTCTTCATTGATGACATACTAATTTATTCAAGGAATGAAGAAGATCATGCTAGTCATCTCATAATAGTTCTCCAGACTTTGAAAGATAGAGAGTTTTATGCCAAGATCTCTAAGTGTGAGTTTTGACTTGAGTTTGTGGCATTCTTATGCCACATTGTGTCTAGAGAGGGAATTAAAGTTGATACCTAAAAGATTGAGGCAGTGCAGAATTGGCCTAGACCCATATCGCCAACTGATATTAGGAGTTTTTTGGGATTAGCTTGCTATTATAAAAGGTTTGTAGAAGGTTTCTCATCTATTTCATCCCCTTTGACCAAGTTAACTCAGAAGACAGTGAGGTTTCAATGGTCTGAAGCTTGTGAAGAAAAGCTTTCAGAAATTGAAAAAGAGGTTGACTATTGCCCTAGTTTTGACCTTACGAGAAGGTACGCAAGGCTTTGTTGTCTATTGTGATACGTCTAGAGTTGGTTTGGGTTGCGTGTTGATGCAAAATGGAAAAGTCATTGCTTGTGCCTCAAGATAGTTGAATGTTCATGAGAAGAATTACCCAACCCATGACTTAGAGTTGTCTGCCGTAGTATTTTCTTTGTAGATATGGCGTCATTATTTGTATGGTGTTCATATTGATGTATTTACTGATCACAAGAGTCTTTAATATGTGTTCATTTAGAAAGAGCTTAATCTCAAATAAAGGAGGTGGTTAGAATTACTCAAGTATTATGACATGAGTATTATTTACCACCCAGGTAAGGCTAATGTTGTTACTGATGCTTTTAGCAGGTTATCTATGGGTAGTACTGCCCATGTTATGGAGGAAAATAGAGAGTTAGTGAAAGATGTGTATAGACTTGCATGCTTAGGAGTCCGACTAGTGGAATCCACAGAAGCAGGAGTAGTGGTGATGAATGGGGCTGAATCTTCATTAGTGTCAGAAGGGAAGGAAAAGCAAGACCAAGATCCAATTTTGCTTGAATTGGAGGGAAATGTTCATAAGCAAAAAGTATTAGGTTTTGAACAAAGGGGAGATGAAGTATTGAGATATCAAGGTAGGTTGTGTGTTCCAATGGTGGATGGACTCCAAGAGAGGATCATGGAGGAAGGTCATAGCTCTAGATATTCCATTCATCTGGTTTCACAAAGATGTATCGTGATTTGAGAGAGGTGTATTGGTGGAATAGTATGAAGAAGGGCATTGTAGAATTTGTTGCTAAGTGCCCAAATTGCCAACAAGTTAAAATAGAGCACCAAAGGCCCAATGGTTTGGCTTAGAATATAGAACTTCTAGAATGGAAGTGGGAGATGATTAATAAGGACTTCATCACAGGTTTTCTAAGGTCTCGCAGGCATCATGATTCTATTTGGAAGAATGTCGACAAAATGACAAAATCAACCCACTTTTTGCTGGTAAAGACTACTTATTCAGCAGAAGATTATGCTAAGTTGTATCTTCAAGAGGTTGTAAGACTTTATAGGGTTCCGGTCTCCATTATTTCAGATAGAGGTGCACAATTTACTGCACAGTTTTGGAAGTCATTCCAAAAAGGCTTGGGTTCAAAGGTGAAATTAAGTACTGCCTTTCATCCTCAGACAGATGGGAAAACAGAGAGCACTAATCAGACCTTAGAAGATATATTGAGGGCTTGTGTGATTGATTTTAAAGAGAATTAAGATGATAACCTACCTCTCATGGAGTTTGCTTACAACAATAATTACCACTAGAGCATCCAAATGGCTCCTTATGAAGCTCTTTATGGGAAAAGATGCAGATCTCTTATTGGATGGTTTGAAGTTGGTGAAGCAGGGTTGATAGGACCAGATTTGGTTCATCAAGCTATAGAGAAGGTGAGAGTGATTCAAGAGAGGTAGAAATCGGCGTAGAGTTGTCAGAAATTCTATACTGATGTTAGGAGAAGGGAGTTAGAGTTTGAAGTAGATGATTGGGTATATCTAAAAGTTTCACCCATGAAAGGTGTTATGAGATTTGTTAAGAAGGGGAAGCTTAGTCCTCGGTATATTGGCCCTTACAGAATATCGAAAAGGGTAGGTAATGCAGCTTATGAGTTGGAGCTACCACAAGAGTTAGCCGAGGTTCATCTGGTGTTTCATATGTCTATCTTGAAGAAGTGCATTGGCTATCCTTCATTGATCATACCAACTGAAGATATTGGAATCAAGGATAATTTATCTTATGAAGAAATTCCGATTCAAATTCTAGATCGCCAAGTTCGCAAGTTGAGAACAAAAGAGGTAGCATCAGTCAAAGTCCTTTGGAGGAACCAATTTGTTGAAGAAGCTACTTGGGAAGCTGAGCAGGATATGAAGAAGAGATGTTCACATCTCTTTGAATTCAGAAAATTCCGAATTAAGGTACTAATCCTTTCTTATTATTTATTTATAAGTTGGCATGTTGTTTTGCATTTGCTTGTGGGTGCTTGAACTGAATGTTGCATGTTATACCCTTAGCCTAGTAAAAGTAATCTCATTCAAGGACGAATATTCCCAATGGGGAGATATTGTAACATCTTGCGATTTCAAATAACTAGGAAGAAGCTAATAATTGCAAATAGTCATTTTTGGAAAGAATGAAAATCTGGAAATTTTGTTAAGTTAGAATGAGTTGAATTTTGGTCAACTTCAAACGGCTATAAGTTCTAGCTCAAGATGATTTAGGTGTACTTCCAGATATGGTAGTAAAGCTCTTTGAATGATATTTCCAACGGCGCCAAGTTTGTGTGATTCTGAGTTTGTACGAGTGAGTTATGCCCTTTGGAAGTTGGGTTGTTCGAATAAGGAAAGTCTTAAACCGGATTTTAGAAGGGTGGTTTGGTCTTTTCCTTACCCAACTTAATTAATTAGTTTTGAGGAGTTTAATTGGGGTAAGGTCAGATTTTAGTTAATTTAGAAAAAGTGAATTTCACGCTATGGCTTGGAGAAAAGAGAAAAGAGGAGAAAGGAGAAGAGAAAGCAAGATTCATCAAGATCATCACGTTTAGCTTGTGGATTTCATCAAGGGGTGATCCCTATGAGGTATGTGAGATCACATAGCATTGGGTTAGTTCACCCACGTGCCAATCATTATTCAATTCAGCAAAATATGTTTGATTTGAAAGTAAATCCTTTGAGTTCTTGATGAAATTCGTTTGAATTCTTGTGGGTTGTTTTGTTGAAGTTTCTTGCACTTTGATTCATGTTTCCGGGTGTAATTTCGGTTTGAATCTAGTATATATTTAGGGTATAAATGATTCTAAGTGTTTGGGGAAAGAACCATTGAAGTTTAGAGGGCTTAGAGATGAAAAACGAGCAAGAAAATTTAGAGTTCACCTAGGCAGAGGCTTGGGGCGTCGCGCCTCTCAGAGCCCCATGAGTGGCTCTCTAAACTTTGATCTCTGGGGTGCCACGCCAGCCAGAGTACCCCAAGTCAGTTTCTGAACTTTTAGGGCTGGTACCCCATGCCTCTTAGAGTGCTAGGGACGCTAGTTCTCCCCATTCATTCCCCACATTTTAGTACTTGTTTCTTAGCAATGTACCTATCTTTTCTAGTTGATTCCAACACTCTAAGGTACATTTAAACATCATGAAATCTTCCATAAACATGAGATTATGAACCTTGAATCCATAATCCAATTCAAGGGAAGTTAAGATCAAAGTCAAGAGAAGTAAGAGTCAAGTCAAGAGAAGTTTATAAAGTTTTCAAAAGTCTTTCACAAACATTTTAACTTTGTTTAAAAGCTTAAAGTTTCAAGTTAAGCAAAGAGTAAAGAGTTGAGTTCATTTCTTCAAAAGAAGTATATCGAAATTATGTATTTCCAAAACAGTAAAATGTTTTCATATTTAAACAAGAAAGAAACCTTGATTTCCAAAGAGCTTTTGAGCTAGTTTTCAGAAAAGAGTTATCACTTTCTAAATGAAGAAAAAGAGGAAACTATGATTTTCAAGATAGCCTTTGAGCTAAGTTTTTTAGCAATTATCTCAAATCACAGAAAGAAGTACATTTTTTTAAACATAAGAGCTAATATCACATTTTTTTAGAGTAGTATTGAGCACCGATGTGGGGGGGGGGGGGGAGTTCAGACAACTCACAGCCCCCATAAACCATGTATCCATCATGGGTAGAAAAATGGTCATACTTTTTAGATGATTTCTTTAGTGCTTTTTAGCATACACTAGTGGATCCACTTAGTAGTTCAGGTTCTATACCCTCGGCTAGGTATAAGACGGCCCTGGCAATGTGAGGAAAAACACTGTATCATCACAATAGCTCTTAGGTGATGGTTGTCTGTTAGAGAAACTCCCACAAAAGTAATTGTATTCTTAATTACATAGTTTAATTGTATTTATACATACATCTCAGAGTTATATGTACTTTTGCATACACACAGAGTTGGCAGCATATTTTAAACAACTTTTCTTTATATTACACTTTTTTTAAACTGCCTTATATTGAAATGAGTTCAGTTATGTTGAGCTGAGTTGAGCCAGGTAAGTTCTTCAAATTCTTTTCTAGCCTATGTTGTGTTTAACATTCCAACTCGCATACTCGTACATTCAATATACTGATGCCAGTCGGCCTGCATCTTATTATGATGCAGACACAGGTAACTAGCATCGACATCCAGTGCATCGTTGATCCAGTGAGCACTCTAGAGTCAGTTGGTGAGCCTCCTTCCATTTTGGAGGACTCCTTTTTATTGTTTTCAGTTATTTTATTAGTTCATTAGGATGTTGCGGGGTTTGTCCCAACATCCATCTCAGTTGTTTTAGAGGCTTCATAGATAGTCAGATGTTAGTTCTTTAGTCTTTTCATTGTCATTATCTTATGTTAAGACTTGAGTTTGCCTTATTGGCCAAGTTGAATGTTCCATTATAACATTCTAGTTTATTACATAGACTTGTCTTTGTTGAATTAAGTCTTTCACTGAGTAAGTAAGCCAGGCCAAGGGTTGGCGTGGGCTAGTAATGATTCTTGAGTGTTAGTCCCGCCCAGGGTGTAGGCTCGGGGTGTGACACATAATTTACAATTGTACGTTTTCGCATGATGCCCTAATCACTTTCATACCCCAACAAGAGTTATGGTTCTTTTCAAATAGAAACAACTCGAACGCAATACATAAACTAAAATACATCGTCAATATCAATTTAGAAAAGATAAAGATACCCAACTAATATCGAGGAGAATTCTTCATGCCTTTATATTGCACTATGAAAATAAAAATATTCGCTAGTTTTGTAACACCTCGAAAGTGGAAAAGTTAGACTAGAAAATTAAATGTTGCAGAAGTTGCTAGAACTAATGTTCCATGAGGCCTTGTACGAACCGTAGATAGTTCCATTGGTTGTAGACTACCACATGGATAACACTTCAGAATTTAGAAAAAAGCTGGTTAGGATTTACGAAGGGTTTTTACGGACCATAAAAGGTTCCACAGACTGTAGACCAGTATGTGGATCACCTATTAGAGAATTGGAATTCTTGAAGTTCCACTAAGTGGTTCATAATCGGCTAGCACGGATCGTGGTTGGTTATATAGAGCTTGAATGGTTCCGTAGACCATAACACTAAGTCCTCAGGGATTTTTCTACTAAAGTTTTGATAAGAGGATCCATGAATCGTCGACTATTTGTTGGTCCGTGGAAAGGGGTCGTGGAAGCTAACTTCAAAAGTCAGGATTTTATGCCCCTTTTTTCTATGACGACTCCACGGACCGTAGAAGGGTTCACGGTCCATGGATGGTGTCCTAAAGGGTGATTCGATAGTTTTTACTTAGAAGCATTTGTGTTTTTTCCTAAACTTTTAATTTCTATACTACATCGTTTTAAGCCTATTTTTAAGACTATAATTGATTCTCCTAGGACCCTAATTACCACATTCACTCTCATTCTATCAAAACCTTAAAGCTCTCTCAAATTTTCTTCTCTAAGTATCTCTAAAGGTGATTCAAGGGTTTCTCAAAGTTCAAGTCTCCTTCCCATATTTCAAACTAGGGTTTCATCAAGGTATGTGACAAATTCATCAATGGGTCTCTATTCATCCATTGAGCTCGAAATAAACCTTAATTCTCCATTTATGATTCTTGCCCAAATTCTAGGGTTTCATGGTTTTCTTATGGGATCAATTGAATATAGTCTATTTCATCATTATTGATCTTATTATGCATGATTTGACCATATTTCAATATTTTCAATGGTATATACATGAAATCATACTATTTAAGTATTTTATGACTAAGAATTATGCTTTGACGATATGCATGCATTATGAATTGAAGGATTTATGAATCAAGGATGCTTTTAGATGAAGTATCAACATTGGATGCTTCCGATTGAAGTGATTTTTATTATGAAAGATGATTGTGATTTATATACTTTAGATAAGTGTCTCTTATGAGTAAGTTATCAAATCATGAGTTGAATGAGCTATTCTTATGAATATAAAGTTTATGAATGATTTTGTATTACTCGATTCTTACCATTTCAAATGATATGAATATGATATGATTATGCATATTTTCTATTGGGAGTTTACTTGGTATCGAGTGGACTTATGGATGAAGGCTCACCCATTAGTAGAGGGGTGGAGTTCTTTAGTAGAAATTCCCTGGTCCCATAACTACATGCCCTCGTAGGACTTGTCTCTAATATAACCTATCTAGTGGATCATGATTATGGTCCTTACCTTGTCAAGTAGGACACTCTTTTCGACATGGGAGTATTATACTAAACTTCATGTTATAGCTCACATGAATTATGTCGATTAACGGTAACTCCTACAATGATTTATGACTTCCACAAAATACTTATGATATGATTTTGACTATTTTCATAATATTGCATTGACTTTGTACTATGTTTTACACACTCAACTTGTCAAAATTTGTCATGTTTTACTTGGTCATGCATTATTATGTTATCAGACTTATGATATTAATATGCCCATATTCATGCACATTTTCTCATACTCTGTACATTTTGAGTACATACCGCATACATCTCTTGTGCCTGTATTATTTATAATATAGGTTCTGGTGCTCCTTATCCAGCTTGCAGTTTGCACATATTCTCTCAACCTATACAACTTTTGGTAAGTCCTCATGGTTTGGGGATGTTACCAAATTTATGCTTTTGTTGTCATTCAAACTTTACTTGAGTTTTTAGAGTGTTTGTGATCTAGGGCTTGTCTTAGCCACACTTATGTAGTAGAGGTTTATGTTAGACATAGTATGTTCCGCATTCATGGTCTTTGTACTTGTCAGGACCAAATATTGATATGAGGACACTCATCTAAACCCACCCAAACAAGTAATCCTTAACCCAAAATAAGAAAGAAATGTGGAAATAAACTAGGTTGAATGTATGTCGAGTAGTATTGGATGACTAGATTGGATTTTAGTAGCTTAGGCTCTTGATACTTAGTCGATTTATGGAAATTATTTGATTTCTTAGGATAGTTTTTGCCTAAATATCCTTAGTTTAGGTTGATCATTCTACTTTTGTGATTATTATCCTTAGAAATTGCTCATTGGAGGCATCAAACATTGGTTGTTGTGTATTTTGATTTCTTTGGATTGGGTTCATTGCTATTGTGAATACTTTGAGTTGTGATCTTTCTATTTATTGAACTATTGGGCCTGAGACTGTGAGCTTGGAAGCAGGAATTCAAGGTTAGTATTCTTGTGGCATGACATGTTCTCTACCAGTTGTGTATGATTTGAGTTGACTTATGATGTTGATTGGATTGTTTAGATGTGGATGCATGTTAATGACATATTCATATAAGTAGTCGTAATTTATTATAGAGAAACTTAATAGTTATGATATAAATCAAAATATTAAGTTAATATATCCATAATCATAATATCACGTACAAATACTCCATTCAAATTTATGAGTTAAATCATGTATGAATCTCACACACAAAAAATATTAGTTAAGTAATACATCTTTTCATATTATGAAATATAATGCAATATTCAATTATTTTCTACTAGGAAAATAAACTGTAATTTTGAGCTAATTTGTTAGCATTGACAGGTGCATGTAGTCAAGTAAATATAAAGTGTCATATATGTGAATGGCGGCAAAATACGCAATCTGAATTTATTTCTATCCAATCCCAACAGCCTCAAAATCTTGGAGATTACCCTCTTGAAACTAAAAAGAAAAAAATAGATTTGATAATCCAATTTATGTTTTTGTTCTATTGTTTCAATACTTTTTGGGTAGAAAAATGGGAGGTGTTTGTACAAGAAATAAGATCATCAAACACCTCACAGTTTTCTCTCCAAAAAAATATCAGAATAATAGAACAAAAACATAAATAGGATCATCAAATCTATTAGTTTCTTTTCAGTTTCAAGAGGGTAATCTCCAATAAGATTTTGAGGATGCTGGGATAGGAAGGAAATAAATTAAGATTGCGTATGTTTCCTCCACTCACAAACATGACAAGTTAGACTTTAATTTACTTGACCACATGAACATTTGAACGCAAACATATTGACACAAAATTACACTTTGTTTTCTCCAAGTAGGAAACAATTGCATATTGTGTTATATTTCATACTATGAATAGATATATTATTTAACTAATATTTTTTGTATAAGATTCAAAGGTGATTGGACTCATAAATTTAAATCAAGTGTTTGTACGTGATATTATGATTATGTATACATCAACTTAATTTTCTGATGTATATCATAACTATTATATATGTATCTCTATAACAAATAACTACTTTTTACAAGTGTACTCATGAAATTGATAATGATCTCCTAGCCTACTAAATGGAGATATATGCTGATTGAATTTTTGTACAACTTTAACAAAATATTACATTCATTTGACAACTTCTTGATATGTATGTAGTTGTAAAGAGGCGGAGGTAACAATTTCTCAACGAAAAGGCACAAACCTTAAGACATTGAAGCATTCTTAATCATAGTCACAGTTGTACATGTTTACATTAATGCTATGTACTATTAAAATATCAATAAATATGTAAAAATTTCATATCAATTCGTTAAACAATAAACTATAGTAGTGACTGAAGTAATAGAAAATAATATTGCTCAAGAAGTATATCTTTCTCCCTTAAAAATAAAGGATATCCTTTCAATTCAATTATATAATAAATTTTGGTAAGGTTATTATTTTCAATGACAACAAGTAGAGATCTTAGAAGATCATTATTTATTAGGTTGAACTTGTACTTTTTTCTTTCGAATTTGGTGTGATTCAGAGTACACTTATTCTAATACTATATAGGCCTTTTAAAAAAATTTAAAACCAATTAGTATGGAATACACATGCGACGCTCGTGTTCGAAAATTAATGGTATAACTAATGTCGTAGATGGTATCTTTTGAATTAGTGGTGTAGAAATAGAGAAACATAAATAATTTGGCTCTTTCTTGACCCTGACCTTGACCCTGCCAAACTCTCACCTGCTCAATTCCCGCTTGTACAAACACCTCCCACTATTTCTTCTAAAAAATGGCAAAATGATAGAACAAAATCATAAATAGGATCATCAAACCGAATTTTTTTAAGTTTCCAGAGGTAATCTCTAACAAGTTTTAGAGGATGTTGGGAAAGAATAAAAATAAATTCAGATTGCCAAGTTTTCCTCTACTTACAAATAGGACAAGTTATATTTTATATTTACTTGACCACATGCACCTGTCATTGCTAACAAATTAGCTCAAAATTACACTTTTTTCCAAGTAGAAAATTGTAACACCCCGTAACTAAAAACAGATCAACCAGTAGATTTCTAGAAGTTGCAGGTGCAACCCATGGTTGCCACCCATGAACCATAGGGGGCCAACGGACCATAGTTGGGGTCCGTGGATTGGCCACCTGCCACCCTATCCTACAACCCCAGAAAATTTCCGCTAAGGGTCAACCTACGCCAGGACCTACGGACCGTAGGTCAGACCACGGTCCTTGGTCTAGGGCAGTAGATTAGAACCCAATCTTCAACTCCTATTAGAGAATGATGGCCGGCTAGAATGGACCATCTGTCCATCCACAGTCTGTCGGTCTGGTCCATCGGTGACCCCTACCAACTTTTAAGTCAAGGGTCATTTGGTCTTTTCCCAAAGCGTTGGATACCTAAACTACGTCGTTTAACCCCTAAACTACGTAGTTTTGGTCCCTTTTAGCCTACAAACTAAATTAGAGCCTAACCTTATCAATCATTCACCAAATATTCGTTGATCTTAGAGAAAAACAAGAGGAAAAGTCGAGCAACCCTAGTCCAAGAACACAACAAGATTTCATCAATTCCAGCCCTGAATTTGAAAGATTTCTCTGTGAAATTCATCACCAGGTATGTGGGATTTCACTAGTGGGTTCCTTTCACCCATTACGTCCCTAGAATTTAGTCAGATTCTTGATTGCCTTCATACTATCTAGACATAGGGTTTCTAGAATTTCAGCAGACTACTATGATGTAGATATTTTAATGTTCCTAATCAGATTATCATGTCTTAGTATTGTGTTTGCGTAGATGCTTGCATAAACTCAAAACCCTAGTTATGTCGTTCTTTTAGTTCATGAATTACATTAGCTAGGATAGATAAACATATATGCATGTCTCAGATTTCAAATGTTTCATTAGCATAAATAAATGTTGCATTTTCATAATTGCATGTCATATTATTAAGTTATCCAGTTTACTTAGTTTATGTTATAATTTTCAAATATTCAGTTGGAAGTAGGCTTTATACTAAGTTGGACCAGGGTCAGTCACCCTCAAGTCCCAGAACTACGTGCCCCCGTACGTTTATAAGTCCCCACTATGGGCATCAGTTTAGTGATCATGCCGGTCATGTCTCTATAACTCTGGCAAGGTATATTAGGTCCTCTCGATGGGGCGTATACATCGAACTCCATGTTTAGTTCACGTGGTTTTATATCGCTTATTAGTAGCTCCCACAGCCAGATTCTAGTGCATTGACCAGGTTACCAGTCACAGTTTAGTATTCAGATTCAACATATTATAAACTTGGTCATTGCATTCAGTTAGTTCATGTTAGTATTTTTAGTATAGTGTCATGCCCATCTTCTATCATTGCTCAATTATATGCTTTGTTTAGTTATGTATATTGTTTAGCTTTATTCCATCTTGCATGCTCATTACCTTTCAAGTACTTACGCATACTCTGCGCTACACCTTCTCGTGATGTAGGTTCAAGTCCTCAGCATTCAGATCACACATAAATCGGTTCCCGATTCCAGCATCAGTGGTGAGTCCTCATTCTTTGAGGACGATTGACATGATTATTTTTCTTTACCTTCAGTCTTTAGTTTATGTTTTGCTAGATTTAGCTGGGGTATGTCCAAACATCTCTAGTCAGTTAGAGGCTTTATTTCAGACATAGTTAGATTCAGTTTTAGCTTTGGAGTTTGATATTTCAGTTGTCATTAAACTCACAGATTATTTATTCAAATAGTAATAGGTATTCCCCATCATTTTAGTTTATGTTATGATTAAGCTTCCGCACAATATTTCTTATTTCAGTTCATTTTAGCATGCTTATGATATGCCAGCATGGTTAGCTTGGGGTCACTCGTGATCCTAGATCCCGTGTCCACGTCCTGGGGTAGCTTCGGGGCGTGACAAAAATAATTGAATATTGTGTTGTATTTCATAATATGAATAATTGTATTATTTAACTAATATTTCTCTGTGAGATTCACAAGTTATTGGACTCATAAATTTGAGTTGAGTATTTGTACGTGATATTATGATTATGCATACATCAAATTAAGTTTTGATGTATATCATAACTATTAAGTATATCTATAACAAATAACGACAACTTTTTGCACATGTATGTCATGAAATAATGACAAAAATAATTGATTTTTTGTACAACATTTACAAAATATTACTTTCATTTGACAACAACTTCTCGATATGTATGATGTTGTCAAGAGGTGGAGATAACAATTTCTCAATGACAAAGCGTACACTTAAGAACATATTAAAGCATTCGTGACTGTAGCCATCATTGTACATGTTCACATTTAAACTATGTATAGTTAAAATGTCAATAAATTTGTAAAAATGCTATATCAATTTGTTTAATGTATACAACAACAAACTAAAGTAATAGAAAATAATACTTATCAATAAATATATCTTTCTCCCTTAAAAATAAAAAGGATATCCTTTCAATTCCATTATATATATACTAGTAAAATTACCCGCGCTTCGTGCGGGAATTTAATATCACAAAATTTATAAAATAATACTTAAAACCTATCAATCATTAAAACTAAAACACTATGTTGTTTTACATACAAGAATACGTAGTAACTAACATTAATAATATAAATGAAAATGATAATTATAACATCTTATCATTTATCCTTCAATCAATCATCTTTAATTTGATTTTATAATTTATCCTTTTGCATCTAGGAAGTGTTACTATTTGATATTTATGGGAAATTAGACGAACATCAACATGATATATTAAATTTTCTAATAAAAAAATAATCTTTATTTTTACTAACAAAGACTTATAACAATTTCTTTATAGAAACATAAACAACAAAGTTTAAAACAAGTACTCAAAAATAAAAATTAATATTATAAGCATAAATTAATGTGTGTAAAAAATATACCAGGATCTATAACAATAGAATGAAACAGAAAAGAAAAAATTGAACCCACTGAATGCACAATGTACCCTTAAGGAAATTATTCCCCTCTAATATTCAAGGTTTAAAGGAATAGATCCTCTCAGGGTGGAATGATTCTATTCACAAGTGTATTGATACAAAAAATGGTGTCAGTGAGCCACTCAACATGAGCAAAGTACATGAATATTTAATTGTGCCAAAGAAGAAGAAGAAGTTCAGAATTTTCGTTGTTTTAAAATGAGAGGAAATCCCTCTATTTATAGTCAAAAAGGGTAGTGTGAACAAATGCTTATTGTGTCTTATCGGGAATGTCACAACTCTTTGAAAAAGTTACAACCCTTCAGAAAGGTCACAACCATTCATAAAAGTCACATTTTTCATAAAAGTCGCAACTGTTCATAAAAGTCACAACTTTTCATAAAAATCACATCTTTTCATGAAAGGGTATTTTTGGAAATAAATAAATTTAAATGGAAATTCTTGCTTGTGGTGGCGCCACGTAGGCGGGCCTAGGGTTCTCTTTTATATAAATATATGATATATAATAGAGTAGTTTTTGGAAACATGCATTGCACGTTAACCCCTAATATTTCATAAAATTTCTACAAGCATAATTTAATGTTCATAGTTATTTATCACACAATATGTTTTCGTAGATATTACATAACTTGTATTGATTAATATGCTTATATATAGAGCTTACATTCACATCCAAGGGGGAAAAAAGAGATTTGTTGTAAAACTAGAGCAAAATAAGACCAAAAATATAGAAGATGATAATAGAAATAGGGAGACGAGATGAGAACTTTTCTTATTCTTTCAAATATTCAAGTGTGTACCATATGAATCTTTATTCCTCTATTTATAGTATAACATAGAGGCATACAAAAGGTTAGTCATAAACATGACATTCAACATGAATATAATACAGGAGGTTATGGAGATGAAAGGTTACAAGAATAATGATCATAAAAGTGGAGAATATCTTAATAATGGAGGGAAGTAATGTCAAAACTTCTTGGTGTAGTGGACATCCAAACTATGTTATTTCATAACACACCCCCTTTTATGTCCATAGATAATATGCCTCATTAAAACTTTACTAGGAAAAAATCCTATGGGAAAAAAACCTCGTGAAGGAAAAAGAGTACACGTATCTTTGAATATGCTTTGAATGTTGCCTCGTTAAACACCTTACCTGGAAAACCCAATTGGGATAAAAACCATGGTTAAGGATAAAAGTACAACATGTATTTTTCTCCCCCTAATAAAAGATTTACTTGATATCTCGGAGACGACGCATTCCAATATTATATCACAACTTCTCAAATATAGATGTTGTCAATCCTTAGTGAACAATTTTACTAGATTATCACAAACGACTCTTTTGAATGTCTATCTCACATTTTTTTGAATATCATGTGTTAAAAAGAATTTTGTAAAATATGCTTTATTCGGTCTCTTTTGGTTGTATCCTCCCTTCAATCGAGCTATATATTATTTTCGTACATGTTGGCTAGAAATTTCCCTTCCCAAAGGAAAATCACATATTCCTAAATATGATAGGTCATGCTTCCAACCAAACACACTCCCGACTTACATCATAAATTAATGTTGTTTTTGTATGATTTGAAGAGGTGATTACCAGTGTTTGATTCTTTGAATGCCAAGATATTGTTGTGGTTCAACATATAAATAAATATCCAATTTACGATCGAGCTTCTTGCTGATCAAATAAATATTCTGCATCTACATAATCAAATAGTTTCTGACTCAAAGATTGATCATTTCAACTTTATTGAAGCTCATCTTTTCTTCTCAAAGAAAATCACATATCTTCTATGTGTTGAGTCACTTGATTTGTTAGTTTCTCGGCATAACTTGAATGATAATATGAAAATTCCTTCATATAATTTTTTTTTTTATGTAGATCAAATAATCTTCTAGCATTTGCATAACCAACAATCTGTAAGTGCACCAATTACACTAATACATGATATTTTTTATTCATTTTCATAAGATCGAAAAGATTCTTTCCCTGTGTTAAGCAGTCTCAGAACCATTGGGTACTCAATAGAATTGCATTAAGACCTTTTAAATCCTTCAAGAATTTTCTTATAACATTCATCGTCTAGTTAGACATAATAATCATTCATTATACATATTCAAGTATTTCATCTATAGCCAAACTGAAACAAGTTTCATTGCAACCACCACTGGAGAATATATCTCCATTTAATAATATCAAGATTTTTGTGAAAACCCTTTATGCCCCGAGGCATAAACCACACTTTATATATTATGGTTATACTTTGGCACAATGATTTATTTGTTCCACGCTGACGTTATATCTTAATCTATTAACTATAAGTTCAAAACATAACTATTCTAAGTGAAACAAAATATACTTGAATAGTGAATTTTATCTGGCTAATCATTTATCTGTCCACACTATATGAAAATTTTGAATTCAAGATCCTCGTAACCATTTATAGCATTGAGTTCTACTTCATATCGAAGAAACTGTCGATGGTCATTTGACTCGATTCCAATACGACATAACTTATTGAGATCTCTTCATTTTTCATCATTTCATGTATCTTTTCCAAGGTTTTATGAGGTATTATGTCATAGTGCTCTTTCAAAGCACTTACCTCATTATCATGACCATTTTGATAATTTGTTCTTCTCCTTCCTCAAGGAGTTTTACGTTTGAAATCGATTGGTCTATCACGCTTATAGCATACCATAGAACTTGTTCTTCAAAAACTATTTATTGGAGCATTTGTAGCTTAATAAAAATATTGGGTCAGCAAATACATCTGACAAATTATTTGCAACATTTTGCAAAGGAATTATCTCTTGAACTTCAAGTTCACATTTTTTTAACGGGGATCTAGATAATTTTGTCACGACCCAGAGGCACCCCCTAGATGTAACAAGACGTATAAGACCCCGAGAGTCCTCATACAAGCCAATTAGCATATCATAAAATAAGATAATAGAAAATGGTGTGGAAATTTAAAGCATTTTCCAATACAATCAAAGTTCATAAAACGAAGCGGATGTCTTTAACACTTGTCTCAAACCATCTAATACTTGAATAATCTTGGGACACAGCTCATAAAAAAGTTCTAAACATAAAAGAAAGGTGGTCAAATCCTTGATGCTTTGAGAACTCACCAAATCTTCACTTGCTTTCTCTACTAAGATCCTAGCCACGAGGATGGAAGTTGATATCGCCGGATCCTACAGTTGATAAGAATGTAGGCAAGAGTATGTATTAGTACAATAATGTACTAAATATGATGTCTAACATAAATCATCAACATAAGCATAACATAAGCATTAGTCAACATAAGACATATACCATAATCATAAGAGACATCATTATAAATCATAAGCATATACAATGCACATAAGTCATCATATCATAAGAGGAACACTTCTCAAGTAACCTCACTTATTATTACTCAAGACTTGGGTCATCCCTCTAATCATACATGTCAAGGAAGGCAACTCAAGCAACAATCCAAGCTAATCTAGCATCACACAAGTAAACCTCATATCAAGACATACTTATAATACTTCCTTGAAGTAATCTTGTTTCATCATAAACATGCTACTTTAAGTAGAGACTTGTCCTTCTTTAGTAATTCTTACTAATAATGAAAGAGTACTTCTTTATTAGTCCACAACACATCATCACTCATGAATGGTTACAATTTACCAGTTCAGGCTACCAAGGAAAAGTACCTTACTATGCTAGACCAAGCTATCATGGAAAACATACTCTCATGCAAGTCCAAGCTACTCAAAGAAGGGTACTATTGCTCAATCCAAGCTATCATGAAGTGGTGTGGCCTCATCAAGTCAAACTATCATGAAAGTATCCTCTCATGCTAGATCTAGTTACATTAAAAGGGTACAATTTCTCAATCCAAGGCTATCCATGAGTTCTACTATCTCAAGCTACCATACATGGTCTCGTCTTACCAAGTCAAGCTATTCGTGAAGGGATATCACATCACTACTTCAAGTTATCATAGTTCATACATGTTTTGATTCATTTTAGGTGAGCAAGCCTTTCAACCTAGAATCATTTATGTGAGTAAACCTTTCACATCATGTTCATTATATGTTCATGAGAATGTCCTTTCAAGCAACACAACATCAATATCATAATCATTGACACTTTACTCTCAAAGTGTTCTAAAAGCATTTACATAGGTTCTATAAGACATGCATAATTTCATACATTCATAATATAGGTCATGTGGGTAAAGTCCTTCCACAACAATCCTATCTACAATTCATTCAATCATATAAGCTTCACTCTCAAAGCCATAACATTCATAGTTCATCATATTAGCTTTACTCTCATAATCATTACATATTCCTAGATCTCAAGACATTCTAATTACATGCTTCATTCTTAAGGAATTCTAATCATATATCATCATATATACTTTAGTATAATTCAATTCTTTTCTATAAACTTTAATCTTAAGTAATTCATATCTATATGCTTCAATCTCAAGAAATCTATCATGTATTTCATCAATCCTAGAAGATTATTTCTAAATCCTTAATTTCTCCTTTCATGGCATAAAACTCAATTTCATCAATTCTAGATTAGAAACAAGGGTTAGGCATGGGTACATATAAATTCATCCTATAATCATGAAATTCTATCATAAAAAATCATAAACAACTATAATCCACTCAATTGGATCAACATAACCCACAACATTGGAAGAAGCCCTAACTAGACTTGGGGAATTCTTCTTCAAATTGTGGAATTATAGGGGACTCCATGGATAAATAATCCATCACACCTTGATTACAAAGCCTACCAAGCTTGGAAGAATGGAGACTTGACTTGACCTAGCTTGACCCTTATCTTCTTCTTCTTCTTCTTCTTCTTCTTCTTCTTCTTCTTCTTCTTCACTTTCTAGAGAGAGAATATTTGAGAGGAACCCAATTCTTTTGGTGAGTTTGAGAGAATTAATTAAATTACTTAGATTAGGGGTCTAAAGTACTTATATAGGTGGTTTAGACTAGGGTAAAATGACACCGCTTAATGTCTAATTAAATTCGGAAAGACCCATTAAGCCCTTAAACTTAAATGGCCAAGCTGACCCATGAGACCACATTGACGGGCCGTGGATGGACTTATGGTCCGTCCTGGTCAACAGTGCTTTGGGTTCTGGGAGTTGGCAAATAGGGGCTTGGATCTACGACCCCCAACCATGAGGCATGGATCCATCCACGGGGTGTGGGTCCTGCCCGTGGTTACTGCCTTAGGCAGATCTCTAGGGTGGTCATCCCCGAGCCCACCTACAGGGCGTGGCTTCCACCACGAGGCATAGTTGGCCCCTCGTGGATGACACTTGGAATTCTAAAGGTTGCTAAGTTTCCCTCTTTCGGATACGGGGTGTTACAAATTCACCCCACACATAATTTTCAGCTGCTAAACCTATCTCCCCCTAATGTTAGGAAATCCAACGTCAGTCTTTGATAAACATTAAGATATTTAAATTATAAATCAATATTTTAACTTTGATAAAAAAAATGTAAAATGGAACTACATGGACTATATATATATATAAATTCTAAAAGTAATTTTTAGAAAACAATAATCATCTTTTTTATTTCAAAAACCATATTTATGAAGTTGTTTTGCACTTTAGTCAAAATAAAAATTTTACAATAAATTTTATCAATTCTTCGTAAACAAGCCACAAGAACAAAAATGAAAAGTATAAGGGAAATAGTTTGGATAATTGATAAACTAGAAGAATAAGAGAGGCTTGAATATTTATTGAAGAAAAAAATATGGAGCACAATTTTTTTGCTCCATATTTTTTTTCAAAAATAAATGTGTCTTTAAAAGCGTCTGAATGAGAATAAGACTCTATCACAGATCTGATTCATTCAAACCTTTTTAGACACATTCAGACCCATTAGGAAATTTTTTAGTAAAAATAACAAGCGCACTTAATAACCTAATGTCTGAACCATTCAGATTCAGACCTCCATTAAGTGCAAACAAATGAGGTCTTGCCCCCAAACTCATTTGGGGATCCATCTTTGGGCATGGTGGAGCAATAATATCATATGTGCACACATCAAACTTTAGATAAAAATTATTTGGTTCTTGACCCTGAACCAATTGTGATAGGAGAACCTTGTTGGCTTGATGCATACACGTCAAATGAACTCATCTCATATCAAATTTTATTTGAGGGATTTGGTCTCATAGTCAATGGTCTATCTATAATTGGAGACATACAATTTCTGCTAGACCAACCAACATTATCAATAAAATTTTATAGTTTAGAACTGTGCCCTTAATTTAACAATTTGAGCAAAAAACCTTACAAAAACCAATTTGTAAGTTGATACAAATGCACATGTGACTATTCCATGTATGCATCTATTAAATCATATTAGTAAGCGGTCCACTTGACGGGTGAACGGGCCCATATTCACCTTTCTATATGTTCCAAATAATTTCAGGGGATAGAATCCCAACCTTAGCTGGTACATTGGTCATTTTATCATGAGAACAAGCAACAAAAGAGAATTCTTGAAGAATCTTTTATTTCTTCAAACATCTAGCCACATGAATTCTCAAATTATTTTGCATCATATTTGAACTGGGATGCCCAAGCGGTTATGCTAACTAATATTTATTCTAGTAAACTTTTGATTTACTTTTGCATGTGATTCCCTTATCATGACCATATTTTTATACAACAAACAAGAGAAAGGTGGTAGCCTTTTACGTAAATATTCATAACCCGTTTCGATTGTAGTAATTTGAAGATATTTCATCTTTCATTAATTTACTGTCTCAACATAATAATTTTTTTCTTTTCAATTCCTTCGAAACATAAAAAGTTTCTTTTGAGACTCACTACAACCCTAACTTTATGAACTATTTCATTTCCAGGATAGTAACAAATTAATCCTTACGAAACTCTGTAGAGAATTTTGTGTACTGCAAAAAATTTTATAGCACCATACTTATGGAGATCATATCCTTGAAGGATAAAATTATTATTAATGTTATGGTTAAAATTATTACATGCAAGACTTAGGTCTTGACAACCAATGACAAATTTGTGTTACCACACAACAACATTTATTTTGGTCATGGCTACAACCTTTATAGAAAAGAATTATTTCTTTCGTTTGTCCTCCAATAGTTCATAATAAAACATACCACAATATTTGTGTAGTACTCAAAGTATATGATCAAAATGACCATTTTTGTCAATATTTTTTCAATCTCTCAAACCTCACGTAGAGGTGAGATTTGGCATTTATCCAATCATACATGAACATGTCCTTATCCATACAAACACAAGTCACATTCTCTTCAAGAAATGACCATAACAATTTATACATGCTCCACAAGTTTTTATTAGTCATACTTTGACATTATCAAATTTATTTGAACCACCTCACCATCACTTTAAAAGTACTAAATATACTGCCACATTGTATTTCTTTATTTTGATGAAGGATTTACAAATCTTTCAAATTGGGTTGCACTAACCAAATATGCCCAATAACCTTTCATACCACTTTGATGGACAAAAATTACCTTCACATTTGAAGGACCATCTTAGGCACCCATAATGTTCTTCCTTTTAATTACCACAACCGACCATTAACATTTTACCACACTCATATTCATTCATTTAACCACTTGTCATTTTCAGAAACGTTATGTCCTGCTACCACATTCACATAAGAGAATGGAGCAAATTAATTGGACAAATTTCATGACTTTTATCAAGTGCATATCAATTTGCTCAGTCATCATTACATCGTCATTATATTACGTTAGGACTTGAATACAATGTCTTATGCATAAGAAGACACTTTAGGTCATTATTTGTTGGGACTCAACCCAACATTATATTATCATAATGTACCAGGACTCTCACCCGATGTATTACCCTCTTGGTGCGATAGGACTTGAATCCTTCTGTCACGCCCTGAGCCTACACCCTGGATGTGGCCGACACTCGAGAAACATTTTTAGTCCCCAAGCAAACCCTTGTCCTGGCTTCCTACTTAGTGCATGACTTTTGCCTACTTAATGCAAGACTTACTCAAGTTAAAATAGGAACGCCAATGCAGAGACTTAACTCATAATGTCTCAATAAGTGCTTAACTCAATAAATGCCTGAAAGTATTCAAATAACATACGTTATTCAGTTCATAGTCTCAAGGGAACATCAACAAGGGAAAATAGGTAAAAGACTCCTCAAACTACTACTATTTATGAAACCTCTAAATAATACGATGGATGTCGAGACAAGACCCCGACAACCTAACAAGAACAAAACAATAATATGAAGCCCACTGGAAAGTAAGGAGGATCACCAAAACAAGATGGAATGCAATGGGATCAATGAAGCACCTGTTGATGACCTTGACCATCCGTATCTGCATCATACATATGATGCGGGACGAATGATGTTAGTACATTAAATATATGAGCATGCAAGGGGAAAGCTAAAACATAAGCAAATAAACTAATACTCTGAAAAGACATACTAACCTCATCTCAACTCAAATGTGAATGCATCAATAAGAGATGCAATATACAAATCATTTAAAATAGTAGATATCAACTCAATATGTAAACAATACAAAATTATACTTTTTACTATTATTTGAGAGATTCTGTAAAGGACCATCACTATGAGCTTTGTGTCACGACCTGAGTCTGCACTCTGGATGTGGTCGGCACTCGAAGACCATTGTTGGTCCCCAAGCAAACCCGCATCCTTGCTGACTACAAGTGAAAGAATAACTCAAGCATGCAAAAGCTTAAAAACTGAATAAAATTCATGAAACTGACAAATTTTTAACTCAAATGAGTAACTCTAAATAAAAATAGAATATTCAACTAGCCAACAATAGGCAACTCAAGTCTTTAATACATTTAATAAGATAAATGAAACAGACTTCTCAAAAGCCTCTAAATGACAAAGATGGAAGTCAGGACAAAACCCATGACATCCGGACAAAACTGAAAAGTAAATGAAATCCTCCGAAAGCAAGGAAGCTAACCATAGCTAACTTGAACTCCATGTTGTATCAACAGAGCTCTTGTTGATGATCCCAATTACCTGAATCTGCATCATGAAAGGATGTAGGCCAAACAGCTTAGTACATGGAATGTACGAGCATGTAAGGGGAATTCTAAAACATAAACATAAGCTTGAAACTTGATAAAAAGGGAAACATACTTACCTCTTCTCAAACTTACTTAACTCAAGATACTCAAAACTACTCAAACTTACTCAACTCAGAAGTACTCAAGGATACTCAACTCAACTCAGTAATAAGGTTCTCAACTCAGATACTCAACTTAAGATACTCAACTCGAAAGACTCAACTCATGATATTCAAGGATAAAACAATAGTAAAAGATGCAATATATATGGAAAGTTGTAAAACTATAGATAGCAACTCAATGTATTGAAAAATACAATAATACTCAATGTGTATTTAAAAAGACAATATAACTCTGTGCGAATTTGTCTAACCAACAACCACCACTATGAGCCTAAGTGATGATACAACGTCTTGCCCACGCTGCCAGAACTGTCCTATACTTTGCTGTCATATAAGATGCCTTAACTAAGTGGATCTACTAGTCTATGCTAAAAAAGCACTAGGGAATCATCTAAAAAGTATGATCCTTTATACCCATGATGCCTACATGGTTTATGGAGACTTGAGTTATTATGAAATCGTGTCCCTATATCGGTGCTCAATACTACTCCCAAAATATACTCAACTCATATATTTCAAAACATAATCTTTCTGTGGTTTGAGATTATTACTCAAAATCTTTCTCTAAAAAAAGAGATGTTACTCAACTGCTCAAAACTCTTTTGGAAATCTCAATTTCCTCCTCTTTTAAATGTGAAAACATTTATTCTTGAGAATACTTAGTTCTCATATATCATTTTAAAGAAAATGAACTCGACTCTACTCTTTCTCAACTCAAGTGCTCAAGTCTTAAAACAAGTTTAGAGAAAGTTGTAAAAGACTTCTCAAAATAGGGTTCATGCCGAATGATGGACGTGAACGACTCAATTCAAGGTTTTTAATAACCATACAATGAACTCGATACTCGGAACACAAAAACTCAAAACTCAAGAACTTCGATGATACTACTCATTTCAAGAATGCTCAACTCATAAGGTTTCATGAGGAATTATGAGCATGAACTACTCAACTCAAGGACTCAAAGATACTTCTCATCTCAAGACTGCTCAACTTAACTCAACCCAAGGACTTCATGGGTATCATGTAATAGTCCCATGATTAGAAATATAATCTCACAGGGGATTAGGAACTTAATACTCAAGACTTTCTCATACTTACTTACTCAAAACTTAACTCAAATCGATGATGGATCTCAAAGGATTCATAATTAAACTCAAAGGCTTCCTTGAACTCTACTCTTAACTCTCTCTTAAATGTGAATTATGAATTCAAGAGTTATGGTTCATGAAATGAAGGATATCATGACGACAAAGTAGACTCATGAATACATTCTCCTAAATCTTATACTCACTTACTCGAGCCTTGAAACAAGTTATTAGAAATTGTAGAAGACTCGTCGATAAAACTCAATGGATCTTTCTCTAAATGTTTGAATGAACTCTCACAACATAACTCTTAACTCTACCTTGAATATGAATTATGAATTCAAGGTTATGATCATGTTATAAATGATTTCTAGGTGTTTAGAAGTAGATTAGAGTAGTTAGAATCGAAAGGGAGTGAAGGTGCACTTTAAACGAACTCAAACGGAGGAAGCGATGACAAACTGGATGGGGCAAGCGACCCTGGCGCACTGAGTGGCATGGGGAACTGATGAGTCAGAGATTTCAACTCATTTAGGGCTTTATTTATATAGATTTAGAGTCCTAGAATGCTTATTTTGTCCTAATAATTGATTTAAAATGCTTGATTTCTAGGTATATGGATTGAGGAACAAAGCGAGGACATTAATTTACAAAAAGGAACAAAGTGAGCTTAAAGAATGAAAAAAAGCAAGCCTGGTGATCGCCAAGTCCACTTGGCGAGTTGCCAAATGGCTACTTGACCACCTAAAGTTCCCGTGTGCCAAGCCCTGAAGGAAAAAACCAAGTTGGCGAGAGAAAGAATCAGTTGGCGGATTGTCGAGTGGTCAAGAGATGCAGTGTTGGATCGCCCAAAGTTACAAACCTTGAGAATGCTGAATTTCGAGGCAGAAGTGCGATGGAATGACCAAAGGGCGGCTCGCCAAGTAGTTCGGCAAGCTCGACCTACTTCGCCGAGTGACTCTTCGCAGCACATTTTTGGTGACTACAAATACATTTTTGAACATTTAGTTTAGTATCTTATCTTTTCTTAGCTCATATATTTTTAGTCTACTAGTTTCACAGCACGTGCGTTGCACGTGTGTATCATATCATATACTATGCATTGTTGTAAAATTGAATTAGTTTTACTAAATTGAAGCTTTTTAGTAAATGATTATAGTTGAAAGAATATAAAAAAGTGATTTTAAATAACTATTACAGATTGTCATAGAGTTACTTGTCTTTTGAGATCAAAATGACCATATATCATTGATACATTGACATTTCTTTAGCAGTACTATGTTTTACTTCACTCAATTTTGTAAATAAATGTAGCCAACATAATAGAAAAAGTATATATATCAATATAAAAAAGGTCGCCAATAGTCTTTCCTTTTAAGGTTATGACCATAAATTATGGATTCCATTTAAGTACAACTTTTCTCTTAAATATTCATGCTTGAAATTTAATATGTGCATAACCATTACCATAAATATTTCAACATTTTAACTTTACATGTATATACTTTTTAGAAAATATTTTTACTCAAATAATAATTAAGTAAGGCTATCATAGAGAGGTAATTTTACGAAAAAGGGTACTTCTGTAGTGAATGTCAACAGTAGAATGTTATAGAGATAAAAAAAAATATAACACCAAAAATTAGTTCTAAAGAAAATTAGGTTGTTAAAAGGAAATGTTGGTATAATGTATGTCAAATATTTAGCTTGATGAAATCTTTGTTTTAGATATATATATATATATATATATATAAATATTCTTCAGTAGCATAATTTAATGTTAATATACGACCAACATCACTTATAATGAAAAAAATATTTCATTTCTTTAAGTTTCTACTTCTCTTTGTGGAATTGTAGTCTTCTCCTTTTTTTCTGCCGCATACATATCATATAGTTGTTGTCTAATGAAAGTGTCTAATATCTTGTATATTATAGAAGTTGTATCGTGACATAAAACATTAAACTTTTTCAATTAAAAAAAATTGATAGATAAATAAAATTTAATGCATTATTTATAGAATCTTTAATTTGATGAAAGATCACTTTATGATCAATCACTATTTTCTTGCCTAATTTTATATAGCTAGGAAGGAGTGTATCTTGTGACATAACATTTTCTTAGTTTAAAATAAATACAAAATAACAGGAAATTCATACTTAATTTTTTTTTTATACTCAATATAAATATAAAAAAAGAAAAAAATATATGACACACAATTCACAGACAATGAAGAAGGAAGACGAAAATATATGTTCATGCTAACTCTAGTGTTCCATTTGATTGAAATCTCTTGTCATCAAACACTTTACTTTCTCTGTTCATTTTTACTTACATATCTCTTAAAAAAATATTTATTATCATGACTATATAATCATATTATAAGTAAAAGTAAAAATCCATTTTTGAAATAGTGGACTTACAATCAAAACTAATAATTCAAAAGACTACGTTGATGCCCGCTATTTTAGAAAAATTAAGAAGAAACTCCTTCGTTTTTGGGTAAAAGAATAAGAAATGAAAAAACAAGATTATGTGCCTTTTTTGTATTCGTTTATTAGATTCTCTACCACAACTTGATCTATTGATTTTATTAGAAATAATCAACAACGTGTGTATTTGTCACTGTTCAATCGTTATGTGACCACTAATTATTAAATTTTCTCTTGAATTAAAACACAAAAGGAAAAAATATTTATCTCACAAAAATTAGCTATTAAATAAATAATAAAAATTAAACTTATACAAACTTCAACTAGGATTATTACAAGTCATATGAACTTTTCTTCGTCTAAAATACTAAAATATTTTTAAAAAAATAGTAAATAAGTAAAACAAAAGGGCGATGTTTACATATTTAACTATTTTGAAGCAAACTTCCTGATAATATAAATCATATAAGTAGCATTGATAAATAAAGTCATCTTTTGGCTTAAGCATAAAAAAAATAATAAATCGTGACAATTCTCTAAATTTTGGAAAAAGATATTCAGAAGCATATATCTACATCACAAGAAAAATTGTTAACAAAAACAAATGAATTTAGACTACATCATGTTAACTTCATATATTGGAACATTATATACTAATGTGTATATTAAGCAAAAAAATAATTATTATATCATCAAAATATTTTTCTCAAGTACTCAAGGTTATGGAATATATCCTCTTAGGATAGAACAACTTACTTCATCAGAATAGTGGTACCTCATATTCCGCTAAACTTCAAACTCACTCAGTGACGATAAATCACACAAAAAAATTTAAAATGTAAGAAGAAGAACAGTAGAAGATTAAAAAGAATTGTGGTTGAAAAATGAGAGGAAGTCCCTCTATTTATAGACAACAAAGGGTAGTATGAACAAATGTTTTTTTGTGTCTTATCTGAAAATTCATGACATTTTCGAGAAGTCATAACTTATTGAAAAAGTCAAAACTCTTTGGAAAAGCCACAACTTATAGAAAAATCACAACTTTTGAAAAAAGTCACAGCTTATCGAAAAAGTCAAAACTTATCAGAAAAATGATAACTCATAGAAAAAGTCACAACTTTAGGGATATTATAGTAATTTAACATTTAAGTTAGGAGTTCATACTTTTAAGGTAATATAGCTTATTGAGTTTTGAACTAGAGACAAGTTTTCTCTAGTTTTTCCAAAGCTTTGAAGAATTGAAGTTTTTCACTTTTAAAAAAATTAGAAGTGGGTCTTTGAGATTCTTCGAATTGGAGCATTGTAAGGACGACTCTACACTTACCCAGTTGATGGATAATCAATTTGGTAACTGTTTTTACTTTTTTATGATGTCTAGCTAAAACCCCAATTCTTAGGATGTGATTATGTGATTATGAGCTGATTTAGAGTATGGGTATTGCTAATTGTTAGTTTAAATGCTATTTAGAAGTGAGTTCATTCATTAATTGTGGTTTAATTTAAGAATTGTAGTTGCAAATGCAGTTCTACCCTTGTATTTTTGGCTTGCTCAAGAGAGAGGTTTTAAAACTAAACTTATTGATTGATAGTCTATGGGTATTGGGTTGACCTAGGTTCAGCTCGAGAGAGTGAATCCTAAACCCAATCCAACACATTCAGCTTGAAAGAGTGAATGGACTAAGGTGTGGGTTGTTCTTATTTTGCATGTTTGTTGATGTTCGAGAGAAAGTTTATCTCCTCTATAGCCTAGCTTACTCACTAATATCTAGCTATTTACTAATAGTTGCAATTACCCATTTGTCTATATTAGCCTATAATCGATCACATCCCTAGAACCCATCTCATTATTGTTATTTCATATTGTTTGCCACTGTTCGTAGTTGATAATCAAAAGGAAAAATCCCCCATTTGACATTCGTGTAACCCTTGATTTGAATGATGGTTTTATTGGATAAGTTTTATTTCTATGACTGATTTGATCATGTTCATACTTCTGAATTGACTCTCAAACACGCACTGCTCCCTTTAGGATTCGACCCCAACTTATTTAGTTGGGCAATATACTGATTAACGACCATTGACGCTTAGAATTGGATGAAGTTTCTTTGAAATGTTTATTAATCAAAATGGTGCCGCTGTCGGGGAGTGGTGTTGGTTGAGATTCTTTTGGTGAAGTTGAATTTTGTTCCTTTTAGTCACAGTTAAATCTACTTTCTTCTAGTTTTAGTTTTATGTTATTTGTTTAAAACAGAGGAAATGAGCATATCTTGTAGTAGTGGTAGCCAAGTGGGCCACCCTCCTTCAAAAATGATGATTCTTAGGGATAACATCCTAAATTTCAAGCAAGTGGATGGTGAGACAATTCATGAGATGTGGCTGAGATTTAAGGCACTATTGTTGCAGTGCCCACCTTATTGAATTCTAGATAAGATGCTACTGGATTGCTTCTATAGAGGTCTTGGTCCTGAGAATAGAGGAGTGGCTGACCAACTTTCTCCGGGTGGTCTATATGACAACCCTATGCAATAGTAGCTCAAATCCTTGATCACATGACTAAGACCAACAAGGAGACAGAGAAGGACCAGGATTTGGCCACCTTGTTGACTCAGCTAGATCTCTTGGCCAAAAAGATTATGGAATTTAAAGTACTGTACAAACAGAAAGAGAGATACATTCCTTCTCACGAGCGTAGAAAGCCTAAGAACTATGACGCTAGACAGATAAAGGAGATAATCTCACTCATTCTACACAAAGTCGAAGAACACGATATAGTATTGAAAGAGATAAAAGAGAATGTCTCAATGCTAAAAAAGATGACTGCTTCTCATTTTGTATTCGTTGAGCTGCTGGTAACCCAAATGGGCCATCTTTGATCTCTTCTCAACTCAAGTCAAAAAGAGGGGTTGCCTAGGGCAAATCCAAAAAATGAAGTTTCAATGAGGACTTGCGTCCAGCCACGACGTTAACTAAGGCGTTGCTTGGGAGGCAACCCAAGTTTTTATTGCTTAATTTTGTTTTTGGAATGACTATGTGTTGATTGTGCAGGTTGGTGAGCAAAATGTTGAGTCGATGACTCACTAAAGAGGTCGGCAAGCCCAACTTGGACCGATGTTGGACTCAAAATATTATGAAGATGGAGTCTGTAAAACTCGGCGGGTCCATGGACATGTCGGCAAACCCGACTTTGTCCACTGTTTAGACGTCCAAGTTGACTGGAGGTCCTGTAAGCCTCGACGAGGAAAAATAATATCGTCGAAAGGGTGTGAACTTAATGATTTTAAAAGGCCAAAGGTTTAAACTTTCAAACTCTTTCACATTCCCTCACTTTTTAACTTCATACAATCACACCCGCACTCTATATCTCCTATATTTTTGCATTTTCTTTCTTTTTGGTCGTTGATATTAGTTCGGAGTTGTAAATCTTTACTGCCTAGCTTTACCAAATTCATCTTTTGGCATAAAGATTGGTTTTTCAAACCCGAAACTCGTAAATAGAGGTTAAACTCAAATGCATTGTTATAAATTTTGTTGATGTATGTTGGGCCTCTCTGAAATCATGAATTTTTGCTTGTGTGCTTGTTTTAGTTACGATATCGTGCCTAAATTGGCTGAATTGTTAATTTCCCAAATTTCATGCTTTAAAATTGATCGTAATCTTGTTTTAGTCTATGCTCGCCAAATGAGGTCGGCGATTTGCTGAGAGGCCCTTCTCATCATCGACATACCATTTTTCTAGAAAATTTTTTAGCCAATCTTTTCAGCGAGCCCGATCTGGCTCGCCAAAGTAATTTGGTGACTCGTCGATCGATTTGGTGAGTCTGCCTGCAACCTATTTTCTACACTTTTTCTTGTATTGTTTCGAACTAATTTCAATGTGTGTTGCAGACAAAGTAGTAGGTCGATACATGCCGCCCCAAAAGAGGGCAAAGGGAATCACAATAAGTGAGGATGCAGCTGCATCCCATGCAATGGCAACCAAACTTCCTCCCACAGTTGGGAAGGGAAAAGGGAAAGGCAAGGCACCTTCTCTTGCATCACCGGAGGTCAACTCCGACAGTGACGGATTATATGCCACTCACCTCACCACTTCTGAGAGTGAGGGTGAGCACATGGACCCTCAGGGTATTATCTCTGAGCCGGAGGATGAGCAGTTATTATATGCCCGGGGAGATGAGCTGCGATCCAAGAGGATCCATGACCGTCTAGGATCAGGGTGCCTGAGACTCATACTTCTCCTCCCATTCCAGATCAGGTTATGGTCCCAGCACCACCAGCACAGGGTCCTTCTCCACGATTTATAAATAGACTGAAGGCTGAGGGATTGAGGACAATCATTGAGGAGAAGAGGCTGTCTTTAGATGGCGTGATTGACCAGTATCCAGAAATCTATCCCACCTTAAAGTCCCACAAGTTTCAGATCTTCACAAAACCCCTTGGCCCTTACATTCCAATTGGGTCTGGGAGTTTTACACTGCTTATGGAGTGCTAGTGCCATAAGGGATGAAGCAGCCCGATAAATTCAAGCCGGTAGATTATGTGGTTATTAGGGTCAGGAAAGTGAAGTGTGATAGTGATGTTATCAATGCAATACTTGAGTATACAAAAGACATTGAGGATGACTATCAATACATGATCAGGACAAAAACATTGGAGAATATGAAATAGTGGTTGGCTCCTCTATTATCTGACGGTATACCTAGGTGGCTCTAGGCTGGAGCACCCATACAAAAGAAAGACCTCAATATAGCAGTAAGGTACTGGTTTGGCTTCATCAGTAGTTCTATCATGCCATCCTAGAATGAGTTCATTCTATGCCACACAAAAGCAGCCTGCCTTGGTTGCATCATTGATGGGACAAGGCTAAACTTGGGTATGATCATTGGCCAAGAAATGGCCATGAGGGCCAGGCAGCATCAGACTTCTCTTCCCTTCTCAGTGCTGATTACCGAGTTGTGTAGAAGAGCTCGAGTGCCGTTTGATATGAAGAAGGATATGGAAGTGACTCCCACTTCATGTACCGACATTTGGCTGATTGAGGCTGAGTACCTAAAAAATGAGGCTGAGAAGAAGAAGGCAGCGCCGGTGGATACCTCCCTAGTTGTTGATACTGATACACTACCTGCAGAGGCAGTATTGCCTACTCTGGCCCCTAGGCCTTCAGTTATATCTAGTGTTGTCCCTTTTGTTCCTCCTAGATCCTCCATAGCTCCCCTGCCTCCTAGGTCTTCTGCTGCTACTTCCCGACCTCCACTGACCTAGGCTGTGATACTACGAATGTGGCATCTAGCCCATTTTATTAATAGGCGTGCTTCCAGGCTTGAGGCCACAGTTCCTCGGATAATTAAAAGTGCCCTTACTGTTGTTGTAACACCCCTGAGTAGCTTTATTGATGCCCTTGCTACAAGGGTGTGTGAGTGAGGCCAAGGGGCCACTGATGAGGTGATGACTCTAAAGGCCACAATTGCTGAGCAGAGAAAGGATGTGGACTAGCTGAAGTCCACAGATATATCCATGAATTTTGAGACTGTGAAGATCCCTGATATGCCAGCAGATTTAGATGTGCCTCCGACTACCACCAGAGATGAGGTTCGAGTTGAGGAGGTAGCTGTTGTTAAGTTCGAGGCTGAGACTAGTGCGGAAAAGCTTGGTGTTGATGAGGAGGCTACTTATGAAGGCCTTACAGAGATTGAGAAGGCTATGGTGGATTCAGCCGTGCAGATTTCATTGGCAGACACCACCATGGCTGGATCTAGTGTTGCTTCTACACCGGGCACTGATGCCCCAACAAATGGAGTGACTGTGTAGACAAGACCTTTCTTTACCTCTCTCTCTGTCATTTTTATTGACTTTTTAGTATTTTGTTGCATTTAAGTACAACTGCATTTTTTGTTTGTGGTGGGGTGAGGTATTTCCATACCTACCACTTATGATAATTTTTTTTTTGTATATATTGTGTTTTGACATTGTTTTGTGGATGTTTGAGCTTGTGGCTCCTTATTATGAATGCAAATGGTTTTTAACCCTTCTAAAAAAAATTTGCCACCTTTTGTGTATGATTGTGGCTGTTCTTGTGCAAATTTGAGTATCGATCATAATCAATACTAATGACTTGAACAGTGCTCTTAATCGAACAAAAATGAATGTGCGGCTATGATGAGGCCAAATGAAGTTGCATAAACAATATACAAACTTTTTGCATCTCATTGTGACTAGCTGGTTATCGACTGAAGTCTCTTCTGATGAACATTGCACACTAGTGCAAGTGTGGAGTCTAGATTGATATTGGTGCCGATGCCTTGTGTAATGAGCTTACCGTGAACCTTGTGCGATGACACCTAGAATTTTCCCCGTTGGTCCGGTTAACTAAGTGATGCAAGCTCTTGAAATGATCTTAGGCAACAATTTTGAAGAGTGAAACAATTTGACAATATACCTCTTTTGTGGCCAACCTTGTGAGATGTGTGAACTTTGCTTGAACCCCCTTTGAGCCTTATCCTTTACTTGGAAGAAATTTAATGCAATTGTAACCCCTCTTTATCCATTCACCCTTAATCATCATGAAGTGTGGTTTTTTTGAATAGCCAACTTAGGCCAAAAGCCTAAGTTGGGGTTGTGGTGAAAAGAAAAGGTAAATCAAGAAGTGTGAAGAAGTCCCCCTTGATCTATGGTTTTGAAAAAGATGGAACCCCTCCATACCAAAAAAAAAGGGAAAAAAAGGAAGAATGATAAAGAAAAATAATGAAAAAGTTGTGAAAGTTGCAATAAAAAAAGGGGTGTTCGGTATTACAGGAGAAGTGAATAATGGGGTGAATTTTGAGCATGAGTGAAAATGCTGAAGAAAAGGAAGGAAAGTCATGTTCATACCACATTTCATGAGGATACCAGCCACCGAGCCTAAATGACCATACTTTTGCATTCAGCCCCGTTACAAGCCTTGAAAAGACTTGTTTGATCTTGTGTGAGCTGAAACGAATGTTGGCTGGAAAATAAGGGCAAACCTATGGGTGAAGTCATGCATGTGTTCTTCTTTGTGAGTGTGAGAGTTGTATGTGATTCCAGAACTATAAATTGTTGAACAATTGTGTGTGAATATGAAATCATCTTTGTGTGAGGGCATTTGAGTACCTTTGTTGAGCTTGAACTTGCATTTGAAGCAAGTACCATGAACTTGAGAATCTTTGATAAGGGCGAGTCACAACTTGAACCTTTGAGTACACAATTGTTCCTTGCATGAGTAAGTTGAGTCTTGTTGTGTGCATTCATGATTGAGTCTTTTGTAGACCTGTTTGAGACATCCTCTTTGAACTGTTGAACTTGAGTTTTACTAGAGGAAAAGCAAAAGTTTAAGTTGGAGGTGTTGATGAGTTCGAGATTTGGACTCATTTAGGGCTTTAATTATATAGATTTAGTGTCCTCAAATGCTTATTTTGTGCCAAAAACTAATGTAAAACCCTTGATTTCCAGGAGTATGGATTGAGGAACAAAGCGAGGACACTAATTTAGAAAAAGGAACAAAGCGAGCTGAACGAATAAAGAAAAGCAAGTCTGGTGATCGCCAAGTCCACTTGGCAAGTCACCGAATGGCTACTTGACCGCCTAAAGTTCCAGTGTGCCAAGCCCTGAAGGAAAGAGCCAAGTTGGCGAGAAAAAGGAGCAGTCGGCAGATCGCCGAGTGGTTCCGTGATGCAGTGCTAGATCGCCCAAAGTTACAAACCTTGAGGATGCAGAACGCCAATGTAAAAGGGCGATGGAATGACCAAAATGCAACTCGCCGACTGGTTCGGCAAGCTCGACTTACTTCACCGAGGGACTCTTCGCAGTACATTTTTGGCAACTATAAATACATTTTTGAACATTTAGTTTAGTATCTTATCTTATCTTAGCTCATATATTTTTAGTCTATTATTAAATTTTTGAACTGGAGACAAGTTTTCTCTAGTTTTTCCAAAGTTTTGAAGAATTGAAGTTTTCCACTTTTGAGAAATGGAAAGTGGTTGAGATTCTTCGAATTGGAGCATTGTAAGGACGAATCTACACTTACCTAGTTGATGGATAACCAATTTGGTAACTGTTTTTTTTTACCTTTTTATGATGTCTAGCTAAATCCCAATTCTTGGGGTGTGATTATATGATTATGGGCTGATTTAGTTTATAGGTATTGCTAATTGTTAGTTTAAATGCTATTTAGAAGTGATTTCATTCATTAATTGTGGTTTAATTTAAGAATTGTAGTTGCAAATGCAATTCTACCCTTATGTTTTTGGCTTGCTCCAGAGAGAGGTTTTAAAACTAAACTTATTGATTGATGGTTTGTGGGTATTGGGTTGACCTGGGTTCAGCTCAAGAGAGTGAATCCTAAACCCAATCCCACATATTCAGCTCGAAAGAGTGAATGGACTAAGGTGTGGGCTGCTCTTATTTTGCATACTTGTTGATATTCGAGAGAAATTAACTTGATTCGGGGTAAATTGTTCGAGAGAAAATTTATCTCCTCTATAGCCTAGCTTACTCACTAATATCTAGCTATTTACTAATAGTTGCAATTACCCATTTGTCTATATTAGCCTATAATTGATCACATCCGAAGAACCTATCTCATTATTTTTATTTCGTATTGTTTGCCATTGTTTGTAGTTGATAATCAAAAACCCAAATCCCCCATTTGACATTCGTGTCACCCCTGATTTGAATGATGTTTTTATTCGATAATTTTTATTCCTATGTTTGTTTTGATCATGTTCATACTTGCCAATTGACTCTCAAACATGTACCGCTCCTTGTGGGATTCAACCCCAACTCATTTAGTTGGGTTATATAATGATTAATGACCGTTGACGCTTAGAATTGGATGAAGTGTCTTTGAAACGTTAATTAATCACCAGCCCCTAAACTTGAGAAGAGGGTTTGGGGCCACTGGCTGGCTCGACGCGCCAGGCCTCAACCCATAAAACCCAACGAATTTATTTGCTCATTTTCTCACCCTAATTCGCCTAGAATCAAACAATTTCTTCCCAAATCACTTGGATTCGATTACTTAACATAAGTACACTCTAATCTACTCAATACAGCCCTCAAAACACTCAGTTTAATCTCAACAAAATCATCAAAACCCCAACAAAATAAGAATTAAAATGAACTTCAAGAAAACCTATCAAGAACTCTAATCTTACAACTTTAAGAATTAATTTGTGCTAAAAATAACATAATTGGCATGTGGGTGAGAAAACCCAACACTATGAAATCTTACATACCTCTTAGGGATTAAACTCATGGCGAAAATTCACTTTTCGCTTCTTTTCTCTTCTTGAACTCTCAACTAAAATCCTAGGCGTATATTAGGATTATAAAATTGAACCTAATAGGATTAGACCCCTAAAACATTACTAAAAATGAATTAAATCTGATTGGGTAAGGAAAAAATACCCCTTACTGTTTTTGGGTAACTTTCCCTCACTGGACAACCTGACTTCAAAATGGCATATCTCACTCATCCAAACTCGAAACTTAGTGAACTCGGTAGCATTGGAAAGATTATTCAAATACCTTTCATTGGATACATTGTAGCCCACCTAACTCATATTTACTAAGAGTTATGTTTGATTGAAGTTGAACCAAAACTTAAAGCAACTTAGGAATGATTTGAATGAACTCTCTTTAGTTCTTCTTGGAATTCAAGGTGCTAAATCATCTAGAGGATTTTGAGTTGTCTAAACTCATCCCCATATCGGTGCTCAATACTACTCTCAATAATATATAATTCATGTTCAAATGTTTAAAAACATAGCTCCTTCTCAATTTGAGATAATAAATCAAAAGACCCTCTTAAAAGAGGTGATGCTCAAGACTCCTCATAAACGCATTTAGAGATCAATGTTTCTCTAGTTTTAAATGTAAAATTATTACATACTTCGGAATACTTAGTTCACTTATAATAATTTTGAAATTTAAAACTCAACTCTCCTCATTCTCATACTCATTTACTTAAGTCTTACTTCAAGTTATAGATAGTTCCAAAAGATTTCTCAAAATGACTCGTAAAGACTTTCTTGAACTTTTCTCTTAACTTTACTTTGTTTTGAAATGTAAATTAAGAGAATTGATTAGTATATGTAGGATCTCTCAAGATTAATGAATATTTTAAGTTTGGATATCAAGGAGAGAACATAGGTACAATTCAAGAGAACACACACGAAAAAAAGGGCGGAATGGTAAGGGACTTGACGACCCTGGCGCACTGAGTGGTGCAGGGCACCATTCCCAAAGCTATTGTGCAGTAGTTGGGGTATACTATTGGCATGGCGCACCAGGTCCTAAACTACTGACCAATAGTTTAGGCGCGATGGTGAAGCAAAACCCCAACTCTCTACCCAGATTTTAACGAATTTTCTTGCTCCAATCCAAGGCCTAACTCATCTATAATCAAATGATCTACAAACTTGTTTGGATTCATATACCCAACAAAAATTCAATAAAATACCACCCAAAAGCAATCAAGAACAACACACATTTGCAAGACCCGCACGCCTAGAACTCAGAAACCTCCATTATTAAAAAATGGGGTCTAAACTCAAGAACGTCGCAAGAAACCCAATCAATCAACTTCAAGAATGAATTCATGGATAAAATTACATGATTGACATGAGGTCAAACAAAACCAACACTATGAAAGCTTACATAACTCGAAGAACACTTGTTCTTGACGAAATCCTCAAGTTCTTGAATGAATGCTTGAAACTCTCTTCCTTTTCTCCTGTTGAAACCCTTCACTCAACCTTAAGCATTTAAGAACATGGAAAAAGTGGTCTAAATCTGTTTAAACCCTTATTAGGAGTGAAAAAAAGTTTTAGGCCTAGTGGCGTAAGGAAAAGACCAAAATACCCATTTTTCCAAATGGATGGAATGCCTTAACTGGACAGACTTCACTCAAATGGTCATAACTTTTTATTCGAAACTCGGAATTTAGCAAACTTGGCGGCGTTGTAAAGAGGACTCAAAGACCTTAAATTTGATACCTCATGGGCCATCTAACTTTTTATATGCTAAAAGATATTGTCAGTTGAAGTTGACCAACACTTAAAAACTAACCAAAGTTTAAGGTGTTACAATATCTCCCTTTTGGGAACATTCGTCCTCGAATGAGATCACACTAAGTTGAACAGGGGTGGAAAAGCATCTAACACCCCTAACCCAAACACAAAACATGTGATTTACATACTCAACATATTAACTTAAAGAGTACTTTACAAAGAGTTTGTACCTTGGTTTGGACTTTGTTCGGAAGGAAAGTGATGCGGGTATCTCTTCTTCATATCCTCTTTGGCCTCCCAAGTAGCTTCCTCAACCAATTGATTCCTCCATAAGGCCTTGATTGATGCCACCTCCTTGGTTCTCAACTTGTGAACCTGGCGATCAAGAATTTGAACGGACATCTCATCGTAAGATAGACTATCCTTAATACCAATACTCTCAGCAGGTCTAATAAGTGAAGAATCGCCCATAAACTTCTTTAACATAGAAATGTGGAATACCAGATGGCCTCCTGCTAAATCTGGCGGTAGCTCTAACTCATAAGCTACATTGCCAATTCTCTTGGATATCCAGTAAGGACCAATGTATAGGAGACTGAATTTCCCCTTCTTGCCAAATCTCATAACACTCTTCATGGGTGAAACCTTCAAGTAAACCCAATCATCCACCTCAAACTCTAAGTCTCTTATCCTAACATCTGTATCTATATGGGATTTCTGACAACTTTGCATTGTTTTTAACCTTTCCTGAATAATCTTCACCTTCTACCAAATATGGTCCTATCAACTCAGCCTCACCAACCTTGAACCAACCAGTAGGAAATCTACATCTTCTCCCATAAGGAGCCTCATAAGGAGCCATTTGAACACTGGAGTTGTAGTTATTGTTGTAAGTAGACTCTATGAGAGGCAAGTGGTCATCATAATTACCCTTAAAGTCTAAAACACATGCCCTCAATATATCCTCTAAGGTCTGAATTGTGCGCTCTACTTGACCATCAGTGTGAGGATGAAAAGCAGTACTAAGGTTCACCTTCAAACCCAAACCTTTCTGAAAGGACTTCAAAAATGGAGCAGTGAATTAGACATAGGAACTCCATGAAGTCGGCCTGTCTCTTGAATATATAGTCTAGCATAATCTTCTGTTGAATTGGTAGTCTTTACTGACAAGAAATAGGCTGATTTAGTCATCCGATCTACAATTACCCAAATCGAATCATGTTGCCTACGAGATCGTGGAAAACAAGTAATTAAATCCATATTGATAATCTCCCGCTTCCATTCCAGAACAGCAATATTCTGTCCCACACCACCGAGTCTTTGGTGCACTATCTTGACTTGTTGGCAATTTGGGCACTTGGAAATGATATTTGTAATACACCTCTTTATCCTACTCCACCAATAGAGTTCTCTCAAGTCACAATACATCTTTGTAGAACTGGGATAGATAGAATATCTAGAGCTATGAACTTCCTCCATGATCCTCTCTTGGAGTTCATCCACCTTTGGTACACACAATCTACCTTGATACCTCAACACACACTCTCCCCTTGTTCAAATTCCATCACCTTTTGCTTATGCACATTCTCCTTTAATTCAAGAAAAATAGGGTCTTGGTCTTGTTTCTCCTTCACTTTAGAAACTAGTGATGATTCAGCCCCATTTATCATCACTACTCCACCTTTATTGGAATCTAACAAACGGACTCCCAAACGTGCAAGTATGTGCACATCTTTGTCAAATTCATTCTTTCCTTCCTCAACATGGACAGTAATACCATAGACAACCTGCTCAAAGCATCAACAACAATATTAGCCTTACCTAGGTGATAGAGGATACTCATGTTGTAATCCTTGAGTAACTCTAACCACCTCCTCTGTCCGAGATAAAGCTATTTCTCGCTGAATACATACTGAAGGCTCTGGTGATCGGTGAACACATATACATGAAAACCATAAAGATACTGACGCCATATTTTTTGAGAAAACCCTACTGCTGCCAACTCGAGATCATGATTTGGGTAATTCTTCTCGTGAACGTTAAGTTGTCTAGAGGCATAAGCTATAACCTTACCATTTTTAATTAATACACAACCAAGTCCAACTCTGGACGCACCACAATACATAAACCTTTCATACCATCTAGTAGGGTCAACACTAGCTAGTAGTTAACCGAGTTTTCAATTCTTGGAAGCTTTTCTCACAAGCTTCAGACTATTGAAACTTAACTGTTTTTTGAGTCAACTTTGTCAACGGGGCTGAAATAGATTAAAGCCCATTGATAAACCTCTTATAGTAACTATCCAAAGCCAAGAAACTCTTTATATCAATTTGAGATATGGGTCTAGGTCAGTTCTGCACTGCTTCAATCTTCTGAATATCAACTTAAATCCCTTCACCAGATATAATGTAGCCTAAAAATGCCACAGACTCAAGCCAAAACTCAGACTTAGCAAATTTGTCTTACAACTCCTTATCTTTGAGATTTTGGAGTGCTTTTTTGAGATGACTAGCATGATCCTCCTCATTCCTCGAATAAATCAAAATGTCATCAATGAATACGATAACAAACATGTCAAGATACGGATTAAACACTTTGTTTATATGATCCACGAACGATGTAGGAGCTTCAATCAAGCCAAAACATATAACAAGAAACTAAAATGACCATAACGGGTCTTGAATGTTGTCTTCGGAATATCACTCTCTCTAACTTTCAACTGATGATTGCCAAATTTGAGGTCAATCATAAAAGCAAGTGGCACCTGACTTGACATATCCGAGTACTTCATCCAATACTAAGTATCCACGATCGTTCAATAGTAATAAAACCCAATAGTAAATTCAGCCCATATTCACAAAATCACACCACAAGAATTGGGGTTTTTAGCTAGACATAGTAAAGAGATAGAAATCGATACCAAAAAGTGTTTCCATCAAATGGGTACAATAAATATTCTCTTTACACACGTCAAGGATGAAGAATCTTCAATACCCACTTCCAATTGCTTCGGAAATGAAAATATTCAACTCTTCAAAGATAAAGAAAATTGTCTCCAAAAAATATGTTCTAACAACTAAGTAATTCTCAAAACTCGTTTCTTAAATGTAAAACTTGATACTAAACTAAAAATACAAATAGGTCTTTATAGTTGTCAAAAATTGGTCTATTAAGGATCACTCGGCACAGTTAGTCGGGATCGCCGATCTACTGGGCAATCCGCCCTTTGGTCTGGTTCATCGCCTTTCTACATTGTCCTTCAGCAACTTCAAGTTTTGTAACTTTGGGCGATATGGCACTGCCTCACGGAATCGTTCGGCAACTTGCTGACTATTCCTTTCTATCGCCTATTTTATTTTGTCCTTTAGGGCTTTGCACACTGGAATATTTGGCGAGACCAAGCCATTTGGCGACTCGCCCAATGGCTTAGGCGATCCTCAGGCCTTCTTTTCTTCGTTTTTTCAGCTACCTTGTTCCTTTTTGCTCCATAGTGTCCATGCTTTGTCTCTAACTCCAAATACCTGATATTCAAGGATTTACATCAATTATTGAGACAAAATATGGATTTGAGGATACTAAATATATCAAAATAAAGCCCTAAAAGAGTCCAAATCGTGGACTCATCAACACCCCCAACTGAAACTTTTGTATGTCCTCAAGTAAAACTCAAGTTCAACAGTTCAAAAAGGATGTCTCAACAAGACTCAATCATGAATGCACACAAAAAGTCTCAACTTACTTGTGCAAGGATCAATTGTGCACTCAAAGATTCAAGTTCGAGCTCAACAAATGTATTCAAATGCCCTCTCACAAAGAATGATTCCATATTCACGCACAATGGTTCAATCATTTAATGCTCCGAAATCAAGATCAACACTCACACTCACAAAGATAAACACAATGCATGATTTCACCCATAGGTTTGCCGTTATATTCCAATCGACTTTTTGTTCAGCTCATTCAAGATCAAAAAGGTCTTTTCAAGGCCTTTAATGGGGCTGAGTGTAATGGTATGATCATTTAGGCTTATAGGCTGAAAATCCTCATGAAGTGTGATATGAACAACACCTTCTTTCCTTCACTTTATCATTTTCATTGAAGCTCAAAAGTCACCTCTTATTCATCTTCTATGAGTCATTGGGAACCCCATTTTCTTAGTATTTCCACAACTTTATTTCACAACTTTTTCTATCTTTTTATTTTCCAATCTCTTTTTCTTTTTTCACTCTTATTTTTTATATGGAGGGGTTCCATTTTCTCAAAACATGGGCACAAGGGACTTCTTTGCATTTACTTGATTTGCCTTCGCTTTTCACCACACCCCCAACTTAGGATTTTGGCCCAAGCTGGCTATTCAAACAAACCATATATCATGAGGATTATGGGTAATAGGTCTATAAAAGGTAGCAAAGTTATCAAGTTTCTTCCAAGAAAAGGTTTAGGCTCAAAGGGTGCTCAAAAGAGGTTCACACACTCACAAGGTAAGCTGCAAAAGAGGTATAATTTCAAATTGGTTCACACTCTTTAAAGTGTCCTAAGATCATCTCAAGAAATTGCACCACTTAGTCAATTGGACCAACAGGGCAAATTCTAGGTGTCATCACATATGTTTTACGGTAAGCTCATCACACAAGGCATTGTCACCAAAGTCAAACAAGACTCCACACTTTCGCTAGTGTGCAATGATTATCACAAGAGACTCAATTCGATACTTGGCTAGTCATAACAAGATGCAAGGAGTTCACATATTTTCTATGCAACTTCAATTGGCCTCATTGTAGCCGCACATTCATTTTTGTTTGATTATGAGCACTATTCAAGTCATCGGTATTGATAAAAATCGATACTCAAATTTGTAAAAGAACAGCCACAGTCAACATATACAAGAGTTCGCTAATTTTTTTCAGAAGGGTCAAAAATCATTGACAATTAAAAGCAAGGAGCCACAAGCTCAAACCTTCCACAAAAAGTAGTGTATAACACGAATTTAGCTCAAAGCCTAAATATATAAACAAAACAATAATTTTCACAAAAAGAGTCACACAAAAGGTGGGCCTCACCCCACCACAAATAAAAACATTTGTACTCAAATGCAAATAAAATCATCCACAAGTCGAAATAAAGTAAGGTAGAGATAGAGGTAAAGAGAGGATCCTGTCTATACAGTCGTTCCATCCATTTGGGCATCCATGCCCGATACATCACTCTGAGATTGAGCATTAGTGCTTGGGATCACCTCACAAGGAACGGCAGTGCCAGATCCACTAAGGGCGGTCACGTGCGAGTCCTCCAAAAAGATAAGCACAGCTACACATAATCCCCGGGCCTATGAAGGAACATTAGGATCTATGGTAGTGGTCTTCCTGTCAGAAGTGGACCTCTTGCCCTTGCCTTTCCCACCTGTTGTGGGATGTTTCATAGCTTTGCCTCTGGATATGGTTGCATCCTCATTTATCGTAATCCTCTTAGTCTTCTCTTGGGCTGGTATTATTCTTTCAGCTACTTTTGATCTAGTCATGTCTGTAAAACCTTGAGGAGAAGTTAGGAAATATCCAAACAAATGCAAAGAGAGTTAGGCGTAGAAAGACTCGCCGAAACAGTTGGCGGGTCACCAAATTGCTTCGGTGAACTGGGTTAGCCCGCCAAAAGTTACAGTGTAAGATGGGTTCATGGGTGCAGGAAAAGGGTGATCAAGAAGTCTTTCGACAAGTCGGCGATTTCCTTCGGCAACCTCAGGTTTCTCACCAAAAGTTACAGACTCCAAAAACACATGTAGCATGAAATTAAAGGCAAGATGGGGACAGTAGGCGAACCACCGAGTGGTTCGACGATCTTGACCCAGCTCTCCAAACGACCCAACGTGCCTACTTTCAACCCAACTTCTTTAATTCAACCCTGCAACCCCCGAAAACAAAATCAATGGATGCTCTAGTGAAATTAAAGTACACCCCATGACACTCAAGCATAACCCCACGAAATTTACTTTATTTTAAGCACAAGACTACGTGATTTTGACAATCAAAACATTACGGGCAAGATTATCAACTTAAATCAGGTATGCAAACATACTAATTCTATTAGAGAGGCCCAGCACGCGACAATACAATACAATCATTGCAAATTAGGACAATTTCAATAAAATTAACTCGGTGTTCGGAAAACCAACCTTTGATGCCGATTAACTTGATATTGAAATGTTACGCGACAATGTAACCCAACTATGTGCACAAATCAATGCTAAAAATACTCTAAAAATGCAAGAAATATAGAAACTAGAGTGAGGATGTGAGTTTGTAAAGATGAAAAGTGAGGCAAAGTAACATTTAAACCTTTGGCCTAAAAATCCGTCCAGTTCTCACCCATTCGGTGACATTAGTCGTGCTCGCCAAGCCATTCGGCAACACGCTGAGTAGTCATTCACCTTGCCAAACTTTACAAGACCTCCAGTTATTGTGGGGGTCCAAATAACGGTCTCTGTCGGGATTGCCGACATGGTTGGTGATTTGCCAATTATTTCCTGGGCTCATCGAGTTTTACAGACTCTAATGTAAAATTGTTTTGAGTCTGATGGTGGTTTGGGTCGAGGTCACCGACCTCTTCGGTGATTCGCTGAATGGACTTGATGCTCGCCAATCTGCACTTTTCAAACACTTTCCACACTTCCACCTACACAATCAACACACCATTATTTTATCAAAACAAAATAAAGCAATTAGGGGTGTTGGCTTGCCTCCCAAGCAGCGCCTTAGTTAACATCGTGGCACGACGCAAATCTACCTTCAATACTCATTCTTGGGGTTAGCCATAGTATCACTAGGTAAACCCCCTGCTTTCTCAAGTTGAGATGAGACGATATGTGGCCCATTTGGGTCTCAAACTGCTTGATCGACACTGAATGGGAGGTGACGGTTTGGCTAAGGGTAGACACATCTTCTTTTATTTCCTTTAAAATCTTGTCTAACCCTTCAACTTTGTTGAGGATATGAGAGAGCCTATCCTCAGACCGATCACCATCCGAATCTTTTGGCTTTTGGCGCTCATGAGGAGGCACATACCTATCCTCCTCCCCATCCTTCCAATTAGGATTACGATCCCTCCATTCATGATCTCGATCTTTCCAACCTTCATCCCTAGCCCAACCTTAGTTACCACCTTGCCTCGGGTAGTTTGAACCATAGCCACTGCCTTGGTTGGCTATGAAATTTACCTCTTCATTATACAAGGCTTCAAACTTGGACTCATCCGGATTAGCACACCCGATACCCACGCCATTGACACTTTGAGCACCAGCTCCCATGACATTTTTAGACAAAATATCAAGTTGTGTCATGATCTTGGCCATGTTTTGGTCCCTCTCTTGGTCCTTCTCCATTTGTTCCTTAGTTAACTTGAACATGAGATGGGAGACCTGGTCTTCACGGGTATACCACACCTTATTTATAGTTGTCATGCCATCCAAGAGCTGAGCAGTTATCATATAAGGTTGCTACATCAAACCTCCCGGAGAGAATTGGTCAGCAACACCCTTATTTACCAAATTCAGACTCTGGTAAAAATACTGCAGCAACACGTTATTAGGAAAGTCATCGGTTGGGCATTGAAGCACCAACTTTTTGAATTGCAGCCAAGTTTCATAAACAGGCTCGCCTTCTAGATGCTTAAAGCTTTAAATGCTGTTCGGAAGAGTCATCATCTTCGATGAAGGAAAAAATCACACTTGAAATGCGGTGACCAACTCCTCCCATGAAGTGATGGCAATTCAGCCAGCCACTTGCACGCCTCACCCATCAACGAGAATGGGAACAACCTCAATTGGACCGATTCTTGGGAGATATTATTGAAGAAGAATGGTCTGCATACATCCATGAAGTTTCTAATGTGCTCATGGGGATCCTCATGAGCCTAACCACTGAAAAACCCTTTTAGTTGCAAGTGTTGCAACATAGTACTCATGATGTGGAACACCGCATTCCCTTCGGCCGGAGGTAAGAGAATGGCACCAATACCGCCAATGAGATAAGGGTCATTAGCATGAGGCTCGTGGACATCGCTGAGATTTTTGATGTCGTCTTGTTGGCCTACTTAGTTGTCATTGCTGTCATTTATGCTCATACTTCCTATTTTCAACACAAAAAAAGTAAAACAAAGCTAAAAATTAAGTAAGTAGAACTATCACTAACAAAAGCAAAGTTTAACTTAACTAAAAATTCTCAATTAGCAGTAGACGCCATTTTGACTTGATGTATCCGGGCGCTTCATCCAATACTAAGCATCCACGGTCGTTCAATAGTAATATAACCCAACAGTAAATTCAACCCATATTCACAAAATCACACCCCAAGAATTGGGGTTTTTAGCTAAACATAGTAAAGAGATAGAAATTGATACCGAAAAGTGTTTCCATCAAATGAGTATGATAAATATTCTCTTTACACATGTCAAGGATGAAGAATCTTCAATACCCACTTCCAATTGCTTCGGAATTGAAAATGTTCAACTCTTCAAAGCTAAAGAAAATTGTCTCCAAAAACTAAGTTCTAAAAACTGAGTAATTCTCAACACCCGTCTCTGAAATGTAAAACCTGATACTAAACTAAAAATTCAAACAGGTATTTATAGTTGTCAAAAATTATGCTGTGAAGGATCACTCTGTGTAGTTCGTCAGGATCGCCGATCCACTCCTTTCTGCATTTTCCTTCAGTAACTTCAAGTTCTGTAACTTAGGCAATATGGCAATGCCTCGTGGAACCATTCGGCGACTCGCCGACTGATCCTTTCTATCACCTTTGTGATTTTGTCCTTTAGGACTTGGCACACTGGAACATTGGGCGAAACCAAGGCCATTTGGCTACTCGCCCAATGGCTTAGGTGATCCTCAGGCCTTCTTTTCTTTGTTCTTTCAGCTTCCTTGTTCCTTTTTGCTCCATAGTGTCCATGCTTTGTCTCTAACTCCAAATACTTGAAACTCAAGAATTTACATCACTTGAGAAATTGTGGACTCATCAGAAACCCAAAGTTGATCAAAAAGATCATCAATTCTTGGAAGGTGATATTTATTCTTTATAGTTACTTTGTTCAACTGGCTATAATCGATACACATTATAAGAGAACAATCTTTATTTCTCACAAATAAGACCGAATGGCCCCAAGGTGAGACACTAGGTCAAATAAAACCTTTATCACGACAATCTTTCAACTGCTCTATTAACTTGGCTGGAGCCATTCTATATGACGAAATATAGATGGGTCAAGTATCAGGAAGAATGTCTATGCCAAAGTCTATTTCTATCTTAGGAGGGACTCTAGGAAGATCATCTGGAAAGACCTATGGAAACTCACTCATTACTAGAACTTATTGAATATGCAGTGACTCAATACTAGAGTCATTAACACTGAATAAGTAATAGATGCACCCCTTAGAGACTAACTTTCTGACCTTAAGGTATGATATTAGTCGCCCTCAGGCACTGTTGAACTACTTCTCCACTTTAAAAGAATCTCATTAGGAAATGAAAACTTGACTACTCGAGTTCTACAAACAATTGAGGTATAACAAGTAAGAATACTTAGAATAACATCAAAGTCTACCATGTCTAGCGTGACTAAGTCACATATGGTGTCCGTGTGATTGACAAAGATGACCCAATCATGATAAACTCTCTCGGCTAGAATAGACTCACCACAGGTGTGGAAACACTGAAGGGCTCAAGAAGTTGTTCAGGAAGAATATCGAACCTTATAGCTATATACAGAGTCACAAAAGATAGACTTGCACCTGGATCAACTAATGCATATACATTAAAAGTAAAGACTTTGATCATACCAGTGACAACATCTGGGGAATTCTCCTGCTCTTGGTGTCTGGTGATAGCATACATATTGTTTGCTCCTCCACCTGTCCGTGAAGTAGCTCTTCTTGGAGAAGCACTATCTACTAGAGCCGCTAAAGAAGATAGGGCTCTATTGCCCCCATTACTATTATCCTTAAGTTCTTAGGTCACTCTTTCATGAAGTGACCTATCTTTCCACACTTGAAGCAACCATTGGAGCTATCACGACACTCTCTTGGGTAGTTTCTACAACACTTGCTACATATAGGAGTCTAATTAGCCCCTTGTGCCATACTACCATGAGACTGAGTATGTCTAGCCCTAGAATTCTGGGAGTTCTGGCTCCTGAAATCACCTCTGTTCTTTAATGCAGGTGCACTATATGATGATGGTGCAGGTCTAGTTGGCCTTTGCTTAAAAGATGTCCGGTTCAGATTTCTGGTCTACTGCTGTCCAGAGTCATAACCTGTTGTCTTAGCCCTCTTACTGCGGAACTCTTCCCTATCTTTCAACTTATCTTCCTCAACCTGGTCCATATGGATCATAATTCTGGCTATGTCCATGTCTCCTATGAACATAGCCGCCTGACCTTCCTTACTTGACAAGTGAGACAACCTAGACAGAAACAGACTCATCCTACTCCTCATGTCCCCTACCATCTTCAGAGCATAACGGGACAACTCGGCGAACATGAGGTTGTACTCATGCACACTCATGGCCTTCTGTTTCAAAGGCAGAAATTCCCTCACCTTTGATTCCCTTAGCTCGTTAGGAAAGAAATGCCCTAAGAAGGTACTTTCCAAAAATAGCCCAACTCACTATTGGTTCCCCTTCAACCGTCCTATTCTTCCATTGGTCGTACTAAATCCTAGCAATACCCTTGAGTTAGTATGTAACTAACTCCACAAGCTCAGTATCAATAACACACATAACCTCAAATACCATATATATTTTCTCCACAAAGTTCTTTGGATCCTCTGTGATGTTTCACCCTGTGAACTATGGGATTCATTATCAAGAACTCACGGATCCTAGATTTATCATCCACATCTTGACGAACCACTCTTTGTTGACTAGCTTCATTGGCCACAACTTGACTCAACATTAAGATAACATCCCGAAACTCAGCATAAGTGACCTCTCTTTGAGGGGGTTGCATTTCTTGTGCATTGGGTACCCCTTGATCTTGAGGATTAATATTTCTCCTAGTAGGACGACCTGAAACAGCTCTTCATAGAGGCATCATTTGAAACGATATACGCAAGCATGAATTATAAGGAAACTTTCATAATGTTGAACTCTATCGCATGAAATAGAGTAAGAAAGAAGTGAATTGTTTCCTAAATATTGTAGCCTCCTAATTATAGATGTGGTGTGCTCCACAACGATAACAAGGACTCTACAGACATGGTTTCATACTCTTGAACTTTGTGCTCTATTACCAAGGTTGTCATGTCCAAGTCTACACCTTAGACGTGGCCGGCATTTGAGAACAATTTCTGGTCCCCAAGAGAACACTTGGCCTGGCTGCCTACATAGCGGAAGACTTATTCAAGATAAAATAGGAACTCTAATACAGAGATTTAACTCATAAGGTGTCAATAAATTCTTAAGTCAATAAATGCCTGAAATTATTCAAATAACATAAGTAATTCAATTCATAGTCTTAAGGGAATATCAACAAGGGAAAACAGAAAAAGGAATCCTCAAACTACTACTATATATAAAGCCTCTAAATAATACGATGGATGTTGGGACAAGACCCCCGACAACCTAACAATAACAAAACAATAATGTGAATCCCACCAGAAAGCAAAGAGGCTCACAAAAACTTATCGGGATGCAATGATATCAGCGAAGCACATGTTGATGACCCGGACCACCTATATCTGCTTCATAAATAAGATGCAGGTCGAATGACGTCAGTACATTGAATGTACGAGCATGTAAGGGGAAAGTTGAAACATAAGCAACTGAACTGATACTCTGAGAAGACATACTCACCTCATATCAACTCAAATGTAAAAACAACAATAAGATATGCAATATATAAAGCTTTTAAAATAGTAGATATCAACTCAATATGTATAAAATATAAAAGTATACTCTTTACTCTTATTTGGGAGATTCTCTAACTGATAACAATTACTATGAGCTACATGATGATACAATGTCTCGCCCACTCTACCAGAACTGTCCATTACCTTTTTGGGGTATAGAACACCTCAAGTAACTGGATCCACTAAGCTATATTTAAAAGCAATAAGAATCATCTAAAAAGTATGACCCTTTACCCATGTTGGCATACATGGTTTATGAGGATTTTGAGTTCTCAGAACTCATCCCTATATCGGTGCTCAATACTACTCCTAATAATATATATAACTCTTTCTCAAATGTTTAAAAACATAACTCATTCTATATTTCATAAACTCATTTAGAAAATAATGTTTCTCTTGTTTTAAATGTTAAAGTATTACATACTTGGAAATACTTAGTTCCCTTATACTCATTTTGAAATATGGAAGTCAATTCTCCTCATTCTCATACTCATTTACACAAGTATTACTTCAAGTTATCAAATAGTTTCAAGTGATTTCTCAAAATGACTCGAATAGACTTTCTTGAACTTTCCTCAACTAAGAGATGTAATTAGTATATATAGGATATTTCAAGGAATAATGAATATTTTAAGTGTGGATATCAATGATAGAATATAGGTACGATTTGAGAGAACACGCATGGAAAGAAGGACCGAAGGGTAAGGGATCTGGCAACCTTGGCACACAGAGTGGCGCAGAGCACCGGCCTAGAAACTACTGGGTAGTAGTTTGGGCACACTGCTGGCATGGCGCGCCAGGCCCTACACTATTGAGAAGTAGTTTAGGTGCGATGGTGGTTCGGTGCCCCACCCCTCTACCCAAATTTTGACAAATTTTCTTGCTCCAATTCATGGCCTAACTCATCTAGAACCAAATGATTTACTGCCAACTCGTTTGGATTCATAAACCCAACACAAATTCAACAAAATCCCACCCAAAATCCATCAAGAACTACACTCATTCTTAAGACCCTCACTTCAAGAACTTACAAACCTCCATTATTATATTATGGGGTTTAAACTCAAGAACTTCTCAAGTAACTCAATCAATCAACTTCAAGAAAGAATTCATGGATGAAATTACATGATTGGAGTGAGGGAGAACAAACCCAACACTATGAAATCTTGCATATCTCGAAGAACCTTGTTCTTGGTCAAATCCTCAAGTTCTTGAATGAACGCTTGAAACCCTCTTCCTTTTTCCTCTTGAAACCCATCTCTCAACCTCAAGCATTTAAGAATGTGGAAAAGGTGGTCTAAATCTATTTAGACCCTTATTATGAGTGAAAAAACGTTTTAGGCCTAGTGGAGTAAGGAAAAGACCAAAATACCCCTTTTTCCAAACGGATGGAAAGCCTTAACTGGAGAGGCTTCACTCAAATGGCCATAAGTTTATAATCAGAGCTCAAAATTTAGAAAACTTGGTGGTTGTCATGCCTCGAGGCTACCCACTTGGCATAACACGGGACCTAGGATCACAAGTGACCCCAAGCTAACCTTGAATCTGATATATCATAAGCATACTGAAAAATAACTAAGTAAAACATAAACTATGCCGAAGCTCAAACAATGGATAACTGCAAAGGGGAAACCTAACTAGTCTGAATATGTAAAACATACTAACAGTTTAGTGATAATTGAAACAATCACTTAACAACAAAAGCTGAATCTACTACTGTGTCTGAAAAGCCTTTAACTGAGTTGAGTTGCTGGGACATGCCCCCAGCTAACTCTAACAAAACTGAAAAACTTAAAGCAAAGACTAAAATGAAAGGATGTCTATTCTCCTCGAAATATGAGGACTCACCACTGAAGCTGCTGAATGTAGACCGAGAATCGGTCTAAGCATGATCGGGATGCTCAGTACCTGAACCTACATCATGAAAGGACATAGCGCAGAGTATGCATCAGTACTTGGAATGTGCTGAGCATGTAGGATATAGATACTAAGCTGAACAAATACATATAAGATGAACAAAGCATAACTGAGCATGGATGTAAATATTGAATCATAACTGAAAAGCTAAGCTAAATGCAATGACCAAGTACTAATCATGAACATAACATGGTTAACTGAATGCTGAACTATATATTGAAAACCTGGTCAAATGCACTGAGAGTCTGACAGTGGGAGCTACTATTAACTGACATAAACCACGTGAGCTAAACACAGAGTTCGATATATACACCTCATCGAGAGGACCCAATATACCTTGTTAGGGGTATAAAGGTATGATAGGCATGATCACTAAATCTGATGCCCAATAAAGGAAATTGATAATCCTACAGGGGCATGTAGTTCTGGGACTATGAGGATGTGCTAAACCCTAGTCCAACTCGGTGCTAAGTCTACTCCCAACTGAATATATGTATGACACAAATGTAACTGAAATACTGCATAGCTCAAAATACTAACATGCAATCTGAGAATGTAACATTTATTTACTGATAATGTGAAATTCGAAATCAGGAGCATGACTATCTGTTTTAACTAACCTAGCAAGTATAATTCGTGAACTAAGAGAATTTATACAAACTAGTGTTCTAAGTTTAATACAAGGAATTAAGCAAACTTTCCAAGAAACAAGTTATTTTTGATTTAGGATGCTACAACAGCTAAATCACAGTAAATATCCAAGGTTTTAGAAAACCGAGGTCTAAACAAGATATGGAGAATCAAGGAATTGACTAAATTTTAGGGACCTAGTGGATGAAAGGAACCCACTAGTGAAATCCCACATACATGGTGACGAAATCTACAGAGAAATCCTTTGAATTACGGGGATGAACTTTGAAGAACACCGTTGCTAGTTCTTGGGAGGTTTGGTCGCCTTTTCCACTTCTTTTTGTTCTAATTTGGATGATTTTTTTGGAGAATAAGGGTTCTTGGTAAGTCTGACTAAGTTATTAGGCTTAGTCTGAGTAAAACGACATAGTTTAGCCATCGAACGACGTAGTTTAAGTGCCCCAACGCATAGAAAAAGACCAAAATGACCCTGACTTTAAACCTAATGAAGGCCATTCAAGGAGGGACCGACGGATCAACATTTGGACCCGTTGACTGGGTCGTGATTCGTGGTCTTCCCGACAAGGCTTCACTAAAATGAGCATAACTTTTTACTCCGAGCTTGGATTTTATCAAATTATGTGGCATTGGAAAGAGGATTCAATTATCTTTAATATGATAGGTCATGAGCCACCTCACTCATTTTTTGCTAAAAGATATGACTGTTTGAAGTTGACTCAACAACCATTTCCTTTTAATTGGCTGTTGACCCTAACCTACAGTCCGTAGGTCCAATCACGAACCATATTGCTCAACCGTGAGTAGGATTAGAGGCCATCAACATTTGGGCCTGAACGACGGAACCCTACCTACGGTCCATAGTTCTACCTATGGTCCATGGGTGGTTCCGTTGGTACTGAAACCAGTTTTCTGAAAACTAGGATTGTCTTCATTTTGAGATATGAGGCATTTCATTGGTGTTGCAAAGAGGTCTCAAAGAACTTTGATTTGATACTCACGGGCCATCTAACTCCTTATGTGCTAAAAGATATGATCATTTGAAGTTGACCCAAAACTTAAAAATTGACCGAAGTTCAAGCTATTACACCTTCATTTTACCCTCAATCAATGACATAATAAGTCAAATAAAATAGGACTCACCATTGATCCTTAAAAAAAATAATGCCACTTTGTGATTAACATGCACAAATAAATATAGAACAAACACAATAAAAATATTCTCAACAAATTATGTACTAATATCTTAAACTTGTCAAAACAGAGAGTTACATATAGTATTATATTATATTATATTTGGTGCACAATATTAAGCTAGTGAATTACCATTATAAATCAAAGAATCAATTGCACGCTAAGAAAATAATAATTCCAATTACACTAAAATAAAACTACTACTACCAACACCTCCTTTTCAATTTCCATGTAAGCCCAAAATATTTCACACACAAAACAAAATAAATTAAAAGCTTATGTAATAACCAAAACAGTGACCATAATCATAAATAAAATATAAAATAAGTTTCATATACAAAATAAAGTATATATAGTCATAGGTAAAAAAAATGCATAGTAACAACAGTATTAATCATTCACCTTGTTACAAAAAGAAATATCACAATCTCAACAATACTAATAACTTACCTTGTATTGGGTTCAAGTTACTGACATCAATTGGTCGCAACTTACGAAATCAAATTAAACTTTATTCGGAGATGATATTGAAATGAGTTTAGAGACTCATGCTGATAACATGTTGTAACACTAAAGCAATATAAGACAAGAAATATAGAAGATGATAATAGAAATAGGAAAACAAAAGGTGAGAGCTTTTCTTATTCCTCCAAATATTCAAGTGTATACAATATGAACTCTTATGTCTTTATTTATAGTGTAACATAAAGACATATAAAAGGTTAATCATAAACATGACATTCACCATTAACATAATGGAGGAAGTTATGGAAATGAAAGGTTACAAAAATAATGATTATAAAAGTGGAGGTTATCTTCATAATAGAGGGAAGTAATGTGGTAACTTCTTGGTGTAGGGGACATCCACACTATATTATTTTATAAAAAGATAATTGTCACGCCCTGAGCCTACACCGTGGATGTAACTGACACTCAAGAATAAATTTTGGCCCCTATCAAACTCTTGTCATGGCTCAACTCTCAGCGGAAAACTTTCTCAACAATAGAAATCTCAAAACAAGCTCAACTCATAAGATATCATAAATAAAATAGTTTACTTATTATACTCAAATGAACATAAGTGTTCAACTCACAGTCTTTTAAACATCAACAAGGGAATGAGAAAAGACACCTCAACTACAATTGTCTATCTATGAAGCCTCTAACAGCTATGATGGAAGCTTGGACAAGACCCATGACATCCTCACACAACTAAAAAGTAAAAGTGGAATCGTGTGGAAGCAAGGAGGTTCACCGAAGCTAACTCGAACTACAAGTGGTATCAACGAAACACCTGCTGATGACCCTGAGCTCCTGTATATACATTATGAAACGATGCCTGCCAAATGGTATCAATACATTAAAGGTACGAGCATGTAAGGGGAACATTGAATATAACATAAAAGCTTGAGCCTGGAAAGAAAGAAACATACTCACCTCAGCTCCACTCAACTCAACCTCAACTCAACACAGTATAAAACAACAATTAAGATGTAGTTTATATAAAGCATTTAAAACAGTAGATAAAAATGTAATGTATTTGAAAATACAATAATAACTCTTTACTCTTATTTGGGAGATTCTCTAATCGACAACCATCACAATGAGTTATATGATGACACAACGTCTTGTCCTCATTGGTAGAATTGTCCTATACCTTATCGGAGTATAAGACATCCTCAATTAAGTGGATCCACTAAGCTATGCTTAAAAGAAATAATGAATCATCTAAAAAGTATGATCCTTTACCCATGTTGGCATACATGATTTACGAGGACTTTGAGTTGTCTGAACTCGTCCCCATATCATTGCTCAATACTACTCCCAATAATATAACTCATGCTCATATGTTTAAAAACATATCCTCATCCTTATACTTTCAGATTATTACTCAAAAGGTTCTTTTAAAAGAGATTATACTCAAAAACTCCTTATGAACTCATTTGGAAATCAAAGTTTCCGCTCATTTTAAATGTAAAACATTTACTCTTGGGAATACTGAGTTCCCATATATTCATTTAGAAAAATGAAAATCAACTCTCCTCAAACTCATACTCAAGTGCTCAAGTCTTTTAACAAATTTTAAAAGTTTGCAAAAGACTTCTCAAAATGACTCAAAAGAACTCTCTCAAACTTTACTCTCAACTCTATCTTGAATTTGAATTATGAATCATGAATTCAAGAGTTATGATTTAGATATACCGGATTTCTCAATGATTAGATGTAGTTTGGATAGTTAAAATCCTCCCCCCCGCCCAAAAAAAAAGCCAACAAAATTTCCTATTCGATTTTTGGCCCTAATTCACCTAGAATGGAATGGTTTCTTCCAAGCTCTCTTAGATTCGAATACCCAACATAAGTACACAAAAATCTAATCATAAACAACCCTCAAACTCATAAGATTCATCTCAACAACTCATCGAAACCTATCATAAAAGATTTAAGAACGAAACTTTAAGAAACTCGTCAAGAACTTCAATACATGGATTGCCATGGACGAAATTAGCTCAAGAAACTCATGATTCGCATAGGGGTGAACGAACCCATCAGTATGAAAGCTTAAATAGCTTAATTTGGTGAAATAGATCTACGATTCGCAAGAAAACTTGGTGAACAAACCCATCCCTCATGATTGAATGTATTCTTTAGCTACTTGCACCTTTTATCATTGGATCTATTTGCTTGTTTTTTTACATATGCTTTACTCTATATACTGAAATTTCTTTGTATCTTATATTTTTAGAAATACTAACTTCCTACCTTGTTTATCTAATGTAACAGGACAAGTTGGAGATCACAACAAATAAGACTGCATTCTAGTTGACCTTCAATTTAATTCATAGAATTGTGATAATATGTAAATAGAATATACATAGATATCTTTAAATCTCTGGATCAAAATTTAAATATATTGTTAACTTCTCAATTAGTATTATGTTTTTTTAAATAAGACTGACTTTAAGGAGCCTCTTGGTGTGAGGTATGAGGTATAATAATTTTAGGATAAAATGTAGAATTATTTTATTTCATGTTTAGTTGGATAAATTAGGTGGTCTTTGTCTTATTTATTCCACAATTTTTATCGTACCGATGAAATAAATAATAATTTATTCTAGGATAATTTATCTCGACATTAATTATTTCAGATAGCTTGTGCCCAACCAAATAACTCTAGCTTTAAATCTCTATCATGTTGTTTAATTTAGTTTTAAGCCAATCCAAACACCCTCTGAAAACATTAATACAAGAATTCAATACATCTCTACTCGACTGTTTAACAGATAACTTAGAACGTTTAAAGATAAAACATTCAACTTGGCCAAAGTGGAAACTCAAGTCTTAACATATACAACTTAAAATGGAAAGACTAAAGAACTATAACTACTCTTCTATGAAGCCTCTAAAACAAAGATGCATGTCGGGATAAGACCCCTGATCATCCTAACAACTAAAGCACTAAATCAAATGATAAAAGTGGTCCTCTAGATAGCAAGGAGGCTTACCAACTGACTCTGAGTGCTCAATTGAATCAACGAGGCATTGGATACTGATCCTAGTTACCTGTGTCTGCATCATAAAATGATGTAGACCAAATGACATCAGTACATTGAATGTACGAGTATGAGAAGGGAAAACTAAACATGACATAAGCTTGAAAGGAATTTGAAAAGAACACTTACCTTGGCTTTACTCAACTCATGAATAACTCAACTCAAATGCAAGGTAAAAACAACAATAATGGTGCAGTTTATACGAAGCATTTATAACAGTAGGTGACAACTCAATGTATTAAATAAATACAATAGCAACTCAGTTATATATAAAGTAATATAATACTGTGGAAGTTCTAACCAACAACCACCACTATGAGCCTAAGTGATGATACAACATCTCGCCCAGGCTACCAGAACTGTCTGATACCTTGCCGTGATATAGAACGCCTCAACTTAGTAGATCCACTAGTCTATGCTAAAAAGCACTAAGGAATCATCTAAAAGGTATGATCCTTTCTACCCATGATGGCTACATGGTTTATAGAGACTTGAGTTATTATGAACTCATGTTCCCATATCAATGCTAAATACTACTCCCAAAATATACTTAGCTCATATATTTTAAAAACAAAACTCTTTCTGTGATGTGTGATAATTACTCAAAAACTAGCTCAAAGGCCCTCTTTGAAATCGATGTTTCCTCTTTTGTTTAAATGTGAAAATATTTCAACTCTTGGGAATACTTAGTTCTAGTATAATCTTTGAAGAAATGAATTTTACTCTTACTCTTTACTCAACCCAAATCTTAAGCCTTAAAACAAAGTTAAAACATTTGTAAAATTTCAAAAGCTGTTTTGGGGCGCACTGAGAGGCGCGGCGCCCTGGCCCCTTCCCCAGATTTTTTGACAGAATTTCTTGCACGTTTTTCAACTCTAAACCCTCTAACTTCAATTGGTTCTTTCCCCCAAACACATAGAATAAACTATATCCTAAATATATGTAAGATTCTACTTGAAATCACACCTAATTGCATGAATCAAACTCAAGAAACTTCAACAACAAGAACCCACAAGATTTCAAATGAATTATCATCAAGAACTCATTATATTTGCTTTCGAAACAACACAACTTCACTGAGTTGAATCATAATTGGAGCGTGGGTGAACTAACCCAATGCTATGTGATCTCACATACCTTGTAGGGATCACCCCTTGACGAAATTCACGATCTTGATTCTTCTCCTCTTTTCTGTTCTTTAAAAACCCTAACTCAATATTGTAAAGTGTAAACTGAAACAATTCAATTTAGGCCCCAACTAATTACCAAAAAATGAAATTAAGTCATGGGGTTGTGAAAAGACCACAATTCTAAAATCAAGATTAGACTTTCCTTATTTAAACAGCCCAACTTCAAATGGGCATATCTCACTTATACTAACTCAGAATTGAGCAAACTCGGTGGCGTTGGAAAGATAATTCCAAGATCTTTCCTACTGTATCTAGAAGCACACCTAACCTATCTTGAGTTAGGACTTATGGTCGTTTGAAGTGAACAAAAACTTAAACTTAACATTACTTAACCAATTTTCCAGATTTTCATTATTTCCAAAAATGACTCTTTCTAATTCTAGCTCTTTCTAGTTATTTCAATTAGCGAGGTGTTACAGTATCTCCCCCTTGGGAACATTCATCCTCGAATGAGATAACTCTTAGTAGGCTAAGGGTTTAACATCTAAAATTTAGCTCAAACACCCAACAAGCAAATCTAACACATCAAGTATATAAATTAAAGAGTACTAAGAAGAGAATCAGTACATTGGTCTGGAATTTCTCCGGGCTCAAAGAGATGTGGATATCTCTTCTTCATATCCTCCTCAGCTTCCCAAGTAGCTTCTTCAACAAACTTATTTTTCTAAAGAACTTTGACTAATGCTACTTTTTGGTTCTCAACTTGCAAATTTGACAATCTAGAATTTGAACTAGCATTTCCTCATAGAACAAGCTATCCTTGATACCAATATCTTCAGTTGGTATGATTAATGAAGGATCTCCTATGCACTTTTTCAACATGAAGATGTGAAATACCAGATGAACCGCTGGTAACTCTTGTGCTAGCTCTAACTCGTAAGCTTCATTGCCAATCCTCTTGGATATTCTGTAAGGACCAATATACCGGGGACTAAGCTTCCTCTTCTTACCAAATCTCATAACACCCTTCATGGGTGAAACTTTCAAGTATACCCAATCATCTACTTCAAACTCTAACTCCTCCCAACATCAGTGTAGGTTTCTAATGACTCTGCGCTGTTTTCAACCTCTTTTGAATAACTTTCACTTTCTCCATAGCTTTATGAACTAAGTGTGGCCCTATCAACCCAATTTCACCAACTTCAAACCATCCAATAGAAGATCTTCATCTTCTCTTATAAAGAGCTTCATAAGGAGTCATCTGGATGCTAGAGTGGTAACTATTGTTGTAAGCGAACTCAATAAGAGGTAAGTGATCATCCTAATTCCCCTTGAAATCAATCACACAGGCCCTCAACATATCTTCTAAAGTCTGAATAGTGCACTCCACTTGACCATCTGTCTGAGGATGAAAAACAATACTTAAGTGCACCTTTGAACCCAAGCTTTTCTGAAAAGATTTCCAGAACTCTGTAGTAAATTGTGAACCTCTATCTGATATAATTGATACCAGAACTCCATGAAGTCTGACTACCTCTTGAATGTACAACTTGGCATAGTCTTCTGCAGAATAGGTAGTCTTTACCGGGAAAAATTGGGCTGATTTTGTCATTCTATCAACAATCACCCAAATAGAATCATGTTGCCTGCGACATCGTGGCAACCCAATAATGAAGTCCATATTGATCATCCCCCACTTTCATTTAGGAAGTTCTATATTGTGAGCCATACCACCTGGCCTTTAGTACTCTACTTTAACTTATAGTCAATTCGGACACTTAGCAACAAATTTTGCAATGTCCTTCTTCATACTACTCTACCAATAAACTTCCCTCAAGTCACGATACATCTTTGTGGAATCCGGATGAATGGAATATCTGGAGCTATGAGCTTCCTCCATGATCCTCTCTTGGAGTTCATCTAGCCTTGATACAGACAATCTACCTTGATACCTCAACACACCATCTCCCCCCTGTTCAAAATCAATTACTTTTTGCTTATGAAACATTTGCCTTTAATTCAAGCAAAAATGGGATCTTGGTCTTGTTTCTCCTTAACTCCATACACTAATGATGATTCAACCCCATTCATCACCACTACTCCTCCCTCTGTGGAATCCATTAGTCAAACTCCCAAGCGTTCAAGTCTGTGCACATCTTTTGACAACTCTTTCTTATCTTTCTCAAAATGGGCAGTACTATCCATAGACAACTTGCTCAAGGCATCAGCAAGAACATTAGTCATACCTGGGTGATAAAGAATACTCATGTCATAATCCTTAAGTAATTCTAACCACCTCCTTTGTCTGAGATTAAGCTCTTTCTGACTAAACACATACTGAAGACTCTTGTGATCGGTGAACACATCCACATGAACACCATAAAGATAATGGCACCATATTTTCAAAGCAAATACTACGACAGCAAACTCTAGATCATGGGTTGGGTAATTCCTCTCATAAACCTTCAGCTGTCTGGAGGCATAAGCTAGAACTTTGCCATTTTTCATTAACACACAACCCAAACCAACTATAGATGCATCACAGTATACGATAAAACCTTGAGTACCTTCTAGTAAGGTTAACACGGGGGCAATAGTCAACCTCTTTTTCAATTCATGAAAGCTTTTCTAATAAGCCTCAGACCATTGAAACTTCACTGTTTTCTAAGTCAACTTGATAAAAGGGGATGAAATAGATGAGAACCCATCTACGAACCTTTTCTAATATCCAGTCAACCCCAAAAAACTCCTAATATCAGTTAGAGATGTGGGTCTAGGCCAATTCTGCACTGCCTCTATTTTATAGGTATCAACTCTAATTCCATCATTGGAAATAATGTGGCCTAAGAATGCCATAAACTCAAGAAAAAACTCATACTTAAACAACTTGGCATACATATATCATCCTTTAGAGATTTAAGAACTATTCTGAGATGACTAGCATGATCTTCCTCATTCCTCGAATATATTAGTATGTCATCAATGAATTCGATAACAAACATGTCTAAATAAGGCTTGAATACTCTATTCATAAGGTCCATGAAAGTTGCAGGTGCATTGGTCAAACCAAGGACATAACTGGGAACTCATAGTGACCATAACGGGTCCTGAATACTGTCTTTGGAATGTCACATTCCATTACTTTCAACTGATGGTAGCCTGATATGAGGTCTATCTTAGAGAAACAAGTAGCACCCTAAAGTTGATCAAAGAGATCATTAATCCTCAGAAGAGGATTCTTATTCTTGATGGTAACCTTGTTCAACTAACAGTTTTATATACATATCCTCAGGGAACCATCATTCTTCCTCACAAATAAGACTGGAGCGCCCCAAGGTGAGACACTTGGTCGAATAAAGCCTTTATCTAGGAGGTCTTTCAACTGCACCTTCAATTGCTCCTTCAACTCTTTTAACTCTCCTGGTGCCATTCTATATGGCGTAATAGATATAGGACAAGAATATGGAAGAAGGTCTATACTGAAGTCTATCCCTCTCTCAGAAGGGACTCCGGGTAGATCATCTGGAAAGACTTTTGGAAACTCACTCACAAGTGGGATTGCCTCAATAGGAGGTGTCTCAACACTAGAATCATTAACTCGGACTAAGTGATAGACACACCCCTTGGAAACTAACTTTCTCGCCTTAAAAGTACAAAATGAAACGACCCTTGGGCACTTTTGAACTGCTACTCCACTCTATAATTAACTTGTTGGGAATTCGGAACCTAACAACTCGAGTTCTACAATCAATGGAGGCATAACAGGCATGAAACCAATCCATACCTAGAATGACATCAAATTCTACCATGTCTAACTCAACTAAATCAGCCGTGGTGTTCTTATGATTGATGAAAATGACACAATCACGATAGACTCACTCAGCTATAATAGACCCCCCAATAGGTGTAGAAACATAAAAGGGCTCACAAAGTTTCTTAACCAGAACATCAAAATTCATTGCAACATAAGGAGTCACAAAAGATAAACTTGTTCTCGGGTCTAGTAAAGCATAAACATCATGAGTAGAGACTTTGATCATAGCAGTGATAACATCTGGAGAATTCTCTTGCTCTTGAAGACTAGTGATCACTTAAAGGTGGTTTGCTCCTCTGCCAGTACTGGAAGTAGCTCCCCTAGGTACAGCCCTGTCTGGTGGAGCAACTCATGAAGATTGGGCTCTATTGCCCTAATTCCCATTACCTTGCTGGTTCTTAGGATACTCTTTTATGAAATGACCCTCTTGTCCACACTTGAAACAACCTGTGGAGCCATCGTGACACCTACTAGGGTGGTTCCTACCACACTTAGCACATACAAGAGCCCAGTTGCCTCCTTATGCCACACAACCCTGAGACTGGGCAGGCCTAGCTTTGAAGTTCTGCGAATTCTAACCATTATACTCACATTTCTTTCTGGGTGAAGGTGCACTAGCAGCTGATGGAGTAGGTCCCATTTGTTTTTGCTAAAAGGATGAGTGGTTAACATTATTCCTTTGCTGCCCAGACTCACTCCCTATCTTTGCCTCTTGTTCCTAAACTCCTCCCTATCCCTCAGTTTCTCCTCCTTAACTGTTGCACATAAACAATCAATCTTGTTATATCTATGTCCCCTATTAGCATAGCCGCCTTGCCCCCTTTTCTTGACAGATGGGACAACCCAACAACATATAAGCTCATCCTAATCCTCATATCCGCAACTATCTCCGGAGCATAGCGGGAAAGTTGAGTGAACTTCAAACTGTACTCATAAACACTTAGTAAATCCTACTTAAGGATAAGGAACTCTCGTTCCTTAGCCTCTCTCAATTCTCAGGGAAAGAAACACCCCAAGAAAGCCTCCTCAAACATAGCCCAACTCAAAATTGGTGCACCCTCAGCTCTACCCTTCTTCCACTGGTCAAACCAAGTCCTAGCAACATTTTCAGTTGATATGCATCTAGTTTCACTCGCTCAGCATCAACAACGTGCATTACCTCAAATACCTTGTGCAGTTCCTCAACAAAATTTTTTGGATCCTCAGTAGTACTTGAACCAGTGAAGCTTGGAGGATTCATCCTCAAGAACTCGCGGATCCTCGAAGTATCAGCCTCTTCCTGTCGAGCCCCTCTTTGTTGCCCAACCTGGTTGGTTACATCTTGACTTAGCATCCAAATAGCTTCACGGAATTCAAGATTGGTAACCTCTACTTGGGGTTGCACTTCTGGTGCATTGGGTACCCCTTGCTCCTCGACATTATGCCTAGCAGGGCGACCTCTGACAGCTCTTCATGGGGCATGATCAACTAAAAGACATGCGCATGCACGAGTTAGAAAGGAACTTTATAGAGATTAACTGTATCACACGAAATGAATATGAAAGAAGTGAAATAGTTCTTAATGTTGTAGCCTCCTAATTATAGATGTGATGGCTTCACATCGATAACTAGGAATTTACTGACACGGCTTCATAGACTCCCTAAGACTCTTGAACTTTGTGCTCTGATACAAAGTTTGTCATGCCCCGAGCCTATACCATGGGCTAGACTGGCATTCGAGAACCATTTTTGGCCCTAAGAAAACCCTTGGCCTGGATTAACTTATAGCGGAAGACTTTAACCATTAATACAAGGATTCAATGCATCTTTACTCAACTATTTAACAAATAACTTAGAGCGTTTAAAGATAAAACATTCAACTTGGCCAAAATAGCAACTGAGGTCTTAACGTATACAACTGAAAACGAAAAGACTAAAGAACTATAAGGCCTTGTCTATAAAGCCTCTAAAACAAATAAGGATGTCGGGATAAGACCCCCAATCATCCTAACAACTAAAGTACTAAATCAAATGATAAAAGGGGTCCTCCGGATATCAAGGAGGCTCACCAACTAACTGGATCAATAAGGTGCTGGATGCTGATCCTGGTAACATGTGTCTGCATCATAAAATAATGCAGGCCTAATGACATCAGTACATTAAATGTACGAGTATGGGAGGGGAAAACTAAACATGACATAAGCTTGAAAGGAATTTAAAAATAACACTTACATCGGCTTTACTCAACTCATGAATAACTCAACTCAAATGCAAGGTAAAAACAACAATAATGGTTCAGTTTATACAAAGCATTTAAAACAGTAGGTGACAACTCAATGTATTAAAGAAATACAATAGCAACTCAGTTACATATAAAGTAATATAATACTCTGGAAGTTTCTCTAACCAAAAACCACCATTATGAGCCTATGTGATGATAGAACGTCTCGCCCACATAGACCTTGTCGTGATATAGAACGCCTCAACTAAATGGATCCACTAGTCTACGCTAAAAAGCACTAAGGAATCATCTAAAAAGTATGATCCTTTCTACCCAAGATGGCTATATGGTTTATGGAGACTTGAGTTATTATGAACTCGTGTCCCCATATCAGTGCTCAATACTACTCCCAAAATATACTCAGCTCATATGTTTTAAAACAAAACTCTTTCTGTGATTTGAGATAATTACTCAAACACTAGTTCAAAGGCCCTCTTGGAAATTGGTGTTTCCTTTCTTGTTTAAATGTGAAAACATTTCAACTCTTGGGAATACTTAGTTCACGTATAATCTTTGAAGAAATGAACTTTGCTCTTACTATTTAGCCAACTCAAAGCTTAAGCCTTAAAACAAAGTTAAAGCATTTGTAAAAGACTTTTGGAAAAATCTATAAACTTCTCTTAACTTGACTCTTAATGTTCCTTGAATTGAATTATGAATTCAAGGTTCATGATCTCATGTTTATGGATGATTTCATGATGTTTAGACGTACCTTAGAGTATAGAGGTCGACTAGAAAACATAGTTATGTTGCTAAGAAACTAGTACGAAAAAAAGTGGGAAAAGGTGGAAGAACTTGCGTCCCAAGCGCTCTAAGAGGTACGGAGCGCTAACCTTGAAACTTCAGAGGCTGACTTGTGGTGCTCTGGCTGGCGCAGCGCCCTAGAGGTCAAATTTCAAAAGCTATTTTGGGGCGCGCTGAGAGGCCCAGCGCCCCAGCCCCTTCCCCAGATTTTGGACGAAATTTCTTCCCCAGATTTTTGACAATTTCTTAGGCACACACACAAAACACTAAAATATGATCCATTTGCAGTAGATAATAATTCAAAGGTGCTTTTGCAATTACTAATTTATTATAGTTAGATAGAAATCTTTTTAAGAATTAGTTGCATGTGGCTATATATTTGGATCGTTTTAATAATCGAAGACACTTTCTAGCGTGCTCTGTTTGTATTAAAAAGTAAACATTTGTTCATTTGTAATTCTGAATAGATTTCTTGAGTCGAATACAAATTCCTATATCTTCTCTCCGAACACTGTCTTAATGCATGACCTGTGAGTGCCTCTGTTTAAGAGGTTCATTGTTTTGTTTCTATAGGAAGATTTGTTTCTCTTAGGATTGATCCCCTTCCTTTTTGGGATCTTATCATGCCACAAGCTTTAACTTAATGTGCAGCACCACAGGAAGTCACTTATATTAGTTCTTTCAACCTTTCAACCTTAAAAGAATCTAAGTTTCATTAGATGCAAACGAAGCTTTAGATGAATCAAAGTTTCAGATGCAAACAAAGTTATCACACTTTCAACCATTAATGTGCAGCACCACAGGAAGTCATTTATATTAGTTTTATTTCTTTTGACATAGTTCATCAACTTCAGACCCAAACGAAACTATAACTTAATTCTTTAAGGACTGATCCCCTTCTTTTTTGGGATCATATCACACTACAAAACTTGATGTTCTTTAAGAAAATGATCAGCAGCTATCCTAATAGAACAAAAGTTCAAAAAAGAAGAGATATAACTCGAACAATACAAACAACAAACTGACTTCACAGATGAAATCAAATATGTAGTGTAACTCGAACAAATCAAATATAGAGAAGAAGAAAAAATCAGGTCCCAAAAGAAGAGGCTTACGTGAAACTTGAACAAATAGAGAACAACTAGTGATTCAGTTTTGCAGGAATGGAAAAAATATGGTGCTACTGCTAGAACATATCTTCTTGAAAATCTCGAGTTTTCCAAGTTTTGAATCCTAAATAAAACTATCGCTATTTCTACCTACTATGTACATCATATACAAGAGGTAATTTGCATAAGTTCTATGTCATACTTCATCTTTCATTAGCTCGAGTGAATTTCATCGTAAAAATATGATTGATTCTTTAGGCACACACTATATATTATGCTATAAGAAGAAAACAATCAACAATTCAAATTTTGAGCAGAAAAAAAAAACTCACAGAAGATGATGCACAACTGAGATACAAGTAGACAGAAATCAGAGAACCAGTTATAAAAAGATGAAAGAATGCTTTAAACGAAATAGTAACTTAATGTGCTGCACCACAGGAAGTCATTTACATTATTTCTTTCAGCCTTTCAACCTTTAAAGAGTCCAAGTTTCATCAGATGCAAACGAACCATTAAAGAATCCAAGTTTCAGATGCAAACGAAGCTTTAAAGAATCGAAGTTTGAGAAGCAAACAAAGCTATCACTCTTTCAACCTTTACTGTGCAGCACCACAGGAAGTCATTTATATAAGTTCTATTGCTTTTGACATAGTTCATCTACTTCAGAGCCAAACGAAAGTATAACTTAATTCTTTAAGGACTGATCCCCTTTATTTTTGGGATCATGTCACACTACAAAACTTAATGCTCTTTAAGAAAATGATTAGCAGGTAGTCTAACAGGAGAAGAGTTCAAAAAAGAAGAGATATAAATCAAACAATACAAACAGCAAACTGACTTCACAGATGAAATCAAACAAGTTGTGTAACTCAAACAAATCAAATATAGAGAAGAAAAAATCAAGTCCCAAAAGAGAAGCCTTACGTGAAACTTGAACAAATAGATAACAACTAGTGATACAGTTTTACAAGAATGGACAAAAATATGGTGCTACTTCTAGAACATATCTTCTTGAAAATCTTGAGTTTCCCAAGTTTTGAAACCTAAATGAAACTATTGTTGTTTCTACCTACTATGTACATCATATACAACAGGTAATTTGCATAAGTTCTATGTCATACTTCATCTTTCATTAGCTCGAGTGAATTTCATAGTAAAAATATGATCAATTCTTTAGGCACACACTATACACTATGCTATAAGAAGAAAACAATCAACAATTAAAATTGTCAGCAATAAAAAAAAACTCACAAAAGAGGATGCGTAGCTGAGATACAAGTAGAGAGAAATCAGAGAACTAGTTAGAAAAAGATGGAAGAATGCTTTAAACAAAATTGTAACTTAATGTGCAGCACCACAGGAAGTCATTTACATTAGTTCTTTCAACCTTTAACCTTTAAAGAGTCCAAGTTTCATCAGATGCAAACGAAGGTTTATAGAACCCAAGATTCAGATGCAAACGAAGTAATCACTCTTTCAACCTTTAATGTGCAGCACCACAGGAAGTAATTTACATTAGTTCTATTGCATTTTACATAGTTCATCAACTTCAGACCCAAATGAATTTGTAACTTAATTCATTAAGGACTGGTCCCCTTCATTTTTGGGATCATATCACACTACAAAACTTAATGTTCTTTCAGAAAACAATCAGCATCTAGTCTAATAGAACAAGAATTTAGAAAAGAAGAGATATAACTAGAACAATCCAAAAAACAAATCGACTTCACAGATGAAATCAAATCAACTCATTGAAGTGGAGGAATACCTGAGATTCGAGTGAGTAGAAGATATAGATTGAGTGGAGATCACTGCTGCGCAGACCTCTACTATTTTTGTTATGAGAAAACACAGACATGTGTTGCATTTCTTGCTAGGTAGACTAGTGCGTTTCCAGAATTTGTTGTGAGGGAAGATTGTTGTTAGGGAAGATTGTTGCTATGGTTTTTTATTTCACGATTACTTTTTTTCTTTTACTTTTTGAATTTTGATCGATCAATAGTACTAAACTTTTAGGCGCATAATTTTGGTGAAAAAGATGATTTTGTTTTTTTACATTTTCCCGCATTTCAATATATATTTCTCAAGACCTCTAAATTTTGATTTGGGACCAGTTACTACTTTTTCTAGAGACTAGATTTAGTACCTTCACAAAAAACATATGAAATTAAAGACCCAAACAAAATCTCATCCCAATACATCTACTTTTAGAGACGGGATTATTGACTCGTCCATAAATATTGATCTTAAATAAAGCTTTTTCTTGTAGTGTCAACTCTAAACCCTCTAACTTCAATTGGTTCTTTCCCCAAACACTTAGAATCGACTATATCCTCAATATATGTAAGATTCTACTCAAAACCACACCTAATTGCATGAATCAAACTCAAGAAACTTCAACAATAAGAACCCACAAGATTTCAGACAAATTATCATCAAGAACTCATAATATTTTCTTTCAAAACAACACAACTTTGCTGAATTGAATCATAATTGGCGCGTGGGTGAACTAACCCAATGTTATGTGATCTCACTTACCTCGTAGGGAACACACCTTGACGAAATCCACGATCTTAGCTTCGAGAATTTGACGAGTCTTACTTCTTGTCCTCTTTTCTCCTCTTCTTCTCTAAAAATCCTAACTCAATATTGCAAACCGTAAACTAAACCAAATCAGTTTATACCCCAACTTATTACCAAAAAATGAAATTAAGTCAAGGAGTGGTGAAAAAACCACAAACCCTTCTAAAATTCAGATTAGACTTTCCTTATCTGAACAACCCAACTTCGAATGAGCATATCTCACTTATACTAACTCAAAATTAAGCAAACTCAGCGGTGTTGGAAAGATAATTCCAAGATCTTTCCTATGGTATCAGAAAGCACACCTAACTCATCCTGAGCTACGAGTTATGGTCGTTTGAAGTTGACCAAAAACTCAAACTTAACATAACTTAACCAATTTTCTAGATTTTTCATTGTTTCCAAAAATGACTCTTTCTAATTCTAGCTCTTTCTAGTTCTTTCAATTAGGGAGGTGTTACAATCGTCATATATATCTCTTATTCACGCAAACCTTAGAAGATGGCCAATGAAATATTTTAGTAGTTAAATGCAATAATGTATATATTTATTTCAATTTGATGAGGTTCAATTATGTAATAAGTCCTATCTCACTAATTATCTTATAGACAATTTTTGCTTTGTATTTTTTTTTTGTCATCTAGAAGATGTGCTTTACATGTGTATTTCACGTTAAATTGTTTATATGTCATATGAACATGTGAAGAGAACAACTACATTTTATATATTCACATATTTTCACATTTGTTGTGAGCTAAACATTTTAAAATAATATATTTTGAAGTTAGAAGATCTTGTTAACTTGATAATATATTTGTGACATATATAATACTTTAATTTAAATGCAAATATACCCAAATATAAATATATATTTGCATTAATGAAAATATTTATCTCATAAAATTAACTATTAAATAAATAAGAAAATTTAAACTAATAAAAACTTCAACCGGCGTTATTACAAGTCATATAAACTTTTCTTCGTCTATAATACTGAAATATTAAGAAATAGTAATTAAGTAAAACAAAATGGCAATGTTTATATTGTAATAACTATTTTGAAGCAAACTTCATGAGAATCTAAATCACATAAGTAGCATTGATAAATAAAGGCATTCTTTTGTCTTGAGCATCAATAACAAATCGTGACAATTCTCTATATTTTGGAAAAGATATTCAGAAGCATATATCTGCATCTCAAGAGAAATTGTTGATAAAAACAAATGAATTTAGACTACATCATGTTAACTTCATATATTGGAACATTACATACCAATGTATGTATTAAGAAAAAAAATAATTATTATATCATCAAAATTATTTTTCTCAAGTACTCGAGGTTATGAAATATACCCTCTTAGGATAGAACAACTTACTTCATCAGAATAGTGGTACCTCATATTCCGCTAAACTTCGAACTCACTCAACGACAATAAATCACACAAAATAAATTAATATCCAAGATGAAGAGTAGAAGATTAAAAAAATTGTGGTTGAAAAAGGAGAGGAAGCCCCTCTATTTATAGTCAACAAAGGGTAGTATGAACAAATGTTTTTTGTGTCTTATCTGAAAAGTCATGACCTTTTCGAGAAGTCACAACTTATTGAAAAAGTCACATCTCTTTCAAAAAGTCACAACTTATTGAAAAAGTCACAACTCTTTGGAAAAGTCACAACTAATTGAAAAATCACAACCCTTCGGAAAAAGTCACAACTTATCAAAAAAGTTACAACTCATCGAAAAAGTCACAACCTAAGTTAGGGATATTATAGTAATTTAGCATTCAAGTTAGGAGTTCATGCTTTTAAGGTAAAATATAGATATAGATGATATGATGCTATGATGATTTTTGTAAGGTTGTTCTTTGCAATGATGATAAATAGTGATCCTATAGGCTCATTATTTATTAGGTTGAACTAGTACTTTTTTTCTTTCAAATTTTGTGTGATCCAAAGTACACTTATTCTAATACTATATATTCCATTTAAAAAAATTTAAAATTAATTAGCATGGAGTGCACGTGCGACACATGTGTTCAAAAATTAGTGGTTTAACAAAAGCCATAGAGGTTATCTTGTTAATTCATGGTGTAGAAATAGATAAACATAATTCCTTTGACTCCTTGATTGCCTTTGACCCTGACCTGCTCTCATTTTCTCAATTCCTGTTTGTACAAACAGCTCCCATTTTCTCCTCAAAAAGAATATCAAAACAATAACATAAATAGGATCATCAAATCTATTCTTTTATTTTCAGTTTCAAGAGGGTAATCTCCAACAAGATTTCGAGGATGTTGGGATAGGAAAGAAAATTTAGATTGCCTATTTTCCCTGCATTTATAGACATGACAAGTTAGACTTTATACTAACTTGACCACATGCACCTCTCTACTCAAACAAATTGGATCGATATTACACTTTATTTTTTCCAGGTAGAAAATAATTGATTACTGTGTTATATTTCATAATATGAATATGTGCATTATTTAACTACTATTTTTTAGGAGATTCACATATGATTGGTGTCATAAATTTGAATAGAGTATTTGTACATGATATTATGATTATGCTTACATCTACCTAATATTTTTATGTATATCATAATTATTAAGTATCTCTATAGCAAATAACTAATACTCTATTTTTACAAGTGTACCTCATGAAATTGATCGTGATCTATTAGCCATCCAAATGAAGATATATGCTAATTGACTATTTGTACAACTCTTACAAAATATTACTTTCATTTGAAAACAACTTTTTCATATATATGTTGTTGTAAATGGGCGGAGATAAAAATTTCTTAATGACAAAGCACAAACTTTAAGACATATTGAAGCATTCATGACCATAGTCATAGTTGTACATGTGCTCTTTTAAACTCTGTATTATTAAAATGTCATATCAATTCATTGATTGTATACAACAATAAACTATAGTAGTGATTGAAGTAACATAAAATAATACTATTGCTCAAGAAATATATATTTCTCCCATAAAAATAAAGAAAATCCTTTCAATTTCATTATATAATAAATTTTGGTAAGGTTGTTCTTTGCAAAGACAACAAATAGTGATCTTATAGGCTCATTTTTTATTTGGTTGAGCTTGTACTATTTTCTTTCAAAATTTGTGTGATTCAGAGTACACTTATTCTAATACTATATATGCATGCCATCTTAATTTTTTTTAAAACTAATGAGCATGGTATACACGTGTTCAAAAGACTAGTGGCTTCACAAAAAGTCATAGAGGGTATATGGTAAATTCATGGGTGACAAAATAGACGAAACTTAATTCCTTTGGGTCCTTGATTCACCCTGACCTGCTTTCATCTCTCAATTCCTGCTTGGTCAAACACCTCCCATTTTTCTCTCAAAATAATATAAGAACAATAGAACAAAACCATAAATAGGATCATTAAAACTATTCTTTTCTTTTTTCTTTTAAGAGGGTAAGCCCTAACAAAGATTCGAAAATGTTGGTATAAGACATAAGTAAATTAAGATTGTCTATTTTCCCTCCACTCACAGACAGGACAAGTTAGACTATATATTTTCTTGACCACATGTACTTGTCAAGGCTAACAAATTGACTAAAAAGTATACTTCGTTTTTTTAAAGAAAAAATAATTGAATATTTCATTATATTTCATAATATGAATAGATGTACTAATTACCTTATATTTTTTGTGTGAGAATTTATAGATGATTGGACTCATAAATTTGCATAGAGTAATAGTACGTGATATTGTGATTATGTATACATAAACTTAATTTTTGATGTATATCATAACTATTAACTATCTCTATATTAAATAATGACTACTTTGTTTCAGGTATACCTCATGAAATTTATAGTGATCTACTAGCCATCCAAATGAAGATATATGCCAATTGATTTTTGTAAAATTTTTACAAAATATTACTTTCATTTGACAACAACTTCTTGATATGTATGTTGTTGTAAAGAGGCGGAGAAAAAATTTCTTAACGACAAGGCACAAACTTTAAGACATTGAACATTTGTGACCATAGCCACCATTTTGTCACGACCCAGGGGTACCCCCTAGATGTAACATGACACATAGAACCCCGAAGGACTCAATGTAATCCACTTAGCATATCATAACATAAGATAATAGAAAAGTACGAAAATTTATAACATTTTCAGTACAATCGACGTCTCATAAAACGAAGCAGAAGTCTATTACACTTGTATCAAACCATCTAATACTTGAAAAGATTTAGGGACACAACCCATAAATATCTAAACATAAAAGAAATGCATAAAAGGAAAGGGTGATCAAGTCCTCGATGCTATGAGGACTCACCAAAACTTCTCTTCTTGATCTACTATGAACCTAGACACAAGGATGGAAGCCAATATCACCGAACCCTGCATTTGATAAGAATGTAGGCAAGAGTATGTGTTAGTACAATAATGTACTGAATATGATGGCTAGCATAAATCATCAACATAAGCATATAAGAGGCATTATTCAACATAAGACATATGTCATAATCATAAGAGAGAATAACATAAGCCATGAGCATAAGAGACATTATAATAAGATATAGGCTATAAGCATAAGAGATAACTACATAGTCATAGGCATAATCAATGCATCTAGTTTAACATGACATAGAGAAACACTTCATAAGCCACCTCAAGGCAAGCTTGTGCAATGCATGGATAAGACCCTATAATCCCACCCATTATAAGCAAGTCACTTTAGGTCCTCATACATATCTATCATCTTTTGATCTCACCATTAGCTTATTTCTCATAGATAAGGGAACATTCACCTTTAGTCACACATGTATTGGAAAGGCCTTTCAAGCTACAATCCAAACTAAGCATGCATCATAAGCATAAGTCATAAGCACATTCATTACATATATCATCATAACATAAGAGGAACATACCATAGATACCCTCAAAGAATACTTGTGCAATGCATGAATAAGACCCCATAAATCTCACCCATGCTAAATAAAGCTTCTTGAGTAACCATAGTTCATATTAGACTTGACCTTGTAGGAATTAGCCTTCACTGACATAGACTATATGAGCTTACATGGAATTCGGTGTTACCCACATCGAAAAGGGTTTCCTATTTGCCTAAGGTAGAACCATTATTTTAGCTTAGGTGGATCCAATAGCTAAATCACCTACGGGGGCACGTAGTTCATAGGATAAGGAGATTGTTATTAGATACCCGACCTCAACTCATGTGAGGGATTCCATCTCATATCAATATCCACTAGGTACTAAGCATAATTCCCACGGAATACTTTACTAAGTCATAACTTGATTCATGTCTTATGGAAGGATGTACTTGACAATCAATCAAAAAGAGTTCATTAGGATAGCTCTTAGATCATGCGTGAGAATAACCATTCACCGTCTATGTCTTCATTTAGATTCAATAGATGAGAAAGTCTTTCAACCTTAGAATCATCATTATGTGATAAAACCTTTCACATCATGTTCATTATGTGTTGTTCATGAGAATAGTCTTTCAATCAACACAATACTATTATCATAATCATAATCATGGACACTTCACTCTCAAAGTGTTCTTAAAGCATATACATAACCTTCATAAAACATGCATAATATCATATCTTGCCCTTTCAAAGGTCAAAGCTCATATCAAATAAACACATCTAGAATTACTACATTAGACATGGATAATAACATAATTCAAGTAGTCAAATCGCTACATTCATAATATCATATACTCATAATATAGGTCATGTGAGCAAAGTCCTTCCACAATAATACCATATACAATTCAATCATGCAAATATCTTCACTTTCAAAGCCTTAACATTCATAATTCAACATATAAGCCTTACTCTCAAAGCCCTAGAATTCATAATCTATGACTACAAGATTTACCCTCAAGTAATACTTCTCATAAGCACCTCATAGACCTAAGTCTCAAGGTATTCCACTCACATACTTCATCCTTAACCACTCTTAATCATATATCTTCATATAGACTCAATCTCAACACTAATAATCATGATTCATCATATAAGCCCTAATCTAATCAATTCATGCCAATAAGCTTTACTTTTAAGCAATTCATATCTAGGTTCTCTAATCTCAAGCAATTCATAAAGTAATTCATCAATCTTAGAAGATCACATCTAAGTCCTCAATTTCCCTTTTGATGGCATAAAACCAAACTATATCAATTTCACCTTACAATCTTAGATTAATCAAGAATACTTGTATAATCATACTAATAACATGCAATTACATCATAAACAATCATAAACAACCATTATCCACTCAATTGGATCGACATACAGCAATACCCTCAATATAGGAAGAAACCCGAACTAGAATTGGGGTTCATCACAATTGGGGGAAAATGGGGGCTTCTTGGATGAAAGGAGTTCATGAATGAATAAGCCATCATACCTTGATTACAAAGCCTACCAAGCTTGAAACAATGGAGACTTGACATAGCTTGACCCTTTTCTTCTTTTTCTTCTTCTTTCTAGAGAGAGGATTTTTTAGAGGGAATTGGGTTTCTTTTGGGGGTTTAGAAATAATGATTTAGGATGACTTAATTAAGGGTCTAAAGTTTTTATATAGGTGTCCTAAATTATGTTAAAATGACACCACTTAATCCCACTTAAAACTGGAGAAGTTCCACTAACCCCTCACTTAACCGTCTAAGACCAACACACTGCCTCACCCATGAGACCACGCCCATGGGCCGTGGGTGGAGTCCTGCAAGTTGGCAAGGCAGGCTTAGAACCGACGCCCCTATCCACGAGGCATGGACCCATCCACAAGGCGTGGGTCCAGCCATGGACACTGCCTTAGGGAGATTTCAAGGAGGGCTCACCACGCTGCCCACCTATGGGGTGTGGCTCCATACACGGTGGGTGGATGGCCTCATGGGTGGCACTTTTTTTGGGCAGCTCTAGAGTCCTCCTTAAGGACCCATGATTGGTCCTTGGGAGGTCGTACCTTGATGTTCTAACCCGAAACCCTTCATTTTAAGTACGGGGAGGTACATTCATGGCTCTAACCCTCGCATCAAGCTCTAGTTTAGCCTACTAGTTTCTGGGGTGCTACATACATGATCACATTTAAACTATGTATTATTAAAATGTAAATAAATATGTAAAAAGGTCATATCAATTCATTGATTGTATACACAACAAACTATACTGGTAACTAAGTAATAGAAAATAATGTTGCTAAAGAAATATATCTTTCTCCCTTAAAAATAAAGGATATTCTTTTAATTCCATTTTCTAATAAATTTATGTAAGGTTGTTTTTTGCAATGACAGTAAATAGTGATGTTATAGGCTCTTTATTTATCATGTTGAACTTGTACTTTTTTCTTTCAAATTATGTGTGATTCAGAGTGTACTTATTCTAATACTATATATGCCCTTTTAAAACTAATTAGCATTGAATACACGTGCAATCACGTATTTGGAAATTAGTGGTTTAACACAACCAATAGAGTGTATCTTGTTAGTTCGTGGTGTAAAAATATAGAAACATAATTCATTTGGTTCCTTGATTGACCCTGACCTGCTCTTGCCTCCTTAATTCCTGCTTGTACAAACATCTCCCAACTTTTACAAAATATTACTTTCATTTGACAACTACTTCTTAATATGTATGTTGTTGTAAAGAGGTGGAGATAATAATTTCTTAATAAAAGGCACAAACTGTAAGGCATATTGAAGTATCTGTGACAATAGCCACCATTGTACATGTTCACATTTAAACTATGTATTGTTGAAATGTCATTAAATATGTAAAAATGTCATATAAATTTGTTGATTGTGTACAACAAAAAACTATTGTAGTGACTGAAGTAATAGAAAATAATATTGCTAAAAAAATATATTTTTTCCCTTAGAGATAAAGGATATCCTTTCAATTCCATTATAAAATAAATTTTGGTAATGTTGTTCTTCGCAATGACAATAAATAGTTATCTTATGGGCTCATTATTTATTAGGTTGAGATTGTACTTTTTTCTTTCAAATTTTGTGTGATTCAGAATACACATATTCTAATACTATATATGTCATTTTTAAAATTTTAAAACTAATTAGCATGGAATACATGTGTGACACACGTGTTTGAAAACCAGTGGCTAACAAAAGTCATATAAGGTATCTTGTAAATTTGTGGTGTAGAAATAAAGAAACATAATTCCTTTGGATCTTTGAAGGACCCTTACCCTGACCTGTTCTCATCAGCTTAATTTCTGCTTGTACAAACACCTCCCATTTTGCTCTCCAAAAAATATCAGAACAATAGAACAAAAACATAAATAGAATCATCAAATCTATTTATTTCTTTGCAGTTTTAAGAGGGTAATCTCCAACAAGGATTCGAGGATGGTGAGATAAAAAAAAATCTAAATTCAGATTGCCTATTTTCCCTCCACAAACAGATAGGACAAGGTAGACTTTATATTTACTAGACCAAATGCACCTATCAACGCTAACAAATTAGCTCAAAATTACACTTTGGTTTTTACAAATAGAAATTGATTGAATTTTGCATTATATTTCTTAATATGAATAGATGTATTATCTAACTTTTATTTTTTGTGTAAGATTCACAGATGATTGGACTCATAAATTTGAGTCGAGTATTTGTACATGATATTATGATTATGTATACATCAACTTAATTTTTTTTTATGTATATAGAACTATTAAGTATCTCTATAACAAATAACGACAACTTTTTTGCAGGTGTACCTCATTATATTGATAGTGATTTACTAGCCATCCAAATTAAGATATATGCTAATTGAATTTTTGTACAACTTTTGCAAAATATTTCTTTCATTTGACAACAACTTCTTCATATGTATGTTGTTGTAAAGAGATGGAGATAACAATTTCTTAACGACAAGCCACAAAATTTAAGACATATTGAAGCATTCATGACCATATCCATTTTTGTACATGTTCACATTTAAACTATACATTGTTAAAATGTCAATAAATATTTAAAAATACCATATCAATTCGTTGATTGTATACAACAACAACCTATAGTAGTGACTTAAGCAATAGAAAATAATACTACTCAAGAAATGTACTTTCTCCTTTAAAACTAAAGGATATCCTTTGAATTCCATTGTATAGTAAATTTTGGTAATGTTGTTCTTTGCAATGACAATAAGTAGTGATCTTATAGGCTCATTATTTATTAGGTTAAGCTTGTATTTTTTTTCTTTCAAATTTAGTGTGCTTCAGTATACACTTATTCTAATTCTATATATATGCCATTTTAAAAAATTTAAAACAAATCAGCATGAAATAAATGTGTTGTACGCGTGTTCGAAAATTAATGGTTTAATAAAAGCCATATAGGGTATCTTGTTAATTCGTGGTGTACGTAGAAATTGAGAAACATAATTCCTTTGAATTCATGATTGACGCGGCCCCTAACATTCTCTCATTTGCTCAATTCCCAATTATACAAACACCTCACATTTTCTCTCCAAAAAATTTCAGAACAATAGAACCAAAAAAAAATAAATAAACAAATAAATAAATAAATATATATATATATATATATATATATATATATATATATATATATATATATATATATATATAGGATCATTAAATCTATTCTTTTCTTTTAAATTTCAAGAGGGTAATCTCCAACAAATATTCGAGGATGTTGGGATAGCAAAAAAATAAATTTAGATTTCCTATTATCCCTCAATTAACAGACATGACAAGTTAGATTTTGTATTTGCTTGACCACAGGCACCTATCAACACTAAATAATTGGCGCAAAATAAAAGTTTGTTTTTTCCTATTAGAAAATAATTGAATATTGCATTATATTTCATAATATGCATAGATATATTTGTGATTACCCAACTTTCCAAATCATGATGGCACCTACAACAACCCACCAATATGTAAGTCAACCATTCCTAGAATGATAAGTAATGAGTACAAGGGTAGATAGAACAAGAAAAAACACTAACAGTAAGAAAATATAAAAGAGGGAGTCAACAAAAAGCTATATACAATATAAACCCTCTCACAACCTGGAAGTCACGAGCACAAAGTTATCTAATATAAAAAATACAAGTCTCAAAAGTGGACCACAACAAGTCATCTCAAAGGCAAAAGACTAACTAACATATATACAGAAGGAGACAGGCTAATCCAGGACATCAAGTCCTCATCCTCATCTCCAATATCCATAAGTTGCAACAGATGCCATGAGCAATCACCGTTGGTAGCTGGTACTAGGACCTACATCATAAAAAAGATGTAGAGTGTAGAATAAGTACCAAAAAACAAAGGTACTCAGTTGGAATCATAGGCCGATAGAGTAGGAAGGGTAAAACTAGTCTGAAAAGACAGAATCAAGACATAACTAGAGGTCCATGCGAAAGATAAAGAAAGTGCACAAGTATACTAGAAGTAAATCTAAGTATATGTAAACTAAACATAACTTGACCCCATAAGCCCAGAAGGTACTCTCATGCTTATGCCTAAATAAAACCCGAACAAACCCCCATAAGCCTGACAGGTAAACAAAATAACTAAGACTACAAGACAAGAATACCATGAACCACAAGCCGAGCTCGCAGCCTAAGTAACCATTGAATCCAGACAACTCCCTACCCATCTAGAAAGAGTGACAATCAATCTAGGCCACCCAACAAACTAGTCCACTCCTAACCCAGTTGACAAGAGTGATCTGAGGGTGTGTCGACTCCGAACAGGAACTCATATATCAAGGCCGCCCAGCCAGCCAGTCCACTCCTAGGGGCTTAAGACACCTAGCTAGCAAGAGTGACCCAGGGACGTATCGACTCCAAAGATGATTTCAAGTAGGCTCTAAGCCACCGTGGACCGATGTCCACTCACAAAGAATCACGAAAAGGCTATAAGCCTAAAATACTTCAGTTCCGAGAAACTATACACCTATGGTAACACATTGGAGTCTTAGAGATATGGAGAGAAGGCAAAAAGTCTAACAAGTTGCCCAAATGCCTAGATTAAGGTTCATGTTATCATACCCAAGACTGATATTCTAGACTACAAGGATCTAGATCATCTAAAATGACATTAGAGACATACTAAAGCTACAAGGCTTGCGTGTCTAAGGCAACACTAATCTATCCTAGAATAAGGCCAAACATGTTTCAACTAACAAGTAATAACGCAAGTGATACACAACAACATGCAACAACATATACAACACCACCTAGCATGGTACTACACCCAACACAATACTATTAACCCTAAAACATGGTTTGTAAGAAGAAGATTAAGAACAACTAGGTACCCTCCCCCAATTCACACTAATCATGATAAATTCATACATTCATGCTCAATTTAAATAGAAAACAAGTTGTAGACTACTTGTAGAATGACCGCGCACGCTCCAAATCATAATGCTAGAGCTTTTCTTTGTCGAACAACCTATGAATTCTACCACACTATCAAAAAAAGATCACAATGTTATTGCGGTCGTTTAGACACCAAAATCACATAAAATGGAAATGTGCCAACTTTGGAATCAAATGGTAATTATGGGACCCATGCCAGTATTTCCAAAATTGACTTTGTCAAGAGGTTCTAAATTGTGCTTCAAATTTGTGTCAAAAAATTGAACAAAGTCGGAGGCCTAAAACAACCAACACAATAATCATACAATTCCAACAAGTAAACCAAACTAAGGCAGCCAATACACACCTAAATTCACCTCAAATTGTGGTTCTTCAATAGCTCCCCATCACCAACCCACGTAGCCAGACTCTCATTGATCACACGGGACTTTGAACCGCCAATTTCTAAGCTATATCGAGGGACAAAACAAAGTTTCTCTTAGAAACTCAAGGTACCTCACGTCAAAGTCTTATTTAAAAGACTGGACGAGGCTCTTCATTGCGGTCATGAAGGGCAAGGCCCGCGATCACCACCTGGTTCAAGCAAATCATCAATCTTAGGCATGGAGTATTGTTTCTTCCCTTTCACCTTATTCAACTACCTATAATCAATACACATGTGCATCGTACCATCATTTTCCTTCACAAAAAGAATGGGAGTGACCCAAGGTGATACACTAGGCCTAATGAGCCCTTTACCCAAGAGATCCTAAAGTTGAGCACTAAGCTCCTTGAGATCTGTAGGAGCCATATAATATGGAGGAATATAAATAGGTCAAGCATATCTAATAATATATGGTTAGCCCAGATGTCATTCCCCTAGATAGTAACTAAGCAAGATCAAAACACTTGATCCTCAACTAAAGACTCGCCCACGGGGGTTGACACATGCAATGGTGTTGCCATAAGCTAACTCAGAGCATATACCCATACGAGAAGCATAATACACGGAAACATAAGAATAGGTTGAGACTAGATAAAAAATTCCAAGGCGAGTTGATGGCATAAAAGAATCCTACCTGTGATCACATTATTCAATGCCTCTGCCTTCTACATCGCTAGAACTACATAGAAATGATCTTATCTGCCTCTACCATGGACATCAATCCGACCACCTGACCTTCCTCCCAACGGACCACCTTTATTACCCTGTTATCTACCATGAAGGTCCTAACCCTAACCTCGACCCCTAGCTGGAGATGTTGTTGGTAGAGCTGATGGAGATGTATGTAGAGTGAGAGCCATCCACTTACGTAAAGGGAAATCTCTGGCCCACTAATCTAACCCTTTTTTATAAAAAATAACTTGGATATAATCTGTTCCCATAAAACGACCACTGCGGCCTAAAGCACAAGATTGAGACCCATGACTCTAAGTAAAGCCAACCACACTCTAACTATACAGATCACTCTCTTAAGATTGTAATAAGTCCTGAACACGTTAACGAGGTTGACCTTTCTTGAAGAACTCTCTAGTCCTATCATAAGTATCTCTGGACCTAGAACGAGACCCACTGTAGTTACCCTCATATCTAGCTCGTTCGTCACTGCACCTTTAGGCCTCACGACTGAGCTTCTCAATAGTACGGTGTTAAAAAAATCCAAAGAGGAACAAACTGCGAAGACCATAGACTGAGTCTTATTATGTCAGTAAAGTCTCAACCTATGAAAAAAATCAACTCTCTCCTCCTCGTTATATAAAATCATAGTATCATAGTGGGAGATCTCGTGAAATCTTCCCACATACGAAAACATGGTAAAAACATCCTGCTCTAACCTGGAAAACTAATCAATGAGATGATCTCTGACACTACAACAGATGAACTTCGCCAAGAAGGCCTTAGAAAAACTCAGTCTAAGTGACAGGAGGAGACAAACTTGCCTGGTCTCAATAAAGGTACACCACCGCTACTTGGATGGCCCATCTAATTGATATGTAGTAAAGTCAGCTCCTCTCGACTGAACTAAACTCAACATATATAGACTATCATGGAAAGTAGTTAGAAACTTCTGGGCGTCCTCACCCACAACCCTAGAAAAACTCGGAGGTGCTTAAGAACAGTCTGAGCATCTTCTACTCCTCTAGCGAAATAGCTCCAGTCACAATCATGGGCTAACCACCCCAGGTGGTACCTCGGCTTGAGGTTCCTCCATTTTAGGCTGATCCTGATGACCTGGTGCAAGTGCAGGAGATGTTGTTGGGCCTTTTGTATGCCTCCAAGAATGATATGAAACTAAGTAATAGCTGCCTGAAGATATGGAGCCATAGTCGATACGGGTGAAGTAGTATTTTTGAAGATTGATATGAGGTCTGGTTACCATCAACTGATTATTAAGGAAACAAACACCCCTAAGACCACATTTAGGACTTGATATGGCCAATGTGAGTTCCTAGTGATGTTTGTTGGGTTGACTTATGCCCCTGTCTCCTTCATGTAATTGATGATGTGGGTGTTTAGGATGTATCTTGATTTGTTCGTCATTGTTTTCATAGATGACAATCTAGTATGCTGACGGAGCATGAGTGATCATGAGCATCATTTGAGATTTGTGCTCTAAACTTTGAGAGATCGGTGACTTTATGCCAAGTTTCCAAAGTTCGAGCTTTGGCTTGAGTCTATAGCATTCTTGGGGATTGCTGTGTCCAAGGATGTCATCATGGTAGATCTAGTGATTATTGAGGCTATTCGTGATTGAGATAGGCCCACTTCGGTTACTGAAGTTCGGATCTTCGTCGGATTTGCAGGCTACGCTATAGACGATTTGTGGAGGGCTTCTCCAGTATTAATGCACCTTTGACCCGGTTGAATCTCCTTGATGTTCCTTTTGAGTTGTATGAGGAGTGTGAGTTGATCTTTCAGAAGCTCAATGAGCTTCTGACTACTGCTCCCATATTGACTCTTCTAGTTTAGGACAAGGGCTTCACAGTCTATTGTGATGCATCTAACATTATTTTGGGTTGTGTATTGATGCATCGGGTCTAGTTTATTGCTTATGCTTTGAGGCAACTTAGGCTACATGAGTGCAAGTACCCCACTCATGACTTGGAGTTGGTACTGGTAGTTTCTATGCTTAAGGCCCTGCTTGTATGGAGTTTATTGCGAGATCTACACTGATCATAAGAGTCTTCATTACATCATGAACGAGAGGGACCTTAATTCGAGGTAGCGTCATTAGATTGAGCTTCTAAAGTACTATACTTTTCTATTCTCTCTCATATGGGAAAGGATAATGTAGTAGCAGATGCCTTGAGTCGAAAGGTAGTGAATATGGGTAGTCTAGCCTTTCTGTCTACCGTGGAACGACCTTTATCTTTGGACATTCAATCCTTAGCTAATCAGATCATTTGGTTCGATGTTTTAGATTCTAGGCATGTTTTACCCTATGTAGGTTCTGTTCGTGTTTTATCCTCTTTACTTGATCACATCTGTAGCTGTTAGTTTGAAGATGAGGCCTTGCCGGCACTTTGAGATCTGGTGTTAGACGATGATGCCGGTTAAGTTACATTAGATTCATATTGGGTTTTTAGGTCTATAGGCCACATTTGTGTTCCTGAATTTGCGGTTTGATCGAGCCGATACTTTGTGAGGTCCATGATTCTAGATACTCTATCCATCCGGGCACTACAAAGATGTGTTTTGACATGAGGTAGAATTACTAGTGGTGCAGCATGAGGAGACATATTGCAGATTATGTGCCCCATTGTCCGAGTTGCCAGCAGGTGAAGGTCGAGCACTTAAGACCTGGTGGTTAATTTCAGAGATTACTCATTCCAGAGTTGAAGTGGATCACATCTCTATGGACTTTGCAGCAGGTTGCCTTGAAATTCTAGAGGTGTTGATATCATTTGGGTCATTGTTTATACATTGACCAAGTCGGGATACTTCCTCCCTGTTCAATCTTTATTCAGTGCCTAGAGGTTGGCCTGTATCTGCATTCAAGAGGTGGTTCATCTTCATGGTGTGTTGTTCTCTATTATATCAGATCTGGGTGCTTAGTTCACTTCTAGCTTCTACAGGACTTTTCAGGAGGAATTGGGCACTCGCATTGACCTTAGCACAGCTTTCCACCCATAGACTGATGGTTAGTCGGGGCGTGGCTGTATTATTTTACTTAATTTGTTTTGTGTGAGATTCAAAGATGATTGGACTCATAAATTTGAATCGTGTATTTTTACATGATATTATGATTATGTATACACTAACTTAATTTTTTGATGTATTTCATACCTATTAAGTTTCTCTCTAACAAATAATGACTACTTTTTTTCTGGTGTACCTCATAAAATTGATAGTGATTTACTAGTCATCCAAATGAAGATATGTCACGACCTGATTTCTCAGGTCATAATAACACCCACTATACCCCATCGGTAGGTAAGACTAACCCTTAAGCCCCCAACCATAAGCAACAGACTACAAAGTGGAAGTCAACAATAGGAAGCATAAAGCTTATAATTGTCACTACCCACAGTTCACCCTAGATATGACATGGCGAATAGGATTCCGAGATACCCTAAAGAAGCCATAGTACATAAGCATGACGTTATAAAAGATAATTCAAGAGAAGTAATTATTATAAGTGTCAAATCATAAGATGTCATAAAAGATACCAAACGAGTACATAAGAGATACACATCATATTACTAAGTCTTACACAAGCCTTTCTAACATCAAAAAAGTGGTTGAGATGTAACCCATACATCACATACAAGTTTGAAAAGGAAAAGAGAATAAACGCAACAAAGTGTCTATGGTGTTTCCCTTGAACCATGAGGACTCACCAATCTTAGTGATAAAATTGAGCAATTCTTATCTAAGCACATTTGGGAGGAGTGTCGGACCCTATATTATAAGGCAAATAGGCAGAAGTATGCATTAATACATATAATGTACTAAGTATGAGGAAATGCTTAAAAACATAGGCATAGGAATGATAATATGAGGAACATTAAATATAATATGCATGACCAAGTAAAATGTATTAAAAGCAATTAAAAGAATCCATGATCCTAAACAAGGTCAACATATACTTAAAACGTAGGGAAATATTTCATAAAAATTTTGAAGAAACATAGTTCATTTTTGGGATATTATTGTTAACCGACAATAAGACCATGTGAGTTATAACATGGAACTCAACATGACCCTCACACCGAAAAGGGGAAACTATCTGCCAGGTTTGAATTCTTTCACATTGATTCATAATTGCTATTATGGATCCACTAGCTAGGTCATTTAAGATAATCCTACAAGGGCACATAGTTAAGGGACAAGAAGATTGCTTCTAGAGACCTGACCCTACTAACGGGAGAGCCTCCATCTCAAAGTCCTATTAGTGCTAAATAAATCACAATGGAAAAAACATAATCATAATCATATCAATATACTTGGAAAGTCACAATTAAACTATCAATCCAATCAAAAGTCATCATAGTAGCTCCTTTCGAATCCGGATTTGATAAACTTCTTCATAATAGACACTTACCTTCCTAAGAATTTAAACCATGCTTTCATTCATATGTGAGAAAACCTTTCCCAAATCATTAACACTTTATCTTAGAAGCATCATTAGTTCATAAATCATCCTTTTCATAAAACATGCATAAATCCTTAATCAACTTTATGACCAAAATTGTTAAGTTTATAAGCAATGTTCATAACTAAAGTTCAAAAAATAGGCATAGGCATGGGTCCATATGAAATCAATTGAAAACCATGTAATTGAATCAAATCATGCATAATAAGATTGAAAAGAAATAATTGAATCATATTAAATAGGACCCGTGTACAATTGCATGAAATCCTAGTTGAATTGAATGGAATCAATTTTGGAGATTGATATTCTTTTGGGAACAATGGACTATAGGAATCCATTTTTAAATTCGCACATACCTTGATAATCAAAGCCCCAAAGAAATGTACAATGAGACCTTGAATCCTTTGAATCCCTAGTTCTTCACCCCGGAGCTTGAGAGAGAAAAAGATGAAAACTTGTAGAATTTGGGGAAATTTGGTGAATGAGGTGTCACGACCCAAAAATAGACGTGATGACACTTGTCTATTCCCACCAAGAATAGTCAACCTCACCCCCAATGAAACGAAATAAATGTGGAAAGATAAAGAAAGAACAAAACAAAAGTGGAACTTATTCATTCTATTATAACCCTAAAACTAGGTTGTCACGTGTATAAGCCACTAATACATAAAGTGCGGAATTCAAAGATAATTACAAGTTTCAATGACTTTGTTTCTCAAATAAAACAAAGCATAAAATAAGGAACAAGAGGACCCACCAGGATGACAAGAAGCTACCTCTCAAAGTCCTTTGACAAGCCTTGGAATAAGAGAAGAAGAAGCGGAATCACACGGTACCGGGCACAAAACTTACACAAGTATAGAAGCAAGGAGTGAGTACCAACCAATACGATTCTCAACAAGCAACCTAACAAACTAGCTAGAAACTGAATATTTCTTTCATCCCAAACTGAACCTCCTCAAACTATAACCTGCATAGAAATCAACCCAATCTAATAATTTCACAATACATAGTTCACAAGGCTTAACCACAAAGTTGAATAGTCACAATTCAACAATCAACACACATCAAGTATGTCAATCACAAGTAACAAGTAGATCAATCACAAGTATAATAGTGCATCAAATTACAATAGTCAACTCTTGCCGGAACCATTTCCCTTCGGCACAATATCACTAGCAAGAATCATTTCCCATAGGCTTCATATCACATCACTAGTCGGAACCATTATTCGTTGACGTTATATCATATCACTATTTGAAACCATTTTGCTTCAGCTTTATATCATTTCAGTAGCCGGAACCATTTCCCTTCAGCATTATATCATTTCACTAGCTGGAACCTTTTCCCTTCGGCTTTATATTATTTCATTAGTCAAAACCATTTCCCTTCAGCTTTATTTCATATATCTCATCACAGTGTACAGCAGTCAATGCAAATAAAAAAATTTACACTATAAGGAAGAGACAACAATTCAAGTCCACAATCATCCATCAAAGCATTTCATCAATCAATCAAAATCGGGGTCACAACAAGGCAATTCATAAATTATTATGCCATTTCATTAATACCCTTTTTATTAATTAAGATTTATCAAGAGAACAATGAACCCTTCACCTCATTCTCATTGCTCTCCAACACACACAATGAAAGGAAATACATGATTATACTAGATTTACAAGGTTTAGGAGTTCACTTGCCTTAATTAACTCAAATAATCAATCTAAGACTTCAGTCTTCCATTTACGAACAACGTCCAAAGCCACGCAATTTATTTCAATCAAGTAATCGCAATAAGATTTTTGAAATAACAATACTCAACTCATATATTTTTAAAAATGGGTCAATCATCTCAAAAACCGGATTTCAAAAATGAGGTTTGAATCCGAAAATCATTACTTGAGGATGTTATCTAAGGCATTTGGAACTCATTGGTGAAAACCATTTCAAAAAAGGAATTAAAATTAGTTCACAATCTCCACTTTAGTTTAGAACTTAAGTTTTTGAAAAAACATGTCATTTGCCAATCAAAATCCCAAGTTTTGATGTTAAAAGCCATAAATAATCAAAGGGAAATAATGTTTTAAGGGTCATAAAAGATTACCCAAATGATTTAGCACAATATATCTATTCAAAATCACCTCAAAAGGGTTTTACCAAGCTCAATAATGGAAAGTGGGGCTAAAACCCCAAATTTTACAGGCATAAATACCTCTCTAATGTCCCTTTTAAGATCATGGGTTCCCTTAAGCGAACCCCTAAAAAATTGGGATCTTTGCTTTTCCGATTTGACCTTCGCTTTTGCAAAAGTCACAAAAGTGACAAACCTTATGCGATCGTGATGGCCAGGCCACCTGACCCTTTACTTTCGCGGTCAAGCCTTCACTTTCACGATCAGACCTTCACTTTCGGGAAGGTTATGAAAGCGACCACGCGAAACACAACAGATTCCACGCACTAGAAAATAAGTCAACTCTCAAAACATAAAATGGATCCTGGAGATTTGTTTGAAACCCCATAAACATAAACCATATATGCAAAATAACTATACTCAACGTTACAGACTCAATGGAACTGTCAAAACACAAATCCAAGGTGCCCAAAGGCTAAATTTCCATAATCCCCAACTTAGTACCCCAAATCCTCAAAAAGATTCAGAATCTGAAATGGACAACTTTCATAGACCAATTTTTCACAGTTTGGAACTAATGGAATCAGCGAAATTCCATTTCAAAACAAAATAAAAAAATACAGGGAGTGGGTCGATATTGGGATGGTAAAATGGCAATCTAACAAAAATTTCAAAAAATGACAAACCAAATGATATGAGGGGATTTAGGTAAAGTTTGTAAGCGTAAAAATAGTTATAGGGTAGTTATAGAGCCAAAATGGCATAGTTTAGGGGTTAAAGGGGTAGGAAAACCACACCACCCTTAATTAATTAAACATTTTGGAACACAGTACGATTTCGACCTACGATCCTAGTCACTCGTAGAATCATTTATTGGGACTCAAAATTATTGATCAATTTCACAAGACCTTCCTACGGCTCGTCATCCATTCTATGGTCTATAGACCCCTTATGTAGAGTCCAAATAAAAGTCTAAAATTTCGCCATGTCTCGATCACTTCTATGGGTACCTTCTACGATCCATAGATCAGACTATGATTCGTCCTATTCCTTCGTAGGTCAACTTAATGGGACTTGAGATTTCCAAAACGCAACCCAAGTCCTACAACTTCCTTCCTACGACCCGTAGGACTTTCTTTGGTCTGTAGGTTGGACTTGTAGATCACTGCATTAGTGTAAAAAATGAAACTTTTCCTTTCCAACTCAACTTCCAATTTCCAAGGTGTTACAATAACAAAGCGAAGAAAGGATAATCAATAGAAATGCAAACACAAGGAACCATCCCAAGACCACACATCAGTCAGTAATAGAGCATCTAATCAAAATAAGAGTAAAAGGCTTTTACACATACAAGATAGGTACATGTTTTTTTTTAATACAACATAAATACTAAGCCTAGTAAAAATAGACAAAAATCAGCAACTCCAAACGCCAGAAGCTCACACTAGTCTCCGAATCTCTAAGTTGCTCCACACAGCTCCAAACCTACGGTGATAACTCAAAATAGGATCTTTAGGGAGCAAAAAGGTAGTATGAGTACCAAAGACGCTACTTAGTAGGCATCGTCCGACTAAGCTCAAAAGATAACACAAGCATAAACAACAAGTAATAAGGATAGCATACTACAAGTAACTAAATAGGAGATACTATGGTAGACATGTAATAAACAATAGAAATAATATACAAGGGGTAAGCAGTCGAGTCAAGAACCTACCTTGATCGCAAGCCAACTACATACTCGCAAGTAACTAACGTACATAGTCAACTACCCAGGGTCAGAAGGAACCATAAGCTCAATTCTAAAGTCACATCATATCAGCTAAAAATAAAATAATAACATAGAACATAATATAATCAAACAATAACCTAATTGGACCCCCATAAGCTCGGAAGGTACAAACAACAAACATAACCCAATCAACCTCCATAAATCAAAGGGTGCAATAAAAACAAATATGTTGGTGGTAAGTAATGCATATGAATGCAGGGTGAGCAACAGGACCATAAAATACCTTTTGAAACCTCTAGCCAGATAGTAGACTCCCAGAGACACCAGCCTAGCTAATAAGAGTAAACTCGGAGGCTGCCTACCTAGATAGTAAACTCCCAGAGGACACCAGCTCAGCTAGCAAGAGTAACTCAGGGGCCTCAGTAAGACCATCAACCCGACCTGATAGTAAACTCCTAGGGGCACCAGCCTAGTTAGTTAGAGTAAACTTGGGGGCATCAATTAGACAAAAAATGCAAGAAAGGGCGTCGACGTGCTGACTAGTCAAATAAAAGTGAGCATATCCTAAATGCCTCTAATATCTCAAGTAGAAAAAGGAGCACGTCCATGATTCCTTGTAATCTCAAAAATCAATAAGTTAACTAATCCAGATGGTATGACACCCATTAAAACTAGTTTAAAATAAAAGCCGAGTAAAACAATATCTCATCATAAACAATAAATATGCCAATCTAGGAGCGGGATCGTACCACAAAGTTTGTGAAAATGAACAACCAATAAATGCATTCTATCACCAGTATTCAAATATGGAATTTGAAGTAAAATAAATATACAGACAAGCAAACCACGCTACCAAAGTGAAGAGCACGAACCTAGGATTCAACTTGTAACAGCACACAGCCTGGGGCCCAACAATATAATCATAAGCTTAATAAGGGTAAAAGAGGCCTACCTCTAAACAACAAACGAACGAATGAAGAAGAGCTTCCAAATTAATAAAAGGGGAGCAAACTCAAGGGACGATGCCTTACCACAATCATATGGCTCAAGGACCAAACTAATCACAACTAGTGTAAAGTTATGGCTACGATGAACCACCAAGGTTTCAAGCACCAACACAATAAGAACAACCCAAAACAGGCCTTACTGGGAGAAGATCATAACTACAAGGGAGATAAACACAACCTAAAGTATCTAAGGTCCAACCTATTCTAAGGCCACAATATATCAATCCTATCAAGAATAAGCAAGATCATCTACACCACATGCAAAGCTACAAGTCTTAACTAAGGTCCCAATACCAACAATAAGCCCAAGGCTCAAACAAAGTCAAGAAAAGATGGAATAAACAAAAGGAGCTAATACTTAGTAAATGCAATTCTAGATCACATGTACTCTATACTAAGCATTATCAAAGAATCCCAATCAAGAAAGTAGACCTAGGTCTACCTCAAAGCTGATCACAAGCACTTCGAATCCACTACACAAGAGCTATCCACGTCTTAAGCATCTCTAAACACTGTCACTCTATCAAATTATTGATCACAACAACATTACATGTGTTTAGACACTAAAATCGCAATAATTTAAGATGCACCAGAAATTGAGTCAAAATAGGAATGGGGAACCTGCACTGAGAATCATGAAATTGACTCTGTCAAAAGATCCTAATAGACTAACCGAGCTTGTTCTCAAAAATGGGGCTTAATTTCATGCCGGGATAGTTAAAACTAACACATGCAAGAACATTTAAAGAGACCAAAGCGAGCTAGACATCCCTTTTTGGGAAGAAATTACCTCAATCAGAGTGTCCCCGAAACTTCCTAATCATTCCAACACATAGCCATACCAATTCCAGATGAAACTCAACTTGAATCACTCAAAACAAAGTTTCCTAGTTCGAGATATTGAAGTTTGAAGATAAGGGCCAAAGTTGATTTTTGGCATTTAAATACTAGAAATCTAGTCGCTAAAAGTCAGTTCTAGTCTTTAAATCCCTAAATTCTAGTCGCTAAAGGTCTACACCAACAACACCGGATTTTTCTATTTGTCAAAGTCTTCAAAAACGGACCCTCAGAATTCATTCGGATCCTAATAAAAAAAACCCAGATATGCTACCCCACTAAATTCTACTTTACAACTTTTATGAAATATTACATTCATTTAACAACAACTTCTTGATATGTATGATATTGTAAAGAGGTGGAGATAACAATTTCTTAACTACAAGACACAAACTTTAAGACATATTGATGTATTCGTGACCATATCCACCATTGTACATTTTCATATTTCAACTGTGTATTGTTAAAATATCAGTAAATATGTAAATTTGTCATATCAATTTTATGTTTGTATAAAAAAACAAACTATAGAAGTGACTGAAGGAATAGAAAATAATAATGCTCAAGAAATATATCTTTCTCCCTTTAAAATAAAGAATATCCTTTTAATTGCATTATATAATAAATTTTGGTAACGTTGTTCGTTGCAATGACAATAAATAGTGATCTTATACGCTCAATATTTATTAGGTTGAGATTATGCTTTTTTCTTTCAAATTTGGTGTGATTCATCGTACACCTACTCTAATACTCTATATGCCATTTTAGAAATTTTAAAACTAATTAGCATGGAATACACGTGCGAAGCACCTGTTCGAAAACTAGTGGCTTAACAAAAGCCATAGAGGGTATCTTGTTAATTTGTGGTTTAGAAATAGAGAAACATAATTCCTTTGGCTCTTTTATTGACCCTGGCCCTAACCTACTCTCATCTGCTCGATTCTCGCTTGTACAAACACCTCCCTTTTTTCTCTCCAAATAATATCAGAACAATAGAGCAAAAACATAAAAGGATTATCAAAAAAAAAAATTTCTTTCCATTTCAAGAGGTTAATCTCCAAAAAGAATTCGATAATGTCAGGATAGGACAGAAATAAATTTAGATTTCCTATTTTCTCTACTTACAGACAAGACAAGTTAGACTTTGTATTTACTTGCCCTCAAGCACCTGTCAACACTAATAAATTTTCTCAAAGTTACACTTTTTTCCAAGTAGAAAATAATTGAATATTACGTTATGCTTCATAATATGACTAGATGTATTATTCAACTAATATTTTCTATTTGAGATTCACAGATAATCTAACTCATAAATTTGAATCGAGTATTTGAACGTGATGTTATGATTATGTATACATCAATTTAATTTTTTGATGTATATCAAAACTATTAAGTATATCTATAACAAACAACAACTATTTTTTTGCAAATTTACCTCATGAGATTGATAGTAATCTACTAGCCATCCATATGAAAATATATCCTAATTAAATTTTAGTACAACTTCTATAAAATATTACTTTAACTTGACAACAACTTTTTGATATTTATGTTGTTGTATAGAGACAGAGATAAAAATTTATTAACTACAAGGTACAAACTTTAAGACATATTAAAGCACTCTTGACCACAACCATCATTGTACATGTTCACATTCAAACTATTTATTGTTAAAATGTAAATAAATATGTAAAAATGTAATATAAATTTGTTCATTGTATACAACAACAAACTATAATAGTGACGGAAGTAATAGATAGTAATATCACTCAAAAAATATATCTTTCTCCCTTAAAAATAAAGGATGTCCTTTCAATTCAATTATATAATAAATTTTGGTAAGATGTTCTTTTAAATCACAATAAAAAGTGACCCGGTCATTATTTATTAGGTTGAGCTTGTACTCTTTTCTTTAAAATTTGGTGTGATTCAGAGTACACTTATTCTAATACTATATATGTCATTTTAAAAAATTTGAAATTAATTAGCCTGGAATACACATGTGATGCAGGTGTTCAAAAACTAGTGGTTTAACAAATGTCATAGAGGGTATCATGTTAATTTGTGGTGTAGAAATAGAAAAACATAATTCCTTTGGCTCCTTGATTGACTCTAACCCTGACCTTCTCTCATTCTCTCAATTCCCGCTTGTACAAACACCTTCCATTTTTCTCTCTAAAAAAATTAGAACAGTAACATAACTAGGATCATCAAATATGTTCTTTTCTTTTCAGTTTCAAGAGGGTAATCTCCAACAAAGATTCGAGGATGTTGGGAGAGGACATAAATAAATTTAAATTGTCTATTTTCCATCCACTCATAGTTAGGATAAGTTAGACTTTATATTTACTTAACCACATGCGCTTGTCAACACTAACAAATTGGCTCAAAATTACACTTTCTTTTTTTCAAGTAGAAAATAATTGAACTTTGCATTATATTTCATGATATAAATAGATGTATTATTTAACTAATATTTTTTAATGTGAGATTCACAAATAATTAGACTCATAAATTTGAATCGAGTAATTGTACGTGATATTATGATTGTGTATTTATCAACTTAATACTTTGATGTATATCATAACTATTAAGTATCTCCATAACAAATAACAACAACTTTTTTTGCAAGTGTACCTCATGAAACCATTGATAGTGATGTACTAACCATCCAAATGAAGATATATTCTTATTAAATTTTCATACAACTTTTACAAAATATTACTTTCATTCGACAACAACTTCTTGATATGTATGCTTTTGTGAAAAGGCAGAGATAACAATTTCTTAACAACAAGGCACAAACTCTAAGACATATTGAAGCATTCATGACCATAGCAACCATTGTTCAAATTTAAACTATGTAATATTCAAGTGTCAATAATTATGTAAAAATGCCATATTAATTTGTTAATTATATACACAACAAACTATAGTAGTAACGAAAGTAATAGTGAATAATATTGCTCATGAAATTTATCTTTCTCTCTTAAAAATAAAGGATATTCCTTTCAATTCCAGTATATAATAATTTTGGTAATTGTTCTTTGCAATGCTAATAAATAATGATCTTATAGGCTCATTATTTATTAGATTGAGCTTGTATCTTTTTCTTTCAATTTGGTGTGATTTAGACACTTATTCTAATACAATATATGTCATTTTAAAAATTTTGAAACTAATTAGTATGGAATACATGTGCGACACATGTATTTGAAAACTAGTGGTTTAACAAAAGCCATAGAGGGTGTCTTGTTAATTCATGGTTAGAAATAGAGAAACATAATTCATTTGGCTCTGTGATTTACCCTGACCCTGACCTGCTCTCATCTGCTCAGTTCCAGCTTGTACAAACACCTCCCATTTTATCTCCTGAAAATATTGGAACGATATAACAAAAATATAAACAAGATCATTATTTCTATTCTTTTCTTTTCGGTTTGAAGAGGGTAATCTCCAACAAGATTTTGGGAATGTTTGGAAAGGCCAGAAATAAACTCAGATTTTCTATTTTTCCTCCATTCACATACATGACAAATTAGACTTTAAATTTACTTGACCACATCTACCTGGCAACGCTAACAAATTGGCTTAAAATGACACTTTGATTATTTCAAGCTGAAAATAATTATATATCATATTATATTTTACAATATGAATAAAGATTTTCTTTTAACTAATATTTTTTCTATAAGATACACAAATTATTGGACTCATAAATTTGAGTTGAGTATTTGTACCTGATATTATGATTATGTATACATTAATTTAATTTTGTGATGTGTCTCATAACTATTAAGTATCTCTAAAACAAAAAAATGACTATGTTTTTGCAAGTGTATCTCATGAAACTGATAGTGATCTTCTAGCCATATAATTGAAGATATGTGCTAATTAATTTTTTGTACAACTTCTACAAAATATTCCTTTCATTTGACAACAACTTTTTGATATATATGTTGTTGTAAAGAGCCAGAGATAACAAATTCTAAACAACAATGCACAAAATTTAAGACATTAAAGCATTCGTGACAATAGCCACCATTGTACATGTTTACACTTAAACTATATCTTACTAAGATGTCAATAAATATGTAAAAGTGTTTTGTCAATTCTTTTGTTGTATACAACAACAAACTATAACAGTGACTGAAGTAATAAAAAAATAATGTTGCTCAAGATATATATCTTTCTCCTTTAAAAATAAAAGGTATCCTTCCACTTCCATTGTATAATAAATTTTGGCATGGTTGTTCATTGCAATGACAATAAATAATGATCTTATAGGCTCATTATTTATTGGGTTGAGGTTGTACTTTTTTCTTTTAAATTTGGTGTGATTTAGAGTACATTTATTTTAATAACATATATGCAATTTTAAAAATTTAAAACTAATTAGCTTGGAATACACGTGTGACACACATATTGGAAAACTAGCGGTTTAGCAAAAGCCATAGAGGTTATCTTGTTAATTCGTGGTGTAGAAATAGAGTAAAAAAATTCCTTTGGCTCCTTCATTGACCCTAACCTGCTCTCATCTGCTCTATTCCCTCTTGTACTAACACCTTCCATTTTTATCTCCAAAAGATATCGAAACAATAGAACAAAACCATATATATGATCATCAAATGTATTCTTTTCTTTTCGGTTTCAAGAGGGTAATCTCCAACAAAATTTGGAGGATGTTCGGACAGAATAGAAATAAATTTAGATTACCTATTTTCCCTCCACTCACAGACAGGATGTTCAAACAGAAACACTCAAGAACTGATTTGAAGAATAAAAATTGAGTGAGCTTATGAAATTCCATCTATGTAATAATTTGTAGGAGATCTAAATTTATACAAGGAAAAACCTAAAAATTTCCTATCTAGTAGCCACTTACAAAGTGAATGTTAAAACTAAAACATAATATGTGCCACTAACAACCATAAAAGGGGCCACTAACTTCAGAAAGTTAAGCAACTAAAGCTGACTAAGTCTAGCTAGAAAATAGGAAGCACTAAACTGAAATAAGTAAAAAATACTGTAAAAATAATAAGCTGGAAAAAATGTCAATTGTCTAACACTCCTCCTTGGCATTTTTTTGACAATAACCAAGTCTTTGCCTCAGATCTTCAAACCTTCCCATTGGCAGTGACTTAGTGAAAGTGTTAGCTAGCTAGTTTTCAAATGAACAATGAACAAGCAACACTTCATTAGATTGTTAGACTTCTCTAATAAAATGAGACTTGATCTTGATATGCTTAGTTCGACCATGAAACACTGAATTTTTTGAGATTGAAACTATTGAATTGTTGTCACACATGATCTTGGTAGCTTCTGTTTGTTCATGGCCCAAGTCCTTCAACATCTTACTTAGACATATAGCTTGATTCACAACAGATGCAACAACTACATACTCAACTTCAACTGTTGATTGAGCTGTAGTTTCTTTTTTCCTAGAGCTCCAACTAAAACAACTTGTCCCCAAACAGAAAAGATATCCAGAGTGTTTCTGGAATCATCAAAATGGCCACCCCAAAAGCTATTAGAGTACCTGACCAGGTTTATAGTTACTTCGCCAAATGTTGGGAAAAAGTTCCAAACTTGCTGGTTCCTTTAATATACCTTAACACTCTTTTAGACGTTGTGTATTGTATGTCTCTAGGCGAATGCATGAACCTAGAGAGAAAACTTACAACAAATATAATGTCAAGTCTGCTTGTGGTTAGATATAGAGGATTGCCAATTAAGCTTTTATACATACAATAATCCACTTTTTCAGAATCCTCATCATTGCACACCAGTAGATATTGGAGTACTCACAGATTTGCAGTCTTGCATTTTGAACTTGTTTAGAATATCTGAAATATATTTCAGCTGGCATATGAAAATTCCATCACTGGACTGCAACACTTCCATGCCAAGCAAGTACATCATGACTCAAATCAGTCATTTCAAAGATTTTCTCCATTTCATCCTTAAACCTTTGGATTAGTTCAATTTTGCTTCTTATCACAAGCATGTCATCCACATAAATTGATACAATTGAGGACTCACCCTGCAATGACTTTCACATACAAAGTAGCTTCAATTTGACTTCTACTAAAGCCAAGTTAGATAAGATGATTGTCCATCCTATCATATCATGCCCTTGGGGTTTGTTTTAAGTCGTACAAGTCCTTTATGAAGAGATAAACTTGATCCTCTTTTCTAGGAACTGAGAAACCACCATCAGGTTGCTCTACATAGATCTCTTCATCAAGCAAGCCATTCAAAAAAGATGATTTGACATCAAGTTGATGAATCTGCCAGGAACTATGAGATACAAATGCAAGAATAAGCTTATTGTGTCATACCTTGCTACATGAGCAAATGTTTCCTAGTGATCCACACCATATTCTTGTGTGTATCTGATGTTGCGTAATCAATGACACAACTTCCTAGGAAAGTGTCTACAATCGTGCAATAGTATAATAACCCAACCAAGGGTTGGGGTCGAGACCCAAGGGAGTGGTTTCGAGAATAAATAGAAAAATAAAATTAGTGTTAACTAGTCGTAGCTAAAGACATTAATGATTAAAAACATTGTAAATTAAAGGGGGACACAAAAGTGTCAATTAACAATGGGGGTTTTTTCACTAGTGAGTAAAAACATCAAAATTAACAAAGAAATCTAAGTAATGAGAAGGGATTCTTGGGATGTGACCGGAATACGGGTTAATTTAAATTATTGGGTACATGCTTTCGATAGAAAATTTATAGAGTAATAGTGACTAGGCTAAGCTATACATGGGAATAAATTCTCTCTCGAGCAACTTACCCCATTTCAAATGGGTTGCTCTCGGACACCCACTTGCCGCATGAAGACCAGCCTACGCCTTACCCTACTCAATCTCTCGAGCTGAACCTCATGTCGACCCACTTCTTATGCCATCAATATAGTAGTCTTGGTTTCGCGACTTCTCTCTCGAGCAAGCCGAAAACACATAAATAAACTTGTATTTGCAGCTACAAATTTGTTAAATTCATCCACAACTACTAGAAGAAATCATCATTAAACTACATCTAATATATCAGCAAGCAAGACCCAACAACAATCTTAACCCATATTCGCTAAATCACACCCCAAGAATTGGGGGTTTTAGCCACACATCAAGAGATAGAAATTTATACCTAAATGAGCTTACATTCAAATGGGTATGAAGATTTATGTCTTGTTACAGGCCAAGAATGAAGAATCTAAGAGACCCAAGTCCTAATTCATGGAGATGAAACCCTCTTCTTCTTACAGTTTCAAAACCTTCTCAAACTCAGAACAAAAATAAAAAGTACTAAAATTATATTAATTGTTCCACACTAAAAATCTGATACTAAGCTAAAACTCTCAACGAGTATTTATAGTTTTCAAAGATCTGTGCTGCAGCAGATCATTCGGCAACATTAGTCAGAATCGCTAATCAACTCAGGATTCACCCTTTGATGTAGTTCATTGTCATCTTGCACCATCCTTCAGCATCGTCGTGCTCTGGGTCATTGGGCGACATAGTACTGCCTCGCAGATCAACTCGGTGAAGCGCCGACTGCTCCCTTTTTCCACATACTAGAATAAAAGGCGAAGTGAGACCCTTCAGCGACTTGCCAAGTGGACTTGGAGATCCTCAGGCCTTCAATTTCTGCATTCTTTTCAGACTTTTCATTCCTTTTTGCGAAGTAGTGTCCATGCTTTCCTTCAAACTTCAAATACATAAAACTTACATGTTTTTATCAGATATTGAGATAAAATAAGCATTTGAGGACACAATTTATATTAAAATAAAGCCCTAAATTAGTTCAAGCAAACTCAAGTTCAACTGTTCAAAAAGGGTGTCTCGAACAGTGCTACACAAGACTCAATCATGAATGCACACAACAATATTCAATTTACTAATGCAAAGATCAAATGTGCACTCAAAGATTCAAGTTGTGACTCACCAATATCGAAGAATCTCATGCTCACAATACTTGCTTCAAATGCAAGTTCAAGCTCAACTATAGTGTTCAAATGCCCTCACAGAAAGGATGATTCCATATTCATACAATGGTTCACAGTTTAAAGCTTCGAAATCAGATGCAACGCTTACTCTCATAAGGAAGAACACAATGCATGCTTTAACCCATAGGTTTGCCCATATTTTCCAATCAACATTTGTTTCAGCTCACTCAAGATCAAAAAGGTCTTTTCAAGGCTTGTAATGGGGCTGAGTGCAAAGGTATGGTCATTTAGGCTCAGTGACTTTCATCCTCATGAAATGTGGTGCTCACAACACTTCCTTTCATTTTCCTTCATCATTCTCTTTAGTGCTCATAAGTCATCCTATTATTCACTTTCCATGGATTGTTTGGAAACCTATTTCCTTTGTACTTTTATTGCACAACTTTTTTCTATATATATATATATATATATATATATATATATGGAGGGGATCCATTTTCTTAGCTAACCGGACCAACGGGGCAAATTCTAGGATCTATCATGCATGATTCAAAGTAAGCTCATCACACAGGGCATTGACACTACAATCAAACAAGACTGCACACTTTCGCTAATGTGCAATGATCATCACTAGAGACTCGATTTGATAAATGGCTAATCACTACGAGATGTAAAGAGTTCATATATTGTTTATGCAACTTCATTTGGCCTCGTTGTAGTCGCGCATTCATGTTCATTCGATTGAGAGCACTATTCAAGTCATCGATATTGATCAGAACTGAGACTTAAATTTTGCTAAAGAATAGACACATTCACACACAAGAGGTGGCAAAAAAATTTTGGATGGATCAAAATCAAAATCATTTTTGTAATTTAAAACAAAAGGAGCCATAAGCTCAAACATCCATAGAAAGCAGTGTAAACACAATTTATAAACAGACAGCCCAAATATATGCACAACACGAATCATAAATAACACACAAAATGTGAGCCTTACCCCACCACAAATAAAAGCAATTTGTCCTCAAATGCAATTAAAAAAATATCCATAATGTAAATTAAAGGAATATAGAGAGGGAGGTAAAGAAGAGTCATGTCTACACAGTCTCTCCATCTGTCTGAGCATTATTGCTGGGAGTGTTGTTAGTCTGCTTTAGGTTCTCATTTTCTTTTCTCTCTGCTTCAGCTTCGATAGTGATGTTTGCCTCCACCATGTTATCCAAATCATGCGCTGCTTTGAAGGCATGTATCATATTGATGAACCCTCGAGCCCACGAAGGGACAGTAGGGTCAATAGGAATCCTCCTATTGGGACTTGCTTCTTTGCTCTTGCTCTTTTCAATTCTTCTGAACTGTTGTGCTCTTATGTGTCTTGGTGGCATATTTCTTACTGCAACTTTTGGTCTAGCCATGTCTGCAAAGTCTTGAGATAATGCTAGAACATATTTGACAACAAAAACAAAGACTTTCATCTTCAGAAAGACTAGATAATCCATTTGGCGAGCCACAGACAATCCACCGAAGGTCACAATGCAGAAGGAGTTAGGGGTGCAGACAAAGGGCGATCAAGGTGTCATTCAACGAGTCACTGAGTGCACTTGGCGATCCCGTGCTTCTCACCGAAAGTTACAGCAGCCACAGCAAATAAAGCATGATAGTAAGGGCGAGATAGGGTACTTAGGCGAACTGCGGAGTAGTTCGGCGGGAGCGTCATAGCTTACCGAATCACCTATCATGCCTACTTTTGATGAAATCAGCCCCGCAACCCTTGAAAACACAATTTAAGCACAAAAAAACACAAATTTAACCAAGACCCATAACATACGAATACCACCCATCACATATTAACTCAACTAGATACATCGGAGAGCAAGATTATCGAATAACAATCAACACTTAACCAATTCTAACCTTTTTTAATGATTGAAATGCTACCGAGAAGCTAGGCGGCAATGCAATCCAAATCCGCGCACAAATCAATGAACCAAAATACTCTAAAAGTGCAAGAAATATAAAATTAGAGTGCAGGTGTGAGTTTGGGAAGGTGAGAAAGTGAGGGAAAGTGAATGAAGTTGAAACTTTTAAACCTTTGTCTTGCAAAAATCGTCCAGTTTTCGCCCACTCAGCGACATTAGTCAAGCTCGCCTACTCACTCTGTGGAACGCTGGCCATTTAGTTTTTTCACCAAAATTTACAGAACCTCTGGTTTACAGGGGGCCCAAATGGCAGTATCCATCAAGATCGCCGACATGGTCGGCGATTCGCCAATAATTTCCAAAGCTCGCCGAGTTTTATAGACTCCAATGTTGACAATGTCTTGAGTCAAACTACGGATAAGATCAGATTCGTCGACCCTTTAGGTGACTCGTCGACTGGATCTATTGCTCACCAATCTGTACTTGTTGTTCACTCTTCACACTTCCATCTACACAATCAACACAACATTATTTTATCAAAGCAAAAGAAAGCAACAAATGGTTTTGGGTTGCCTCCCAAACAACACCTTAGTTAACGTCATGGTACTACATAGCGGCGCCTTCAGGCGTCTTCTAAATACACCACTTCAACCAAAGTAATCTCTTGACAATCCCCAAAATATAATTTCAGACATTGACTGTTCACTTTAAATGGAGGTCCTTCCTAATCTTCAACTTTTATGGCACCATTGGTGAACACTCATGTTACTCTAAAAGGTCCAGACCATTTGGATTTGAGCTTTCTGGGAAAGAGTCTAAGTCGAAAGTTGTATAACAAAACCCAATCTTCTACCTTGAAGTACTGCTTGAGTATCCGAGCATCATGCCATTTCTTTATCTTCTCTTTGTAGATAGTTGAACTTTCATACGATCTGAGTCTAAATTCATCCAGTTCGTTCAACGGCTCTACCCTCTCCCTTGAAGTTTTTGACCAGTCCAAATTTAAAGCATTCAATGCCCACAATGCTTTGTGTTTTAGCTCGACGAGAAAATGACAAGCCTTACCATAAACAAACTGATATAGAGAGATACCGATAGGGGTTTTGTAAGATGTTTGATATGCCCATAGTGCATCATCGAGTTTCCTAGACCAGTCAGTTCTATTGGAATTTACTTTCTTTGCCAGGATGCTTTTGATTTCCCTATTTGACACTTCGACTTGGCCACTTTTTTGGGGATGATATGGGGTTGCTACCTTATGGTTCACCCCATATTTGCTCAGTGCCATTGAAAACCACCTATTGCAAAAGTGAGACCCCCAATCGCTAATGATTGCCCTAGGAGTGCCAAATCTTGCGAAGATGTAGTGTTTCAAAAATTGGACCACACTTTTTCCTTTGTTGTTTGGAAGTGCGATGGCTTCTACCCATTTGGAGACATAATCTACAACCACCAAGATATATTTTTTTCCAAATGAGCTCACAAATGGGCCCATGAAATCAATCCCCTAAATATCGAATAGCTCGACTTCCAAAATAGGAGTGAGAGGCAACTCGTGCCATCTAGACACTCCACCTTGATGCTGACATTGAGAACATTTCTTTGCAAATTCATGTGCATCCTTGTATAGGGACGGCCAGTAATAACCACTTTGGATGACTTTAGCGGCAGTGCGAATACTACTATGGTGACCTCCTACTGGAGATGCATGAAAAGCATGGAGAATTTCTATCGCTTCCTCTTCCGGAACACACCTCTTAATAACATGGTCAGCACATTCTTGAAACAGGTAAGGTTCATCCCAAAAGTACTTTTTAACGTCGAACATGAATCTCTTTTGTTGGTAAAAGGTCAGCTCATCCGGTATCAATCTACCACCCACAATGTAATTTGTAAAGTCTGCATACCATGGTGTAGGTTTGAGAGATATAGCAAACATCTGTTCGTTGGGGAAGGAATCATGTATGTCAACTTTATGCTCGACATCTTCCTTTCCTTCCAACCTCGATAACTGGTCAGCCACTTGATTTTCACAGCCTTTTCGATCTTTTACCTCAAAATCAAACTCTTGTAATAATAGCACCCACCTTATCAATCTTCGTTTTGTATCTTTCTTCGCCATCAAGTAGCGGAGTACAGCATGATCAGTGTGTAGTATTATTTGGTTCCTAGCAAATATGCCCAGAACTTTTCAAATGCATTGGCCACTGCAAACAACTCTTGTTCAGTGACCGTATAATTTCGCTGTGCACTATTTAGAGTTTTGCTTGTGTAATAAACTGGGTGAAATAGTTTGTTGCGCTTTTGCCCCAACACTACTCCCAATTCCAGACCACTAGCATCACATATTACTTCAAAAGATTCAGACTAATCAGGACTGACGATAATCGGGGTGGATACTAATTTTTCTTTCAAACACTTAAATGCAGCCATACAAGCATCATCAAAATAGAACTTCACTCCCTTCTCTAGGAGTTTGCATAGTGGATGTGCAATCTTTGAGAAGCCTTTAATGAACCTTTGGTAGAAACTTGCATGACCCAAGAAGCTACGAACACCCTTCACTGAAATTGGTGGGGGTAATTTCTCAATGACCTCAATTTTCGCCTTGTCAACCTCCTACCCTTTTGCAACACCTTGTGCCCAAGAATGTTACCTTCCGTGACCATAAAGTGACATTTTTCCCAATTGAGAACCAGATTCGTATCAACGCATCTTTGTAGCACCTGTCCTAAGTGTGTCAAGCATTCCTCAAACATGTCCCCTACGACTGAGAAGTTATCCATGAATACCTCCATAGAGTCTTTGACCATATCCACAAAAATAGACATTATGCAATGCTGGAATGTTACTGAGGCATTACACAACCCAAATGGCATCCTTTTTAATGCAAATGTTCCATAAGGGCAGGTAAAAGTGGTTTTCTCTTGGTCTTCTGGCGCGATAGAGATCAGATTGTAACCAAAATACCCATCTAAAAACCAATACCATCCCCTTTCTGATAACCAATTGAGCATTTGGTCCATAAAAGGCATTGGAAAATGGTCTTTCTCGGTCCATGAGTTAAGCTTTCGATAGTCCATGCATACTCTCCACCCAGTCACCGGTCTTATCGGCACATGTTCTCCTTCTGCATTTGGGACTAGGGTTATACCTCTTTTTTTCGGTACACATTGCACTGAACATACCCACTTACTATCTGCGATAGGGTACATCACTCCCGCATCAGCCACTTGTTGTCCAGCATCTTCCTCTTTGTTTCTAGAACTCGATAATAACATATACACCCAAGGATTCCTAGATAGTGTACTGGTGGTTTGTTCCCACACCAAGCTTCATATGGAGTCATGTCCTGCAAGGCCTTAGTACGCAATCTGTTCAGTAATTATATAGAGGTATTTACTACCTTTTCCCATGTAACATCTCACAATTTGAAATAACTTGGAAGAAGCTAATAATTGGAAATAGTTATTTTTTGAAAGAATGAAAAAAAAATCTGGAATTTTTGTTAAGTTAGAATAAGTTGAGTTTTGGCCAACTTCAACCGACCATACCTTCTAGCCCAGGATGAGTTAGAGGTATTTCCAGATATGGTAGGAAATCTCTTGGAATGATCTTTCCAACGCTGCTAAGTTTGTGCAATTCCGAGTTCGTATGAGTGAGTTATGCCCTTTGGAAGTTGGGCTATTGGAATTAGGAAAGTCCAATCCGGATTTTGAAAGGGTAGTCTGGTCTTTTCCTTGACCAATTATTTTCTTTCATTTTTGGTCATTAAGTTAGGGTCTAATCAGAATTAGATCAATTTATGCTTTTAACAAAATACACTAGGGCTTGGAGAAAAGATAAAAGAAGAGGAGAAAGGAGAACAGAAGCAAGATTCGTCAAGATCATTGAGTTTAGCTTATGGATTTTGTCGGGGGTGATCCCTACAAGGTATGTGAGATCACATAGCTTTGGGTTAGTTCACCCACGTGCCCAACTTGATTCAATTTTAGCAAAGTATATTAATTTGAAAGTAAATCCCTTGAATTCTTGATGAAGTTCGTTTGAATCCTTGTGGGTTGTGTTATTGGAGTTTTCTTGAGACTGATTCACATTTTTAGTTGTGTTTTTGAGTGGAATCTGATGTTATTTGAGGGTATAGATGATTCTAAGTGTTTGGGGAAAGAACCAATGGAGTTTAGAGCCTCCGCGTCACGGACCTACTCCCAGATTTGGGAAAAATCGCTTCACGGAGTGGAGCGATCACAGACCGTTCTGCCTCAAAAGTTATTTTCGAACCAAAAATTTATATACTTCTCATCGTTGCGGACCTACCCTCAAACAGTGATTTCTTGATATTTTCTCATGTTTAGCTATCTAAAATCATTCCTAAACATCATGAGATCTTTCCTATCACAAATCATAATACTTGAATCCATAATTCAATTCAAGGAATGTTAAGAGTCAAGTTAGAAGTTAAGAAGCAAGTCAAGAGAAGTTCTTTAAAGTTTTCGAAAAGTCTTTTCCAAATGTTTTAACTTTATTTTAAGACTTAAAGTTCAAGTTGAGTAAAGATTAAAGAATAAAGTTTGAAGTTCATTTCTTCAAAAGTATATGGGGACTATGTATTCCCAAAGGGTTTAGAATATTTTCAAATTTAAACAAGGAAGGAAACCTTGATTTCCAAAGAGTCTTCGGGCTAGTTTTTAGAAAAGAGTACTCGCTTTCTAAATGAAGCAAGAGAGGAAACTTTGATTTCCAAGATATCCTTTGAGCTAAGTTTTTGAGCACTAATCTCAAATCACATAAACAAGTATGTTTTAAACGTAAGAGTTAATATCATTTTTAGGAGTAGTATTGAGCACCATTAATGGGGAGAGTTCAGAAAACTCACAGCCCCCACAAACCATGTATCCATCATGGGTAGAAAAGGGTCATACTTTTGAGATGATTCCTTTAGTTCTTTTTAGAATAGACTAGTGGATCCACTTAGTAGTTCAGGTTCTATACCCTCGGCAAAGTATAGGATGGCCCTGGCAATGTAAGGCAAAAAAATGTATCATCACAATAGCTCTTACATGATGGTTGTCGGTTAGAGAAACTCCCACAGAAGTAATTGTATTCTTACATACACAGTATATTGTATTTTTACATCCATTTCAGAGTTGTATATATCTTTGCATACACACAGCGTTGACATCATGCTTTAAATAGCATTTCTTTATATTGCACTTGTTTTAAACTGCCTTATATTGAAATGAGTTCAGTTATGTTGAGTTAAGTTGAGCGAGGTAAGTTCTTTAAATTCTATTCAAGCCTATGTTGTGTTTAGCATTCCAACTCACATACTCGTACATTCAATGTACTGATTCCAGTTAGCATGCATCTTATTATGATGCAGACACAGGTAACTAGGATTGGTATCCAGTGCATTATTGATCCAGTGAGCACTCCAGAGTCAGTTGGTGAGCCTCTTTGCATTCTAGACGACTCCTTTTATTGCTTTCAGTTACTTTGTTAGTTCATTAGGATGTCGTGGGGTTTGTCCAAACATCCATCTCAGTTGTTTCAGAGGCTTCATAGACAGTCAAATATTAGTTTTTTAGTCCTTTCATTGTCATTTCATATGTTATGACTTGAGTTGCCATTTTGGCCAAGTTGAATGTTTGACTTTTAAGCATTCTCAGTATTTTATTATTCAAGTAAGTATAGTATTTTTGATCATTATAAATATGCATAGAGTCTTCCACTAAGTTAAGTAAGACAAGCCAAGGGTTCGCTTGGGGCTAACAATGGTTCTCGAGTGCCAGTCCCTCCTAGGGTGTAGGCTCGAGGTGTGACAATCTTGGTATTAGAGCTCAGAGTTTGTCACGCCCCAAGTTACCCCCAAGACGCGGACAGGGGACCTAGGACCACGTGTGATCCCAAGCTAACCCTACTGGCATGATCATGAGCATACTAAATATAAACTGAATAATAGAAACTGTGCGGAAGCTATAATTATAAAAAGATAAAAAAGATAATATCCATATACTATAACTGAGATATACGAAAACTGATGAGTTTAATACAAGGAAGATACTAACTCAATACTAAGTTGAATCTATCTTTGTCTGAAATAAGCCTCTAAACTGAATAGAAATGTTGCGACATGCCCTAACTAGATCTAGAAAAACTGAAACTAAAGGACTAAAAGCACTGAAAAGATAAACATGTCACTGGTCCTCGAAGAATGAGGACTCACCACTAATGTTGCTGAACTGACGATCGGGAAGTGATCTAAGCGTGATCTGGATGCTGAGTACCTAAACCTACATCATGAGAAGATGTAGTGCAAAGTATGCGTCAGTACTTGAAAGGTACTATGCATGCATGATAGAATAAAGCTGAAATAAAATATAACTAAACAAAGCAAATAAGCAATGATATAATCTGAACATGATATAAATACTGGATGATGAGCTAACTGAATGCAGTGACCAATTTATAACATGTTGAAACTGAATATTGGATATACTGATAAATGGTCAATGCAATAGAATCTAACTGAACTATGGGAGCTACTAATAACCGATAATAAAACCACATGAGCTAAATGTGGCATCCGAAGTATACGTCCCATCAAGAGGACCCAATATACCCTGCCAAAGGTATAGAGGCATGCTAGTGTGATCACTGAAATGATGCCCACAGAAGGGACTTACAACCTATGTGGCTAATAGTTGTAGGACTATTTGGGTACGCTTAACCCTAGTCCAACTCGGTATTATGCTACTCCTAATGGATTAAGTAATTAACACATTATGACTGAATTTTTGTAAGTTACTAGATAGCTCAAACTGAAAATGCAAACTGAGTATGCAACAATTAAACTGATATTGATGCATTAATAACTAAGGCATGTATAACTGAATAACTGAAATATCTTACCTAGCATGTGTAATTCAAGAACTAAAGAAATACATAGCTAGGGTTCCAGAATTTATGCAATAAATTGAATATTAACATACTAATCTGATTTGTATCATTCTAACAGCTAAGAACCTAATAATTCTAACATTCAAGAAACCCTAGGTCCATTTATAATAAGGGAATCAAGAAACTGACTGAAAACTAGGGACCAAATAGGTGAAAGGAACCCACTAGTGAAATCCCACATACCTAGTGACGAATTCCATAAAGAAATCCTTCGATTTCAAGGCTAAAACTGGAGGAAACTTGTTGCGTTCTTGAACTAGGGTTGCTCGACCTTTTCTCCTCTTTTGCTTCTAATTTTCTATGTTATGTTTAATGATCTAACTTAGATAAGTTCTAGTTATGTTTCTATGCTTAAACTGACTAAGACCTCATAATTTAGGTTAAGATGACGTAGTTTAGGTATCGAACGAAAAAGGAAAAGACCAAAATAAACCTGACTTAAACTATAGATGGGTTGACCAAGGCCACCTTCATGGACCGTGAAAGTGACCACGGACCGTGAAGTGCATCGTGGTCTAGACTTGGTGACTACTAGCTGAGGGTCTGAGGCCACGAACTCTACCACGGCCCGTGTGAAGGACCACGGACCGTGAAAGTGTCCGTGGTCTCCACTTGGGCTATGGTCTGAAGGGACTGGCTAGGGGGCTTACTGGTAAAGCTCCAGGACTCTCCTACGGGCCGTGTGAAGGATCACGGACCGTGAAGGTCCTCGTGGTCCTCACTTAGGCGTGGGGGTCTAAGGGGCTGGCTTGGGTAGTTCGCTGCCTCGACTCTACGAGTGCCACCACGGCCCGTCATCAAGACTATGGACCATAGACCCTTTCATGGTCCGTGAACCCTGCCATGGTTCACTTCTTCAGGTATATTTCTGCAATTTTTTCTGGGTCTAGTTTTCAAGGTGTTACAATATCACCCCTTTAGAATCATTCATCTGCAAATGAAGACTAAACTAGCTGAAATAGAGGGAATGAGTTGCAACCCTATCACAAAACACTGAAGGCTGATTTTTGACTTAACTGGGTTCCAAAAACATGTAAATACGCTGAAAATGCAAGTACAAACTGAAGGAACATGATACTAAGACTGATTTCTCTTATGAATTACTGAAAAATTAAAGAGGAACTAAGCTGGAATGGATTCGGAAGGAAAGAGGTAAGGATACTTGGCTTTCATGGCTGCTTCTGCTTCCCAAGTAGCTCCCTCTACGGACTGACTCTTCCACCAAACCTTGACTGAAGCGACTTTCTTGTTTCTCAATCTTCTAACCTGAAGATCAAGAATCTCAACTGGTACATCCTCATAAGAAAGACTATCTTTCAAGGCCACACTCTCTAATGGCACCACGGATGTTGGATGACCCATACACTTCTTCAAAAGTGAGATGTGGAAGACTAGATGCATTACTGCCAAATCTGCTGGCAACTCTAACTCATAAGCCACTTTACCGATCCTTTTCGAGATCCGGTAAGGGCCTACATATCTGGGACTGAGCTTCTCTTTCTTGCCAAACCTCATCACCCCCTTCATAGGTGACACCTTCAGGAAAACCCAATCATCAACTTGGAACTCTAGTTCCCTTCTCCTTACATTTGCATAAGACTTCTGGCTACTCTGGGCTGTCTTAATTCTATCTCTAATGAGTTGCACTTTCTCCATGGCATAAAAGACTGAATCTGGCCCTATCAAGGCTGCTTCACCTACTTCAAACCAAAAAATAGGAGATCTACATCTACACCCATACAATGCCTCATAAGGGGCCATCTGAATGCTGGAATAGTAACTATTATTGTAGGCGAACTCAATAAGAAGAAGGTGATCATCCCAACTACCCTTGAAATCGATAACACAAGCTCTCAACATGTCCTCTAAGGTCTAAATGGTATGTTCAGCCTGACTATCCATCTATGGATGAAATGTTGTGCTATGGTTAACCTGAGTACCAAGACCCTTCTGGAATGACTTCCAGAAATGAGAGGTAAACTTAGGACCTCTATCTGAGATGATAGACAAAGGAACCCCATGCAACCTCACAATCTTATTAATATAAAACTTGGCGTAGTCCTCGACCTAATATGTAGTCTTGACCATCAAAAAGCGAGAAGACTTAGTAACTCTGTCAACTATCACCCAAATGGCGTCATGCTGTCTAGGAATACGAGGTAAACCTGTGATGAAGTCCATGTTGATCACTTTCTACTTTCAAGTATGAATGTCAATCTCTTGAGTCATACCTCCTGGTTTCTGATGTTCTACCTTGACTTGCTGGCAACTGGGGCACTTAGCCACAAAATCTGCTATATCTCTTTTCAAACCATTCCACCAATAGACTTCCCGCAGATCGTGCTACATCTTAGTGGCACCTACATGAATAGAATATCTGGAGTTATAGGCCTTTGCAAGAATATGTTGTCTCAACTGGCCCACATTAGGAACTTATAATCAACCCTAGTAGCGATGCACACCATCTCCCCCTTGGGAGAAAACCTCAACTCTCTGTCGGTGAACTACACCCTTGAGATCAAGTAATATCAGACCACTGTCTTACTTTTCCTTAACTTCACTACCAAAGAAGATTCTGCCCCATTCTGAACTATTACACCACCATCTGATATGCTCATAAGACGAACTCCTAGGCGAGCAAGTCTGTGAACATCCTTTGCTAGCTCCTTTCTTTCTTCCTCAACATGTGTTACTTTACCCATAGATAGTCTGCTAAGGGCATCTGCAACTACATTTACCTTACCAGGATGGTACTACACACTTATGTCATAATCCTTGAGGAACTCAAGCCATCTTCTCTGGCGAAGATTCAACTCTTTCTGGGTGAACACATATTGAAGGCTCTTATGGTCTATGAACACATCTACATGAACACCATATAAGTAGTACCTCCAAATCTTGAGTGCAAACACCACCGCTGCAAGGTCGAGGTCATGAGTCAGATAATTCTTCTCATGAACCTTAAGCGGTCTGGAAGCATAAGCTATAACCTTACCTCGCTGCATCAACACATAACCTAGGCCGACTCTAGATGCATCACAATAAATCACATAACCGTCTGAACCCTCTGGTAGAGTCAAAGCAGGAGATGTAGTCAACCTAGTTTTCAATTCTGCAAAGCTTTTCTCACAATCATCTGACCACTGAAACTTGACAATCTTCTGAGTCAACCTAGTCAATGGTGAGGCTATGGTTGAAAATCCTTCCACGAACCATCTTTAATAGCTCGCTAGACCTAAGAAACTTCTGATATATGTAGCAAAGAAGGTCTGGGCTATTGTTTCACTGCTTCTATCTTCTCGGAATCTGCTCAAATTCCTTCACTAGACACAATATGTCCAAGAAAAGCAATCGATTGTAACCAAAACTTGCACTTGTTAAATTTTGCAAATAACTGGCGATCTTTGAGAATTTGCAGAACAACTCTCAAATGACTCGCATGTTCTTCCTCATTCCTAGAGTATGAGGATATCATCAATAAAGATAATAACGAACAAGTCCAAGTACTGCTTGATCACTTTGTTCATCAAATCCATGAAAGTTGCAGGAGCATTAGTTAGTCCAAATGACATGAGTACAAATTCATAATGACCATACCGAGTTCTGAAGGCTGTCTTTGGAATGTCATTATCTCTGAATTTAAGTTGATGATAACCGGATATGAGGTCTATCATTGAAAATTGACTAGCACCCTGAAGTTGGTCAAACAAGTCATCAATCCTGGGGATGGGATACTTATTCTTGATGGTGACCTTGTTCAACTGTCTATAGTCAATACACATTTTGAGTGAACCATCTTTCTTCTTCACAAACAACATTGGCACACCCCATGGCGAAATACTAGATCTGATGAAGCCCTTATCTTAAAGGTCTTTCAGTTGCTCTTTACATTCCTTAAGCTCTACTGGAGACATTCTGTAAGGAGGAATTGAAATAGGCTGGGTATCTGGAAGGATATCTATTCCAAAGTCGATTTCCCTTTCGGGAGGAACTCCAGGAAGATCTTCTGGAAATTCACTAACTACATGAACTGACTCAAGAGTTGGGCATTCGAAACTAGAATCCTTAACCCAAAGTAGATGATAGAGATAATCCTTAGAGATCATCTTTCTAACCTTAAGGTAAGAAATGAATCGACCCATAGGCGCTAAGCTACTAGCCTTCCATTCTAAGATTGGTTCATCTAGAAACTGAAAACAAATAATCCTAGTTCTACAATTGATTGAGGCATAATAGGAATGTAACCAATCCATGCCTAGAATGATATCGAAGTCTACCATTTCTAACTCTACAAGATCTGCTGAGGTGACTTTTTAGGAGATTGTGACAGGGCAATTTTTGTATACCTGTCTAGCTATAACTGGTCACCGACTGGAGTAGAGACTGAGAAAGGTTCCTGGACTGACACTGAATTTGACCGCTATAAAAGAAGTTACATATGACAAACTAGCCCCTAAATCTAACAATGCATAAATGTAAAGATCAAAGACTCGCAACGTACCAGTGACTACATAAGAAGAATCTTCCTGATCTTGGTGAGCCTAAAGAGTATACAACATGCTTTGGCTTTGTCCGCCACCTGTACCAAACGAGTTACCCTGCTGAGTCGGGCGATCTTCTGGTGCTGCTGAAGTTTTAGACTGAGCTCTACCATTATTACCTCCTTGAACCTATCTAGGACAATACCTCAACCTGTGACCAGACTGACCACACCCAAAGCATCCTTCTTTTCATGCAAGACACTCGCCCGGATGGTTTTTACCACACTTTGGGAAGTTGGGTAGGTTTTGGTGCCTGAAATACTACCTTGAGACTTAGAGCCTGATGTTCCACCTTCTGATTATTTCGGAACATGGAAGATGGAACACTGACTGATGAAGGTGCTGGAGTCAAAGACTTTTACTAAAACTACGAGCGATTTCCACCACCCGATTTATGTTGGGAATACTCATAGTTGCCTATTCTTGCTTTCTTACTCTCCTTAGCCTGTTCCCTAAGCTTATCACCCTAAACCTATTGAGCATGAATCATGAGCCTAAAGATGTTCATGTCTCCCAACAACACAGCATTCCTGCACTCTGTTTTCACTAAGTCTGATAGACCATAAAGAAACTTATTCATCTGAGCCTTGGAGTCAGCAACCATGTGAGAAGCATACCTGGAGAGTTGATTAAACTTGAGCCCATACTCTTGGACTGTCATGTTACCCTGTCTTAAGTTCAGAAATTCCTGGGCCCTTGCTTCTCTCAACTCTATGGGGAAAAACCTGTCCCGAAAGGTTTCACTAAAACAATCCCAAGTAATATGAGTTGCATCTGTACCCCTGTTCTCCATCCACTGAGTATACCAGATATGAGCCACATCTTTCAGTTGATACGATGCTAACTCAACCCGATCATTCCCAGTTACTTGCATCACTTCAAAGATCTTCTTGACCTCATCAATGAAGTTTTGGGGATCTTCCCCAACTTGCGATCCTAAGAACTCTGGGGGATTCATCCTAACAAAGTCTCGCACTCTAGCTGCAGGTGACCCAACATTGGTATTTGACTGAACTGAAACCCGCTGATTGTTCTGGTTGGCCACACTCTGAGCCAACATCTGAATGGCGTTATTGAATTCTACATTAGAAACTTCCTGATCTGGGACTGGAGGAATTGCATTTGCATTCCTGGCATTAGCTCTACGAAGAGGTATGATCACTGAAAGGTAGAATGTTGAGTTAGAATAGAATTATATCATACCTTACGCATGATAAGAGTAACATGAAAATGAAGTTTTTCTAAATCACTTCGTAGTCTCCCTTTCATTAGATGTGGTGCACTTCACACCCATGAAAAGAACGCTACTTAGTGCGGTTATTCAGACATCCTAGGACTCTTAAATCCAAGGCTCTAATATCAAGTTTGTCACGCCCCGAGCTACCCCCGAGACCAGACACGGGACCTAGGACCATAAGTGATCCCAAGCTAACCCTGTTAGCATGATCATGAACATACTAAATATAAACTGAATAATAGAAACTGTGTGGAAGCTATAATCATAAACAAAATGAAAAGCTGGGGAAAACCTATATACTATAACCGAGATATACTAAAACTAATGAGTTTAATACAAGGAAGATATTAACTCAATAGTAAGCTAAATCTATCTTTGTCTGAAATAAGCCTCTAAACTAACTAGAAATTTTGGGACATGCCCCAACTAGATCTAGCAAACTGAAACTAAAGGACTAAAAGCATTGAAACCATAAACATGTCGCTGGTCCTCGAAGAATGAGGACTCACCACCGATGGTGCTGAACTGACGATTAGAAAGTAATCTAAGCGTGATCTGGATGCTGAGAACATGAGCCTACATCACGAGATGATGTAGCGCAGAGTATACGTTAGTACTTGAAAGGTACTAAGGATGCAGGATAGAATAAAGCTAAAATAACACATAACTGAACAAAGCAAATAAGCAATGATATAATCTGAACATGATATAGATACTAAATCCTGAGCTAACTAAATGCAGTGGCCAATTTATAACAGGTTGAAATTGAATATTGGATATACTGATAAATGGTCAATGCAGTAGAATCTGACTGAACTGTGGGAGCTACTAATAACCGATAGTAAAACCACATGAGCTAAATGTGGAGTCTGATGTATACGCCCCATCGAGAGGACCCAATATACCCTGCCAAAGGTATAGAGGCATGATAGCGTGATCACTGAAATAATGCCTACTGAGGGGACTTACAACCTATGTGGCTAGTAGTTCTGGGACTATTTGGGTACGCTGAACCCTAGTCCAACTTGGTACGATTCTATTCCCAATGGATTAAATAATTAACACATTATGACTGAATTTTTGTAAGTTACTGGATAGCTCAAACTGAACATGCAAACTGAGTATGCAATAATTAAACTGATATTGATGCATTAATAACTGAGGCATATATAACTGAATAACTGAAATATCTTACCTAGCATGTGTAATTCAAGAACTAAAGAAATGCATAGCTAGGGTTCTGGAATTCATGCAATAAACTGAATATTAACATACTAATCTTATTTGGATCATTCTAACAGCTAAGAACCCAATAATTCTAACATTCAAGACACCCTAGGTCTAGTTATAATAAGGGAATCAAGAAACTACCGGAAAACTAAGGACCTAATGGGTAAAAGGAACCCACTGGTCAAATCCCACATACCTGGTGATGAATTCCATGAAGAAATCCTTCGATTTTAGGGCTAGAATTGGAGGAAACTTGTTCCGTTCTTGAACTAGGATTGCTCGACCTTTTCTCCTCTTTCGCTTCTAATTTTCTATGTTTTGATTTATGATATAACTTAGGTAAGTTCTAGTTATGTTTCTAGGCTTAAACTGACTAAAATCTCATAATTTAGGGTTAGAAAAATGTAGTTTAGGTGTCCAATGAATAAGGAAAAGACCAAAATAACCCTGACTTAAACTGCAAACGGGCTGACCACGGCCACTTTCACGGACCGTGAAAGGGACCACGGCCATGAAGTCAGACGTGGTATGGACTTAGTGACTAATAGTTGAGGGTCTGAGTCCACGAGCCCTACCACGGCCCGTGTGAAGGACCACGGACCATGAAAGTGTCCATGGTATCCACTTGGGCTGTGGTCTGGAGGGACTGTCTAGGGGGCTTACTGGTAAGGCTCCACGGACGCCCCCACGGGCGGTGTGAGGGACCATGGACTGTGAAGGTCCTCGTGGTCCTGACTTAGGTGTGGAGGTCTAAGGGGCTGGCTAGGGAGGTTCACTGCATCAACTCTATAGGCACCACCATGGCCCATCATCAAGACTACAGACCGTGGACCCTTTTATAGTCCGTGAACCCTGTCGTGGTTCACTGCTTTAGGTATATTTCTGAAATCTTTTTCTGGGTTTGGTTTTTGAGGTGTTATAGAGCTCAAGAGTCCTAGAGAGTCTATGAAGCCATATCTGTAGAGACCTAGTTATCGGTATGAAGCGCGCCACATCTATAATTAGAAGGCTGCAACACTTGGGAAAATTTTTCCACTTCCTTCACACTCATTTCGTTCGTTATAGTTTGATCTCTAAAAATTTTCCTTCTAATTCATGCTTGTGCGTGTTTTCAAATAATCATGCCTCCATGAAGAGCTGTCAAAGGTCACCCTGCTAGACTTAACGTTGAGGAACAAGAGTTACCAAGTGCAACCTCAAGGAGAAGCTACCAATGATGAGTTCTGTGAGGCTATTCGGATGTTGAGCCAAGTTGTGACCAACCAAGCTGGGCAATAGAAAGGAGCTAGACAGGAAGTGGTTGATACTTCTAGGATCCGAGAGTTCTTGAGGATGAATCCTCCAAGTTTCACGGGTTTGAGCATTATTGAGGATCTAGAGAATTTTATTGAGGAACTGAAGAATGTATTTGAGGTTATGCATGTTGTCAATACTGAGCGAGTTGAACTAGCTACATATCAACTGAAGAATGTTTCTGGGACTTGGTTTGATCAGTGGAAAGAGGGTAGAGCTGAAGATGCACCACATGCGAGTTGGGCTTGTTTTAAGGAGGCTTTCTTAGGGCATTTCTTTCCCCATGAACTGAAAGAGGCTAAGGTACGAGAGTTACTCACACTTAATCAAGATTCTTTGAGTGTTCATGAGTATGGGTGGAAGTTCACCCAACTATCCCATTATGCTCTAGAGATGGTTGTGGACATGAGGAGCAGAATGAGATTGTTTGTTGTTAGGCTGTCTCATCTGTCGAGTAAGAAAGGTAGGGCTGCAATGCTAATAGGTGACATGGATAGCTCAAGGTTGATGGTCTATGTGCAACAGGTTGAGGAAGAGAAGCTGAGGGATAGAGAAGAGTTTAAGAACAAGAGGGCAAAGACAGGGAATAAGTCCAGGCAACAGAAGAGTAATGCCAACTGGTCATCCTTCCAACAGAAACAGAAGGGACCTGCTCTATCATCTGCTAGTGCACCTATACCTAATAACAAAGGTGAGTATAATAGTCAGAATTTTAGAGTTAAACCTGCTTATTCTCAGGGTAGCATGGCGTAAGGGGGGTAGTAAGCCTCCTGCCTGCATTAAGTGTGGTAGGAACAACTCAAGTACATGTCGTGAGGGCTCCACTAGCTGTTTCAAGTGTGGTCAGAATGGGCATTTCATGCGAGAATGTCCAAAGAACAAGCAGGGTAATGGTAATGGGGGCAATAGAGCCCAGTCTTCTTCGGTTGCTCCACCAGACAGAGTTGTAGCTAGAGGGGCTACTTTTGGTACTGGCAGAGGAACGAATCGCTTGTATGCTATCAATAGTCGCCAAGATCAAGAGGATTTACCAGATGTTATCACTGGTATGATCCAAGTATTTGACTTTACTGTTTATGCTTTGCTAGACCCAGGAGTGAGTTTATCTTTCGTAACTCCTATGTTGCTATGAATTTTGATGTTATTCCTGAGCAACTTAGTGAACCATTTAGTGTTTCTACACCTGTTGGTGAGTCTATTCTAGCAGAGAGAGTCTATCGTGATTGCCCCATTTTCATCAATCATAAGAGTACCATGGCTGATTTAATTAAGTTAGACATAGTAGATTTTGATGTCATTCTTGGTATGGACTGGCTTCATGCCTGTTATGCCTCAGTTGATTGTAGAACTCGAGTTGTCAAGTTTCAATTTCCAAATGAGCCAGTCTTAGAGTAGAAAAGTAGTTCAGCAGTGCCTAAGGATCATTTTATTTTGTACCTTAATGCAAGGAAGTTAGTTTCTAAGAGGTGTGTTTATCACTTAGTCCGAGTTAATGACTCTATGCTGAGATACCTCTTATTCAGTCAGTTTCAGTAGTAAAAGAGTTTCTAGAAGTCTTTCCAAATGATCTTCCCGGAGTCCTTCCTAAGAGAGAGATAGACTTCAGTATAGATATTCTCCCAAATACTCATCCTATATCTATTCCGCCATATAAAATGGCATAAGTAGAGTTGAAAGAGCTTTAAAAATAGTTAAAGGATCTTTAGATAAAGGCTTTATTCGACCAAGTGTCTCACTGTGGGGCGCTCCGATCTTATTTTGTGAGAAAAAAATATGGTTCCCTTAGGATGTGTATATATTACCGTCAGTTGAACAAGGTTACCATCAAGAACAAGTATCCTCTTCCAAGAATTGATGATCTTTTCGATCAACTTCAGGGTGTCACATGTTTCTCTAAGATAGATCTCATATCTGGCTACCAACAGTTAAGAGTAAGCGAATGTGATATTCCAAAGACAACTTTCAGAACCCGTGATGGTTATTATGCATTTTTGGTCATGTCCTTTGGTTTGACCAATGCGCTTGCAACATTCATGGACCTTATAAATAGGGTATTCAAACCTTATTTAGATATGTTTGTTATCTTCTTCATTGATGACATACTAATCTATTCAAGGAATGAAGAAGATCATGTTAGTCATCTCAAAATAGTTCTCCGACTTTGAAAGATAGAGAGTTGTATGCCAAGTTCTCGAAATGTGAGTTTTGGCTTGAGTCTGTGGCATTCTTAGGCCACATTGTGTCTGGAGAGGGAATTAAAGTTGATACTCAAAAAATTGAGGTAGTACAAAATTATAAAGCTATTTATGGGAGAAGATGTAGATCTCCTATTGGATGGTTTGAAGTTAGTGAAGCAGGGTTGATAGGACCAGATTTGGTTCATCAAGCTATGGAGAAGGTGAAAGTGATTCAAGAGAGGTTGAAAACGGTGCAGAGTCATCAGAAATCCTACACTAATGTTAGGAGAAGGGAACTAGAGTTTGAAGTAGATGATTGGGTATATCTAAAAGTTTCACCCATGAAGGGTGTTATAAAGTTTGGTAAGAAGCAAAAACTTAATCCTCGGTATATTGGACCTTATCGAATGTCCAAGAGGATTGGCAGTGTAGCTTATAAGTTGGAGCTACCCCAAGAGTTAGCAGCGGTTCATCCGATATTTCACATCTCCATGTTGAAGAAGTGCATGGGCGATCCTTCATTGATCATACAAACTAGAGATGTTGGAATCAATGATAGCTTATCTTAAAAGGAGATTCCTGTTCAATTTCTAGATCGCCAAGTTCACATGTTGAGAACAAAAGAGGTAGCATCAATCAAAGTCCTTTGGAGGAACCAATTTATTGAAGAAGCTACTTGGGAAGCTGTGGAGGATATGAAGAAGAGATATCCACATCTCTTCGAATTCGAAGAAGTTCCGAATTAAGGTACTAATCCTTTGTCAGTATTTATTTACAAGTTGGCATGTTGTTTTGCATTTGCTTGTGGGTGTTTGAACTGAATGTTGCATGTTACACCCCCTTAGCCTAGTAAGAGTAATCTCATTAGAGGATGAATATTCCCAAGGGGGAGATATTGTAACATCTCGCAATTTGAAATCACTAAGAAGAAGCTAATAATTAGAAATAGTCATTTTTGGAAAGAATGAAAAAAAATCTGGAAATTTTGTTAAGTTAGAGTAAGTTTAGTTTTGGCCAACTTCAAACGGCCATAACTTCTAGCTCAAGATGAGTTAGAGGTACTTCCAGATATGGTAGAAAAGCTCTTGGAATGATCTTTTCATCACCGCTGAGTTTGTGCAATTCTGAGTTCGTATGAGTGAGTTATGCCCTTTGGAAGTTGGGTTGTTGGAATAAGGAAAGTCCAATCCAGATTTTGAAAAGGTAGTTTGGTCTTTTCGTTGCCCAATTCATTTTATTGCATTTTTGGTAATTAAGTTAGGGTCTAATCAGAATCCGATCAGTTTACGCTTTTACCAAAATACACTAAGGCTTGGAGAAAAGAGAAAAGAAGAGGAGAAAGGAGAAGAAGTAAGATTCGTCAAGATCGTCGAGTTTAGCTTGTGGATTTCGCCGGGGTGATCCCTACAAGGTATGTGAGATCACATAGCATTGGGTTAGTTCACCCATGCGCCCAACTTGATTCAATTTCAGCAAAGTATATTGATTTGAAAGTAAATCCCTTAAATTCTTGATGAAGTTCGTTTGAATCCTTGTGGGTTATGTTGTTGGAGTTTTCTTGAGAATGATTCATGTTTTTATTGTGTTTTCGAGTGGAATCTGATGTTATTTGAGGGTATAGATGATTCTAAGTGCTTGGGGACAGAACCAATGGAGTTTAGAGGGTTTTGAGCTGAAAAACAAAGAAGAAATTTCATCAGACAAATCTAGGCAGTGCCTCCGTGTCGCAGACCTTGATGACTCCACAAATTGGACTCATTTAGGGCTATATTTTAATAGACATTGTGTCCTCAAATGCTTATTTTATCTCAATATCTAATGAAAACCCTTAAGTTTCAGGTATTTGAGGTTTGAAGGAAAGCATGGACACTACATCATAAAACGGAACAAAAAGACTGAATACAACAAAGAAATGAAGGCCTGAGGATCGCCAAGTCCACTTGGCGAGTCGTCGAAGGTTCTTACTTCACCTTTTGTTCCAGTGTGCTGAGCCCTGAAGGAAAGGATCAAGTCAGCAAAAAAAGGAAGCAGTTGGGGCATCGCCGAGAAGTTCCACAAAGCAGTACCATGTCGCCTAATGACCCAGAGCACAACGATATTAAAGGCCGGTGCAATATGGGGATGAACTACACCAAAGGGTGAATCACCGAGTTGATCGATGATTCTGACTAACGACGCCGAATGATCCGCTGCAGCACAAATCTGTGAAAACTATAAATACTAGTTATAGTTGTAGTTTTAAATGTCGAACAATTATTATAATTTTCATATAGAACAGTAAGTTTTGATATTTTTGCTCTAAGTTTGAGAGGGTTTTAAAGACTTGAAGATCCAAAGGGTTTCATCTTCAAGATTTGGATTTGGGTCTCTTGGATTCTTCAATTTTGGCATGTATCAAGAATTAAATCCTCATACCCAGTTGAATGCGAGCTCAACTTGGTATAAATTTCTATCTCTTATACATGTGTGGCTAAAAACCCCAATTCTTGGGGTATGCTTTAGCGAATGTGGGTTAAAATAATTGTTGGGTCTTTCTTGCTGATTCGTAGTTTAATTGTGTTTTTGTTTAGTAGTTGTGGATGAATTTAATGAATTTGTAGTTGTAAATACAAGTTTATTTATGTGTTTTCGGCTTGCGAGAGAGAGAGGTCGTAAAACTAAAACCACTAAATTGATGGCCGGTGGGAGTGGGTCGACATGAGGTTCAGCTCCAGAGAGTGAATCCTAGTCTCATTCCCACACAATCAGCTCGAGAGAGTGAGTGGGTTAAGGCATAGGCTGGTCTTTATGCGGCAAGTGGGTGTTCGAGAGGAACGCATTTGAAACGGGGTATGTTGCTCGAGATAGAGCTTATCCCCCTTAAAGTTTAGTGTAGTCACAATTATTCTATGAATCTTTTATCGAAAGCATGCACCCAATAATCTAGCTTAACCTGTATTTCCGTCACATCCCAAGGATCCCCTCTCATTACTTAGAAATCCTTATCTATTTTGTTGTTTTTCCTGACTTGTGACAAAACCCCCTATTGTTAATTGACACTCTTGTGTCCCCCTTTAATTAACAACGTTTTTAATCATTAATGTCTTTAGCTACGACTAGTTAGAACTAAATTTCATTTTTCTATTAATTCTCAAAACCACTCTATTGGAAACAATCCCAACTCTTGGTTTGGTTAGTAAACTATTGTACGATCGTAGACATTTGCAACAGAAGTTGTGTCTTGATTACGCAAACATCAAAATGGCGCCACTTCCAAGGAGTGGTGTTATTTGGGAATTCTTAGTTAAGTAGAATTCCTGTTTTTAACAGTTGTAGTTTTACTAACTTAATTTTTAGTTTTGTTTTGATTGTTAAAGCTTCAAAAGCAGAGGAGATGAATATATCAATCAACACTTGCACGCTAAATGAATTTCCTCCACTAGAGGTAATGATAATTCAGGATAGATTCCTAACTTTCAAGCAATTGGAGGGCAAAAGGATCCACAAGTCATGGGCGATGTTTAAAGAACTGATCACTCAAGGCACAATTCACAACATTCCCAACATAATCCTCCTTGATTGCTTCTACAGAGGTCTTAGCCCCGAAAACAAGAGGTTGGTCAACCAACTCAGGTCGGGTGATCTTGCAAAGCAGCTATATGCAATGGCAGTCCAACTGCTTGACAGCATGGCTAAAATGGACCAAGAAGCAGAAAGGGACTTTATGATGGTTGCACTGATGACTCAGATGGATGTGTTGGCCAAAAAGATGGTAAAGATTGAAGCTCGGTGCAAAAGGAAAGACAAATATATTCCCTCTCATGAGTGAAAAAGTCTCAAGGACAATGAAGTTAAGCGCATTGAAAGAATGCTCTCAACCATTCTCCTCAAGATGACTGAGAAGGATAGAGCGCTGGAAGAATGGAAAGAAGACATTGAAGGGATGAAGCGAATGATTTGGTCTCATTCCAGAGCTGTCCAGCTGCTCGAGAACCTTATGAGTCATGTGTTGCCTTGTCTCCACTCGCACGAAAATAGGGGGTTGCCTAGTGATAATATGGCTAACCCCAATAATGATGACTTGCGTCGTGCCACGACATTAACTAAGGCGCTGTTGGGGAGGCCACCCAAAACCCATTTCTTGATTAAACATTACTTTGATAAAATAATGGTGTGTTGATTGCGCAGATAGAAGTATGAGAAGTGTTCGAAAAGGTGAGGGATGGAGACCAATAGATCCAGTCAGCGAGGCACTGAAGGGGATGGTGAATCCGACGTTATTTGCTATTTGACTCAAGACATCGTCAATATTAAAGTCTGTAAAACTCGGCAAGCTTTGGAAATTATTGGCGAATCACCGACCATGTCGGCGTTCACAATGGAAACCGCCGTTTGGACCCCCTATAAACCAGAGGTCCTGTAAATTTCGGTGAAGAAACTAAACGATCGGTGTTCTGCCGAGGGAGTAGGCAAGCTTGACTAATGTCGCCGAGTGGGCGAAAACTGGACAGTTTTTGCAAGCCAAATATTTAAAAGTTTCAACTTCATTCACTTTACCTCACTTTTTATCTGTCCAAACTCACACATGCACTCTAGTCTCTATATTTCATGCACTTTTTGAGTATTTTAGTGGCTGATTTGTGCTCGGAACTTGGATTACATTGTGGCCTAGCGATTCAATTCCATTTTAGTTAGCGCGAGAGGTTGGATCCCAAACTCTAAATTCTTTCTATCAATTTTGTACTCAATACAATGATACTACCTTGTTGATGTGTGCTGGGCCTCTCTGAAAGAGTTAGAATTTTCACTGCCTATGTGATTTGATAATCTTGTCCTGGCAAAGATTATTATTTGATTTCTGAAGATTGTGCCTTAACTTGAATAAAATTTATTGTGCATGAAAGTCACTGGGTCTGAATTTAATTTGAGTTGGGAAAGCTGTAATTTTGTTTTCAGGGGTCGCAGGGTTGGATTCAAGAAGATGGGTTGAAACTAGGCACGTTGAACCATTTGGCGAGTTAAGTCGAGCTTGCCAAACTACTCGGCGGTTCACCTAACGTCCCCATTTCATCATTATTTTAATGTTATATGTAATGTTAAATTCTTTAACTTTCGATGAGATGCTCAATGTCACCAAACTCATTCGGCGCCTCGCCGTAAGACTACTTGTTCGCCCTTTGTTTACACCCTAAATAATCTTTGTGCACTACACTGGGCACACCACCTAAGTAGCTGAGCACTTCACCAAATGGTTCATCGAAGTAATTATGAAATCAAACGGCCTTGCTTTTGTCTGTATACTTTCTAACTTTATCTCAAAGATTTGCAGAAATGGCTAGACTGAAAGTAGCTGGAAGAGATATGCCACCCTAACAAACAAGAGCTAAAAATTTTAGGAAAAATACAAAGGCGATAGATCCCCCCTAAAATAGATAATGAGGGCAAGAAACCCAGTGAAAGCAAGAAAACAAATCATTGAGACCCCACTATTCCTTCATGGAGATGTGGATTCTTCACAGCTATCCACTCCTTTCTGGCAGCTCATGAATTGGACAGCCTTAGTAAGTCAGTTGCTGTTGAATCATCTGAAGAGGCTCTGGGAACCACTATCAAATTCCATAGTGACACATCAGGCACTAATGCCCTGGCAGATGGAGCGACTTCTTAGACAGGATCCCCTCTTTACCTCACTCTCTGTCTCATATGCTTTTTACTTTTGGATAATTTTATTTGCATTTGAGGACAAATATTTTTGTTTGTGGTGGGGTGAGGCCCACACCTTTTGTGTGCTACTTTTGTTTGTGTTTCGTGTATATATTTGGGTTGTTCTGTTTAAAATTGTGTTAATAGTGCTTTTCTGTGGATGTTTGAGCTTGTGGCTCCTTTTATTTTTAAATTTCAAAATGATTTTGACCCTTCCGAAAAATTTTGAATTTTTCACACATTTTCACCACCCTTTATATGTTGTTGAATGTGGTTGTTCCTTGGCAAATTTGAGTCTCGATTACGATCAATACCGATGACTTGAATAGTGCTTAAAATAGAACAAACATGAATGTATGGCTACGATGAGGCCAAATGAAGTTGTATAGACAGTATGTGAACTCTTTGCATCTCGTTGTGATTAGCCATTTATCAAATTGATTCTCTTGTGATGGCCGTTGCACACTAGCAAAAGTGTGGAGTCTTGTTTGACTTAAGTGTCGATGCCTTGTGCGATAAGCTTACTTGCAACCATGCATGACAACACCTAGAATTCACCCTGTTGATCTAGTTGACTAACTAAGGCTTTCTCTTGATATGATCTTAGGCAACTTCGAAGAGTGTGAACCAATTTGACATATACCACTTTTGTGACCTAGCTTGTGAGTGTGTGATTCTATCTTCAACACCCTTTGAGCCTTACCCTTCTTTGGAAGAAACTTGATGAAAACTAAATCTTTCTTAATCCATTACCTATAATCCTCTTGAATTATGGTTAATTGAATAGCCAACTTAGGCCAAAAGCCTAAGTTGGGGGTGTGGTGAAAAAGAAAAAGGAAAGTCAAGAAGTGCAAGGAAAGTCTCCTTTAACCCATGGTGTTGAGAAAAATAGAACCTTTCCATATAAAAAAAAAAAGAGAAAAAGAAAAAGAGAAGAAAGGAATAAAAAAAAAAGAGAAAGTTGTGGAATAAACTACCAAAGAAATAGGGTTCCGAACAATCCATGGGAAGCGAATAATAGGATGACCTATGATGCACTAATTAAAATGATGAAGGAAAAAGAAAGGAAGTGTTGAGAGCACCACATTTCATGAGGATAAAAGTCACTAAGCCTAAATGACTATACCTTTACACTCAGCCCCGTTACAAGCCTTGTTAAGACCTTTGAGATCTTGAGAAACTCGAAACAAATGTTGATTAGAAAATACGGGCAAACCTATGGGTGAAAAGCATGCATTGTGTTCATTTTTGTGAGTGTGAGCATTGTATCTGATTCCTGAACTTTAAATTAATTATACCTTTGTGTGTGAAAATGGAATCATCATTTGTGTGAGGGCGTTCGAAGGCTTTTGTTGAGCTTGAACTTGCATTTGAAACAAGTATTGCGAGCTTTAGAATCTTTGGCAATGGTGTGTCACAACTTGAATCTTTGAGTACACAATTGATCCTTGCATAAGTAAATTGAGTCTTGTTGTGTACATTCATAATTGAGTCTTGTGTAGCACTGTTTGAGACATCCTTGTTGAACTGCTGAACTTGAGTTTAACTTGAGGACAAGCAAAAGTTTAAGTTGGGGGTGTTGATGCGTCACAAATTGGACTCATTAATTTAGGGCTATATTTTAATAGAAATTGTGTCCTCAAATGCTTATTTTATCTCAATATCTGATGAAAACCCTTAAGTTTTAGGTATTTGAAGTTTGAAGGAAATCATTGACAATACGTCGCAAAAAGGAACGAAAAGGCTGAAAAGAATAAAGAAATGAAGGCTTGAGGATCGCTGAGTCCACTTGGCGAGTCGCTGAAGGGTCTTACTTCACCTTTTGTTCCAGTTGCTGAGCCTTGGAGGAAAGGATCAAGTCAGCGGAAAAAGGGAGCAATCGTTGCATCGTCAAGAAATTCCGCGAAGTAGTACCATGTCACCCAATGACCTAGAGCACGACAATGCTGAAGGCTGGTGCAAGATGGCGATGAACTACACCAAATGGTGAATCGCCAAGTTGATCAGCGATTCTGACTAACGACGTCGAATGATCTGCTGCAGCAAAAATCTGTGAAATCTATAAATACTAGTCAGAGTTATAGTTTTAAGTGTCGAACAATTATTATAATTTTCATATAGAATAGTACTTTTTGATATTTTTGCTCTAAGTTTGAGAGGGTTTCATCTTCAAGATTTAGATTTGGGTCTCTTGGATTCTTCAATTTTGGCCTGTATCAAGACTTAAATCCTCATACCCAGTTGAATGCGAGCTCAATTTGGTATAAATTTCTATCTCTAATACATGTGTGGCTAAAAACCCCAATTCTTGGGTGTGATTTAGCCAATATGGGTTAAGATAATTGTTGGGTCTTGCTTGCTGATAGTTTAATCATAGTTTAATTGTGATTTTGTTTAGTAGTTGTGGATGAATTTAATGAATAGGTAGTTGCGAATACAAGTTTATTTATGTGTTTTCATCTTACTCGAGAGAGAGGTCGTAAAACTAAAATTACTAAATTGATAGCCGGTGGGAGTGGGTCGACATGAGGTTTAGCTCGAGAGAGTGAGTGGGTTAAGGCGTAGGCTGGTCTTCATGCGGCAAGTGGGTGTTCGGGAGGAACACATTTGATGGGGTAAGTTGATCGAGAGAGAGCTTATCCCCCTTAAAGTTTAGCCTAATCACAATTATTCTATGAATCTTCTATCGAAAACATGTACCCTATCTGACATTCGTGTCACCCCTTTATTTGATAAATGTCTTTTATCGATAATTTCTATTCATATGGCTGATTAGACCATATTTTCACTTCCTAATTGAATTTAAAACACGTATCACTCCCTGTGGGAATCGACCCCAATTATTTAGTTGGATTTTATACTGATTTACGATCATTGACACCTAGAATTGGATGAGTTGTGCTTGAAACGTGAAATCAAAATGGCGTCACTGCTGGGGAGTGGTGTTGTTTGAAATTCTTTTGGTGAAGTTGAATTGTGTTCTTCTTAGTTATAGTTGAATCTACTTATTTTTGTTTCTGGTTTGTGCTGCTTGTGTTAAAAAGAGGAGGAAATGAGCGTAAACTGTAGCAATAGTAGCCAAGTGGGCCACCAAGATGACATCGAAACCTCAATGATGTCAATAATAATCCAAATGGGTGGTGTTGGGGCCATTCATCTGCCTCCAGCTGAAGGAAACGTTGTTTTCCACATCACAAGCACCATGTTTCAACTCCTTCAGCTGAAGGGTTTATTTGAAGGGCTAGCTCATGAGGATCTCCATGAGCATATCAGAAATTTAGTTGATGTCTGTGGACCATTCTCCTTTAAGAACATATCACAAGAATCATTCCGGTTGAGGTTGTTCCCATTTTCTCTGATGGGCGAAACAAGCAAGTGGTTGGCGAAGTTGCCAACAGATTCCATCACTTTTTGGATAGAGCTGGTCACAGTGTTCCAAGTGCGATTTTTCCCTTCGCCGAAGATGATGACACTTAGGGATAGTATCCAAAGTTTCAAGAACATGGAGGGTGAGCCAATCCACAAGACGTGGGTGAGGTTTAAGAAGTTATTGTTGTAGTGCCCAACTCATGGACTTCCAGATAAGGTGCTGCTATAATTTTTCTATAGAGGTCTTGATTCAGCAAACAGAGGAGTAGCTCACCAACTTTCTGTGGGTGGTATAATGCGACAACCCTATGCAATAGCATCCCAACTCCTCGATTGCATGACCAAGATAAACAATGCATGGTATACTCGCGAAATTTAAGCCTCTTCTCTCACTTATAAAATGAAAAAATAACAAATCATACAGGATCAAGAGAGGGACTAGAATTTCGCCAAAATAATGACCCAGCTGGATATCTTGGCCAAAAATGTCGTGGAATTTGAAGCGATGGCCAATAACGACGTAAACTTCCTATCCAATCACGGAGGAAGTCATCATGCAACTTACCAAAGGTCGTGTAGTAACCAAGAATGGAATAGAGAGAAGGAGAAGGATAGGTACGTTCCTCCCCATGAGCGTCAAAAGCCTAAGGATTCTGAGGGTGGTCAGAAAGAAGATATGCTCTCACATATTCTCAACAAAGTCGAAGGATACGACAGAGTGTTAAAAGATATAAAAGAGAATGTCTTAACTCTTAATAAGATGGTGACCTCTCATTCCATCTCTATTAAGCAACTGGAGACCCAAATGGGTCAGATTTCTTCACATCTTAACCCAAGACAAAAAGAGGGGTTGCCGAGTAATACTATGGCAAACCCCAAGAATGATGCTTGAAAGGGTAGTTGCATCATGCCACGACGTTAACTAAGGTGCTTCTTGGGAGGCAACCCAAGTTTTTAATGTTATATGGTTGTTTTTGAATAATGGGTAGTTGATTGTGTAGGTTCAAAATTGGAGTTTGTTTGAGAATGTCCATGTTGGCGAGCCAAGAGTCCAGTTGGCAACTCGCCGAAGAGGTCGGCGATCCTGACTTGGACCGCCGTTGGACTCACAAAAACATTAGGTAGGAGTCTGCAAAACTAGGTGGGTCAATAGATGAATCGGCGACTCGCCGAACAGGCCGGCGATCCCGATTTTGTTTGCCGTTTGGACCCTCAAATTGACTGGAGGTCTTGTAAAACTCGGCGAGGTAAGTTACCACTCGGCGCATCACCGAGTGATTCAGCGTGGTCGACTAATACCGTTGAAAGGGCCATGAACTGAAAGGTGTTAAAAGGCCAAATAGTTTAAATTTTCAAAATCTTTCATATTCCCTCATTTCTAGCCTCGTACACTCTCACCCACACTTAAGATATTCAATACTTTCCATTTTTAGTCATTTTTTGTTCTTGATCTTGTGCTCGGATTTGGATTACATTGTCGCCTAGCATATCAAATTCTTCATTCGGCATTATGGTTGGTTTTTCGAACCCCGAACTCTAGTTTAGTAGTTGAACTCGAATGCCTTTGGTAATTTTGTGATGATGTGTGTTGGGCCTGTGTTCAGAACTTATGCTGAGAGATTAACTTCGTTTTAGAATACTTTCTATGTAGTTTTTTCTTAGTTTTGGAAGAATTTGAGAAGTTCAATTTGGAGATTTTTGAAGTGGGTTTTGAAGATTCAACAAATTGAAGCATTGTAAAGACTAAATCACTCTTACCTAGTTGATGGATAATCGATTCGGTAACAATTTTTACCTTTTTATGATATTTGGCTAAAACCCCAATTAATGGGGTGTGATCATGTGATTATGGGCTTAATTAATGTATGGGAATTGTGAATTACTAGTTTAAATGCTATTTTGAAGTGAGTTTAATCATTAATTGTGGTTTAATTTATGAATTGTAGTTGCAAATGCAATTGTATCTTTGTGTTCTTGGCTTGCTCGAGAGAGGTTTTAGAACTAAGATTTTTGATTGATGATTTTGTGGGTATTGGGTTGAGCTGGGTTTAGCTCGAGAGAGTGAATCCTAAACCCAATCCCACACATCTAGCTCGAGAGAGTGGATGAATTAAGTTGTGGTACGCTCTTCATTCTCATGCTTGATGATGGTCGAGAGAAATCACCTAATTCAGGGTAGTTGTTCAAGAGAAAACTATCTCCCTTATAGTCTAGCCTACTCACTGATTTTTAGTTGTTTACTAGTAGTTTCAATTACCCATATATCTATATTTGCCTATGATCGATCACATCCCGAGAATATTTCTCCATATTGTTATTTTGAAGTTTTGGTTATTGTTTGTAGTTGATAACAAAAACCAAACCCCCATCTGGCATTCGTGTCACCCCTTTATTTGATAAATGTCTTTTATCGATAATCTCTATTCCTATGGCTAATTAGACCACGCTTGCACTTCCTAATTAAATTTAAAACATGTACCACTCCTTGTGGGATTCAACCCCAACTCATTTAGTTGGGTTTTATACTGATTTTTTATCATTGACACCTAGAATTGGATGAGGTGTGCTTGAAATGTGAAATCAACATCTTGAACCAACTCTTTCTTTTCTTCTTCAATATGAGCAACACTACCCATAGATAATCGACTAAGAGCATCCGCTACCACATTAGCTTTACCGGGGTGATGAAGAACACTCATGTCATAATCCTTCAATAACTCAAGCCACCTTCTGTGGTGAAGATTCAAATCTTTTTATTAAACACATATTGCAAACACTTATGATCGGCAAACACATCTACATGTACTCTATACAAATAGTGTTTCCAAATCTTTAAGGCAAAAACATTCGCCACTAACTCAAGGTCGTGGGTAGGATAATTCTTTTCATGAATTTTAAGTTGCCTTGAGGCATAGGCAATAACTTTCCCATTTTTGCATAAGCACACACCCTAGCCCAATTCTTGAGGCATCACAATAAACCATAAAACCATGCATTCCTTCTGGTAATGTCAACACCAGAGGGGTAGTAAGTCTATCTTTCAACTCCTGAAAACTCTTTCCACACGCTTCGGACCATATGAACTTAGCCTTCTTTTGAGTTAAAGCCATCAAAGGAGAAGCAATTGAAGAGAAGCCCTCAACAAACCTTCTATAGTAACCGGCTAAACCCAAGAAACTTTTAATATCCAAGGAAGTTAGAGGTCTAGGTCAACTCTTGACCGCATCCGTCTTCTTAGGATCTACCTCAATACCCTTACTCGAAACAATATGACCAAGGAAAGCTATGACCTTAACCAAAATCACATTTGCTAAACTTTGCAAAAAGTTGTTGGTCCTTAAAAATTTGCAACACGGTCCTCAAATGATCAATATGCTCCCCCCACTCCTTGAGTAGATCAAAATATCATCAATGAACACAATCACAAATATGTCAAGGTGTTGTCTAAATAATCTATTCATCAAATCCATAAATGCCACCAGAGCATTAGTCAACCCAAACGACATTACTAAAAACTCATAATGACCATACTGAGTTTGAAAAGCCATCTTTGAAATGTCATCATCTTTCACCCTCAGTTGGTGATAACATGATCAAAGATCAATCTTAGAGAAATAACTTGCCCCTTGAAGTTGGTCAAACAAATCATCTATCCTTGGGAGAGGATACTTATTCTTAATGGTCACCTTGTTCATTTGTCGATAATTGATACACATTCCAAGAGAACTATCTTTCTTTCTCAAAAACAAACCTGGAGCACCCAATGGAGATATACCCGGTCAGATGAAACCCTTACCCAAGAAATCGTTTAACTGTTCTTTCAACTCCATAAGTTTGTCGGAGCCATATGATAAAGAGGAATAGAAATAGGTTGCCTATCTGTGAGAAGGTCAATACAGAAGTATATTTCCTGTTCGGGAGAAATATCGAGTAGATCATCTGGGAACACTTTCAGAAACTCATTGACAATGGGGACTGGCTCAAGAGAAGGGGTTTTGGAATCTTCTTCCCTCACCCTTATTAGATGGTAAAAGCAACCCTTAGAAATCATATTTCTAGCTTTAAGAAAAGAAACAAACTGACCCTTAGGCATAGAATTTCCCCTCTTCCACTCTACGATAGGCTCATTCAGGAACTGAAACTTGACTACACTAGTTCTACAATCAATAGAAGCATAACATTAGTACAGCCAATCCATACCAAAGATAACATCAAAGTCTAACATATGAAGCTCTACCATGTCAACAAGAATAACTCTATGGGACAAGGAAACGGGACACTTTCTATAGACCCTCTTAGCTACAATACAATCACCAACCGGAGTAGAGACAGAAAAAGGTTCTAACAACACATCCAGAAGAACATCAAACCACATAGCCACATATGGAGCCACAAAAGACAAGGTATCACCGGGATAAAGTAAAGCATATACATAAAGATGGAAAACTTCAACATACAGGTAACCACATATGGGAACTCTCTTGTTCACCTTGGGTCTAAACAGCATAGAAGCGGTTTTGTTTAGGATCATTGGAATCCGCACCACTAGTAGGAGCTTGTTTTCCCTCTTTCCCTATAGTCGTAAGCATTGTACAGTCCCTCATTTTGTGACCAGTTATACCACAACCTTAATAACCATCCGTGCCGACTAGGCACTTACCATCGTGCTTCCTTCCATATTTAGTGCAATTAGACCTAAGCAATTAGACCTAGGCAATGAAGATCCACTCACCAAAAAGTCATAGTATAGTTCATGTCTCATTCATTGTCTTTATTATATAGGGAAAAGTTGCCATAACCGACATAGACCATGTGAGCTACATGAAATTCAGTGTCGTGTAACCCCACACCAAAAGAAGGTGTCCTACTTGCCTAAAGTAGGACTAAATGTATAGTTATAACATGGATCCACTAGCTAAAGGTACCTATGTGGGCACATAGTTATAGGATAAGGAGATTACTTCTAGAAACCCGCCCTATTGCATTGGCAAATGGGCTTCCATCTCATGAGTTCCCTTTGGATAACCCTCACTATTGCATTGGTGGGAGGGCCTTTACCTCATTGTCCATATCCACTCGGTGCTAAGCATTATTTTCTAAATTATACGCCATTAGTCTTGAATTGTATTTACATATGTGAAGGAGCGCTCTACCCTTCGTTCAATACAATTCATAAAATAGCTCATAGATTCATTAAAGGTGAGAATGTACTTTCAACCTTAGAATCAACATTAGTATGTGAGAATAACTATCACACCAAGATCATGTGTTCTCATGAGAATGGAGTTTCAATCAACACAATAGGATCAACATGGTTTTGTACATTTCATGCATAATAATGTGTGAAGGTGCATATGATAAATATACTTTCAATTAACACCATTGATACATCATAATCATGTTTATGCATGGAGTGTGTGTGTGTATAATTGTCCTTGCAATGACACAACAACATTATCATTATAGACACTTCCCTCTCAAAGTATTCATATGTACATAATATCACAATCATGCATCATTCACATATATTGCATTCAAGGATCGTAGACCATGTAAATCAACACATCTAATATTTATCATAATAGACATGTATATAATCATAACTTAAATAGTTCATTCATTTGCATTTATAAGCTCATGTACTCATATTGTAGGTCATGTGGGTAAAGTCCTTCCACAATAGTACCTTATACAACTCAACATGCATAATAGCTTCATTCATTTTAGCTTTTACTCTTTAAGACCTAGAAGTCATCTTCATGCTTCAAGCATTACTCTCAAGCAATACCTCACACGGTCATCATGTAAACCTAACTCTCAAGGTAAACTAACCACATGCTTCATTCTTGATCAATTATAGACATATAGCATCAAGTAAGCTAAACTCAATATTACTTCAATCATGATTCATCATCTAAGATCTAATAAAGTTACTTCATGTCTACAATATTCATTCATAAGCAATTCATGTCTAGGTGATCTAATCTAAGGCATTACATGAAGAATTTCATCATTTTAGAAGGATCACATATAAACCCTCAATTTGCCTCTTTCATGACATAACCCTAGAATATTAGGTTAATCAAGAATACATGTAGAATTATACTAACATCAAGTAACTACATCATAATTAAACACCTCCACCTTTCAAGTGGATCAACAAGTTCATATACAATCTTCACCAACATATACAACCCTAGCAAATTGCCTTTCAAGGCTAAGAATCAAGATTAACCCTAACTTCTACAATTCCTATACTAGATAGAGATATATCATGATTCAACAACATAATGAACATAAACATAATCAATTGTTAAACATCCATGATCAATCATGTTACATCTTAGTTCACAATTTGGGAAGAAGGGGAAATCATGGGTCCAGGGGAGATTTTTATCAAAATCCATCATTAATCCATTAATCCAATTATAAATCATCATAATCAATCAAAATAAACCTTAATTAAACAATTGAATTCGTTGTGGAAGAAGACCCATGACTAGAGTGGACCCCTAGAATTAGGGGATTTGAAAACATTATATGAAGGGGCTTCTTGGTGATAGCTAACCAAGAATGAAGAGAATTCATACCTTAGGTGTATAATCCTATCCAATTCATATGAAAAATCCCTCTTCTTGAAGTTCTAACTCGATCCCTTCCTTTGTTCTTCAATGGAGTTTAGAGAGAAGATTTTATGAGGGAAAGGTAGTTGGGTTTAGATCTGGGGTCTAGGGTTATAATGAATTAATGACTTAGTTTTAGAGGTATATTAGCCTATATAGGTGATTAATTAACTAGTTAACCGACCTCTCTTGACCCCTAATTAATTACCTAACTAATTCCCAACCCTAACTTAAACTAAAAAGCTGGAAAACTGGCAGCATTCACGAGACCTCATCCACGGACCATGGATTGGTCTACTGGATGTCAACCACTTCCGTGGTTGGTGTCTGAGGATACATTTGCAGGCCTTGACCCACGGAGCAATACCATGACCCTTAGATCAATCTACTAGCCGTGAATTGCATCCGTAGTTCACCAAAATTGGACAGTTATGGGGACTATTTTGGGGTCCTCCTCAAGGACCCCTTGGGTGGTCCTTGGGGTGTTTTACTTGGACGTTTAACCCCTAAAACCCCTATTCTAAGTATGGGAACCATCTTTACAAGTTTTAAACCTCATACGACACTCCAAAACACTTACCAAAGGCTCTAGAACTCACTAGTTTCCGTTAGACTCTAGCTTGGTCTTACTAGATTTCTGGGTTGTTACAATTAGACTTTGGGATTGATATTTTGTTGGATACACAACCCATATCTATCCCTCCCTATATAATGGCTCCAGTCGAATTGGAAGATTTAAAGGAACAACTCAAAGACTTGTTAGACAAGGGTTTTATTCAACCAAGCATATCTCCATGGGGTGCTCTGGTATTGTTCATAAAGAAGAAAGATGGGTCCCTTAGGATGTGTATTGATTACCGCCAATTGAACAAAGTCACTATAAAAAATAAGTATCCTCTTCCTAGAATTGACGATTTGTTTGACCAACTCTAAGGAGCTAGTTTCTTTTCGAAGATTGACCTATGTTCGGGCTATCACCAACTAAGGGTGAGAGGGGTTGACATTCCCAAGACGGCCTTCCGAACAAGATATGGTCACTTTGAGTTCCTAGTAATGTCTTTTGGTCTAACAAATGCCCCGACGGCATTCATAGATCTAATGATTAGGGTATTTAGGCAATATCTTGATTCATTTGAGATCATTTATATTGATGATATTTTGATCTATTCAAGGAGTGAGGGTGATCATATGAAGCATTTGAGGATTGTATTGCAAGTCCTCAAGGACCACCAACTGTTTGCTTAGTTTAGTAAATGTGAGTTTTGGCTAAGGTCGGTTGCCTTCCTTGGTCATATTGTGTCAAGCATGGGTATTGAGGTTGATCCTAAGAAGACAGATGCGGTCAAGAGTTGGCCTAGACCTCTAACTCCTACCGATATTAGAAGTTTTTTGGGTTCGGCCGATTATTATAAGAGATTTGTTGAGGGTTTCTCCTCCATTGCTTCTCCATTGATGACCTTGACTCAAAAGAAAGCTAAATTTGTGTGGTCAGAGGCTTGTGAGAAAAACTTTCAAGAATTGAAAGATAGACTTACATCCGCTCTAGTGTTGACCTTATCAGAGGGTACCGATGGGTTTGTGGTATATTGTGACGCTTCTCGAGTGGGTTTGGGATGTGTCCTTATGCAACATGGTAAAGTGATTGCATGTGCTTCGAGGCAACTCAAGCTTCATGAAAAGAATTATCCAACTCATGATCTCGAATTAGCGGCGATGGTGTTTGCCTTGAAAATATGGAGGCACTACCTATATGGGGTCCATGTGGTTGTTTTCACTAACCACGAGAGTCTTCAATATGTGTTTAGCCAAAAAGACTTGAATCACCAACAAAGAAGGTGGTTGGAACTTTTAAAAGATTATGACATGAGTGTCCTTTACCACCCCTGCAAAGCTAATATAGTTGCAGATGCCGTAAGTAGATTGTCCATGTGTAGTGTGGCTCATGTAGAAGATGAGAAAAATGAATTGGTTCGTGTTGCATAGGTTGGCCCAGTTAGGTGTCCAACTAGTGGATTCCACCAAGGGTGGATTCATGGTCCATAATAGTTCCAAATCATCCTTTATGGTTGATGTGAAGTCTAAACAACAACTTGATCCTATATTAATGGAGTTGAAAGAGTCGGTTCTCAACAAGTTCATTGAGGTTTTCTCCCAAGGGGGAGATAGGGTGCTTAGGTACCAAGGTAAATTATGTGTTCCGGTTGTTGATGGCCTTAGAGAGAAAATTTCAGAAGAGACTCATGGTTCGCAGTATTCTATTCATTCGAGAGCCACAAAGATGCACCATGATTTATGGGAAGTCTATTGGTGGAATGGCATGAAAAAGGATATAGCAGGTTTATTGGCCAAATGTCCAAATTGTCGACAAGTTAAGGCTGAACAACTAAAATTGGGAGGTTTGTTCCAAGATATAGATATTCCCACTTGGAAGTGGGAGGAGGTGAATATGGACTTTGTGGTGGGTTTTCCTCGTACTCGAAGGAAACATGATTCTATTTGGGTCATTGTTGATAGGTTGACTACATCAGCCCACTTCATTCCCGCCAAGGTTTCTTTTTCGGCGGAAGACTATGCCAAGTTGTACATTAAGGAAATAGTGAAGTTGCATGGAGTTCCCTTGTCTATCATTTCGAATCGGGGTACTCAATTTACTTCACATTTTTGGAAGGCATTCTAACAAGGGCTTAGTACCAATGTTAAACTTAGTACCGCTTTCCACACTAAAATGGATGGTCAAGCGGAACGCACCATCCAAACCTTAGAGGACATGTTGAGGGCGTGTATGATTGATTTCAAGGGTAATTGGGACGACCATTTCCCATTGATAGAATTTGCCTACAACAATAGTTACCAGTCAAGCATTGCCATGGCTCCATTTGAAGCACTATATGGTAGGAGGTGTAGATATCCGGTTGGTTGGTTTGAAGTAGGTGAATTTTCTCTAAGTGGTCCCGAACTAGTTTATGATGCCATTGAAAAAGTTTGACTCATTAGAGAGAGGTTGAAGACGGCCCAAAGTCAGCAAACATCTTATGCCGATATTAGAAGGATGGATCTTAAATTTGAGATTGGTGATTGGTTCTATTTGAAAATCTCTCCTATGAAAGGTGTGATGAGGTTTGGTAAGAAAGGCAAGCTTAGTCCCTGGTATGTGGGCCCATACCAAATCTTGAAACGTGTTGGGAAAGTTTCATATGAATTAGACTTGCCAAATGAGTTGGCCCCGATTCACCCAGTGTTTCATATTTCCATGCTTAAGAAGTTCATTGGTGATCCGATATTCATCATTCCTTTAGAGGGTTTAGGAGTTAATGAGAGTTTATCCTATGAAGAGGTTCCGATAGAGATTTTGGAACGGCAAGTTAAGAGGTGGAGAAACAAAGAAGTAGCCTCCGCTAAGGTTCTATGGAGGAATCACTTAGTTGAGGGTGCTACATAGAATGCTGAGGCCGACATGAAGTCCCGTTATCCTCATCTTTTTCCTTCTACTCCTATTCAAGCTTGAGGTAAGTAGTTCCTCTTGAGTTTTAGTGTTTTGGGAGTCATGTGTATTGTGTGAGTTTTCCATGATTTCCTTATGTTGTGCACGTTCTTGTGAGAATTCATGTTTTAGAATAAATTGATTTTTCATGATATATATGTTCCTCATGTTGATTTGCATTTTGGTATGATGATTTCATATTTAACTTTATGAGGTGAATTAATGAACATGCTTAGTATGTTTTGATGAAATGACATCTTGGCTCCATATTGTGGTGTTGAGCTTGTTTGAGTTGGAGAAGGTAGTTCCTCCCATGTTTATGTGAATTGATGAGTTTCATACATATTGGTTTAGTAGATGTATATCCTACTTCCTTGTGTTGCATTGACCATGTCTTGTGATGGAGTTGAAGTTTCCTCCTTTTGAATAGGGCATGGGGTGAATAGTGCATTTGTAAGTTTTGCACACGTTTGATGTTTCATGCATGATGGGCTGTAGTCTAGAGTTTCTAACTTAGTTTGGTGTGTAGATCATCATTCGAGGATGAATGTCCTCAAGGGAAAGATTATTTAACAACCGAAAATCTAATGACCTAAGCTAAAGCCTAACATGTAAACTAGTAGCCTAAATAGGATTAACATTAAGATTTGAGTCCTAAAATGACCTCCCTAAGTTAGTACTAATAACGTCAAGGCATGGACCCTCCAAGGACCCCCCAAGGGTCCTTGAGGAGGACCAAAGGACTACCCAAAAGCTGTCAAAAACCATCTTGACTCACGAGAGGGGCACCCTCGAGCCATGGGTGGACTTACGCCCCATAGGTGGGGGTCGTGAGTCAAGGCTTGGCATTCCCTAAAAGTCCAAAGTTTCAGTCATATTCTACGAACATGCAGTACTGTCCATGGACCAACTCACGCCCCGTAGGTGGGGCTCATGAGTGAGGCCTAGACCAAGGCCAAAAAGATCAGCCTCAAACCCAACCCACGAGTGACCAGTATGGTTCGTGGGTCCATCCACTCCCCGTGGATGGGGTATGTGATGCTATCCTAAATTTCGGCAAAGGGTCAAACATTTTAAGTAAATTCTAATTAATTAAGGGTAGGGACGGTTATTATTAGTTATTTTAGACCTATATAAATACTTCTAAGTCATTAAACTTCACTTCACCTCATAACTCCCAAGACTAAAATTAGAAACCAACACTCCTCTCCAAAAATTCTCTCGATGACTCTATTGAAGAGCAAGGTCAAGGTCAAGCTAGGGGTTCAAGAACTAGCCTTTCTCCTCCAATTTCATGTGTAAATCAAGCCAAGGTATGGATGATTTTCATCCTTGGGTAGCTAACCCCCAAGGAGCCCTTTCAAACTATGTTTTAGACTTCCTAAAACCTAGGGTTTCACTCTAGTCATGGGTCTTCTTCCAAAACGATTTCAATTGTTTAATTATGGTTTATTATGATTTATTATGATGATTTATGATTGGATTAATGGAGTATTGTTGGATTTTGATGAAAATTTCCCTTGGACCCATGATTTCCCCTTCTTCCTAAATTGTGAACTAAGGTGTGACTTGATTGATCATGGAAGCTTGACAATTGATTATGTTTACATTTATTAATTTGTTGAATCATGAAATCCCTCTATCTAATGTGATAATTCTAGAAGTTAGGGTTGATCTTCATTCCTAGCCTTGAAAGGCAATAACTAGGGTTTGTATATGTCGATAAAGATTGTACATGAACTCATGATTGATCCTATGACTATTGTGTAATTATGGTATTGATGCAAGATCCTTCTTACATATACCCTTACACTTAATTATACATGAATTATGTATGTATGTTATGAAAAGCTTGTTGTGTTGATTGAGAGGTCATTCTCATGAACACACCATTAATATGATGTGAAAGGTTTTACTCACATGTTGATGATTCTAAGGTTGAAAGGACATCCTCACCTAATGAATCCATGATCTACCATGATACTATGATGGTTTGAGTGCTATGCATTCTTCCATCAACATGAATATAAAGTAAAGACTTAACATGATTATTAAAGGTAATTAAGCTTAGCACCGAGTGGATAGGAACATGAGATGGAAACTTTATACCTCAGTTAGTCCAGGTTTCTAGTAGCAATCTCCCTATCCCATAACTATGTGCCCACATAGGTTCTTAGCTAGTGGATCCACCTATAAGCTAAACATGTTAGTTCTACCTTAGGCAAGTAGAACACCTCTTTTTGGTGTGGGTTCATGACGCCAGATTCCATGTAGCTCACATGCTCTATGTTGGTTAAGGCTATATTTCCCTACATGACAAGAACAAGATCCATGACATGACATGAATAAGAATATGAACTAAGAACAAGAACATGAGTTATGTGCTATGATCACTTAAGGGGTTTTACTTAGTGTGAGTGGGGGTATGGGACTTCACTTATGCATTTCACAAGTAAGCTTTGAGAGTGATTGTAGTATGTGCTTTATGACATGATGCTTTATGAGTTAATGTTTTCTTTACATGAACATGAACCATGAATATGATCATGAACATGAACATGAATATGAGCTATACTTATGACTTCTTAATGAGCTTTGCTTAGTATGAGTGGGGTTATGGGACTTCACTTGTACATTGCACAAGTGGACTTATAAAGGGGTTATGGTGTGTTTTACTTATGACATGAAGATGTATGAATCTGTGTATGCACGATCTGGGTTGATGTTAAGAATGACTTTCTATTATTATGAACTATGAACATGAATGTCTCTTTGTCTATGAGTACTGACTAATGATGAGGTCAAGGTAAGTTATGCATGACTATGGTAGCCTAATGTCACGGACATAGACTGATGGCTAAAGCTCCGTGCGGCACTTGATAACTTACTCACTATTCTTTCAAGATCTTGTAAGCTCAAGTAAGCCTTTATAGCTAAGATCGCTAAGAGAATGAAAGGAAAGACTTTGGAAATAACAAGAGAGCTTTTGGAAGAAGGCTTTGTATATTGCTTTGAAGGCTTTACAACTTTTCTTGGTGCCTTGCAAATGGAGGGCACTCTATTTATACTACCAACTAAGGCTCTAAGTGTAAATAATAATTTCTTTACAAGTCCCTAAGATATTTACACTTTAGTCCTATCTCTAGAACTCTCTACACTATCTAGAGTTCTCCAAAGCCTTCTTGTAAAATCTAAGGGCTTCTAGAGTTCTCCACAAGCATCTCCATAACTCTAGAACCCTCTGCCCCTATTCTGGCGCAACATTTGGCTGGCTAAGTGGCGGGACGTCATATGCTCCCCCACCTGATGATGCGACGACCTCGGCGCATTGCTGCAAGAACTCTCGGATTTGGTCTTTAAATTGCCACAAGTCTTCATATTTCTCCCATGTGGCCTCCTCCGCAGTTTGTCCCTTCCAATGCACAAGGAACATGGCGTTGGCTTGTTGTCCCCGCTTCCGTTTGGCTTGATAATCTATGATAGCTTCAATCTTTCTGCCGAGATTGATTGATCTTCCTTGTACTCATGGTACGGGCGAGGGGCGCTTGCATGAAGATGGATTTTGAAGTGTGGGCACACTCCACCTTATCGGATCTTGCCTACCTTGGCAACGATCTTGAAATTTTCGCACTAAGTTTTGATGAACACCCGAATTATCTTGGATTGAATTTTACCAAAACCATGTTGTCGGCGAACTTTTTCATCTTGCCTTGTCCAAGTAGGACTTGTTCCTCCCATCCCTTAGCAAGATGGTAGGCTCCCAAACTCTTCCGTAATGAATGCGGGTTTGGGGTTGTGTTGGCCGCCAACTCGGACTCGCTCCTTTGCAAATTATATGACGCCATGTCTGTGCACATTGGCGTAGTGCCTTAAGTAACACTGGCGTTGGAAAAGTGAAGTTTCGTGCCAAGGATCTCAGTGGGGTCTCGATCACTAATGATATGGTGGGTATAAAGGCAAACTAGCATACTTAGAGAATCATCCCCACGACCATGATGGTTCCATACCAAAGTGATGAAGTCCATGGTTACGCTTCTCCATGGTGGTGCGTACTCGGTCAGTGGCTCTTTGCTCCACTTTGTCTTGTTGGCACACAAGACAAGTATGAACATAGCGCTCTAAGTCATCTCGCATACTAGATAGCCTCGATCGCGCCCCTCGTTCTATTTTTTCATGATGCTCGGCCGGTGGTGTCGTGGCTTTCCTTAATGATTCGCCGCCTAATAGATCTGAACTTGGGCACATAGATCCTTCGACCAGATGTGAGCAAAAGGCCTTCTTCCACCCCAAAATGCCTTGTCTTACCTTGGGTGGCTATCTCCATCAGCCTTTTGGCCTCGGGATCATGTTACATACCATCTTTGATTGCATCTTAGATGTCACAATGGGTTGTTGTGATGGCAGCAAGTTCGGCCTTCCTACTTAGCGCATCGGCCACAACATTGCCTCTCCGCCACCTAGCTTGTGGTGATCTTCTTCCTTGACTACAAACTTTTTCTTTCTCCTCCACCGTATATAATGTTCGGGTCTCGTTCACTGCGGCAATCTCATGCGCATGCAATTTTTGCGCAAGACGCACGCCCCCCCCAAAGTCCGCGATCCTCCAGTACTTCAAATCAGGTCTTTGAAAAGTCGGGCTTACAGAGGTCTTGAGACCTTTGAAGGCTTGCTAGCACTCCTTGCTCTAAACCCACGGCTTATTCTTCTTCAGTAACTCGGTCAGCGGAGCGGCCTTAGCGGAGTAACCACTTATGAACTTGTGATAATAGTTCGCAAGTCCGAGAAAACGAGCTTTCGCCTGGCCTGGTGGTGCGCGCCTCCTCGGATTTTGCGAATCGCAAGTCCGGAAACGACCTTAGCTCAGTCTTTTTGGGCGCCTCCCTCCCTATCTGGATTCTTTTGCCTCGTCCATCCGTAGTTTGCCCTGGCTGATGATATGGCCCAAGAAGTGCACCTCATGTTGGGCAAACTCGCACTTCTCCCGCTTGATATATAATTGGTTCTCCCTCAAGACTTGGAAGACCTTCTTCACATGCTCCACGTGCTCCTCCAAGGTGTTACTATAGATGACTATGTCATCCAAGTACACCACTATGAACTGATCCAAGTAAGGATGAAAGATCTTGTTCATCAACGTGTAAAAAGTTGCGGGTGCATTGGTTAAGCCAAAAGGCATCACCAACCACTCGTATGGTCACGCACGCTTGTCTTTCTCATCCCCAATGCGCACTTGATAGTAACCTTTTCGGAGGTCCACCTTAGTGAAGTACTTGGTCTACCCAAGTCTATCGAACAAATCTGCAACAAGTGGGATAGGATATTTATTCTTAACAGTTACCTTATTGAGCGCTCGGTAGTCGATGCATAAGCGTAACGATCCGTCTTTCTTCTTTTGGAATAGAACCGGCGCGCCATAAGGTGCCTTGGATGGACGGATGTGACCGGCCTCGAGGAGCTCCTTCAAATGCTTCCTCAGCTCGTCTAACTCAGGTGGAGCCATGCGGTATGATGCATGTGCGGGTGGCTTGGCTCCGACCTCCATCTCTATCTTGTGATCTACCTCGCGCCTCGGAGGTAGAGTCTTCGGCAGCTCGTCCGACATCACGTCCTTGTTTTCATCAAGGACCTTCTCTATAATTAGTGGCAAGGACTCCTTAGCACCATTGTCTTCTCCCAAACTTGCAATGGTAGCTAGAAACGCCTCGTCTTTCTTGGTGTCCTTCCTTCTTTGGTACCTTAACTAGAGGTAGAGGTACCATCGCGCACTCACTCCACCCGTAGACCACAGTTTTGGAGGTAAGTCGATCATCGTAAGAACTCAGAATGATATCAAAGATATCAGTTTGTCTTACCTTACCATTTTCCAATTGTGATGCTCACTCCTTGGGAGACTCCACTCACGGGAGTCGGTGGGGCATTTACCGTCTTGAGGCGGGTGTTGCTTGGAACGTAGTTCAACCCTAACCTCTCTGTCGCCGTCTTGGTCATGATGTTTGCTTCATTAATGGAGATGTCTACATACTATGTGTAGTCTTGTAGGATGGCGCCAAGGTTCTTTATCTCTGGGCACCTAGCATAGTCGTGTGGTCCTCCGCATATATAGCATCCATCTCCTTTTGTGGTTTGCGCCTTCTTCTCCGTGTAGCCCTAGCACACGAACCATCTGCCGCGCGGGGTTGGCATGACTATTCCAAGCATCCTTGCCCTTTGCCTTGTCATGCCGGTCATGTTTGAAGTCGGTTAAGGACTCGGCTTAGGTGATGGCCTCGTCTATGGTCTTGACCCAACTCCGCCTTGGCCCGATTATCGTCCATGAAGTGGAGGTTGGGAATCTGCGCGTAAGTCGTGAACTCCTTTACGTACGCCCAAATGCTTCCTGTTTGCTTCAGTTCCCTGAACTTGCGCTTTACCTCATATATGACGTTGTTAGGGAAGAAGGCTTTCTTGAGTTCCTCACGGAATTGCTCCCATGTGTTGATGGTGCACGTCCCCTTCCCAATCTCGACCTCTTTACGTCTCCACCATAGCATGGCCATCTCAGAAAGATACAACACGGCAGTGTTGATCTTGCTTTCGTCACTCCTCACCCGATTACACTTGAAGTAATTCTTCAAGTGCCACAAGAAATTCTCCACCTCTTGAGCGTCAAGGACGCCTTTGAATATAGGTGGCTTGGGAGCCTCGACCCTGGCCTCTCTATCACAGTCGGGTGACGCCGATCCTCCTGTCTTCATTTCGGCCTTCATGGTTTCAATTGTGTTCAACGCCTCCATGTGATGGCCTCCTTCATCTCGAACTCGGCCCGCTGACATCCCTCCAACTCCTTATGGATGTTTTCGGTCTCCTCAAGGGTGAAGTCTTCGAGGGCCTTGAACTTGCCATCGGCCACATTCATGCGCCGGCCTAATATCTCCACGGCCTTCCACCAGACCCATTCTTCTCCGTCGGTGGATGAGATATTAGCGCCTCACTCGGTGTAGGTTCGAGCAGCATTTCCTCATTACCCTTTTGATGTTTCTTACCCTTGCAGTTTTTCTTTCCACCATCCACACGGACGTTGGTGGTGCTAGCGGCGTTCACGTCTCCTTCGGTAGCCATTCCCTTAGTATCGAACTTTGGCTCTGATACCACTTTGTCACGGACTTAGAGTGATGGCTAAAGCTCCGTGCGGCACTTGACAACTTACTCACTATTCTTTCAAGATCTTGTAAGCTCAAGTAAGCCTTTATAGCTAAGATCGCTAAGAGAATGAAAGGAAAGACTTTGGAAAGAACAAGAGAGCTTTTGGAAGAAGGCTTTGTATATTGCTTTGAAGGCTTACAACTTTTCTTGGTGCCTTGCAAATGGAGGGCACCTCTATTTATACTACCAACTAAGGCCCTAAGTGTAAATAATAATTTCTTTACAAGTCCCTAAGATATTTACACTTTAGTCCTATCTCTAGAACTCTCCACACTATCTAGAGTTCTCCAAAGCCTTCTTGAAAAATCTAAGGGCTTCTAGAGTTCTCCGCAAGCCTCTCCATAACTCTAGAACCCTCTGCCCCTATTCTGGCGCAACATTTGGCTGCCTAAGTGGCGGGACATCACACTAAGGTGGCTTATGGTATGGTTTGACTTTGTGATTACTCTAAATGTGCATGATGACTTTTAAACTTGAAAAGGAATGATTTTAACTAAATATCTCTTTTATGCATGTTTTAAGGATTTTTGTGCATGGCATCCATACTTAGTACACTTTTTGTGCTAACCCATATTTTCTACATTTTCTTATAAGTGTAGCTTCCGGTCGTTGAGATGTACTTCATCTTTCAAGTGAAGCTTGGGTTGACTATTCCCTAAGCTTGGTGAGTCCTCAAGAGTTCGAGGACAAGATGTTATTCTTTCTAGTTTCCATTGTACTTTCTATATTCAAGACTATGTTGTAAAGGGCTATGTCCCTAATATTATATTTGATTGTATTAGATGGATTCATTGAGACAAGGTCTAGACACTTATATTCTTTTTTATGCAAAAAGACTTCTATGAAAAGGTTTTAAATTCCGCATAATTTCTATATGCTTGTGTTCATAATTATGCTAAGGGCTTGTATGAGACCCCATCGGGGTCAAGTATGTCGTGTTACATCTAGGGGGTATCCCTGGGTCGTGATAATTTGTCAGAGAATTAAAGGTCGCGCTAAGCTTTACTTGAGTACCAAGACTGACACACCCTGAGGCAACCCCCTAGACGCAACATGGTACCTATGATCACAGTGACCCTAAGTTAACCCCGAGTCTCACATATCACAAGCATACTGAAATACAGCTAAGTAATTGGAAGCATAACTGTAAAGTGAGTCCAAACTAAAAGAACTTCAAGTGAGAATATAACTGAATATCAATGGGGAACAACCTAAAACAACTGAATACTAAATCTATGTCTGAAATCCTCTAATATTGATGAGTTGATGGGACAAATCCCCCGCTAATTCTAAAAATACTAAAAAAAACTGATAATGAGCTAACTTAACAAAAAGCATAAAGAAACGTCCTCGAAATATGAGAAATCACCACTAAAGTTGTTAGAATGGATTGTAAATCGAACTAAGAGTGATATGGATGCGGAGTACTTGAACCTACATCATACAATGATGTAGCGCAAAAGTATAAGTTAGTACTTTGAATGTATTGAGCATGAAAGAGATAAATACTAAGCTGAACAATATAAAATAACAATGGAAATAGATATACTGAGACATAATTGAAAGTTGAGATGGATGCAATGACCAATTACTAATAATGAAGTTAACATGTTGAACTGAATACGTAAGTAAATGTTATTAACATGGTCAGTGCAATAAGAGTCTGACTATGGGATATACTATTAACCGACATAAACCACGTGAGCTAAACGTGGAGTCTGATGTATATGCCCCATCGAGAGGACCCAATATACCTTGTCAGGGGTATAAAGGCATGACTGTGGCGTGATCACTAAAATGGATGCCCATCAGAGAAGACTTCTAAACCTACGTTGGCATATAGTTTTGGGACTTTAAGGGTATGATGAACTCTAGTCCAACTCGATGCTAAGTCTAATCCCAACTGAATATGTATAGCTAAAATGCAACTAAAATACTGAGTAGTTCAAAATATTGATATGCTATTTGAGAATGCAACATATATACTGAAAGATATGGCATTATTCGTTCTGAAGTATGATTTTGTGACTGGTCTGCCTAGCAAGTATATTTCATGAAATACTGATAATTAATACAAGATAGGGTTCTGAGTTCTATAAATGGGACTACATTAATTCTCCAAGAAAAACATGTATTCAATATAATGGAAACTATAGTAGCTAAATTTCAATGGATCCCCAAGATTTGGGAACCCTAGGTCTGAGCAATTTATGGAGAAACTGAAAAACTGACTGAATTTTAGGGACCTAATGAGTGAAAGGAACACACTAGTGGTGAAATACCACATACCCGGTGATGAAAAATACAAAGAAATCCTTTAGATTTTGGGGTTGAACTTGAAGAAGACCTCTACTTGTTCTTGGGAGAAACCATCTCCTCTTTCACTTTTTTTTTTTTTTAATTTCTAAGTTGGATGATTTTAGGAGAATGAGGGTTCTAGGTAGTTTCTGACTAGATTATTAGGCTTAGATGGAGTAAAATGATGTAGTTTAAGCACCAAACAACGTAGTTTAAGCACCAAATGTATAAGGGAAAAGACCAATGCGACCCTGACTTAAATGCTGACGAAGTGACTTCAAAAGGGGCTTCACGGGCCGTTTAGTTCACCACAGCCCATTAAATGGATTGTGAAGATGCTCTACCCAACAAGCTTCACTATGTACGGCATAACTTTTTAATGTGAGCTTGGAATTAGGCAAACTCGATGGCATTGGAAAGAGGATTCTTTCTTTAATTTGATAGGTCATAAACCACCAAATTCATTTTGTGCTGAAATACATGATCGTTTGAAGTTGACCCTAAACTCTAAGTCTGACGAGTCTTCTTAACGGATGACTTCACAGTCCGTTTGGAGCTTCACGGACCAGTTAAACGTCTGTGGTCCTTAACCAGTGACTTGGGGTGAGACCTTACTAATGGGGTGACTTGTACAACCCACCAGTTGGGCTGTCCAAGTCACCACGGATAGTCTAGGTCTCCTTCAAGGTGAAGCCTACCTAGGGTAGGTTTTGGAAGACCTTCACGAGCCCTTTAACGAATCGTTGTCCCCTACACAGCCCTTCTAGGGCTTTGTGGAGGGTTTCATGATCCATTTTTGGGATTGTGACTTGCCTGTTTGACCCCTTTCTAGCCTTTCTCTAACCCGAGGTGTTACAATATCTCCCCCTTTGGAACATTCATCCTCAAATGAAGACTAAACAAGTTGAGTTTAGAGGAAAGTGTTGCAATCCCTACTAACTGAATAATAGAAGCTTATATCTAACTAAAAGAGTTCCATGAACATGCAATGATAACTAAGGGAATGAGATACTGAGACTTAATTTACACAAGATTAATTGAAAGACTGGAGTGGAACTACAACCTTTAGCTGAAATTGAATCGAAAGGAAAGAGGTGAGGATACTTGGCCATTATAGCTACTTTTGCTTCACAAGTAGCTCCCTCTACAGACTGACTTCTCCACAAAACTTTTACTAAAGCAACTTTCATATTTCTTAACCTTCAAACCTGATGGTCAAAAATCTCAATTGGAATCTCTTCATACGTGAGACTGTCCTTCACAGCCACACTTTCTAAAAGTACTATCTATGCCGGATCACTCACACACTTTGTCAACAAGGGAATGTGAAAGACTGGATGAACCGTTGCTAGTTTTGTTGGCAACTCTAACTAAAAATCTACATTACCAACCCTTTTCAAGATTCTATAAGGACCTACATACCTGGGACTGGGCTTCCCTTTCTTACCAAATCTCATCACCCCCTTCCTAGGTGGCACCTTCACGAAAAATTCAATCATTAATATCAAACTCTAAGTCCCTTCTCCTCACATCTTCATAGGACTTCTAACGACTCTGAGCTACCTTTAGTTTATCTCAGATGAGCTGAACTTTCTCCATATCCTTATGAACTAAATCTGGCCCAATCAAGGTCGCTTCACCTACTTCAAACCAACTAACCAGAGACTTGCATCTACGCCCATACAGTGCCTCGTAAGGGGCTATCTAAATACTTGAATAGAAGTTGTTATTGTAAGCGAACTTTATGAGAGGCAGTTGATCATTCCAATTACCCTTGAAATTGATCACGCAAGCTCTCAACATGTCCTCTAAGTTCTGAATGGTACGCTCTTCCTGACCATTACTGAGATTTACTTGAGTACCAAGAAATTTGTGAAATGACTTCCAGAATGAGATGTAAATTGAGGACCTCAATTTGAAATGATAGACAAAAGAACCCATGCAACCTAGTCTTGGCAGCCAAGCAGTGAACTGACTTAGTGACTCTATCCACTATCACCCAAATGGAGTCATATTGTCTGCGAGTATAAGGTAAACCCGTAATGAAGTTCATGTTTATCACTTCCCACTTCCATGTAGGGATGTTAATCTCTTGAGTCACACATCCTAGTTTCTGATGTTCTACTTTAACCTGTTGACAGTTAGGACACTTAGCCACAAAATTTGCGATGTCTCTCTTCATGTCGTTCCACCAAAAGACTTCCCGTATATCACAGTACATCTTAGTGGAACCTGGATGAATAGAATAGCTGGAACTATGGATTTTGTAAGGATCTGCTTCCTCAACTCACCCACATTAGGAACACGTAAGCGACCCTGGTAACGAGCACACCATCTCCTCGGGGAGAACACCTCAACTCTGTGTTGATGAACTACACATTTCAACTAAATCAAAATAGGATCACTATACTATTTCTCCTTAACCTTTGTTACCAACGAAGATTCTAAACTATCACACCACCATCTGACATGTCCATAAGGAAAAAATTCCTAAGCGAGCAAGCCAGTGAACATCTCTGGCTAATTCTTTCTTTTCTTCCTCAACATGTACCACATTACCAATGGATTGTCTATTGAGGGCATCAGCCACTACATTGACCTTACCTGGATGGTAGAGCACAATCCATGTCATAGTTTTTGAGGAATTCAAGTCATCTCCTCTGACAAAGATTCAACTCTTTTCAAGTGAACACATACTGGAGGCTCTTATGATCTGTGAACACAACAACATCTGCAATCTCGATGTCATGAGTTGGGCAGTTCTTCTCATGGACCTTAAGGTTTCTAGAAGCATAAGCTATGACCTTACCATTTGCATCAACACACACCCTAAGCCGACCCTAGATGCATCACAATAAACTACATAACCATCAACACCATCTGGTAGAGTCAAGACAAGAGTTGTAGTCAACCTAGTTGTTAGCTCTAATACTAATGAGATGTTGGGACAAATCCCCAGCTAACTCTAAAAATACTGAAAACTGCTAATGAGCTAACTTAACAAAAGTCATAAAGAAATGTCCTAAAACTATGAGGACTCACCACTAAAGTTGTGGAGTATGGACTGGAAGTCGAACTAAGCGTGATCTGGATTATGAGTGCCTAAACCTACATCATACAACGATATAGCACAAAAGTATCCATCAGTATTTTGAATGTACTCAACATGCAAGATATAAATACTAAGCTGAACAATATAAAATGGACATGGAAATAGATATACTAATACATTACTGAAAGTTAAGATGGATGCAATGGCCAAGTACTAATCATGAAGATAACATGCTGAATTGAATACTGAAGTAAATGTCGATAACATGGTAAACCAATAAGAGTCTAACTGTGGGAGGTACTATTAACCGACATAAACCACGTGAGCTAAATGTGGAGTCCGATGTATATACCCCATCGAGAGGACCCAATGTACCTTACCAAGGGTATAAAGGCATGACTATGGCGTGATCACTAAAATTGATGCCCAACAGAGGGGACTTCTGAACCTATGTTGGCACGTAGTTATGGGAATTTTAGGGTATGCTGAACCCTAGACCAACTCGGTGCTAAGTCTACTCCCAACAGAATATGTATAGCTAAAATGAAACTAAAATAGTGAGTAGCTCAAAATACTGATATTCTATGTGAGAATACAACATATATATATATATATATACATATATATATATATATATTGAAAGATGTGACATTCAAATTTTGAAGCATGATTTTCTGACGGATCTACCTAGCAAGTATAATTAATAAGATACTAATAATTAATACAAGCTAGGGTTCTGAGTTCTGTAAATTGGACTACATTAATTCTCCATGAAAAACATGTATTCAATACAATGGAAACTATAGCAGCTATATTTCAATGGATCCCCAATATTTGGGAACCCTAGGTCTGAGCAATTTATGGAGAAACTCAAGAATTGATTGAATTATAGGGACCTAATGAGTGAAAAAAACCCACTAGTGAAATCCCACATACCTGGTGACAAAAACTACGAAGATATCCTTTGGATTTTGAGGCTGAACTTGAAGAAGATCTCTATTTGTTCTTGGTATAAACTATCACCCCGTTCTCTTCTTTTCTTTCTACGTTGGATGAGTTTAGCAGAATAAAGGTTCTAAGTAGTTTTTGACTAGATTTTTAGGCTTCGACTGGGTAAAATGACAAATTTTAAGCACCTAAACGACGTAGTTTAAGTACCAAATACATAGGGAAAAAGACCAATACGACCCTGGCTTAAATGCTAATGAAGTAACTTTAAGAGGGGCCTCAGGGGCCGTCTAGAGCACTATGGCCCATCAAGTGGGTCGTGAAGATGATATGCCGGACATGGCTTCACTATTTTGAGCATAAATTTTTACTCTGAACTTGGAATAAGGAAAATATGGTGGCATTGGAAAGAGGATTCAAAGATATTTAATTTGATAGGTCATGGGCCACATAATTCATTTTGTGCTGAAAGTTATGATCGTTCGAAGTTAACCCTAAACTCTAAGTTTGACAAGTCTCTTTCATGGATGACTTCACGGTCCGTGTGGAGCTTCATGGACCATTTAGACTTATGTGGTCCTTAACCAGTGACTTGGGGTGAGACCTTACTAATGGGGTGACTTTTATGACTGACCATATGGGTCGTCCAAGTCATCACGGATCGTCTTAGTGCCCATCAAGGTAAAGCCTACCTGGGGCAGGTTCTGGAAGACCTTCACAAGCCCCTTGGAGGACCTTGGTCCCCTACACGGCCCGTTTAGGGCTCCGTAGATGTTTCCATGGTCCACTTTTGGGCTCATGACTTGCCCGTTTGACCCCTTTATAGAATTTAAATCATACAAACTATAACAGAATAAAATTGAATTATAGTCGAAAGGGACCCATGAAGATTGACATGAAACCCTTATTGAATTGGGTGAAATTAAGTTGGAGATTGAAGTTCTCTTGCGACCCAATGGATGAAAGGGATACATTGTTGATTTCCCACATACCTTTATATCAAAGCCTACCAAAGAAAGAGAAATAAAACTTTAAAGCCTGAAACACTAGCTTTCACCTTGGAGCTTGAGAGAGAATTAAAGGGGATGAACTTGGAGGTAATTAGGGGATTTTAGTTAATGTGAGTGAATGAATTCAATTTGAAGGGTTAATTCAGTTATATGGGTAGTTATAGGGTCAAAAAGACATTGTTTATGGGTTAGGTAGGTAGGAAATCATCAAAACACCCTCATTTAAAGCTACCAAAACATGTCTACGGTTTAGGACCTATGGTCTATAGGTTCCTAAGTCATTCTATAGTTCATAGGTCATTCTACAGACCGTACTATCCAACCATAGAACGAAGTACCGGAACCCAATATTTAACCCAATTTTCACAAAACCCTTTCGACGGACCATCTACCTTTTTATAGTTCATAGACCCCATCTGTAGTCCTCAACTTTTAGCCCAAAATTTCACTATGTCTGGATCAATCCCATGAGAACTTCCTACGACATAGAGACTATTCTACGCCTCACCCTGATCAATCATAGATCAGCTAGCTGGGACTTGAATTTTCCCAAAACTCAAGTTGGTTCTTACGAATGCCATCTAAAAATTATAGAGTCCTCTCGAACTATGGGTGGATCTCCTAGGACTGGACCAGTAGCCAAATTAAAGTCATTTCCTTTTAGATTTAACTTGTCAATTTTTGAGGTGTTATAGTTATAGTTATTTGCTCGATGTGGCATTTAGGCTTCAGGTTGGCTCTTACACTTGTGTTTCATTGCAGCTAACTGTATATTTATTTATGCCTTACATACCATTGTATTTCTTTTCCATTAATTTCCATTGCCCGTGATGTTGTATTTTTTGTTGCAAGTCCTGTTAAATGCCTAGATAAACCTCTTTAGTAGGTGATAATCAAGTTTAGCATTATGTTTATAAGCTCCACTTCTTCTACAGCTTCTGTGGTTGATCAGTTAGTCTCATATGTATAGTGATGGGTAGGTTGGGGCCCTTTCTCGGTTGATACGATACTCTTAGAGGTCATAAACATGTGGTATATGTTAATCTATTTTGAATGGCATTGTCACCCTTGTTATTAGCTAAAGTTTCTATTTTTTGGCATCGTCGGCCTTATGTATGTATGTATATATATATGTGTGTGTGTGTGTGTGTGTGTCGAAATATTTTTTCATACAGGTTGTCCATTATAGAGACCTTGTCGATCTTCTTAGTTTTCTCTATTGATTAAGCATATGTGTTTATATGGTAGCCTTGCTTTTCGGTCAAAGATATTTCTTGATTCTAGTTGTACAAGTTATGATTGGTTTGCACAGTCAGGTAAGGTGTCGGGTGCCTGTCACAGCTCCCCATGTTTTGGGTGTGACATGTTGAAATGTTTTTAGTTACTATAGTAACTCTTAGCAAAATAAGTTAAATTTTAAATTTTAGTTAGGTTGCTTGAATAGTTGAGATATTTTAGGTTGTTTTAAATTTCAAATTATACAGATTATATTCTTATGTTTGCTATTTGTAGCCTCTCAATGCTTGATAAAATTATTGAAATATATTGAAAGTCATTTCAATCCAAAGAGATATATTTCAATCAATTCTTTTTTCTACCCTATTTTTAAATCACCAACAATGGTATCAAAGTCTTATTGATCTTATGGGATCTGTAAGTTATTCCAAAGAACTTGTCACGACCCAAAGTACACCCTAGTTGTGACATGGCGTATAAGACCCCGAGAGGTCCTATACAAGACACTTGTCATACATTCAACACAAAATAATAGACAAAGGTAAAGAGTCTTATATTAAGAAAAAAGTTTGACATTTCAAAGCAAAAGTTTAACATAGTCTTGACAAGCCATATACTACATCAAAAGCAATGGTCGGGACATAACCGATACACCATATACAATATTTGAAACATAAAGACATAAGAAAAGCAATAAAGGTGACATGGACCTCGGAGTATGAGGACACACCAAGTCTTCAAATATTTAGGTGCTCACTAGCCACGAATAAAGGGAAAGGAATCATCAAGACCTAAATTAGTGAAATAATATAGGCACAAGTATGCATTAGTAAATGAAATGTACTAAGTATGAGGGAAATGCAATAATACATAGAACATGATCATAAGGGAACATAATCGAAAACATGGTATGCATGACCAAGCTAAATCTAGTCAAATCATTTAAGGAGAATAGTAAATCATGAACATGGTCAATGCATCTTAAAACATAAGGAAAGCTTCATAAACCTTTTGAATGTAAATTAGTTCATTTTGAGGGATATTATCTTTAACCGACAATAGACCATACGAACTATATAGGGAATTCAATGTAACTCCCACATCGAGAAGGGAGAGTCTACTTGCCAAGGTAGAACTATGTATCATATCATGTTTCTATATGCGGATCCACTAGTTAGGCCATATAAGGCAAACCTATGGGGGCACGTAGTTTGGAACTAGAGGTTGCTACTAGAGACTACCCTATTTGAGCCTTCACCTCAAGGTTGCTAAATTAAATCCTAACATAATAGTCATTTTCATAAAGTTATCATCATACAAGCAAAAGTACAATTCAAATACTATTCCAAGCTTAATTATTGTCACACGCCGAGACTACACCCTGGACGTGGATGACACTCGAGAATCATTGTTGGCCCCAAGCGAACCCTTGGCCTGGCTCAACTCTCAATGGAAAACTTACTCAATAATAAAATAACTTTAAAAATAAACTTTACTCAACTATCTCAAAATGATAAACTCTGAAATATTTAAAGAAACATTTAACTGGCCCCAAGGGAAACTCAAGTCTAGAACATTACTAATTGAAATGAAAAAGACTCATGAACTATTACCGTCTATCTATCTATGAAGACTCTAATACTATGAAAGATGTCGGGACAATGCCCTTGCTCATCCTAACAAACTGAAATAACTAAAGATAAATAAGGGATCATCTGGAACAAAGGAGGTCACCAAACAACTCTGGAACTTAACCGGATCAACGAAGCGCTGGTTGATGTATCTGCATCATGAAACGATGCAGGCAAAATGGCATTAGTACATTGAATGTACGAGCATGTAAGGGAAAGCTGAACATAACCAACAAGCTTGAACTGATACAAAGGAAACATACTCACCTCCACTCTACTCAACTTAACCTTAATTCATGGATACTCAACTCAATGCAATATAAAACGACAATAAAAGTGCAGTTTATATAAAGCATTTAAAACAGTAGGTAATAACTCAATGTATTTAAAAATACAATAATAACTTTGTTTGTTTGTAAAAATACAAAATAAACTCTGTTTGGGAGATTCTCTAATCGAAAACCATCACTATGAGCTATGTGATGATACAGCATCTCGCCCACGCTGTTAGACTTGTCCTACACCTTTCCTGAGTATAGAACTAATCAACTAATTGGATCCACTAAGCTATGCTAAAAAAAGTAAAGAATCATCTAAAAAGTATTCTTTCTACCCACGTTGGCTACATGGTTTATGGGGGTTGTGAGTTGTTTGAACTCTCTCCCATATCGGTGCTCAATACTACTCCCAAAATATAACTTAGCTCATATGTTTTTAAGAAAAAACATTTCCTCATCCTCTACTTTGAGATTATTACTCAAAAGGTTTCTCTTAAAAGAGATGGTACTCAAAACTCCCCATGAACTCTTTTAGAAATCGGTGTTGTCTCTCTTGTTAAATGTAAAAACATTTACTCTTGGGAATACTTAATCCCCATATATTTAGTTTTTTTTAAAATGAAACTGAACTCTACTCTACCTTAAACTCAAGTACTCGAGTCTTAAAGCAAGTTTAAAAGATTGTAAAAGACTCAAAAGAACTCTCAAGACTTTACTCTTAACTCTACCTTGAATTTGAATTATGGATTCAAGGTTTGTGATTCATGTTATGAATGATCTCTTGATGTTTAGATGTAGTTTAGAGTAGTTAGAATCGATAGGAAGTAAAGTGACACTTTAAAAGAACTTAGACGGGGCAAATAACGGAAAAAGGGTAGGGGCAGGTGACCCTGGTGCCAACCCCAAAACTTCAAAGATAGGTTTATGGCACACTGCTAGCACACCTCCCTAGACCTTCTGGTGCATCGGGGGCGCCGCCCTAACCTCACCCACGAACTTCCCAATGATTTTTTTCTTCTCATTTTCTGACCCTAATTCATCTAGAATTGATTTCTTTTCTCAATTTTTCCTTAGATTCAATTACCCAATACAAGTACATGAGAATCAACTCAAAAACAAGCCTCAAACTTATACATTTATCTCAAAAACTCATCAAACCCATCCTAATTCAAGAACAAAAGCAATACTTCAAGAATACTTATCAAGAACTTAAATTCATCAATCTTTATGGACGAATTGGAATATGTAAATCATGATTGGTGTGTGGGTGAAAAAACCCAACATTATGAAAACTTACATACCTCGATTTGGTGAAACAAATCCTCGATTCACAAGAAACCTTGATCGTTCTTCCTTTTCTCCTCTTTCCCTCTTCTTGAACTCCTCTCAAAACCCTAAGCATAAATTAGGATTGTAAAACTGACCCAAATCATATTTGAACCCAAAATATTTACTATATTCATTTTACTCTGATAGGGTAAGGAAAAGACCAAAATACCCCTCACTAATTCGAGTAACATTCCTTAACTGGACAAGCTGACTTCAAATGGGCATATCTCCCTCATACGAGCTTGAATTTTACAAACTCGGTCACGTTGGAAAGAAGATTAAAAGTCCTTTAATTTGATATCTTATGGGTCGCCTAACTCATCCTATACTGAAAGTTATGGTCATTTGAAGTTGACCAAAAATTCACAACTTAAGCATAACTTGTAAAATTTTAGATTTGGCTCTTTCCAAATTAGTTCTTTCTAAATTTAGCTTTTTCAAATGCTGAGCTGTTGCAATATCTACCCCTTAGGAACATTCATCCTCGAATGAGATTACTCTTAGTAGACTATGAGTGGTAACATCTAACACCCAGCTCAAACACTCAATATGCAAAGTAATACAACATTTCAACTAAAAGAAAATACCAAGAAAAGGATTAGTACCTTGATTTGGAATTTCTCCGGACTCAAATAGATGTGGGTATCTCTTCTTCATATCCTCCTCAGCCTCCCAGGTAGCTTCCTCAACAAATTGATTCCTCCATAAGCCTTAACTGATGCTACCTTCTATGTTCTAAACTTGCGAACCTGATTATCCAGAATCTGAATGGGAATCTCCTCATAAGATAATTTATCCTTAATACCAATATCTTCAGTCGGTATAATGAGTAAAGGATCGCCCATACACTTCTTCAACATTGAAATATGGAATACCGGATGGACTGTTTCTAACTCTTGTGGTAGCTCCAACTCATAGGCTACATTGCCAATCATATTAGATATCCTGTAAGGACCAATTTACCCGATACTAAGCTTTCCCTTCTTACCAAACCTCATAACACCCTTCATGGGTGAAACCTTCAAATAAACCCAATCATCCACGTCAAACTCCAAGTCTTTTCTCCTAACATCAGTATAGGATTTCTGATGACTTTGCACTATTTTCAACCTTTATTGGATGATCTTCACTTTATCCATAGCTTGATGAACTAAGTCTAGTCCTATTAACCTAGCTTCACCAACCCTAAACCATCCAATAGGAGATCTACATCTTCTCCCATAAATAGCCTCGTAAGGAGCCATCTGGATGCTAGAATGATAATTGTTGTTGTAAGTAAACTCAATGAGAGGTAAGCGATCATCCCAACTACCCTTGAAATCGATCACACGCTCCCTCAACATATCCTCTAAAGTCTGAATTGTACGCTCTGCTTGACCATCAGTCTTAGGATGAAAAGTAGTACTTAAGGTTCACCTTCGAACCCAAACCCTTCTGGAAAGACTTCCAAAATTGTGCGATGAATTGCACACCTCTATCTGAAATAATGGACTCCGAAACTCCATGAAGTATGATTATCTCTTGAATATATACTTAGCATAGTCCTCTTCTGAAAAGGTAGTCTTTACCGGTAAGAAATGGGCTGATTTAGTCATTAGATCTACAATCACCAAATCAAATCATGCTGCCTGCGAGACCATGGTAAACCAGTAATGAAATCTACATTGATCATCTCCCACATCCATTTCGGAAGATATATGTTCTGATCCATACCATCGGGCCTCTAGTGCTCTACCTTGACTTGTTAGTAATTTGGGCACTTAGCAACGAATTCTGCAATTCCCCTCTTCATACTACTCCACTAATAGACTTTTCTCAAGTCATGATACATCTTTGTGGAACCCGGATGGATAGAGTATCTGGAACTATGAGCTTCCTCCATGATCCTCTCTTGAAGTTCATCCATCCATGGTACATACAATTTACCTTGATACCTCAATACACCATCTCCCCCTTGTTCAAAAGCCATCCCTCTTTGCTTATGAACATTTGCCTTCCATTCAAGCAAAACAGGATCTTGGTCTTGTTTCTCTTTCACTTCTGACACTAATGATGATTCAGCCCCATTCATCACCACCACTCCACTTTCATTGGAATCCATTAACTGGACCACTAACCATGCCAATCTGTGCACCATCTTTGGCTAATTTTTTCTTGTCTTCCTCAACATGGGAAGTACTGCCCATAGACACCCTGCTTAAAGCATCAGCAACAACATTAGCCTTACCTGGGTGATAGAGAATACTAGTTGCGCCATAATTTTCCTATCCGTAGAAAAATCACTTTTTTGAAATGTTCTAAGTATAAAACAATTTGAGAAAAATACTTAGAAAAGAGTCGCCACTTAATTTTTTAAAGAAATTAAGAAAACATATAATTTCCAAAGATTTAAATAGAAAAAATCATTTGAGAGTACCAAAGAGGGTTCGGGGTTCAATTTACACTTCGTGAAGGGTTTAGGCATTGACTTGACTAAAAATATTTGACTAATTTTTTTTGGAAAAATGATTTAACATAAAATATAATAATATTTGAAAATAATTACATAAATACCACATTTTTGTTTTTTAGAAAATGGGACCTCAATCGAACCATTTGGATTAAAGACAAGTAATTAGAACACAAAACTAGATTAATTGATTTTTATTTGAAATCCTTTTTGGTTAATAAAAATATGAAAAATACTTTAAACTAAGAAAAAAAAATTTGATTAAAGACTATAGATGAAACTACAAGAGTTGATAAAATGTGATTTGTTAAAAACAAAACAACACAGAGAAATAATTCGTCTTTTGGGGAATTCAACTAAGTTAATTAATAATTACAAAGTTAGAGTTAAATCAAACATAATCAAACAAGTAGAAGGATAAGAGAAATAATGAAATTGGGCCCTTTTTGGGCCAATTCCGCTGCAAATGTTTTAGTTCAGCCCAATCCCGTTTTGGGTATATATTGGTTGTATATCAGTGTATATGAGCATGTATATCAGCTCTTTTCACGTTTTTCTTGCTTTCAAATACCTGTACACTGCCCCAGCCTTGTATTTTCACATTTTTGACATGTATATCAGTACATAACGCTGTATACAACATGTATACAGCCTTTGAATTAATTTAGTCCACAGGATCTAACAACACTTACGGAGACTTGTTCTTATATCAATTTTCCTTTCACGATTTGGAGGACTCGAAGAGATGAATATGCAAGAGATGGGGAGTCCAAACGGACTCATTCGGAGAGAGTTCATGCAAGAAGACGAAGAAAAGGATTAATAAGTAATCAAGAAGGTATTGGTACCAAATTTAAACACAACAACATTTAATAAAGCAAGTTTAATCTGTCCAAAGCAAAGAATCAATAGGCAGAACTAGAGAGGACACCATTTGACATTGAACATTTCTCATATTTAAAATAGGAAACAACTTAGTCACAAGAAAGTTTCAAATCCAAATTTAGCTACTCATGCGTTTGAATATGAACCTTAAAACGTTACTCTAAATCTTAGAGAAGATCAAACAAGTAGAAGTAGGTAGTATATAACAACTACTCCTTAATAGAGCAAATTAGTGGAATCTCAAATAGATGAGATCCTAAATATGCAAGCAGGCAGAAAGCTATTCTTAAGTCCATCAATCAACATGCTAAATTTCTACTCACAAAATTTGTCAATTAACTGCAACTAAAAAAAAAACTTTTGAAACAAATAATAATTGAAACTCCTTGACTGAAGACACCAAAGGAGGTTGTTAATAAGCAACTAATAGACTGATGCACAGTAGAGAATATACTGGAGTATTTTGCTTTATCAGAACTAGCAGCTCAAACAAACTCAAAATCATTAGCTATATGTAATAGATGACTGAACAAACTCAAGCCAAATAATGTCAATCTATCACACTAGAAAGCTAAAGTTTAACGTGAACTCTCAAATACAACAGCATATATATAACAATCAAACTCTAACTTATGTATTCCGAACAGAACCAATGTATTCAATTTGGGGCCTATAGCTCAAAGGAGTGATATGAGGATCTAAGGGATTTAGGAGCAACCAAAGAGAAATTGAGTTAAAACTCAACCTCTTCTAGAGCTCAACTAAATCTAGGATCACTCATGATTCCCGAACAAATAAGATCCTTAACATAAGAAGCGAACGAGGTATCCATATTATGAAAAGGGAACTGGACGGAATGTAAACTAGGAAAGGAATGCATAATACTTTACTGATATGCAAAATCCAAATGTATACATACAACCCAAACATGTAAATGAATGTTTAACCACGTAAAGATTAGATAAAGGGAAGAGGATTTCACTGATCATAAATGGGAATGCACAACTCTATATTTCAAATTTCTTACCACTTAGATAAATGAACCAATCAAGAGAAACTAGGTATTTCAAAAGCTTTTCCACCTCAAAATGAATACAAGTTACAGACTCCAACCTAATAGCTAGGAATGCTTTAACACAAAAATCACAACTCTAACTTCATTCCACACTGATTAAACTTATCCTAAAACAATAGCAATTGTTGAAATTAAGGCATGACCATCTTACATATAAATTAATCGAATTCAAAGATAAGCAATTTTACAACCTTTTGAGCTACTGAAAACATATTCAAACAGCTAATGTCAAACAAAATTTCAATGGATAAGACATAATTAAGAGCCAACAGAAATTTTGAAATAAGGAAAAGATTACCTGGTTCAGGGCAGCGAACTGGGAACGACGAGTTAAGAGCAGGGATCCTTCTACCATGAAATCTCAATATGAACAACAAACCAAGAATTCCCAGGCAGAATCAAAGCGGCGAGCTTCTCGAAACTTAGGGTTAGAAGGGGTTGTTTGAAAGTTCTTAACTATCAGATTGATTGTTCCATGGAAATTCAAACTTAAAAAAAATCCCTCTTCTCTGCCTCTGTCCGCCTGCAGCATTAAAGAAGAAGGATCTTTATATAGAGGGAATTTGAGGTCGATTTAAAGGGAAAACAATCGAATTTCCAATTTCCAAACGAAATCACTCCCTCCCTTTGAAAAAATCAAAAAAAAAGGGTGTGAGATGGTTGGTTCTTGTGGTGGGTTACGGGCGATTGGATGGGTTTTGAGTTGCACGATTTCCGCGATCTAGGAGAAAAAGTATTGGACTACAAGTTTTTCATTGAATTTTGGAGAAGAAGAATGTATTGAGGATAGAAAGGGCATTTGGAATTGTTGTTATTGGATCGTGAGGAATTGTTAATTTTTGGGATTATTTGTTGTTTGGGAATTCTTTGTTGTATTATATGTTGTATCTTTGATGGTGAGGGAGGTGAGTCGTTCTTTATGTGTATATGTTAAAAAACAAATGGGTCGGGGTAGGTTTTGCTGTTTGGAATTGTTGTTGTTTGTTGTATTGTATGTGGGAATGGGCTAGAATGAGTTTGTGGGCCATTTGGAAAAATGGCCCAAATAGGAAAGGGGTTGAATCCTTTTAAAATATTGGATTTAATTTAGATGAATTAACATTAATTAATTATCGAGCTTCTTAATCTTAACGAAATAAAATAATTAATTTAATTATAAAATAATTAATTTAATTACAAACTAATGAACTCGAAATCATAACTATAATTTTAACTAAACGTAAAATCTTTTGTGATGATTTTCAAATATTTATAAGATAACGTGATAGTAAAAATATACTTATTTATTATTAAAACTATTAAAATTATTAAAAATGATAAAATTACTCTAAAATAACTTGAGAGTATTTTGAATTTCATAAAATTCATTTATTCAAAATTACGACCCTTACTACTAATAAAGTATTTAAAAATATAAAATCTTTTCGAGATGATTTTTGAATACACGTAAAATGCATTAATTATATACATAACTAGATAAAACATATATATTATAAAAAAGTGACAAAACTATTTAAAATAACTTGCAAACTATGTTTATTTTATTTCCAAAATTTTTATAAAACTCATTATTCTAAATCGTTAGAAATCAAAGAAGCTTGATGATTAATTTATATCGTGGAGGGCCAAAATTGGGTGTCAACAATACTCATGTCATAATCCTTGAGCAACTCCAACCACCTCCTATGTCTCAGATTAAGCTCTTTCTGACTGAACACATACTGAAGACTCTGGTGATCGGTGAACACATCTACATGAACGCCATAGAGATAGTGACGCCATATTTTCAAAGCAAACACTACAACAGCCAACTCTAGATCATGGGTAATTTCTCTCATTAATCTTAAGTTGTATGGAGGCATAAGATATAACCTTGTCATTTCTACATCAATACACAACCCAGTCCAACTCTGGATGCATCACAATACACAACAAAACCTTGCGTACCTTCTGGTAAGGTCAACATCGGGGCAGTAGTCAACCTAGTTTTCAATTACTGAAAGCTTTCCACACAAGCTTCAAACCATTGAAAGTTAACTATTTTCTAAGTCAACTTGGTCAATGGGGATGAAATAGATGAGAACCCCTCGACAAACCTTCTATAATAACCAGCCAATATCAATTGAAAATATGGGTCTAGGTCAGTTCAGCACTGCCCCAATCTTCTGAGTTTCGACTCGAATTCCATCACCAGAAATAATATGGCCTAAGAATGCCACTGACTCAAGACAAAACTCACATTTAGAAAATTTAGCGTACAACTCTTTATCCTTGAGAGTTTGAAGAACTATTCTGAGATGACTGGCGTGATCCTCCTCATTCATCGAATAAATTATAATGTCATTGATGAATACGATAACAAACATATAAAGATAAGGCTTAAACACTCTATTCATAAGGTCCATGAACGCTACAGGAGCATTTGACAAACCAAATGACATGACTAGAAACTCATAATGACCATAACGGGTCCTAAATACTGTCTTAGGAATATTACTTTCTCTTACCCTCAACTGATAATAGCCAGATCTGAGATCTATCTTGGAAAAACAAGTGGCACCTTGAAGTTGACTGAAAAGATCATCAATCCTTGGAAATGGATACTTATTCTTGATAGCAACCTTGTTCCAAGCTTAATTATTTTCACTCACCACCCTGGACGTGGTAGGCACTCGAGAATCATTGCTGGCCTTAAGCAAACCCTTGGTCTGGCTCAACTCTCAGCGGAAGACTTACTCAATAATAAAAGAACTTTAAAAATAAAGTTTACTTAGTTGTCTAAAGTAATAAACTCAGAAATGTTTAATGAAACATTCAACTGGCCCCAAGGGCAACTCAAGTCTAGAACATTACTAACTGAAATGAAAAAGACTCATGAACTATTACCGTCTATCTATCTATGAAGCCTTTAATACTATGAGGGATGTCGGGATAAAACCCCCGATCATCCTAACAAACAGAAATAACTAAAGATAAATAAGGGATCATCTAGAAGCAAGGAGTCTCACCAAACAACTCTGGAACTCAACCGGATCAACGAAGCGCTGGTTGATGTATCTGCATCATGAAACGATACAGGCCAAATGGCGTCAGTACATTGAATGTACGAGCATGTAAGGGGAAAACTAAACATAACCAACAAGCTTGAACTGATACAAAGGAAACATACTCACCTCCACTCTACACAACTTAACCTCAATTCATGGATACTCAACTCAATGCAATATTAACGACAATAAAAGTGCAGTTTATATAAAGCATTTAAAACAGTAGGTAACAACTCAATGTATTTAAAAATACAATAATAACTCTGTTTGTTTGTAAAAATAAAAAAATAAACTCTGTTTGGGAGATTCTCTAATCGAAAACCATCACTATGAGCTATGTGATGATACAGCATCTCGCCCACGCTGTTAGACTTGTCCTACACCTTTCTTGATTATAGAACTACTCAACTAAGTGGATCCACTAAGCTATGCTAAAAAAAAATAAGGAATCATCTAAAAAGTATGACCCTTTCTACCCATGTTGGCTACATGGTTTATGGGGGGTTGTGAGTTGTTTGAACTCTCTCCCATATCGGTGCTCAATACTACTCCCAAAATATAACTTAGCTCATATGTTTTAAAAAAAAAGCATTTCCTCATCCTCTACTTCGAGATTATTACTCAAAAGGTTTCTCTTAAAAGAGATGGTACTCAAAACTCCCCATGAACTCTTTTGGAAATTGGTGTTGTCTCTCTTGTTAAATGTAAAAACATTTACTCTTGGGAATACTTAGTCCCCATATATTTATTTTTAAAAAAAATGAAACTGAACTCTACTCTACCTCAAACTCAAGTACTCGAGTCTTAAAATAAGTTTAAAAGATTGTAAAAAGACTTTTCTAAAAGACTCGAAAGAACTCTCAAGACTTTACTTTTAACTCTACCTTTGATTTGAATTATGGATTCAAGGTTTGTGATTCATGTCATGAATGATATCTTGATGTTTAGATGTATTCTAGAGTAGTTAGAATCAATAAGAAGTAAAGTTACACTTTAAAAGGACTTAGACGGAGCAAACGACTGAAAAAGGGTAGGGGCAGGCGACCCTGGCGCAGGTGCGGGGCGCCAGCCCCTGAACTTTGAAGACTGGTTTTTGTGCACTGCTAGCGCACCGCCCTTCTGGTGCATCGGGGGGGCACCGCCCCAGCTTCTCCCCAGAACTTTCGAATGATTTTTTTCTTCTCGTTTTCTGACACTAATTCATCTAGAATCGATTTCTTTTCTCAAATTTTCCTTAGATTCACTTACCCAATAAAAGTAAACGATAATCTACTCAAAAACAAGCCTCAAACTCATATATTTATCTCAAAAACTCATCAACCCATCCTAATTCAAGAACGAAAGCAATACTTCAAGAATACTTATCAAGAACTTAAATTCATCAATCTTTATGGACGAATTCAAATATGTAAATCATGATTGGCGTGTGGGTGAACGAACCCAACACTATGAAAACTTACATACCTCGATTTGGCGAAACAAATCCTCGATTTGCATGAAACCTTGATCGTTCTTTCTTTTCTCCTATTTCCCTCTTCTTGAACTCCTCTCAAAGCCCTAAGCGTAAATTAGGATTGTACAACTGACTTGAATCAGAGTTGACCCCAAAATATTTACTAAATTCATTTTAATCTAATGGGGTAAGGAAAAGACCAAAATACCCCTCACTAATTCGGGTAACTTTTCTTAACTGGACAGGCTGACTTCAAACGGGCATATCTCCCTTATACGAGCTCGAAATTTAGCAAACTCGGTGGCGTTAGAAAGAGGATTCAAAGACCTTTCATTTGATATCATATGGGCGACCTAAATCATCCTATACTGATAGTTTTGATCATTTGAAGTTGACCCAAAATTCACAACTTAAGCATAACTTGTAAAATTTCAGATTGGCTCTTTCCAAATTAGTTCTTTCTAAATTTAGCTCTTCAAATACCGAGGTGTTACAATTATCCTAGATTAACTCATTAAATCTTGAATTAAATATAAGTAAGAAAATAATTTCACCAGGCCATGATCCCTTAATATGTGAGAAAACTCATCCTAAAACAACCTAGATCGTAAAACAACCTTTTTTCATAACATCCATTATTTCATGATAACATCATTCCTTGATTCATAACATTTCTTCAAATTCATGCAAATTAGGGTTCATAATCAAATATCATGTATCATGCATGGGTTCATGTGATTTAAATCGTAAAGCATGTAATTGAGTTTAAAAAATCAAGATCAAATTAAAACAATTGAATTAATATGAATAAAACCCATGAAGAATTGAATAGAAACCTAACCAATTTAGAGAAATTGAACTAGATAATTGGAGAAGTCTTTGGGACTCAATGGGTGAACGGATCCCATTGATGAACTCCCAACATACCTTAATCTCATAGCCCACAAGCAATTGATGAAGAAACCTTGAAGACTTGAAGAACCCTAGAAATTCCTTAAGAACCTTGGAGAGAAAACCTCTGAGAAGAAATTTGGGGATTTTGGTGAAAGAAGCAGAATGGGTAGATTTAGGGGTAAAATCAATTATAGGGAGTTATTTAAAGGCAAAACGACATAGTGTAGGAATTAGGTGCATAGGAAAAGACCCAAATACGCTTAAAACTAATTGTCGGCACACCCTACGGTTATGACTTATAGTCCGTAGAACTTTCTACAGACCGTACTGGTCAACCATAGATCAAATACTGGAGCCTAAAATTTTAATGAACTTTGATGAGACCTTTCTATTGCCCGTAAGACTTCCTACGGTCCATAGACAAAAACTGTAGAACTCAACCTCAAAATTTTACGAAGTGTGGAACCTTCCTACAAGACCTTTCTAAGGTCTATAGTCCATTTGAAGGACCGTCTTGGTCAATTGTTGAATAGGTTACTAGGCTTTGATTTACAAAATAATTTTCCCACTTCCTACGAGACTAGCCTATGACCCATAGAACTTCCTAAGAATCGTAGACTAGTCTCGTGGAATTGAACAATAGCCCTTTTTGGTCCTCTTTCCTTTTTTGAATTCTAAGGTGTTACAGTATCTCCCCCTTGGGAACATTTGTCCTCGAATATGGCTCATGCTAGCATCAATAGAGTATGAGAAAACTAACAACCCATCATGAATGCAAATTTCATCAAAATGCACATAAACATGGAGAATCACTCCAAGCTAAATCATAACATAGAAATGAAGTTTTCATGAACATGCATGCATACAGAAACATGAGAATGACTATGACGCATGAATCTAAAAGAATGAACCGTGAGGAACTAATAGCTCAAGCTAGAGTAGGAGCTAGGGAAAGCGATGAGAAAACTGGGACATTATATCAGCTTCGGCCTCCCTAGTCGCACCCTCAACTAATTGATACCTCCAAAGAACCTTTAAGGAGGCAACCTTTTTGTTTCTCAATTTCCAAACTTGCTAGTCTAAAATTTTAACTAAAACCTCTTCATAGAAAAGATTCTATTTAACTCCCAAACCTTCTAAAAGAACACTGGACGTTGTATCTCTAACACACTTTTTCAACAAAGTGACATGGAATACCAGATGTATCGATGCTAAATCATTAGGCAACTCAATTTCGTAAGGAACCTTGCTAATACGCCTCAAGATCTGATATGGGCCCACATAACGGGGACTAAGCTTCCCTTTCTTTCCAAACCTCATGACACACTTCATAGGTGAAATTTTCAAGTAGACCAAATCATCAACATCAAATTCTAATTATCTTCTCCTAACATTAGAATAAGACTTTTGTCAACTTTAAGCCGTTTTCAACCTCTCACGAATAAGTCGAACCTTTTCCATAGACTCATGTACCAGCTCTGGCTCTATCAAAGTGACATTGCCAACTTTAAACCAACCAATAGGAGACCTACACCTCCTACCATAAAGAGTTTCAAACGGTGTCACCCCAATGCTAGAATGATAGCTATTATTATAAGCAAACTCAATTAAAGGCAAATGATCATCCCAACTACCTTTGAAATCAAATTCACAATCTCTCAACATACCCTCCAAAGTCTGAATGGTACGGTTGGCTTGTCCATCAGTCTAAGGATGAAAAGTCGTGCTAAGTTTCACTTGAGTACCAAGATCTTTCTTAAATGATTCTAAAACTGAATCTAAACAAAGTACCTCAATCTGAAATAATGGAAAAAGACACCCCATGCAACCTTACAAGTTCCCAAATATAAATCTTGGCATAAACTTTCGATGAGAATGAAGTCTTAACAAGAAGAAAGTGAGGTGATTTCTTCATTTGGTCCACTATGACCCAAATCGAGTCAAATTGTCAACTAGTGTGGGGTAAACCCGCAATGAAGCCCATATTCAAATCTTCCCACTTCCATATAGGAATACTAATGTTTTGACCCAAACCCCCCATTTTCTGATGCTCAACCTTCACTAGTTGAAAATTCGGACATTTAGCCACAAATTCTACAATATCCTTCTTCATTCCATTCCACCAATAGACTTCTCGTAAATCATAATACATCTTGATGGCTACCGAATGAATAGAATACCCAGAAATATGAGCTTTCTACCAAAATCTGATTCCTCAACTCATCAACATTCGGAATACATAACCGACCTTAATATCGAAGAAAATCATCTCCCCCTTGGGAGAAAGTCTCAATGGCTTTTTCAGAAACCGACTTCTTCAAGTCGACCAATATCGGTTCAATATCTTTCTTAGCCTTCACACCCGATTTGAAATATGATTCTGATTCATTATGAACAACAACACCCTTATTAGAATCAACCAACTGAACACCCAATTGGGTCAATCTATGAACATCCCAAACTAACTACTTCTTATCATCCTCAATATGAGCAACACTACCCATCGATAATTGACTAAGATCATCCACCACCACATTCAACTTTCTGGGATGATAAAGGACACTCATGTCGTAATCCTTCAACAACTCAAGCCACCTCCTTTGGCGAAGATTTAAATCCTTTTAAGTAAACACATATTTCAAGATTTTGTGGTCGGTGAACATATCTACATGAACACTATATAAGTAGTGCCTCCGAATATTTAGAGAAAACACCACCACCTCTAACTCTAAATCATGAGTCGGATAATTCTTTTCGTGCACAGTCAATTGTCTTGAAGCATAAGCAATGATTTTCTCATATTGCAGCAAAACACAACCAAGAACAATTTGTGAGGCATCACAATACACCACAAAACCATCTGATCCTTCTGGTAGTATCAAAATAAGGGCTGGAGTGAGTTTTTCCTTCAACTCTTGGAAACTCTTCTCACGATCTTTCGAACATAAGAATTTTACCTTCTTTTGACTCAATGGTGTCAAAGGCAAAGCAATAGGGGAAAATCCTTCCACGAACCTTCTATAGTACCTATCCAAACCCAAGAAACTCCGCATATCCAAAGCGGACAAAGATCTAGGACAATTTTTAACCTCCTAGGTTTTCTTAGGATCGACTTAAAGACCTCCACCGGAGACAATATGTACAAGGAAAGAAACGAACCTCAACCAAAACTCACATATGCTAATTTAGCCTACAATTCACGGTCCTTGAGAATTTGCAACACAATCCTCAAATGACCAACATGATCATCTCCACTCCGTGAATAAATCAATATATCATCAATAAATACAAACCCAGTCATGTCAAGATATTGCTTAAAGACTCTATACATCAAATTCACAAATGTCGCCTAGGGCATTAGTCAAACCAAAAGACATCACCAAAAACTTATAATGACCATACCAAGTTCGAAAAGCCATTTTCAGAGTGTCATTTTCTTTCATCCTCAATTAGTGATACCCTGACCGGACGTCAATCTTAGAGAAGTAACTCTCTTCTTGGAGTTGATCATATAAAGCATCTATCCTTGGAATAGGATACTTATTGTTAATGGTAACCTTGTTCAATTGTTGATAATCAATACACATTTGGAGAGAGCCATCCTTCTTTTGAACAAACAATACCAGAGCACCCCATGGATATATACTCGATCTAATAAAACCCTTATATATTAAATCCCTCAATTGGTCCTTTGAGTCCTTAATTTCTGTCGGGTCTATACAATAAATAGGAATAGAGATAGGTTGTGTATCTAGGAGAAGGTCAAAACTGAAGTCTATTTCACTTTCGAGAGGAACATCAGGAAGGTCATTGGGAAACACTTCCGTAAACTCATTTATAATCGAGACTGACTCAAGAGTAGGGGTTTTGGAATCTATATCCCCAACCCAAACAATACGATAAATGCAACCCTTAGAGATCATCTTCCTAGCCATTAGGCTAGATACAAACTGACCCTTAGGAACATAGTTTCCCCCTTCCTATGACATGATAGGTTCATTCGGACCCTTGAAAGTGACAAATCGGGTCCTATAATTTTCAGAAGCATAACATGTATAAAGTCAATCCATCCCAAGAATAATATCAAAATCTAACATATCAAGCTCTACAAGATCAACACGAGTGGCTTTATGAGAAATGGAAATAGGACAATTTATATAGACTATCTTACACACAATAGCATCACCCACAAGATTAATGACATGAAAGAGGTTAGAAAGGATTTCGGGACAAACATCAAATCTCCTGGTCACATAAGGAGTACCAACGACAAGGTAGCATCTCGATCAAGTAAAGCATAAACATCAAGATGAAATACTTTCAACAAACCATCACCACATCGGGGAACCCTCACGATCCTGTCGAGTTTAAAGAGCATAAAATCTATTTTGCTTCGGAGTACCCAAACCAGAACCACTAGGATGAGATTGCTACCATCCTTACCCTTTCAAGCTTACAACGGATAATCGTTCACCTTGTGAACACTCTTCACACAACCAAAGAAACCATTTGTACCGTCTAAGAACTTGCCATCATTTTTCTTACCTCACCTTATGCAAGCGGGGATAGAAGATCCATTACCACCATTTCATCCTTGAGGCATAGAGTTAGACACCCTATCTTTGTTGAACTTAGGAGTTGGATCGTTCGAATTATGTTGACCCGAAAACTTTTGTCGTAGAATAGGTTACTAGGATTTTATTTACAAAATATTTCTCCACTTCCTACGAGATTGGTCTACAACCTGTAGAACTTGCTACAAACTATAGACTAGTTTTGTTGAATTGTACCAGTATCCCTTTTTGGCCTTTTTTTCCTTTTCTAAATTTTGAGGTGTTACAACACTACAATACCATTTTTAACCCGTCAGGGCTACTTCAATCCATGCTTTTTTCAACACACATGCAATTTTTAACCTAAAAACGGGCAAGCAGCAGTCTCTCTCTGAATGTCCAAAAAGGTTTTACCGATGAAAAAAAGATCAAATCTAGCCAATGAAAATGAAATTTTATTTTATAGCCTATGTCATGCGTTGTTGTGATGGAAGAAAAGTATTTACAACAATAATTTGCAAATCCTACAATTGTCCAAATAAAATCACTTCAAAAGAACTTCTACACAAGACAATGATATGGAATGTGTTTTCGAAACATAAAATCAAAAGAAAAAGAAAAAAGACGAAAATAAATTTTGCATGTTCAAAAACAATAAAAAGAATTCAGCATCAACTCCAAAGCAAAAATTGAAGAGGAACATTTTTTTAAATTGCAGTAACTAAAGCAAAGGAGGAGTGTTGAAATTTGTTTTTAGTTACTATAGTGATTCTTAGCAAAATAAGTTGAACTTTAAATTTTAGTTAGGTTGTTTGAATAGTTGAGATATTTGAGGTTGTTATAAATTTCAAATTATGCAAATTATTGTTTCATGTTGGCTATTAAAAGCCCTTCAATGCTTAATGAAATTATTGAAAGCTATTAAAAGATATTTCAATCTAAAGTTCAATCAATTCTTTTTATCTCTCCCAATTTTTTAAAAAAAAAAAAAAAAAAAAACCAACATTGACTATGTCCAATCGAAATAATAGGAATATTATTTATATATATTATGTATTATAATATTTATCTATAATTTATTAAATAATATTGATGATTTTTTTTGTATTGTTTTTTTTTACTTTATATTTCATCATGTCAACAAGAGTTCTTTATATTATCCTTTAATTTTTTTGTGTTTTTCCTCTCGTTTTTTTCCCTAAAAGTTACCGTCCCACTATGCTAGCGATCAGACCAGATCGAGCTAATTAGTCAATCACCGATCCGAACACTTGACAAGTGAACCTTTCATGAGAACATCTTCTTTGATCCTTAAGGCAACATCATATCCAAACTTTATCCTAATGCCATGTTTCCACCCTACTGTAACCACCTATATAAGTTATTTTTACCCAATACAACCCTTAGGGATCGAAGAGCCAACACCAAATCTTCTCATCGATGGGAACTCGGAGGAAAAATCAATGGTAGACCGTTGAGATATAGGTAGCTAGAAATTTTTGGGCGGAATCTTGACAAGTGATGATGAAATGGAGTAAATGCACTGCCCAAGTTCAAAACATGGTAAAAAATCCCAATGACTCGAAACATATTTGTCTATAGAGTTACTTGTTCCAATTCTTAGTCATCTTTTATCTCACTAAATCACATTAAATGATTTACACTAGAGAAAGAATCCAGGTTTTGTCAAACATGTAAAGAGGGCTTCAGATGAGTTATTGTCATTTGCCACCCCATAGAAACCCATACAACATTTACTACACAAAAAACTCTTTCCAGTCAAACTTCACTAGCCATGAGTAGTGATCAAAGTTAGTATAATCTTAGAACCCATAATGAGTAATTGTCATTTGCCACCCTATAGAATTAGGATGTGTATTAAAAAAACATCTTGAGATGTTTGTTTAGAAGCCCAAACTGTTTAATCTAATACGTTAGGCTTTGAACTGTGTATGTGGAGAAGTACCAGTGCTTCTACTTAGACGCTGGACATGTTTCTTGGACATGAAGAATTCCTGGCTTTTGCTTATTCCTGGAACCAGCATTCCCCTCTGCATTACCTTCTCCAATAAGTTTGTATCTTCCTCAGAGGAGTGCACCTTGGATGTTTTTGGTGAGAAAGCCTTATTGGATCTTCTCAGGCTGATCATGTGATGAAGCCATGTCACTAGTTCAACGATAAGTTCGTCCATCTTCTCTTTGTCTGCATGATGCAGAGTTTGCAACCGAATGATCTTCTTCTGTCCACGACTCTTCTTGCCTAAATCATTTCTGATACAAACAAACATGGAGAATAGTAAATGTCAAATATATGATTTGATCGGGAGTGGGGTGTTGTAACACAAAAATATGCAGTAACTGACCCAGTATTAGCCCACCCGAAACCTTGAATTGCTCTGTTAGATGTAAAACAATTAGTATGAATAAGTACATTGGACCGACTTTTAGGTTTTTGTAAGAAAAAACAAAATGTGTTGATTTCAACATCACCACTAACAGGTACCTACCTTTTAGTATTTGTAGCTATTGGAACAAGCCACTGAAGTGTTATTCCCAAATCTGCTTTGATCTGAGAAAGAGTGAGCTGCAACAACAATGACAAACAGCTATTTTACATACATATAAACACCACTTTATGAAGAAAAATAATATGTGGCGGACTAACCTCTTCCTTAGTGACTGCCTGCAACCGAGAACGAAGGGATGTCTTCACGTTGGGGGGTAATACATTATATAGTGCATCCCTCATGTTATCAGAAGGAGAAGTGGGGTATAAAGCCTGACATGATATCGAATCCCATAATAACTATTTGCACTAGTTACGTTACAGGAGATTAATTGAGCACAAAATACTTACAATGGCATCTATTCTAGTAATTAAGTTAGCATAGTGTAAAGCAAGACCAGCTTCTCCCAGTGTTTTCTGATTTTCTTCTAGGCGAGGATGTCAACCCTACTAAAAGCATACACATAATATTTCATAAAAGCATTTGTACTACAGGAAAGTAACCTGAAACATTGACCATTAAAATAAAGGTAAAGCTTCATAATATAACATCACTGGGTATATCAGTTTTCAAGTTTGTAGATAATCATTTGCATATCTTTTCCTGTTCCTCTTCTTTTTCTTTTTTTTTTCTCTTTTTTTCCAATTCATCTTACTTCAGCCTCTATTCTATAGAAATTGATGTATTTGGTTTCATGTAGAACAAATATATAGACCACTATTTAGGAAAATACATAAATGATGTGACGGAATCTTGGTTTGATCATCTATAAATTTTAGCATGAAAGGATGTTCAAAAGATATTTTTTTGACAAGTGAAGAGACGTAACACGACAGAGCTAAAAGATTATTCACAGGACTTTTTTATCCTAAAACATAGCATTATTTGTAAAGAAGATTTAAATGCAAAGTCTTATACAGGAAAAAGGAAGACAATCCTTAGTTTGGGACACTTGAGCAATACCAATGCAAACAGCTAGACTTAAAATTCTTGGAGTTGTTTGTGACAGATTATTATGAAGTGCTATTGAATTTAAAAGAAACAATTCAAGAGAGGCCAAGGTATTTGTATTAGTTGGTTCCAAATCCTTTCATGCTCGCCAAAAACTAAAACAAGTTCCTTGGGCACTTTTCATGTGCACAGGGACATATTAAGCCAATCAAATTTAGTGTTAAAAATATTGTATGTTTAAATTAACTCGTTTCCTTATCATATTAAGCTAATTAAACTGGTTTAGGTTTGTTCTTTAGACAATTCAATTAAATAAAATCCAAATGCTTGCAAAACTTTCCTCATAATCATAGTATTTATTTTTGACAAAATATACCAAATCACTTTATATAGATAAGAATCATCTAATTCCTTATACGTAGTCAACTAATCTTATTGTGATCATATTTTTCTTGAGGTATATATGTTCCTCAAGTCAATATATGTTTTATTCTATATGACTAATCATAGCTTAGGGGTTTAGAGCCTCAATTCTACATTATCAGATGGATTTGACAACAAAGATATAAGTACTAGTATTCCTACGACCACACCAACTTGTGAAATGTTTACAAGACTTCTGGATATTCTCATACCGTCATATCCATATGCTTCTGAAATCTCTTTATGAATAAAAGTAGCAATGTCAACAAGCTTCTCTACAAGCTACAAGGATGAAGATAAAAAATAGAAGGATGAAGAATGTTAAGTCCATAAACATTTAAAAGTAGAAGACAAATTTTCATTTCAACTACTATTATTGAAGCAATTTTCCATTCTACAGTGATCCTTATAATTTTCATTTTATTTCTCAAAGGAAGTCAAACTGATTTTTGGTCAAAGTACCTCCTCCAGACTCTTGAACCAAAGACTCTTCTTTTTCAAGTTCCTCACAGTTTTTCTTTGATGTTTTAGCTCGCTTTCTAACATCATGACATGTTCTCCTACAAGTGAAGGAAAACATTCAATTTGTCAGTTTAACATGGTATTAATCAATTTAACAAACATAAACAAAATGCCTCTTGTCCTCCAATTGACCTAAGTTCTTGGTTAAACGAGTATCAGTAGAGTGTGGAAAAAGATGAGTATACTGATGTCAAATTGTAGGAATACACATTATATCCAACTCAGTTCAACATAATATCACTGAAACATGTTAAGTAACTTCCCATAGCTAGAGTCCTATAATTTGGATATATAGTTTACAATCTCATGCTTTTTTGCTAGCATCATACATAACATGCTATTTTTGAAATTGTATCGGATTGTCTCATTGCAGTAAAAAAAAATTAAAAGTTTTAGAACCCAAAGGACAAATCTTCTAAATAGGAGAATGCTACCAGATAACAACATGCCTCCAAAATAATCAATAACTTTGCTTGAAATGTAATCTTACTTGACTCATTACTTAAGGCATAACCTTACCTGGAAACTTCCACTTAGATGCAATAGAAGCGTTAAATTCGTACCAAACTGATGAAATCAAGTTGTACACTGAATAAATATTGCTACTTTCTATTGCAAATTTTCCTTTTAAAAGTTAATCTTCAGAAGAAACTACGAATTATATTTTAAGGCAACATGAGATCCAATTATTTTCTTCCACCAAATTTCATTCAACCCCCTTTCCTCCAGAGGCATAGCTAAGGAGTAAGACAGTATCACAGAAAATTGAAGTAAAATTGTACCTTCGAGAGACAGTTTTAAAAAAATTAATGCCTCAATTTTTCTTTGATAATCCTTTTCAAATTTATCCAGCGCATGAAGCTCATGATACAGTTCCTGAAAAAGAAATGAGGAGTCACACCATCATCTTTGCATGTAGAAGAGACACTAATGATGTGAACCATATCAATCCTTGTAGAGAAAATGTCATTTAACACTAATAAATATCAATGAATTTCCTCTGGGTGATTTACTTTATAGCACTCCAGCATACTTGTCTACAGATTTTATAATTCCATCAATCAACAAAATACCATAACAAATAAATAAAATCTTGACAAGTAAATTAATAGCAAACATAAGTGCCTTCTAAACCACCCCATTAATCCAAAAGAGAAGGTATGAGCCTATGTATTTGCATGACCCCCGCACATTTAACCCTATCAATTCCCATACCAATGACCCACTCCACTTGTTCACTACTACAAACTATTATAGAAGGTTCAATGTCATTTAAGGAAGGTCCACATGAAAGAGAATTGCTTTTGTTGAATAAATAACAATAAAATAAGCTCAAACTAAAGTTGGCAGATTTTATAACTAGTTCTCATGCAATAGGCTAGTTGCAATATCAAAAAGAAAGCCCACACTCCACTATCTACTAACCTTCTACCCTAATACACGTACTTCACATCCTCTTATCTAAGGTCATGTACTCTGTAATTTGAAGGTGCACCATGTCCTGTCTAATCATTTCTCCCCAACATTTATCTAGCCTAACTCTACCTCTCCTCGTACCTACTATATCTAACATCTCGCACCTCCTCACTAGGACATCCACACATATGAAGAAGACTATTGATTGAAAAAAAGAGCTCTTGCTAATCATCATATCATATTATACTAAAAGTGGGACCATCTTAAGTTGAAATTTGGATTTAAAAAATACCCTTTAGATATTGAATGACCAATTTATCCTCTCCTAACAATAAAATTACCCCCATTAAATTATTAAGTAATTACTTGTATTCCATCAATTTGTGGGTTTTCTTATCTTAATTAAGCAGCCTTAGTTTACAAGACCATTCATCTACCGAACCAATCCTTACTAATGGGGAACGAATTAAGGGAGGAGGTTAGGGATGATGGATGTCAATTGTTATTGCTCTCAACATCCAATGGTGTTCTTACTTAGCATCACACTAAATTCATCTTGATAATTCCAAATTACATTGGAAAAGTTATCACTCACCGCTACAAATTAGGAACTTACTTTTCATCAGATTCCAAGTTGAGATGAAAACGAGGAAGAAAGTTAAAAAAAAAATTGAGCAAAGGTGGAAAACATAAGGAGAACAACTTTATTACACACAGAAGTATAAGACTTCTGTAGTTCACTCTTTTCTTCGAGGTTCAAGCTATAACAAATAATAGAAGTTGTGCAATAGATATTTCATGCAGGAAGCTTTTTAATTGGATGTCTCAGTCTCCTTCCAGAATAGGAAATCTTGAATGAAAAACTCAAAATTTTCTGTTGTCTACTTGGTTTTTGATTAGATGTGGACAATATAGTTAAACATTTCAGTCAAATAAGTTTTCTACTGTATATTTTTTTCCTAAGTAATCATAATGTAGAATGATCAGCCTACAACTTTCGTTTACTCTTTCTTTACATTCAAAAGTTTTAGCACTATATTTTTTTATTTATGAATTGATTTTATTGAGAAGATTGTTAATCATTGGCACATTAGTAGCCCTGATGTTTAAGTTGTCACAATTGGTCATTTGAGATCAAAAACAATGTCCAAGTTGATCTTATATTAAAGGTTTTCAACGATAAAGTCATAATATAACGAATATGTTGTATAATAGATTTGAGGTACACGCGGAAAGCACGTACGCAGACACTAGTATGTTAAAGCACAAAAACATGTAGAAAGGTAAAGGCATTTCAAAACAAAACAAAGCATTACAGAAGTATGTTGTGCCAGAGTTATCAGCTCCTGCATTGTCATTTCAGCCTCTGCTCTTAGCTGTTTATGAGTAACAGTGTCCATGTCCAACCTGGAAAATGATTACATGTTCCCATAAACATATTTATTGACATAAAATTGCAACAGTTTTAATAAAACAATTCAACTTACTTGGAAAAATAGCGACCTAGATTGTGCCATTGTGGGTCTTTACACATATCTCCAAATCTGATGACTTCACGACAGAAAACAGCAAAATCCTCCCTTTTGTCATTAGCAACTATAGTGAGCAGATCCTTCATATTAGTATAAACCAACTGTTGCACACCTTTTGAAGGAAGAAGCTCCCTGTTTAAATACTCGACACTTTCTTCAGAAAGAGATTGCAATAAATTTGCAGCTTTGGTGATGGTGTTTGCAATTTCAAATGCTAGAATAGATATTTTGTCTTGTCGAGATGCCATTCCAGTCATGAAGCCTCGAGAATTCAAATTTCTCATGCTGTTGCCAAGTGTATCTAAAACTTCTACTGCCTTTTCTAGGCCAACTGTACTGGCTTTTCCAAGAAAACAGGTGGGGGCCTATAATAGAAAAATTATGTCTTGTTATCGTGTGCGAGAGAATTCATATGAATCAAAAGACAAAACCAATAACATGATGATGGTTGTTCAAATATCACACTAGCCATCAACAGAAAAAGAGAAAATAGGTGCCAAACCCACCCATATGGATATTTTCCAAAGTCATTGTTATATTGAACTAGACTCTGGGATACACCCACATGGTTCTTCAATACTTCAACTTCCATTTGTCAAATGAGCTTATCAGATGCTTAACCATCGATGTTGTTACTTATGTTTATGACATACAGCTTAATCCTTATGATTTCCAATCAATCTTGTCCCACTAGTGCTCAAGTGAACCTTAAGTTCAATACCAGCAAATTTTTATTATTTTTTTTTGAAATGGGTAACTTTGTATTATATCACAAAACAGTACATGAGTTGTACTGAAACCATTATATACAGATGTCTCCTTTCCACTTGTTTCAGTCTATATTGAGTCTAAAACATCAATTACTGATACAGTGTCATTGGAGTATACTTGATTACACCAAAAACATAACAATAAAATGCAGTTTAACTTGACTTTCTGGACTTCATTCTCTATGCTCTCAAAACACCTAGAATTCCTTTCTTTCCAAATAGTCCACCATATACTAGCAGGGATAATTCTCCATCTGTTTCTGTCCTTTGCATTCACCCCTGCTGCCTCCCAACTCTTCAAAGCTTCTGAGACCTTCCTGGGCATGGTCCAGGAGATGCCTTTGAGATTCAAAAAAATCCTCCATAGTTGTTGGGTATACTTGCAGTGTAAGAACAGATGGTTCACTGTCTCTAATGCCTCCCCACAGAGAAAGCAACTAGAGCATAAGGCCATCCCTCTTTTCTTCAAGTCATCTTGAGTCAGAGCAGCTTCTTTGGTCAATAACCATATGAAGCATGAGATTTTAAGAGGTGTTTTGCTTCTCATATTTGCTTCCATGGCCAACTGTATGTTTGTCGGTTTGTCTGATCCATCACCTCACAGGCTGAGTTAACTTTGAATTCCCCTCTGCTATTTCCCTTCCACCACAAAATATCTTCCCCTGTTTGTAGCCCATTAAAAGCTTCCACAATGTTGAGAAATTCTGCCACTCTTGCTATTTCCCAGTCATTGAATTGTCTTCTGAAATTGAAGCTCCACCCCTGATTTGTTCATAACTCTGCTATAGTATTGTGTTGTCCCAAAACTATATTGTATATGTCAGGGAAAAGAACTTCCAGGTTTCCCTTTTCATGCCACTCATCTTTCCAAAATCTTGTCTTGCTTCCATCTACAACTTAGATCCTTGCATTACTCTTAACTTCATCCCACATGTCTCTTATTGATCTCCACAAACTCACTCCATAAGGTGTAGTCACTTCTTTGGTCATCCACATATCTTCGCCTTCATATTTTGCACTTAGTACCCTTTTCCATAGCATCTGATTTTCATTGGCAAACTTCCACAACCATTTCATTCTGAGAGCTTTACTCTGTACCTTCAAGTTCTTTATCCCCATACCCCCTACCTTCTTGTCAGTTATAACTACCTTCCACTTCACCAAATTGAAGCCTTTCCTCTCCTTGTTGCCATGCCATAGGAATTTTCTCCTGATACTGTCCAATCTCTTGATGACTCTTACTGGTATTGGGAACGAGGTCATCATGTAAGTTGGCAAGGAATCTAAGATTGAATTGATGAGAGTTAGTCTACCTCCGAAGGACAGATATTGAGTTTTCCATCTAGCCAATTTCTTTTCACACTTCTCCAGCACACCATTCCATATATCAACAGAGTCGGAGTTTCCGCCCAGAGGCATTCCCAAGTAAGTTGTTGGCAGAGTACCAATTTCCCCACTAAGGATTGCTGCTAGGCAGTTCATATTTGTGACTTCATTGACTGGATACACTAAGCTCTTCCTCCAATTGGTATGTAATCCAGACATCCCTTCAAATAGAATCAGTATAACCCTCAGATATTGCAGTTGTTGCTCCTCAGCATCACAAAAAATTAGGGTATCATCTGCATACTGTAGGTGTGTTACCTCCAAACTCTCACCACCCTCTCTTGCAACATCAAAGCCTTTCAACCAGGCTCTGTTGTTTGCTGTTTTGATCATACTATTCAGCCCCTCCATAGTGATTAAAAACAAAAATGGTGACAACGGATCACCTTGCCTGAGACCTCTCTGAGTATTGAAAAATCCTGTAAGAACTCCATTCATAAACACGGAAAACTTAACAGTTGAGATACAATACTTATCCATCTCAACCATTTATGTCCAAAGCCCATTCTTTCCAGTATCTTCAGTAAATACCTCCAGTTGACATGAACATATGCTTTCTATGTCCAGCTTGCATAGTATACCAGGCTTCTTCTGTTTGATTCTGGAGTCTATAGCTTCATTAGCAATCAACACTGCATCCATGATCTGCTACCTTTAATAAATGTCATCTGTTGGGAATCAACCAATTTACCAATCACTCCTTTCAACCTCTCAGTCAGTACTTTGGAGAGTAGTTTGTAGATGCTACCTATCAGGCTTATAGGTCAAGTCCCTTAGCTCATTTGCTTCTTTCTTCTTTGGTATGAGTTCAATGAATGTTGCATTAAAGCTTTTCTCAAAAATTTCTTGTTCATGGAAGTTTTGAAAAGTATCAATTATGTCTTGTTTAACGATTTCTCAACACTTGATAAAGAATACAGTACATTGGTTATACTTGCACCCTATTTACATCAAAAGACTCTTAAGAAACTGGAGCTATTCTAGTCTTCTATAGGGAGCTTAATACATCTAGAATTTCCTCAGTTTCTACCGAGTGACACTGTCTACACCAAAAACTAAAGAGCAAAATACAATTCATCTTCATTTGTTGGATAGAGTTGCTCCTATTTTCAAAACATCTAGAATTCCTCTCTTTCCATATTGTCCACCATATACAAGCTGGAACCATTCTCCATCTTCCTCTATCTCTGACTTCCAAACCTACTTCTTCACAACATGCTAGAGTTTCAGAAATCTTTCCAGGCATTATCCATGTGATACTTCTGAGTGCCAGGAACATCCTCCATACTTGACCAGTTATTTTGCAGTGGAGGACAAGGTGATTCACTGTTTCTGTAGTTTCCCCACATAGGCAGCATCTGGGACAGATGGTAATCCCTCTTTTCATCAAGTTATCTTGAATAAGAACTGCTTCTCTTGCCAAAAGCCAGACAAAACATGAAACCTTATATGGTATCTTAGCCTTCCAAATGTGCTTCCAAGGCCATTCTACCATTTGATGATTGGTTTTGTTCATATGTTTGTAAGTTGCATTCACTTTGTAAGCACCACTGTTGTGTCCATTCCACCATAATCTGTCAGTCCCTTCTTTTAAACCTCCAAAAGTTCCCAGCAGATTGAAGAAAGCAATCACCCTACTCACCTCCCAGTCATTAGGCATTCTTCTGAAGGTAATATCCCAACCCTGGTTTGACCACTGTTCTGCCACTGTATTATGTTGATGAAGTACAAGATTGTAGATGTCAGGGAATTTATCGTGTAAACTCTCGGTCCCTAGCCATACATCCTTCCAGAAAACAGTTTTACTACCATCTGCAACTTTAATGGTGCTTCTGTTTTTCAGAAAAGGCCATAAGACCCTGATAGATATCCATAAACTAACCCCATAAGGAGTGTTGATCTCCTTTGTCATCCATCTGTCCTCTCCCTCGTACTTTGCCTTGATAGCCCTTACCCATAACATTTGCTCTTCTTGTGTGTATCTCCAAAGCCATTTTATTTTTAAAGCCTTATTCTGAAACTTCAGATCCTTGAGTCCCAGTCCCGTCCCCCCCTCTTCTTACTCACTGTTAAAGCCTTCCATTTCACCAAGTAAAAACCTTTCTTCTCCTTATTTCCTTGCCACAAGAAGGATCTTCTAATGTTGTCAAGTATTTTAGTAACACTTGCTGGGATTGGAAATAAGGACATCATGTAAGAGGGGAGGGCATCTAACACAGAGTTGATGAGTATGACTCTTCCACCTAGTAACAAGTATTGAGACTTCCATCTGGAAAGTTTCTTCTCGCACTTTTCAATGACACCATTCCAAATTTCCTTGGACTTTGAATTAGCCCCTAAAGGCATACCAAGATATACAAATGGGAAGGACCCTACTTCTCCTCCAATATCGAGGCCAGGAACTCCATATCATTGATTTCGTTAATAGGATGCAATGAGCTTTTCCTCCAGTTAATATGCATACCAGACACATTCAAATACACCAAAATCACCCTCAAATACTTCAATTGATCCACATTTGCATTGCAAAAAGTCAGAGTGTCATCTGCATACTGTAAGTGTGTAGTATCCATCCTACTATTGTCCCTCCTTTCCATTTCAAAACCGTTAATCCAGCCAATGTGCTTTGCTTTTTTCACCGAATTGTTTAAACCTTCCATTGCCAAAATGAACAAAAAGGGAGACAAGGGATCACCTTGTCTTAACCCTCTTTTTCAGCTTTGAAAAAACCAGCAGGAGAGCCATTGATCAAAACTGAAAAACTCACTGTGGAAATACAATGCCTGATCCAATTGATCCATTTGACTCCAAAGCCCATCCTCTTCAGGATATCCAATAAGAACCCCCAGTTGACATGATCATATGTTTTTTTTTTTAGAATGGAAGATCATATGTTTTTTCTATATCAAGCTTGCATAGAATACCAGGTTTGTTCTGTTTACATGATCATATGCTTTTTCTACATCAAGCTTGCATAGAATACCAGGTTTGTTCTGTTTGATTCTAGAATCTACAACTCACCAAGACAGCATCCATAATTTGTCTCCCTTTGATAAAAGTCATTTGCTGGGAATCTATTAATTTTGCCATCACCTTTTTCAATCTCTCAGTTAGTACCTTTGAAAACAGTTTATAGATACTGCCTATCATACTTATAGGCCTGAAGTTTCTCAATTCCTTAGCTCCTTTCTTCTTTGGGATTAGAGCTATAAAAGTTGCATTAAAGCTCTTTTCAAATATCTCCTGTTCATGAAAATTTCTAAATGCACCGTGATGTCTTGTTTCATTATTTCCCAACAGTTGAGGATGAAATCCATAGTGAAACCATCAGGTCCTGGAGCTGTCTCTAGCACAACATTTGAGGCAGTGCAAAACCTCCTGAAATCCATAGTGCACCTTTGTCTTGTTTAATATTATTCTTTTCATTTCTTTTTATTTTTCCCAAAATTATCTTCCATATTAAAATTTTAATCAGCAGTAGATCCCATCACTTCGATCCTACTAACAGTTTCATTATTGTTTATTGTCTTTGTACTACTACCACAATTGATAGAAACGTCATTTATGATATCTTTTTCTTTCTTTTTGGGATAAATACCTTTAAAAAAAAAACCCTTTAAACTTGACAAGTGAGTTATGACACTGATGAGATAGACACAAAAATGTATCTTGTAAACACATGAATCCTACCTGGCTTACCAATGTCATTTCTGAGCGTGTGATTGTGCTGACACTTCAAGAACTCCATTCTTAATATCCTAAATCATTCATTTTCTTAAATTTCTTTTCTCCTCCTTCCCCCATGTAAAACAAACAAACCGAGAGCCAAAAAATATATTTGGTCAAATTCTAAAATTTATTTGTCCCCCCAAAAAAAAAGGATTTGACTTCTTATATAACATTTAAACAAATACAAGTAAGCTTTATTTATGATCGAAAGAACTAATAAGGCCTCAAAGCCAGATCTAAAAATGTAATGACCTTAAGTATACAAGTTAAATTAATGTAACTTAAAATAGAATACCTATTTTGTCAAGTATAGAGAAGATATAATTGGGCGTTATGAGATTTCTTTTCCAGTAAATGGTTTAACAAAAGCCATAGAGGGTACCTTGTTAATTCGTGGTGTAGAAATAGAGAAACATAATTCCTCTGGGGTTTTGATTAACCCTAACCTGCTCTCATTTGCTCTATTCCCGCTTGACCAAACACCGCCCATTTTTCTCTCCAAAAAATTCCAGATCAGTAGAACAAAAACATATATAGGATCATCGAATATATTCTTTTCTTTTCAGTTTCAAGAGGGCAATCTATAACAAGATTTCGAGGATGTTGGGATAAGACAGTAATAAATTCAAATTGCCATTTTTTCCCTCACTCACAGACACGACAAGTTTGACTTTATATTTACTTGACCACATACACTTGCCAACGCTAATGAGTTGGCTCATAATAATAATAATAATGAGCCAATTTATTAGCGTTGACAGATCTAAGTGATCAAGTAAATATATAGTCAAACTTATCGTGTCTGTGAGTGGGGAAAAATAGGCAATTATTATTATTTATTTATTTATTTATTTATTTATTTATTTATTATTATTATTATTATTATTATTATTATTAAATTTCCAAATGGTATTTGGTACCTTGTTGGAGTGGTGGACCTAGAATTTACATAAATTCCTAACAGTACTTACTGTGAATTAGAAATCCTCTTGGCGCATGTTAACTAATGCTTGCTAACGTGCGCTCGGGGGACGATGGCTCAACAACAAAAGATTCCAAGACCACCGCAAGAAATGGTGGACAACCCACGAGGGAGAACGATAACACCTGATTTTGGTATTCCACATACCCTAGCCTCGATGAAGCTATTTGGCTACCTTGTGAAAGCAACCACTCAACAGTGTTACCCATGGTAGAAGAGGATCATCTGAAGTCTGATTTAGATGAAGAGATGCCGGACGAGACTCACGCTAGGAAGCTTACCTTCTCAGTAGGCTCTCACAATACCCCAAACTCTCAAGTTGATCAGAGGACAACGGCGGAAGTAGTGCGGGGCAACAACAAATTCAAAATGGCATGGGTCTCCACTATGACCCTCCAATTGTGAAAAATGGACAGACGATAGTGAAGGTTAATCCTATTGAGGTAGAAGCGGTGTGTAATAAATGGGAAAATGCCCTTATAGGGTATTTTATCGGTGATTCCCCTGCTTTCAAAGATATGTTGAAATTATTCTATGGTGTTTGGAATTTTGTGTCTATTCCACGAGTGTATCTACATGATAAGTATATTTCTCCTTCTTGTCTGAGACACATGAGGATAGAGATCATGTACTTTTAGAGGGACCTTATACTTGCAACAATCACCCAATGGTGTTGAAAAGCTAGGTGAAGGACTTCCAGTTCCAGCCTAAGATGCTTAGGATTATTCCACTGTGGGTGATGTTCCCAAGACTCCCACTTTACTACTGAGCTGAAGAAAATCTAGGTCGTATTGCTAGCTATATTAGCAAGCATGTATGTGTTGATAGAATGACCACAAAAATTGAAAGGGTCTCATTTGCTCGAGTTTTGATAAAGACTGATATAACTCAGCAGCTTCCACAAGAGCTCTATATTGAAAAGCCTGATGGAACTTTGATCACTCAAGCGATTAAGTATGAGTGGACACCACAGTTTTGTCATACGTGTATGAAGATGGAAAATAAGGAAGGTGAATGTAAGCATGGCAAGCCAGCTCCACCAGTTATACATCTAGCAAGGAGAAGATGACCTCCTCCACCTGTATGGCAAGCTAGGCCTGCTAAGCACCAAGAGCACCCAGCAAAGGGGAAGGAAAAGGAGGACAATAATAAGGAGAATGTCAATGAAGAGAAATCCACTCCTTTCCAAATAGTCAATCCAAAGCTAGGGGTACTCAAACTACATCTAAGGAGGATAATGTTGAACCTCAAACCTCCAACAAGTTTACTCCCTTACACTCTGTTTGGATCATTGTTACCCATTGTATTGTATTGTATTGTATTGTATCGTTACTGTACCTACAATGTTTGTTTTGATTGTTACTTAAAATGTATTGTATTGTATTGTTAAATTTCGTTGTTAGGTAACAATGAAAATCCCCATTTTATGGAACAACCGATTTGGTGTGTTCCCATTGTTACTTAATTTCTTTTTCCAATTATATTCTGGCATAATATCTCATAATACTTTTTTACCCTTTTAACCTATATTATTTAATTCTAGTCAAACCTCCTACACTAGAATAATTAAGGATATTTTAGTAAATTTATAAATTACAATCCAGTACGATATAGTCAAACCAAACAATAAAAATGTTATTAAACAACAACAAACAATATAGTCTAGTCAAACATTGTATCCATCATACAGTACAGTACAATAGAGTACAATACAATACAATACATTATGAAACAATGGGTAACAATGATCCAAACAGAGTGTTAGAAGACCATCAGAATGACTCAGATGAAGGGACACACAGGGCTAAACACACATGCACCTCCCGATATAACATGATTATCAGTTCCTGGAATTAAAGAGTGAACTTTATGGGGTGTGTAGAAACAAAGATTCAAGATCACAAAGCTGAGAGAATTAAAATTAAATTGGGACAAGATTGGAAGGTCTATGTTAATTACCCTGCAATACTTAATGGGAGGATATAGATTATTTGGCAACACAGCAGAGTGGAGGTAATTGTTTCGATTAGTACTGCTCAACTGGTGCACTATAAAGTACCAGGCAAAGACTCTGATTTCTATTGTTTAATCACTATAGTGTATGACTTTGATACCCAAAATGCTAGAATGAGGCCGTGGGACTCTCTTAGGGGTCTTACTCTAAATAGTAGTGAACCATGGTTGATATTGGGTAATTTCAATGCTATATTGTCTCATGAAGATAGACTCAATGGTGAACTTGTGAAGCCCAGGAAACAGTGGACTTCCAATCTTGTGTTGATCATATAGGGGTGGGACAGCTACTAAGAAGAGGAAGACATTTCACTTGGTGTAATAAGAGGGATATAGCTACTAGAATATATACCCACGTTGACTAAGCATTTGGTTATGTTGCATGGATTCTTAAGTATGGGGATATTGAGGCTGATTTTGTAGACCCAGGACGTTCTGATCATACACCTATTGTAGTGAATACATGCACTGTTCATATTCAGGTTAAAAGGCCATTTAGACCGTTAAATGTGGTGATGAAGCACCATAGGTTTAAGGACCTTGTGATCTCTACTTGGAATCAACAGGTGAATGGGTATGAGATGTTAAATATATGTACCAAGCTACAGAAAATAGCCCACCAGGCTCAACACATTCAAAGAGAGTACTCCTCTGTTAATACAAGAAAAATGACCTTTAGCGAGAGGACATTTGGTTGTAAAAAGACTAAATTCGGTCGCTAAAGGTCATTAACGACATGAACCAATCTGGTCATCGTCCATCATTAAAAGTTTTGATGTTAAAAGTTTAACGATGGATTTTTGTTTGATTGTTAAACGAACTTTTAACGACAACATATAATCCAGTCATTATATATTCTTTAATAGCGACTGTATTTTCCCTACGCTAATTAATCAGGCCGGTTGTTAAAAATCATTAGACACAACTAGTATCTAACTAGTATCAGTATTTTTAACAACCAAAATTCCTTTCGTTAATTGTATGCCAGATTTGACTCCAACACTTTAAATGTCCAAAATTCCCCATCGCTAATGGTAATTTAAATATTAGATACGCCAATCATGAAAGAGTTTCAAAGACCACATTCTCATTTGCTATTATATAAATATTTTACAGCTGAACTAATATAATAATAATTTCACACACATCCAAAAATATATTAAATAATTGAATTGATATTTGATATAAAAATCATCATTAATAAAAAAACTAAAGAAAGATATATACCATTTCAAAGTTGTATGGCATCAACTTCAATCAACTCCTGATTAAAAAGAGAAAATTTGCAACATATATACCTAATATATAATCTTTAAACCACCCCTAACAAAATCCTCGTGAACTTCAACTTGCTTCTTTACTTTGTTGAACGATAAATTCTTCATTTTCAAATTCATGAGTTGCAAAAGAACAAATGTATGTCAGTTTAATAACAAAGAATTAAGAGTTTAAAGAAGAAACACATATAGAACCTCAAAATATTTACCAAAAACAATGCAACAAAAAAATTAAAGCTTCTAAACAAGCATGTGAACAATAACTAATATATTTATCGGACCTCATTAGCAGAGTTAACCATGTCGCTACAACAATTGTTAAAATCCATCTCAAAAGAATCCGATGAAAGAAAATAGAAGGAATTGTAAGCTACAAAAAGTAAGAAGATCACTGTACATAAATATTTGCTTTCATGCATTTACACACTAACTGATAATTGCTTTAAAATTCTCTACAACACTAGAAAAATATCATCAGTGTGACTAAAAATAACAGTTCAATCAGGCACTTTACCATTAGAAAGACATGTAGCAACGCTATACCAGGCAAGACATACAAATCTACAAGGACAGAGGGCACTGACCTCTAAGAAATGTTTTTTTAATATACAAAAATGCAACTTGAGTGAACTCCGAGTACAGAGGCAGCCAGATAGCCAACACTTCCTTCAAAGTTATAGTTCGTCAGCTCCATAATCCTATGGGTCATCTACCAAAGAGGCCATGAATCCAGCCAAATCAGATACCAATTGTCCATTATTTTCCACTGAAGAAGTTGATTTAAACAGTGACAAGTAATCTGGTACATCCAGAAGAAGAAACTCGTGTCACTAGATTGTATTTGTAATGCTGCACAGTTGCAATATTTGAGTCAAAAACATTACTCCATCTGGACGAAGACAGTTCACAGTTGATAGAGGAAACAGTACATATTCATAAGATAAAGGGGCTTTCTTAACCTATTTTTAACCCTCAGAAGGAACATGTCTAGATTACTACTTTTAAAAGTTGAGGACAATCTCTAATATATTTTTTTCATTGTTCAAGAATATCTGATGGACTCTTAACTGCTACTTCACAGCCCAACTCGACATTGCAGGTGTAAAAAAAAATTCTATATGTTTAATTAGGCAAACCTTTAGCAATTAAGCTTACCGTGAGCACCACAATCTTGTTCTTTATTCCTCCTCTCAATTTATTTTAACAGATTATCAAGATTAACAAAAGTACTGACAAAGAGGAAAAACTGAATTGCTAAGTGACTAGTGCCAAAAAAAACACATTCATTTCAAGTTCACATAATAATTTAATAGGTCATGAGAGAAAGAATGAGCTGGTTCACACAAGAGAACACAGAGGAAAGGTGATTAAACAAGCACCTGTTCTACCACCAAATTAACAGATGTGACCACAACACAGAGACTAGCTCTCCTTAGCAACACAAGCAACTTCGGATGATGGCAACCAATGGCTGATTTACTTAGGTCTTGACCAAATGCTATCACCTCAGGAAATGGAGGATAACTGTAATCATGAACTCACGAGATCAAAAGTTGTTTGTTGTTACATTCCTAAGCAGTATAAGAAAGTCAACCATTTCTAGCACATGCTCCTAATAGCATACTATTTCGCAAAGCATGGTGAAAAAGAGAGGGGAGTATGTCTACCTACATAATAACCAGGTTTGGAAAATCTGGATAAGGCTTTGAACTTCTTTTATTAGGGCTCGAACACCAACAATTTTCAGCATTGTGGTGAGCTATGGTAACAGGTAGTAGATCAGCTGGAATCTCGCAGTAGGACAGAAACCTATAATAAAAGATTCATTCAGAACAAAAGAAAAGAACAAAAGCTACATGTAGTCTGGACATATACATATATTTCAAACTATGTAATTGGCTATATTGACTATGTAGCGTTAGTTTCCTTATAAGCTTTTAGGAACTCCTTAAATATAAGCTAATCAAAATGCAAGCAGGAAATTCTGACTTACAACGGTATATCAGCAGTAAATGTTGCAATAAATAGTTGTTCAAGATTCTCAATTGGATAGAGAATCTCCGGCAATGATACTTCATTAGGATCGTCTGAAAAATTTGGTGGCCTTCACTGGCTAGTCGATTCAAAACAAACTTCTTTCCTGGAGTGGAATAACACCAGTTCTGTTGACTTCTTTAATTGTATCATCAAGTAGACCAACAACCTCCTTGCTCCTAAGCCCCAGAGATAACACGTCCTCTCTTCCAATAGTATTGACACCACTCTCATGAGATGCTCCATCATTATTGACTTGTTCTACGCCCTTCTCATCGAGATGACATGCTTCCACCTCAACAGCAAGTGTAGATCCTTGGGGAAATCACATTCCTTATCCAGGCCAGGTTCACCCACAACAAGAAATACCTCCTTCCTACAAGATTTTGATCAGAATGTACTCCATGAAGACTAGCCACTGGAAATTAAAATCCTCATTGACTCCAATTTTACCCTAACAGATAACTCTCCCTTTCATAATCAAGAATTAACACATTCGTGGATACACGACACAGGATGGTTTCTACATACTTAATATCTCCAGTCGCGTACCAACAGGAGTACAATTCGTGGGTAATATATTATTTTTTCCAACTATATTCCTATCATCAACCTCCTGAACAAATACATCCTTTTGCAAACAAAATCCTATCTGTAACCCATACAACAGATCCCTTGACTTCCACAACCAAGCAAAACTTCATCACTGACACAAATCTCCACAATCTCACCTTTTGCAACTCTAACCTCATTAAAAAACACCCATTCAGCGAAACACTAAAATTAGTTATTGTTGTAGAAGAGGCTGAAAATAAAATAAAAAGAAGTTCAATTGGTAACGTTAGTAAATTCTACATGGCACCAGGCAAATCTAAAATGATTAGACAGATCAAACAGATAACAAATCACCAACAAACAAGGTTAAAAAAAAAAAATCTAGATGAAATCATACGGGGTAAATTCAGAATTGAGCAAAATTAGGCGTTCCACAAAGCAATTCATAGGTAAAACAACAAAAACTTATCTTGCAGAGAAGGAAACTCCATGATGAGTCCTGATATTACTACAAGAAATCAAAGAAATGTACCACAGTTGAACATCTAACTACTAATGTGAATATTGTGTGGTTGTGGCTACTAAAAATAAAAATTATGTGAACCAATGTGACGGTGCTTTGCAACAATAAGAATGTAATCAGTATGACTATACGAAGTTTGGCTATAAATATGATTACCGCACAAAGAACAAGAAACAACATCAACAATACACCCAGTGAAATCCCACTTATTGGGGTTTGAGGAAGGTAGAGTGTATGTAGACCTTTTTTTTTTACATAAGGTACAGTAGAGTGTATGTAGACCTTAGCACTACCTCATGGAGGTAGAGAGGCTGTTTCCAGAGGACTCTCGGCTCAAGTCCATCAAAACAAAGTACAAGAAGAAGAAAACAATAAAGAAAGCATAGTAATTAATAAGGAAAGCAGCGTAAAGTCTACCGACATTCTATTGAATGCATTGAACAAAAATATTGACAACTTTTATGCATCAAGCTATAAAAGAAAATTCACACTTGCAAATTGCAAATATAAAGCATCCGAAAGTTCTGGCGTAGGAATGACGAAAGAAACGTAACATGAAAGGAAGAAGGTTAAAAACTAAAATTAATGATAAATTGTTCATAATAAAAATGACTATTGAGAAAGACAAGTTATCCAAAGATTATGCAGAAAGCTAGTTAGACATTACCAACTAAAACTAGGTACGGACAGTTTTAAAAATGATTGCACCCTAAAGCAAATAGGATTACTAGAAACTCTCCTAAAATAGATGAATGCAGACTGATAATTTGCTAATTGAATTTGATCCTTTTAATTGCAGTCATCTTCGGATGTAGCCAAAAATAGAAGCATAGTAGTATATACTGGTGATACTGGAGATGGTCTTAGTTACATGAGTATTTTGGCAAGAAAAAGTTTGGCAATGCAATATTGAGCTTTGATTAATACTATATGCATAATTAGCTCCAACAATATTGATCATGGCTGTTAAAATAGAAATAAGTATTTCCTACTTAGAATAGGAATAGGAATAGGAATAAGAATAGGAATCCTAGTTGGAAAAGGATTCTAATGTAGTGTCTATAAATAGGGTCTCAATGTAACAATTTACAAACAATTCAATAATATTCTTTTTCTATATTTCTCACATGGTATCAGAGCATTGGTGAGAACAAACAAGTCACCGTATGTCTATGTCAATTTCCGGTGACTGTTGGATCTGATTTTGTTATTCTTTTTTTGTTCTGTGGGTGTTGTGCGAAAATTAACACCACCACGAGGCTCAGAAAGCTCCCGCGACCAAACCCCAGCCAGAACCACCGGAAAACATCACCCCATGCACTCTCACGCACCGATCGAAGGTGGCAGTTTCCGACGAGATCTGGCTCACGCGCCGGCGCATGAAGGATTTTTCGATCAGATTTTTTGAGAAATTTTTTGACAGTTAGGGTCGTCCAGCCATTCCGACCAGGCCCATACTGTTTTTGACCAGATTCGATCGCCGGAATTAGGGTCCGGCTATTTCCAGGCTGTTTTCGGTGACTTTTCCAACAATCAGATCTCAATAATCAAGTTTTTTTTTTATTTTTTGTTGTTTCCAAGACAAATTTAGCATAATGTCTTTTGGGTGTGATGTTTTTGGTTCTAAAAATATAGGGATTGGAAGTTCTAGCCCTATAATCACTTGAACTATTATTGGGAAGTTCAAACTATTTATCTTGGGCTTCCTCGGTTGAAATTTGGTGCAAGGGTCAAGGTGTCCAAGATCACTTAACGAACAAGACTTATGTGGTAGATGTAAAGGCAAAGACTAGTGAGGAAGATGCAAAAGCCAAAGCCTGATGGGAGAAAGTAGATGCTCAATTATGTAGTCTCATGGCGTTCTATTGATTCCAAATTGATGCCCTTGTTTCGCCCATTCGGGCGTGTTATACAGTTTGGGAAAAGGCTCGTGCATTATACACTAATGACATATCTCGATTCTATGATGTGATATCTCGATTGACCAACTTAAAGAAACAAGAATCCGATATGTCTACTTACTTGGGATAGGTACAGGCAGTCATGGAGGAATTCGACACGTTGATGCCAGTTACTACGAATGTGGAACAACAACAAGAACACAGACAAACATTGTTTCTAGTTCTTACTCTTGCTGGACTTCCTCCTGATCATGATTCTGTGCGTGATCAGATTTTAGCTAGCCCTACAGTTCCTACAATCGATGAATTATTCTCTCGTCTTCTTCGTCTTGCGGCACCTCCCAATCATAAAGTAGTTTCATCACCCGCTGTTGACTCCTCTATTCTCGCATCTCAAACCTTTGAAAAGCGTACATATTAGTCTATGGAAAATAGGCGAGGGGGAGGGCGTTTTGGGAAACCTCAATCCAAGTGTAGTCATTGTCATAAGCCTGGACACACTCGTGACATATGTTATATTTTGCATGGTCCACCACCCAGTTATGATCCTATTGTTCTAAAGGAATATAATGAGTTCCTTCGAAATCGCGCAAGTAAATGTGACATCTCCACCGATGGCATATGGTGCTCAACCTAATCAACCATTCAATAATGCTCATATTGCTCGATGAGAATATGATGAGTTCCTTGATGTCGTGCAAATAAGCAAGCGTCTCCTGATAGTTTCGGTTGCACAACTTTGATATATACATTGCAGGTAATTCTTTTGCTTGTGTGTCGCAATCTAGTACTCTTGGAACATGGGTCATGGACTCTGGGGCTTCTGATCATATCTCTGGTAATAAATCACTTTTATCTGATATTGTTTATTCACAATCTCTTCCATGTATTACTTTAGCCAATAGGATCCAAACAAAACCAAAAGGGGTTGGAAAAGCCAAACCCCTATCTTCTGTCACTCTAGACTCTGTTCTTTATGTCCCTGGTTCTCCCTTTAATCTAGCATCTGTTAGTCGTTTAACGAAAGCCCTACATTGTAGCATAACCTTTTTCGATGATTTTTTTCTCATGCAGGACCGCAGTACGGGACAGATGATTGGAACAGGACATGAATCACAAGGCCTTTACTATCTTACCTCTTCAAATTCCTTAACAGCATGCTCCGTTCTGATTCTCGGATCTAATTCACAAACGTTTAGGACATCCGAGTCTATCCAAACTGCAAAAGATGGTGCCTAGTTTGTCTAGTTTATCCACATTAGATTGTGAGTCGTGTCAACTTGGGAAACACACTCGTGCTACGTTTTCTCGTAGTACTGAGGGTCGTTCAGAGTCTATTTTTTCATTAGTTCATTCTGATATTTGGGGTCCTAGTAGAGTCAGTTCCACCTTAGGATTTCGTTATTTTGTTAGCTTCATTGATGATTATTCAAGATGTACTTGGGTTTTCTTAATGAAAGATCGTTCTGAGTTATTTTCTATTTTCAAAAGTTTCTTTGCTGAAATACAAAATCAATTTGGTGTTTCTATTCGTACTTTTCGTAGTGATAATGCATTAGAATACTTATCCTCCCAATTTGAGTTTATGACTCACAAAGGCATTATTCACGGACTACTTGTCCATACACCTCAACAAAATGGTGTATTTGAAAGAAAAATTGGCATCTTATTGAGACCGCTCGTACTCTTTCTCCGAATCGATGTTCCGCTGCGTTTTTGGGGAGATGCAGTTCTGACGTCTTGTTATTTGATAAATAGAATGCCCTCTTCTTCTATTCAGAATCAGGTTCCACATTCCATATTGTTTCCTCAGTCACATCTTTATCCTATCCCCCCTCGTGTCTTTGGGAGCACATGCTTTGTTCATAACTTAGCCCCAGGAAAAGATAAATTAGCTCCTCGTGCCCTCAAATGTGTCTTTCTTGGTTACTCTCGAGTCCAAAAAGGGTATCGTTGTTATTCACATGATCTTCATCGATATCTTATGTCTGCTGATGTTACATTTTTTGAGTCTCAGCCTTACTATATATCTTCTGATCATCCCGATGTATCTATGGTCATACCAATACCTCAGGTTTTACCTGTGCCAACCTTTGAGGAATCTACGGTTACTTCTACATCTCCAGTTGTAGTGCCACCACTACTAACTTATCATCGTCGTCACGTCGACCCAGTTCGGATGATTCATGTCATGCGCGGACCACTGCTCCTCTGCGGACTTGCCTCCTCTAGCCAGCCATTGCACTTCAAAAAGGTATACGATCCACTCGAAATACTAACCCATTATACCTTCTTAAGTTATCATCGTCTATCATCACCCCATTATGCCTTTGTGTCGTCTTTGTCCTCTATTTCCATTCCTAAGACTACGGTGAAGCACTTTCTCATTACGGATGGAGGCGGGCTATGGTTGATGAGATGTCCGCTACATAAGAGTGGTACTTGGGAGCTTGTCTCCCGCCATGATAAATCTTTGTTGGTTGTCGTTGGGTTTATGCAGTTAAAATTGGTCCAGACGGTCAGGTTGATCGACTTAAGGCTCGCCTTGTTGCCAAAGGGTATAATCAGATATTTGGGCTAGATTATAGTGATACTTTCGCTCCTATGGCTAAAATAGCATTTGTTCGTCTTTTTCTATCTATGGCTGCTGTTCGTCATTGGCCTCTTCATCAGTTGGACATTAAGAATGCTTTTCTGCATGGTGATCTTGCGGAAGAAGTCTATATGGAGCAACCACCTAGTTTTGTTGCTCAGGGGGAGTCTAGTAGCCTTGTATGTCGATTGCGTAGGTCACTCTATGGTCTGAAACAATCTCCTCGAGCTTGGTTTGGGAAGTTTAGCACAATTATTCAGGAGTTTGGCATGACTCGTAGTGGAGCTGATCACTCTGTGTTTTATCGGCATTCTGCACCAAGTCGATGTATCTATTTGGTTGTTTACGTTGATGATATTGTTATCACTGGTAATGATCAAGTTGGCATCACCGATTTGAAGCAACATCTCTTTAAGCACTTCCAAACTAAAGACCTTGGCAGATTGAAATATTTTCTAGGTATTGAGGCTGCTTAGTCTAGATCAGGTATTGTTATTTCTCAACGCAAGTATGCCTTAGACATTCTTGAGGAGACAGGAATGATGGGATGTAGACCTATTGACACTTCTATGGATCCGAATGTTAAACTCCTTCCAGGACAGGGAGAGCCGCTTAGTAATCCTGAAAGGTATAGACGGCTTGTTGGAAAGTTGAATTATCTCACAGTGACTAGACCTGACATATCTTTTCCTGTGAGTGTTGTAAGTCAGTTTATGACTTCCCCTTGTGATAGTCATTGGGAAGCAGTTGTTCGTATTCTACGATATATAAAGTCAGCTCCCGGTAAAGGACTACTCTTTGAGGATCAAGGCCATGAGAATATCATTGGATATACAGACGCTGATTGGGCAGGATCACCCTCTGACAGACGTTCGACATTCGGATATTGTGTTTTAGTAGGAGGTAATTTGGTGTCGTGGAAGAGTAAGAAACAGAATGTGGTTGCTCGATCTAGTGCAGAATCAGAATATCGAGCAATGGCGACAGCAACTTGTGAACTAGTTTGGATCAAACATTTGCTGGGAGAACTAAAATTTGGCAAAATTGATCAGATGGAACTTGTGTGTGATAACCAAGCGTCTCTTCATATCGCATCAAATCCAGTGTTTCATGAAAGGACTAAGCACATTGAGATTGACTGTCACTTTGTCAGAGAAAAGATACTCTCGGGAGATATTGTTACGAAATTTGTGAAGTCAAATGATCGACTGCGGATATGTTCACCAAGTCTCTCACATGTCCTCGTATTAATTACATCTGTAACAAGCTAGGTACATATGATTTATATGCACCAGCTTGAGGGGGAGTGTTAGAATAGAAATAAGTATTTCCTACTTAGAATAGGAATACGAATAGGAATAAGAATAGGAATAGGAATCCTAGTTGGAAAAGGATTCTAATGTAGTGTCTATAAATAGGGTCTCAATGTAACAATTTACAAACAATTCAATAATATTCTTTTTCTATATTTCTCACAATGGCCATTCTAGCTTGTTCTTGAATGAGCTCCACACATTTCGGCAGATAGATGCGTTTAATCTTTGTGCTCTCTTAGCAGCTAGTGCTATGTTTAAACACCTACAGTCATGTAGCTGCAGTAGATGAATAATTTACTGACCACCGTCAAACTTGTCACATGATTATGTACTGTGCAATTAGAAGTTTCCTCAGATTCTGTGTTTCAGTGTGACAGTAAGCTCTCACTCATCAAAGGTGATGTATTATAGGAGAGAATATGATTCAAATGTTCATATATTTTCATTATCTCAAGTCGCTTATGTTTAGTGGAAAGGAGTTTTCTTATTTATCTTTACTTCAGGTGTTCAATTTACATCAATACTTGTGCAAAAAAAGAAGGCAAAGAGATTTCGAATCAGCAACTATAACCTAAAAGGCAGAAAGCAGATATATAGCAAAACCTCAATGAGGAGCAGATAAATAACAAGCAAGGTAGCAAACAATAATGGAAAATACGCACACACTCAGGATCATTGGACACTCACTTTTAAGTGTTCATGAGCTTCTTTTACAGTTTTCCCATCCTTTTTCTTCTTCCAGCTATGACCATCTTTGCGAAATTTCCTGAGCATCTTGTTACTTTCCCCAACATAATAAATCACATGTGTAGGTGACAAGACACTCTTTTATACCTTCATCATAAGTACCTTACAGATTGCAACAATAAAAGAATCAAGAACCATATGGCAACATTATAATCATGAACTGTGATAGAGAAGCATGAATATATGTTTCTAGTAAAATAACGACAAAGTGAAAATACACCTCCACTTGTTGGTAGGTAATAATAGGCTTTTTATATTTCAGATGACAAAGATATGCTAGATTTTATTTATTTTTTGATACATGTCTAGAGTTAAATAGGTGTAAATATATTTGGTGAAATTGTCTGGTAAGTTCAATACTCAACCATGCCATAACATGTTAGAAACATATTTCAAAATTTACTTAAATGGTTGTCTATTGCCTATAGGAAGACAAAATTATTCATGAAGAAAATCTAATAAGATAGCTCACATAAACTTTCCTTAACAACTAATACTCTTCTCCCCCCATAACTAAAAATATCTCAAAGGGAAGAAGAGAACTAGAGAGATTCTCGGAGAAAAGCAATTCATGGAGGAAACTGAATTTCCTTTGCAAAACATTTTAAACTAATAACTATTCATGATTAATGGATTAGTTTCTTAGAGGCAACTAAGCTTTCCTTTGCAAAACATAGTTCCACAAAAAATATATACTTGTACACAAAAACTCAAAACTAATTTATCTCTTGTATACATGAATTTCTGTCTCTTTCAGATGATTATTTATCTACTTAAGCTTGGGGTGGAAGTAAATGCTTGGAATCAGAAAGCATATGCAACATTAAATGTAGTTGAAGCAGATGCAAGTAAATCTGGAGCTCTTGTAATCATCCCTGCATCACAACAAGCTGGTCCAATACAACAAGCATTGTATTGGCACTGTCAGGTTCTCTATACTTGTTAATAGAGTACCCACTGGCTTCTTCTCTTCTCAAAGAGGCCTAAGAGAGGGGGGCCCTCATTCCCCATTTTTATTCACTAGTTTTGAGCACGTGTGTTGCACGTATATTCGATGCTAATAGTTTAAACTTCTTAAAACATTAGAAATAACACCAAAACTGAAAGTGAAGGATACATGCTCAATTGATGAATAGTTCAATCGATATTCACTATCATCACAAAGTACATCACACCAAAAGTTAATATCAAATGAAGTTGAAATGATCCCCTTAGTTTTAAGAAAGAAAGAAAGTTCCTTCAGCATTGTATTTTCTATTACTTTGATACTACTACTATAGTTAGCAGTTGTATACAGTCAACAAATTGTATAACGTTTTCTTGTATGGTGCTTTTACTCTATCAAAAAATATTTGACCTAAATGATATTTCAACAACAAATAGTGTAGATATGAGCAACACCACTAATGGTTACAAATACTTCAGGCACATCAAGTAGTTATTGTCAGATGAAAGTAGTGTTTGTTGAAGTTGTATCAACTTAAGAGAATTAATTTAATATATATAAATCATAAGTGCATGTATAGGTACCCTTTATTTGATTTACTTATATGAGTCCTTTAAACTGGAAATTTGGTAGAAAATATTAGTTGAATAATATGTATATTGTATTATAAAATTAATATGACAATAAGTCAACATCAATGTATTTTGTGTGAGCATGAAACACCATATAAAAAATAAATTCATATTTCAAATCAAGCCTTCTCAAATTCAAGTGCACCTAGATATCACCATCTCGACTTCTTCTTCCCCATGCAGTCCATCTACCATTTTTGGATCTATGTTTTTTATCTTTTAGTTTGTTGTTGCATCTCAAAATCCATAGACTTCTCAAAGGAAGATTATGATAGATAATGTAAGTGAAGAAACTAACATAAATTAGTGTATTTTTATTGAAAAAAAAGATTAATAATACACTAAGCAGTGAATTCTTACAAGGAAGAAGCATGTAGTGTTCTATCTTCTCACTTCAAATAGGAATATTACTGACCAAAGGTTAAAACCTATAGAACATTACTGACTTGTTGAGTTAATTCCTGCAAAAAAAAATAGAAATTAGTGAAAATTGTGCCTTATGCAGTGTAATATAATATCGGAACTAAACCATCTCCATGCCATCTTTTGCCTATGTCTTCTGTTCTATAGTTCAAAGTACACTTCTTGTGCCTTGAACTCACTCAACCTTAAATTGCCAAATTTAAGAGCATATATATAATTTGATATGGTTGAAATAATACAACAAATGTGGGGTGATTGAAGAGATTTAAGGTGTTATAAATATTTGTAGAATTTAGTGTAGCCATTTAAAGTGCAAGTTGAAATTGATTGACAATGGACCTATTTGAATGACTTGATTATTGCATATATGGAAAATGATTGTCCAAACCTGTAAATTTGAGCATCTAAATATAGTTAGTAGGTAGACTGTATAATAAATTATAACTTAAAGCTAGTAGATGCAACTTATTGTAATTCAAAAGGTCATAGCCACTAAATTTTAACATTTTCGTCGAGTAAGAAAAAAAAACAGCAATAAAAAGTTTTGAAATATGTTCATCCAAATCAATAAATAAAAGTAGTGACATAAATATTTTTCATACGATCTCTAGATAAATGAAGTATGATCCTTACCTATATGCTGCAAATGTTATTGGCTGACCAAGTAAACCAAATCAAAAGAGCACTGATTGCTTCATGGAAAAAAAATATAGTGCACAGCTTACAAAAAATATGAAAAAGGCTAAAGTCAAGTGAGAATCATCTATGAATATAACATTAATAGTAATGTCAAGAACTTAGGCCTTTTTATATAAATTCTATAAAGAGAATATTTTTCCACCATTAATCCAGGGAATTTGAAAAGACCAAAAATGAATGATATTATCATATGAATGAATTAATGAATAAATTAATATCAACCCTTCCTCTTCTTTTAGTTTTAAACCGGTAGTAATCACAATGACAGCATTGTCTTTTCATATGATGATAATATCATTAGTATTAATAAGTATACTACGGTCAGTTTATTGTTTAATAATTTAATATTTAATTAATTATACATTTTATGAAGAGATTTTTTGATTATTATTATTATTATTATTATTATTATTATTATTAATTTATTATTATATACATATAAATTATAGATGATAAATATGTATTAAATTAGATATTTTAATTAGAAATTAATCTAAGGAAGTGCAAAAGTGATTAACATATTAATTAAAATGATACAATTTAATATTTAAATTAAATAATTAAATGTTAATTTATAGTAGGGGTAAAATCGTAATTCAACTTTAACTTTTTTCGTTCCCACTTATAGTAATGTATGATCTTAGCTATGGAAGGAATGAATAACCTTATTAATACAGCAAAGAGGAAGGGGTGGATCAAGGGGTTCCAAGCAGGAGAACTATCTAGTTTGGAGATAATTCATCTACAATATGCAGATGGCACATTGATATTTTTTGAAGCAGAGGCAAAACAAATTCTGATATTGAGGGTTATTTTTGTCATTTTTGGAGGAACTTCATCTATCCTATCAATAGTGTGATTAATATAGATGCTTTGGCCAATAAACTAGGAGGCAAGGTTGGGGAGCTTCCAACTACTTACCTAGGCATGCCTTTGAGAGCTAAAAGCAAATCCAAAGGCATATGGAATGGGGTCCTGGAGAAATGTGAAAAGACACTTACTAACTAGAAGAGCCAGTACTTGTACTTGGGAGGAAGATTGACTTTAATCAACAGTGTGATGGATGTATTACCCTCTTATATGATGTTTATATTTCCTATGCCTGCTAATGTATCTAAGAGCATAGATGCCCTTAGAAGGAATTTCCTATGGAAGGCAGTGAAGATAAGAAGAAGTTCCATCTAGTTAAATGGGAGGAACTGACTGTGAGTAAGAATAGAGGAGGTATAGGCATCAAGAACCTGAGGAAACAAAACAAGAGCCTAATGATGAAGTGGTTGTGGAAGTTTGCAAATGAAGATCATGTGCTTTGGAAAGAAGTCATTACAGCAAAATATGGTATGGAAGATAAGTGGATGACTAAAGTGGTAAGTACTCCATATAAATGCACTGTTTGGAGGGCAATCAGAAATTTATGGCCAATGCTATATCATAGAAAAGTGGGAGATGGTTTAAAAGACATACTTCTGGGAGGAAAAATGGAATGGGGCAGTTCCTATGAAACAATTGCATCCTGAATTGTCTGTCTTATGCCAACACCAATAGGCCACTGTGGCTACAATTTGGACTGGACAAGGATGGAATTTGTTCCTAAGGAGGAACCTTCGTGACTGGGAGATAGACAAAGTGGCAGATTTTCAAGATTCAGTAGCCTCATTCAGCAACCTCACTGAAAGGAAAGACTTGCTGATTTGGAAGAATGACACCAAAGGCCAATTATCAGTAAATTCTATTTATAAGGAACTCAACAAGAATGCAGGACAGGAGACATATTGGCCATGGAAGATGATCTGGAAACCAAAGGCACCCTACAAAGTAAACTTCTTCATGTGGTTGTTGACAAAAGAAGTAGTTTTGACTCATCAAAATTTAAACAAAAGAGGATGTCAGTTAGCCTCTAGATGTACTTTATGTGGAGAGCATGCACAGACAATTAACCATCTTTTTTTTTTGCACTGTACATGGACAGAATAGCTATGGAGAATGTTCATCTGTCTAAAGGGGATAAGATGGGTGAAACCAGGGAGCATTAAAGGAGTTCTAAGCAGCTGGAGTAGAGATGGCAATGCTTCGGATAAGGAGAAGAGATGGAAACTTGTCCCAGCATGCATTTGGTGGACAATTTGGAAAGAGAGAAACAACAGGAGTTTTGAGAATGTGCAGAACAACTTACAGAAGATCAAAATGAATTGCTTAGCTCTTTTTCATTTTTGGTGTAAAGAAGATATCTTAACTAGGACAGAAGACATCTTTGATGTGCTAGATTGTTTATAGGCAGCAGTTTAGACTAAGACTGTTCCTCTCTGTAAGTTGTAACACTTTTGAAAGGGAGCAGCATTTTTGTTGTAGTATACCTATGGATATATAGACTAAAGTTACCAGTTTCAAAATAAACAAGCTGGTTCAAAAGATGTGACCAATAACCACCAAATTTTCAAGATATCCAACAAGTAGCTGTATTATTAATTTTGGGATCATCATGGCCAAGAAAAATTACAAGCTTTTAGTCTCCGTCCTCATTTCAACATTCATATTATCATATTCATCAAAGGAACCACAACAATGATTTCGCGCTACTAGTTAAAAAAAAAATTGAGCTCCAAAGTGAAGGTCTAAGGAAGTGCAAAAAAAAAAAAAACATAACAGTTCTTGAAGTAGTAATAGCAACTATCACATTTGCTGCTGGTATTAATCCTCCTGGTGAATTTAATCAAGTAAATGAAAAAGCTCTATTGGGTAAAAAAAAAAATCAGCTTTTAAGGTGTTTTTGATATGTAACATTGTGGCTCTTTTTCTTTCCCTTGAAATTGTTATTGTCCTTGTTAGGTTGAGAGGTTCTAAGTAAAAATTAAGATTAGTTCTTGCTTCCTGTTATCACCTTTCACGCGTCTAGTAATTAGCTAGTTCTTTGATTTGCATCAATATTAACTCACAACACCCAACAATGATCGTATTACCTATTTGTATAACTAATTTTTAATGTTTAGATTCTACGTAATCCCTCACTACATCAATCTGAATCAGTACTCAATTTGTCCAGTTGATATATGATATATCCCTAACTACAATAAAAGCCTCTGCAAATGTAATTCCTTTTAAGCTAATGTTTCATGATTTTTCTTTATCAAAAAAATCAAAACAAAACGGCTCCAATATCACGAGCCTTCAATTATTTATAACAGTTTGTAATGAAATTATCAAATAAGGACATAATCTTACCATTTAGAAGCTAAGGATTCGGATAGACGTTGATATCATCTAGGGTTTCGCATCCATGATGGCTTCCATTACAATGTTTCTTACCTTGACTCCCCATTAGAGGTACAATCAACCATCAACAAAAGAGGTGTGCTGCATTAACTTTGTTTGACACATGAATAAGTGGATTATTTATCTAATTTTAGTTTTAATTAAAGCAACAATTTGCTAAAGTTAATAAGAGAGAGAAAGAACATTTACATTAAATTGAGTTAAATAAAATTTAAAAAATGCAAGAGAAACTCTTTGCGCTTGTTGGTAATTATCTTTTTTTTTTTCTTTTAAATAGATTTTGTCCGTTTATGAAATTATACTAGGTATACTATTATTATTGTATATGTATGTTAGCTTGGCGATTTTATTTTGATGTGGTTTTTTTTTTTTTGTGTATTCATAGTGTGAGTTTTTCTTTTTGAAAATTTTCTTCTATAATTGTTGTGATTCTAAAATGTAGTTATTCTATTTTGATTATTCTGATTGTGAGCTTGAAACTTTGATTATTACCTATTTTAAAAATTCAGAACTTTCAAAGGAAAATACAATAAAAAAAATGACTATGATATTACTGTTGTGGAGATTTTTACTTAAAGCAAAATATAATTACTCAAAGAAACGTTTTGATAAAGTGTTGTTACTCTAATAATGTTTCTTAGTCCAATTTATTTCAGGTTTACAGTTGATGTAGAATGTAAATAACGATTCAATAAAATTTATATTTTCATTTTAATCACTTTTACTTTTTTATTATTAGAAAATTTGAATAAAATAATACTTAAAATATTTTCAGAAGTATGTTTAATTTATTTTTAAAAATATTGTATTATTTTTATTAAAATTTTGAAATAATAATTTATTTAAGTTGAGATTTATAGATTTAGGGAGAGAACCAAGATCTGGAACACTATTGTTTTTTCTTTTCAACATCAACAAGAATGTAAAAAAAAAAAAAAAGTTAACATCAACAAAAATATTAATCTTTTTTAAATAAAAATGCAAATTTAATTTGAACAGCTAAATATGTAATTTTGATTTTTGATAGAATTAATGGGATCATTATTTGATTTAGATGAAGAAATAACATTTATTGAAGAAGAAGAAATCAAAAATTTATTTGATATAAATGAATATTAAAGAAGTATAATCACTTTTTATTATAATTTTACAATTATTTAGTGAAATTTATTATTACCAACTAATGGGATTCACATTAATTATAAATATTATTTCACTTTTTTGTTATTTTTATTTTAGGTTTAAAGTAGACAAATGACTCACTTATATGTGTCAAAAAGTTAATGGAGTCTCACATGCCTTTAGTTGGTTGTGCATCTACCATGATATAAAAATTCATCAATTAGGTAGGAGTCCTCCAAGTCTTAAAAATTGGGTAGAAATGACAAATAAATAATAAATATTAATGAGGTTAAAATCTTAGTATCTCAATTGGTTGGCTATCTAAAATCTCACTCAACCACCCTTATGGGTGAGGGTTCGATTTCCCACTTTGTAATCCTTTCCCCTATCCCTACCAAAAAAAAAATCTCAGCAGTTTCAAATTTTTAATTTTTACACTTTTACCTCTATATTTTCCCCTTAAAATATGTACAATTTTACCAAAATAAACCAAAAGAAAAGGTGCATTCTTTCTCAACTTCATCGTCTTGGATCGGAATCCTCTTCAACCCGCCTAAAGTATAATTACTGTAGGTATATTTCTTAATTCCTTTATCTCTAAAAATATATGTGTTTTATTGAGATGATCTATAAGAAGATTTTGTGGGAAAAGAATATCAAAATATGTTTGAATTTTTTTTGCATTGCATTTATATCGTTTGAGCTTCGAATTACTTCAAAAGAACATTATTGATAAGTATAAAAATTACTTTGTATTCATTCTTCAGTTGGGTACAGTGAATTCAATCTAATTGTTCTAGTTGTCTGGGCAATTACTAAAATTATTTGTAGAAATAACTAAACATGTCTATCAAATATAGAAATTGTCCAACAACTGTATATAATTACCGAATACAAAAGTTATCTCAACAACTACTGTAGTTATTCGACAATTGTGTTCAATAACTGATCAACTGAGTGATTGTTGGAACAATGATATAATTGTGGAAAATTATTAATTATTGAAATAAATAGTTGAAGAATTATAGAATCCCCAAAACTACTAAAATTTTAGGTCAATTGTTGATAGTTGTGAAACAACGAAACAAGTGTAAAAACAAATAATCAATATTTTTTTAGAGATTTTGAAGTTGTTTGATGAATGTCTCACTTGTTACATTCACTGAAATATTATGTGATATCTTCAGGTATTGTGCTCATCTATGAAAGATCAAATAATAATAGGAGTTGATTTACATGGTGAATGGGGGGAGAATCCTTGGTGTTTGTAGGGTGGAGAAATAGTACCAATAAAGATAAGCAAGAATGTTATGTATTATGAGTTGGTTGAATCATTATTTCTAGGTTTGAGTTAAATTGTGATAAAGATTATTTATTTATCAGTTTCATGCTTGATTTTATTTGAAAGCAAAAAGGAGCTCCTTCTGGAATAAGGAACTATCGTGATTTGTAATTTTTTTTAAATAATTGAAGTAGGCCCATTATAAGGATATATGTATGTTGAAAGATAGCAGAGATTAAGAATTCAGTTGCAAATATTACAAAGGAAATTCCTTTAAACGAGGAAGCTTCAAAACATTCTATACCAACACAAGGCAGTTACATAGATGATGATACATATTTTTATAAGGGTAAAATTTCCAAGGATCAATGATAATTAACTAAATTGTTGAAGCTTGCTTTCGTAAAGAAAGATCAAAACTCAAATAACTAACGAGTTCTAAAGTTGTGTATTGTGCTAGATGTGTAGATAAAAATTGTGATTGGTGATTGCGAGCTACCAAGCTTGAAAGTTGTAATAGATTTGAAATTATTAAGTATCGCAACATTCACTCATGTGGGGCATAACATCTTACAAGTCGTCATCCACATGCTTTAGCGTATACCATCGCATAATACATTCAACCTAGTTTCTTGAATATAAAAGGCCCCTCTACAAAAGAATTCAGAGGCGTATCTAGGATTTCGGAAGGATGGGTGCACTACTAGTCTACTACAAAAAAATGCATCTAAGACATAAATTTAATCAATTTGACCTTGACGCTCTTAACACTGTTAAATTTTAAAAATTATAGGTCCAACATATGTAATACTACTAGTTTTAAATTTTAATATACACATTTGATTTAATTATAAAAAAAAATTGTAGTGCTATTTTTCTTTTAGGAATTATTTCCAATGTAACACACTTGAAAATTTTGAAAGATTAAAGCAAAAAACTAAAGAAAAGATGATTGAAACGCCGAAGTGTTACCGATAACCACTTGGAAGAGTGTTACTAAAAAAATAAGATAAATATACGATTAAAAGTTTCTATATTTATTTAGAGAGGTGCACCCAATAATCATCGTATTATTATATGCTACTTTTAACGTGGGTTCACACCTCTATATTTAAATATTTTTTGAAAAATATAACACTACTATATATGATCTATAAAGGCCAGCATGGGTTCACGTGAACCCACGGAACCCCCTCTAAATACGCCTCTGCAAAAGATATAAAATTATTAGACTGTAAAATTAGCTACTTAAAGTGTATGAATGTAGTGAGATTGCAAAAACTATGACAAGAGTGACATCGAAGCACGAACATACAATTTTAGATCGTTATCCTCGTATGCTTATGAATGTTATTGACAAAAACACGACATCTAAGCTTATGACAAGGAAAGATTCAAAAAAAATTATCTTATGGAGCTTGGATTATGGAATTTGTGCATATGAGAAAAGTCTCAACTATTGATGGGACATTCTTAAGAGGTCATTACGATGGAACTTTGTTGGCCACTGTCGCATAGAATATAAAAAATTATATTTTTTCTGTTGCATTTTGTGTAGCAGATAAGAAGTGTGATGTTGCATATGAGTATATTGTTGAAAAATAGTTAGACATATCACATGATACTTCAGAGTTGTACATAATTTTTGATAGGTATTCGAGTATGAAAAGTGATATCAAAATTCTACTTTGAAGCGCGCCACAGATGTTGCATGAGGCATCTTGATGAAAATGCCCATAAGAAAATTTATTGTGGATATTTTCTTGGACATTATTATCATACAGCAAAAGCATATTTGAGAGATGTGTTCCATGACGTTTGAACAAATCAAAATTATTAATGTGAAAGTCGCGGATTATCTTAAGAATGTTGGATTTCACGAAGAAAGTAAGACATACTTTGCAGGAAACAAGTAAACTTTATTACTAGTTCAAACATAAATGTTGTAGGTCCCCAATAATTACTTTAGTTATTGAAACAATTATTATAGCTATTGAAATAATTATCGTAGTTAACAAAATTCACCGTTGTTTCAGCAATTAAAGTAGTTATGGGATATTAGAATAGTTGTTTCAAAACTGCAATAGTTATTGAAAATCTGCAATCATTTGTGTTTTCGTTTGTTGATATTTTTTAATTTTGTATTTCATGTATAATGTATTAACTTCAAAAATTGTTGATTTTTTCAATGCAATGTTCAATGAAGCAAGTGAATTTTTCATTACTACCCTGTTGAATGATATAAGTAAGAGATTGTCAGAAAAAATTTATAAAAAATAGATGGCATATGCCAAGTTAAAAATCATTTTTGTCCCTTCAGTTGAAATCAAAATAATGACTATCAAGAATTTTAAAAATAAGTTATTTATTCATTAGATTGAAGACATCTCTAGCGTCATCGCGAAAAATAAAATCGCAAGCAAAATATGTTCATTTCGAATCCAATTTATTCGATGCCAGCTGAAGAATTTTGAAATCTTTCTCCAAAAATTTTAGATATTGTAATATTTCCACCTAAAAAGAAAACTAAATCGAGAAGGAGGCGAATTAAACAGGTACCTCCTCTAGAAGAAGTGGTTTTAAAGAAGAGAAATAAATTCTCTCTAAGATTTGCCAAAAACAACTTGTGTCCTATGAGATCGAATGAAGCTGCATGAATAAGCAATAATGTAGTTTCATGACTTTTTATCGTATTTGTAACACGTGTTTAATATACTATTATTAGTTCAAACAACTTATATAGTTGTTGAATTTTTTATAAAGTGTATACCAACAACTTCAAATGTTATTATAAAACATATACAGTTGAAGGGGTCATGTCCTTCAAACAATTGCGTTAGTTGTCCCGACAACATTTTAATTGTCTGAGGATATTGAAGAGTATTGTCCAACAACTTCACATAGTTGTCTAACAATTCTAATAGTTGTAGAATCAATTTCTATAATTATTGAAAATTAACAAAGTCATTTTATGAATTATATAGTATAAACTGGTCATTTAATAATAATTGAAGATCGATCAAGACATTTTGTAAATTATAAAGTATAACCTAAGTCGTTTAATAATAATTAAAGATAGATTGAGTCATTTTGTGAATTATTAAGTATAAACTAAGTCGTTTAATAATAATTAAAGATCGATCGAGTCATTTTGTGAATTATTAAGTATAAACTAAGTTGTTTAATCATAATTGAAGACCGATCGATCATTTTGTGAATTATTGAGTATAAACTAAGTCGTTTAATAATAATTGAAGATCGATTGAGTCATTTTGTGAATTATAAATTAAGTTGTTTAATAATAATTGAAGATTGACCGAGTCATTTTGTGAATTATTAAGTATAAACTAAGTACTTTAATAACAACCGAAGATAAATCGAGTTATATTGTGAATTATTATGATAAATTAAGTTGTTTAATAAAACTTGAAGATTGATCAGGCTATTTTGTGAACTATTAAGTATAAACTATGTCGTTCAATAAAAAATAAATATTGACAAAGTCATTTTGTAAATTATTAAATTTAAAGAAAGTAATTTAATAATAAATGAAAGTCGATCAAGTTACTGTATTGTAACACTCCAAAAATTTCTAAGTAAAGACTCAAAGCATTCTTCATTTGTGTATGAGGTTGAAAGCTATCAGCCGTATCGCTTAAGGCATATTAGTCTTATTCTTACTTCATGCCAAAATATCCTTATTCATGTCAAATAGTTTCAGATAGAGCGTGGCTATATTCAAACTCATATAGCTTGTGACTTATGTGCTCTAGTCTAATTTCAAAGCTCTTAGTATGAATCAGTTTCTCCTATGTTAGTAGGCAAGCTCAGAAGTCAAGAGAGGTAGCGATAGTAACTTCTTTCCCTCCCATGCTCAATTTATTCGTCATTCGAGGATGAGTGATCTCAAGGGGGAGATATTGTAACACCTTGAAAATTTCTAAGCTAAGACCCGAAACATTCTTCATTTGTGTATAAGGTCGTATAAGATAATTTTTAAAATTCCGACTTCCAGCTCTTTTTATATATTTTAAGGGTATTTTTGTCCTAAAAACCTTTAGGGAGTCAAGCTAAATTACCCTAAATGTGTAGAAAATCAGTTTTCATAATCAAACCCTCTCATTCACTCCTAAATTCCTACGCTCAAGAACTTCAAGAAAAACTAAGACTAGGGTTCATCTTCCAAGATTTTCCTTCAAGTTTCTTCAAGAGCAATGTTCTTCCAGGTATGTAAGGCTACTCATAGTGATGGAGTAAGTTCGTCCTCAAGCCCTACATCTAAAATTAAGTCAGTTAACTTAAATCTAGGGTTTTTACCCAAGTTTTCATGATCTTTGAATTGACCTTTATTCCTTGTTATTGAATTTTGATTCTTATTATTGAGATTATAGTACTTCATGTATTTTGGTTCTTGAATTGTTGTTCATGCTTTTTTTTATCACATGAACTCTATTTAGTTGAGAATTGTTGAAAGTTGTTGCATAATTATTTCATGCATTGGCTTCTAAATTAAAGTAAATTCAAATATTCTAAGTTATCAGTTGAGAATTTTTTTAAGGTAATACTATTGGTTCCAAATGCACTATTTTGTATTGAGAAAAATATTGCTAACTCAAGAAAAGCATAAATAGTTTGAGAAGAAGTTTCAGTCAGTAAAGATCAATTTTCTCTAAAGAGGGCCTTTTGAGTACTGATTCAACACAGATATTAGTATGAGCATTATTGCATGTTTTGGGAGTAGTATTTACATCAATTTGGATACGAGTATAGATAACTCCCCATAACCTGCTCCGCCAATGTAGATAGGATCGTGTCGTTGGTTAGGAAACTCTTAACCCAACCTCATTGAGGGCTTTTTAGATTGATCCATAAGTTAAGTTTTGTTTACCTATACTTTGGCAAGGTATAGGATGACTCTGGCAACGTGGGCTAGATGTTATATCATTATGAGGCTCATAAAGATGGTTGTTGGTCAGAGAAACTCCCCAGTAAAGTAAAGTAAAGAATATTTATATATATACATTTCAGTTCAGTATTTACTATTATTGCATTCCTACCGTAAAAGCTTGAATGGTTTTCATCATAATTTATACTATATTTCAATTGAGTTATTCTCAGCCTTTCAGTTCAATTATTTATTTTATTCAACCCTATTACATACTCGTACATTTAGTGTACTGATGTCATTCGATCTGTATTATTTTCATGTTGCAGATTCAGGTACTTAGGATCATCAACATGAGTTTCATTTAGATCACATCATCCTCTCATCAGCTTTTGATGAGGCCTCCTTGCTTTCGGAGGATTCTAGTTTTATGATTTATTAGTAATATCTCTTTGAGGTGTCATGGGTCTTGTTCTGACATCTATCTTTATACAATAGAATCTTTATAGATAGACAGTCCTTTTCAGTCCTGTAGGATTCAGTTTCATATGTTTTATTTAAACTAAATAAATTAACTCTTGCATTGATTCTTAAATCATAAGACCCAGACACATTCAAGTGGGTCTTAAATTTATACTTATCATTGAAAATAATTTTTAACATAAATTGGGGAGGATTCAATACCTTTTGAATTACCATCACCACCAATATCACCAGTCACAATTCTATCTTATTCTTCTACCTTTTATTTGATTCATCTCCATCACTCTCACCATCTTTTTTCTCTTCACTTGATTTTTCTATTTATTCTCATAACTTTTTTCTTTCCTTGATATCTCACTGCTACTTTTTTTTCCACTTCACTAGATTGTTCGCTACTACTTTCATCACTTTTTCTTTCTTCAGATGATTGTCCATTGATACTTTGAAGTGTTATGATACCTCCTTTTCTAGCAGCAATTAAGCTCTCAACATTTTTTCTAGCATCTGGACTGGCTGATGATGTTCTAGTTCTCTTCCTCTTATATTGAAGCATTATATCTACACTAAAATAGTTAAAAATTAACTGAATAAGATCAGCAAAAAATAATTGTAGTACATTATAGACTAACAATTATATTATTTATCCTAACTACTAATCGGTTGACCAACATTTGAACACAATTATCGAATAACTACAGTTGTTGTTATGACAACTTCTGTAATCATCTTACAATTACAGACAATTATTGGAAAATTTTTGTATTTGACAGAATGCTTGTTATTTCTACAAACAACTTCAGTAGTTGTCCGGAAAACTATGAAAGTCATTGGCAGAAACAACTAAATTGGGTTCACTAAATCCAGTTGAAGAATGGACACAAAACAATTTTTATACTTACCAATAATACTTTTTTGAGGTAATTTCAAGCTCAAACGAAATGAATGCAACAATGTAAATACTTACATACATATACATATACATATATATGTATGTATATATATATATATATACATATATATGTATATGTATGTATATATATATATATATATATCATGAAATACCCATCAAAAATACAATTTTTATTTAATTCTTTATAATTTATTACCATACGAGCTTTTCCTCGTTTTATTTCAGAATGGTTTTATATATATATATATATATCTTAGGCCTGCCTATGTTGCACCCTTAAAATTTAGGAATTTACTTTTATATTTTCCTTCGTACTTTTAGGTTTTCTACCCCTATTTTATTTTTACCTTTAAACTCACTTCTTCAAGTCTTGTGTCCCTTCAGATTGTTATATTCCTTTGATTGTGTCTTTTTAGGAATTATCTATAAAAGCTAGACAAATCATACATGTTGTTGTATCTTCTTCCAATTCCTTGGAAGTCTACTTTGGATCTTCACCAAGAAAATAATGAAAAGAAACCATAATTTTCTTGTAGGTTTTTCCTCCATTCAACATGTCAAAATAAAAACTATTTCAACTACTCAATTCTTAAACAATTGATTACAACCATGATAATATTTTGGTTCATACCTACTTCTTTTTGTGGTATTTTCCCTTCTGTCATCACTTTGTCCGACAACTTACATAAGTGTTTTATTTAATGATTTGTAAAATTTATCTTTTATGAATTTTTGTTGAATTACTTTTGTGTTTTTGATTATGAAAACTATTTAAGCATTTTTTATTGAATCAGAATTGAGGAAGAGACAGCAAAAAGAGAATAAATTTCACCGCAACATGATAAGGTACATGTACCTATTAATATATTTTAAATGTTGTTGTAATAATCATATTTCAAAAATGTTGTAAAGTGTGGCCGATATGGAAAAGTCATGATACTTCAGAAAAGTCACAACTCTTTAAAAAAGTCACAATGCATCGAAAAAGTCAAAATCCTTCGGTGCAAAGGTGTTTTATTTTAATATATTTTATATTTTATAATATAAAATAAATATAGTATGAAATATTTTGTAGGAGTTGGGCTATGACTGTTGGTATTAATGCTTATCAGCTTCTTTGAGATAATAAATAAATCAGACCAATGGTCCATAAAGTTGCATAAAAAATATAGTATGAAATATAGAATATGTACTAAATTGGGTGTTAAGAAGAAAAAGAATAGAAAACTTTGAAAACTTATTGTTTAAAAAATGTAAGAGAACCCCTCTATTTATAGCCAACAAAGGGTAGTATGAACGAGTATTTATTGTGTTTTATCAGAAAAGTCACAATCCTTCGGATAAGTCACAACGCTTTGGAAAGGTCACAAATCCTCCGTAAAAGTCACAACTCTTAGGAAAAGTAACAACCCTTTGAAAAAAGTCATCATAACTCTTTAGAAAGTCACAACCCTTTGAAAAAGTTGCAATCCTTCAATGTAAAAAGGTGTCTCTTTTAATATAATTTATTTTATACTATAATTTAAATAAATATATATAGAATATGTACTAAATTGGTTGTCTTAAGAAGTAAATGAAGAAGAAGAAGAACAGAAAACTCAAAACATTGTTAGTTGAAAAATGTGAGGGAACTCCTGTATTTATAGCCAACAAAGGTAGTACGAACATGTGCTTATTGTGCCTTATCAGAAAAGTCAGAACCCTTCATAAATGTCACAACTCATCCAAAAAGTCACAACTCTCTGGAAAAGTCACGGCCCTTTGAAAAGATCACAACTCATCGGAGAAGTCACAATTTTTGGGAAAAGTCACAACATTTTGAAAAAATCACAACTCTATCTTTGAAAAAGTCCCAACCCTTCAATGTGAAAAAGGTGTTTTTTTTTTTAAATATCTTTGATATATAAATATTTAAATAAATGTAATATAATATAAAAGATATACTAAATTGGATGTTTTAAGTTTGAGGTATTATCATAATTTAACATTTAAGTTAGGGAGTTCATGCTTTTAAAGTTATATAGATAGATAGATATAGATAGATAGATATATTATCATATATATTTCACATACTGTTTCTTAACCTTTCACATTCTTTATTCAGAAAATTTTAAATGTTTCAATTACTACTTTTCTGTTCTTTCTTAATAGTTAATACAAGAAAAAATTGGAAAATCTATGTTATTAAGACTATTGCTACTTGTTGCCTTTCTTGATTCTCCTAATTACTTGTAATTGATTTTATTTCCTTTATTTTTTTCCCAGCAAGTGCCTTCCAGAATAACAAAAATGTGACTTGGTTTGTTCATAATTATTTTTTAAAATAAAAATAATGCATTTAAAAAAAAATCATTTTTTTTAAAAAACTTAATGAGATATTTTTATGATTTACTAGCTTTAGAATAATCAAGGAACATGTAACACCCTGAATATTTCTAAGCTAAGGCCCAAATCATTTTTTATTTACATGTCAGGTCGTATCGGATGATTTTTAAATTGCTCATAGGTGTAACGGTCAATTATTTAGTGTGAGAATGGTTTTGGGTATGAATTAAGGTAACAAGAATGCCATAGCACAAAGTTATGTTGAAATCTTCCTTACCGATTAAGTTTTGACATAAGATTCTACTTATGTGATATGTCAACTTCAAACGATCATATATATTAGCACAAAATGAATTAGGTGATCCATGAACTATTATATAGAATCTTTCCAACACCACAAAGTTTGCCTTATTTCGAGTTTGGAGTAAAAAATTATGCTCGTTTTATCAGAAAATTTCACATTAGAGTTTCCTGAAGTCAATTCCTACGAATTGCTTCTATAGGCCATAGAAATTTCTATGACCCGTACTGTCTAGTCGTAGGATAAGTTTAGAGAGTCAAACTTTGGGGTCCAATTCCTACGGATCCATTCTATGGGCCATAGGAACTTCTACGGCCCATAGTTTGGACCCGTAGAATGAACTTTTGAGCGCAAAAAATTAGTACAAATTCTTCGGATGGTCCATAGAAACTTCTACGGGTCATAGATTGGACCCATAGAATGAAATTTTGAGCCTTAAGATTCAATATTAATTCCACAGATGGGATCTACGGTTCATAGATCAAACCACGAACCGTAGATGGCCCCATGGAAGATTTTCGACACCTTTTTAAGAGGGATAATTCAATCTTTTCCCACTCCTTCTAAGCCAAAACCCCAAAGTTTTTACACCTTAATAAGGTTCTAAACAATATTAATCGACCCTATTACTCTCATTAACACTTCCAAGTGTTAAAGCAAGGATCCAAGAGGAGAAAGCTAGGGTTTTCAAGCGTTCTTCCAGTTTCATCAAACTTTGTTCTTTCAGGTATGTAAGACTATTCATAGTGTTGGACTAGTTCTTCCTCACGCCCTACATCTAAATTCAGTTAGTAGTAAGTTGAATCTAGGATTCTACCCTCAATTTTATGAAATTCTTACCTTATGAAATTTTAATACTTTATGTATTGAACTCCTTGAATTATTGTCCATGCTTGTCGTTCCACATGAACCCTATATATTGAATCTTGCTAAAAGTATTTCGAATTAGTAAGTTCCTTACATTGATTTTGAAAATTAAAGAGAATTTAAGAGAAAAGTTTTAAGCATGGTTTTCAATAGGAATTTAAGGGGACTTGAGTGGTTGAAAGTGTCACATTTTCTAGGATTCTCCCATCAATTTTATGAAATTTCTACCTTATGAAATTTCAATACTTTATGCGTTGAACACCTTGAATTATTGTTCATGCTTGTCACTCCACGTGAACCCTATATATTAAATCTTGCTAAAAGTATTTTGAATTAGTAAGTTCCTTACATTTATTTTGAAAACTAAAGAGAGTTTAAGAAAAAAGTTTTAAGCATGGTTTTCAAAAGGAATTTAAGGGGACTTGAATGGTTCCGAAAGTGTCACTTTTACCTTGAAAAGAGAACACTATTTTCATAAAAGTACAAAGAATTTTCAGAGTAATTCAAAAGTACTTAGTACAACTTTAGTCACTTATTAAAGAAGTCTTTGAGAAATTATCTCCACTCAGAGAATATTGTACGTGAGCATTTTAGTTATATACATATATATTTGGGAGTAGTATTGAGCACTGATATGGGTAAGAGTTCAGACAACTTAAATCTCATAAACTACATAGCAATCGCAGGATAGGATCGTATCGACATTCGGACGACTCCTCATTGCCTCAAGAATGCCTCTTTTGTGGATCCATCAGTTTAGTTGTGTTCTATACTCTGGAAAGGTATAGGACGGCTCTAACAACATGGGTAATACGTTATATCATCACAAGACCCATAGTGATGGTTGTTGGTTAGAGAAGCTTCCTAGTAAAGTAAAGTGTATGTATGTGTGTGTATATATATATATATATATATTTCAGTTCGGTTCAGTATTTTCTATTATTGTATTTTATTTGTGAAGCTTAAATAATTTTATCTCATGCTTATGCTTTACTTCAGTTGAGTTATATTTTAGCCTCTCAGTTCAATTATTATTTCACTCATCCATATTATATACTCGTACATTCAAAATACTAATGGCGGGCTGACATCAACTGCAATAAATACCAATTTTGATTTGTCGTGTGCCCCAAATATTTTATTTGGCACTGTATCTAGAAATTTTTAGGGTTCTGCATGACGTACCTTTTAAAATAACAACGGATCCGATCGTTGCAGAAGTCTATCAAAAGATTATAAATTACAATATTATTTATTTGTCTTATATTGTTTCAGGGCGTATGATAAGTTCTCATTCAACTTTCTAGAAAAAGTAGATACTTGATGCCTCAAACATGAAACAAGACATTTGTAAAATTAAACAAACAAAATATTGAGTTGTATATCTAGAAATGAAACTTCATTGCCCAAATAATTAGTCAACTGTTGAAATATATATACAAAAGTCATGTTCTCCTTTTTTATAACAAAAATAATCAGTTTTCTATATATCTATATTAGATAAAGGCCCATGACAACCTCTTATTCAAATACGCTCGGAGTGAAAATCTCATAACAAGGTGGTGATAGTTATGGGAGCAACATGAATGAAAAAATCTAAACTTTCCATATATCTAGTCATTCCTTTCTAGTAGAACTTGTGAATAGGTACAAAATAGAAGTGTAAAAAAAGACTTGATATATAGTCACAAATTTGCTGAAAATGAAGCTTCTAGATTTATGGAAAGGCTAGATCTACCCCTCTTATTGGACCCATAACAATCACCGTCTTATCTTTTATGAAAAAATAACTATATATAGTAAGATTTCTAAGAAACTAACAATTAAGAGACTAATATTATTCGCAAAAAAAGAATGATTCAATATTCATTGTGTAAAAATGTTATCAAATTTATTTCATAATTCTTTTTGTAGAAGCAATGTTGTTTTACGATGCATGTATCTCTCTATTTATTGTAAACAAAAAATTTACAATATATAGAGAAATGCATACATCATAAAACAATATTACTTCAACAAAAAAGAATGAAATAAATTTGATAACATTTTTACACAATGAATATTGAATCACTCTTTTCTTGTAAATAATATTAGTCTCTTAATGGTTAGTTTCTTAGAAATATAACTATATATAGTTTTTCATAAAAAGATAAGGAGGGTGATATGGGTCCAAAAGGACGGGTAGATCTAGCCTTTTCATAAATCTAGCAGCTTTATTTTTAGCAGATTTGTGACTATATATCAAGTCTTTTTTTACACTTCTATTTTGTCCCTATTCACAAGTTCTACTAGAAATGAATGACTAGATCTACGGATTATTTAGATTTTTCCGTTCCTTATGCTCCATAATTATCACCACCTTGTTATGGGATTTTCACTCCATAGTGTATTTGAATAAGAGGTTGTCATGGGCCTTTATCTAATATGGGTATATAGAAAAGTGATTATTTTCATTACAAAAAAAAGGTGACTTTTGTATATATTTTTCAATAGTTAACTTATTATTTGGGCAATGAAGTTTCATTTCTAGATAGGCAACTCAATATTTTGTTTGTTTAATTTTACAAATCTTTTGTGTCATGTTTGAGGCATCAAGTATCTACATTTTCTAGAGAATTGAATGAGAACTTATCAAACGCCCTGAAATAATATTACTTGTGAAGACAAATAAATAACATTGTAATTTATAATCTTTTGTACAGACTTCTATAATGACCGGATCCGTTGTTATTTCAAAAGGTACCTCATGCCGAACCCTAAAAATCTCTATATACGGTACCAAATAAAATATTTGGAGCACACGATGAATCAAAATTGGAATTTATTGCGGTTGATGTCAGCCCGCCATAGCAGGATGCCTTCTGCTATGGCGGTGCCGCTATAGTACCTGCACGGACGCTATAATGGGCTGATGAAAATCAGACCCTAGTTAATTAATAATTAAATAAAGAGAAAAAAAAAAGAGATCACACTTGTTCTTTTTATTTAATTGGAGACTTGTGAGATATTTTCAGTTCATTTTCTGTCTTAAACTTGTAAAAGCCTTAGGATTCTTTTTATTAAGATTAAAAAGTCAAATTTCTTTAGTCGTTTTTAAAGCAAAACACATATTATTTTTAATAAAAGTGATAAGTTAATAGTCTAAAAAATCACAAATTAGTAACTGCACTAACATAACATAGGAAATAAAAGAGCACTAACATATTATAGCCTGCTACACAATCATTTAATAAGTTTATCTCCAAGATCTTAACTCAAAATATGAAAATTGTGCTTGACTTTTATTATTGTAAGCTCATCACAATCTGCATTTATTGAGGATAGAAATATATTAGATAATATGATCATTGCTTAAGAGATAGTGAAAGGGTATTCAAAGAAGGATATTTCTCCAAAGTGTACTATTAAATTTTACATTAGAAAGGCCCTTCCTAAAAATGGTATTACTATAGCTTTCATACTCAAATAGTAAATCTTGTTATGAAGTGTGTGACTACTATGTTGTACACTATATTGATCAATGGAGATTTAACACCTACGTTTCAAACTAATATTTGTACTAGTCATGAAATACTTGTATAGAACACTACATCAACTTAGACATGAGCCGCAATTCAATTACCACCCTAGGTGTGAGAAGCTTGGTGTGTTTCACATCTGCTTTGCAAATGATTTACTCATGTGTTGACATAGAGCAGATATGGAGTCTTTTCACTTAATACTTCAGAATTTTCAGCATTTTTTTACAGTATCAGGATTGAATGCAAGCTTAGATAAGAGCTCTGTATATATAGCAGGGGTGACTAATCAGACTAAAAGTCAAATCTTGAGTGAATTGCATATACATCAGGGTGAGTTACCTTTTTAATACCTATGAGTTCCTTTATCCACTAGGAAATTATCAGTACATCAATTCCTACCCATGATTGAGAGGATGATAGCGAGGGTGAAATGTTGAACTTCAACTCATAAAGAGTGTCCTCTTTGAGATGCAAACCTATTGGGCACAAATCTTTCTATTGCTAAAGAAGATTGTAACAATGGTGAAAACTGTGTGTCAAACCTTCCTGTGGATTGGTAGATATAATTGTTCAAGGAAAGAACTGGTAGCTTGGGATAAAATTTGTATAGCAGGTGGGCTAAGTGTTATTGATAGGCACGTATGGAACAAAGTAGCTCTATCCAAACTGTTATGGGAACTAGAACAGAGAAAGGGCAAGCTTTAGATAGTGTGGGTGCATGCCTAATTTCTACATCAAGGACAAGGACTTATCTATTATGACCACACCAAAGCAGGCTTGCTGAACAATAAGGACGTTATCTGAGGCAAGAACCTCGTATAACAATATTTCTGGGCTATTGACGGTAGAAGAAAGAGTCATGTCTCTAACATCAAGAATAACTATGTGACGCTCAGGCCTCGGTACCCTGAGGTTTAGTGGAAACACTTGGTTCAGATCAAAGGTATGTTACCAAGACATTACTTCATACTATGTATGACATTACAGAGAAAACTCTCTACTCTGGATAGAATCTTGAAATGGGGTATAACTGTGGATACATATTGTGTACTATGCCATACTAATCAAGAGGAGACTTCTGATCACCTATTTTATACATGTTCTTATTCGTCATATGTATGGACAACAATACTGAACTGGTTGGGTTATAACAGACTAGGCAACTGGGAGTTTAAAGTCAAATTGATGATAAACAAGGTTAAAAATAGCAGATCAAGAGCAAGAATAGTGGAATTCTGTTTTGTAGTTACCATTTACAACATCTGGACTAAAAAGAACAATAGCTGGTTTAATGCCACAAGGGGAAGCACTACACAGAGATTGAATGATATTTCCATGTAAGTGCACATTGAGGGACTAAGACATCACAATTGGAGGTCTCATCTAGATAAACTCATAGGCGATCCTAGTTAAATGTAATTTTATAGTTGGTAGACCATTGTTTCTAATTAGCTACTTGTATAGCAAATGCATCTGAGAGCTAGCTCTAAGTTCAAAATATGCTAGGTAACTTGCTATTATTTTTAAAATCTAGTAATTGAGAAGACATTATAATTTTTTGAATTAATTACTTGGGTGAGTCCCTTTTAATTAATAATTACTATTTTTAAACATATTCTTTAATTATTACCATCTATTGCAATATAATGTATACTTATTTTATTAGAACTATTCTTCTATCTTGCTATTATTTTTAAAATCTAGTAATTGAGAAGACATTATAATTTTTTGAATTAATTACTTGGGTGAGTCCCTTTTAATTAATAATTACTATTTTTAAACATATTCTTTAATTATTACCATCTATTGCAATATAATGTATACTTATTTTATTAGAACTATTCTTCTATCTTGCTATCTTTGTCCCTTTCTTTCTGTCTCTAGCTCTTTCTGGCTTTCTTTTCTTCCTTGCACAATCTCTCTATGCTCTTCCTTGATCTTTCAATATTATGAAAAAAGTAAGGCTTTTATCAAAGGTTAAAGATCTATAAAAAATTTAGGGAAATATTCATAAATCGAAGAATTGGGGATGCTTAGTTTATAGAAGAAGTTGGTTAATTTGTTATTTATTGCTTTGGCGTTGTCAATGATTTCCATTCTAGTGAAGGTTATATAAATAATGTGTTCATTGATGAAAATTTGAAGATTTGAATATGTGAAGATTTGAAGATATGAATATTTGAAGATATGAAGGTTTGAATAAATGAAGATTTGAAGATATGATGTCATCTTTGTAACAAAAGAAGAGACGTAATAAACTGCAAAATGAACTAAACTTGAATTAATAATGTATTATACACAAATTAAAGTTGAATTAGAAAAGAATTAAACATGAATACAAAATGTAGCAAACGAAAGATCATTTTATAATCTGTAAACTGAATAAAACATGTATCAATAATGAATTAAACAAGTAATCCAATCATAACAAATCAACCACTAAACTGCAAAATGAATTAAACTTGTATTAAAAGTGTATTGCACAAATATTAAAGTTGAATTAGAAGAGAGAATTAAATATGAATAGAAAGCGTAACCAATGAAAAATCAAACAGTGATTTATAGAGTGAATTAAACTTGTATCAATAATGAATTAAACAAGTAATCCAATAGTAACAAATCAACCAATAAACTGCGAAATGAATTAAATTTGCATTAAAAGTGTATTACACAATATTAAAGTTGAATTAGAAGAGAGAATTAAGAATGAATGAAAAACATAACTAACAAAAGAAAAAAGAATGATCTATAGACTGAATTAAACTTACATTATTCATGAATAAAATATATATCATATGTGTCTTATAAATTATTTTGATGTGTATCACTAAGAATAAGAGTGATGTTCGCAATATGTATTAAAAATGTAGTCATGTATTATAAATGTTTTATAAGTTGTTACCTAAATCATTTGGTTGGTTTCACCAAGAAGAGAGTGAAGTTTGAAAATTATAAATGTATTGTTCATGAATAAAACTTATATTATATGTGTTTTATAAATTATTTTGATTTGTATCACTAAGAAAATAAGTGACGGTTGCAATATGTATTAAAAATATATTGTACATGTCTTATAAATGTATTATTAGTGTGTTACCTAAATTATTCTTGTTGGTATCACTAAGAAAGGAGTGAAGTGTGCAATATGTATTATAAATGTATTATTCATGAATAAAACATGTAGTATATGTGTCTTATAAATTATTTTTATTTGTACCACTAAGAAAAAGAACGATATTTGCAATTTCTATTACAAATGTATTGTGCCTATATTATAAATTTATTACGAGTGTGTTATCTAAATTATTTTAGTTGATACACTAAAAGAGAAGTGAAGTTTGCAATATGTATTATAAATGTACTATTCATGATTTTAATACAATTTTAATATTATTATGAGACATATCTAATACAACTTTAATAAAATTGTGATACAGTTCATAAACTTCATCTTTCCGAGCTTGAATCTAATATTTCTCCTAAAATCAATTTCAAACTTAACCAAACCCTCTTAAAATTGAGGTATAAACTCCAAACGATATTTTCAATTATTTGTAGAAACAACCTTTCAAACTAATCACAAATTCATAAAACTAAAATAATAAATTAAAAAATTTGAAGTTTTATAATGACCATCAATGGTGAAATCTTGTTGTTGTAATTTTAGAGATTTGATATTCTACTTCAGCATATGATTTTGTACAAATTTTTGGTCTTTCTGCTTCTCTTCTCGTCGTATTTTTGGGTGAAAAATGTGAATTATGGGAAAAAACTGATTTAGGATAGTTCTTTAAATGAAAATTTCAAAGAAGAAGGCGGAGGAGGAGGAGGAGAAGGAGGAGAAGGAGAAGAATGAAAATAAGAAGAAGAAGAAGAGAAGGAAAAGAAAAAATGATAGAGAAAGAGGGAAAGAGGCGAAGATAGATGGTCACTGTACAATTTTTTTTAATTCCAAAAATTGCTATCTAGTTAGAAATATTATATTGTAATATATGGTTAATATTAGCATATTTATGTGATTTACCCTAAATTTTTTTGGGTCTTTTGGATGGACCAGAAGAACTATAGATGTACTTTAAAAGTCAATCGTTTTACACCTAAGACTACTTAACTAGAATTTTGTAAAGGCAACCGACTCAAAATTATGACCTAAAATGGAAATTCATAACCTTAGTTCCACATTATCATTGTTAAACACAATAATTTTAAGTTATTAAGCATACTAAAACAAACTCTTTAAAATTTCACTTTGCTCGTCTGCTTGCTACAAATTTAAAATATATGGAAAAAAATTTAACTATAAATAAAAAATGATGAACCAAAAATATTTTATTGATAAAACAATATGGATATGATTCTTCTCTCTTGCAATTTCTCCTTGATTCAAGGCCCGTTAGTGGCGTATTTGTCGAACTAGAATGATTTGGACTTGATCTTCGCCATTCAATGGACGTTAGTAACGTATTTCTCGAACTAGGATAGTTTATACTTGATCTCCATGAAAGAATTTGTGGATCTTCTTAAAGTATTTGACTATCAAAAAGACTTTGTATATCTTGATCTCTTTATGAAAATCAATTTATGGGATATTCCATATCATGATTTTTATAAATCCCAAGGGTTTATGGGATATTTTGAGGTGACTTTTCAAGGGAATATAATACCCTTTATATAGGTATGAACTAGAGTTTAGGGTTTAGTGACTTCCAAGAATCCTAATTGGAATTGAACAGACCTTGTAGAGTCTTGACTTGAATTAAACACATCTTGTAGAGTCAAATAAAATCTTGATGTCTACAAATGCCTCTATTTCAAGGTCTGGCTTGTCAGGGGGTATACTTGATGAAACTTCAAAGACGAGACTTGAAGTATTCTTCCACCTTGAGATTTTGTGGCTGCAAATTTGTTGATCTGATTTGTGATATAAAAGATGAAGGACAAACTTGGTCCCACTAGGCATCCAATTTGCTTGCAACAAATTTTAAATATATGAAAAAAAAATCAACCATAAATAATATATGAAGAAACAAGACTATTTTATTGATAAAAAGATATGGTACAATTTTGCTCCTTCCTTGATTTTTCTCTCTCTTAAGATTTCTCCTTGATTTGAGGGTCGTTAATGGCGTATTTCTCGACCTAGGGTGATTTGGACTTGATCTCTATAATTTCAGGGCCGTTAGTGACATATTTCTCGAACTAGGATGATTTTGAGTTGATCTCTATGAAAGGATTTGTGGATCTTCTTGAAGTATTTGATTATCAAGAAGACTTTGAATATCTTGATCTCTTTATTAATATCAATTTATGGAATATTTGAGATCTTGATCTTTATAAATACCCTAGAGTTTAGGATATTTACTAAGATGACTTTTCAAGGAAATATAATACCATTTATATAGGCATGAACTAGGGGTTTAGGGTTGAGTAGTCTCCAAGAACCCTAATTGGAACTGGACACACCTTGTAGAGTCCAACTCAAATTGAATAGGTCTTGTAGTGTCCCATAAAATTTTGAGGTATACAACATCATTTTTAGAAACAAGGACTATTTGTTTTGATTAATCCTAATAGTAATATTCTAATAATTTCTATGCGGTATTTGACCTCAACCTTTTTTGATTTTATATTTAACAGTGACTACTTTATACCTTTGCAAAATTGGTGACGTTGGATGAGTAGGTAGCAATGACTGGGAGGACTCCAACACCACCATTGCTATCTCACCTACTCAAGATATCATAGCAACCATTGCCTACCAAAAAATATACACATAACACAGGTCCTCATAAATCTTCAAATAGAAGAGATACACAATTCATCATTCCTTAAGGAACTCATTCTGAGAACTTGTCCCCTTGAGTAGAAAAGGAGAATGTCAAAGATAAAAGATTGAGACTATTCACATATGCAACAGATTTTCTTGAAGATTTATAATACAAGAGAATTGTAACTCTAAAAGAAACTAAAATCCTATACAAGGAAAGCTATCAGAAACTTGCACATGGAATTAGTTTCAAACAAGAAGACAAAGAAGTCTCATGTGTGTCAACAAGAGGAAGACCTAATAAAATACTCCAGTGTTGTCACGACCTAGGGGTACCCCTAGATGTAACAAGGCGTATAGAACCACGAATGACTCCATACAAGCCACTTAGTCCTCATAACATATGAAATAGAACAATAGGAGTAAAATATATTTCAAGTCCAAAAAGTTTTTCATAAAAGAAAGCAGAAGTCTAGACACTTTGTATCATCATAGCCATCTATTACAATATAGAATGAAATTGGGCCTAGCCCATACATCATGTCCAAAAGGAAATACAAGAATGGAAACTAAAACAATAACTTCGTCCTCAAAGCATGAGGACTCACCAAAGTTTGGAATCTCAAGATCAACACCTAGCCACGAAACTGACCACGACTGCTGGACCCTATATTTGGGAAAAATGTAGGCAAGAGTATGCATTAGTACAAAAATGCACTAAGTATGATAACTATGCATAAAAATATTTAAAACATGCTAAAAGGGACGTTTCATTTCAAAGCATGCAATTTACCAAGTTTAAACATCATCATAGAGATAGTTGAAAAACATGTCATAACATCATCTTCAATGCAAACTAGCATCGTCTTTAAAACCTTTGAACACTACGAGATACTTCTTTAAGCATATCTTAGTTCATCATTTATCTTGTTATCCTTGAACACTACGAGATGTTTCTTTAAACATGTCTTAGTTCATCATTAATCTTGATGTGGGAATTAGCTTTAACCGACAAGAGATCATGTGAAGTTTAACATAGAATCTGGTGACTCCCTCACCGAAAAGGGTTGGTCTACTTGCCTAAGGTAGAATCGGTAACTCTTAGCTTAGGTGGAACCACTAGCTAATAACCTATGGGGGCACGTAGTTATGAGATAAGGAGATTGCTACTAGAAACCCGATCATCAACTACATGAAGGCTTCCATCTCATGAGACATACTTGGGAAACCCGGACTCTACTACATGAGAGTTCCCATTTGGATGCCCGGACTCAACTTCTTGTGAGCCTCCATCTCATTTTAATATCCACTCGGTGCTGAGCATAAATCCCATACAATAGTTATTAAGTCTTAACTTAACTCAAGTCTCATGGAAATATGTCCTTGACAACCAATCCAAGTTAGTTCATTATGATAGCTCATTAGATCATGTGTGAGCACTCATCACCATCCATGATCACTTTTACTCTTAGATTTAATTAGGTGAGAAAAACTTTCAATCTTAGAATCCTTACTATTGTGAGAAAATCTTTCATATTAATGTTCATATGAGTTCATGAGAATAGCCTTTCAATCAGCCCACAACAACAACATAATCATTGACACTTTACTCTCAAAGTGTCCTTAATGCATTTACATAGATCTCATAAAAATATGCATAATCTCATACTTACTCTTTCAAGGTTCAAAACCTACTTTCAATCATCAGATCTAGAATTCGAACATTAGACATGGATTTGATTATAATTTCATGTGAAGCTCATCTCATGCATCAATTCATAAAATTTCTCTTTCATCAAGAAAGACCCACATTATAAGATCATAATTGAGAAATATGGGAATTTCATGGATACTGGGGGGATACATCAAAAATCCATAGGAAATCATCAATTCATGCTTAATATAACATAATTCAACAATTAGAATCAAGTTTGAAAGGAACCCATGAATTTTAAATCAAACCCTAACAATTGGGGATTTGTATCTTTTGAAATTGGATTTTTGAAGGAACTCCATGGATGAAAGGTATCCATGGATGAAATCTATCATACCTTGACTGCGAATGCTAGCCTTCAATGGAGGAACTTGACCCTTAGCTTAAAACCCTAGATGAACCCTCCTTCTTATTCTTCAAGTTTTCTAGAGAGAGAATATTTTATTTCTCTTTGGGAATTTGGAAGAATGAATTATATGGGGTGAATTTGGGGGTAAAATCCTTATATAGGGGTCTTAGACTTAGGCAAAATGACGTAGTATAGGAACTAATTAATTAGGAAAAGACCCAACTGCCCCTAAGATATAACTGTCAACTGTCACCGACCTACCAACCGACGAACCCAGTCGACGGGCCGTGGATTGACCTATGGTCCGTCCTGGTGAACCGTGGTTGGTGGTCAGAGACTTTTGCCTGGACCCACGACACCACCATCGATGGACCGTGGTGGACCTATGGTCCGTCCTGTATGTCCATCAGTAGATTTAGAGAATTTGACCCTGACCTACGACCACTGGACCACGAGGCGTGGACCGACCTACACTCTGTAGTCCCTGTCGTGGTCCATGGTTGGACAGTTCCTGAGGCACCCATCCACGGACTCACCTACGGTCCGTGGCCCATACCACGGGCCGTGGTTGGCCCTCGTGGATGGCACCTAGGAGTTCTGAAATCTGTTGACTTCCCTCTTTCAGATACGGGGTGTTACAATATCTCCTCTTTGGGATCATTCATCCTCGAATGAGATTTAAACTAGTTCTAAAAGAGCAAGAGAGAAACTAGCAACCCAACCTAACCAATGTAATGCATATAACCGATGAGGAACTATCGACTCCAATTCAAGACGTTCTCAAAACATCACAAGAGGGGTGAACTAACTCTATCAACCCATTATGCATGCAATGCACATAAATAAGGAGGGAACATCAACTCCAAACTCAACATACTCAAATGCAACACAAGAAAGTAGGAACTACATCTAACAACCCATCATGTATGAAACTTTCAACATTTCTCATGTTCTAGGAGGAACTACCTTCTCCAAGCTCAAAAAGCATGCTCAACAAAATCTCATAGAGCCAATACGCAATTCCCTCTCAAATTCATAACAAAAGCATGTTCAATCAATCATCTCATGAAGTCTTTAGGCAACTCATACTCAATGCACAACAACATGAGGAAAATAAGTCATATGAGCCATTTCTTTCAAAACATAAGCTTTTTCATGAACATTCATAACATAAAGAAATTATGGAAACACTTAAATCACACATGACTCCTATACTTAAAATAACCAACATGAACTCACTACCTCATGCTAGAGTAGGAGTAGAAGGAAAAAGATGAGGATATCGGGACATCATATCAGCCTCGACCTCCCAAGTAACACCCTCAACTAAATGATTCCCCCACAACACTTTTGCGAAAGCAACTTCTTTATTTCTCAAGTTTTTAATTTGTCGATCCAAAATCTCAATCGGAACTTCCTCATAAAAGAGACTTTCATCCACTCCAAACCCTTTTAGGTGAATTATGGATGTCGGATCTCCAACACACCTCCTAAGCATAGAGACGTAGAAAACGCGATGCACTTATGCCAACTCATTAGGCATATCTATCTCATAAGCAACCTTACCAACACGTCTCAAAATTTGATATGGGCCTACATACCGGGGACTAAGCTTCCCTTTCTTACCAAACCTCATTACCCCCTTCATAGGCGAGATTTTCAAGTAAACCCAATCATGAACATCAAACTCAAGGTCCCTTCTTCTAATATCGACATACGACTTTTGCAAACTTTGAGCCGTTCTCAACCTCTCTCTAATAAGCCAAACCTTTTCTATGGCCTCATAAACTAGCTCGAGACCTATCAAAGAAACTTCACCCACTTCAAACCAACCTATAGGAGATGTACACCTCCTACCATAGAGAGCCTCAAATGGAGCCATGCCAATACTCGAGTGATAACTATTATTATAGGAAAATTCAATCAATAGCAAATGGACATCCCAATTACCCTTAAAATCGATCACACAAGCACTCAACATGTCTTCCAAAGTTTGGATAGTACGCTTCGCTTGCCCATCAATTTAGGGATGAAAAGTCGTGCTAAGCTTAACATTGGTACCGAGATCCTTTTGGAATGACTTCCAAAATTGAGAAGTGAATTGGGTACCATGATTGGAAATAATGGACAAGGGCACTCCATGCAACTTTACCATTTCTCTCAAGTACATCTTGGCATAGTCCTCCGCCGAATAAGAAACCTTGATGGGAAGGAAATGAGTTGACTTTGTCATCCGATCTACTATTACTCATATAGAGTCATGTTGTCATCGGGTGCGAGGCAAACCAACTATAAAGTCCATATTCAAGTCTTCCCACTTCCAAGTAGGAATATCAATGTCTTGGGACAAACCTCCCAGTCTTTGATGCTCAACCTTAACTTGTTGACAATTAGGACACTTGGCCACAAATTCCGCAATATATTTCTTCATCCCCTTCCACCAATAGACTTCTCGTAGATCATGGTACATCTTGGTGGCTCCCGGGTGAATAGAATACCGAGAACTATGGGCTTCATCTAGGATTTGTTCCCACAAGGTATCAACATCTGGAACACATAAAAGGCCTTGATATTTAAGCACACCATCACCCCATTGGGAGAAAGCCTCAATGGATTTCTTAAGCATTGCTTCTTTTAATTCTACCAAAATTGGATCAATACTTTGCTTAGCCTTCACATCCATCACAAAAGACGATTCGAAACCATTATGGACCATGACATCACCCATGGTGGAATCTACTAATTGCACACCTAAGCGGGCCAAACTATGAACATCTCAGACCAACTCTTTCTTTTCTTTATCTACATGAGCCACGCTACCCATAGACAACCGACTAAAAGCATCCGCTACCATATTAGCTTTATCGGGGTGATAAAGGACGCTCATGTCATAATCCTTCAATAACTCAATCCACCTTCTTTGACAAAGATTCAAGTCCTTTTGACTAAACACATATTGTAGACTCTTGTGAACGGTGAAAACATCAACATGAACCCCATACAAGTAATGCCTCCATATCTTTAAGGCAAACACAACCGCCGCTAACTCAAGGTCATGGGTAGGATAATTCTTCTCATGGACTTTAAGTTGCCTTGAAACATAGGCAATTACCTTACCATTTTTCATAAGCAAACATCCTAACCCAACTCTAGAGGCATCATAATACACCACAAAACCATCCGTACCTTCTGGTAATGTCAACACCGGAGCGGAAGTAATTCTATCTTTCAACTCTTGGAAACTTTTCTCACAAGCTTCCGACCATATAAATTTAGCCTTCCTTTGAGTCAAAGCCGTCAAAGAAGAAGCAATGGAGGAAAAACCCTCAACAAACCTTCTATAGTAACCGGTCAAACCCAAAAAGCTCCTAATATCTGAAGGAGTTAGAGGTCTAGGCAAAATCTTGACCGCATCCGTCTTCTTAGGATCCACCTCAATCCCCTTGCTTGACATAATATGACCAACAAAAGCTACGGACCTTAACAAAAAATCACACTTGCTAAACTTTGCAAAAAGTTGTTGGTCCTTAAGAACTTGCAACACAATCCTCAAATGGTAAATATGTTCCTTCACACTTCTTGAGTAAATCAAAATGTCATCAATAAACACAATTACGAACATATCCAGGTATTGTCTAAACACCCTATTTATCAAATCCATAAACACCACTGGAGCATTAGTGAGCCCAAACGACATTACCACAAACTCATAATGACTATACTAGGTTCGGGAAGACGTCTTTCGAATATCATCCCCTCTCACCCTCAATTGGTGATAACCCGAACGACGATCAATCTTAGAGAAATAACTAGCTTCTTGAAGTTGGTTAAATAAGTCATCTATCATTGGAAGAGGATACTTATTCTTGATGGTCACTTTATCAATTGACGATAATCAATACACATTCGAAGAGACCCATCCTTCTTCCTAACAAACAACACGGGAGCACCTCATGGAGAGATACTTGGTCAGATGAAACCCTTATCCAACAAATCCTTTAGTTGCTCTTTCAACTCTTTTAACTTCGCCGGAGCCATTCTATAAGAAGGAATAGAGATAGGTTGTGTATCCGGGAGAAGGTCAATACCAAAGTTTATTTCCCACTCAAGTGGAATACCGGGTAAATCATCGGCGAATACTCCCGGGAATTCATTAACTACGGGCACCAACTCAAGAGTAGGGGTCTCAGAATCTACATCCCTCTCCCTAACAAGATGGTATATACAACCTTTAGAGATCATCTTTCTATCTTTAAGATAAGAGACAAATTGACTTCTAGGCATTGAATTTCCCCCCTTCCACTCTAGGATAGGCTCATTTGGAAACTGAAATCTGACCACTCGAGTCCTACAATCTATGGAAGCATAACAAGAATGCAACCAATCCATCCCCAAGATAATATATAAATCTATCATGTCAAGCTCTACCAAGTCAATAAGAGTAACTCGATGGGATAGGGAAATAGGGTACTTTCTATAAACTCTCTTTGCCATCATAGAATCACCAACATGAGTAGAGACTAAAAAGATTTTAACAATATATCGGGAGCACATTAAACCTCATGGCCACATACGGCGTCACAAAGGACAAAGTAGCACCGGGATCAAGCAGTGCATATACATCAAGTTGAAAGACTTTTAACATACCGGTGACTCCATCCAGAGAACTCTCTTGATCACCTCGGGTTTGGAGAGCATAGAAGCAGTTTTGCTTGGGAGCCATTTTCGAACTACTATGAGGAGCTTGCTTTCCCTCTCTCCCTTTTTCCTTAAGCACCGATCAATCTCTCATCTTGTGACCTTTCTTACCAGAACCATAGCAACCATCCATGCCCGCTAGGCACTTACCATCATGTTGCCTTCCATATTTAGAACAATTTGACCTAGCAAAAAAAGAACCAACTTCATTCCCTCCTTGTGGTTTAGGGTTAGACACCCTATCCTTATTAGACCTATTGGAGGAACCTTGACCGGAAAACCTTTGTCGAAATCTAGGTCGACCTTGTCCATCAGACTTGCATTAGAAAAGTTTCCATCACCGATCCTAGCCATTTTTTCCTCCCTAGACTTTTCCTTGAGTTTCTCCTCCTCAATTTGTTGTACATGGACCATTAGACGAGAGATGTCCATGTCACCAATAAACATAGTGGTACGACAATTTTTCACTACCATATCAGATATACCCATCACAAACTTACTCATCTTAGCCCTAGAATCCGCAACCATTGTTGGAGCATACTTAGACAATTGAGTGAACTTTAGGACATACTCCTTCACACTCATACTTCCTTGACGAAGGTTAATGAACTCTTGCACCTTTGCTTCCCTCATATCAAGGGGAAAGAACCTATCAAAAAATGTCGATTTAAACACTTCCCACTCTACGGGACCCGCTCCTACCGGCCTTGCCTCTTTCCATTAGACGTACCACACTTGACCAACACGCTTCAATTGGTAAGCGGCCAATTCTGCCTTCTCTTCCAGAAACACCCCCATAATCGCAAGCACCTTATAGACCCCATCGATAAACTCTTGAGGGTCCTCCTCAACTTTAGAGCCATAAAATTCTGGAGGGTTCATCCTCATAAAGTCCCTTACTCTTGAAGCCGTCGTAGCCACACTTGAGTTCACGGGGGCTACCACCTCTCTATTGGCTTGTGTTGTCATAGCTTGGGCCGATATTTGAAAAGTCGATCTAACCTCTGCATTTGTTATGTTCTCAGCCAAAGGGTCTATCGGAGCTTGAGGAGGAGTTTCTTGTTCCACATTATCACCCTCCCTCCTTCTAGTTGCCCTTCTAGTATTCATATCCCGAAGAACATAGGATAAGGATAAGGAGAGAGACTTAATAGAGTTAAACTCTATGGCACAACTTTAGAGTAATGATAGAAGTGGAGTTTCCTAATAATCTTGTAGCCTCTCATTCATAAATGTGGCGCACTTCATACTCATGAACAAGACTCTACTAGACGTGGCATATGGGACAACATCCTAGGACTATTCTAAACCTTGTGCTCTGATTACCAAGTTTGTCATGACCCAGGGGTACCCCCTAGATGTAACAAGGCGTATAGAACCCCGAAGGAATCCATACAAGCCACTTAATCCTCATAACATAAGAAATAGAACAATAGGAATAAAATATATTTCAAGTCCAAAAAGTTTTTCATAAAAGATAGCGGAAGTCTAGACACTTTGTTTCATAATAGCCATCTATTACAATATATAATGAAATTGGGCTTAGCCCATAAATCATGTCCAAAAGGAAATACAATAAATGGAAACTAAAATAATAACTCTGTCCTCAAAGCAAGAGAACTCACCAAATCTTGGAATCTCAAGATCAACACCTAGCCACGAAACTGACCCTGACTGTCGGACCCTACATTTGGGAAAAATGTAGGAAAGAGTATGTGTTAGTACAAAAATGCACTAAGTATGATAACTATGCATAAAAAAATTAAAACAAGCTAAAAGGGACGTTTCATTTTGAAGCATGCAATTTACCAAGTTTAAACATCATCATAGAGATAGTTGGAAAACATAAGTCATAACATCATCTTCAATGCAAACTAGCATCATCTTTAAAACTTATGAACACTACGAGATACTTCTTTAAGCATATCTTAGTTCATCATTTATCTTGTTATCCTTGAACAATACGAGATGCTGCTTTAAGCATGTATTAGTTCATCATTAATCATGATGTGTGAATAAGCCTTAACCGACAAGAGACCATGGGAAGTTTAACATCGAATCTGGTGACTAAAAAAGGGTTGGTCTACTTGCCTAAGGTAGAACTCGTAACTCTTAGCTTAGGTGGATCCACTAGATAATAACCTACGGGGGCATGTAGTTATGGGATAAGGAGATTGCTACTAGAAACCTGGACATCAACTACGTGAAGGCTTCCATCTCATGAGACATACTTGGGAAACCCAGACTTTACTACATGAGAGTTCCCATTTGGAAGCCCAGATTCAACTTCATGTGAGCCGCCATTTCATTTCAATATCCACTCAGTGCTAAGCATAAATCCCACAAAATAGTTATTAAGTCTTAACTCATGTCTCATAGAAGGATTTCCTTGACAACCAATCCAAGTTAGTTCATTATGATAGCTCATTATATCATGCGTGAGCACTCATCACCATACATGATCACTTTTACTCTTAGATTCAATTAGGTGAGATAAACCTTTCAACCTTAGAATCCTTATTATTGTGAGAAAACCTTTCACATGAATGTTCATATCAGTTTATGAGAATAACATTTTAATCAGCCCACAACAACGACATAATCATTGACACTTTACTCTCAAAGTGTCCTTAATGCATTTACATAAATCTCATAAAAATATGCATAATCTCATACTTACTCTTTTAAGGTTCAAAACCTACTTTCAATCATCACATCTAGAATTCGAACATTAGACATGGATTTCATTATAATTTCATGTGAATCTATCATCTCATGCATCAATTCATAAATATCCTTTTTCAACAACAAAGACCAACATTATAACATCATAATTGAGAAATATGGGAATTACATGGGTTCTGGTGGGATACATTATAAAAACCATAGTAAATCATCAATTCATACTTAATATAACATAATTCAACCATTATACTCAAGTTTGAAAGGAACCCATGACTTTTGAATCAAACCCTAACAATTGCAGATTTCTATCTTTTGAAATTGATTTTTGAAGGAACTCTATGGATGAAAGGTATCCATGGATGAAAGCTATCATACCTTGAATCCAAATGCTATCCTTCAATGGAGAAACTTGACCCTTAGCTTGAATCCCTAGATGAATCCTTCTTCTTCAAGTTTTCTAGAGAGAGAATATTTAGGAGGAGATTTGATTTCTCTTGGGGAATTTGGAAGATTGAATTACATGGGGTGAATTTGGGGGTAAAAAGCCTTATATAGGGGTCTTAGACTTAGGCAAAATGATGTAGTATAGGAACTAAGTAATTAGGAAAAGACCTAACTGCCCCTAAGATAACTGTCGACTGTCACCAACCTATGAATCGACGGACCCAGTCGACGGGCCGTGGATTGACCTACGGTCCGGCCTGGTGAACCGTGGTTGGTGGTCAAGGACTTTTTCCTTGACCCACGACACCACCATCGACGGACCGTGGGTGGACCTACGGTCCTTCCTGTACGTACGTCAGTAGATTCAGATAATTTGGCCCTAAGCTATGACCGTTGGACCACAGGGTGTAGACCGACCTACGATTCGTAAGCCTTGTCGTGGTCCATTCTTGGACAATTCCTGAGGCACCCATCCACGGACTCACCTATGGTCCATGGCCCATACCACGGGCCATGGTTGGCCCTCTGAATGGCACCTGGGAGTTCTGAAATCTGCTAACTTCCCTCTTTTGAATATGGAGTCACAACTAAACAATTGCCAAAAAACAATGGCCAAAAGCGACGGACTGCGTCACTTTTTTGGTCAAAATCGATGGATATGCGATGAAGTCATGTTAGTTGCTCTTTGGCTTGACGCTTTTCAAAAAGCGACGGACAGCGTTGCTTTTTGATTATTTTTTTTAGTAATTTTTTTTAACAAAAGTGACGGACTCCGTCGCTTTTTTTATATTTTCATTTATTTTTTATTTCCAAAAAAGCGACGTAGTCCATCAGTTTTCTGAAATTTTTATTTTGAAAATCTCAGAAAAGCGATGTACTAAAGGACACTGTCCGTTGCTTTTCTAGAAATCAATTTTTTAAAATACCCTGAAAAGCGATGGACTAAAGGACCTTATCCATCGCTTTTCTGGGTTTATTTGAAAAAACTAATGCAAAAAACCAACAGACAAAACCACCCTGTCCGTCGCTTTTTTCTGCAATTTTTTACAGCAATTAAAATCACACAACATATAAAACATCAAATTTAAATCAATCTTCAAAAATATCTAAATCACAATACAAAAACTTATAAAGTGTTTCAAAATATATTTCAAAATGTGTTTCAAAATATGTTTCAAAATGTGTTTCAAAAGAGACTTCAACTAGGGAGTGGCATATACAAAATCATCCTCCTCCTCCGCACTGTCGTCGTCGGTGTCCTCGGGAGCCAAAGTAGTACGTTGAAGAGTAAGGTTCAACACTTGTTATTTGATTTGCTGAACGGTCCCACTCATGCTTTGTTGTTTGGCTACTCTTCTCCGCTCTGACTCTGCCAGTGCCGATGTAAGTTGTGCTATTTGAGCTGACATAGCAGCAATCTAAACATCGTCAACTGCCTCAGCTTGATGTGACGATCTAATACCTTGTATGCTGGACTAGAGTTATCTTACATCGTTTCGAGAGCCTAGACCATAGACTCTACCCTTGTGTGTCCCCCCTACCACTTTTTTTGTCCAAATTTGGGTGGACAATTCAGGTGTCATTTGGACCGAACTATCTAGACTCTCAACGATGTACTGATGAAAATCATTCAACATATTAAATTTAAAAATTGACATCAATATATTTACATATCATAAATATATTCACTATTAACATATATTATTCATATTAAATAACTTACAAAAGTTCATTCGACCCTTTCCTCTACCCACAAATCCGAATCCGACTAATTTTCTTTCTTCTTCACATGAGTCTTCTTGAAAACCTCTGGTCCAATGCGAGTGCACCCCAATTCTTTTTCCTATAAATAAAATCTAAAATTTATAACGATATATATGAATCAACTAATTATTTATTTAAAAGTTTGAATTAGAACTTACCATCTCTCTTGTAATTGTTCCAATGGTCTTTGCACCTCCGGTGTGCAATGAGCCACCCTTAAGACTGCCTCTAGACTTTTTGGCTTGTTCTGACATTGCCTTGTATGTGTTCCAATACTGACGCAATTCATCAAAAACATGAGGCAACATCCAACCCAGACGTTGATCAGTATCCCAAACTTTCTTTAGCCAGCTAGACAGTCTCGTAGATGCCCTCATCTCAAATATGGTCGCAATGACCAAATTGTACCTCGAGTCCCAAGTACACATAGTCTGGAAAAGAATTGAATAGTGTTAATTAGATAGATAGTAAAAAAAGTAAAGTATACTAAAATTATTAAACTTAACTAAAAAATATATACCTTAAATTCATTAAACATCGCCTGGCGTATACTGTTTGGAATCTCTCTCCAAGAGTGATAGAATGTGTATAAAGTCTTCTAACACAGTCTTTTAAAGCCCGGACAACATCCTTTGTAGGATGCCACCTACAAAACACATAATAATATGTTAGTTCATGAATAATATATTAAAGTATAAGAAGTAAATAAAATAAATTAACAAATAGATGACAAAACAAACTTACGTTGATTTATCCGACTCAATCATGACTCTACCAAGTCTATCCTTCTAGCCAGGAGCTAGAGCAGGCATCTCATCATCTAGTGTAACACTAGGTGCAGCTGTAAATGAAAGTGATACACCAGGATGCACAAAACGATGAGTCAATGGAGGCGTACCGGCCATAACATCTGACTGCTCGCTACTAGAATCTCCAATCCTAATGGGAAATAACTGAGGAGATGTACCTATGGGAGATGGAGTACCATCCGATATCCTACCTGCTGATAAAGGCCGTGGTCGACGAATAGCCTGTAAAGGTAGGTCCTCGTAGCTCCGTGGAGGCAATGCCTATGAAGTAGAGGAAGCATCAATTGGACGATAATTAGGATAATATGCCTGAGGATCCGCTGTACCAAACAGAACAACAAAAAAATGAGTATCATGACTGATGCACTCTGGCGCAGAAGAAATAGATCATGGAATATCCTTAGGATCTATAGGTCTCCTAGCTGACTTCTTCTTTTTAGCCTATTTAGTTTGGCTAACTCCAAGATGCTCACGTTGTCTATGACCATCACTGCCTGATGACATCTGTATGCAAATTTACATGTATAATATATAAAAATCATAAATTAAATAAAATTAGCAAAATAAATTAACTTACATATATACTAGCTTTCATTCTACTACTATTCCTCCTCGCTTGTTTCAATTTCATCATTATCCCATTCTTCCTCCTCAGTTGTTTCAATTTCATTATCGTCCCATTCTTCATCATCAAATGATTCATTTTCCTCATTCTCGGATATTTCTTCCTCAACATTCACTATCTCATCATCAGATACTTGTTCTAATATGTGTTGAGGATGTTGTAGTGTGGTTCCCAATTCAACATCAACTTACTGATGAACAATTGCAACGTCATTTTGATACGCCACATCTAAGACATTGTCAATTTCAATTCTTCCCACATGCTTAGTTTTTATAACAACCCACCAATCAACTTTTTCTCTACGCGATGGATATGGAGCATAATACACTTGTTTAGCATTTTGTGCAATAATAAAAGGATCATAATTTCTGTATTTCCTAGTGTGCTTAACTTCAATTATATTATGTTGATGGTCCACCTTTGTGCCTCTATCTGATGGGTCAAACCACTCAAACCGAAACAATACAATCTTTTTCTTAGGCCAACTTGAATACCTCACTTCAATAATCTCATGAATGACATCATAATATTCAATAGTTTAGCCAGTACCATCAACATCACCTTGTATGTAGACACCACAATTGTCACGCCGTGAGGCTATCCCCTGGACACAACACGGGACCTAGGATCATGAGTGACCCCAAGCTAACCCTCCTGGCATAATCATAAGCATACTAAAGATAAATTAAAACAATAATAATTAAACGGAAGCTAAATCATGAAATAATCTGAAAATTATGGGGAATACCTATATACTAAATCTAAATAAAGATAACTGAGAGTTTGAATACAAAAGAAAAGTCAAACTGTAAGACTAAAGCTGAAACTAACTATGTCTGAAATAAAGCCCCTACTGACTAGAAATGATGGGACATGCCTAGCTAGATCTAGAAAAACTGTAACTAAAGCTAAAAGTAAGAAAACAATCATGTCACTAGTCCTCGAAGAATGAGGACTTACCACTGATGTTGCTGAACTAAAGATCAGGAACCGATCTATGTGTGATCTGACTGCTGAGGACCTAAACCTACATCACGATAAGATGTAGCGTAGAGTATGCGTCAATACTTGAAAGGTACGGAGAATGCAGGATAAAATGCAATTGAATAATAACATAACTGAACAAACAATAAAGCAAATATATGATCTGAACATAATAAGGAAACTGAATGTAATGACCATAGCTAAACTGAATGCAATGACCAAGTTTATAACATGCTGAGACTGAATACTGAACTATACTGATAACATGGTCAATGCAATAGAATCTGACTAAACTGTAAGGGAGCTACTAATAACCGATATAAAACCACAAGAGCTAAATGTCGAGTCCGATGTATATGCCCCATTGAGAGGACCCAATATACCCTACCAAAGGTATAGAGGCATGTTGGCATGATCACTAAAATGATGCCCACAGAAGGGACTTACAACCTACGGGGCACATAGTTTTGGGACTTGAGGGTGACTGACCTTAGTCCACTCTGTATTAAGTTTCCCTTATGATTAAGTAATTAACACTTTATGACTAAAATGGTGTAATACTGGATAGCTCAAAATACTGACATGCAACTGAAAATGCAACATTTATATACTGATAATAATACATTTGAAAACTGAGGCATGTTTATATATCACTGAATTAACTGGCCTAGCATGTGTAATTCATGAACTAAAAGAACTACATAGCTAGGGTTCTGAATTTATGCATGAATCTGGGCAAAACAATACTACAACATAATAGTATGATTTGGATCGTTTTAACAACTAAAAACCCAACAATTCTAACATTCAAGAAACTCCAAGTTTAGATAATCATAAGGGAATCAAGATTCTGACTGAAATCTAGGGACTTAATGGGTGAAAGGAACCCACTAGTGAAATCCCACATACCTGGTGACAAATTCCACGAAGAAATCTTTCGATTTCATGGCTGGAACTGATGGAACCTTGGTGCATTCTTGAACTAGGGTTGCTCGACCTCTTTCACCTCTTATGCTCTAATTTTCTAACTTTTGATGAATGATCTGACTTAGGTAAGTCCTAGTTATGTTTCTAGGCTAAAACTGACCAATACCACGTAGTTTAGGGTTTAAAAGACGTAGTTTAGGTGCCCAACGAATAGGGGAAAAGACCAAAATAACCGTACTTATAAATCTGACGGGGTTGACCATAGTCACTCTCACGGACCATGAAAGGGACCACAGACCGTGGAGCTAGTCGTGGTCTTGGTCCAGTAGTTGGTGGTTTCTAGGGTCTTGTTCACGAGCCCCTACCATGGCCCGTGTGGAGGACCACGGACCGTAAAGGTCCCCGTGGTCCTCACTAGGGCTAAGGTCTGGGGGCCTACTGGATAGCCTTCACGGACCCTACCATGGCCTGTGTGGAGGACCACAAACCGTGAAGGTCCTCGTGGTCCTCACTTAGGCTTGGGGGTTTAAGGCTAGGCTAGGGGCCCCACTGGTTCTGACTATACGGACGCCACCATGATCCGTCATCAAGACCACGGCCCGTGAAAGATCCCGTGGTCTGACATCTAGGCCTGGTGGAGTTTAACTCCAGACCACGGGCAGGTCAACTTACCGTGGACCCTATCACAGTCCGTGAACCCTGTCATGGTTCACTGCTTCAGATGAATTTTTGCAAAAACAATTTTAGGTCTAGTTTTTGAGGTGTTACAATATCTCCCCCTTGGGAACATTCGTCCTCGAATGAAGACTAATCTAGCTTAAATGGAAGGAAGGAGCTACACCCTACCACTAAGTTTCTGGAAACTGATATTTGACTGAACTAAGTTCAAAAAACATGCAAATACGCTGAAAATGCAAGTACAAACTAAAGAAACAAGATGCTAAGACTGAGTTTATGCACGAATGACTGAAAAACTGAAGAGGAACTATTACCTCAAGCTGGTATGGAATCAGAAGGAAAGATGTGAGGATATTTGGCTTTCATGGCTGCTTCTGCTTCCCAAGTAGCTCCCTCTACGGACTAACTCTTCCACAAAACCTTGACTGAAGCGACTTCTTTATTTCTCAACCTGCGAACCTGATGATCAAGGATTTCAACTGGTATCTCTTCATAAGTGAGACTATCCCTCACAACCACACTTTCTAAAGGCACAATAGACGCAGGGTCACCCACACACTTCTTCAATAACGAAATGTGGAAAATCGGATGCACTGCTGCTAGTTCTGTTGGCAACTCTAACTCATAAGCCACTTTACCAATCCTTTTCAAGATCTTGTAAGGGCCTACATATCTAGGACTGAGCTTTCCTTTCTTGCCAAATCTCATAACTCCTTTCATAGGCGACACTTTCAGGGAAACCCAATCATCAACTTGGAACTCTAGTTCCCTTTTCCTTACATCTGCATAAGAGTTCTGGCGACTCTAGGCTGTCTTAAGTCTATCCTTGAAGAGTTGCACTTTCTCCGTAGCATCATGAACTGAATATGGTCCTATCAAGGCTACTTCACCTACTTCAAACCAACCAACTGGAGATCTACATCTATACCCATATAATGCCTCATAAGGTGCCATCTGAATGCTGGAATGGTAACTATTATTGTAGGCGAACTCTATAAGAGGAAGGTTATCATCCCAACTACCCTTGAAATCAATCACACAAGATCTCAACATGTCCTCTAAGGTCTACACTCTGCCTGACCATCCGTTTGCGGATGAAATGTTGTGCTAAGGTTCACCTGAGTACCAACTCCTTTCTGAATTACTTCAAAAAATGAGAGGTAAACTGAGGACCTCTATCTAAAATTATAGACAAAGGAACCCCATGCAACCTAACTATCTCATTAATGTAAAGCTTGGCATAGTCCTCCACCGAATCTGTAGTCTTGACCGCCAAAAAGCGTGAAGACTTAGTAACTCTATCAACTATAACCCAAATGGAGTCATGTTGTCTGCGAGTATGAGGTAAATCTAGGATGAAGTACATGTCGATCACTTCCCACTTCCATGTAGGAATGTCGATCTGTTGAGTCATACCTCCTGGTTTCTGATGTTCTACCTTGACTTGATGGAAATTGGGGCACTTAGCCACAAAATCTGCTATATCTCTTTTCATGTCATTCCACCAAAATACTTCCCGCATATCACAATACATCTTAGTGGCGCCTGGATGAATAGAATATCTGGAGTTATGGGCTTCTACAAGAATCTACTGTCTCAACTCGCCCACCTCAAGAAAACATAATCGACCCTGATAGCGAAGCACACCATCTCCCCCTTGGGAGAAAACCTCAACTCTTTATTGATGGACTGCACCTTTAAGTTGAAGCAATATCGAATCACTATCTTGCTTTTCCTTAACCTCCACTACCAACGAAGATTCTGACCCATTCTAAACTGTTACACCACCGTCAGATATGCTCATAAGACGAACTCCTAAGGGAACAAGCCTGTGAACATTTTTTGCCAGCTCCTTTCTTTCTTCCTCAACATGTGCTACACTACCTGTAGATAGTCTACTAAGAGCATCTGCTACTACATTAGCATTACCCAGATGGTAATGCACACTCATATCATAATCCTTAATGAATTCAAGACATCTCCTCTGGTGAAAATTCAACTCTAATGGGGTGAACACATACTGAAGGCTCTTATGGTCTGTGAACACATCAACGTGAACACCATACAAGTAATGTCTCCAAATCTTAAGTGACAACAGCACTGTTGCAAGCTCGAGGTCATGAGTTAGATAGTTTTTCTCATGCACCTTAAGCTGTCTAGAAGCATACGCTATAACCTTACCTTACTGCATCAACACACAACCTAGGCTGACTCTAGATGTATCACAATAGATCACATAACCATCTGAACCCTCTGGTAAGGTCAAAATAGGGGTTGTAGTCAACCTAGTTTTTAATTCTGCAAAGTTTTTCTCACAATCATCTGACCATTGAAACTTGACTTTCTTTTAAGTCAACTCAGTCAATGGGGAGGATATGGATGAAAACCCTTCCACGAACCTTCTGTAATAACCCACTAGACCCAAGAAACTTTTGATATATGTACGAGAGGTAGGTCTGGGCCATAGTTTCACTGCTTCTATCTTCTGAGAATCAACTCGGATCCCTTCGTTAGACACAATATGCCCAAGGAAAGCAACTGCTTGCAACCAAAACCCACATTTGCTAAACTTAGCAAATAACTGGCGATCTTTGAGAGTTTGCAGAACAACTCTCAAATGATTCGCATGTTCTTCCTTATTCCTAGAATAAATGAGGATATCATCGATAAAGATGATAACGAACAAGTCCAAATAATGCTTGACACTCTATTCATCAAATCCATGAAAGCTGCAGGAGCATTGGTTAGTCCAAATGACATAACTACAAATTCATAATGGCCATTCCGAGTTCTGTAGGCTGTCTTCGAAATGTCACTATCTCTGACCTTGAGCTGATGATAACCCGATCTGAGGTCTATCTTTGAGAAATGACTATCACCCTGAAGTTGGTCAAACAAGTCATCAATCCTGGGGATCGGATACTTATTCTTGATTGTGACCTTGTTCAACTGCCTATAGTTAATGCACATTCTGATAGAACCATCTTTCTTCTTCACAAATAATACTGGTGCACCCCATGGGGAAATACTAGGTCTAATGAAGCCCTTATCTAGAAGATCTTTCAACTGCTCTTTCAATTCCTTAATCTCTGCTGGAGCCATTCTGTAAGGAGGAATAGAAATAGGTTGAGTATCTGGAAGGATATTAATTCCAAAGTCTATTTCCCTTTTGGGAGGAACTCCGGGAAGATCTTCTAGAAACACTTCTGGAAACTCATTGACTACGGGAACTGACTCAAGAGTTGGGGTTTCGAAGCTTGAATCCTTAACCCAAACTAGATGATAGAGATAACCCTTAGAAATCATCTTTCTGGCCTTAAGGTAAGAAATGAATGACCCATAGGCGCTAAGCTACTACCTTTCCATCCTAGGATTGGTTCGTCCGGAACTGAAAACGAACAATCCTAGTTCTACAATCAATTGAGGCATAACAAAAATGTAACCAATCTATGCCTAGAATGACATCGAAGTCTACCATTTCGAACTCTACAAGATCTGCTGAGGTGACTTTCTGGGAGACTGTGACAGGGCAATTTCTGTATACCCGTCTAGCTATAATTGGGTCACTGACTGGAGTAGAGACTGAGAAGGGTTCTGAAAGAATTTCTTGACTAACATCGAATTTGACTGCTATATAAGGAGTTACAAAGGAAAGAGTATCCCCTGGATCTAACAATACTTAAACATCTAAGTCAAAGACTCGTAATGTACAAGTGACTACATCCGGAGAATCTTCCTGATCCTGGCGAGCCTGAAGAGCATACAACTTGTTTTGGCGTTGACCATCACTTGTACCAGATGAGTTACCCTATTGAGTCGGGTGACCTGCTGACGCTGCTGAAGTCGTAGACTGAGCTCTACCAATGTTACCTTCTTGACCTTGTTTAGAAGGACAATCCTTCAACCTGTGACCAAACTGACCACACCCAAAGCATCATTCCTTTCCTGCAAGGCACTCTCCCAGATGGTTCTTACCACACTTAGGACAAGTTGGGTAGGTTTTGGTGCCTGAAACACTACCTTGAGTCTAAGAGCCTGATGCCCTACCTTTTTGATCATTACGGAACTTGGAGGATGGAACACTGGTTGATGAAGGTGCTGGAGCGATTACCACCACCTGATTTCTGTTGAGAATAGTCACAGTTGTTCGTCCTAACCTTCTTATTCTCCTTGGTCTGTTTTCTAAGTTTATCAACCTCAACCTACTGAGCATGAGTCATGAGCGTAGAGATGTTCATAGTCTCAAGTATCATGATATTCCTACACTATATTTTCACCAGATCGGATACCCCATATATGTACTTGTTCATTTGAGCCCTAGAGTTAGCAACCATGTGAGGAGCACACCTGGAGAGTTGGGTGAACTTAAGTCCATACTCTTGGACCGTCATAGAACCTTGCCTCAAATTCATAAACTCTTGAGTTTTTTCCTCTCTCAACTCTCTTGGGAAGAACCTATCGAGAAAGGTCTCACTGAAGCATTCCCAAGTGATAGGAGCGGCATTTGTACCCCTGTTCTCTTTCAACTGAGTATACCAGATATGAGCCACATCCTTAAGCTAGTAGGATGCCAACTCAACCCAATCATTCCTAGTTACCTGCATTACTCCAAAGATCTTCTTGACCTCATCAATAAAGTTTTGGGGGTCCTCACCAGTCTGTGATCCAAAGAACTCAGGCTGATTCATCCTAACGAAATCACGAACTCTAGCTGCAGCTGAACCAACATTAGCATTTGTTGGAACTGGAACCTGCTGATTGTTCTGGTTGGTCACACTCTGAGCCAATAACAACATATCATTCCGAAATTCAGCATTCAAAACTTTCTGATCTGGGACTGGAGGAGCTGCGTTAGCATTGCATGCGTTAGCATTCCTGGGGATAGCTCTACGAGGAGGCATGATCTGAAAATGCAAAATGTCGAGTTAGAACGAGGAATTTGATCACACCTTATGCACGATAAGAGTAACAAAGAAAGCAAAGTTTTCCTAAAACACTTTGTAGCCTCCTTCTCATTAGATGTGGTGCACTTCACACCCATGAAAAGGACTCTACTCAGTGCGGCTTTTTAGACATCCTACGACAGTTAAACCTAGTGCTCTGATACAAAGTTTATCACGCCCCGAGGCTACCCCCTGGATGCAACATGGGACCTAGGATCACGAGTGACCCCAAGCTAACCATGCTGGCATATTTGTAACATCTCACAACTAGAAAGAACTAGAAGGAAGTTTAAAATCTGGAAATAGTTATTTTTGGAAAGTATAAGGTCAACTTCAAACGACCATAACTCCTAGCTCAAGATGAGTTAGCTTTAGTTCTAGATATGGTTGGAAAGCTCTTGGAATGATCTTTCCAATTCCACTAAGTTTGTGCAATTCTAAGTTCGTATGAGTGATTTATGCCCTTTGGAAGTTGGGCTGTTCGAATAAGGAAATACCCAATCCGAATTTTTGAAGGGTAGTTTGGTCTTTTACTTACCCAATTAATTAAATCCATTTTTAATAAAATAGTTGGGGTCAAAACTGAGTTATTTTAGTTTACACTTTTGAAAAATAGAGTTAGGACTTTTGGAGAAAGAGCGCAAGAGAAAGGAGAAGAGGAAAAGCAAGATTTGCCAAGAACGATCGATTTTTGGTTGCGGATTCGCCAAGGAATTGACCCTACAAGGTATGTGAGTCTCTCATAGAGTTGGGTTCATTCACCCACGTGCCAAACATGTTTAGTTCAGTGAAATTCGTCCTAAAAGAGTTTGAAAGTTTATGTTCTTGACATGAATTCTTTAATTTGAATATTGTTCTTGAATTGGGATGAATTGAGAAGTTTCTGGGTTCGTTACGTTGCATTATAGAGTCATTTCGAGTCAGGTTCTTAGGTACATTTGCTGGATATCTGTATCTAAAGGTAATTTGAGAAAAAGAACCAGGGTTTGGTGATTTGGGGCTGGAAAACGAAGAAGAAATTTCGACGAACGAAATTAGAAAGTGGCCGCGCGTCTCACGCCTAGTGCCTAGATTTGAAAAGTTTGCTTCTCGTCGCAGAGCTGACACGAGGTGTTCTGCCTCAAAAGACATTTTTGGAACCAAAATTTAATCATGCCTCCGCGTCGCGGACCCACATTCAAATCTTGATTTTCGGTCTTTTCTCATGTTTAGCTATCTAAAATCATTCCTAAACAATAGGAGATCTTTCCAAACACCAATCATAATCCTTGAATCCATAATTCAATTCAAGTATCAGTTAAGAGTCAAGTCAAGAGCAGTTAAGATCAAAGTCAAGAGAAGTCAAGAGTCAGTAAGAGAAGTTCATTTCAAGTTTTCATAAGTCTTTTACAAACGTTTTAACTCTGTTTTAAGACTTAAGTTTTGAAGTTGAGTAAAGAGTAAGGCAAAGTTCATTTTCTTTAAAATGATATATGGGAACTACTATTTCCAAGAGTAAATGTTTTCACATTTAAGATAAGAGGAAACTGAGATTTCTAAAAGAGTTTTGAACAACAAAAGGGAACATTGATTCCAAGAGAGCTTTTTAAGCTAAGTTTGAGCAATTATCTCAAACCAGCGAAGAAGTTATTTTAAAAACATATGAGCTAAGTATAATTTGGGAGTAGTATTGAGCATCAATATAGGGACGCGAGTTCATATTAACTCAAGCCCCCATAAACCATGTAGCCATCATGGGCAGAAAAAGGATCATACTTTTTAGATGATTCCTTAGTGCTTTTTAGCATAGACTAGTGGATCCATTTAGTAGTTCAGGTTCTATACCGATGGCAAGGTATAGGGCGGCCCTTGGAACCATGAGGTAAAACGTAGTAATTCACTTAGGCTTATAGTGATGGTTGTCGGTTAGAGAATCTCCCACAGAAGTTATATTACTTTCTAAATGAGTAAAGTTAAGTTTGTTATTGCTTTATCTTTAATGAACTAAGATTGTTTTTAGTTGTTTTATAAGCTTTATATATATATCGCATGTGTTTTATTACTTTATATTGAGTTGAGTATCCATGAGTTGAGAAGATCCAAGTAGGTGTTTCTTCCATAATCTCTTTCGAGCCTATGTTTATTAGCATTCCAACTTGCATACTCGTACATTCAATGTACTGATGCTAGTTGGCATGTATCTTATTATGATGCAGACACAGGTAACCAGGATCAGCATCCAGCACCTCGCTGATCTAGTTTGAGCATTCACAGTATGTTGGTGAGCCTCCTTGCATTCCGGAGGACTCCTTTATTTTCTTTCTAGTTTTTCAGATGTTAGGATGATCGGGGGTCATGTCCTGACATCCCTCTTTGTTTTAGAGGCTTCATAGACAGTTAGTAGTTCAGTAGTCTTTGCATTAGCATTCTTATGTTAAAGACTTGGGTTGCCACTTTTGGCCAAGTTGAATGTTTAATCTTTAAAACATTCTCAGTTATTTTATTATTCAGTTCAGTTAAGTTCATTGATCATTATAGATATGAATATTTTCTTCCGCTGAGTTAAGTAAGCCAAGCAAAGGGTTCGCTTGGGGCCAGTGATATATCGTGAGTTTACGATATTTTTAATACATTTCACTTAAGAGTTGTGTGTGTCTAGGGCCAATTTGTATTGGTTTTTATGTATTTTTCTCATGTTTGTAGGAAATATGTTCAGACGTGGAAACTGAGAGACGCGGCTGAAGGATGTGCATAAAAGGGCATCTACGGAGGTGATCTATAGACCATAGGTCCATTCACGCTCCGTAGATGGGTGTCGTAGATGGGCAGGCAAGGCTTGAAGGAAAATCAGGAAATTCTTGACCAAGTGTGGAACCACGGTTGTAATCAACGGACCGTATTATTGATCCGTCAAATGATTCAGAGAGGGGTTCCAGTACCTGATTTTGAAGATTCTAAGTATGGAGCTACGGAGGAGGATCCACGGACTGTAGATCAATCCACGGTCCGTACTAGTGCTCCGTCTTTTGGTTAAGAGATTTGAAGATTTTGAAGTTAGAAATTTGCCCAAGTCCTGAGTCACGGAAGGGACCTACAGACCGTAGATCAATCCACGGTCCGTAGGTCACTATCGTCGATCGAAACCGCATCCTAAAACATTATCTCCTTATTTCATTTCCTTTTTAGTTAGGACTTATTTTTCTACATATAGGGCATGTAAACCTTGTTTTTGGGGGTTTAGACTTTATTATTTTAGTTCTAGTTTTTGGCTTTGGAGATTAACTTGTAACTTTAGCAATTCTTAATTTCCTAGGCACGTTTTGGCGATTTTCACTCTGAAATTCAAGTTAAAATTATGGGATTATTCTACTATACTACGTAAGTTCATGATTTATTCTTCAAACCTTATGAATTGTGTTCTTACTAATATGGGTAGCTAAATCCACAACTAGGGCTGTGGGAACCATGAGCGATTAATGAAGTATGAATAGTAACTAAGTAATTCCCAAATAGTGTTTTACATGCATTGATAATTCTTTTGTCTAGAAGTCTTTTTAACGGTGCGCAACGTTAGAACTCGCCTTGTTGCTACTTGCTGGACCAAGGAGGTAGTTAATGAGAAAGGAATTATCAACATAGATTTAGTGTGATACTATCTAATAGAATTAATGTCGATTGGTGCAAGGGTGAAAACTAAGCCATACATCTATGTGACGTCTAATATGAGATAATAGTAAGGGTTAGTAAATTATACACACGTAGCCGGACCAAGGTGCGGGGTGAAATTCTCTAGATGCCAGACCAAGGATTTAGAGATACAGAACTTATCTCTTTGCATGTAATACACTAGGAAGGGATTGCTATTACTAGGATTATAAAGTTATGAGCTTATAGGGAACACGTACGCCCTAGTTTCTTTCTCAATTTGATAACAACAAAAGTTTGAATCTTGCTTACTAATTACTTTCATAATTTCCAAAATTTGTTACACAAATCCCCCCTTTTACTTATTTGTCTCGAAAATACATTGGCTAAACAAATATAATTGTTATTGACATAAGTTTAAACCATATTCCTCGTGGGATCAACCCCAACCTACAAGTTGGGTTCTTTACATGATAATGATTACTTATGCTTCTGAAAAGAGGTGTAATTTGAGCGTACCAAATTTTGGCGCCGCTGCCGGGGAATTTGGCTTTTAGATTAAGTTTAACTACGTTATTGAACTTCGGTCAAATATTTCCTAATTTACTTTTTCTTTTGTTTTTGTCTCTTTCAGGGTCTTACTCTAGTGTATGCCAAGTACACGGAGCCAAGGCGAACCACTTACTCCCTACAATCCCAAACTGAATAGAAATTTGCGAAGAATGAATAATCAAGGAGTTTCGATTAACCCTATCGGGGGAGAGTTAGGTGAAGGTGTTGGATTGCAACCTCTGAGGGTAATTGATGTGAATAATCAGGCTCCAGTTGAGAATAGATTGGGAGATGCACTGAGGGCACATAAACCACAAGGACCACGTCTGCATGAAAATTTCAGGGTCAACCTTAATATTGTCGATTATGATAGACCTCTTGTCCTACCGCCTCTACCTTAGGGGCATACATGTGTGGTAACCAGTAGCTTGATGCAGATGCTTACAGCGAGGGGCTTGTTTGCGGGGTTGCCAGCGGATGATCCACATGCTCACATAGCCAAACTTAATCATGTTTGCAAAAGTTGTATAGGTCGACTGGATTGGGATATGGACGTCATTGGGTTGTGTGTGTTCCCCTATCATTGACCGGAGATGCTGCTATGTGGTTCAATGAACTCCCTTACAACTAAATCTATACATGGGAGTTGTTGATATAGGCGTTTTTAGCAAGATTCTTTCCAGTGTCCAAGAATTGAATAAGAAGGATAAACTCAACAACGTTGTAGCATTACCTGGAGAGTCTGTGAGTAGTTCTTGGGATAGGTTCATTGCCTTCATGAGGGGTATCCCGAATCACTGTATTGATAATGAGTCGCTGAAGGAGTACTTCTACCGAGGATAGGATGATAATGGTAAGGCAGTGCTCGATACTATTGCGGGAGGTTCGTACGGTGAATGCACTTTTCCATAAATTACAGAGAAAATGGAGAAGATATCTCGAAATAATAAAGCTTGGAGCACTAGGGTTGCTCGACCTCTTTCTCCTCTTATGCTCTAATTTTCTAAGTTTTGATGAATGATCTGACTTAGGTAAGTCCTAGTTATGTTTCTAGGCTAAAACTGACCCAAACCATGTAGTTTAGGGTTTAAACGACGTAGTTTAGGTGCCCAACGAATAGGGGAAAAGACCGAAATAACCCTACTTAAAAATCTGATGAGGCTGACCATAGCCACTCTTACGGACCGTGAAAGGGACCATGAACCGTGGAGTTGGTCGTGGTCTTGGTCCAGTAGTTGGTGGTTTCTGGGGTCTTGTTCATGAGCCCCTACCATGGCTCGTATGGAGGACCACGGACTGTGAAAGTCCCCGTGGTCCTCTCTGGGGCTAAGGTCTGGAGGCACAGGTTTGGGGGCCTACTGGATTGCCTTCACTGACCCTACCACGACCCGTGTGGAGGACCACGAACCATGAAGGTCCTCGTGGTCCTCACTTAGGCTTGGGGGAGGGGGTTTGAGGCTAGGCTAGGGTGGCCACTAGTTCTGACTATACAGATGCCACCAAGGTCCATCGTCAAGACCACGGCCCGTGAAGGGTCCCGTGGTCTGACATCTGGGCCTGGTGGATTTTAACTCCAAACCACGAGCAGGTCAACGGACCGTGGACCCTATCACGGTCCATGAACCCTGCCATGGTTCACTGCTTCAGGTGAATTTCTGCAAAAAATATTCTGGGTTTGGTTTTTGAGGTGGTATAGCTATTATTTGTTTTCTTGTTCCTAGAAACTTCTTCAATTTGAAACTTAAAACCATTGACACAATACTTATTCATTGTCAGTACTTGAGATTCAGGTCCAAGTGTTACTTCTTTCACTAATTGCAAATGTTGGGCACTTGAGTATTCATCGTAAACCTATGTGATTGTTATTTCAAGTAATATAATTTAGTATAACATGAATATATGATTAAATACTTAGTGATTGCACACTTACATAGTTTGTTAGCCATTTGGAAAATTTTGTATAAATGGCTTCATTACCCCATGTGTTTACGAACAAGCTGATCATTTTACATTCAAGTATTTCGTTAGTTAATGAACACTTATTAGTATGTAATTTGATAACATATTTTTAACACTTACTTGACATATGGTTGAATCTCTGGACAATTAAGCAAAATATGTGTCACAACTGATTGTATTTCCATATCAGTGAAGCCTCGTTTTCCACGCTTTTTAGATCCTCGACCATTTTGATTAAAAATTGATATCGGTGGAAATAAAGGATCAATATTCATCATTGTGATTGGACCTATTTCTCCTACATGACACATCATCACCAAAGTAATAAGAACAAAAATCACCACTTTCTCTCCCAATATGACGTTGAACAACTGATCCTTCGATATTTCCCCTTTGCTTAATTATTTGCTTGAATCGCCAATTTTTTCGATATATATATATATATATATATATATATATATATATATATATATATATATATATATATATATATATATAAATCACCATTTTCTCTCCCAATATGACCTTGAACAACTGATCCTTCGATATTTCCCCTTTGCTTAATTATTTGCTTGAATCGCCAATTTTTCTCAGATATATACATACATACATATATATATATATATATATATATATATATATATATATATATATATATATATATATGTATATATATATGTTAATAAAAGACTTGGTGAATATATATAACTTAGTGAATATTTCAAATGGATACATCCATCTTGTTTGAACCGAACCTCCGAGGCGGGCCTCTTGTACAAGGTGAATTGGAAGATGCTCCATCACATGAAAGAAACCACATGGAAATATCTTCTCCAACTTAGTAGTAATAACAAGAATATTTTCCTCCATCCTGTCTAAACTACTCTCCAACAACTTTCCAGAACACAAATCTTTAAAAAAAAAGACTTATCTCTGTGATTGGTTTCCATATCCTTTCGGGTAGATGGCTAAATGCATTTTTTATCTTTCTAAACTCATGGTCCATTGGCAAGAACCGGCGATGACAATTAAACCATGTATTTTTTCTGCCATGCTTTAAAGTGAATACCTTACTATTTTCCATGCAATACGGACATGCTAGCTTTCCAACTGTCATCCAATCAGACAGCATCCCGTATGCAGGAAAATCATTAATAGTCCACATTAAAGAAGCACGCATAATGAAATTCTGCTTAGTTGATATATCATAAGTCAAAACGCCTTCAAACCACAATTGTTTGAGATCAACTATCAATGGTTGTAGATAGACATCAATCAAACTTTTTGAATTACGGGGTCCTAGAATAACACAACCTAGAAAGATGTAGGGATTGGTCTTGCACATTTCAGAAGGAAGATTATACGAAGTAAGAAATACCGGCCAGCATGAATAAGGCGAAGCAACATTAGAGAATGGTGTGAAGCTATCTGCACACAACCCCAATCTAACATTTCTTGGTTCACTAGCAAAATCAGGATATACATTATCAAAATGCTTCCATGCTTCACCATCAGATGGATGAGACAAGACACCCGGCGGCCTTTTATATTCATGATGCCATCTCATATGTGGGGCAGACTTCATCGATGCATACAACCTCTTTAACCTAGGAATAAGAGGTAGATAATGCATCGCCTTAACTGGGACCATCTTTCCAGCCGGAGTCCTTTTATCACGAGCATGTCCACAAAACATACAATTTTCTAATTCACTATTAGTCTTGTAAAATAACATGCAACCATTAACACAACAATGAATTCTATCATACATCAATCCTAACTTGGAAATCAAACGCTTTGCCTGATAGAAGTTCTTAGGTATGTTAAACTCCGGATTAACTAGTTCACCCAAAAGATCAACCATTGAGTCCATAGCCACATTAGGAACATTCTAATATGATTTAATATTCATTAATCTAACCGCAACTAACAAGGCAGAATGCGGACTCCCTTCACATAGTGGATGACTAGACTCTTCTAATTGATCATAGAAGCGGCATGCTTCTTCATTAGGAGCTTCATTAAAATATTCTTCGGGTTCCATCCCACCTTGAACCCCGAAAGCATCATTGATCATTTCATGAACCCTATCATGTTCAACCCTAATTTGGCCATGTGGTACAAGCATATTATATTCATCCACAGGCATCGAATTATAAAACATACCATTCAATCCATCTCTTTCTCTATGATCAATCCATACAAAATATCTAGGCTTAAATCCATTACGGTACAAATGAGCCATAACTGTATCTGGTTCAAAAAACTTTTAAGCACCTACTTGCACTACAAGGACACCTAACCAATCTATTATTCTTGAAAATGTCAAGTGTCATTGTATGTTCGATAAAACCTCTAACACCGTCAATAAACTCAGGTTTCAAACCAGCACCAATTTCATAATGCATATTATACATCCACAAACGATGATCCATCTACAAAAATATAGATATTCAATAATATTATAAATTAAATTTAATAATAATTTTACTACATTAAACTAATTATATTGTTAATATATATTTATAATTATTTAATAATTATATTTATTATTACTTATATACCTAATTAATTAGTTCATAAATACTGCATTTCAAGATCTACAAAGTTCAAGCTTAATCTATATATATAAAGCTGAATACCAGCTCGCTAATGTGGCATGCTTCAATGGCCAGTATCACTATTTTTCTATATTTTCAGAATTTTCAATTTTTACCTTCGTTTTCTGTTCAAAAATATGTTTAAAAAATTATTCTCTTCTCTCATTATGAGCCTTCATAACATTTATTTCTTCTAAAAGTAATGATACAATGACTATAAATGTACAATAACTAAAAAGGAAAAGTTAATTTTTCTTAGTTTAATTTGATTAAGTTACTGCTAAATCGACAGTAACTAAAATTAACCAAAAAAATAATGTTAATTTGAGTATAGCATCAACTTGAAAAGGAACGTGAATTTTGCTTAATTTAATTAAAAGACGGTAACTAAAATTAACCAAAAATATAATGTTAATTTGAGTATAGCATTAACTTAAAAAGGAACGTGAATTTTGCTTAATTTAAATTAAATTACTGCTAAAATTGGAGGTAGCTAAAACCAACCAAAAAGGAACATTAATTTGACTAGCGTAAGTTTTCTTATACTAAAATAACTAATGACTAAAAATTAGCACTAATTAAGAGATTTTAATTTTCTTAATTGTGAAACTAATTATTAGCTGTAAGTTTTCTTCCTTTCCTCTTTTCATCAACAGTTTATTTATTTTCAATTATATTAATTAGTATGTATTAATCTTTGAGTAATTATATTTTAATTAATTTTGTGTCTTTTCATATTCTATATTTTTGTACTATATAAAGATTGGAAGTGTATTTTTTTTTCTTCATGTAGTAGCTTGCTTACTATATTTGTTTTTAACTATATTGTTAGTCTAACATATTTATATTTTTTTTTTTTTTTTTTTTTTTTTTTTTTTTAGAGTTGGTCATTATAATAGACATGATTTGATGATAAGGAATAAGATTTGAAGAATGTGGAATGCGATTTATTTCAAGACAAAAGGTGAATTGATTTATAATTTTTCACTTTTCACATATGAAACTCATATGACACTAATTAAATTCTCTTTTGGTATGATCAATCTCTTATTTGACTTCTTGATCACCTTAATTCTCATAATGTATTGTGAAATTATGTATGTTGAAGTTTTTTTTTTTTGTTTTTGATAGAATGTGTTTGGCAAGTGGACTAACTAATGTGGAATACAAAGTCATCCATGAGACAAAGAACAAATTGAGATGCTTGATGAGAAAATTTGTGGGAAAAAACTAGGGATTCACGTACAAGTAGGAGTTGAGAATTTATCTCGATAGTAATCATAAATTTTCACAATATTTTGTTACATTAGATGTTTGTATGGCAATTACAGGACTCCTCTTACTAGGTGAAATTATTCCTAAATTAGAAGATCAATCATTCTCAGTGTGCTAAATGAGTTTAGAAAGCATAATTATGCAAGTTTTTCATAGAGATGTCATGTGTAAGTTTCATTGTTTAGACAACTACATTATTGTACATTCATCAATTTTTTGAAGAATTTTTTGCTCTTTTGAATATATTGTCTCAAAGCCTATATCAAATATGCATAATAATGTCATATGTACTTCACTTTGTTAAAAAAATATGTTGTATGTTTGTGTTTTTATGATTTTAGTTTTATTTCATTTTTCTTTTATTTGAAATGCAAATTTACTGATTTTTAAATGCGGTTCACCTAACATCAATAAAAATATTATTTTTGTGTTTTAATCAATATAACAAAATTAAATTTTATTTCCGCTATATGAAGTTATAAAAATATTATTTTCAATTTATTGATTTTCTTATAAACCACGCGAAGCGCGATCAAATTCACTAGTTAATTCATAAATTTTAATTAAGTTTAAGCTTTCAAATAATTAATTATATTTCTAATTAAGTTCAAGTTATTATAAATTAAGTTGAAAGTTATAATTAAGTTCAAATATATTAAGGTCAATAAGATTTTAATAAGTACTTCAAAGTTCAATTATTGAGTTCTAATTAATTGAGGTCATCAAGAATAAGTTATTAAGTTATAAGTTCATGTTCAAGTTCATATCAAAGTTCTGAAATTAATTATACATAAACTTCAAATCCAAAAATTAGCTAGTTATTATATTCAAGTTCAAGTTCAATAACTAAATTCAAGTTCATATCTAATTTCTAAACTTAGTTATATATAAACTTCCAATCCAAAAATTAGTTATATTCAAATTCTAAGTTCAAGTTCAATTTCTAAATTCAAGTTCATATAATCTCTAAAATTAGTTATATATAAAATTTTAAGCCAAGAATAATTAGTTATATTCAAGTTCTAATTAAGTTCAACAACTTCAAGTTCTAATTAGATTCATCATATATATCCAATTTCTAAAATTAGTTATACATAAAATTCTAACTCAAGAATTAATTAGTTATATTCAAATTTCAAGTTCAAGTTCTAAATCTAACTTCAAATTAACACTCCACTAACTAACAATCAATCAATCCTAACTAAAATCAAAAACCCTAAATCATTCACTAACTAACTAACAATCAATCAAACTAACAATCAATAAAAAACAAATTCAATACACTAATTAACAAAATCAAATCTAACTCAAATTGAAAAAAATTAAAAATAATTTCATAAAACCCTAACCTTGAATTAAAGGAGAAGGAGACAATGGAGAGACAATATAGTGGGGTCGGGGTCAGGGTCGGTCTTGGCAGCGGCACAGTGGGGTGGGGCAGCGGCGACGGGCAGTGTCGGCGTCGGCGTCTAAAGAGAGGAAGATAGAAGGAAGAGAGAGATGGAAAAATGGGGAATTTCATGTTTCGGCTTCAGATATTTTAACAAAAGCGACAGACATCATCTCTTTGTCAGTCGCTTTTTTAAAATTATTTGACCAATATTTTGACCAAAAAGCGACAGACTAAAAGACACTGTATGTCGCTTTTATTAAGTATTTGACCAGTATTTTGGCCAAAAAGCGACGGACTAAGAGACGTTGTCCATCGCTTCTTTAAAAAATAATTAATCAATTAAAATTAATAAAAGCGACGGACGGTGTGGTTATATTTTAATTTATAAATAATTATTTTTAATAAAAAGCGACGGACAGCGTCTCTAACTATTTTTAATAATTAATTATTAATTATATATCTATTTGGCACAAAAATCCGCGAAATAAAGCGACGGACTAAGAGATGATGTCCATTGCTTTTTGTAAAATAATTTTAAAAAATTATTTTTATTCAAAAGCAACAGACAGTATGGCAATTGGTGTTGCTTTTCGGAGCGACACCGTTTGTCACTTTTCCTTCCGTCATTTTTAACATTTTTTTAGTAGTGGGTGTTACAGGTGTGTACCTCTTCAAGAAATTCTGTGGTTTCAGTGTGTCTACACGTCTCAATAAATCCAGATCAGGAGTTCTCCTATAAATGACTTCTCTGTTTAGGAAGAAACTGTTGGCCATTTACCAAATTGTCTTTTTTTAATTGCATGTTGCATGTTTTGGGTATGATTTGTCTTCTAGGTACCTTTTTATATCATAGTACCTTGATTTTCGATCTCGTAAAGTTTCATCTTCCAAATAGTATGCAGGTTGTTCCTTCAAACTTATCTCCAATGTATCAATGTAGGTATGATTCAGATATTGTATCATGAATGATATAGTGGCAATAGCATCGATGAACTCATTTTGCAACCGATGAACTCATTTTGCAACCTTGACGTTTGCATGAACTTGGTCTTTCTGAACCTCTTGCAAAGCCCTTTCACTATTGGAGATATGGTGTAATCTTGGATTTTTTTTACAACCCATTCTCCTTGAACTTGATGGATAAGCATATTAGAATTGTCAATCACTAGCAATTCTTGCAAATTCACATTAGTAGCTAGTCTGGTGCTGAGGATACAAGTTTAGTACTCGATCATATTATTGATTCATGGAAAATGAAGTTTGGCTGTCACTAGATAATATTGTCTAGACTCTGATATCAATATTGCTCCAAAGCCTGACTCTGTTGAAGAATACCCTCCAACGAGAATACACTAGGGAAATATCTTCTCATATGAACAATACTTCTTCATATGGAAAGTAAGTTTTGAAAGGTTCATACTTTTCATCTACCAAGTTTTATAAGGCTTTCCCCTTGACTATTTTTTGAGTTACGTACACAATGTTTAACTCACTTAGAAATATTTGTCACTTTGCCAATTTTCCTATGGATATGACTTTCAAGGAGATGTATTTCAAATGATTCATCTTTGAAATGAGATATGTAGTATACTATGACAAGTAGTGTCTTTCCTTCTAAGTAATTCAAGTCAAAACATAATTAATTTTCTCTAATACAGTATAACGAGCTTCACATGGATCTCGGGCCTCATCAGGACCATCACTATTTTTTTTAAAAAAAAATTAAAATTTTGTCTTTTCCGTTGACACAAGAGAGCAATTAGGAACAGAGTGGAAGTCTTGTTGTTCAATTATTCTCCTGGCTCGGCCTTTCAGATGTTTGAAGCCTCAACAAACTCTTCTAGAACTACATCACATTCTTGAAATAGATTCCTAATCCCTTTCTTTAGACCGTCGTTTCTATTCAATGCTCATGATCTTGGACATATTTATGTGCCTAGGAGCCAAATAACACCCATAATTTAGCCAAGTTTGAGGACAAATTCCCATTTTATTGATTGGATTTGAGTCATGTGATTTCATTTTGATTAACCGATGTGATTAGTGACTGCAGGTTGGGAAACAAAAGAAAGAGTCACAAAAGTTGTTGTACGTGAAGTGAAGCTGAGCCCAAGCACAAAAGCACGAAAGATAAAGTAGCAAAAGATAAAAAAAAAGTTCAAAATGAGAAGATCCTAGCTTCGCTCCCTCTCGCGTCGTAGAGAGGAATTATTTATTCCCACATTGATGATGGTGAGAAGAGGACTATGCAACGCAAAGAGGAATAGTTCAAGAAAATCGAAATTCGCAAGGACATGTGTGTCGCGGACCCGAGGCCTAATTTTCTGCCGACTTTTCCCAAACTATAAATAGACTTGGATTTTATTATTTTATTATTCTTTGTCTAGATTTTGGAGAACGAGGACTTAGAGAACTATTTTCTCTAATTTTAGGGTTCATTCCTACTCTTTACTTTTATTGATTTCTCGTATAAATATTAAATTCTTGAAGATTGAGAATCACATTATGAGTAGCTAAATTCCCTTGTTCTAGGGTTATGGCAACATGATGATTGTATATTATTGAATTTGATGGATTGAAGTTGGTTATCGCATAAATTGCTCTTTTGTTCTTGATTTAGTATTTCATGATTGGCCACCATTGAAATAAATATGTTGTCTGAACTGAACTCGAGAGAGGAATATGAGGATAGAACGTGGGACAAAAGGAGCATGATTTTATCTAGAATTAGAATTGATTTGTATCTAGGATAGAGATATACCTAGAGACCTTGCTTGGTTAATAAACATGATGAAAATGTAATGCTCGGTAATTGGTTCAGTCTATCCTCGCTCAACGATGTAGTTAGACTGCCAATTGCAGTAGGCGATTAGAGGGTGGGAGATCATGATCATACATTTTAACCCTATAAATCAGTGATTTGATAACCAATTGAAGTCCATTAAAGGAAATAGTATTCATGAATTCAAAGTAGGATGCAACCCTGAAATTTTTCAAGTCATTGTTTTAACTCCAACTTGAAATTGAATCATATTAGCTAGTTAGTTTACTTTGAATAATCGATACTTTAGAATCATTCATCAACTTTTTTGGGAACACTTGCTTTAAATTACAGTTATTGGAAAATCGAATATCATCTAATCTTGAATATCTGTGGGTATGATATCCGGCTCTTACAAAGGGCTACTTTATTACTTGTGCGACCACGTAGACTTGTTTGTGCGTTTGGACGCAACAAGTCACACCGGGAAGGACTTGTACAAGTTAGGTAATGGCTTAGGCAAAACTTGTCCGCTCTTCTTCTTGGTTCCTTTCTTAGATTCATCCTCCTTGATAGGGTAATTGCCTAGACCATACTTGCGATTTTTCTTTGGAATTTGAATCGGCTAGATAATACTATCGAGGTTCTTACCCAATCTAAAGCCAAGTTTGAAACCATTCCTCAACATACTCATAGCCAAAAAATTGTATACATGTGGTGTCGACAATTGCGGGGCCAAGTCTTCATGGGTGGCATTTACTATTTCAATAGTGTAGAAATATGTCCCTCTTGAAATGTCCTAGTCCTAGATCATTGGTACATAGCCATTTTGGTGGGTCAAATGACTCCTCTATCCTTGTTTCATAGCAAAACTTTGAATTTTTTCTTGTGAACTAGCATAAAAAAGAAGACTAGTTTGTACCTTTTTTGGTTTTTCCCTCGGTGTCTGCTATCAATATTGGAGTACAATTAAATTCAAATTCGCACAAAAATATCACATTAAGGGTAAAACACTTTCTAACAAAGACGACTCTGTATCCAAGGAGATTCAAACTCAAACGTCTTAATTAAGAATAAATGAATATTTACCACTTGGCTACAACTCTGATTAGTAGAGTAGTTTGTACTTGGTAGTACTAGTAGCACCACAATTGGCATAGGTGACGTTAGATGAGTAGGTAGCAAAGACTAGGAGGGCCCCAGCTGCACCCAACACCACCATTGCTATCTCACCTACCCAAAATCGCTTAGCAGCCATTGCTTACCAAACAATATATACACCTACAATTTTCTACATAAACATACACATAACCCACCAATTTTGTTTGTTGTAATAAGCAAGGTCATAACGGCGACGAAAAATGGCGTCTTTTGTACCTACCAAACAATTTCTCGGAGCTCCGTCGTCCTCCGATATCGGATCCTCTCGTCTTGGATCTCTTCAGCTACCTTCTAAGCTCTCATCTTCCAACTTTCATGTCCCATCTCGTCCATCACACCCCAAACGCCTAGGTACTGAAATTTCCAATTCATTTTGTAAATTTATGAATCAAGTTAAGGTGTTTACCGTAATTGTTTCAGTTGCTGATCTTGATAAATTGAAGTAGATTTATTAGTATTATTTATTGTGTTTAGATATTTGTTTAATTTGATTGATTTGTCTATTTCTTTGCTATTTTTCATCCAAAGCAGTAAGCTTGATTTATGTGTACAAGATTAGCTATGTTGTAGTTCTGCTTCCGTTTAGTTATAATTGTATTTCTGCTGGGTTTCTGTATTTAAGACCATAACTGGAGCTAAGAACCGTTCTCCTTGTTTAGAAGATGGTGTTGAAAATGATCTTAATGATTTACATTGACTTTTATATTATGAGGCTGAAAATGTCAACTTGATTAATCTCGTCGTTCTTGTTGATTGAGTAAATGGAAAAAAAAAATCATAATTCCATGAAAAGCAGAAACTTGTTTATAAGTAAATCTATTTATATTTCTTACCTGCAATGCATACACAAAATAAATCTCTAGGAAAAGGATTTTGATTCTAGTAACCGTCTCTTCTTAGATATGGTAGAACCTATTTCTCAGTTGTTTGACCTTTACTTGGTGGATTCAACTGAAGTGAATTCCTAAGTCAAGCTAGTGTCATAGTACCCATTTAATACTCACGCATATCTAGCCTTTATTTTCCTATGGACTATGTGAAGTGGTAAGGTTAAGAGGCAAGCCTTTGGTTTATGCTCTCAGGAAATGGAGTATTTCACTTCCAATTGTATGGGCACTTCTACTCTAACCATCTTGTTGAAAGAATTATTATGGTCCTGCTACGACCAATAGTTGTTCGCTGCCTTATTTCACACCAGATTTTCTTGTATTCATTTATTGAGTTTAGTCGTGCCAGAAACTAGAAATGAAAAGAGAAGGTAAAGTGAAAAATAATCAGGTTCAGGAGAAAAGCTCTCTCTGTTTGTATTGCTTTTCAGCTGAATTTTTCTAGTCCTGGGAAATAATGAATTGGAAATTATGTGCGTTCTTATTGAAGACTTGTACTTGAATGACCTTAAAGAGGCCTATAAGTATGTATATTTTCTTATTTAAGCACTATTTGCTGCATTTGGAATGTTATTCATGTTCTCTTGAGAATATTATTCTTGTTAAATCAAGTTGATAAGGTGCATTTGGAAACACAGATAATACCAACATTCTTTGGTAATTGTTGTCCTTTGCCACGTGGAAAGACAAACTTAAATATCCTTTGCATCCTTGACTTGCTTGCTGCTAAATAGAGTTAAAGTTGGTTAGAAACTTAATTCTTTCTGCTTGTGTACCTGCAGAGATACAGGCTGCTGGTAGTACATTTGGAAATTACTTCCGCGTTACAACTTTTGGAGAATCTCATGGTGGTGGAGTTGGTTGTATTATTGATGGATGTCCCCCCCGTCTCCCACTTTCTGAATCTGATATGCAGGTGGAACTTGACAGGAGGTATTTCCTTCCTTGTCTCCAGCTATTTTTCTATGGAATGAATGTCACCAACACCATATTGATAGCTACATCAGATACCAGGATAGACTTTTGACATTTTGGCAGTCTAATCTAGAAAAATGCTAATTGAACGAGTAGTCCTTGGGATTACTAAGGTTTCATTATTTTTGGCTCATCTTAAATTGTTTAAAAAACTTTGTCATTCAGGAGGCCAGGTCAAAGCCGGATTACCACACCTAGGAAAGAGACTGACACTTGCAAAATTTCATCAGGCACTGCAGATGGTTAGTTTTGTGATCTAGTTTGTTTTAACCTTTGTCTTCTACCATTTACCTCTCCTGGACTAAGCCATTGGCGTTTATAATTCTTTGAACTCAGTATCGGGCACTCATTTACTGCAGGGCTGACTACAGGATCTCCAATCAAGGTTGAAGTACCTAACACTGATCAGAGAGGAAATGTAAGTATGGTCTTTACCTTCTTGAGACTTTCTGTGTGTCAAATAACACAAGAAAAGTGAACCAGGAAGTTTAGCTCTTGAAATGATTGTAGATTCTACTACTCTGTTTTTAACTCATAGCCAGTTCGTTGCTTTGGCATGCGTTACTTCATCGGGATGAACACAATTATCCAAGCTAAGCTTAGGTTTATCTAGCTTGGCAATTTCATATGGCTGACTATGTTCGTAGATGAGCCAGTCCTATTCTTGACTTGTCAAATTAATTTTTTCGGGGCACAATGGAGAGACATCACGGTGATGAGGCAAATGTCTGTTGTGTTCATTCAGTGGTGGAAAATTGTGACATGAAAGTCAAAATGATATGCAAATGATATGTGAACTTACTTGTGCTTAAATTATAACTACTTCAAGTTGAAACCTAAAGTATGTGAATTTCGCACAATGTCCTGATAAATCCAAGAATAATTTTGAGTGAAAAAGCAAATTTTCAGCCTGCTCTGAGTATATTTTGTATGTTATTTGTATTTGAGGTTTTGCCAATTGATGCTGAATTTTCTTTTCTCCCATACTTACTGGATTAATCGTTTTGTGTTGGATTACCAGGACTACAGTGAAATGTCGCTTGCTTACAGGCCATCTCATGCAGATGCCACTTATGACTTCAAGTATGGAGTGAGATCTGTACAGGTAATTTCATGATAAATCTAATTGTAATTATCTTAGATATCCTAATATGTTTAGTTCTTTTTCTTGTCCTAGCACTTATTATTTCTCAAGTTCTTATTACCGGCGTCTTTATGTAGGGGGGTGGTAGATCATCAGCAAGAGAGACTATTGGGAGAGTTGCTGCTGGAGCAGTTGCTAAGAAAATTCTCAAACTCTATTCTGGAGCTGAGGTATGGTTACTTCTGTTGGCTTAGGATCCCATAGCTAAAATTTAGCGGTATTTACTATTATATCAAAGCAATATGTAAAACCTCCCTCTGGTGCTCATTTGGGAATAACAAAACTCTGCATTGGTGATATTAGAGGCATTTTGATGCATTCAAACCTGCCGCACATCCCTTTTCTTCTCAAATTAAAGATTCAGAACCTTTAGTTTTAGCTAACTTTTGGGAATAATCCATTAAATATTTGGCTAGATCTCCTTTCTTTACTGGGAAGAACTTGGCTTTTTAGCACTTATATTCCATACTGCAGGTTCTTGCTTATGTTTCTCAAGTTCACCAAGTTGTACTTCCTGAGGATTTGATTGATCACCAGAATGTGACTTTAGAGCAGGTATATGTCACATCAGAAATGTATTTCAATTCTATATTCTTACTGGAAATAAAAAAAAATGAAGAATTAATTCATGCTGTGGCAGTTTGTAGAATAGTGTCTAAACCATCATGTAACAGTTGGTTTCAGTTGCGAAACTTTTTAGGGTCTGGAAGAAACAAATTTAGTATATTATTTATCAAATCTTTTTTAATCCACATTTCCATTATTTTAGTGGCTATGTCACATTTTATCATTTTTTTGGATAAGGAAAAGAAAGAGATACCATGTGGGTATTTGTCCATGAAAACCAATATTTTTCACATAATGTGGAATTTTTGAAGTTCCAGATGTGTTTGGCCTTTTGGATATCATTTTATTTGAAACATGAAAGTAATTTTTCTCATTTAACTTTGAACTGAAAGGTTGAGTGGACGATCTTTTGATTTAAGTTAGATGCATTCACAATTAGACACCATGGGGACCTCTGATCAATGATGTTTTGTGTTTTATTTATTGTTCTCTTTAGAGTGCGACACTCATATCTCCTTGCCATAAGTTTTCTCACTATATCAAACTCCAAAGTAAAATTAACTCCTAATCATTTACATTTCATCAAAGCTTTTCTTGGGGAAGAGGGAACATTTTCTTATCATAGGATCCGGTCTTCTTTCCCTTTGTTTGACACCAATCCTTGGGGTAAAGATAGAAAACTCTACTTCTTGTACAGTAAAAGGGCATTTGGTTCGACTAATTTGGCGAGGTTTCATTTAATCTCGTGAGTTTGTAGAGACTCAAGATGGTTTATCTAGGCTGGGGGACTTGTCAAAGTTTTTTTTCTAACCTCTTTGTGGTTGATCAAGGCATTGAAGTAATAGACAAGAATATAAATGATTTTTGATCCAGTCAGTAGCTGAGTGAGATGTAGAAGCTGCCAATATGATAATGGTATAGGTTTGTGCCTGTAGTGGACACTATCTTTGGCCGATACAGACTGCTTTTAGCACATAAAGAGCATCAAATTTCTGGCTTAGTAGGCAAAAAATTGAAGAGACCTTCTGTGCTTCTATTTTGTGGCTATCATAATTCATCAGAAGTAATTTTATTATGAGCTTCCCAGTTAACTGGGATTTGTCTCCATCATGTCTTATCTACTTGATTGTTTGTTGTTTTTCATGCTGATGAAACTTGTATTTGTTTTTGGTAATTATCTGTGATACCAGATAGAAAGCAATATTGTCCGATGCCCAGATCCGGAATATGCAGAGAAGATGATTGCTGCTATTGATGCTGTACGAGTGAGAGGAGACTCTGTTGGTGGTGTTGTAACTTGCATTGTTAGAAATCTCCCACGGGTAAGCTATCTCTCTCTGTGTTTGTAACTTGTAAGTGTGATATGTATATCTGCACCTCTTTGGTAACTAACATAAAATTTCATCTCAAATTGTAAAATACATGCCTGAGAGTTTGTTAATGTTTACTAGGGTCTTGGTACACCAGTCTTCGATAAACTTGAAGCTGAGCTAGCCAAAGCTTGCATGTCATTACCTGCGACAAAGGGTTTTGAGTTTGGAAGTGGCTTTGCAGGTACTTCATCTTTACTTTATCACTGAAGGACTTGGCATGTTTTCTCTAATGCATTTTCCATGAGCATAGCTAGACCTAAGCAGATAAACATTCCTCAAGATGTTCTAAAAATGGGTGATATTTTTCAACTGACGTGAATTCCTTCAAGAATTATATTATAAAACTATTAACACAGTAGTTATCATTTAGCTGTTGCTGTCAAAATGTCCAGTTATGGACTTTTGACACAGAAAGTTATCTGCTCTGAGTATATGATATGGGCCACTAAGTCCTATAGAAATCCAGTAGTTTCTGTACACTCATTAAGATGTTGTTTGACAAAAGATGCAGACAAGCATCTTAAAGATTTGTGTCTTTGAATGAATAGCTTTTATGATTGTCAACAGAAAAGGAAGGATAATGCTTTTAGGCTTGAAGTAGGTAATTGTGACTTTAAACAGTGTTTTGGGTCCTCAAAGCATGCTGTATTCAAGTTAGGTCTAGGCTGCCTAGAGTGTGTTGGATGCAGCTCTGGCCATAGGGGGAGGCAGACAAAGGTATTAGTACTGACATTTTGTATTTTATTCACTGTCAATTGACTTTTGGGTTTGTGGGATCACATCAGTGGTTGGTGTATCAGTTCTGAATCATAGATTTTAAGGGGTCGTTTGGTTACTAGTTAGAGTTGGAGGGATTAGTTTTGTAGGGTTTGGTTATGTAGGAACAAGTAATGAACGTAATAGTTATGCAGAGATTACAATGCATGAATTATTTCTTTGGATATTTGGTTTGTTGTATTAGAAATTAGTAACATTATATAATTTTTAAAATAAAATGTTTGTTTAAGATGCATGATAATATAGTTGGCAGTTGGCATGTGAAAGCATTGCAATCAAAGCCATAAATTTAAGTAAATTTGTCATTTCAGTTATTTTATCAATGTATTACTAATCCCTGTATTAATTATTCCATCTCCTATCAAACTCCCTTACTTGGTGTGCTGAATTTAATACGAAGCAACTAAAATGCTACCAAATATGGTATTAGCTATTTTAGTTTTAATACCTGAATAACTCCCTTCCTAACCAGCAACCAAATGACCCCCAAGTACTTCAGACCTATTTTCAATAACTTAAAAACACCATTAAATGCTACATTCCCTGATGGAAATCTAATGGAAATATTTGCTTCTGGTGAAAATAAAGGCACATTCATGACCGGTAGCGAGCATAATGATGAATTCTATATGGATGAGCATGGCCGAATCAGGACAAGAACCAACAGATCTGGTGGAATCCAGGTACACTTTGCCCAGTATTCTCTAGGTTAATAATATATTGACTGGAGCATAATTTTTAATTGTCTAACATCTAATTTGCAGGGTGGTATATCAAATGGAGAAGTTATCAATATGAGAATAGGTTTCAAGCCAACTTCAACTATTTCTGTGAGAACTCTCCCTGTCTTCAATCTGCTCATTTCTTATTAGTCCTTTGTGGTGTAGGATGATGTACTTGTACTTCTCTAGCACCTTTGCCTTTTGATTTGTTTGGAGTAAACTACAATATATTTTTTAAACTGAACTTCTTGTTTACCATTTTCTTGCAAAAATTCTAGTCATTTCATAAGTTGAAATCTGATTTGTTTTGACTAGGTCAATTATATATATTCAGGACTATATTTAAGAAGCAGTTTAATTATCTCATTTGAATTGTCATGCAGAGGAAGCAGCAAACTGTGACAAGAGACAAACACGAAACAGAACTCATCGCTAGGGGTCGCCATGATCCTTGTGTGGTTCCCCGAGGTTTGTCTCTGAAATGATACTTGCCTGTTACTCTTCGTTTTGGTAGTTCTTTGAAGTCTCTGCTATTATCTTGTCTAGTCATCAAAGCCATCTAGACTTTCCTGTGAATCTGTGAAACTTATCCCTATCCTTTATTAGGACAAGGTGAAATTTGTTAGTTTTATAACTTATTGATAAACATAACCAGAAAAAGGACATCTGCTATCCTGTTCGACTTCCGAGCCTGCTCTTATTCCTATTCTATTTTCTTTTTCCCCCTGAAAATGACAATAGTTTGATGGTTGTGATGCTACAGCTGTTCCAATGGTTGAAGCAATGGTCGCCTTGGTGCTTGTTGATCAGTTAATGGCTCAGTATTCACAGTGTATGATGTTCCCAATCAATCCTGAACTACAGGAATCTTTGCAGTCATCGACACCTGAATCAGCTGAGGTTACCCTCTGAACGGAGCCAAGCAGCTTTATACCATGAAACAACTTCTGGATAAATTGCCTCTCCTTATAAATTTGAGAAGATTTTTTTCCTTCCTGAACAGTGTACTTCTTGTGGGTTTTTTTTTTTTATAGTTCTTTTTATCAACCCTTAGGAGGTGTTTAGAGGAGGTAAATATCTCATGTTTGCCTCTTTATAGAGTTACAGCAATGTATAAGTTTTGTGTGATGGACTAGGCAATCTTAGGTTCTTGTTCCATATAAAACCACATGTTGTACCTTTGTACTTCCCCTGCCTGCTCATCTTTCAGTCGGAGTTAAAAGAATTGTGATTATTGAGTCCAGGTAAAATTGTATGAATATGTTAATTTATGATACTTCAAATTTAATGAAATAAATTTATTGTTTGTTTGAACTTCAGGCCCTGTGTAAACCCAACCTCAACCGAGTAGGATAATGATATTCAATAGAAAATAAAAGAAGTAATCTTTGATATTTAAGAAAAAGGCAGTTTGATATTCTTTAAGGCATTGTGCATTTTGTTGGATCACTCATCCCATCAAAACTTGCCTTTCTTCATAGCATGTTTCTATTCTATTTTGTTCGTTCCATACCTATTGGAAGCAAAGACTCCATGTGGCAAGCATAGAGTAAATTATTTAGTCAGATCAAATAGTCAGATCAAATAGTAGTTTGACTCTGTTTTACTTGCACCGGACGATAGGATAGTGGATATAGCTCAAACAATGACCATATTTTGAGATGTGTGAGATTTCATTAATGCCAACCATCTTAGCCATGTAACGGAACAGCTGGAAGGGATGAAAATCATGACAACAATTACAACTTTTTTATTTAAAAAAATAAAGCTTGGGCTATGCCCATTTATTAGAAAGGAAAAAATAGTACTCCATTTATAAGCATCCAAATTCAACTAAATACATCCGTTACCATGCTTTCTAGGAAGAAGAAGAAGAAAAAAATAGTACATTTGATCCAAAATTCCAACTCAAAACTGTTAAAAGTTGTTTGGATGTAAAAAATAGTTTTGCAAAAATGGAGTTAAAAATAATGGCACGAATGAACCTTTTCTTAAACAATGACATAGATGAGCCAAACTTTCAACGGATAACATAAATGAGCCTTTTTTGAAAGTTCAATGACATATTTGAGCCTTTTCCCATTAACAAATTAACTAGTTCACCTAAGAAACAAATTTCAGGAGCAATTGTGATTATTCCAAAAAAACTGCTAATCCTTCACTAGTTTTGTGTGAAGAATAATGGCGGAAGAAAATCATTTGCCAAAGTCCAGAATGTAAATGAGTCTAAAATGTAGATGGAGTACAAAACACAAATATAGTCCAAAATTCTAATCGAGTAGAATACGAGCTAAGAACAAAATAAACATTAGAAGAACAAGACAGGTCACAAACATCATGATCGACTATGATCCATATCCCTGTGCATCAGTCCATGAATTTTTTTTCTCACAAACACCTAAGAGCCTGTTTGGATTATTTATTTTAGGTGCTTTTAAGCCAAAGTAGCTTTTAAGAACTTTTACTGTGTTTGGGTACTCAATAAGAGGTAAGTAATCATTCCAGCGCCCTTAGAAATTATGCAAATACGCTCGTAACATGTCTTTTGAGCATCTAAATAATGCACTTGCTGTGGCCATCTGTAAGCGGGTGAAATGTTGTACTGAGGTTCACCTGGGACCTAAATCTCGATGGAAGGATCTCCCAAAGTTAGTCATAAACTAGGCTTCCCTATCTGAGAAAATAGAAATCGGAACACCATGGAGTCGAAGTTAGAGGCGAAGTCAGGATTTGATGTTTGTGGGTTCTAAATTTTAAAACAGAACAACATATTAGTCTAATATAACTATCGTTAAATTACAAATATATATATAAAACCACAAACATATAAGCATATCATTAAAATTGCACTCGACAAGTTTTTATGTTTTGAAAACATAGTACACTTTCAAATACTTCATTTATTAGTATGAAGATTTGAGTTATTTACTTCAAAGTTCTAAAATATTATTTGGTAAAAGGTAGATAAGTGTTATATTTTAGTATAAATTTTGAACATTTTTTTTTCTATAATCTCAATAGTATTTTAAGTAAAATTAAAATTATTAAATTCACTATTAATATTTTTGGGACCTAAAGGAAAGGTTTTACTTGCTTCACACTTAAGCCACTCTTGCCTTGAAAGTTGAAGTTCTGAGAAGCAAACAATAACTTAATTAATATAATCAATTATTAATACGTGGAACAATCTTAAAATCAAAGATTAAAAATAAGATCTTTGAATAAATTGTTATACAATGTAAAGACAAATAAAAAAAAAGAGAAAAGGGAGAGTCGAGGAGAAACTGAGAAGATTAAATAATACTTACCGGGGCAAAGGTCTACACTTTGACAACAAGCAGTAGCAATGCATTAGGTAGTAAAAATTAGAACCCTAACTTTTTAAAAAATTAAATTTTGGGTTTATCGTTTTATTGAACGCTTCAAAAGAAATCAATAGTGAAATGTTGTTTTAGGGTATGACACTATATTTTTGTTACTTACAATTATCTATTTTGAAATTAATAGTCAAATGTTGTTTTGGAATATGACACTACTTTTTTTATTAATCTCAATTATCAATTTTCTGTTATTGTTTGAAAAAAGAAATTATAAAAATCTATATAGGAAAAATTGAATTAAAGGAGGGTAAAAGATGGCACAAAGCACATTTTTAATCCAAAATTAAAAAAAAATTCGGAAAAATTGAATTAAATAAAAAATTGAATTGTTGCCAGTGGGGCTCTAACCCCATCCAACGAATAAAAACTGCCTGCGCTTACCACTGCACCACCCACTTTACTTTGATGTGGGTTTGCACGCAATATTAAGATATATTTGTACATGATTTTTTAGTACGTATATAGGATCTATGTAAAAGCCAGTGGGTTCGTCCGAACCCCCATTTAACACTATAGCTCCGCCCCTGGTCGAAGTGACACTTTTATTTGCAACTTGGCATAATCTTCAGCCGCATATGTGGTTCTAATGGATAGAAAATGAGCTAACTTCATAAGCCTGGCGATGGTTACTCATATAGAATCATACTTCCCAGTAAGTGCCAGATAAACATGTGATGAAATCTACATTAATCACTTTTCATTTTCATTTTGTAATCTATATGTTCTGAGCTAGTCCTTTGAACTTCTAGTGCTTTATCTTTACATGTTGACTGTTAGTGAAAAACTATAAGATAACAAAAAATACAAGATTACATACAAAAATAAAAAAAAAGAAAAAAATAAAAATTTTTTTTTTGAGTACCTATACTATCTCTCTCTCTATTCTTTCTTAGTGTATTATATGTACCAAACCAAAAAAGAATCACTATAGTAGATAAATCTTAGAAGAAATAAATAGGAAAGATATTAAAGATATGGTAAATAGTGAAGATAAATTACCTAGAGGTTACATATTGTAGTTACATATGTGAATAAATAAGAATAAAATAAAGAGTGAGAAGAAAGGGACAAAAGCCAAACCAAACCACCAATTGCTGCACCAAAAGTTCTGTAACATTCTATATAACTCCAATGGGAATAATGTACAATAGTACTAATGCCACAATTATGACTGAAACACAGTAAACTGAAACCAAAAACTAGTTGGCAGTAAACTGCAACTTAGCAACAAAATCTATACTGTTTTTATACTAATAAAATAATAATAAATATATAAAAAAAATGCTAATAAACAAACCCAATAACTCTTAATTAATAATATATAAAGTATATAGATATAAGAAAGAAGATTACTAAAAATAATGAGTTGTGTGCTCCTCACACTCACTCACTTAAAGTTTCCAGTTATTACTCTCCAGGTAGTGGTCTCGGACTGAACTATGATAAATATCACTACTTCTTAATAAAATAAATTATTGGAATAAGTTATAATAAAGCAGCTTAACTATGGCCTACTTGCAGTGGCCTTGTATGTGCTTTGAGTGCTTTTGCCAATGAGAATATCTCATTAGTCGCGACCTACATACACATCACCAAAACAATCGAGGAAGTAGCTCTTAAATCATCACACCAAAGTTAAACACTCCACCATATTCATTAAGTAGTTTTATTTCTCTCTTTATTAACAACTCACACTCTACAAATCACACAGAAACAACTCACATAATAATAAAAGATAGAAGATAGTGCATTTTTATCATTTTTTTATCAGTTTTCCTGTTTTTCCTTTTTTTATCTTTGAACTTTGGTTGGTTAGGTCCTATTCCCACTCCCTCAATAGCTTCAGTATATCTCTCACATCCCCTTAGTGTGCTCTCTCTCATTAGTTCCTTAAAGACATAGATCTCTCAGATTATAATAATATCAAGATTTGACATAATCAATACATTATCAAGTTTCATCATACCATACTGGATTGTTTGTCTTAATGGTTCTGAGCTTCATCGGTTTTGGATATTGCTTTTGAACTCTACCAAAAACTACAGAAGCATCACGTATTATTAATGTAGGAAAAATTGGAGGAAATGGTTTTAATAAATTTCCTAAAATAACAAAACCAATTAAATTCAAATTTTTCTTCCAAACTAGCTTGCTTCGATTTTAAAGTTTTCGTTTTCACAATATAATTTATAAGATTTAATTTTTGATTTTATCTCCACCAAAGTAAACACACCTAAAGTAAAGGAAATAACTTAAAAAGATAGAACATAATCCACAAATATCACAAAAGCCAACATCAAAGCCTTCAAATTTTTATAGAATATTTTTTATTTTTAAACCAATATTTTACGTTCCATTTAAATATATCTCATAACTACAACATGCCAATGTTCATTTGTACGCTACCTTGTAGCCCTCCAAGTACCATGCTCATATATATAATCGAGTGCCCTAGTGTCAGTTATTATATTCCGATTATTCATATTAATTTTATTTTATTTTTGATTTTTTACGATATTTCACTTTTTAGAAATAGTGAACACTTGAATCAAAAAAGGAAAAGCAACATGCTTGCAATAAAGTAAAATTTTTTTTTTTTTAATTTTCTATGTGCTTTTTCAGAAAAAAAATTTCAAATCACATTGTTATTTTATTTTTATTCCAAGAATAAAATTTGCACTTCCAACATCTTTCATTTCATAATCTGAAGAATATTCTAGTTCATAGTTTCCATTTCAAGAACAATAAAATATCAACAAATCATCAACATATAGACAAATAATCACATATAATCTTATTCAAATCATTTATATATGTATAAATTAATAACTCAATTTTTTCAATTTTTTTTTTTATCACTTTTTTTCACAATCATTTTTATTTTTCATTTAGTTGCTTTGGTGCTTTGCTTTCTTGCTTTGGTTTTAGCTTTCTTTTGTTTTTTTGTTCTTATCTTCAAAAGAAATAAGTTGTTATATAAATTTTTTTTTCATTTAGGTCTTTTTAAAAAAAAGTTTTTATGTAAATCATTTGAATGAAATCAAAAAAAATTGCAGCCATAGCAATTAAAAGTCTTATAGATGTAAAAATTAAGTAAAAAAAAAGTAAAAAAAAATTCTAGGCCTTCTAGTTGTTAACCTTTTAAAGCAAGTCATTATTTATATATAGATACATAGATCCATTTCTTTTTTTTTTTTCGTAAATAAAATTTTTTGCAACCAATAGTTTTACAACCCGGTATCAACTAAACTTCTTTCAAAGTTTAGAAATCATGATTCATCATCATTTCTTTCAAAATGAAAATATAATATAGAATAATGAAGAAAGTGCTTCTTTTTTCTAAATCTCAACATTCTCCACATTAAAAACTTCTTAAATCAAAATTTTTCTAGTCTTTATTTTTCCTTTTATCTCTTCAATTTTAAATTTCTTTATTTTTTTTTTTTATTTGAAAAAGGTAGAGAGTAAAAAAAATTTTTGTATTTTTTTTCACCCTTTATTTTATTAAAAAAAAATTTTAATTCATTTTCAAAAAAAAACCCATATTTATCTTCACAACCAAAATCTTCAATATTAAAAAAAAAAATAGAACATCTAAGCATAACCTAGCAAGAAAAAAACACAAGTACTTTCTTTCTTTTTTAACTTTTTAATGGGACTTTTAGCCTACACAAAGCTAGAACTCTTACAACTCTTGAATAACCCAAACTTATTATTCCCATTTTCAAAAATTCAAAGGTAGAAATTTTAACTTTTACCATCAACACAGACACAACAAGCAAAGCGTTAAAAAAAAAGTTAAAAAAAAATTTGTGACTACGCTACCATGGCATTAGTCACCATGACAAAGTTTTATTTTCCTTTCCGCTACTCATTCCTTCCATTAGATGAAGGAGGTAGAGTTAAGTGAATTATTCCCAATGATCCAACAAAGAAAATAAAGATTTTTTATTAGTAATTGATACAAATCCTCTATCACTTCTAATTCTTTTTTTAATAATTTTAATAATTCTAATTAATCCTAAAATTACTATAAGTCTCATTAAACATTCATTAAGCAAATATAAAAAAAAATGCCAAAAATTCATAGAAGATTTAAATTGACTTTATTCATTTAAACATTGATTTTGAATATAACAACATTCATCATTTTTCATCCAAAAAAATAAAATTCACAATTACAAATTGATTTAAAATAAAGATCATTAAACAGAAAATTTTTACATGTTTAAAGAGAAACATCAATTTTTTCTTTTTTTCTCATTGAAGGTTAATACAACTACCATGTTCAAATTTAATACAGTAAACCTCGTTCCAAGCATTTTTATCACTCAGCATGAAGTTGAGATGTAGTAAAATCAATGGTTTTGATGGTTTGGGCTCCTCAAAAAGTTTATATTTTTAAACGGTCTTTGTCACCGTCTTTCCCATACCACTCACACTCGACGCCCACACATTAATGACAGCCATGTGTTCACAAGTATCGAGTTGCCGCCAACGATAATTAGGCAAACGTTTCTTTATGCCGGGCGATATGAGGGAATATGCCCAATCAATACAAACTCCCTTTTTTTGAACTTGTTTATTTCCCTTTTTTTTTTTTGTCCCTTTTTGCCTTATTTTTTTTTTGTTTTCTTTTTTGTTTTTTTCTTGAACTTTTTCTTGGTATTTTTTTTTTGTTCTTTTTGTAAATTATTTTTATAAGAAGTTTTAGTATTTTTATTGTTGTTTGTTAGTTTAGATTTTTTTGAGAGTTTTCTTGTTTGGTTGCAGTTTTTTTACCTCTTCTTGGCCTCTTCATCTCTCTTGGGTTTCAGTTTTTTTGTATCAAGTTTATTTTGTTTTTCCTAGGTTTGGTGCGTGATTTTTTTCATACTTACAAAATTCCTTCCAATCTCAATTTTTTTTCCACTCTCCAATAGCAATCTCCAAATTAATCTAAATAAACTCTTGAGCTCTCCCAAGCTATTATTGTCCACTTTTTGAAACAAAAAATTATTATAAGCATATTTTTTTATAATCTTTTAATTTATATGTCCACTATTTTAGCTTTTAAAATCTGTCCTCATCATTTTCTTTTTTATTTTCGCATCCAAATTTTATCTTCTATATGAATAATCATATAGATAATATTATAAAAATTATAGACAATTTATAAGATAATACATCCACTTTTAATACTTTCACATTCCATCATTTAAACTTTTTTTCCTCAAAATAAGTTCTTAGGTTCACATCCATTATCTTCAACCTTTTTTAACATAAAAGACACATTTGCCACTAACTTAAATTCTTTACTATTAAATTTTTTCTTTGAAATGTTTAAGGTAGTCATCTTTGACATCTATCTAATATTTAAAATACAATTGTAAGATGAATCTTCTTTAAATTCTGAAATAAAAACTTACAAAATATCAAAAAATACAATTTGAATAAAATAAATGAAAAAACAAATAAATTAAAAAATAAAAAAAATAAATTATGAGAAAAAAATATCTAATCTATCTAATCTTTAAGTATTGAAATATGTGTTATATGAAAAATAAAGTTAAGAATCTAGTAAATTAAATACCAAGAGAATATAATGGAAGATAAATTTAAGATAATAAATAAATAATAAATAAAGAAGATAAAAAGAATGAAATAAAATAAAGAGAAAATGACCAATAGAGGAGGATAATTAAGATAATAGTAAGCAAGAGTAATTGCACCAAAAATGAATAGTGTGAGTAATGAGGAAAAACCCAACATGATAATACAACTATAATGCAAAGTAACATTAATTAGTGTGCTAAATGGTATTATGCTGTGCAATGTATTAATAAAAAAATTGAATAAAAAAACATTGACAATTCAAACATTAAGCCACGAACTCCACAATATTTTTTTCCATTTTATTCTACCAATAGACCTGAGGTCATGACACATTTTCATCTCTCTAGGGTGAATTGAATACCACAAATGATGGACTTCCGTCAATTTTTATTTATTTTCTAAGGCTTTTCCACATTCCGTACACAAAATGGGTCTCGGTACTCGAGAATCCTATCTTATTAAATTCCAATATTGGGTTTGGGTCATGGGCACTTAAATGGGTGGGTAGGAGAAAACTAAATGGGTTGGGGGATTTAATTTACCCAATAAAAAAATGACATGTAATTAGTGATAATAATAATATATTTTTTAAAAAAAGGTTGTTAGTTTTAAGGGTAGAAATGGGCAAAATAGGTAGATTGAGGGGTAATTTTTAGCCCTATAGGTGAATGAAAGGTATTTTTTAACTTTTCCAAATAGTCTAGGTGTATTTTTGGTCCTTTTTCGTATCCATATTAACTAATGTTTAGTATTGAGTCTTGAAAAATTATTTGGAGAATAAGTAAATAATGCTAAAGGTAAAAAAAAAACATGAAATTTTTGTTTTTCTTTACTTAATATATGTTAAAAGTGACAAGTAAAAGTTGTATATGTGTGTATATTTTTAAAATTATTGGTTTACATTGTTAATTGTGTGTTTTTAGGATATGCGGTCATTGCATCAAAAAGTTGAATTTGAACGAAGGGATTAAAGATAAGTGAAACGACGATTCAAAAAGTGAACAAGGAAAGTATTTGATAACAATTATTTTTAGTATACATGACAACTTAATGAAAACGGAGAGAGGAGTAGTAAATATATTTTCTTTTGTGGGAAGAATGGATCTTTAGGTTGTGATATTTAGGAAGTTGTGTGACAATAACATTTTTAGTGGCCCCAAAGTTAATTTGAACCTCAGCATCCCCATGTGTTATTGCAAACTTTTTCAACCAAGTTCCAATGATTCTTCCTCTTCCAAGATAGTAGGAATCTAGCTCATGGATATTCATTCCCTAGCTTCTTCACCTTCCTTCACTAATGGAAAGATTACAAGAATTTATAAATCAAGATCACATTGTCAATGGGCAAAATTATCATTATGGCATCAAGAAAAGAAGACAATTTTCTTGAAATACAGAATGTATATGTCATTCTAATCTCTCTACCTATAATTGTCACTTTAACTTGAGTTTTCATAGATAATCTAACACTATAATTCTTTCAATTATAACTTCTGAACAGTTTCGATTATCAGCAAAGCCAACGTAGACAAGAATGGGCGCCACCAAATTCATGGAAAATTTCAGCAACAAAGGGAGGGAAAGAATGTTCTGAAGTGACTCAGAGAGTTTACAAGAAAAAAGGCACAGTAGCTGGTGCTGTTGCTCTAATCATTGGAACAAGTATTGGTTCTGGTATTCTTGCTCTTCCCCAAAAAACTTCTCCTGCGGTAACTATATATTCCCTCCGTCCGTCTTTATTTGTTCATCATACTAAAAATAGTTGTCCAACAATACTTGTCCAGTTTGAAAAATCAACAGATAATATACCCTTTTGTGTCTAGTTTACCGTTGCTATTAAATACTATTCAATATCTAATATATTTCCCAAATCATTAAATTTAATATAATCAAAGGGTAATGTAGTAATATTATCCTATTATTTATTGTTTCTTAAGGTGTGTGTTAAGTTAATAGTGGACAACTATTGTTGGACAGAGGGCGTATGTTTCTTCTTTTATTATTAGGCCATCATATTAACATACTCCTATTATATTGCTACATATTTTGAAACTAGAAATCATGGGCAATGGTGGTATCTACTCTTTTCTTTAGCTCCTAAAAAGTGTTCTCCTAAGTTCGCGTGCACCTTGCGTCTTTCATTGCTACCTGTTATCTTCCACTGAAGCAGATGTACTAAGTAAATATGGCACCAAGGCTTAGACCAATGTGAACCTCTATAAATGGAATGGTAGTGAAAAGAAATACGCACAAACATATAACCATTATGTTGATTTCAGATCAATCTTACAACATTGGTTGTGTCGTGAATTGCAGGGAATAATCCCAAGTTCAATAGCTATGACAATGTGTTGGGCATTTCTACTAATTGAAGCACTTGTGCTAGTTGAAATCAATGTGGGGTTACTCAAAAAGAACAAAGTGAAATTTGAAGACGGTGAACTAGAGATCATTTCGATTAGAACAATGGCTGAAGAAACACTAGGAGAATGGGGTGGAGCCTTGGCTACAATAACCTACGTCTTCTTAGGATACACTTCAATGATTGCTTACATTTCCAAGTCCGGTGAAATCCTCTGCCATTTGATCAATCTACCGGAATCAGTTTTGGGCTTTTTCTTCACATCCCTCTTCACAATTCTCATATCTGTAGGTGGGACAAAAGCCACTGATCAAGTCAATCAGTGGCTCACTGCTCTTATGATAGGTAGCTCTGATGAATGTTTTCGTTTCAATTTGTTTAATGAAGGAAAAAGGGTCATCTGAATAAAAGTTCAAACAGGACTGCTTGTGGCAATTGAGGTTCTAACCATTCTATATGGAGGGTGGTCAGGAGATGAAGGAAGCAGTGATTGGGGAAAAGTTCCATCAACCATACCAGTATTAATATTCTCTTTAGTCTACCATGATCTAGCTCCTGGTGAACAAACACAAACAATTTTTTTACAAGTGTTTTCTCCTTTTTTTTCTTTCTCACCAATTTGTGATTGTTGTTGCAGTTCTGTGTGCTTACCTGGAAGGTGATCTGAAACGAATAAGAGCTTCCGTGTTGATTGGTGGTCTGGTTCCCCTCCTAGCGTTGCTTGTTTGGGATGCAATTGCCTTTGGCCTTTCATCCCAGGTTGATCAAGTTGTTGACCCTGTTGAATTGCTCCTCAGGTCATTTTACACTCACTCTTGATCAACGTTTTGATACGACTGTCTTGACTTGCCAATAAGATGTATATGGAATGACAATACATTATCAGGGTCAAATGGAGTGGAGTTTCATATATGGTACAGGCATTCTCTCTTCTAGCTGTGGGGACATCTCTAATTGGTACTCTTCTAAGTTTCTCTGAGTTTCTCAAAGAGCAATTCAATAACCTTAACCTGCAATCACGTGTATCCACAAGATCAGATTTACAGGTAACATTTGGCTTCTTGGGTGTAAATTTAGTGTCTCTTGTCTAACTACTTTAATTTAAAACCTAGCAGAGATCAACTTCTCAGATCCGTCTAAGAAAATGGTGGATAAGAAACAATTTAGGCTTCACAGCAACAGCAATTGCCATTGCTCCCCCTCTACTTTTGTCGACAGCAATTCCAGATGCATTTTCTGCTGCTACAGATATAGCAGTGAGTTTAAATTCACGTTTCACTCAATAAGAAAGCATTTTGGATATTGATTCTTCATTATAATGTTATGTTAGCAGGGCGGTTACTGCATGACAATGCTATATGGCATTCTACCACCAGCAATGGCATGGGCTATGCATAATAGCAAAGGAAAGGACAGTGAACCGAAAATATCAATAGCAAGACCTGCCCTAGTCACTGTAGGACTAGTTGCGTGTGGTATAGTTGCAGTACAAATTCTTCAAGACCTCTCTATGTTGCATTCTTGAAGTGTATCAGTCTGATGCTAGACATTGTAGATATGCATTACAGAATAAAAAATCTTCTCAAGATCATGGAAAGAAAAAGCATATTGAAACTGCAAATTTATCAACAGAAAGAAAGTCACACTCCTGTTTACAGCTGCATCACTTCATATAACACAATACATGCAGAGACAAGTTCATTACATAACTCCTCGGAATCTAGATACATATAAGAAACTGACATGCTGCCTAGATGCTGAACCTTGGTTTCTGATCTTTCGTTTACAAAACATAGGTCGAAAGGAGCTCAAATGAGTTACTTTATTCAACAGAGCCAGACAATAAATAATGATAACATACAATACAAATGGTGAACATCCATCGGACTGATCAAGCACAAGAACCATGAATGGGGGGAGCATAAATCTGCAAAATGACATTAAGCGTGACCCACTACATCCACAGAAAATTTTAGTTCTTCACTGTGGTTACGTGCCTCAGAAGCATTTGGACAACATCAGCAGAGACTCTTGACGCTTCAGTCTTCAGGTGTTCGATCCTTTCATTAGTTTCAATCTCAAGACGTTTGACATTAGCACCTGAGTCACCACTAGTCTGTAAATGAGAGAAATCAGGAACCATGCTTAGTCAATTATAGAGAAAAGAAGTCAGACCCACAGCCCAAAACATCTCCTTTCTCCCACACCCCCACAAGGACAGAGAAGTTGGAAAATCGATGCAGTTCTGAGTGAGTATATTGTTAGTGTCGGCCATTGAGGATTAAATTTGGACTCACTTTTATCACCACTTAGAAACATGCTAGAGAAGAAAAGAAATCATATTTAGGGATCTAAAGGGGCCGTTTGGTCGAAAGCATTAGAAAAATAATGCATGCATTAGTTGTGTATTACTAGTGCCTTGTTTGGTACACTTTTTCAACCTATGTATAACTATATACACTCTATTTGGTATTAGTAATGTAAAGGGTACTAATGCATGCATTAGTATGGTAAAAGACACAATTACCCCTCAAAACATTTTCCACATCCTTTCTACCATATTTGTGGAGGGTATTTTTGAAAACAAATACTTTTTCAGAAATTATGCATTACATCATACATGTTAGTTTTAATACACCAAACCAAGTGCTGCAAAAGAAGTAATCTCAAGATAACTAATACATGGAAATTCATGATATTACTAATGCAAGGAGTTTTAAAATGCATACAGTAGCATGGCTAAAAACACAATTAGTGCCTCAAAATATTTTCCACATCCTTTCTACCATATTTGTGGAGGGTATTTTCTAAACAAACATGTTTTTTAGAAATTATGCAATATATGTTATTTTTAATACACCAAACCAAACACTGCATACGAAATGATATTAGCATAACTAATGCAACCATAACTAATACCAACATTCTTAATGAGCATTACTAATACACCATATTTAGCACTATTCTTGTACACTCTACCAAACGACCCCATAGAGGACAAGAAAACATAGAGAGGGGTTTGCTGACAATGCACACTGTGATACCTTTCTTATCCTTTTGGCTATGATCAAGTGTAAAATGTAAAGCATTTAAAAGGAGGACAAGATCTGGTAGAAGTCATTATTTTCTGAGAACAAACAACTTGATACCATTCTTGTGCGAATAGGATCTTCTAGAAACAATTTGTCCTAGTTACCTGTTCAAGCTTTCTCTGAAATTCAGCCTCCATGTAAGCACGGAATTCAGCTATCTCCTTCTCAGCTTCCTCCTTGGCCTGCTTCAATCTAGCTTGTTTAGCTGCACATGAAACTCATGTAAGCACACATGCTCTTTTTATAAACCTAATCCCAAGCATTCACAGTGCTCTAAATGATAAAGTCAAGTAGACCAGAGACACAACTCATACTAAAAGTTAGACAAAAGAAATAAAAGATACCAAAATATTCCATTTCATTTTTGTTTGATCAGTAAAGAGAAAGATACCAAAATATAAGCTTTTGGTTGACAATTTTGCCAACTACAACTCAATTATTACCCAAAAATGTAAACACAACTAGCATATGCTAATCTAGGTTAAAAAAATATGAAAGCATCCAAAGACAATAAGCATGCACACCACGACAGGACAAATATAAGGGCACCGTAATAGAGACATAACTGATAGTGTAGTTAAAGAGACAAAGATCCAGGTCAAAAGGTAAGAAAACTGGATGCCCAAAGGAGGTAAAAGCAATTACCAGTCCTGGCAACATTGACGATGCGTTGGGCTTCCTGCTCGGCAGCTAAAAGGAGTTGAATTCCATTCTGGCCACCCCTGCTAGATTCCATTCTCGTCTATAAAACTGAAACAACTGCAATGAAGAATGAATTGTATCCCTCTAAGATCCTCGATAACATTTGAGACATCACTGACTATTAGAAGATAACATGAATTACCATGGATTAAACCGTAGCAAGAAAGAAAAGTCAGTCTTCATTGTTACATTACGATTGACTATGTAAAGACGAAATTTAGAAGATGGCCATTCAGTTAATTTGATAGTAATAATATCATAATAAGTTTAATAATGTTCTGAGCAAAATAGAAAAATCACAAGCAGTTAATCTACAGCACTATGAGATTCCAAGAGTAGAATAGCATGTATTTCTTATATGTATGTGTGCAGGAGAAACTTAATAATGTTTTGGCACCAGATCTTGACTTCTTGTAGTTTATCACCTATTTTTCCACTCCTATTTAAATGATTAAAAATTTGCAGTCCAATATTTACTAGTTCCAAACCTAACCAATCTAGAATATCAATGTGGAGCTAACAGGTAAGAGATTATGTGCTAAATAGAATATAAGAAGGGAAAGCTATTATCGTTCTCTTCTCAGAACAATCTATTCTACTAAAGCAACTATTTTCTAATCTTAGATGAGGATTCATCCAGGTTTTCTTCCTTTCACTTCTTCATCTACTCTTTGGTCAGAGAAAATCCACCCAATCTCAGTAAGCCAGATTCAAAAATCCACTGTGTGTCATGTCAACATGAGGCTTGTATACTTTCTACTATAGTCTCAACTGAATCTCAGTTCTATCCTAGACAAAATTACCATGCTGTCTCTCTTTCTCACACTTGTCTCTTGAATTTAAGAGTACGAAACCTTTATATCAAGTAGACATGGAGAGTGAATAATCACCTGGTTGATCCATTCAGTCCATGACTATAACTTAATGCAATTGGATTAAAGAACTTGAATAACACGATTCCAAGAACTTGAACCATAATGCTGAACACTTACTTGTTTCAATTAAACTCTTGCTTAAGAATTAAACAACAAAAACTGGATATTTAAAAGTTTATGGTTGACCAAAAAATCTTTTCAAACTCCAAAGTAAACCACAAGATCCATGCCATCCAAACTGTAAATTATAAAGCATTAGCAAGAAAAATACTAATACCATTTACTTCCATCATCAGATCATAATTCGAAGCAGCTTATGAAAAAATAAACCACCACCACACAATAAAAAAAAAAACAGAAAATTCAAATCTGGATCAGAAACGTATAAACATGAAGCAAGCCTTCATGCGCCACCACAGCGACACTGAAAACAGATAGAGTCTGTAGTTATTATCCTAAAAGCACTTCAACAGGAACTGTATTTACATAACAAGTCATACAGGTAGATCAGAAGAAAAATCAAGTTGACTTGAACAAAAGGTCGGAACTAAATTGAGAAGAACAATGGTCAAAACAAGTCAAAATAACAATCGTTCCAGATCTAGTCCATTGAAGCCCGAAATCAGCAGAAAATTGAACTGCCAGATTGCTAATGCTGCTAAGCGCAATTTCATGTCTACTGTTACAACAACTATAGAGAAGCTATGTGGAATCCGAGTTGAAAATATAGAGAGAAGAAGAAAAGGAGAATTACCTCTGTAGAATCGGAATTGAGAAAGTTCTGGCCTTTCTTTCGATTTTGTTTCACAGTAGACCTTATATTTGGACTAACTTTTGACATCCAGCATTCACTAAATTATTACTTCGTAAATTAATAATCTTATTTTTCACTGATTCTGACTTAGAACATTAAAATAAAAAATCACATTTTGATAAGATAATAAGTTAATACATTTTTAGAAGACTCTTTTATAAATATATGATTTAATTAATATTATAAATTAATATTTGTTCAAATATATCTAAGATAATTTAGTAAAATATGATTCTATTGATTTTTTTTTTTTGGTTAAAATTTAAATTTAGTGGAAGCCCATCTCTAGTTTTTCTTATTGCATCCAAAAGTTCCAATATTATCTTTTTGAACTGCACCTTGCATGTAACTGGTTCCCAAGTTAAAGAGTATATTATAATGAATTAGACACATATATTGAACTTTATGTATTATAAATTATTTTTAAGTGAATTCAATAAATATGATACATAATTTAGTAAGATACAATTTTTGATGTATTCATTGTACTTTGTGTATAAGAAATTTTTTTTTTTTATTTGAATTCAATAAATATGATACATAAATTAGTAAGATATCATGATTTTAATGTAATTGAAATTGACCTTTATTGAATCTCAAAACACTCTTTAATACGTTTACAAATAATAATATTTAATAGTTCTACATATATAAATTTAATGAGATTTTAGTGTAGGCCGATGTGAGACATGTTAAGATATACGTGGGTGCGGGTTCAGTTACAGCGTGATGACTAATTTTGATCCAAATGAATGTTTAGTTCCTAATTTGTTTATTCATTTAAGCTAACTTCTCCTTATATGAATTTAAGTTTTTCTATTTTTCACAATTTAAATAATTTTTAGATCGACTAGAAAGACTTATCATTGAGAAAAATTATTGAGTTTAAAATTATGATAGTTCGAACAGCTAGAACCTCTTGTACAGACAAATTTCTAATTATGTTTTAATTAAAAAGAAAAAGAGAAATTAGTAGAAAATGTGTGATAAATATGCTGAAACCTCACATGGAAACATGAAAAAAAATGTACATTAGTTACAAGAAAAAAGAAAAGAAAAAGGCAAAATGATGAAAAATAGAGAAGAAAGAATGAAAATTGCATATTAAGTTGATTAAAATAGTTTCAACCCATATTGCCCTGCCTCATGTCGTATACCTTTTAATATATTTTTACTAAGCTTGGTATATATAATTTAATTCAAGATCTAAATTCATATAAGTATGTTTAAAACAAAGTTTTTCAAAGAATAAGAGTCATGTTTTAAAAAATAGCCAAATTATGCAAGTTAGGATGACTTAACTCAGATGAACTATTATACTCGTTCGGATGACTTTTTAAAAATTGTGTGATGATTTGACAATGAAACATTTTGCAGTTTCATTGTTTCTAATATCTCCTTATGACATTAAATACAGACCTAAAATGCAAACAAACAATTAGTAAAATCTAAATAATATCTTCATTAAGTGTAAATAATTGAGGTCATCGTATTATGAGAATCAATGAAGGACTTTGAATTCCAGAAGTTAAAATGTAGCTATGGAAAAAGATATATATTCTTCCCGTACTAATGAAAGTTTTGGGAAATTTTCTTCAATCACCATTTTCTTGTCCCGAACAATTTCATTTTCGCTTCTATTTGGTCCAAAATTCAAGAATATGTTAGAACCGAAAAATAATCAGGTGTAATGTGAAAGCTAGCAAAGCAAACCTCGAAAGACCATGAGTAAGAAGACAAACTAGAAATATACTAAAGGACACAAAAATTTAACATGGTTCGATCAATCGACCTAACATCCACAAAGGAAATGAGCAATCCACTATATAAATATGAGAGTACAAAATATAGAGAGAAATAACTTCAACCAATTCACTCGGAATACAAAGAGGTTCACAAATTCTCCCCCATAACCGAAACTCTCCAAACCCTAGGACTACATTGTGAATGATGATTAAGTCACAACGAACAAACCTATATTTATAGATTCCTAAACTTTTTCCTCCAAGAAAAAGATTAGTCAAATCGTTAAACTTTTTCCTAAAAGAAAATCTATTTATGGTAAGAAACTTAGGACAAACAATACCCAACAGAACCACCACAATCTCAGTCTTGTCACTGTAGTAACAATCCACAAGAAGAAGAGCACTATCCATAGCGCTACACCAGTTTCAGGAATCTGGTGCAAGTGAAGGAACATATAGATTATCATATATTAAATTGTAGTAATAAAACCTTAATCCTACATCGATAGGTCATCAATATTCAGTAGTATATCCCATCTAAGTCCAAAATGAGGAGACATCACCTTGACCTTGCTAAACATTTCATTACAAACTTGATTGGAACACAGAATAAAGAAAGCTCATATCAAATAAGGTATAGTCAATGCAATTACATTTGAGATATGCTTGATGCGTCAAGAGCTGCTTATTTAAATAAGGGTCATGTGAGAGTTTTGCAAAATACCAACAGAATAATTGGAATTGCGACATACAAGAAAATCAATGCTTACTCTGCATTATACCATTATATGGATTTAGTCAGAAGTTACTAATATAACAATTGAGCAAGAAAGAAAACATTCCCCAACTTATAAGTGAAATCTTTCGAAAAAACTTCAGCGTAGCTAATAATAAATGCAATTAGGTTTCATTTTTCACTTATGTAGGAATGAAAGGATAAAAGGTAGAAGCTGATAAGGATAAAGATGTAGAATCCTAGTACGTTAGTGTGTTTGAGTTATACGTAGTTATTTCCTCTTCTCTTTAGGTCTCTTATGTCCAGTTATATGGTATCAAGAGCCTGCTAAATACTTTAACGAGTATATCTGATCCTCTTTTTTTTTCCAACATTCCGACGCTTCCTTTTTGTTCCAGAATGCTTGATACTTCCTCTTCCTCGTCCCCTAACTCTCCAATAGTCACTCTCAATCAAGGGGGTGTCGTTCAACCCTCTCAATTGATCTCTTTTGACCCTGCATCCCAACTATCCTTCAAATTAACAGGAAGTGCAAATTATCCAACTTGGAAATCTTAAGTTACCACACTATTATTTGGTTACGATCTTCTTACCTTTGTTGATGGCTCACTTCCCATCCCAACTGCGCAGTCTTTGGACAAAGACAATAACCAAATTCCCAACCCAACTTGAGATTGTGCAGCGACAAGACAGTCTTGTTCGCAATGCTATTATGGAATCAGTTGACGCTACAATCGCTCCCCTCATCGCCCATGCTTCCACTGCCAAAGAAGCTTGGGATATTCTCCAAACAACTTATGCCAGCAAATCGCACTCAAGAATTTTTAGTTTGCGTGATACTCTAGCAAATGTAAAACGAGATGCACGTTCAATCAGTGATTATATGAGAGAAATCAAGTCCATTGCAGATGATTTGGCTTGCAGTGGTTCACCTGTTCCCTAAGCCCTTGGGTTATTGATTCTAGATCCTCTCATCACATTACAAACAACTCTCAATCTCTCCAGACTCCAACTGAGTTCTCTGTAACGGATGCAATAATTATTGGTGATGGTAAACGAATTCCTATTACTCATACTGGTCACACAACTTTATCTTCTCCTAGTCTTGCAGCCAAATTTCTTTTAAAAAATGTTCTTTCCTCTCAATCTATAAAAAAGAAGTTGATTTCTATTGCTCAATTTTGTAGACAAAATCTAACTTCCATTGAATTTTTTCCTTATTCTTTTGCTGTGAAGGATTTGAGCACGGGGGCATGTCTTCTTCAAGGCAAGAGTAATGGTGATCTCTATGAGTGGCCCGCGGACATGACCAAATCAGTCACACCTCATCCTCAAGCACATTTTGTTGCATTAACATCTCCATCATTGCATCTGTGGCATGCTCGTCTTGGTCATCCTCAACCTCATATTACCAAAGCTTGTGTCTCTTCTTTCAACCTACCAGTGAACAATGTCGAGTCCTTTACATTCTGTAATTCTTGTTTATGCAATAAGAATCATTGGCAACCATTTGGTGACAATTCAATTACAAGTTCTAGGCCTTTTGATACTATTTACTCAGATGTTTGGGGTCCTTCTCCAACTATCTCTTTTGATAATTTCAGATTCTATATTATTTTTGTTGATCATTTCACAAAATATACTTGGTTGTTTCCTTTAAAATCCAAATCAGATGTGAAGGAAATTTTCACTAATTTTGTTCTAATAGTTCAAAACCAATTTCAATTGAGAATTAAAACGATGTACACTAATGGTGGAGGTGAATACATTGGCCTTAAATCCACTATCTTGAACTTTGGGATCCAACATCTCATAAGCCCTCCATACACTCCCCAACTAGTTGGCACTGCCGAAAGAAAACATCGCCACGTTGTGGACACTGCTTTAACTCTTCTTCACCATGCTTCTGTCCCTCTCAAATTTTGGTCTCTCGTATTCCAATTTGCAGTCTACCTCATTAACAGGTTGCCAACACCACTTCTTGGTCTTAAATCTCCATTTTAGTGTCTCTTTAATACCACCCCAAACCCTATTAAACTAAGGGTCTTTGGTTTTCTTTGTTATCCATGGTTAAAGCCCTACAATCAACCAAACTTGATCCCAAGTCCAATCTTTGTGTATTTATGGGATATTCCGCTGCCACAAATAGTTATGCTTGCCTAGACCTTGCCACTTTAAAAGTCTATATCTCTAGGCATTCGTATTCGTTGAACATTGTTTCCATTCACAACCAACTATCCTCAACTATCTCATCCACAAGTATCGCACATGGAAAAATGGTTGTGTCCAGATGACCCCTCTGGTCTTTCCTCTTCCTCACAACCTGTTTCACCTGTTGTTGCAGACCCTATTCCAACTCCTACTACTACTGATTTGGTCAACTCCACGTCTACTCACGGATTGCAGACTCAATTGTAAGTCCTCCTACTCATTCTTTGTCTTTTTCTCCTTCTCAAGATAGTAGTCCATATGCATCTCCACATCCAACTCCAGCAACACCATCAAATCGAATGGTAACCAGGTCTCAAAATGATATTTTCAAACTCAAAGTGGTTTTTGATTACCTTGTAACCTCAACAGTAAAGCACCTTTCACTTACCCCAAATACCTTCAGTCAAGCATCCAAATATCCTGAATGGCAGGCTGTAATAGCAGAAGAACACATGGCCTTACTTAAAAATAAAACTTGGTCATTGGTTCTATCTACTCCCTCTCAAAACGTAGTTGGATATAAATGGGTGTTTCGTGTCAAATACAAACCTGATCAATCCATAAAGCGTTATAAAGCCAGATTAGTGGCATAGGATTTCATCAACATCCTGGAATTGACTTTCATTCCACCTTTAGTCCAGTTGTTAAAACCACAACCATTCAGCTCATCTAGTCCCTAGTCGTGTCTTTTAAATGGCAATTGTGTCAGCTTGACGTAAACAATGCCTTTTTACAAGGTACTCTTCATGATATTGTTTTCATGCAACAACCACCTGGATTTGTGGATTCTCGATTTCCAAATCATGTGTGTAAACTACACAAATCTATCTATGGACTTCACCAAGCACCACGAGTATGGTATACTAAAATCAAGAAGTTTCTCTTATCCTGTGGCTTTGCTAGTTCCAAATCTGATGATTCTTTATTCATCAAGTGGTCTCTTGATTCTCTCATTATTATTATGATCTATATTGATGACATTGTTGTTACATGCTCTAACAACTCCCATGTCCAGGCAACAATTAAGCTGTTGGGAGATAGGTTTTCGATTAAGGACCTTATTCCTTTACATTTTTTTCTAGGTGTTGAAGCTATACAACATGCCAATGGATTGACTCTTACAGAAAGTAGCTTCATTGCGGACATACTCAACAAGTTCAATATGTAGGATGCAAAGAGTATGAGTACTCCTCTATCCAAAAGTTATGTTTTATCCTTGGATGACGGTTCTCCTCCAGCAGACTTTACAATTTAACTTTACAATTTATAGGCAGGTCATTGGCTCATTGCAATACCTCAGCTTCACACGACCTGATATATGCTTTGCAGTAAACAAGCTCGCGCAATTCCAACATTCTCCATCAGCTTAACATTGGCAAGCAACAAAGAGGCTTCTTCGTTATTTGAAAGGAATGGTAACCTATGGACTTCACTTCAAATATGGTAGCTCTTCTTAGTTACTCGCCTACTCAGATGCAGATTGGGGTGGTATTCCCGACACTAGACACTCCACTTCTGCTTATGTTATTTTTCTTGGAAAGAATCCCATTAGTTGGTGCTCCAACAAGCAACGTACTGTTGCCAGATCTTCTACAGAGGCAGAATACAGGTCTATAGCAAGTGTTGTAGCTGAGTTGAACTAGTTAACCAACCTGCTGCAAGAACTCCGGGTCAAGCTGCCTTGCCCTCTTAAGGTTTTTTGCGATAACATTGGTGACACTTACATGTGTCGCAATCCAGTTTTTCATAGTTGAATGAAACATGTCGCAATTGACTTTCATTTTATCCGTGACCAAGTGGAAAGTAGACAAATTTCAGTTCATCACACTCCAACTAGAGCTCAACTAGCAGATGCACTAACTAAAGCACTTCCCAAAAGGTCCTTTGTCAACTTTGTTAGCAACATTGGTCTCAAGCAAATTGAGCCAATGTTGAGGGGGCATGATAAGGATAAGGATGTAGAGTCCTAGTACGTTAGTATGTTTGAGTTGTACATAGTTATTTCCTCTTCTCTTTAGGTCTCTTATATCCAGCAAACTCCTTTCTCATCTATACTTGTACATATATAAATATCATGTATTGTATCAATAATACTCAAGCTTTCATAATCATATTCAACCCTTATAAAGCAACATACTCTTACACAAAGGATAAAAAATCTTTACAAATTTAAGTTGGAGATTAGAAAAGTATTAACATTTGTTCTCGAAAAGCTTCAATTTTATGTGTGTATGTGTGTGAGAGTCTATGCTCTGACAAGTTAAGTACACCTCTAAATTATTAATCAACCAAAGGTTTGATAATGGTAAAAAGCAAGAAAGGCTGAAACTCGTATTGAGTAACTTGGTGCATAAAGCCATAGGAATTTCACTACAATAAGCTAGCACAGAAACACCCAAAATCGTTCTTTTACTACACTCGGATGTTTCAAGATTTTGCTTTCAATCCTTAATAAGCAAACTCCTAATCCATGATCATTCACTATTTGTTTATGTTTTTGAATTTGTAAACCATTTATAGTAACGGTATGTTGCAATGGCTGTCGTAAATTCCACATGTGTAAGAAATGCTTCATCTTATTTCTTAAAGAAATGCAATATTTTTTGTGTTCCCACGCACGTTTAGGATGGTTAATCATTCTCTTATTTTTTTCTTATGATATCACTACCTATTATTGTGCATGGTTGAATACTGATATTTGTGGATACAGTCCAACCCGACGAATAGTTTGTCATTGGCTCACACAGTTTGATCGTGAATCTCCAGCACCTTGTTGAGATAAATATGGCACCGAGTAAGCAGATAATTTTTTGTTGGCATAGGACCGATTAATGAACATCGCACATCATAGAGAAAGCTATACAACATGAATTTGTAACTAAATTGACCTCTAGTTATGCATTCAGAAGAGAGAAGGGGTACTTGGTGTTTGAGCGGTGAGTATTCATGTGATAGTTATGCAAGTAATAAACCACACTGCTCTGTGCAGTGAGTAGTAATATCAAGTCGCTGATGCCAATGCAGAGCCATAATCAACTACTCAAAATAATGAAGCACATCGATTTGCACTATCAGAGTTGGCCTCATTAGAACTACAATCGTTACTACCATTATCAATATCAATCTCTACATGTAAGATGACTTGTCACCTCAGGGAATTTGGCATGTACAAACTAATGAGGCTACAATGGTCACAATTCAACCCAAACTAAGACCTAAAAAGTGTCGGAGAACATATAAAATTGAAAGTGTCCTCCTTTTACTGCAGACTCATGTTATTAGGGATTTGGGGCGGTGTTTTGCCAACTTCAAGGGAAGGATTTGGGGAGGTGTTTTGCGAACTTCAAGGGAAGGATTTGGGGCGGTGTTTTGCCAACTTCAAGGAAAGTGGAGGGGAGTTTTTTAAGGTCGGTTGATGAGTGGTAGATTTACATTCATTTGAGGCCTTTTTAATTCAACAGTTAATGTCCTTAATGCCTAATTACGTCCTATTCTGATAATATTGTGATGTTTTGCAGCTATGAAGGCTAAAGGACAAGGCAAGGATGAATACAAGATAAAGAGGCCAAAAACATTTAAAAGAATACAAACTCCCAACGGAGAATCTCTTAACCAATAGGGAGGATCGCCCAAGTGGCCTGACCTTGCCCAAAGTGACAGTGCTCTCAATTGAAAATATCCAAGCCAGGTCGGGCAACTGAAGGATAAAACAATGACTCGCCGAAGTTTAAGGGCGAACAAGATGACCATTGCCGAAGGTTACATGACTTTGATGAAAAATGAAGGCTTAAAAGACAAATGTGCTAATCGACGGTCCGCCAAATGTGAAAGACAGACTTGATCGAGTTCACCAACTGAGGTTCAAACACCTGAAGCCTGAAGTAAAAGAAAGCCAAGCTAAGGAACAAACGATGATCCACCAATCTTGTTTGGCTAGCCCGACTACTGTGGCTGAGTTGGTCACACAATGAATTTTGGGAAAGTATAAATAGGCCAAAGGAGAGAGAAAATAGAGAGCTTTTGGAAAATAGTTTTCGACATTGAAATTTTTTTCATTGAGTGTTCATTTGGTAGGGAGTATTACAAGAAATATTCCATGTATTATGTATGGTATTATTTAGTACTGCGTTTGATAGAGTGGTAGCATTCAGAGACCGTTGGAAAGGAAAAACTCTAGTCTTATGATTTTAAGCGTGTGTGGTCGGCCTACAGCTAGGCTACAACTTCCTTTCCATATAAATTGAGTTTAATTTCATAAATACATTTTGAATTGAGTAATTTGGGGGGCCGGTACATAGTTATTCTTATTTCTTTTCTTAGATACCATGTTTTAGGATTGATTGACATTGTGTCGGGTTTAGTACCATGCTAGTTGGGGTTTATGTTATTTGTTGCATACTGTTGTGTATTAATTGTGTTGTTAATTGTTATATTGAGCATGTTCAGCCTTAGTCTAAGATAAACTAGTGTTGCCTTAGACTCGCGAGCCTTGTTGCCTTATTTCGTCTCCGACTTTTTTTCGAACGGACTAGATCCTTGTAGACTGGAATAGAAGATTTGAGTCTTATAATATGAGCCTTATTTTAGGAAATTTCATAGCTTCATAGACTTTTTGGCTTCTCTTCCTATTTCTACAGCTCGATGCATTATCAGATATTTTGTGCTTCCACGACGACTGGGATTGGATGGTTCTAGGCTTGGAGCCTTCTGTTGATGCTTTTGGGTGGACGATGTAACACCTTGGGAATTCACGGTTGCCTTTGGTCCCATGTTGAAGGCTTACAAGCCTAAATTTTTAGAGTTCTAATAGCACCGCGCATGATATGGTAACATTGAATTTTTGTTGAAATTTTATAATATATATTTCCATTGCCTTCCAAGATGTTTTAAATACTTATGAAAACTTCTTTGGTTAAGATATATTTACACGTATATTTATTTTATAAGAGTTTTATAAATTATTAATATTTTACTAGGACATTAACTCTATTTATGTAGTGAAATTAGTGCAATTATATGAGAAGTGAGCCTATTCAATAACTATTTATATTCCACTAATTGATCCTTACGTGAGATTAATAAGATAAGATTTTCTTTTGATAATAAAAAGCCTCTAAAATAAGAGATAGTGATGTACTCAGAAAAGTATCCAAATTGGTCAAATTATATTTCTGTACATAATGGTCTTGTTGGTCATGTGTTGGCTTTCAAGGGACTAGGAATTTACTTAGTTCTCATATACAACAATATGAGCCCAAAAGGCTCAAGATACAGACACAAGGTCATTTGTGTTCAAGATACAGTAAGTCATAAGAAAGATATGACTAGTTGTCATTAGCCAAGTTACTCTTAGCATTATTCAATTATGTTAGCTGTTGTGATTGATATAGACATTCATGATTGAGATATGTATTCCATAAATTAACAACTTAATATGTAGATAATGCAGAATGATTGTTCATATACATTACTTATTTCCATACTGCTTGTCTTTGGTCTATTCAAATTGTTTGTTATTGCCCTTGGGATTGTTGAGGTTAGCTACATGAATGTGATCTTTCCCTTAGAGGGCTATGAGCTGCCTACGGGACTATATTGATGCCTAAGAGGGCTATGAGCTACCTACGGGGCTGTATTGATGCCTAATAAGGCTATGAGCTGCCTATGAAGTTGTATTGATGTCTAAGAGGGTTATGAGCTGCCTATGGGGCTATATTGTTACCTATGAGGGCTATGTGTTGCTTGGGGCTATATTGTTCCCTAAGAGGGCTATGAGTTGCTTACATGACTATATTGTTGCTTAAGATGGCTATGAGCTGCCTGAGCTGCCTACGTGGCTATGCTGATGCCTAAGAGGGCTATGTGTTACCTACGAGGCTATATTATAGCCTATGAGGGACTACGGGGTTGGGGGGACTACCAATAGGGGTATATAGAGTGAATTGGCACCTCTTGGGCTCAAGTAGGTGGTCTTGCCTTTTGAATTATACCTGTCGTGCTTATGGGGGGCGGTTAGGTTATTGTTTGACAATTATTGTATGATTTGTGACGAGATATTTAGGATGCATTATGATGATTGTTAGCCTTCTTCCCCTTGTACTTCATTATTTGATGACATTAGTTAGCTCGATTTAGGTAAGCAAACTGCTTAGGTCGTTATGGTTGGTAAGGCTAAGTTGAGACCAAGTAAGTAAGTTCTTGCTAACCTCTAGCTCTCAATTTGAGTATTTACAATATTTATGTTATCAATCTCATTATTTATAGATTTAGAAGCAAATGAGTATGTTGAAAATATCTTTGACCCTTATATGATATTACTTTGAGTATTTATGGTATTAGCTCCAATTTCAACTTATAATTGCCTTGCATACTCGGTACATTATTTTGTACTGCCTAGGAGGAGCTACATTCATGCCTGCAGGTCCTGATAGATGACTCGATAGGCCTCCCAGTAGCACGGTTAAGTTCTAGTAGGTTTGCTAGCCTCTTTCTTGCGGAGCTACCAGAGTTTTGAGGTTTGGTGGCTTTTGTTGTATAAAGTTGTGGGCAGGTCGGGGCCCTGTCCCGACTAGGCTTTACTACTCTTAGAGGCTTGTAGACTAGTGTGTTGGGTTGTACAACCACTTTATTTTCCATTTTGGCTGATGTTTGATGGTTGTTTGGTGTATTGTCTTGTTACACAATCATGTTCAACTTCTGTGTAGAGCTTATGACGACTTTGATGACCCATATAACATTTATGTTTTCCTAGATATCATTGTGGCCTCGACAGCCCAAATAGGACTTATGTGATAGATGTCTATTTCTTTATATAAACTGTTGGGCATAATTTTTTCTTTATAGAGCTATCGACAGGGGCCTTGCCGGCAAAAGGCTTACTTTTAAGTCGAGATATACTTGTTTGTTTTCTGAACTATGTGTAGCTACTATGCTTTTTTAGCAAATTGTTCAGTAGGGTCGACTCAGGCCAAGTTTTGGAATTAGGTGTCAGTTGTGCCCCTTGATTTGGGGCGTTACAGACATTATTCCATAGTAAAATTTTATAGGTTAAATTCAAAATAATTTAAATTGGATGGAAAAACTACACAATACAACAAACATGTGTTCTTAATCCCTATAAAGGCGAAAAATTTAGCATTTTGATTATTCTTTTTCTTTACTTTTAACAGGTTTGTTTAAAATAGCAATATCATCACAAGAATCATTTGATAAATGAAATAAATAAATAAAACTAAGAGTTGTCCATCAATCCATCAACCTAAAATTTTGTTCAGAATTTTTTTTAAAAATTTGTTTGTCTTACTTTTTTTAGTCGGTTTAAAAAAATGTTTCTACCGTCTTACAACCTCTTTAATTCCCAGCTTTTTCATTTAACATGCTTAAGATAACAACTCACTAAATTAAAGGATATTTTCTTAGGTTCTATCTCTTTAATTTAAGATCACAAAATTTAAAATTTTTGTTATTTTTTTAAATTTTGTATCAAGTTAAATAAAAAAATGAAAGGAGAAGTTTTTTTTAGATGCCGTTGAAACTAATTATAGCAATCAATTAATCTTGTTACTATATATAATTATATTCCCTTTATTCATTATTGCAAAAAAAAAAAAAAAAAAAGATTCTGCTTATCTCATTGTCTATGATTCAATCAATATTTTCCCATTGCTATGGAGCTTTTTATCTTCAATGTGAGATATTTTGGTGTGAATTCGAATTTAGTCAGATTTTAATGTGGATATTAGACACCGAGTGGAAAATAAAAATAAAATTTAAAAAAATCCCTCTTAATTCTAATACTATTACATTAAATGGAAGTACATTTGATTTTCACTATATCAAAAAAGATCTTTAGCGGCAATTAATTACCGAAAATAACTTAATTGCTGCTAAATATGCATTTTTAACGACAATTAACACTCTTTGTAATTTCCTAAAACCTATAACGATACTGGACCCGATGGCAATTAGCTAATGTCGATAAGTATTTTAACACTCTTTGTTAATACTCCCTTTGTCCAACAATAGTTGTCCACTGTCGACTTGTACACCCCTTAAGAAACTATAAATAGAAGGGTGATTTTACTATATTACTCTTTGAATATAATAAATACAATGTCTTGAAAAATGTAATAGGAAAATGATTATAATTAATGATAAGGGTAAATTAGGAACTAAGTGTAAAATTATCCATGGATTTCATAAAATGGACAAGTATTGGTGGGCATCTATTTTTAGTATAGTGGATAAGTATTGTTGAACTGAGGAAGTATATATTTATTACCACTAAAAGTTATTTTAAATTTGTTATAGTGTTCTTATAGTATCTTTAAATAAATATTTAGCTAGTATTTTGCCTTTGAGACGACTTGTTGTGGTCCACTTTTGAGACTTGTATTTTCATAATAGACAGCTATGTACTCGTGACTTCTAGGTTCTTGGAGGGATTTTATTATATATAGATTTTGTTTGCTTCCACTTCTGTCTTTTTATTGTTTAGTGTTGGTTATGCTTAGTTCTACCATTATACTCATTACTAGTCGTTCTGGATATGGGATGTCTTACTTACTGGTGGATTATAGTAAGTGTCATCATAACTCGAGGTGTGGGGTCACAAAAAGTTAGTATTAGAGCCGCAGGTTCACCGGTCTCACTCGTACATAAACAATACCTAGTAGAGTCCTATGGATCGGTGCGAGACGTCGATATCCTATCTTTAGGGGTCTACAAGATGTATTTAGGAGGTTCTCTTTTGTATCACATTTGTTCAGCGTGTGTGTTATATGTTTCTTGAAATCTTACTTGTTTCACTCTTTTCGCATAATAGATCATACACGCCGTGCGATGGCTCGACGTATGGGTCGACCTCTTTTGCCAGATAGGGGTATATGATCACCCCATATAGAGAGCGCGGTCAGGAGCCAGCAACGAAACCTCCATCAAATCGATTCGAGATCAGCCGATGGGGCCGGGACTACCCATCCACCACCCGAACAAGCTATGGCTCTAGACCTTCAGACACCTATTACTCAACTTTTGACGGTGCTTGGAAGAATGTGGTAGGCTCCAGTTGCAGCTACAACTACTTCATCAGCACCAACACTAGCACCTTATCAATAGGATCAGCCTGCAACATAGGCACCTTGAGCCCACATACCACCTGGGGGTGCCCAGCCCGTGATTGAGATTAGAGCTAGGTCGCTTGAGGAGTAGAAGATGTTAGGAGTGTTCCTTAGTCTATCACCTCCGAGGTTTTCTAGGGCCGTGGGTGAGGATGACCACAAGTTTTTTACTACTTGTTGTGAGCGGATGTATACTTTAGGTTTGGTGGAGTCAAGAGAAACTAATTTCACTACTTATCAGTATGGGCTAGCTAGGCAGTGATAGCATACCTTCATTGAGACCAGGCCAGATCGGTATCCTCCGGTCACTTGGACTGAGTTTTTTGAGTCCTTCTTGGCTAGGTTCATCCCTATAGTGTCAGAGATCACCTCAGAATTAGTTATCTAGATTGGAACAGGGCTCCATGATTGTTTTAGAGTATGAGGCGAGGTTTCATGAGCTTTTCCGCCATACTACTATGATTCTACCTACTAATGAAGAGAGAGTTTGACGTTTTGTCCATGGGTTGAGACTTTAGCTGTGGATTAAGACTCAATCCATGGTATCCGCGGGCCATTCTTTTCTAGATATTATTGACCAAGCTGGCACTATTGAGCAACTGCATCGTGAGGCTCAATGGGGCAACGACAAGAGGGATAGATATGAGGGTAGCTATAGCGGGTCCTGTTCTAGGTATAGGGACTTCAATGATAGGCCACGATATCGGTTTCAGCTCCATCTGGTCTGTTCATGTCCTATTATAGGCTTCAGAGGGTGATTGATATAGCTAGAGTGAGGTTGGCTCTAGTCAGAGTAACGAGTCAAGTCTTGTGGTGACCGTTCTTCTGCGAGTCGATCATCTCTCAGTTTCTTTGAGTTTGGGGAGCTTTACCACCGGTCCTAAGATTGTCCCATGTGTAGGTGGATTGCTCTTACTCCACAAGAAGCTCCACCAACTCCACCAACAACACCTTTAGCTAGGGGTTAAGGTCAGGTTCAGAACCGTCGCGGTGGACATCAGATTATTCAGGGTGGTCCCTGAGGAGGCACGTTAGGTGGTTGGTGTCATGATCCGAGCCTACACCCTGGATGTGGCCGACACTCAAGAACCATTGTTGGTTTTGAAGTGAACCCTCATCCTGGCTGACTACAAGCGGAAGACTAACTTGAGCATACATAAGCAACAAATTGAAAGAAGTGTTTAAAAAATAGTTTATTGAATCTCAAAACTTCGCTGAACATACTGAGTATGAAACATAAGTTTTAAATAGAATATTTGAAACTAAAAGACTCTCCAAAATTGTCTATCTATGAACCCTCTGCTATATATAGATAAGTGCCGGGATAAGAACCACGACTACTCAAAATGCTAGTAATACTATCAACTCATAAAGCTGGAGTCCTCCAGAAGCAAGGAGACCTTATTCGAATGCTGACGACCAGATGAAGTGATCTGGTGAGGACACTAAGAACCTGTATCTCCATCATTAAATGATGTAGGTCGAATGACATCCGTACATTGAATGCACGAGTATGTAATATAGCTGAATAAAAAAAAATCTGAAATAAAGGACCACAATATATAACAATGTACTCAAGTTGAATGTAAAGAAATAAAAGATTTAAATCATTTAAAGCTTTGCAAAGTACTTTCTCATCATTGTACTCAACATAATAAGTGATATATAAAAATACACTTTAACTCTAATTAGGAGATCTCTAATCGGCAACCATCACTATGAGTTTCGTGATGATACACGTCTCACCAACGCTTCCAAAACTGTCCTATACATTGTCGGGGGTATAAAACATCCTTAATTAAGTGGATACACTAAGCTATGCTTAAAAAACAATAAGGAATCATCTAAAAAGTACGACCCTTTACCCATGTTGGCATACATGGTTTATGGGGGCTGTGAGTTGTCTGAAATCTCCTCCATATCGGTGCTCAATACTACTCCCAATAATATATACTCATGCTCATATGTTTAAAAGAAACATAACTCTTTCTCTAGTTTGAGATAATTGCTCAAACTACCCTCTTAAAATAGGTAACTACTCTTGAAGTAACTTTTGAACTCATAACTCATTTAGAAATCTCAGTTCTCTTTTATCAATGTAAAAAATTGATGCCTCTGGGAATACGTAGTCCCCTTATACTCATACTTGAAAACTCTTTCTCAAAAACATTTCAAACTCATATTATAATATGATCATTGATGACTCGGGAAGTCATACTGCATAAACATTGATGGTATATCTAGATACCATACTGCTTAAACATTGATGACATACTAGATTGTCATACTAATCATGTTTTAGAAACTCTTTTCTCAAAAATCATATTTACTTTCTCAAAACTTAGTTTAAGAACTCAAGTGTTGGCATTAAAAAACTTTTCAAAACTTATAACTCAAATCATAGGGTTCATGTGGAATTATGGAAATGACTCAACTCAAGGATCTTAATAGCAATAAGGAAACTCAGTACTTAGAACTCAAGATTCAAGAACTCAAGAACTCGAAACTCATAACTCAACGATATTTCTCCTCTAAAACGATACTTAATTCATAGGGTCCATGCTGAAATATAGACATGAACAAATCAACTCAAGAATTTTAAAGCATAACATATAGCAATTCAATAATTAGGAATAGAATTTAAAAAAGAAACAGGAACTTGAGAACTCAAAATCAACTCATCTCAAGAATACTCAAATCTAGGGATAGAATCCTATATTTCTCTTTTTCTCATTTCAGATGTAGCAGCAGCTAATGCACGATATTCTGTCTCCGTGCTCGACCGTGATACAACTCTTTGCTTTCGAGAAGCCCAGGAAATCAAATGAGAACCAAGAAAAATAGTGAACCCAGTAGTAGACTTGCGATCATCAACATCACCTCTCCAATCTGAATCACTGTAACCATGAATTAAGGTGGATGACATGAGAAAATTATAAACCATGAGATGATGTAGCCTTGACATAATGGAGAATACGTTTGACAGCAACCCAATGAGAATCCATAGGACAATGCATAAATAGTGATACTTTATTCACCGCGTACGCTATATCCGGTCTAGTAACATCAAATATTGTAGAGCTCCGACATTATTTCTATACAGAGTATGATCATGAAATGGACATCCACTAGTATTGGAGAGCTTGGAAGAGGATGAACCGGGTATGGAGACAGGACCACACGACCCCATTTGCACACGATTAAGGAGGTCTGTGACTTACTTACATTGCGATAAATGTAATCCTTCAAGTTTCCAGTTGGCTTGAATGCCTAAGAAATAGGACAATTTTCCCAAGTCTCTAACAACAAAATGTGTTTTCAATTTGGTAATAAGAGATGCAATATGACCAGAATTAGAGCCCATAACTAGAATGTCATCAACATAGACTAAACAAAACAACTTAACATCGGCGCTCGACAGATAGAACAAGGAACTATCAGTTTTGGATCCCACAAATCCTAGTGAGAAAAGTACATCAGCTAAGCATTTGTTCCACATACATGGAGCTTGTTTGAGACCATAGAGAGATCGTTTAAGTAAACAAACTTGATTTGGACGAGTAGGATCAACAAAACCAGGAGGTTGAGACATGTATACAATCTCATCTAGCTTCCCATGAAGAAATGCATTGGAGACATCTAGCTAAGTGATGTGCCACTTATGAGACACTACCAAGGATAGCAATAATTGTATGGTAGTCGGCTTAACCACTGGACTAAACGTATCAGCAAAATTGAGACCTGGTCGTTGATGATATCCTTTAGCCACAAGTCTTGCTTTATAGCGAACCAATGAACCATCCGGCTAACTTCATCTTGAACACCCATTGACAATTAATAATATTTTGAGAGGAGAATGGTGGAACTAGTTCCCAAGTACCATCTTGAATGAGTGCATTATACTCCGATGATATGGTGTGAAGCCAATGAATATCCTTAATAGCCTGTGAATGGCAAGAAGGTTCCACTATGGCAGATGTTGGTGTCGTAGTAGACATCGAGAATGGTTTCTTTGGCTTCAAGGAGCCTGTTTGTGTTCATGTGACCATCTTTTGCAAAAGAGAGTCTGCTGGACAAAATATACCAGCAAGTATACACCATGAGAAACTCCATCGTGTGAAGGCGGATCAGTAGCAGATGTGAGTCCAACAGCAACAAATGATGGGGATATGTGATTGGTCAAGGATTCTATGGATGGAGAGGGTGAAGGCTGATTCGATGGGGGCATCGGTAGTGAAGATTGTGGCATGGTTGGTGGAATGCTTGAAGGAGAAACACAAGTATGGAATGGCAATGTAACATTGAGAGGTTCTGAGTTAGTATTGGTTATAGATTGAGGCACCACAACATCCTGCGAAACAAAAGGAAAAACATTTCATCAAAAATGACATGACAATAGACATAAAATTTTGAGGAAACGGGATCAAAACATTTGCAACCTTTGTGTAACTTACTATAGCCTAAAACACACATAGTTTAGAACGAGGAGATAATTTATCCTTTGTATAAGGACGAAGCCATGGAAAACAAAGACAACCAAAAAATGCGCAACAAAGAGTAATCTGGATTGGTTTTAAAGGACACATGAAATGGGGTTTTATTTTTTAAGCGTGGGGTTGGTAAATGATTTATTGTATACACGGCGGTATCAAATGCATTTGTCCAAAATTTATATGGGACATTGGCATGATGAAGCAATGCTCGACCATTTTCAACAATATGGCTATGCACAACCATTTTTTCAGGGGTATATGGACAAGAGGAACGCTGCACAATTCCATTATATCTCAACTAGTTTGTCAATGCTTGATATTCTCCTCCCCGATCTACTTGAAAACTTTTAATGGGACGCCCAAAATACTTTTTCAACAATTGTAAGAATTGCCTAAATATTGAAAGGACTTTAAATTTAAAAAGAAGGAAATAAATTCATGTACATTTGCTTCAGTGATCAAAGAAAATCACATAATATCGTTACCCTTCATTAGAAACAACTAGAGCAGGACCCCAAACATCTGAACAAACTAAATTTAAAGGCTCGGAGGCTTGAAAACTAGACTTACGAAAAGGAACATTATGACTTTTACTAACAACACATGTAGAGCATAAACTAGAAGACTTAGATGAAGGGACAATGACGCTAGACAATAATGTTTGACGAACAGTAGGAAAGGATGTATGAGCCAAACGAGTATGCCAAACCCCCAAGGATGCAACATATAAAGCAGGGGCAGATGACTTCAACACAGGAACATAATACAATCCTTCTTCACTCAGGCCTTTGTGCAGTATACCCTAGTCTCCAAGTCCTTAATAAAAAAAATGGTTAGGAAAGAATTCAATTGAAATTTGGTTAGACTTAGCAAAAGAACTAATAGACAATAAATTTTGAGCAGCAGTTGGAACATGTAGTATGTCATTGAGATTAAATTTTTTATCCAGAAATAACAACTGAACTTTTACCAACGTGAGAAATAGGAATTTTGGAACCATTACCTATAGTAACTTCCTGAGGACCTTGATATTCAGAATGAATACCCAGGTTATCAAGATCAGAAGTAAGATGATGTGTGGTGCCACTATCCATTAACCAATTTTGTGGAGACAGAGTTCTTGCTTAAGTAGAAACAGGGTGTTTAGAAACTCTATTGCCACTGGTATTCCTAGGATATGGACACACTGCTGACACCAAATTTTGGTCTGATATTTCTAAAGTTAATACTTTTTAAGTATTTTATTTTTTAAATAGTTTAAAGTACACTGTTTTGCCATTTTAATGCAATTTGTTGATAATTATCCTTATTATCAAATTATTAGGATTTTTATCGGTTAATTCTCTTTATATTATTTTGTTAGAACCAGTTGAATACGTTCAAATATTTGTTCATTTTTTATAAAATCATTATTTATATTAAATTGTATTTTTTACATGTCATTGATTACGTTCATTACATTTTTTAATATTCATTTTATTTGTTACATTTGTTAATATTCATTTTGATATTTTGCACAATCCAGAAATTCATTCTGATATAGATAATATTTTATACACAGATATTTTATTGACCGGTGATTTTAACCCACAGTTTTAAAATAGTGATATTCTAGTTTTTAACTCCCTATGTAAATAATAGTTTGCCTATTAGGTTAAAGGGATGGTGAATTAATTTTAAAATTTGGGGTTCAATTTTAAGATTTTATTGTTCATTATCTTTCTCCGGCAAACTTTCGCCGGAGCTCCGACCAGTCACCACCCAAAAAAGATCTCACTGGTCAGCTTATCTTCTTCACTGCCTCTCCTTTCTCCCTCACCAAAAATCAGCAACTAGCCGCCAACAACCAATCATCCTCTCTACGCTGGAGAAACCGCAACAACAACACTACCAGACCTCCACTACCCAAATCCAACTTCAACACCATCGCTCCACCGAACAGCCACCAGACCCATCAAAAATCTCACTGAAATCCTCTTTCACCAGTTTAACACACATCTGAAACCACCTTCTCAAAACCACCAGCTCCAGCGAGCAGTGAGCAGCGAGCTCCAAGCTCCAATCTCACACACCATGCCGGAGCACCACCATTCGTTCCCCTCTCCAAAAACAGACCACCAGCTGCCTCCACCAGAGCGACAAACAAACAACACCAATGTTTCCCTCTTCTCCAACCACCGGAAATAAGCTCCAAAAACACCTAAACGACCTCCATTCCTCACATTTTCAGCAACCCAACAACCAAACACCCACCAGAAAATGGCCGGTCCCCATCCCCTTTTCCCTTTACGATTTTTCTTGTTTTGCAGGTGTCTAAATACGACTAGATCTACATTTTTGGGGCGAAACCCGATGACCATATGAGCTCCAAGCTCCAGCTCCGACAAGCTCGCAACTCCAGCGTGGCTCCATCGCCATAGAACGGCAAGCCAAAAAGATCCAAAGCATTGTTTGTTCTATTTTTCTCTATTAAATGTCATTTTCTTTATTTTTGTTTCTTTCCTACAAGTATAATGACATCTTCTTTCATATTTTTTTAATTATATTTTCTTTAAGTTATTATTTGTTTGAAATTTTTGTGCTTGACTTTTCTTATTTGAAAAATATTCTAGTGAATTTTTTTTCTTCAATATCCATAGATGTTGAGTTCGCTGTTACTGTTTCTTATTATTTTATATTTTGTTGGAATTTGATTACTATTATTATTCGCTTGTTTCGTCTTCTTGCTACATATATTTTATTTTTATTTTTTTTGGTTACTGTTTTGGTTGTGATTTTATTAGGTTGATGTAGCTTTCTTTATTGTGTAATAGTATTTCCTGTTTAATTCATTTTTCTCTATTAATAGTTTATATATCTCCTTTAATGGTTCATTAATTAATTGCTCTTGATTCATTTAAGTTGGTTATATGCATTTTTAAATATTTCCAATTATAGTGTTGTTAATTTGTTATCATGTGGTCATTGTTCTTATCTTATTTTGTTATCTTTTAGGATATCGTATGTTGCTTACAACTGATTGTGTTCATTTTATATTATAACAAGTTAAAATTGGCCAATGAGAAAATCTCTCTGTCGGTTTTGGAGGCCTTCCCATTTTAAAAGACGAAAATTTAGTTTAAGTTCATATTCTTTATTTGTTAAAATTGGCCGATGAAGAAATTATCGTCGATTTCCAAGGCCTCCCATGTTAATAAGACGGGTTTTTATTTTTAAATTAATATTTGATTCATTTATTTTTATTCATATTTATTTATTACTAACACTTTTACTAAGTGTCTTTACAGGTATCCGGAGGTGCTTCCCATTGAAGCTATTCGAATTAGGTTCGAATTATATTCTTATTCATTATTGTATATTATTGACGATATGCAAATTTAGGCTAATTCCTATATTATTGTTTTATCATATTACTTGTGTGTATTGCATGTTTATTATACTTGTACATTATTTTATTCTCCTCCTCAATTTGAAAAAAATAAATTCAGTCGGGACCCACATTTGTGGATTTCGAAGGATGCCTAACCCCTTCCCTTCGGAATAATTTGAACCCCTTACCTAGAATCAATTGGTTTGGTAGACTTTCTTTTAAGTTAATTTATTAATTGGTTTCTTAGTTTTCCTTAAAATTAGGTGGCGACTCCCTTTTCCCTTTTACCCCCTTTTACCCTTTTAAAAATTCTTTTAACTCTTTCAAAATTGAGTTGCCGCGATGTTGCGGCCTCACAAAGGGATGTCGACACACACACGTGCAATATGACCGTTACCTTCACATTTCTGACAAATAATTCCAGACATATCTGAAGCTTGAGATGGAGTAGAATTGATTGGAGCCGAGTTATCAAACCAACAATTTTGAGATGGTTGGAATCCTTGATTTGAGGAGCGCCCACGACCTTGGACTCCTCAACCTCTACTGCGTCCACAAGTAGTAGCAAAAGAACTCTGAGTATACTGTGTAGTAGGGGCAACGACAGTAAGGGCTTCATCCCTTTTCAGTTGTCATTCTTCATTCAACAAGTGTTTTTTTTTTTGAATTTATACCACTAGACAGTGTCTAGCCGCCTTTTATTAATAATATAATTAAAAGAAAACCTTAATAGAGATAAGTACAAGCAAGGGGGGCTAGACCTTACCTTACCAATTCTAATGAGGTACAAATCCTCTACTAATTAACCCACATGAAGAAAATAAGAACTAGAGAGAACTAAGTATTCTATGATCATCATAGAGTTTATAATATGCTCTATAATGATATTACAAATGAGCATGCTTAAGTAGTACAAAAGTATAAAAGCTATGATGAGATTTGAGTAATTAAACTCAAACTTCGTTTTACAAAAGTATGAACTTAAAAAGATAGATTGCCCTTCTAAAATAACCTGGAGTGTTTTCCTCTTATCTTCCTCTTCAAATATGTCTAACAATACTTGATAGTTCATCAATTCTTCTTAGATTTGTTGGATCGTGTTAAAGATGTTGAGACTGTCATATGATTCTACTTTGCCAGTCGCATCGGTAGGTGCCTTGAAACAAACTCCTCAGTCATTTTACCATCCCAACTATTTTTTCTTCCATGCTTCTTTTTGTTGTTGCGTTGTTGCCTAGGAGAAATATCTGCATCTCTAGCTGCATTTGCAAAACAATAATTCAACATATCCTCTTCTTCACTTTCCTCAAAGGTGTCCTCATCTTGTAGGTTAGCAAATCTATTTGTGGAGAAATAACTACTACCAACATCTTGTAGTTGTTTGTTTGTCTTAATAGGCGTAAGAGGAGTCAACTTTTAAACATTAGAACTCACCAACTCATCAAGTAGCTCTTTGTTGCCAACTGAATTTTTTTTAACATTAGTACATGTTAAAACCAATTGTCGCCCTATATGTAATGGGGATGAATCACTGGTAATGCCACTACCCTTAGGCACAAAAATTAGTGATTCGAGGCTCAATTTTCTATGAGTTGTGACATGTTCATCCTCTTCTTCCATCTGGTCGGCCAATCGACTCTCACTTGTCACAACTTTTTGCCTACTAGAAGTGATCAAATTATTTGTCGAAGTAGCTTGAGAGATTGAAGCAATTGGTAGAGCATGAGAGTTAACCATATTCAACATAGGAGCAACATGAGGCTTAATTAGAAAGGCTCCTGGAGAACCAATTTGAGCTCCAACATCAACCATTACCCCTGCTTTATCAACTATATTAGATTGTACAAGTTCTTTTATCTACGCCACAAAAGTAGTAGCTGTGTTAATGGCTACATCTTCAGTCAATAGCTTTTCAGAAGCTACTTGCGACACAACAACAAAAGCCTATGAATTAGTTGTCTTTTCTTGAATCTCAATCTTATCATTTGTTGTATTTGTAGGTTCGCTCCCTACCCTCGCGACCCCTGTAGCTGTAACACTTTTTTTTTTCAGTAGCATTATAACTTAGTTGCTGCCCAACTTTAGTTTGGCATGTTTGCTGCCCAGAATTTTCAAGTTTCGACGTTGCAATCGAATTTCGATCAAGCACTCGACCTGCATTCGGACCAACTTGATCTTCACATGAAATTACACATGTATCGCCTTCTTGATATCCTTGGACCTTATCTGAAGTTTTCGGAGCATCAACCAAACTTTTTCCAGAGATGTTTAACAACTGAACCTCTGGTCCAGACACCAAAAGGCCCTCCTGAACCTTTGTTCCTGGAACCAAAAGTTCTTCATGCACTGACCTTTGACCAACTAATACTCTCCTTATATCACCACTATTTTCAGTAGTTAGGTGTTGCATAGAATTGATATTCGATGTTTCAATCACATCACTTGCATTATCCGTATCGTTAGAGACCTTATTTTCTATTTTTTTTTTGCATTGAAGAAGTCTCGTCCATCACCCTTCAATTGTTCTAGATTGTTTGTTTTGTCACCTTGCTGCCCGATGTCATCTTGATTATCCTCTCACCTTTTGTTTTTCTGGATTATTAGTCAGCAATCAATATCTTCATGACCTTGGTGCTTACAATAGGTACAATACAAAGGAAGATTATCAAACACAACCTGTTGATAGTGTTCAATGAGCTTACCAGATTGTTCATCGAAAAAATGCATCCTTACTCGTTTAGGATGTTTGCCCATAAGATCAAGAATGACCTTAACTCTAGCTGTGTTAGGTCTTGTCCTATCTTGAGCGACTTTATATATGGCTACTGGCTTACCAATAGCTGATGCAATGGATAACAAAGGTCTTCGAGCAAAAAGATTTGGCGGCAGATCTGGTAGCGAAATCCACGCCAAAGCTTTTGAAGTTTCTTCCTTAGGGTTAAAATTTTGTGTCCATGAAAAGGTATGAAACATATGTTGTTCCCCATTAAATTGAAGATAACCAAACTGTTTTGAAAGAACAGAGCAAAAATCTTCATAAAGATAACAACGAATTAAAAGATGTCGTGCTGCAAGCGAGCCAATCAAACAACGTCCTTTGATAACCAACTGTTTTGGAATTAATTTTCTCAGTTCGTGTAAGCTTGGTGCACCATAGGGAAGCTTCATAATCATGGCTTGATGAAGTCCCTCTTCAACGGTATACTCATCTAATTCCTTAAAAGTAAATCAGACAGTTGCTTCCCCGTGTATTAATTGACTAGGTTTCAAGATTGTTTTGGTCAGTGCCGTAGGATTATAATTCATTAGAGATGCATAGGTATTGTTAAGGTTTGACTCTCCCACAGTTTGAGACTGGGGAGAGGCAGCGGCAGCCATGAGAGGCTTCTAAGTCGCCATTCACGAGCAGCCGCAGGGGTTAGGTTTTTGAGTACGTGTGTGTCGGCTACCATTCAACAAGAGTTCATACAATGCATCAAAAGTAATATCCTCTTGATGCGATTCAAGTGACCTGGTAAAAGGACGAAAGGAAGGTCCTAGTTCGGCAAGAACAAATTCTACCAAATCATCATTGGGAATTGGATGCTGCAGTGCAACCAACTTATCTGCTATTCCCTTTGCCTTTTGTACATATGACTCAATATTGGCATTGTCACAGCATAGAGTGTGCAATTGCGGTTTGAGTTCATGAATGTAATGCCTTGATCCTAAAGCATATGCAGCAACAAGTTTGCCCCAAGCTGCATGAGCAGTCGCCGCTCCAACCAATTGAGGCAGGATGCTTTCTGAAACAGAAGCAACAATGAAAGTTAGAACAAGTTGGTCTTCACGTAACAAGACCGTATACGCCGGACTGGGTTTGGTATTGGTATAGTCCAAAAATTGTGGTGGCGTCTGTGTAGTACCATCAATATGATGATTCAAGCCACATGCATGTATCATAGGCATAAATTGTGTCTTCCACAATAAAAAGTTTGAAGATGTGAGTTTTACAGGTAATTGATGTGTGAGTTTTGGAGATGATGAAACAGTAGGCATCATGGAAGGGCTGCTAGCTTCACCCCTGAAATATTGCTGGTAGATCTCGATTTTTTTTGTGTGAAGAAAAAAAATTGAGTTGATTTAACCTCTTATAGCTCTTGATACCATGTTAAGGATGCCTCTCAATCTTATTCAATTCATAACGTTAATACATCAATATATACATGAGTATATTTTATAGGACTCCAAAGTAGTAACTGTTAAGGACTCCTAATCTAAAACCAATTACACGACTTCTTTAAATACAAATAGACTTTCACTCAAACTCCTACGTTACATTATCCTTACATATAGGAGCATCTTTCTACAAGGAATTATAAACGGTACCCCACATAAATTATACCATGTCTCTATTTCAATGTTCTCAACAATCAAGGATAAGGAAAAAGTCCCTTTCCTTTGTACTTGAAGTCATTCATTTCATGATATGCAGACTGTGAAGTATAAAAACATATCTGAGTAGATGTTTTAGATATATCAATGTATTACTAGACATAAATTCCTTATGTCAACAAATAAATTTCTTATAGTTAATCCCTTCTTTTGAAATTTAGATCATAAAAAACTAAATTAAACACTTGTAAATAGACAAGTGTGTTGATACATCAAAATAATTTGTAATGTGCAATCTTACACCTTACAACTGAAGTTCTTTTTGTGAACATTGCATAATATAGAGACGTCATGACCATGACATTTTGAATAAAGGTGTAGTAGAGGCTTAAGAGAGCAGTTTTTTATGCATGACATGAACTAATTAATGAATAATTTATCCTTCTTGTGCATTGTACAATTACTAACCTTTGTTCATTCTTGATTTTATGTGGACCAATAACATAAAAAAGATATGAAGCATACAAAATTTCGTAGTGATCAAACTTAGCTTCCTCAAAAGCTTCACAAAATGCCCGACGACTCAAAAAAGGGAAAAAGTGATTAGAATATATATATATAGTGAAGTTGAAATATCTACCCTGTGACTTGTATCTTAATGTGTCTAGTTATCAAAATTAAATAGTGCATACTTTTATAAGTTTCTGTTATGAAAAGCATTACAGTGACATGCTTTTAAGGGCTGTCAATGTTAAATATTAACAAAATGAACGAAAGGTTTCATATAAACATTCGGACGGAGAAAGAGTTTTAGAAAATAAAATTGAAACTTAGTAAAACTACACTACAACAGATCTTGAATTCTATTGTTTATAGTTCATCGATGTTCAAAATATAGTAAAGGTGACTATCTTTCATATGAATCTCATGATACACAAAGTATTCAAGTATTCTAGAATCAAATGGAAAAATTAGAACTCGAGATGTAGTAGTAGAACTACATGTCTGATGACCTCATATGTTTATATCTGATTAATCAAAATGTTAGTACAATGAATCAAGATTAGAATGAAAATAACAAAAACAGAAAGATAGAAAAACATATTTTCCATTCTAAAATAAAATATTACGTAATACATCTCTACTAATGACCACATAGCAATCTTCAATTTTAATTTTTCACTCTCTCCTCAAGAACAATTCAAGAATTTTATTATCTAGGCACTTCATTACTTGGCCTCGGAGCAAGAGAAAAACATTGCTTTATTTTTATTGAATGTCTTGAAAGAGATTTACTCGGTACAAATATTCCACTAACAGTTATCCGCTTTATTGCCCAGTGAATTCAACTCTACAATATGTGCATAGAGTTGTATTTAGAATGACATGTTAGTTATAAGGTCTACAATTATTAAATGATAGAATTACTTAGAATGATTTGTTGGTTGTAAGGTCTACAATTATAAAATGATAGAAGTACTTAGATTTGAGATACATGCATAAATTACATAAAATTCATTTATGAGCAAAGAGTTTTGTTAGAGGTAACACATGCTTTGATAGCTCAATCATTTTCAAAACTCGTCTTCTCAAATCATCAAGTCATTCAAATAACCAAAAAAAATGACCAAAGCATCAAAAATTGATTATAACTAATTGGTGTGTATAAATTGAATGGTACTATGCATATAAATACAAAGTATACAATGCTTTTGGCTCACATGAAGATTTATTTTTAAATTATTAGGCCGGTCAAGCAATAGGAACATTTGTAGAAAGGTGGTGGTCAAATTTTAAAGCAATAATTTGAGAAGTTTAAAAAGTATGTAGTTGCAATTAGAAATAGAATACAATTCTTTTGTTTCTCACTTATAATTTTTTGAATAACTTCGTTTGTCAATGTCACTGAATTGTGAATAAAGTTAAAAGATTGTAACTTTTAAATAAACAAGGAAGTAATGCTTGAGCTTTGAGGGATTTGATTCATTCTCTAGCTTTAGCTTGTTGACCAAATGAAGAGCAAATATTCATGGTATCGCCTGTACAATAGAAAAAGTAACGCGCTAAATTTGTAGTTCCTATTTTAAAGTTGCAGCTGACATCTCACTAAATCTTCACCAAACACCCTCATATTTGATATTTAATGTAACACCTCAAAAATCAGAACTAAGATTGAACAAGAGAGAAGGGAAAACCAAAGAGGGGTCCACGTGCCGTGAAGAGAACCACAACCCGTCACCCTGCTTGTGGTTGTGCACCCAGCAAAAAGTGAAAGACAACGGACGACTACACGGTCCGTGGAACTCCACATGGGCCATAAAGTGGCCCATGAGGGTGACACAAAACCACCATGGCTACTTTGAAGTACCATAGGCCACTAGACGGTCCGTGGAGCTTCATACGAGCCATGAGGTGGATCGTGAAATAGGCTTGATAGACTTTGAGTTTTCGGTCAACTTCAAATGACCATATCTTTCAGCACAAAATGATTTAGGTGGCCTACAAACTATCAAATTAAAAGTATTTGAGTCCTCTTTCCAACACCATCAAGTTTGCCTAATTTCGAGCCCAAAGTAAAAAGTTATGCTCATTTTAGTGAAACCTTGTTGGGTAGAGCATCTTCACGACCCACTTGACAGGCCGTGGTGCTCATGATGGTCCGTGAAGCCTGTATTGAAGTCAATTCATCAGCTTTTAAGTGAGGTTTAACCCCCAACTCACTGGTTAAGCACCACAGACGTCTAAACGATCTGTGGAGCTCCACACGGACTGTAAAGTCGTCCGTGAAGGAGACTTGTCAGACTTAGACTTTAGGATCAACTTCAAAAGGCCATACCAATCAGTACAAAATAAATTAAATGGTCCATGACCTGTCAAATTAAAGATCTCTGAGTCCTCTTTCCAACGCCACCGAGCTTGACTAATTCCAAGCTACAAGTAAAAAGTTATATTCGTTTTAGTGAAGCCCTGTCGGGAAGGACATCTTCACGAGCTGCTAGATGAGCCATCAGGATCATGACGGCCCGTGAAGCCCCTCTTGAAGTCAGTTCGGCTGCATTTAAGTCAGGGCCGCATCGGTCTTTTCAACTATTCGTTTGGTACTTAAACTACATTGTTTTACTCTGTCTAAGCTTAGTAAACTAGTCAGAAACTACCTAAAACCCTCATTCTCCTAAAATGACCTAACTTAGAAGGAAAAGAAGAGAAAAGAGGTGATAGTTTTCTCAAGAACAAGCAGAAGCATTCTTCAAAGTTCAGCCCCGAAATCCAAAGGATTTCTCCGTAGATTTTGTCACCATGTATGTAGGATTTCACTAGTAGGTTCCTTTCATCCACTAGGTCCCTAGAATTCAGCCAGTTTCTTGATTCCACATAACTTGTTTAGACCTAGGGTTTGTAAAATCTTGGGAATTATGGTGATTTCAACTGCTATAGTATCCTTAGTCTAAATAACATGTTTTCTTGGAAACTTTGCTTAATTTCTTGTATAAAATTCAAAACCCTAGTTTATGTAAATTCTCTTAATTCATGAACTATACTTGCTAGGTCAGTTAAACAAAAAACCATGCTCCAAATTTTTAATGTCACATTCTCAGTATATAAATGTTGCATTCTCAGTTAGCATGTCAGTATTTTGATCTATTCAGTATTTAGTGCATTTTAGCTTCATATGTATTTAGTTGGGAATAGACTTAGCACCGAGTTGGACTAGGGTTCAACGTACCTTCATAGTCCCAGAACTACGTGCCCGCATAGGATTATAAGTGTAAAATCTCACAAATTGAAATAGCTAGGAAGAAGCTAAGAACTGGAAATAGTCATTTTGGGAAAGAATGAAAAATCTGGAAAATTGTTTAAGTTAGAAAAAGTGAGTTTTTGGTCAACTTCAAACAACCATAACTCTTAGCTCAGGATGAGTTAGGTGTATTTCCAGATATGGTTGGAAAGCTCTTGGAATGATCTTTCCAACACCACTAATTTTGTGCAATTCTGAGTTTGTATAAGTGAGTTATGCCCTTTGGAAGTTGAGCTGTTGGAATAAGGAAAGTTCAATCCGAATTTTGAAGGGGTAGTTTGGTGTTTTCCTTACCCTTTTATTTTAATTCGTTTTTGGTAATTAATTAGGGGTCTATGCTGAATTAGATCAGTTTAAACTTTTACCAAAAGAGCTAGGGTTTTGAGAGAAGAGAAAAGAAGAGGAGAAAGGAGAAGAACGTTCAAGATTCGTCAAGATCGTCGAGATTAGCTTGTGGATTTCATCGGGGGTGATCCCTACATGGTATGTGAGATCACATAGCATTGGGTTAATTCACCTACGCGCCAATAACGATTTATTTCAGTGAATTTAAGTTCTTGAAAGCTTAGAAATTGAGTTATGGATGGGTTTGTTGAAGTTCCATTAAATTCTTGTTTCGTTGAATTCGTTGAGGAGTTGATTGATCCGAATATGTAGTTTTAGGTTCAATTTTGAGTAGAATCTGATGCACTTTGAACATTTAATTGATTCTAGGTAATTGGTTAAAGAACCCATGGAGTTTAGAGAGTTTAGAGCCTAAAAACGAAGAAGAAATTTCGTCAAATGAAATCTGCCAGTAGGGGCGCGTCGCGGAGCTAGTTCCCAGAACTAAGAATTTTCATTTCGCATCGCGGAGCTATCATGGAGCGTTTTAACTCAAAAGTCATTTTCAAAACTAAATTTTAAAAGCTTCTTCGCATCGCGGACCCACCCTTAGATATCGATTTTTGGTCTTTTCTCATGTTTAACTATCTAAAATCATTTCCTAAATATCATGAGATCTTTCCAATCACAAATCACAATCCTTGAATCCATAATTCAATTCAAGGGCCAGTTAAGAGTCAAGTCAAGAGTAGTTAAGATCAAAATCAAGGGAAGTTCTTCAAAGTTTTCAAGAGTCTTTTATAAATATTTGAACTTTGTTTTAAGACTTAAAGTTCAAGTTGAGTAAAGAGTAAAGAGAAAAGCTTGAAGTTCATTTCTTCAAAAGTATATGGGGACTATGTATTCCCAAAGGGTTTAAAATGTTTTTCACATTTAAACAAGAAAGGAAACCTCATTTCCAAAGGGCCTTCAGGCTAGTTTTCAGAAAAGAGTAATCGCTTTCTAAATGAAGCAAGAGCGTAAACTTTGATTTCCAAGATAGCCTTTGAGCTAAGTTTTTGAGCACTAATCTCAAATCACAGAAGAAGTATATTTTTAAACATAAAGAGCTAGTATCATATTTTGGGAGTAGTATTGAGCACCAATATGTGGGGGCGTTCAGAGAACCCATAGCCCCCATAAACCATGTAGCCATCATGGGTAGAAAAGGATCATACTTTTTAGATGAACCCTTAGTGCCTTTTAGCAAAGACTAGTGGATCCACTTAGTAGTTCAGGTCCTATACCCTTGGCAAGGTATATGATGCCTTGGCAGTGTGAGGTAACACGTTGTATCATCACTATAGCTCTTAAGTTATGGTTGTCGGTTAGAGAAACTCCCACAGAAGTTATTGGTATTCTTATATACACAGTTATTTGTATTTTTACATACATCTTAGAGTTATATGTATCTTTGCATACACACAGAGTTGACATCATGTTTTAAAAAGTTTTTCTTTATATTGCACTTATTTTTAAACTGCTTTATATTGAAATGAGTTCAATTATGTTGAGTTGAGTTGAGCCAGGTAAGTTCTTCAGTTCCTTTCAGATTCTTTTCAAGCTTAAGTTGTGTTTATCATTCCAACTCGCATATTCGTACATTCAATGTACTGATGCCAGTTGGCCTGCATCATTTTATGATGCAGATACAGGTAACCAAGATCAGCATCCAGTGCATCGTTGATCCGGTTGAGCGTGTTGCATTTCGGAGCATCCCCCTTTTTCATTACTTTATCATTTTAGTTCATTAGGATGTCATGGGCCTGTTCCGACATTCATCTCAGTTGTTTTAGAGGCTTCATAGATAGTCAGTTAGATGTTAGTTCATTCGTCATCATTTTGTTATTGGCTTATGTTCAGATTTGTGTTGCCATTTTGGTTAAGTTAAATGTTTATTTTTAAAACATTATGAGTTTAGTTTGAGACATGTTGAGTTACCTTGTATTGAATTCTCTTTCTTATGTCTAAGTCTTCCACTGAGTATGTGAGCCAGGCCAAAGGTTCGCTTGGGGCCAACAATGGTTCTCGAGTGCCAGTCTCGCCTAGGGTGTAGGCTCGAGGAATGACAAACTTGGTATCTGAGAACAGAGTTCAAGAGTCCTAGGGAGTCTATGAAGCCGTGTATGTAGAGTCCTAGTTATCGGTGTGAAGCATGCCACATCTATAATTAGGCGGTTGCAACATTTAGGAATTCCTTCACTTCTTTCATATTTATTTCGTGCGTTAGAGTTTATCTCTAAAAAGTTTCTTTCTAACTCGTGCTTACGCATAACCGTTTATGAGTTGGACTGTTTTGAGAGTGCTTTCATGAGGTGTTTCTTTCCCCGTGATCTAAGAGAAGCAAAGAGATGGTTGACGACATGAGGAGTAGGATGATTTTATTCGTTGTTGGGTTGACTCATTTTTCAAGTAAGGAAAGTAAGGCAGCCATGCTAATAGGTTACATGGGCATATCAAGGATGATGATCCATGTGCAACAAGTTGAGGAGGACCAACTGAGGGATAAAGAAGAGTTTAAGAACAAGAGAGCTAAGACATCAGGGAATGAGTCCTGGGCAGCAAAAGAGTAATGCGAACCTGTCTTCTTTCCAACAGAAGCAGAAAGGACCTGCTCCATCATCTGCTAGTGCACCTGCACCAAGGAACAAATACGAGTAAATAGTCAAAATTCTCAGAACTTCAGAGCTAGACCTGTGCATTCGCAAGGTAGTAAGGCACAAGGGGGTACTAAGACTCCTGCATGTGCTATGTGTGGTAGGAAACACTCAGGGATGTGTAGTGATGGCTCCACTGGTTGCTTCAAGTGTGGCCAAAATGGTCATTTTATGAGAGAGTGTCCTAAAAGCAGACAGAGTAATGGTAATAGGGGTAATAAAGCCTAGTCTGCTTCAGTTGATCCACCAGACAAAGCCACATCTAGATGAGCGACTTCAAGGGCAGGCGGAGAAGGAAACTGTCTTTATGTTATCAACAGTCGCCAAGAGTAGGAGGATGCACCAGATGTTGTCACTGGTATGATCTAAGTCTTTGACTTTACTGTTTATGCTTTGCTAGACCCAGGAGCGAGTTTGTCTTTTGTAACTCCATATGTTGCTATGAATTTTGATATTTTTCCAGAGCAACATCTTGAGCCCTTTAGTGTTTCTACACCTATTGGTGATTCTATTCTAGCAGAGAGAGTCTACCGTGATTGTCCCGTTTCCATCAATCACAAGAGTACCATGGCTGATTTAATTGAGTTAGACATGGTAGATTTTGATGTCATTCTTGGTATGGACTGGCTTCATGCCTGTTATGCCTCAGTTGATTGTAGAACTCGAGTTGTCAAGTTTTAGTTTCCAAATGAGCGAGTCTTACAGTGGAAAAACAGTTCAGCAGTGCCTAAGGGTCATTTCATTTCGTACCTCAAGGCAAGGAAGTTCGTTTCTAAGGGTTGTATCTATCACTTAGTCCGAGTTAATGACTCTAGTGTTGAGATATCTCCCATTCAGTCAGTTCGTATATTAAAAGAGTTTTCAGAAGTCTTTCCAGATGATCTTCCTGGAGTCCCTCCTGAAAGTGAGATAGACTTCGGTATAAACCTTCTTCCAGATACTCGTCCTATATCTATTCCTCCATATAGAATGGCACCAGCAGAGTTGAAAGAGCTTAAGGAGCAGTTAAAGGATCTCTTAGATAAGGTCTTTATTCGACCAAGTGTCTCTCCTTGGGGCGCTCTGGTCTTATTTGTGAGAAAGAAAAATGGTTCCCTTAGGATGTGTATAGATTACCATCAATTGAACAAGGTTACCATCTAGAATAAGTATCCTCTTTCGAGAATTGATGAACTTTTTGATCAGGTTCAAGGTGCTACATGTTTCAGTAAGATAGACCTCATATTTAGCTACCATCAGTTGAAAGTAAGGGAATGTGATATTCCAAAGACAAGCATTCAGGACCCGTTATGGTCATTATTAGTTTTTGGTCATGTCCTTTGGTTTGACCAATGCGCTTGCAACGTTCATGGACCTTATGAATAGAGTCTTCAAACCTTATTTAGATATGTTTATTATCGTCTTCATTAATGACATATTAATCTATTCAAGGAATGAAGAAGATCATGCTAGTCATCTCAGAATAGTTCTCCAGACTTTGAAAGATAGAGAGTTGTATGCCAAGTTCTCTAAGTGTGAGTTTTGGCTTGAATCTGTGGCATTCTTAGGCCCATTGTGTCTGGAGAGAGGGAATTAAAGTTGTTACTCAGAAAATTGAGGCAGTGTAGAATTGGCCTAGACCCACATCTCCAACTGATATTAGGAGTTTCTTGGGTTTGGCTGGCTATTATAGGAGGTTTGTAGATGGATTCTCATCCATTTTGTCTCTTTTGACCAAATTGACTTAGAAGACAGTGAAGTTTCAATGGTCTGAAGCTTGTGAGAAAAGCTTTCAGGAATTGAAAAAGAAGTTGACTACTGCCCCAGTTTTAACCTTACCAGAAGGTACTCAAGGTTTTGTGGTGTACTGTGATGCATCTAGAGTTGGTTTGGGTTGTGTCTTAATGCAGAATGGCAAAGTTATAGCTTATGCCTCTAGGCAGTTGAAAGTTCATGAGAAGAACTATCCAACACATGACTTAGAGTTGGCTGCTGTAGTATTCGCTTTTAAGATATGGCGTCATTATTTTTATGGTTTTCATGTTGATGTATTCACTGATCACAAGAGCCTTCAATATGTGTTCACTCAGAAAGAGCTTAATCTCAGACAAAGGAGGTGGTTAGAATTACTCAAGGATTATGACATGAGTATTCTTTATCACCCAGGTAAGGCTAATGTTGTTGTTGATTCCTTAAGCAAGTTGTCTATGGGTAGTACCACCCATTTTGAAGAAGGTAAGAAAGAGTTAGCAAAAAGATGTGCATAGACTTGCACGATTAGGAGTTCGATTAATGGATTTCACAGAAGGAGGAATAGTGGTGATAAATGGGGCCGAATCATCATTAGTGTCAGAAGTAAAAGGAGAGCAAGACAAGATCCCATTTTGCTTGAATTGAATGCTAATGTTCATAAGCAGAAAGTTATGGCTTTTGAACAAGGGGGGAGATGACCTATTGAGATATCAAGGTAGGTTATGTGTACCAATGTGGATGGACTCCAAGAGGGAATCATGGAGGAAGATCATAGTTCCAGATATTCCATTCATCCGGGTTCCACAAAGATGTATTGTGACTTGAGAGAGGTATATTGGTGGAATAGTGTGAAGAAGGGCATTCCAGAATTTGTTGCTAAGTGCCCAAATTGCCAACAAGTTAAAGTAGAGCACCAAAGGCCTGGTGGTTTGGCTCAGAATATAGAACTTCTGGAATGGAAATGGGAGATGATTAATATGGATTTCATCACAGGCTTGCCAATGTCTCGCATGTAGCATGATTCTATTTGGGTGATTGCCGATAGAATGACAAAATCAGCCCATTTTCTACTGGTAAAGACTACTCATTCAGTAGAGGATTATGCCAGGTTATATATTTAGGAAGTGGTAAGACTTCATAGAGTCTAGTCTCCATTATTTCAGATAGAGGTGCACAATTTACTGCACAATTTTGGAAATTTTTTCAGAAAGGTTTGGGTTCAAAGGTGAACTTAAATACTGCTTTTTATCCTCAGACAGATGGGCAAGCAGAGCACACTATTCAGACATTAGAAGATATGTTGAGGGCCTGTGTGATCAATTTCAAAAGTAATTGGGATGATCACCTACCTCTTATTGAATTTGCATATAACAATAGTTACCACTCTAGCATCCAGATGACTCTATATGAAGCTCTTTATGGGAGAAGATGCAGATCTCCTATTGGATGGTTTGAAGTTGGTGAAGCAGGGTTGATAGGACTAGATTTAGTCCATCAAGCTATGGAGAAGGTGAAAGTGATTCAAGAGAGGTTGAAAACGGCAGAGTCGTCAGAAATCCTACACTGATGTTAGGAGAAAGGTGTTAGAGTTCGAAGTAGATGATTGGGTATATCTTAAAGTATCACCCATGAAGGGTGTTATGAGGTTTGGTAAGAAGTAGAAACTTAGTCCCCGGTATATTGGACCATATTGAATATTCAAGAGGATTGGCAATGATGCTTATGAGTTGGAGCTACCACAAGAGTTAGTCGCGGTACATCTGGTGTTTCACATCTCCATGTTGAAGAAGTGCATGGGCGATCCTTCATTGATCATATCAACTGAAAATATTGGGATCAAGGACAGCTTATCTTATGAAGAGATTCCTGTTTAGATTACAGATCACGAAGTTCGCACGTTGAGAACAAAAGAGGTAGCATCAGTCAAAGTCCTTTGGAGGAGTCAATTAGTTGAGAAAGCTACTTGGGAAGCTAAAGAGGACATGAAGAAGAGATATCCACATCTCTTTGAGTCTGGAGAAAATGTAGAACAAGGTACTAATTCTCTTCTTAGTACTCTTTAAATTATGAGTGACATATTATTTATTTGCATTTGCTTGTTGGGTGTTTGAACTTGATGTTACCACCCTTAGCCTAGTAAGAGTAATCTCATTCGAGGACTAATGTTTCCAAGGGGGACATATTGTAACATCTGGCATATTGAAGTAGCTAGGAAGAAGCTAAGAACCGGAAATAGTCATTTTTGGAAAGAATGAAAATCTGGAAAATTGTTTAAGTTAGGAAAAGTGAGTTTTTGGTCAACTTCAAACGGCCATAACTCCTAGCTCAAGATGATGCAGACATGGTAACTAGGATTAACATCCAGCGCATCGTTGATCCAGTTGAGCTTCAGAGTTGTTGGTGAGCCTCCTTGCATTCTGGAGGACCCCCCATTTTCATTACTTTATCATTTTAGTTCATTAGGATGTCGTGGGCCTGTCCCGACATTCATCTCAGTTGTTTTAGAAGCTTCATAGATAGTCAGTCAGATGTTAGTTCATTCGTCATCATTTTGTTATTGGCTTATGTTCAGATTTGAGTTGCCATTTTGACTAAGTTAAATGTTTATTTTTAAAACATTATGAGTTCAGTTTGAGACATGTTGAGTTACCTTGTATTTGGATTCTTTTTCTTATGTCTAAGTCTTCTGCTGAGTAAGTAAGCCAGGCTAAGGGTTCACTTGGGGCCAACAATGGTTATCGAGTGCCAGTCTCGCCCAGGGTGTAGGGTCGAGGCGTGACAATAAGTCCCCTCTGTTAGGCATCAGCAGCTTCAGTGGTAGTCCTCATACTTTGAGGACAATAGACATGCTTTCTATTGTAGTCTTTATTTCCAGTTTTCAGTTTTGTTTCAGTAAGCTGGGGGCATGTCCCAATAACTCAATTCAGTAGAGGCTTTTCAGACATAATAATAGATTCAGCTTGAGTTGTTAAGTGGTTGTTTCAGTGATCACTAAACTCTTAGTTTATTTCACTTATATTTAGACTATTTGAGTTATTGCCCATTTTCAGATATCCACTGTTTTAGCTTCCACATAGTATATGTATTACTCAGTTACTTTTATATTATGCTTGATATATGCCAAACTCAGGGTTAGCTTGGGGTCACCGTGATCTTAGGTCCCGTGTTATGTATAGGGGTAGCCTCGGGGCGTGACATTTAATCTCACTAAGAAGTTTCCAATCAATCCAAATAATTCACAATTTGGGAAAAAATTGGTTTCCTTCTTCTTTGGCATATTCTAAAGCCCAATGGTCTCCAAATCAGTAACAAACCATCACAATTCTGTTCAATAATATTTTCTTTGACATTTGATTCGAATGTTGATATATCCATAGACGCAAAAATCAAACTTGAAAGACATGATAACTTTGTTATTTTTCAATTTCAATAAACCAAAAAAATGATTTTTAGCTCAAAAACTTATCTTCAAATTAGTTTACAAACTACAATTCAAATGTTTGAAACTAAATAAAATTAGTGCATGCATGTTTGAATAATCAGAGTAAAACAACTAGACGCCAAGTGCTCCAAAATATACACAAAAGTTATACACGTTAAAGCAGAACAATTGTTAGTCGAATATGACATTCCAGAGCAAAGGTCGAACGAAAAGTGAAAAGTTGTAAAAAGAAATCAAAATTCTAATAAGAAAATCAAACTTGTAAAAATAAATTACATGAGTGTGAGGGAAAGAGAGAATGAGTAATACTTGCAATGTGCAAGTGAGGGAGAGAAGCAGAAAAAAAAAAATTCAATACATGTTAACATGAAAGGAGAAGTGATACTATTCACCAATAAGACAATGACATAACACTAAATTATGGTACAATAAATATTACCTTTAGTACAACTATTTATTACTGTGTTCGTCCTATCTTGTTCATTTATAAATAAGGTAACATATTAGTATGTATTATTAAAAAAAAAATATCGTAGATCCATCCAAATCTTGATGAATGAACTATATCTCTAAAAGGTTTTTTTTTATAATAATATATATCTAATTGTTATTATATAGCAAAATTAGTATGTTTCACTTTTGATTGAGATGTTTAAAGAGTATCAGATAAGGATTTGTCAAATTGTGAGTATCAGATCTCATGATGATATATGCTATATATTACGTTATCTACTATTCTTCCCAAATTTCAATCAATTTTTTTTCTTTTTGAATATTGAATATGGAAATTATATTTTTTTTTTGATGATGCATCTCCATTTTTTTAGTAGGCCATAGAATTGTATCTTCTCATGGTTTGTTTGATTGATTGACATCCATCCTATTTATTGGTTTTTATTAAACAAAAATTTTTTTTTTTTTTTTTTATTTTATAATTTTTTTATTTATAAAAAAAAAAACAAAAAATAAAAAAATTTATTTTTTTTATTATTTTTTGCAAATTTATTTAGTACCATGTGCAACTTTTATTTTTTTTTTTTTTTTTTTCTAATTTTTTGAACTTTCACACATTTTTGATGATAGACACCTTTGGCATAATCTATGCTGATCAATGTCTTTAAATGTGTAAAATATTGATTGCTACAGTACAAATATCATTTTAAATTTAATATATATTAAGACATTTCAAATGACTATTATTTTGTGAAGTTGGACAACAAAATGATCCTCTTTCTCCTCTTTGTAGCACTTCCAATATTTTTTTATTTTTCTTCTTTCTAAAGCCAAAAAGAGTGGCAAAACTAATCTGCCACAAGGTCCTATAGGCTTCCCATTCATTGGAAATTTGCATCAATTTGATAGTTTAACCCCTCATATCTATTTTTGGGAACTTTCAAAGAAATATGGAAAAATCTTCTCATTAAAATTTGGTTCTACTACAATTATTGTAATTTCTTCAGCAAAATTAGCAAAAGAAGTGTTGAAGACACAAAATTTAGTATTTTGTGGTAGACCTTCTCTTCTTGGTCAGCAAAAATTGTCTTACAATGGTCATGATATTGGTTTTGCACCTTACAATCATCATGGGAGGGAAAGGCGAAAAATATGTGTTCTTCATTTGTTTAGTCTCAAGAAAGTACAATCTTTTAGTCCAATTCGCGAAGATGAAGTCTCATGAATGATCAAGAAAATAGATGAACAAGCTGCTAATACTCAAATCACCAATTTGACCAATTTAATGATTTCACTTACTAGTACAATTATTTGTAGAGTTTCTTTTGATGTTAGGTTTGATGAAGAAGGACATGAAAGGAAGAGATTTGATTATATTTTACCCGAAGTTCAAGCTATGTCCGTTAGCTTTTTTGTGTCTGATTTTTTCCCTTCTTTATGTTGGATTGATAAATTTACTGGATTGACAGGTAGACTTGAGAAATTTTCCAATTGATCTCACTTTGGATGATATCAAAGGAATACTCATGGTAATTTCTCATGTCTTGAACCAACCTACTTCTATTTACACACACACGCGCGCGTACATACACACGTCATGGGTTATTGATCCAGCCCATTCAAAATTTGCTTAAGTTGAATGAGTTAGGTAAAGATATGTCAAATAACAGGTCATGATTTAATACGGCACAACATGACAACCTCCCATCCTTTTGTAATTTGCAGTTCTAAAGAAAAAACAATGAAATCTAACTTACCATTCCTACATTGTTTGTTTAAATTCTTCCAAATTTATGTAGAATGTGTTCATTGCTGGATCAGACACTAGCGCGGCCGCAGTAGAATGGGCAATGACAGCCTTAATAAAGAATCCAAAAATCATGAAGAAAGTCCAAGAAGAAATCAGAAAAGCAATTGGGACCAAAGGTATTGTGAATGAAAATGATATTCAAAATATGTCTTATTTCAAAGCAGTAATAAAAGAGACATTTAGATTATATCCACCAGCTCCACTCCTAATACCAAGAGAAAGAATGAAAATCTACACTAGATGGGTATGAAATTCAGCTAGGAACTATAATTCATGTTAACACATGGGCAATTGCGCGAGATCTTAAAGAATCCAGAAGAATTTATACCTGAGAGGTTTTTGGATAGTGATATCGATTTCAAAGGCCAACATTTTGAGTTGATTCCATTTAAAGTTGGACAAAGAGGTTGTCCTGGGATTACAATTGGGGTTGCATCCATGGAACTTGCATTATCAAATCTTCTTTATGCATTTGATTAGGAATTACCTTATGGAATAAAAAAAGAGGACATTGACACATATGTTAAGCCTGGAACCACTATGCATAGGAAAAATGATCTTTGTCTTATCGCTAAAAAATATTTCTAAATAATTTAGGGTGAGTTCTTTGAAGTAGCCTGCTTTCAATTCAAATTTTATATATATATATATATATATATATATATGCTGAATAGATACTACCCTTTCCCTCTTTTGGTATATAAGAACTTTCTTTATCAGTTTTCCCATTTTAATCTCTTTAAAAGATTGATTAATGCCTACTGAAATTCTATTTGATTATTTTTATTAGTTATATTTTCAATTATTCTGCTCGCATTGAATCCAATTCATATCAACATTTAACTTTCAATGAATTGAAATGCAACTTTAATTTGATCCATGTGCTCGTGAATCTTTCAAATTTAATGAATTATATACCATCACTTCATTTAATTACCTATATTTTATATTAAGTTTGTGTTGTTAGTTCATAGCGAAAGAAAATATAATTCTAAAAAACAATCACTAGTCGAACATAAAATATACTTAATCATATCTTACTTTCCAAAACTTTCCTCCAACTTTATATTACAATGTTTTTGTTGAATTGTTTTTTTGTTGAAAAAATAAATTTAAAGCTTACTTTTAAAAAGTAGTTTTCAACTTCAATTTTTTTTACCCCACCCTCACCCCACCCCCCCCCACATCAGCCCCCCATTCTTCCAAAAAAAAAAATTTAAGTTTGTTTTTCAAAAATATTTTTAATTTCAAATTTATTATTTTTTACCTCATCTCACCCCAACACCCCCCATCCTCCCTCCAATAAAATTCAAGTTTATTTTTAAAAAATATTTTCAATTTCCGTTGAAAAAATTATTTTCTACTCTCTAGTAAAAATAAAAGATATTTTCTCAAAAAAAAATTTCATTCATAAATCAAACACTAAAAAATCTTTTCCGAAAAATATTTTCTACTCACAAACAAACATGAGAAAATAAGTCAAAAATCTACTTGTTTTCCAGGAAAACATTTTCTAGGAAAACATTTTCCATGGAAACATTTTCCTCCATACCAAACACACCCTAAGTTTTGTTTCAACTGAACACTTCAATTTCTAATAATGAATTACACTTTCTAATTTAAATTTTGAATCTCTTTTACATGTGTTTTTGGTCTAATTGTTGTTTTTCTTTTTTGTATTTCAGATTTATCCACTAGGTCAGTCACTGTTCTCTTAGATAGTTAACTAACCACATGAAATATGTTTTTTCCTTTAATCCTACGCATTCACCTTAATAAATTATAAAACTTCAGACATTTTTTACTTGAATTGGTTGATGTGTTTAATTAAAGAAGGTGATTTATGTGATTAACTTAACTACCTAATAGACGAATAAAAACAAGCATATACGTTCTTTCAAATTTGAATCCAAAATGTCTAATTAGAATACTTTATCAAGGATTAGAACTTAGAAGGGCTTGATTGGAACAAATGTTAGTTGAAGTGTTTAAACGAAATACTCTGACAAGTAAAAGAGGCTGATTATATATAAAGTTTTTCTATTTACTTATCAAATACTAAAATATAAGTAAAAAAATATTTATTTATTAAAAAAAAAAAAAGAAAATATGTCTCTTCCTATCAAGCACATGGGTGTGTTTGGTGGAGAAAAATATTTTTAAATTTTTTTTTATATTTGGTTGGTCGAAATATTTTGAATATTTTCTCTAGAAAAATAGGTTCCTTAAAAATGAGAAAAATGGCGTCCTAAACCAAACTAGGAAAAACTAGTTACATAAGTGACATTGCATGCAACTTCATTGCATTATTTGTGTAGGTGGACAACAAAATGATTCTCTTTCTACTCTTTGTAGCCTTTCAAAGTTTGCTTATTTTTTCCTTCATAAAGACAAAAAAAGCGGAAAAACAAATCTTCCACAAGGTCCTATAGGCCTCCCATTCATTGGAAATTTGTATCAATTTGATAGTTTAACCCCTCATATCTATTTTTGGAAACTTCTCAAGAAATATGGAAAAATATTCTCATTGAAACTTGGTTCTACTCCAATCGTTGTAGTTTCTTCAGCAAAATTAGCAAAACAAGTGTTGAAAACGCAAGATCTAGTATTTTGTAGTAGACCTTCTCATCTTGGCCAACAAAAAATGCCTTACAATGGTCGTGTAACGACCTGTTTTTGTCATTATAGAAAGACCAACGGGGAAAATTTTTGGGCCGTAAAACTTTTTCGTAGTAACTTGGAATTTCCCAACCTAGTCCAGATTTGGACGCAATCAGAGTCAGTGAAGTCCAAGGAAATCTGGTAACAAATGGGTGATCTAATTATGATTTTGATTACATGAGTAGATAGCTAAGACGTTAAGGAACCCGTAGGACTTTACTGAATTGAATTCGGGTGAGTAGAACTCCCGAAACTGATCTTGGCATGAACGGGTAGTTTATGAGTATCATTGGTTGAAGGTGTGCTGTGAAATGTGGGTTTGGAATTCTTAAATTTGCTCACTGTTTCCGTGCAAGCCGTTAAGGCGGGATTTTCCCGCCAGGGCAGGGCCGCTGTAGCAGGGTGAGGACCGCTATGATGGGACAAACGCGACTTAAGTCGAAAATAAATCCCAAAAATGTTTTATTATACATATTTTGACTTTGAGAGCTAAGGAATGACCCAGGAGAGTTCTCGATGGGTTTTCATCATTCTTAAGGCTAAAGGTAAGGTTTTAACTCACCGAATCAATTTTTCGATCCGTAGAATGTAAACTAGTGGGTAATTATTGATGGGGGAGGGTTTTGATCTAGAAATTATGGTGAAAAAAGCCCTAATTTGGGTATGGGGATCAAGGGTTTGACCTAGGATTGATATTATTCTTTATAATCTAGGTAATTAGGTGTTGTTTATTGATCCTCGTATTATTATGATTGTTTGTAGACCAAGAACAAGCGGAAAGAGTTCGAAAAGGGAAGAATCAAGTTTCTAGGGGATTTAAGCTTGTTTAAAAAATGGTTGTGATTTCATGATGTGTGATATATGTTTGTTCTTACTTCATTATGATACATGTATGTATGCAAATGTTGCATTATTGATCACACTAATCATAAATGAGGATAGATGAATAATTGAATGCCATGAATCATGACTTGAATGTATGATTATGAGAATGTACTTTGTGATTGTGATTGTGGCTTGTTAAATAAATCGGGTGTTGCATTTTGACACATTAACTGGGATTGGTTGCCACGTACCAGTATAATATTGGAACGGGTGTCACGATCCAGCATGATAACTTGGAACGGGTACCACGTACCAGTACACTAACTGTTTGGATGTGGATTCCATGAGAGGACTATTGACTTGACATAATAGTATATCTTGAGAATTGTGAAACTGTTCGTTGTTCGTAAATGATGTTGATATTATATATGTTCGGTGTATGCATGTTATTATTGTGTTATAATGGCTTATGTGTGTTGTACTTATTAGGATAGCCGCGTGATCCTACCAGTATACTATTGTTGTGTACTGATACTGCATTTGCTCTTTCTTTGTTGAGTACATGGCATCTTCAAGAGGCTATTGACATACCTCGTTTAGAAGATTAGTGATCGTTTCGAATTAAAGGGTGAGCCAATTTTTTCAAGCTGCCATGAGTTCTCTTTTCTGCCTATGTACACATTTTAGACTTAGACTAGTAATTTAGTTAGTCTTATGTTTATTTTGGGGTTGTACCCATTTTCTTACACTTGTTGAACTTTAGATGTTTTGGAACATTGACCTTCAGGTTCTAGGCGTTAGTTCCACAATGTTAGTTTATATAGTTGTTAGACTTTTGGAATTTATGAGAACTCTATCTTTTCTTTAGTATTTAAACCTGCTTCTATATTATTAAATGCCTTAGTTTTTGGTTGAGTTTGTTAGTTTGGGTTGAAGTAATGGTTCTCCCACCAGAGGGTTAGTATGGGTTCCACTCACGATAGTCTAGGTCGTGACAAAGTTGGTATCAGAGCCTAGGTTCGTTGATCTCGATGTACCAAAATGAGTCTAGTAGATTCTTGTGGAACGATATGGAGACGTCTGTAATTTTCTTCAAGAGGCTATAGGACTTTAGGATATCTCTCTATTTTCTCTTGTCTCCTTTCGTGCTATAATGTGATTCCAATTGGTATTTGGCGATTCAAATTGGCATCTGATCTCCTTCACTCGTCTGTTCATAGATGGTTAACACTAGGTCTAATGGCGTCAGATTCGTAGCTCTCGTCAATGCGCTAGCTGAGGAATTCACAGCAAGAGGTCACGGTCGAGGCACGAGTAGAGGAAGAGGCCGAGGAAGGGTAGCGCCTACTAGGGATGGAGCACTGGTTGAAAATGCTCCCAGAAATAAGTCCCCTCCTGCACATCATGAAGAGGTAGAAGAGAATGTAAGGGTTGAGGAAAAAGAAAATGTTGGACAAGAGGAAGAGGTGCAGGCTGAGACTACAGGTATTCCTCCATAGACCCAGTGTTAGCACAATAGATTATGTCGTTCCTAAAAGGATTGGTTGGTCCTAGAGTGCTTCCCTTTGTTCAAGCAACTCAAGCTCCCGCTAATACCCCTGTTGCTTTCACTATCCCTAAGGTGGGTGGAACTGTAGGTAATGATGCTTTCTTCAATCTTTTGTAGGGTCCTTTTATGACTGGTAATGAGCACGAGTTGTTGACTAAGTTCTTGAAATTGAAACTGCCTATGTTCTATGGTTCTTAGAGTAAGGACGCCTATGAGTTCATCCTAGATTGCTATGACAGGCATCATAAGTTGGGAATTGCCCATCAACATGGAGTTGAGTTTGTGACTTTTCAGCTTCAAGGTGAGGCTAAGCAGTAGTGGAGAGCTTATGTGGAATGCAGATCTTTAGCTTTATCCCCACTCACTTGGACCCAGTTTCATGCTCTGTTCTTGGAGAAGTATGTGACTGGGACTTTGAGAGATCGTAAGAAGGATGAGTTAATGGCTTTGGAGCAAGGTGGTATGTTTGTGGCTGCTTATGAGGCCAAGTTCCATGCTTTGTCTTGATATGCTAGGCAATTGGTGACTACTGAGGAAGAGAGGATCCACCTATTTATTAAGAGACTAAATTCAGAATTGCCGGTATTATCTGAATATGACCTCTATAGGAAAAAGATTTAATGAGGTAACATATTTTGTTAAGAAAGTGAAGTGGGTGAGGCGAGACGGTCAGGCAAAGGCATTGGCTAAGAAAGCCAAGAATTCGGGTAACTTTCAAGTTCTTACTTCAGAGGTTCAGGGAGGCCAACTCTCGCAACCCAACCAATTCATTCTGCTATGCTCGCATCTACAGGTGATTACTTCGGAACTCCACCTCTTAATTTGATTTAGGATAGTCAGGGAGCCGCACCTTTGGTGGGTAGCAGACCATCTTTCGATTGTACTTTCTATAACTGTGGAGAACCTTGGCATATGAGGAGAGATTTTCCCCACCCGTGTATGATGGATTCCTCGAAGCAGCAGACTAGAGCACTAGTACCCAAGGGAAATGGTAATAATGGTCGAGGGCATCCACAAGGTGGGCGAGGCAAAAATCACCGATTTTGTGAAGGTAGGGGAAATGGTAATGCAGATAGAGGTATGGTGCAGCCAGGCATGGAAGTCGCCCGTCATGATGACAGGGCTCACTGGTATGCCTTTTCGAGCAAGAACGAGGCAGAGGCGTCTGACATAGTGATCACAAGTACTATTCCTGTTTGTGAGGATGGCGAATGTGTTATTTGATCTGGGTTCTACTTATTCTTATGTATCCGTGTGATTTACCTCAGAGGTTGATATGAATTGTGATATACTTGATGCCTCCATCCATGTTTCTACCCCAGTTGTAGAGTCTGTCATAGTGACCCATATCTATCATGCTTGTCCTATTTTGTTTATGGGTTTTCTGTCTTGGGTAGATTTGGTGATTATGGATATGAATGACTTTGACATAATCTTAAGCATGACTTGGTTGTCTCCCTATTATGCTATGATTAATTGATATACTAAGTCTGTGACTCTAGAAATTTCAGGAAGGGAAAAGCTAGAGTGGGAAGGGGTGTACAAGCCTAAGAAAGCTAATACCATATCCTCCATTCAGGCTAGGAAACTAGTAAGGTAGAGTTATTTGGCTTATTTGGCTCATATTCGAGATGTTGAGGTTGAGTCTCCATCTATCGAGTCTATTCCTGTGGTGTCAGAATTTAGAGAAGTGTTTCCTAATGACTTGCCTAGTATGCCTCCAGATAGGGATATAAATTTTTGCATCGATTTAGAACCTGGTACTCATCCCATTTCCATCCCTCCATATCGCATGGCTCCTGTAGAATTTAGAGAGCTTAAGGCTCAAATCCAAGAACTTCTTGATAAATGATTCATCCGTCCTAGTGCTTCCCCGTGGGGGTGCTCCTGTCTTGTTTGTTAAGAAAAAAGATGGTAGTATGAGGATGTGTATAGATTATTGGCAATTGAATAGGGTCACCATTCGGAATAAGTATCTATTGCCTCAAATAGATGATCTTTTTGATCAATTGGAAAATGTATCAGTTTTCTCTAAGATTTATCTAAGGTCTAGTGACTATCAGTTGAACATTATGCATGAGGATGTGCCCAAGACGACATTTAGAACCCGCTATTGGCACTATGAGTTTCTAGTTATATCATTTAGGTGGACTAATGCGCCTGCAACTTTTATGAGTTTGATGAATGGTGTGTTCAAACCATTTATTGATTCATTTGTTATAGTTTTTAATGATGACATTTTGGCCTATTAAAAAATTAAGTAAGAGCATGCCAACAATCTTCGTATTGTTTTGGTGGTTCTTGGGAAAAAAAGTTGTATACGAAATTCTCTAAGTGTGAATTTTGGTTGACCTCGATCGCCTTTTTGGGGCATGTAGTTTCAAAAGAAGGGGTAAAGGTAGATCCCCAAGATATTGAAGCGGTTAAGAATTGGGTTCGCCCTTGCTCTGTGACGGAAGTTAAGAGTTTTGTGGGACTCGCTAGCTACTATCGTTGATTTATGAAGAACTTTGCTTCTATTGCCACACATTTGACAAATTTGACCAAAAAGGAGGTACTATTTGAATGGGCTGAAAAGTGTGATGAGTGCTTTCAAAAGCTCAAGAATCTTTTGACCACAACGCCTATTCTAGCATTACCGGTGGAAGGTAAAGATTTTATTATTTATTCTGATGTTTTCCATTCGGGTTTGGGTTCTGTGTTGATGCAGGTTAAGAATGTCATAGCCTATGCATCGCGACAATTGAAGGTGCATGAGAGAAATTACCCAACACATGATTTGGAGTTGGTAGTGGTAGTGTTTGCTCTTAAGATCTGGCGACATTACCTCTATGGTGTCAAGTGTGAGGTGTTTACTGATCATCATAGTTTTCAGCATGTGTTCACTGAAAAGGATCTGAATCTGAGACAACGAAGGTGGATGGATTTACTCAAGGATTATGATATGACCATTCAATACCATCCGGGTAAGGCTAATGTTGTGGCAGATGCTTCTAGTAGAAAAGCTGTGAGTATGGGAAGTCTAGCTTTCTTGAGTGTATCCAAGCGACCTGTGGATAAGGAAATTCAGACCTTGGAGTCTAAGTTCATATAGTTAGGCATCTCAGAGAAAGGTGGGGTGTTAGATAGCATTGAAGTAAGGGCCACATTCATTAAGGAGATCAAGGCCAAACAGTTTGAGGATAAAAATTTGAATGAGCTTAGAAACAAGACTGTTATTGGTAAGGCACAAGAGACCACTCTTGATGCGGAAGGTGTGCTCAGTTTTAATGGAAGGATTTGTGTTCCTAGAATAGATGATTTAATTTAGAAATTATTGACAGAATCCCATGGTTCGCGATATTCCATTCATCCTGGTGTGACCAAGATGTACCAAGATTTGAAGAGAATTTATTGGTGGTCGGGCATGAAAAATGATATAGCGGAGTTTTTGGCTAAGTGTCAAAATTACCAAGCAGTAAAGTATGAACATCAAAGGCTTGCAGGTTTTCTTCAGAAAATGCCAATTCCGGAATGGAAGTGGAAAAAGATAGCCATGGATTTTGTGGTTAGTCTTCCCAAGACTTTGGGGATGTTTGATTCTAATTGGGTAGTGGTTGACAGATTGACTAAGTCAGCCCATTTTATTTCGGTCAGAATAGAATATAATGCTGAACAATTGGCTAAGGTTTATGTGAAAGAGATAGTGATGTTGTATGTGGGTCCCTTTCTATCATCTTAGACCGTGGTACACAATTTACCTCCAAGATTTGGAGGAAGTTATATGATGAATTGGGCACACAACTCACTTTTAGTACCGCTTTCCATCCACAGACGGACGGGCAGTCGGAGAGGACTATTCAAGTATTAGAAGACATGGTGAGGGCATGCATGATTGACTTTGGAGGGCATTGGGATAAGTTCCTACTGTTGTGTGAGTTCTCCTATAATAATAGCTATCACTCCAACATAGATATGGCACCGTTTGACGCACTTTTATAGAAGGGAATGTAGATCACCTATAGGATGGTTCGAGGCTAGAGATGTGAAACCTTTGGGGGTTGATTTAGTGAAGGATTCTCAAGATAAAGTGAGCAGTATTCAAGCTAAGCTTTTAGCAGCCTAGAGTAGGCAAAAGAAATATGCAGACCATAAGGTAAGAGACATGACATTTCAGACTGGTGAAAATGTTCTTCTTAAGGTATCACCCATGAAAGGGGTGATGAGATTTGGCAAGAAGGGCAAGCTAAGTTCGTGATACATTGGTCCCTTTGAGGTAATTGAATGTGTAGTTCTAGTGGCTTATAGATTAGCTTTACCTCCTAATCTATCGGGAGTCCATCCGGTATTTCATGTGTCCATGTTGAATAAATATCATGGTGACATGGATTACATTATTAAGTGTTTCTCAGTTGTGTTAGACAAAGACCTCCAATATGAGGAGGAACCAGTTGCAATTCTTGTTCGTGATGTGCGTAAGCTGAGGACCAAAGAGATTAAGTCCGTGAAAGATTAATGAAAGCATCGTCCAGTGGAAGAAGCTACTAGGGAAACTGAGAGGGACATGCGAAACCAGTATCCTCAGTTGTTCGTCGATTCTGGTAGTTCTCCAATATTTCTTTAGCTTATTTTTCCTAAGTTTGTCACTCGGGGACGAGTGATGGGTAAATTGGTATCTACTGTAACGACCTATTCCCGTCGTTATAGAAAAGACAATGAGAAAAAATTTTGGGCCGGAAAACTTTTTCTTAGTGACTTGGAATTTCCCAACCTAGTTTAGATATGGACGAAATCAGAGTTAGTGAAGTCTAGAGAAATCTGGTAACAAATGGGTGATCTAATTATGATTTTGATCACATGAGTAGATAGCTAAGACATTAAGGAACCCGTACGACTTTACGAAATTGAATTCGGGTGAGTATAACTCCTAAAACTAATCTTGGCGTGAACGGGTAGTTTATGAGTGTCATTGGTTGAAGGTGTTGTGAAATGGGGGTTTTGGAATTCTTAAATTTGATCACTATTTCCGAGCAAGCCGCTAAGGTGGGATTTTCTTGTCAGTACAGGGCCACTGTAGAGGGGTGAGGACTATTGTGACAGGTCATACGTGACTTAAGTCGCAAATAAACGCCAAAAATATTTTATTCTGCACTTTTCGTCTTTGGGAGCTAAGGAACAACCCCCCGAGAGTAATTGATGGGTTTTCACCATTTTTAAGGCTAAATGTAAGGTTTTAACTTCCCTAATCCATTTTTTGATCCGTATAATGTAAACTAATGGGAAATTATCGATGGGGGCTGGTTTTGATCTGTAAATTATAGTGGTAAAAACTCTAATCTCAGTATGGGAACAAGGGTTTGACCTAGGATTGATATTATTCTTTATAATTTGGGTAATTAGGTGTTGTTTATTGATCCTCGCATTATGATGATTGTTTCTAGACCAAGAATAAGGGGAAAAAATCTGGAAAGGGAAGAATCAAGTTTTTAGGGGATTCAAGCTTGTTTCGAAGTAGGTGATGGTTGTGATTTCATGTTGTGTGATATATGTTTGTTGTTGCTTCATTATGATACATGTATGTATGCGAATGTTGCATTATTGATCACACTAATCGTAAATAAGGATATATGAATAATTGAATGCCATGAATCATGACTTGAATGTATGATTATGAGAATGTACTTTGTGATTGTTATTGTGGCTTGTTAAATAAATCAGGTGTTGGGTTCCGACACACTAATTGGGATCGATTGCCACGTATCGGCATAATATTGGAACGGGTGTCATGATCCGACACGCTAACTTGGAATAGGTACCACGTGCCAGTACACCAACAGTTTGGGTGTAGGTTCCATGAGAGGACCATTGACTTGACATAACTCTATATCTTGAGAATTGTGAAACTGTTCGTTGTTCGTAAATGATGTTGATATTGTATATGTTTGGTGTATGCTTGCTATTATTGTGTTGTAATGTCTTATATGTGTTGCACATATTGGGATAACCGCGTGATCCTACCAGTACACTTTGGTTGTGTACTGATACTGCACTTGCTATTTCTTTGTTGAGTACAGGGCATCTTCAGACGGCTATTAGCAGACCTCGTTTAGAAGATCAGTGATCGTTTTGAATTCAAGGGTGAGCCAGTTCTTCCGGGTAGCCATGAGTTCTCTTTTCTGCATATGTCCACATTTCAGACTTAGACTAGTACTTTAGTTAGTCTTATGTTTAGTTTGGGGCTATACCCATTTTCTTTCACTTGTTGAACATTAGATGTTTTGATACATTGACCTTCAGGTTCTAGGCATTATTTCCGCAATGTTAGTTTATGGTTGTTAGACTTTTGGAGTTTATGGGAACTCTATATTTGCTTTAGCATTTAAACGTTCTTTCGTATCTTTAAATGCCTTAGTTTTTGGTTGAGTTTGTTAGTTTGGGTAGTAGTAGTGGTTCTCCTACCAGAGGGTTAGTGTGGGTTCCACTCACGACAGTCTGGGTTGTGACAAAGTTGGTATTAGAGCATAGGTTCATTGATCTTGATGTACCAAAATGAGTCTAGTAGAGTCTTGCGGCACGGTAAGGCAATGTCTGTACTTTTCTTTGACAGGCTATAGGACTTTAGGAAATCTCTTTGTTTTCTCTTGTTTCCTTTCGTGTTATAACGTGATTCCAATTGGTATCTGGCGATTCAAATTGGTATCTAATCTTCTTCACTCTTCTATTTGTAGATGGTTAACACTAGATTCAATGGCGATAGACTCATAGCCCCTGTCAACGCGCCAGCTGAAGAATCCGCAGCAAGAGGTCACGGTCGAGGCACATGTAGAGAAAGAGCTAGGGGTAGAAGCCGAGGAAGGTTAGCGCCTAGTAGGGATGGAGCGCCGGTTGAAAATGTTCCCAAAAATGAGTCCCCTCCTCAGCATCATGAAGAGGTAGAAAAGAATGTAGAGGTTGAGGAGAAGGAGAATGTTGGACAAGAGTAAGAGGTGCAGGCTCAAACTACAGGTAATCCTCCATAGTCCCAATTTTAGCTCAACAGATTATGTTATTCCTAAAAGGATTGGTTTATCCTGGAGTGCTTCCCTCTGTTCAAGCAACTCAAGCTCCCGCCAATACCCCTGTTGCGTTCACTGTCCCTAAGGTGGGTGGAACTGTAGGTAATGATGCTTTCTTCCGCCTTTATTGGGTCCTGTTATGACTGGTAATGAGCATGATATGTTGACTATGTTCTTGAAATTGAAACCACCTGTGTTCCATGGTTTTTAGAGTGAGTATGCCTATGAGTTCATCCTAGATTGTTATGAGAGGCTTAATAAGTTGGGAATTGTCCATCAGCATGGAGTTGAGTTTGTGACTTTTTAGCTTCAAGGTGAGGCTAAGCAGTGGTGGGGAGCTTATGTGGAATGCAGATCTTCAGTTTTACCCCCACTTACTTAGACCCAGTTTCATGCTCTGTTCTTGGAGAAGTATGTGACTCGGACTTTGAGAGATCATAAGAAGGATGAGTTTATGACTTTGGATCAAGGTGGTATGTCTGTGGCTGCTTATAAGGCCAAGTTCCCTGTTTTTTCTAGATAGCTACGCATTTGGTGACTACTGAGGAAGAGAGGATCTGCCTATTTGTTAAGGGACTAAATTCAGAATTGCAAGTATTATCTGTTCATATGACCTCTGTAGGAAAAACTTTTAATGAGGTAACATATTTTGTTAAGAAAGTACAGTGGGTTAGGCGAGCTGGTCAGGCTAAGGCATTGGCTAACAAAGCCAAGAATTCTTGTAACTTTAAAGGTTCTTATTTCAGAGGTTCAGGGAGGCCAACACTCGTAGCCCGACCAATTCAATCCACTATGCCCACATCTACATGTAATTACTCGGGAACTCCACCTCTTAATTTGATTCAGGAGAGCCGGGGAGCTGCACCTTTGGCGGGCAACAGACCATTTTTCGATCGTACTTGCTATAACTGTGGAGTACCAAGGGATATGAGGAGAGATTATCCCCACCCGTGCATGATGGATTTCATGCAGTGGCAGACTAGAGCACTGGTACCCATGGGAAATGGTAATAATGATTGAGGGCATCCACAAAGTGGGCGAGGAGGAAATCACTGAGGCTGCGGAGGTAGGGGAAATGGCAATGCACGCAGAGGTACGTTGCAGCTAGGCATGGAAGTCGCCCATCATGATGATAGGGTTTACTGTTATGTCTTTCCGGGCAAGAATGAGGCAGAGGCGTCTGACACAGTGATCACAAGTACTATTCTTGGTTGTGACCGGATGGCTAATGTGTTAATTGATTCGGGTTCTACTTATTCTTTTGTATCCGTGCGATTTGCCTCAGAGTTTGATATGAATTGTGATATACTTGATTCCCCCATCTATGTTTCTACCACAATTGGAGAGTGTGTCATAGTCCCCCATGTCTATCATGCTTGTCCTATTTTTTTGAAGGGTTTTTAGACTTGGGTAGATTTGGTGATTATGGATATGACTGACTTTGATATAATCTTAGGAATGGCTTTGTTGTCCCCCTATTATGCTTTGCTTAATTGTAATACGAAGTCTGTGACTCTAGAAATTCTGAGATGGGAAAATTTAGAGTTGGAAGGGGTACACAAGCCTAAGCAAGCTAATATCATATTCTCTATTCGGGCAAGGAAACTGGTAAGGCAGGGTTGTTTGGCTTATTTGGCTCATATTCGAGATGTTGAGGTTGATTCTCAATCTATCGAGTCCATTCCCGTGGTGTTAGAATTTAAAGAAGTGTTTCCTAATGACTTGCCTCGTATGCCTCCTGATAAGGATATAGATTTCTGCATTGATTTAGAACCTGGTACTCGTCCCATTTCCATCCCTCCATATTGCATGGCTCCAGTAGAATTAAGAGAGCATAAGGTTCAAATCTAAGAACTTATTGATAAAGGATTCATTCATCCTAGTGATTCCCCGTGGGGTGCTCCTGTCTTGTTTGTTATGAAAAAAGATGGTAGTATGAGGATGTGTATAAATTATCAGTAATTGAATAGGGTCACCATTTGGAATAAGTATCTATTACCTCGAATAGATGATCTTTTTGACCAATTGGAAGGTGCATCTGTTTTCTCTTTAGATTGATCTATGGTCTGGTTACCATCAGTTGAAATTAGGCCTGAGGATCTGCCCAAGACAGCGTTTAGAACCCGCTATAGGCACTATGAGTTTCTAGTTATGTCATTTAGGTGGACTAATGCGCCTGCAAGTTTTATGAGTTTGCTGAATGATGTGTTCAAACCATTTCTTGATTCGTTTGTTATAGTTTTTATTGATGACATTTTGGTCTATTCAAAAATTAAGCAAGAGCATGCCGACCATCTTTATATTGTTCTAGGTGTTCTTGGGAAAAGAAAGTTGTTTGCGAAATTCTCTAAGTGTGAATTTTGGTTGACTTCGGTCGCCTTTTTAAGGCATGTAGTTTCAAAAGAAGGGGTAATGGTAGATCCCCAAAAGATTGAAGCGGTTAAGAATTGGGTTCAGCCTAGCTCTGCGGAAGTTAGGAGTTTTGTGGGACTCGCTAGCTACTATCGTTGATTTGTAAAGAACTTTGCTTCTATTGCCACACATTTTGACGAAATTGACCAACAAGGAGGTACCCTTTGAATGGACAGAAAAGTGTGATGAGAGCTTTCAAAAGCTCAAGACTCTTTTGACCACAACGCCTATTATAGCATTACCGGTTGAAGGTAAAAATTTTATTATTTATTGTGATGCTTTCCATTCGGATTTGGGTTCTGTGTAATGCAGGTTAAGAATGTCATAGCCTATGCATCGCAACAATTGAATGTGCATGAGAGGAATTACCCAACACAAGATTTGGAGTTGGCAGTGGTAGTGTTTGCTCTTAAGATCTGGCGACATTAACTATATGGTGTCAAGTTCGATGTGTTTACTGATCATCATAGTTTTCAGCATGTGTTCACTAAAAAAGATCTGAATCTTAGACAAAAAAGGTGGATGGAGTTACTCAATTATTATGATGTGACCATTCAATACTATCCGGGTAAGGCTAATGTAGTGGCACACGGTTCTAGTTGAAAAATAGTGAGTATGGGAAGTCTAGCTTGCTTGAGTGTATCCAAGAGACCTTTGGATAAGGAAATTCTGACATTGGAGTCTAAGTTGATGCAGTTAAGCATCTCATAGAAAGGTGGGGTGTTAGCTAGCATTGAAGTAAGGGCCACATTAATTGAGGAGATCAAGGCCAAACAGTTTGAGGATGAAAATTTGAATGAGCTTAGAAACAAGATTGTGATTGGTAAGGCACAAGAGACCACTCTTGATGCGGAAGGTGTGCTCAGTTTTAATGGATGGATTTGTGTTCCTAGAATAGATGACTTGATTCAGAAATTGTTGACAGAATCCCATGGTTCGCGATATTTCATTCATCCAGGTGTGACCAAGATGTACCGAGATTTGAACATAATTTATTAGTGGTCGGGCATGAAGACGGATATATGAGAGTTTTTGGCTAAGTGTCAAAATTGCCAACAAGTAAATTATGAACATCAAAGGCCAGGTTTTCTTCAGAGAATGCCAATTTCGGAATGGAAATGGGAAAGGATAGCCATGGATTTTGTGGTTGGTCTTCCCAAGATTTTGGTGAAGTTTGATTCTAATTGGGTAGTGGTTGATAGATTGACTAAGTCAGCCCATTTTATTCCGGTCAGAATATATTATAATGCTGAATAATTAGCTAAGATTTATGTGAAAGAGATAGTGAGGTTGCATGTGGGTCCCTTTCTATCATCTCAGACTGTGGTTCACAGTTTACCTCCAAGTTTTGGAGGAAGTTACAAGATGAATTGGGCACACAACTCACTTTTAGTACCGCTTTCCATCCACAGACGGACGGGCAGTCGGAGAGGACTATTCAAGTATTAGAAGACATGGTGAGGGCATGTGTGATTGACTTTGGAGGGCATTGGGATAAGTTCCTACCGTTGTGTGAGTTCTCCTATAACAATAGTTATCACTCTAACATAGATATGGCACCGTTTGAGGCACTTTTATGGGAAGGGATGTAGATCACCCATAGGATGGTTTGAGGCTAGAGATGTAAGACCTTTGGTGGTTAATTTAGTGAAGGATGCTCAAGATAAGGTGAGGAGTATTCAAGCTAAGCTTTTAGCAGCCCAGAGTAGGCAGAAGAAGTATGCAGACCATAAGGTAAGAGACATTACATTTCAGACTAGTGAGAATGTTCTACTTAAGGTATCACCCATGAAAGTGGTGATGAGATTTGGCAAGAAGGGCAAGCTAAGTCCGTGATATATTGGTCCCTTTGAGGTAATTGAATGTGTAGGCCTAGTGGCTTATAGATTGACTTTACCTCCTAATATATCAGGAGTCCATCCGATATTTCATGTGTCCTTGTTGAAGAGATATCATGGTGACATGGATTACATCATAAAGTGGGTCGCAGTTGTGTTAGACAAAGACCTCCAATATGAGAAGGAACCATTTGCAATTCTTGATCGTGATATGTGTAAGCTGAGAACCATAGAGATTAAGTCCGTGAAAGATTAATGGAAGCATCGTCTAGTAGAGGAAGCTACTTGGGAAACCAAGAAGGAGATGCGAGATAAGTATCCCTAGTTGGTTGTTGATTCAGGTACTACTCCATTCTTTCTTTAGCCTATTTTTCCTACGTTCGTCACTCGGGGAAAAGTGATGGGTAAATTGGTATCTATTGTAATGACCTATTCCCGTCGTTATAGAAAAGATAACGGAGAAAATTTTTGGGCCGGAAAACTTTTTTGTCTTGGAATTTCCCGACCTAATCCAGATATGGATGAAATTGGAGTCAGTGAAGTCTAGGGAAATATAGTAACAAATGGGTGATCTAATTATGATTTTGATCACATGAGTAGATAGCTAAGACATTAAGGAACCCGTACGACTTTACGGAATTAAATTCGAGTGAGTAGAACTCTCGAAATTGATCTTAGCGTGAACTAGTAGTTTCTGAGTGTCATTGGTTGAAGCTGTTTTGTGAAATGTGGGTTTTGGAATGCTTAAATTTGCTTACTATTTCTATGCAAGCCGCTAAGGGGGGATTTTCCCACCAGGGCGGGGCTGCTGTAGTGGGGTGAGGACCGCTGTGACGGGACAGATGTGACTTAAGTCGCAAATAAACCCCAAAAATGTTTTATTCTTCACTTTTCAACTTTCAGAGCTAAGGAACGACTCTAGGAGAGTTATTGACTGGTTTTCACAATTTTTAAGGCTAAAGGTAAGGTTTTAACTACCCGAGTCCATTTTTGATCCGTATAATGTAAACTAGTGGGTAATTATCGATGGGGGAAGGTTTTAATCTGGAAATTATGGTGGAAATGTCACAACCAAGGGGTAGCCCTAGACGTAATACGGCGTACTAGACCCCGAAGGGGTCGCATACAAGCCTCATAGCATTTCTTGAACATAAGAGCATAGGAAAATAATGCGTAATTTAAAAAATTTCTTTACAATCGAAGTCTTTTATAAAATGAAAGATAATCTATGACACTATGTCTCAAACCATCTAATTATTTGTAATACAACTCTTTATTACAAACTTAGGGACACGACCCTTACAAAAGCCTAAAACATGAAAGTAAAGACATAAGGGACATATGGTAAAGCCCTCAAATACAATGAGGACTCACCAATCTTCTTCTTCTTGATCTACTAGAGTCCTAGCCACGAGGATTAAATCCAATATCTCCAAAGCCTACACTTATAGAAAATGTAAAAGAAGGGGTTAGCACGAAAACGTACTATGTATGGAAGCCATGCATAAAAACCTTAAAACATGCATAAAAGGGACATTTTCTTTAAAACCATGCTATATGCCACTTTTGAACATTATCATTGAAATAGTTGGAGAATGAAACTTATAAAGTAACTCACATACAATTCGTCATAACATAACAAATATCATCATAATTACAAGCATAGTCTCCAACATAAGCATAAGACATATCCCATTCTTTACAATGTATAGTCTCCAATCATAACATAATACATAGTCAAACACCAAGGTCATCTCATCATAAAGTATCCATCACATAAGCAACCTTGAGCTCCACTTGTGAAATGCATATATAGGACCCCATAATCCTATCTACACTAAGTATCACCTTAAGGCCACCAAGATTATGCACAACATACCTTAACCCTATTCATAACCAACACATATGGACGAAGAGCCATTTATATTCATAATTTGTAATAGGTAAAGTCATTCATAACAACAACCCATATCATGCATACATAAATTCATATAACTTCATAGTATAAGGAAACCATACCACAACCCTCTTATGAGTCTACTTGTGCAATGTATAAGTGAAGTCCCATACCCTCACTCACACTAAGTAGAGCTCATTAAGAAGTCATAGGTATAGCCCATAGCCATATTCATGTTCATGTCCATAATTCATAATAAAACATGCATAACTCACATTCATCATGTCATAAGAGAAACCTACCATGCCCACTCTCAAAGCCTACTTGTGCCATGTGTGAATGAAGTCCCATACCTCATTCACACTAAGTAGAACCTCTTAAGGAACCATAGTAAGTAACCTAAGTACTTGCCCATGTTACTTTTTCATTTTACTTAATCATTTAGGGAATATAGCCTTAACCGACATAGACCATGTGAACTACATGGAATCCGATGTCGTGCAACCCCACACCAAAAAAAGGTGTTCTACTGTCCTAAGGTAGAACTAAATGTATAGCTATAAGGTGGATCCACTAGCTAAAGTACTATGTTGGCATATAGTTATGGGATATGGAGATTGCTTCTAGAAACCTGCCCTATTGCATTGGCGGAGGGGCTTCCATCTCATGAGTTCACTTAGATGACCCAACCTATTGCATTGGTGGAAGGGCCTTTACCTCACTGACCATATCCACTCAGTGCTAAGCATTAATTTCCAAATTATACATAATTAGTCTTTGAATTGTAATTACATGCGTGGAGGAATACTTTGCCCTTCATTCAATACAACCCATAATATAGCTCATAGATTCAATAGAATAAGAATGTACTTTCAACCTTAGAATCATAATTAGTATGTGAGAATAACTTTCACACCAAGATCATGTGCTCTCATGAGAATGGACTTTCAATAAACATAATAATTTTCAAGGTAGACTAACCACAATAATTCCATTTTAACTTTCACTCTTAAAGCCCTAGGAATCCTCTTCATGTTACAAGCCTTACTCTCAAGCAATGCCTCACAGGATCATCAAGTATACCTAATTCTCAAGGTAGACTAACCACATGCTTCATTCTTACTCAATTATAGTCATATAGCATCAAGTACACTAAACCTCCATACTATTCACCCATGATTCATCATGTAAGATCTAATCAAGTCAATTCATGTTCACAAGATTCATTCATAAGCAATTCATGTCTAGGTGATCTAATCTAAGGCAATTCTTCTAGAAGTTCATCAATCTTAGTGGTTCACATCTAAACCCTCAATTTGCCCCCTTTCATGACATAACCCTAGAATCTTAGGTTAATCAAGAATACATGTAGAATTATACCTAAATCTGGTAATTACATCATAATCAACTCTTATTCAATCAAGTGAATCAACTTCTAACAACATTCATAATGTAGAGAAGTACCATAGCTAGGGTTAGGGAAAACTCATGGATTCTTTGGAATCAGTAGTATCATAAATAACAAACATAATTCAACCATTAAGAACAACTTTGAAAGGAATCCATGGGGTTGAGTTGAAACCCTAGCTAATTGGGTTTTCTAGAATTGAGTAAAAAGCTTTTGAAAGGGCCCCTTAGGTGATAGCTTCCCAAGGATGAAGAACTCCCATAACTTAGACTTAGAATACCATCAAATTAATGTGAAGAAGCCTCCATCTCCAAGCCCTAGCTTGATCCCTTCTCTTGGTCTTCAATGGAGGTTCTATAGAGAAGATTCTTGGAGGGAAGAGTAGTTAGGTTTTGATTTGGGGTCTTGGGTTATAATGAGCTAATGAGGTGTTTAATACCTTAAAAATACTTTATATATATGAAATAAACCCATATTAAGCAGCCCCTAATTAAAATAAACTAAAAACGAATTACCTAAACTAACCCACCTATTGGCCGACTTTGGGCAGATTGCAGGTGCAATCCTCACCCCATGGACCTATGATCCGTCAATTGATCTACTGGGCGTGCTGCAGGTTCGTGGTTTTGACCTGCAGATCCTCAATCAGGCCTTGAACCACGCCCATGACCTACGGGGCATCACTTAATCTACTGGCTGTAGATGGCCATCCGTAGGTCACCTATTTGACAGCTTTTTGTGAACTTAGGCAGCCTTGGGGGTTAGACTTTAGGGTCCTCCCGAAGGACCCTTGGTTGATCTTTGGGAGGGGGGGTCGTACCTTGACGTTTAACCCATAGACACGTCAAACTAAGCTTGGGAAGTCAATATACAACCTAAAACCAAACACCAATCTCAGAAGCTCACACGTTAGGCTCTAGTTTCACCTATTAGTTTCCATTAGACTCTAGCTTGGTCTTACTAGTTTTCTAGGTTGTAACATTATCTCCCCCTTAGGAACATTCGTCCTCAAATGACAGTTGAAACACTTTACGGAATTTAAAGACTCAAGACTAGCAGCCCATTATGCACGAAACATCAATAATGCACAACTCAAGATTCACTATTCACAATGTGCACTTATTCAAAGGAGGTAACATCAACTCCAATTCAACATGATCAATGCAATACAAGGAAGTAGGAACTACGTCTTGTCACGACCCGAGGCCATACCCCGAAAGAGACATGGCGTACGCGATCCCGAAGGGGTCTTGTACAAGCTTCATAGCTCATTCATTGCATAAGATACTTGAAAATACTGCGGAATTAAAACTTTTCTTAATAAAACCAACAATCAAAAACTCATTTATAAAGCAGTGGAATACTAAAGTCTCACATGGCCATCTTAGACAAAACTTTAAACAAGATAGGGTCACGACCCTTTACAATCGAAGTCTTAACAATAGTCTTAAAACATGAAAGAACTAGAAACATTAAAAGTCCTTGTCCTCGATATATGAGGACATACCAAAAGATGTCTTGGAGGAACTCTAATCCAGGCTCCAACTAGAGGGATACTCAATTACCGTAACCTACACTTGTAGTAAAACATAGAAGAAGAATGGGTTAGCACAATTAAGTACTAAATATGATAGCCATGCAAAAACATGCTTTAAAAGGATATTTTATTTGAAAGTCATGCTTTTATGCCATTTTGGTAAAACTTCATGAATATAGTAATAGAGGCATAATATAAGTCACAACCAACATGCAAGTCATTTATCCACATTAGAACATAACCAACCATATAACCCATTACCTTTTCTTTAAGCCTTCACCTCAAGTAACCCTTATGCTATACCTTGTGCAATATATGGATAGCATCTCATACCACCATCCACACCAAGGTACCACATTAAGGTCACAAAAAGTGAACTTACCATTCATCCTTTCCACCTTTACACAATAAAAAGTTATAAGAAACATAAACATCACATGAATCACATTATCACATTAAGACCAACATCTAAGAGAACTCTAAGTCATACTTGTGCAATGTGCAAGTAGCATCCCATACTATTACTCACACTAAGTACTCCTTTAAAGTCACCATAGACAAGGCACATTCATAAACAACAAGTCATGACAAGGAAGTAACTCATGATACAATCCAAGTATAGCATGCATCTGTATATCTAAACATATAAGAGTCAACATTCTTCATTAGCTTCATTACATTTAGATCACCTTCATTCATTAACATTATAAGGAATACACCATGACCTCCCTCAAAGGCCTACTTGTGCAGTGCATAGATAGCGTCCCATACCACCACCCACCCTAAGTAGTACATCATTGAGAAGCCATAGTTCATTAACATTCTTTGTGGGGGTAAGCCTTAACCGACATAGACCATGAGAGCTTGACATGGAATCCCGATGTCACCCTCACCGGATAAGGGAATCCTACTTGCCTAAGGTAGGATCATTGTTCTTTAGGTTAAGTGGATACACTAGCTAGACCTATGTGGGCATATAGTTATGGGATAAGGAGATTCCTACTAGATACCCCGCCTCAACTCACGGATGAGCATCTATCTCAAGAGATAGCTACTAAGTACCCCGCCTCAACTCATGGATGAGCACCCATCTCAAACCATATCCTCTCGGTGCTTAGCATTATTCCCCATGGAGTACATTACTTTCATTACATTAGTTTATTATGGGATAAATGATTGCTACTAGATACCCCACCTCAACTCTCGGATAGGCATCCATCCCAACCTAACATTCATTCATTCATTGGAAAGCTCATAGATTCAAAGATGAGAATAGCCTTTAACCTATGAACCCCATTATTGTGAGAAAGTCCTTTCACAACAAGTCATTAACATTCATTAGAGTATAATTGAGAATAGCCTTTCAATAAGTACTTCATCTTAACATTATCATTGATCTTCATTCATTCTTCATTCAAGTGTGTGTATGTGAGAATAGCTTTTCATAGAATCACCATCATTCACAAGTGTAAATAGTGAGATAACATTCGATCCTAACACAATTAGCTTCTAAACATGATCATCATTCATTCATTTAGATCACACACATGCTTCACATCATAATTATACATTAACCTCCACATGTAGGGTATGAGGAATATATCCATCAATTCAATACCACAATATACCTAGCAAATAAACACCTCCACCTTTCAAGTGGATCAATGGGCAAGCACAATTCTACTTCAACATGTAATTAGGCCATAACTTGCCCTTTCAAGACCATGATCAAAAGTCACCAACACACCAAAAATTTACTATAATTAAGGAATGTATAATGATACAATTTAACAATCTAAATCAATTTAGGCATAATCCATCAACGTCCAATCATGATCAACAAAGCCACTTCATAAGGCACAATTTAGAAATAGAGAGAATACATGGGTTCATGGAGTATTTTCATCATAAATAATCAATTAAACACCAACACAATCATAATTTGTCATTAGAAACCATTTGAAAACGTTTGATGAAAGAACCCATGAGATTAAGTAAAACCCTAGATTTTCATGATTTGAAATCACCTTTGAATATGCTCCTTGAATGGAAAATTATAGAAGGATCAAGACTACCATACCTTTACTAAGAATCCCCAAGCAATTTGAGGAAAAACAATCTTGGAATCACCAAATCCTAGCTTCAAAGGCTCCCTTCTTCTTCTTCTCTAATGGAGGATTTCTAGTGAGAGAAATATTTGAGAGAAGATGGGTTTTCTTTTGATTCTATTTGGAGTGACTTAATTGAAAGAATTCACTTATAAAAAGGTCTTATAGTTGCTAGGAAAGGAATAGAATAATGTGGACTCAACTTTGGAAAAGGACTAAGGACACTTAAAGTTCCAACTTAAAATTTCACCCGTTGCCCATCTAAGCTCGCCCTTTGGACCCTTAGGCTCAACAAGGGCACTAGGCGACTTGGAAAGTCCAACCATGGCTTGCTCAAATTTCCAGTGAGCTCATAAAAGGGGAAGCTTACTAGGAGATCTTGGGGGGAAATGGGAAACACGCCAAGCTGGTTGGCGAGCTATGAGTTAGCTCGCCCTTTGGTCTAGCACCTAGGCAAATGGGGCAGTCCACTTGGCAAGCATATGAGCCCAAGGGCGACTCACCCAACCCTTTGGGCGATCCAGCAGCCCCATCACCAAAAGGTCCACCAAAGAACAAGGGTTCTTTCACTCAAACTTACTAGCTAAGGCCCTTGCTTGCACCCTAGGCTTCGTCCTTGCCCACATTAGGTGTAAAACAGCCTAGACATCAACTTAAGGTCACACTAACCGACAAAATGAGGATCTAGTTCAACCTATCATTTTGCGAGTCGTTACATTATCCCCCACTTAGGAACATTCGTCCTCGAATGACATTTTAAAACTCTTTAAGGGAAAATGACTCAAGACAAGCAACCCATCATGCATGAAACATCAATATAAATGCATAATCATAGGAGGAAACATCAACTCCACATCAATAAGCTCAATGCAACACAAGCAAGTAGGAACTACATCTACAAACTCATTATGCACCACACAATAACATTTCTCATTTTGTTGGAGGAACTTCCTTCTCAAACTTATATCATGCTCATCATAACATCATTAAGCTCATTATGCAATTACTCTCAAAAGCACATTTAGGCATGTTTAACAATTCACCTCATGAAGCATATAGACAACTCATACTAAATGCAAATCAACATGAGCAACATAAATCACTTAAGCTTATTTTCTCATTTAAACATGAATTCAATAGAACATGCATAACATAAGGAGGCCATGGAAACTCAATATCACACATGACTCCACAACATGAACAAACTACTAGGAACTCTTGGTCTCAAGCTTGAATAGGAATAGAAGGAAAGAGATAAGGATATCAACACTCTCAACAACCTTACTATTCAACACACCATCCCTCACTTAAAGGTAAACCCAACTATGGTCAACATGAAACAACATAGGAATCCTTAACAAGACATCACAACTCTAAGGAATTATCAACTTACCGGTGCTTTCATCTGGATTAGCTCCTTTTTCCTTGTTAACTTGAAGCACATATAAACGGTTCTTCCTTGGAGCATTAGGATCCAGGCCATCAAGAGAAGCTTGTTTGGTCTCCCTTCCTTGTGCCAAGAGTGTTGGATAATCCCTCATTTTATGACCCTTCTTTCCACACCCAAAGCACCTATCCGTACCGGCAAGGCACTTACCCAAATATTGCTTCCCACACTTGGCACAAATAGACCTTTCAAATAAAGAACCACTTTCATTCCTTCCTTGAGGTTTAAGGTTAAATACCCTATCATTGTTGACCATAGGAGAATCTTGGTTGTAGTATCTCTTTTTGGACCTTGGTTGAATTTGTTCATTGGGTCTAGCTCTTTTTGCCTCCCTATTCATTTTCCTAAGTTTTGTCTCCTCAATTTGTTGAGTGTATATCATGAGCCTTGAGATATCCATATCATGATGGAGCATTGTCGTACGACATTTTTCTTCAACCAAACCGGACACCCCCATTACACACTTATTCATCCTAGCCCTTGAATTTGCCACCAAGGTTGGAGCATACATGGATAGTTGGGTGAACTTGACTGAGTACTCCTTCACACTCATACTCCCTTGACAGAGGTTCATGAATTCCACCAACTTTTGTTCCCTCAACTCTAGGGGGAAAACCTATCAAGAAAGGCTGCTTTAAACTATCCCCAATCCACCGGGTCCACTCTCACGAGTCTTTCATCCCTCCATTTCTCAAACCATACTTGAGCTACGTCTTTCTACTGGTAGGCGGTTAGTTACACTTTTTCTCTAAGAGATACTCTTATGGCATCCACCACTTTAAACACTTCATCTATAAATCCTTGTGGGTCTTCATCCACTTTAGAGCCATGGAAGGTAGGGGGATTCATCCTTGTGAAATACATAATTCTTGAAGAGGGTGTACTTGCATTGGGGTCTACCCGGGGTCCAACTTCTCGATTAGCTTGGGCTGTTAAGGCTTGAGCTTAAGTGATGATGGCTTGAGTTTGGACCATCATGAGTTGGGTCAAAGTTTGGAAGGCCGCCCTTCTCTCTATATTAAACATGACCCCTTTATCATTAGGAACTTGAGGGTCTTGATGAGCTTAAGGGGGAACCTCCTCATTCACATTTTCCTCTTGTTCCCTTCTTGCATTAGCCCTCCTTGTATTCATATCCTATAAACAAATGATAAGGATTAGGAAAAGGACACTTATAGAGCTAAACCCTAAGGCACAACTTCAAGAATGTGTAAGACGTGTAACTTTCTAACGTCCTATAGCCTCTCGCTCATAGATGTGTCGCAACTCACACCGATGAACAAAACTCTACTAGACATGGCTTGTGAGACATCAACCCTAAAGACCATTCCCAAAACCTTGTGCTCTGATACCATCTTTGTCACGACCTGAGGCTATACCCCAGAAGCGACACGACGTACTCAATCCCAAAGGGGTCTTGTACAAGCCTTATAGCTCATTCATTGCATAAGATATTTGAAAATAGTGCGAAATTAAAACTTTTCTTAATAAAAGCAACAATCGAAAACTCATTTATAAAGCAGCGGAATACTAAAGTCTCACATGGCCATCTTAGACAAAACTTTAAACAAGATAAGGTCACGACCCTTTACCATAGAAGTCTTAACAATAGTCTTAAAACATGAAAGAACTAGAAACATTAAAAGTCCTTGTCCTTGATATATGAGGACATACCAAAAGATGTCTTGGAAGAACTCTAATCCAATCTCCAACTAGAGGGATACTCAATTACCGCAACCTACACTTGTAGTAAAACATAGAAGAAGAATAGGTTAGCACAATTAAGTACTAAGTGTGATAGCCATGCAAAAAACATGCTTAAAAAGGACATTTGATTTCAATTCATGCTTTTATGCCATTTTGGTAAAACTTCATGAATAAAGTAATAGAGGCATAATATAAGTCACAACCAACATGCAAGTCATTTATCCACATTAGAACATAACCAACCATATAACCCATTACCTTTTCTTTAAGCCTTCACCTTAAGTAACCCTCATGCTATACCTTGTGCAATGTATGGATAGCGTCCCATACCACCATCCACACCAAGGTACAATATTAAGGTCACAAAAAGTTTCATCCTTTCCACCTTTACACAATAAAACATATAAGAAACATAAACATCACATGAATAACACTATCACATTAAGACCAACATCTAAGACAACTCTAAGTTAGACTTGTGCAATGTGAAAGTAGCATCCCATACTACTACTCACACTAAGTACTCCTTTGAAGTCACCATAGATAAGGCACATACATATACAAGTCAAGTCAAGGAAGTAACTCATGATACAATCTAAGTATAGCATGCATCTTTACATCTAAACATATAAGAGTCAACATTCTTCATTAGCTTCATAATTCAACCTTTAAGAACAACTTTGAAAGGAATCCATAGGGTTGAGTTGAAACCCTAGCTAATTGGGTTTTCTAGAATTGAGTAAAAAGCTTTTGAAAGGGCTCCTTGGGTGATAGCTTCCCAAGGATGAAGAACTCCCATAACTTAGACTTAGAATCCCATCAAATTAATGTGAAGAAGTCTCCATCTCCAAGCCCTAGCTTGATCCCTTCTCTTGGTCTTCAATGGAAGTTCTAGAGATAAAATTCTTGGAGGGAAGAGTAGTTGGGTTTTGATTTGGGGTCTTGGGTTATAATGAGTTAATGAGGTTTTTAATACCTTAAAAATACTTTATATATATGAAATAAACCCATATTAAGCAACCCCTACTTAAAACAAACTAAAAACGAATTACCTAAACTAACCCACTTATTGGCCGACTTTGGGCAGATTGCAGGTGCAATCCATGCCCCATGGACCTACGATCCATTAATTGATCTACTGGGCGTGCTGCAGGTTCATGGTTTTGACCTACAGATCCTCAATCAGGCCTTGACCCATGCCCCATGACCTATGGGGCATCACTCAATCTACTAGCCGTATATGGCCATCTGTAGGTCACCTATTTGACAACTTTTTGTGAACTTAGGCAGCCTTGGGGGTTAGACTTTAGGGTCCTCCCGAAGGACCCTTGGTTGGTCTTTGGGGGGTCGTACCTTGATGTTTAACCCCTAGACACCTCAACCTAAGCTCTGGAAGTCAATATACAACCTAAAACCAAACACCAATTCAGAAGCTCACACCTTAGGTTCTAGTTTCACCTATTAATTTCCAGTAGACTCTAGCTTGGTCATACTAGTTTTTCGAGTTGTTACAGGAAAAAACCTTAATCTCGGTATGGGGATGAAGGGTTTGACCTAGGATTGATATTATTGCTTATAATCCGGGTAATTAGGTGTTGTTTATTGATCATCGTATTATTATGATTATTTGTAGACCAAGAACAAGCGGAAAGAATTCGGAAAGCGAAGAATCAAGTTTCTTAGGGGATTCATGCTTGTTTTGAGGTATGTGATGGTTGTGATTTCATGTTGTGTGATATATGTTTGTTCTTACTTTATTATGATACATGTATGTATGCGAATGTTGCATTATTGATCACACTAATCGTAAATGAGGATAGATGAATAATTGAATGCCATGAATCATGACTCAAATGTATGATTATGAGAATGTACTTTGTGATTATTATTGTGGCTTGTTGAATGGATCGAGTGTTGCGTTCCGACACACTTACTAGGATCGGTTGCCACGTACTAGCATAATATTGGAATGGGTGTCACGATCTGACACGCTAACTTGGAATGAGTACCACATATCGGTACACTAATAATTTAGGTGTCGGTTTCATGAGAGGACCATTAACTTGACTTAACTATATATCTTGAGAATTGTGAACAGTTCGTTGTTCATAAATGATGTTGATATTGTATATGTTTGGTGTATGCATGTTATTATTGTGTTGTAATGGCTTATGTGTGTTGCACTTATTGGATAGCTACGTGATCCTACCAGTACACTGTGGTTGTGTACTGATACTGAACTTTCTATTTCTTTGTTGAGTACAGGTCATATTCAGGAGGCTATTGACATACCTCGTTTAATAGATAGTGATCGTTTTGAATTCAAGGGTTATCCCTTTCTTTCGGGTTGCCATGAGTTCTCTTTTCTACCTATGTTAACATTTCAGACTTAGACTAGTACTTTAGTTAGTCTTATGTTTAGTTTGGGGCTGTACCATTTTCTTACACTTGTTGAACTTTAGATGTTTTGGTATATTGACCTTCAGGTTGTAGGCGTTATTTTCGCAATGTTAGTTTATGGTTGTTAGACTTTTGAAGTTTATGGGAACTCCATATTTTCTTTAGCATTTAGACCTTCTTCCGTACCTTTAAATGCCTTAATTTTTTGTTAAGTTTTTTAGTTTGGTTTGTAGTAATGGTTCTCCAACCGAAGGGTTAGTGTGGATGCCACTCACGACGGTTTGGGTCGTGACATAGAAAAATAAGTGTTCTTCATCCATTTAGTCATAAGAAAGTGAAATTATTTAGTCCAATTCACGAAGATGAAGTCTAAAGAATGATCAAGAAAATATCTCAACAAGCTCATGCTTCGCAAATCACTAATTTGTGCAATTTAGTGATTTCACTAAGTAATACAATTGTTTGTAGAGCTGCTTTTGGTATTAGGTTTGATGAAGAAGCACATGAAAAGAGGAAATTTGATGAACTTTTAGAAGAATCTGCAACAATGTTGACTAGTTTTTATGATTTTTTTCTTTATTTAGATTGGATTGATAAATTCATTGGATTGGCAAATAGACTTGAGAAGAATTTCAAGAAGTATGATGAGTTTTATGAAGAACTCATTGAGAAGCATCTCAATCCGAATAGGCCAAAATCCATAGAAGGGGACATTCTTGATCTTTTGCTCTAATTGAAGAAAGATAAATTAACACCAATTGATCTCACTTTTGAGGGCATAAAAGCAACTATCATGGTAATATTCTTATATATATATACACACACACACACACACAAAATGAATTATCACAAATATAATTAGTTGTACTTTGACTGTCAACCTATAGTTTTTTGTCAATTTCGTTTTAGAATGTGTTACTTGCAGAATCAGACACTAGTGCCACTGCATCAGTATAGACAATGATAGCTTGATGTAGAATCCAAAAGCTATGAAAATAGTTCAAGAAGAAATCAGAAAATCAGTAAAGAAAGAAGATATTTTGAATGAAGATGAAATCCAAAATCTTCCCTATTTCAAAGTAGTGATAAAAGAGTCCTTTAGATTGTATCCATCAGTACAACTTCTACTTCCAAGAGAATCAATAAAAAAATCCATACTAGAAGGGTATGAAATTCAACCAGGAACTATAATTTATCTTAATGCATGGGCTATTGCACGAGATTTTGAAATATGGAAAAATCCAGAAGAATTTATTCCTAGGAGATTCTTAAATAGTGACATTAATTTCAAAGGACAAGACTTTGAGTTTATTCCATTTGGAGTAGGAAGAAGAAAATGTCCAAGGATTACAATAAGAGTTACATTGATGGAACTTGCATTATCAAATCTTCTTTATGTATTTGATTGGGAGTTACCTTCTGGGATGAAAAAAGAGGATATTAAATTCTCGTATGGGTATAGGTTCTAAGCCTATGGCAGCACCATTGCATGTGTTGACCCCCGTGGGTGAGTCTTTTGTAGTGGATTAGGTGTTTCAATCTTGGTTAGTTACTATCCAGGGGCGTGACACCCTGGCTGACCATATATTGCTAATAATTGCTTGATATGCTTGACTTGTATATGATTCTGGGCATGGAATGGTTATCCCCCTATCGTGGGGTCTTAGATTGCTTCTCTAAGACCATTAACTTATCCATGCCTCGTATTCTTCTAGTGGTGTGGCAGGATCCTTTAGTAGCACGCCGGTTGGAGTTATCTCTTTTGTTTGGGATCAAAGGCAAGTGGCTAGTGGATGCATGTCTTATTTGGCATATGTGCATGATGTGAGCAGGGAAGTCGCTCCAGTTGAGTCAGTTCAGTCATCTATGACTTTGTAGATGTGTTCCCTACCGACATACATGGCCTACCCACTAGAGCGTGATATCGATTTCCTTATCGAGCTTGATCGAGGTACTCAACCTATTTCTATTCCTCTATATCAAATGGCTCCTATAGAAATCAAAGAGATCAATGTTTAGTTTCAAGATCTGTTGGGTAAGGGGTTCATCAGACCTAGTGTATAACCTTGGGGCTCTCTCGTCCTCTTTGTGAAAAAGAAGGACAGTACGATACACATGTGTATTGATTGTGTACAGTTGAATAAGGTGATGGTGAAGAACCGTTACTCCATGCCTAGTATCAATGATCTATTTGACCAACTTCTAGGTGCCACAGTTTTCAAAGATTTATATGAAGTTCAGTTACCACCTGTTGAGAATTAGGACATCAAATATCTTAAAGACCGCAGTTAGGACTTGATATTGTCACTACGAGTTCCTGGTGATGTATTTTGGGTTGACTAATGCCCCTTCCTCCTTCATGGACTTGATAATACTGGTGTTCATGCCATTTCTTGATTGGTTGGTCATTATGTTCATAGACATTTTAATATACTCGCGGAGCACGAGTGATCATTAGAACCTTTTGTAGATTGTGCTCAAAACATTAAGAGACTAACAACTTTATGCCAAGTTCTCAAAATACAAGTTTGGCTTGAGCGTGTAGCATTCTTGGGCTTGTTGTGTCCAAGGATAGTATTATTGTAGATCTGACAAATATTGAGGCTATTCGTGATTGGTCTAAGCCCACTTTGATTACTGTGGACCAGAGCTTCATCGAATTGGCAGGCTACTACATATGATTTGTGGATGACTCCTCAACTTTTGTAGCACCTTTGCCCTAGTTTACTCGCCTTGATGTTCCTTTTGAGTGGTATGAAAAGTGTGAGATGAGCTATAGGAACCTCAAGGAGTTTTTGACTACTACTGCCATATTGACTCTTCCATTTGAGAGCGAGGGTTTCACGATAAATTGTGATACATTTGGCATTTTTTTGGGTTGTATATTTAAGTAGCAGGGCTGGGTTATTGTTAATACATTCAGACAACTTAAGTTGAATGAGCGCAAATACACCACTCATAACTTGGAGTTGGTGGCGGTAGTTTTGGTGCTTATAATCATGAAGCACTACATATATGGAGTTCATTATGAGATCTACACTGATCACATGAGTCTTCAATACATCATGAGCTAGAGGGACCTTAATTTGAGGAAACATCATTGGATTGAGCTTCTCAAGGACTATGAGCTCTATATTTTCTATCATCCAAGAAAGGAGAATATCGTAGCGGACGACTTGAGCCGAAAGGCAGTGAGTATGTCTAGCCTAGCCTTCTTTTCTACTATGGAGGGACCTTTAGCTTTGCACAATCAGTCCTTATCTAATCAGATGATTCTGTTGGATGTTTCAGAGTCTAGGCGTGTCTTAGCTATATGTGGGAGTTTAGTCTTCTTTTCTTTATTAGATTTGTGGTCATCAATATAAGGATGAGGCCTTGGTTACACTTTGAGATCGGGTGTTAGCAGGTGATGTTGGTTAGGATACCTTAGTTTCTGATGGGGTTTTGAGGTTTACAGGTCATATTTTGTTCTAAGAGTTGGGGTTTAATCTAGTTAATACTTCATGAGGCCCATGATTTTAGATACTTTATCCATTCAGGCACCGCAAAGATGTATCATGACTTGAGGTAGTATTACTTGTGGGTTAACATGAGGAGAGATATTGCAGACGATGTGTCCCGTTGCCTGAGCTGCCAGCCAGTGAAGGCTGAGCATTTGAGACTTGGTGGTGAGTTTCAGAGATTACCCATTCTAGAGAGAAAGTGGGATCGCATCACTCTGAACTTTTTGGAAGGTTTGCCCTAGACTTCTAGAGGTGCTGACATCATTTGGGTTATCATTGGTTGATTGAACAAGTCAGCACACTTCATCCCTATTCGGTCTTCATTCAACATCAAGAGGTGGACTCCTATTTACATTTGAGATGTGGTCTGTCTTCATGGTGTGTCAGTTTTTATTATATCAGATCGAGGTGATTAGTTCACTTCTAGCTTTTGGAGGACTATCCAGGAAGTGTTAGGTACTCATATTGACTTTAGCACAACTTTCCACCTGCATACTAATGGCTAGTTGGACCGTACTATTTAGGTTCTTGAGGATATGTTGCGGGCTTGTATTTTGGAGTTTGAAGGTAAGTGGGACCAATTCTTTCATTTTGCGAAGTTTGCGTACAACAAAAGTTACCACTCTAGCATTCAAATGTCCCCATTAGAGGCCTTATATGTAAAGCATTGTCGCTCTCCGGTCGGTTAGTTTGAGTCTAACCTAGATTGCATGGTATAGACTTGATTTATGAAGCTTTGGACTAGATGAGGGATATTTAGGACAAGATTTAGACAGCTCAGAGTAGGCACAAAAGTTATGCTAATCATAGGCGACCTTTCAGGTTTTCAGTAGGTGATAGAGTCTTCCTCCATGTCTCTCCCATAAAAGATGTGATAAGGTTTGGGAGGTGGGGCAAGCTTAGCCCTAGGTATATTGGGACTTTTGGGATCCTCTGAAAAGTTTGAGAGGTTGCATATGAGTTGGCTCTACCTCCAGTATTCTCAGTTATCCACCTAGTTTTCCATGTTTCGATGCTACACCAGTATTTTCGTGATAAGTCTCATATGCTTCAGTATGATGCAATAGGGTTGGATGACCATCTGAGCTTTGTGGACGAGCCAATTGCCATTATAGCCAAAGATGTGGCGCTTGCATTTGAGTGCCATTCATGTGGTTAAGGTCCGTTAGAGGCATCGTCTAGTTGAGTAGGATACTTACGAGATGAGCATGATATGCGGGAGCAGTTTCCTGGCTTGTTTGAGCCTTCAAGTTTCATAGACGAAAGTCCTTTGTTTATAGTGGATGTTATGATGACCTCTGGGTCATTTTTGTGTTTGTGCCTCCTATTTATTGTTTAGAGTGTTCCTATAGTGACTGACGTCATTTATGACTTGCTAAGACTCATAGTTCAATCATCTGGTCATTTGTCTGGTTTTTATGCGAGTTTTAGTGTTTGGGAACTTTTAAACCTTAAATGGTCATATTTGATCAAAAGTTCAAGAAGACTACCTGAGAATCCAATTCTGATGATTATGTTTGCTCTAGAAGGGTCATTTTAGGCTAGTATCATGGTCGCACAACTTTTGAGGCTTTCAGTGCGAGTCTGTGTGACTAGGCATTTTAACTTTCAAGTTAAGGCCTAAATTTGACTTTAGTCAACATTCTGAGTAAACGAGCTTGGATGAGAATTTCGTCAGCGTGGTGAGCTCTGGAATGTTGAGTTTGGTCTAGAACGACCCTTTGTTTATGTCACAACCCAAAGTACACCCTAGACGTGACATGACATATAAGACTCCGAGAGGCCCTACACATGCCACTTGACATATGTATATAACATAATAGAGAAAAACAAGAAATCTCATAAGAAGTAAAGAGTATGACATATAAAAGGAAGGACATCAAAGTCTAAAAAAGCCATCTATTACATCAAAATAGTGGTCGGAACGTAATTCGTACACAACATACAATGTCTGAAACTAGAAATGTTAGGAAAGCAATAAATGTGACATCATACTCCAAGTATGAGGACTCACCAAGTCTTCAAAGTCTCTAAGTGCTCACTAGCCACGAACAAAGGATGACGAGTCATCAAACCCTACATTAGTTAAACAACGTAGGCACAAGTAGGCATTAGTACATGAAATGTACTAAATATGAGGGGAATGAAATAAAACATGAGACATGATCATAAGGGGACATAATTGGAAACATGATATGCATGACCAAGCTAAACATAGTAAAATATTTTAAAAGAGATATCATAAATCATGAACATGGCCAATGCATGTTAAAACATCATGAAAGCTTCGTAAAACATTTGAAAGAAACTTAGTTCATTTTGTGGGATATTTACTACTAACCGACATAGACCATATGAACTATAACAAGGAATCCGATGTTTTGCTCCCACATCGAAAAGAGATGTCATTGATTTCCAAGGCAACAACCTTAAACTTCTAGCTTAGGTGGATCCACTAGCTATGTAACTTAAGACAAACCTACATGGGCACATAGTCAGAGACAAGGAGATTGCTACTAAAAACCCAATCTCTACTAACGGGAGAGCCTCCATCCCAATATCCTCTCGATACGAAGTAAAATTTGAACTGAATAGTTATAAACATAAAAGCAACATCATCCACGGAAAATCACAATTAACATACTAATCCAACCTAGAAACATCATAGAGTAACTCCTTAAGCCATCTGTGAGAATCCTTTCACCATTCATGATTCCTTAAGTATGTGAGAAAACCTTTCACAATTCATGCATACATGAGAAAACCTTTCACCATTTCATTGATGCTTATCTTAAAGAAACCTACATCATAAAGCATTCTTTATCATAAATCATGTATATGTTCATGAAAACACATTCATATATTCATAAATCTTCTTCAAATTCATACAATTATGGTTCATAGTCAAAATCATGATTAATGCATAAGTTCACATGAAATTAGTTGAAAAGAATGAATTGAGTCTAAATCATCAAAATAATATCATAATCAATCAATTAAACCCATAAAATTAGAAGCCATGAGAATTCAATGAAAACCTTAATCAATTTGATTGGAATTGAATTGGAGAATTGAAGAATCTTTGGGGACTCAATGGGTAAATGGAGCCCAATGATGAACTCCCTACATACCTTGATTAAAGCCCTAAGTAATGATGAAGAAGTGAGACTTTATCTTTAAGAACCCTAGCTTCCTCTTCCTTGATCTAGAGAGAAATTTTTGGAGAGAACTTTGGAGAGAATTTAGGAATTTGCTTGAATGAGAAATTAGGGGAAATTTCTAAGGGTAAAGGTTAGTTATAGGGCTTAGATTAAGGGTAAAAATGATGTAGTATGGGTATTGGGTGCATAGGAAAATATCCAAATACCCCTCTAAAATAACTGTTGCAGGGGTCCAACAGACCGACCTACGTTTCGTATAAACCTCTACGAATTGTACTAGTTGTCCGTAGAACTTAAATATGGGACTTAAAATTCTACCTAGTTTCCACGAGTCCCTTCTATGGTACATTCAAAGTTCCACAGACCGTAGGTCCAACCATAGAACCTATGAACGAAAATCCTTCCAAGTCTAAAGTCAAGTTCCATGAGACAGTTGTACGACCCGTACAACCTTTTGTAGACCCAAAAGTCAACATTTTATTCCAAGTCTGGGACCTCTTCTAAGACAACTTCCTAAGGAACATAAGACTTTCTATGGACCGTCCTGCTGTTCCGTAGGAAAACTTCACAGATCCAAAAATCAAGGGTCATTTCTACAACCCTTTCAATGGACCGTGGAATTTCTATAAGCCATAAACAGGACCCGCAGACTAGACTTGCAACCTATAATGCAACCTTTCCTTTTTTCGAGGTGTTACAATATCTCCTCCCTAGGAACATTCATCCTTGAATAGGACTCAAGCTAGCATAAATAGAGCAAGAGAGAAACTAACAATCCAACATGAATGAAAAATTCATCAAAATGCACATAAACATGCAGAATCACTCCAAACTAAATCATAACATTAAAAAGCAAGTTTTCATGAACATGCATGCATATGGAAACATGAGAATGACTAAAACACATGAATTCAAATGATTGAACCATGAGGGATTAATATCTCAAGATGGAGTAGGAACGGAGGATACAAAGACATCTTATTGGCTTCGGCCTCCCAAGTAGCACCCTCAACTAATTGATTCCTCCAAAGAACCTCACAACAACAACTTTTTGTGGACTTGCCGGTCTAAAATCTTAACTAAGACTTCTCCATAGAGAGATTCTCTTTAACTACCAAACCTTCTAAAGGAATAATAGATGTCGGATCTCCAACACACTTCTTCAATAAAGAGACATGAAATACCAAACGTATTGATGCTAAATCATTAGGAAAATTAAGTTTATAGGAAACCTTGCCAATAGACCTCAAAAAGTCATATGGTCCCACATACCGAGGACTTAGCTTCCCTTTCTTTCCAAATCTCATTACACCCTTCATGGGTGAAATTTTCAAGTAGACTCAATCACTAACATCAAATTTTATTTCTCTTCTCCTCACATCTAAATAAGACTTGTTGACTTTGAGCCATTTTAAACCTCTCGCGAATAAGTCGAACCTTTTCCATAGCTTCATACACCAACTCGGTCCCTATCAAAGAAACCTCACTGACTTTAAACTACCCAATAGGACACCTACATCTTCTACCAGAGACTCAAACGGTGTCATCCCAATGCTAGAATGATAGATATTATTATTATTATAGGAAAACTCTATCAAAGGCAAATATTCATCCCAACTACCCTTGAAATCAATTGTACAAGCTCTTAACATATCTTCCAATGTTTGAACGGTACGCTCAGCTTGTCCATCAGTATGAAGACGAAATGACATGCTAAGTTTCACTTGAGTACCAAGACCTTTATGAAATGACTTCCAAAACTAAGATGTAAACTGAGTACCTCGATAGGGGATAATGGACAAAGGGATTCCAGGCAACCTTACCATTTCTCTAATATAAAGCTTGGAATAATCCTCTAATGATAATGAAGTCTTAACTGGAAGAAAGTGAGCCAATTTCGTTATTCGATCCACAATAATCCAAATTGAAATAAACTATTGATGTATGTGAAGTAAACTCGTAATGAAGTCCATATTCAAATTCTCCCACTTCCAGGTAGGAATACTAGTGTCTTGAGCTAAGCCACCTAGTTTTTGATGCTCAATTTTTACTTGTTGATAATTCAAACATTTAGCCACAAATTTCACAATATCCTTCTTCATCCCATTCCACCAATACACCTCTCTCAAATCACGGTACATCTTGGTGGCTCCCAGTGAATAGAATACTGAGAACTATGAGCTTTTGTCAAAATATGATTTCTCAACTCATTAACATTCATAACACATAGTCTACCTTGATATCCAACGACATCATCTCCCCCTTGGGAGAAAATCTCAATGACTTTTTCAAAAACTAACATTTTCAAGTCAACTAATATTGGATCAAGGTATTGATTAACCTTCACATCTGATACAAAATATGATTCTAAACCATTATGCACAACAATACCACCCTTATTAGAATCAACCAACCAAACACCCAATCAAGCCAATCTGTGAACATCGCGGACTAACTCTTTCTTATCATTTTCCACACGAGAAACACTTCACATTGATAACCAACTAAGATTATCCAACACCACATTCACCTTTCTGGGATGATATAAGACACTCATGTCATAATCATTTATCAACTCAAGCCACCTCCTTTGGCGAAGATTCAAGTCCTTTTGGGTGAACACATATTTCAGACTCTTGTGGTCGGTTAACACATCTACAAGAACACCGTACAAGTAGCATCTCCAAATCTTTACAGAAAACACCACATCCGCTAACTCCAAATCATTAGTTGGATGATTCTTTTCATGCACTTTCAATTGTGTTGAAGCTTAGGCAATGACTTTCCCATGTTACATAAAAAACAAGCAAGACCAATTCGTGAAGGATCACAATACACCACAAAACCATTGGATCCTTCTAGTAATGTCAAAATAGAAGCCGAAGTGAGTCTATCCTTCAACTTTGGTAAACTCTTCTCACAACATCCGACCATAAGAACTTTACTTTCTATTGGGTTAATGTAGTCAATGCAGAGGCAATTAAAGAAAACCCTTCCACAAACTTTCTATAATACCCATACAAACCAAAGAAGCTTCAAATATCCAAAGGGAATAGAGGTCTAGGCCAATTCTTAACCACTTCGATCATCTTAAGATCTACCTTAATACCCTTATCGAAAACAATATGACCAAGAAAATCCTTGGATCTCAATCAAAACTCGCATTTACTAAACCTCACAAATAATTGTTAGTTATTGAGGACTTGCAGCACAATCCTCAAATGATATGTATGCTCATCCTCTTTCCGCGACTAAATTATGATGTCATAAACACAATCACAAACATATTTATGTATTCTTTAAAAACTTTATTCATTAAGTCCATGAATGCGGCCAGTGCGTTGGTCAACCTAAATGACATTACCAAAAACTCATAATGACTATACTAGTTTGAGAAGTCGTCTTCGAAATGTCACTTTCTTTCACTCTCAATTGGTGCAAACCCGATCGTAGGTCAATCATAGAGAAGAAACTTGCTCCTTAGAGTTAATTAAAAAAATCATTGATCCTTGGGAGAAGATACCTTTTTCAATTGTCGGTAATCAATACACATGCTAAGTGAACTATCTTTCTTACGAACAAACAAAATTGGAGTACCCTACAGAGAGATACTCATTTAGATGAAACCCTTATACAACAAATCTTTCAGTTGCTCCTTCAATTCCTTAACTTCTGTCAGAGCTATATAATAAGGAAGGATATAGATAGGTTCCATATCTGGGAGAAGGTCAATACCACAGTCTATTTCCATTGCAAGAGGAACACTGGGTAGATCATCTGGAAACACTTTTGGAAACTCATTTACAATGAGGACCAACTCAAGAGTAAGAGTTTCAGAATTTGTATCCCTAATCTGAACAAGATGATAAATACAAACCTTAGAATTAATCTTCCTAGCTTTAAGACAAGAAACAAACTGACCCTTAAGCATAAAATTTACCCATTTCCACTCTAGGACATGCTCATTTGGAAATTGAATCTTAACCACTTAGGTTCTACAATCCACAGAAGTATAACAAGAATGGAGCCAATCCATACCAAGAAACATCAAAATTTAACATATCAAGCTCTACTAGATTAACATGTATGACTCTATGAGATAAGGAAATGAGACACTTTCTATAGACCGTATTATCCACAATAGATTCACCAATAGGAGTAGAGACAAAAAGGGTCTAACAACACATCTGGAGAAACATCAAACCTCATAGCAATATATGGCATTAAAAAAAGAGAAAGTAGAACCAGGATCAAGCAAAGCATAAACATCAAGATGAAAAACTTTAACATACCATTAACAACATCGAGAGAAACCTCTTGATCATGCTGAGTTTGAAGTGCAAAGAATCCATTTTGTTTCAGAGCACTTGAACCCGAACCACTAGGCTGAGCTTGCCTACCATCCTTTACCTTATCATTTCTAGATGGAAAATCTCTCATGCGATGACCACTTTTACCACAGCCAAATGAATTATCTATACCCATCAAGCCTTTCTTGAATGGCTCTTTCCATAATTTAGGCATGCATGAATCGACGATCCATTTTCCACAACTATTTACTCCTTGAGGCTTATGGTTATACACCATTTCTTTGTTGAACATAAAAGTCGGAGCATTGGATAAACCTAGACCGGAAAACCTTTGTCATAACCTAAGATGACCATGTCCATTGGACCTTGAATGTGGGAAGTCACCATCCACGTTCTTTGCCCTTTTGGACTCCCTAGACCCTTCCTTAAGTTTCTCCTCTTCAATTTGTCGAGAATGAATCATTAAACAAGAAATGTCTATATCATTAATAAGTATGACGGTGTGACATTCCTTAACCACCATTTTGGACACTCTCGAAACAAACTTGCTCATTTTATTCCTAGGATCGATAACCATAGTAGGAGAATATTTTGGACAATTGTGTGAATTTCAAAGGATACTATTTCACACTCATATTTCCTTGATGAAAGTTAATGAACTCAAGTACCTTTTCATCCCTTATCTTAAAAGGAAAGAACCTATCAATAAAAGCAATCTTATGCTTCTCCTAATCAAGTGGATCCACATCACCTACCCTCTATTCCTTCCATTGATTTAACCAAACTTGAGAAACACCCTTAAGTGGATAATTGGCCAATTCCGCCTTCTCTATCAATGTCACTCTCATGATGATCAAAACCTTATACACCTCATCAATGAACTCTTAAGGATCTTCCTAAAAATTGGAACCATGAAACTCCCGGGGATTCATCCTAGTAAGTCCCTCATCCTTGTTTCCACCGTACCCATTTTTGGGTTCACCAAAGCATTCATCTCTCTATTGGCTTGAGCCATCATAGCTTGAGACAACACTTGAAAAGGAGCTTCAAACTCCATATTAGTCACTTGTTCAATGGGTCTACTGGAACTTCAGGAACTTGAGGAGCTTTTTGTTCCATATTACTATTTGCACTCCTCTAACGTATGCTTTTCGAGGGGCCTTATCTTAAAAAACATCATATAAGGATTACAAGAGATACATATAGAGTTAAACTCTATCACTATAAATTAGAATGGTTAAAAAAGTAAAATTTCTTAAACATCTTATAGCTTCCTATTCATAAATGTGGTGCACTTCACACTCATGAACAAGACTCTACTCGACGGGGCTTGTGAGACATCCTAAGACCTTTCTAAACCTTATGCTCTAACTACCAAGTTTATCACGACCCAAAGTTTACCTTAGGTGTAACATGGCGTATAGAACCCCAAAATCCCCTAAACAAGCCACTTAGAATGCATCATACTAGATAATATAAATAAATATTTCAAAAGTAGCATTGTATATTCCAAAATAGTTCGACAAAGCGAAAGTCTAACATAGTCTCTAAAAGCCATCTAAAATATTGAAGAAAGTGGTTGGGACGTAACCCAAAAACCACATACATCATCCGAAATCTAGAAAGACTTAAAGCAATCAAAGTGTATTAGTCCTCGAAACTTGAGGACTTACCAACTCTTGAATCCGATAAATAATTAACTAGCCACGAGTGTGAGAAGTTAGACCATCAGACCCTATATTAATGAGACAATGTTGGCACAAGTATGCATTAGTACATGAAATTTACTACATATGGGCAAATATACATAAATAAAAATGATAAAATGAAGAACTTTAAACATGTGAGATATGACCAACATTGGAGCATTTTAAGGCTTAAAGAAGCAACAACATGTATTTCATAAGATATGATCTACACATTTAAAATATGAGACTTAAGAAGGTTTTTTTTGAGTGAAACATATTCATTTTGTGGGATAATAGTTTTAACCAACAATAAGACCATGAGAGCTATATCATGGAATCTAGTATATTCCTCATGTCGAAAGAAGGGGATTCTACTTGCCAAGGTAGAATCCATACACATCACGTTTTGCTAAAGTAGATACATTAGCTAGGTTATTTAAGACAATCTTACGGGGGCACACAGTTAGGGACTAGAGGTTGCTACTAGAGACTACCTTATTTAAGCCTTCACCTCAAAGCCCTCTTTGTGCTAAGTCTAAATCCCAATGGAATAGGTAAAATTTAAATATCATTATAATATAGGAAAGGTAATGACCAATACCAATCTACACCCTAAATATGAAAACATTGAATAGCTCTTTAAAATACAATTCAAACATAGGTGAGAAAACCTTTCACCAATGTGAATTAATATGTGAGAAATGCCTTTCAACACGATGATTATATTGGTATGTGAGTAAACCTTTAACAACAACATTGATACTTTCATCTAAAAGTACTCTATCATCATAAACATCATTTTTCATAAGACATGCATAACTTTCTAAAATTCATAGTTCATAGGTTCATGGCTTCTTCATAGGTTCATAGTAGGAAGTTATAAATCATGCATGGGTCGATATAATTTCAACTAAATATCATGTAATTACATTAAATCATGCAATAGAAGGTTGAAATAACAATTTAAATTACAATTGGATGAAACCCATGACAAATTAAGAAGAAACCTAATTTGATCTATTGAATTTGAGCTTGAGAAATTGAAAACCTTGGGGACCCCATGGAGGAATGGACTCCATGGGTGAATACCCACACACCTTGCTACTCAAAGCCCAAGATAAATGGTGAATTGATGACCTTGGAGTGAACTATAGCTTCTTCTTCTTCCTTAGGTTGAGAGGGGATTTAGGCGAGTGAATATGTTTGGGTTTTTAGGAAATAAGAGAATGGGTTTTCAGTGGGTAGATTTAGGACTTAAAAACTTTATATATGGCTTAGGGTTGAAGCCAAAACGACATATTATAGGTTTAAAACATTTAAGAAAATACCCAAAAGTCCCTAAGTTAGACATCGGATCGTAGATCTTTCTACGGTCTATACTAATCAATGTAGACCAAGTATCGGGACCTAAAAATCACCCAACTTTTGACAGGACCCTTCTATGTCCGTATGAACTCCTACGGTCCATAGACCATAACCGTAGAACTCAAATTTTACTCCAAAATCTCACTAGGTCTGGGACCAACCTATGATACCCATAAACAACTCGTAGGCCATTTGATAGACTGTACTGTTCAACCTTAGGATGGTGTACTAGGACTTGATTTTCAAAAATTATTTTCTCATATCTATGAGACTGGTCTAAGACCAATAAAAATTTTCATGAACCGTAGACTAGTCTCGCAAACCTAAACCAGTAGTGAAAATTCATGCAACATATTCCCTGTCAAGCCCCGAGGCTTCCCCTGGACATAAACACAAGACCTAGGATCACAAGTTACCCTAAGTTAACCCTAAGCTGGCATATCATAAGCATACTAAAGGACTACTTAGTAAATATACTATGCAGAAGCTTAAACAGTGATAACTAAAAGTGGAAAATACCCGATACTGATCTGAATATATAAAAGACTATGAGTTTAATAACAACTGGATGATCAAACTCAAAGCTAAAAATGAATCTAGTACTATGTCTGAAAAAGCCTCTAACTGACTAAAGTTGTTGGGACATGCCCCAACTAACTCTAGAAAACTAAAAACTAAATAATAAGACTAAAACATTTATATTGTCCTTGAAGTAAGAGGACTCACCACTGAAGCTGCTGAACTGGAGATTGGGAACCGATCTATGCATGATCTGGATGTTGAGACCTGAACCTACATCATGTAAGGATGTAGCGCATAGTATGCGTCAGTACTTGGAATGTACTGAGCATGCAGGATATAGAGTACAACTAAATAAAATACATAACTGAACAAAGCATACTGAGCAATAACATAATCTGAACTGAATTTAAATTCTGAAATATACTGATGGCTGAGCTAAATGCAATGACCATGTACTAATCCTGAACATGACATACTGAGACTGAATGTTGAAATATAACTGAAGACCCGATCAAGTACACTGAAGTTTAACTGTAGGAGCTACTATTAACCGACATAAACCACGTGAGCTAAACGTGGAGTACGATGTATAAGCCACATTGAAAGGACCCAATATACCTTGCAAGGGGTATAAAGGCATGATTGTTCGATGTATACGCCCCATCGATATGACCTGATATACCTTGGCAGGGGTATAAAGGCATCAATTTCGTGATCATTAAAGATGATGCCCAACAGAGGAGACTGATAAACCTACGGGGGCACATAGTTATGGGACTATAAGGGGACGTTGAACCCTAGTCCAACTTGGTCTAAGCCTATACCCAACAAGAATGTGTATGACACAACAAAATTGAAATATAAGATAGCTTAATGTTCTGACATGCAAATTTGAGAATGCAACATTTAAATACTGACAATGAAACATTCTTAACTAGAGCATGTATATCTGTTTAAACTGACCTAGAAAGTATAATTCATAAACTAAATGAATCTACACAACTAGGGTTTTGAGTTTCATGCAAGGAACTTTGATTTAGGGGCTAAAACTTTGAAGAACACTGTTGCTTGTTCTTGGTAGTTTTGGTCAACTTTTCCTCTTCTTTTTGCCCCAAGTTTGGATGATTTTAGGTGAATGATGGTTATGGGTAAGTCTGACTAAGTTATTAGGCTTAGACTAACTAAAACAACGTAGTTTAGGCATAAAACGATGAAGTTTAAGTGCTCAACGCATGGGAAAAGACCTAAATGATCCTAACTTAAAAGCTTGGCCACTGGGAGAGAGAGAGAGACCTATACGGCATAGCCACCCACCAATGGGTGGGATCGTTGGGTCTAGTCTGCCCGATAGCCACAAAACGACCAAAACTTTTTTTTTTTAGTGGGATTTTTTTTTTTAGCAACTTTGTTTTGTTTGGAAAGGATATATTATATATATCATGGTGGGCCATCACCACCTTAATCATTTTTTTATGAGTTATTGTTATTTGAAGATGACCAATGACAATTTCCTCTAACCTACAAGCACTCCACCCTTACATTATCTATCATCAAAGTCAAGGTGGTCATAACGTCGTTAATCATGCGGTGATCATAAAAAAAATAAATATTTAAATGAACCCCAAACTCCACCACACTAACCGTGTGTCCGACTGTCCGCATCGGTGGAATATATAATATATTGAAAAAATGCCAACAAAAAAGGAAAACAAGAATAAATGAATGAATACTAAGAATGAGATGAGAGAGGAAGGAAGAGAGAATCTCAGAAAGAAAGAAGACTAAAGAGAAAAGCAAGAGAGCCTTGATGAGGCCTTCACTACTTTATCCACTTCAATCACCTATAGACTTAGTCATCAGTTAACCTCCTCAACTCTTTAAACTTTTTTGTTGTTACTTAACTTTACTTTAATAAAGGAATAAAAAATCTTTTTTCTATTTTTCCTTAACCTCCTACTAATGAAATGTGTTGATATCACACTATGGATCCACCACACTCCGGAGACTATAAGTAAGACTAACTTTAACGCATACTTTGCTAATTCATTTTTTTCTTTTTTCTTTCTTCTTTTTCTTTTTCCTACACACCACACCTTTCCCACCCTTCTCCCTTATTTGAGCCTACTGCGATCACTAATCTTGGCGACATATACTAGACTATTCTACTACCCCTCCCTAAATCAACTAATTAACCTATTTATTCAAATTATCGAGGAAATGTAACTAATCCGATAATATCGAAATCTAACTAAATCATCTCTATATCTAATCTTAATCTATGCAGTCTCTCTTCTGAAAGATTCTTGTGTTTGTCTATAAAATTTTTTATAACGAAGTGATTGGTGTAGAAGTAAGATCAGAGTTTATAGTAGAACAAGAGGAAGACAATATGTTTAGAATCTAAACATAAGTTAAAAGTATTTAAAAGTTAATAAAATCTCATAAGCTTCCACTGACTGAACCATATGTGAGCCACATCCTTAAGCTGGTAGGATGCCAATTCCTCTCTATCACTACCAGTCACTTGCATCAATCCAAATATTTTCTTAACCTCCTCAATGAATTTCTGTGGGTCCTCACCAACTTGCAACCCTAAAATCTCAAGCGGATTAATCCTAACGACATCTCAGACCCTAGCTGCCACTGATCTACCATGACTAATAGTAGGAACTGGAACCTTTCGATCGATCTGGTTGGCTACACTTTGAGCCAAAAGTTGGATCACATTCTGAAACTCTGCATTTAAAGCCTCATGGTCTTGGACTGGAGGAACTGCGTTAGCATTGCGTGCATTAGCATTCCATGGGTAAGCTCTATGGGGAGGCATGATCTGAAATGCATAACGTCGAATTAGAAATGAGAAGTTGGATCATACCTTACGCATGATAAGAGTAGAAAAGAAAGTGAAGTTTTCCTAAAACACTTCATAGCCTCCCTCTCATTAGATGTGGTGCACTTCACACCCATGAAATGGACTCTACTTAGTGCGACTTTCAGATGTACTAGGACTCTTAAACCTAATGATCTCATACCAAGTTTGTCACGCCCCGAGGCTACCCCTAGATGTAAACATGGGACCTAGGATCACGAGTGACCCCAAGTTAACCCTGAGTTGACATATCATAAGCATACTAAAAGATCACTAGATAAATTTACTATGCAGAAGCTTAAAAAGTGATAACTAAAACTGAGGAATACCCAATACTAATCGGAATATATAAAAGACTATGAGTTTCATAACAACTGGAGGATCAAACTCAAATCTAAAATTGAATCTAGTAGTATGTCTGAAAAAGCCTCTGACTAGATTTGTTGGGACATGCCCCCAGCTAACTCTAGCAAAAATAAAAACTGAATAAAAAGACTAAAGTGTAAAGCATGTCTATTGTCCTCGAAGTATAAGGACTCACGACTGAAGCTGCTGAACTGAAGATCGGGAATCGATCTATGCGTGATATGGATGCTGAGTACCTGAACCTATATCATGAAAGGATGTAGCGCAGAGTATGCATCAATACTTGGAATGTACTGAGTATGCAGGATATAGAGTATAGCTGAACAAAATACGTAACTGAACAAAACATACTGAGAAATAACATAATATTAACTGAATGTAAATGCTGAAATACACTGAAGTCTGAGCTAAATGCAATGACCAAGTACTAATCCTGAACATGACATACTGAGACTGAATACTGAAACATAACTTAAGACCTGGTCAAATGCACTGAAGTCTAACTGTGGGAGCTACTATTAATTGACATAAAATCATATGAGCTAAATGTGGAGTCCGATGTATAACCCTATCTAGACGACCGAATATACCTTGCAAGGGCTATAAAGGCATGAATGTTCTACGTATACGCTCCATCGATAGGATCCAATCTAACTTGCTAGGGGTATAAATGCATAAATGGCGTGTTCACTAAAGCTGACGCCCAATAGAGGGGACTGATAAACTTACAAGGGCATGTAGTTCTGGGACTATGAGGGTACACTTAACCTTAGTACAACTTGGTCTAAGCCTACTCTTAACTGGAATGTGTATGACACAACAAAACTGAAAAACTAGATAGCTCAATGTTCTGACATGCAAATCTGAGAATGCAACATTTAAATACCGACAATGAAACTGTAACACCACGAAAACCAAACACAGAAAAATTACAGAAAAATTACATGTACCAGTGAACCACAGTAGGGTTCACGGACTGTGAAAGGGTCCACTGTCCGTTGGTCTGCCGGTGATCCTCACTTGGACTCCACCAGGCCCAGGCGTTAGACCACTGGCACCTTCACGGGCCGTGGTCTTGACAACGGACCGCGGTGGTGTCCGTAAAGAGTGAGGCAGTAGCATCCCCAAGCCTAGCCCTCAGACCCCCAAGCCTAAGTGAGGACCACGAGGACCTTCAAGGTTCGTAGTCCTCCACATGGGCTGTAGTGGCGTTCGTGAAGGCCATGCAATAGGCACCCTAGTCTTGCCTCAGACACCCCTCGCCCAAGTAAGGACCACGAGGACCTTTATAGTCCGTGGTCCTCACAACGGGTCGTGGGGGCATCCGTTAAGGTTTGACCAATGAGCCTCTTAGCCAGCCCCCTCCAGATCACAGCCCAAGTGAAGACAACAAACACCTTCACGGTCCGTGGTCCTTCACACGAGCCATGGTAGTGCCCGTGATCTCATACCCTCATACCTACAGTCTAAGTGAAGACCACAGCCTACTTCACGGTCCGTGGTCCCTTTCACGGTCTGTGAAGGTAGCCATGGTCAGCCCGTCAAGTTTTGAAGTAAGGGTATTTTGGTCTTTTCCTTTTTTGTGGGACTTCTAAACTACATCATTTTAACCCTAAATTACGTGGTTTTAGTCAGTTTAAGCCTAGAAACATAACTAGAACTTACCTAAGTCAAATCATTAATCAAAACCTAGAAAATTAGAAGCAAGAGAGTTGAAAAAGTCGACCAACCCTAGTTCAAGAACGCAACAAGTTTTCATCAGTTTTAGCCCCTAAAATCGAAAGATTTGTCCGTGGAATTTGTCTCCTCGTATGTGGGATTTCAATAATGGGCTCCTTTCACCCATTAGGTCTGTAGTTTTCAGTCAGATTCTTGATTCCCTTACTACTACCTAGACCTAGGATTTCTTGAATGTTAGAATTGTTTGGTTTTAGCTATTAGAACAATCCAAATCAGATTTGTATGTTATTACTTAGTTTATTGCATGAATTTCAAAATTCTAGCTATGAAGTTTTTTAGTTCTTGAATTACAAATGCTAGGCTAGATATTTCAGTTATTTAAGATATATATGCTCCAGTTTTGAATGTGTCATTATTAGTTATTAATGTGCATTCCCAGTCTCCATGTCATTTTGAGCTATCCAGTATATTACAGAAATTCAGTCATAATATGTTAATCACTTAATCTATTGGGAGTAGGATAATACCGAGTTGGACTGGGGTTCAGTATACCCAAATAGTCTCAAAATTACTAGCCACGTAGGTTGTAAGTCCCCTTTGTGGGCATTATTTCAGTGATCATGCCAGCATCCCCCTATACCTCTGGCAGGGTGTATTGGGTCCTCTCGATGGGGTGTATACATCGGACTCCACATTTAGCTCATGTGGTTTTATTATCAGTTAGTAGTAGCTCCCACAGTTCAGTCAAACTTTATTGCATTGACCATTTTCAATACATTCAATATTCAGTCTCAAGATGTCATAAATTGGTCATTGCATTCAGCTAGCTCAGTCTTTAGTAGCTATATCATGTTCAGATTATGCACTTTCTTTATTGCTTATTCAGTTATGTGTTTATTTCAGCTTTCCTCTATCCTTCATGCTCAATACCTTTCAAGTACTGATGCATATATTGCGCTATATCTTCTCGTGATGTAGGATCAGGTCCTCAGCAGTCAGATCATGCATAGATCGGTTCCCGTTCTCCAGTTTAGTAGCATCAGTGGTGAGTCCTTATTTCTCTAGGACAACAGTCATGTTACCATTTCAGTATTTCAGTCTTTTAGTTTTAGTTTTGCTAGATCTAGTTGGGGCATGTCTCAATATTTCTAGTCAGTTAGAGGCTATTTCAGACATAGTTAGATTCAGCTTAGTATTTGAGTTTGATATTTCTCTTGTATTAAACTCTCAAAATCCATATGTTCAGTTATAGAATGGGTATTCCCCATTACTTTCCTTTTCATGATTTATACATTTTCGGTTCAGTTTTATTATTCAATTTATCTCTAGTATGTTTATGATTATGCCAGCTGATGTTTGCGTAATCAAGACACAACTTCTGATGGAAGTGTCTATGATCGTACAATAGTTTAGTATAGAAAAATGAAATTTAATTCTAACTAGTCGTAGCTAAAGACATTAATGAATAAAAACATTGTAAATTAAAAAAAGGGGGACACAATAGTGTCAATTAACAATGAGGGGTTTTGTCACAAGTAAGGTAAAAATAGCAAAATAAACAAGGGTTTCTAATAATGAGAGGGGATCCTTGGGATGTGATGGGAATACGGGTTAAGCTAGACTATTGGGTACATGCTTGCGATAACAAATTTATAGAGTAAAAGTGACTAGGCAAAGATTTATGTGTGAATAAGTTCTCTCTCGAGCAACTTACCTTGTTTCAAATGGGTTCCTTTTGGACACTCACTTGCCACACGAAGACCAACCTACGCCTTACCCCACTCACTCTCTCGAGCTGAGTCTTAGGATATGGGACTAGGGTTCACTCTCTCGAGCGGAACCTCATGTTGACCCACTCTTCAAGCCATTAATCTAGTAGTCTTGCTTTCGCGACTTTTCTCTCAAGCAAGCCGAAAACACATAAATAAACTTGTATTTACAACTACAAATTTGTTAAATTCATCCATAACTACTAGACGAAATCACCATTAAACTACATCTAATCTATCAGCAAACAAGACCCAACAACAATCTTAACCCATATTCCCTAAATCACACCCCAAGAATGGGGGTTTTAGCCACACATCAAGAGATAGAAATTTATACCTCTATGAGCTTGCATTCAAATAGGTATGAAGATTTAAGTCTTGTTACAGGGCAAGAATGAAGAATCCAAGAGACCCTAGTCCAAATCCTTGGACATGAAGCCCTCTTTTCTTCAAGTCTTCAAAACCCTCTCAAACTCAGAGCAAAAATACTAAAAAGTACTATTCTATATGAAAATTATAATAATTATTCGACACTAAAACTACAACTCTAACTAGTATTTATAGTTTTCACAGATTTATGCTACAGCGGATCATTCGGCGTCGTTAGTCGGAATCGCCGATCAACTCGGTGGTTCGGCCTTTGGTGTAGGTCATCGCCATCTTGCACCAGTCCTCAACATCATCGTGCTCTGGGTCATTGGGCGACATGGTATTGCTTTGCGGAACTTCTCGGTGATGCGCTGACTGCTCCCTTTTCCCACCAACTTGATCCTTTCGTTCAGTGCTCAGTACACTGGAACAAAAGGCAAATATGTGATCTGTTGGCAATTCGCTGAATGGGTTCGGTGATTCGCAAATCTTCATTTCTTCATTCTTTTAGCTTCTTTTGCTCCTTTTTACTCGATCGTGTCCATGCTTTCCCTCAAACATCAAATACCTAAAACTTCAAGGTTTTTATCAGATATCGAGATAAAACATGCATTTGAGGACACAATTTCTATTAAAATATGGCCTTAAATGAGTCCAATTTGTGGACTCATCCACACCTCCAACTTAAACTTTTGCTTGTCCTCAAGCAAACTCAAGTTCAGCAGTTCAAAAAGGGTGTCTCGAATAGTGCTACACAAGACTCAATCATGAATGCACACAATAAGACTCAATTTACTTATGCAAAGATCAAATGTTCACTTCAAAGATTCAAGTTGTGACTCACCAATATCAACGAATCTCATGCTCACAATACTTGCTTCAAATGCAAGTTCAAACTCAACTATAGTGTTCAAATGCCCTCACACAAAGAATGATTCCATATTCACACCTTGGTTTCACAATTTAAATCTTTGAAATCAGATGCAACGCTCACACTCACAAAGAAGAATATAATGCATGCTTTCACCCATAGGTTTTCCCATATTTTCCAATCAAAATTTATTTCAGCTCACTCTAGATCAAAAAGGTCTTTTCAAGGCTTATAACGGGGCTAAGTGCAAAGGTATGGTCATTTAGGCTCGGTGACTTTCATCCTCATGAAATGTGGTTTGCACGACACTTCCTTTCCTTTTCCTTCATCATTTTCATTAGTGCTCATAAGTCATCCTACTATTCACTTTCCATGGATTGTTTGGGAACCCTCTTTCATTTTTCAACTTTATTTCATAACTTTCTCTTTCATTCTTTTTCTTTTTCTTTCTCTTCTCTCTTCTCTCTCTCTTTTTATATGGAGTGGTTCCATTTTCCTCAAAACCATGGGTAAGAGGGACTTTCTTGCACATATTGACTTTCCCTTTTCTTTTCACCACACCCACAACTTAGGCTTTTAGCCTAAGTTAGCTATTCAAACTAACCACAACTTCATGAGGATTATGGGTGATGGATTAAGAAAGGTCTAGTTTTCATCAAGTTTTCTTCCAAGGAAAGGCAAGGCTCAATGGGTATTCAAGAGAGAATCACACACTCACAAGGTAGGTCACAAAAGAGGTATATGCCAAATTGGTTCACACTTTTTGAAGTTTCCTAAGATCATATCAAGAGATAGCACCACTTAGTTGACCGGAACAATGGAGCAAATTCTAGGATCTATCATGCATAGTTCACAAGTAAGCTCACCACACTAGGCATTGACACTACAAGTTAAACAAGACTCCACACTTTCACTAGTGTGCAATGATCATCACAAGAGAACCAATTTGATACAAGGCTAGTCATAACGAGATGCAAAGAGTTCACATATTGTCTATGCAACTTCATTTGGCCTCATCGTAGCCGCGCATTCAAGTTCATTCGATTGAGAGCACTATTCAAGTCATCGGTATTGATTGGAACCGAGACTCAAATTTTTGCAAAAGAACAGCTACATTCAAGAGCATATAAAGGGTGGCAAAAATGTGCGAAAAATTTAAAATATTTCGGAAGGTTTCTAAATCATTTCACAAATTTAAGATAAAATGGAGCCATAAGCTCAAACATCCATGAAAATCAGATAAAATAATTTAACCGGAATAACCCAAATATATACATAAAAGCATAGATAATGATAGTCACACAAAAGGTAGGCTTCACCCTACCACAATACAAAAACTATTTGTCCTCAAATGCATATAACAATAATTCAAGGGTCAAATTAGAGAAAGACAAAGAGGGCTAGAGAATTATCCTGGTGACACATCTGCTCCATCTGTCGGGGCAGCATGTTCTTTCTTGCAACTTTATGTCTGGCTATATCTGCTGCTTCAAGTCATAGTTCCTTCAACAAAATTTTTGCATTACAAGAAAGGCGAGGTGGGAACGTTAAGTGATCCGCTGAGTGGTTCAGCTATCCATACACAGCTTTGCTAAGCAACCCATTGAGCTTATTTTCAACCCACATTCTCGAATGTGTCACAACCACCCTTTTGCATTGGCCAATGAAGAGTGCAATCCATGTGCCAAGCATAAATTTCTAACAAGACACTTAGGTAATGCAGGAATATATGGAAATTAGTGTGCACCGATGTAGTTGGAGGAATGGAAGAGTGTAAAAGTAAGCGAGTTCGAGAACTTAAACCTTTTTCTCGCAAACAATCCAATCATTTCCCATTAGGCGACAGCAGTCATGATTGCTAAGTCATTCGGCGTTTCACCGAGTAATCACTCACTTCCCTGAGTTTTCTAGATCTTCCCAGTAATCTTGGAAGTTCAAACGGTAGATAAAGGTAGGTTGCCGACCTCATCGGCGACTCGCCAACTGGACTTGTTTCTTGCAACCCTGCACTTTTCGAGCACCTTCCATACTTTACCCTATATCAAAAACACACAATTACTTTACTAATACGCAAATATAAGATATTAAGGGGTTTTGGGTTGCCTCCCAAACAGCGCCTTATTTAATGTCGCGGCACGACGGAAGTCAGCAACTATTCTTCATCCTCGGAGTCACCTATGTTGTAATTAGGCGAGTCCTCGGTGAATGGTGAGTAGTGACCTGATATCAGATGGCTAATTTGAACATCCTACAGCTGGATAGTCATGGAGTGAGTGGTTGACACTTCATTTAGCATTTCGATGTTTTCCTTCATCTCATTCAACATCATCACCTGTGCTTTAATTTTTTGCTGAATGAGTGAAAGAGTTTTGTCATCTTGCACACCTCCCTGTTTCTTCCCATGGCTACACTTTTGGAGGGAGAAGTGCTTTTCTTTTCCCATGGCTTATACTTCCAATTCCGTGACTCGGTTGGATAGAGCATCCAACTGGGTGGCTAGTGCATCCCACTCCTGCTTCTTTTTGGCTTCTTTGCTAGCTTCACCATACTATCAAGGAGTTTTGCTACGACTTCATAGGGCTGGTATAGCATGCCGCCCTCGCAAAGTTGATCAACAACACTTCTATTCTCGGGTCCTAGACTCCTATAAAAGCACTCCAGGGGCAACTTTGTCTTTTGTAACTCCTTACATAGCAGTCCAATTCAGTGTTAGTCCATAAACACTCTCAGAACCTTTCCCAGTCTCTACTCCAGTTGGTGACCGAGTTATAGCTAGATGGGCATACAGAAATTGCCCTATCATAGTCTCTCAGAAAGTTACCTCTGCAGATCTTATAGAGTTAGAAATGGTAGACAAAAATATCATTCAAGGAATGGATTGGTTAAATTCATGTTATGCCTTAGTCGATTGTAGAACTAGGATTATTCGTTTTTAGTTTCCAAACGAACCAATATTAGAATGGAAAGGTAGTAGCTTAGCACCTATAGGTCGATTCATTTCTTACCTTAAGGCCAGAAAGATGATCTTTAAGGGTTATCTCTATCATCTAGTTTGGGTTAAGGATTCAAGTTCTGAAACCCCAACTCTTGAGTCAGTTCCTGTAGTTAATGAGTTTCCAGAAGTGTTTTCAGAAGATCTTCTCGAAGTTCCTCCCAAAAGGGAAATCGACTTTGGAATTGATCTCTTTTCAGATACCCAGCCTATCCCTATTCCTCCTTACAGGATGTCTCTAATAGAGCTTAAGAAATTGAAACAGCAGTTGAAAGACCTTATAGATAAAGTGCTTCATCAGACCTAGTATTTCCCCATGGGGTGCACCTGCGTTGTTCGTGAAGAAAAAAGATAGTTCTCTCAGAATGTGCATTGACTATAGGCAGTTGAAAAAGGTCACAATCAAGAATAAGTACCCCATCCCAAGGATTGATGACTTGTTTGACCAACTTCAGGGTGCTAGTCATTTCTCAAAGATAGACCTCAGATTAGGGTATCACCAACTCAGAGTCAAAGATATTGACATTTCGAAGAAAGCCTTCAGAACTCGGTATGGTCATTATGAATTTGTAGTTATGTCATTTGGACTAACTAATGCTCCTGCAGCTTTCATGGATTTGATGAACAAAGTGTTCAAACAATATTTGGACTTGTTCGTTATCATCTTTATTGATGATATCCTCATCTACTCTAGAAGTGAAGAAGAACATGCGAGTCATTTGAGGGTTGTCCTGCAAACTCTCAAAGATCGCCAATTATTTGCTATGTTTAATAAGTGCAAATTCTGGTTGCAGTTAGTTGCTTTTGTCGAGCATATAGTGTCTAGTGACGGGATTCGAGTAGATTCCCAAAAAATAGAAACAGTGGTCCAGACCTACCTCTCCTACAGATATCACAAGTTCTTTGGTCTAGCGGATTTTTATAGAAGGTTCGTGGAAGGATTCTCATCCATATCCTCTCCATTGACTAAGTTGACTTAGAAGAAGGTCAAGTATCAATAGTCAGATGATTGTGAGAAAATCTTTGCAAAATTGAAAACTAGGTTAACTACTACTCCTGCCTTAACCCTACCAGTGGGTTAAGATGGTTATCTGATCTATTATGATGCATCCGGAGTCGGCCTAGGTTGTGTATTGATGCAGCGAGGTAAGGTTATAGCTTATGCTTTTAGACAGCTTAAGGTGCATGAGAAGAACTACCCAACTCATGACCTCGAGCTAGCAGCAGTGGTGTTTGCACTTAAGATTTGGAGATATTGCTTGTATGGTGTTTACGTAGATGTGTTCACAAACTATAAGAGCCTTCAGTATGTGTTCACCCTGAAAGAGTTGAATCTTCACTAGAGAAGATGGCTTGAGTTCCTCAAGGATTATGATATGAGTGTGCATTACCATCCTAGTAAGGCCAATGTAGTATAAGATGCTCTTAGCAGACTATCTATGCGTAGTGTGGCACATATTGAGGAAGAAAGAAAGGAACTAACAAAAGATGTTCACAAACTTGCTCGCTTAGGAGTTCGTCTTATGAGCATATCATATGGTGGTGTGATAGTTCATAATGGGTCGAAATCTTCTTTGGTAGTAGAGGTTAAGGAAAAGCAAGACAGTGATCCGTTATTACTTAAGCTAAAGGGTGTAATCCACCAGTAGAGAGTGGAGGTTTTCTCCCAAGGGGGAGATAGTGTGCTTCGCTATCAGGGTTGATTATGTGTTCCTAAGGTAGGTGAGTTGAGACAGCAGATTCTTGCAAAAGCCTATAACTTCAGATATTCTATTCACCCAGAAGCCACTAAGATGTACCATGATCTGCGGGAAGTCTATTGGTGGAATGGAATGAAAAGGGATATAGAAGATTTTGTGGCTAAAGTGCCCCAATTGCCAACAAGTTAAGGTGAAATATCAGAAACCCGGAGGTATGACACAAGAGATTGACATTCCTACTTGGAAGGGGGAAGTGATCAACATGGACTTCATTACAAGTTTACCTCGTACTCGCAGACAACATGACTCTATTTGGGTGATTGTTGATAGAGTTATTAAGTCTTCAGGCTTTTTGGCGGTAAAGACTACATATTCGATGGAGGACTACGCCAAGCTTTTCATTAATTAGGTAGTTAGGTTGCATGGGTTTCCTTTGTCTATCATCTCAGATATAGGTCCTCCGTTTACCTCTCATTTTTTGAAGTCATTTCAGAAAGGTCTTGGTACTCAGGTTAATCTTAGCATAGCATTTCATCCTTAGACAGATGGGCAGGTAGAGCGTACCATTCAGACCTTAGAGGACATGTTGAGAGCTTGTGTGATCGACTTCAAGGGTAGTTGGGATGATCACCATTCTCTTATAGAGTTCGCCTACAACAATAGTTACCATTCCAACATTTAGATGGCCCCTTATGAGGCATTGTATGGGCGTAGATGTAGATCTTCTGTTGGTTGGTTCAAAGTTGGTGAAGCAGCTTTGATAGGGCCAGATTCGGTTCTTGAAGCTATGGAGAAAGTGCAACTCATTAGAGATAGACTTAAGATAGCCCAGAGTTACCAGAAGTCCTATGCAGATGTAAGGAGAAGGGAACTAGTGTTCCTAATTGATGATTGGGTTTTCCTGAAAGTGTTACCTATGAAAGAGGTGATGAGATTTGGTAATAAAGGGAAGCTCCATCCTAGATATGTAGGTCCTTACAAGATATTGAAAAGGATTGGTAAAGTGGCTTATGATTTGGAGTTGCCAGCAAATTTAGCAACACTACATCCAGTCTTTCACATTTCACTATTGAAGAAGTGTGTGGGTGATCCAGCATCCATAGTGCCATTAGAGAGTGTGGATGTAAAATATAGTATTTCTTATGAGGATGTACCTATTGAGATTCTTGATCTTCAGGTTAGAAAGTTGAGAAACAAATAAGTCGCTTTAGTCAAGGTTTGGTGGAGGAGTCAGTCCGTAGAGGGAGCTATTTGGGAATTAGAAGCAGCCATGAAAGCCAAGTGTCCTCACCTCTTTCCTTCCGATTCCACTCCAGCTTGAGGTAATAGTTCTTCTTTAGTTTTTCAGTCATTCATGCGTAAATTTAGTCCTAGTACCTTGTTCCTTCAGTTTGTATTTGCATTTTCAGCATATTTGCATGTTTTTGGAACTTAGTTCAGTCAGAAAATCAGTCTCCAGTGTTTAGTGGTAGGGTTACAACTTTTTCCCTCCAATTCAGCTAGTTTAGTCTACATTCGAGGATGAATGTTCCCAAGGGTGAGATATTGTAACACCTCAAAAACCAGACCCAGAAAAAAATTACAGAAAAATTACCTGTAGCAGTGAACCACACAGGTTTCATGGACCGTGAATCTGCCCGTAGTCCTCACTTGGACTCCACCAGGCCTAGGCGTCAGACGATGGGCACCTTTACGGGCCGTGGTCTTAACAACGGACCGTGGTGGTGTCCGTGTAGAGTAAGGCAGTAGCCTCCCCAAACCTATCCCTCAGACCCCCACTTCTAAGTGAGGACCACGAGGGCCTTCACGGTCCATGGTCCTTCACACATGTAGTAGTGGCGTTTGTTAAGGCCATCCACTAGGCCCCCTAGTCTTGCCTCAGACACCCCTCGCCCAAGTAAGTACCACAAGAAACTTCACGATCTGTGTTCCTCACAGCGGGTCATTGGGGTGTCCGTGAAGGTTGGACCAGTGAGTCCCCTACCCAGCCCCGTCCAAAACACAGCCCAAGTGAAGACCACAGACACCTTCACAGTCCGTGGTCCTTCACACGGGCCGTGGTAGTGCCCGTGATCTCATACCCTCAGACCTACAGTATAAGTGAAGACCACGACCGACTTCACAGTCTGTGGTCCCTTTTACTGTACGTGAAGGTGGCCATGGTCAACCCGTCAGGTTTTTAAGTAAGGGTATTTCGGTCTTTTCCTTTTTCGTGGGACTTCTAAATTACATCATTTTAACCCTAAATTACATAGTTTTAGTCAGTTTAAGCCTATAAACATAACTAGAACTTACCAAAGTCAAATCATTAATCAAAACCTAGAAAATTAGAAGCAAGAAAGGTGAAAAAGTCAACCAACCCTAGTTCAAGAATGCAACACGTTTTCATCAGTTTTAGCCCTGAAATCGAAAGATTTCTCCATAGAATTCATCACAAGGTATGTGGGATTTCACTAATGGGTTCCTTTTACCCATTAGGTCTCTAGTTTTCAGTCAGATTCTTGATTCCCTTAATAGTACCTAGACCTAAGGTTTCTTGAATGTTAGAATTGTCGGGTTTTAGCTGTTAGAATGATCCAAATCAGATTTGTATGTTATTACTTTGTTTATTGCATGAATTTTAGAACTCTAGCTATGTAGTTCTTTAGTTCTTGAATTACACATGCTAGGCTAGATATTTCAGTTATTTCAGATATACATGCTCCAGTTTTGAATATGTCATTATCAGCTATTAATGGCTTGTGGAACACCTAAACAAGCATGAGAGAAGCTAAAATAGGAGTTTGATGGAAGTAACAGAGTGAAGACTCTCAAACTCCTAACTCTCAAACAAGAATTTGAGATGTTAAAGATGAAAGAAGGAGATACTGTAAAAGAGTATTATGCCAAACTTATGGAGATTGTAAACAAAATAAGTCTATTTTAATAAACCTTTTTAGATTCAATGGTTGTGAAAAAGCTGATGATAATTTTACCAGCAAGGTTCTAGTCTAATATTTCAGCAATAGAGGAATATTGTGATCTGAAGACTTTATATGTAGCGGAATTGAGCGGCAAGTTTCAAGCTCGAGAGCAACGATCAAGTATAAAAGATGAACAAGTAGCTGAAGTGGAATTTCAAGAAAAACATAAAGAAAAACAACATGTGAAGGAAATTATAAGGATGTACGAACATAAAGTAGTAAATGGCAAAACATGGAAGGAAACTTCAAAGAAAGGAAAATCTCCACCTTTCAACCATTGTAAAAGAATCAATCATCAAGAAAATGAGGACTCTTAGTTCAAAGGAAAGACATCGATCCAATGAAGAATTTTTAGAAAAATGGGTCATATTAAGAAGATTGTAGGTTCAAGCAGAATCAGCCACAACAACGCCTGTGTAGCAAGCAAATTTTACTAAAGATTCAGAAAAGGAAGAAGAAAGCTTGTTTATGATTTCTTATGAAGAAAACATAACAAACAAAGCCTCATGGTTCATAAACAGTGGATGTATGAGTCATATGTCACACAATGATATCATGTTTCATACACTTGACAAGTAAATCAAAACTAAAGTTAGGATGGGAAATGGTGAAACAATAGATGCACTTGGAAAGGGTTCATTTGCCTTTCAAACTATACAAGGTAAGAAATCTATACATGATATGTTGTAAGTTCCTTGTTTAGCATGTAACTTGTTAAGTGTGATTCAAATGATGTCTAAAGTCTATTCCTTGTTTTTATAGGCAAACATTGTTTGGTTTTTGACTATGGAGATAGTTTGATTGTTAAAGTAAAATGGTGGATAAAACTTTACCTTTAGACGAGAAGTTTGATAGTGCAAATTTTACAAGTACGGATGATTAATGGTTGTGGGACAAAAGATATGGATATTTTTAACTATGCTACTTTAAAGTCTATGTATGAAAACGATTGACTAAGGACTTACTTGAGATCTCATAGTCTAAACAAATTTGCGAGTCATGTCAGATAGGTAAGGTACATTTTTGAAAGTTGAGTTTTGAATGGAAAAGTTTTATTTTGGGACTAATGCAGTGATCTACGAGTCTGACGTACAGAACGTAAGAAGTTCTATGGGCCATAGGAATGAAGTCGTAGGTCTTGGTTTGAGATTTGGAAAAATGTCAAGTCCTAATAAGTTAAACTATGAAAGAAAAGATAGATCGTTGGTAAGTCTAGGGATCATAGGAAGTGCCCATAGGGTGATTCAGAGAATTGATTTGAAACCTCAAGTCTAGGAAAGGATTTGACGAGTCGTACTGTAGTCTATATGTCATACGTGGGATCTATAGAAGTGATCTAGACTTGGTAAAATTTGTGGCTTGAACTTGGGTTCTACGAGTTTGCTTTATAAGCCATAGAATGTTGGACAGGCTATAGGAAGGTCTTGTGGAATTGATAAGAAATTTTAAGTCCTAGTAAATGATTCTATGATTGACTAGGACAGTCCGTAGGTCAAAATTGTGGGGTCTTCCGATATTTTTTAATTAAGGGTGTTTTTGTTTTTTCCTATCAAATTAACCCTTAAACTATGTCATTTTAGCCCTATAACTATCACTATAACATTTTTACTCATTAGACTAATCCTAAATCTTCCCATTCACTCAATTATCTTAAATCCCTCAAGTCTTCTTCTCCAAAATCCTCTCAAGAGCTCTCAAGGTGAAAGTTAGAGTTTCAAGCTTCAATGTCTCATCCTCCTTGCATTCTTAGGGCTTTGATTATCAAGGTATATGGAAATTCACCAATGGATTCCTTTCATCCATTGGGTCCTAAAGAAAAACTCAAACCTCCAATTCAATTTCACCCAATTATCTAGCGTTTCATGTTATCCTTCATGGGTCATATTTATTAATGATTCAATTAATGTTATTTGATCCTATTATGCATGATTCAATCCAATCATATGTTTTCCAAATGATTTCATACGGATCCATGATTCATACTTGATTTTGACTATGAACTTATGAACAATGCTTATGAACTTATGAATTACGAATATGAAAGCTGAGCATATTTTATAAAATTGATGATTTATGAACTGTGAATGCTTTTGAGATAAGTATCAATGATTTGTCAAATATTTTCTCACAATTGAAAGGAATCATGATTTAGATACTTAGAAAGGTAAGTGTGTATTATGAGGAAGTTTATGAAATCATGGTTTTGAAGGAGCTACTCTATTATGAACTTGTGATTGGATTAATAGTCTTAATTGTTGCCTTTCCCATTATTTTTATATGATTATGATGATTTCTTTTCCGTTGGGATTTAATTAGCACCGAGAGGACTTTGAGATGGAGGCTCTCCCGTTTGTAGAGGTCAGGTCTCTAGAAGCAATCTTTTTATCCCTTAACAATGTGCCCTCCTACGATTATCTTAAATGGCCTAAGCTAATGGATCCACTTTAGCAAAGAATGAATGAGACGGCAAGTAGATTCCCCTTTTCGGTGTGAGGGTCATACCAGATTCCATGTTATAGCTCACATGTTCTTATTGTCGGTTAATGGTAAATATCCCATAAATGAACTATGTTTCTATCAAAGGTTATATGAAATTTTCTCAAATGGTTTTAAGTATGCATTGACCTTGTATATGTTTTATGATTTCTTTATAAAGGTTTTTATCACGTTTTGCTTGGTCTTGCATATCATGTTTATGCTCATAATGCTATTATGCTTTACGATTTTGTACATTTTCCTATACTTAGTACATTCACCGTACTGATACATATTTGTGCCTATATTGTCTCAAAATATAGGGTTTGATGTTCCTCCTCTCTAGTGTGCTTAGATGGAGATTGCTCGGCTTAATAACTTGGATTGGTGAGTCATCATGGTTCAAGGGCAAAGCCATAAATACTTTAATTGCTTTTACGGCCTTTCAGTTTTAGACTTGTACGTGGTGTATGGGTTATGTCCCAACCACTCTTATGATGTTAGAAAGGCTTATGTCAGACTTAATACTTTTTCGCTTATTTTCATATATACACTTTTGATATATTTTATCTCATTCTATGATTTGAGACTTATATTGATTATATCTCTTAAATTGTAATTCATAACGTCATACTTATGTCAAGTGACTTATTTAGGATCTCTCATGATCACATTTGTCATGTCACGTGTAAGGTATACTGTGGGTCGTGACAATTTCCTAAAAGTGCTACCTAGAGGGCAACTGAAAAAACTTGAAATAGTTCACACAGATGTGTGTGGACCTATGCAGACATCATCTTGGTACCAAATAAATATTTTGTGCTCTTTATTGATGACTTAACAAGGATGACTTGGGTGTATTTTTTGAGTAACAAGTCTCAAGTGTTTTCAGTTTTTAAGAAATTTAAAGCTTTTATTGAAAGAAAAAGTGGTTGTAAGCTGAAATTCTTTGAGGTTAGGGAATAATGGTGAATACACTTCAAATGAGTTCAATAAGTATTGTGAAGATATGGGAATAAACCATAAGTGGACTGTAAGCTATTCACTTGAAAAAAATGGATTCTTAGAGAGGAAGAATAGGATGTTGTTGAAATTGCTAGATGTTTGTTGCTTGAAAAGAAACTACCACAAACCTTTTGGGCATAAGTTTCTTTTACTTCAATGTATTTATTAAATAGGCTGACAACTAAAGTTGTGGATGGAAAAAATCCTATTGCGGCATGGAGTGGAATAAGAGTATATGCGAAGCACTTAAAAATCTTTGGTTCGATTTGCTATTCTCGTGTTTCTTCAGTCAAAAGAAGCAAACTTGAAGTGAAAGGTGAATTAGGGATCTTTATTGGTTATTCATCGCAAGCCAAGGGTTATGGAGTATTCAACTTCCAAACAAAAGGTATTTCAGTCAAAAGAGAAGTTCTAGTGGATGAGCATGCTTATTGGAACTGGGATAAGGAGCAAATTGAGAAAGATAATGCATGTTTTTAGAAAGTGTGTTTGGTGCCTGAAATCCAATCATTCGGCTCTAAAAATCCAAAAGAAGTTGAAAAATCACACAGGGAATCCTAACTTGATTCGCCAATTTTGAAAACAAGGTTCCTTGCTGAGATATATCAAAGAATTATTGTTGCAGTCTCAAAACCAAATAGCTATCAAGAAGAATGACGACATGAAATTTGGATTGAAGTTAGGAAAGAGGATATTTGTATGATTGAGAAGAATGATACTTGGAAGGTGGTTGATAAACCCAAAGTCAGAAATTGTTACAAAGAAAAAGAAGAAGATCTTCAAGTCTACAAGGTGTAAACAATAGGAAATCATTGTTGTAAATTGCTATAGAAATTTAAAAATGAACGCTGAAGTTTTCTTGAGTTCTATATAATTCTCTAGATATTCCATCACATAAGGTTTATACATAAATAAAGTGAGAGAATTACAATCACATAATAAAGTACCCCGCTGGTTCACAATGATAAGATTTCAAAGTTTGAAGGAGGTGTAGGGCTGATCCAACAGTTTATATAAGTCTAATTGGTAGTTTACTGTATTTAATAGCAACAAGACCTAATCTCATGTTCGCGACAAGTCTTCTGTCAAGGTTTATGCTAGCTCCAAGTCAAGATCATCTTGGTGTTTCTAAACGAATATTGAGATATATGAAAGGAAATGTTGATTATGGTATTTGGTTTTAAAAGGAAGAGCGAGGGCAAATGATGGATTATTCAGATAGTGATTGGGCAGGAAGCATTAATGATATGAACAACACATCTTGAAATGTTTTTACACTTTGTTCAGGCATGTTCTCATGGAATTCAAAGAAGCAAAAAGTGGTAGCTCAATCTTCTACAGAAGCAAAATACATTGCCATTGCTGGAGCAACTAATCAAGCTCAACGGTTAAGTAAGATTCTGAGTGATCTAGAGCAAAATCTTATGGAATCCACTATCATTAAGGTTGAAAACAACTCAGCAATATCTATGGTCAAAAATCTAGTTCAACATGGTCGTAGGAAGCATATAAAAGTGAAGTTTCTTGCTCTCAAACAAGCAGAGACGGATGGGGAAGTTACACTTGTTCATTGTAGCTTAGATCAGCAGATTGCAGACATTACGACCAAGGCTCTTCCTAAGGGAAAATTTGAAGTTCTAAGGGCTAAATTGGGAGTATCCACGAAAAACCTCAAGGCAGAGCGTTAGAAAATGAGATATTTCTAGATAGTCTTTTGTTTAATGGTTCTTTTTTTAAATGTTACGTTTAGTTTGTAAAGGAAAGGTAGTCAGTATTTTATGTAATATGTCTTATAAGAACATACACTAGTGGTTGGATATGTATGGTCTCTACTAACTACAGTTTGTATGTCTTTTGTAATGTGTCATATGAATGAAAAAAAGCTTTTGTTGAACCTTAACTTTTTCTCTAAAATTTCAAATACTAACAATGCCATCAACATCAGCATCACCCATCTCTCTTGGATCAACCTGAACAGATACCACCATGGAAGAAAGTGACTTGTTCCCCCTGAAATTTTCTTCCTTTACAGTATTCTTTACTAAGACATCTATTTTTTTCTTTCTATAATTGTCCATTATGATCAAGATATTGTTTTATTTTCTACAGTTAATATACGAGCTAAATATATGTTAGCAAAAAAAGAAAAAAATTAATCATAATTGTATTTCAGATAAAATATCAATTTTATTTGTATTTAATTTCATAACTCAAGGATATCAGTTTAACAATTAAAATGTGTATTATGTTTGGTTAAATAAAGATCATCAAGCCTCTAAGATTTTAGAAAATTTTGATGAACAACTATATGGGACCATTATGATTTTGCACTTCTTGCTTACCTATTAGGCTAGTACTTTTGATTTAAAAGCACTCAAATAGGTATAAATCCTTACCTAGAAAGATTCATTTATACAAGAAATACTACTCATTGAACTATAGATTATGACATTCTAAGTGTGAAATGTAGAGGCATAGAGAAAATAAATAGTCATTTTTATAAATATTTACTCAAAAATTACTATTGTAGTTGGCAATTCCTGCCTCTCCATTTTTCTTATAAGCACTTTCATGAGATGCCATGGATTTTCTCACTTGCCAACACAGACTGAATTATCAAGTTCCCCTCAATCTTAACAAGTGTATCATTCTTCGAGACATAAAAAGAGGCTGCTAGAGGATCACTAGCTAAAACCACGTAAACAAACACATCTAAAGCCTTATTGGTATTTTGTTGATTGTTTACACCCTGACCTCCCCGGCCACATAGTGAACTATGATCTATTCCATCGTATTTCCCAGAATAACCAGTCCCATTCATAGGCCCATTAATAGTCAAAACTCTTCCATGATGTTTTTCAAAAACTCACTCACAAGAATCCCCACTTATAAATGGTTCCTTCATACCTCCATATCTCACTTTCAATAAAGGAACTAACCTATCAAAGAGAAGCATGAAGAACAACACACCAAGAAAGTTAACCTAGCAACCTTCTTTGCTTTCACCTCATTCTTCTTAATTTTTCTCCATATTCTTGCTATTTTTTGGCGCAGGAGCTACTGCATGTTGTTTCAACTTTGGAATGGGAACCAATGGAACTTTTGATCCTCGTCGCTTCATCATATAACAGTGTGTATATGACATCCATAAAGGGGGATGGGGATACATCCAGGTGGTGGTGGCATATAAGGAGGTACACCAGGTTCTCCAAGTTGTGCCTTTATAGTTACATTTTCTGCCATTTCATAGGACATCTTTGCATTCAAATGTTGAATTGTTAAATAAAGTATTATATATTATTCCTCTAACTTCTCAACATAATGCTTTTTTCTATGCCTTGACAAGTGAAAATTTTCCTTATTTCTAATTAATCTAGCCATCCTCTCTTCGTCCTTATCATTATTAACATTGTCACTCAAGGAAAATATAGTGGATTTTTGATGTTTGCTTACATTAGTGGAGTCTTGACTATCCATTTTTCATTTTCAACAAATAGCTATAGTTACTTATATTGGCATTGAGTTTATTTTCTAAAACTCCACCTTTTATTGAATTACTTCCTATATTCGAAGAAGAATTTACCAATTTGTTCGAATTTGACAAATTATTCATCCCTTTTGTGAGATTGGAAGCACAATTTGGAGATGGCACATTTAAGTACTCAGAGACATCGGTAGGAACCTGGTGCAACAAAAAAGGCACTTCATCCAAAACTTCTGAGATGCTCCAACTATGAATTAGCCCCGATGATGACATGTCCATAACCATCATACCTCCCACTGTCTGATTGACAGCAAAATTGCTCATTTTCTCCGATGTCAACTTAACATTTCTAGCATAATAACTAAAATTTCCAATCAATTCATTCCCAGCTTGACCAAAGCAATTAGGGTCTATCTGGACAGAGTTCGAGCCTGGAGTTTCCCCGAGACAATCTCCCGAGGTTGACTTGAATTTCTGGAACAATCGTCAAAACTCTCCATCAGTTGACTCCCAGGTTAACCAATATTATTTGGGTCCATTTGATCCGATTCAAAACCTGGCTTTGACCTGAGAGAGTCATAGAGGTTATTAGGCATTTGAAATGCATCATCATCCATAGGGTTTTGAAAATATCATCAAATGACGCATTAAAAATAATGTCATCAACCAAGAAATCAATGTTCCAAAATTTAATAGAAAATTATTGAAGTTTTCTGCATATGTTGTAGTCTTGTGTAGGGCATAAAAAGTGCGGTCAATTATGTCTTGCCCCGAGCTACCCCTAAGAAGTGGACATGGGACCTAGGATCACAAGTGACCCCAAGCTAACCCTGCTGGCATGACATGACCATACTAAGAACGATAATAACTGATGCGGAAGCTAAATCATGAAAATGAAAGTAATGGGGAATACCCATATACTAAAACTGAATATATCAAATCTGAGAGTTTAATAAAAAGGAAACATCAAACTAAAATGCTAAGTTGAATCTAACTATGTCTAAAATAAGCCTCTAAACTGACTAGAAATGTTGGGACATGCCCCAACTAGATCTTGCAAAACTGAAACTAAAAGACTAAAAGCAATAAACATAAAACATGTCACTAGTCCTCAAAGAATGACGACTCACTACTAATGTTGCTGAACTTTAGATTGGGAACCGATCTAAGTGTTATCTAACTACTTGGACATGAACCTACATCACAAAAAGATGTAGCGCAATATATGCGTTAGTACTTGAAAGGTATTGAGCATGCAGGATAGAATAAAGCTGAAATAACATATAACTGAAAAAAGAAAATAAGTAATGATATAATCTGGACGTGATATAGATGTTGAATATTAAACTATCTGAATGCAAAGACCAAGTTCATAACATGCTAAAACTAAAATACTGACTGTACTAAAATAGTCAATGCAATAAAGTCTGACTAAACTGTGGGAGCTACCAATAACCGATTATAAAACCACATGAGCTAAATGTGGAGTCTGATGTATATCCCCCATCAATAAGACCCAATATACCCTGCCAGAGGTATAGAGGCATGCTGGCATGATCACTGAAATGATGCCCATAGAGGGGATTTACAACTTATGTGGCTAGTAATTCTGGGACTATTTGGGTATGTTGAACCCTAGTCCAACTCAGTATTATACTACTCCCACTAGATTAAGTGATTAACACATTTATGACTGAAGTTTTGTAATATACTAGATAGCTCAAATATACATGCAAACTGAGAATGTGCAATAACAATCTGATAATAACACATTCATATAATGAGGCATGTATATCTGGAATAACTGAATTAACTAAATTATCTCACCTAGCAAGTATAATTCAAGAACTAAAGAAATACATAGCTAGGGTTCTGGAATTCATGTAATAAACTGAGTAATAATATAATAATCTGATTTGGATCATTCTAACAGCCAAAACCCAATAATTCTAACATTCAAGAAACCCTAGGTCTAGATGATATTGAGGGAATCAAGATTCTGACTGAAAAATCAGGACCCAATGGGTGAAAGGAACCCACTAGTAAAATCCCACATACCTGATAATGAATTCCATGAAGAAATCTTTCGATTTCGGGGCTAAAACTGATGAAAACTTACTACATTCTTGGAGCTAGGATTGGTCGACTCTTTCTCCTTTCTTGCTCTAATTTTCTAAGTTTCGATTAATGATTTGACTTAGGTATGTTCTAGTTATGTTTCTAGGCTAAAACTGACCAAAACCACAAAATTTAGGGTTAAACGACGATATTTATAAGTCTAACGAAGAAGGAAAAGACCTAAATACCCCTAACTTAAGCTGCAGATGGACTGATCACGGCCATCTTCACGGACCATGAAAGGGACCACGAACCATGAAGCTGGTCGTGATCTAACACTTAGACTGAAATTCTGAGGGTTCTAGTTCATCGACGTTACCACGGCTCGTGTGAAGTACCATATACCGTGAAGTTGTCTGTGGTCTTCACTTGGGCTGTGATCTAGAAGCTAAGTCCTAGGGGTTTACTGGTTAAGTCCCCACAGACTCTCTGACAGCCCGTGTGAAGGACCACAGACTGTGAAGTTGTCTGTAGTCTTCACTTAGGCTGAGGGTGTGAAGGGACTGGTGAGGGGACTCACTGGAAAGGCCTTCACGGACGCTACTATGGCCCGTGTGGAGGACCACAGACCGTGAAGGTCCTCATGATCCTCACTTAGGATTTTGGGGGTTTGAGGCTAGTCCTGGTCACTTTTAAGGCATGACCACGGACAGGTCTATGGACTGTGGACCCTCTCACGGTCTGTGAACCTTGTCGCGGTCTACTGCACCAGGTAATTTTTTGTATTTTTTTCTGGGTCTAATTTTTGAGGTGTTACAAATCATTTAAAAGAGGATTCTAGTATCCATACATGCTCTTATTGGTAAAATACACATAACCAACTATTGGAACAACCTTACAAATTTATTTTTTGAAACTTTAAGAATCTTAATTTATATTTCTAAGATATGATATCTACAAAATCTAATAGATCAATATTAACAATCTCAAAAAATAAAACTACAAAAGAAAAGTAATTTTCAGTTTCCTCTCTATTCCAACTCTGGCTCTCTCTAAATTGCAATCAATTGCTAAAAAATTATAGATATGGTTGATCCATCACTAGTGGAAAAAGTGAACCATGTCGGGGACTTTGATGGTCTTGTAATTCCACCTCTTGACCATACTTTCTATGCCCTACACATGACCGCAACATATCGAGAAAATATTGAGGATTTTTCGTTGAAATTTTGGAACATTGATTTCTCAATTGATGACATCATTCATGATGCATCATTCAATGATATTTTTTGAAACCCTACCAATGATGATATGTTTCAAACGCCTAGATATCTTCCTAACTATCTTGAGTTAGATCCATGTTTGGAATTAGCTTATATGGAACCAAATAGCTTTGGTCAACCTAGGAGTCAATCGATGGGGAGTTTTGATTATGCTTTTAGAACTTTCAAGTCAGCCTTAGGAGTTTGTCAAGGGGAAGCTCTGGGATCGAACCCACTCCACATGGACCCTAATTGTTTTAGACAACCTGGGAATGAATTTATTAGGAATTTTAGCAATTCTTCTACAAATGTCAAGTTGATGTCGGAAGAAATGAGCAATTTTGCGGTAATCGAGCAATGGGAAGTGTGATGGTTAAGGAAATGTAATTGTTGGGGCTACTTTATAGTTGGAGCAACTCGGAAGTTTGGCATGAAGTGTCCTGTTGTCGTACCATATTTCTCCGAGCCTTCGTGTCACACCCGAGTTACCCCCTAGACACAGACACAGGACCTTGGATCATAAGTGACGCCAAGCTAACCCTGCTGGCATGGCATGAGCATACTAAGAATGATAATAACTGATGCAAAAGCTAAATCGTGAAAATGAAAGTTATGGGGAATACCCATGTACTAAAATTTAATATATGAAATCTGAGAGTTTCATACAAAAAACATCAAACTCAAATACTAAGTTGAATCTAGCTATGTTTGAAATAAGCCTCTAAACTGACTAGAAATGTTGAGACATGCCCCAACTAGATCTAGCAAAACTGAAACTAAAAGACTAAAAGAGATAAACACAAAACATGTCACTAGTCCTCGAAGAATGAGGACTCATCACTGATGCTGCTGAACTGGAGATCTGGAACTGATCTAAGCGTGATCTAGATGCTGAGAACCTGAACCTACATTACGAGAAGATGTAGCGCAGAGTATGCGTCAGTACTTGAAAGGTACTGAACATGCAGGATAGAGTAAATCTGAAATAAACATATAAGTGAATAAGCAATAAAGCAATAATATAATCTGAACATGATAAAGATACTGAATACTTAGCTAACTAAATGTAATGACCATTTTATAACATGTTGAGACTGAATACTGAACTGTACTGAAATGTGGTAAATGCAATAGAATCTGACTGAACTGTGGGAGCTATTAATAACCGATAATAAAACCACATGAGCTAAATTTGGAGTCCGATGTATACGCCCCATCGAGAGGACTCGCATGATCACTGAAATGATGCCCATATAGGGGACTTACAACCTATGTGGCTAGTAGTTATGGGACTATTTGGGTACGCTAAATCCTAGTCCAACTCGGTATTATGCTACTCCCAATAGATTAAGTGATTAACATATTTATGACTGAAGTTCTGTAATATACTGGATAGTTCAAACTAACATGCAAACTAAGAATGTGTAATAATAATTTGATAATGACACACTCATATACTAAGGCATGTATATCTGGAATAACTGAGTTAACTTAAATATCTGACCTAGCAAATGCAATTCAAGAACTAAAGAAATACATAGCTAGGGTTCTGGAATTCATGCAATAAACTGAGAAATAGCATAATGATCTGATTTGGATCATTCTAATAGCTAAAACCCAACGATTCTAACATTCAAGAAACCCTAGGTTTAGATGATATTGAGGTAATCAAGATTCTGACTGAAAACTAGGGACCTAATGGGTGAAAGGAACCCACTAGTGAAATCCCACATACCTGGTCGATGGAGAAATCTTTTTATTTCGGGGCTGAAACTGATGAAAACTTGTTGCGTTCTTGGAACTAGGGTTGGTCGACTCTTTCTCCCTTCTTGCTTCTAATTTTCTAAGTTTTGATTAATGATTTGACTTAGGTAAGTTCTAGTTATGTTTCTAGGCTAATACTGACCAAAACCACGAAATTTAGTGTTAAAACGATGAGGTTTAAAAGTCTAACAAAGAAGGAAAAGACCAAAATACCTTTACTTAAAAACCTGGCAGGTTGACCACGGCCACCTTCATGGACAGTGAAAAGGACCACGGACCTTGAAGTTGGTCGTGATCTTACACTTAGACTGAGGTTCTAGGGGTTTGGTTCACGGGGATTACCACAGCCCGTGTGAAGAACCATGGACCGTGAAGTTGTCTGTGGTTTTCACTTGGGTTGTGGTTTGGAGGCAAAGTCCTAGGGATCTACAAGTTAAGTCCCTACGGGCTTTCCCACAACCCATGTGAAGGACCACGGATCGTGAAATTGTCTGTGGTCTTCACTTTGGCTGAGGATCTGAAGGGACGGGTAAGGGGACTCACTTAGGATTTTGGGGGTCTGAGGCTAGGCCTGGTGACTCCTAAAGCATGACCATGGGTAGGTCTATGGACCGTGGACCCTTTCACAGTCCGTGAACCCTGTCGTGGTCCACTACACCAGGTAATTTTAGGCATTTTTTTCTGGGTCTAATTTGGAGGTGTTACATTATCTCCCCCTTGTGACCATTTGTCCTCAAATGAAGACTAAGCTAGCTGAATTGGAGGGAAAGAGCTGCAAACTGTACCACTAAACACTGAAGGCTGAATTCACAACTACACTCTTTAATGGCTCTACGAATGCTGGATCACCCACATACTTCTTCAATAGTGAAATGTGAAAGACTGGATGCACTGCTGCTAAATCTGTTGGCAACTCCCACTTATAAGCCACTTTTCCAATCCTTTTCAAGATCTTGTAAGGGCCTAAAAATCTAGGACTGAGCTTCCCTTTCTTGACAAATCTGATCACCCCTTTCATAGGTGACACTTTCACGAAAACCCAATCATCAACTTGGAACTCTAGTTCCCTTCTCCTTACATCTGCAAAAGATTTCTGGTGACTCTGAGTTGTCTTAAGTCTATTTCTAATGAGTTGCACTTTCTCCTTAGCTTCATGAACTGAATGTGGTCCTATCAAGGCTGCTTTACCTACTTCGAACCAACCAATAGGAGATTTGCACCTACGTCTATATAATGCCTCATAAGGGGCTATCTGAATGCTGGAATGGTAACTGTAGTTGTATGAGAACTCAATGAGAGGAAGGTGATCATCCCAACTACCCCTGAAGTCAATTACACAAGGTCTCAACATGTCCTCTAAGGTCTAAATGGTACACTCTGCCTGCCCATCCATCTACTGATGAAATGTTGTGCTAAGATTAACTTGAGTACCAAGACCCTTCTGAAATGACTTCCAGAAATTAGAGGTAAAGTGTGGAGCTCTATCTGAGATGATAGACAAAGGAACCCCATACAACCTCACAATCTCATTAATGTAAAGCTTGGCATAGTCCTCTACCGAATCTGTAGTCTTGACTGCCAAAAAGCGTGAAGACTTAGTAACTCTATCAACTATCACCCAAATGGAGTCATGTTGTCTGCGAGTACGAGGTAAACCTGTAATGAAGTCCATGTTGGTCACTTCCCACTTCCAAGTAGGAATTTAAATCTCTTGAGTCATACCTCTTGGTTTCTGATGTTCTACCTTGACTTGATGGCAATTGGGGCACTTAACCACAAAATCTGCTATATCTTTTTTCATACCATTCCACCAATAGACTTCCCGCAGATCGCGGTACATCTTAGTGACACCTAGATGAATAAAATATATGGAGTTATGGGCTTTTGCAAGAATATACTGTCTCAACTTGCCCACATTAAGAACACATAATCAACCCTCGTAGCAAAGCACACCATCTCCCCCTTAGGAGAAAACCTCAACTCTCTATTGGTGGACTGCACCATTGAGTTCAAGTAATATTGGATCGCTGTCTTGCTTTTCCTTAACTTCCACTACCAAAGAAGATTCTACCCCATTCTGAACCATTCCACCACCATCTGATATGCTCATAAGACGAATTCCTAGGTGAGCAAGTCTGTTAACATCATTTGCTAGCCCCTTTCTTTCTTCCTCAACATGTGCTACACCACTCATGGATAATCTGCTAAGAGCATCTGCTACTACATTCGCCTTACCAGGATGGTAATGCACACTCATATCATAATTTTTAAGGAACTCTAGCCATCTCCTCTGGTGAAGATTCAACTCTTTCTGGGTGAAAACTTACTGAAGGCTCTTATGGTCTGTGAACACATCAACGTGAACACCATACAAGTAATGTCTCCAAATCTTAAGTGCAAATGCCACTGCTACAAGCTCGAGGTCATGAGTTGGCTAGTTCTTCTCATGAACCTTAAGATATATAAAAGCATAAATTATAACCTTACCTCATTGCATCAATACACAACCTAGGTTGACTCTAGATTTATCACAATAAATCACATAACCATCTGAACCCTCTAGTAGAGTCAAAACAGGAGTTGTAGTCAATCGAGTTTTTAATTTTGCTAAGCTTTTCTCACAATCGTCTGACCACCAAAACTTGACCATATTCTGAGTCAACCTAATCAATGGAAAGGCTATGGATGAGAATCCTTCCATGAACCGTCTGTAATAACCTGCTAGACGTAAGAAATTTCTGATATCTGTAGCAAAGGTAGGACTGGGCCATTGTTTCACTGCTTCTATCTTTTGGGAATCTACTCGAATTCCTTCACTAGACACAATATGCACAAGGAAAGCACCTGATTGTCACCAAAACTCGCACTTGTTAAATTTTGTAAATAACTGGCGATCCTTGAGAGTTTGCAGAACAACTCTCAAATGACTCGCATGTTCTTCCTCATTCCTAGAGTAATTGAGGATATCATCAATAAAGACGATAACGAACAAGTCCAAGTACTGCTTGAACACTCTCTTCATCAAATCCATGAAAGTTGCATGAGCATTGGTTAGTTGAAATGACATAACTACATCTTTATAATGATCATACCGAGTTCTGAAGGCTGTCTTCGGAATGTCACTATCTCTGACCTTAAGTTGATGATAACCCGATCTGAGGTCTATCATAGAGAAATGACTAGCACCCTGAAGTTGGTCAAACAAGTCATCAATCCTGAGGATGGGATACTTATTCTTGATGGTGACCTTGTTCAACTGCCTATAGACAATGCACATCTAGAGAGAACCATCTTTCTTCTTTACGAACAACACTAGTGCACCCCATGGCAAAATACTAGGTCTAATGAAGCCCTTATCTAGAAGGTCTTTCAACTGCTCTTTCAATTCTTTATGCTCAACTGGAGCCATTCTGTTAGGAGGAATAAAGATGGGCTAGGTATCTGGAAGGAGATCAATTCTATAGTCGATTACCCTATCTAGAGAAACTTCGAGAAGATCTCATGGAACCACTTCTAGGAAATCATTAACCACAGGAACTGACTCAAGAGTTGGGGTTTCAGAGCTTGAATCCTTAACCCAAACTAGATAATAGAGATAACCCTTAGAAATCATCTTTCTTGCCTTAAGGTAAGAAATGAATCAACCCATAGGCGCTAGGCTACTACCCTTCCATTCTAAGATTGGCTCGTCTTGGAACTGAAAACGAACAATCCTAGTTCTACAATTGGCTGAGGCATAACAGGAATGTAACCAATCCATGCCTAGAATAATATCGAAGTCTATCATTTCTAACTCTACAAGATCTGCTGAGGTGACTTTCTGGGAGACTATGACAAGGCAATTTTTATATACCCGTCTACCTATGACTGGATCACCGGCTGGAGTAGAGACTGAGAAGGGTTCTGAAAGAGTTTCAGGACTAACACTGAATTTCACCGCTATAAAAGGAGTTACAAATGACAAAGTAGCCCCTGGATCAAACAATGCATAAATGTCAAGATCAAAGACTTGTAACATACCAGTGACTACATCAGGAGAATCTTCTTGATCTTAGCGAGCCTGAAGAGCATACAACCTGTTCTAGAACTGTCTGCCACCTATACCAGATGAGTTACCCTGCTGAGTTGGGCAACCTGCTGGCGCTGCTAAAGTTGTGGACTGAGCTCTACCATTATTACCTCCTTGACCCTATCTAGAAGGACAATCCTTCAATCTATGACCAGATGACCACACCCAAAACATCTTTCCTTTCCTGCAAGACACTCGCCTGGATGGTTCTTACTATATTTTAAGCAAGTTGGGTATGTTTTGGTACCTGAAACACTTCCCTGAGACTTAGAGCCTAACTTTCTAATCGTTACAGAACTTGGATGATGGTACACTAGCTGATGAAGGGGCTGGAGCCGAAGACTTCTGCTGAAACTGCGAGCGATTTCCACCACTCAATTTCTATTAGGAATACTCATAGTTGCATGCTCTTGCTTTCTTACTCTCTTTAGCCTATTCCCTAAGCTTATCACCCTCAACCTGCTGAGCATGAGTCATGAGCCTAGAGATGTTCATGTCTCCCAACAACATAGCATTCCTGCACTCTGTCTTCACCAATTCTGACACTCCATATAGAAACTTATTTATCTGAGCCCTGGAATCAGCAATAATATGAGAAGCATACCTAGAGAGTTGGTTAAACTTGAGGCCATACTCTTGGACCGTCATGTTACCCTGCCTTAAGTTCATAAATTCCTGGGCCTTGGCTTCTCTCAACCCTATGGGGAAAAACCTGTCCAGAAAGGTCTCGCTAAAACAATCCCAAGTAATAGGAGTTGCATTTATACCCCTATTCTCCTTTCATTGAGTATACCAGATATGAGCTACATCCTTAAGTTGGTAAGATGCTAACTCAAGCCGATCATTCCCAGTGACCTGCATCACTTCAAAGATCTTCTTGACCTCATCAATGATGTTTTAGGGATCTTCTCCAACCTATGATCCTAGGAACTCTGGCAAATTTATCCTAAAAAATTCTCATACTCTAGCTGTAGCAGACCCAACATTGGCATTTGCCTGAATAGAACCCGCTGATTATTTTAGTTGGCCACACTCTGAGCCAATATCGGAATGGCATTCCTGAATTCTGCATTAGAAACTTTCTAATCTGGGACTGGAGGAGATACATTTGCGTTCCTAGCATTCGTATTCCTGACGTTAGCATTCGTATTCCTGACGTTATAATAGAATTAGATCAAACCTTACGCACGATAATAGTAACAAGAAAATGAGGATTTTCCTAAAACACCTTACACCCTCTTTTTCATTAGATGTGGTGCACTTCACATTCATGAAAAAGACTCTACTTAGTATGGCATTTCAGACATCCAAGGACACTTAAACCTAGTGCTCTATTACCAAGTTTGTCACGCCCCGAGCTACCCCCAGGATGCGGACACGGGACCTAGGATCACAAGTGACCCCAAGCTAACCCTGCTGGCATGACATGATCATACTAAGAACGATAATAATTGATACGGAAGCTAAATCATGAAAATGAAAGTAATGGGGAATACCTATATACTAAAACTAAATATATCAAATCTGAGAGTTTAATACAAAAGAAACATCAACTCAAATACTAAGCTGAATCTAACTATGTTTGCAATAAGCCTCTAAACTAACTAGAAATATTGGAACATGCCCCAACTAGATCTAGCAAAACTGAAACTAAAAGACTAAAAGCAATAAACATAAAACATGTCACTAGTCCTCGAAGAATGAGGACTCACCATTGATGCTGCTGAACTGGAGATCAAGAATCAATCTAAGTGTGATCTGGATGCTAAGAACCTGAACCTACATCATAAGAAGATATATCTCAGAGTATGTGTCAGTACTTGAAAGGTACTGAGCATGTAGGACAGAGTAAAGCTAAAATAAACATATAATTGAATAAGAAATAAAGCAATAATATAATCTGAGCATAACAAAGATACTGAATACTGAACTAACTGAATGCAATGACCATTTAATAACATGCTGAGACTGAATACTGAACTGTACTGAACTGTGGTCAATGCAATGGAATCTGACTCAACTGTGGGAGCTACTAATAATCGATAATAAAATTGCATGAGCAAAAATGTGGATTCTGGTGTATGCGCCCCATCGAGAGAACCCAATATACCCTGCTAGAGGTATAGAGGCATGTTGGTGTGATCATTGAAATGATGCCCACAGACAGGACTTCAACCTACGTGTCTAGTAATTCTGGGACTATTTGGGTATGTTAAACCCTAGTCCAACTCGGTATTATGCTACTCCCAATAGATTAAGTGATTAACATATTTATGACTAAAGTTTTGTAATATACTGGATAGCTCAATATGAGATGCAAACTAAGAATGTGCAATAATAATCTGATAATGACACACTCATATACTGAGGCATGTATATCTGGAATAACTGAATTAACTGAAATATCTGACCTAGCAAGTGTAATTCAAGAACTAAAGAAATACATAGCTAGGGTTTTGGAATTCATGAAATAAACTGAGAAATAACATAATGATCTGATTTGGATCATTCTAATAGCTAAAACCCCACGATTCTAACATTCAAGAAACCCTAGGTTTAGATGATATTGAGGGAATCAAATCAAGAGATTCTAAAAAAAAACTGACCCTGGTGAGGAAAGGAACTAGTGAAGAAAAATCCACATACCCGTAACGAAAAAAAAAAATCTTTTGAATTTTTTTTTTTGATGAAAAACTTGTGCTTCTTGCTTAGGCTTGGTAGTAGGGGTCCTTTCTCTTTCTCTTTCTTTCTTTTTTCTTTTTTTGATTTTTGATTTGATTAGGTAATGATCTAGTTATGTTTCTAGGCTAAAATAGACCAAAACCATGAAATCTAGGGTTAAAACGATGAGGTTTAAAAGTTTAACAAAGAAGGAAAAGATCGAAATACCCTTACTTAAAAACCTGACGGGCTGACCACAGCCACCGTCATAGACCGTGAAAAGGACCACAGACTGTGAAGTCGGTTGTGATCTTACACTTAGACTGAGGTTCTAAGGGTCTAGTTCACGGGCGTTACCACAACCCGTGTGAAGTACCACAAACCGTGAAGTCGTCTGTGGTCTTTACTTGGGCTGTGGTCTGGAGGCTAAGTCCTAGGGGTATACTGTTTAAATCCCCACAGTCTCTTCCACGGCCCATGTGAAGGACCACGGACCGTGAAGTTGTCTGTGGTCTTCACATAGGCTGAGGGTCTAAAGGGACGGGTGAGGGGACTCACTGGAAAGGCCTTCACGGATGCCACTACGGCCCGTATGGAGGACCATGGACCATGAAGGTCTTCGTGGTCCTCACTTAGGATTTTAGGGGTTTAAGTCTAGGCCTGGTGACTCCTAAGGCATGACCACAGGTAGGTCTACGGACCGTGTACCCTTTCACGGTCTGTGAATCCTACCGTGGTCCACTGCACCAAGTAATTTTTTTGCATTTTTTTCTAGGCTTGATTTTTGAGGTGTTACACTTCGGGTACTTGAACGTTCCATCTCCGAATTAAGGTTCCAATCTCTCAAAAGGGATGAATAATCTGTCAAATTCTAAAAAATTGGTACATTTTTTCCCAAAGTTAGGAAGTAAATATGTACAAGGAGGAGTTGAGAACAAAAACTCAATGCTAATATGAGTAACTATAGCTATTTGTTGAAAAGGAAAAAGGGTAGTGAAGACTAGAATAATGTAATCAAACACTAAAAATCCACTATATTTTCCTTGAGTGACCCTGTTAATAATGATGATGATGAGAAGAGGATGGTTAGATTAATTAGGAACTGGGAAAGTGCTCACCTGTCAAGGCAAAGAAAAAAAAACATTATGTTGAGTAATTAGAAGATAAAGTTAGAATACTTCATTCCACATTTGAATGCAAACAGATCCTATGAAATGGCGGAAAATATAACTTTAAAGGCACAACTTGAAGGTACAAGTGTACCTCCACAAGTCCACCCCCACCCTAGGATGTATCCCCATCCTCCTCCATGTATGTCATATACACCACCTTATATGATGAAGCGACAAGGATCAAAAGTGTCGTTGGTTCCCATTCCAAAGTTGAAACCATGGGCAGTAGTGCCAGTGCCAAAAAGTAGCAAGAAAGGGAAGAAAAAGAATAGTGAGGTGAAAACAAAGAAGGTTGCTAGTATTAGCTTCCTTGGTGTGTTTCTCTACATGTTGTTGTTTGGTGGGTTTGTTCCTTTATTGAAAGTAAGATATGGAGGTATGAGAGGAAAACATTGATGATTGGAACTGGTTGTTCTGGGAAATACGGTGGAAAATATCATAGCTCACATTGTGGTCGAGGAGGTCAGGGTGAAAATAATCAACAAAATACAAATAAAGCAGCAGATGAGTTTGTTCATGTGAGCAATGGTAGTGATCCTCTGGAATCCTCTTTGTACGTCCCAAGGAATAATAAACTTGTTGAGATTGATGGGAACTCGACAATTCAGTCTGTATTGGCAAGTGAGAAAGCCCTGGCATCTCATGGAAGTGTTGATAAGAAAAATAGTGAGGTAAACCTTGCAATACTTGGGAGATTTCTATCCCACAAATCCATCCTCGCCTTTATCGAAGTCTTTCTGTAGGACAAAGGACTCTTGGATCCGAGGAGAAGTAAAATGTAAAGTCAACTATCCAGCAAAATAGGGTTGTACTTTCCCTTTTACTTTTATGTTCGGCTAACAGAGTCGTCTCTCTTTCAAATTGGTAAGCTTCATGAACATGATAAAGATTCCTTTGCACAACACAAGCCCTTGATGATAGAAAGTTGAGCACTTCCACAAACATTGATTTAAGTGTTCAACTTTCTATCACCAAGGGCTTGTGTTGTTTAGAGGAACCTTTATCATGTTTATCAAAACAAAGTTTTGTATGTAATCCATCATAAAGGGAAAATGCGTACCAATTTGAAAGAGAGATGAATCTGTTAGCCGAATATAGAAGAAAAATGGAAATTACAATCCTAAAAATAATTGGAAAACTTACCTGGGCAAATTAAAGCTTGGAACATCGGTGAATTAAGTGTAGAATGATGGATAAGAATTTGAAATCAGCACAACTGGAAAATCTACGCATCACATTTCAAAATAGAGAAGTCACCTCAAATATAAACCCGAACAACAAAATGGGAAAGAAAATCTTTATAACAAAAGGGGAAAAAACTTTATATATACAAACACAATAGAGGTAGAAATCTTACCAATAAAATCCATTGACAAATAGAGATTAGAGAGATATCTGCTGGACATTTGATTTGTGCCCCTTTTGAGTCAAAAATTGAGGAGTTAAAAATAGGTTTTTTTTCTTTCTAAAATCCAATTATACACAATTTGAAAAAGAAGCAACCAAGCACATTTCACAAGCTACAATTATATTGTTATAGTTTTTTAGATCGGAAGTTAATAATTTACTTTGTATATGGTTTATTTTGTATTCACTTTGATGGTAGCCTTTAAACTTATAATTAAATTTTATAGAATGAATGTTGATGTTTCAATGAAAGTATTTTGTATTCATCTGAATTTTACGAACTTTTTGAAGATTCCTATTCATTTAGCATTTACAAGTTTTAGCTTATCACATAGGTAAGTGAAAATATATTGGATCTCTTTTTCAATTACTATATATCAGTAAAAGAAAAATGAAAAAAATTGTAAAAATTAAAGATCCGACTAAAAACAAAGTCGTAAAAGCCAATTTATGTTGCTTTGATTTGGTTTTAAAATTTAATAAATTGACATAATTGATTTAGTTATTTTTTTATGATAAACCAAACCGACCTATATACACCCCTAATCATTATGATTATATAGTTGTCAAATTTTTAATTTAAAAAATTCTATTGAATAGAGCTATATGTGGTAACTTCCCAATTTGAAAAAAGAAAAAAAATATCGATATTTAATTATTTAAGGTATAAATTCAGAAACAATAACTAATTACCTAACTAACTAATTTTTTTTCTAAGCTAACACATGGCTTTCTCCTATGCTTCTTGGCTTAATTCTAGGGTAAACTAAATATCATTTGAAATTAACTAGTGAAATGTACGTATTTTGCAAGTGTGTATCGCGTAAACTAATAATAAATGTATGTAAAAGAACAAATTATTGTGTGTATGTTATATTATTAAGTACAATTTTTTTAAAAGATAGCATAAATATTTAAAGATAAAAAGTGTGCATAAAGGGCGTAACACCCAAAAATCGATAGCTCATGTTAGACTAGGGAAAAGTGCAGAAAAGTGTTGAAATCATTAGAATTTTTTGTTTCATAGGCACCATCTATGAGTGGTAGATAGGTCCCATAGTTGAGAATTCACAAATTAGTCATGACTAATGCCTAATTGATCATTTATTGACTAAGCTAATGGTAACACTAGCTTGGTTTATGAAACTGATAAGAATATCTGATGCACTTATAGATGGGCTATGAAATATTTCATCAACAATGTAGATTTAGTACTAGATTGGTTTATGAATTTTACTGATATATATAGGAGGTGGACTATTATTTAGAAACTTTGCATACAATGTAACACCTTGGAATTTGGGAAATATACTATGGGTTGAACGGACAGGTCCACAGGCCTAAATCCAACCATGGACCCTCCATGATTGGCTAAACGGTCTGTTTAAGGATTCATTGACCTTTTAGGGACAGAATTTTGGTTGTTTAACGCAGCCTTAGAGCTGGCCCATCTGTACGGTTCCCTTCACAGAACATCAAGACCTAAACAGTCCGTAAAAGCTTCCATATAAGTCACCCCTCAGCTTTTTAAGTCATGGTTATTTTAGTATTTCCCTATGTGTTGGATACATAAGCTATGTTGTTTTTGTAATGATCTCCAGGTCATTTAGCGTTTAGACCATTTGTGTAGTGACACCAAGTCATTAATGACTTGTTGGGACTGACGGTTTGGTCACCTGGTCGTTCGTTTAGTTTTTATGCAAGTTGTAGTATTTTGGAGCTTTTGAACTATGAACAGTCAGTTTTAATCAAAAAAATCAGGAAGATAACCTTAGAATCCAATTATGATTATTTCATCAGCTACAAAAGGGACATTTTAGTCTAGACGCATAGTTTGCATGGCTCTAGAGGCTTTCAGTGAGAGTCAATGCAATTAGGCATTTTAACTTTTAAGTTGAAGCCTAAGTTTGACGTTAGTCAATATTCTGTGTAAACAAGCTTGGATGAGAATTCTGTCAGCGTGGTTAGCTACAGAATGTTGATTTTAGTCTAGAATGACTCTTCGTTTTGGTCCCGAGACTTTTAGGCTAATTTTAAGGCCCCTCGTAGATTTTGACTTAAAATGAAAATTGGGTATGGGACTCACTTTTAATCAAAACAACCTCGTATGGGAATTTTGATGCTTTTTTGAGTCCGCAATATCATTTTTGATGAGGTAACATAGTTCGTTTGTGCCCACGGGGTTCCGAAAGAATCTTGGGCACTCCGTTCAAGTTTGGAAGCCTAAGCCCCTTGATATAGCTGACGTGTCGCAGTCGTGTCCCTGGCCTCACGATCATGAACGACTGGCGCCCTGACGTGCATGTTCATGCACGGGCAGCCGTGTTTAGCAATGGTTGGCCTCATATTCATTTTTAATCTACCGCGGTCACGACTAGCCAGTGATCGGGCCTCTCTATTAAAGGTTGGTCATGAGGCAGCCTTGTCTTAAGTTTGTATTTTTGGGATATGTGCTTCATTTTAGCTCTAATTTGGAGACTCGAAGCGCTACGCACTCGTAATTTTCAAGATCAGTTGTAGAGTGATTGGACTATATTGGTGACCCTCTGTTCGAGGTGAATTTCTCCAGTAAATATCTACCTTTTCTCTTTTAATTTGAGTTTTCATTATTGTTGTTGGGTTAACTAATTTTCGAGCATCGAATTGTGTTCTATTTTGAAACACAAGTTCAAGGCATGGCTTATGACCTTTTGACGAAGCCAATTTTGGGATTCATAATGCGGGTCACACACTCTCATTTTTTACTCGATTTTAAGTATATTTCTAATTGTTGTGAATTTAGTGCTAGTCATTCTTAATGACATTGTAATCAATAATTTGATAGTGTGGTGGTGTTTAGAGGCCTTTCAGAGGTGGATAGCTCATGTGTGGTAGATTCGGAGCGCTCATGATCGGTTGTGTGGTAGGCTTCACTCTGCTTTCTTGGTTGAACTTCTTATATAATTCCTAGTATATAGATTTCATGTAATGTTTTATGGCATTTGCCGGTATTTAGCCTCCCTCTTGTCATTCCATCTTTTTTGTTTCCATAGGGGCCTTGGTCTTAGATTGGGTGTTGGAGTCCTTAGTTTAGGCTTGTAGCTTGTTGTGGTATCAAAGGTCTTGTTTATCCTTGGTGGAATTGATATTTTGTGACAATAGACTTGGGGGGACCTTAGGTACCTTAGATTGTGTTGTACCACCCTTATAGTTAATGCTCTGCTCCTAGTAGGCTAGTAATAGGCCGTTCTCCTTTTGTTGGGACCTGTGACCTTGGTGACCATCGTAGTTATGGGTTAGCCTTAACTATGTGTAATCTTAGCTTGAAGTAGCATGATTGAGGTAGGGTGTCACCCCTTGAGTTAGTTTTCTATTTTATCAATTTGGAACTCTTCCTTGGTCCATTCGCTTGTTGTTTAGCTATAGACTTGTTATACCCTCATGAGCTTTATTATATTGTTGGGCCCGAGGTCGTACGTGAGGACCAGCGGGATCTCAGATTAGTACTCTCCGCTTGATAGCATGGTTTGGGTGATTGATTGTTTATTTGACTTGAGTGTCTTGTTTGAATGCTGGTGATGGCACACATTGCATTGTTTGTTCATTCACATAGATTTTGTGGTACGATCTCGGCTTATGCATTGGCATACAAAATATTTGTGATGAAATACTAATTTACTCAATTTTTACTCTAAAGTGGATTTAACAGGAGTCGTACACCTAGATCACTGGATTTACTGGATTTTGAGATTACGAGACGTCAGGGACGTGCTCCTTTCTACTCGAGATATTAGAGGCATCTATGATGTGCTCAATTCTTACTTAACTAGTCAGTGTGTTGACGCCTTTTCTTGAATGAATATGTCTACTTATGATCCTCTATGAAGTTGATCCCTACTTGTCACAATTTCAAGGCCTAACTCCTGGTTCGGTCCCAGGTAGTGTATACGGACTACCCGTATCCCCTATGAGCACCTTTGGTCTTGAGTATTATAGTACCGAATGATAGAGCTGCATGGGTCCTATTTCACTCGTAGGGAGGGGAGGTAGTTCTATACACTTAGTTACAGATGACTACCGATGGTTCTACTGCATCCTCTGTATCTATATGTAGTACCTATCACCAGTATACTTGTTTGTTGATTGCACCCCTTCAATTTATGGGGTCGGTTGTGTTATGTTTTCTTATTGTACCTTCTGCTTATGGTGTCTGGTTAGGTTATTGTTTGACTATATCTTATTCTCTATTATTTTTTATTGTTAGGCTTGGTCTGTAGAATTATGGTTGTGGGAACTCCTGACTCTAGGTATTTGACTTGGTGTCTTAGTTGTTGATGAATAGGTTGTTGTCTTGCGTTCCAGGTACGTTATGACTCAGCTTCTTACCTCGTGTATCATATCTCTACTTTTTATTGTCTTTTTACATAAGCATCTCACCTTATTACTTGTTGTTTATACTTGTGTAATCTTTTGAGCTCAGTCGGTAGTTGCCTGTTGTGTAACACCCTAGAAAAATTTTAAGTTAAGACTTGAACCATCCTTCGTTGTAAGTAGGATTTTCCTAAGGAATTTAAAATTTCTTAAGTATTAAGGTCAGGTCACTAGATGTAGCACATTGAGTTTCAAAAAGAACTAAATTGGATATAGCAAAAATCTGAAATTTTGCAAGTTAAGCTAAGTATGAGTTTTGGGTTGACTTAAAACAACCATAATTCCTAGCTCAAGATGAGTTAGGTGTGCCACCAGATACCGTAGGAAAGATATTTGAATTATCTTTCCAACGCCACCTAGTTTGCTCAGTTTCAAGTTTGTATATGGGAGATATGTGCATTCGAAGTTGGGCTGTCTAGATAAGGAAAGTCAAAACCGGATTTTAGAGGGGTATTTTGGTCTTTTCCTTACCAAATCAGATTTCTTTGTTTTTTGTAAGGTTTTAAGGGTCTAATCCTATTAGTTTAATTTTTATAATCCTAAAATTAGCCTAGGGTTTTAGTTGAGAGTTCAAGAAGAGAAAAGAAGAGAAAATAGGAGAAAAGAGGAGATGATCAAAGCGTTTGTCGAGAGTCTTGCATTTTGTTGCGGATTTTTGACATGGGTTTAATCCCTAAGAGGTATGTAAGCTTCCATAGTATTGGGTTTGTTCACCCACATGCAAATCATGTTATTTTCAGTGCAATTTCGTTCTTAAACTTGAAGGATTAGAGTTCTTGATGAGTTCTTGAAGTTCATTCTAAATATTGTTTTGTTGGGGTTTTCATGATTTCTTGAGTTTGAAGTGAGTTATTTTTAGGGCTGTATTGAGTAGATTAGATTGTACTTATGTTAAGTAATAGAATCCAAGTGATTGGGGAAGAAACCATTCGATTCTATGTGAAATAGGGTGAGAAAACTAGCAAAAAATTTCATCTGATCTTCTGGGTTGTAGACTGGCGTGTCGCGCCAGCCAGAGCACCCCAAAGTATGCTCTGAAGTTTAGGGGCTGGCGCCCCATGCCACCCATAGCCCTAGGATCGCCTGCCCCATCCAGTTTGCAATCGGTTACTCTGTTTGAGTTCTTTCAGAAGGTACCTTCACTCCTTTTCGATTCTCATTACTCTAAGTTACTTATAAACACCTAAAATCATTCCTAACATGATCATAACCTTGAATCATAATTCAAATTCAAGGTAGAGTTAAGAGTTAAGTTTTGAGAATTCTTTCGAACATTCTAAGAAAGTCCCTTTGAGTCCTTTTGTGGAGTCTTCTACAACTTGTAGTAACTTGTTTCAAGACTCAAGTAAGTGAGAATGAGAGTGAGGAGAATGTATTCATGAGTGTACACTATCACCTAGATCCTTCATATCCTGAACCATAACTCTTGAATTCATAATTCACATTCAAGAGAGAGTTAAAAGTAGAGTTCAAGAAAGCCTTTGAGTTCAATTGTGAATCCTTTGAGATCAACTATCGATTTGAACTAAGTTTTGAGGTGGTAAGTAAGAGAATGAGAAGTGTCGTATACATGAGTTCCATCTAGTTTGTTGACCTTCTAGTTGAGTCATTCATGCCCATAAATTTCTTATGGACTCCATAAATTGAGTATCATTGAGAGGGGTAATATCTTCAAGTTCAAGTCTTGAGTAATAAGTTCCCAATCCCCTTTGAGATTATATTTTCTAATCATGGCACTACTTCATGTATTCAGAGTTTCTTTTGAGTTAAAGATTTGTCAGTTTCATGAATTTTCTTCAGTTTTCAAGCTTTTGCATGCTTGAGTTAGTCTTCTGCTTATAGTCAGCTAGGATGAGGGTTCACTTGGGGACCAGCAATGGTCTTCGAGTGCCGACAATGTCCAGGGTGTAAACTCGGGTCGTGACAAACTTGGTATCAGAGCACAGAGTTCAAGTGTCCTAGGGTGTGTTTGAAGTCGTGTCAGTAGGAACTTATAGCTGTAAGGGCCCCGCTTCTATAAATGAGGGACTACGGACATTTAATAAAAGTTTCCCTTCTTTCATACTCTTAATCGTGCAATAGAGCTATCTCATAGAGATTTTATTCTTACTCGTGAATTTCTCAGATTCATTCATTCGACTACCTATCATACTAGAGGTGGTAGAACAGAAAAGTCAGTCCTTAGTCGATGAGTCATTCTTAGCAAAATCTTGAGAAAGTCATGAGACACCAGAGGGACTTGAAAGAAGCCCATGAGTGAGCTAAGTGTTGAGTTTCAGAGTAATGCCTTCATATTCATATGAATCATGCGTTTGCACTAAAAATGAGTTGTACTCTCTTCTCTAAGCCTTGTTTCAGCTGAGATCCTTATGATAAAGTATGTTTAGAGCCTGGAAAGTATATTAACCTGAGAAGGTAGCATGAGCTACGAGATCATGAGCAGTAGTAGTGAAAGAGCCCATAGTTAGAGGAAAGTATGCAGAGGTTTAGTAATCCTAGAAAGGGAGATAGTGATGAGGCAAGCTATGTTATTATAGTCATGCACCTAATAAGTTATTAATGAAGAGTTTTCCCTTATGGTTAGACTAAGAAGTGATGAGTAGTGAAGATTCCATAGGAGGTTGAGCGTGTTATAGATAGTAAGAAGTTGGTGATGAAGTGTCATTGTGTAGGAAATGACCAAGTGTAAGTGTTGAATAGAAGAGCAAAAGTATTCATATAGTTATAGATCTAAGCTAGGCTTATGATTGTTTAAGAGGGTCATGTGGTTCAAAGTGTTGTAGAACTAATTAGGCATTTATGTATAGTGGATGAGTGAATAGTACTCAAGTTGTGAATGGAAATAGTAAATTATAAATGTGAATACTAAGAGGTGAGGATTAAATACTTGTCATAAGGTCCTAGTGGACGAGTGTTTCTAAAAGTTGTGCATAGTAGTGGTGAGTTTGTATAGTAGGCAAGCAATCATATTGATATTCGGGTTTAGTAATAAACATTAAGCTTGAATTTGAGATGAGTGTCATGATCTAAAGAATGGCAACATAAGGGTGATGATGTCAGTCTTGGGATTTGATCTGGTAGGCTTGACATAGAGTAGATGAGGAATTGAGATGTTAGTTGCAATGAAAGATGAATAGTATAAGTGAGAGATCCTAACCTTTAGATAAGGGCAGTGAAGTGTGGCTAAGTCACAAGAGTAATAAGAGTGTTAAGAGGTGTACCGAGAGGATATGTAACCAGAAGAGGTTAAGGGAAACACCTTAGAAAGAGGTCTTAGTACTGCTTATAGAGAGTTTGGTAGGCATGAGATAAACTTCTCCCAAGTTTTAGATTAAAAGAAGAGGTAGACCATTTAGAGATGATGAAATATGTCCATAGCTTTCAAGTGTTAGCTTTAGACCTAAGGGGGAGATGACAAGATGGGAAATCGAGTCAAGTGTTTGAGATTAAGATGGTAATGAATTAAAAGAGTTTAGGGGATATCTTTTTAGAGGTCCTTTTTGTAATGGAGTGATGCTAAAAAGAGAAGGTTGATGTTCTTATCGTGTTAGTGATGGTGTGATAATTCCATCTAAGGTTATTAACAATGAGGAAGAAGAGGATTAGGTTTTACTAAGAGAAATAGTTAAATGAGAGCCCTTTGCTGGATCTGAAGGAGTTGGTTAGTAGGAGTTCTTGGAGTTGTTCGAGTACTAAGCTTGAATGTGGTGGTAAAGAGTAATAGTTTTTGGATGAGATTTCTTATAGAGAGGTATAGAACCCGAACCTAAGGATTTGGGTTAAGCTTGAACATAGTAAGATCATACCATTATACGCACACCTTAGTAAGGGTAACCCAGTCAAGTTATCATTCGAGGATGAATGATCCCAAGGGGGATATATTGTAACACCCCAGAAAAATTTTGAGCTAAGACTCTTAAGTATTAAGGTCAGGTCACTAGATGTAGCACCTTGAGTTTCAAAAAGAACTAAATTGGAAATAGCAAAAATCTGAAATTTTGAAAGTTAAGCTAAGTATGAGTTTTGGGTTGACTTAAAATGACCATAACTCCTAGCTCAGGATGAGTTAGGTGTCATACCAGATACAGTAGGAAAGATCTTTGAATTATATTTCCAACGCTACCTAGTTTGCCCAGTTTTGAGTTCGTATGAGGGAGGTATGTGTATTCGAAGTTGGGTTGTCTAGATAAGGAAAGTCAAAACCGAATTTTAAAGGGGTATTTTGGTCTTTTCCTTACCAAATCATATTTAATTCATTTTTCGTAAGGTTTTAAGGGTCTAATCTATTGGGTTCAGTTTTATAATCCTAAAATTAACCTAGGGTTTTAGTTGAGAGTTCAAGAAGAGAAAAGAAGAGAAAAGAGAAAAAGAGGAGATGATCAAAGCGTTCGTCGAGAGTCTTGCGTTTTGTTGCAGATTTTTGCCATGGGTTTAATCCCTAAGAGGTATGTAAGCTTCCATAGTGTTGGATTTTTTCACCCACACGCCAATCATGTTATTTTAAGCGCAATTTCGTTCTTAAAGTTGAAGGATTAGAGTTCTTGATGAATTCTTGATAGGTGTTCTTGAAGTTCATTCTAAATCTTGTTTTGTTGGGGTTTTGATGATTACTTGAGATTAAAGTGAGTGCTTTTAGGGCTGTATTGAGTAGATTAGAGTTTACTTATGTTAAGTAATTTAATCCAAGTGATTGGGGAAGAAACCATTCTATTCTAGGCGAAATAGGGTGAGAAAACGAGCAAAAAATTTCGTCGGGTCTTCTGGGTTTATGCCTGGCATGTTGCTCTAGCCAGAGCACCCCAAAGTATGATCTGAAGTTTAGGGCTGGTGCCCCACGCTACCCATAGCCCCAGGGTCACCTGCCCCATCCAGTTTGCAATTGGTTACTCCGTTTGAGTTCTTTCGAAGGGTACCTTCACTCCTTTTCGATTCTAACTACTCTAAGCTACTTCTAAACATGTAAAATAATTCCTAACATGATCATAACCTTTAATTCATAATTCAAATTCAAATTAGAGTTAAGAGTTAAGTTTTGAGAATTCTTTTGAACATTCTAAGAAAGTCCCTTTGAGTCCTTTTGTGGAGTCTTCTACAACTTGTAGTAACTTGTTTCAAGACTCAAGTAAGTGAGAATGAGAGTGAGGAGAATGTATTCATGAGTGTACACTATCACCTAGATCCTTCATATCATGAACCATAACTTTTGAATTCATAATTCACATTTAAGAGAGAGTTGAAAGTAGAGTTCAAGAATGCCTTTGAGTTCAATTGTGAATCCTTTGAGATCAACTATCAATTTGAACTAAGTTTTGAGGTGGTAATTAAGAGAATGAGAAGTGTCGTATACATGAATTCCATCTAGTTTGTAGACCTTCTAGTCGAGTCATTCATGCCCATAAATTCCGCATGGACTTCATAAATTGAGTATCATTGAGAGTGATAATATCTTCAAGTTCTAAGTCTTGAGTATTGTGTCCCCAATCCCCTTTGAGATCATATTTTCTAATCATGGAACTATTTCATGTTACCCATGAAGCCCTTGAATTGAAGTGTTTATGCCTATAATTTCGCATGAACCCTATAAGTCGAGCAGTCTTGAGATAAGAAGTATCTTTGAGTCCTTGAGTTGAGTAGTTCATGCTCATAATTCTGTATGAACCCTCTGAGTTGAGAATTCTTGAAATGAGTAGTATCATTGAAGTTCTTGAGTTCCAAGTATTGAGTTCTATCTATGGTTATTGAAAACCTTGCATTGAGTCGTTCACATCCATAAATCGGCATTAACCATATTTTAAGAAGTCTTTTACAAATGTTTTAACTTTGTTTTAAGACTTAAGCTTTGAAGTTGAGTAAAGAGTAAGAGCAAAGTTCATTTTCTTTAAAATGATATATGGGAACTAAGTATTCCCAAGAGTAAATATTTTCATATTTAAGATGAGAGGAAACTGAGATTTCCAAAAGAATTTTGAGCAAGAAAGGGAACATCGATTCCAAGAGAGCTTTTAAGCTAAGTTTTTGAGTAATTATCTCAAACCAAAGAAAGAATTTCTTTTTTTACAAACATATGAGCTAAGTTATTTTGGGAGTAGTATTGAGCATCGATATGGGGACGAGTTTGAGTTCAGATAACTCACGTCTCCATAAAGCATGTAACCATCATGGGTAGTAAAGGATCATACTTTTTAGATGACTCCTTAAGATGCTTTTAGTATAAGCTAGTGGATCCACTAAGTTAAGTGTTCTATATGACGATAAAGTATAGGACAGTTCTGGCAGTGTGGGCAAGACATTGTATCACCACTTAGGCTCATAGTGGTGGTTGTCGGTTAGAGAAACTCCCACAAAAATATATTACTTTATTATATAAGTATAGTTCAGTTTGTTATTGCAATTTCTTTAACGAACTAAGTTATTTTTACTGTTTTATAAAGCTTTCCATATATTGCATCTGTATTGTTGATTTATATTGAGTTGAGTATCCACAGTTGAGTACCCAGAGTCGAATATCATATCTTTGAGTTGAGTATCTAATATTTGAGTTGAGTATCTTATCCTTGAATACTTCTAAGTTGAGTAAGTTTGAGTAGTTTTGAGTATCCTTGAGTATTCCTTGAGTTGAGTAAGTTTGAAAAGAGGTAAGTATGTCTCCTTTTTATCAAGTTTCAAGCTTATGTGTATGCTTTAGAATTCCCCTTACATGCTTGTACATTCCACGTACTGAGCTATTTGGCCTACATCTTTTCATGATACAGATCCAGGTATTTAGGATCATTAACAGGAGCTTCGTTGATACCTCATGGCGTTCGATTTAGCTATGGTGAGACTCTTTGCTTCCAGAGGATTTCATTTACTTTTCAGTTATATCAGTTGTTAGGATGTCGTGGGTCTTGTCCCGATTTCATCTTTGTCAGTTAGAGGCTTTATAGATAGCCAGTAGAGTTTTAGAAGTCTGTTCATTTATTTTATTAAATGTTTTAAAGACTTAAGTTGCCCATTTTGGGGTGAGTTGAATATATTATATTATTCAGAGTTTCTTTTGAGTTAAAGATTTGTATGTTTGATTAATTTTATTAGTTTTTAAGCTTTTGTATGCATGAGTTAGTCTTCCGCTTATATTCAGCCAGGATGAGGATTCTCTTGGGGACTAGCAATGGTCTTCGAGTGCTAGCCACGTCCAGGGTGTAGACTCAGGTCGTGACATGTTGAGTACTATTTTGGTACTGTTTTGGTACTCATACTACACTTCTACCCTTGCAGATTGCATTTTGAGTTATCTTCATTGATTGGAGTCGTGCAGAGCAGCTTGGAGTTTTGGAGATTGGGGTGAGGTCCTGGTGTCTGGAGCTATCGATTTTCGTGTATTATTTTTGCTATCTTAGTCATTATATTGTATTAAGATAAAACCCATACTTATCTTGTATTTGTAAAGTCTTCTACTCCTTTTTTATATTAAATGCTCAACTACCAACTAGTGCTAGGTCTTGGGATGGTTTCTGTTTGTATCTCTATTGTTTACCCTTTCTTTTCTTGTTTTGAGCTTTATGCTTCTCGTTATTGGCTTCAACTTGATAGTCTGTTGCTTATGACTCTGGACTAAGGGTTAGTCTTACCTACTTGTGGGGTGTAGTAGTTGCCATCATGACCAGAGAAATTGGTTCATGATAGTATTAACCCATATTCTAAGCCCTATATAAGTGATTTAAGTCCTACACAACCCATTTTAAATCATTCTCCTAAATCATAAATTTCCCTCCAAGTTCATCCCCAAAATCCGCTCTACAGCTAAAGAAGAGGAAGTTAGGGTTTCACTTCAAGATCTTCAATTCACCATAGCTATTGGGCCTTGATCACTAAGGTATATTAGTATTCACCTATGGAGTCCTTCCTCGTTAGGGTTCCTAAGATCTTCACATTTTATAAAGTTAGATTCTCAATTCAAAGTTAGGGTATTATTCAATCTTCATAGGTTCTTTTCAATTATGATTTAATTGTTTTTTTTCTTTCTTTTAATGAATGAGTTGAAGTATTTACATGATTTTGAGTTGAATTCATATGAATCCATGATCCATGATTTTAGACTATACATACATGATGAAGCTTATGAACTATGAATATGATTTTTATAAAGATATGCATGCTTTTATGAAAGAGATGTAAATGATTTGAGGATGCCTTGAGAGGAAAGTATCAACGTTCTTTTTGTGAAAGGTTTTCTCACATACTACTAAGTTCATGATTGTGAAAAGTTTTCTCACATAAGGATTCATAAGGTTGAAAATTTTTCTCACCTAAGTTGAATCATGTTTTAGGATCTATTCTAAATAAACTTTAGCTTGGATTGGTTGCTAAATTGAGTCTTTTCATGGATGATAATATGAATATGATTAATGACCATTCCGTGGGATTTTGCTTAGTACTGATCGGATTTTAAGGATAAAGGTTTTAGTTTAGCATCCGTGGATCTTTAGTAGCAAATCCCTAAGTTCCAGAATTATATGCCACCATAGTATTGTCTCAGATAGGCACTAGCTACTGGATCCACTTTAGCTCATACTTACTGTTCATACCTTGGCAAGTATGACATCTTTTTTCAGTGTGGAATAGATATTGAATTTCATGTTATAGATCACATGGTCTTTTTCGATTAAATGGTAACACATCCCATAATAATGAATGGTTGTTACTTTCAAAGTATCTCACAAGTGTTTTAAAGATGTTGAGCTTGCATTTACCATGATTATGACTTATGTCTTCTAACCCTTTTATCATTATGATTTAGTTTGGTCATTACATGTCATGTAAAGTCCTTTTTAACATGATTTCATAACTCTTATGCATTGTTATCATACTTAGTACATTCTATGTACTAATGCATACTTCTGCCTACATTGTTTCACTAATGTAGGGTCCGGCACTCCTACCTCTCATAATCATAGGTAATTGATCTCTTGGCGTTCGAAGATTGGTGAGCCCTCATGTTTCGAGGACCGAGACACTATTATAGTTTTCCTTATTTCAGTTTTCAGACATTTGTATGTGGTGTATGGGTTGTGGCTCAACCACTTTCTTTTGATGTATAGATGGCTTGTTGAGACTATGTTAGACTTTTTCTTTGTCAAAAACTCTTTTATGATACTCCCTCCGTGCACTTTTATTTGTCATGATAAGGTCATGCACAACCCTTAAGAAAAATTTAATAAGAGGTGCTAAGTCTAAATTCCAACAGAATAGATAAAAATTATATATCATTATAATAAAGGAAATGTAATCATCAATGTCAATCCACACCTTAAATATCAAAACATTGAATATCTCCTTAAACTACAATCCGAACATATGTGAGAAACCTTTCACCAATGTGAATTCATATGTGATAAATACCTTTCACAACCATGATCATACTCGTATATGAGTAAACCTTTCACAACAACATTGATACTTTCATCTAAAAGCATCGTATCATCATAAACATCATTTTCATAAGACATGCATAACCTTCCAAAAGTCATAGTTCATAGGTTCATGGGTTCTTCATAGGTTCATAGTTGGAAGTCATAAATCATGCACGAGTCCATATAATTTCAACTAAATATCATGTAATTACATTAAAACAAGAAATAGAAGGTTTAAATAACAATTTAAATCATAATTGGATGAAACCCGTGATAAATTAAGAAGAACCCTAATTTGATCAATTGAATTTGAGATTGAGAAATTGAAAACCTTGGGGATCCTATGGAAGAATGGACTCCATAGGTGAATACCCGCATACCTTGCTACTCAAAGCCCAAGATGAATGGTGAATTGATGACCTTGGAGTGAACCCTAGGTTTTTCTTCTTCCTTAGGTTGAGAGGGAATTTAGGAGAGTGAATATGTTTGGGTTCTTGGGAAATAGGAAAATGGTTTTTTAGTAGGTAGATTTAGGACTTAAAAACATTATGTAGGGCTTAGGATTAAAGCTAAAATGACATAGTATAGGCTTAAAACATTTAGGAAAAGACTCAAAAGCCCTTAAATTATACCTACGGACCATAGATCTTTCTATGGTAGATCTTTCTACGATCTATACTAGTCAACGTAGACCAAGGACCTTGGACCTAAAAATTACCCAACATTTTACGGACCGTTCTACGGTCCGTATGACTTTCTACGGTCCATAGACCCTAACCGTAGAACTCAACTATAACTTCAAAATTTTAGTAAGTCTAGGACCAACCTACGAGACCCATATACAACTCGTAGGCCATTTGACAAAATGTCCTGGTCAACCATAGGATGGGGTACTGGGACTTGATGTTCAAAAATTATTTTCTCATATCTATGAGACTGGTTACAGCCCGTAGAAATTTCTATGAACCGTAGAGTGGTCTCATTGACCTAAACCAGTAGTGAAAATTAATGCAACCTATACCCTTATAGAAATCCAAGGTGTTACACATGCCTCTTGTCACTCTTTCTGCCTGGACTGGGAGTTGACTAGATATTGTGGTTATTTGAGGTTCAAGGTCGATGTTTATGATTTGAGGCTGTTGTTTCTAGTTCAAGGCTATTATTTCCACTTTGAGGCTGATGCTTATGGCTCGTGCCCGTTACCTCTAGTTAGAGGCCATCACTTAGGGCTTGAGGCATAGCATACACTTATTGGATCTGGATTTGAGGCACTTCATTCTCATCGTCTTAGCTAATTTGTGTACCTATCGGGCTTATAGGTTCCGTGTGAATTTTATTTAAACTTGCGCACGAGTGTACCTTCTGGGATTATAGGGATCTAGTTAGGTTTAGTTTAGTTGTATTTATATTTTCTTTTGAAATGCTCATGTGCTCTCTTTCATATTTGCTTGGACCTCTGTTTCTATTTGTATTCTATCTTTTCATATTGTTTTTACCTTTCTTGCTCAGTCGGTCTTTGATGCCTACTGAGTACCTTTTATTTTTGTACTCATGCTACCCTTTGCATCTATTTTGTGATGTAGATCCTAGTACTAGCTACAAGTTGTGATTGTTCATACCATTTTTTGCAGTTTTTGGGGATCAAAGACGAGAGTAAGCACTTGACATTTTGGATCAGCCTATCTCCTTCTGTATATATGTCTAACTAGTCTTTTGCCTTCGAGATGACTTGTTGTGGTCCACTTTTGGGACTTCTATTTTTCATATTAGACAGCTTTGTACTCGTGATTTCAAGGTTTTTGGAGGGATATATTCTATTGTATATAGATTTTGTTTGCGTCTGCTTTTGTCTTATTATATTGTCTAGTGTTGGTTATGCTTGGTTCTACACTTGTACTCATTACTAGTGATTTTGAGTACGAGTTTGATTAACTACTGATGCTTATAGTAGGTGCCATCATGACTCGAGGGATCGGATCAGATCTTGATAGTATTTTTCAGAACTTTTCTTAAATGTCACCATCTTAAATAGGCCTAGACCTGGAATTCGACTTCCAACCTTGAACAAAAGTATCAAGGATATTTTGCAGCATATTTTGATTGATAAGAACCTTACCTATTGTCCATTCAAGCACTTTGCACTTGGCCTAAAATGTGGTAATGGTAACTCATCCCTACTGTTAATCTAACAAGTGAATTGTTGCCTAGAGTCAAAAATCACTGAAAAGACATCCAACCTTGAATGTGACGATTGGATTTTGACCATGTAAATGGACAACTTATTGATAATATGAAGTAGTAATACATATGATGTTGCCAACATTCAACATAAAGAAACTAAAATATCAAGAGTCTATGATCTATTAAATGGACCAAAGATAAATAAACTAGACAATTAAAAAGAGATTATTTGTCATTGATTGATCAATCCAAATTTCTGAATTCTTCCCCATTTAAAGCTTCATTGAGGAAAACATCATCCCATTCCATGCATCATTCTCAAGTGTGTTTTCGACATGATATTCATTGTTTCCCATGGTATTCTCCTGATCATTGTGATAAAACATTTAAGGTGAGTATTGATGTGAATAATATATTAAAAATTAATTTATAAACAAACAAATAAATTTAATTACTCAATAATAATATGAACAGATCATTGAACTAACCTCCGTGGAATAGTTTAATCCATTAACATTAGGAGTTATTGCATCTCCTTGAACTGAAGAATGATCATTTTGTTGAATGATGTGATTGTTGGTGTTGTTATTATGAAAGTTAACATTCCCATTTGAACTAACCTCCATGAAATTGTTAAATCCATTAACATTATTTTGCTAGAAGTTCATAATAGAGTTGTCACTACTTTCACCAAAAGTCACTAGTGCCTGCAAAATATATGACTTAACTAGTTTAGTACAAGGGATGGGAGTGGGGTGGGGGTCGGATTTATCAAGGAATGATATTTCAAGAATATTAATGTACCTGTGATTTTTCAAATGTTTGTGTCGAATTCTGCTTGACATCTATCACCATGTTTTGGTGTTGGCTCTATTGTGCAAATAAAAATAATTGTATAAAAAAATCAAAAAAATATCCCGTTCTTTTTAAGAAGATCTTAGTTACTGCACATTAAAAAAAGTGTTACCTGAAATGGGATATAAGGTGACAGGTCTTGAATTTGAGAAAATGGTATATTTCTAGACTGTGCAGAACTTGCAAAGGAAAGGGTATATGTGTAATTTCTAAAATTGTTTGCTACTCTCTTTCCTTTGTCCATCCGATATTGATATATGCTCTCTTGGATACTTGAACTGTAATAATAACGAAATAATAAAACTAAACGAAAAAAGGAGAGGGAATTTTTCCTAGAAAAATATCGTGTGAAAAAAATTAATGACCTAAATGGATTAATCCAACTATTTGTATCAAACAGTTGGAGAGTTGTTTGTTGGGCAGCAAATTGAACATCCATGTTTCCTTGTTTCTCCAATTCTATCTTAACAAAATTCATTTGATATTAATTAGGATCTTACATAGTTTCTAAAAAATAATTATTTTCTTAAATTATAAATCTAGAAAAAATTATTGGGTGAAAGAACAAACTTTTCTAGCCTTGATTTTTTTGGAGAGATAGTTGTAAGTTCTTCTCACACCAAGAAAGTTGATGAAGAGAAGACTCTTGATCTGGTCCTAATTCGTAATCCCTGCAGAAACATGTTTGACTTGACACGAAATTTAAGAAAATAAAGAAGACTTTTGAATCTTGTGGTCCTAAAGTAAAGTTATGTCAAATGTGCAAAATTGTCTTTTAATCTTGTGGCCTTAAACATGCCACGTGGAAAGCTGAAATTAAATGTTATCAAAGAAAGAAAGAAAGAAATCATTCTTTTTGAAACAAACTAAAAAGAAAAGGAATTCATTCTTTTTGAAACGGATGGAGTATAATCTAAATGTCTAAATAAATGTTGAAGGTAAAGTGAATATATTCAGCCAAGAGGCTACAATTAAGAAGAACTGAAAATGAAAACGCTTGTGATGCTAAATCAAAACCTTATGTTAGCATCCACAATCTGCAATTCCAATGTGCTCTTCTTGATTTGTAGCTCCAGATTCTGCATTAAAGAATTTCAAGTTAAAATGACTTTATCAACTTTCCTCATTGGCTCTAATAATAATAACTAGCTATAATAGAAAGGATAGATTGAAAAGAGAAAAATAACTTATAATTCAATTTTAAACTTGACTATAAGAGAGATCAAATTAAGTTCTTCTCACCTCAATCATGTAGAAATTCAGGCACCAGCAACAAGCATCCAAAGGCAACCATCATGAAAGAGTTTAATTCATTAGTGAGAGTCAATTTTACATGATACAAAAGAAATCAAGTATGAGGTACTAGGTAATATTTAATATTTTGATAAATTAAAATTGAGTACACTTATATAACTCCGTCCATGTGAGCTTGTTCACATTTCCCGTCTCAAGATAAGATAATGGAGGGTTGACGATATAAATCAGAAACAACTTCTATACACTGCAAAAATAGGAGTAAGGTTACATACATCTTATTCTCCCGCGACCCTACTTTTAGGATTACACTCATGAGCTTGATCTTGTTATTGTTGGTGCAACACTTATAGGTTAATGAACACTATACTAAAGAATTAGTTGCTCGTCTATATTTTCCCTAGTCAGAAAAGATTTTGTTAATTATGCTTTGGTTGAATTTCTAATCTCTTTTCTTTATTATATTATATAAGCGTAAAATACAAAGTACTATTATTATTATTATTATTATTATTATTATTATTATAAAAATAAAAATAAAAATAATAATAATAATAATAATAATATGCATATGATTTTTAAGTTTATAGACTTGCACAATTAATTTATCTATATATTTGTAATTAGTAGTCAAAGCACTTATAAGCTAAGTGTCTATGAATTAAAATCAGTCAAAAGTAATAAGTTGTAGCCCATCTTAATTTTTAAATTTTCATTTTAATAAGCACTTTTGATTTCAATAAGTATTTTATTCATTTTTCTGTAATAAATTTTTCTTTCTCAAAGTACTCTTTTCAAATTGTAAATAACATTAAGCGAAATATAATTAGAGAGAATAATAAATTAAACAAAGGAAGAAGTGAGAAAGTGAAGAGATCCAAACTGTTTATCAAGAAAGTGTAGCTTGCTAACATCTCCTCTGCTTGTGGTTCAACTGCCCTAGTTTTGTCACCTTTTCCTTCATTTATATAACAAAAAAATATTAATAAATGGTGGATAAAATTGATCCCAATAATTAAATTCTTGTTACAACTCTTTATCAATTATACACGTTTTGCCTTAAGTCAAACAACTTGTCTTTAATGAATTAAAATTAGTTAAAAATCATTAAGTATTTCGTTAAATTTGAGGATGTCATTTTTTAAATCTTTTAATTATTACTCACTTTATTTTAATTTGTTTTTTCCAATTTTGTCTTGATATAATTTAATTAATGTAAAGAAGACTTTAAATCTTATGATCTGATGAGAGGGAGTTGCTAGGATGGTAAGCACCCCTCACTTCTAACCCGAAAGTTGTGAGTTCGAGTCACGAAGGGAGCAAAAGGGGTGGGAGCTCCTAGGGAGGGTAAAAAAAAACTTGTGATCTTAAATGAAAGATAAGTAGAATGTATTAACATGTCATTTAATTTTGTGGTCACAGTGTATAAATGAAATCCATGCCCTGGAAAATGGGACATTTGTGCGGTGGAAATCCTTTGATTCCAACCTGATGGTGGGGGGGTGATAAACAGAATTCCGGATAAAAATGTCAGAATAAGGGTAGGGGGAAGGAGTAATAAATTGAATATTGGATAAAAAATGTACGAATCTAAACGGAGTGATGGTGGTGTAGTAAATTAAATCTCGGATAAGGAATATCTAGATCTGGGCGTGGGGGAGGAGAAGATAATCCTTCTAAAGCTTAAACAATCTTCCTCCCTTTAAGTTAGCTTTTGGTGTATGAGTTAAGTTCAAGACTAAACTTAACTTATTTTTTAAATAAGAGATTAAAAATAATAAGACAAACAAATTAAAATGGAAAGAGTATTGATTTTCATTTTAAACTTTAGTTAGTTTCACATTTAATAGAAACAAGACATAATTTTAGAACATAAAAAATTCCTGCAAATACATATCGATAAGAAACAAGTAAAAGCGTAAAGTACCTTAACATTGACCATGTGACTAACCTTAACAAAAGAAAAAAAACTCATAAGTTAGTGCTACAGTATAAGTTACTAATAGTAAAATTTATAAAAACAAATTCAATTCAAGAAAATCTAGGAAAAGTTAATGTACGTCAATCTCCTCTCAACGGGAAGCTTAACATAGCATTGAAGAATGTCTTCAATTCTACAAAAGTAAAAATTTAGTAAAAAAAATCAATCAAGCTAATTGTTTTATAGATTAATAACTAGCACATCGTAACAAAATATTCATGCGATATTTTTCAAAATTGTAAATGCAATACCTCTTTTGGCAACAGAATTTACTAAGCCGAACGGCAGGCGAGAACGTGACAAACAACATGTCCACATCACAACAAATTGCAATCACCGCCGCCTTCTTTAGTAAACTACTACGTCACTTAGAAAATGTGACTTGACGTTTCGTCATTTCTTCTATTTTCTTCACCTCTATTTTTCTACCCATCTTGAAGATATTTCAAGGGATTTCTTCTCTCCCTTTAAAGGAACAATAGCTTACAGTGTTGTGTGAAGTGTGTGAACAATGCAATGACCGGATGAAAAAGCTCCAAAGGAGCTTATTTATAAGGTAAAAAAATCTACAAAGGTCAAATAAGAAATAAATAAAGACTTGGTCAACCTCATCCAAACATGGTCGTGTGACTTTGTTGGTCAACCTCATCAAAACATGGTCGTGTGATTTTGTTGGTCAACCTCATCTAAATATGGTCGTGTGACTTTGTTATTAAATGCTAAATTATCATCATGAATTTGAGATTTAGATAATATTAGTTAAGTTTACGCGTTTTGCACGTGTATATCAAATTAATTAATAGTGTGTAATATATATATACATATATATAGATATATACATACTTCTATTCTGTCTTGAAAACATGAACTCGCTAACTTGAATGTTAAATTACTATATCACCCCAACTTAAAACACCTAATTTAGTATATCTTTTATATTTTATATTATATTTCATTTATTTATATTATAAAATATATTAAAAGAATACATCTTTTCACATCGAAAGATTGTATCTTTTTAAAAGAGTTGTGACTTTTTGAAAGGATGTGACTTTTCCAAAAAATTATGACTTTTTCAATGAATTGTAATCTTATCATAGGGTAGTGACTTTTTTGAAGGATTTTGCCTTTTCTGATAAGACATAATAACCACATGTTCATACTACCCTTTTTGTCTTTAAATAGAGGGGTTCCCTCACATTTTTAAACTATAAATTTCCTATGTTTTCTATTCTTCTTTTTCATCTTAAAACATCCAATTTAGTATATATTTTAGATTTCATATTATATATAACAACTCAAAAATTGGAATGTGAAAAGAAAAGGGGAAACTTTTATTTTTTGCACTGAGACGTGTTCTACGAGTCCTTTCTAAGGACCGTAAGAAGTTATACGGGCCGTAGGATGGGAGTCATGGACTTGGGGATGAGTTTTTGGAATTTCAAAATTTCTGAAGTTTGACTTACTAGTGGATAGGATGAGTTGTGAAACTTTTGACGGGTCATAGACGAGTTCCGTAAAAAGGTTCTAGACTTAGTGAAATTCGTGGGTTAAAGTTGAGGTCTACAGATGGGATCTACGCACCGTCGGAATTTAGACGGTCCGTAAAAGGGTGTCGTAGGAAGTTGGCCAATTTTAGGCCCCAGTAACTTGACCTACGGTTGACCAACATAGTCCGTAGGAATTTCTATGGTCCATAGGTCCAAACCGTATGGTTCTCTATAATTATTTCTTAAGAGAATTTGAGTCTTTTCTATGCTTTTAATACGTATACTATGTAATTTTACCCCTTTTTCTAAGTCCTATAACTACCCTTCAATCCCTAAAATTAACCCAACTCTCTCATTCACTCAAATCCCCAATTCCCATCCACATTCATCCTCTCCACATTCTCTCAAGATCAAGGAAGAACCCCTAGGGTTTCAAGCTTGAAGTCTCCTATTCCTCCATTGCTTTTGGACTTTGATCCTCAAGGTATGTAGGGCTTCATCAATGGGTCCATTCACCCTTTGAGCCCCAAGGTTTCTCAATTCTTCAAAGTTTGATTTCACCAAAATTGATTAGGTTTTCATTCAATTCTTCGTGGAGGTTTTTAAATAGAGTCCTAAATATTGAGATTTTCTACCTAAATTAAATAAAGAATTTAACTCTTTCCACCTTAAGGTGATACTCCCTCTGTCCCATATCAGTTGATCACTATACTAAAAATAATTGTCTCATATTAGTTGATCATCTTACTAAATTAAGAAAATATAAATTGAATTTTCCCCATATTACCCTTGCAATTATTTTTTCTTGAAAGTTTTCACACTTGTTTGTAAAGTTCCGAAGACGTTCTTAAAGGGTGAATTGGTAAAACTATCCTCTTATTTATCATTTCTTAATATGCATGTAAAATAAAAGTGATCAACTAATATGAGACGGAGGGAGTAAGAGAATTACATTTTGGGAAAGTTCTTCATATATATAGAGAATAAAATATATATCATCTATATCTTCTCTTTGCATTTATTAAAGTAACTCTTCAACTTCTCTGTATCATCCATGGCATCATTAAGTTCTCTGAACTCAGTCCTACCTCCGATGTATCTTGATTCATCTGCACGGTGAGTATCTCCCTTCTGACGTTTGTAAAAAGTCGATTCATTTATCTCATTTCCCGTAGCTAATCATTTTCATTTTTTACTTTCAAATCTCAAGAATGGATAACAAGTTTCGGTGGTCCTCCAAACTCGTACTGGCTTACCTTTGTGACCAACTTTCAGGTAAACTGATCCTTCTTTGTTTTCCGCATATGACCTCCAATTCGCCTTTAATTCGATTGGAGTTTTTATGTGTTCTTGATATATTCAACTCCATGTGGCGATCTGTTAATTGTGCTATTTTTGGTCCTTTTACAAAAGCATGAATTGTTTACTGTCTCTCTTGAAAGCCATCATGATATAACTATTCTTTTCCCGTCATATATGTAGAGATAGAGAGAACCTACATATTATTTGTTTTTTCTCTCCAAAGATACATCATAACTGAGACTCTAACTATTAGGAGTATATATTCATATGGGTTTTTCTTTTATTTTATTTCTTACAAAAATATACAATCAATTAAACATGATACACAACTACAGAAGCAAAACACTAAACAGATATATACAGTTAAATCAATATTTTTTCAATCATCCAGACATATAGCTAGCAAATAGAGGAGTATTGATGTTTATCTAATAGCTGTTACGATATTAATTTGAGTTGGAAAATATTCAAACTCATGCGATTAATGGAAATTAATAGACACAAAAATTAATTGAACCCAAACTATGGTTTGTATTAGTTAAAACCAAAAAAGGAGTCCTACCACTCCTACATTAGTAGAAGTTTTATTTTGCCCAAAACTAATGACAAATTTTAATTACTTTTAGAACTTTAACCATATATTTTCCTCTTATCATATATTTTTTAATTTCTTTATTTTTAAAATATATTTTCCTCAACCATGTACTATAAGTCTACTTAATTATTAGTTATTCTAATACCTCTTGCCATATATTTAGGACTTCTTAATTTCAAATATTATAAAGACAACTAACTATTAATTTGAGGAAAATAATAAATGACAATTTTGTCGATTGTAGAGTGTTTTAATTTAATGAAGGAAAAAATGTTTATACGTGTTTTGCATTTGTGTATTGCGTTAGTTAAGAATAATAAATTATGATTGATATAATGTCGATTGATTTAGCAGAAATTGTGTGCCTGCAATTATAGCTAAATTGTTTTTTAAGAGAACAAATCTCCAAAAGGAATTTGGTGTGAGATAAATTTGTATAACATATAGCAACACTTGTACACATCAAGCCAACAAGGTTCCCCTTTCACAATTGGTTTAAGGTCGGAAATCAAATAATTCTCATCTGAAAAAAATTAAATGTGTGGTTATGATTCCAATTGCTCCACCACAACGCACAAATATGGGTTCCCAAATTAGATTGGGGGTAAATTTTAGATTTTCTTTCATTAGGGCAAAGATGATTGTCAACTAAAAAAGTATGTTTGGCATAAATTATCTAGATCCTCATAGAAAATATAAACTTGAAGTTCAAAAGATATTTCATTTGCAATTTTTTGCAAATTAATTGTCATATATTTGTTTTGACTCTATGTTGTAATTCAGTTGAAAATGCTCCAATAAAATGTTCGTTAAGGATAGAGTTCATGGCACACTAGAAGCGTGATAGACCATCAGTTCTAAATATATAATTCCTTGAAAAAGGAGATGATCAAATGATCTAGATTGTCAGATAATGAGGAAAGTACTTTGAAAAGTTCACCACTACATAATAGTTCATATAACATTCACAAAGGTTCAAGTAGCTGAAAATGCTGAAAAATAAAGATATTTTGTTAAGTTACGTCATATTGAAACAATATCAAATAACTATTGATGGTATCTTTCCATACAATAGAGCGCTCAACATTACAAATGACAATGAAGATCTTAAGTTTTAATTTGTCAAATATAGTGGATAGATAATTGGCCAAATAAAATTTGCAGTTCAACTATATTGTATTTCACTTGAAAAGGTGATGTCTTGGAGTTATAGTCCATAAATCAAGGTATAATGCCAGTGGTGTATAAATGAACTATTGTGAGAAAACTATAACATAAAGTGTGGCTTGTTCATTGGGGCATAAAGGTTATTCAGAAGAGTCCTAACACTATTGAATGGAGATATGTTCTCTTGTGGTGGATGCAATGAGGTTTCTTTCAGTTTAGCAATAGATAAATACTTAAATATGTATAATGAATGATTGTCATGTATACCTAGACAGTGACGGTTAAATGAAATTAAAATCATTGACAGAGTTAAAAGGTTTTAAAGTGATTTCATTGAGTACCCAAATGATTATGAGATCGCTTGACATAAAGAAAGATCAATTTTGATCTCATAAAAATATTTTTTTAAAATACCATGTATTACTACAATCACTGTTCTTACATATCCTACTGTGACTATTGTCAAGACCCAAGGAAGAACCTAGGTGTAACATGGCGTATAAGACCCCGAGAGGCCCCATACAAGTCACATAGTATATATCGTACAAGATAATAGAAATCAAGAGATTTAAAAAGACAATTTCAAAACATAGAGTTTAATAAATGAAGCTGAAGTGTAAGCAATGTCTAGAGCCATCTAGTACAAAGGAGTAACCGGTACATCAAGTTCAGTTTGAAAAGTAAAGACAATATGAAATTAAGACTTGGTCCTCGAAACACGAGGACTCACCAATATTCAAACTTCTTATAAGAGAAGCCATGTAAATGCGAATCTAGAGCATCGGACCATTCATTTTAAGAGAATGTAGGCAAGAGTATGCGTTAGTACAAAAATGTACCAAGTATGATTACAATGCATAAAGTATGAAAGTCATGTAAAAAGGGACCTTTTCATGATATGCAATGACAAAGCTAAAACATGAGATAAAAGAGTTATAAAACATAAGTCATAAAAACATGGTCAATTCAAGTAGACATCGTGAGTTACTCCTTGAAGTAACCTTGATTCATAAATATGGTAGATTTACCTTTAATAGACATGTAAGACTATATGAGCAATTAACATGTAATCTGGTGTCTTCCCCACACTGAAAAGAGGTGCTCTCACTTGCCAAGGTAAGAACCATAAACTTCTAACTTACGTGGATCCACTAGCTAATGTCTATCTAGACAACTTATGGTGGCACATAGTTTATGGGACATGGGTAATCGCTACTTGCCGACTCGGTGTTAAGCATAAATCCCACAGAACATTGATTAGTCTTAACTTTCCTTAACATTCATGAAACATGGGTAATCACCACTTGTCATAGCATTGGAGGTCATGGGTAGTGGCCGCTTGCCTCATTTTTTGAATAGCTCCTTAACTTTGATTCAATTAAGGCGAGAAGAACTTTCAACCTTAGAATCCTTTATGTGAGAAAACCTTTCACATTCATCAACCAACAACAACATCAATTATGCTTTGCTCTCAAAGCTACTTATATCATATTTCATCAATTTCATAAGAACATGCATATTTCCATAATTCTCCGTTCATTGTTTAAAATCCACTTTCAATCATAAATATCTAGCAAACATAGGTTAAGCATGGGTTCATGGGGATTCATATTAAGAACATGGAATCTTCTTAATTCATGCATAATATTTGATAAAATAATCAATTATACCACCATTGAAAGAAACCCATGACATAGAAGAATACCTAACTCAATTGGGGATTTCTAACTTTGTAAATTTGAAATTTTTAGGAACTCTATGGAGGAGAGGTCTCCATAGATGAAAACTACGTATCTTGATGCAAAAATCTTGAAATCAATGGGAGATTTGGAGACTTGATCTTGAAACCCTAGCTTTTTTCTTCAACTTCTAGAGAGAAATATTTGAGGGGATGAACTTGCTCTTCTTGTGAGAATTTTAGAGAATGAACTGATTTGGGTGTTTTTGGGGTTAAAAATTTTTATAAAAGGCTTTGGGTTAAGGGAAAAATGACAGGGTATTGAATTAAAACTATCTGGACAAGACCCAAAAGACCCCGACTTAAAACTAACGCAGCCACTTCATGGTAGTCTTCACCGCCCGTCAAAGTCTCCACGAGTCGTTATGGTCGTCGTGGTCCTTGACCAGTGGCTAGGGGAAGAGACCTCTTCTTGGTAGGTCACTTGATGACCCCAACCATGGCTAGTCAACCCCATTACGAGCTGTCTAGGCCTTCATGAGAGGGACGCTGGCCATGACAGTTTCTAGGTGGTCTTCACAAGTCCCACTATGAGTTGTCATCTTTTCCACGGATCGTCTAGGCTTCCGTGGGAGGGACTCCTACGAGGCAGTTCTGGGGGAATGTACCACGAATCTCTTTCACAGACCGTGGTCCCCTTCACGACTAGTCTAAGGCTCCGTGGTCCATTTCTTAGCTTGTGAGCTCCCCACCAACCTCTTTTCTTATCTTTCTTGAATCTGTGGTGTTACAATATCTCCCCTTGGGAACTTTCATCCTTGAATGAGGTTCTAAACATTATAAGGAGATAGGAACTAAAATCTAACTGCCCAACATGCATGAAATCACGTAAATGCACATATCCGAGAAGGAAACATCAAATTCAAGCTAAAGAATGTTCAAAATATCATATCATGAAATCTATATGCTACTCATACTCAAATACCCCTAAAAATGAAGAATCAATCAACTAACTCATTTTCTAAAACTCTATGCTTTTCATGAACATGCATATATGAGGAAATCATGGGAATATCTAAGACACATGACACCAAAAGAGTAATCCATGAGGAAATAAATACCTCAAGGTAGAGTAGGGACGGAGGGAAAGAGATGAGGATAACGGGACATCATATCGGCCTTATCCTCCCAAATAGCACCCTCAATTAATTGATTCCTCCAACGAACCTTCACGGAAGCAACATCTTTATTTCTAAACTTCTTGACTTTCCGGTCTAAAATCTCAACTGGACTTCTTCATAAGAAAGATTCTCCTTAACTCCCAAACCTTCTAAGGGGACTATAGATGTCGAATCTCCAACACATTTCTTCAATAGGGAGACATGGAAAACTGGATGAACAGATGCCATATCATTAGGCAAATCAAGTTCATAAGCAACTTTGCCAATTCGCCTCAAAATCTTATATGGGCCCACATAACGGGGACTAAGCTTCCCTTTCTTCCCAAATCTCATTAATACCCTTCATGGATGAAATTTTCAAGTAGACCCAATCATTAACATCAAATTTAAGATCTCTTCTTTGAACATCAACATAGGACTTTTGTCAACTTTGAGCCGTTTTCAACCTTTCTCTAACAAGCCAAACTTTCTCCATAGCCTCATGTACCAACTCGGGACCTATCAAGGAAACTTCACCCACTTCAAACCATTTTATAGGAGATCTATACCTCCTACCATATAAAGCCTCAAATGGAGCCATGCCAATACTTGAATTATAGCTATTGTTGTATGCAATCTCGATCAAAGGCAAGTGATCACCCTAATTACCCTTGAAGTCAATTCCACCTGCCCTCAAAATATCTTCCAAAGTTTAGATAGTACGCTTCGCTTTCCCATTGGTTTGTGGATGAAAGATCGTACTAAGTTTAACACGAGTACCAAGACCCTTTTAGAAAGATTTCCAAAACAGAGAAGTGAATTAGGTACCAGGATCGGAGATAATGGACGAGGGCACCCCAGCAACCTCACCATCTCCTTCAAGTACAACTTAGTATAGTCCTTCACCGCATAAGAAACCTTTACGGGAATGAAATGAGCCAATTTCATCATTCGATGTACTATAACCCGAATCAAGTCACGTTGCCACCGGGTGCGTGGTAAACCAACAATGAAGTCCATATCCAAACTTTCCCACTTCTAAGTAGGAATGCTAATATCTTGGGATAAACCTCCTAGCTTATGATGTTAAAATTTAACTTGTTGACAATTAGGACACTTAGCCACAAATTTTGCAATATCTTTCTTCATCCCATTCCACCAATAGATCTTCCGTAAGTCATAATACATCTTCGTGGCTCTTGGGTGAATGGAATATCGAGAACTATGGGCTTCTGAAAAGATCTACTCTCTCAAGTCATCTATATTAGGAACACACAAATGACCTTGATATCTAAGTACACCATCTCTCCCTTGGGAAAAAACCTTTACGAACTTTTAAATACCACTTCCTTCAATTCAACCAAAGTCATATCAAGACCTTGCTTGGCTTTCACATTAGCCAAAAAAGATGACTCTAAACCATTTTGAGCCATAACATCACCATTGGTAAAGTCAACTAACCGAACACCCAATTGAGCCAATCTATGAACATCTCAAACCAACTCTTTTTTAACATCTTTGATGTGAGCAACACTACCCAAAAATAACTGACTGAGAGCATCTGCCACCACATTTTCTTCATCGAGGTGATAGAGAACACCAATGTCATAGTCTTTCAATAACTCAAGCCACTTTCTTTGGCGAAGATCTATATATTTCTATTTAAACACATATTTCAAACTCTTGTGGCCAGCAAAGACATCTACATGTACACCATATAAATAATGCCTCTAAATCTTAAGAGCAATCAAAATAATCGCTACTTTAAGGTCATGGGTAGGATAATTCTTTTCATGAATCTTATGTTGTCTTCAGGCATAGGCAATAACTTTCCCGTTTTCCATAAGGATACATCCTAACCCAATTCTCGAGGCATCACAATAAATAACGAATACATGCATCCCTTCTGGTAAAGTCAACACTAGAGCGGAAGTAAGTCTACCATTTAATTCTTGACAACTCTTCTCTCATGCTTCGGACCATATGAACTTAACCTTGTTTTGAGTCAATGTCGTCAATGAAGAGGCAATCAAAGAAAACCCTTCAATAAACCTTCTATAGTAACCGATTAAACCCAACTTCTAATATCCGAAGGGGATAGAGGTCTAGGCCAACTCTTAATCACATCAGTCTTCTTAGGATCTACCTCAATACCCTTACCGAAAACAATGTGACCATGAAATGCCACGAACCTCAGCCAAAACTCATATTTACTAAACTTTGCAAAGAGTTGTTGGTCCTTGAGGACTTGCAATACAATCCTCAAATGATTAGTTTGCTTGTTTTCACTCCCTGAATAGATCAATATATCATCAATAAATACAATCACAAACATGTCAAGGTATTGTCTAAACATCCTATTCATCAAATCCATAAATGACGACATAGAATTAGTTAAACCAAATGACATTACCAAAAACTCATAATGGCCATACCGAGTTCGAACAGATATCTTCAGAATGTGATTAATAATGTTTCAAAGATACTTCATCCAATTCTAAGCGTCAACGATCGTTAATCAGTATATAACCCAACTAAATGAGTTGGGGTCGAATCCCACAGGGAGCGATACGTGTTTCAGATTCAATTGGGAAGTATGAACATGGTCAAATCAGTCATAGGAATAAAATTATCGAATAAAGACATCATTCAAATTAAGGGGTGACACAAATATAAAATGGGGGATTTTGGTTTTGATTAGCAGCTACAAACAGTCACAAGTAACACCAATTAACAATAATGAGACAGGTTCTTGGGATGTGATCGATTATAGGCTAATATAGACATATGGGTAATTGCAACTATTAGAAAATAGCTAGATATTAGTGAGTAGGCTAGGCTATAGTAGAGGTAAACTTTCTCTCGAACAATTTACCCCGAATCAAGTGGTTTCTCTCGAGCATCAACAAGCATGCAAAATAAGAGCAGCCCACACCTTAATCCATTCACTCTCCCTAGCTGAATGTGTGGGATTGGGTTTAGGATTCACTCTCTCGAGATGAACCCAGGTCAATTCAATACCCACAAACGATCAATCAATAATTTTAGTTCTAAAACCTCTCTCTCTCGAGCAAGCCAAGAACACAAACCTAGAACTACATTTGCAACTACAATTCTTAAATTAAACCACAATTAATTATTAAACTTCCTTTAAAATAGCATTTCAACTAACAATTAGCAATACCCATATGCTAAATCAACCCATAATCACATAATCACACCCCAAGAAGTGGGGGTTTAGCTAGACATTATAAAAAGGTAAAAACAGTTACCAAATTTATTATCCATCAATTGGGTAAGAGTAATTTCGTCTTTACAATGCTCCAATTTAATAAACTTCAAAGACCCACTTCCAATTTCTAAACAGTGAATTTCTTCAATCCTTCAAAGCTAAGGAAAACTAGAGAAAACTATCTCAAGATGTTCAAAACTTAAAAACAAAATGTTCTAAAGAGTAAATGATAAGTCCTCCTAAACTAAATTTTCAAAAACGTACTTATAGTCGCCAAAAATGTGCTACGAAGAGTCACTCGGCATAGTAAATCGGGCTCATCGAGCCACTTGGAGACCTTTTGTTCTTTTCCCTCGCCCTTTTTCCTTGGTACTCAGCATCCTCTAGGTCTGTAACTTTGGGCGATCTATCTTGGCATCGTGGAATCACTCGGCAATCCACCGACTGCTTATTTTCATCGTCAACTTGGTTCTGTCTTTCAAGGGTTGGCACACTAGAACTTTAGGCAGTCTAATGAGCCATTCGGCGACACGCCGAGTGCTCTTGGCGATCCTCAGGCTTGCACTTCTTCATTTCTTCAGCTTTTATTGTTCTTTTTTGCCTGCTAATGTCCTTACTTTGTTTCTCAATCCATATACCTGAAAATCAAGGATTTGCATCAGTTATTGGCACAAATTAAGCATTTGAGGACACTAAATCAATGTAAACAAAGTCCTAAATGAGCCAAAATCTTGGAATCATCAACACCCCAAACTTAAACTTTTGCTTGTTCTCAAGTAAAACACAAGTTTAGCAGTTCATAAAGGATGTTTTAAACAGAGCTACATAAGATTCAATGATGAATACACACAACAAGACTCAACTTACTCATGCATGGATCAATTGTGCACTTAAAGATTGAAATTATGACTCACCATTATCAAAGATGCTCAAGTTCACAATACTTGCTTCAAATGCAAGTTTAAGCTCAATAAAGGTACCCAAATGCCCTCATAACAAAGATGATTCCGTATTCACACACTATTCTTCAATAATTCATAGCTTCGGAATCACACAAGACTTTCACACTCACAAAGATGAACACATACATGACTCCACCCATAGGCTTGCCCTTATTTTCCAATCAACATTCGTTTCAGCTCACTCAAGATCAAAAAGGTCTTTCAAGGCTTGTAATAAGGCTGAGTGTAAAGGTATGGTCATTTAGGCTCAGTGGCTGCTACCCTCATGAAATGTGGTCTGAACATCACTTTTCTTCCTTTTCTTCATCATTTTTACTCATGCTCAAAATTCACCCCATTATTCAACTCTCCGGACACCCTATTTCTTTTGCAACTTCCAAAACTTTATTTCACAACTTTTCTTTTCTTTCTTCTTTTCTTTTTCTTTCTTCTTTTCTTTTTCTTTCTTCTTCTTCTTCTTTTTTTTATATGGAGGGGTTTCATCTTTTTCAAAACCATGGATCTAAGGGGAACTTCTTCATACTTCTTGATTTACCTTCTCTTTTCACCACACCCCCAACATAGGCTTTTGGCCTAAGTTGGCTATTCTAACAAACCACACTTCATGAGGATTATGGGTGAATGAATAAATACGGGTCACAATTGCATCAAGTTTCTTTCAAGAAAAGGATGAGGCTCAAAGGGGTTGAAGCAAGGTTCACACAACTCACAGGTTTGGCCACAAAAGAGGTATATTCTCACATTGTTTCACTCTTCAAAGGTTTTTCCTAAGATTACTTCAAGAGCTTGCATCACTTAGTCAACCGGACCAATGGGGGAAATTCTAGGTGTCACCACACAAGATTCATAGTAAGCTCATCACACAAGCCATAGGCACCAATATAAAATAAGACTCCACACTTTTGCTAGTATGCAATGTTCATCACAAGAGACTCATTTGATAATCGGCTAGTCACAACGAGATGCAAAAAGTTCACACATTGTCTATGCAACTTCATTTGGACTCATCGTAGCTGCGCATTTATTTTTGTTCGATTAGGAACACTATTTAAGTCATCAGTAATTATCATGACCGATGCTCAAATTTGCACAAGATCAACCACATTCATACACAACAAAAGTGACAAAAAATTTTAGAAGGGTCAAAAACCATTTCCATTCATAATAAGGAGCCACAAGCTCAAACATCCACAAGATAGAAACCAAAACACTGTTTAAAACACAAAACCCAATGTATATACAAAAGATAGTCACAAGAGGTAGGTATGGAAATACCTCACCCCACCACAAACAAAAAGGCAGTTGTCCTCAAAACAACAAAATAATAAAGAGTCAATAAAAATGACCAAGAGGGAGGTAAAGAAGGGTCCTGTCTACACAGTCGCTCCATCTGTCAGGGCATCAATGCCCGGGGTCACATCATCACTAGCTCCACTAGACCCAGCCATGTTTGTGTCTCTCAAGGAGGTCTGTCGGGCAGTCTCGAACATCGCATCCTCCAAGTCTACCAGATCATCATATACGGCGGCATCTCACTCTCCAAGCTGCCCCTTATCATTCTCCGCCTTTGACGCATCAACTACCACATCCTCCATAGGCCCATCTCTGGTGGGAGCACTCGGACTTCACCAGTATGAAGGCACTTGCCTTTTTCTTCCCCTGGGAAACTAGCTCACCATATGCAGCGTAAAACTCATGAACCCAGGTGAGGATATATGGTCCTTAGGGCCTAGTGAAGATGCCAAAGCGATGGTAACGGAGAGTGTCCCTCACCCTAGAATATCTACCCTCTAGGCCCTCTGTGGACAACAGTTTCTCCTTAAGAATGGTCCTCAATCCCTCGACCTTTAGCATGTTGGGTAGCTAAGGAGGAGGACCCTGAACTGGTGGCGCTGGAACCACAATCTTACTGGAGCTGGCATTGTATCAACAGCATGAGGGGTGGCATCTGGGATCCTAAATGGACCTTGATGAAATCTGGAATGAATCTCAGCTAGCCGGGATTGCAAAGGTTGGTTATCATCAAGCTCAGAGAATGCATCCTCAGAATCGAAGGACTCTCCGTCACTTTCGAAGTTGTGCTCTGGTATCTCAGTTGTGGGCATTTTGCCCTTTCCTTTGCCTTCTTTTGGAGGTTCTTGTTTGCCCTTTTTAGAGGGAGTAACTGCTCCCTCATTGATAATAATGCCCCGTGCTCTTTTTTGGAGCGGTAAGGGATACTTTTGGTGAGTCGCTGAGTGAACTCAACGAGCTCAGGCTTTTCGTCGAAAGTTACAGAACCAAACTCAACCAATTCATGAAATTAAAGGCAATCTAGGGGGATTTTAGCGAACCCCCGAGTGGTTCGGCGAGCTCGACCCAGCCGCCAAACTGCTCAACATGCCCATTTTCAACCCGATTCCCAAAAATCAAACCCGCAACCCCCAAAAATAAAAACAACCCACATGCATACTCAATTAAGCCTAGACCCATATGACCCATGCCACCGGGGTACTCAGACTTACCCCAATTTAGCCAAAATTGTCCATTTGATGACTTTTGCCCTTAAAAGTGACGTCAAACACTCCATCATTGGGCAAAGCACGTCATTTAGCACAATTTGAGTTACTCAGACTTCACTTGATTAGACTCAACAACAATTTAACACAACCCACAAGTTTATGATCAACTTAAAAGCACGAAATTCAGGAAATCAACCATTTAGGCAATTTTAGCACAGTTACGAGAATACGAAAGGCAAATAACACACATTTATGATTTCAGAGAGGCCCAACACACATCAATAATAATTAAACAATTGTATTTGAGTTTATCCTCCATTCAAGAGTTCGGGGTTCGGAAAAACCAACCTTTAATGCCAAATTCAGATTTTGTAATGCTAGGCAGGAAAGAATTCCAACTCTGAACATAAGATCAATAAACAAAAAGCGATAGAATGCAAAAATATTGAAAAACTAAAGTACGGGTGTGATTGTATGAAGTTAAAAATGAGGGAATGAGAAAGAGTTTGAAATTTAAAACTTTTGGCCTTTTAAAACAATTCAGTTTGCACCCTTTCGGCGATATTAGTCGTCTTCACCGATCCACTCGGTGACACGCCAAGTGGTTAATTCACTCACCGAGTTTTACATGACCTCTAGTTAATTTGGGGTCCAAACGGCAGATAAAGTTTGGATCGCCAACCTATTCGGTGAGTCACCGACTTGTTCATGGTCCCGCCGAGTTTTACAGACTCCATCATTGTAATTTCTTGAGTCCAACGGCGGTTTGAGTCGAGCTCGCTGACCCCTTCGGTGAGTCACCGACTGGACTCTTGGCTCGCCAACCTACATATTTCAAACACATTCCACACTTCACCTGCGCAATCAATACCCATTATTCCAAAAACAAAAATAAAGCAATAAAAACTTAGGTTGCCTCCCAAGAAGTGCCTTAGTTAACATCGTGGCACGACTTAAGTACCCACTCAAACTTCATTCTTGGGGTTTGCCATAGTATCATTAGGCAACCCCCTTGTTCTCTTAGGTTAAGATGCGAAGAAATCTGACCTAGTTGGGTCTCCAACTGCTTGATAGAAACGGAATGAGAGATCACCGTCTGGTTGAGGGTCGATACATCTTCCTTCATTTCCTTCAAAACTTTATAGAACCCTTCAACCTTGTTGAGAATACGTGAGAGCCTATCCTCAGTCTGACCACCCTCATAATCTTTGGGCTTTTGATGCTCGTGTGGAGAAAGATACCTATCCTTCTCCCCTTCTCTTTCCTTCTAGGTGGTGTTACAATCGCGCCACTCTCTATCACATTCTCTCCAGCCCTCATCTCTGTTCCAACCTTGGTTTCCACTCGATCTAGGGTAGTTAGCATGATAACCTCCTCCTTGGTTGGTTACGAAGTTCACTTCATCATTGTACAATACTTCAAATTTGGTTTCTTCGAGGTTCACACCACCAACAACGACAACATTAACACTCCTAGTACCAGTATCCATGACATTTTTGGCTAACATGTCAAGTTGGGTCATCATCTTTGCCATATTTTGGTCCCTCTTGTGATCTTTGTCAAGCTGCTCCTTTGTCAATTCAAAAGTGAGAGGGGAAACCTGATCTTCATGGGTGTACCATTGATGAGTCCACAAATTGGACTCATTCAGGGCTATAATTTTAATACAAATTGTGTTCTCAAATGCTTATTTTATCTCAATATCAGATAAAAACCCTTAAAATTCAAGTATTTGAAGTTTTAAGGAAAACATGGACGCTATGTCGCAAAAATGAACGAAAGGGCTGAAAAGAATGAAGAAATGAAAGCTTGAGGATCGCCGAGTCCACTTGGCGAGTCGCCGAAGGGTCTTACTTCGCCTTTTGTTCAAGTGTGCTGAGCCTTGAAGAAAAGGATCAAGTCGGCAAAAAAAAGGGAGCAGGTGGCGCATCGCCGAGCAGTTTCGCGAAGCAGTACCATGCCGCCCAATAACCCAGAGCATGAAGATGATGAAGGTTGGTGCAAGACGGCAATGAACTACACCAAATGGTGAATCGTCGAGTTGATCGGTGATTTCAACTAACCACGTCGAACGATCCACTGCAGCACAAATATGTGAAAACTACAAATACTAGTTAGAGTTTTAGTTTTATTGTGGAAAATTTATTATAATTTTCACTTAGAGTTGAACAATTCTGATAATTTTCATATAGAATAGTACTTTTTGATATTTTGCTCTAAGTTTGAGGGGTTTTGAAGACTTGAAAAAGAAAAGGGTTTCATCTCCAAGGATTTGGACTTGAGTCTCTTGGATTCTTTATACTTGGCCTGTAACAAGACTTAAATCTTCATACCCATCGAAAGCATGTACCCAACAATTATTCTATGAATCTTCTATCGAAAGCATGTACCCAATAATCTTGCTTAACCCATATTACCGTTACATCCCAAGTTTCCCCTCTCATTGCTTAGAAATCCTTGTTTATTTTCCTCTTTCTTCTTACTAGTGACAAAACCCCCCATTGTTAACTGACACTCTTGAGTCCCCCCATTTAATTTACAATGTTTTTAATCGTTAAAATCTTTAGCTACAACTAGTTAGAATTAAATTTTATTTTTCTATTAATTCTCAAAACCACTCTCTTGGGAATGATCCCAACCCTTGATTGGGTTACTAAACTATTGTACAATTGTAGACACTTGCATCAAAAGTTGTGTCTTAATTACGTAAACATCAAATTGGCGCCACTGCCTGGGAATGGTGTTATTTGAGAATTTTTAGATTAGTAGAATTTTTGTTCTTCTTAGTTGTAGTCTACTTACCTAATTTTCAGTTTTGTTTTGTTTGTTGTGTGAATATTTCAGAAAGCATGAGTGTTAATGGTAACAACGGTAGCCAGGTAGGCCACTAAGACAACATCAAAAATCTCAACGATGTCCAAGAGCCTAACATCAATGGGCCCCATCTCATGGGAGGTGTTGGAGCCATCCATTTATCCCCAGCCGAGAGAAATGCAGTGTTTCACATAACAAGCACCATGTTGCAACTTTTACAACTAAAGGGACTTTTCAGCGGACTGGCTCATGATGATCCTCACGAGCATCTTCAAAACTTTGTAGATGTGTGCGGACCATTCTTGTTCAAGAACACCTCTTAGGAGTCGGTCCAGTTGAGGCTATTCCCTTTCTCATTGATGGGAGAGGCGTGCAAGTGGCTAGCCGAGCTACCATGTGAATCCATTCCTTCTTGGGAAGAGTTGGTAACCGCATTTCAAGTGCGATTTTTCCCTTCCTCGAAGATGATGTCACTGAGGGATAGCATACAGAGCTTTAAACGTCTAGAAGGAAAGCCTCTACATTAAACTTGGTTGCGATTTAAAAAATTGGTGCTACAATGCCCAACTCATGGTCTGCCCGATAATGTCTTACTACATTACTTTTACCTAAGCCTGGATTTGGTGAATAAAGGTGTTGCTGATCAACTTTCACCTGGAGGCCTGATGCAGCAACTGTATGCAGTAGCAGTCCAACTTTTAGATGGTATGACGACCATCAATAGGGCATGGTACACCAGTGAAGACCTAGTCTCCCCTCTCACATTCAAACTATCCAAGGAGCAGATGGACAAAAATAATGAGAGAGACCAAAACATGGCCAAGATCATGGCACAGCTTGATATTTTATCCAAAAAATATCATGGCGGCTGGTGCCCGTGGTGTCAATACTGTGGGGGTCGGGTGCGCAAATCCTAAGTAGGTGAATTTCAAAGCCTTATATAATGAGGAGGTGAACTTCCTAGCCAACCAAGGTAGTGGTTATCGTTCAAACTACCCAAGGCAGGGTGATAACCAATGTTGGGCTAGAGATGAAGGATGGAAGGATGGTGAATGGAGAGACCGAAATCCTAATTGGAAGGATGGGGAGAAGGACAGATATGTACCTCCCCACGGGCACCAAAATCCAAAGGCTTCTTAGGGTGGTAGGTCTGAGGATATGCTTTCGCGTATCCTCAACAAAGTTGAAGGGTCAAACAAAATGCTGAAAGGCATGAAAGAAGATGTTTCTACCATTAGCCAGACCGTCACCTCCCATTTTGTTTCAATCAAGTAGTTGGAGACCCAAATGGGTCATATATCGTCTCACCTCAATTCGAGACAGCAAGGGGGTTTGCCTAGTGATACTATGGCTAACCCCAAGAGTGAGGTTTGAAGGTAGACTTGCATGTGCCACGACATTAACTAAGAGGCTGTTTGGGAGGCAACCTAAAACCCCTTTAATTGCTTTCTTATTTCTTGGTAAAATAATGGTGTGTTGATTGTGTAGATGAAAGTGTGGAGAGTGAATGAAAAGTGCAGATTGGAGAGTAACAAGTCCAATCAGCGAATTACCGAACGGTTCGGTGACTCAAAACTAGACCGCCGTTAGCCTCAATACTATTTTGCATTGGAGTATGTAAAATTCGGCGATCACAGGAAATTATTGGCAAATAGCGGACTGGGTCAATGATCCCGACAGAGTTCCTGTAAATTTTAGCGAAGAAGCTAAACAGTCGGCATTCCACCGAGTGAGTAGGCGAGTTGGACTAATGTCGCCGAGTGCGCAAGAACTGGACGGTTTTTGCAAGCTAAAGGTTTAAAAGTTTCAACTTCATTCACTTTCCCTCACTTTTTATCTGACCAAACTCACACCTGCACTCTATTTTCAATATCCCTACACTTTAGAGTATTTTAATTGTTGATTTGTGTTTGGGACTTGGATTGCATTGCTTCTAGTGAATCAATTCCATTTTATTCAGCACGAAAGGTTGGTTCCCAAACTCTGAGTTCTTTCTATCAATTTTGGACTAAATGCAATGATATTACCTTGTTGATTTGTGATAGGTTTCTCTTGTAGGATTAGAATATTTGTTTGCCTGTTAGATTTGAAAATTTTGCCTGTGCTAAGTTAAATAGTTAATTCCTGAAGGTTGCGTTTTTAAACTGACTAAAAATCCGTGGGTTGAGCATGATTGTCACTGGTTTTAAGCCTAATTTGAGTTGTGCATGCCTTAATTGTGTTTTTGGGGGTTTCAGGGTTGAATTCGGGAAAGTGGGTCGAAAGCAGACATGTTGAGTCATTTGGTGAGCTAGGTGAAGCTCGCCAAACCACTCGGCGGTTCTCCTACAATCCCCATCTCACCTTTAATTAAATGCTAATTGTGATGTTGAATTATGTAATTTTTTGTGAGACACATGATGTCGCCGAAAGACTTCTGGTTCGCCCTTTGCCTGCACCCTTGTATTCTCTATGCACTGCACTCGGCGAACCGCCTAAGTAATTGCACGCTTCACCAACTGATTCAATGAAGTGATTCTGCAATTAAACTGCATTATTTTTTTTTTGTCTGTCTGAATACTTTCTAACTTTTTCTCAAAGCTTTGCAAAAATGGCTAGATCAAAAGTAGCGGGAAGAGATATGCCACCCCGACAAACAAGAGCGAAAAATTTTAGGAAAAATACAAAGGTAACAAATCCCCCAAAAATGGATAATGAGGGCAAGAAGCCTAGTGCCAGCAAGGGAACAAATCCCCGAGACCCCACTATTCCCTCGTGGAAACGTGGATTCTTCACAATCATCCACTCCTTTTTGGCGGCTCATGACTTGGAAAATCTTAGTAAGTCAACTGCCGCTGAATCTTCTGAAGAAGCTCCGGGGGCCATTATCAAATTCCAGGCTGACATATCAAGCACTGATGCCCAGATGGAGCGACTGTGTAGACATGATTTCTACCTCCCTCTCTGTCTTTCTTTATTTTTTAAAATCTGGATATTCTGTTATTTGCATTTGAGGACAAATTTCTTTTATTTGTGGTGGGGTGAGGCCCACATTTTGTGTGCTATTTGTGACTCATGTTTTCGCTTATGTATTTGGGATTTTGTGCTTAGATTATGTTAAATACTGCTTTTTGTGGATGTTTGAGCTTGTGGCTCCTTTTGTTTTAAATTGCAAAATGATTTTGACCGTTTCGAAAAATTTTGAATTTTTCGCACATTTTTGCCACCCCTCATGTGTTGAATGTGGTTGTTCTTTTGCAAAATTTGAGTCTCGATTCCAATCAATACCGATGACTTGAATAGTGCCCTCAATCAAACGAACATGACTGCGCGGCTACGATGAGGCCAAATGAAGTTGCATAGATAATATGTGAACTCTTTGCATCTCGTTATGACTAGTCTTGTATCAAATTGATTCTCTTGTGCTGATCATTGCACACTAGCGAAAGTGTGGAGTCTTGTTTAACTTATAATGTCAATGCCTATTGTGATGAGCTTACCTGTTAACTATGCATGATAGATTCTAGAATTTTCCCCGTTAGTCCGGTCAACTGAGTGATGTTATCTCTTGATATGATCTTAGACAACTTCTACGAGTGTGAACCAATTTGACATATACCTCTTTTGTGACTACCCTATGAGCGTGTGAACCGCTTTTGAACACCCCTTGAGCTTTCCCTTTTCTCTGGAAGAAACTTGATGAAAGCAATGACCTTTCTTTATCCATCACCCATAATCCTCATGAAATTGTGGTTAGTTGAATAGCCAACTTAGGCCAAAATCCTAAGTTGGGGGTGTGTTGAAAAGATAGGGGCAAGGCAAGAAGCTTGGAAAGTCTCCTCTTACCCATATACCCATGGTTTTGAGAAAAATGGAACCCCTCCATATAAAAAAAAAAAAAAAAAAGAAGACATAAAAGAAAAAGAAAACAAAAAAAAAAAGAAATGAAAAAGAAAGTTGTGGAATAAAGTACGAAAGAAATGGGGTTTCCAAATAATTCATGGGAAGTGAATAATAGGGATGACCTATGATGCACTAATGAAAATGATGAAGGAAAAAGGAAAGGAAGTGTTGATAGCACCACATTTCGTGAGGATGAAAGTCCCTAAGCCTAAATGACCACAAATTTGCACTCTGCCCTATTATAAGTCTTGGAAAGACCTTTTAGATCTTCAGTGAGCTGAAACAAGTGTTGATTGAAAAATACGGGCAAACCTATGGGTGAAATCATGCATAATGTTCTTCTTTGTGAGTGTGAACGTTGCATCTGATTCCAAAGCTTTAAACTATGAAGCCATTGTATGAATATGGAATCATTCTTTGTGTGAGGGCATTTGAACACTATAGTTGAGCCTGAACTTGCATTTGAAGCAAGAATTGTGAGCATGAGATTCGTTGATATTGGTGAGTCACAACTTGAATCTTTGAGTGCACATTTGATCTTTGCATAAGTAAATTGAATCTTGTTGTATGCATTCATGATTGAGTCTTGTATAGCACTGTTCGAGACACTTTTTTTGAACGGTTGAACTTGAGTTTGCTTGAGGATAAGAAAAAGTTTAAATTGGGGTGTTGATAAGTTCACAAATTGGACTCATTCAGGGCTATATTTTAATAGAAATTGTGTCCTCAAATGCTTATTTTATCTCAATATCTGATGAAAATCCTTAAGTTTCAGGTATTTGAAGTTTTAAGGAAAGCATGGACACTACGTCACAAAAAGGAACGAAAAGGCTAAAAAGAACGAAGAAATGAAAGCCTGAGGATCACCGAGTCCACTTGGTAAGTCACCGAAGGGTCTTACTTCGCCTGTTCCAGTGTACCGAGCAGTTCCACGAAGCAGTACCATGCCGCCCAATGACCCAGAGCATGATGATGCTGAAGACTGGTGCAAGACGGCGATGAACTACACCAAATGGTGAATTGCGGCGTTGATCGGCGATTTCGACTAACGACGCCAAACGATCCGTTGCAGTACAAATCTGTGAAAACTATAAATATTAGTTAAAGTTTTAGTTTTAGTGTGGAACAATTATTATAATTTTCACTTAGAGACGAACAATTGTGATAATTATAATATAGAATAGTACTTTTTGATATTTTTGCTCTAAGTTTGAGAGGTTTTGAAGACTTGAAGAAGAAGAGGGTTTCATCTCCAAGGATTTGGACTTGGGTCTCTTGGATTCTTCATTCTTGGCCTATAACAAGACTTAAATCTTCATACCCATTTGAATTGCGCTCATTTAGGTATAAATTTCTATCTCTTGATGTGTGGCTAAAACCCCCAATTCTTAGGTTGTGATTTAGCGAATATGGGTTAAGATAATTGTTAGGTCTTGCTTGCTGATAGTCTATTCGTAGTTTAAATGTGATTTTGTTTAGTGGTTGTGGATGAATTTAATGAATTTTTAGTTGCAAATACAAGTTTATTTATGTGTTTTTGGCTTGCTCGAGAGAAAGGTCGTAAAACTAAAACCACTAAATTGATGGCCGGTGTGAGTGGGTCAACATGAGGTTCAGCTCGAGAGAGTGAACCCTAGTCCCATGTCCATACACTCAGCTTGAGAGAATGAGTGGGTTAAGGCGTAGGCTGGTCTTCATGCGGCAAGTGGGTGTTCGAGAGGAACGCATTTGAAACGGGGTAAGTTGCTAGAGAGAGAGCTTATCCCCCTTAAAGTTTTGCCTAGTAACCATTATTCTTTGAATCTTCTATTGAAAGCATGTACCCAATAATCTAGCTTAACCCGTATTCCCATCACATCTCAAGGATCCCCTCTCATTGCTTAGAAATCCTTGTTTATTTTCCTCTTTTTACTTACTAGTGACAAAACCCCCCATTGTTAATTGACAAGACCCATTGTTAATTGACACTCTTGTGTCCCGCCCCCCCTTTTTTTTAATTTACAATGTTTTTAATCGTTAAAGTCTTTAGCTACAACTAGTTAGAATTAAATTTTATTTTTCTATTAATTCTCAAAACCACTATCTTGGGAATGATCCCAACCCTTGGTTGGGTTACTAAACTATTGTACGATCGTAGACACTTCTATCGGAAGTTGTGTCTTGATTACGCAAACATCAACCATGCCCAGTTTATCTTGGTCATTCCATCAAGGAGTTGGGATGCTATCACATAAGGATGTTGCATTAAACTTCCCGGAGAAAGATGATCAGCCACTCCCTTGTTCACCGAATCAAGGCTTCTGTAAAAGTATTACAGCAAAACGTTGTCGGTCAATCCATGAGTTGGGCATTTCAGCACCAACTTCTTAAATCTTAGCAAAGTTTTATGGATTAGCTCACCCTCTAAATGCTTGAAGATTTGGATGTTTTCCCAAAGAGCCATCATCTTCGAAGGGGGGAAAATCTCACTTGGAATGCGGTAATGAGCTCTTTCCATGAAGTGATAGAATCTCTTGGCAACTCAGCCAACCACTTGCACACTTCTCCCAATAGAAAAAATGGGAACAACCTCAGCCGGACCAAATCTTGGGATATGTTCTTAAAGGAGAACAGTCCGCAAACATCAACAAAATTCCGTATATGCTCATGGGGATCCTCCTGAGCCAACCCACCAAACAACCCTTTCAATTCTAAGAGTTGCAACATGGTGCTTGTAATGTGGAACACAACGTTCCCTTCAGCTGGAGGCAAGAAAATGACACAAACTCCACCCACTAGATTTGGGTCATTGACATTCGGTTCATTGACATCATTGAGATTGTTGATATCATCTTGGTGGCCCACTTGGTTACCATTGCTTCTATTGACACTCATTTCCTCCGTTTTAAACAGAAACACACAAACCAAAACTAAAAGTAAGTAGAATCAACTATGACTAACAAGAACAAAATTTAACTTCACCAAAAGAATTACAAAAAACACCACTTCCCGGCAGCAGCGCCATTTTGATTTGTAAAGTTTCAAAGACACTTCATTAAATTCTAAGGGTCAACGATCATTAATCAGTATATAACCCAACTAAATGAGTTAGGGTCGAATCCCATAGGGAGCGATACATGTTTCAGATTCAATTGGGAAGTATGAACACGGTCAAATTAGTCGTAGGAATTAAAATTATCGAATAAAGACATCATTCAAATTAGGGGGTGACACGAATGTCAAATAAGGGATTTTGATTTTGATTAGCAGCTACAAACAGTCACAAGTAACACCAATTAACAATAATGAGACGGGTTCTTGGGATGTGATCGATTATAGGCTAATATAGACATATGGGTAATTACAACTATTAGAAAATAGCTAGATATTAGTGAGTAGGCTAGGTTGTAGTGGAGGTAAAATTTCTCTCGAACAATTTACCCTGAATCAAGTGATTTCTCTTGAAAATCAACAAGCATGCAAAATAAGAGTAGCCCACACCTTAATCCATTCACTCTCTCGAGCTGAATTTGTGGGATTGGATTTAGGATTCACTCTCTCGAGTTGAACCCAGGTCAATCCAATACCCACAAACCATCAATCACTAATTTTAGTTCTAAAACCTCTCTTGATCCAGCTAAGAACACAAACCTAGAACTGCATTTGCAACTACAATTCTTGAATTAAACCACAATTAATGATTTAAATCACTTTTAAATAGCATTAAAACTAACAATTAGCAATACTCATAAGCTAAATCAGGCCATAATCACATAATAACACCCCAAGAATTGGGATTTTAGCTAGACTTTCTGAAAACGTAAAAACAGTTACCAAATTGATTATCCATCAATTGGGTAAGAGTAATTTCATCTTTACAATGCTCTAATTTAATGAACTTCAAAGGCCCAATTCTAATATCTCAAAAGTGAATTTCTTCAATCCTTCAAATCTAAGGAAAACTAGAGAAAACTATCTCAAGATGTTCAAAACTTAAAAATAAAATGTTCTAAAGAGTAAATGATAAGTCCTCCTAAACTAAATGTTCAAAAAACTTATTTATAATCGCCAAAAATGTGTTGCAAAGAGTCACTCAGCGCAGTAAGTCAGGCACACCGAGCCACTAGATAAGCTGTCCTTTGTTCGTTTCTCTCGTACTTTTGCCTTGGTACTCATCATCATCAAGGTCTGTAAATTTAGGCGATCTATCTTGGCTTCACGAAATCACTCGGCGATCCACCGACTACTTCTTTTCATCGTCAACTTGGTTATTTCCTTTAGGGCTTGGCACACTAGAACTTTAGGTGGTCTAATAAGCCATTCGGCAACACGCCGAGTGCTCTTGGCGATCCTCAGTGCTCTTCAACTTGTTTTGTTCCTTTTTGCTTACTAGTGTCTTTACTTTGTTCCTCAATCCATATACCTAAAAATCAAGGATTTACATCAGTTATTGGCACAAATTAAGAATTTGAGGACACTAAATCTATGTAAACAAAGCCCTAAATGAGCCAAAATCTTGGATTCATCAACACCCCCAACTTAAACTTCTGCTTGTTCTCAAGTAAAACTCAAGTTCAGCAGTTCAAAAAGGATGTCTCAAACAGCGCTACATATGACTCAATGATGAATACACACAACAAGACTCAACTTACTCATGCATGGATCAATTGTGCACTCAAAGATTCAAATTGTGACTCACCATTATCAAAGATGCTCAAGTTTACAATACTTGCTTCAAATGCAAGTTCAAGCTCAACAAAGGTACCCAAATGCCCTCACAACAAAGATGATTCCATATTCACACACTATTCTTCAATAATTCATAGCTCTAGAATCACACAAGACTCTCACACTCACAAAGATGAACACATGCATGACTTTACCCATAGGTTTGCCCTTATTTTCCAATCAACATTCGTTTCGGCTCACTCAAGATCATAAAGGTCTTTTTAAGGCTTGTAACGGCGCTGAGTGTAAAGGTATGGTCATTTAGGCTTAGTGGTTTCTACCCTCATGAAATGTGGTCTGAACATCACTTTTCTTCCTTTTCTTCTGCATTTTTACTCAGGCACAAAATTCACCCCATTATTCAACTTTTCGGACATCCCATTTCTTTTGCAACTTTCAAAACTTTATTTCACAGCTTTTCCATTCTTTTTCTTTCTTCTTTTCTTTCTCTTTCTTCTTTTTTTATATGAAGGGGTTCCATCTTTTTCAAAACAATGGATCAAAGGGAAACTTCTTCACACTTCTTGATTTACCTTTTTTTTAACCACACCCCCAACTTTGGCTTTTGGCCTAAGGTTGTTATTCAAACAAACCACACTTCATGAGGATTATGGGTGAATGAATAAAGAGGGGTCACAATTGCATCAAGTTTCTTCTAAGAAAAAGATTAGGCTCAAAGGGGTTTAAGCAAGGCTCAACTCACAGGGTTGGCCACAAAAGGGGTATATTGTCACATTGTTTCACTCTTCAAAGTTGTTGCCTAAGATCCTTTCAAAAGTTTGCATCACTTAGTCAACCGAACCAACGGGGCAAATTCTAGGTGTCACCATACAAGTTTCACAATAAGCTCATCACACAAGACATCACCACCAATATCAAACAAGAATCCACACTTTGCTAGTATGCAATATTCATAACAGGAGACTCATTCGATAATCGACTAGTCACAACGAGATGCAAAAAGTTCACACATTGTCTATGCAACTTCATTTGGCCTCATCGTAGCTACGTATTCATTTTTGTTCGATTAGGAGCACTATTCAAGTCATCGGTATTTGTAACACCTCAGAAACTAGTAGACCAAACTAGGGATTTAATTAGGGTTCTAAGATTTGGTATGAGGATTAGAGTCATAGATAAGACTTTCCGTGCATACAATGAGGGGCTTAGTGGTTGAACGTCAAAACATGCCGTACACCCTATAGTCTTATAAGCTAACTTAGGTCTTGGTATAAGGGGTTGTCTAGTCTAGAGAGTGGGCAAGGGCCTAAGTTATCAAGGAAGAGTGAAGGAGAACTTGTTCTTCAATGGACCTAGTTGGCGAGTGGGCAGCATGATCGCCCAAGTTACTTGGTGAGGTGCCAAAGGGCACTTAGGGTCGCCTAGTGGGCAGAAAACCTTGGCCTAAGTTCTAGAACTTTGTGCGAGCGGGGTCGCGGCTCACCGGTTGGATTGGTGAATCGCCAAGCTGCCTCCCCCATCGCCTAAGTGGCCTGTGCAACTTAATGAGCTACTGGATATTTTGGCAAGCCAAGGATCCACTTGGCGAGTCACCTAGTGCCCTTGCTGAGCCAAGAGGGGCAAATGGGCAAGCCAAGTCGTGAAGGGTAATCAACTTTAAATTGAAACTTTAAGGGTCCTTAGTTCTTTCCCAAAACCGACCCTACATTACTTTATTCCTTTCCTAGTAAGTATATAAGCTTATTAGACCTCATTTTTCCCTCAATTAAGTCATTCTCCCTACAACCCAAAGAAAACCCAAGTTCATCCTCTCTAAAGAATATTTCTCTCTCAAGAAAACCCAAGAAGAAGAAGAAGAAGAAGAAGAAGAAGAAGGAGAAGAGGAGAAGGAGGCTAGGTCAAAATCCTCCATTGAAGCAAGTTTAGTAGGGCTTTGAATTAAGGTATGTTTAGCTTTTCATCTATGGCTTCTTCCACCCATAGAGTCCCCTAAGAATTTCCCCAAATTTGTGAAGAAGAACCCCAATCTAAGCTAGGGTTTCTTCCAAAGTGTGGGTATAGTTGGGTAAGATTCCAAATGGTTGGATAATACTTATTTATGGTTAATTTAGCATTGAATTGTGATATTATGAAGAAATATGTGATTTCAATGGTTAACCCTAGTTTACTTGATGAGTTTCATGTTTTGTGGGTTGATGCCATTAGAGGTGAAATTGAAGGTTCATGAGTAATCTTCTCAAATCAATGTCATGTGTAAAGTTAGGATCATATAATCATGAATTGAACTAGACTCTATTGTATATGATTAATCTTGACTTGTAATATTGAAATTTAACCTTTAGGATAAATTGTGGCTAGAACCACCTAGTAATGAAGAGTGTGATTGAATGCCTTGAAATCTAGGTTCATAAGATACTTTCATGTTATAGAGTTGTTAAGAGTGAAGACTCCTAGTTATGAATGTTGAAGGCTAATATGATTGACTATAGATGCTAAGGCTTTGAGAGTAAATTCTAAAAGTAAATAGAAGTCTAATAGGTTGGATTGTGGTTAAAGGCCTATACTCACCAAACCTACCTTATGAATGCTTGAGAGTATGAAGTGATGAAATCACTTGAACATGGATGGATTGTCAAGGACACCCTTCCATGAGACATGAGTGTTAAGCAAGGCTTAACAAGTAAACCTTAGGGTGTATGCTTGGCTCCTAGTGGATATTGACAATGAGATGGAGTGTCACACAAGATAAGGTCTAGACTCTAAGAACAATAGAGAGCCACAACTAGTTGATGTGAGGACTATCTAAGTTAAAGGGGAACTCTTATGTAGTAGAGTGTGGGATTTCCCAAAGTTAGGTCTCATGAGATGGAGGCCTTCACATAGTTGAGTTAAGGTTCCTAGTAGCAATCTCCATATACAATGAAATAAGACATGCTTGAGAAGCACCTCATAGTGTTCTAAAGCACAATTGAGCTAAGACTTACTTAATAAAGTACCTTATAGTGTTCAAGAATGTAAGTGGACTTAGACATGCTTAAGGTAGTAACTCATAGGGTCCATATGAATAAGGAACTTAGACATACTAAAAGATGTATCTCTTAGGGTTAAACTTAATAATGAACTTAGATGTGCTTAAAAGAGTACCTGATAGTGTTCTAAAGTTAAAGAGAGAAACTAGGTTCCAAACCAAGAAGTAATAGTAAAAGGACCTAAAATTGGTACTTAGCATGATTCGTATTATGGGATGCTATGATTGTATTGCACAAGTATGACTTAAGGTTACTAAAGAGATGAGTTGAGATAGGATTGTGCCTTAGGTTCCTTTCTTGTTATAGTCGACTAAAGGTGAGAGATTCCCTTAGTTATGAGAGTTAAGCTAATAATGAGACCAAATGAGGGTGAATATGACTAAGGTGACTTCAAGGCTATGCTTAGTATGAAGGGTAGTATGGGACCCCTTTAATGCATTGCATAAGTGTGTCTTAATGCATTGCACAAGTGTGCCTTGAGGTTACATAGGAGTATGATTCCCTTATGGTAGAAAGACTTAAGACTTAAACATGCTTATAGACTATGATTAAGATGACCAAAAAGGGATACTTGGTTTGGTTGGTATTATGGGATTCTATTCATGCTTTGCACATATATGCTTTTGAGGTTACTTGAGAATGGTGCTATTATAGTGTAGAGGAGTAAGAGTCAAGTATTCTTATATGATTATGACTTATCTCCTATGATGACTAACTATGTCTTATGTTTACTTACGTTTATATGATGCTTATGCTGGAGATTATGCTATGACTATGATGATTATGTTATGGTTGTGTTATTATCTCTTATGCATATGTCTTATGTTGACTAACCATTTTGAGATTCTCTTATGTTGCTGTGTTAGCTTTCATACTTGGTACATTTTGTACTAACGCATATTACCTACATTCTAATCAAATGTAGGGTTTCGGAGATTGAGTTGCTTTGGAGGCTAGGTTTCTAAGAAGAAGAAGACTTGAAGAATTAGTGAGTCCTCATAGCTTCGTGGACAAACCCATATTTCCTTTATGCAATTTCTTTATGTTTTAGACTTTGTATAGGCTGCGTCCTAAGACTTTCATTTAAGAGTTATGTTAGATGGTTTGAGACAAAGGTTTAGAAGTAAAGACTTTTGCTTGCTTATGAAAATGTTTTAGATTATTTGGATCGAAAGAAAGTTTTAAATTTTCCCATATTTTCTAATACCTATGTTTTATAATTTTGCTAAGGGCTTATATGAGACCCCTTCAGGGTTAAATAAGCAATGTTACGTTTGGAGGGTACCCCTAGGTCGTGACAAACTTGGTAATCAGAGCACAAGGTTTAGAATGGTTCTAGGATTGTCTCAAACCACGTCTAGTAGAGTCTTGTTCATGAATGTGAAGCGCGCCACATTTATGAATAAGAGGCTATTGGATGCTTAGGAAATTTCACTTCTTCAATCTCTTAGTTGTGCCATAGAGTTTGGCTTTAGTAGGCCCTTTTTCTAATTCATGCCCTATGGTTTTTCAAGGTATGGCTAATACTAGGGCTAATGCTAGGAGAGAAGAGGAATAAAATGTGGATCAAGAGGTTCCTCTCCAATTTCCACATCAAGCTCCTCCTCAAGTTCCTATTGATGTGGGAGCTATGACTAATGTGGAGATAAGGTTGGTTCTCCAAATATTGACTCAAGCCTTGGCAGCCCAAGCTAATAGGGAAGAAGTTGCTAGGGCTAATCCAAATGTGAATTCAGCTACTTTGAGGGTGAGAGAGTTTTTGAGAATGAACCCTCTAGAGTTTTATGGCTCCAAGGTGGAGAAAGATCCTCAAGGTTTCATAGATGAGGTGTATAAGGTGCTTGCTATCATGGGATTGACTACGGTTGAGAAAGCGGAACTAGCCATTTACCAATTGAGAGATATAGCAAAAATATGGTATGGGCAATGGAAAGATAATAGGTCGGTAGAAGCGGTCCCAATAGAGTGGGAAGGGTTCAAGGAAGCATTCCTAGATAGGTTCTTTCCCCTAGAATTGATGGAACTAAAGATGCAAGAATTCATCAACTTTCGTCAAGGAGGTATGAGTGTGAAGGAGTATGCTCTCAAGTTCACCCAACTATATAAGTATGCTCCAACTTTGGTAGCGGGCTCAAGGGCTAGAATGAATAAGTTTGTGATGGGAGAGTCTGACTTAGTGGGGAATGAGTGTCGTTCGGCAATGCTTATACCTAATATGAATATTTCAAGTCTTATGGTTCATGCCGAACAAATTGAGGAGCAAAATCTCAAGAAATTGAATAGGGAGGTAAAGAGGGCTAGAACCAATGATGTGAACTTTTCTAATGCTAAGTATGATGGACAAGATAGGCCTAGGACTAAACAAAGGTATTCCGGCCAAGATTCTTCCAACACCCCTAGATTTGACAAGGAAAAGGGTAGTGGGTCTCCATTTCCCAAGTCTACTTGCTCCAAGTATGGGATGAGTCATTATGGTGAGTTCCTAGCCAACATGGATGGTTGCTATGGGTGTGGAAAGGATAGGCACAAAATAAGAGATTGCCCGGTTCTTAAGGCTAAGGGAAGGGAGATCAAGAAAGTTACCTCTAGTTATCTGGATGACGGTACTCAAAAGAAGAATAAGTTCTATGTTCTCCAATCTAGAGAAGATCAAGAGTGATCTCCTTATTTCCCTTTCGGTATGTGTTTTATGCTTTAGTAATTTTCTGGATTTCTTGTCTTTTATGACTTGTTAAGTTGGACCTTGAAGTTTTCCTTAGCATGAATAATGTTTAGAAATGACTGTATAGACTTACTCCCAAAGGGGAGATGTTGTGCCTAAAAAGTAAGGTGATTATGTGTTTATGTGTTACAATGATTTCCTAATATGCCTGTTCATATTTCCCTTTCGGTATGTGTTTTATGCTTTAGTAATTTTTTGGATTTCTTGTCTTTTATGACTTGTTAAGTTGGACCTTGAAGTTTTCCTTAGCATGAATAATGTTTAGAAATGACTGTATAGACTTACTCCCAAAGGGGAGATGTTGTGCCTAAAAAGTAAGGTGATTATGTGTTTATGTGTTACAATGATTTCCTAATATGCCTGTTCATAAAAATGCTTAGGTCTTATTAGAAATGACTTAATATACATTGTTTTCCTTATGTTTTAGTGCATTAAGTAGAGTTGTATATAGATTTCATGAAATGAATTATGAGCATGCCTTAGTTTTGGAGTTGAAAGATTCCTCTTTGAGATGGATGCTTTTAGAGAGTGAATTGTATATGAGCTCCATAAGAGTATGTTGAGCATGTTGTGACTAGGAGATGGTAGTTCCTCCTTAAACATGACTAGTTATGAGAATTTCATGCATAAATGGGTTGTTAGATGTAGTGCCTACTTCTTTGAGTTGCATTGAGTATGTTTATCTTGGAATTGAAGTTACGTTGTTTGGTTGTGTGCATTTAGATGTAGTACGTGCATGTTGGGCTGCTAGTCTAGAGTCGTTTCCTTTAAAGAGTGTTTAGAATCATCATTCGAGGACGAATGTTCCCAAGGGGGAGATATTGTAACACCCCGGAAACTAGTAGACCAAACTAAGGCCTTAAGTTAAGGTTCTAAGTTTTGGTATGAGGGTTAGAGTCATATATAAGACTTCCCGTGCATAGAATGAGGGGTTTAGTGGTTGAACGTCAAGGCACGTCATACACCCTATAGTCTTATAGGCTAATCTAGGTCTTGGTATAAGGGATTGTCTAGTCTAGGGAGTGGGCAAGGGCCTAAGCTATCAAGATAGAGTGAAAGAGAACTTGCTCTTCAATGGACCTAGTTGGCGATTGGGCAGCATGATCACCCAAGTTACTTGGCGAGGCACCAAAGGGTACTTGAGGTTGCCTAGTGGGCTGTCCCCTTGGCCTAAGTTCTAGAAATTTGTGTGAGCTGGGTTGTGGCTCGCCGGTTGGATTGGCGAATCACCAAGATGCCTCCACCATCAGGTAAGTGGCCTGCCCAACTTAATGAGCTACTGGAAAATTGGGCGAGCCAAGGGACCACTTGGCGAGTCGCCAAGTTCCCTTGGAGAGCCAAGAGGGGCAAATGGGCAAGCCAAGTCATGAAGGGTATCCAACTTTAAATTGAAACTTTAAGGGTCCTTATTTCTTTCCCAAAACCGACCCTACATTACTTTATTCCTTTCCTAGCAAGTATATAATCTTATTAGACCTAATTTTTCCCTCAATTAAGTCATTCTCCCTAAAATCCAAATAAAACCCAAGTTCATCCTCTCCAAAGAATATTTCTCTCTCAAGAAAACCCAAGAAGAAGAAGAAGAAGAAGAAGGAGAAGACGAGAAGGAGGCTAGGTCGAAATCCTCCATTGAACCAAGCTTAATAGGGCTTTGAATTAAGGTATGTTTAGCTTTTCATCTATGGATTCTTCCACCCATAGAGTCCCTTAAGAATTTCCCCAAATTTGTGATGAAGAACCCTAATCTAAGCTAAGGTTTCTTTCAAAGTGTGGGTATAGTTGGGTAAGATTCCAAATGGTTGGATAATACTTATTTATGGTTAATTTGGCATTAAATTGTGATATTATGAAGAAATATGTGATTTCAATGGTTAACCCTAGTTTACTTGATGAGTTTCATGTTTTGTGGGTTGATGCCATTAGAGGTGAAATTGAAGGTTCATGAGTAATCTTCTCAAATCAATGTCATGTGTAAAGTTAGGATCATATAATCATGAATTGAACTAGACTCTATTGTATATAATTAATCTTGACTTGTAATATTGAAATTTAACCTTTAGGATAAATTGTGGCTAGAATCACCTAGTAATGAAGAATGTGATTGAATGCCTTGAAATCTAGGTTCATAAGATGCTTTCATGTTGTAGAGTTGTTAAGAGTGAAGACTCCTAGTTATGAATGTTGAAGGCTAATATAATTGACTATAGATGCTAAGGCTTTGAGAGTAAAGTCTAAAAGAGAATAGAAGTCTAATAGGTTGGATTGTGGTGAAAGGACTATACTCACCTAACCTACCTTATGAATGCTTGAGAGTATGAAGTGATGGAATCACTTGAACATGGATGGATTGTCAAGCACACCCTTCCATGTGACATGAGTATTAAGCAAGGCTTAACAAGTAAACCTTACGGTGTATGCTTGGCTCCTAGTGGATATTGACAATGAGATGGAGTTTCACACAAGATAGCGTTCGGACTCAAACAAGAAATTAGAGTCACACCTAGTTGATGTGAGGACTATCCAAGCTAAAGGGGGAACTCTTACGTAGTAGAGTGTGTGTTTTCCCAAAGTTAGGTCTAATGAGATGGGGGCCTTCACATAGTTAAGTTAAGATTCCTAGTAGCAATCTCCATATCCAATGAACTAAGACATGCTTGAGAAGCACCTCATAGTGTTCTGAAGCACAATTGAACTAAGACTTTCTTAATGAAGTACCTCAAAGTGTTCAAGAATGTAAGTGGACTTAGACATGCTTAAGGTAGTATCTCATAGGGTTCATATCAGTAAAGAACTTAGACATACTAAAACAAGTATCTCTTAGGGTTAAACTTAATAATGAACTTAGATGTGCTTAAGAGAGTACCTGATAGTGTTCTAAAGTTAAAGAGAGGAACTAGGTTCCAAACCAAGAAGTAATAGTAAAAGGACCTAAAATTGGTGCTTAGCATGATTAGTATTATGGGATGCTATGATTGTATTGCACAAGTATGACTTAGGGTTACTAAAGAGATGAGTTAAGATAGGATTGTGCCTTAGTTTCCTTCCTTTTTATAGTCGACTAAAGGTGAGAGATTCCCTTAGTTATGAGAGTTAAGCTAATAATGAGACCAAATGAGGGTAAGTATGACTAAGGTGACTTCAAGGCTATGCTTAGTGTGAAGGGTAGTATGGGATGCCTTTCATGCATTGCATAAGTGTGTCTTGAGGTTACTTAGGAGTATGATGCCCTTATGGTAGAAAGATTTAAGACTTAACCATGCTTATAGACTATGATTAAGATGACCAAAAATGGATACTTGGCTTAGGTGGTATTATGGGATGATATTGATGCTTTGCAGATGTATGCTTTTGAGGTTACTTGAGAATGGTTCTATTATGGTGTAGAGGACTAAGAGTCAAGTATGCTTATATGATTATGACTTATCTCCTATGCTCATTAACTATGTCTCATGTTGACTTATGTTTATATGATGCTTATGTTGGAAATTATGTTATGACTGTGATGATTATGTTATGACTATGTTATTATCTCGTATGCTTTTGTCTTTTGTTGACTAAGTGTTAGCTTTCATACTTGGTACATTTTGTACTAACACATATTTCCTACATTCTAATCAAATGTAGGGTTTCGGAGATTGAGTTGCTTTGGAGGCTAGGTTTTTAAGAAGAAGAAGAGTTGTAGAATTTGCGAGTCCTCATAGCTTCGAGGACAAGCCCATATTTCCTTTATGCCATTCCTTTATGTTTTAGATTTTGTATGGGCTGCACCCCAAGACTTTTATTCAAGAGTTATGTTAGATGGTTTGAGACAAAGGTTTAGTAGTAAAGACTTCCGCTTGCTTATGAAAATGTTTTAGATTGTTTGGATCAAAAGAAAGTTTCAAATTTTCCCGTATTTTCTAATACCTATGTTTTGTGATTTAACTAAGGGCTTGTATAAGACCCCTTCGGGGTTAAGTACGCCATGTTATGTCTGGGGATACCCCTGGGTCGTGACAGTATTGATCAAACCGATGCTCAAATTTGCACAAGATTGCCACATTCATACACAACAAAAGTGACAAAAAATTTTAAAAGTGTCAAAAACCATATTCATTCATAATAAGGAGCCACAAGCTCAAAAATCCACAAGATTGAAACCATAACACAATTTAAAACACAAAACCCAATATATATACAAAAGATAGTCACAAGAGGTAGGTATGGAAATACCTCACCCACCACAAACAAAAGGCAGTTGTCCTCAAATGCAACAAAATAATAAAGAGTTGATAAAAATGACAGAGAGGGAGGTAAAGAAGGGTTATGTCTACACAGTCGCTCCATCTGTCGAGGCATCAATTCCTGGGGTCACATCATTACTAGCTCCACTAGACCCAGCCATGGTGGTGTCTCTCAAGGAGGTCTGTCGGGTAGTCTCGAACATCACATTCTCCAAGTCGTACAGATCATCATATACGGCAGCATCTCGCTCTCCAAGATGCTCCTCGTCAGTCTCCGCCTCTGACGCATCAGCTGCTACATCCTCTATAGGCACATCTCTGGTGGGAACACTATAAACTTCACCGGTCTGAAGGCACTAGCCTTCTTCTTCCCCAGGGTAACTAGCTCACCATATGCAGTGTAGAACTCACAAACCCAGGTGGGGATATACGAGCCTTGGAGCCTGGTGAAGATGTCAAAGCTATAGTACTGGAGTGTGTTCGTCACCCTAGAATATCTTCCCTCTAGGCCCTCTATGGATAGCAGTTTCTCCTCGAGAATCGACCTCAATCCCTCGGCCTTTAGCCTATTGAGTAGCCAAGGAGGAGGACCCTGAACTTGTAGCGCTGGAACCACAGTCTGTGTTGGAGCTGGCACTGTATCAGCAGCAGGAAGAGTGTCCTCTGGGATCCTAGATGAACCTTGAAGAAATCTAGAATGAATCTCAGCTCGTCGAGATTTCTGAGGTTGGTCATTCTCAAGCTTAGAGAATCTAGCCTGGGAATCGAAGGACTCCCTGTCACTGCCAGAGTTGTGCTCTGGTATCTCAGTTGTGGGCACTTTGCCCTTTCCTTTACCTCTTTTTGGAGGTGCTTGTTTTCCCTTTTTAGAGAGAATAGCTGCTCCTTCATTGATAACAATGCCTCGTCCTCTTTTTCAGGGCGGCATACCACTATCGTCCAGGTTGGTCCTAGCCATATCTGCAAAACACATCGAAAATAGTTAGAGACAATCTCAAGAAAATTTCTTCTGCTTGTTTTGTTCCTTTTTGCCCGCTTGTGTCTTTGCTTTGTTCCTCAATCCATATACCTGAAAATCAAGGATTTACATCAGTTATTGGCACAAATTAAGCATTTGAGGCCACTAAATCTATGTAAACAAAGCCCTACATGAGCCCAAATCTTGGGCTTATCAGAATGTCATCTTCCTTCACCTCAATTAGTGATAACCCAACTGAAGGTCAATCTTAGAGAAGTAACTTGCTCCTTGAAGTTGGTGAAATAAATAATCTATCCTTTGGAGAGGATATTTGTTCTTAATGGTAATGTTGTTCAATTGCCGCTAGTGGATACACATACAAAGAGAACCATCTTAATTTTAAACAAACAAAACCTGAGCATCCCATAGAGAGATACTTGGTCACATGAAACCCTTCTCCAACAAATCTTTCAATTGCTCCTCTAATTCCTTAAGGTATGTCGGAGCTATATGATAAGGAGGAATAGAGAGAAATTGTGTATCTGGGAGAAGGTCAATATCAAAGTCTATTTCCCTCTCGGGAGGAACACCGGGTAAATCATCAAGAAATACTTCTGAAAACTTTTTAACAACAGGGACCGACTCAAGAATAGGGGTTTCGAATTCCATATCCCTAACCCGAACAATATGATATATGAAACCTTTAGAAATCATCTTTCTAGCTTTAAGATAAGAGACAAACTGACTCTTAGGCATAGAATTTCCGCCTTTCCATTCTAGGATGGATTCATTTGGAAACTGAAACTTGACTACACAGGTTCTACAATCAATAAAAGCATAACGTGAATGCATCCAGTCCATACCAAGGATAAAATCAAAATCTAGCATATCAAGCACTACAAGATCAACATGAGTGACTCTATGGGACAAGGAAACTGGACACTCTTTATAGACCCTCTTAGCTATAATAGCATCACCAACAGGAGTAGAGATAGAAAAAGGATCTAACAACACATCCAGGAGAATATCAAAGCTCATAGCCACATATGGCGTCACAAAAGACAAGGTAGCACCGGGGTCAATTAAAGAATAAACATCAAGTTGGAAGACTTTCAACATATCAGTAACCACATCGTACGAACCCTCTTGATCTTGACGAGTCTAAAGTGCATAGATTATGTTTTGCTTCTGACTCCTACTAAGATCAGATAAAGGATTTGGTTGAACCCATCAACAATTATCTTCCCCATTCTTAGAAATTGAAGGACAATACCTTATCTTATGTTCCATCTTACCACATACAAAGCAAGCATAGGAGTCAGCTAGACATAGACCATCATGCTTATTTCCACACTTAGCACAAGTAGTCAATGAAGATCCACTACCATTTCCTCCTTGAGGTTTAGGGTTAGACACCCTTTCTTTGTGGAACATAGGAAGAGCATTGCAGGAACTTTGACAAGAAAACCTTTCGGAACTTGGAATGACCATGTCCATTGGACCTTGAGTGTGAGAAATAACCATCACCGATTTTGGCCACTTTGCCTCCCTATACCTTTCCTTAAGTTTCACCACTTCAATTTGTTGAGCATAAACCATGAGATGAGAAATGTCCATATAATTGATAAGCATAGTGGTACGACACTCCTTTACTACCATTTCAAACACATCAGAAACAAAGTTGCTCATTCTTTCCCTAGGATTGACAAACGTAGAAGGAGCATATCTATACAATTGTGTAAATTTCAAAGCATATTCCTTCATACTCATGCTTTCTTAATGAAGGTTGATGAACGTAAGTATGTTTGACTCCATTATTTAATGGGGAAAGAACCTATCAAGGAAAGCAACCTTAAAATTTTACCAATCGAGAGGACCCCCATCAACTACCCTTCTTTCCTTCCATTGGTTGAACCAAACTTGAGCAACACCCTTAAGTTGGAAAGCGACCAATTTCGCCTTTTCGATCGGTGTCACACCCATGATCATAACACCTTATACACATCACTAATGAACTCTTGAGGGTTTTCCTCAACCTTAGAGTCATGGATCTCAAGAGGATTCATTCTAGTGAAGTCTCTCACTCTAGTTACCATCGTACCGACATTTGGGTTCATGGGGACCGCAACTTCCCAATAGGCTTGAGCTGTCATGCCTTGAGCCAATTCTTGAAATGCAGCCCTAAAGTCCGCATTAGTCACTTGTTCGGCCAAAGGGTCGATCAGAACTTAAGGAGCCTGAGGAGGAGTCTCTTGTTCCATATTCTCTCCTGCATTCCTTCTAGCATATTCCCTTCAAGTGGCCATATCCTTTAAAGTATCAGATAAGGATTATGAGAGAGATATTATAGGGTTAAACTCTATCGCATGACTTAGAGTAATGAAACAAATGTAATTTCCTAAACATCCTATAGTCTCTCGTTCATAAGTGTGATGCGCTTCACACTCATGAACAAGACTCTACTCGACGTGGCTTATAAGACTTCCTAGGACCTTTCTAAACCTTGTGCTATGATTACCAAGTTTGTCAGGACCCAAGGTAAACCCTAAGTGTAACATGGCGTATAAGACCTTGAGAGGCCCTTTACAAACCACTTAGTATACATCGTACAAGATAACATAAATCAAGAGATTAAAAAAAAACAAGTTCAAAACATAGAGTTTTATAAACGAAGTAGAAGTCTAAAGAATGTCTCAAAGCCGTCTATACAAAGGAATAATCAAGACGTAACCAAGTTCAGTTTGAAAAGTAAATTAAATATGAAATAAAGGCTTGTACCTCAAAAATTGAGGACTCACCAATCTTCAAACTTCTACTAAGAGATCTCTAGCCACGAAAATGTGAATCTAGAGCGTCAAACACTACATTTTAGAAAAATGTAGGCAAGAGTATGTGTTAGTACAAAAATTTACCAAGTATGATAGCAATGCATAAAGTATGCAAATCATGTAAAAATGGGCATTTTCATGATATGCAATGACCAAGCTTAAACATGAGATAAAAGAGTTAGAAAACATAAGTCACAAAAACATAATCAATGCAAGTAGACATCATCTTTAAAACATTCATGAGATAATCTTTTAAGTAACCTTGATTCATAAATATTGGAGATTTACCTTTAACCGACATTTAATACCAACATGGAATCAGGTATCTACCCCACACCAAAAAGAGGTGTTCTCACTTGCAAAGGTAAGAACCATGAACTTCTAGCTTACATGGATCCACTAGCTAATGTCTATCTATACAACCTATGATGGCACATATTTTATGGGACTTGGGTAATCTCCACTTGTCCACTCGGTGCTAAGCATAACTCCCACGGAACATTGATTAGTCTTAAATTTCCTTAACATTCATGAGACATGGGTAACCAAACTTGTGTTAGCATTGGAGGTCATGGGTAATCACCGCTTTCCTGATTTTTAGAATAGCTCCTTAACTTTGATTCATTTAAGGAGAGAAGACCTTTCAACCTTAGAATACTTTATGTGAGAAAACCTTTCACATTCATGAAACAACAACAACATCAATTATGCTTCACTCTCAAAGCAATTTGTATCATATTTCATCAATTTCATAAGAACATGCATATTTCCATAATTCTCCTTTCGTAGTTCAGAACCCACTTTCAATTATAAATATCTAGACAGCATGGGTTAAACATAGGTTCATGGGGATTCATCTTAAAAACATGGAATATTCTCAATTCATGCATAATACTTCATAAAATAATCAATTATATCAACATTGAAAGGAACCCATGAAATAGAAGAAAACCCTAACTTAATTGAGGGTTTCTAACTTTGTAAATTTGAGAATTTTATGAACTTTATGGAAGAGAGGGTTCCATAGATGAAGACTATTGAAATCATTGGGAGATTTGGAGACTTGATCTTAAAACCCTAGTTTTCTTCTTCAACTTCTAGAGAGAGAAATATTAGAGGAGATGAACTTACTCATCTTTTGAGAATTTGAGAGAATGAGTTCATTTGGGTGTTTTTGGGGTTAAAAACCTTTATATAGTCCTTTGGGTTAAGGGCAAAGGGTATTGAATTAAAACAATCTCAAAAAGAGCCAAAAGACCTTGACTTAAAACTGACATAGCCACTTCAAGGTGGCCTTCACGGCCTGTCAAGGACTCCACAAGTCGTTAGGGCCATCGTGGTCCTTGACCAGTGACCATGTCACGCCCTGAGGGTACCCCCTGGACGTAAACACGGGACCTAGGATCACGAGTGACCCCAAGCTAACCCTACTGGCATCTCATAAGCATACTTAAAGATAACTGAATTAAGAAAGTACTGTGCAGAAGCTTAAAACATCAAAAAAGTGAAATGATGGGGAATACCCATTACTATCTGAATAAATAATCTCTGAGTTTAATGACAACTGAAATATCAAACTTCAAAGCTAAAACTAAATCTAACTATGTCTAAAATAAAACCTCTAACTGACTAGGGATGTTGGGACATGCCCCAGCTAAATCTAGCAAAACTGAAACTAAAGATTGAAAGTCGAAAGATAATCATGTCAATCATCCTGGAAGAATGAGGACTCACCACTGATGTTGTTGAACTGGAGATCGAGAACTGATCTATGAGTGATCTGCATGTTGAGAACCTGAACCTACATCACGAGAAGATGTAGCGCAGAGTATGTGTCAGTACTTCAAATGTACTGAGCATACAGGATAGAATAAAGCATAACAACATACATAACTGAACAAAGCATATAACTTAGCAATGATATAAGATGACCATGGTACTATACTGAAAAATAGTAAACATGAACAAACTGAATATAATGACAAGGTTTATGACATGTTGAAACTGAATACTGAACTATAACTGATAACCTAGTCAATACACTAGAATCTGATGGTGGGAACTACTGATTTTATGCAAGAATCTACGCAAAAACAATACTAAGACATGATAATCTGATTAGGACGTTAAAATAACTAAATCATAGTAATTTGCTGAAATTCTAGAAACCCTAGGTCTAGATAATATGGAGGTAATCAAAAATCTGACTGAATTCTAGGGACCTAATGGCTGAAAGGAACCCACTAGTGAAATCCCACATACCTGGTGACGAAATTCACGGAGAAATCTTTCAATTTCAGGGCTGGATTTGATGAAAACCTTGTTGCATTTTCCTAAAGGGCTACTCGACTTTTCTCTCTATTTTGCTCTAAGTTTCACTTGATTTTGGTGAATGATTGATTATGGTAAGTTCTAATTAAGTTACTAGGCTAAAACTGACCAAAACTACATAGTTTAGGGGTCCAACGCATAGGAAAAGACCAAAATAACCCTACTTAAAAACCTGACAAGGCTGACCATGGGAACCTCTGACGGACCGACAAAGGGACCACTGACCGTCAAGCCGGTCGTGGTCCTTGGTCCAGTAGATGCTGGTTTTTGGGACGGCTTCCATGGGCGCTACCATGGTCTATCGGCAAGACCACAGCCCGTGAAAGGTCCCGTGGTCTGACATCTGGGTCTGGTAGACTCTGCCTAGCTCCCACGGTGCCAGTATGGCCTGTGAGGTAGTCCATGACCCATGAAGGGTTCTGTATTCCACCTTTACTGGGAAGGGGCTAAGTCCATAGGTAGGTCAGCGGACCGTGGTCCCTCTCACGGTCCGTGAACCCTGTTGTGGTTTACTGGATCATGTATTTTTCTGTTGCATTTTCTAAGTCATGTTTCCTAGGTGTTACAACATCTCCCCATTGGGAATATTCGTCCTCAAATGAATTCTAAACTAGCTCGATAGGGAGGGAAAGAGCTGCAAACCCTACTACTAATTACTAGAAACTGATTTCTGACTGAACTAAGTTCCAAGGACATGCAAATAAATTGAAAATGCAAGTTCAAACTGAAGGATCATGATACTAAGACTGAAGTTACGCATGAATGACTGAAAAACTGGAGAGGAACTATTACCTTAAGCTGGAATGGAATCGGAAGGAAAGAAATGAGGATACTTGGCCTTCATGGCTGCTTCTGCTTCCCAAGTAGCTCTCTCTACGGACTAACTCCTCCACAAAACCTTAACAGAAGAAACTTCTTTGTTTCTCAACCTTCAAACTTGACGATCAACAATCTCAACTGGCGCATCCTCATAAGTGAGACTATCCTTTACAATCACACTTTCTAATGGTACTATAAATGTTGGGTCACCCACACACTTCTTCAACAAATGAAATATGAAAGACCGGATGCACTGCAGCTAATTCTACTGGAAACTCTAACTCATAAGCCATTTTACCAATTCTTTTCAAAATCCTATAAGGTCCTACATATCTAGGACTGAGCTTCTCTTTCTTGCCAAATCTCATCACCCCCTTCATAGGTGACACTTTTAGGAAAACCCAATCATCAATTTGTAACTCCAAGTCCCTTCTCCTTACATCACCATAGGACTTTTGGCGACTTTGGGATGTCTTAAGTCTGTCTCTAATGAGCTGAACATTTTCCATGGCATCGTGAAGCGAATCTGGCCCTATCAAGGCTGTTTCACCTGCTTCAAACCAACCAACTAGAGATCTGCACCAACACCCATCTAATGCCTCATAAGGGGTCATCTGAATGTTGGAATGGTAGTTATTTTTGTAGGTGAACTCTGTAAGAGGAAGGTGATCATCCAAACTACCTTTGAAGTCGATCACACAAGCTTTGAACATGTCCTCTAAGGTCTGAATGGTACGTTCTGCTTGACCATCCGTATGTGGATGAAATATTGTGCTATGATTAACTTGAGTACCAAGACCTTTCTAAAATGACTTCCAAAAATGAGAGGTAAACTGAGGACCTCTATCTGAGATGATAAACAAAGGAACCCCATGCAACCTGACTATCTCATTAATTTAAAGCTTGGCGTAGTCCTCCACCGAATCTGTAATCTCGACAGCCAAAAAGTGTGCAGACTTAGTAACTCTGTCAACAATCACCCAAATGGAGTCATGTTGTCTGCGAGTATGAGTAAACCTGTAATGAAGTCCATGTTGATCACTTCCACTTCCATGTAGGAATGTTGATCTCTTGGGTCATACCCCTTTGGTTTCTGATGTTCTACCTTCACTTGCTGCCATTCAACCAAAAGACTTCCCGCAGATCACGGTACATCTTAGTGGCACCTGGATGAATAGAATACCTAGAGTTATGGGCTTTTGCAAGAATCTGCTATCTCAACTCACCCACCTTAGGAACAGATAAACAACCTTGATAGCGAAGCACACCATCTCCCCCTTGGGAGAAAACCTCAACTCTCTGCTAATAAACTGCACCTTTTAATTAAAGTAATATCAGATCACTATCTTGTTTTTCCTTAACTTCTGCTAACAATGAAGATTCTGACCCATTATGAATTGTGACACCATCATCTGATATGCTCATGAGGCAAACTCCTAAGCTAGCAAGCCAGTGAACATTCTTCGCTAATTCCTTCCTTTCTTCCTCAACATGTTCTACACTACCCATAGATAGTCTGCTAAGAGCGTCTCCCACTACATTGGCCTTACCAGGATGGAAAGCACGTTCATATCATAGTCCTTGAGAAACTCAAGCCATCTCCTCTAGCGAAGATTCAACTCTTTCTGGGTGAACACATACTGAATAATCTTATGGTCTATAAACACATCTACATGAACACCATACAAGTAATGTCTCCAAATCTTGAGTGCGAACACCACTACTGTAAGCTCGAGGTCATGAGTCAGATAGGCGATAGCTCTTATCATGCATCTTAAGTTGTCTAGAAGCATATGCTATAACCTTACCTCACTGCATCAACACACAACCTAGACCAACTCTGGATGCATCACAATAGATCACATAACCGTCTGAACCCTCTGGTAGAGTTAAGACAGGAGTTGTAGTCAATGTAGCATTTAGTTCTACGAAGCTCTTCTCACACTGATCTGACCAATAAAACTTGACCTTTTTCTGAGTGAACTTAGTCAATGGAGAAGCTATGGATGAAAATCCTTCCATGAACCTTTTGTAATAACCCACTAAACCTAAGAAACTTCTAATATTTGTAGAAGAGGTAGGTCTGGACCATTGTTTTACTGCTTCTATTTTCTGAGAATTCACTCGGATCCCTTCGCTAGACACAATATGCCCAAGGAAAGCAATAGATTATAACCAAAACTCACACTTGCTAAACTTAGTGAATAATTGGCGATCTTTGAGGGTTTGCAGGACAACCCTCAAATGAGTCGCATGTTCTTCCTCATTCCTAGAGTAAATGAAGATATCATCAATAAAGACAATAACGAACAAGTCCAAATACTGTTTGAACACCCTGTTCATCAAATCCATGAAAGCTGCAGGAGCATTGGTTAGTCCAAACGACATAACTACAAATTCATAATGACCATACCGAGTTCTGAAGGCTATTTTCGGAATGTCACTATCTCTGACTTTGAGTTGATAATAACCGAATCTGAGGTCTATCTTTGAGAAATGACTAACACCCTAAAATTGGTCGAACAAGTCATCAATCCTAGGGATAGGGTACTTATTCTTGATTGTGATTTTGTTCAACTACTGATAGTCAATGCACATCTTGAGAGAACCTCTTTTTTTTTCACAAACAACACTAGTGCACCACATACGGTAATACTAGGTCTGATGAAGCCCTTATCTAGAAGGTCTTTTAACTGCTCCTTCAATTATTTAAGCTCAGTTAGAGCAATTCTATAAAAAGGAAGAGAAATAGGTTAGGTATCTCAAAGGAGATCAATTCCAAAGTTGATTTCCCTTTTGAGAGGAACTCCGAGAAGATCTTCTAGAAACACTTACGAAAACTCATTAACTACTGGAACTGACTCAAGAGTTGGGGTTTCATAGCTTGAATCCTTAACCTGAACTAGATGATAGAGACAACCCTTAGAAATCATCCTTCTGGCCTTAAGGTAAGAAATGAATCGACCCATAGGCATTAAGGTACTACCCTTCCATTCTAAGATTGGTTCATCTGGAAACTAAAAATGAATGATCCTAGTTCTACAATCAACTGAGGCATAACAAGACTGTAACCAATCCATGCCTAGAATGACATCAAAGTCTACCATTTCTAACTCTACAAGATCTGTTGAGATGACTTTCTCAGAGACTATGCAGGGCTATTTTTGTATACCCGTCTAGCTATAACTGGGCCACCAACTGGAGTAGAGACTGAGAAGGGTTTTGAAAGAGTTTCTAGACTGACATCGAAGTTGACTGATATATATGGAGTTACAAAGGAAAGAGTATCCCCTGGATCTAACAAAGCATAAACATCTAAGTTAAAGACTCGTAGCGTACCAGTGACCACATCAGGAAAATCTTCCTGATCCTGGTGAGCCTGGAGAGCATACAATCTATTTTGGTATTGGTCGCCACCTGTACCAGATTTGTTACCCTGTTGAGTCGGACGACCTACTGGTGGTGCTGAAGTTGTAGACTGAGCCTTACCATTATTGCCTCATTGACCCTATTTAGAAAAAGGACAATCTCGCAACCTGTGACCAGATTGACCATACCCAAAACATCTTTCCTTTCCTGCAAGACACTCACCCAGATGGTTCTTACCACACTTTGAGCAAGTTGGGTAAGTTCTGATGACTGAAACCTCCCCTGAGACTTAGAGTCTGATGCCCTACTCTTTTGATCCTGTCGAAACCTGGAAGATTGAACATTTGGTGATGAACATGAGTTGAAGATTTTTGCTGAAACTGGGAGCGATTTCCACCACCCCATTTCTATTGAGAATACTCATAGTTTCCTGTCCTAACCTTTTTGTTCTCCTTAGCATGTTCCCTAAGCTTATCTCCCTCAACCTGCTGAGCATGAGTCATGAGCCTAGAGATGTTCATATTCTCTAGCAACATAGCATTTCTACACTCCGTTTTCACTAAGTCAGATACCCCATACATAAACTTGTTCATTTGATCCCTGGAATCGGCAACCATGTGAGGAGCATACCTGGAAAATTTGGTGAACTTGAGTCCGTACTCTTGGACTGATATGCTACCTTGTCTCAAATACATGAACTACTGAGCTTTTGCCTCCCTCAACTATCTTGGGAAGAACATGTCCAGAAAAGTCTCATTAAAACACTCCCAAGTGATAGGAATTGCATCTGTACCCCTGTTTTCTTTCCATTGAGTAAACCAGATGTGAGCTACATCCTTAAGCTGATAGGACGCCAACTCTACCCTATCATTTACAGTCACTCCCATCACCCCAAATATTTTCTTGAGCTCATCAATGAAGTTCTAGGAATCCTCACCACCCTGCGACCCTAAGAACTCAGGTGGATTCATCCTAACAAAATCCCTAACTCTAGCTGCAGCTGACCCAACATTGGTGTTAGCAGGAACTGGGCCTACTATTTTTTCTAGTTTGTCACACTATGAGCCAAAAACTGAATAACGTTCCAAAACTTTGCATTTGAAACATCCTGATCTGGGACTGGAGGAGCTGCGTTAGCGTTGCGGGCATTCACATTTCTTGTGTAAGCTCTACGAGGATGCATGATCTGAAAGCGCATAACAATAAATTATAAAGAGAGATCATACCAACACACGATATGAATATCAAGAATGTGAAGTTTCCCTAAAACTCTTCGTAGCCTCCATCTCATCAGATGCGGTGTACTTCACACCCATGAAAAGGACTCTACTTAGTACAGCTTTACAAACATCCTAGGACACTTAAACCTAGTGCTCTGATACCAAGTTTGTCATGCCTCGAGGCTACCCATGGACGTAAACACAAAACCTAAGATCATGAGTGACCCCAAGCTAACCCTGCTGGCATATCATAAGCATACTTAAAGATAACTGAATTAAGAAAGTACTGTGCAGAAGCTTAAAACATCATAAAACTAAAATGATGGAGAATACTCATTACTATCTGAATAAATAATCTGTGAGTTTAATGATAACTGAAATATCAAACTCCAAAGCTAAAACTGAATCTAATTATGTCTGAAATAAAGCCTGTAACTAACTAGAGATGTAAGGACATGCCCCAGCTAAATCTAGCAAAACTGAAACTAAAGATTGAAAGTAGAAAGATAATCATGTCAATCATCCTCGAAGAATGAGGACTCACCACTAATGCTGCTCAACTGGAGATCGGGAACCAATCTATGGTTGATCTGAATGTTAAGGACCTGAACCTACATCACAAGAAGATGTAGCGCAGAGTATGCATCAGTACTTGAAAGGTACTGAGCATGCAGGATAGAATAAAGCTGAACAATATACATAACTGAACAAAGCATCTAACTGAGCAATGATATAAGATGAGCATGATACTATATTGAAAATACTAAACATGAACTAACTGAATGTAATAACCAAGTTTATGACATGATGAATCTAAATACTGAATAACCTAGTCAATACACTAGAATTTGATGGTGGGAGCTACTGATAACCGACATAAAAACACATAAGCTAAATATGGAGTTCGATGTATACACCCCATCGAGAGGACCCAATATACTCTGCCAGAGGTATAGAGGCATGACTGGCATGATCACTAAAATGGATGCCCAACAGAGGGGACTTAACTTACGGGAGCACATAGTTCTAGTACTATGAGGGTGACTAACCCTAGTCCAACTCGATATAAAGCATACTCCAAACTGAATGTGTAAATTATAACATAATTGAAGTAAATATAATAGCTCAATAATCTGACATGCAAATCTGAAAATGCAACATTTATTTCTGATAATGAAACATTCGAAAATTGAGGCATGTATATTTGTTTATCTGTCCTAACTAATGAATTCATGAACTTAAAGAGCTACATAACTATGGTTCTGAGTTTATGCAAGAATCTACACAAAAACAATACTAAGACATAATAATCTGATTAGGACGTTAAAAAATAACTTAATCATAGTAATTTGTTGAAATTCTAGAAACCTCAGGTCAGATAATATGAAGGGAATCAAGAAACTGACTCAATTCTATTGACCTAATGGGTGAAAGGAACCCACTAGTGAAATCCCACATACATGGTGATGAAATTCATGGAGAAATCTTTTGATTTCGAAGCTGGAACTAATGAAAACCTTGCTGCAATTTCCTGATGGGCTACTCAACTTTTCTCTCTATTTTGCTCTAAGTTTCGCTTGATTTTGGTGAATGGTTGATTAGGGTAAGTTCTAATTAAGTTACTAGGATAAAACTGACCAAAACTACGTAGTTTAGGGGTCCAACGTATAGGGAAAAGACCAAAATGACCCTACTTAAAAACCTGAGAAGGCTGACCACGAGCCCCTCTGACGGACATCAAAGGGACCACAGACCGTCAAGCCGGTCATGGTCCTTGGTCTAGTAGATGCTGGTTTCTGGGATGGCCTCCACGGGTGCCACCACAATCCATTATAAAGGGTCCCGTGGTCTGACGTCTGGGCATGGTAAACTCTGCTTGGTTCCCACAAGTGCCAGTCGGCTCGTGAGGTGGTCCACGGCCCTTGAAGGGCTCCGTGGTCCACCTCTGCTGGGAAGGGGCTAAGTCCACAAGTAGGTCAACAGACCATGGTCCCTTTTACGGTCCGTGAACGCGATCGTGGTTCACTGGATCAGGTGTTTTTCTACTGAATTTTCTAATCTGGTTTCCAAGGTATTACAGGCCATGAGAAGGGATCCTTTCCTGGTAGGTCACTTGACGACCCCAACCACGGCTCGTCAACCTCCTCATGGGCCGTCTAGGCCTTTGTAGGAGGGACGCTGGCCTTGGCAGTTTATAGGAGGTCTTCACGTGTCCCACCACGAGTCGTCATCCTTTCCACGGGCCGTCTAGGCCTACATGGGAGGGACTCCTACGAGGCAGTTTTGGGGGAAGTTACTACGAAGTCCTTTCACTAAATGTGGTCCCTTTCACGGCCCTACTAAGGCTCTGTGATGGGTTCCATGGTCTAGCTCTTTGCTTGTGAGTTCCCTACTAGCCTCTTTTCTACTCTTTCTTTAATCTGAGGTGTTACAACTATACATGAGATAATATTTTTGTTAATGTGACTTTTATGTGGAGATACTTGAGTGAAATCAAATATTGGTATAAATTTATTATTTTTAACCAATATTTGTCATGTGATTGTTGGTTATGCAAATTCAAGAGTGGATTGTTCTGACGAGAAAATAGATTAGATATTGAATTATAAGAGTCCTAAGCTCGAATATTAAACAATCAATCAATAAAAAAAATTTATCATCTCAACTCACTTAGTTTTTTTTTTAACTCACAAGTTTGTCAACCATATATGGTGTGACCTAAGAACTAAGCGTGTGGAAACATGTCTTATCCCACCAAGACAAATCAACATAATCAAAACTTGATGAAATAAATGCGAAAGTAATAACAGAATAAAGGGTTAAACATAACATGAACATGCGGAAAACAACACAATATTACTCAAATACCAGCAAAACCTGGTGTCATATGTACAAACTTCTAAGTATTACAACAGATCCAAAAGAAGTACAAGTATAAATTTCTTCATATCTAGAACAGAACAAGGACATAATAAAAGTGTAAGTGATGTCTGCCGGATGAGAAGCATCTACCTCGCGAAGTCCCAGAGCAAGTCTCAGACAAAGATGAGTAAGGGTGAGCAAGATAATCCAGGCTCGTAACTTACACAAGTGTAGAAATCAAGAGAGTACCAAATAATAACGATACTCAACAAGCATCCCTAATTAAACCAAAGTAAATAAATACTAAACATAGGTACTCCAAACACATTATTTGAACCTCCACATACTACAACCTACATAGAAATCAAACCATCCCAACATAGCAGTTCACAATTCATAGAGGAACATAGCACTTGTAAGACATTGTAACTTGCCCATCAACATATTCAAATCATCATCACAATCTTTCATAATCAAATAATGACAATGCCATGGAAAATTACTCATAAGGGTCAAGGAAACAAGAATGAAGTGCAATGCAATGTAGTGCAATGTCATATAGAGTGATGCATACACACCCGCTGATTATCATATCCAGACCATGAGGGACTCACTAGGTCTATGCATCTGCTGAAACCATTTCCCTTCAGCATCAATGAGACTATTCAGTATAGCCAGAACCATTTCCCTTCGGCATCAAATCAATCACCTAAACCATTTCCCTTTGGCATCAAATCAATCACCTAAACCATTTCCCTTCGGCATAAATATCAATCCAATTCTTATCATAGTGTTTCAAAACCAATGCAAATAGACATGTTCACACGAATAATGAGAAGATGGAAAATTCCATGTCAATACTCAATCAACACTTACACAATCATGACACATAATCAATGGTGAGTCAATATAACCGTTCAAACCATTCATGACACATCATACATTAAAATATCAACGAATTCTTTTTACACCACAATATCATCACTAGAATTCAATCAACATTGATCAATGGGAAAGAATTATGAAACCCTTCACTAATTCATCAAATTACTCTTAATCACACTTTAATGCATACAAGCTTCAATACTCTTAAAGAATAGTCAAAGAGGTCCACTTGCATTGAAAGAGAAAACAATCTACTCGGCACTTGAGCCTTCCCTCTATGATGAGTCTTCAAGTCCACACAATCTAATGAATAAATTATTCAAATAAGAAATCATGAACAAAAACACCCATAAAACCGATTTTAGAAACCAGATCTAAATCGACCCAAAAAGTTATTCCGGGATAGGGTTAAATATGAAGTTTTGTGGAAAATCAAGGTACCCAAAGATTTTGGAACTCATAAATGAAATCATAAAGAAAAATGAGTTGGAATTCTTCTTAAAATCCCAATTTACTAAGAACGCAACTTCAAGAGAAAACACCCAAACTTTGAATTTGAAAATAAGGATTGAGATATAAAAATCATGCAATCATAATTGGGTAATTAAGGAAGAGATTTCAAATCACTTACCCAATAGTTTTATCTTGAAAATTTTCTTTAGAATACCCCCCTAGAGCTCTAAACGTCCAACAATGGAGAAATGGGGGCAGAATTCACGTTTTAGGAAGTTTCATTAAATTGTCAGGCCATTAGTCTTCACGAATGTGGTTGCCCTACCACGATCGTAGAGACCACACGAACTAACCCTTTCTGAACACGGAGACCACTCTACGAACTCGAAGGTCTATACCTTGACCCTCCGTGAATGCAACCTAGACCCTATAAATGTGAGGGTCTACTAACCTAGCCCTTCACAAATGCAGAGGCCATCCCACCATACCCTATGTGAATGTGGCCAAGCTCTATGAACGCGGAGGAAATGCCAGCACCAAAATACAAGAATAATCAAGACATAGAAATATTCACCCAAAGGGCCCTTCAGATTTGTTTAAAAATATCATGCATACAAACCAGATATGATACCTAACTAAACTCGTTGTTTCAAACTAAATGGAACTGTCAAAAAATGGATTAGAGGTCTCTTTGACCAAAAACCTGTTAAAGTCGCAATAAACTAACTTTTACTCAAAATTACTAACCTACCCTCGAAACCACTATAATATCAACCAAGACCTCACCTAGGCCTAAAATCACCATTTGAATTCAACAGAATAATTGGAAATCTTATATGAGGATCCAAACTCTAAATGTTAATCAAAGTCAACTCTTGGTCTAAATACACTTAAACTTCCAACTTAATAGATTAAATCCAAATAAATACTTTGAAGCTAAAAAAAACAATATTGCTAGACGAAATTCTACATTCCAGAGCTAATGGAATTAATGAAATTCTATTGTGAGATTTTGTAATGTCCTATTTCATAAGAAATTACTTATGTGTGAAATGACCTTTTTGTTTCCTTCCCCTAAACATTTCTTGCTTATTATGTGTTGTGGAAATGGTTAGTGTAGTGTCTGATGTGATCAAGTAAGGTTTTGGTGGATTTGAGCCTTTTGAGTTGAGTTATATTGAAATGGTTGATTTTGGTCATCATTTCGTGATTTGAGCGTTGGATGATGATTCTATCAGTTTCATTGAGTCCAGAACGTCGAGTTAGATCTAGTATAGTGGTCGGTTAGAATCTTGATACCGTAGGTTGTAATTTATTTATTTAGGTGAAAAGTTGAATTTTTTTTACCTAAATGGGTTCTGAGGGGGTACTTTGGTCATAAATTTTTATTATTTTGAAATCTGATGATTCCACTGGTTCCAAAACATGTTTTATGATGAATTTACATTATTAGTTCATGATTATAGGGTTTCAGATGAGTTTCGAGGGTCAAAAAGATGTTTTAAAGGTTGACGGTGCACAGTTTTAGCGACAGAAAAATAGTTTTTTAGTGATGGAAAATGAGTTTTAGCAATGAAATCACTGAGTTAAATATTTATTTGAATCCATTTCATAATTTTGACATTTTGGGATCTAAAAAGGCTTGAGGTGATTTTTGAGGTGTTTCTCTTTCATAATCATTGGGTACGTATTTCTAACCCTATTTTTACTCTTTTCCCAAGAATATCTCTATCATATATCATGATCTTTATCCACAAAGTGGAGATTTGAAACCCCAAAATAGAGAAATCAAAAATTGTTTATTTAAAGGTCGATTTCGAATGAGTTTTCATTGATTTTCAGGATTTAAGGTCCTTGTATTGTGGGTAAACTGATTCTTGCAAAGTTTTTACAAAAATTCTCATTTTTAAAAACATTTCACATGTGGGTTTTGGGGTTTTTCCCCAAGTTGGAAAAATTGGTAATTTCTTGATTTGGAACTCGTTTTTTGCTAGATTTTAATGGGTTATTCAACCCCAAATCCCTTTTTACTTGTAGAATATGTTTTTTCAAATAAAATTATGATTTTATCCTTCTTGATTCCATAGAGTTTTTCGGACTATTTTAACCATAATTCCTAACCTTAGCTATATGGGTATTGTTGTAACCCTTTTGATGATTCCTTTACATTCTTGATTGTTGAGGATCATTTCAAAGATTGTTTGATAGAAGAAAGCTTTGGTATAGTGGTTCGGGTGATGTTTCGACCTATGAGGTAGGTTTGGCTTATCCTTCTTCTAGGTTGGGTTGGGTAATTCATTATTCTTATGAACTAGACTATGGTATGGAATAGTAGCATGACATACAGATGTTTGAAATTGTTTACTTTATTGTGTCACTCGTGTTAGGGCTTATTTTTATTGTTTTGCCCCGTGTGGGAGGCTTGTGTGTGATGCTTAGCCCATGTGGGGGCCTTATGTAATACTACTATTTTCTTGGAGAGCATGTGATTTATGAGATTACCCAAAGAGGGTTTGAGATGATTATTCTAGAATATTTGACTTGAAATGCCCGAGTTAGGGGCTTTTAACTTATTTTTTATCACATCTTAAAATGAAAGGAATGTTTCCAAATGGTAAAGGCTTATTTCAAATGAGTTCTTCCATTATTTTGTCTTATGATGATGTGTATCGTGATTTATTAAGTTTGGGAACTTTGGACTCTTTTAGACCGATGTTGAATAGATTATGCCTTTGTGTTGTATTCAAATACCTCAGAAGTTGAAAAGTCAAAAAAAAATGCATGTTCTACGAGTCCAATCTATGAACCATAGGAAGGGAGTCGTAGACCTCGAGCTGAGTTTTTGGAAAATTAAGTTTCTGAAGTTGACCTATGGATGAAAAGGACAAACTATAGGAGTTTTCACGGACCGTAGAAAGGTCCCGTAGAAGTGTTCCATACATGGTGAAATTTTGGAGTTAAAGTTGAGTTCTACGGACCAGAGAAAGCCCTATGAGTCATAAAAAGGTCTTGCCAAATTTGGATGATATTTAAGGCTCCAATATTTGGTTTGCAATTGACCAATACGGACAATAGGTAATAACTATAGGATCCATCTAACAGTTATTTTAAGGGTATTTGGGTATTTTCATGAACTTATAATTCCTACACTACATAATTTTACCCCAAAAGATTTAGCACAAGAAATCTCTTCAAAATCACCTCCGGTGGTTTTGCCAAGCTCAAAAATGGAAAATATGGCTTAAACCCAAAAATTTCAGACCGAAAACTCCTCTCCTATGTCACAAAAGTGAACCACGAAAAAATTGGTGTTCTTGCTTTTGCGAAGCAGGCTGTACTTAAGCGACCATAGCTAAAGCGAGCACTGGTCCGCTTAAGCGAACCCCGCTAAAGGAAGCACTGGTCCACTTAAGCGAACCCCGCCCAAATGGCCATTCTATCTTTTGCGAGCCGGCCTTTGCTTCCGTAAACATGAGGATTGCAGAACCAGAAACATCAGCCAATAAAAAAATCACCGAAAGAACCCTCAGTATTCATTCAGAAACATCTACATACAAACCATAGATGTAAGTTTACGATACTCGACATTCCAGACTCAATGGAATCGTCAAGTATGAATCTGAGGTCTCCTTGACCCAACATTCATGAAAGTCACAAGAACTAACATAACACCTAAAAAGGCCAAAACAAGATAGAAACCCCTGAAAAATTAACCAACACCTCACCTAGACATGAAATCATCCTCTGAAGCCAACAAAACTCTTGGAATTCTGATCCGAGCATTCGAGCCCCAAATGTTGACCAAAATTAGGCCAAAACTAAGTTTCCACAATTTTCTAACAAAGGACCTCAAATCCTCAAATAGACTCTGAATCTGAAATCGACAACTCTCATAGACCAGAGTCCACATTCTAAGACTGATGGAATCAATGAAATTCCATATTGACACTCAAAACTCCAAAGACACTAAAACCACTTTTTAACAACTTTACCTTTCAAACTCAAAACTTACAAAATTCACAACCTATAACCAAAGTTCAAAACCAATTCACAAAACTCAATTAGAAACAACTTGGGGTCAATATCAGGAAGGGCAAATCAGTAAGTTTATGAAACTTTCCAAATATGACCAACCGGGTCATTACAAGTACCAATACACTGGTGAGTAACCTTGGGTTCTTAAGGGGAATAATTTCCTTAAGGACATACTGTGCATTCAGTGGACTCGTTTTCTTCTTTGAGAAAAAAAAATTTAAAATTATTTCTAATCTATTTCAGATTCTATTTTCTTAACTGTTTTAGGTTTCTAGTTTTGAAAATACTTTTAAAATTTGTTAAGTTATTGTTCCATGTATCTTAGCAATATGGGCTGAACAACATATCATCACCCCTCAAAGTTGGATGCCTATTCTTATTTTCTTGAGTATTATTAGATCATTTTAGAGACTCTTCATGACAAAATCAATTATCATATGATGTCATATACCATCAACCACAATATATAACTGTTTTACTTGATCGATAAGCATACATTCTATATAAGGACATGAAATTTTTTTCTCCATCCTATTTTTCAGAAAATTCATGATCTATGAAATCTTCTATTCCGTTCAAGTATTCTTTATTGAGTCAGTCAAAAGACATTCATGTTTTATTTCTAGAATTGTCCATGACGATCAAGAGAGTTTTTTATTTCTACAATTAATGTAGGAGTTGATATGTTAGTAAGAAAACAAGAAAAAAAATTTAGTCATAATTGTATTTCAGATAAAATATCAATTCTATTTATATGTAATTTCACATTTCAAAGATATCAGTTTATCAATTAAAATGTGCATTAAATTTGGGTGAATAATGATCATCAATCCACTAGAAAGTTACAAAATTTTGATGAACAACTATATGGGACCATTATGATCCTGCACTTCTTGCTTATTTGTTAGACTAGTGCTCTTGATTTAAAAGCACTCAAATAGGCATACATCCTTGACTAGAAAGATTCATTTTTAAAAGATATACTAGTCATTGAACTCTAGATTATGACCTTCTAAGTGTGAAATAAAGAGGCATAGAGAAAATAAATATAATCAAATATTCTTGGATCAGATATTTACACCCTTTACTTCAATGAAAACTAACAATTTTTTCTAAGGTTTAATCATTTAAGAGAGCATTATTGTATTCATACATGCTCTTATTTGTACAATAAACACTACCGACTAATGAAACAATCTTACAAAATTATTTTCAAAACTTCAAGAATCTGAATTTTTATTTCTTAGATATGATATCTACAAAATCTAATGGATCAATCTTAACAATATCGAAAAATAAAACTATAAAAGAAAAGTAACTCTCAGTTTATCTCTATTCCTACCCTGTCTCTCTCAAAAACTCTGATTAATTGTTGAAAAATCTTGATATGGCCGATCCACCACCGACGGAAGAAGCAAACTTCATCGGGGAGCTCGACGGTCTTGTCGTTCCACCTCTTGACCGTACTTTTTTCTCCCTACACATGACCGCAACATATCAAGAAAATGTCGAAGATTTCCCAATGGAATTTCAAAATGTTAATTTCACGATCGATGATATCATTCTTGACGAATCATTAAATGATATATTTCCAAACCCTACCAATGATGATGCGTTTCAAAACACTAGTTTCCTACCAGAATGTCTCGGGTCGGAGCCGGGTTTAGAATCGAGTCAAATGAACTGAAATAGCTTTGGTCAACCTAAGAGTCAATTGATTGGGAGTTTTGACAATGCTTCTGGAACAATCAAATCAACCTCAGAATATTGTCTCGGAGAAGCTCTGGGATCAAACAAACCAGTACATTTTTCTCCAAATTTAGAAAATAATTCAGTAAAGGGTGGAGTTGTAAAATAGAAACTCAAATTAGAGGGTGTCAATGCTAATATAAGTAATTATAGCGATTTGTTGAAAAATAGAAGTGAATATTTGAATAATGTAAGCAAACACCAAAAATCCACTCTATTTTCCTTGAGCGATTATGTTAATAATGATGAGGACAAAAAGATGGCTAGAAAAATTAGGAACAGGGAAAGTGCTCACTTGTCAAGGAAAAGAAAAAAAATATTATCCTGAGGAATTAGAGGATAAATTTAGAATACTTCATTCAACAATTCAACACTTGAATGCAAAGTTATACTATGAAATGGCAAAAAATGCAACTCTAAAGGCACAGCTTGGAGGTACTGGTGTACCTCCTCAAGTGCCGGCACCCCCGGGATTTATCCCTATCCTCCTCCATGGATGTCATATACACCACCTTATATGATGAAGCGACAAGGATCTCAAGTGCCATTGGTTCTGATTCCAAAGTTGAAATCACAGGCACTAGCGCCAGCACCAAAAAGTAGCAAGAAAGTGGAGAAAAAGAGGAGTGAGGTGAAAATAAAGAAGGTTGCTAGTGTTTAGCTTCCTTGGTGTGTTTTTCTTCATACTGCTCTTTGGTGGGTTGGTTCCTTTATTGAAAGTGAGATATGGAGGTATGCGGGAACCATTTATGAGTGGAAAGTCATTTGTGAGTGGATTTTATGAAAAACATCATGGAAGAGTTTTGACTACTGACGGGCATGTGAATAGGACTGGTTATTTTGGGAAATACGGTGCAAAAGATCATAGATTGCATTGTGTCGAAGGAGGTTAGGGTGAAAGCAATCAACAAAATAGCAATAAGGTTGTAGATGAGTTTGTTCATGTGGGTAATGGTAGTGATCCTCTAGCAGCCTCTTTGTATGTCCCAAGAAATGATAAACTTGTTGAGGTTGATGGGAACTTGATTATTCAGTCTGTATTGGCAAGTGAGAAATCCATGGATCTCATGGAAGTGTTGATAAGAAAAATAGAGAGCCAGGCCTCGCAGTTCCTGGAGATTTAACCCCGACTATCCTAGGAATCCATCCTTGCCTTTATCGAAGTCCTGCAATGGGATAAAGAGTTCTTGGATCTGAGGAGAAAGAGAATATAAAGGCAACTATGCAGCAGTGGTACCTTGAAGGTGTTGTTGGTAAGTGTTGTTCTATGTAGACTGACTATTAATTCTTATCTTTGTGATATGAATGAGCATTTTAAGGACTTCATATCATTTAAATTCATGTTTCGCTTTTGTTTTTCCTTTTTTTAAGTTCAAATCTTATATTCTTGATAGAAATGAATTCCTCTAGTTGTTATACCCTAAACAATTTTCAACTAAGACAACTCTAGCTACTCTTTCAAGTGTTTTCTTTGAGAATTTAGGTATTTTGAATTGCTTTGAGTCCCTTAATTATATATCTTACATCATTGTATCCTCGTCATAGTATATGGTCTAAGCTAATTTGGAGTTTGGAGAAGCCTCTTCTTTCCAGTATTTTAATTCATTCTTGTGTTCATTTGGGCAGGGCCATTGTTGAGTTCAGACATGTGTACAGAAGTGTTCGAGTTTGATGCTTCATCTTCTGCTCCACAATCCATAGTTTTTGTTACCAATGCTAGATATATATCTATGAAAGAAAGGCAGAATGGCACACGTATCCACAAAAATAGAAGGATCCTCAATGGTCCTTCAGTTTCCCTTTCTAGACCTTCTCACAGCATTTCTGAAGAACAAACTGGAACAAATGGAAAGCGAGAGAATGTCAGCAGGAATAAGTCACTTTCTTCCTTGGTAGTATATGTTATGGTTGATGGTGATGGTGATGGAATCATGGGTCCGAATTATGTCTCTTGGATATTCATTGTTGTGCTTATTGATAGTGTCAAATATGTCACATATTCTTACATGCTTCCATTTATTGATAGTGTTGATGTAGCAAAAGCATTATCGAAAAACAATATTGTAGATACCATAAGATCTACTAATAGTCCTCCTTAACTTATGGGGCGTGATGGTTGTCTTCTTTATGTGTCATATGTTTCTACAATAATAATACATTATCTCTCTTTAATTATCGAAAGAAGAAAGTGAACAATCATTTAAGTTATATGTATTATGTTTCTGCGCTCTATATTTACTCAAAAAGGACAATTGTAGTTGGCAATTCCTTACATTAGCAAATAACTAGAAAACATTTGACTTTCTCCTAAATGATATGACATCTTACCTGGGAAAATCAAAGCTTTGAACATCAGTAAATTAAGCAATTAAGTGTAGAATTATTATACAACCACACACCTAGCAAAAAGAGAAAAGATAGGATAATAGAAGAGAACACATTATCATAGATAAAATTTGAGGTATTTTCTTAAGTTGTGATATGTTTTGTTTAGTTGTGTGTTTGTTTTCAGCTTGACCATGACCATAGTAAGCAACTCAAGAACAATATAGTAGAAACTTCCCACGTCGCTTATGTGTCTCAAGTTCTGAAACTCTACTTCTCTCTTCTCTTGGATGGAGGAAATGCATGAAGCATTACCAAATATTATGCTTTCAAACTGATGAAACAATTGTGTCAGGTTTAATAACTCCCAACACCTCTGATATAAGATTATGGATAACCCATCATAGTCTGAACTCTTTAATGAGACACCAATTCTTCCTCTATAAATGACCTCCATGAATAGTTATTCCTTAATTAGGTTAGTTATTTGAGAAATCACATCATAAAAATTATGTATCATTAATGTATAAAGAAATATAATTTTGTAAAGATAGATATCAAATCAAACTTAAAGTATGAACAATTAAACACAATAGCTAAAACTCAAGCAATTAGTTGTTGTCCAGTTGCATATATAGACTAAAGCCCGAGCAAGTATTGCAACAATGGTTGATTTTGTTACTGCTATTCCACGCCTATGTTCTTTGTAAATTTGTCCAGAAATTGAACTTGCAATTCTTTTTGACATGTTACTAGATAGACTGTGAGATTTTGCGAGTTAAAAAGAATCCTAAAATGAGTTGCAAATCTTTCTTTTTGAGATGGTAACAAATTTTGTTGATTGAATGTTTATTGTGCGATCTTAGGACTCTAACTAAGTGGTGATTCAATCTTTTTTCTTATCAAAACAAACTACTCTCCTTTAACGTTATTTTTAGAAGTTTGGCTTTACCTTTGAGAAAATTTATTACTTCCTTGAAATTTCTAAGTGGATTTTCTAAACATTAGTAAAAACACATGTAGCACTTCTACTTTTACCAATTAATTGTTGTCTAGCTATATACAAAATCAAGTTTTGAAGTGGATTCATTTTTTTATCCCCTCATACTTGGTATCTTTCTATCAATTGATAGAGAAAAAAACAAAAATATTACCATCACGATTCGATTCTACACACTAGTTGTGACCGACACTCAGGATCACGAATGACCCTAAGTGGACCCTTGGTACTGGCATGCTGCTAATGAACTACTCTGACAGTCTATGATGTGCGAGTGAAAGCTAAAGCATAATTAATTGAAGCAATAATAAACATATATCATATCATCATCATATATTATTAAAAGTGAGAAGCTTCAAAATGTAAAGTTGGATTATCATTTTACCCTTTCACTAAATCATATTTACTATTCAATTAATAATAATATTTCATATTCCATTAATTTGAAATATAAGGCTTGAATCAATACTTTACCAGATACATTCTCACATACTACAAGTCTACAACCATTCAACAATGAGTTGAAATTGCTTTTCACACTCCGTAATTGTTGCAAACTTTAGAATGCATATTTAGTAGTAGTTTAGAGTTTAGCCTTTAATCAAAAGTATATGAACCCTTGTAAAATCAAGTATATTAATTACCACTAATTTATTTCGGTAAATCTCTTCATTTTTCTACAAGGAATTTGTAGAATTTGAAGGTTATGTTAGCATTGAATATTTCAATGTTGACTAATTGATCTAATTAACACATGAGAATGAAGCTAAAGAATCTACAGGAGAGTTAATTACGATATAAATGGTGTCCTTTTACTTTGGTAAGCATGTGGTGAAGTATTAAAAATTGACATCCTTCATGGTTTTTGGTGGTGAAATTGATGGTGTTATTTGTATATTTGGAGGAGTCATGAAATAATATATTCATCACTTTACTTATTTTTTTTGTTGTCTCTTTTGATAATTTGAACTCTAAAACTTCCTGTATGTTGAAAAATAGAAAGAAATTGATTGAAAGAAAATTATCTTTTCTGTATGTTTGACATACTGTACAATTGTGTAATGTATACAATTCATGAAATACTTGAATAACAAACAATGAAAAGAATATGGAGAATGTGACTGGCCAACTATGAAACGTGTCCTACTTTATCTAACAAACTAACGTTTCCTACTTTATCTAACAAACTAAAACATAATTACAAGGAATAAAAAAATATATGACTAATCTTCCAGAAGCCTTTTCACACAAGAAACACAACTAGCAAACCTCTGTCTTCTTCTTCGTTACTGCTTCACCATTATCTACACCAACAACCCCCCCCCCTTAAGTTGGAGGGGGAGCAAAACACACCCAACTTGCCTACAAGGTTATAGTGAAGAGCCCCTGTTAAGGGCTTGGTGAATAAATCGACTAACTGAGATGAAGATGGAGTAAATGGGATTGAAATTAAACCAGCAAGAAATTATTGTCAGATGAAATGGAAATCAAGCTCCACATGTTTGGTTCACTCATGGAAGATGGGATTCTTGGCAATATGTATCGTAACTTTGCTATCCAAGTGAAGAGGAACCGAAAAAGCTATTGGAATCAAATGATCAATGAATAATTGCACCAACCAAGTAAACTCGGCAACAACTCTCCTTATGGACCAATACTCAACTTCAGCAGAGCTGAGGGAAATAGAAGTCTTTATCTTTGACTTCCAGGAGATAGGAGAAGCACCAAGAGCTATGTAAAATCCACTTACTGACTTTCAAGAATTGGACAAAGTCCCCCAATCTGAATCACGGAACGTTATCAACTCAGAGGATTGTGATGAAGACATGAATAATCCCAGACCAAGGTCCTTCAACAAGCGAAGGACACGTAGAGCAGCATTCAGATGAGGGCCCCTTGGATCTTGCATATATTGGCTCAAATATTGTATTGTAAAGGCAAGATCTGGGTGACTATGTGTGAGATAACTTAACTTTCCATGTAGATGGCGATACAAAGTTGGGTCTTTGATTGGATCACCCGAATTAGGAAGCAATTTTGATGTGGAATCAAGAGGGGAAGATACTCGAGTAAGGCCGAGAATATCAAATTCTGCCACCAAATCCAAATTGAACTCGTGTTGATTGAGAATTAGACCCCGCTACTCGGGAAGAACCTCCATACCAAGGAAATAGTGCAAGTTTCCCAAGTCTTTAATTTTGAACTCTTGATTTAGGAAGACTTTAAGTCCATTAATCTCTTTTAACAATATATCACTACATATATAGCCACAATACATATAGAAGAATTTGTTTTCTTAAAGAACAGGGAATAGTCATTTAACAAATGAGTAAAACCTTTGAAATGTAAGGCAGAATTCAATTTGGCATACCAATGTTGAGATGCATGTCGGAGCCTGTAAATGGATTTCTTCAGCCTATAAACATGATTTGAGGAAGGACGAGTAAGTCCGACTAGAAATTTCATGTACACCTCCTCATCTAAATCTCCATGTAAAATTTCATTATCCACATCCAGTTGAAATAATTCCCAATTCTCTTTTACTTCTATACACAAGATACACCTAATTGTAGTCATTTTAACTACCGGTGAAAATGTTTCGTTGAAATCTATTCGATCTCTTTGTATATCGCCTCTAATTACCAATCGATCTTTGAGTCTTTCCATGCTTCCATCTGAATGTTGTTTGATTTTATACACCCATTTATAGGGTAATGTCTTTCTCCCATGAGGTAACTCCACAACCTCCCAAGTTTGTTTAATTCAAGCGCTGCAATTTCATTAGGCATGACATTTTACAAACTCGGGTTATTCATATCTTGGGTATAGCTAGTAAGGTTCTTAGAGGTTTGAAAGGAAATTTATGAATGCTTGATTTATGGAAGACAAACTGGAAAACGAAAATTAAGGAGGAGTAATCAAGGAAAGAAAACAAGAACTGGTGACATTGCTGAGTTGCAAAGCGTTGCAAATATAATCCTTTAGATAAGTAGGTGTTTTATGAGACCTAGAAGATTTTCCAAGAATATTATTTATGACCATAAGAGAAATTGAAGGTGAGGGAATGTTATCATGAAGAGAAGATGGAGATTCAAAGGCACCAAGATGATGATCATCAGAAAAATCAGACATAGTGATAGGTAAAATAGGAATAGAATTATCCTCTGTGGACAGATTATGAGGAACTAAAGTAGGCAAGGGATCCTTAGTACCAACACAATGATCCGTAGGAAGAAAAGATTTAGTACATTCACAAAGTTTAGTAGAGGCAAAAGGAAATACGTTTTCATGAAATATCACATCTCTTGAAACAAAAATGTTCTTAGTTTAAAGATTAAGTAACTTAAAACCTTTCTTTCAATAAGGATATCCCAAAAACACACATGACACAGCTCTAGGTTCAAACTTTGCCCTATGAACCGAAAGAGTGGAAGTGAAACACAAACATCCAAAACACTTAAGACTCTGATAATTTGGTTTAGACGTAAAATGAATCTCACAAGGTGTTTTGTATTTGAGAATTTGGAAGGAAACCTATAAATCAAATAGATTGTTGATAAAAGACAATAACCCCAAAACTTAATAAGTAAATGCAATTGAAAAAGAAGCGCTATAGATGTTTATAATAGATGCATGTGTTTCCTTTGCACAACTCGATTTTGTTGTGGATTGGAAACACAAGTTGTTTGGTGAATAATGCCTTGAGATGACAAAAATTCATATTGCAGTTTTCAGTCCCCAATTCAAAAGCATTATCTGATCTTATTTTCTAGACTTTAGTGTGAAACTGCCTCTCTATCATGATTTGAAAAGATTTAAGTACTGTAAAAGCATTTGATTTGGAAGATAGTAAGAAAGTCCATGTTCCTATACTAAAATCATCTACTATAGTGAGAATATATCTGAAATTGTCATGAATAGGATTATTGTAGGTAATAACGGATCAGATTTAGTAGTGTCTTCTCTTTAGGACTCTATTGTAACTTCCTCCTTGTATATAAGTTATAGATAAGTCTTACCTTTTTCTTAGTTTATCTCTTTTCTGTAGAATCTATATATACTTAGTTTACATTCAATAAAATGCATCGTTCCTTTCATTCTACTGGCAATTTTATACTTTATATGGTATCAGAAGCCAATTAACTCTCACGAGTAAAATTCTATCGAGAAACCCTCCCACCCTTCCCAACAAAATTGCCCTAAACATCATTGTAACCAACTTTGATGCCAATACAATGATTGTTAAGTTTAATCCTGTCACCCAGTTACCAATCAAATTAATTGGAAGCCATAATTTTTCCCTTTGGAAAGCACAAGTGTCCATGCCTGTGCGTGGTCACAACCTTTTTGGCCATCTCAACTAATCTCTCCCAGCCCCTGCTCATACAGTGGCTCAAAATAATCAGGACGTCGAAAATCCTGTATTTGTTTCATGGTATCGCCAAGATCAACTAATTCAAAATGCCATCTTGTCCTTAGTTGATCCAACTCTTGCTGCTACGGTTGTCGTTGCATCCACTTTCCAGGCTACTTGGGATGCTTTGCACACTGCGTATGCCAACAAATCGCAAACAAGGATCTTTAGTTTGCGCGATCGTCTGGCATGCCTCACAAAAGAAACCCTTCCTATCACTGATTATCTGCACCAGGTTCGATCACTCTATGATGAACTTGCCACTGTTGGAGTCCTATATCCAATGAGGAACTAATTGTCAAAATCCTCACTGGACATGGATCTGAATTCTGTGAAATATCAATTGCTATCCGTGCAAGAGATTATGTTATCTCTTATTTGGAACTTTATGAGAAATTACTTGACCATGAACTTTTCATAGAGCATGAATAAGCAAAGAAGTCACTCTCAACACCCATTACTGTTGCTATTTCACAACAAACAAACATTCATCCTCACTAAGGAAACACCTCTAACAAGCGTTCAAATCCATATCCCCCCAACACCAACCAGTCAAGGTGTGCCCATTCATGGCGTGTTGTCAACAATAACCAACAGCAGCATTATGACCCCACTCAGAAGTGCCAGTTGTGTGACCGTCCTGGTCATTCTGCTAAGGTTTGCAGATCATAATCACACGATCACCTACAAGCTCGAGCAAACTATGTTGCTCAATCTCCAACTCAACGGGCTCCTTGGATTGTTGATACAGGTGCCACTCATCATATGGCCTCTAATGCGCAACGCTTTACTGATGTGCACACCTACCATGGCCCAGAGGAGATAGCAATGGGGGACGGTAACACCATTCCAATATCTCATACCGGTAACACTAACTTAAGTGCATCGAATCAGCAATTTAAGCTTCTCAATACTTTATGTTCTCATTCTTTAAAAAAAATCTTCTTTCTATTTCCAAATTTTGTCGGGATAACCATATGTCCATTGAATTCTTTCCTTTTACTTATTGTGTGAAGGATCTGAGTACGGGGCGCCTCTGTTTCGCGGGCAGAATCAAGATGGGCTATATGAGTAGTCATCGAATAGTGCACATCATATCCCTCAATGCAATGTTATCGTTCCTCTACACCTATGGAATCGGCGTTTAGGCCATCCTAATCATCATACTTTAAACATAATTTTTCATCAGTTTTCTCTCAAGTTTCACATTCTAGAACCACTTCCATTTGTAATTCGTGTTATTCTAATAAAATGCACATGTTACCTTTTTCTGAAAATTCATTACAAAGTCAACGACCATTGCAAATAATTTATACTGATATATGGGGGCCATCTCATGCTTTGTCAATTGATAACAAGAGATATTATGCCTTATTTGTTGACCAGTACTCAAAATACATGTGGTTGTTCACTATAAAATCAAAAAAGGAAGTTCTTGATTTCTTTCAAGCTTTACATCCCTTACACATGGTGGTGGTGAGTTCCAAGGTTTATCCTCATATCTCAAAACTCATGGTATTGAACACTTAGTGACACCTCCATACATGCCTCAAAGAGTGGCATCATATGAATGCAGACACAAACATGTAGTTGACACTGCCAAAACCTTGTTGCATCAAGTCTCCTTTCCCTCATCTTTTTGGAGTTCTGTCTGTCACCAAGCAGTCTACCTTATAAACCATCTAACCACTCCAAATTTACAAAATAAATGCCCTAATGAAATTTTATTTCAAGAGGCTCCAAAGTATGATGCCTTAGAGTTTTTGGTTGTTTATGTTACCCGTGGCTTAAACCATATGCAAAAAATAAGTTAGAGCCAAAATCGACTCCTTGTGTATATTTAGGATTTTCCAATAAACATTACTGCCACCAATGTTTTGATCCCGTCAAAAACAAATTGTACTTATCCAGGGATGTTCAGTTTTTGGAAGACACCTATCATTTGCATAATATTTTTTTGAATCTAAAAATCTAACAGAGCACTGATATCGCTTGGGAAATTTGTTCTACATGTGACTAATAAACCATCAAGTTTAGATTCTTGTCATCCCCTCCCAGATGCTCTTCTCGTGCACCATCCTCGGCCCAACTCAATATCTGCCAGATCAGAAAGTGTCTCTGTTGCATCAGGTAATTCTCAGACTTTATCCTCTCCTTCATTGCCACACACCATTACACTACCACCGGATAATACTCATCCCTCACCGTCACCCAAACCATTAATCACCTATCAACGTAAAAATCACCAACAACTAAATACCTCAGTGTTACTACTCCCTTCCTATATACCTCCCCCAACCTACCTTCTCAGTCATCTGCCAATAACCCTTACCAACCTGTACTTGCTTTGACTCCATATGATCCTTCACCCGTGGTGACAACTTCAAGTCGTCCTATTGTCACACACTCCAAAACAAATAGCCTCAAACCCAAGCAGTTTAGTGTCAATGTTCAACTTTCCTCATCCTTTGTTCCTCATACATACAAACAAGCATGTCCTAACCCTCACTGGAGAGAAGAGATGCAAGATGAATTAGATGCACTTATTAGGATTTTTTTATTAATAATAGAAAAATAAATAAAAACAGTAAAAAGGGGATTCGGCCAAAACAGCCCAATCCCAAAATCCGAAAAAAGACTAGAATAGGAAACAAAAACTAAGGAAAAACAAAAAGGGAAAGTTAAGCCCTCATATTTTCAAGTAACCAAAGTCCGAAACTTCAAACCGGCAGCAATGTTGGATCTCCGTTGATCTCCTTCCTCCACGATTCATTCCGGTGACAATGGTGGACCTCCATCGATTGAATCTTTGTGCAAATGATGGGATAAGAGTTAGACCTTACTCATAATAGAACTAGGGAAGCTTATTGTCGAGCTTGGATAGAGTGCACCAAGATGTTAAACCTCTCACTAACGCCACGTATTCTTGTCCATCGAAGACTTCTTCAGTTCAAACAAACTTGATCCAGTTCATGTGTGAGAGGTAATCCCCAAACCCTATCGATTATTCAACAAGAAACTCACGTTTACATTGTTATGCAGTGCCCTTATACTGATGTACAAATAGATCTTATTTAGGGCTTCTGTGGTAATCTTCCTTTCTCACTCAGATAAGTATAAGCACAACCTTACCAATTGTTATTGTCTCTATCAGTGCCTTCTAGAGTACCATTTTCCTTAAACCTTCGCCTTTTGACAGATTGAGCTCTGAGGGAACTGATACCACTGTCTAAAAAGCTAGGATTTAAAGTCCATGGACATCTATTAGGTATTTCTTTCATCTCCTCTACTTGACTTATACTGTAACTACATTCCATTTTGTGCAACGATTTTAATTCCATACTACAAACCATAGAATTTGTTTTGCATTTTAGTAATTCTAATATTTGGAATATAATTTGCATCCATGATTAGTAGGGATTTTCCTTCCTTAGGTACTTGTTGAATTGATTGGAAAGTTTTAATCTTTGTACCTGCAAAAGAAAAAATAAAGTTAGTGAAGTAGTCTGCCACTTTGTTGCCTTCCCTGAACGTATGTAACACCTCAACTTCCTTTTTGTTTCTCAAAAATTCAATCTTCTTAATCAGCACTTTTATACTCCAAGGGACCTCCGAACTCCCATGTAAAATCTTCGTCAATACCAGTGAATCCGTCTCTAAACACACAGGGAGTAAATTATGTGTAACACCATAATTTAAACCTTTCTCCATAGCACTAGTTTCAGCCTCCAAACCTGCTTTTATGCCAAGATCATAGGTTGCAGCAAATATAAGTTCTCCTTTCCACTTTCTGATGCAAAACCCACCAGCACTTTGTCCAGGGTTTCCTTTAGAAGCTCCATCTGAGTTACACTTGTAAGTCCTCTCCATAGGAGGTTTCCAGTAAATGACATTAGGAACTACAGTTGGTTTATATCCTTCAAAGAAATGCACCAAATTTGGCCAATCCTCAGGGATATTCCTCATCCAAGGATATCTAAAAACAGCTAACCTGTGCATGTTCATGATTACTTCCATCATCATGCCTTGCACATTCATTTTGTCACCAAGTCTTATTTTATTCCTCCTTTTCCAGATTTGCCAGAGTATTAGACCAGGTATAGCATTGAATAGGGACCTTCGCTTAGATGAAAAATTTGCATTCCACCACTTATACAGTGTGTCTTTTATCTGAAGAAAAGTACCTTCTACACCAGCAGCTCTAGCAAAACTACTCCACATCTGATTAGCAATAGGGCAGGAAACAAAGAGGTGTTGAGAACTTTCAGTAACCATCTGATCACAACATCAACACACCATCTCCTCAGTTTCAAATTTTGTTAATAGTTCACCAATGGGGATCCTTTTCATTGTCAATCTCCAGTAAAAGAAAGATACCTTAAAAGGTACACCCTTCTCCCAAATCCTAGCAAAAGTATCATCCTCAACTCCAGGGGTTCTGATAATGTCCCAAGCAGACTTAACTGTGAATTTCCCAGAGTTGTTTAACATCCACATAGGATTATCTCTTTCCTCTAATTCCTGGAATCTTTCAATATTATTAAGAATATGTTTTACAACATTCTCTGGGAACACATTCCTTAAGAGCTCTTCATTCCAACTCCCTTCATGAAATAAATGATCAACATCTATTTGCATCTATTCATTAGTATAAAACACCGGTAGGTAATAATATAAAGCACCTAATTGTGTCCAATTGTCAATCATTATACTAGAATGCCCACAATTTGGTTGCCACCATATTTCCTGCTCAGAAAAAATCTCTAGCAGCTAACATATATTTCTAGGTTTGGGAACCCCCTTTCCATTCTACTGGTTGTGGTCTGTGTCTTTTACGGTATTTATTCTACATAAACTGGAACCACATAGTATTTTTTGTTCTAAAGTTCCACCACAATTTTGCAAATAAAGCCCTTGAAATATCAAATAAGGATCTAAATCCTAGTCCATCTTGTTTTTTGGGTAAACGTACATTATTCCAGGAAACCTGTGTTTATTTCTTCCTACTTCCTTAAAATTCCATAGGAATCTTGCAAAGATTCCATGAAGGTCATGAATGACACACTTGGGAGGAATGATAGCACATAGCTGATATATAGGAATACTCAGTAATACATTATTGATCAATACAGTCTTACCCCAAAAGACAGAAGTTTCCCTTTCCAAGCTTGAATTTTGTTTTGAACCTTTTTTATAAGTTCAGAGAAATAAATCTTCCTTTTCCTTCCATGCCCAATTGGACACCCAAGATAAGTTAATGGGAACTTACCTCTAGGAAAACCAGTACACTCTTCTATCATCTGGATATCACCTTGTGTTGCCTTGTGATAAACAAAATATGCACTTTTCTCTTTATTGATTTTTTGACCCGATTAGGATGCAGAATCTTGTAAAGTCTTCACAATAAAGTTCAAGGAAAATATATCTACCTTAGCAAAAATGATAGTGTCATCAGCATAGGCAAGGTGATTAATCTGTTCACTCCACTTTGGAAGACCAAACCCTTAATACCCTGCATAGCTGAACAAATTAGTAAATACCCTAGTAAGGACTTTAGCTGTTAGAATGAATAAAGAAGGATATAAAGGATATCCTTGTTTAACAACCCTAGTAGAGTGAAAAAAAAAAAACACAAGCTTGGCCATTGACCAAAATAGAAAACCAATTGTTGGCCACTAGTCTCCATATTTTATCAGTAAACACTTTGTTAGAGCCTATTTTTTCCAACACTTTAATTAAAAAGCTCCAATCTACCTTGTCATATGCTTTAGTCATGTCAAGTTTAAACACCACATTAGCAACTTTACTCCTCTTCAGCAAGTAGGACATTTTCTGTAATACTTCTTCCTTTGAAAAAACCACATTTATTAGCAGAAATAAGAAAAGGTAAGAATACTTCCAATCTATCATGAACAACTCTGGAAATAACTTTGTTAAGAAAGTTGCTAAGACTGATAGGCCTTAGATCAGCAAATGAACTCACCTTATCCTTCTTAGGAATCAAAACAAGGTTTGTATGAGTGATGGATTTTAGGAGTGTCATCCCTTTTAAAAAAATCAATCACCTCCCTCACAACTTCCTCTCCTACTATATCCCAGCAAACTTGATAGAAGTGCCCAGTCAAACAATCAGGTCCACTAGTACTATTCCCATTAAGTTCAAAGACCATCTTTTTAACCTCCTTCAAATTGGAACTCTTATTTAGCATTTCATCATCTTCCTCCTTAATCAAAGAGGGAATTAATTCCACAAGGGATAAGTTAGACTCCTATATACACTGGAAAATTGATCTTGATAGAATTTTACAGCCTCTTCCTTAACTTCACTTCCTTCAGCCCATGTACCATCAACTTTCTGCATTTTGGAGATTTCTAATCTTCTCATTTTTCCTTTTACAATATTGTGGAAGAATTTGGTGTTCCTATCTCCTTCAATGAACCATTGCATCCCAGCCTTTTGTCTCCAGAAATCCTCTTCAAACTTCAAGTATTTTGTATATTCTACTTGAGCTCTATTTAGGATGATTCTATTAGCATCAGTAGGAACATCCTCAAACAATTATTCTTTGATTTTCAGAATTTCCTCCCTTACAATTAATTGCTTGAAAATATCCCCAAAACTTTCTCTACTCTACTTAGAAAGAGCTAGTTTAGTCTTCTTCATCTTGATCATTAAATTACCAAACACATCATCAGAATGATCATCAACCCAACTCTACCAAATCAGATCTTTGAACTTCTCCTTTTCAGACCAAAACTTAAGGAATCTAAAAGGTTTGTGGAACTGGATAGTCTGAACCCCACAAGACAGCAACATAGGAGCATGATAAGACCCTGTCCTAGCTAGATGTTCCAAATCCACATGACCCAACCCTTCCAGGAATGCTTGATTCCCCACAACCCTATCTAATCTTTTAAAAATGCATTCTCCATCTGACCTCCCATTCCACCAAGTGAAAGCGCTACCCTTGAATTTAATATCAAATAGTTCACAAGAACTAATACAAAAAGCAAAATTCTCCACCATATTTGGATAGACATTAAAGTCCATAATAACATAATAACATTAAAGTTCCCTCCAACAAACTAGGGGAAATTCATATTTTGCCCAATGGAATACAAATCCTCCCACAATTGAAGTCTTTCAACAGCTGTACATTTAGCATAGACAAGAGTACTAACCATCTAATGCCCACTAAGGAATAACATTTTAATAGTCAACTGTAGTTCAGAATCAGAAACAACCTCCACCTGAATATCCTCATTTACAAACAACCAAATCTTCCCATTGAAGTTATAATTTGCATAGGCAATGCCTAATTTCCTTTTAAACTATTGGATCTACCTAGTCTCTTGAAAAGGTTCCATTAAAGCAACCAAATCAAACTTGTGATGTCTATGAAGCATTTGAACACTATGGAAAGACTGCTTAGATCTAACAGATCTAATACTCCATATTAATGCTTTAAAGATCATTTTAATATAGCTCTACCAGACCGCAAAGGGTTTATCCTAATCAGCTTATCGCCTTAAGACTTACTCTTCTTCTTCTTTGATTTCCCTTGAGGGGAACCTCCTGCACTACTTAAAACTTGTGCATAATCACTGTGATTTTCAACTTCATCCCTATTTATTACTAGATCAGACATGGGATTTGGTTCCATTTTCTCCTTCGATGAATGTGGTTGAGTGCAAGTGGTTGTTTCGTATAAAACATAAATCTGATGGTTCCATTGACAGGTATAAAGGTCGTCTTGTTGCAAAGGGATTTACCCAGCGTCTAGGCTTAGACTTCCATTCCAACTTTAGCCCGGTAGTCAAACTAGTTACTGTTCAGTTGGTGCTTACCATTGCGATGTAGTACAATTGGCCAATCCATCAGATTGATGTCAATAATGCATTCTTACATGAAAGCCTTAAGGAAGAAGTTTATATAAGGCAACCACCAGGCTTTGAAGATCAAAGTCTCTGCACCCATGTATGTAAGTTGAATAAAGTAATCTATGGCTTGAAACAGTCCCCCCAAGCTTGGTAAAATGAGCTTAAAAATTATTTGCTAACTGTTGGGTTTGTCAAGTCCCAATCTGATTCTTCTTTATTTATTTTGCATACTTTTGGATTCACTGTTTATGTTCTTATCTATGTGGATGATATAATCATCACTCAAAATCATATTCGTAGGGTTTGGCATATAATCGATGGTCTTTCCACTCGTTTCTCCTTGAAAAACCTTGAACAGCTCCATTATTTTTTGGGTGTTGAGGTTATCTCTTCTACTGCTCGTCTATTTTTGTCCCAGCACAAGTATATTATGGATCTTTTAGAGGATGTTGGCATGCTAGACAGTAAAGGAGTTCCTATACCTATGACCTCAACTACCATTTTGACAGCTTAAATGAATGATCCTCTAGCTAATGGTACTCTTTATAGGCGGGTAATTGGAACGTTGCACTACTTATCCTTTACACGTCCTGATATTGCCTTCACAGTTAGTAAGATCTCTCAATTTATGCAAAATCCACGCCACTCTCACTGGAAAGCAGTCAAGCGATTGCTCTGATATCTTCGTCACACCTGCCAATATGGCATACAAATTGCCAAAGCTCCATATTCTTGTTTGGTTGTTTACTCAGATTCAGATTGGGTTGGTGATCCAAATGATCGTACTTTTACCTCTGGCTATATCACATTCCTAGGCAACACACTAATTTTCTGGGCCTCTAAGAAACAATGCTTCGTATCTCGATCCTCTACAGAAGTTGAGTATTGAGCTGTGGCTGCTGTTGTTGCAGAAACCAATTGGATCACAAATATTCTTCATGAACTTCGGCTTTAACTTAAGGGAGTTCCACAAGTTTTCTATGACAACATCAGCACCACTTACATTTGTTCCAGTACGGTCTTTCATAGTAGGATGAAGCATGTTGCCATTGATTTTCACTTTGTTCGTGAAAAAGTTCAGAATAAGGATATTGAAGTTCACCACCTTCACTCAGCTGATCAAGTGGCTGACATACTCACAAAACCTCTTCCCAGAGATTCTTTTGTCCAGCAATTTTCCAAGTTGGGTGTTGTTGACACCACCAACTTGTGGGGGTGTAATAACAGATCAGATTTAGTAGTGTCTTCTCTTTAGGACTCTATTGTAACTTCCTCCTTGTATATAAGTTATACATAAATCTTACCTTTTTCTTAGTTTATCTTTTTTTCTGTAAAATCTATATATACTTAGTCTACAATCAATAAAATACATTGTTCCTTTCGTTCTACTAGTAACTTTATACTTTATAGTAGGGTTCCAAGTCTCTACATGAATTAATTCAAAAATAGATTTTGTAGAAAGAGAACTAGAGGGAAAAGGGAGTTTGGTCTATTTAGCCATTGGAAAAATAATACATGGAGATTTAATTTTGAACAATGGGATACTGGAATAGACAAAAAATTTCTCATATTGATTAAAGGCATATGAGCGGGTCTATAATGCCATAGCTTCTCTTTTACATTTGAAACAAGAATATTGATACTACAATTTAAAATAGGGAGAGGAATGGCAACACAGTGCCTTTTGGAATTAAAACATGACTAGATATTAAACTATCCCTAGAAGTTGCAGCTTTAGGCTCGATTTTAGAAGGTAGAGTCCATCTTTTTCTTCACAATCTCCAATGGCTAATTCATTGAAGGGCCCTGTAGAAAGCAAGAATCAGGAGTGAAGAGAACATGTTGATTAAGTTGTTTACATAACTTGTGCACAAACATAAGATTGAATAAAAAAGATGGAATATAGAGAACATAATGCAAGATCAAGTTTGGCAGAAGAGTAACAGAACCATGATGTGTGACCTTAACTTTGTGAGAATTAGGAATAGTCACCATGATTGAATTTCCTAATGACTTAAAATTGGAAAAAAGATGCTTGTTAAAAGTCATATGGTCAGATGCACCACTGTCCAATATCCAAGAATTGGTGTCTATTTTAACCAAAAATGCATAAGAATCGAAAAACCTTTTCATACCAGCACAATTGGCACTCGTAGTAGCTTTAGCATTGTTATCACTTTTCTATCCCAATTTTAATTGTTGAAGTAATTGCAAAAATTCTGCTATGTTCTCCTGAGTTAGTGTTTTTCCATTTGAGAACCCACTGCCCCCTTGATCAACCTCCTCTACAGCGTGGTAAGCATTGTCAGCCAAGGTTTGGAATCTCTTTTCCTTTGTGAACTTGAAATCTGGAGAAAATCCATGAATAATGTAGCATTTGTCAATGCTATGACCTAGCTTTTTACAGTAGGCACTTGTGCTTGAATTCTTCTTTGATTTAACAGATCCCTTTGGTGGTTTGAAACTAGGATATAAAAGATGCAGAGCCCTCTGGATAGACATGAGAATTATTGATTTCTCATTACTTTTCATCTTGGATAACCAAGGAATAAGCCTATCCAATAGAGGGTAAATGGGATGACAAAAAAATATTGCTCCTAACACCAACAAAGGACTCATTCAGACTCGTAAGGAATTGTAACAACCTTCCATCTTGATGGAATTTCAAAAGTTTTGCCTTAGCACCACAATCGCACACACAAACTCAAGCAGCAAAAAGTGTTTAACACATCTAGTTCATCCCATAGACTCTTTATTTTAGTGAAATAGTCAGATATACTAGAGTTACATTGCACCACAACATTCAGTTCCATTTGTAACTGGAACAATTTTTCACCATTCGTCTGACCAAATCTATCTTCTAGGTCGCTCCAGAGGTTTTTGGCACTTTAAGAGTAAAGCACTGATTCAGCTATTTCTTTAAATAAGGAGTTGAGAAGCCACGAGAGAACTATGTCATTGCAGCATGACCATGCCTTTTGAAAAGCCAAATCTGCAATTGGAATCGCCAGTGAACCATCAATGAACCCAGGTTTTTTTTTTGGCAGAGAGCACAATTATAACAACCCTTCTCCATCCACCATAGCTTTTCCTATCAAACACTATGGAAACAAGAATCATCCTAGGATAATCAGAGGGATGAATATAGTAGAGATGAGTTGCATCGATGACATTATTTCTAGCAGAATGAGTACTTGGACTGCTTTCAATAATTGGATCAGAAGTAAAAGACGTGGGTACCATTGTAGAGAAGATGAAGAAAAGATAAAACAAAACAAGGATTTTAGTCAGATTCTAAACCTTCTCGAATACCATAAAAAATAGCAAAAATTGATTGAGATAAAATTCTCTTTTTTTGACATGATCATTGTATAGATGTGTATATATACAACTCATGGAATACGTGAATAACAAACTGTGAAAAGATAATGGAGAACGTGACTGACCAACTATGAAACGTGGCCTACTTTATCTAACAAACAAATGTGTCCTACTTTATCAAACAAACTAAAAAATAATTACGGGGAATAAAAAAATAAATATGACTAATCTTTCAAAAGCCTTTTCAGACCAGAAACACACTTAGCAGACCTCTGTCTTCCTCTTCGTTACTACATCACCATTATCTACACAAACATATGTCAACAAGTATTTTATGGGTAACTAAATGAGATGACTTTAGACAAGTTTTGAATGTGAACTTTGTAATTAATTGTCTATGTTTCATATGTGTAGGTGTGTGAATTCAAGTGTTGAACGTGATTAGTGAGAAAGGCCAACAAGAATGCTAAAGAAAGAAAAGAGAACAAAAATGTGCATCTGCTGATCTATTGCCCACCCGCGCAGTGGTCGCTCGTTCAAGTGCCTAGATGCATGCCCGCACTGAAACATTAAAGAAATTGTTGCCTTTCCGCGTGCCGATCGCACGCTTGGGCTCCTAAAGGCGCGCCCGCACGGCGTGGAGGCGTGACTTCATTTAAGGAAGGTTATTTTTAGAATTTTGTGGGAAACCCTATGATATATGATGTTGGAGCTTTCCCCAGGGGGATGTTTTAATCAAAAAAGGGGAGCAAAAAAAAGGCTAGGTTACGAAGAAGAGAAAGGGGAACACGTGGTACACAACTCAAATCCAAAACAAAAGTTGGGATTCAAAGTTTGATTGCTATGTCTTCTTTTTCATCTTTGTTCTTAGTAAACGTTTATATTCCATGGAGTAGATTTTTAGAGGGTATTTGACAAACATGTTGTATTGATGAATCTGTTGGGATTTTGATTTTCATTCTTATGCTTGAACTTGTTATGGAAATTTGAATTAAATTTATTTAATCGAAAGAGGAATATCTTGGTGAATATTGTTGAATAGCTTTGTTGGATTGAATCAATATATTTTCTCTAAAGTAATCGAAGGAGCTTGTTGATCATTATTGATTAAATCTCAAGGAAAAATAGTCGAAGGACGTTACTTCCTTAAGAACAATCATTAACATGTTTTTGCATATTAGAATCACCGGGGTATAATTGGTTTATTCTTTAACTAAATATTTACTCGGAAGAGAAATCTAAAGCTTAAGGATACTCTACTAAGCTATCGAATTTGAGAGAAACGTTAGAACTTTAGATGTGATAAATGAATGTAGTCAACCCAACTATCATTATGTACTTGTTTCGCCTTGTACCCTATATTTTATTATTGATATTAAAATTCAAAGTTACCAATTGTTTTTAATTATATTTAGTCTATAATAGTGGTTCATAACCACCACCAACTCTTTTCTTTTGATCACCTGAATAATGGTTAGCAGGATTTGATTGAATTATTATTTGTACCAATCCTTGTGCAGACTATCTTTATACTATACGATCTTTGACTAGTGAAGCACTAAACTTATAGTGTGTTTGTGCTCGTCAGTATTCTCAAGGAATCGGCTTGCAAATTCACAACTATTACGTATTTCTTTCTCGGCAGCAACTAAGTCTTTTTTTCAAAATTAATGGCTATTGAAATTTCTTTTAGTTAGTTAAAGGGTTGATCTTATTAGTGCAGGGAGCACTTATTATTTAGATAAAAAGAGAATTAAATTTATCTTTTAATTTTCATTTTGCAGGAAATATTTGTTATTACTTAATAGTTCAGTTGTATAAGATTGAAATATTCTTTTAGACTTTCATATTCTTTATTAAGAAAAGTCTAAGCTATTGGTATATCAACATTTCATATCCTTATTAATGATTAAAACATGACTAAGAAATTTCTTTAATGATCAATAGTCTTGTCGAGGTTTGTTTAATGACAAGAAACAAGAAAAAAGTTAATTATATCCTTGAGAGGAAAAATAGGATCATGTAAGCACCATCAAAATACTAAAAAGGAAAACACTCTTCATAACAAAAATTGATTTAATTTTAAGAAATCCAAAATAACGATCACATTTAATAATTTAAAAAAAAAAAAAAAACCTACCAGGCATGTGTCATTTGGTGAAATACATGCACTTGACATGTGTATTTTATCATTTAATAATTTTTTTTAAAAAAAGGTTCTCCTCCTTCCTCTTCTTTTTTTCCCAAATCGTTTCTTCAACTCTAACTATAATAAACACAATTTTTTACCTCAATAAATTTCTATATTTCTAAAAATTTATAAAAATGAATATTCAAGTCATCTTTAAATCTACTCCAAATCTCTAGAGCCTAGAAGATAGCGGTCCTAATCAAATCTTTCATTCAACCAATTCAACAATTTTTCCATATTTTTTTTACATTTCGTTTGATCTTCTTCCTTAGACAATTTCAAATACACATTAAATGGGTCATGAACATTCGAGATTAGATTCAACCCATGAAGATTCCCTTGACAGCTCAAAATCATCGCGGATGAGAAGACCAATTTGTGACACCAATTTGAGAAACCTCTCTCTTCTCCATTCTTTATTCTTTCTCCCTCTAAAATTTTCATGATTAATTTATATTTTGAGTTTTTGATTTTGATTCTTCATGGGTTTTAAGAGACCATGTAGGATCCTTCTATAAAAATGTAGAAGAAATTGATTTGCTTTAGTTCCTTTTAATAAGTTTGAAAATATTTATAAATACACAAATATTACTTCGCTTTGATTTTGTTACTCATGAGTCCATGACTTTAAAAAAAAAAACTAATGGATATGTTTTTTAAAAAAATAAATTTAATTTGTTAGATATGTTCTAAATAAGTCTATTGAAAAATTATTTATACAGAAAATGCATTAGTTGTTGATAATTTGTATACCAAACATCCATTGAAAAACCTTCAATAATGATAATGGTGAAAAAGGTATAGTTGTATAGATAAATAAGAAGAAAGAAAGAAAGAGAAAGAAAAAAGAAAAATCAGAAAAAATGGAAATTAAAATAAATAGGCAACTCACTCTCTCAAAAAGAGTGAAATATACTTTTTACGCCAACTCAGCACTTAAAGGGTTATTTATTCTATTTTAAAGTAGTTCATGGGGTAATAGGACTCCCGCAAAGGATAGGTGTGTAGTTGAAAATCCGGTAATAGGCTGAAGGGGGGGGGGGGTCATTTGACCATTTTCTCTTTAAAATATTGAATAATTTACAATAAAGGTATTGGTTCATCTAACTACAATGAGAATGCTTCCTGTAGAAAAGACATGCACATAAGTCTTAAGAAATAAATCAATACTTATGGCATACATTATCATATCTATTGGAGATAAGGTGACACTTTAATTATATTTTATAATTTTAAAAATTTCTAAGAAAAAATATATGCAGTTAAAGAATTGGTATTATTAGATAGCAATAGTGTCAAATGGGGCTACACGTGCATTGCATGTGCCAGAGACTAGTATTATTAAAAGTGGAAATAAAAAAAGTTTAAAAGTTGGATTACGATTTTACCCTTGCTATAAATTAAATGTTATAAAATATTTAACTATTTAAATATTAAATTTTATCATTTTAATTAAAATGTTAATAACTTTTGAAATTCCTTAGATTAATTCCTAATTGAATATCTAATTTAATAATATTTATCAACTATACTAGTAGTAGTAGTCTTAAGAAGAACTTGAAAAATTATGTACTAATTTTGTATTTCCTTTTCCATGTATATTGTAAGATTTATAAAGTCTTAAAAAGAATGTGTGCATAGTATTTTCTTTCCTTCTTTGCTCTCTTCTTTTTTGTGTTTTCTCTCTATTAGAACTCTTAAACATTTACTAGTAAGTATTGTATTTTAGTACTCATTATATGCATGTTTTCACAGAATTTAATCTATAAAAATTCACACAAAATACACGTGTCCAGAATCTAGTCCGAATGATATGACTGAAAGATCTGTGGAACTAAACAACTAATGTCTGATGTAAAGTCTCTACTAACTAGAATAAAGAAGATTTATTTTTTGTCGGGACATGGCTCCTAGATATCGCAAAACACTTAATTGTCTTGATGGAAAATTTAACTACTTACTACTTTTTGAAGTCTCCAAATGAGGAGGACTCGCCAACTACTGACTGGAAAGTTGTAACAGAAAAGTATGCGGTCAATACATGGTATGTACTGAGTATATAAGGTGACACTAAGCATAATCAGCTCGGGTGGAAACAGGTAACAAGAATTTATGAGTTTTCAATTATCATAAACACTTAAATAAATGAAAGACATCTTGAAATTGGTGTATAAATATCATTTGAGAATCTGCTTTCAAATACATAAAGGTGAATCTATTTCAGTATACCTAAACTAAAAATGAATCTAAGATGTCATATCATTTCAAAGAAAGTTAGAGGTTTTCTAGTTATTTGCTAATGTAAGGAATTTCCAACTACATTAGCCATTTTTTAGTAAATATAAATATAGAGTGCACACGCATTATACATATAACTCAAAGGAGCATTCATTTTCTTCTTTCGATAAATAAGGAGCGATAATGTATTATTGTAGAATCATATCACACATAGAGAAGACAACAATTACCCTCTATTATTTAATGATAGGTGTTTAAATTTATACTATTACACATTGAAGCTACGTGAACAATGAGGACTATTAGTAGATCTTATGCTATCTACAAAATTGTTAATCTGTGATGTTTCTGCGACATGAACACTCCATCTTCAGGTGACTTCACCAGAGGAGCACATCCTTTAAGTGGAATCATGCAAGAATAGGTGATATACTTGACACTATCAATTAACACAACTACGAATATCTAAAAGAGGGACTTCGGACCTATGATGCCGGTTAGAAAATGAGATATTTCTAGATAATCCCTTTTACTGGTTCTTTCTTAATATTATGCTTAGTTTGTACAAGAAAGGTATGTAGTCCTTGTTTTATGGAATATGTTTTGTGATAAAGTACAATAGTGGTTAGATAGGTAAGGTCTCTACTAACTTTTGACAAGCTTATATAGCTATATGCGTATGCCTTTAGTAACATGTTATCAAACAACTTCTTGGGTGCAGGCCGTCCTATGTTTACAGAAGAAAATTATCACATATGGGTGATAAATATGAAGGTTTATCTCAAAGTTCTTAGTCTATGGGAAACAATTGAAAGTGAAGATTATCCTCCTCCACTTTGACCAAATCCAACAGTTGCACAATTGAAGATTTATGAAGATGTGAAGTCAAGGAAATCAAAAGCTATCACATGTCTTCATTCACACTTTCAAATGTGATTTTCACAATAATTATGGCTTGTGGAACACCTAAACAAGAATGAGAGAGGATAAAAGAGGAGTTCAATGGAAGTGACAGAAGGAAGGTTGTTAAACTCTTAACTCTCAAATGAGAATTTGATATGTTAAAGATGAAAGAAAGAGATACTATGAAAGTGTATTATGCCAAACTTGTGGAGATTGTAAGAAAAATAAGTCTATTTTGTTAAACCTTTTCAGATTCAAAGGTTGTGGAAAAGATGATGATAAGCTTACCAACAAGGTTCAAGTCTTATATTTCTGCAATAGAGGAATCTTGTGATATGAAGACTTTATCTATAGCGGAATTGAGCGGCAAGTTGCAAGGTCGAGAACAATGATCAAGTATAAAAGATGAACAAGTAGCTGAAGTAGCATTTCAAGAAAACAATAAGCAATATGAGAAGGAAAATATAAGGATATACGAAGATAAAGTAGTAATGGGAAAAACATAGAAGGAACCTTCAAAGAAAGGAAAGTCTCAACAGTTCAACCATTGTAAAAGAATCAATCATCAAGAAAATGAGGATTGTTGGTTCAAAGGAAATCCATCAATCCAATGCAGATTTTGTAGAAAAATGGGTCATATTGAGAAGATTTGTAGGTTCGAGTAGAATCAACCACAACAACACCATGTGCAATAAGAAAATTTTACTGAAGAGTCAGACTAGGAAGAAGAAAGCTTGTTTATGACTTCTCATGAAGAAAACATAACCAACAAAGCCTCATTGTTCATAGACAGTGGATGTACGAGTTATATGTCACACAATGAGCTCATGTTTCACACACTTGACAAGTCAATCAAAACTAAAGTTAGGATGTGTCACGATCCAAGGTACACCCTAGATGAAACATGGCGTACTCGACTTGAAGGGTTCTCATACAAGCCACTTAGTATATCATAGCATAAGATAATAGAAAAGTGTGGAATTTAAAAACATTTTTCATACAATCAAAGTCTTTATAAAATGAAGTGGAAGTCTTACTACACTTTCGTCTCAAACCATCTACAACAATACTTGAATAACTCTTGGGACACCGCCCATACAATAGTCTAACATAAAAAGAAAGACATAAAAGGAATTGGTGGCTTTATCCTCGATGCTATTAGGACACACTAAGTCTTCAAGTCTTTGCTCCTATATTCTCAAGAATGGAACTCAAAATCACCAAACCCTACATTTGATGAGAATGTAGGCAAAAGTATGTGTTAGTACCAAAGTACTAAATAAGATAGGTAGCATAACACCATAAGAGCATAACATAAGGGTTAGTCAACATAATCCATAATCCATAAGCATAAGAGACAATAACATAATCATAAGCATAATCTCCAACATAGACATAATGTAAGCATTAGTCATCATAAAGCATAGTCCATATACATAGTCAAGTCTTAGACTTTCATATCATAAGAAAACTACTTCATAAGTAACCTCCAAGTATACTTGTGCAATGCATGGATAGGATCCCATAATCCCATACATGTTAAGTATTCCCTTTGGTCATCATAATCATACTTAACATCTTAGGATTTCATCCTTAGCATAATTCTCATAGACAAGGGAACCTTCACCTTTAGTCAAACATATCAAGGAAGGCACTATAGCAACAATCCAAGTTAAGCATACAACATATAGAGAAACACTTCTTGAGTCACCTCGAGGCAAGCTGGTGCGAGGCATGAAAAGACCCCATAATCCTACCCATGCTAAGCTAGACACTTTAGGATCTTCATTCATGTTTATCATCTTTTGTTATCATAGACAAGGGAAATCACCTCTAGTCATGCATGTATTGGAGGGGCCCTTCAAGCTAAAATCCAAACTAGTCATGCTCGTGTTCATAAATGCAAGGGGAATCACCTCAAGGCATACATGTCATGAAAGGCCTATCAAGCTACAATCCACACTAGACATGTTCATATTACTCTTTACTTGTTTTTAAGACATGGGAACTCACCTCTCTATGTTTATCATAAGGGAAAATGGGTATTCACCTCTCTATGTCTATCATATAGGCCAAATGGGTATTCACCTCTTACTTTACATATAAAGTCATAGGTATTCGCCTCCATAACTATTTTAGGGAAACATAGGTATTCGCCTCCATAACTATTTTAGGGAAACATAGGTTTTCACCTCCATGCCCCCACCATTATATGATGTAGGTATTCGCCTACACATCATTACATAAGGATCATAGGTATTCGCCTCCATGATCAACATAAAGGCTAATGGGTATTCACCTCTTGCCTTACTATAGAAGTCACATTATAAGGGTAGTCACCACACACTTCTCATATCATGTCATGGGTAATCTCCTCATGACTATCAATTTAGGGATAAGGGGAGTCACCTCACAACCCTCTCATACAAAGGTCTTTAGGGGAATCACCACAAGCCTCATCACATTTCATAGTCCTTGGACATACATTCATTTTAGGTGAGCAAAACTTTCAACCTAGAATCATTCTATGTGAGAGAACCTTTCATATCATATCATATTCGTGCATAATACCATATCTAGAATTATACATTCAGCATGGATATCATCATGACTCAGATGATTCTATCACCTCATACATTCAAATATTCATAAGGTAGATTAGGTTAGTAAAGTCTTACCACAACCATTCTATCTAATAGTCTATCCTTATCATATAAGCTTCACTCTTGGAGCCTTATCATACATAATTCAACATATTGGCTTTACTCTCAAAACCTTAGTGATCAACATTCATGACTACAAGCCTTACCTTCAAAGCTTTATTTCTTACAACCATCATACATACCTAGATTTCAAGGCATTCTAATCACAATCATCATTATCAAGTGATTCTAGTCATAAATCATCATAAAGATTCAACTTCAAGCTTTACTAGTCATGATTCATCATATATACTATAATATAATTCAATTTATGTCTACATGTTTCTATTCTTGAACAATTAAACTTATAACATCAATTCTAGAAAATCATCTCTAAGTCTTTTATTTCCCTCTTTAGGGCACAAACCCACATTACTTCAATCTCATCAATTAACTAGGGTTAGCCATAGAAAACACCTAATATCATCATAATAACATAATTCAATACTAACTCAATCGTACATAAGTACTATTCACTCAATTGGAATCATACTCAACACTACCCACAATATAGGAAGAAACCCTAGCTAGAATTGGGGTTCATCTTCACAATTCGGGGATATCTAAAGGGCTCCATGGATGGAAGAATCCATGGATGAATAAGCTATCATACCTTGATTATAAAGATCTCACCAAGCTTGCATCAATGGAGGAATTTTCCCTAACTTGATTCTCTTCTTCTTCTTCTTTGCTTTCTAGAGAGAGAATTTCTTGGAGGGAATTTGGGTTCTTTAGGTGAATTGAAATAATGATTTAGAATCATCTAATTAAGGGTCTATTAGCATTATATAGGTGGCCTAATTACTATGAAAATGACCCTACTTAATAACTAATTAATTCTACAACCTTCCCTTAACCCCTAAGTTAAACCGCCTTAAGACCAACCTACTCCAACCCACGAGACCCCGACCCACGGGCCATGCTGGTCCTTTGTGGGTGGTGTTCTATAGGTCCACTATTGGGGTATTGACTCACGACCTACCCACGGGGCATGAGTCCCCTCGTGGGTCAGTGCCTTACGGTAGATTTGGGGTTGTTAGGGTCCTCCTCAAGGACCCTTGGTTGGTCCTTGGGGAGTCGTACCTTGACGTTTAACCCCTAAACCCCTCATTCTAAGTACGGGAAGTCATTTCTACAACTCTAACCCCATGTAAAACTCTAGAACCCTTACGTAAAGCCCTAGTATAGCTTACTAGTTCCCGGGTGTTACAATATCTCCCCTTGGGAACATTCATCCTCGAATGACACTCTAGGCACTTCTTAAGGTCACAACTCTAGACTAGTAACCCATCATGCATGCAATACATCTAAATTCACATAAACAAAGGAGGAAAATTTCAATTCCAAGCTAAACATATTCAACGCAACACAAGGGAGTAGGAACTACATCTAACAACAAAAAATGCATGAAATTCTATATCTACTCATATTCAAGGAGGAACTACCATCTCCTAGCTAAAGCATGCTCAACATACACTCATGGAGCCTAAATGCAATTTACTCTCAAAAAGTATTTATTCAAGGAGGAATCTTTCAACCCCAAACTAAGGCATGCTCATTAATTCATTTCATGAAGTTATACAAGCAACTCTACTCAATGCACTACAACATGAGGTAAAACAATGCACATAAGTCCTTTCTATCAAGACCTAAACTTTTTCATGAACATACATATAAAGAAATAATGGCCACACATAAACACACAATGGCCTTGCTATCTAGGCACATCATCCCTCCCCTTGGGAGTAAGCCTATACAACTCTTCTAAACATCATCTATAACATAAAAGCAATAATGAAGCTCATTCATACTAAAGACAACATCAAAGTCTATCATATCAAATCTACCAAGTCATAAAAGACAAGAAACACCGGAATCTAGATAAAGCTTAAAACACATACTGGTAGCAACATAAGGAGGTCACGCTTATCACCTCTATATTGGAGAGCATAAGATCTATTCTTCTTTGGAGCACTCCCTCCCAAACAAATTAGACCAGAGGAAGGGTAGGGTTAGGACCGACGACGAGTATCTCCTTCATTTCTAGCAACTTTAGGGCAATGCCTTATCTTGTGGCCCAACTCACCACACCCAAAACAAATATTAGAACCCGCTAGGCATTCACCCTCATGCCTTATATCACACATACTACACCTTGTAAATAAAATCCCACTACAATCTCCTTGTGGCTTAAGGCTAGGCACCCCTTTTTGGTTGAACTTAGGAGTGGTTGAGGGACTTTGCCTAGGGAACTTCTGTCTAAACCTAGGGCGGCCTTGTTCATCAGACTCATCATTAAAGGACTTATCATCATCCAATATAGACCTCTTTTTCTCCCTAGATTCTTCCTTGAGTTTTGATTCCTCAATTTGCTAGGTGAAAACCATAAGACGTGAGATATCCATATCACAACAAGCATTGTCGTACAACATTCTTTTGCTACTAAGTCAGACACTCCCATCATAAAATTATTCATCCTAGCCCTTGAATCCTCCACTAAAGTTGGAGCATACTTAGAGAGTTGAGTAAACTTTAGAGAATACTCTTGAACACTCATACCTCCTTGACGGAGGTTAATGAACTCTTGCATTTTAGACTCCCTCAATTCTAAGGGAAAGAACCTATCAAGGAATGAATTCTTAAACACCTCCCACTCTATGGGACCTGCTCCTACAGGTTTGTTCTCTTTCCATTAACCATACCATATTTATTCTACCCCTCTCAATTGGTAAGCGGCTAACTCTGCTTTCTGTACCAAAGTCACCCCCATGATATCAAGCACCTTATAAACCTCATCTATAAACTCCTTAGGGTACTCTTCCATTTTGGAGCCATAAAACTCTGAGGGTTTCATCTTAATAAACTCCCTCACACTTGAAACTGCAGAATTTACATTAGGATTCACCGGAGCATCCACTTCCCTATGAGTAACATTCTCAACTAGAGGATCAACCGGAGCTTGAGGAGGAGCTTGGGGAGGAACCTCATGATCCACATTTTCTTCCTCATTTCTCCTAGCATTTGCCCTTGTATTAGCCATACCCTGAAAACCAATGGGCATGGATTAGAAGAAGGACCTAATAGAGCCAAACTCTGTGGCACGACTTAGAGAATGAATAACTGAAGTTTCCTAAACATCCAATAGCCTCATATTCATAAATGTGGCACGCTTCACATTTATGAACAAGACTCTACTAGACGTGGTTTAAGACAATCCTAGAACCATTCTAAACCTTGTGCTCTGATTACCAAGTTTGTCACAGCCCAGGGGTACACTCTAGATGTAACATCGCATACTCAACCCCGAAGGGGTCTCATACAAGCTACTTAGCATATCATAATATAAGATAATAAAAAAGTGCGGAATTTAAGAACATTTTTCATACAATCAAAGTCTTTATAAAACAAAACTAAAGTCTTACTACACTTTTGTCTCGAACCATCTACAACAATACTTGAATAACTCTTGGGACACAGCCCATACAATAATCTAACATATAAATAAAGACATAAAAGGAAATGGTGGCTCTATCCTTGATGCTATGAGAAATCACCAAGTTTTCAACTCCTTGCTCCTCTAGAAACCTATCCTCAAGAATGGAACTAAAATCATCGAACCCTACATTTGATGAGAATGTAGGTAAAAGTATGTGTTAGTACAAACGTACTAAATATGATAGCTAGAATAACCTCATAAGAGTATAACATAACGGCTAGTCAACATAAGACATAATCCATAAGCATAAGAGACAATAACATAATCATAAGCATAATCTCCAACATAGACATAATGTGAGCATTAGTCATCATAAAGCATAGTCCATATACATAGTCAAGTCTTAGACTTTCATATCCTAAGAAAACTACTTCATAAGTAACCTCCAAGTATACTTGTGCAATACATGGATAGGATCTTATAATCCCATACATGCAAAGTATTCCCTTTGGTCATCATAATCATACTTATCATCTTAGGATCTCATCCTTAGCATAATTTGCATAGACAATGGAACATTCAGCTTTAGTAGAACATATCAAGGAAGACTATATAGCAACAATCAAAGCTAAGCATACAACATATAAGAGAAACACTTCATGAGTCACCTCAAGGCAAGCTTGCACAATGCATGAACAAGACCCCATAATCCTACCCATGCTAAGCTAGACACTTTAGGTTTTTCATTCATGTTTATCATATCTTGTTCTCATAGACAAGGGAAATCACCTCTATTCATGCATGTATTGGAGGGGCCTTTCAAGCTACAATCCAAACTAGTCATGCTCATGTTCATAAATGCAAGGGGAATCACCTCAAGACATACATCTCACGGAAGAACTATCAAGCTACAATCCACATTAGACATGTTCATATTACTCTTTACTTATTTTTAAGACACGGGAACTCACCTTTCTATGTCTATCATATAGGCAAAATGGGTATTCACCTCTCTATGTCTATCATATAGGCCAAATGGGTATTCACCTCTTACTTTACATGTATAGTCATAGGTATTCGCCTCCATAACTATTTTAGGGAAACACAGGTATTCGCCTTCATGCCCCACCATTATTTGATATAGGTATTCACCTCCACATCATTACATAAGGATCAGAGGTATTCGCCTCCATGATCAACATAAAGGCTAATGAGTATTCACCTCTTGCCTTACTATAGAAGTCATATTTTAAGGGTAGTCACCACATACTTCTTAATATCATGTCATGGGTAATCTCCTCATAATTATCTATTTAGGGATAAGGGGAGTCACCTCATATCCCTCTCATACAAAGGTCTTTAGGGGATTCACCACAAGCCTCCTCACATTTCATAGTCCTTGGACTTAGATTCATTTTAGATTCATATTCATGCATAATACCATATTTAGAATTCTACATTAGACATGGATATCATCATGACTCAAGCAATTCTATCTCTTCATACATTCAAACATTCGTAAGGTAGATTAGGTGAGTAAAGTCTTACCATAATCCTTCTATCTAATAGTTTACCTTTATCATATAAGCTTCACTCTTGGAGCCTTATCATACATAATCCATCATATTGGCTTTACTCTCAAAACTCTAGTGATCAACATTCAGGACTACAAGCCTTACTCTCAAAGCTTTACTTCTTACAATTATCATACATACCTAGATTTTAAGGCATTCTAATCACATTCTTCATTATCAAGTGATTCTAGTCATAGATCATCATAAAGGCTCAACTTCAAGCTTTACTAGTCATGATTCATCATATATATGTTAATCTAATTCAATTCATGTCTACATGTTTCTATTCTTGAACAATTAATACTCATAACATCAATTCTAGATCATCATCTCTAAGTCTTCAATTTTCCTCTTTAGGGCACAAACCCACATTACTTCAATCTCATCAATTAACTAGGTTTAGCCATGGAAAACACCTAATATCATCATAATAACATAATTCAATACTAAATCAATCATAAACAAGTACTATCCACTCAATTGGAATCATACTCAACATTACCCATAATATAGGAAGAAACCCTAGCTAGAATTGGGGTTCATCTTCACAATTGGGGGAAATATAGGAGGCTCCATTGATGAAAGAATCTATGGATGAATAAGCTATAATACCTTGATTATAAATTCCTCACCAAGATTGCATCAATGGAGGAATTTGGCCTAACTTTCTTCTCTTCTTCTTCTTCTTCTTTGCTTCCTTGAGAGAGAATTTCTTGGAGGGAATTTGGATTCTTTGGGTAAATTGAAATAAGTGTCTATTAGTTTTATATAAATTGTATAATTACTAATAAAATGACCCTACTTAATAACTAATTAATTCTAGAACCTTTCCTTAACCCCTAACTTAAACCGCCTTAAGACCAACCTGCTCCAACGCTTGGGCCATACATGGACCCACGAGCCGTACTGGTCCTCCGTGGGTGGTGGTCTACAGGTCCACTATTGGAGTCTTAACCCACTACCCTCCCCATGTGGCATCGGTGGACCCATGAGGTGTGAGTCACTTCGTGGGTCACTGCCTCGGGGTAGATTGGGGGTTGTTTTGCTAGGGTCCTCCTCAAGGACCCTTGGTTAGTCCTTGGGGAGTCTTACCTTAATGTGTAACCCCTAAACCCCTCATTCAAAGTACATAAAGTCATTTATACCACTCTAACACCCACGTAAAGCTCTAGAACCCTTACGTAAAGCCCTAGATTAGCTTAGTAGTTCCTGGGTGTTACAAGATGGGAAATTGTGAAACAATAGGTGCACTTCGAAAGGGTCAGTTGCCTTTTAAACTACACAAGGTAATAAATTTATACATGATATGTTGTATGTTCCTGGTTTATCATGTAACTTGTTAAGTGTGATTCAAATGATGTCTAAAGGACATTCCTTGTTTTTAAGGGCAAACATTGTTTGGTTTTCGACTATGAAGATAGTTTGATTTTTAAAGTAGAAATGGTGGATAAAACATTTCCTTTAGAAGAGAAGTTTTATAGCATAAATTTTACAAATACGGATGAGTCATGATTGTGGGACAAAAGATATGGGCGTTTTTAACTATGCTCCTTTAAAGTATATATATGAAAACGTTGACTAAACACTTACTTGAGATCTCACTGTCTAAAACATTTTGTGAGTCATGTCAAATAAGTAAGGTACATAGGAAAACACTTTTGTAACACCTCAGAATTGAAAGTAGAGTTTGAATGGAAAAGTTTCATTTTGGCACTAATGCACTGATCTATGAGTCCGACCTACGGACTGTAAGATGTCCTATGGGCCGTAGGAATGAAGCTGTAGGTCTTGGTTTGAGATTTGTAAAAATGTCAAGTCCCAATAAGTTAAACTATGAAAGAACAGATAGATTTTAGGTAAGTCTATGGGTCGTAGGAAGTGCCCATAGGGTGATTCAGAGAATTGATTTAAGACCTCAGGTCTAGAAAGGATTTGAAGAGTAGTACTATAGTCTATGGGTTGTAGGTGGGATCCATATAAGTGATCTAGACTTGGTGAAATATGTGCTTGAACTTGGGTTCTACGAGTTAGTTGTATGATAAGAAATTTTGAGTCCTAGTAAATGATTCTATGACTGACCAGGACAGTCCGTAAGTCAAAGTCGTAGGGTCTTTTGATAGTTTTTAATTAAGGGTTTTTTGGTCTTTTCCTATCAAATTAAACCTTAAACTATTTCATTTTAGCCCTATAACTGTCACTATAACCATTTTTACTCATTAGACTAATCCTAAATCTTCTCATTCACTCAATTATCTCAAATCCCTTAAGTCTTCCTCTCTGAAATCCTCTAAAGAGGTTTCAAGGTGAAAGTTAGGGTTTCAAGATTCAAGGTCTCATCCTCCTTGCATTCTTAGGGTTTGATTATCAAGGTATGTGGGAATTCACCAATGGATTCCTTTCATCCATTGGGTCCTAAACAAAACTCTAAATCTCCAATTCAATTTCACTCAATTATCTAGTGTTTCAGGTTATTCTTCATAAGTCATATTTATTATGATTCAATTGATGTTATTTGATCATATTATGCATGATTCAATCCAATCATATGTTTTTCGATTGATTTCATATGGACCCATACTTCATACTTGATTTTAACTATGAACTTATGAATTATGATTATGAAAGCTATGCATGTTTAATAAAAGGGATGATTTACGAACTATGAATGCTTTTAAGATAAGTATCAATGATTTGTGAAAAATTTTCTTAGAATTGAAAGGAATCATGATTTAGATACTTAGAAAGGTAAGTGTGTATTATAAAGAAGTTTATGGAATCATGGTTTTGAAGGAGTTACTCTATTATGAATTTGTGATTGGATTAATAGTCTTTATTGTTGCCTTTCCAATATTTTTAAATGATTATGATTATGTCTTTTCCATGGGGATATACTTAGCACCGAGAGGACTTTGAAATGGAGATTCTCCTGTTAGAGGTCGGGTCTCTGGAATCAATCTCCTTGTCCCTTAACTATGTGCCCTTATAGGATTATCTTAAATGACACTTAAGCAAAGAATGAATGAGACGGAGTTCTACCTTGGCAAGTAGATTCCCCTTTTTGGTGTGAGGGTCATACCGGATTCCATGTTATAGCTCACATAGTCTTATTGTCGGTTAATGGTAAATATTCTACAAATGAACTATGTTACTATCAAAGGTTTTATGAAAGTTTCTCAAATGGTTTTAAGTATGCATTGACCTTGTATATGATTTATGATTTCTTTATAAAGGTTTTTATCACATTTTACTTGGTCTTGCATATCATGTTTATGGTTTTGTACATTTCCCCATACCTAGTACATTCATCGTACTAATGCATATTTATGCCTATATTGTATCAAAATATAGGGCTTGATGTTCCTCCTCCCTGGTGTGCTTAGATGGAGATTACTCAGCTTAATCACTTGGACTAGTGAGTCATCATGGTTCGAGGGCAAAGCCATAGATACTTTCATTGCTTTTATGGTCTTTCAGTTTCAGACTTGTACGTGGTGTATGGGTTACATCCAAACCACTCATATGATGTTAGAAAGGCTTATGTCAGTCTTAATAGTTTTTGCATTTTTTCAGATGTACTGTATTGATATCCTTTATGTCATTCTATGATTTGAGACTTATATTGATTATATCTCTTAAATTGTAATTCATTACGTCATACTTATTTCAAGTGGCTTGCTTAGGATCTCTCAAGATCATATTTTTCATGTCGCGTCTGGGGTGTACTTTGGGTCATGACAATTTCCTAAAAGTGCTACCTAGAGGGCAACTGAAAACTTGAAAGAGTTCACACAGATATGTGTGGACCTATGCAGACATCATCTTGGGACCAAATAAATATTTTGTGTTCTTTATTGATGACTTAACAAGGATGACTTGGGTGTATTTTTTGAGTAACAAGCCTCAAGTATTTTCACTTTATAAGTAATTTAAATCTTTTGTCGAAAGAAAAAGTGGTTTAAGATGAAAGTCTTTGAGGTTAGGGAATGGTGGTGAATACACTTCAAATGAGTTCAATAAGTATTGTGAAGATTTGAAAAATTAATCACAAGTGGACTGTAAGCTATTCACTCGGGAAAAAATGGAGTCTTAGAGAGGAAGAACAGGATTGTTGTTGAAATCACTAGATGTTTGTTGCTTGAAAAGAAACTAATGCAAAGCATTTGGGTAGAAGTTTCTTTTACTTCAGTGTATTTGTTAAGTAGGCTGACAACTAAAGTTGTGGATGGAAAAACTCTTATTGAGGCATGGAGTAGAATAAGACCATATGCGAAGCACTTAAAAATCTTTGGTTCGATTTGCTATTCTCATGTTTCTTTGGTAAAAAGAAGCAACCTTGAACTGAAAGGTGAATTAGGGATCTTTATTGGTTATTCATCGCAAGCCAACGGTTATAGAGTATTCAACTTCCAAACAAAAAGTATTTCAGTCAGAAGAGATGTACTAGTGGATGAGCATGCTTATTGGAACTAGAATAAAGAGCAAATTGAGAAAGATAATGCATGTTTTTAGACGTGTGTCTGGTGCTTGACATCCAATCATTTGGCTCTGAAAATCCAAAAGAAGTTGAAGAATCGGATAGGGAATCCTCACTTGATTCGCCAATTTTGAAGACAAGGTACTTTTCTGAGATATATCAAAGATTTAATGTTGCAGTCTCATAACCAAATAGCTATCAAGAAGCATCAAGACATGAAATTTGGATTGAAGTTATAAAAGAGGATATTTGCATGATTGAGAAGAATGATACTTGGAAGGTGGTTGATACACCCAAAGTCAGAAATTGTTACAAAGAAAAGGAAGAAGATCTTCAATTCTACAAGGTGTAAACAGTAGGAAACATTGTTGTAAATTTCTATAGAAATTTAATGATGGAGGCTGAAGTTTTCTTGGGTTCTATAATTCTCTAGATGTTTCATTATATAAGGTTTATACATAAATAAAGTGAGAGATTTACAATCACATAATAAACAAAATATCTCACACTAAACTATGCACAAATGTGGCTCACTAACCACCACTCATTTTAAATTAAAAGACTAGTCTACTACAAAAATATCTAGAATCTAAGAGTTTCTAGAGAAATCATAATTTCCTAACAGAAATGTAATAGGGTGAAGTGGGTTTATAGAATCAAAATTAATCTAGATAGCTCAGTTTATAAATACAAAGTAATGTTTATTGTGAAAGGTTACGTGCAAACTGGAGGTTCGGATTACGGAAAAACATTTGCACCTGTTGCACGACATGATACAATAAGGCAATTTTTTTTTTTTTGGTAGCTCAATCAAATTGAAAGTTGTATCATCTGGATGTGAAATCAGCATTCTTCAATGGACAGTTGTAGGAGGAGATTTATGTCGACCAACCAGAAGGCTTTTTTTCCAGGAATGGAGGATTGAGTATACAAGCTTCATAAGCCATAATGTGGATTTAAGCAAGCTACTCAAGCCTGGTACAGTAAGATTGATGCTCATCTCATTTATTATGGCTTTAAAAGAAGGGAAAATGAAGCCACTTTATATGTGAAGAAGGTTACATGAGGAGATGTTCTTGTGGTGTCACTCTATGTTGATGATCTTCTGTTAATAGGAAGCAATAATTCTATGGTGAATCACTTTAAGCAAGATATGAAGACCAAATTTGAAATGTCCTATTTGGGTTAAATGAGTTACTTTGTAGGAATGAAGATCCATCATGATACTTATGGAATCTTAATTTCTCAGAGAATATATGCAGGGGATATCTTAAAAGGTTCAAGATGGAGAGGTGCAAGCTTGTACCAACCCCACTAGTTCACAATGATAAGATTTCAAAGTTTGAAGGAGGTGTAGGGCTGATCCAACAATTTATAGAAGTCTAATTGGTAGTTTGTTGTATTTAATAGCAACAAAACCTAATCTCATGTTAGCGACAAGTCTTCTGTCGAGGTTTATGCTAGCTCTGATTCAAGATCATCTTGGTGTTGCTAAACAAATGTTGAGATATATGAATGAAACTGTTGATTATGTTATTATGGTTTTAAAAGGAAGAGCAAGGGCAAATGATGGTTTATTCAGATATTGATTGGGAAAGAAGCATTAATGATATTAAAAACACATCTCGATATGCTTTTACACTTTGTTCGGGCATGTTCTCATGGAATTCAAAGAAACAAAAAGTGGTAGCTTAATCTTCTACTAAAGCAAAATACATTGACGTTGTTGGATACACTAATCAAGCTCTACGGTTAAGTAAGATTCTGAGTGATCTAGACCAAAATCTTATTGAATCTGCTGTCATTAAGGTTGACAACAACTCAGCAATATCTATGGCCAAAAAACCAATTCAACATGGTCGTAGCAAGCATATAAAAGTGAAGTTTCTTGCTATCAAACAAAAAGAGAAGGATGAACAAGTTATGAGAAAGTTACACTTGTTCATTGCGGCTTAGATCAGCAGATTGTAGACATTATGACAAAGGCTCTTCCTAAGGGAAAAATTGAAGTTCTAAGGGCTAAGTTGGCAGTATCAAAGATAAATCAAGGAGGAGTGTTAAAAAATGAGATATTTCTAGATAGTCTTTTATTTAATGGTTCATTTTTCAATATTATGTTTAGTTTGTAAAGGAAAGGTAGTCCTTATTTTATGAATGTCTTATAAGAACATACACTAGTGGTTAGATATGTATGGTCTCTACTAACTTTTGAAAAGCATGTGTGTATGCCTTTTTTAATATGTAATATGAATGAAAAAAGCTTTTGTTGAACCTTATTTTTTTTTTTCTAAAGTTTCAAATACTAACAATACCATCACCATCAGCATCACCTATCTCTCTTGGATCAACCTAAACAGATACTACCATAGAAGAAAGTGACTTTTCGCATTGAAATTCTCTTCCTTTGCAGTATTCTTTACTAAGTACGTCAAAAGATATATATTTTTCTTATTTCTAATTGGCCATTTTGATCAAGATATTGTTTTATTTTCTACAATTAATGTAAGAGCGAAAAATATGTTTGTAAAGAAAGAAAAAAATTAATCATAATTGTATTTCAGATAAAATATCAATTTTTTATTTGTATTTAATCTCACAACTCAAGGATATCAGTTTAACAATTAAAATGTGTATTAAGTTTGGATAAATAAAGATCATCAAGCCTTTTAAATGTTAGAAAATTTTCATGAACAACTATATGGGACCATTATGATTTTGCACTTCTTGCTTACCTGTTAGGATCGTACTTTTGATTTAAAAGCACTCAAATAGGTATAAATCCTTAACTAGAAAGAGTCCTTTATATAAGAAATACTACTCATTGAACTATAGATGATGACATTCTAGGTGTGAAATGCAGAGGCGTTGAGAAAATAAATAGTCATTTTTTATAATATTTACTCAAAAATGACTATTCTAGTTGGCAATTCCTGCCTCTCCATTTTTCTTATGAGCACTTCCATGAGATGCCATGGCTTTTCTCACTTGCCAACACAGACTAAATAATCAAGTTCCCCTCAATCTTAACAAGTGTATCATTCTTAGGGACATAAAAAGAGGATGCCAGAGGATCACTAGCTAAACCCACGTAAACAAACACATCTGAAGACTTATTGGTATTTTACTGATTGCTTTCACCCTGACCTCCCCGGCCATAAAGTGAACTATGATCTACTCCACTGTATTTCCCAAAATAACCAGTCCCATTCACAAGCCCGTCAATATTCAAAACTCTTCCATGATGTTTTGCAAAAAATTCACTCACAAGAATCCCCACTCATAAATGGTTCACACATACCTCCGTATCTCATTTTCAATTAAGGAACCAACCCACCAAAGAGAAGCGTGAAGAACAACACACCAAGGAAGCTAAAACTAGAAACCTTCTTTGTTTTCACCTAACTCTTCTTTTTCTCCACTTTCTTGCTACTTTTTGGCACGGGCACTACTGCTTGTGATTTCAACTTTGGAATGGGAACCAATGACACTTGTGATCTTTGTGGCTTCGTCAATTAAGGTTGTATAATAACATCCATAAGAGAAGGAAGGGGATACATCCTGGGGAACGGCGACACTTGTGGAGGTACACCAGTTGCTCCAAGTTGTGCATTTAGAATTAGATTTTCCACCATTTCATAGGATATCTTTGCATTCAAATGTTGAATAAAGTATGCTGATTGTATACAAGAATTCCTCAACATAATGCTTTATTAACTGCCTTGACAAGTGAACATTTTTCCTATTTCTAATTAATCTAGCCATCCTCTTTTTATCCTCATCAGTATTAACAATGTCACTCAAGAAAAATATAGTGAATTTTTGGTGTTTGCTTACATTATTTGAGTCTTCACTACCCTTTTTCCTCTTCAACAAATAGCTACAGTTACTTATATTAGCGTTAAGTTTATGTTCTACAACTCCACCTTTTACTAAATTACTTCCTAAATTCGCAGAAGAATGTACCAATTTGTTAGAATCTGACAGATTATTCAGCCCTTTTGTGAGATTGGAACCACAATTCGGAGATGGCACATTCAAGTACCGGGAGACATCGGTACAAACCTGGTGCAACAATGGAGGCACTTCATCCAAAAATTCTGAGCTGCTCCAACTATGAAGTAGCCCCAGAGATGACATTTCCATAACCATCACACCTCCCACTGCCTAATTGCCGACAAAATTGGTCATTTCCTCCAACGTCATCTTAACATTTCTAGCAGAATCGCTAAAATTTCCAGTCAATTCATTCCCACATGGACGTAGGCAATAAAAACCCATCTAGACCAGGTTCGAGCCCAAAGCTTCCCCGAGACATTCTCCCCAGGTTGACATAAATGTTCTAGAAGCATCATCAAAACTCCCCATCAGCTAACACCCAGGTTGACCAAAGCTATTTGGATCCATTTGATCTGATTTCAAACTCGGCTTTGACCCGAGACAGCCAAGCAGGTAATTAGACGTTTGAAATGCATCATCATCGATAGGGTTTGGAAAAATATCATCAAATGATGCATAAAAAATAATGTCATCAATTGAGAAATCAAAGTTCAAAAATTTCATAGAAAATTATCGACGGCTTTTTCATATGTTGCGGTCATATGTAGGACATAAAAAGTATGTTGCGGTCATGTGTAGGACGTAAAAAGTATGTTGCAGTCATGTGTAGGATGTAAAGAGTATGTTGCGGTCATGTGTAGGACGTTTTCTAAAATTCAACTTTCTTTCTTAATAACTTGTTAGTCTAGTGCTCTTGATTTAACTTGAAAGATTCATTTTTATAAGATATACTAGTCATTGAACTCTAGATTATGACCTTCCAAGTGTGAAATATAGAGGCATAGAGAAAATAAATAGAATTAAATATTTCTTGGATCACATATTTACACCTATTACTTCATTGAAAAATAGCAATCTTTCATCAAGGTTCAATGATTTAAAAGAGGATTCTCATATCCATACATGCTCTTATTGGTAAAATACACATACCAACTAATGAAACCACCTTACAAATTTATTTTTTGAAAATTTAAGAATCTTAATTTTTATTTCTAAGATATGATCTCTACAAATTCTAACAGATCAATCTGAACAATCACAAAAAATAAAACTATAAAAGAAAAGTAAATGACAGTTTCCTCTCTATTCCTACTCCATCTCTCGCTAAATTTGTGATCAATTGATAAAAAAAAAATGGACCATGCTTTTTATGCCGTACACATGACCGTAACATGTCAAGAAAATATTGAGGATTTTCCTATGAAATTTTCAAACGTTGATTTCTCTCAACTGATGACATCATTTTTTATGCATCATTCAATGATATTTTTCTAAACCATACCCATAATGATGCGTTTCAAATTGCCTAGATACCTGCCTGACTATCTCGGGTCGGAGCCGGGTTTGGACTTAGGTCAAATGGACCCAAATAGCTTTGGTCAACCGATAGGGAGTGTTGATGATGCTTCTGGAACTATCAAGTCAACCTCGGGATATTGTCAAGGGGAAGCTACGGGATCAAACCTGCTCCAGATGGACCCTAATTGTTTTAGTCAACCTTGGAATGAATTGATAAGGAATTTTTAGCAATTCTTCTAGAAATTTCAAGTTGACATCGGGGGAAATGAGCAATTTTTCCAGCAATCAGGAAGTGGGAGTCGAGATAGTTAAGGGCATGTCATCTTCGGGGTTACTTCATAGTTGGATCAACTCAGGAGTTTTGGATGAAGTGTCTATGTTGTTGCACCAGGTTTCTACCGATGGCTCCGAGTACTTGAACATGCCATCTCTGAATTGTGGTTCCATCTCTCAAAAGGGTTGAATAATCTGTCAAATTCTAACAGATTGCTACTTACTTCCCCGAAGTTAGGAAGTAATTCAGTAAAAGGTGGAGTTGTAGAACAGAAACTCAATGTTAATATAAGTAATTGTAGCTATTTGTTGAAAAGGAAAAAGCATGGTGAATACTCGAACAATGTAAACAAACACCAAAAATCCACTATATTTTCCTTGAGTGACAATCTAATAATGATGAGGACAAAAAGAATATGGACTAGAAAAATTAGGAACAGGGAAAGTTCTCACTTGTCAAAAGAAAAAAAAAAGCATTATGTTGAGGAGTTAGAATACTTCATTCACCAATTCAACATTTGAATGCGAAGATATCCTATGAAATAGAGGAAAATGTAACTCTAAAGGCACAACTTAGAGGTACTGGTGTACCTCATCAAGTGCAGCCACCCCTCGGGATGTATCCCCATCCTCCTCCATAGATGTCATATACACCACCTTATATGATGAAGCGACGAGGATCACAAGTTCCATTGGTTTCCATTCCAAAGTTGAAACCACATGCAGTAGTGCCCTCCCCAAAAAGTAGCAAGAAAGTGCAAAAAAAAAAGAAGAGTGAGGTGAAACCAAAGAAGGTTGCTAGTGTTAGCTTCCTTAGTGTGTTATTCTTCATGCTTCTCTTTGTTGGGTTGGTTTGAAAGTGAGATATGGAGGTATGAGGGAACCATTTATGAGTGGAGATTCTTGTGAGTGGATTTTTTGAAAAACATCATGGAAGAGTTTTGACTATTGACAGGCTTGTGAATGGGACTGGTCATTCTGGGAAATATGGTGGAAAAGATCATAGCATACATTGCGGAAAAGATCATAGCTTACATTGTGGCCCGGGAGGTTAGGGTGAAAGCAATCAACAAAATACCAATAAAGGTGTAGATGAGTGTGTTAACGTAAGCAATGGTAGTGATCCTCTGGCAGCTTCTTTGTACATCCCGAGGAATAATAAACTTGTTTCGATTGAAGGGAACTCGACAATCCTGGGAGATTTAGACCCTGCTGACCCAGGAATCCATCCTCGCCTTTCTCGAAGTCTTTCAGCGGGACAAAAAAACTTTGTTTTGATGAACATGATAAAGATTCATGTGAACAACACAAGCCCTTACAAACATTAGTTTAAGTGCTCAACTTTTTATCACCAAGGACTTGTGTTATTCAAAGGAACCTTTATCATGTTTATCAAAACAAAGTTTCGTAGGTAATCCACCATAGAGGGAAAAAGCTTACCAATTTGAAAGAGAGATGACTCTGTTAGCCGAACATAGAAGAAAACGGAAATTACAATCCTAAAAATAATTGGAAAACTTACATGGGCAAATTAAAGCATGGAACATCGATGAATTAAGTGTAGAATGATGGATAAGAATTCGAAATCAGCACAACTGGCAAATCTACTCATCACATTTGAAAACAAAGAAGTCACCTCAAATATCAACCCTAACAACAAAACGAGAAAGAAAATCTTTATAACAAAAGAGGAAAAAACTTTATATATACAAACAGAGTAGAGGGAGAAATCTTATACCAATCAAATCCATTGACAAATAGGGATTAGAGAGATATCTGCTGGACATTTAATTTGTGCCCTTTTGAATCAAAAATTGAGGAGTTAAAAATTTGACTTGATATAAGAATAATTTTTTTTTCTTTCTAAAATCCAACTATACACAATTTAAAAAAGAAGCAAACTTTACCAAGAATATTTTCACAAGTTACAATTATATTGTTATAATTTTTCAAATTGGAAGTTAATAATTTACTTTGTATATGGTTTATTTTGTATTCACTTTGACTGTAGCCTTTAAGCGAATAATTAAATTTAATATCATGAACGTTGAAGTTTCAATGAAAGTATTTTGTATTCATGTAGATTTTACGAACTTTTTGAAGATTCCTATTCAGTTAGTGTTTACAAGTTTTAGCTTATCACACAGGTAAGTGAAAATATATTTGATCTCTTTTTCAATCACTATATATTTGTCAAAGAAAAATGAAAAAAAAATTGTAAAAATGAAAGATCCGGGTAAAATCAAAGACGTAAAAGCCAACTTTATGTCGCTTTGATTTGGTTTTAAAATCTAATAAACTGACATAATTGATTTAGTTATTTTTTTATGAAAGACCAAACCGACCTATATATACCCCTAATCATTATGGGTAAATAGTTGTCAAATTTTTAATTTAAAAAATTCTATTGAATAGAGCTATATGTGGTAACTTTCCAATTTGGAAAAACAAAAAAAAATTGATATTTAATTATTTAAGGTATAAATTCAGAAATGTATGTATTTTGCAAGTGTGTATCACGTAAACTAATAATAAATGTATATGAAAGAACAAATTATTGTGTGTATGTCATAATATTAAGTACAATTTTTTAAAAAAAAAAATTAACGTAAATTTTTAAAGATAAAAAGTGTACATAAAGGGTGTAACGCCCCAAAATGCATAGCTCAGGTTAGACTAGGGAAAATTGCAGATAAAGTGTTGAAATCATTAGAATTTTGTGTTTCATAGGCACCATCTACGAGTCGTATATAGGTCCCATAGTTGAGACTTCAAAAATAAGTAAAATTGTTTCAATGGTTATGACTGATGGCCAAATGATCATTTATTGACTAAGTTAATGGTAACGCTAGATTGGTTTATGAACACTGATAGGAATATCTGATGCACTGTTAGATGGGCTATGAAATATTTCATCGATAATGGCAGATTTAGTACTAGATTGGTTTATGAATTTTACTAATATATATAGGAGTTGGACTAGTATTTAGAAACTTCGCATACAATGTAACACCTTGGAATTTGAGAAATCTATTGTGGTTGAACGGACAGGGCCATAGGCCTAAAACCAACCATGGACCCTCGCTTTAGCTTGAGTTTTTGTTCGCGAGGCAGCCTTGGCTTAAGTTGGTATTTTTGTGATATGTCCTTCGTTTTAGCTCTGACTTGGTGATTCGAAGCTCCACACACTCGTAATTTTTGGGATAAGTGGTAGAGTGATTGGATTGTATTGGTGACTCTCTGTTCGAGGTGAATTTCTCCGGTAAACTGCTACCTGTTCTCTTTTAGTTTGAGTTTTTGTTATTGTTGTTGGGTTAGCTAATTTTTGAGCATCGAATTATGTTCTATTTTGAAACACAAGTTCAAGGCATGGCTTATGACCTTTTGACGAAGCTAATTTTGGGATTCCTGATGCGGGTTACACACTCTCATTTTTTACTCGATTTTGAGTATGTTTCTAATTGTTGTGCATTTAGTGCCTATTATTCATAATGACATTGTGATCAATAATTTGATAGTATGGTGGTGTTCAAAGGCCTTTCGGAGGTAGATAGCTCATGTGTGGTGGATTCGGAGCGCTCGTGATCGACTGTGAGGTAGGCTTCGATCTACTTATTTGGTTGAACTTCTTATATAATTCCTAGAATAGATTTCATGTAATTTTTTATGGCATTTTTCGGTATTTAGCTTCCCTTTTGTTATTCCATATTTTTTGTTTCCGTAGGGGCCTTGGTCTTAGATTGGGTGTAGGGATCCTTAGCTTAGGCTTGTAGCTTTGTTGTGGTATCAATGGTCTTGTTTATCCTTGGTGGAATTGATATTTTGTGACAATAGACTCGGGGGGACCTTAGGTACCTTAGATTGTGTTGTACCACCCTTATAGTTATGATCTGCTCCTAGTAGGCTGGTAATAGGTCGTTCTCCTTTTGTTGGGACCTGTGACCTGGGTGACCATCGTAGTCATGGGTTGGCCTTAGCTATGTGCAATCTTAGCTTGGAGTAGCATGATTGAGGTAGGGTGTCACCCCTTGAGTTAGTTTTCTATTTTATCGATTTGGAACTCTTCATTGGTCTATTCGCGTGTTGTTTAGAGATAGACTTGTTATACCCTTATGAGCTTTATTATATTGTTGGGCCCGAGGCTGTATGTGAGGATCAGCGGGTTGTCAGATTAGTACTCTCCTCTTGATACCGTGGTTTGGGTGATTATTTGTTTATTTGACTTGAGTGTCTTATTTGAATATTGGTGATGGCATGCATTGTGTTGTTTGTTCATTCACATAGATTTTGTGGTACAATCCTGGCTTATGCATTGACATACATAACATTTATGATGAAATACTATTTTACTCAGTTTTTACTCTAAAGTGGTTTTAACGGGAGTCGTACCACCTAGATCGCCAGATTTACTAGATTTTGAGATTACGAGACGTCAGGGACGTTCTCCTTTCTACTTGAGATATTCAAGACATCTATGATATGCTCAATTCTTACTTGACTAGTCAGCCTGTCGACGTCTTTTCTTGCATGAATATGTCTACTTATGATCATCTACGTAGTTGATCCCTACTTGTCACAAGTTCAAGGCCTAAGTCCTGGTTCGGGTCCAGGTAGTGTATACGGACTACCCGCGTCCCCTATGAGCCCTTCTGGCCGTGAGTATCATAGTACCTAATGATGGATCTCCATGGGTCCTACCTCACCCGTAGGGTAGGGAGGTAGTTCTATACACTTAGTTATAGATGACTACTGATGGTTCTATGGCATCATCTGCATATATATGTATTAGCTATCACCAGTATACTTGCTTGTTGATTGCATCCCTCCGATTTATGGGGGTCGGTTGGGTTATTTTTTTATTGTACCTTCTGGGCTTATGGGATCCGGTTAGGTTATTGTTTGACTATATTTTATTCTCTATTATTTTTTATTGTCAGGCTTGAACTATAGAATTGTGGTTGTGGGATCACCTGACCCTGGGTATTTGACTTGGTGTCTTAGTTGTTGACTGGGTATAGAATTGTGGTTGTTAGATTGCGTTCCAGGTACGTTCTTGACTCAGCTTCTTACCTCTTATATCATGTCTCTACTCTTTATTGTCTTTTTACATTAGCATCTCCCCTTCTTACTTGTTGTTTATGCTTGTGTTATCTTTTGAGCTCAGTCAACCGTTGCCTGTTGAGTACTGTTTGGTACTCATAATACACTTCTGCCCTTATAGATTGCAGTGTGAGTTATCTCCGTTGATTGGAGTCGTGCAGAGCAACTTGGAGTTTTGGAGATTGGGGTGAGCTCCTGGTGTGTAGAGCTACCAGTTTCCGCCTATTATTTTTGCTAGGTTAGTCATTATATTGTATTCAGAGACAACCCGTACTTATCTTGTATTCGTAAAATCTTGTGCTCATGTTTTGTATTAGATGCTCAACTACCAACTAGTGCCAGGTCTTGGGATGGTTTCTATTTGTATCTCCATTGTTTACCCTTTCTTTGCTTGTTTTGAGCTTTATACTTCTCGTTGTTGGCTTCCACTTGATATTTTGTTGCTTATGACTCTGTACTAAGGGTTAGGCTTACCTACTTGTGAGGTGTAGTAGGTGCCATCATGACCTGAGAAATTGGGTCATGACAATATTAACCCCTATTCTAAGCCCTATATAAGTGATTTAAGTCCTAAACAACCCATTCTAAATCATTCTCCTAAATCATAAATTTCCATCCAAGTTCATCCCCAAAATCCTCTCTAAAGCTAAGGAAGAGGAAGTTAGGGTTTCGCTTCAAGATCTTCAATTCACCATAGATATTGGGCCTTGATCACTAAGGTATATTAGTATTCACCTATGAAGTCCTTCCTCCTTAGGGTTCCTAAGATTTTCACATTTTACGAAGTTAGATTCTCAATTCAAAGTTAGGGTTTTATTCAATCTTCACAGGTTCTTTTCAATTATGATTTAATTGTTTTTTTTTTCTATCTTTTAATGCATGAGTTGAAGTATTTACATGATTTTGAGTTGAATTCATATGAATCAATGAGCCATGATTTTAGACTATAAATACATGATGAAGCTTATGAACTATGAAATATGATTTTTATAAAGATATGTATGCTTTTATGAAAGAGATGTAAATGATTTAAGGATGCTTTGAGAGGAAAGTATCAACGTTCTTTTTGTGAAAGGTTTTCTCACATACTACTAAGTTCATGATTGTGAAAGGTTTTCTCACATAAGGATTCATAAGGTTGAAAAGTTTTCTCACCTAAGTTGAATCAAGTTTTAGGAGCTATTCTAAATAAACTTTAGCTTGGATCGGTTGCTAAATTGAGCCTTTTCATGGATGATAATATGAATATGAGTAATGACCATTTCGTGAGATTTTACTTAGCACCAAGCGGATTTTAAGGATAAAGGTTTTCGTTTAGCGTCTGTGGATCTTTAGTAGCAATCTCTAAGTTCCAGAATTATACGCCACCATTGGATTGTCTCAGATAGACACTAGCTATTGGATCCACTTTAGCTCAGACTTATGGTTCATACCTTGGCAAGTAAGGACATTTTTTTTCAGTGTGAAATAGATATTGAATTCCATGTTATAGCTCACATGGTCTTTGTCCGTTAAATAGTAAACATCCCACAATAATGTACAGTGGTTACTTTCAAAGTATCTCACAAGTGTTTTAAAGATGTTAAGCTTGCATTTACCATGATTATGACTTATGTCTTCTAACCCTTTTATCATTATGATTTAGTTTGGTCATTACATGTCATGTAAAGTCCTTTTTAGCATGATTTCATAACTCTTGTGCATTGGTATCATATTAGTACATTCCATGTACTAATGCATACTTGTGCCTACATTGTTTCACTAATGTAGGGTCCGACACTCCTACCTCTCATACTCGTGGCTAGTTGATCTCTTGGCGTTCGAAGATTGGTGAGCCCTCATGTTTCGAGGACCGAGACACTTTTATAGTTTTCCTTATTTCAGTTTTTAGACATTTGTATGTGGTGTATGGGTTACGTCTCAACCACTTTCTTTTGATGTATAGATGGCTTGTTGAGACTATGTTATACTTGTGCTTTGTCAAAAACTCTTTTATGATAGAGCTCCGTCCACTTTTATTTGTCAAGATAAGGTCATGCACAACCCTTAATTGAGGTACAATTTGACTAATATAACCCTACTATCAATGAATATGGAAATTGGTCTTCATTAATGGATTTTAGATGTATACATTAAATATCACTGATTCATGTGTTCAAATAATACCAAAAGTTCAACGAGATAACTTTTCAACTGAATTAAAACTTTCTACACTGCTCAATGAAAAAAAAATTGTTGCTTTCTTCGTGAATGAAATTTTTGTGCTTTCAAATTTAGTTTAAACAAAAATATTTCTTTCAAATTTTTCTGCTTTCAAATTTAGTATATGAAAACTTAAAATTTTCCACCAAAATTAACATTATAAAAGAATGCATAGTATTTGAAAATATGGTATCAGACAAAGTTATCAAATTTCATTATTTCAAATAGTTTTAAATATGTCCGTTGAACCTGATAATGATAATGGTGATAATGATAATGGTGTTAGAAAACAATTGTGTGATCTCAATATTGTTATAGATTCTGTTCATGATATAAATGATATTTCAAACGGATGTAATTATTGAAACATTTTCGATGAATCATTTTTTATTCATCACGATATTCTAAGGTTATTGAGCAATCTACATCTTGGATTCTTTAGTGCCATTCAGTCCTTACAGCATGTGGAGGCACCAAAATCTATTGATGAACTTATCAATGTTGTTGTGAAGGCATACAAAGATTTTTCTACAGTGATGTCGAATCGTATTTTTCTAACACTACAATCGGTCATGGTACAAATTATGTGAACAAGAGGTTTTCATAAGTATAAAATTCCGCATATAAAGAAATCTACGTTAGAGAAAGAGGGCCAACTTCCTGCTCAACTGAAATGTAGTTTTGAATTGATATATGAAGTACTCGATCATTTAGGGAGAAATTAGTTCCTAAGTTTTTGGATAATGATGGTAAATTGTTAATAAGACCTTCACAATTGAGGAGTGAATTCATATGGAAACTTGTTCACAAGTTTCCTCCTTAATATGATGGTAAATTCATATGACAAGTTTCCTCCTTAATATGATGGTAAATTCATACGACAAGTTTCCTCCTTAATATGGAAACTTGTTCAAGTCCAATCCATCATTCACAACATTTAAGTTGAAGTCATCACCAACTCCTTCTTTTGAGTGTTAAACTTTCTACATTTGATCTTCAACTATCTTCATGGGATCTTCAACTTTAATGGAATCGTGAATTTTAATATCTACTGAAATTTTAACTTGAGTTTTGGTGTCCATTTTATAAAAATATAATCTAATGATTCTTCTAAAACTAATTTAATAGAATGCTTACTTAAGCTAATGGTGGAAGTGCATTACTTAAAATAGTAATGGCTTGTACTTTTTGAAACTGTAGTAATAATTTTTTTCACGTTGAAGTAGTATTGTAACTTTAAAATGGCCAATACTTTTTGAAAACAGTAGTTAATTATTAAAGGTAGAATTGGAAAAAGATGACTAATCGTTTCTTGATTGTTTAAATTGACAACTAATTTTGGACAACTATTTTTGGTATACCTGACAAATAAAAGTGGACGGAAGGAGTATAAGACTTTTTTTTTTTGAAATCTTTAATTCTATTATCTTGTATGATGTATGCTAAGTGGCTTGTGTAGAGCCTCTCGAGATTCTATACACCATGTTACACTTATGGTATGTTTTGGGTCGTGACAAACTTGGTATTCAAAGCCTAACGTTTAGAAAGGTCTTAGGATGTCTCACAAGCCACGTCGAGTAGAGTCTTGTTCATAAGTGTGTGAAGCACGCCACATTTATGAATAGGAGGCTATAAGATGTTTATGAAACTCCACTTCTTTCATCATTCTAAAGTGGTGCGATAAAGTGTAACTCTATATGTCTCTCTCCTAATGCTTATCTGATGATTTTCATGATATGGCCCTCGAAGAACATAGGTTAAAAGGAATGCCTGTGACAAAGTGGAACAAGAAGCTCCACAAGTTCCAGTCGACCCTTTGACCGAACAAGTGACTAATGCGGAGTTCCGATCCGCTTTTCAAGTTTTGGCTCAAACTATGATGATTCAAGCCAATAGGGAGGTTGTGGTCCCCGTGAACCCAAATGTAGGTACGGCAGCAACTAGAGTGAGGGACTTTACTATAATAAATCCCCCAGAGTTTCATGGTTCCAAGGTTGAGGAAGATCCACAAGATTTCACGGATGAGGTGTATAATTATTTAATGATCATGGGAGAAACGCCGGAGGAAAAGTCAAAATTGGCCACTTTATCAACTTAAGGGTATTTCTCAAGTTTAGTTTGACCAATGGAAGGAAGAGAGGGCGATAGATGTGGATCCTCTTGATTATGAAAAGCTTAAGATTACTTTCCTATATATATATATATATAAAGTTGAATATAGAAAAGATGATGTGACACCTCTCAACCACTATTTATATTTATTTTTTTCTCTTTTTCTGAAATTTTTATTGATTTTTTTCCCTATAATCTAATTTAATAATTATGACTTTAAAAGACCACACAAAATAACCCTTCAGCTACAGCTCACATTCGGATAATAAAGTCTGAAACTTTCGCAATGAAGCCCAGCCCACGTACTCCTTTGGTAACCCAATTAAATGAAAAACTTTAATCTCCTAATTAAATTGCACTTTCTAAAATAAGTTATGCCTTTTCATTTTTTATAAATAATGAAGGAAAAGGCTTATGTTAGCTGCATATAAATTGTGCGAAAAGTGCTTCAATGTAAATCACAAAGGAAAACTATGCTTTAATCCGGGAGTAGATTAATCATTCTTCAGAATTTATTTAACACTTTTAAAGTGATGAAAATTTAAAAAGAAAATTGTTAAAAAAGTGTGCTATGTGTTTGATAAAAAATGTCATGAACGTCTAATTGGTTGTTGAATTTTTGTACTGGAAATTGCCAATGTTCAAACTGTCCACAATGTGTTTGATGAGAGTCTCAAATGAACTTATATAAAATGACAACCACTTGTTGAATTTAAGCAGTTTTCATCCAGCTCTGCTTCTGTTAGATTACAATTTACAATTTTGAATGAACTATCAATATTTTTTATTTTTTTTTATTTTCCCATTTGGTGTCCCATACATGAGTCCGACTAAATTCAGCTTCCACCGGAAAGACCCACATTGGAAGGTAAAGGGCTCTTTGATTCTTTTTTCTTTCTGTATGTTGGTGGTGTCCTTTGAAGTTTCAACTACACTCATTTAGCAAACTACTCTCTTTGCCGGTGCTCAACATTACTGCTAAAACATTATTCTCCTCCACACGAATTTTCTGCTTCTTTTTTTTTTGAAGGGAGAGGACCAGCCATCTCTGATGGATCGTCTCTAATAACTAAGAGAAGTTTGTTTAACTACTTTGCTCGCTATTATTCGGCATTGCTTTCATGTTTAGTATCATTGTTTGGTCGACCTTAACCTACTTGTCCTTAAGACACTATAAAAATTCAGTTGTTACTCTGAATTATGGATTTAGGGACTGTATACAACTTAAATAGCTAATTGTACAACTCCTTTCAGCTATTTATATTTCTACCAAGTTGCCTGACTGACTAGTTCAAACATATTTTTTGTCATTTTCTTCCTAACATCAATGATTTGGTGTCCTATGACCCCACCCCCCTTTTCTCTGTATCTTCTCCTCCATACAAATTTTCAATTAGCTAATAGTTTTTTGGAAGGGGCAGTAAAAAGGTTACTAGAGAAACTTAAAGAGTCATGGATAATGAAGGAGGAAGAGAGAAAGGGGAAGCAAACAACTCAGTGGTATGTCACTCAACTTTTTTAGTGGAGAGCGTATTTGCTCTTTATCTTATAGTACAAGGGTATATTTGGTCCATTTTCCATTGTTTGATTTGTGTTATTTAAATGTTTTCCGTAGAAGATTAAGTGTACAATAAGTATCCGATAATTTTAGATGAAGTATTAGGTCACATAGATTACACCAATTTTCATAGATAAAGTGTATAACAAGAATTTGTGTTAGATATTCCTAAAGGATAGCTCTTCGAATTCACACTAAATACATGTGCACGTGTTAGCTGCCTGTGTAGAGCATATATATGTGTGTGTGTGTGTGTTCTCTATGAAAACTTGATATAACATTTGGTCATTTGGCAGGAGTCATTTTCTGCTCTTTACAAGGATGTTGTCAACGTTCTGGATTTCATGGAGAGGTTAAAGAATGAAGAAGATAAAAAGACTGTTGAAATGGTTGATCAAATTGAAAATCTGAAATTTGGGATGGCATTTATTTGTACGTACATCCAGCTTTCTTATTCCGATTTGGAGCAATTTGATGAATTAATGTCTGTCCAAAGACAAGAGGTTAAAAATATTCTTCGATCAATTCTCTGTGATGTTGAGTTTAACGTGGTGATTAAATACAACATACATCATGTCCTTACTCGCCTCAGGGATAATATTGATTATTTTATCAGCTCTCAGAATCGTTCTACATCAAGTGCCACCATGACTGAGGAGCAGATGGACTTCCTCCTCCTGAATCTCCATCATCTATCCAAGTATCTTACTGAACAGACTCAGTATGAGATTCTTCACAATGTGTGTGGCAACATGAAAGATTTCCATGGGTTGATAGTGAATGGGTGCATTGAGCACGAGATTGTTGAATATGTCTTACCTCAGTTTCAACTCATGGCTGAGAGAGTAGGACGCTTCCTTTGGGATGATCAAATTGATGGAGAGTCTCGACTCTTCAAGCTAGCACATCTACTCATGAAGATTATTCCAATTGAGCTGGAGGTTGTGAACATATGTTTTACAAATTTGAAAGCTTCAACTTCAGCAGAAGTTGGACACTTCATTAAGAAACTCCTGGAAATCTGCCCTGACATTCTTAGAGAATATCTGATTCATCTACAGGAGCACATGATAAATGTTACTACCACCACTACTTCAGGGGCTCAAAACATTCATGTCATGATAGAGTTCCTATTAATTATTCTTTCTGATATGCCCAGGGACTTTATTCATCATGACAAATTATTTGATCTTTTGGCTCGTGTTGGAGCACTTACTAGGGAGGTATCAACTCTTGTTCACGACTTAGTAGAAAAATTAAGGAATAAAGAGAGTACTGACAAAACAAATTGTGCAACCCTAGACTTGCTAGAAAATATTGAACTCCTCAAGGAAGATCTCAAACATGTTTATCTGACAGTCCCGAACTCATCTCAATGTTGCTTCCCCATGAGTGATGGACCTCTCTTCATGCATCTGCTACACATGCACTTAGATGATTTGCTGAATTCCAATGCTTATTCAATTGCTTTAATAAAGGAAGAAATCAGGTTGGTGAAAGAAGACCTAGAATCCATAAGATCTTTTTTTGTGAATATTGAGCAGGAATGGTACAAAGATCTCTGGGCACGTGTTTTAGATGTGGCATATGAGGCAAAAGATGTCATTGATTCAATAATTGTTCGAGACAATGGTCTCTTACATCTTATTTTTTCACTTCCCATTACCATAATGAAGATCAAGCTTATCAAAGAACAGGTCTCCGATTTACGTGAGAAGATTCCCAAGAACGGAGGTCTCCTTGTTGTAAACTCTCCCAAGAAGCTAGTTGAAAGCAAGTCATTACCGGCTGGTAAAATTATTGTAGGTTTTGAGGTGGAGACAATTTGGATAATTGAGAAGCTCACCCGTGGATCGGCAGATCTAGATGTCATTTCGATCACTGGCATGCCGGGTGCAGGTAAAACTACTTTGGCGTACAAAGTATACAATGATAAATCAATTTCTAGTCATTTTGACCTTCGCGCATGGTGCACAGTCGGCCAAGAATATGACGAGAAAAATTTGTTGAATAAAATTTTTAATCAAGTTAATGGCTCGGATTCAAAATTGAGTGAGAATATTGATGTTGCTGATAAGCTACGGAAACAACTGTACGGAAAGAGGTATCTTATTGTTTTAGATGACGTGTGGGATACCTCAAAATGGGATGAGTTAACAAGACCTTTTCCAGAAGTTGAGAAAGGAAGTAGAATTATATTGACGACTCGAGAAAAGAAAGTGGCTTTGCAGGGAAAGCGCAACACTGATCTTCTTGACCTTCGATTGCTAAAACCAGAAGAAAGTTGGGAGTTATTAGAGAAAAGGGCATTTGGAAACGAGAGCTGCCCTGATGAACTATTGGATGTTGGAATAGAAATAGCCAAAAATTGTAAAGGGCTTCCTTTGGTGGCTGATCTGATTGCTGGAGTCATTGCAGGGAGGGAAAAGAAAAAGGCAGTGTGGCTTGAAGTTCGAAATAGTTTGAATTCCTTTATTTTGAACAGTGAAGTGGAAGTGATGAAGGTTATAGAACTAAGTTATGACCATTTATCAGATCAAGTAAAGTTGTGCTTGCTTTACATTGCAAGTTATTCGAAGGACACTGGAATGATAATTTCTGGGTTGATAGATTTATGGCATGCTGAAGGACTTGTGGAGCAGACAGAGATGAAGAGTGAGGAAGAAGTGATGAAGGTTTGTTTGGATAACTTAATTTCCAGTAGCTTGGTAATTATTTTCAATGAGATTGGTGAGTACCTGACTTGCCAACTTCATGATCTTGTGCATGACTTTTGTTTGATAAAAGCAAGAAAGGAAATGTTGTTTGACCGGATAAGTTCAAGTGCTCCATCTTCTTCTTCAGATTTGATGCCACGTATAGTGACCATTGATTGTAAAAGCGAGTTCTTTGGCCTTGAAAATTTTGTCCTATTCGGTTCAAATAAGAAAAGGCATTCTGGTAAACACCTGTATTCTTTGAGGATAAATGCAGATAATCTTGACGGTGGTCTTTCTGATACATGTCACCTAAGACACTTGAGGCTTCTTAGAGTGTTGAAACTGGATCACACTTTTAAGGTGAAAGATTCTTTGCTGAATGAAATATGCATGTTGGTTCATTTGAGGTTCTTACGAATTGGGACAGAAGTTAAATCTCTGCCTTCATCTTTCTCAAACCTCCGGAATCTAGAAATCCTCTCGGTGTATAACAAAGGATCAACCTTGGTACTATTACCGAGAATTTGGGATCTAGTAAAGTTGCGAATACTGCACATGACTTCTTGTTCTTTCCTTGATATGGATACAGATGAACCAATACTGATAGCAGAGGACACAAAGTTAGAGAACTTGAGATATTTAGAGAACCTGGTGCTTTCCTATTCGAAAGATGCAGAGGATATTTTCAAAAGGTTTCCCAATCTTCGAATTCTTGTATTCGTTCTCAAGGAATCACGGGATTGTTCAACAAAACGACACTGGTTCCCAAAATTGGATTTCCTAACTGAACTAAAACGCCTCAGTGTAGAATTTGAAAGTTCAAATGACAGTGAGCCCTCTGTAGGGACAAATTGGCTGTGTAATTTTCACTTCCCTTCAAGTTTGAAAATATTGTCATTAGGTAAATTTCCTCTGACACCCGATTCATTATCAACATTAGCTAGACTGTCCAACCTTGAAGGGTTGTCCCTTGAGAACACAATCATTCACGGGGGAGAATGGAACATGACGGAGGAAGACACCTTTGAGAATCTCAAATTTTTGGAGTTGGATGAAGTGACACTTTTTAAGTGGGAGGTTGGACAGGAATCATTTCCCGTGCTTGAGAAATTAGAACTGTGGAGATGTTGTATGCTTGAGGAGATTCCGCCAAGTTTTGGGGATATTTGTTCATTGAAAATTATCAAACTTGTAGAGAGCCCTCAACTTATAGATTCTGCTATGAAGATTAAGGAATATGTTGAAGATATCATGGGAGGGGACGAGCTTCAGGTTGTTGGCCGGAACAATGTCCCATTATTTTAAGTAGTTCTTAAGTTGTATGTGTGAAAAGTCTTGAGCTCTCTTACCCTGCGGAAATATGTGAGTATAGATGAATTTATTGCCTACTCTACTTCATTTTATGTCGCGGAGTTTAGCTGCACACCGAGTTTGATAAAGGAAAGAATATTTCTGAAACTTCTAGTATTAAACATGACACGTCATTTTTGTGGCAATAAAAACATGTCATTAAGGTTAAAATGAGAAGTTTAAAATTAAATTGTTTCCAAACCTAGAAAGGCGTCATTCTGTTTTAAACTTATTTAAAGTAAAAGAGTGTCACATAATTCACAAAATGGAGTAACTTGTTTTCTTTGCAGATCACATGTAAAGAAGATGGTTACAATTCCCTTTGCCGATACACCTGCACCAACAATCACCATCGATAAGGATTTGGAGTTGAGAAGCTGCTGTATCTAATGATCAAGATGTTTGAATTGGTTTGGCCTCATTTGCAGTAGTAAGTAGTTTTAAAAATCCTCTGTGAATACATGATGTGCTATCTCAACTTTGTTGTAGGTTAAATCATGCATCCTAGTTATTTCTTTTCCACTTTTGAATAGATTCCCATTTTAATCGTGGCTTCATTTCTGCAGGTGGCAACTTGAAGTCCATTAATGAAGAGAAGTTATGTTGTTTCCAAGTTTTGGGTTCCGCTTATACATCTGGTCCACTATAGACTCGTGCATTTAAATTAAAGTCATGCTACTATTCAAAATCCCTGTTCTTGGCAAGATGATCAGGCACTCTTACAAATTGTGGCAGCTGTGGGTAAGTCTTAGCTTGAACTTCACTTTGTTACAGATTTGCATGTTGGTAAGTTCGAGACTCAATACAGTAGCTGTGTTTTGTAGACGCAAAAATTTCCTTAGAGGTGAATTTTTTTTTGTAATCTTTGCATCTGAATGTGACTGCAGTTGCTAGATTATATTGAACCGAATGTATCCTTGACAGAGCGAGGCCTTGTAGCTATCTCAGCTGGCTCCACTTGCTTCTATACTTGTGCTACCAAATGACAAATGCCGCCCTGGTTACTATTGCAAGGAACCGTCCTAACTGCAAGGGATTGGGACGGTTTTCTCTCTCTCTTGCCTCATCGTGTGTTTCATTACAGCAGGGCCAATGCTAACAAGCTACATGTGTGCTCTCCGTTTGTCAAAGCCTTTGCAAGTTGGAGATAATCAGAGACTGCCCCTTGGACAACAAGGCTCTGTTGGTCAGTTGGAGATAATCGGAGACTGCCCCCTTGGGCGACAAGGCTCTGTTGGTCAATGCTGCAAAGCTGGAGACGATGTGATATCTTTTTGGATGTCTTCTTGTTCAGTAAGTTATGGAAGTTGCCATGGGTTGATTGTTGATGGAGATGTGAGTGATTCAAAGTGAAAAAACAATTATTTGGAGTTTTTTGAAGTTTGAAATATTCTGGCAAAATTTGGGAGGAGAATTGTAACAATTCATGTCCAAACATGATTTCGGAATACAAATTCACCCGTTGCCAATCAAACTTCTACTCCAAAACAACTTTTTACAATATATATTTCATTGTTGTTACTCGATACAACAAAATGTCGTGTGCCAAATTCAGTAGATTTTTTGTGAATGAGTATTATACATAGTTCCCTCATAATCGAAAAGTATAAAAGAAAATCAGCAACACAAAACAAGTTTTTTTTTGTTGCAAAGAATTGCACAAAGTAAAAAATTTATGGGCTCATGTACATAAATTACTTTTGTGAACTTAAGTGAGCATAAAAATAACATAGCTCTATACTTAAATGATCATAATTATAAGCAAAAATGAGCAAAAAAATTCAAAAGAAAATGTCCGGAAAAAAACCCCCTGAAAAAATCCGGGGCAAAAGTTTCCTACTAAAAATTTACCTAATATTTAGGATTGAAACAAACTAGCATAGTTTGCATACTTAAATGATTATAATTATAATTAATAATTATTATTATTTATTTATTACTCCTATATAGAAATGGGACTTGATGTACGAACACTGCATATAAAAGTTGTACTTTGTGCGGGCAGTGGTTGTACGGGAGGCAACACAAAATATACACTCTTTGTGGCCCTATCTGATTGGCTAGTAAGTGCAACAAAGAGGCGAGAGAGAGGAGCTGTTTTCTTAGCTCTCAAGAATCTGTATCAGCCCTCCTGCAGCTTCATCTATGTGAAACTGGTGGGTATTTTTCCTTTTTCTATCTCTTTTTCGAGTTGTTACTTTCATAGTTTTTGTGTTCTTATTGTGGTTAGATTTTCTTCTTTTTTGGTGAGTTCTTCTCCCTTCTTCCTCTTTTGTTCCACTAATCCTAAGGCATCTAGAAATAAGAAATAAGTAGATGCAATAAATGGTTCGATTTTAGAGAATATCAAGGACATATTTTGTATGTATAATATTTGCATGTGGATCTTGGGGAACTTTTAACCAAGTTCCCAGCTTTTGCTGATTTTTCATTCAATCGTGTGTTCAAAGTTCTGAGTGTGCTTTGGTTTCATAGCTTTTATCATTGCTCAAATTGAATCCTTCTTTTATCCTTCTTGGTTTCTCAGTTTGAGTTACATGTGTACTTTCCTTTGCCTTTACTGTATCGAGAGTGTTTGATAGCTAGTATGCCTACATTAACCTTTTCCCCTTCTTCAACCGTACATTTATAGAAATTTCTACTCAAAATTTCTGTTTATTGCACTTAGGAAATATTGATCTTCTCTGTTTCAAAGTTTGTCCTGTCTTTTTTCCTATTTGTTGGTGAAATCCTTCACAACTTATTGTCCCTCTTTTGTTGTTAATCGCCTTTTAATGGGTAATACTTTTGGCAATCCAGCTCCATAGTGGTATGTGGTTTACAATTATGTTGCATGTATTGATTAAGAATTTCTCTTCACCTTTTCTGCGCTCTCCTTTTCCTCCTTTTGAGATGTCGTCCTTCAATTTCAAGTAATACGTTATGCTTTTCCCCACAAAAATGATTAATTTACTTTGCATAGTTAATTCACTCCAACTTTGTCTATGACCAGATGCCCCTTTTCCCTTCCTGCAGTAACTATTCAAGTATAATTGTGTTTTATGTATACATTGCTATTATCGATCGAGACCTTAGACATTAACAAAAGAGTTTAATGTGTGTTTAGAACATGTATACACCACTTTGTTTTTGATTACGTAAGAAGTAAAAACATTGTAAGAACTTAGACATAAGCAAAAGAATGTGCGTCTTAATTTAATTAGATGTCACAAATTGAAGAGAACCCTAATTGGTGTGGTACTCTAACTCTTCCTGCCCATATTATTGTCAAGATATCTTGGGTGGACGCCTGGTACTAAGATTTTGTATCGATCGAATAACGACTGACATCCTGATTGGACTTGCAGAGTCCAAATAGTGGACATGAGTCCAGAGCGAGAAAGTCTGGAGAAGAAAATCAAATTTCAAATTTTGATTTTCGAAGACGAAAATGTACTTTTACCTATAGCAGTATCATCTCATTTTCTTCACATAATTATATTACTTCCCTACATGTCAAAAAACTATTAAACTTTACATGAGCAACAAATTAGGCAGTTGTGTATGGTGATGATATTGGATGTTATGCAAACAAGCTTACACTCTTTGCTGCAAGAGTGAAAGTTTCACCAACTTCAATCAAAACATTAGCACACAGATTTTATTGGATACTTGACAGAAATTATATTTGAACATGTCAAACTAACCAACAGGCTTGAGAAACCCCTGTTGCCGTCGATCAAGCTATCTTTTATAATTTTTTACTGTGTTTCTCATATGACTTCTGATCCTATTATAGAAATTGGTGCACTGCCCCTACCAACTATTAGCTGGCTAAAATTTAAATTCTATACATGTACAGACTGATTCTATTTTCGTATTTCGCATTAGCTTTTTCTCATTAGATTTTTTAAATCTTACAAATGACTAATTTTTTTTTCAGCACCAACTTCTACGTATTAACCATGTGTAACAGACATTGTCAAATAGACTATTCCACATTCATCTGAGGAAGTCATCCTGGATAATCTCTAGTGTCACTCAAAAATTATAACAGTTTTGTCCTACACAAAAGAGGAACATGTTTTTCAGCCTAGCATTAACGTGAGGAACGCTAAAAAGCTGATGTCACTCAACACAAGCAAAGTGGAGATGAAGCCATCAGTTATTGAATCTGAATCTTAAAGCGTCGAGCTGTCAGTTGAACCACCGAGACCAACAAAAAAGTTGTAAAATGTGAGTCGTTTAGTGATCCTTTAATTTGTTCCAATGCAAATGATTCTCGAATAGATTTATGTATCTTACAAGCAGAAATGCATCTATTCTTGGAAGACAAGCATTATAAGGCAATTAAGTTTGGTTGGAATAAGTTTTGTTCCCTCATTTTTTAAAAGAGTTTTGTAGTTATTGACCTTTTCAATCTGCCTCAAATGACATTTTCTTATTCACGCGTTTATTAGGCAAGAATATATATTAATTAATAAGCTTTCTATTCCCTTTTGTTTGCTGGTAGATAAGTAAGCAATGTCTCATTCTCTATTGAAATAATTTCTTATGTGTTTCTCCAGGAAAACTCACTAGAAAAATCACTCTTAGGATTTTCATGTTCTACCATTTAGATGAAAATGTGATTTTATTTTTTCCCATCAGAATATACATAGCTTTATTAGCTGATAATGCATCAGATAGTGTTGTCGTTTTCCGTGTCAGTCACCTATTATTGTTAGATTTTGCTGATCATATATGTATTTAACACATACAATTTGTTGTAGGTTCATTCCCCCATTTTATTTTCCTTTCAAGTTCTTTTTCATCTGTATTAGATTGAAAATTTGTGAATGAAATTTGTTATAGTATTCTTATTGAGATTGTTGTGAATGGACAATCTTTCTTGGTGCTCGAGATCAACATCAGATTAAGTGACTACATTTGAAATTTAGGTTGATAAATAGCAGATTGTGAGAGCAAAATAGGTTTATGTGAATTATGTCACAACTTTTCAAAATTTGTTATCCCCTAACTCCACTTCTACCCTTACGATCCTGGACGTTTGATTACTGTCTAATTGCAGGAAGTATCTTCCTCATTTTGATGTTGCTGGAAAAGAATAGTCTTTTTGGATTCTCAATATCTACAACTTCACTTGGTATGGAGGACCAATTATTAGGAACTAGGAAGGTGGGAGTAACAAAGATGATATGTAGGTTTTCCATCTTTTTTTGCCACCTCAATGCTCCAGATTCAAAAGCAGGTGGATATGCCACTTTCAGTTAAGTTTGCTGAATTGACTTTCGTTTAAGTAAATATAACTTCACCATACTGTTGTAAAATTCAAGTACAATAAGTTTTTTATTCACTTGTCTTGTACAATCTCTATTACTCTCTCCCTCCTGATAACTTCTCTTTCCCTCAATAGCAATAATAATCTATTTGTTGTAACGCGTTGCCTCATAATTTGATGAGGGTATATTGAAAGAAACAATGAAACGAGCAGCACGTAGACGCTTACCATAGGACAAGAAACATATGTGGCAATGAGTCATCTAAGGAATTTGGTGTAGTAACTCACCTGGAGAAGAGAATAAAATTGTGTTACTTTGTTGTCATGCTAGAACCATGGTTGTTGGTATACTTGAATGTTGAATTGTAAGATCTAATGACATAGGAGTCTTGAGTCACGCTCATAATCTCAATTTTGTTAATACCAAAATGAAAATGTGAATGGACTGGAGTATATCACGAGGAGTTATTCATGGAACTTAATTTGAGTTGACAATTAAGTGGATTGTTTTCGAAAATATGACTGTCAATATTAAATGTAAACTTGGATAGAGTACATTCGTCTTATTCATATAATTAATTTACTCCACATTAACTTTTCTACTAGCTTATGTTGAGGTGCATCAGTTTGTTTGCAACTTTATATTAATTCCATACTTTATCATGCCTTCTCCATTTGAAGTTTTTCAGTTCTTCAATTTTATATAATGTTTGAGCTTTGAATTCATGTTTTTCAACTTCCCTAGACGATTGTTGTTTACATTTTCCTAATTAGGTATCCCGACATCTCACTACACCATAATTTTTGAAAGTGCAGAAGATAGGTTGAACTCCAACTCTAGCATCTTACCACTATAAAGTTATGATATGGTCATGATGTAGCTTAAACCCAATAAATGTTTGTTTTTTTGGTGTATTAGGACCACAACTAGAACAATAGTTTAACTGGACAACACATGTGTGCCTGTTGTAAATGTTGTGAAGGTATATATAATAGTATGCTATTAAGCCTGTATTGCAGTAGTGTTGTGCTCAATTAACTTAAAACCTAAAGATTAAGTAGCCATTGGATTACACTTGGGTGAGAATTTTTCGGAGACTGATTGCTCAATAATTTGGTAACAAATTGAAGTGGCCCTCCAAATCTTAAGGAAACTTTGATGTTTAGTTCTAGGCATGGAAAATATCATCTATATATTCTTTCATTATAGCAGGTAGTTTAGGTGTAAAAATTGATCTCTTGCATTTGCAGGAACAAGTCATGCCCATTGATTGTGTTGGTATATAAGAAATTTGTTGAAACTGAAACATTTTTACATATTTCTAATTTTTAATCTTAGCGTGACACTTAAATTGAGCATAGTTGACTCTTTTCTCTAATTTTATGTATACAAATCTAAATTGGTTTCCTTTACTGTTGTTTTGGTGTCTATGAATCAATTAAACTTGTGAAAATGACATGAATACTAACTTTTCTTGCTGTAATAAAAATAAAAATGTATGTGCTACTTGATCTCTTCTTTTCAAAACAAATTTTTACTTTGAATATCATTTCTTTGCAACTCTTCAATGATTTACTTTAGTGATCCTGCATAGGCAGTTATTTGGAGAATCAAAGAAGAACAATGAAATGTTCATAGAGGCCTATATCCAAGAGGCAATAAGAACAAATATTTTTTGGCCTAATACTCATAGAATTGTCCATTACTTTTAGAAATTTCATTAACAATTTGAGTTTCTTCTCTTTGTTCTTTTCTCTTTCAAATTGTTAAGTTTTTGCTGAAGATCTGTGATAGTATTGTATCATGATTTATTGTTGTTTCTCTTCTTCGGTGTATACGCCGGTAGTTCGTGAGGTTCACCTACTTCTTTAGCTTACTCTTTGTATTCCCTCCTCTTTTGAATTTGTTTTGTTGAAGTTCACTTGTAGAAAATTTTTATTTTATTTTATATATAGATTTAAAAAATTGAGATTTTCCCCTAAGGTTTCACGGTGAGATTCTAATATTGAATTCAATCTCTCATTTCGCAGATGGACCAAATAATTAATAGTACTGCAAATATTCAAGAGCTTTTTAGAGTTCCAATGGAAGAGAATGAAAAAGAGAACAAAGAAGATGCTACTGTCATCTGCGAGTAGTTCATATCAAGAGGTAAGGTATAAAATGTTACGTCCTTAGAAAATAAGAACATTTGAGGTCCGGGAATATACTTAAAGAAAGTTGGATCTTATAAAGGTGAGTTGTTATGTAGGTCCCTACAAAAGACCTTATGAGAAGACTTTGATATTATATAATTATAAACAATTGCATTATATGGGGTTCACATGTGGCACGAGTCTTTTTCTAAATCTGGTGAACCTTTAAAGCTACATATTACTGAGATGAATTTATCGTGTGTATGTTTCGAGGAAATATGCAGATGGTTAATTAAAGAGCTTTAACGATCTCAAATTGACTGGAAGATTTGTGTATTAGATGGGCAATTTGGTTATTAATTTTTTATGTTATTTTGTTTTGATATGTAAAATGCAATTCACCACAGTTTTATTATATATTTTTTGTGTTCTTTTTGTTTTGATATGTGAATTGCCTACAATCTTAATAAATGCATTCTACAGTGAAAAGTGAAGTATTTTGTTAGACATACTTCAGTAATAATGTATTTGTATATGTGTATATTAGTTTTGTTGCATCTTCCACAAATATGTCAATTTTGAAAGTTATCTCCTTATTTGATGGTTTGTAATTTAATTTCCTTGATCCTATAGTTAAATATGGCTTGAGATTGTTAGTTCTGTCATCTACATGCATCTCAGTGTCAAAGAAGATGCAATATATTACTAGCATTTAAGGATACAAGAAAGCAATTTTAGCTTCATGTTTTCCTTTTGTTTTATCCTTAATCACTAGTACCAAACACCTAAAATTAACTGTATCCTGAAAATATATAATGTTGGGCCACTACTACCAAACGCCTAAATTTAACTGTATCCTGAAAATATATAATGTTGTGCCACTACTACCAAACACCTAAAACTAATTGTATCCTGAAAATATATAATGTTGGGCTGTGCTAAGCACGGGCCTCGCCTATCTAGTAGGATTATAATTGGGCAAATTACAAAAATTACATACTTTTAAGGCAAAACTATAATTTGTTTCTTAAAATTTTATAATTACAGAAATTCCTCAAACGAATACAATAATATAAGCTTTGATACATTAATCTGATGCGCGAGATACATTAATCATTAAGTAAGATACATTACATTTATACATGATACACTAATCTGATGCGCGAGATACAATAATATAAGCGCTGATACATTAATATGATGTGCGAAGTACACTAATCTGATCTGTGAAAATGAGGAATTTTGGAGATTTGTAAAACTTATAGGAGATAATGGTAATAAGTAAACTAAAATGTGGGATTTCTGTAATTTTTCCATTATAATTAGCACATGCATGTTAGAGTTCATCTAGGAATAGGATTGGGTTAATTTCCTCCTACACTATATATATATACATTTCTACCAAATAAGACAATTAACTATTAAGGGTGATTTGAGAGAGATTTATTTTTCAAGCTTAATTAATATCAAAGGATAGCGGAAGTTGAATTGAAAAATTCAAAGTATTGTTGGATTTCAAAAGATCACGGGGATATTATGCATATTTATGAGTGTTTAATGGTTACTTTATGTCTAATACATTTTCTTTCGATATTTGTCTTTATAGGAATTTCCGGTCAATCATTCAAAATGCTTTGTTATTTTGCCATTATACCTTGTTTATGTGTATTTTTGTGCTTTGAATTCTTATGCTCAAGAGTCATCATTTTGAATCAAATTCAATAAGAGTAGAACAAGTTTAGAAGCTTAATTTGTAATGATTTTTTTCTTTGTTGTTACTACTTATCTATCTATCTATTATCTATACCACATTAAAAGACTTTTAAAAATGTTGTTTGAATTTTTTGTCTATTTAAAAGCCTTCACTTTAGATAAAATCGTCTTTTCACAACTTTCATTTAATTATATACTATTATTTTAGTAATATAGTTAAAAAAAAAAAAACTTTCAACATAATAAGAAAAAAATTGTAAACTGTCCAAAAAAATAGGTAAAGAAACTTGCAAAAAAAGACGTAAAAATAACCCAAAAAAAGGCAAGAAAATTAAAAACAACAAAGGTGAAAGAATGAGTACTTCAAGCTTCGTCATTGAGTTTCATCAAGTCTACACTTCGACAAGCCTTGAAATAGGGGACATTTGTAGACATTGAAATTTTGTGGGATCTACAAGATGTGTTCAATTCCAGTTAGGGTTCTTGGAGGCTACTCTACGGTCTACCCTAAATCCTAGCTCATGTCTATATAAAGGGCAATATATTTCCTTGGAGAGACCTCTCGAATATTGCACAAATTCATGACATATTCATAAAGAGATCAAAGTCAAATCATCCTAGTTCGAGAAATATGTCACTATCAACTCTCGAATCACATAAAAAAATTAAGAGAGAAAAATCAAAGGAGCCAGGAACAAAATTGTACTCGTATTTTTTTCAATAATATTCTTATTTCTTCAACCAAAAAAAAATTAAAAAAATGAAGAATATTTGAATAAATTTTATTGGTGATCATCCAAAGTCTGAGTTTATTATCCAAATAATTACTTCTTCTTTTTGTTACATAAAAGTAATCTAACTTTAAAATTTATTACGCAAAAATTATTTTTCTATATTTATCACATAAAAGTACAAAGTTTAATAAAAAAGAGATTTGTTATTATATGAAAACAATAATTTTTAAAGTGTATCCTAAAATTATTTTATTTTATTTTATTTTATTTTTTAAAGATGATTATGAAATATAATATACAAATGAGTATATTAGTAAAGGAAAAATAGTCAAATCATATACTTTTTAATATTAATGAAAGTATACTAAATATAAAATAAAGAAATTAAAATAAAGAAAACAAATATAATATAGTATATCTCCAAGAAATATTACATGATAATTTTTATTGTATGATGAAAAAAAGAGAAAAAAAATTACCTCAAAAAAATCGAAATTAGATGACAACGGTATCCAAAAAAAAATTTAAAGAATTATGATCTATATGTAATAAAATTAATCTTAAAATTTGATTAAAACATGGAGAGAAGAAGAAGATGAAGATGAAGTGATGTGGTGGGTATCGTTGCACTTACTTTTAAGAGTTTTGATTGAAATTAGAACTTTATTTTGGAGGCAAAAGGTTTGTAATCCATTCATCCACTTTTAATTGTTATGGTGCGTTTTTCGAAAGTCAAATTAACTAATTTTTAAAGTTAAATTAAATTACATTATTTTGATGTTTTAGACAAGAGAATTGTATATTGAAAACTATACGAAAAGTACTATAAATTGTAATTTTTTGCATATCAATATGATGAAAATTACATGGTAACATGTTAGTCAAAGTTCTTATCGTTTAACTCTAAAAAAATATGACATCTAAAAGTGGACTAGGGAGTATTGAGAAGAGAGAGAGTTGCTCGAATAGTAAGCACCCCTCACATCCAACCCGAAGGTTGCGATTTCAAGTCACCAAGGGAGCAAAAGGGGTGGGAGCTCCTAGGGAGGGTAAAAAAAAAAAAGGACTAGGGAGTATTGTCTTTCTACATTTTTGGGCCTCAAAATTGTGGTCATTTAGCACTTCTCGTAAACTAAAGGCATGCTACCATTTGAAAGAGTTAATATCTCATATGGTCACCCAATTAATAGTTTTTTTTTTTCAGAAAGTTATTCAACTTTCTTTTATAACCACAATGTCATTCAATTATGACTATTGTATCTGCAAAATTCCTAAACTACTGATATTTCATTTAGAAAGTCACTCAGCTAATTTAAATATTTATTTCATTAAAATTTGTTGAAATATGATTTTTGTTTTAAATAATTTCTAAAAAATAGTAAGATACTCAGTTAATCATTTTATTAAATTTTGTTGAAATACTAATTTGTTTTAAATTATTTTTTAAAATTAAAAAATATTTATTTTATTAAATTTTGTTGAAATACTATTTTTTTTAAAATTATTTTGTAAAAATAATAAAATATTTATTTTAATTATTTTATTAAAACATGTTGAAATATAATTTTTATTTTTGAACTATTTTTTTACAGAATTAATTACAATTGTGTATCCAATAAAAAGAGAGAGAGAGAGAGAGAGAGAGAGAGAGAGAGATTACGCTGTAGCGTTTTTTTTTTTAAAAAAAAATGGAAATGATGCGTTGCATTGCATTCACTACGCTGGCAGCACAACATTTTTTAAAAAAAATTATTAGTTTAGAATAAATTTGTATTTCAACAAAAATTAATAAAATAATTAAATTAAGTATCTTATATTTGTTAAGAAATTAGTTTAAAACAAAATTTGTGTTTCAGCAAATTTTAATAAAATAATTAAAATTAGCATCTTATTGGTTTTAAGAAATTAGTTTAAAACAAAATTGTATTTCGACAAAATGCATTAAAAGTACCCGTGCGGAAGTATTTCCCCTATCATAGAAGGTGTGAAGCAGGCGGGGTCTTTAAAGCAAAAAAGCAAAGCAAGTTCTAGGGATACGGGCAGAGGGGGGTTTCTCGATAGTTCAAAACTAGTGATCTAGGCTTCTCGGGTGGGTTTGGCTTGATCATAGGCTCAAACAGGATTCGAAGGGTCTTAGCTACGCCTAGAAGACTAAGCAGCTTCAGTTTATTACCAACCTCGGGTTCAACAACTATTGGGTAAAGCCTAAACCTTACTCCTTTCCTTCTATCGGAACTCAGCTGACTGAGGAGTTAGTATTGATTCAGGCAAAGATGCTCTTTTCCAAGTAACAGAGAGCGACAAAGACAAAGGTTTGTTATGGAATTAAGAGGCTCAGTTTGTCTTGTGCAAGAGATGGAATTTTGCCTTGCATCAGTATGAAATCTATTGGTAATTTATATTTAGGAAGAAGCCAGATTTAACGCTACGCCCTTCCCTTAGAGCCTCCCTCTAGGCGGGGCTCACAACCAAAGGATGCACGAGGTGGAATTGAAGTTATCTAAAAAATGAACTGACAAAGCATCTGTTCACGGAGATTTTGTAGTTTCCGTAGTTGCTTTAGCGAGAAAATTAGCTCACACCTATCTTTGATGAAAGAAGCCGCAAGTTTAGGTAGAAAGAACAGCCAGTGTTAGAGAGATGACTTCTGTTGAACTCTTCCTTTACATGAAGGGAATGAATGCCTTAATGGAATGGAATCCAACTACTTATTGTGATAATGAACATTTCACTTAAAAACGAAAAAACGACTCTCCAGGCGGTTTCCTTTTTTTTTCATATTCATATTTATACCCTCTGCAACAATTCTTGGGACGGACGGCTGGCCTTACTTAAATAGGAGTTCCTGTTTCTAGCTAGCTCAATCAGTGCGCTGGAGTTCCGTTCTTTCAATCTCTCCGCCAGCGCCAGGGAAGCGCTCTTAGGCTGAGGTCCAATTCATCTCGTAGGCTTATTGTAGAAAGGAAATCTTTAATCAATCATCATCTACGAAATCAAACAAAGGCAACGAGGAGCCTAGCCCGAACTGGACAATGGGTGGGTGTCCAACAAACATTCCTTAGCTAAGAAGGATTCATTCACCGCAGCTTCTCTTACTAGCAGATAAAACTAGCAACATTGCATCATATAGAATACCGATTGACAGGCATGATCTGTGGGATGGTTCTAGTTCATAAGTGAAGTCAAACTTAACATTGATTGAAGCAGCTATTGGAGAGAAGGCACCAGTAAGACCTGCAAGAATTGGGTAGTATGCAGCGGCAGTTTTCAATCATACAATATTCTTAGTCTGACTTTTAGCGGTAGTCCGCTGTCCTCGTTCTCCTCTTTGAATTGCCCTATTAGGCCCCTACTGAAGATAGGTCACCAAACTACGACCAAGAGTTTCGCCTTTTGAAGCGCCAGTCGCGTAGGGCGATCGGGCCAGGCTGAGTTAGAAGGGCTTTGATGACTCAAGGTTCATATTAGGGAAAAGAGGGCGGGTCGAGGTCCTACAAGGTACCCACTACTCGAAGTACCCTCCCAAAAGGAAAATGATGTGTCTGTCAGGTTCGGTTCTTCTCAGTTGGGTTGGGTTGGGCGGGTTCGACCAGAAATGCGTCGAGGCGGCAAGCAAGACAACTACTTTTTGGCTTTTCCCTCCATGAGATGAGCCCAGTGCATTGGACCAATGGATAAGAGAACTGAGCTGGCCTAAAAAGCGCTTGGCTACGTACGATGTAGACTCCATTAGATACATATAGATTTCTTTCTGATAGATCAAGAATAGATAGTTGTCTCTGGCTGCATTAGTTACCATATTCATTCAGTGACAACCTTAGGATAAGGAAGTCCTTTATTTTCATTTAAAAAATAGGCGGCCACTCTCTCTCTTACTTTCTTTCATTTAGTTAGCATGGTAAAGGATCTCACTCGAAAAAGACTCTTCACCTACTCAATTGGAATGACCGGAAGTGGAAAGATTTAATCTTGAAAGACTGAGCCCCCGGCTAGCGAGATTGGGAGGAATGATACCAATCGAGATGGCTTTTTCAGGGACTAGCCTCTTCCCTGAGGTAATCCTTGGGATTCAAAAGAATGAAAAGGAACTTTCTCTGTCCTATGATCGAGCTTATGTGCTTGCCAGGCCTTTCACCATCTATTTTTCTTCGAGAATGTGAGACTGCTCACCTTCAGTAATCATATTGTCCAAAACTCTTTGCAACCTCATCACTTTAATCTCCAGAAGAGACTTTGAGTCTCCTAAATCTTTCATATCAAACTGGGTTCTTAATCTTCTCTTAAGCGCATTTGAAAGAGAAAAAAAAGAACTCGCTAGGCCTTCAGAACAAAGGTGATACTATTTATGCTTCAGATGATCTGGCAGTACGTTACTAGGGGCTTACATAGGGGTTCTGTTAGCAACTGGTCGGTTAGCTGCTTCCCAGTTGTTGAAAGACTGAGCGAGAACGGTAAGGGGCGCACAAACAAAGAATGTCGTTGTGCGGGGATGCAATTCGCCAAGCTGGGGCAAAAAAAGCCATCCAACCCTACCAGATTAGGAATGTGAAGGCCTCTCCTTCGAAAGGAGGCCGGGGAAAGAAAGAGCTATGCTATTGACCGGACCCTTTTTTCTCATTTTGTTTGAAGCGGGCCAAATAGAGAATGAAATGCATAAAAAATATAGGGGAAGGAAGTCAAAGACTCCCTTTTATTTTTGTTTAAGGGCTGCTCGCCCTACCGAAGTACCAAAGGCTTTCGAGGCTTATACCTCCCTATTACAGGACCTAAAAAAAGGCTTTTAGTAGCGCCCTTAGAATCTAACCCTTTTGAAGCGCCAGTAGTTGTAGCTGTGGCCACACCAACCCTTTAGTTCTTATCGCTCCGGATTTCGATCTATATGACCTCCGGGCGGTACAAAGTAAACCTCTTCCGTAGAAGCAGGTAGTAACCTAACCTTTAAGAATTTTTTCAAGGAAGGACCCTCTGATCTTCTGGCGTAATAGCGGTAGAACGTAACAAAATATTACGGCCGCCTAACATAGGGGACGGAGGTACGGTAAACTCGGCCAAAATATGAGACCCGAAGGGCCCGGCAATTTTAGCATTCTTTTGATTGATAGATGCAAAGAATTCACCTAACTAGAACTCCGCGAGTGAACGCAAAGAAGCAAATCGGACTAGACAAAAAGAACTCCGAGTAAACAAAGCAAAAGCCCATCTGGCTTATCTTAAGCTGGATGCTCTTCTCCTAAACGTGGGATTCATATTCGTGAGTCATCAATGGGGGAGGAAGCTCCTCCGTGTCTTCTTCGCCGCCTAATCCCTACCTTTACCATTAGCTGGGTCAAGGCGGGAAGAAAGCCTCGCCCGATGAATTAGTTGGTACTAGAAATGTTGGAAAAAGTGAACGAAAGGAGTAATAAGAAGTGAAAATGACAGAGACACTTCCCAATCAGAATAACGAAGAAAAAGACATCGTGATGTAAGTCTGTTATTCCTTGCATTATAGGTGTTGCTGCGTCTTGAGATCCTAATTGCCATGGTTCCGCTACATCACAAGGAGCATAAAAGCGGTCCCGAGAACCTTTGCTTGTCAGATGCACATTCAAAAGGGAGTGTAATCTTGGGAACCAACTTGGAAAAGTACCTTCTTATTAGACAATTTCGTCCGTAGTTTTTACTTAAAAGTGGACGATACAGTCGATTCCTTCTATTTTATCGGGAGGAACGAGCCCAGGCACCTCCCACTCTTTTTGGGTATCCTAGAGAAGCAGTTCCTCTTGGAAAAGAGCTTCCCATAGTTAGTTCTCCTTCTTTTTGGTCTTATTCCTCATTCAAGTGCAATAAGAAGTAGGCTTGCAGCTACGTAGAAGGAGATAACAGGTGGAGCCAACGACCCACTAAGACTAACCTATTTACAACTACATCCCATAGCTACAGTCAAACGGGGGCGTGAATGCGAGATGCCAGCGGAATGATCGGCCGAACAGAGGCTAGGGCTGCTTCCTTCCCACCGCGTCCTTACTTGTATGTCGAAGATATAAAGCGAGTGCAACGGACTGAGAAGTTGACGAAGTAGTGAGTTAAATGAGAGGCTAAAGTCAAAGGCGAGCCAATGAGCTTCTCAGTTAATGAAGAGCTACCCTTGATGTAAGCAGAACTATCTATTTGAATTATTAAGAAAGCGGCCTTCCATTCCTACTTTGAGGAGTAGATTGAAGGGTATCCCCCCCCCCCCCGGGAATCACATCACTTTTGACATAGCACCCCAAGAGAACCTTCTAAAGCAGACCATGTTATTCAATAATATTGGAAAAATGGCAGCGTAAGGTAACAACTAGTATGGAAAGTTGGTCGCCTTTGGAAGCCTTCGCCGGTAACCAAAGAGTATCGTTCCTGCAACCACTTTGGTACTTTGTTTATAGCTTTTTTAAGTTATGCAATAGAAGGGGGGACTTGTGCTTACGACCTTTTCCGCCTTCTCACTGCCATTCATCGAATAAGACTACGTCACCTAAATCAAGAAAAAAAAGTAAGGTATTTCTCATTGTTGGCTAGCCTGGGCTCCACACCAGATTTTCTCTGAGATGGCGAGAATTCTTTAGTAAAGGCATGGCTTAAGCCCACTCGGGACGGGAGGTTTTTCAACTACTATTATAGCTCGTACAACCTTGAGGAATCGAGACTAGTCTAATAAGTTACTAGCTTAGTGCTACTCCTCCACAGAAGACTTGCTAGAATAGCTACCACTCTTTCTCTTGACTTTCCTTTGCCAAAAAAATCCCACGTATGAAGCTCTCGGATTACATACGAATCAATTAAACAAGACAAACCAAGGCCTTCCTACTAGAGAAAGCAATTGTCCTACTATACCCACAATCCAGCTAAATGAACTGTCTCGGGCAAAAAGTCGTATACTTTAAAAGTAGATGGAGTGATCAAGCGGCCCTTCTTGCACTAACATACATCCAATGGCATAGAGTGATGCGTCAGTATGAATATGGAACTCCTTATTCCAATCCGAAAATCGAAGGATTGGGGCTGACAACAAACACTCATCTGCATGCTTAAAGGCTTAATCCTGTTCCGGTTCCCAAGCCTTATACCTTTCTTCTACAATGATTCTATTCTAGGATTCCGCGCTTCGAACCTGAGTCTCAGTTAAGAACGGCGCTGATATACGTTTCACACGGCACACGATTCCATGTATAGTTTCAGCTGAACGCCCCTACTACTTACTTTGTTTGACTTAAAAGGCGAACAGCCCCCCCCCCCAAACTAGTTGTATGGGGTGGGGTGCTTGTGAAAAGCTGCTTTGGATATGAGTAATTCCTAAAAAAAGGCAAATTCTGGTATTTGATGAAGATCTTTCTATCAATAGATAGGAATGAGTGTTCGATATAGGGGATAGGATCCATCTGCTCTTTATCTCACAATTTTGCAAAGTCTGATCTACGATACGCCATAACCATCCACCCCGTCCCGAGCCTTGTTTACTAAGCGGGCTCATAGTCCAAGCCTCTTGGTCCGAGGAAGGGGAACCCTATCGTGCTGGCTTGGCATGGAAGGAGGGCTACCTAAAAAGTCTTTTTCACAGCTTGGTCCGCGTAAGCTTGATGCTTATGGCTTTACACAGCATTGCTACTCTTCTTACTACTCGTAGTAGGCTAGACCAAGATCCAGCCGAGAGAGGACAGTCTTTAGAAATAAGAGAGCTGGGAATTTCTTGCTAATCAGGTGCTATCATCGTATTATAATGATTATTCTGACGTCAGAGCATACGGGACTACCAATCCCAGAGTGAGTTAACCTTGTCTGCACTACCACCTTAGTTTACTAGACCTTGGGGAATTGGCTAGTTACCCTCACTCCGCGTGGCAACCTACCTACGTTTTGTCTTTTTCCTATGAGACCTTATAGTTTCCCAGCCTTTCTCCGCCTACATGCCCCCTCCTTGGTGATTAAGTTCCGCTTTAGTTGGTGTGAAATAAGAAGATTCTGGGATAGGAGGTCTTGTCGGTATGGAACCTACCCTTCCGGAGTGAAAGATTGTCATCCTATAGCCGAGTGTTTTTAATTTGGTTTAGAGTCAAGTGATAAAGCTCATGATTCTGCCGTTAGTGAGAGCTAAAGAAGCAGACGAATCATCGGGTCTTGGAGAAGAATAAGATCACAGAGCACAGCAAACCGCTAAACCATGTGCGCATGATTTTGCTCGCCTATCATGAGTTTGACTTGCGCTCTAAAGCTGTCTTTTTGAGGAAGACCGGAGAGAGGTTTCCTTCTCTTATTGTCTTTGTGGCAGGAAGCTTTCTTCAGAATAATCAATTTGGTTATATCCTGCACACATATCGAAAAGACTTTGGCGCATTCCCCACAGGGACTCAGTCTTGCTTCCATCGCCTTAGCCTTTGCTATGCATCGTCTTTCCTTCTTTGGGCTAGGGTACCTAAGAGCATACTCAAAAGGGAAGGGGGCCTGCACAAGCGGTGGAGCATGTGGTTTAATTCGATATAACGCGCAAAACCTTACCAGCCCTTGACATATGAACTATCCTTACTCAAATTACGAACCCTGAACTTCTTTGCGAATTCACAGCTGAACTTTGATGGGAAATCATAGATTTCTGATAGGAAAGAAAAAGCCCAATTACCCAACACCGGTAATGCCACATCAAAGATCCCCTCACGAGATGGGATGAAGTCCCACAAGAGTCAGAAAGTAATCGACGACTGAATTTATAGATGAGAGGGTGACCCGGATATGAGACCAAGTTACCCGCATACAAATTTAATTGTTACTCTATGTAAACAAGTCATATATTTTTTCAAGTCTCATATTAGTTGCCCAGGCTTCAATATAGACAAAATCATCTTTTCACAACTTTCCTTTAATTATATACTATTATCTTAATAATATACCAAAAAAAAAAAAATCAAACATATTAAGAAGAAAAAAAAAAAGTTTGTAAGCTGTCTAAAAAAAATGGTAAAAAAACTTGCAAAAAAAAAAAAGACTTAAAAAAAAACCCCAAAAAAGACAAGAAAATTGAAAACCGTCCGAAAAAATAGGCAAAAAAATCCCAAAAAATGTCGAAAGAAAACTTCCAAAAAAAACACTAAAAAAATTTAAAAGAAACCCAAAAAAGGCAAAGAAAATTAGAAACCTTCCAAAAAAAAAAAAAAAAAAAAAGGCAAAACAAATCCCAAAAAATAAGCAAAAAATTTCAAAAGAAAACGTCTAAAAAAAACCCCTAAAAATCCCCAAAAAAGGGGGCAAAAGTTTCCTATTAACAATTTACCTAATATTTAGGATAAAAACAAACTAACATAGTTTCTTTAGTTAAATGATTATAATTTGCACATAGATGTTAGAATTCATCTAGGAATAGGATTGGTTTCCTCCTACACTATCCATATTTATTTCTATCAAATAAGAGAATTAGCCTATTGACGATTAAGGGTGATTTGAGAGAGATTTAGTTTTGCAAGTTTAATTAATATCAAAGGATGGCGGAAGTGGAATTGAAAAATTCAAAGTGTTGTTGTATTCCAAAAGATCACGAGGATATTATGCATACTTATGAGTGTTTATTTATTACTTTTGGTCTAATAGGTTTTCTTTCGATACTTGTCTTTATAGGAATTTCCGGTCAATCATTTAAAGTACTTTGTTATTTTGCCATTGTACCTTGTTTATGTGCATTTTTATGCTTTGTATTCTTAGGCTTACGAATCATCATTCCATGTTTTTATGATGAATCAAATTCAATAAGAGAAGAACAAGTTTAGAAGCTTTATTTGTAATATTTTCCTTCTTTTTGTTTGTTGTTTACTTATCTATAGTTTATACTAAATTTATACGATTTTGAAAATATAAATGCTCTAACTTTAAAGTTAAATTACTAAAATACCCTTATTTTTAAATTAAAAAACCTACAAATACACGGAAAAGACACCTCTTGACAACACAACTATTTGTACAAGAAAATCGCTACGCTACATCGATTAATCGAACTGTGGAAAAATATACAGTATTTAATCGATTAAGAAGAGGAGATTAAAGTGGCATGGAACTTGTAGGGAAAAAAACTCCTTCGAAAAGAATACACGTAATTATTTTTGTATACAAATGGTCATTCCTTATTATTATAGGATTATTAGTATATTTTGTATTCAAATGGTCATTCCTTATTATTATTTGAGAAAAAGATCATATTTTCCTTTATACTCTAAAAAAGGATTATATTTACCCTTTCTAGCACAGTTTAAAATATATTTTGATCTTTTTCATACAAAAATTAGTAATGTTGAAATTACAAACATTAAGATTTTTTATTTTAAAAAAATAAAAATATTAGGGGTGAGATTAGTTATGTTTGAATTACATTTTCTTTAAATCAACAATCGTATGATTTGTACTAAATGAATAAGAATAGTACTCCTATTTGATAAAATAATTAAGAGAATTTGTGAAGTAACTCACACCTATTAAAAAAAAAGGAAAAATTACGCGGATAAGTAAATATATATCAGTTAATTAGCTAACATAATTATAGTTTGAATTAATTACGGTCCACAACTTAATTTTAGTTGTAATTACGTCGCCTCTCTATCCTCTTTTATACATATACAAATATAAATATCAAATACAAATTAATATATACAATTATATGACAAATATGCATATACAATTAGCATCTCTCCACTCTCTTCCCTCTCTCGCTCACCTCTCTCCTCCCTCTCTCAATCTCGCTCGTCAAATATACCACTTACATATATACAATTATCTGACAACTATACATATATATTTCGCATGTCTCCACTATCTGCCCTCTCTTGCTCGCCTCTCTCCTTCTTTCCCCAATCTCGCTCGCCAAATATACAAATACATATGTATACCAAGCCAATTACATATAGACAATTATTTGACAGATTTACATATACAATCCACTTCTCTCCACTCTTTGTCCTCTCTCCCTCGCCTCTCTCCCTCCTCTCCCAACCTCATTCGCCTCTCTCCTTCCTCTAACATGTAGCTAACAAATAATCTATGATGATTATTTTATTTTCATTTTTCTTATTCTTCATCTTTTGTTCCTTTGGTTGGTCAACTTTTTGTCTTCTTTGATCTAATTTTCAGAATTAATATGTATAATGAAGAATATTAAATATTTTTACATAGATGCATTTTACTAGGTAAAATATTTGGACATGCAAAATATAACACACACATCATAAAATAATCTATGATGATTATTTTATTTTCATTTTTCTTATTCTTCATCTTTTGTTCCTTTGGTTGGTCAACTTTTTGTCTTCTTCGATCTAATTTTCATAATTGATATGTATAATGAAGAATATTATATAATTTTACATAGATGCATTTTACGAGGTAAAATGTTTGGACATGCAAAATATAATTATCAATTTTTTTCTACTGTGATTATAAATTTAAGTTCTTATATTCTTGACTATATGGATCATGAGTTTTTTTTTTTTTAAAAAAAATAATTTGTTTTTTTTCTTTGTTTCTTTTTGTAGTTTCTAGAGAATATTAATGTTAGACATCCTTGCATAGTTTAATTTGACACGTCTAAAACTTATAATTATCACTTTTCTCTATTGTAATTATATATTTAAAATTATTTTTTTGAATTCTTGATGATGCAATCATACAAATCATGAATTAGTTTTAGAAAATGATCTGATTTTTTTGCTCTTTCGCTGCACTTTCTAGTTTCTTGAGATTTTATTTTATTTTTTGCTTATTTTTGTAGTTTCAAAAAAATCTGATTGCTTTTACTCTCTTTTTCTCTTTGAAGATTTTGGAGAATTGAATTATATGTTATGTTGAGAACATGGTCCTTCTTTCCTCTTCAACTCATAATTAAATATTCTTTAAAATTTTTACTTGATTAGTTAACTTTATTTTTATGTTTTTGTTGTTGTTGTTGTTGTTGTAAGGTTAACTTATCGTGTTTTCAAGTCAAGATATTTTTGAAATTAAAAGTAGAAAAGGGAGTTAACATATACATGTATGTTACTCAAGAAATTATGTAGATAATTGTGTAGTTATGTGGATAAATTTTTATTGATTATAATGATAGAATATGAGAAACAAAATCAATTTGTAATTTTCAAGATACAATTCAATTCATAGAAAAATTGATTATTAATATGTAACTTTGCGATCTTCATATTTTTTTATTATATTATTATTATTGTTAGAAGTTTTCAATATATAAATTATATTAATATAGTCATGATGTTCATGATATTTTATATTCCTTACATTCATGATTTTTAATGATCATAAATCCTAATTCTTAAATTATATTAATAGTCATTTTCATGATATCATTTAATATTTCATATTGTTATCTTATAATTAGAGGGCATTATAAAATTTATTATAAAAATTGTCAAATTTATATGTATACTAAAATTAGAGATTTTATATATACACACACACGAAGAACTAGCAATAATTTCTTTAGATCTCTTGTTGAGTAAGAGAAATTTTAAATTTCGTCATTTAGTTCTCTTAATAATATATTTGTGTTTACAGTGTTAAAGAAAAGTCATATATATATATATATATATATATAAATTAATCTCCTTTGTGTAAATTATATATAAACATTTCTATTATTATTACGTAATAATTAAAAATGATCAGCTCAAAAAATGTATCATATAAACAATTAACAAAATATAGTCGATACCTCAATGAAAAATATGAAAGAAGAAAGGAAGAAAAAGAGCAAACTAATATTATATGCTATTGAACTTTCATCCAAACAAACCATACAAAATCCTTGTCACGCCTCGAGCCTACACCCTAGATGTGGTCGGCACTCGAGAACCATTGCTGGCCCCAAGCGAACCCTTGACCTGGCTCAATACTCAACGGAAGACGTACTCGAATACAAGTTGTTATACCCCATTTTAACTTGAGGTCAAAACGCGTACAACATATTGGTTATTTCCAAATTAATAATCAACTTAAGAAGTTGCCACCTAATTAATTACGGTGAATTAGGACACCTAAATATTTAACTAAGTAATACTAAAACTGACTCCAACTAAGGTCTACTAACTTGTATAATTCTAGATAAGAGTTCTATTTTATCCTAATGGGAAGGAGATAAGCATCTTTTAAGATCAATTAAAAATTATTAACCGGCCAAACTCAGGTTAATTAATTTTTAAAAGCTAAATATGGGTGCTAGAACGTTAAATAAAAGTTGGTGCAATTAGCTAAAAAACATTTGTTAAGTCTTGAAATCACTAATATATTTTTAAACTTGAAAAGCTCTTGAATTCGAAAGTAAATTAAAAAAAGTGAAAATTACAATAATATACTATTTAAGACTTTAATTAACAATAAATGCTTATACTCCTTTTTAATTACAAAATTAGTTTTTAAATTACAAACATAACAAAAAAACAATTTTTGAGATTTAATTAAATAAGCTATTCCCTATATCCCTAATTACTTGTCCACTTTTGAATTGTCACACCTATTAATAAAACAATAATTGATATAGTGAGTTTACCATTTTACCCCTATTAATTATGAAGTGAATGAATTAAATATTTAAGATTTTCAAGAAGTTCTACATTTTTTAAAATAATAAATTGAGAGTATAATAGAATTTTTTTTTTCTTTCTTGATTTGTCAAAATGAATAAATAATTATAAACAACTAAAAAAAAATAAACAAGTAATGAGGAACAAAGGGAGTATTAGTAGTATTTTTTCTTTCTTTTTTGGGGTTATGTACAGATTTAATGGGAATGATAATTTTGATATTACTTTTTATTTTTTGAACCACAATTTACTCATACACGTTATCTATTTTGTACACATACTAATTTTCTCTCTCTTCCTTTTTTTATTTAATCTAGGTAAAAAAGAAGTCTTTCTTTTCCCTCTTACTTTGGTAATCACAAATCAGTATTCTCTCTCTTCTTTTATTATTCTATTTATGTGAAAATATACTCTCTCTCACACCTTTTATTTTCATCTTCTTCAAGAGAACAATACTCGATTGTTATTTACAAAACAATGATTTCTTCTCCTCTTTGAATTTTATCTTTTTTCCTCTTAGATTTTATCGTGATTTTAAAGTCTCATCAAATTTATGATTTTAAAGTTATTTCATCCGATTTCATGAAATTATGAGTGGAAAAATTCTAGTGGAATCCATTCTTATAAAGAGTCCAAGATTTAAGGAGCGTAATAGTCATTCAAACAACCTCATTTTATTATTAAGGTCAAATTTTGAGTTGAATGCATCCGCTCCATCTCTAATTAGTCAAAGTGGTGTAAGAGAAAAAAAAAATTACGGACGGAAATTCTTCACAAAATTATACCACATTTTAATAAATATTCACCTATTTAATATACAAACACATATACAAACTATAGAACCAACATTATACCAATAATTATTATAATATAATACACACTTTTAAAAATACGAATATATATGAAGTCATTTTAATATTTAATTTTCTCCAAAATAATCATTTTATATCATGAAGAAAATCGATTTTTTGACGATGGTTTGACAATATGGAAGGTATAATCTTACCATTTTAAATTGGTGAGCATTACAAAATCATTTTTAAAGTTGATATATAATATGATATATTCAAATTGAAATATAGCACCACTTTTATATTAATAGGTAATTTTATACCATTAAATGCTCAATAGTAATTTTTAAGTAATTATGTTTTTAAGAGAATTACACCATGTGTTAATCTAACAATATAATTCATATATGTCAATAAATATCACATATTTATACTGTATTTTTAACACATATTCAACCATTGAATATACAAATATTTGAACCAACTATGAAATCAACATTATACCAATAATTACTATAATATATACCTTTAAATATACCAATGTATATGAAACAATTTTAACATCGACTTTTCCCCCAAAGAACATTTCTACTATGAAGTAAACTAGCTTTTGAGAATTGGTAAACTAATATTTCAACACTATAACAAATTAAGTGCAAGTAGGATCCATAAGCATATCGCCAAGAAGAGAGAAAGATATACCTATAATTTCAACAAAAAATAATCAATACTTATATGAAAATGCTTAACAACCATTAACACTAAATAGAAACTATGAATTCTGGTGTTAATAAAAATAAAATACACAATACCAATTATATCAAATCATCTACATAATGTAGACTACCAATTTACACCGAATAATATACCATCACAAATCAATAATAATTATAATCAATTTAATATTTATTTAATTTTATTGTCTATACAAAACAATAATACTGAAAGTTGGTGTTTATATAAGGTCTAAAAGATACCAATTACACCAGATCACACACCAAAAGGAATTCTCGAATTAAGTGTTATATAAGGCCTACAACATATCAATTACACCAAATCACATACAAAAAAATATTTACTGAATTTGACGTTTAACAAATGTATTTAAATACCATTAATTTCACCAAATCATTTACGAAAAAAAACACCTAAGTTACTTTTTCTATAGGACCTAACATATAACACTCACACCAAAAATAAATCATGACTTTGGTGTTTATAAAAACATAATAAAGAATACCAATTACACAATATAATCTACACCCTGTTCACTATCAATTAAACCTAATAACCTACCAAAAATAATTAAAAAAATTTATTATCTATTCAAGAATTAAAAAAAGACAATATTTCACCAAATCATTTATCAAAGCACAAATCACGCAGTATGAATTTTATACTAAACCACAAAATCATACAAATTAAACCAACGACAAAATATCAAAAAGTAGCACCATTGTGCTGCTTATTAACAACATCATTTACTATAAATTAAATCACTCAATATACCCAAATTCAATTCATAAAAATGATTTCTAACGACCTCACACAGAGTGTAAGACAAAAACAAATTCCTAATATAATAAATTATAAGATAGCGATCATGATTTTTTTAAAAAGTATATTAAATAAAACAATTAAAATTATCACGAAAAAACTCCAATTCAATCATGATTTTGTTCAAACACCTGAAGCGTCCCATCATCCGTTGGGTTGAATTAGAATTGAAAAATTGTTGGTATCCAAGTATGAACAATAAATCAGAATAGGTAGAAAGAGAGTTTTATTCTTGTTAAAAAACGTTTTTTTTTTCTATGAAAGAGAATATATAACAAATTTGAGTAAATCATGTAAGGTAAAAGAATTGGAGATAATCACAGAATATGAGAAAATCGTGGCTTCCCTTTTTCAACACTACATGTAGATCTCTGGATTTCACCCTAACCCAAGAATTTTCTTTATATAGGGAGACTCGTGCCCGCGTGCTGCAAGATCCTTTTTTTTTTTAAAAAAAAAAAGTTAAATTTTAGTTTTGAAAAAAAAAACTATTGCTAAATAGGCGGAAAAAAACTATTGCTATATAATAGTAATTTAGGTTCTTAAGTTGTATACTTAAGTTTTTTGCCCAAAATTTTAGATATTGTAAAATAAATTTAAATACATTTGATTTAAATACTAAATTAAAACATAAAAATATAAAATACTATTATTAATAATAATGATATCAATAATATAATAATAATTACTAATTAGTGATCGAAGTAGTAATAATAGTAAAAGTCAATAATAATAATAATAATAATAATAATAATAATAATAATAATAATAATAATAGTTTGAAAAATAAGAAAATTTCAAATGAATAAAAGAAGAAAAAAAAAAAACGAGAAAAAAAGGGGAGAGGAGGGATGCAAGGTAAGCAAAAAGAATAGAAGTATCTCATTAATTTCAAATATTTCTTTCAATTTTGATATATATCTTATGAGAAAAATATGCATTGTATTTAAAAAAATTAAGGATAATTTTCAATTTCATTTTGTTTTAGGAGTATTGACTCAATATTTTGCATTATAAGCTATTTTTTCTTAAGTTAGACTTGATAGATTGTTTTTTTGTCAAATGTTTAATAATTTTATGACGTCAAACTTATAATATTAATCTTTTAGTCAAACATGTCTTGCATGATATTCATAGAAATTCTGTACTTTTAGTTCTTATGATTATTTTAAATTAAAATATACTAAATTAAAAAATATAATCAATTTTTTTATAATATTAGTTAAGAACATATGCTTATTAATTAATATATTTTCAAAAGACAAATGCCCTTATTTGTCTAATATAAATTTTATTTTTAAATAATTAATTTTAATTTTTGAAATTCAATATAACTGTATGATTACACTTGTAAGTACATTGTAATTACACTATGGCAAACAAATATGTCGGCATGATTACTAGGTTGTGTAATTAGTAGGCTAATAATTACTACCATGGTAGTAATTACACAAGTTCCAATTACCTAGTGGTTTTCCAAACATACCCTTAAAGTTCCTTAAAGTTAAGTTTTCAATCAGTGAACATGAATTAATTTATTTTTATCAATTAATTTGATCAATGAACATAAATTATTTACTTATTTTTTCTATGTTGGTCAAATGTATATTTTCAAAGTTAAAAACTCTCAAGGGTAAAATAAAAAGAATATTGTCATTTATGCATTCGTTTTGTGAAATGACAAGCATTTCCTCTATCCATATTAATTGATCATCTTACTAAAAATAATTAACTCATATTAGTGTCAACCTTATTAAATCGTGACAACATTAGTTAAAATTTTCTTATATTACCTTTGTAATTAATTTTTTTTTAAAAGTGTTCAAATTTGTTTCTAAAAAACTCAAAAAAAAAAATTTAAGGAGTGAATTAGTAAAATTATCTTTTTATTTATGATTTTTTAATATGCATATAAAAAATAAAATGATCAACAAATATAGGAGGAAATAAATATTAAAAAACATTTACTTTTAATATAGATGACATATAAATAGAAAATCAGGAATATCACATTTTTAATATGTTTCCTTTTCTTGGTTGATTAGTGTGAAAAAGAAAAATAGTTACATCATTAATATACGTAGACTGTCATATGAAAAAATATAGTTTCTGATGGAGGTGCATTTTGCTTTTTAAAGTTCAGTTTGACCTAATAAATGTTGCGTATGTTCTTTTAAAGAAAGGTGTGAATATTAATTACTCTTTAATGACGTTAGATACACTACGACATTAAATTAGTTAAGTTTATATTATTTTGTGAGTTATATAATTGACATTAGTTGGGTGACTCTCCTTTGATTTTTTACGAATTAGAACTTCGATCGGATACATTTTGACTAGTAAGATTTATAAGCTTGAATATGAAGAAAATTATATTAGGAACGCCATTTTTAAATAGATCCTGCAATGCGTTATTTAAATTTAATTAAAATTTCAATGTTAGGTCCGAAAACCTTGTAAAAAAACAAAACAAAAAAAAGAATAGACAAGACAAGAGAGTTAAATATACTGATTAGACAAGACAAGAGAGAAGAGAGTTAAATATATTCATAGATTAGACAAGACAAGAAGAAGAGAGTTTAAATATACTTTGAATATTTATGGGGAAACCAACACATCAATTTACTCTCGCAGCTATATTCAATGCTTGGACGTATAGGCGTATATAAATCAAATGTGTATATTAGTAATTTGGATTTATAAAATTTAAAATTAGTAATATTATATATTTTGAATTTATTATATCAAATTGATCAAATTTATATGTTGATGCATTTTTTTATAATAGTGCGACCAATTATGGATACACCTCGGCTTTGGAGGATTTTATTTTTCTTTTGTAACTATATCTAAAGCTACTCAAGCTTCGTTTCAAATAATAACATCCCGTTAACAAAAAAAAGCTCCTTTTAAACTGAAATGACTAAAATACCCCCTATAAGTCAAGCACACATGCTGACCTGGATAATTAATCTATAACCATCACAAAAACAAAATCATTGTCAGATTCGGAGAAGAAGCCACCATTTACAATTCAAACGGAGTAATAGAAAGAACAACAATGGATGAACATTTCATATATTTGAAAATTAAAATTAATATTTAGGTGTAAAAATAATAGTAATATATTTTTTTGGAGGATTCATAAATAAATCAGATGTTTGTTAGCATCACGCAAAAACATCAATACTTCATTTGGTCATATTCAATCGAAGAAAACCTAAAGATATTGTTACGATACTGAATTTTATATATACTGTTCAAATTTTCGTATTTTCGATAGTTTTCTTTTCTCCACTTTATCGGCCATCAGAATTTATACGGGATCTAATCGAAAAATAATTATTATTGTTGCCCCGATACCATAAGGCAGAGGATTCTTGTTATTACTGTAATATGATTTTCGCTAATCAAGATTATTCATAAATTTTTTTTGCTTTGATTACTTTTCTTTATCTCCTATTTATTTATGAAGTTCATATTTATATCATTATATGGTATACGAAATAATCTGTTTTGTTTTGTCAGTTCATTTTAATGTTAAATTTGGTTGAATGATTTTATTGCTATAAAAATTTAAATCGAATAATTTTATTGATACAAAATAAATTTTAATGACTTTATTAGATAAATTTTCATAATTAAGTAAACTTTTGAAATATTAACTCTATATATTAGTGATGTAATTTTCCTCCACGTGTAATATTTATTTGTAGATAAAATTATCGAATAAAATCTGTAGAGATACTAACTCAAAAGTCAAAAGCATGAAAAAATTTGATAAAACTGATAATTTAAAGGGAGATCTCAAAAATATTTTGATGCGCTGTGCACTTTCAATGTTACCATCTTCAAAAGCTGTGGATTCATACAGAATAGCTGTGCGCTCATCTAAAAGCTGTGCAGTGATACAGAAAAGCTGTGCACACAAAGACGGGAGAAATAAAAAAACTCAAATCAATAAATATAGATTTTACCATTTTCAAAAAATAAAAAAAATGCATCAATTTTATATGTGTTCATTGTTCATCCATATGAGATTTACATCAATATCTAACATCATAGTATAGTTACCAAACACAAAATCTATATTTTTTAATTTGCTAATTTGAATTTTATCAAAAATGACCTATCAATCTAATTGCTTGCAACAAATACGACTTCTTGATAGCCTAAATTGGCAGTGCCCCTTGTTGGATGGAGGACATGCAGTCCCTAAATTTAAACTTAGTTTAGCCGGTTCAAATGTTACCGTTACAATATTATATTTTTTAAATAAAAAATAAAATGAAAATTGCTCTATAAATAGCTACTTCAACCAATTTGGTTAAAAGAAACCAATAGTAAGCTAACAGTATGTATATATCCAAATATCCAAGCCAATTTTGATTAATAAATAAAGATAAAATTTATTGGTTTTAGGAAATGCATAAAAGATGAATTTTAGAATAATAAAATTTCATTCTCTTACACCTTTTTGGTTTATCATCCATATACTACATAATCATTTCTTTACAAACCCCTCTTTTATTTTTATATTCGCAGCTAAATCAATTAAAATTTCATTTGCTTAAAAACAACCGGAAAATTAGACAACTCCTTTAAAAAGACATTTTAAATAAGGTTAGCTCTTTTTTTCCTATCAAAATAATGATAAAATCCTAAGAGATAGCAGTGCCAATTTCTTCTTGGTTGATGAGGGGAGGAAGTATACACACATACAATCTTTTAAAATATTCCTAAAAAGAAAGTAAGATTGATGTACAATAGCTACAAGACATATATGTGTCAGCACATGCTCAAAGACTAAACTAACCCTTAAGCTTTTGTTAAATTACTTTTAGCATACATGAAAACTATCCTTTCTTTTCTATTATTATATTCAAGTTGCAGATACACTCTGAAAATTTGGCAGCAAAAGAAAAAAAAGACTTTATATGAAAATGTAGTATTAACACTCGTGTGGAAATTGAATTTCAAAAATACATACTACTAAAGGATGGAAGTTGATGTTCTTTACAGAAATGGTGGTTCTTCAATATACAGGAAAAAGTTTACTTTTATGATATCACTGTTTTTGGTAATTTTTGTTGTTTTCATTTCTATACTTGTTTAAATATACATTCTTCTTAATTCATTTTCCTGACAAGTCTTCTCTCATATTTGCTTGATTTTTAAACTAGACAGATAAAAATGGTTTCTCATTCTTCAATCCCCAACTTCCCAAGTCTTCGCTCTGAACAAATTATATTTTTATTCAATATCGCAATGACAATTGGTGTGGCTATGAGAGGGCAATTTCCTCATACCCGGCTAGTTTTAAAGATAAATAGTTGTTTAACTGCGCATGTTAAATGCTATTTATCGTATTATAGATTATTTTTATAGTATAAAAAATAAAATGCCGTCTTTTCCGACCAGGGGCACTGGATTTTTTCGCATTTTAATTAAACTCTCTTTTTTATACAACACTGTCTGTTGCTCAAGTGATTGAGCTACAAGTGCATGCTTGCAATTTAAATTCCGTGTGCTTGAAATGTTTGTTAGATTTAAATGTCGCACGGATGGAAATTAGTTTTTGCCTCATTGGTTTATTACAAATGATTTCTCTATTATACCCATCATTCTCTCTACGGCCTCACTTGGCGCTAGAGTTTATGAGTACAAAAATAAAGTAAACTCAATTGATATACTTGTATTGGGCGACACTGATGTACACCTCAACAACAACCTGCCAAGTAACTAATATTTGTTATATGGCTAGCTACTTTTTCATAAGCATGGAGCAATGACCAAAGACATGTAAATTGTCAATGGGATATGTTGTTATTGCATTCCAATTGCTAGAAACTTAATTGTGCACCAGAACATCCCAACTAAATGACTTACAACTACTAAACTATACTCGTTACAATGTGTGATTATTATATACAGATGCAACTTTTGTTAGACGGGGGGAATTGTGGTAATTAAGATAGGATAATCAGTAAAATACTCAGCTTTATAATGTTAAATTCACAATAGAATCAGTCAAAGTCCAGCTAACATGAACAATTGGTTAGAGGAACTTTAACAATGAGTATAAGTTTTGGTCTACTATGTGAAGCCAAAAATAGGTCACAGAATACTACTCGTATTCATTTTATATAAATCACTATTTTTAACTTCAAATTTGCAATGCATCTGTAATAGACACATAACAGACATAACAGACAGGCGGGGAAAGGGAGAACTAAAGATGATGATTTTAAATTCCGATGATGATAAACACAAGATGCTAAGATGAAAGCCTCTGTAAAGGGTGAGCACATGTGATTTTAAATTGCACTATATACACCCTTTGTATGATCAGATGCAACAGTTAACACCTAAAAAGTACTCCGCAAGAAAAATAATTGATAAATTGTAGATTGAAGATTATCAAGAAATATATGCTTTAGACATTTCTGAGGTTCAATAGCATGCCATACTGGAAGTGATGAAAGAACCTCTTATATAGGAAGCAAGCTAGTGAACTCTTATGTCAAGAATAACTGTCAACCACAAAAGAGAGCATAATTTTGAAATAGCTCTTTTGCCACAAAAGGTTCATATCATAAGTTGCTTGAATTTGAAGACACACTGCAGCAGGCCAAAAATGTCATCCAGTGCTATTGACACGTCTTTCTGATTCAAGCAAGTGTCAATGATCATGTTAAATTACTTTCTCTAGGCATTTTCAGAAACATTATTTGAGGACTTTAGAGAAGAAGGATATCAAGCATATACCTTGACATTTGAACTGAATAAAGTAGCTTTTGGAGCCAATTGTATCATCACCACATTCAAGGGCGGCAGAGCTGTCACGGCCTTCTCTTATGCACCTAAGAGTTTTCTTAAATTGTCCTGAGTCGATCTATGATGTCTATTGTAATGATATTAGCTTCAGAATATGAGACTTTAAGCACCAAATCATTTACTAAATTTTTTCACTTCAGAGATAGATACTTTGGGAAATCTTGCGTGGAAGTAGACACTTCAGATTTGCCATGTGGTGAAATAAAAGAAGTACAGAGAAATGTCAAATATGAAAGTTTATAGTTGTGAAAGCAAAACCTAAACATAATAGGACAAGAAGAGGGAGAAAAAGAGAGGGAGTACCTGAGGACCCTGTTCAACACCTTTCCTGAAGGGATCGCCAACTACAGGTCTCATTACACGTGCCTTTGCCTTCCCTATAGGTTCATACTCGTTCATATACATAGATATGGGAACCAGCACAACAACATTTTTCCTACAAGTACAGAGAACTCCAATCATGTGTTCAATTATGGGTACCTATTTTTTTTGAAGAATCTGCCTGGCCTTATTAAAGAGGACTGCAAAATGTGCTAGCTGGACAGGATAATCAATGTCAGTATCCTTGCACATAGTCAAGTGATGTAATTTGAAGACAACAGTTCAGTAAATTGGGTATAATCACAACATTCGAGTAATAGGTCATGGATCATTAAAACTTTGATGTAATTTGAAGGCATTCGAGTAAAGGCATACCTTTGCTTATAGTCAAAGTGATGTAATTTGAAGACAACAGTTCAGTAAATTGGGTATAGTTGTAAGTTTTTTCCCTTTCCCGTTGCAGGGACTAACCTGCAGTATATTCATCAATTTTATTATCATACCTTCGTGAATTCTAGTGGAACAAGCAATTCTATTTGCCACCTCATTTTCATTGTCATAGAAGTATAGTTGTAAGTTTTTTCCCTTTCCCGTTGCAGGGTATAAATCATCAATGAAGTGGTACATCTTTCCTTGAACTTTAAAGGTATAAATACCATGATATCTCTTAGCCAAATCTTCGTCATATTTTACCCCAAGTGAAGTAAAGGCGAACATATTATTGTATGTCCTAACGTATGTTTGAAAATGTTCAGACTCTTCGGAAGAATTTCAAAATAAAGTTCTTAGTTCTGTAGGCATTTTATGTGATGTAAGCTTAATCGAGCCATTATCCCAACAAAATCCAGGCGTTTCATACTGAAATCTTTTTGCACTGCATTATTTACAATTTGGGACAACTTTGAGAGGTATATACTCAGATTGAGATTCATCAACATTTATCTGACAACCTCTGCTGGACCTATTTCCTAAATATCACAGAATTGGTTAGAGCTGAAAGGAAAATAGTGAATACTATTCTATGTGAGGAAACTAGCGAATAGTATTCTATGTTGAAATTAAGACAAACCTCTATTTGATATATTGATCGTGGTAACAGTACAGGGGTCAGGAGATGTAGCTGATGTGGATCCTAATATAGAAGTAGTTATGAATTAGAGAAGCAAATGCCTTATGGCTGCCGAAAGCTAACAAAAATAATATGATTGTTATACTCGCCTGTTTCAAAGACACAGGAAGGATGAAACAAACTTCTCCCTTTTGGAGAAGTGGCAGCTGAAGTATGAACTTCAGATGTAACAGCTAATATATAAAGATGAAGTGTGTCAAAGCAGATCATGCATGTATATAATTTACATATGCATACAGGTATGTAAAGAGCATAAATTTAACCTACTAACCTTTTGTTGATGTAACATAAGGCTTTCTTATCATGACAGGAACTTGTAGAAGACGTCTTCTTGACTCGAGGTCTCTTGTGCGCCTTTGTAATAGTAATGCCTCTTTTTGAGCTAGCAACATTTCTTTATAGTTTTTGCGCCGATTGAATCTCATTTCAGCGGTTGTATTAGAGAAAGATGGGCATTTGTTCTTTTGCTCTGAACGTGTCATCTGCATACAGACAGCCAAGAAATTGCACACGCAGATAAGACGTGTATATGCATAAATGAAAATGCTCGACTGAAAGCTAGTGTAATCTGGTCTAATTTGGTTATTTTGTGGTGCTGCGTATTGCTATGCTTCAATGGAAATATTTTTTGTCTGTTGTGTTATGCCTATCTGATGTTAGCTAGTACTAATCCGCTAAGATGAAGTTTTTGGGTTACCACATGCTCATTTGTTGATTTAGCTTACAAAAGTTCGACGTAATGCTTTACATCGGTCAACATAGTGAAGAAGTTGGATTTATTGACTATTTATTCCCAAAAGATGCCAAAAAAAAAGGCATCAACAAATTTCAACCAACATCCTTTTTTTGGCATGTGATTCAGCTAAAAGTAAAAGCACGAATTTGACCAAAATCTCAAATTTCCATTTGTAATATGAATCCATATAACAGTAAAAGCATTAATTTTATCAAAATCTTACATACCCATTTGAAGAATTGGCCAAATTTTGGGTGGAAATAACCCATAAGTCATAACAGTAAAAGCATTAATTTTATCAAAATCCTACATACCCATTTGAAGAATTGGGCCGAATTTTGGGTGGAAATAACCCAAAAAGCATTAAAAAAAAAAAAAAAGAGAAGGTGTCAAACTAAGCAAATCTGTATGTGCTTTATCAAATACTTACCCAATAAAGTAGAAACAACCTCTGCAATCGAAGATGAACAAAGAAAGTGCACAAGAACTTTTGAGACAGGTATGAAATCTTGCAAGCAGCTGAGGTAGAGGAAGATGGAAGCTGTGTTTTTCTGTTGGAAACAACGGAGGTGGTGGAAGATGGAAGCTGCAGTTTTCTGTGGGATAAAATTTGAGGACGCCTGTTAAAGCCAGAAAGAAACTAAAGAGTGAAATGACAATATACCCTAATGAGCAAGCACACATGTTGACGGAGTGGTCAGCTCCAACTCCTAAATAGAAAAGGAAAATAAGAGTTTGAGAAGGTTTAGTAGACACAAAAGGAAAAATTGGAGAGTTCATTTGATATAAGCAAATTAAAAGAATAAAAAATAAAAATGACAAAGGAAAGGAATTACCATAAAGTGACACGAAATGCTTTCAACTTTCTACACGTATGAGTTTAGACGAGGTTCCTTCCTTGTCATGACAACCGGGCTCTCGTATTTGAAATTTATTGACATGATTAATTTAATTTTGATGACATATTAGAACAAGTTTAAGAAGAAGCTACTAATATAGAAATATTTAATAAACTCGGCAATACCGCAGCTCTCCTCCCACCTCTAAGATCAATTTTTTACCAAAAAAGAGAGGAATAGTTGAATACCCAAATAACAAAAAATCGATTTTACAGAGAGAAGTCGTTGAACAACAAAACAAGCCAAAATTATGTTCGACCCAAAATCAGAAATCGGGTTCACACATGCAATCGCATGACATGCAGCACCAAAACAAATCTTAATCAATAGGAACACATACATATGCGCTAAACCGCAAAAAGGAGGAACTATGAATTCCTAAATCGGGGGAGGAGAGAACATCAACTACATAAAAAGAACTCAAATCAAAACCTAAAATCGAAAAGCAAAACAGTTATGGAAGCGGGGGCAAAGAAAGAACACCAAAATTAGCGAGATTGAGCTGAAAGAAAAGGTTTTCCACGACTATTTCTAATAATCAGTTATCTGGGTATGTCCCAGAGTACCTAAGAAATCATTATTGGGGAAAATGCATAAAGTAAAAATTGAAGCGAAAAGTTCAGTGCATGTATGTGCATAATCAATTTAAGCTCAGCACAAATATTTGAAACTAAAGAGAAATGGAAATTCCATCAAAGACCATAAAAAGAAAAGCACAAATTACCACAGATGAAATTCGTAGGAGAGACAATATTGAATAGAAAGGGGAAAAGAGCACTCACAAAGTATATAGATCAGATGGGCCGCCTGAAGTAGAAAGGCCGAACAAAATTTTCAGCAAAGTTGACCAGAAAAGAGTGATTTTGGAAATCCAAATCTGAAGAAGAAAATCAGAAATTTAGATAGAACTGCTCGTTGTTAAAGCATAGTTGCTAAACGGTGAGATCTCCAAATTCAGATAAGGATAGTACAAAGAAATATGTCAGAGCACCGCTTGAAGAACAAGAGCATCCTGACTTTTGTGTAAGCTGGAAAAGGGAATAGACAAACCTTTGGTAGTGACAATAATTGCTATTGGGCTGTGTTGTTTAACAGGTGCAACCGACGTTGAGCCTATTGTAGAAACAGTTGTAATCAGGACATTAATTTTTTTTCTTCAGAAAAGTGAATATCAACAGCATGTTAATGTGATGTACCTACTTCAAAGATGGATAGACAACCAATCATGTCTCTTCCTTTGCCCGATACAACTGTAGAAGTATCAATGCGAGAGGTGTTGCCTAGAGCACGAACAACGGTGTAATAACCATCAGTAAATCACAACTACACTTAGTCAGAGATAAAGCATCATGCAGTTATGCAGTATATTCATCAAACCTGTTTCAGGGTGAGGCGATATGTCTCTAATGGTAACACCTTTCTGTCCAGTGAATTGAAGCTGAGCATTAGGTAGTAGAGTAAGAGAACCACCATGGAGATTTTTGTTGCTGAATTGTTGATATCTTGTCCGTCGTTGTAGAAGAAGTGCTTCTTTTAGTTGTTTATATATACTGCGTCACTTATTATTAATAATGCAGGCTCTAACCGTTGAATATTGTTATGCCTTTTCTTGGGAGGATGACGCTGGAGAGAGGAAACATATGTAATTAGGCCAACAAATTTGGAATGTAAAACAAGAAGAATATTGTATTAGATAATCAGAGAATGTCATGCAGGAATTTCCAGACCACCACATGTAAACAGTTTGTGAAAACAATATCACGACATAATAGGAGATTAACAATTTTCATTCAGTCGTGTTAAACATTATATCTGCACATTTTAATGGAAAAGTGATTCTTAGCCATTTGTTTCAACGTAAATACCTTAATTTGACTTGACACATTTATTGAAAAGCTCAAAATAAAAATATAGTTCGTAGTTGAGAAAGCATATTCTATATCGACCTTTAGTTTTATGTAGAATGATGTAGAGTGAGAAGTCACACTCATGGGTTTGTTAGCTGTGGAGATGTTGGGTACACCTCAATTTTCATGCAGGTTTTCTGTTTTGGAGAAGATTTAATTACTTTTGAATGGCTTAAAACTGGTCAACCTTGAGAGGCTCATCTTTAGGTATCATAGGGAGATATATTTATCACTTTTTCCTACTGTGTCTTGTTTGCTTTAATAACCTTTTGAATTAATAATGCTGGAGTTGCTAATGTTCTTTTGTTTGATGTCAAACAGAGACAACAAATGATAAGATACTCTTATTTAATTGTGGCGATTTCAGAGCAGAGATCAAGTTTGTGTTGCAACAGTTGCTTGAGTCTTTGGTTCTTCTGGCAATACCCTAATTAGCAATTGACAAAGGCAATGATCACTTCACTTTATCACTAATTTTATATAGTAATACGTTAGAAAATAAGTTGTTACTTAAGAGGAAAACCTTACTTGTGTTAGGAGGAAGAAAATGTCTACTACCAACAATAATGTTGCTTGTCAAATCCAATTTCTTGTAGCGTTGGTTTTCAAGTGATAATGCTTTGTTTTGCCTTAAAGGTTACCTAGAAAACAATTCTTGTGTTGACAAAATATACCACTTTGTTAGAACTCTTTTGCTCTATCTTATTTATTCCACTAAGCAGTGCAAATATTCAAATTTTATCAGTGTTCCTCCTCTATCTTTGGTTCATTTTTCTAATAACTTTTTCTGTCCTCTGGAAAAAACTAAAATTTTGACTTTTGGGATAAAAGGCTGAATCTTTTAACTTTTGTGTGTTGTACCTATAAGATCTATAAATAATACTAAGATTTTTTAGAACTTGAATTTGATAATTCCTTACCTCCTCTGTTTTGGAAATGGAGAATTTTCTGGCAGCATAATATTTATATTATATTCATCACTCACATGCTAATCTATTAAACCACTTCCCATTTATGTTAATCAGAGAGCAACACGACATAGAGGCTGATCACCAAAGACTTCCGCATACGCGAAATGTAAGAGCTGAAGTTTAGGAGTTCATTTAAAATCCACGACAAACACTAGAGAACCAGAATTACAAGTAAAGTAACAGTTGAAGCAAAAAGTTCAGTGCATGTGCATAATCAGTTTAAGTTCAAAAAATCCTTTCCTTCCGAAATCTTTTCTATTCCTTTTGCTAAGATCAAAACTGCACATTCAAAATATTTGTAAACATAGAAGAAACAAAAATTGCATCAAATATCATGCAAAGAAAAGTCGAAGTTACTACTAATGAAATCCGCTTGAGAAACAATATTGAGTAGAAATGAGAAAAGAGAACTCACAAAGTATAGATAGATCAGATAGATTGGCTGAAATAGAAAGCTTGAACAAAATCTTCAGTAAGCTTGACAAAAAGACTGATGGGAAAGAGGAAATCCGAAATTGGAAGAAGAAAATGAGGAATTTACAAAGGAGAAATCGTTGTTGAAGTCATAATGGTTCTTAATGTTGTGAAACCCTCTAAATTCATATAAGAATAAGCTCATGTATAAAACATGTTAGTCTCCAATATATCTCCCTCCCTCTCTCGAATGGATGTGTTTTGTTTCAAGTTGCTCCGACACCTTACTTTCGATGCCGCACGCGTGTCGGATTCCCCAAAAATACACTACTTTTGCTGAATCCAACTCTCACCCCTTTGACATTTTTGAAGAGTCCGAGGTTTTGTTAAGTAGTTGATGAAGTTATGAAAATTGATGTGTTAATGTAGTTATGCCTCTGTCTACTTTAAAGCTTTTTCAGTTTAGACCTCCTGACTTATATTTGGTTTTATGGGGTATAAACTTATTAGGACGTGATTGGTATGAAGGTAAACATTTTCTAAAACATGCGTGGTTGGACACAAATTACCACATATGAAATCTGTAGGAGAGGCAATATTGAACAGAAAAGGGAAAAGAGCACTCACAAAGTATATAGATCAGATGGGTCGCCTAAAGTAGAAAGCCCGAACAAATTTTTTAGCAAAGTCGACTAGAAAAGAGTGATTTTGGAAATCCAAATCTGAAGAAGAAAATGAAAAATTTAGATAGAACTGCTCGTTGTTAAAGCATAGTTACTAAAACTGTGAGATCTCCAAATTCAGATAAGGATAGTACAATGAAATATGTTGGAACACCGCTTGAAGAGCAAGAGCAAGGAAAAGACAAATCTAACCTCCAACAAGACGACCAAGAGCTGGCTGCTGTAGAGTCTTCTACCTATCATAATAATTAGAAAAAAGAAATTAGAAATAAGAGAAAATATATATCTTCTATTTATATTATTTATTTATTAAACTAAACAAAATGTACATATAAGAATTTTATAACATAAATTGTTTTTGGGGAAGAGATGTCAAGATAATAACACAAGTACCTCTCTTATATTTTTGTTTTAGTTCTCCTATGATTTTTGTTTGAGAAAATGGCCAAATGACCCCAATCTATTATCGGATTTTCAACTACACACTTATATTTCACGGGGTTTCTATTACCCCTGAGCTATTTTAAAGTGGAATTATTTCCTTCCTGAAATGTCTTTACCGGGCATGTGTCTTGTGGTGAAATACACGTACTTGACACATGTATTTCACCATTTAATTATTTTTTTTAAAAAAAAAGTACTCCTCCTTCCTTTTCCTTTATTCCCCAATCATTTTTTCAACCCTAACTAGAATAAACACTATTTTTTATCTTAAAAAATTTCTATATCTCTAAAAATTTATAAAAATGAAAATTCAAGTCACCTTTTCTCTTCCCCATTCTTTATTCTTTCTCTCTCTAAAATTTTCATGATTAATTTATAATTTGAGTTTTTGATTTTCATTCTTCATGGGTTTTCGGATAACATGTAGGATCCTTCTTTAAAAATGTAGAAGAAATTGTTTTGTTTTAGTTTCTTTTAATAAGTTTGAAGATATTTTTTAAATATACAATTACTTCACTTTGATTTTGTTACTCTTGAGTCTATGACTTTAAAAAAAATATTAATTAATGGGTATGTTTTTTAAAAATAAATTTAATTTGTTAGATATGTTCTAAATAAGTCTATTAAAAATTATTTATTCATAAAATGCATTAGTTGTTGATAATTTTTATACCAAACATCTATTGAAAAAGCTTCAACAATGATAATGGTGAAAAAGATATAGTTATATAGATAAATAAGAAGAAAAAAAGAGAAAAGAAAAAAGAAAAGTAGAAAAAAAAGGGAAATTAAAAAAAAAATATTGTTTACGTGGTAGGACTGGTAAGCTTCAAATTTAAATTTTGTCTATTATTTCATGAAAAATATTGTTAAGGTTGTCTGCCTCTACTTTTTATTAACAAGAAATAAGGTTTTTTCAAACTTAATGATGTAAAAATTTAACGAACATTCATTTAACGAGTCTTGTGCTACCCGAATTCAAATCAATTCAAAAATAGTTTCGAAGCAGAAAACAAAAATGAGAAAATGGTCAAATGACCTCCCAACCTATTATCGGATTTCCAACTACACACCTATTATTCACGAGAGTCCTATTACTCACTCTCTTTGAGAGAGTGAGTTGCCTATTCATGCATGTATTTATTTTTTTATATTTCGAGCCCCCTTAGTGAAAATTCTAGCTCATCTTCTACCCACCCTTCTTCATAGATCCACCCCTGGGCACGATAGAATCTAAAGTCACTTGAATCATTGGATGCTAGAAAAGGCATAAGTTGCACAAACCATTTCATAACATACCTGTTCCAATTGTTCAGCCCTTTTTCTAAGAGCTTCTGAAGATGCTTCCTTGTAAATAAATTTTAAAATGTAGACTATGTGAGATTGGAGATTCTCTTTACGGTGTTCGTCTGCTTTGCATTGGGGAACAGTCGATTGGCAACCAACTGGATAAAAGGAACAATTGACAAGCTTCATTGTACAAATAGTTATACAATGCCGGTCCATTTCACGTCTCATAAGCATTTCTGGTCACTTCTGCTCACACTGAAGTATTTTGAAAGGACACTCCGAATCATGTTGTTCAAGTTGAGCTGCACTAAATCTTGCATTACAACCCTCATTTTCACAGTGTATTTCCTTGAAACTACACGAAAAGACATGTCTCGCAAGCTCTTCTTCCGACTTAAACTTCATATTGCAGTGAAAGGTGTTTTTGAAATCAACGTTTCGAATCACTGTTTGTGCTACGATTTCCCTCCTCGCCATCAACCAAAAGCCATTTATTTCAATTTCTTGTACAAAATCATCTATTCTATCCTCTCTTCTTTCACTTAGTATCCAACCTGAAACCTTACTAAAAAAATTTCTCTTCGACTGACCAAAATCATCAATAAAATCTGAAATGTTATCATAAGGGTTGTCTCAGGTGATGGTCAGAATGAGCGAGTTAACAGGTGTTTAGAGAATTATCTCAGGTGCATGACTACTAGTAGACCTACTCAGTGGAAACAATGGCTTCCAGCTGCTGAATGGTGGTATAATATGAACTTCCACACTAGTCTACAATGCATTCCGTTTGAAGCATTATATGGTTATACTCCACCACAACTGTCCATTGTCCCACTCTTAGAAACAATAGTCCAAGCTGCAGAGGATGTAGTGATGCAAAGACAACAATTTCTTCAACTGCTTAGGGATAACTTGACAAATGCTCAAGCCAGGATGAAGTTCTTTGCTGATAATAGACGGACTGACTAGGAGTTTGTTGTGGGGGACTCAGTTTATCTGAAGCTTCAACCTTATCGACAAACTTCCATTGCATTGAGGAAGAACCTGAAGCTTAGCTCTAAGTACTATGGCCCTTACTTGATCACTGACAGGATTGGTTCTGTGGCTTATCGACTACCACTCCCTCCTTACTCTAAAACCCATCCGGTATTCCCGTGGTGGTGCAGTCTGCATTACCTTCTACTGGCAGCGATGGTCAGTTTTTGGTTCAACATGTGGAAATCTGGCAAAGGCAGATGGTGAAACGAAACAATGTGGCTGTTGTGAGGGTCTTGGTGCAATGGTCTAACCTCCCCCCAGAGGATGCAACATGGGACGACTACCAGTTTATGCGTGCCAAGTTTCCAGACTTTGATTCTCATCCTTGAGGACAAGGATCGTTTGATGGGGGAAGGTATGTTATGACCTCAACTTTAATAAATAAATTTTGTGTTGCTACTGGGGTTCAAAGTAGGGCTGCGTGTCGGTCGGTTCGGTTCGGTTTTGAAGTTTATCGGGTTGGCTTATTGGTTATCGGTTTGTAGAGATGCTAAACCGTTATAGAACCATTAAGATATTGACTTATCGATTTTTGATTGTTATCGGTTTGGTTATCGGTTTAACCGTTAAGATTTAACACAAAAATAAAACATTGAAAATCACTTAGAAACAAGGTGACAAACCAAATAAACCATGCACATGAGTTCACAAGTTACATCTTGCTCAAAAGCAAACACTTTTACATTGTAGAATAACCAAGTGTTTGAGACGATCAAAAATAAAAGTAAGAAATCAAACTCCAAGTCGAGGACTTTATATACAAAATGGTATAAATATAATTATTTAATATCTATCAAAGTTATCTTGCAGATTAAGAAAAACTCCAAACCGTTAAGGACCAATAACCCGATAACAAAAAAAAAATCAAAACCATTATCAAAATTTCTAAACCAATAACCTAATACTATAAACCAATAACTTTTTTGTCGGTTCGGATTATTGGTTTCGGTTCGGTTTTGAATGGCCCTAGTTCAAAGTAAAATAGAGAAACCTAGCGAAACAGGAGAAGTAGAATGAAGGATCAGGATCTCTTTATTTTAAATGAGAAGAGAAGGTCCTGATTAAGCCACGTGGAGTTGGTTACAAATAGCTATCAGAAGAGAGAGACGAACAACGATTTTCTGGTGAATATTTCTTCCCCCACTTTTCTTCTTCTTCTCCAGTCTCTTCTTTCTCACTCTAATTCTTTCTTCATCCAATTTGCAGGTTCAACTGGCTATGGAGATTTCTTCATTCAGTAGTTAGTTCTTATAGTTACTATATCTTGTATTTGTAAACCCTTTCTCTTTTATAAAAATCAAGAAAATTCCCAAAAATATTGTTGTGTTCGATTTATTTCTGCAAATTGATATCCAGATCTCAGTTGAGATCATAACATCTTGTTACTTGTTTTGCCTTATTATAACTAACTGACTGGTTGTTTAGTTCTTCTATTTTGTTATTCAGGGTTTTAATGATGCCAAAAGGGGGAGAATGTTTTTAGCTAATGAACTGAACTGTATGTACTGATCCATCTGTTCCATGCTATTACTTTAACTGATTTGTCAATATCAAAAATGGGGAATTTGTTAGATCATGTAAATGTGAATTTTGAAGATTGACGTTTGAGGAACAGAAGTTGTGCTAACAACAACATTCACTTCTAATAGGTTGAGGAAAGCTGAAAGCGGCAAAGTATTAAAACTGTGTGTTATTAGAATAAAACACGTTCAAGTCCTTAAAAGAAGAGGAAACGTGTTGAAACAAGAACACATATTGAAGTAGAGTTGACGCAGGAAAATGTTCTTGGTCTATTGAAGTCTATAAATAGAGCAAGGATTTTCCATTGAATGGCGCGCACTTACAATAGAGAGACAAGCGAAACAGGATCAATTGTTGAGAGAGTTTTGATTACTTATTTGAGTGCTGCGAAAATAATTGTGAGAGTTTATTTTGTGAGAGTATATTTTGTGAGTTTTTGTGAGAAGTAGTTTAGGTTATTTTCTAGTGAAGTTTAATCTTCTAGTTGGGGGCAACTCGAAGATTGTTTGGGTTCATAAGCCTTTGGGGGCATGTGTTTTTGAGTTACGGGAATTAGAGTTTATAATTATTTAAGATTACGGAGTTGTGTAATCTGTTGTAATTCAAATATTGTTTATTGAAGTTTGAAGTTAAATTACTGCGGTGCTTATTTACTATTGTTCTTAATTTCAAAACGCAGTTTCATTAAACAATTGGTTTGTCATACATGTTCCTTAAGAGGTTGACGGAGGTCAGTATTCCAACATTGTTCAGATGAATTCTTGTTAAGTTTTTATATAATTGAGTCGTTCTTTTTGTTATCTCCTGTATTTAGACTAGCAAATCAGAAATAATAAAAGATGAAAAGAAAAACACAAAGAACTATCCGAGTCCACAGAACCCACTGTGTGTCCTTAAGAAATTTAATCCCCTCAAGTACCCGAGGTTGCAGATTAATTCCTCCCAAGATAAAACGGATTAACCATTAAAGAAGTAGCGGTACCTCAAACTTCGATAATTTCAACGAACTCAAAATGACAGCAACGAATCACACACAGACACGATCGATCGATTTTGTTTTGTAAGAAATGTATGCAAAAGAAGGGAAGAATTCGATGCAGAACAATGAGAGAAAACCTCTCTATTTATAGCCAACAAAGGGTAAAGGTCACAACCCTTTAGAAAGAAGACAACCTTTCAGAAAGGTCACAACACTTTGGAAAATGCATAACCTTTTGGCATAGTCACAACCCTTCATTTCCTGTTCACACCTTTAAAACCCAACAATCCCCCACATGAATAGGGAATGGCTATTGTTAAAACATATGCATGAAAAATTGTGTAATTCGTAAGTAAAGGTTAATCGCATCTGGATAAGTAGGTTTTCCTTTAAACTTTTCGTAGTGAACATATATCGGATATACTCGGTCAATCGGTAGATTTGATATCTTTGAACCGTCGAGCTTTGGTGTATACCTAGACAATATAAGTCACATAATCAACCATTGAACTGTTTTTGGTTCTCATTGTTTTGTTCGTTTCAGCCATGAACACATCTCGGTTAATAAGTGCTTAGAGAACTGGCCTTACCAGATTCTCCTTGAAGCGACTTACACTTCACACTTACATAGGTGATTTCTAAATGTGTTATCCCGTAGATACACTATTTGATATACCCTGTATCAAACTTAGAAACCATTAAAAAGTCCTTATGCCTTTTCCTGGTTATTGAACATTGTCTCATCATGAGAATAGACATAAAATAATTTTTGGCAATGTTGAACCGTCATCTATAACTTTGTTTTATCTCCTTAAACCTAGATCTTGGGATCTCCAGTCTTCTAGGTAGAGTTACCGCAACGATGACTTGTTCTCGGCCATAGTCCCATTCCCGTCGATGATCTCTCAACTCTTTCTCTAGTTAGGCTTTTTTTAAGTGGATCCGACACATTATCCTTTGACTTTACATAGTCAATTGTGATAATTCCACTAGAGAGTAGTTGTCTAACAGAGTTATGTCTTCGTCTTATGTGACGAGACTTTCCGTTATACATAACTCTTTCAGCCCTTCCTATTGCAGCTTGACTATCGCAGTGTATGCATATAGGGGCCATTGGTTTGGGCCAATACGGAATATCTTCTAAGAAATTTCGGAGCCATTCAACTTCTTCACCTGCCTTGTTTAAGGCGATGAATTCAGACTCCATTGTAGAGCGAGATATACATGTTTGTTTGGATGATTTCCAAGATATTGCTCCTCCACCAATAGTGAAAACATATCCACTCGTGGATTTTGTTTCAGTTGACCCAGTAATCCAATTTGCATCACTATATCCTTCAAGAACTGCTGGATATTTGTTGTAATGCAAAGTATAGTTTTGAGTGTCTTTTAAGTACCCCAAAACTCTCTTTATTGTCATCCAACGAGTTTGATTGAGATTACTCGTGAACCGACTTAGTTTATTAATAGCACATGCTATATTTGATCGCATACACTTCATGATATCTATCATACTTCTTAATACTCTAGCACAATTCAATTGTGAGTCACTTTTGCCTTCATTCTTTTGAAGTACAAATCTCACATTTATTGGAGTCTTGACAATATTGAAATCCAAATGCTTGAACTTGTCAAGTACATTTTCAATCACATCAGTAACTTCAATGTCTTTCATATCGAAGTTACTTTCTAGCATATGCTTAGTAGCATTTATGTCAGAAATATCTCTTTTGATGATCAACATGTCATCAACATAAAAACAAACAATGACCTTGTGATTTGGAGTGTTTTTAATGTAAAAATATTTATCACATTCTTTAATCTTGAATTCATTTGCCAACATAGTTTGGTCAAACTTCGCATGTCATTATTTGGGCGCTTGTTTTTAGTCCACAGAGTGACTTAACAAGTTTACAGACTTTCTTTTCTTTACTAGAACCACAAAGCCCTTGGGTTGTTCCATATAAATTTCTTCCTCCAATTTTCCATTCAAAAAAAATATTTTCACATCCATTTTGACGAATTTGAAGGCCATATTTCGCAACTAGCGCAATTAACATCTGAATTGATGTAATCCTAGTTAGTGCTATTATCTGTCAAACAAGACTTTCTTATTGTCTAAAGCTTATGACAACAAGTCTGTCTTTGTATTTGTCAATAGTTTCATCAACTTTCTTTTCCTTTTGTAGATCCACTTTGAACCCAAAAGTTTATTTCCTGGAGGAAGATCAACCAACTCTCAAATATGGTTGCTCAAGATTGAATCTATCTTACCATTGACAGTCTTTTCTCAAAGAGAATGAGTCCACAAAGGACATAACTTTTAGAATATATGAGACTCATTTTCAAGAAGAAATGTTATAAAATCAAACTCGTAGGAAGTAATTTGTCCATTGACATTTACTATGCCTCTGAATCTCTTTATTAAGTACATTCTCCTTTGGTTCTTTCCAAGGTCGTTTAGACCCTTCACTTGACTATCCGATAGTTCGGATTTATGAACCATAAATCGACATGCTTTACTATTTGTAGCATATCCAATGAACATACAATCTACAGTCTTAGGTCCTATTTTGACCCTTTTGGAAATAGTTCCCTCATTTCCATTTCTCATATGGAATAAACTGTATTGGAAATTGTTAGATCACTATCATTCAAGAGTTATTGCTTGTATATACTTTAAGGGAGGACAAGCAATTCTCTATCAGGATACAACAAAGCCTGAACAAACACAACTTTTTGTTGCTCCCTTTCTAAACAAACAAAAGTTTTTTTTTTTTTTTTTAAATTTGTTACTCCCTTTACTAACAAACAAAACTTTTTGTTTCTCTCTTTCTGAACAGACAAACTTTTTGTTGTTCTCTTTTGCTATAATGATAGCACCCCCCACAAATTTTGTGGTAAACTTGAACTTATAAATAGGACATTCAACATTTCCTTCAAAGTTTGATTTTTTTCCTGTTAACAATTTCATTAGATTGAGGTAAGAATGTGCAGTAATTGGATGGATGATTCCATTTTCCAAATATATTTCTACAAAGGAAGATTCATATTCTCCACATCTACCACTTCTAATCATGACAAATTTTTTTTTTATCCAACTGATTTTCAACTTGAGTTTTATATTGCCTATATGTTTCTATTGCTTCATCCTTACCATTCAGCAAATAAACATAACAATATCTAGTGCAATTGTCAATAAAATTTACGAAACACTTTTTTTCACCACCAGATGGTGTTGACTTCATATCACAAATGTCAGTGTAAAACAATTCTAAGGTATTAAAATTCCTTTCAACAATACATACTTGACATTTTGATTTATTGCACTAGAAGTTAGGCAAAACTTCTAAGTTGATCAGTTTTTTTTTCAAGGTTTTGTAATTGACATGTTCCAAGCATTTATGTGACAAACAATTTGATTCAAGCAAGTAAGAACAAACAGAAATACTAAATTTGAAAAGACCTTCTGTGAGATAATCTTTTCCCACAAATATTTTGTTCTTTACTTTTTATAACTTTCTCAAATACAGACATTGTTTTAGAGTCAACACCTTGCCATATGTCCTTTTCAGAAGGACATTTCCATAACATTCAATTTGTTATAGAATTACCCATGATCATAGTCTCATCGGTCCAATAAGCGCAATATGACCCAAATGTTTGTTTTACAATACAAACATAACATATCATTTTTCACCAATGTTCATGTCTATTCAAAAAAAATATATTTTAATAGACATATCTTTTCATGAAAAATCACAATATTTAAAGTGAAACTTTTTCATCAAAGAATACAATTCTTTTCAATGAGTAATATAATTTTGTGGTTTCATACTAGTCATATCATATACTAGTAAAGAGAGACTCGACCACAATATCAAATATACTCCAAGAATTTTGTGGGTCTAACACAATACAAGATTGTCATTAAATTTCATATCTTGTACTTTCAAATTTAAATTAGATAGTTAGTCTAATTTTGTCTTTATCACAAGTAAAGAACCCCCCACATTTTAAATATGTTCTCAAAAATATTTTTCAAGTATTTGAAATTATTTTTCACATATTTTTCCCATGCTTACACATTGGCAACTCGAAGCCTTCTTTTGGAGATTTAATCCATATAAACACTCATTGCAGGCACAAAAACCACTAATTTTATGTCACTAGTATTTTTTTTTTCTCTAAACAGAATACATATTAATAATAGTAAAGACATATTCTGAGATCATCACATAATGACTCTATCCTAACATTTATGAAATAAATTTCATAACTTATAAAGGATAGAAAAAGAAAATAATAATCAAGGGAAATAAAGATAGAACCTGATTTTTACTCTCATTGAATCATATTCTATCTGTCAACAATAATTCCATGCAAGTCACTTTTCTTGCTAATTTCTTTTCTTTTTCTCAGTTTCCATCATATTCCTATTTTCCTCAAGAAGACATTTAATTTCAACAAGAAACTAAACTCGTGTTCAAATATTGTTAGGAGACAACATTTGTTCATTTACTTCTTCTCATAGTTATATAAAACCAAGAATATAGGGGGGGAAATTAAAGTGCTCATCTTAGCCTTAATGCACAAAATAACTTTTCTCATTGAAAAGAAACCTGAAGGGGTGCAATGCTTGAATGCACTTGAGAAGAAAATAAAAATAATCTTACCCATCCAAGGAAAACTTACTACAAAAAATATATATATACTCGAACATATTAAAGTAGTACTAATTCATCACAAATCTCTTTTATCATATGATAAAATAATTATCTTTTTCTTCTTTTTAAAAAGAACACAGAAAATAGAAGTAATTTTCTTACCACAGAAAATACCAACATTAAATTTCTTAAGCTTGTTATCTACTGTATTCAGATTAGCAAACCAGAAATAATAAAAGATGAAAAGAAAAACACAAAGAACTATCCGAGTCCACAGAACCCACTGTGTGTCCTTAAGAAATTTAATCCCCTCAAGTACCCGAGGTTGCAGATTAATTCCTCTCAAGATAAAACGGATTAACCATTAAAAAAGTAGCGGTACCTCAAACTTCGATAATTTCAACGAACTCAAAATGACAGCAACGAATCACACACAGACACGATCGATTGATTTTGTTTTGTAAGAAATGTATGCAAAAGAAGGGAAGAATTCAATGCAGAAAAATGAGAGAAAACCTCTCTATTTATAGCCAACAAAGGGTAAAGGTCACAACCCTTTAGAAAGAAGACAACCTTTCAGAAAGAAGACAACCTTTCAGAAAGGTCACAACACTTTGGAAAATGCATAACCTTTCGGCATAGTCACAACTCTTCAGGAGAGTCACAACCCTTCATTTCCTGTTCATACCTTTAAAACCCAACACTTTTGTCTCTAATTGTTCAGCTATGCACCGACTGTAGTTAATTGGCTGGCCAATGATTAACAGCGTCGTTATATCTTATTGTTCTCGAGAGAATTTACGAGATTTGGTTTTAGTTGAACAACGTCACATCAAAGCATTATGAGATTAATGATTGAGATTTAAAAGTGGAGGTTAGAGATAACAAAGCTTTGACGCAATCTAAGTGAAGATTCATGATTGAAAAATTTCTTGAGAACAATTTGCTCTATTTAAGGATAACTGAAGAGATTTTTATTCAATCAAGGATATGAAGATAATCCTCGATTGAAAGTACATGTCTGTATGTTGTTTCTTGTGAGGTTGAGTATCAATATTTTCCTGATTCTGAAGTACTAAAATATTTATATATAGGAGACACTAGAAAAACCTAAAATGATTATAAAATCATAAGTTAACTGTATGAAAAAACAAATGTGCAAAAAAAATTGTTTCACAAACTAGCTAGCCAACATTGACAATGGACAAATGGTGAAAAAAACTTTTCCTCTTTCTATAAGGTAAAGGTTGCTATAAAGATCAAAATTAGCTTCATTTTTTCTACATCGTTTGATTCTATTTCAAGTATGTACTTCATTTGGTTGCTACGTGTTGACTTAGGCACTTTTTTACTTTTTGATGATGAATTTGTTGATCTTTTTTACTGAAGTGTGGCCTTGTACATAGACTCCATTTTTGAAGTTCATTCCTCCACAAAATCCTTATTTTGCATGTCACTCAACCTTAACTCCCGAAGTCGTGGAGTCCTGATGGTTGTTGGTTGATGGAATAGACTCTTCACTTTTTGCATACAACATTTCGAGTGAAGAAGGCGTGGAGTCGTGGTGTTTCTTTGGTGATTATGTAGACTCGTGTGTACTCACTTTAGGTGAAGAAGTTGTGGAGTCATGGTGTTTTTTTGGTGATGGAGTAGACTCATGAGTAACCATTTTAGGTGAGGAAGTTGTGGAGTCATGGTGTTCCTTTGGTGATGTCGTAGACTCATGTGTACCCATTTTAGGTGAGGAAGATGTAGACTCATGGTGTTTCTTTGGTGGAGTAGACTCATGTATACCTATTTTGGGTGAGGAAGCTATGGAGTCATGGTGTTTCTTTGGTGATGGATTAGGCTCATGTGTACTCATTTTGGGTGAGGAAGCTGTGGAGTCATGTTGTTTCTTTGGTGATGGATTAGACTCATGTATACCTATTTTGGGTGAGGAAGCTGTGGAGTCATGGTGTTTCTTTGGTGATGGATTAGGCTCATGTGTACTCATTTTGGGTGAGGAAGCTGTGGAGTCATGCTGTTTTTTGGGTGATGGCATAGACTCTTTAGTTTCATGTGTATTGATTTCAGGTAAGGAAGAGTTTTTATGTTTCATGGGGGATAGGGTAGACTCTTCACTTTTGGGTGAGGAAGTTGTGAGGTCCTGAGGTGACTTAGAAGATTCTTCATTAGGTGCTGTTGGAGATTCTACATTTTCCTCAGGAGATTCATTTTTTACCGGAGTTTCGGTGCTCCTATGTTTGTTGGATGATAGATCTGTTGAGTCTTCTTGCACTTGAGTTTTGCTAGTTGGTTCCACAACATCCACTGATTTGGTAGGTGACTCAACTTTTGCAGGCGTAGCTGCAAGGTCATGCTGAGTCTTGGGTGAGTCTGGAGACGTTTCATTCTTATGAAGCGAGTCCTTACCATCATGATCATCATTCTTTGTGGATACATCAGTGCCCTCACCTTTTTGTTCTGTCAACTCCGGATTGACCTCTATCTTTTTCTTGACCTCCAACGGTCCAAGCTTTGCATCAATATTCTTAATTGCAGTTGTTAATGATCTTGCATCACGAGCAGCTGCTAATCGTCCACCTGATGTTGCCTGTTTATGAGAATAAAAGAATATATCACCTGATGTTGCCTGTTTACTATTATTATTCTCATTATCTAACAAGTAATACAACAAGATCCCAGAAGTTGGCCAAATAATCACAAATTTCGCAACAACAGAAAGATAGCTGAAATGTATTTCCTCTTGAATTGAGTTGAACCCCCTTGGCCTCTTCATGCATGTATTTATTTTTTTATATTTCGAGCCCCCTTAGTGAAAATCCTAGCTCCTCTACTACCCACCCTTCTTCATAGATCCGCCCCTGGGCACGATAGAATCTAAAGTCACCTGAATCATTGGATGCTAGAAAAAGTATAAGTTACACAAACCATTTCATAACATACCTGTTCCAATTGTTCAGCCCTTTTTTTAAGAGCTTCTGAAGATGCTTCCTTGTAAATAAATTTTAAAATGTAGACCAAGTGAGATTGGAGATTCTCTTTACGGTGTTCGTCTGCTTTGCATTGGGGAACAGTCGATTGGCAACCAACGGGATAAAAGGAACAATTGACAAGCTTCATTGTACAAATAGTTATACAATGCCGGTCCATTTCACGTCTCATAAGCATTTCTGGGCACTTCTGCTCACACTGAAGTATTTTGAAAGGACACTCCGAATCATGCTGTTCAAGTTGAGCTGCACTAAATCTTGCATTACAACCCTCATTTTCACAGTGTATTTCCCTGAAACCACACGAGAAGACATGTCTCGCAAGCTCTTCTTCCGACTTAAACTTCATATTGCAGTGAAAGGTGTTTTTGAAATCAACGTTTCGAATCACTGTTTGTGCTACGGTTTCCCTCCTTGCCATCAACCAAAAGCCATTTATTTCCATTTCTTGTACAAAATCATCTATTCTATCCTCTCTTCTTTCACTTAGTATCCAACCTGAAACCTTACTAAAAAAATTTCTCTTCGACTGACCAAAATCATCGATAAAATCTGAAATGTCATCATAAGGGTTGTCCAACACAACGGCTTCTGTTCCACCTTCTAACACAACAGATTCAGCAACAAATGTCTGGCTTCTCTGGATAAGATAGTCCACCATTTCTCTTCTGATATCAACAGCCATAGAAGCAGGACTTTTGAACAAACCACCAGTCGTGTTGTCAACACAAGCTGAGGCTAATCCTGTAAGGAATTCCTGTGCTACCTTTCGAACCATTTCTGCATCAAATAGATTACAAGAAAAGAGAGGACCCTCCTCCTTTACTTCTTCGAGATTCGTTGGTTTCATATCCCCTTCATTTTTAGGGGGATCCATGTTTGAAGAAGCTTCCAACATATCTGAAGAGACAATTAACTGCATTACAGTAATCAGGATAAATGTTATTCCATTGTGGATCAATAATCAATACAAAAAAAATCATACCAACTTAAATAGCATGATAGGCTGATCTTGACTCGTGAAAGATATAACATTCAACAACCAGCTTTTTTTAAGAAGCAGAAATTTTTAGCTTCTTCCCAACAGCAGAAAAAGTGTTTCTGCTTTCAATTAATAGCAGAACGTGCATTAGTTCAAGAAATAACACTCTAACCGGGAGCAATTAGATTTGTGCACTAACTAGCCGGGAGCAAAATGTGCATTAATTAGTTCAAGAAATAACACTCAAACCCCAAAGACGAAATAAACTTGAGAGTAAAGGCAATCAATGTAAGACTCAAGAAGCAGTACACCAACAACAAAGATAAAAGAGAAACTTAGAGTAAGGTGTACATTGTTATTAACATTCTGCTAATGTAAAGAAAATATACAATTTTTGTTAACATCTTATGTTTAAAATAACAAAAATTCATATGTTTGTGCAAAGCGCTTAGTACTTTCCCTATTTTCCAACCTCCAAACAAACACAAGTTGAGGTTAAACGCGAAGCATTCAATCTAAAAGGATTATCTCCTAAGCTTGGCCTTGGCATTCAATCCACGAGATAAAGCGGAATCCTTGGAAGCAATAGGAGTCACTAATTCTTGTCTGAGGCTTTCTTTCCTCAAAATTACACGTTTTCACTTGACCCTCGAATATATAATTGTCCTCAAATGAAAACAAAATCAAGCTTCACAAACAAAATATAAAACTAAGTACATCGTTGAACCTGAAGTAGTAATCCAAGTATCAATCTTACTTCCTATGATAACCAATATCGATATTAGTACAATGAAACACACACATTATCTTACATTAAGAATTTAGACATAACAAACACATAAAGGAAAAAAAATCATCTGAATCAAGACAACTACATTCAGAGTCTAAGCAAATTACTGAATCCCTTTACCTAAATATTCAAACCAAGAAATAATCAAAGGAATCACTACAACAAAAACTTTTTTTATCGGCAGTAAATATGTACATTAACAAAGAGTGATATAGTTAGTTGTCATCGGATTAGACTTTAGGTACATATATAAAGAGTGTTAATTGCCACTAAGACTGCATATTTAGTGGCAATTAAGCTATTATAGTTAATTAATTGATACTAAATATCAGTTTTGATATAGTGAATGCCTCCAATTTTAGAGCAGTTGTGAAATGACAATTAAAGAATCACACATAAAATCCAAAACAGAACATAGAAGAAGAGAGAAAGATCACCTCTAACTTGTATGGAATAAGCTTGGATCAAATGTAAAATGGATAGGAAATATACATACTAAAATACAAACCTAGAATCCAAAATCACACTTTTAGAGAAAGTCAAAATGCAGATAAAAAGAAGAAGCAAAAAAAAATACGTAAAAAGAAAAGACAATACATTTGAGGGGAAAACAAAATAAAGTAGGTTGTGAATATTTGAGTGGTTTTGCATCTTTGTCTCCTCAATGGAACTGAATAATTTTCTACAAAATTAATTATTCTAACCGATAAAACCGTCCCTCCACCATAACCCCTTCTCTATCTATATGGATCTGGCTCCTCTCAATTTCTCTTCTCTCCATTTTTCCCAAATTCCTACTTAGATGTATGACACTTGTATTATTTAAATATCAATGGTGCATATTTTTAAGTAATCAAATACCTTAATCATGATTAAAAGGATATATATTACCATTTAAATCTATTTAATTATTGCTATCAAAAAACCATCTCACAATTTTTTCGCACCATAGTTCAAATCATTTTCGTTATCTATAGTTTTTCCATTCACACAAAAAAAAAATGTTTTTTCATAAACTAAATTTCTGTCAATATAAAATAAACATTTAAATAAGCTATTTTATGAAGAAAAAATATTGTAAATCATAAAATAGAATTTTTAGCATTCAGATATTAAATAATAAGTATTGAAAATTACTTTGCCATAAAATATCAAAGAAACTAAAAGTTAGACTAACTTTTCCAAAAAATAGATAGAATTTATTTAAAATAAAACAAAATGTCTATAGATTTGATCGTGACTCAAGTTGTTAAACTATAGAAGAACTCTTTTTATATCAAAAGCTTAATGCTATTTAATTGAAGTAAATCCATTTTTTTCTCAAAAATTTGGAAAATGAATATTTTCTTACTAAAGTTGGAAATCTTAAATATTTTTTTTAATCATGGTTAATTAGTATACTTCTTTGATTAAGAAAATTAATTAATCCACACCTTTAATATTTCAGTAACATAAGTGTCATACATCTAAGTAGGAACTTGAGGAAAATGGAGAGAAGAGAAATGGAGAGGAGCCAAATCTTCTATATTACAACTAAGTTTAAATGCACATTAAGATGTATATTCAGATTTACAAGTCTGAACTTGAATACAGGGCCGTCTTAACTACTATGTCACTAAAGTCATCGCTTGGGCACTTTTTTTTTTTAAAAAAAATGTACTTATACATATTATTAAAAAATATTATATGCACTTTTAAATTAAAAAAAAAAAAACTTGTAAGAAGTAAAAAAAAATGTCATTAGTTTTCCCACTTTTTTAAGGGAATGAAACATTTTTTTGAGAATAATTTCCTTATGTGGGAAATTATGCTTCCTTATTTACCTCATATGAATTTGACCTTATATTTATCTTTTTTATTTTCTATTTTATTAATTTTATTCTCAATATTGAACTCTCTCCTACAAAATCTTTTGATTTACTATTCTTTACAAATTACGAAAGAATAAAATTTGTTTTTGAGTGTCTTCTCCAAAATCTCAAAAAGTGCAATAAGCAATCATTATATTGAAGGTACATAATACCATTTCGATATTGTTATATCAACCTATCAAATTCGTGCCAGATTTTGTTATTCTAACTTTATTTTATATTTTCTTTTCTTGAAAACTTATTATTGTTGATATTCTTAGTTCATAAGTATATATATTCTTGTTTTGAACAGTTTGAAGCATATGAAAATATTGTTGATTTTTTATAAAGTGGTAAAAATTTGAGATCACTAGATGATGAAAATTTTAAAAAATATTGTCTTAACATCGAACTTTCTTTAACAAATAATAATTATTCTGATATTGATGGTTTAAATTTATTTTTTGAATTAAAAGTGTTAAGAAAAATAATACAAGTAGAAGATAATGATCTAATGAAAATACTCAATCAAATAAAAAGACTTGATTCTTTTACGAATACATATATTGCTTGTAGAATAATGTGAACAATCCATGTAAGCGTTGCTTCAGTTGAAAGAAGTTTTTTGAAACTAAAATTAATAAAAATCTCATCTAAGATCAATAATGTCTCAAGAGAGAATGAATGAATTAGCTATATTATCAATTGAAAATTAGTTACTCAACAAATCGATTATAAAACAGTAATTAATGACTTCACATTTAAAAAATTTAGAAAAATATATTTTAAATAAAAGTATATATGATGATTTTTTTAAAAAAATAATAAATATATTAGGGCTCATTTTTAAGGTTTCGCTTTCGGCCCCAATCTTGTTGAGTCCGCTCCATTTGAATACACATTTAAATATTAAGATATTGCATTAAGATTTGAATATATAATAAATAGTTAAGACTATTTATACATCTGAATATATAAATTTATCTTTGTTTAAAAAATAAAATAATAAAATATTAAATTAATTTAATATTAGTTTAAAAAAATATTTATTTTTAAATTTCTATATAGCAATTGGTGGTGTTGACCAGCTTTTAATATCTTTTAAACTTTTAATAGTATTAATTTGTTGTTGACACCAACTTTGGCTCTTCATATTTGATTAATTAAGCTTTCGTAAATAATATATATATATATATATATATATATATATATATATATATATATAACAAAAACTTTTGTAAGAGTATGAAAATATTTTTATTTTTATTAGGCAAATTTATTTCATAAATATTATTTCTTATAAAAAAAAAGTAAATATATGTATATATATAAATATTACTACTTACTTTCTCATTTTTTAAATTTATGTCAAACAACTATCGTTCTTAAGGGTTAACTCGATTTTTCTAACTAAATATAATTTCTATTGTTGCAAACAAATATTTTCTCAAATTAGGAAGCTTAATTAATTAATGAGTTACTAATCTATACCAATTTTATTTTAAGAATGATCCATTTTTTCAAATAAGCTAATCTTGCAAAGTAATTATTTTCAATTTAATTAATTATGACTATTTAATAAAGAGATGGGTTATAATTTAAATGAGTTAAATTGAGCAAAAACTTTGCAATCCAAGTACTCTCCTCAAATCGGTCAATTTGTGTATGCCATGTAGGCAAGCACATGGATTGTGCTTCTTCATCTTTAATCTCAACCTTCTATTTCATTCTAACGGTCCTAATTGATTCATCTTTTTACCATCTTATCTTGTGTGTATATATATGTTCAATAATTGTTGCCATACTAAGTGGAGGAAGGAAGTAAAATTCAATTTTTTTTTTATAGTGGGAATTGGTTCCTTAAGAGGAAAAATGTTAGTGACTAATAATTGACATAATGATGATCAATGATGGTGTAATTATGAGCATATGGTTAGTGATTTAGTGATAATATGGCAGGTATGAATTAAAGTTATTGGGAACAAGTTTGAGATTAAAAATTTATTTAAAACTTCACGAAAATTCTCTCCTCTGTTGACATATTTTATACCCATTTTGAAGCTTAATTGTTGCTTCCTTAAGGATCGTTTAGCCTTTAAAAATAAAGAGAATTTAGTGTTTGGTTATGCTCGATCTTGGTGAATATGGAGTAGTAGGGTTATATGTTATTACTCTTAAATTATAGTACGAAAATTCATAGAATGAGATTTTGTTAATTTTAAGTGACAATTTTATTTCATTAAAGGCTTGGTTAGTTAGTGGGTAGCAAAATTTAAAATTTTCTATAAGTTTGGACTCTACGTACGGGTCAATTGATTTTCATAAAATCCCAAGTTTATCCTTGTGTGTCTTGATTATAGATTTGAGTAAGTTTTTAGGTCTAGGATAGACATATATCAATATGGGTGTTGTTAGTTTAAAAATCTTAAATTATTTATTTAAATAAATTGCATTAATTTGGAAGCCCAATAAAAAGGGAAGGCTCAAGTCCAGAGTGATTGTGGATTATTTGAGGCAAGTGGATTTCTCAACTCTTGTTAAGTGTAAAGAATCGTGTATTTCCTTGTGGTATGTGTTAGGGAGTAATGAGACTTCGTGATGAGTTGACTTATTAATATTGAATGTACATAATGAGGAAAAAGAGGTAATAAAATGCAACTTGATTGTATATTGATGTGTGATGTGTTGGGAATGATATGAAAGGCTTATTGATTCATTATTGGTGTTGTATCACGATTGTGTTGTTGTGAATTGTGTATTGATATGAAAATGGTCATCTCCTCATTATTTGTGAACATGTCATTTGCATTGGTTTGAGACATGATTGTGAAAAGTGTTAGGTGAATTGAGGAAGGATAAGAAATTAAAGAGGATGTAGCATTTCGAGGGACGTGTCGCGCGATGCAATGGATATTATATTTAGAGGGACGTGTCTCATGCCGCGATGAATATTATGATTTAAGAGATATATCGTACGCCACGACGAATTCCATCATCAAGGGTTGTATCGCACTCCGTGATGGATGCATGGACGGATATGTCCCTCATGGGTCCCGGACTAAGAGACAACAGGTGCGTATCACTAGGTCAGACATGCATTATCATACTTAGCATAGCATTTCATTGCATTGCATATATTTATCATTTGTGAATTTGTGAGTGCCTTTCCGTGGAACTTGTGATTGATGAACTTGATCTTGTGTGTTGTTGATCTGTAATTGTTAAAGTGTTGTTATTGAGCTATGTGCTACTTAAATTATGAACTATTAGGTTGGGCTAGCTTTATGCAAGTTGTAGTTGTGGATGTTCGATTGGAGTGGTAGGAGTACCCGTATTCTATATTCTTAACTTATGTTTAGGAGTTTTCTTGTTGAGTACTGTGTGATTTGGTACTCAGCCCTCGCTTCTACATTTGTGTAGGTTATGAACTCGGATTTTTGTGATACTCTCTCCTCTTCTTGTCTGAGACTTCCTATGGAGATTTGTGGGGTAGCTTTTTGTCATCTCAACGGACATTCTTACTCTTATTTATGATCTTGTTCTACTTTAGTGACAACAAAATTTGAGACTTATATTTTTCTTTCAAATCTATTGTAATATATTAGAGGCTTGTGCACGTGACATCCAGGTTTTTGGGGTTTAATTAATTTGACTTTGTATTCCGCTTTAGTATTAGTGTTAAACTTTCATCCTTATTTTTACTTCCGCATATGAGATGATGTACAAAAAAACTAGCGAAGGAATGGGGCTAAAACTCTTAAATTAAACACAACTAACGAAAATCCAATTTTGAGTTAGTATATACTCCAACAACACAAGTTCAATGGGTAATTAATAACAACGTATTTCGGTTGTTTAAACACGAATCTTTTTGCTTAGATCCTCTATTTCGGTGTAAAGTTTATTGTTATGCAAGGAGTGTCGGCATTGTTAATTACTTGTAATAATAGGGGCATAATAACAAACTTCAAAGTGCATAATCATACAAGGAAGAGGGTGAATTAATTCTTAATGGAATTATCAAATGTTTGTAGTAACAGGGACATAAAGTCTATTTTATCCTATATATGAGTATTGAGGTAGTGCCGCTTCAAACAAGATTTAAGAAGTTGATCTTGTTAATATTCATGAATTTGGATTAGCACACAACCATAAATGTGCTTAAGCATAATATTGGATTGTTTCACTACTTAGTAATATTATGTGTGATACTTTCGATTTAACAAAAGAAGTTGTGGTTATATCTTCGTCGAGCTTTAAGGCATTTACATTAATGAAAAGTTCAACCCTAGATAAGATATTTTTGATATGCATGATATTATGAGACATATTACAAATTCGTGGGATATTGTTGAGTAGTTGTAATATGTGGGATTTCCACATCAGTGGCTAAGTGCCCATATAAGACCAAAGTCCCTTAAGTCAAAATAATTGAGTAAGAGCGTGTGTATATATATATGTGTGTGACTTGTACTTGGGGCTTGGGCGGCGCAAGCCGGGACAGTTTTTTAATGAAATATTCTATTTTCGTAACAATTTTATTTATTTAAAATTTGAATTTAATATTTAAATTTTGATTAAATAGAATAGTTGTGTGTTCAGAAAATGAGCAACTTTCCTAAAGAGTCTCCTTGATAGACTCTATAAATATGATGAATTCCTAGATGTAGCATATTCAATTGCATATATATGTTTTAGGTTTTGTTGTATCTTAATAGAGAATTGTTTGTAATCATTAAAAATATATATATGTAATAACTCTTGAAAGGTAGTGATCTTTCATGCCTCAAAGCTTTGATTTTTTTGTTATTCTTAAGATGTTGTTCAAAATTTCTTCAGTAACAGTGGCGTAAAGTCTATTTGCACCAATATGAATATTGAGGTGGTGCCACTTCAAAAAATATTTAAGAAGTTGATCTTATTAATATTCATTAATTTGGATTAGCAGTTTAGCACACGACCATAAATGTGCCAAAGCATAATATTGAATTGTTTCGCTACTTAATAACATTATATGTGTGATACTTTCAATTTGACAAAAGTGTTGTGGTTCAAATCCTAGGATATTGATATCTTCGTCAAGCTTTAAGGTATTTACACTGATAAAAAGTTCAAATCCAGGTAAGATATTTTTTGATATACATGATATTATGAGACATATTATTAATCAGTGTTGAGTGGTTGTGATATGTGGGATTCCCACATCGGTGGCTAAGAGCCACCCTTTTGCCCATATAAGACCAAGCTCATTAAATCTAAATAATTGAGTAAGAACACTCATATATATATTTTGAAAAAATTATATAAATACACATCTTATTTTTATCATAATCTCAAAAATTCCCTACCATTAAATTTTTTTACAAAAATCCCGGCCTCTCAAATACATCTTTATCTCCTCTAGGATACATTTCTATCCCCTATCGAATACATCATCTTATTTAGGATACATCCCTATCCTCCCCTCTCGGATACATCCCTCTCATTAAGTAATGTATCATTCGCAATCCGTGAGCTATGTATCCGCAGGTTTCCTAATGTATCCGAGATCCTATAAGTTCAAGGAATTTTTGTAATTTTAAAAAGAATAGGAAAAGGATGTAATTAACTCTTAACACTATAATTTTTACATATATTTTTATTATATATATCTAAATGGCTTGGGGCTTGGCGCGGGCCTGGATGGGTCTGATTTTTAATTAAAGATTCTATTTTTGTAATTTATTTTCAACTGTTTTATTTACTTTATGTTTTTAATTTTGATTAAATAGAATAGTTGTGTTTGTTCGGAAAAGGAGCGACTTTCCTAAGAAGTCTCTTTGGCAGGCTCTATAAATATGATAAATTCCCCAATGTAGCATATTCAGTTGCATATACATTTCAGGCTTTATTGTATCCTGATAGAAAATTGCTTGTAATCCTAAAAGTATATAAATGCAACACCTCTTGAAAGATAGTGATCTTAACGATTAAAATTTAGAGTTTGTTTGGTATTACTGCTAAAAGTTGATTATTTATAGAAGCACATTGTTAAAAAATAATTTTTCAGAAAAGTACTTTTGAGAAAATAACAATTTGTGTTTGGCTAATTCATTTGAAAAGTACTTTTGATAAGCAAATTGTGTTTGGTTAATCTTTTCTAAAAGTACTTTTGAGAGTCAAATTACGAAAAAGGACAAGTATCAATGTATTTTTAGTATTAATATTATTTTATAAAGAGAAACTATTTTAAATATCTATTACAAAATTTTAATCAAATTAAAATGTACATACTCAAATTTACAATCAATATTATGCATAAATAAATAAATTAATTAAATATTAAAATAAATAAATAAGTCCTTCATATTTTTAATCCTACAAAAATTTTGGTGTTACCTTTATTCCTAATTTTGTAAAATAATATATAAAATAATAGTATATAAACTAAAAAAATATTATATGAAAATAAAAAAATGAAATTCTTGAATGAAACTTAACCAAACTTACGAAATATGCTAATTAATTAATAAGGCATGTATTGTTAAATATGTATATATAGAAGGGATATTTTAGTGTTAAAAAAATAATTTTCTGCTTCTACTTGTGTTTTTAAGAAGTATAAATTTTTAGCTTCTTCCCCACCGCAGAAAAAACTGCTTCTGCTTCTCTTTAAAAATAGTTTTAAGAATTTGTCAAACACTTTATTTTTTTAAAAAAGAAAAGTCCTTTTTTTTCTTAAAAAAAAAAATTAGCCTCACAACAACAATGTCAAACATGTGCTTAAATATTATTGTAAACAAATAAATTTAATGGTCTCAGAGTGTTTATTCTTCTCAAAATTGCTTGTTTCAAAAAAAATTTGAGGTGTTTAACCAAACTTTCGAGAGAGCATAAGTGTTTTTGAGGAGTAGCAGAAGTTGTTTTGGAGCCAGAAAAGTAGTTCTTCCCTAAGACATTTTTAAGAAAAATATGCTTGGAATACTTTTTAAAAGTTGGTCAAACACTAATTGTTGCTCAAAAGTGTTTTTTTAAATTTATTGACCAAAAATACTTTTTGAGAACATTTTGAAAACTAAATTTTAGAAGACAGTACTAATACAATATTTACCTTTTTCACAGGAGATTGGAAGGTGGAGCTCTTATCAAACAAGATGAGAAGAGAACTATTTTCAGTGGCTTTGAATTTATAAATTTATATATCTTGGCTTGTTGATTCTGTCCTTGGAAGCTTTACTATTCATTTGTTTGTATTTTAGGATCAAAACTGCCTTTATGTTGCTTGACATATGTTGATCAACTGAAGTAAATGTTGATTGTCAAGCTTCCTAGTGAAAGTAAAACATTTTTATTGTTTTGACTTCATGGAAGATGATATCAACAATTATTATCAGAAAAAAAAAAAACCTTTAAATACTTCAACATCAAATGATTTTTCACCACATATATATGTATGTTGTTGGATTTCAAAGGGTATGTTATTGTTGTTGCATTATATATATGCATGTTGTCAAGTTTAATATATGGCTTCGGCATGTGAATAGGAGATTGAAAAATTGAGGAAGTCTGTGAGGTCGGATACGGTGGGTAGGAAAAGAGGTAGAGGAAGGCCGAAGAAGTATTGAAGAGAGATGATTAGACGAGATATGACACAATTTTAATATACTGAGGACATGATCTTAGATAGAATGGTATGCAGGTCAGGGTGTAGAATATAACGTTGGTAGGTATTTGAGTTTTGTCTCGCTTTTGGTGGGACTGTGGTAGCATCATAGTTGTCGTAGTATTATTATAGACATGTAGTTTCTTGGTTTTGATATATGTTACCATTTATTGTCCATTGTGTTTTAGCTATCACATTATTTAGTTGTTGTTACTATTTTTTTTTCTAAATTCTCTACTATTTTTTTTAATTAATTGATATGTTTTTTTCACTGTCATATTTTCTTTTCATAACTATTTTGATTTGTTACACTTAAGTCGATAGTCTTTCAAAAATAACCTCTCTACTTCTATGGAGCAGGGGTAAGTTTGGTGTATATTTTACCTTCATTAGAATCCACTTAACTGCAATGAATATATTATTGATGTTATTATAACTTCACATCAAGAAAATGAAGTACATCGTTTTAAATTCATCCAAAAAATATTTTGTTTGTAAGCTTTTGTTTCCCAGTAACTAAAGCACACGGCCAAGAGATCCAAGTGTTGTTATCAAAAAAATATCTGTTACAACAAATAACAACATATTATGTATATGTAATATATATTGTATAATAAAGTTGTTATCAACATTTAAAAATCATTTGATTTTATTTTTCTATATCAATTGCATTAAATCATTATTTTTTGTTGTATATAAATGTTTATTCTTTTATGTAAGATAGTTGACTAAAGACTTTTATGTGATATACGTGTATAAAACTCTCAAAACATAATAATTAATAATACCTCGTATGAAAAGATTTAAGTTTCTGAAAAACATGATAATAAAGAGATCTCAATAAGTTTGATGAAACCAAAATGATGTTTAGTTTAATGTTGACAATTCTTTTGGATATAATATTTCTATTAAAGCAATGCAAGAAAATTGAAATCTTGAATCAAAATTCTATTGATAAATGTAGATAAATGAGCGACTAACCAAAATAAGAACTTGCAATTGTAACGACCTGATTCCGTTGTTAGGGAAAAGCCAATGGCACCAGAAAACTTTTGAGTAGTAACTTGGAATTTCCTAGCCTAGTACAGATTTGGACGAAATCAGAGTTAGGCGAGTCTCGAGAAATCTGGTAAAAATTGGGTGATCTAATTATGCTTTTGATCACATGAATAGATAGCTAAGACGTTAAGGAACCCGTACAACTTTACGGAATCGAATTCGGGCCAGTAGAACTCCCGAAACTAATCTTAGTGTGAACGGGTATTTTCTTAGTGTCATGGGATGAAGGTGTGTTGTGAAATGGGGGTTTGGAATTCTTAATTTTTCTCACTGTTTCTATGCAAACGGCTAAGGCGGGATTTTCCCGCCAGGGCGGGGCCGCTATAGCAGGATGAGGTCCGCTGTGGCGGGACAGTCGCAATTTAAGTCGAAAATAAAACCCAAAATCATTTTATTCTTCACTTTTCGACTTTGAGAGCTAAGGAACGACCCCAGGTGTTTTCTTGATAGTTTTCCACCATTCTTGAGGCTAAAGGTAAGGTTTTCACTCCCTAAATTCACTTTTCGATCAGTAGAACTTAGTTTCTTGGGTAATTATCGATGGGGGAGGGTTTTGATATGTGATTTATGGTGGAAGAAACCCTAACCTGGGTATGGGGATCAAGGGTTTTGCCTAGAGTTCATAATGTAGATTATAGTCCGGGTAATTAGGCCTTATTTATTGATCCTTGCGTTAATTATATGTTTTTAGACCACAAGCAAGCGGGAAGAACTCGGAAAAGGAAGATTCAAGTGTCTTAGGGGATTCAAGCTTGGATTCGAGGTAGGCGATAGTTGAGATTTTATGTTGGTGTGATATATATTTGTAATTGCTCATTATAATGCATGTATGTATGTGAATGTTGTATTATTGATCACCCTAATCGTAAATGAGGATAATTGAATAATTGTATGCCATGAATCTGTCACGCCTCGAGCCTACACCTCGGACATGACTCGCACTCGAGAACCATTGCTGGCCCCAAGCGAACCCTTGGCCTGGCTTACTTATTCAGCAGAAGACTCTAAGCATTATTACAATGATCAACTGCACTTCTACTCAACTGTTTAGTAAAATAACTTAGAATGTTTAAAGGTCAAATATTCAACTTGGCCAAAATGGTAACTCAAGTCTTAACATATGAAATAATAATGTAAAGGCAATTGAACTACTAACTGTCTATGAAGCCTCTAAAACAAAAAGGGATGTCGGGACAAGACCCCCAATCATCCTAACAACTGAAATACTAGAAACCAAAGTTAAAGGAGTCCTTTAGAAAGCAAGAAGGCTCACCAACTGACTCTGAGTGTTCAACTGGATCAACGGGGCCCTGGATACTGATCATGATTACCTGTGTCTGCATCATAAATGATGTAGGCCAAATGGCATCAGTACATTGAATGTACGAGTATGCAAGGGGAATACTAAACATAACATAAGCTTGAAAGAAATCTGAAAGAAACACTTGCCTTGATTTTACTCAACTCATGAATAACTTAACTCAATATAAAGCAATAATACACATGTAATATATAGAAAGCTTTTTAAAACAGTAGAAAGCAACTCAGTTTGTTAAATAAAATGCAATAACAACTCAACTTACTCATATAATATAGAAATGTAATACTGTGGGAGTTTCTCTAACCGACAACCACCACTATGAGCCTAAGTGGTGATACAACGTCTTGCCCACTCTGCCATAACTGTCCTATACTTTGCCGTCATATAGAACGCCTTAACTAAGTGGATCCACTAGTCTATGCTAAAAAACACTTAAGGAATCATCTAAAAAGTATGATCCTTAACTACCCATGATGGCTACATGGTTTATGGAAACTTGAGTTATTATGAACTCGCATCCCTATATCGGTGCTCAATATTACTCCCAAAATATACTTAACTCATATGTTTTTAAAAAAAAACTTCTTTCTTTGGTTTGATATAATTTCTCAAAACTAAGCTTAAAAGCTCTCTTGGAAATTGGTGTTTCCCTTCTTGCTCAAATATGGAAATATTTTTAACTCTTAGGAATACTTAGTTCCCGTATAATCTTTGAAGAAATGAACTTTACTCTTACTCTTTCCTCAACTCAAAGCTTAAGTCTTAAAATAAAGTTAAAACAATTGTGAAAGACTTTTGAAATACTTTATGAACTTCTCTTGACTTAACTTTTAACCTCTTGACTTGACTTTTAACTTCTCTTAACTTGACTCTTAACTTTCCTTGAATTGAATTATGGATTCAAGGATTGTGATAGGAAGGATCTCATGATTTTTAGGAGTGTTTTTAGATAGTTAAACATGAGAAAAGATCCAGAAATCATAGTCTGGGAACTAGTCCGCGACGCAGAGATGTATTTAATTATTTGGTCACAAAAATAATTTTTGAGGCAGAACAGTCCGTGACCGCTCCGCGACGCGAGGAGAATATTTCCCATCCTGAGGAACAGGTCCGTGGACCTAGTACGCAGATTCTCCCGACTTTTTCCTTCTTCGTTATCCAGCCCCAATTAGCCTAAACTCGGTTCTTTTTTCCAAATTATCTATAGATTCAGATACCCAGTAAATGTGCCTAAGAACCTAACTTAAAGCAACTCCATAATTTGACGCAATAATCTCAAAACTTCTCAATCTCAGTTCAATTCAAGAACGAAGACAAATTCATGAACACATATCAAGAACATCAAACTTTTAACCCTTTTTTGGATGAATTTTGCTGAACTAAACATGATTGGCGCATGGGTGAATGAACCCAACGCTATGAAAGTCTCACATACCTCGTAGAGATCACCCCTTGATGAAATCCACAAGCGATTTTTGAAGAACTTGACGATTCTTGCTCCTTCTCCTCTTTTCTCCTCTTCTTTTCTCTTCTCTCAAAACCCTAACTTAGTTTTCAAAAGCATAAACTGACCAAGTTCAATTTAGACCCCAATTAAACTCATAAAAATGAAATAAAGTAATTTGGTATGGAAAAGACCAAACTACCCTTCAAAAATCCGGATTACACTTTCCTTATTCGAACAACCCAACTTTGAATGGGCATATCTCACTCATATGAACATAAAATCGCGAAAACTTAACGGCGTTGGAAATATAATTTCAAGATCTTTCTTAAGGTATCTGGAATCACACCTAACTCATTCTGGAATCACACCTAACTCATCCTGAGCTAGGAGTTATGGTCGTTTGAAGTTGACCAAAAACCTAAACTTAACATAACTTAACAAATTTCCAAATTTTTCATTCTTTCCTAAAATGACTATTTTCAATTCTAACTCTTTCTAGTTCTTTCAATTAGCGAGATGTTACAGAATCACCTCTTGTTGTATGATTGTGAGAATATACATTGTGGTTGTGATTGTGATTGTGGTTTATTGAATGGATCGTTTGCCACATACCGCATAAACATTGGGATAGGTTGCCACATTCCGAAATAAACATTGGGATTGGTTCCTACGTACCGGTATAAACATGGGATCAGGTGTCACGTCCGGCACACTAACTTGGATCGGGTACCACGAACCGATACATTAACTGTTTGGGTTTGGTTTCCATGAAAGGACCATTGAATTAGGTTCTATGAGAGGATCATTAAATTGTATTATGTATCTACTTGTGATGATTACGTTTATATCTAACGGTGATTGAGGTTGAAAGACTATTTGTTGCTCTAAAATGATAACCAATGTGTATTATTGAGAATGTGGAATGCTACATTGATCCTAAAAAGATGACTAGTATTGTATATGTTTGGTATATCCATGTTTTATAATGTTGTGGTTACTTGTATGTGTTTCACTTATTGGGATAGCCGCGTGATCCTACCAGTATACTGTGGTTGTGTACTAATACTGCACTTGCTTGTTCTTTGTTGTTTATAGGGCATCTTCAGGCGGCTATTGATAGGCCTCAGTTAGGTGACTATTGAGCGTGACCAGATTCAAGGGTGAGATAGTTCTTTCAGGCTACCATGGATCTTTCTTGTTTAAGTCAACCCTTTTTGGACTTAGACTATTTGTTTAAGGTGTTTTGTTTAGCTTTGGGGTTGTACCCCTTGTTCTTAGACTTGTCATTAGTAGAGTTTTGGTACAATGACTTTTAGGTTCTAAGGGTTAAGACTTCTGCATTAGTTTGGTTAAGTTATTTGTTCAAACCTTTGGAGTTTATGGAAACTCCATATTATTATTGTCATTTAAACCTGCTTTCGTATCCTTAAATGCATAGATTTTGGTTAAGTTGTTTAGTCTAGGTTGTAGTAATGGTTCTCCCATCAGAGAGTTAGTGTGGGTGTCAATTACAACGGTCTGGGTCGTGAAAAAATTGGTATCAGAGCCCTAGGTTCGTTGATCTCATTGTACCAAAACGAGTTTAGTAGAGTCTTGCAGAAGGGTACGAAGACGTTTGTACTTTTCTTCGAGAGGCTATAGGACTTCAGGAAAAACTCACTTCTTTCTACTCATTCGTGCTATGACTTGAATCCAATTGGTATCTGGGTGATACAAATTGATATCTTTCCTCCTTCACTCGATGGTCTGAGCTAGAGCAACAACAGTGGTAACACCATCACTAGCAAGAGAGGATGTGTATAGACTACCGACAGTTGAATTGGGTCACCATTCGGAACAAGAATCCACTATCTCGGATAAATGATCTTTTGACCAATTGCAGGGTGCATCAGTTTACATTTTGCTCTTGTACTGGGAAACTGATAATGGTCATCTATGGAACAAACTAATTTAGAAATCAGGCTTGTATGTGAGTTGTAACTTGAAAACTGTGAATAAGTGTTCCTTGTTGCCTGAATTAACTATGAATATGGAAGTTGTATTTGCTTGGATGTGATGATATGATCATGTGCATAGTAAGTGTGGGTCTGAATTTTGATATGTGCAATATGCTGGTTGAATTGATTAAAACTATGCAAGTTGTAATTGCTGAGTATCGTAAAACTTGTTGTGAAAAGAAGGTCACGACTAAATTCGATGCAGGGGTCTAGATAATGTATGAGGTGATTCGTAAGAAAGATCTAGACGTGTCTTGTGCTTGAGTTATAATCGCGTGAGTGTCTAGATGTATCCTGGGGATGTGTGGGTTATGATGTTGAATTAATGAGAATGAGTTGGATTGTGTATCATTGAATTGACTTGGGGTAGACAATGATTATCCTAGTTAAGAGGATTATCCTAAATTGCTCGGTAAAGATGAAACCCGTTGAGAGATTTAGAAAAGAGAAAAAACCCAGCAAAATTTATTGCACGAGTCTGTTCTGTCTGAACCAGAGGTAAAATTTTTCGCGAGCGGGGCGAGCGAGCAGAACCTCGATACGACTCTGTTTTTTCCAAGTGTCCTTATAGAACCTAAATCGAATCCGAACTAACCCCTGCAAACCAATCAGTGTTCATCAATCGAGGATAAACTATAAAACATTGTAATAAATCAATGTTGTCAAAAACAATATAAAGCTGGCATCCATGTGATCACAAAAACAAAAAAGGGTGTGCGAAATTTTCTAAGTGTGAATTTTGGTTGCACTTCAATTGCCTTTTTGGGGCATGTAGCTTCAAGGGAAGGGGTAATGGTATATCCTCAAAAGTTTGAAGCAGTCAGTAATTAGGTCCGACTTAGTTTTGTGACTGAAATTAAGAGTTTTGCGGGGCTCTCTAGCTACTATCGTCTCTTATGAATGGATTAAGGTTAGATTTGTAGATTCAAGTTTATAGATGACAACATTTAAGAAGTTTTGGTAAGGGACGGTTAGATAATGAACACCATTACTTTGGAAAATGCATTTAGTATTGTTGTTATAACATGTGTGGATTGTTTAGCGAATAATGAAATTAAGTTATGTCATTTGAGGTTAGAAGTTATACTACGATTTCATGGATTTTTTGTATATCAAGAAGAGGTCAAGATACAACTGCTCCAATAACAGCGAGGTTTACTTGGTTAAGTTATTAAGTGTGTTACAATTGTGGAGAAACTGGGCATATGAGGAGGAAATCAGCGAGGCCGTAGAGGCCAGTGAAATGGTAATGCGGGTAGAGGAGTAGTGCACCCAGGCAAGGAGGTTACTCGTCAAGATGACAGGGTTCAGTTTTATGCCTTTTCGGGCAAGACCAAGGCTGAGGGTTTGATGCAGTGATCACAAGTACTATTACTGTATGTGACCGGATGGCTAATGTGTTGTTTGATCCGAATTCTACTTATTCTTATGAGTCCGTACGATTTGCCTCAGAATTTGATATGATTTGTGATATACTTGATTCCCCTATCCATGTTTCTACCCAGTTGAAGAGTCAATCATAGTCACACATGTATATCGTGTTGTCTTGTTGTGTTTATGGATTGTCAGATTTGGGTCGATTTGGTTATGCTGGATATGACTGACTTGGTATAATCTTAGACATGACTTGGTTGTCCCCGCTATTATGTTGTGCTTAATGGTAATGCTAAGTCGGTAACTCTAGAGATCCCGAGTAGGGAAAGGTTAGAGTGGAAAGGGGGTACAAGCCTAAGTTAGTTAAGGTTATATCTTTCGTGCGGGGTAGGAAACTGGTGGGGCAGGATTGTTTGGCGTAATTGGCTCATATTCGGGATGCAACTATATAATAAAATTATTGGTTAAGCGAATTTTGTATAGTAATTATGACTTGCGATTATCTAAGGTTGTGAATTTCTAATATTTGATGATTAACGTGGTTGTATGGAAAGTTTTAAGAGATGGTGGGACACCATTCAAATAGAAATTAAAGGGCTAGAGTCATAATGAAGAAAAATAGTGGGATGTAGTACAACCTCTAGAGAGAGGTGAGAGCAAGAATATTTTATTTGATTGCAAAGGCTAAAGAGATATCTTCATAGGAGTAGATAATTGGGCTCACAGACATGTGATTTCATTCGTTTTGTTGTGGCTATGGTAATAGTGTCACAAGTCCGTGAGATTTTGTTAAAAACTATTGGAAAGGACTTGAGAAAGGAGTGTATAAACATTAGCTAGAATGTGATGATAATTGTTTTGGTTTTATTTTTGAGTTTAGTAATGAGTACGATGCAATTTTAGCGAAAGATATTGTAAGATCGATGGAGATTCGATCAAGGATAAGTGAAGATCCATGAATTCATAAAAATCTTCAAGGTACAAGCTAATGTTGATAGATAAGGGGATTGTGTTAAACAGTTGATTTTACAATTCATGTTTTTCATTGTAAGTCTACATTTGTAGTGAGATATGTTGTCAAGGTATGAATTGGCAAGGTGAGAAATGATCAATTGTATCCGATATTGAGTATGTGAAAGGACTTACACCTGGTTTAAGTCATAAAGTTTATTACTATTGATTGTTACATACCTAAGAAAGGTTTCATTTAAAAGGGTTGGTTTATAATAAGGTAAATGGTCGGAGTGTTATGATGGTTGTTAGTATTGTAAGTATGATTCACTAGTTATGTTCTCGTGTGTTTTCACTTTTGTAGGTAGATCCCTAGTGGTGGATCAGGGGTACCAAAATCGTGCGATACTCTCTTGGTTGAGTGAGATGATTGGGATGACTTGGTTATTTTAGATGACATATTTGGCGTTGTCTTGAGTTGTCAAAGTATTTCAGTGGTTCTACATGTACCACCTTGCTTATGAGAGTTCATAGAAGAGTTACCTGTGTGATCATGGTTGTCTGACAATCTTAATATTTGTCTAGTCGTCAAGGTTATGTATTGATTATGTGTGGTTGAATGTGGGGATCATTGAATCCAATTCTACTATTCTTAAGAAGTAATCTATAATTACTAAATCCATCATTTCGATAGTGTTGCTAGAGGGTTTGTATGCTTGGACATATCCCTCAATAAGTATCTGATGTCTAAAGACCAAAATTTTGTAACTTAAGATTATGGAAATTTATGCTGTGAGAAGGAGATGTTGATAAGAACTATGATTGTTTTGGTATTATGAGTGTATGTTGGTTGGTTCAGGTTCACTTCTATTTGTAGCGAGTATTGACTTGGAATTTTATCATGCTTAAGTGCTAAAGGATTCGTCCGGATGATTGTGCTAAGGTCTTTGATAACATGTTGTAGACGTGTGTACAATCAACTTCGGTGGTTGTTGGGAATCATTTTTGTTGTTAGTTAAGTTAATATACAACAATATTTATCACTTGAGTATTGAGATGACTTCATTGAGGTATTGTATGGGAGAATGCGTAGGTATTCAATTGGTTGGTTTGAGGTTGCAGATGTGAAACCCTTAGGGGGTAATGAGATTCGGTAAGAAGGGCATACGAGAAAAGTATCCCCAGTAATTCGACGATTCAGATACTACTCTACCCTTACTTTAGCCAGTCTTTCCTAGTTGATCATTCGGGGACGAGTGATGGGTAAATTGGTATCTATTGTAAAGACCTGATTCCGTCGTTAGGGAAAAGCCAATGGGGAAAGAATTGGGGACAGTCGCGATTTAAGTCAAAAGTAAACCCCAAAATTGTTTTATTTTGCACTTTTCGACTTTGAGAGCTAAGGAACGACCCCAGGTGTTTTATTGACAGTTTTCCACCATTCTTGAGGCTAAAGGTAAGGTTTTCACTTCCCAAATCCATTTTTCGTTCTGTAAAACGTAGTTTCTTGGGTAATTATCGTTGGGGGATGATTTTGATTTGTGATTTATAGTGGAAGAAACCCTAACCTAGGTATGGGGATCAAGGGTTTGGCCTAGAGTTCATAATGTTGATTATAATCTGGGTAAATAGGCCTTGTTGATTGTTCCTTGCATTAATTGTATGTTTTGAGACCATGAACAAGCGGGAAGAATCTGGAAATGGAAGATTCAAGTGCCTTAGGGGATTCAAGCTTGGATTCTAGGTAGGTGATGGTTATGATTTCATGTTGGTGTGATATATGTTTGTAATTCCTCATTATAATGCATGTATGTATGTGAATGTTGCATTATTGATCACCCTAATCGTAAATGAGGATAATTGAATAATTGTATGTCATGAATCACCTCTTGTTGTATGATTGGGAGAATATACATAGTGATTGTGATTGTGGCTTGTTGAATGCATCGGTTGCCACGTACCGGCATAAATACTGGGATCGATTGCCACGTACCGGCATAAATATTGGGATCGGTTACCACGTATCGGTATAAACATTAGGATCAGTTGCCACGTACCGGCATAAACATGGGATCGGGTGTCACTTCTGGCACACTAACTTGGATCGGGTACCATGAACAGGTACACTAACAGTTTGGGTTTGAGTTCCATGAGAGAACCATTGAATTGGGTTCCGTGAGAGGACCATTGAATTGAGTTGTGTATCTACTTGTGATGATTACGTTCATATCTAATGGTCATTGAGGTTGAAAGACTATTTGTTACTCTAAAATGATAACCAATATGTATTATTGAGAACGTGGAATGCTACATTGATCTTGAAAAGATGACTAATATTGTATATGTTTAGTATATGTCTGTTTTATAATGTTGTGGTTACTTGCATGTGTTTCACTTATTGGGATAGCCGTGTGATCCTACCAGTACACTGTGGTTGTGTATTGATACTGAACTTGCTTGTTCTTTGTTGAGTACATGGCATCTTCAGGCGGCTATTGATAGACCTCGACTCGGTGACTATTGAGCATGACCAGATTCAAGGGTGAGCCAATTCTTTCAGGCTGCCATGGATCTTTCTTGTTTAAGTCCACCCTTTTCGGACTTAGATTATTTGTTTAAGGTGTTTTGTTTAGCTTCGGGGTTGTACACCTCTTTCTTAAACTTGTCGTTAGTAGAGTTTTGGTACAATGACTTTCAGGTTCTAAGGGTTAAGACTTCCGCATTAGTTTGGTTAAGTTATTTGTTCAAACCTTAGGAGTTTATGGGAACTCCGTATTTATATTGTCATTTAAACATGCTTCCGTATCTTTAAATGCATAGCTTTTGGTTAATTTGTTTAGTCTGGGTTGTAGTAATGGTTCTCCCACCTGAGGGTTAGTGTGGGTGTCAATCACGATGGTCTGGGTCGTGACAACAATTGAAGTAGAATTAGTTTTACTTGAAAAGCGTGAAATTCTTGGACCTATATAGTTGATACCTAAATGTGTAAAGCCAGTGGTATACAGATGATTTTTTATAAAAAATCTACTGAGAAAAATAAAATCGTTAGATATAAAGCATGAGTTATGCTACAAGATTTCTCGCAAAGACCTAGCGTTGATTATATGAAGACATATTCTCTTATAGTAGATGCAATCACTCTACGGTATCTAATAAGTTTGGTAGCGCATGATTTCACAACTTAAAAATGGATGTGATGACAATTGTCTATCCTTATCAAGAAAAGTCAGCCTCAACCCAATGAAAATGAAAGAAATGCGGAAATATAAAGCAAGAACAAATTATAAAGAAAAGAAAAAAAAGGGTCCACCGAAGTGACAAGCAGTTACCTCTCGAATTCATTGACAAGCCTACAAATAAGGAGGAGGAGGAGGAGGACCCCTTACATTCCAACGAACCTCCTCAACTACAACCAGCATAGTAATAGGACCCCTTACATTCTAAGGAACCTCTTCAACTACAACCTGCATCAGCACAACCTAACAGTTCTAAAATACACGACTCATAGGACCAAATATCCACAGTTCAATAGTCACAAATCAAAAACCAACTAACCAAGTAAGCCAATCTCAATGTCAAGTAGATCAATCACACGCAACAAATGTATCAATCACAATTAACAAGCAAGTCACACATAAGCATCAAATGCATCAAGTCACAACCGTCGGAACCATTTCCCATTGGCACAATATCACTAGATAGAACCATTTCCCATCGGCTTTATATCAATTCTCTATCCAGAACCATTTCTCAGCGGATTTATATCAATTCTCTAGCCGAAACCATTTTCCATCGGTAGTATATCAAATCACTAGTAGGACCATTTTCCATCGACTTTATATCAAAACTAGCTGAAATCATTTCCCATCGACTTTATATTAAATCACTAGCTAGAACCATTTTCCATTGGCTTTATATCACTTGTTGGTGATGAACTCGACATTATAAAACTTGCTGAAAAAGACTTCAGAATCATAACCATCACAAGTGTCATCATGGTGTTCAACAATCAAAGCACACAAGCAATATCATACCACATGAAAGAGATAATATCTCATGCAATTCAAGTCCACATTCATGATATCACACATTTCATCAATCAATCAATAAGGGTCACAACAAGGCAATTAATTTTATCATTTTCATCACATAACCTTTTCAATTTCAATCAATTTTTATTCATCAAGATTTAACAAGTTGACAATTAACCCTTCGCCTCATTCTCATTATTCTCAACACACAAACAACGAAGAGAATACATGAATTCTACTAGTATACAAAGTTTAGGAGATCAATTGTCGTAAATCAATCAATAATCACTCCATGAGTATTCCCCTTCTGAATCACTTTCAAAGTCATACACTCTATATCAATCAAGTATTTACAATCACATTCTGAAAACAACAATACCCACAACAATTGCTTAGAAACAAAGGGTTAATCAACTCAAATCCAATTTTAAAAAAAGGTTCGAATCCAAAATTTAATATTTGAAAATGTTACTCAAGGCCTTAGGAACTCACTAGTGAAAATCATTTCGAAAAAAGGACTTAAAATTAATTCACAGTCTCCATTTTAGTTAAGAACTTGAGTTCTTGAAAAACTTTGTCATTTACCATTCAAAATCCCAATTCTGATGTTAGAATTCATAAATAATCAAAGGAAAATGAAATTTGAGAGTTAAGAATCGTTACCTGACTGATTTGGCACAAGAAACCCTTTCAAAATCGCCACCAAGAATTTCCCAAACTAAAAAAAAAAAGGAAGAATGGGGCTTAAACCCCGAAAATGGTAGGTCAAACCCCTCTCAGATGTTGCAAAAGTGAATCGGAGTTCACTTAAACGAACCCCGCAAAAATTGTCACAACGCGAGCATACACCCTGGATGTGGTCGACACTCAAGAACCATTGCTAGTCCCCAAGATAACCCTCATCCTGGCTGATTACAAGCACAAAACTAATTTGAGAAATAATAGACTTAAAACTGAATTAAATTCATTATACTCAAATACTCAACTTTATAAAGTCTTGAAAATACTCTATAGAAATATTTGTAGTTTGTAAAACAACTCAAAGGAAAATAAATACAGAAAGACTCTTCAACTATAACTATATATGAGGCATCTACTATTAAAGAAGGATAGCGGGACAAGACCCACGATATCTCAAAATTACTAAACTGAAAGTAAATGTGAAGTCCTCCAAAATACAAGGAGACTCACCTAAAGCTAATAGGAGTGTAAAGTGATCTCAATGAAGCGCATGTTGATAATTCTGAACACTTGTATCTACATCCTAAAATGATGCAGGTTGAATGACATCAGTACATTGATTGTACGAGTATGCAAGGAGAACTAAAAATTTAGATAACTGAACTGACAAGACCAAAAAAGTACTCACATTAACTCAACTCTTTACAAAAGCAGTAACAATAGATTTACATGTTTAAAGCTTCAAAAATTAAAGATATCAACTTAAGAATGTATATAAAAATACAATAAAAATACTCTTTACTCTTATTTGGGAGATTCTCTAACCGACAACCATCACTATGAGCTACGTGATGATACATCATCTCTCCCACGATGCTAGAACTGTCTAATACCTTGTTAGGGTATAGAACACATCAACTAAGTGGATCCACTAAGATATACTTTAAATAAATAAGAAATCATCTAAAGAATATGATCATTTACTAATGTTGGCATACATGGTTTATGAGGATTTTGAGTTGTCTGAACTCATCCTCATATCAGTGCTCAATACTAATCCCAATAATATATAACTCATGCTCAAATGATTAAAACATATTCTTCTTCTGGTTTGAGATAATTGCTCAAACTATCCTCTTCAAAGAGGTAACTACTCAAAAATGTCGCTCAACTCATAAACTCGTTTAGAAATCAAAGTTTCTCTTTTATCAAAATAATATTCTATTTCTTCATGTAAAAATGAAACATTTTAGAAATACATAGTTCCCTTATACTCTTTCTCAAACTCCACTTTACTTCCTCAAAACTCAATTTAAAACTCAAATATTAGCTTTAAAAGATTCTCAAGATTTATAACACAAAAATAGGGTTCATGCTGAATTATAGACATAAACGAATCAACTCAAGGACCTCAATAACAATATGGAAATTCAGTACTCAAAACTCAAGAACTCAAGGACTCAAGAACTCAAAACTCAACGATACTACTCATCTCAAGAATACTCATTTCATAGGGTTCATGCAGAAAATATGGACATGAACGAATCAACTCAAGGATATCAATAACAATATAGACAACTCCATACTCAACACTCAAGGACTTGGTTCAAAACTATAGTTAATTGCAAAAGAGTTCTCAAATTTGACTCAAAAGGACCTCTAGAACTTTCCTCTTAACTTTACTTTATTTTGAAATGTAAATTAAGAGATGTGATTAGGATATGTAGGATATATCAATAATTAATGAAGACTTTAAGATTTAATATCAAGAAGAGAGTTAAGACACGATTTGAAAGAACACAGACGAAACGAAGAACGAAAGATAAAAAGGGTCTGGCGACTCTGGCACATCAGTGGCGCGTCGAGCTAGGCCTCAAAGTACTGGGAGTACTTTAGGGCGCACTGCAAGCGCAGGGCGCCATCTCTCCTAGCGCTATGGGGGCGCATTTCCCCACCCCGAACCCAGAAATCTGATGAATTTTCTTGTTCAATTTTGAGTCCTAACGCATCTAGAATTGATTGGTTTCTTCCAAACTCTCTTTGATTCCCAAACTCAACACTAATTCATTGAAATCTCACCCAAATTCTATCATGAAACACCACTCATTCACAAGACTCTCACCTCAAGAACTCAAAAACTCCATTTTTAAAAAATGGGACTAAAACTCAAGAACTACTGAAGAATCTTTACATAAATAATATCATGGATGAATTAATGAAAGAATTTCATGTTTGGTGTGAGGACGAACAAGTCCATCACTATGGGAAACCTCACATACCGGGAAAGAATGATTGTTCTTGGCGAATTTCCTCAACTCTTGAATGAACACTTGAAAACCCTCATTTCCTCTTCTTGAAACTTCGCTCTAAGAACCCTAAGGGGTCGTTTGGTAGGAGGTATTAGGAGAAATAGTCCATGTATTATGTATGGTATTAGTTAGTACTATGTTTGGTAGAATATTTGGGCCTAAGTATGGATTACTTATACACCCTACATGGTATTAGAGGAGGTATTACTAATACATTCCATGTGGTGGTATTAGTAATACATTGGATTTAATACCATGAAATTATCTATGTAAAGATAAAATTATCCCTCAAATCATTTTATTTAATTTCTTGATTTTATGTTTTATATTTGTACTAGTAAATTTATTTTAATAAATTAGCTTACAAATTTTATTATTTATAGAGAGTTGTTTGTTAATAAATAAATGCAATACATATCAATACAATATTTAAAATGTGAGTGTTTAACATTTACTAATTGAAAAGACAAATATATCACCACATGACGTTTGTGATCTGAATTGAATATATTATTTGTTTGTTTATATGTGGTTTCTAATTGTTTGTATTTTGAACAATTTATAAATTGCATACATATTAAAACTACAACTTGCAATTTTTATATGTAAATGTAGATGATTTATTCAAATTTACTATTGTTTACCCTTTTTTCGGTTTTAAAGTAGATGATCTATCTATTCTAAATTGAAATTTAACGTTTTTAAGTGATTAATTTATTAAGATAACAATTATTTACCCTCAAATAATTCAAGTGAGAAAATAGCAAACATGATAACAAAATTGTTCTTTTCCTAGCTAGTTAGAAGGCCATAAAAATATAATATTGTCCGGCAATTATCTACCTTGACCAATTACATAAAATAGAAAATCTCATAATAATGCAAGGGTATAATTGGAAAGAAGCTTTTTGTAGAGTTTTAATCCAAACACAAGATGAGGTCAGAAGCAATGAATCAAACACTTGATAAAAAATACACTCTGCACTACTAATCCCTCCACTACTAATTCCTGCATTACTAATCTCTGTGTTACTAATTCCTATATTATTATTTTTTCTACCAAATGACCCCAAAGTGTTTTGAACGTGAATGGGTATTTTAGAATCTTATTAAACCCTTAATTGGGTCAGGAAAAACGTGTTAAGACAAATTGGGAAAAGGAAAAGACTGAAATACCCTTTCCTAAGACGAATGGAATGCCTTAAATGGAGAGGCTTCACTAAAAGAGTCATAAATTTTTACTCGGAGCTCGAAATTTAGCAAACTTGGTGGCGTTGAAAAGAAGACTGAAAGACCTTCAATTTGATAGGCCATGGGCCGCCTAACTCTTTATGTGCTAAAATATATGGTCGATTGAAGTTGACCCCAAAAAAGAAACCTCATCGTGAAACTCAATTGATAAGAAAGTTTTCAATTCAACATGCTAGGGGATTCTAGTGACCTTAACACCTAAGAAAATTAAAATCACTCAGTAAAATCGTATCCACAAATGAAGAATGGTTTGAGTTTTAACTTAGAAATATTCGGGGTGTTGCAAAAATCTTGAGTTCTCGCTTAAGAAAAGCCTCCTTCACTTAAGCAAAAATTGCTTAAGCGACAGGACCTCCACAAAAGCGAGGCATGCAGCACCAGAAAACACAGTCAAGACTAACACATCAAATCGACCATCGGAATTCATTCGGAACTCTGTGCACACAAACTACATATGCAAATCAATTATACTCGATTTTTCAAACTCAATGGAACCTTCAAAATACATAGTTGAGGTCTGTTTGATCCAACACCCGTGAAAATCATAAGAAACAAACTCAATGCCTAAAAAGGCTAAAACAAGCTCAGGACCTCTCAAAAATCAATCAAGATCTTACCTAGGCGTAAAATCATCTACGAATCCAGCGGAACTCTTGGAATTCCAATCCGAGCATTCGAACCCCGAATGCTGACCAAAGTCAATACAAATGCTAAAATTCCATAATTTCACAAGTTAGGACCTCAAATCCTCAAAAAGACTCCAAATATAAAATTGACAACTCCCACTAATGTCACGACCCAGGGGTACCCCCTAGATATAACATGGCGTATAGAACCCCGAAGGACTCCATACAAGCCACTTAGTCCTCATAACATAAAGTAGTAGAACAATAAGGAGTATAACAACATTTAAATCCAAAATAACTTTATAGAATAGCGAAAGTCTAACTCATGTCTCAACATAGCCATCTATTACAATCGAATGAAAGTGGTCTTGCCCATTCGAAAAGGAAATACGAAAGTGAAACTACAATAGGGAAAAATCCGTCCTCGAACCATGAGGACTCACCAAGCTCGGAAAGAAATCAAAGTCCAAGCTCTGGCCAATAGAATGGAAACCCTGCCTCTCGGACCCTACATTTGGGGATATATGTAGGAAAGAGTATGTGTTAGTACAAAAATGTTATGTGTTAGTACAAAAATGCACTAAGTATGACAACTATGCACAAAACATTTAAAACATGCTAAGAAGGACATTTCATTTCATGATATGCAATTTACCAAGTGTAAACATCATAATCTAAGTAGTTGGAAAACATAGGTCATAACATCGTGGTCAAACCAAGGTAAATCATCTTTAAGCCTTTGAACACATATGAGATATTTCTTTAAGTAACCTTAGTTCATTAATCAACTTGTTGTGGGAAAATTAGCCTTAACCGAAAAGGGTTGTTCTACTTGCCTAAGGTAGAACCATGAACTTCTAGCTTAAGTGGATCCACTAGCTAATCAACCTTTGGGGGCACATAGTTATGAGATAAGGACATTGCTACTACAAACCCGGCCTCTACTAACGGGAGAGCTTCCATCTCATGAGTCATCTTCTAGAAACCCGGTATCTACTAATGGGAGAGCTTCCATATCAATGTTAATATTCACTCGGTGTAAAGCATAACTCCCATGGAATAGTATTTTCTTACTTATCCTCATTATTCATGGAAGGACATGTCATATTGCCAATCCAAGCTAGTTCATTAGGATAGCTCTTATTGATTGATTCAATTAGGTGAGAATAGCCTTTTTCAACCTAAAAATCCTTTCTATGTGAGAAAACCTTTCACATCATGGTTGTAAGTGTTTTATGAGCATAACATTTCAACAACACAACAACAAGAACAACATTGGCACTTTACTCTCAAAGCACCCTTAATTGCATTTACATAGGTATCATAAGATCATGCATAATTCATACTTTGCCCTTTCAAGGTTCAAAGCTACTTTCAATCACCAAACCTAGAATTATAACATTAGGTAGGGATTTTATCATAAATTCAAGTAATTTTATTACTTCATGCTTAAGATCATAAAACTCCTTTTTCATAACCAACAACCCAACCCTAGGAGATCACAATTTGAAAAACATGGGGGTTTGCATGGGTTCATAAGGGAAGCATCATAAAAGCATTGTAAATCATTAATGCATGCATGTTTAGACATAATTAAACCATTAAGATCAAAAATCAAAAGAACCCATGGTGTTAGAAGAAAACCCTAGCTAATTAGGGAATTTTACCATTTGAAATAAAGGAATTTGGCGACTCCATGGGTGGAAGGAACCTATGGATGAAATTTATCATACCTTGACTCTAATTACTAGCCTTCAATGGAGAATTTAGATCCTTAGCTTCAAACCCTCGTTGAATTTTCTTCTTTCTCAAGTTCTAGAGAGAGAATATTTGAGAGGAGGTTTTGGTTTTCTTTTGGGATTTAGGAGGAATGAATTAAATAGGGTGAATTTGGGGTTAAAAAGGCTTATATAGGGGGTTCTAAATATAAGTAAAACGACATAGTATAGGAACCAATTAATTAGGAAAAGACCCAGTTACCTCTAAGTTATACTGCCAGCAGCCACCGACCTACCAACCTACAAACCCAGTCGACGGACCGTGGATGGACCGTAATCCTGGTGAACCGTGGTTGGTGGTCAGAGACTTTGGCCCTGACCTACGACTACTAGACCACTGGGCGTGGACCGTCCTACGATCCGTAGGTCCTTTCTATGGTCCATGCTTGGACCATTTTTGAGTGCCCAACGATGGACCCAGGCGACAGGCCGTGGTCTAACCCACGAACCGTCCTGGTGGACCGTCGATCAGGTTTAGAGATTTGGAATTTTGGGGCTCTAACCACGGACCACACCTACGGTCCGTGGTCCACTCCACGGGTCCTGGGTGGTCGGCGTGGTTTGGCTGCACCGGCCAGCACTGGGAAAGCTGCTATATGCCTTTTTTTGGATACGGGGTGTCACAACTAATCATAATTTACATTTCGGGACTGATGGAATCAATGAAATTTTATTCCGACACTCAAAACGAAAAAAGACACCGAAAACCAATTTTTAAGTAACTTGGCCCTTCAAACTCAAAACTTACAAAACTCTCAACTTTGACCCTCAAAGTTTGAAACCAACTTCCAAAACTCAAACATAAAAGACTCGAAATCGATATCGGAAGGAGAAAAATGGTAAATCACAAAACTTTTAAAAAATGACCGACCGGGTCATTACATTATCCACCACTAAAAATTATGTCCGTCCTCGAACAAAAAACAAAACAAAGTACTGAAGCTTCGAAAAACTGAGGATATCTGGCACGCATATCTGACTCCATCTCCCAAGTCGCCTCACCAGTTGAACGGTGCTTCCACTCCACCTTCACTAAAGTGATCTCCTTGGTCCTAAGCTTCTGGACCTGTCTATCCAAAATGAAAGGTCTTACTTTTATTAACTTACATTCGTTTTAGATAGTTTTACTAATTTCGTAAGTTATTATAGTATCCCTACTGCGATTCATGTCTAACTATGCTTTTACTATTGCCTAATTACCATGCTATTTACGTGCTTATTATTATGTTATTGCATAATCGCGAGCTCGATCAGTCTTTGTTTCCTATTGAGTATCCATTATTTTGATATTGATCATATTTCACTCTACATCTTTTTCTATGATGTAGATCCGAGTTCTAGTCGACATTGTTACGTTATTGCATATTTTTGTAGCTATTCCTTATATTTTCTTCATTATGATCTTGTCGTCTTCTTTGCTCCTTAAACCCGCTATCTTTGGTGTCTAGGCTAAAGATTGGCTTACCTACTAGTGGGAGTTATTAGGTATCATCATGAATTAATTTTTTGGATCGTGAAATTCATACAAGATGTCCCAACTATTATTCCAGTAATGAAAACAAGTATAATATGCATGCATCTTGAGTCACCTTATCTCCTTTCCTGAGCATCAATTGTCGCCACTTGCCCTTCACTTCTACAATAGTTTTGAAAGTTGTTATAAGCTTCACAAGCTTGCTCATACAACTCGAAATAGGAGGTAATATCTTAAAAGGTCATTGAACTATGAGAATTTATCAAGTAAAGTCATTAAACTTTATTTTATATCAATAAAATCACTCAACTTAAAGCTTTTATCTTCAAAAATCACTCAACTACATTTTTCATTAAAATAAATTTAATAAGACAAAATAAGATACTTTATAGGTCATGTAAAACTCCACAAATAAATAAAATTTCATAAATCATATTATGTTTTTTCTCTTTCTTTTTTTATTTAAAATTTATCCTCAAAATAAATTTAACATGACATATAAATTATTTTACATATCACATAAATATGAATTTCAGAAGTCAAAATTTTATATTCAATCTCTGAATAAACTCGCATTTCCCACGTTGCTTCAATTTTCATTTTCTAGATTTTGTGCCACTATTCGTAAAAGGTTTTTTTTTTTGGCTGAAATAATCATTATCTATTGGTTAATTTGGTTAGATACTCCAGAGTACAGTCTCCATATACAAATATATTAATGATTAATATAAATAAATGAGTACTAGTGTATAAACCAAAACAATTAATGAGTAATAACGTGCGGTTTTTCTTTTCAATTCCTTGATGTGATTTATAAAATTTCATTACATTTATGTTGTTAGGCGCTAGCTGGTTGTAATGTGATTGTCGATCTCTTATGAATATGTATTTTACACCCAAAATTTAATTATTTTCATTTGTGATTGGACTAGGAACTGAATCATTGATAAACAGTGTAAAATGGTTTTTAAAAACATTATTTATTTAGGGGGTTCATGTTTATATAGCCTAAAAAATAATTTATTTTGTTATATTAAATTTATTTTAATGATAAATGTAGTTGAATGATTTTTGTAGATAAATGTCTTAAGTTGAGTGATTTTATTGATATAAAACAAAGTTCAATGACTTTGCTAGATAAATTCACATACTTTAGTGACCTTTTAAGATATTAACTCCTCGAAATATCTTCCCCGTACCACATTTTTTGTCATATATGAAAATTCAATCCGTGTATGGTATATATTGGGTATCAAACCACGATATACAACATAAACCTTATTAGATTTGACCTTTTTTTAAAATAATGAGAAGAAAACTATAAATGGAAAGGAGTATTTGGACAGTGAAAGAGAAGGAGGAGGACAAAAAGTCTAGTAGAATACAAGGTTTTAGAGATGTGAGGTTATCTAATGGTAGGAAGGTGAAAATTCGGATCATGCGATATAAGGTAGGAATCCCTATATGATATACGAAAGAGGAAAAGAATGAGAGATTTTGTAGATAATAAGAACAAGTAATTACACCTAAGATGTGTATCGGTCGGTTCGATTCGGTTATGAAGTTTATCAGTTTGACTTATCGGTTAACGATTTGTAGACATGCTAAACTGTAATTAAGAATCATTAAGATATTGACTTATCGATGATTATCGATTATTAATCGTTATTGGCTTAGTTATCGGTTTAATCGTTAAGATTTGACACAAAATAAATAATTGTAAATCACTTAGAAACATGATGACAAACCAAATAAACGATGCAAATGAATTGATAGATTGTATCTTGCTCAAAAACAACACTAACACATGGTAGGATAACCAAAAGTTTACGACTGCTAGAAATAAAAACATGAAACTAAATATCAAGTCAAGGAACTTTTATATATATATATATATATATATATATAATGGTATAAATAATTTGAATTTGCCAATAACCTGATTTTAAATCAAATTTTGAGAATATATTGGCATCGTATAATATATATATATATATATATATATATATATATATATATATATATATATATATATATATATATGGTATAAATAATTTGAATTTGCCAATAACCTGATTTTAAATCAAATTTTGAGAATATATTGGCATCGTATAATCTATATAATGATATAAATATAATTTATTAATTTACTATCGGATTATTGGTTAACCCGTTAAGAAAAAATCTCAAACCGTGAGGAACCAATTATAATCCGATAATAAAAGAATCAAAACCATTAAACTAATAACTCATCACCAATGAACCAATAACTTTTTTCGGTTCAAATTGTCAGTTTCAATTCAGTTTTGAACAGCCCTAATTACACCGCATATGCATTGAGATGACTGATAGTAATGATAATTATTACACGGAGAAAGTAAGGGTCGTTTGGTAGGGAGTATTAGGAGAATTAATTCATGTATTATGTAAGGTATTATTTAGTACTATGTTTGGTAGGAATTTGGGTTCATGTATAACTAATCCATAAATTAGTTATACACTACATGGTATTATATGGTGTATTACTAATACCTTCCATTTGGAGATATTAGTAATATATAGGATTTAATACCATGGGATAAGTCTATGTAAAGACAAAAATATCCGTCAATCATTTTGTTTATTTTCTTAATTTCATGTTTTATATTTGTATTAGTAAATTATTTGAATAAATTAGCTTATAAATATTTAGAGAGAGTAGTTTGTTACTAAATAAATCCAAAACAAATCAATACAATATTCGAAAAGTGAGTTGTTTAACATTTACTTATTAGAAAAGCAAATATATCACCACATGACGTTTGTGATATTAATTTAATGTATTGTTTGTTGATACACACACATATATAAACAAATAATAAGAAAGTCATACAAATATATGTGTTTGACTTATTCAATTTTATTATTAGTTACCATCTTTTTTCTTTTACTAATTCATGCATTATTAATCTTTGTAGCAAACGAATCCTAAGTGTTCAAGTGAACATTAACTTAAGTTGATAAGTAAAGGATTATGACATGAATGAAATAAATAGGAAGTGTCCATAATGCCCCTACCGCTCACATGAAATGACTTAATTGTCCGCATTTTGTCCATTCTATACCCAAAAATCATTTTTAACCATGTTGAATGGAATTAGGACACTTGTGAAATTATGATTTTTGAGTTTAAAGGCTAGACTTGAGCATTGATTTCATTAGTTTTAAGTTGTAGTTAAGAAATGATTACAAAAATAGAAAAATGATTACAAGTTGGAAATGTAAAAGTAGAATATGTAATTCTCAAAAGAGGAAAAAGATTGTTTTCATGTGTGCTAGTTGGAAGTTGAGTAAATCGATGGAAAGGCTGAATAATTCGTACTACTGACTACTGAGGTAGAAGTAGAACCCAAATCATTGTGGATGACGGAGTAGGTTTATTTCACAGTATCTTTGCGTGTGGATGCTCGAACTACTACATTGTTGGTATGGTAATATAATTTGAAATTTTATTATCATAATTTTGGTATTTTGTTTTTAAAATTATTACTGTATAATTATCATACTAATTTAATTCGTTATAGTTTGATATTTTGTGATATGGTAAATCAGTAATCATATTTTGTTCAACTTCGACTAATATATACTCATATAATATAGTATTATGACTTCGACAATTCAAAAAAATATCTCAATTATATCATATTAACACATTACATATGTAGAAATATATATATTCAAAAAAAAGTACAAACAACACGTTTATCAATCATATTTAAATATATTTCAATCAAAATAGAGTAGTCAGAGTTTTAACGTCTAAACATTTAATTTATACTAATGTGTTGCATATTCGTTAGTGTTTTAAAAATATATACTCATATGTTATCTATGTAACTCTATATTTTGATATGATATTTAATATTTTTGTATGTTATTTTTAATTATCAAATATTGTACCAAAAAAAAGAAATTAAAATAAATATTACTCCATATATCATACTAAATATTATAATACCAAAATTACGATATAAAAAATTTCACTATAATATGACATTTCAATATATATCATACCATGTCAACCCTACCCTAGTAACTACTCCAAATCAAACAACATCATCATAATCCCTACTCACTTTCTTACTGTTCAAATGCAACGACAACAAGAAAGCCAAGTTCAGAAAAAAGGGATAGACAGGAGGACCATTATGCCTCGGTAAAGAGCAAAATAATATAACTATATAATACTTTCTTTAAACCATATTAAGGTTCCATTTGAAAAGTTATTTTCTTAATTGAATTTAGTGTAATTGTATGTAATTGTATGTAATTATATAGTCTGACTTATTTAGTTGGTCAGATTGTTACTTGGTCATCAGAAAATTTGATGTAATTGACAGGGGTAATTACACTCTTCATTCTCAGGGAGGAGTTGTGAATTACTCGTAATTGTAGCGTGTAATTATAAGTTGATTACTTTTTTTTTTATTTTTTTTTTTATTTTAATTTATTTTTTTATTTTTATTATTTTAAATTCTTTTTTTAAAATTTTATTATTCTAATTTTATTTTTTTACATATTTCATTTCCTTCTCATTCACAACCTTTATTTCATGTGATTCTATGCAATTTTTTGTATTATCTATTTTTTTTATGTCATGCTTTTTTTTTTTATCCACATAGTTTTGATAGTATTTTAATTTTTAAATTAAAGTAGAATGCATTGTTGAGTAAGGTTATATGCTTACGTATTTTTTAAATTCATATTTATGTATGTTATGTTGAAATTTGACATAAGACTAATTTGTATTGAATTTAGAACTTATGTTATATTTTCAGTTTCATTTGTTTTAGTAGTGTTGACTTGAGACTTCACATTGCAAGTCATTTATTTTTAGTTAGACTTGATAGATTATCTTTTTGCCAAATATTTTAATAATCTATGAAATTTATTTATAATATTAATCATTTTTGTCAAACATGCATTTCATTATGTTCACAAAAATCTTGTACTTTTAGTTTTTATGATTGATTCAATTGAAATATACTAATTTGAAAAATATAAATCAATTATTTTTTACATAATATTAGTTAAGAACATATGTTTATTAATTTATATATTTTCAAAAGACAATAAATATCTTAAATATTTTAATATCATTTATAAAGTTTGTTATTTGTCTAAAATAAAATTTAAATAATTAACTTTTATTTTTCAAATTTAGTATAATCTTATAATTGCAATTGTGCATCCAAATAGTACATTTATAATTACACCGTGTCAAACAAACATGTCTGTATAATTACTAGGCTGATAATTACACAAATTCTAATTACCTGATGGTTTTTCAAACAGACCCTAAGTGAAGTGTTGAGAATTGGGATACTTTTTAAGAGAAATATTTAAGGACATAAAATAAAAATCGACATTCCACTATTACCTTTTTATTATTTCTAAAGTATTCTTCTATAAAATGTAAAATAATTAAGAACCTTATTAAATAAAATGATAATTATGAGGGGGAAAAAGCTCAATAATTTTCTTGAATTTTGAAAAAAAACACTTATTTTAAGCTATTTACAAAGTCGCAATAATTTATTTAATATGGACTAATGGAATATACAATACAGAGATATCCCTTGTACGATGTACTGTCTTTAATTTTTTTATTAATCCTAAGAATCATCTTAGGTCATTTGGTTGGAAATAAGTTAGTTCTATTAATTATTTCAATATAAATTACCTTATGATAAGTTATTTTATAATGTATATGAGATAATATATCACATTACTAAGGTGTAAGGGCTTGTTTGGATGAAATTATAAAAAGTAACGTATAAATCAAAAGTTAAATGTTATAAGTAGATAATACCTTACTTTTGATTTTTAATTTATTCTAAAACTTTTTTGCTAAAAGTAGGTGCTTAAAAACACTTAGTAACCTTTCCAAACACCTACAAAATTAAAAGAGAGCTTAAAATTCAAAAACACCTAAAAATAAGTTAATCCAAACGCGGACTAAGAAGCATAAATAATTTCAACTACCTAATACCTTCAGCAAAACACAAGATAAAATAGTCTTGAATTTTATCCATAAAATTATTATACCTTATACTTCACACCAAACGACACCTAAAAATAAGAAAAAGAAGAAAAATATATACTCCGTTCCCATCTTTTTTTTTTTATTTGTATTAATATGATTGGGCGCTAAATTATTTTTTTTAAAAAAAAAAAACAAGAAGTTTTTTTTTCTATTTTGTGGTTGTTATACTTCAAACATGTCACGTTGAATTTTCAAATTAAATGTCAAATTATAGAAGAGATATTATTTTTTTAAAACAAATACAATACCCCTCCATTCCATTTTTAATTGTGCTTTTATGAATTCAAGACCAAAGTTGATCATTGTTTCAAACTACTTATATCGTTAATATTTATTGTTTTTTTAATGAGTATGAAAAGAACTAAAATGACATTTAAAATATGAAAAATATGTTTTTTACAAATAATTGATTAATTAAAAAGATAAATACATGTGTCATATAAATTGAAATAGACAGACGAATCAGGAGTACTACTTATTGTTATGGGTTGTTTGAGAAAGAAAAGTAGGTTTCCTTTTTAAAGAAAAATACAGTAAAACCTCTATAAATTAATACTCGGTAAATTAATAATCTCTCTAAAGTAATATTTTCCTCTTGGGCCAATGAAAAAAAATCACCAATTTCGATAAGATAATAAGATAATATATTTTCAGAAGACCCCTATATAAATATATGGTCTCATTAATATCATAAATTAATAATTCTTTAAAAGTACAAATATATCTAAGACAATTTAGTGAAAAATGATTCTATTGTGTTCTGTTTTTTCTTAAAATTTAAATCTAGTTGAAACTCATCTCTAACTTTTCTTATTGCATCCAAGAGCTCCGGTGTTGTCTTTTCGAACTGCACCATAAAATTGTGAAACGTTCTAGATGCGATAAGGACTTCCTTACACGTTCCAAGGGTATAGTATCATCTTCAACTTCATCATCAACATTGTTTTTTCCGATGATATCCACAATTTCTTCTAAGTTCTAGACCTCTGAATATGTATCACTTTCACCTGGATAATCCAACAGGTTATATTGGCATCCATTTTATTGTGGTAACCGAGATCATTAATCATGACCTCACGTTCATGAATGACGTTTTCACAAGTGGGTTCATTCAAATTTTCTGAGATTGCATCCCCCGTATGAATTTTACAGTGTCAAAAATAATTTGCTATTGTCTTTTATTGAACATTTGTTGTCCAAGCAGGTATTGCAAAATTGATAGCATCCAAAACATTAATCTTTGCTGGATTAGTTTGTCCCACTTCATAGCCTTTTAATAACCTACGATAAAATTTGTTACGATAATACATCTTGAAAGCTCTTATTATCCCAGCATCACAAGATTGAATTTTGGATGTGTCATGTTGGCAAGGGCGGACCTAGGTGGAGCCTAGGGGGTTCACCCGAACCCCTTCGTCAAAAAATTACACTGTATATATAACGTCAAATTTTGATTTTATGTGTATATATATTAAAATGAACCCTTTGGGAACAAAGGATAGACTTAGCTCAATGGATAAGTGGTTCATGTAATGCTCCTATGTCACGGGTTCAAGTCCCATTGGCAACATTTTTTCACTTTTTTAATATAAGCTTTGGAAAATGGAACTTTTGGGCTTAGACCTTCTTCTTCTTTTTCATTATTTTTTCCTTTTATTCCATTTCTTCTTTTTAATTTATTTTTGTTTAAATTTATTAGACACATTCTTTTTATTTTTATATTTTATTCTTTTTATATATATTATTCATTTTGTTTCAACGTAACTCTTTTTTCATATATGTTTGAATAACTTTTTAAAAAAAATGATGAATTATATTTAACTTGAAATTGAGATAGAAATATAGTTTTTTTTTTTTTTTAAAAAAAGCTGTAAATTATATGTAATTGAATGAAGAAACTTAAATATCGTCAACATCCTTTTGAAAATATTAATTTAATAGAATTCATGAAATTTCTTTTATATTTTTAATTCTATTTTAGTGAGATGAAAACTAAACTTATTTGATTTATTCGTTATTTGTTTTTTTTTTACAATTATGACTAACCTAGAAAATTGAACTATATGAACTAAAAAAATTGACGATGATATTTATTTATATTAATAATATGCATTATAATATTAGTAACTCTATTCTTACACACTTTTAGAGAATCTTGACGATTTTCATAGTAATATTTGATTGAATGGATATTAATTTAAAATTTTAAAAAAGTGAAATATAAAGTAAAACATTACAAAATAAAAGTATAAAAAGCACAAGAAATTTTAAGAATGCTCGATGGAACATGATAAAAGTAAAAGGAAATGTTTAATACGGTATGATAAAGCGAGTTAAATTTAGCATGATAAGGTAAATATCTTTCTTCCCCGTCTCGCTCCCTTTTTCAGCATTTAATTTTCATGTGTTTTAGGAATTAACTTATGTAATACAGTCGATCCACTAAAATTCTTATCAATGCATCTTTGTCCTCGATATCTTTGATTAGCTTAGTCTTTACTTTTCTGAACCAATGAAATATCTATGGTTCTTGTACAAAGACCATGCCAAGGGGCTATTACACTCATCGCACACTTGCATTACCACCCGAACTTCTTCTTTATACTTCGAACCCCCTGAGCAAAAATTTTGGGTCTGCCATTGCATGTTGGGTGGCAAGAAAAACAATTCAACATTTTGTAGTCCTTCAATATTTCTATTATGGCTGGACAACTATCTACCATAAGCAAAACTCGTCTACGAAGCATTTTGTGGTCAAATCAACAAATATATTCATCAAAAAACACACTTGTCATGAATGCTCTTTTGTTTACACGATAGTGACAATTCAATAAATATGATACATAAATTAGTAAGATAGAATAATATTTGATGTATTTGTTGTACTTTATATATAATATTTTTTATGTTAAATCAATAAATATTATACATAAATTTGTAAGATACAAAATTAAACTTCATTAAATCTCAAACCATTCTTAAAATTAATAATTATTAACTTATCGATTAAATAATATCTCTATAAAATAATAAAATTTCATGATCCACCTATATTAATTTATAGAGATTTTACTGTATTATTATGGTTTGTTTGAGAAAGATGACTTTGTCCTCCCATAAATCCTATTCTTTCCATTGAAGCTTAGTTAGACAGATACAAAAGTCAATAATGTAATAGTAGGTTTATTCTTCTTCTACTTCTTCCTTGTCATTTTATATGTTGTAATAATATATATACTTGCAAGCAAAGGCTTTAATTAGGTATGGAGTCATGTGGATCAGCTATTGAAAGAAGAGGTCATTTTGATGTATTGAAAGAGCAACAAGGTCAGGAGGAACTAGAGCTAAGGTTAGGATTAGGGTTAGGATTAGGATTAGGATTAGGGTTAGGGTCGGGTGATGATGCTGATATGAAAATGGTGGTTAGAAATAACCATTTGGGATCTTCGTCTTCATATTCGTCTTCGTCTTCGTCTTCATATTCGTCTTCGTCTTCACTTGTTTTATGCACTAATACCTCAATTCCACATTATTCCCCACCAGGAATTTGGTTCTCTTTACGTTCTTCAGTTAACCGGTAACCACTTTAACTCTTTGCACAAATTTACATTTTCATCTGTCATTAATATTTCTTTTAACATTTTCATTGTTCGTTAATGGTACAATTAATACTTCTTTTAACATTTTCATTGTTTGTTGATGACAGGAAAGGAGAAGTTCTACCTCAGCTTCCAAAAGCGTTTATAAGAGTCAAGTAAGTTCTCCATATATGGTTCTGATACGTGCATAACACATATATATGGTTTTATAATTTAACATTAAAATAAAATTGTGTGAATAATTATTCATATGCCATGGTATCATATAAATTGTCACATATTTAGTATACAAATATAATTAATGTCACATAAGTAATTAACCAGCGCATATTTAAAAAGTTTTTCCAACACATACCGCAATAAAAATTCTGACTAATATTTTATGGTATGTTTTTTCATCATATTGTTATGTAAAAAATTGTAATTTATAATACCTTTTATATAATATTTGAATATATATCTAAATTTTTAGTTTAAAATATCAAGTTAATATAATATAATGTAACTTTAAAAATTAATCAAATTGACTTTCGAAGTATAAGATCACAACTAAAAAAAATGGAGGGAGTATTTACTTTACATATACACACATGTATATACGAAACAGTTTCAATAGTCAAGTACTCCTATTAGAGTACTAAATAGCTTTATGTGATAGTTTAATTTTCATTATTTTCTTTGGAAAAAAACACGAAGGATTGTGGGTTTTGCTATTTATAATCTTTGCTGGTGTGGCTTTTAAAAAAATTAGGCACTAAAAAGTATTGATTGAAATATCTCTCAATAGATTGAAATGGCTTGTAATAATTTTCAATAATTTTATTAAGTATTTAGAGGCTTTTAAATAGCCAACATAAAATACATAATCTGTATAATTTAAAATTCAATCCTAAAATATATCAATAACTAAAACAACCTTACTAAAATTTAAATTTATCTTAAATTAGACAACTAATTTTACTAAAAACTACTACAATAACTAAAAGCAAACTTCAACAATCTTGAATCAATGTGGATAAGGTATAAAAATGCTTGACCTATGATAAAATTGTCAGTTACACACCTAAATTGTGCAGAAGTTTTACTATCCCTACGAACTTAACTTTTTTTAATTGTTTAACCCCTAAAAACTATGGAATGATCAATTTTTTTTTATGTGAGGATCATATAATCCTCACTTAGTATGACATAATATATATGTGGATAAATTAGGTGAATTTACATTAATACTAGGAAAGTTTCAAAATATTGCAATTTAGAACCCATAGACCATAGTAATGTAACTTGTGCATCATTGATATATATTGATTCACACCATAATTGAGTATGTAAAAAATCATTTCGTTAGAATATAATCCTTGTGATGTAACTAGGCCCTAGATCAATTTATAATACATATGTAAACGCTTGTTTGACTAAAAAATAATTTGTGTGATTATATTGGTGATGGATCCATATGCATGTATAGAAAAGAAAAAGATGTTGTCAAACGTCTGCATCATATGGTATTTTCAGGTTATTAATGATGGCGTTGTTGTAAGAAAGAAATGGTCACTTACTTTTCATTTTTTCTTATATATGGTGTGGTGTGGTGTGATGTGAAAAGAGACGAGAAGGTGACAGTCTTCATGCTTAAAACCTACCTGGTTACAAAGCTTGGTCTCTCCAACCAAGCTGAGGTTAGTGTCTTCTCTATCGTTACGATTAATATGACTTATGTTTTTTTTAGTTAGTTTAAAAATGAATGACACATTTTTATATTTAATACACTTTTACTTCAATTTATATGATTCTTTTTAGTCAGTCTCAAAGAGCAGGGCTGTACACACCCTTACTCAAGGGGCGTTAAGTGACACCTTTTTATCGTAAAATTACATTGTATATAGAGATAAAATTTTGATTTAATAAATATATATACAAGTATCAACACTTATTGACAGAAGTTACAAGTTTAGTCGAATAGTGTAGGCGTTATGAAAATTCTTTGAGGTTGTGTGTTATAGTCTTACTAGCCATAATTATATTTTTTTACAACTATTGACATTCCTTAATGAAAATTCTGATGTTTTTTACTACAACCGTTTACACTTCAAAAAGAATGACACATTTCTATATTTAGTAACAATTTATATGATTTATAGTCACACAAATATTTATAACTTATTTTAAACAAGTTTTAAAATATTTTTTTCTTAAACTCCGTGTCAAGTCAAACTAAATTATATAAATTGGGACAGAAAGAGTAATAATTTAACTTTAAAATATTTATTATTTCTTAATGAAATAATTTATAGCTACATAAATATTTATTATTTTAGACATAAATTTAAAAAATCTTTCTTTCGGTCTTAGCTACACTCCGTGTGAAATCAAACTTAACTTATATGAAATGGGACTGAGGGAGTAATTATTATAGTGAGAGTTGCATGAATAAACATGAATAATGATTAGTAGTAGATCAGTAATAATCATTGTCTGTTGGGCCATTTCTGACTTTCCTTCATATCATAGATTTATGTTACTTCATTTTGGGTAAAAGATACCAACAAATAATTACATTTCCAATAATTATTCATTGTTGGCATATATTACAACAATTAATAACCTTAACCAGCACTTAGTAGAGTACTTCTTTTACACTATATATCATGCATCCTTAAGGCCCTACATATATTTGTAGTGCACCCTTTGAAGGGTTAATTATATTTTTATTAATAGAGATAAAGAAAAATATATACATAGTGGATGGACATCAATAATATTTTGAAAAATTATTAGTGTTTGCTCAAAAAATTTGTTGATAATTTGAAAACTAATTACTTAAACAGAGTTCAAAGTGAAATGTAAAAAATTTCATAAGAAAACCTCATTTTTAGCGCATCGATTAATTATTTTCTTAACATTAGCCTAAAATCTATAATGAGGGGTCCACAATTGAGCATCTGATCTAATTTCAGGAATAGTTGGTAACAGGATCAACTACATCGGAAAAGAACACTTACTTTGTCTCAAAATAATTATTCTAATTGTTTTATTTTATACAAGTTAGTTTAACTTGACAGTGAATTTAAAATAAAAAGAATGACTTTTAAAATTTGTAGTCTAAAATAAGTACATAGATATTTGTGTGACTAATAATCATTTCATTAAGGATAAAATTACATTTTAAAGTTAAATTATTACTTAATATAAAAATGTGTCCTTTTTTTTAAACTAATTAAAAAACAAAACGAGTCATATAAACTAGAATAAAGGGAATATAATTTTAACCAAAAAAATTATCTCAAAATAATCAGTATGGCCTTGAGAATTTTTTTGTTATAAGAGTTCCCAAATCGTCTGGGAGGATGTCATAAATCAGGAAGGATGAGTACAATTATATCTGATAATTAAGGAAAGGTCAAGCTAAACAATTAGGCATTCCAATTAGCTAACAAAAATAAATTGTCTTGTCATATTTGATCCTTGGCAAAGGCATTTGACTCTTGTTGTTGTTTATCATCTGAACAAGAGTAAGCATAATAAAGAATTCATTATCAACTAAATTAATATATAAGATATTTTTAAGAAGTATTTAGAGCATTCAAGATTTGTAGAGAAATGAAGTAATATTTCTAGAAAAAAAAATAACTAAAGAAGTCTAGAAATAATCATTCTAGAATATACGAGTAAATATTCTTAGCTAGATTCTTTCATCACCACCCACAAAGGTGAACATTTGAGTTGTAAGTGAGAGAGAATTAAAGTAGGTAAGTCAATAACATGTGAGTGAGAAATAAGAGATAGTTCTTAGTGTGAATGTATGGAAAATTATGTATAAGAATTGTAAAGATTGAGACGGGTCTTTACCTTTCAATACTAAAGTTCAGCTTGTGAGCAAACGATTGTGCCTTTCACATTTTTAAAGTATATATAACATAGAATCTTCTTTGGAACTTAATAATCCCACCTCATCACGTAGGTCCACCTCTGATTATATTGTTCCCTCTAAGCTATTAACGATCAAAGAAACTTGATCATTATCGATCACTATAAGCCCTAACATTAACAGGTCGCTTGACAGAGTATATTGAAGAAAATAATGCATGCATTAAATTTATGTATTACTAGTACTTTTATTGGTACACTTTTTTAGCCTATGTAAAACTAATGCTTGCATTACTAATACACTCTATTGTGTATTGATATATGCATTACTGATACCAAGGATTTTTATGCATTAGTAATGCAATGGGTACTAATGCATACATTAGCATGGTAAAAGACACAATTGTTCCTCGAAACCTTTTTCACATCCTCCCATCATATTTGTGGAGAGTACTTTTGTAAACAACTAAATATTTTATAAAAATAATTATGCAATGCATGTTGTTTGTAATAACCAAACCAAAAGCTCCATAAGAAAAATCTCAATATAACTGATGCAAGCATAACTAATACAAATATTATTAATACACTATAGTTTGCATTATTCTTATATACTCTACTAAACAACCCCAAAAGTTATCGATCGAATTGAGAATCCGGTCGTTAAACCTTCCTTTCTTTCGTTAATGTTCATGTTCCTTAATTATATGACACTTTTAACAACTCAATGTTGTTAATGCTAAAATTAAATTTTATTAAATATAATTAGATAAAGATTAATCATATGCTTTGACATACGTACGCACACATCCAAACGCACTTAAAATAGTCAATTCCCATGTAAAATATCATCATTAATTACAAAGAAATAAAACACTTGATATACTTTTGTGAAGCAATAATAATTTTTTTTTTTATCAGGTTGAGATTTCATGTATGGGGCAAAATTTGATGCATACTCTAACCTTGAAGAATGTACGTGATGCTATTTGGTTGCCAGGACTAGTAGAATTCGTGAAGTCAAAGACAGAATTCATTAAAAGTTCACAAGGAGCTAGTGTCAACTATCTCATGTCCTTAGACTATGGTAGGACTTGCCTATGAATTGTATTAGCTTAGAAATTTAGTATAAAGTTTAGAAATTTGTATCTTTGAACCATATACTTTTCCACGAATGTATTAATATTAGTAAGTAAAATTAACTTTTTATACATTTCAATCCGTTTTTCTTACTTTTCTTTTTGTCTATTTAAGTAGCCGTTTGAACATGCAATTTTATTTCGTAATTTGAAACTATGAGATGAAATCAGGTTTTGGATAGAAAGTTTTATCTCATAATTTCAAATCATGCGATGGAGTCCCAAAATTTTGATTTGAGAATTTCATCTCATGATTTTATATATTTCAAATACTAAAAGTTGATATATTTTGTTGAAAAAAAAAACAGCTCACCATTTTATATCTATCAATGATTTATTTAATATGTAAAGAAAATTTATAGGTGATATTCTTACTCTTACCAACCTTTAAACTATTTGTATCAGATATAATCGTTAGTTTCACTAATCAAATTAATTTCTTATTACTTCACTAGAGTAATACACTATAACTCATATTCAATTTTACTTTTGAATTAATGTTCGATCAATAGAGATGTTATATATTTTTTCAAGAATAGCTTTGTGGTAGTGTATTGTAACATCCGACAATTTGAAATAGCTATGAAGAAGCTTGAAATTGGAAGTAGCCATTTTTGGAAAAATTACAGAATCTGAAAAATTTGGCTAAGTGTGGAAATCAGTGATTTTTGGCCAACTTTGAGCAGTCGTAACTCCTAGATCAGGATGAGTTAGGAGTAGTTCCAGTTATGGTTGCGAAGCTTGTGGAATGATCTTTCCAACGCCACTGAGATTACTCGATTTCGAGTTCGTATGAGCGAGTTATGGCCATTGAAAGTTGGGCAGTTGGCAGGGAATCCGTCCGGAAATTTTAAGGGCATTTTGGTCTTTTCCCTAGCCATTTCTTTTGAGGTTATATGTGTGTGTTAGGCTGATTTTGGATCATTTTATCCTATTTTAAAAGAGAAAGAGTTAGGGTTCTTGAGAGTGAAGAAGAGAAGAAGAAGAGAAGAAGAGGAGAAGAAGAGGAGAAAGGAGATCAACAAGTTTCCGTCGTGGATTTTCGTCGGGGGTGATCCCTATCAAGGTATGTGAGTTCTTTGTGTGGTTTGATCCTTTCCCCCACACATCAAGCTCATTTCTTTTATGATTTGAGAAAAGATTGGATTTGTGTTGAAGTTGTTGAAGTTGTTGAAGTTGTTAGTTGTTGTTGATGTTGTTAGTTGTGTTGTTGAAGTTATTGTTGGTTGTGGGACATGATTGGGTTGTGTATTTGAGTTGTAATTTATTGTATGTTGAGAGATTGATGATCCTTAGTGTTTGGGGTTAAATCCATTGAAGTAAGGGTGGTTTAGAGTTGAAGAAAAGAGGGAGAAAAGTCGGGTTTTTTTTTCTGGGGAAAGGGCTGGCACCTGGCAGAATGCAGAGTGCCAGCATCCCCTTTGAAGCTAGCTAGATCCGTTTGAAGTTGAGGGCTGGCGACGAGCGCCTCTTAGTGAGCCATGTACGCCAATCCTTCCCTTTACCTTAATTCCCCATTTTATTTTATTTTTGTTCCTAGGTATTATACCTATATTTCCTAGTTGTTTCCAACACTCCAAGGTACTTCTAAAAGTCAAGAACTCATCCGTAACATGTGAGCAAACACCTTGAATCAAAAATTCCAATTCAAGGAGAGTTAGTTAGAAGTCAAGTGAAGTTAGAAATTAAGAGTTAAGCTTAGAAGTTAAGCAAGTCAAGCTAGTTGTAAAGTTGTTCAAGAGTCTTTATTGAATGTTTTAACTTTATTTTTAGACTCAAGTGTCAAGTCAAGCAAAGAGCTTAGAGTTTCAAGCTAAGTAAAGAGTCTCAAGTTTCAAGTTGAGTTCATTTTCTCAAAGTTATTAGGGAACTATGTATTCCCAAAGAAGTTTTAAAGAAATGTCTTTACATCTAAACAAGGTTGAAAACTGAAATTTCCAAAGAGCCTTCGGGTTAGTTTTTTTTTTGAGTAATTATCTCATGTCAGCAGGAAGAAATGTGTTTTAAAAACATAAGAGCCAGTACATTTTTTGGGAGTAGTATCGAGCACCGAATTGGGGGAGCATTCAAAGAACCCACAGCCCCCATAGAACCATGTTAGCCACCATGGGTAGAAAAGGATCATACTCTTTAGATGAATTCTTTTCATATTAGACTAGTGGATCCATTAGGCAGTTCAGGTCTTATACCTTTGGCCGGGTATAGGATGCTCTCTGGCGTGAGGTTGATCATTTGTATCATCACTTTAGCTCTTATGTGATGGTTGTCGGTTAGAGAAACTCCCACAGCAGTTATTGTATTTTTATACACGAAAATTATTGTAGTTTATATACATCAGTTCAATTGTATTTCTATATACATCTCAGGCTTATTGTATCCTTGTATACACACAGAGTTTATAGCATGTTTTAAACAGTCTTTCTTTATATCACACTTGTTTTAAATTGCCTTATATTGAAAGAAGTCGATCGGAGTTGAGTTGAGTTGAACAAGGTAAACTTTTGATTTCTTCCAAATTTCCTTCTAGCCTATGTTGCTTAGTTTTCCATTTCGCATACTTGTACCTTCCATGTCATGCGATGCGGTTGGCTGCATCGTCTTATGATGCGAATCTGAGTACCGGATCGATCCTGCACGTCGTTGATCCGGTGAGCACTCCAGAGTCGATGGTGAGCCTCGCTTGCATTCGGAGGACTCAATTATTTTGTGTTCTTAGTTTTTGTTTTATTAGGATGTTGCGGGGTCTGTCCCAACATCCATCTCAGTATTTAGAGGCTTCATAGACAGTTAGACAGTCAGTCAGTTAGTTTGGAGTCTCTCATGCATGTATATATTTAAATATCCTATTTTGCGACTCGAGATGCCTTGTTGGCAAATTACTTTCAGTTGAGTTGTTTTATAACCTTTCATTGCATTGAGTTATCCTGTTGAGTTAAGTTTCCGCTGAGTTAAGAAAGCCAGGCCAAGGGTTCGCTTGGTGGCCAGCGATGGTCTTCAAGTGCCGGTCATGTCCGGGGTGTAGGCTCGGGGCGTGACATGTATTATATTTTGTTATGGACTTTTGGTTATTTGATAAGATGGTATAAAAACCATTTTGATGTTTTCACAACTTGTTAGAATTCTAGATTTAAACTCATAGGAAATCTAAATTTTTTCATATTAGTTGTTTTTAATGTTTATTGAACTATTGAAGTCCATTTGCATACGCATTATAGACCCAAACTATTTTGATATTGCAACTTTTGTATCAATATTAGTTGTATCTTTGAATTCTAGATTAGAAATACTCGTTAAAGTTTAGTTACATACACATTATATATTTCACCAGTAGCTATTTTTTATATGAATTTGGTGTGAAGTTTTTAATGAGTATGTATTTTTATTTTGGTATGCATGGTTTTGAGATGCGACCTTGTTACAGCGTATAAAGGATGTGTTTATTTTTATATATATAAATTTGGTATGCAACCTTCTTAATGTGTACAAAATATAGTGTATGTATATCAATAAATTAACATAACAATTGTATTTCAAGAAGAAAAAAGATACACCCACTGGAGTTCCTATATGAATATGCATGTTTTTGATGAGCCATATCAAGTAGTTGTTGTTGTTTTTTTTTTTTTTTGATTTTCCATCCGGTGTCCGGAACCCACATTGGAGCTCCGACTAAATCCGAATCGCGCTCTGTAGGGCCCATTCGGGGGTGGAGCTTCCAACAGGATTTTCTCCATATCCAGGGCTCGAACCCGAGACCTCTGATTAAGGGTGAAACACTCTCACCAGTGCATCACAACCCATGTTGGTATATCCAATAGTTGTTGCAACTTTGTAACAGCTATTGTAGTTATTACAACTTCTTTATTAGTTGTTATAAATGCAGTTACTGTTATTGTGTTGCGAATAATTCACAAGTTTTTTATACAGCAATTACCTCAGTTATTGCCACAACTGTAATTAATACTGAATAACAACAGCTTCACCCATAAAAAATATCGACACAAGACAACTTTGTTCACATATCAATGATTAACAATCACTTTTAAAGTAATATCTATTGCTATACTAACAAAATCCAATCTACCAAAATGCATAAATCGAGTGAATTTTTTTATTTTATCTTTTTTTTTTCTCAATAAAGAAGAAGGGGAGATGAGAAGAAGAATAACAAGAACAAGATGAGAAGAAGAAGCAATGCATGTCGTCATATTATTATTTTTTTAGAATATATATATATAGCTGAATCTAGAATCGCTGATGTGACACCTGTTGAAGGAAGCAGGAAGCTGATGGAACACGTCAAAGGAACAGGTTCAACGAAGCTGACTGACGAATTAGAGTTAGAGTTACACTAGAACTAGACTAATGAATCCTAATTTATGTACGACTAAAGTTAAGTAGTCGACTATGATAAGGTGTAAATAATATATTTGTGTTGTAGTAGGACTCCTAGTATAGCTAGTATAGGACTCTTTTTCTATATATGGAGTATGTAACTCAACAAATCAATTATCAATACAATCCTTGATTTCTCTAATCCTAGACGTGAGATTTCTACATGGTATCGGAGCATTAAAGCTTTTCCACTCTTTAACGTATTAGATCAAAATCAAAACAACCACAATATCGAATTGCAATGGCCCCTTCTACCAACACTCTTTCGACCTCCGCACTTCATCTTCTTATTTCGTCCTGCTCCATTAAACTTAAGCCAACGAACTATCTTATATGGAGGACACAAATGTCTCAGTTGATTCAAGTGATGACAACTAAAGGTACCTGTTCCACTGGACAGACTACTGAGAAAGTTGTAGCAAGCGAGAAGGGTGCAGAAGACGACAACATTGTTGGTGACAGGGAGGAGAAGGATGTGTTGCTATAGAGTTGGATCTCAGGCACCTTGACAGAAGAAAGCATGTACCTGATCGCAGGCTGCTCAACTGCCAAGGAGATGTGGGAATGCTTGGAAGAAGCTTATCTTCAAGCAATAAAAGATAAGGAGTTCCAGCTCAAACAACAACTGCAAAGTGTGAAGCTAGGAACCAAAACGATTGATAAATATATTAAGGAATTCAAAGGCATATGTGATGGCCTTGCAGCCATTCACAAGACCATAGATGAAGATAGCAAAGTGATTAATTTTGCTAGAGATCTAGGTCTTAAGTACAAGACCTTCAGGACTGTCATGCTAGGTAAGACACGATATCCTACTCTTAATCAATTTGTTAATCCAAAGTGGATCCTTTGTTCAATTGTTTGCTCTCTTGCATATGTAGCAGTAGTAGAATTTTTCAAAACTTTCTTATCTCTCTTTCATCACGGAGTCGGATATGACGGTTGACAAATATGCTGCAACGGTCATATGAGTTTCTGGTCCGCATGGCAGGATTGCTTCCTCATACAAAGCATGGGGCATCTACAATGGCAATCAAGTTAGTACAGAAGCAAGAACATCTTCATCAATGATGAAAATGCGACCAACTAACACTGAGGTGGTGAGTTTGTATTAGTGTTTTGGTATTATGTTTTATTTGATTCAATTCATCACCAAATATCGTGTGGACCATGTAAAAGATTTATAATTTTAGAAGGTTACTTTTGTTCTAACTACATACTAAAGAACTGATTATAATGTGTAGTTATAATCTCCTCCTATGTGATGCGAGATGATTAATTCTTCCCGATTATTACAATTTCCATGGCGTTTATGTTTCCAGCTGAGGTCAGACTTTCACCATCAGTATCTAAAAAGGATAACAAGACCTTTCACCATCAGTAGCTAAAGATGATAAGAAGAGCACTACATTTTCTTGAGTTGAAAACAATGCAAATCGCCTAGGAAGATGAGCCTTTTCTAGATTTTAACTTAAGTACAGTGGAAATTCCATCGATTGTCACATGCTCAGAGATGAATTCAACATTTCATCTATCTTCAATGAGGATGTATATCCTTTTAATTCTAGAGCCTCAAAAAATTTAGAAGCCAGTTGCCTACCAAATTTTATATTCAACAAGTTTGATATCATTGTGATTTCCCTTTATTATGTTATCAAGCCCTGTGTATGTATAATGTGAGGCTTGACGCCTAATTAACTGTTTCTGATATCAATTTTATTTGACCCTTATATACCATGTCAATATACATACTGTTTCAGTTGTATCTTATAATGGGTGATTTTGTTTGCGCAAAACATGTACTACTAATTACAGTGCAGTATTTATTGATTCTTTCTTATTCAGTTACATTTTTCCCACATATCAAATACATCTCATTCCTATTAAATGCCTAGGCAATCCCCATATTTTCCCTCTATTCATATTCAAATTCATGACACTCAAAATCTGCAGTCATTCAATCATTCATTCATCAGATTCAAATTCTACAACCATTCGATCATCCATTCATCTTTCATCTTCAAATTAAACAGAGCGCACAGTCAAGGAAGGGGAGACGTTTATTTACATTTTTAATTATACAGGAAACTTAACGCAGCAGCAGATTCACACATTGCACTACATTCAATTTATTTGTGATCTTCTTGGGTGAGCGTTTTGATATACAGTGGTTTGTATACTCATTCCTACTCTACTTGAATAATATTCTTTAGAACACATATTGCCTTTCAAATGAGATTCTATTCCAACAAGTACTCTCACATATTTAATAGCACCGGGGTATACTGTATCAAAGAGTACATTTGGATATAGCCAAAAATATCTACTTCTAACATATTCTATTCTACCAAACAAATTTAACAAGTTCAATGGAATTGCTATCTGATATCATTAAACAATACAATGGCTCAGTGAACATTTCGATGGAAATTAACCTCCTACAGCAGCTACTACCAGAATTAGCTCGCCAAGAACGGATGCTAAAACTAAAAGGAAACGCAAATGCATCAACAGGCGAGTGTAGTTGAATGAATAAAGAAGTGGCCTCTCTCAAAAACACCAGATGCAAGTATTCCAGATTGAAGCGAAAGGTTTCTTTAATTGAAAAACAACACAAAAACCATCCAATAAAAATAATAATTCAGCTTATACGTTTTGTGAATAGATTCAAAAAGTTGGCGAAGTTGACAAACTTTTTTCAAGCAGACATGTTCCCATTCATCAAAATGGTATGTTAATATGCATCCCAATTTATCTCTTAACTAATGCCAAAGTTTGACTTATTGTTCATATGAGAAACTAAATAAACAAATCATTAACTACCTATAAAATGATTATGTTTATATTTAAATCGTCGAATTTGACAGGCCATTACACAACAACTTGGAATTTTGGCCCCCCCAAAGTACACGTGCCAATATTGTGGAGCTCTTTTATGGTATGAGTAACGGACAATAAAAACAGTACAAACAACAAAAACCGATATTATCATTTTGTTGTATGGAAGGAGGTCGTGTACAACTTCCTTTATCGAGTGAACCACCACCTTATCTCAAATATCTTTTGGGTACAAAATCTGGACAACTAGGTGTGAATTTTCAAAAAAATATCAGGGCTTATAACTCAATATTTTCATTTACATCCATTGGCGGCCGAGTTGATGGATCTATCAATCGCTCAAAGGGGCCATACGTTTTCAGGATGAGCAGTCAAAACTATCATCGTATAGGATCTTTATTGCATGAAATTGGTAAAAAAAACCCAGTTTGTTAAGTAATATATATGATACTGAAAATGAGATATGGATTGTCTGTTGCAAGGAGACATTGATCCCAAAATTGTTCATGGCTTATTTGAAATGTTGGACGAGCATAATATATTGTAAAAACATTTTGAATGGCTAGGGATAGATATAAAGAGCATCTTGAATGTGAATTTCGCCTACAGATGGCCGGCAATATAATATACCCACAACTTCTGAAGTAGCGGGACTAATCGTGGGTGGAAGAAAACTTCCAGCGAGATATTATTGTATAGGAAAAATGGACTTGAAAGAATTACAGATCTACACCCAAGTTTTATGTCTATGACATACCCACTAATACACCCATTTGGTGAAGATGGATATAGACTTGGAATAAATTTGGCAGATGTGATCAACAAGACTTACAAGCGACAAAGATTATCAGTGAGAGAGTTCTATTGCTTTAGAATACAACAAAGGCTTAACGAGGGTCAGACTCTTTTATTAGCTGGTAGACTATTACAACAATACATTGTTGACGGTTACATGGAAATCGAGGAAGAAAGATTTTGTTATATTCGGAATAATCAAACAAAACTCAGAGTTGATCTTTACTCTGGCTTAATGGATGCCATTCTTTGTGGTGATTCAGATTGTTCACTGGTAAGAACTAAGAAAAACTGTTATCTTGCCTTCATCTCACACCGGAGGACCTCGCTATCGGGCACAAGATTATCAAGATGCAATGGCAATTTGTAGGCGGGCTGGATATCCAGATTTGTTTCTCACTTCACATGCAATCCAAAGTGGCCCAAAATAAATGAAATGCTTCGCTTAATAGGTCAATCTGGCGATGATAACAAGGTAGACATCATATGCAGAGTCTTCCAAATCAAGTTATTCCAACTGATGCAAGATCTGAAAAAGCAACAGCCTTATGGAAAAATAATCGAATGTAAGTTCAAACTTATACATACTAACAGAATGCATCAGTTATTAATACAAGCTTTTACATTTTGGGAAAAAAAATCAAATTATAACTTTTCCGGCATCCTAACTGACACATTATACCATTAACTCTGCAGGTTTATATACAATTGAGTTTCAGAAAAGAGGACTACCTCATGCACATGTACTACTCTTCCTGCATCCCACATTAAAAAGTCCATCTATACATCATATCAACACAATGATAACAGCTGAAATACCTGATATGGAAGTCGATCCTGATGGTTATAATGATGTCAAGATCTAGATGATGCATGGACCTTTTGGAAACCTCAATCCAGGATGCCCATGTATGAAGCAAGGAAAGTGCACCAAGCATTTCCCAAAGAAGTTCAACAATCAAACAACTTTTGATGCAGATGGGTTCCCAATTTATAAGAGAAAAAAACACAGGTACAAAAGTGAATAAAATAATGTCTTTTAAGATAACAGATATGTTGTCCCTTATAACAGAAATTTGACTGTCAAATTTGATGCACATATAAATGTCGAGTTATGCAATTACTCAAGATCGGTGAAGTACCTACTTAAATATGTTAACAAGGGATCTGATAGAGCAACAATCAGTATAGAATGTTCAATACTACCACAGAACGTGATGAGATCAAAAGATATCTAGATTGTAGATACATATCAGCTACAGAAGCTTGTTGGAGGATCTTTAAATTTGACATACATCATAGAGAGCCAGCAGTTGAGCGTTTGCCATTCCATTTACAGGGAGAAAACACCATAGTATTCCAAGAAGAAAGGTGCCCTGAAAGCATACTAATTAGACCCGATATAGTAAAAACAAAATTCACAGAATGGTTTGAGGCAAACAAAGAATATGAGGATGCGTGAGATCTAACATATTCAGATTTTCCTACGCATTGGGTCTGGGATGCAACAGGTAAAAGATGGACTAGAAGAAAAAAGGAAAAGTCAGTTGGTAGAATTTACTTCGCACATCCTGCAAGTGGAGAACTATTTTACATGAGAATGCTACTTAATTTTGTGAAAGGAAGCACTTCCTTTGAAAGCATAAGAACAATTAATGGAGTCCGGTACAATACTTATAAGGAGGGATGCTATGCATTGGGATTATTGGAGGATGATAAAGAATGGAATGGCTGCTTGGCTGAAGCTGTATGTTGGGCATCAGGAAATGAGCTGAGAAATCTCTTTGTGACGATACTAATTCACTGTCAAGTGTCTGATTCATCCGAAGGACCAACTATGAAATTTTATCAGAAGATATAACATCATTACAACGAAAAAGATTTCAATTGAAAGATTTACAGTTAAGTGAAAAACAACTTGAATCATATACATTATTTGAGATAGAAACCATACTTCTGAAGATGGGAAAAAGTTTGAAAGACATACATGGAATGCCACTTCCAGATTCTACTTTGATGAATGGCACAGGGAATCGTCTAATCAATGAGGAACTAGAATATGACAAAGGTTGTTTAAAGGAAGTACATGATAAATCATTCGCTCTATTAATGATTGCCAAAAGATAGCTTATGAAGCAATAATAACATCAGTTGCAAATGAAGAAGGCCGCTTATTTTTTATAAATGGATCGGACATGGTGGTATCAGAAAGACATTTTTATGGAATACAATAATTTCCAAGTTGAGATCACAATAAAAAATAGTTCTTCTAGTTGCTACTTCCAGAATAGCCGCTTTGTTATTACCAAATGGTAGGACTGCACATTTACGATTTCATATTCCTTTGAACGTCAGCTCAAAATCAACTTGTGAAATAAGACAAGGAAGTCAGTTAGCCGAACTACTTATAAGACAAGGAAGTCAGTTAGCCGAACTACTTCTGAAAACATCTTTAATCATTTGGGATGAAGCACCAATGGCAAATAAATTTTGCTTTGAAACCTTAGACAAGACCTTGAGAGATATCCTCCGAGCGAAATATGAAAATAGCTCAGATAAACCATTTGGAGGCCTTACAATCGTATTTGGTGGTGATTTTCATCAAATACTACCGGTAATTACAAAAGGAACACGAGCTGATATTGTAGATGCATCCCTGAACTCCGCATATTTGTTGCCATTCTTTACAATTTATGAGCTGAAACAAAATATGCGACTTTGTTGTGGAAGAGTAACTGATTCTGAGGCTGTTGAAATTACTACTTTCGACAAATGGTTGTTACAAATTGGGGATGGATCCTTTTATAGAGATATTGACAATGAGCTTATTAAATTGCCTACTGATATATGTATAATGTCATCCCACAATCCAATTGGATCAATCGTCGAGGCAGTTTAACCATCCCTCTTGCACAAGTATAATGACCCAACTTATTTGCAAGAAAGAGCTATACTTACGCCTAAAAATGAAATGGTCCATGATTTGAATGATACAATTATGAAAATGATATCAGGTGAAGGAAGAACATATTTTAGCTCGGACAATGTGTGTAAAGCAAGTGTCAACACTAATGATGAAGATCTGTTGTACCCAACGGAATTTTTAAATAGCTTAAGATTTTCGGGAAAGCATGACATACACTTAAAAGTTGGCACTCCATATATTTTTCTCAGGAATCTAAATCAAAGTGAAGGACTATGCAATGGAACAAGATTGATTGTCCCACATCTTCGTAACTGATCTATTAGCGTAAATATCATCTCTGGAAAGAACATTGGCTCAAGAGTAACTGTCACGACCCAAATCTACACCCTGGACGTGGCTGGCACTCAAGAATCATTGCTGGTCTCCAAGTGAACCTTCATCTTGGCTGACTACAAGCGGAAGAATAACTTAAGCATGCAAAAGCTTAAAAATTGAATAAAATTCATGAAACTCAAATACAAAGCTTTAACTCAAATGAATAACTTTGAATAAAAATAATATATTCAACTCGCCATAAAATAGGCAACTTAAGTCTTTAAAATATTTAACAAAATAAATGAACAGACTTCTAAAACTCTATTGTCTATCTATGAAGCCTCTAAATAACAAAGATGGAAGTCGGGACAAAATCCACGACATCCTGACAAAACTGAAAAGTAAATGAAATCCTTCGGAAGCAAGGAGGCTCACCATAGCTAACTCGAACTCCATGTGGTATCAACAAAGCTCTTGTTGATGACCCTGAATACCTGTATCTGCATCATGAAACGATGTAGGCCAAATGACTCAGTATGTGGAATGTACGAGCATGTAAGGGGAATTCTAAAGCATAATCATAAGCTTGAACTTGATAAAAAGGAAGCATACTTACCTCCCCTCAACTCACTCAACTAAATTCAACTCAAGAGTAAGAAACATAGTTCAACTCAATGGTAAGATATTCAATTCGGTGAAATAAGGCTCAACTCAATGATAAGATATTCAACTCAGTGAATAAGGCTCAACTCAATAATAAGATACTCGACTTTGGATACTCGACTCTGAATACTCAACTCTGGATACTCAACTCTATATAAAACAAGAATACACATGCAATATATGGAAAGCTTTTAAAACAGTAGAAAGCAACTCAGTGTATTGAAGAATACAATAACAACTCATTTTATATATATAATAAAATATAATATAACTTTGTGGGAATTTCTCTAACCGACATCCATTACTATGAGCTATGTGATGATACAACGTCTTGCCCACGCTGCCAAAATTGTCCTATAACTTGCCGGGATATAGAACGCCTCAACTAAGTGGATCCACTAGTCTATGCTAAAAAGCACTAAGGAATCATTTAAAAAGTATGACTCTTTTCTACCCACGTTGGCTACATGGTTTATGGAGACATTGAGTTGTTTTGAACTCGTCCCCACATCGTTGCTCAATACTACTCCCAAAATACTCAACTCATATGTTTAAAAACAAATACTTTTTTCTATGGTTTGAGATAATTACTCAAAAACTAGCTCATAGGCTCTCTTGGACATCGGTGTTTCCTCTCTTGTTTAAATGTGAAAACATTTACTCTTTATCGGTGTTTCCTCTCTTGTTTATATTTGAAAACATTTACTCTTTGGAAATACTTAGTTCCCATATAATCTTTTGAAGAAACTAAACTCAACTCTTGCTCTTACTCAACTCAATGCTCAAGTCTTTAAAACAAGTTTAAAATAATTGTAAAAGACTTCTCAAAATAAGGTTCATGCCGAATTATGAACGTGAATGACTTCAAGGTTTTCAATAACCATACATAGAACTCAATACTCGGAACTCAGGAACTTCAATCATAATACTCATTTAAAGCATTCTCGACTCAGAGGGTTCATGCGGAATTATGGGCATGAACTACTCAACTCAAGGACTCAAAGATACTTCTCATCTCAAGACTACTCAACTTATAGGGTTCATGCGGAATTATGGGCATGAACTACTCAACTCAAGGACTTCATGGGTAACATGTAATAGTCCCAAGATTAGGAACATAATCTCAAAAAAATAATAATTAGGAAATCAATACTCAAGACTTAGAACTTGAAGATACTACTCATCTCAAAGATACTCAACTTATGGAGTTCATGCGGAGTTTATGGCATGAACGACTCGACTCGAGGGTCTACATAACAACATGGAACTCGTGTAAATGACTCTTCTAATTCTCATACTTACTTCCTCAAACCATAGTTCAAATTGATAGTTGATCTCAAAGGATTCCCAATTGAACTCAAAGACTTTCTTGAACTCTGCTCTTAACTCTCTCTTGAATTTGAATTATGAATCCAAGAGTTATGGTTCGTGATATGAAGAATCTCATGATGACAAAGTAGACTCATGAATACATTCTCCTCATTCTTATACTCACTTTCTCGAGTGTTGAAACAAGTTATTTGAATTTGCAGAAGACTCCTCAAAAAGACTCAAAGGGACTATCTCAAATGTTCGGAAGAACTCTTCAAGGCTCAACTCTTAACTCTACCTTGAATTTGAATTATGAACTCAAGGTTATGATTCATCTTCATGGATGATTTCTAGATGTTTAGAAGTCATTTAGAGTAGCTAGAATCAATAGGAAGTGTTAGTACACTTTGGAAGAACTTAGATAGGCTAAACTACGAAAAATGGGTGGGGGCAGACGACCCGGGCGTGTTCCTGGCACGCCGCGCTAGCCCCAAGTTACTGGGGCTCATTTCTAGCGCCCTGCTGGCGCGTCGCCCCAGCCTTCCTGGCATAACAGGGGCGCGTCGCACTAGCATTGCCCTAGGCAAAACTAATGAACTTTTCCTCTCTTTTTCTAACCTTAAATCATTTTTAATCTATTTCTTTTCTCAAGTTTTCCTTAGATTCAATTACCCCACCTAAGTACACACTAATCCACTCAAAACAATCACTTCCATCTCAAGAAATCATCAAAACCCCAACAAAACAAGATTTAGAATGAACTTCAAGAATAACTATCAAGACGAAAACAAATTGTTACATGCAAAAAAAGATATCATAGAATTAACACTTTATTTTAAAATTATTTTCTTGCAAGCATAATAAAAATGAAGTTGATAATCATCATAAAAAAATTGACATTTGATAATTATATTAATTGTGTTTCATGACATAAAAAAAAATAGAATAGTAAAGAACCAAATGAGTAGCATTGCCAATACATGTAGTTAAGTTACTTATACAAACTAAAGTTTAGAAAATTATAGCAAAAGTAGCTACCTTACCAATACAAGTCAAAGTAAAAAAAAAAAAAAATTCTAACAAAAATAATCCCTAATTATGCTTCAAAAAATATTTTTCTTCTACCATCTTTCTTTGCAAGTAGATCTGCCATCATATTATGTGCTCCATATGTCACACTTCATCATATGCTACCAATTGAATAAAAAAAAACATAATTATGAATAAATAAATATCATACCAATTGAAAGTGATTATACCAAAAGAAAGAAAGAAATCTAAACTATATGTAATACATCTGTAAATTATGTTTTCAATTATACTAACAATAAATAATAATCATCTCTTGAAATCTAACAAATATTGTAATCAAACTATATTATATTCCGCAAATTGACTATTAAAGAGAACAATCACATACTAACAACACATTGTTCATTATTACAATTTTTTTATCATACTGCTTGGAGAATGATAATACATACACAAATAAAATATTAAGAAAGCGTGTCCAAATACATAAAAATGAAAAGAGACCTGAGAATGAAATATTTCTTACCTTCCATGTACTTCTTTTTCTTTACGTGTTAGTTAATTCACAAATTGATATGATGAAGAAGAGAAAATATATTCTTGAATGTGAATTTTCATGAAATTAGGCAAAATGTAGAGAAAAGAAAGAAAGACTTGGGAATGAAATATTTCTCGCCTTCATGTACTTCTTTTTTGTTACATATTAGTTAATTCACAAACCAATATGATGAAGAAGGGAAAATATAATCCTGAATGTGAATATCCATGAAACTAAATTTGAGTTTATATAAGCAAAATATAGGAATATCACAAGACATCATAAACTTACAAATTAATTTTTGGAGGTTATGGACATGAAAATTATGAGAGTCTTGAATATTATTAAAAATAAAAATTAAATAGGTGTAGGTCATGGGTAATTACTCCTTGTAAATAAATTAAATAATAAAGAGAAAAACACTTAAAATATTAAAATATGTTATCATTTTATAATTTATGATTAGAAGTGAGGTTAACAAAAAAAAAAAAGAATGTGAAGAGTCTTTGTTATAAATGTTACTCCATTAATAAAATATTTATTTGTAATAAATTAAGTAATTTGATTTTATAATACAATAATTAATTTAAATAAGAAAAAAATGTCAAAAAAGGAGAAAAGGGATAAATGCAAATGGAGGTCATAGAGAGGTGTCACATCACCTTGTCTATGTTTCTCCTTTATATATATATATATATATATATATATATATAGATATATATATATATATATATTCATAACTGCTCGGTGCTCTGTTTTGGGACCAATAGGTATACACTTGAAGACTGATGGTGTCGATGAAGTACCAGAAGCTCGCATAAATACTGTATAACTAAAGAAATTTCAGATAAGAACCAATTAATATTATTTCATTTCCGCTTATATTCTACTTATTTGGTTTACAACATTTATCTACATTGGACTCATAGTTGTAGGATCTGCATAGCCGACATGTTGAAAAAACTTTCGACAACGGAATCAATAAACTCATTAATGTGTACTGCTTTGTAACCTTATATGACTTATGTTTCTATGAAAGTTCTCAACTAAGTATCTTTCTACATCAAAAACCAAAGCATACATTAATCCGACATAATTAAAAAGGCAGTCTATCCAATTGATTTTACACATGACTTTGTCATTCACCTTTATATTTTTTTTAAATGTTTTTCGTTCGATATTTGATATTTATTTATGTTAGACTTGCTGATGTGGCATGCCTCTAAGGTCACCATTTCCAATTATCTTTTTTCTCATTTTTTTGGATTTCCCCCCTAATTATTCCACCATATAATAGGTAAATAAATGACATAAAAATCACCCCACAATATAATTGATTAGCTCCAGCCCACATGTCACCTATTAAATTAAGATAATATTAAATTTTAGCAAAGCCCAGCCCATGTACACAAATTTAATGACCCAATTGAATATACAGGACTATAATGACCCAGCCCAACCATTTTTTAAACATCCAGACGTTCCCAATTACTGCTGAGCTTCTTCCTTCCAAGAACCTATAAGGTAGGTTTTCCATAAAACCCATTGCTTCATCTTCCTTATTTGTAACTGTAATGTCTCAAATTGTGTATTAATCTCTTATAATTGCTCTAGTAATTACTCTGCTGATTTATTGTCCCTTTTCATACCCCAATTCTTGCCGTATATATAGATGTGTACCGAATCATTCCCATATTCAAATTTACATTGTCTCTATTCCTTTTAATTGAGTTTTTACAATGACGAGTTCTTTTCTTTCAGACTTGGTTTCTGGTCAAGATGATTTTACAATAAGAGTTAGAGTTTGTAGAATGTGGGATGCCATTAATGTACGGATATGATATTTATTGATGAAAAGGTATTTATTCCATTGATTCTTTGTTTTTTTCAAATACATATTATTTTTGGAAGTTTCAATTCTCAAATTACTTATAGATTTCTTCATTCATGGTAATTTGATGCATGGTATAATTAGGAAAAATCAAGTTTACGAGTTCAAAGACAAGTTGAGTGAAGGTTCTGTATTTATCATCAAGAACTTCAAAGTTGTTGAAAGCATTGGGGGATATTGACTTGTTGAAAACTCATTGAAAATCATTTTCTTTGCGTCAACTGCAATCAAGAATTTGTTTGAAGATATTGTTGAAATTCCTATGATTGATTTTCAATTTATTAATCCAGATGTGATTTACTCATGGGTGAACAACAACACCGTCTTATCAGGTCTATTTTTATATATAAATTCTTACCAATCACATTTATAATTATACGTAGCTGCAAAATTTATTACTAAAATAAACTCATGATATTGTGCTTTACATTCATGACCTTGATAGAGGTTTGCTCTTTTTGTCCTATATGACAACTCCCTTCTAATGTATATTATCTATTCCTAACATATCTAGAATTTCCTATCACATACTTAACTATAACACCCCGTATTCAAAAAGGCCAAATAACAGCTTTCCAGATGTTGCAGGTGCCAAACCACGTCGGACACCCATGACTTATGGATGGGACCATGGACCGGTGTGGTCCGTGGATGGCCCTGCCTAGGGATGGTCTAGAGGCCCAGGATCATGGCCAGACCTAAAGACTGTAAGTTAGACCATGGTCCGTGGTTTGAAGCCCTAAAATGTTGGTCTCTGATCCCAACGACGGTCCACCAGGATGGGCCGTGGGTCAGACCACGGTCTGTCGACTGGGGTCCGTCAGTGGTCAGCTGGCAGTTATTTTTAGGGTTAGTTGGGTCTTTTTCTAATTAATTAGTTCCTATACTATGTCATTTTGCCTATGTTTAGGACCCATATATAAGTCTTTTTAACCCCAAATTCACCCCATTCACTTCATTCTTCCAAACTCACCCAAAAAGAAAAACTCTCAAATATTTCTCTCTCTAGAACTTGAAGAAGAAGAAAAAGGATTCACCTAGGGTTTCAAGCTAAAGTCTCAATTCCTCCATTGAAGGCTAGCATTTGGATTCAAGGAATGACAGTTTTCATCCATGAATTCCTTCCATCCGTGGAGTTCTCAAATTTCTCTATTTCAAAAGGTAGAATTCCCCAATTGAGTTAGGGTTTTCTTCAATGAGCATGGGTTCCTCTCATTATTGATTTAAATGATTGAATTACGATCTTCTATGCATGAATTGAGGAAATACTATGGTTTTTATGATGATTGACCCATGAACCCATGTAATCCCCATGTTTTCAAGTTTATGAACTATATGATGTGGGATTTTGATCTTCAAGGAAGAGTTTTATGAAATTAAGCATGTATTGCTAGTTTTACATGAATTTATGATGAAATTCATATCTAACTCATGTTTTCTAAGCATTGATGATTCAAAGTGGGTTTTGAACCTCAAGAGGTAAATTATGGACTTATGCATTTTCTTATGAAATTTATGCAAATGTTTTAAGGGTGCTTTGAGAGTAAAGTACCAATGATGATGTTGTTGTTGTGTTGTTGAAAGGATATTCTCATAAACACATACTAGAATGATGTGAAAGTTTTTCTCACATAGAACTGATTCTTAGGTTGAAAGGCTTTCTCACCTTATTGAATCAAAGAGTAAGAGCTATCCTAATGAACTAGCTTTCATTGGTTGTCCAAGGATACCTTTCCATGAATTATGAGTTAAGTCAAGACTTAATAAATATTCCTTGGGATTTATGCTTAGCACAAAGTGGATATGGATAGTGATATGAAAGCTTTCCCGTTAGTAGAGGCCGGGTTTCTAGAAACACTCTTTGAGATAGAAGCTCTCCCGTTAGTAGAGGTCGGATTTCTAGTAGCAGTCTCCTTATCCCTTAACTATGTGCCCTCATAGGTTAATTAGATAGTTGATCCACTTAAACTAGAAGTTCATGGTTCTACCTTGGCAAGTAGGACAACCCTTTTCGATGTGGGAGACACCGGGGATCATATTATAGGTCACATGGTCCCTATGTCGGTTAAGGCTAATTCCCCACATTAATAATGAACTAAGGTTACTCAAGGAGTATCTCATATGTGTTCAAAGGCTTCAAAGATGACGTTAGTTTGCATTGACCATGATTTTATGATTTATGTTTTCTAACTCTCTTATATCATGTTTTAGCTTGGTCAAATGCATGTCATGAAATGAAATGTCCCTTTTAGCATGATTTTAATTGTTTTATGCAGGGCTATCATACTTGGTATATTATTTTGTACTAACGCATACTCTTGCCTACATTTCCCCAAAATGTAGGGTCTGGCAGTTAGGTTCCCGAGTTTCATGGCTAGAGGTTGACTTAGAATATTTCTGAGCTTTGGTGAGTCCTCATGCTTCGAGGATGGACTTTATTGTTTTAGCTTCTTTCATGTATTTCTCTTTTGGACATGATGTATGGGTTAGACCCAATTTCATTCTATTGTATTAGATGGCTATGATAAGACAATTGTTTTAGACTTTCGCTTTTCGTTTATAAAATGTTTTGGAATTGGATTATTGTATTACTCTAATTGTTCTATTTCTTATGTTATGAGAACTAAGTGGCTTGTATGGAGTCCTTCGAGGTTCTATACACCATGTTACATCTAAGGGGTACCCTTGGGTCATGGCAAACTTGGTAATTAGAACACAAGGTTTAGAATGGTCCTAGATGTCTCATAAGTCATGTCTAGTAGAGTCTTGTTCATAAGTGTGAAGTGCGTCACATTTATGAATGAGAGGCGAAAAGATGATTAGGAAACTCCACTTCTTTCATTACTCTTAAGTTGTGCAATAAAGTTTAACTCTGTAAGGTCTCTCTTATAATCCTTATCCTGTGTTCTTCAGGATATGGCTACCCAAAGAGCTTATGCCAGAAGGAATGTGAAGGAGAATATGGAACAAGAAGCTCATCCCCAAGTTCCTCAAGTTTTGGTCGATCCTTTGGCTGAGCAAGTGTCTAATGCAAAGTTTAGGGTTGCTTTTCAAGTATTGGCTCAAGTCGTGATGGCCCAAGACAATAGGGAGGTTGTGGTTCCCGCAAGCCCAAATGTGAGTACGGTGACTTCAAAAGTGAGGGACTTCACTAGGATGAACCCTCCGGAGTTTCATGGATCCAAAGTTGTGGAAGATCTTCAAGAGTTTATCGATGAAGTCTATAAGGTTTTGATGATTATGGGAGTTACGCGGGTAGAAAAGGCAGAGTTGGCTGCTTATCAACTAAAAGGTGTGGCTCAAATTTGGTATAACCAATGGAAAGAAGGGAGACTGGAAGATGCGGGTCCTCTAGATTGGGAGAAGTTTAAGGGTGCTTTTCTTGATAGGTTCTTTCCCCTTGAGATGAGGGAAGCTAAGGTTCTTGAGTTCGTTAACCTTCTACAAGGGAGTAAAAGTGTGAGGGAATATGCTATAAAGTTCACTCAATTGTATAAATATGCTCCAACAATGGTTGTTGATTCAAGGGCTAGGATGAGTAAGTTCATTTCGGGTGTGTTCGAAATGGTGGTTAAAGAGTGCTGAACCGTAATGCTCATTAATGACATGGACATCTCTCGTCTCATGGTGCATGCACAACATATTAAGGAGGAGAAACTCAAGGAAAAGTCTAGAGAGGTAAAAAGGGCTAAGACCGGTGATGGAAATTTCTCTCATGGTCCGATGGACATGGTTGTCCTAGCTTTCAGCAAAGGTTTTTCGGTCAAGCTGGTTCCTCTAATGCTCCTCCAAAGTTCAACAAATATAGGGTGTCTAACCCTAAGCCTCAATGAGGTAATGGTAGTGGATATTCATTGCCCATGTTAATTTATACTAAGTGTGGAAGGAAGAACGATGGTAAGTGCCTAGCCGGTACAGATGGTTGCTTTAGTTGTGGTATGAGTGGTCACAAAAATGAGGGATTACCCAATGTTTGCGGCAAAAGGAAGAGAGGGCAAGCAAGCTAATCCTAGTGGTTTTGGTTCTAATGCTCATAAGCAAAATCGTTTCTATGCACTTCAGACTCATGGTGAACAAGAGGGTTCTCCTGATGTGGTTATCGATATGTTAAAAGTTTTCCAACTTGATGTTTATGCTTTACTTGATCCCAGTGATAACTTGTCTTTTGTGACGCTATATGTGGCAATGAGGTTTGATGTGCTCCCTGATGTGGTGTTAGAACCTTTTTCTGTCTCTAATCCTATTGGTGATTCTATTGTGGCTAAGAGGGTCTATAGAAAGTGTCGCGTTTCCTTGTCCCATAGAGTTACTCTTGTTGACTTAGTAGAGATTGATATATTAGATTTTGATGTTATCTTGGGTATGGATTGGTTGTATTCTTGTTATGCTTCTATTGATTGTAGAACTCGAGTAGTTAAGTTTCAGTTCCCAAATGAGCCTATCCTAGAGTGGAATGGGGGAAATTCTATGCCTAAGGGTCATTTTGTCTCTTGTCTTAAGGCTAGAAAGATCATTTCTAAGGGTTTCATTTACCATCTAGTTAGGGTGAGGGATGTATATTCTGAAACCCCTTCTCTTGAGTCGGTCCCTGTTGTTAATGAGTTTTCGAACGTATTCCAGATGATTTACTCGATATTCCTCCTAAGCGGGGAAATAGACTTCGATATTTACTTTCTCCCATATACGCAACCTATTTTTATTCCTCTTTATAGAATGGCTCCGGCAGAGCTTAAAGGGATGAAGGAACAATTGAAAAATTTGTTGGATAAGGGCTTCATCCGACTGAGTATCTCTCCATGGGGTGCTCCAGTTTTGTTTGTTAGAAAGAAAGATGGTTCTCTTCGTATGTGTATTGACTATCGTCAGTTGAACAAGGTTGCCATTAAGAATAAGTATCCTCTCCTAAGGATAGATAATTTATTTGACTAACTTCAAGGAGCAAGTTATTTTTCTAAGATTGATCTCTGATCGGGTTATCACCAATTGAGGGTGAAAGAAAATGACATTCCGAAGACGGCTTTTCGAACTCTGTAGGGTCATTATGAGTTTTTGATAATGTCATTTGGGTTGACTAATGCTCTGGCAGTGTTTATGGATTTGATGAATAAAGTATTTAGACAATACCTTGACATGTTTGTGATTGTGATCATTGATGATATTTTAATCTACTTAAGAAGTGAGAATGAGCATATTGATCATTTGAGGATCGTGTTGCAAATTCTTAGGGACCAACAACTCTTTGCAAATTTTAGCAAATGTGAATTTCGGTTAAGGTTCGTAGCTCTCCTTGGTCATATTGTTTCAAGCAAGGGTGTTGAGGTAGATCCTAAAAAGACGGATGCGGTTAAGAGTTGGCCTAGACCTCTAACTCCTTCGGATATTAGAAGTTTCTTGGGTTTGGCCGATTATTATAGAAGGTTTGTTGAGGGATTCTCCTCAATTGCCTCTCCTTTGACGGCTTTGACTCAAAAGAAGTCTAAGTTCATATGGTCCGAAGCTTGTGAACAGAGTTTTCAAGAGTTGAAAGATAGACTTACTTCCGCTCCGGTGTTGACCTTACCCGAAGGAATGAATGGTTTTATGGTTTATTGTGATGCCTTGAGAATTGGACTAGGGTGCGAGCTTATGGAAAATGGGAATGTAATTGCGTATGCCTTAAGGCAACTCAATATTCATGAGAAGAATTATCCTACTCATGACCTTGAATTAGCGGCGGTTGTTTTTGCCTTAAAGATTTAGAGGTACTAGTTGTATGGAGTTCATGTAGATGTGTTTACCGACCATAAAAGTTTGCCATATGTGTTTAATCAAAAAGATCTAAATCTTCGTCAAAGAAGGTGGCTTGAGTTATTGAAAGATTATGACATGAGTGTTCTTTATCACCCCGGTAAAGCTAATGTGGTAGCGGATGCTCTTAGTTGATTATCTATGGGTAGTGTAGCTCATATTGAAGAAGAAAAGAAAGAGTTGGTTCGAAATGTTCATAGATTGGCTTGATTAGGTGTTCAACTAGTGGACTCCACCAAGGGTGGTGTTATGGTTCACAATGGTTTCAAATCGTCTTTTGTGGTGGATGTGAAAGCCAAGCTAGGTCTTGATCCAATTTTGGTAGAATTGAAAGAAGAGGTGCTTAAGAAATCCGCCGAGGCTTTCTCCCAAGGGGAAGATGCTGTCCTTAGATATCAAGGTCGTTTATGTGTTCTAAATGTTGATGACTTGAGGGAACAAATCTTTTTAGAAGCCCATAGTTTGTGGTATTCTATTCACTAGGGAGCCACCAAGATGTATCGTGATTTACAGGAGGTTTATTGGTGGAATGAAATGAATAAGGATATTGCGGAATTTGTGGCTAAGTGTCCAAATTGCCAACAAGTGAAAGTTGAGCATCAGAAACTGGGAGGTTTGCCCCAAGATATTAGTATTCCTACTTGGAAGTGGGAAGATGTGAATATGGACTTTATTGTTGGATTGCCTCGCACCCAGTGACAACATGACTCGATTTGGGTTATAATAGATTGGATGACAAAATTAGCTCATTTCCTTCCCATCAAGGTTTCCTATTCGATGGAGGACTATGCCAATTTATACTTGAGAGAAATGGTAAGGTTGCATGGAGTGCCTTTGTCTATGATTTCCGATCATGGTACCCAATTCACTTGTCAGTTTTGGAAGATATGTTAAGAGCTTGTGTGATTGATTTTAAGGGTAATTGGGATGACCATTTGCCATTGATTGAGTTTGCTTATAATAATAGCTATCATTCGAGTATTCATATGGCTCCATTTGAGGCCTTATATGGTAGGAGGTGTATATCTCCTATAGGTTGGTTTGAGATGGGTGAAGTTTCCCTCACAGTCCCGAATTGGTACATGAGACCACAAAGAAAATTTCACTTATTAGAGAAAGGTTGAAAATGGCTCAAAGTCAGCAAAAGTCATATGCCGATGTAAGAAGAAGGGATCTTGAGTTTGAGGTTCATGATTGTGTTTACTTGAAAATCTCACCCATGAAGGGTTTAATGAGGTTTGGTAAGAAAAGGAAGCTTAGTCCCCGATATGTAGGCCCATATCAGATTTTGAGGCGTGTTGGTAAGGTTGCTTATGAGCTAGATTTTCCAAATGAGTTGGCATCGGTGTACCCAGTTTTCTATGTCTCTATGTTGAAGAAATGTTTTGGTGAGCCGACATCCATAATTTCCTTAGAAGGGTTTGGAGTTGATGAAAATCTTTTTTATGAGGAAGTTCCAGTTAAGATTCTAGACCAGTAAGTTAAGAAGTTGAGAAATAAAGAAGTAGCTTCCGTGAAAGTGCTATGGAGGAATCATTTAGTTGAGGGTGCTACTTGGGAGGCTGAGCCGATATGATGTCCCGATATCCTCATCTTTTTCCTTATACTCCTACTCTAGCTTGAGGTAATTAGTTCCTCTTGGTTTGTCCTTTGTTTTGGAGTCATGTGTTTTATGTGTTTCCATGATTTCCTTATGCTATGTATGTTCATGAAAAACTTATGTTTTGAAAGAACAATGAGTTTACATGATTGAGTATGAGTTTCTTATAGACTTCATGAGATGAATTGATGAACATGCTTAGATATTCTTTTTGAGAGTGAATTACATATGAGCTCCATGAGATTGTGTTGAGCATGCTTTTAGCTTGGAGAAGGTAGTTCCTTCTTGAACATGAGGAATTTTGAAATTTCATGCATATTAGGTTGCTAATTGTAGTTCCTCCTTCCTTATGATGCATTGAGTATGTTTAGCTTGGAGTTGATGTTTCCTCCTAGATTTGTGCATTGCATGCATGATGGGCTGTTAGAGTTAGTTTCACCCCTCTTATGATGTTTTGAGAATGTCTTAGTTTGGAGTCGATAGTTCCTCCTCAGTTGTATGCATTGCATGGTAGGTTGGGTTGTTAGTTCCTCTTCTACTCTTTTAGAACTAGTTTGAATTCTCATTCGAGGATGAATGATCCCAAAGGGGAGATATTGTAACACCCCATATTCAAAAAGGCCAAATAATAGCTTTCCAGATATTGTAGGTGCCAAACCACGTCAGCCACCCACGTCCCGTGGATGGCCCTGCCAAGGGATGGTCTAGAGGTACCGACCATAGGTCAGACCACTGTCTGTGGTCAGGGTCCGTGGTTTGAAGCCCCAAATGATGGTCTCTGATCCCAATGATAGTCCACCAGGACAGGCCGTGGGTCAGACCACGATCCGACTACTAGGGTTTGTCGGTGGTCAGCTGTCAGTTATTTTCAGGGTTAGTTAGGTCTTTTCCTAATTAATTAGTTCCTATACTATGTCGTTTTGCCTATGTTTATGACCCCTTTAACCCCAAAGTCACCTCATTCTTCCAAACTCACCCATAAAGAAGAACTCCTAAATATTTCTCTCTCTAGAACTTGAAGAAGAAGGAGAAGGATTCACTTTGGTTTTCAAGCTAAAGTCTCAATTCCTCCATTGAAGGCTAGCATTTAGATTCAAGGTATGATAGTTTTCATCCATGGAGTTCTCAAATTCCTTTCAAAAAGTAGAATTCCCTAATTGAGTTAGGGCATGCTTCCTCTTATTATTGATTTAAATAATTGAATTATGATCTTATATGCATGAATTGATGAAATACTATGATTTTTATGTTGATTGCCCATGAACACATGTAATCCCCATGTTTTCAAGTTTATGAACTATATGATGTGGGATTTTGATCTTCGAGGAAGAGTATGAAATTAAGCATGTATTGCTAGCTTTACAAGAATTTATGATGAAATCTATATCTAACCCATGTTTTCTAAGCATTGATGATTGAAAGTGGGTTTCGAACCTCAAGAGGTAAATAAGGACATATGCATTTTCTTATGAAATCTATGTAAATGTTTTAAGGGTGCTATGAGAGTAAAGTACCAATGATGATGTTGTTGTTGTGTTGTTGAAAGGATATTCTCATAAACACATACTAGCATGATGTGAAAGGTTTTCTCACATAGAAAGGATTCTTAGGTTGAAAGGCTTTCTCACCCAATTAAATCAAAGAGTAAGAGTTATTCCTATGAATTAGCTTGGATTGGTTGTCCAAGGAAATATTTCCATCAATTATGAGTTAAGTCAAGACTTAATAACTATTCTGTGGCATTTATGTTTAACACCGAGTGGATATGGATAGTGAGATGGAAGCATTCCTGTTAGTAGAGACCGGGTTTCTAGAAACACTCTCTTGAGATGGAAGCTTTCCCGTTAGTAGAGGCCGGGTTTCTAGTAGTAATCTCCTTATCCCTTAACTATGTGCCCCCATAGGTTGATTAGCTAGTGGATCCACTTAAGCTAGAAGTTCATAGTTCTACCTTGGCAAGTAGGACTACCCTTTTCGATGTGGGATACACCGGGGGATCATGTTATAGCTCACATGGTCTCTATGTTGGTTAAGGCTAATTCCCCACATTAATAATGAACTAAGGTTACTGAAGGAGTATCACATATGTGTTCAAAGGCTTCAAAGATGATGTTAGCTTGCATTGACCATGATTTTATGACTTATGTTTTCTAACTCTCTTATATCATGTTTTAGCTTGGTCAAATGTATGTCATGAAATAAAATGTCCCTTTTAGCATGATTTTAACTGTTTAATGCAGGGCTATCATACTTGGTACATTGTTTTGTACTAAGCATACTCTTGCCTACATTTCTCCAAAATGTAGGTCCCGCAGTCAGGTTCCCAAGTTTCATGGCTAGAGGTTGACTTGTGATATTTCCGAGCTTTGGTGAGTCCTCATGCTTTAAGGACAGACTTTATTGTTTTAGCTTCTTTCATGTATTTCTCTTTTGGACATGATGTATGGGCTAGGCCCAATTTCATTCTATTGTATTAGATGGCTATGATGAGACAAGTGTTTTAGACTTCCATTTTTCGTTTATAAAATGTTTTGGACTTGGACTATTTTTTTAATCTAATTGTTCTTTTTCTTATGTTATGAGAAGTTAGTGGCTTGTTTGGAGTCCTTCGGGTTTTTATACGCCATGTTACATCTAGGGGGTACCCCTGGGTCGTGACAAACTTAACAAAATTGATAATTTCGGAAAAGGAGGAAGTTCATCATTTCAAAAGCTTTATATTCTGGAGGAACACTATCAATATAAAAAGGAAGGAAAAGAAAGAATAGGGAAAACTAGTTATTGAAATCTAACAGATGCCTATCACATTACAGATTGATGCTCTAACCGCCGAGTTATGTGTAAATGCATAATAATTGCCTAAACTGTTGGAATACGAGTCTTACATATGAGTCTTATGCAATATTCATAGATGTGGTTGGTTGGTTGTTTATTTATGTGTAAATGCAAAATAATTGCCTAAATTATTGGAATGCAAGTCTTACATACGAGTCTTCTTCTTCAATATTCGTAGATGTGGTTGGTTGTTTATATGGAATTGGTGATATCGAGAGTGTTGGTTCGAAATGGAAGAAGAGGAATATCCAAATATTTACTGATTAGTAAGTCACTTATCTCAATTTAAGTTGCTTTAGTTTGTTATCTCCTTACAGTAGAATTATGTGATTACTAATTTATGTGTTGTCTGCATAGTTCAGCTAAAACAAAAATTACCTTATGGGAAGAACTTGGGGAGAAGTTTTCTCCTTATTTGTATAACAAAGATGCTGGCCCATATATAGTGATAGTGACTTCTACAACAGTGAAAGAATTTCGTGGTAATTGTTTCCGATTTAGTTGTAGTTACTATGAATTTAACTGTCAACGTTTTGAAGAAATGTTATAGTTACATTTTTAACACAACCATTGATAATAGGCGAGGTTAGCTTCTCCACCACCTATGCAAGCAAAATATATGTAAATCTTGATATAGATTACATAAGATCTTTTGCTCCAAAGTTTTCCACCATGTCCATAGAAGTTCAAATTATAGAAAGCTCTAATGTTAACAATCTTCCTATTGAGGAAAAGATGTTTTTGAACCTGTATGGATGTTAAGGAGTTGTTTGAGGATGAGTGGAGCTCCAAAATACAGGTTCCTTTCTTATTATGCTTCTCGTGTTTGTGATTTTCCATTTCAACAGGATCGTTACAGTAGGTAATGATATTTATTTAAAAATTGTAGGAATACATTGTTACTGTGAAGAGTTAAATTATAGAAATAGATAACTATTTTGGTTGGAACTACATTTCATGCAATGTGTTCGAAGAAGATTAAACCTACAAATAGTATCTATTGATGCCACAATTGCAACAAAGATTGCAAGTTTCCTTTGGTCAAGTAAGGATTTGCAAAGGACTGTGAATTAGGTTTGTATATGTTGTGAATTAATATAACTTATTATCTAAACATAGGTACAATATACACATAAAAGTGACAGATAGGACTGGAGACAGTACTTTTACCATATTTAATGATGTGGCTGACAAACTCATTGATATATCGGCTCACAAGTTGTTCAACCAGCTTACCTCGGCTAACAATGATGTGCCTGTCCAAGTCCTAAGCCTTTCCGGGAAAGAATTTTTTTTTAAACTAAAATTAAATAAGTATAATTTGAAAGAAGGACTGGAGAATTTTACAATATCAAAGCTTTGGATTCCACATGATAATTTGGAAGTACAATACAAACTAAGGAAAGAAGAAAAGGTATTGCATATAGACTTTGAGTTTGTAATTCACACTTATGCTTACTTTGTAATTAAATGTTTCTATTATTCTGCTTCCAGGGGAAGAACTTATCCAAGAATGAAACCGAGCCAAAAGATTAGGGAACCAACGGATTGACCAAAGTGATGGTAATTAGATTTAATGTTTTAATATACAACTTCAAATCATTTTAAAAATTAACATGGTTAATAAATATATTGATAAATTTACTTTTTGAAGAACAGTCAGGTATCTTTTGATGTGTTGTTGACTGACTTGGAAGATCATTAGGATGAACTACATGTCACTAATGATGCTAAGAGTAGGAAACGAAGAAACCTAATCATAGATGACGAGGAATTAAGCGTTGAAGACACAAATAAGGTCAAGAAGTAAAGGGATTAGTGTTGGTCATAAATGACAAGGAATAAGTGTTCAAGACACAAATAAGTTGAAGAAGTAGAGGGATTAGTGTTGCTACTAATTGTTTTCTGTTGTTTGAGCTTAGTTAAGTTGTTTCGTCCTTTTATAATTTATAATTTTGTTTAATAATTAGACGCATTTGAGCTTAGTTTGTTTGTTTCTTTTTTTTTTTATTTTTTTTTTTTTTTAATAATACATGTTGTGTCTGTAGTGATGATTCATACTTGTATGGTTTTATCTCAACTTAGACAACTTATATTATTAATCTATTTGGTTATTTGTATACGATGCCTTTGTCAGCAAAATCGGATACTTGATGGATATAACTTGATTAGCCAGTCTTCAAGTGTATCTTCTGTATACATAATTAAATTCTTCTTCAGTTTGTGCAATCAAATAAATGTTGGTGCTATGTGCACAAAAAAATTGGCCATCCTTCTTATTCAATTAGTTGTTGAGGCTATGCATGAGTAGGTTTCCTGCTTCTTCTTCTCTTATATTCCCCTTTATTAGTCCCCACATTGTTCAATTTCTTCCTTTGGTGCTTTCTATCTATCAGTACATACAGAGTGCGGGTACATATTAATGAACCTTTAATAATACATTCAGCGATGGTGTAACTGAACTTTTTGAACTTTTGGAGGTACAATATGGCCACTATCAATTGTAGTTTTCTTAGACATCTTGGGATGATGTTGATGAAGGCCATGCAACAAATATGAACCATTGTGATTTCCTTGTGTCATCTAACTTATTGGAATGAAATTTGATGGTATTAGTCTATCAAAAAGCCAGAGTATACATAATAGGGTCATTCCAACCACTTAAGAACCTTAGAGGAAACGCCTTGATCCAGGATAGCTCTTTTGAAGAATTTCGTTTTGTCCTTCTACTATCTCATGTGATTGCTTCAGTAATGAGTTGGGATTGTTTGGTATGTAGGAAAAAGGTACTCTTGTTCTTATATTCTCTGCAGGTTTAGCTGACATAATAGAGGAGGTTAGTTCTTAAGGATTATCAGTGGTCTTGATACATATCAGGTGTATGTGATCCTGTTATGTTTGTCCAGTTTGGCTTTAGATATGATTCTCTTATGATCTGCCAGGTGCTGAAGTAGAATAAGTCATCTTTCAGATGCATCTTTCGGAGAAGGGTACCTGCATATTGTGAGCAAATCAAGAAGACAAATTCTGAAAGACAAATAGGGTTGTTTATACAATTCTCTTGAATTTTTATTTGTATTTACTTTGATTTGGATGAGTATAATTCATCATTTAAAACAATTAAATGGAAGCACAACCAAGAAATGAAAAAAGTGGTATAAATACCACAAACAAAATAATAAACATCAACACACACCATTTATCTTCATAGTCACCATCTGCTCATAGTGGTTAATTGAGGTTAGTTTTACAAATGTTCAATATTATTTATTAAAATTACTTTTTATTGCAACACTCTATCCTTAGTTTGACTTTGACAAATACTTATATAGAAGTACTACAATGAATAAAAAAAATTATGAATCGTCCCCAAATAATTAATTCGGAGAATTGTCAAGGTAAAATATTAATGATAATATTTATAACTATATTAAGTTGTTCTTCTAAACATTTATTTTGGAATACAGTTGCAACTGAAGAATCAAGAAAATCGATTAAAATGATATATCAAAATATTATGCAAGAGCGAATTGCATATTTCAGAAAGGAACAAGAGCAATTGAAAATATATATACACAGAGGAGTTTGACTAGATCAAACTAACAAAGAATGACATGACATTTTTCATGTATTTGTTTCAATGTAATAGGGAGGTGAAATAATTTTTTATTAGAGAATATATTCTCTAAACATCAATTTAATAAAGAATGATAGGACATTGTTGAATGTTGATGTATTTCTTTATATATTTTACCAATGAAAATAAAGTAATTTTATAATAGAGCATATATTCTGACTTATTCATTAAGAATGTTATTCTCATTAAATAGATGCTAAATTTGATAAGTTTCATCATGTATCACCATTTCAAATGAAGAGATAATGATATGGTCAAATAATATATTGATATAATTAATCCAAAAGAAAAAAATATCCTAACACATCTTTTAATCCAATCCTCGTGCGAAGCGCAACCATGTTCCCTAGTTTTATATAACTTAGGTCAAAGTGTTAAAAAAAAATACTTGGGAGCTTATCTAAAAGTGAGCCAAATACAATTAAGGGAAAAGAGTCTCATATACCCCCTTTGTCATTTACAATTGATATATCATTCGTTATGAAAGTAACTCATAAATACCTTTACTGTTATACAAATGTCTCACATATACCCCTATCGTTACAAAAGGAGCTCATATATATCCTTCATCTATCGAAAATGAAAAAATTAGTTTTAAATTTTAAATCTTTTACTATAAATTTTAAAAAATTCATGTAGGTGTATACATGATCCTTCTAGCAAAGTTCAAGGTATATTTTATTTTTTTCATACAAATTATTTTTTGATTTATTTAATTATCATTATTTGAGTTTCTCATTCTTTTTTTTTCTAACATTTTTAAATGTAAAGAAAAAAGTTTAAGACTATTTTATTTTTTTTTCCGGCTATATTGTAATTTAAATTTGTATTTGTAAGAAAAAAAATTTGGGGTATCTATAATAAATTTTACAAGAAAATTAGTGAAACGTAAATAAATTTGACCATCAAATGATAAATTTAAATTAGTCGTTGAAACAAAATTGTAAAAAAAAAACGTGTGTGGAAGAACAAATATACCTCAAATGGATTATATCTTTTAAAAACATTAATTAAAAATTAAGTTTTTCACTTCCATTAGAGGAAAAGGGTATATATATCATATATGTGAGCCATTTGTATAACAGTAGGGTATATATGAGTCACGTTCATAACGAGGGGTATATCAACTCTAAATAACAAAATTGAGGAGTATATCAGACCCTTTTCTCTAACATTAATTTCTCTTTCCGCCAGAACTTTAAAGGCGTTTGGTATCCCTACTCAATAATTATAACTTGTATTACTCTTTTTTAACATTGAAGTTTTTTTTTCACCCTTAAATCAATGACCCGAGACTCGCATTTGTATTAGAACATTTATGTTTTCAAAAAATATTTGTTTCTCATTCAATTTATTCTATATCTTCCCTTGATTTGTTTAAGTATTCCCCTTAGATTCATCACGAGTATAATTGTTTTCTTGTATCATGTCAAAATTTTACGATAACGTACTGCCCTTTAGAGTTGTCAAAAAGGGTCAGTCCAGCCCCACCCGGTTCAAACCTCGCGGACCAAGAAATTTTATGGCCTAGGATGGACCGGCCTTTCATTTGGAAGGGCTTGAAAATGTTCAATTCAACCCAATCCTAGAAGGGCCGCAGACTGGGGTGGGCTAGCCCTTCTTTTTTTTTTTTTCAAACTTAAAAACTCTATAACATCAAGAAATTGCGAAGATTTCCAAATCAAATATGACAAATAATGGTGGTATTTCAATAATACTAACAAAAATTTAATGTGATTAGCATGTATCTAGGATAGTAGATACAGTAGATACATGCATCTGATGTGATGCATCCCAGGTACGTGAGCGAGATAAGAGAGTGACGAGCGAGATGGGATGAAGGTGAGGGCGCAGGATTTATCTATGTATCCTAGATACATGTGAATCTACTTAGATATAGTGTATCTAGAACATTACACCTAATTTTGAGCCCATGCATCCTGAAATACATGTATCTGGACGTACGAAAATTTGGTATAATTCATAATATTGCAACACAACGTGCATCTAAGTAATTAGCTCATACACTAGTGAAATTTCTGCAAGTTACCCTTAAATAAATAGTTTTGGCCCATGGACCGACCCCGGCTCGACCCTGATCAAGCCTTAAGGGCAAAGGGCTTATATGAATCGGGCTTATACGTCTTAGTTTTAAATAGGGTTGAAAAATCATATCCCAACCCTACCCCAATAACGAGTTGGGTTGGGCTAGCCCCATAGGCTAAGCCGTTATTGACGGCTCTATTTCCCGTGTCCATCTCTTTGCTGGTTCTCTTTAAAAGTTTTCCCTATCAAATATATACTTATCTTAATTAGATTATCACATTTATAGCCTAATATATAATGTAAAAGGGATCATTTTTTTCCCTCAAACTCCAAGGAAATGAGGGCTACTCTCTCATTCATAGTTTAGGGGTAAAGTTAGCCCTTTTCCATCAAAGTTGGAGCAATTGTTAGTTTGGAAGGCCTTTTTTTTTAGCTATTAAGACTAATGGTGGGGTATTATTAAGTTACTCATTAACAATACGAATGTAGTATGAAAATAGAGATTTTAACAAAAATGGCAACATATATTATATGTAAAGGGTAGTGGAAATTGGAAAGGAGAAAAATATTACATTAAACAAGAGATAAATTCCGTCAAGAATCCAAAAGAGTACACTGCCAAAAATGTGCACAATCTTCTAGTTTCTATCGGACAAGAAAACACGTTACATATATATTATAGACCAACTTCTACACATTATCATTCACATCTCTTTCTGATTCTTCACCCTTCTTTCCAGCAGCCAAAAGCTCAGCTGCCAATCTTTCTTCAAGTGCTCTAGCACCTCTTTCCCTGCAATTTATAACTCAAACATCTACTTAACAACAAACTACTCAAGTTAAACAATCACAACAAATATGAAACTAAACTATCCCTTCACTAACCAATCTCTCATTTCACCATCTCATACATATCATGTGTGTGTTTTTTTTTTTTTTTTTTTTTTTGAAACTGGTAATGTTTACATATCATGTGTGTGTTAAGTATCAAACTATGTAACAATTTTTGTCAACCATAAAAATCACAAAAAATGCATTAGGGCTTTGTGTGTGAGAGGAGAGAGAATGAGTGAGTGAGTGAGCAATGAAGAGATATTTTCTGACTGGAGAACAATAAAAAATGAGCCAACCAGTTCTGGTGGATGGTTCCCTTGTATACAATTCGCTAACACTAACCAAGTCAAAAGGATACAACCCTATACACTAACCGACTTAATTAAATCAGTGGGGCTAAGCTCAAATACAAACAAAAGAATAACATCTGGGCTAAGGGCCAAAGCTTGGGCAGCTATATTGGATCTGCAGCATGGTTATATCCAAGCCCAACAATCATAAATAAATATTAGAAACTCTCAAATAAAAGACAGTATAGTTTTCTCATCTAGGGTTAACTGCATACAGGATAGTTCTCTTATGACCAAGTCAAAAATTAAGTAGATGTTAATATTTGGATATGGACAATCTAAAAAGAAAACATCAGAAACTCTTCCATACAACAACATACCTAGTAAAATCTCACTAAGTGTAGTCTAGGGAGGGTAGAGTGTACGCAGGCCTTACCACTACCTCGAGGAGGTAGAGTGGCTGTTTCTAAAAGACCCATACAACCAAAATCATAGAAATATCAAATAAAAATGAAGACTTTGTTAACTACAGCTGTATTGCCTATAGGGAACACGTCACTATCACAACTCATGACAAGACATCGTTGAATTCTTCGTTAACATATTACCAGATCATTCTCATAAATGACCAGAGCATGAATGCATTGCTTAATTTAATACACAGTTGTGCATTGAACTGATAACTTTATCTTCGAGGTAATTTTCTACAATGATGCCATGTGGTACTGCATCAGGCACCCAAGTTAATCTATCTTATTTGATAACACATATAGTCAATGAAAAGGAACTGAACACTCTAGAATATGAGCACATATTAACCATGATAAACTCAGCTTTGGGAAATTTTTGTAAATCACTGCAAGAAGTAGTACAAGAATTTATATACCTCCTCCTTGATGCTTCAATGGGATCAGAACCAGGCAATGTGGAACCACCTAGAGTATAGCCCCTTTCCTCATTAGAAGTCTCAGATCTTCTACCACAAAGCATCCGTTCAAATATTGTTGCAATTGGATCAATTACTGGTCTTCATTACAGCGAACGAGATGTCATTGTGGGAACACAGATTCATTAAGAAAAGTAGCTCATAGAAAGAGGGAAAACTGGAAAATACCTCAAAAATTCAGGGAAGAAAGAAGAGAAGGAAAATTCATCACTTGGGTCACCCTTTAGTTTTGTCTCTGGTTTCTTCTGCCAGTATCTTAGGTAAATCCAGCCTAAGTAAGTCCCAAATACTATTGTTGGAAGGTATGATACTGAATCTGCTGTAAAAAAGCTTATAGCAATTGAGAACAACAATGCAAGGGAAGGCAACCACTGCAAAGAGTTCAAAACAGCAGTCACAAGTGATATTAGAGTACAATTTAATTTGAGAGAAAAGTGCCTGGAGATGCCTTTCAAAATTAATTGGTAATTCCAGTGCTTGTACCTTTGCTTTCAGTTTCAAAATAGACAACTCCTGGTCAGGCATGATTTGCTTGACGCCAACTAAGAAACCAGAAAGAACTCCTTGGAAGCCGGAAATGGGCATATAGCTAACAAATAAGGATCGGCAGAGCCGTAAAATCAGGAGTTATGCACTACTTCCATCAAAGATAGAATACAGTAAAGTATCCACATTGTGCTTGTGCAGAGAGAAAGCAGGGAATTCATAAGTAACAAATTAAGCAAGTCTGATTCCTTGAAAACTACCCCTGAGTCACTAACTCCTTAATCCTAAAGTAGTAGAATAATAACAAGAGGAGGAAGTAACCAGGCAAGCAAAGTAATTCACTGATAGTATAAAGTCTATGAAACTTACAGATAAATTTCCAGTCTTGTTACGTAGTACAATGATATGGCTGTGATGAAAACAAAGACAGATGTCAAAAAGTTGACAATAAAGATGAACTTCAAGAATTCCCTAGAACCCCAGATGGGCTCAAGCAGCTTCCCCAGGAAAAGAAGTCCGATAGTGCTGATGATTGCCTGGACATAATAGGTGATGTCAAGGAGAATGATACAAAGAATATTGTTGAATATATAATTAGAAAATAAAAGTATACTCCCTATAATAGCTTAAATTTTTAGATGAGATAGTCACACACTTGGCACTTCAATATATATATATATATAAAGTATTGAAAGTGTGAGCCTCAGGCTTCTTCTCTTTAAGGCAGCTGTGAAATGTAAGCTAGAACCAAGAAAATTAGTTAATGCTTAGTGCCAAAGAAGCATACCCCATACACTGTTTGTTCAGTGTAACCAGCGGTTATAAGATTCCATGCAAATGGAATAGTCCTGAAATAAACACAAAAGATCACACTTTACAAACAGTTGAAGAGAAGAGATACAACTGTTTTTGACAGATTCTAACAGTATACATCATGTCCAAGTAGTGTAGGGTGCAGAAGTTCACAAGTTTTGAGCAATCTACAGTTCCACTAATACAGGATTACAGAACACCAATGACCATCCTTCAGTGAACTCGTCAAATATCCCTTCCCAATAATTAGGTGATCAAGGCTGGACTGCTGAGTATAGTCTCTCTATTAGAACAAGGTTCACACAATATTCTGTCTAAGCATATATGAGAAAGGAGATAATTGTTTCGGACTATGTGTAAAAGTTACTCTGCACCACCAGATCTCCCGTCCAAAATACTGTCTTTTTAAATAATCTCCTGTCAAAAAATACTAGATAAAGCAAGTTACCTTTCTCAAAAAAAAAAAAATACTAGATAAAGCAGTACTTCAAGCTCTGACTTGACATGCATACAACCCAACCACTGTGTCTGATTGTTCTCTCTCTCTCTCTCTCTCTCTCTCTCTCTCTCTCTATATATATATATATATATATATATATATATATATATATATATATTATTTTTTTCTATTTATTTATTTTTTTAAAAAATTTTAACATAAGAAAAGAAGAAGACAACATGACAAAAATGGTCTCTTATGTTAGGGGCTAGGTCTAAAATGAGCAGTTTGTCCTTTAAGTTTGCCAAAAGTAAGCATTTTTGTCGTGGTAAATTTTTAACAAACTCTAGTTGTTGGATTAAACTGGAACAGTGAAAAAAATTATTTAGCGGGAACATACATTCGGAGGTGCAGAGTCTGCTGTTTTTGGTGTATTTCTGGTGTGTGATACAATTTTTGAGGTAGTGTTTCTAGTATTTAGTCTATTTCCGATATCTAGTGCAATTTTTGGTGCTGCGATTTATGAGATCTGATGGAATTTTCCTAGTGTTTCTGATTAGATATTTTTCAAAAAATCAAAAATCCAAGAGAGCCTGTAGTGCAAGGTTCGAAACTTGGTGGATAATGGATCTGCCTCTCTACCCTTCCCTACTCAAGTACTAGGTTTTTATCTGACATGATTTGAACACATGACGTGCACTTCATCTACACATCATGCATTTTATTCTTACCATCACAGACCAAAGCCATTGCGGCAAAATTGTTTTTTCACATCCATTAAATTGAGCCGTCAAAGTTTGCTAAGTATTTGACAGACCCTAAAAGTGATTACTTTTGACAAACTTATAAGACCAAAACTTATAAGGAGTATATTCAAAAGCAACTGTCCCCAAACATAAGGAATCATAATTTTCATTTTCTTTCTTTTGTGATTAGTAACATGCAATTGGCATAGAACTTGTGTAAATCCCATGAATTAAGAAGTTTAAGAGGCAAAAAGGAAAAATCTATATACTACAACAATAACAATTAATAACAATGCCGCAATCCCCAACAAGTTGCTTTGGCTATATGAATCCTCAAAATGAAATGTTATATTTGCTATCCCACGATATGATAATAGCTACTTTTACTTGTAATAAAGAGTCTGCCCTCCTTTCCCACCTTATTGAATGAAGTCAATTTACAAGTTTGATAAAATATTTAAAAAGGAGGCCGGTTAAAAAGGAAAAAAGAAAAGTTAAAAACAAAAAAGGGCAAGTGTTTCAAGATTTCAGAGGAAATTTTTTCAGAACCATATCCCAAGGAAAAGCCATAAATAGTCAAAAGCTAGGCATCAGGCATTCTGCAAGAATGGAGTACGTGTCAGTTTCAGAAACAAGCTTGTGCTTCTTTCTCAAGTAGGATGTGTGTATATTTGAAGTTCATTTGGATGTCACTACAAGACGGGTCAGCTTTATTCTTCTTTCATGACATTTGTTGATGACAATTCTCGTGACTATGTTACTTACAATAAAAAGTATATCCGAGTTATTTTTATCCTCCAACTTTCTTGTGCTAACATTCTTTTGAAAAGTAACTGTGAGAAATATAGGAAAAGAATATTATTGAATTGTTGTTCTTAAATTGTTACATTGAGACCCTATTTATAGATACTACATTAGAATCCTTTTCCAACTAGGATTCCTATTCTTATTCCTATTCTTATTCCTATTCTAAGTAGGAAATACTTATTTATATTCTAACACTCCCCCTCAAGCTGGTGCATATAAATCATATGTACCTAGCTTGTTACAGATGTAATTAATACGAGGACATGTGAGAGACTTGGTGAACATATCTGCAAGCTGATCATTTGACTTCACAAATTTCGTAACAATATCTCCCGAGAGTATCTTTTCTCTGACAAAGTGACAGTCAATCTCAATGTGCTTAGTCCTTTCATGAAACACTGGATTTGATGCGATATGAAGAGCCGCTTGGTTATCACACACAAGTTCCATCTGATCAATTTTGCCAAATTTTAGTTCTCCCAGCAATTGTTTGATCCAAACTAGTTCACAAGTTGTTGTCGCCATTGCTCGATATTCTGATTCTGCACTAGATCGAGCAACCACATTCTATTTCTTACTCTTCCACGACACCAAATTACCTCCTACTAAAACACAATATCCGATGTCGAGCGCCCGCCGGAAGGTGATCACCGCCAATCGTCAGATATCCAATGATATTCTCATGGCCTTGATCCTCAAAGAGAAGTCCTCACGGAGTGACTTTATATATCGCGAGTCTGAACAACTGCTTCCCAATGACTATCACAAGGGGAAGTCATAAACTGACTTACAACACTCACAGGAAAAGATATGTCAGGTCTAGTCACTGTGAGATAATTCAACTTTCCAACAAGCCGTCTATACCTTTCAGGATTACTAAGCGGCTCCCCCTGTCCTGGAAGGAGTTTAACATTCGGATCCATAGGAGTGTCAATAGGTCTACATCCCATCATTCCTGTCTCCTCAAGAATGTCTAAGGCATACTTGCGTTGAGAAATAACAATACCTGATCTAGACTGAGCAACCTCAATACCTAGAAAATACTTCAATCTGCCAAGGTCTTTAGTCTGGAAGTGCTTAAAGAGATGTTGCTTCAAATCGGTGATACCATCTTGATCATTACCGGTGATAACAATATCATCAACGTAAACAACCAAATAGATACATCGACTTGGTGCAGAATGCCGATAAAACACAGAGTGATCAGCTCCACTACGAGTCATGCCAAACTCCTGAATAACTGTGCTGAACTTCCCAAACCAAGCTCGAGGAGATTGTTTCAGACCATAGAGTGACCTACGCAATCGACATACAAGGCTACTAGACTCCCCCTGAGCAACAAAACCAGGTGGTTGCTCCATATAGACTTCTTCCGCAAGATCACCATGCAGAAAAGCATTCTTAATGTCCAACTGATGAAGAGGCCAATGACGAACGGCAGCCATAGATAGAAAGAGACGAACAGAAGCTATTTTAGCCACAGGAGCGAAAGTGTCACTATAATCTAGCCCAAATATCTGAGTATACCCTTTGGCAACAAGGCGAGCCTTAAGTCTATCAACCTGACCGTCTGGACCAATTTTGACTGCATAAACCCAACGACAACCAACAGTAGATTTACCTGCAGGAAGGGAGACAAGTTCCCAAGTACCACTCTTATGTAAAGCAGACATCTCATCAACCATAGCCTGCCTCCATCCAGAATGAGAAAGTGCTTCACCTGTAGTCTTAGGAATGGAAATAGAGGACAAAGACGACACAAAGGCATAATGGGGTGATGATAGACGATGATAACTTAAGAAGGTTGAGACTCAAAAAATGTAACATCAGCAGACATAAGATATCGATGAAGATCATGTGAATAACAACGATACCCTTTTTGGACTCGAGAGTAACCAAGAAAGACACATTTGAGGGCACGAGGAGCTAATTTATCTTTTCCTGGGGCTAAGTTATGAACAAAGCATGTGCTCCCAAAGACGCGAGGGGGAATAGGATAAAGATGTGACTGAGGAAACAGTATGGAATGTGGAACCTGATTCTGAATAGAAGAAGAAGGCATTCTATTTATCAAATAACAAGATGTCAGAACTGCATCTCCCCAAAAACGCAACGGAACATTGGATTCAAGGAGAAGAGTACGAGCGGTCTCAATAAGATGCCGATTTTTTCTTTCAGCTACACCATTTTGTTGAGGGGTGTATGGACAAGTAGTCTGGTGAATAATGCCTTGGTGAGTCATAAACTCCTGAAATTGGGAGGATAAGTATTCTAAGGCATTATCACTACGAAAAGTACGAATAGAAACACCAAACTGATTTTGTATTTCAGCAAAGAAACTTTTGAAAATAGAAAATAACTCAGAACGATCTTTCATTAAGAAAACCCAAGTACATCTTGAATAATCATCAATGAAACTAACAAAATAACGAAATCCTAAGGTGGAACTGACTCTACTAGGACCCCAAATATCAGAATGAACTAATGAAAAAATAGACTCTGAACGACTCTCAGTACTACGAGAGAACGTAGCACGAGTGTGTTTCCCAAGTTGACACGACTCACAATCTAATGTGGATAAACTAGACAAACTAGGTACCATCTTTTGCAGTTTGGATAGACTCGGATGTCCCAAACGTTTGTGAATTAGATCCAGGAATCTACAACGAGCATCTTTGTTAAGGAATTTGAAGAGGTAAGATAGTAAAGGCCTTGTGATTCATGTCCTGTTCCAATTATCTGTCCCGTACTGCGGTCCTGCATGAGAAAAAAATCATCGAAAAAGGTTATGCTACAATGTAGGGCTTTCGTCAAACGACTAACAGATGCTAGATTAAAAGGAGAACCAGGGACATAAAGAGCGAGTCTAGGGTGATGTAAGATAGGGTTTGGCTTTTCCAACCCCTTTGGTTTTGTTTGGATCCCATTGGCTAAAGTAATAGATGGAAGAGATTGTGAATAAACAATATCGGATAAAAGTGATTTATTACGGAGATATGATCGAAGCCCGAGTCTATGACCCATGTTCCAAGAGTACTAGATTGCGACACAAGCAAAAGAATTACCCGCAACCACATCGGGTTGTGCAACCGAAACTACTTGTGGAGACGTTTGCTTATTTGCACGACATCAAGGAATTCATTATATTCCTTTAGAACAATAGGATCATAATGGGTGGTGGACCATGCAAATTATAACATATGTCACGAGTGTGTCCAGCTTATGACAATGACTACACTTGGATCGAGGTTTTCCAAGCGTTCTCCTCGCCGTCGATTCTCCATAGATCGTATGTATCGAAATCGGAATCGCTATGATGGTCCGAAAATATTGGAAAGTCGCCAAATCGCCACGATGACTGAAATTAATATTGAGATTCGATTGTCGGAAAAGTCGCGGAACAGATCGAAATAGCGGACTTAATTGCAGCGATCGACCGTCAAAATAAGATGGGCACTGGAATGGTCGGACGACCTAATCACAAAAATTTCTCAAAAAATGATCGGAAAAATCCTCACGCGCTGGCGCGCTGAGCCAGATCTCGCCGGAAATCGCCACTCCGATCGCGCGAGAGCGCGTGGTGATGTTTTCCGTGGTTCTGGGCCGGGTTTGATCGCGGGAGCTTTCCGAGCCTCGTGGTGGTGTTAATTTTCGCACAACACCCACAAAAAGAAAAAAGAATAACAAAAACAGATCCAACAGTCACCGGAAATTGACATAGACATACGGTGACTTGTTTCTTCTCACCAATGCTCTGATACCATGTGAGAAATATAGGAAAAGAATATTATTGAATTGTTGTTCTTAAATTGTTACATTGAGACCCTATTTATAGATACTACATTAGAATCCTTTTCCAACTAGGATTCCTATTCTTATTCCTATTCTTATTCCTATTCTAAGTAGGAAATACTTATTTATATTCTAACAGTAACAATGATCTTTATTAATAATACAACAATACTAAGTGCATATAACATAATTACAGATTTTGCATGTCCCCAATAACATCTTATGTACAAAGACCAGAGTTCACCAACGATTCACAAAGAAAAATAGATTTATGTTTATGGTTAAGAATATTTCTATTTTGCCATTGAAAATTCTACTATTTCTTTCTGCCCAAATTGTTTCCTAAATATCATGAGGAATAGTGTTCCAGATCAAGACGTTTTACCATTACAGCAGTTGAGAAAATCCAATATGGAATTTGGTGGTCTAGCTTACATCCAAGATGGGGGAAAAAAATCATGCTCCACAATTTGACTCTAACCTTGCAGTGAAGAAAAATGTCATAAACATCTCCTATTGCATGTCGGAAAGAGAACATATGCAACAAAGTGGGAATCCTCTCGCAAGCCTCCTTAGGTACAAACCAACAATAAGAAGACTAAGGGCGCCTTGCTGTAACAAATTTTCTTCTATAGAAGAAGCTTGTGTTGTGAGAAATCAACAACAAGAAGCATGATTTCACTGAAAAACATCCACCAGAATGACCCTTCCATAGAGGCTTTTGATGACTGAAATAGTGCCAAGCATTTGTCACAAAATACACATCATTTCTAACTCCCAATCATTGATGTTCCTTCTAAAGAAAAGATCCCAGCCCGGAAATTGATATTTAAAGGTGAGTGTCCCAACCAAGCATCCCAAAACCTTAATCCTACCATTTCCCAGAAGAAATCCTGAATTTTCACCAAACTTGCTCCAATAAGATCGAATGTACTTCAAGACTACGATCTTATGAGGTGCGTATTGAACCTTCACTGCCATTTCATTTTTGATGATTGGTAAATCTTCCGAACATGTACGTACACATAACAAAAGTGCACATTTTGAAAAGTTTCAAGCTGAAATACTAACCTATAACCACTACTACTCCTAAAAATAACAAAGCAGAGAACCATATTGGAAAGGAAAAAGTGACCATATGCAATGATAAGTCGAGAACATCAAATGGTTCATCCCTTAAGCAATTCAAAATGAAAACGACCGAGAAAAAAGGAGAGTGCATAGAAAACAAAGTGCAAATGTGAAAATACACATTTACCCTCTTTGTTTCTACCAAAACTTCAACTATTACTATTGGGACATTCTCGCGCAAAATGACTTTCTTCCACGCCATTGAAACAACCACCTACGCCACCATCAGTGGAGTAGCTCCCATCTTCACTGTCATAGAGCCACCACCTCCGCCTCCCTGAATATCAGTCCTAGCAACATGTCCAGTATCACAACACTTAAACACCCACTTCCTCCACCCATGTATCCTCCACCACCACCATGATACCTACTATAGCCACCACCGTATCACTATTGCAGCCGCTGCCTTCAACCGGCCCTACAGGGTTCCTTGGATAGGGGCACTTCTAGGCCAGTGACGTTGACGGCTTTAGTACAGCTATCATCACTGAATTAGACAAACCTTCTCTATATTAAAGCTTAAATTATAGAGAAACAACTTAAAGAGAAAGGGTTTTAGGTGTACACACCTTATCGCCACTGAACGTTTTCCTGAAGACATGACCCTAGATATTCTCAGATTTGAAATTTCCTTTGTCCATATAATTGTCATTTTTGCTTATAATTATTATTCTTGAATTGCATATATTCTTATTTTATTTTTCTTCATTTGAGCCTATCTTCATTAATGCCTGCATTTCTTTATAACTATGGTGTCCAAGCCAACTTGCACACACCTCGATTAGTTCCAAGGGGTACTTGCTACCTTCCACACTTCATTTGTACATTGTGCTTCAAGAACCAACAAATCTCTTACCCTTTTTTGCGCTTTTTGCCTTTGATAAACCAAGATATGCCCCTTATTTCTTGCTAATAGATGTTATTTGTGAGGTTCAAGAATCAATAGAACACCTATTTCTCCATTGCAAGTGCTTCAGGCAGTGTTGGGACATAGTCCTAAATATTGTGGAATTCCTTGGACAATGCCTAACAACATAGGGGTTTGTTAGAATGCTGGCAAGGTCAAGAATTTCAAAATGATATGAAACAGATTTGGTTCACTATTTTAAAGTTACCAGTTTCAAAAAAGATTTGGTTCACTATTTCTCTATGCATCTTTTGGGCTCTAGTTGGAAAGGAATAGAGCGTGTTTCGAAAGCCACAAAAGTAACATTTCTAGGATTAAGAACAAATGTTTACACAACCTTTTTTTTTTTGATAAGGTAACATATTGTATTAACCAAAAAGGCTTGTTAAGCCATAATTACATGTAAAGAGAGCAAGAAGATCTAAAGAGACTCTAACAACTGCATTGAAGTCTCAGTATTTTCTATGTACTCTTGTTTATACCAAAAGTGAAAAAGTAAAATACAATTTAACTTTATCTTCTGGATTGGGCTGCTCTTTCCTTCAAAGCATCATAGATTCTTTCCCTCCAGATGTCCACTAAATACAACCTGGGATCAGCCTCCATCTTCTTTTTTGGTCTATGCTGCTTCCCCTTTTGTTCCAACTGTAAAGATGTCTAAAGTAGACCGAGGCATAGACCATTTCAAACCAATCATAGTAAGAAAAATGTTCCAGAGTTGAGTAGTTACTCTGCAATGCAAAAATAGGTGGTTGTTTGTTTCTACAGTCTCACCACAAAAAAGAAAGATAGATCTAAGTTGCATTCCCCTTCTCAGGAACTTGTCCTTTGACAAGCAAGCCTGCTTGACTACAAACCAAGCAAAACAATTCATCTTGTATGGTATCTTAGTTCTCCAGATGTGCTTCCTAGGCCAAGAGCAAGGCTTGTTAAGTGTCTTGTAAACTGAATTAACATGTGAATCTGCCTCTGCTACCTGCTAACCAGAATCTGCAGTCCTCATTGGCATTGAATCCTAAAATGATTCAAGTGTTTTGAGAAACTCCAGTAGCCTGTCAACCTCCCAATTGTTTAATAGCCTTCTGAAGCTGATATTCCATCCTGTATTATCCCTTAACCTCCTTCACTGTTGCATTCTTCCTTTTTTTTCGATGACTGTGGTGGCCGGTCCAGGTTTCGCGCCACTGTTGCATTCTTCTGTTGGTTCAAATAGTATAAATCTGAAACTGTTGCATCAAAGAAGATTGGCCTAGCGATACATCATCCCAGAAGGATGTTTTTCCCCATCTCCTACCTGGATGCTGGATCTATTATACAATATAGGCCAGTTGTTTCTCATTGATCTCCATAAACTGACTCCATATGTGCATTCACTTCATTGGTGATCCACTTATCTTCCATACCATACTTTGATATGATAGTCTCCTAACATAATGATTGTTCTGGAGTTGAGAATCTCCAAAGCCATTTAAGCATAAGACTTTGTTACTGAATCCTCAAATTTTAACACTTAATCCACCTTCCTTCTTGCATTTTGTAAGAATATGCCACTTAAGCAGGTGGATCTTCTTTGTCGGACTATTCCCCTGCCACAAAAGTTTCTTCCAACTTCATCAAGCTTATTGGCTACATTAAGTGGCATAGGAAAAAGAGGCATCATATATGTTGGCAAGGCATCTCGAACACTGTTGACCAAGGTCAGTCTTCCCCATAGAGATGAGTATTGTCCTTCCCAACTAACTAGTTTCTTTTCACACTTTTCTGACACTGAGTTCCATGCAGATTTAAATTTGCTTTCTGCCCCTAATGGCATACTCAAATAGACTGTTGATAACTCCCCAATTCTAAACCCCCCCCCCCCCCCAGTTTGCAAGCTATTGCATAAAAGCGGGGTTTTACCCTGTGCGCACCCAAAGGGCAGCGGCTGCGGTTTCCACTTAATGTGTTGGCCAGACTGCTCATTTCAAACTCTGATCCAGTTGGTAAACTGAGTTGTTTTAAGCATGTCACTCAAACCCTCCATGGCTATAATGAATTAGAAAGGAGACAAAAGGTCGCCTTGTCTCAATCCTCTTCCAGAGAAGAAGAAACCAGTTGGAGAATCATTAACTGATAATTTAACTTTGCTGGTGCAGATTTTGATCCATTCTATCCATCTCCTGCCAAATCCCTTTTTTTCCAGAGTCTTCCATAAGTAGGCCCAGTTGAGGTGATCATATATGCCTTCTCAATGTCTAGGTTGCGTAGAACCCTAGTAGTCCCATCTCTGACCCTTGTGTCCACACATTCATTTGCTACAAATAGCATCCATAGTCTATTTGCCCTCGATAAAAGCCATCTATTGAGGATTAACCAGCTTAGATATCACTCTCTTAAGCCTCTTAGTCAATACTTTTGAGATGACTTTATAGATGCACCTTGTCAATCTGATAGGGCTGAAATCTTTAAGCTCTTTTGCTCCCACCTTCTTAGGAATCAATGCTATAAAGGTAGCATTGAAGCTCTTCCCATAAAAGCACTGATCATCAAAATTTTGTATAGCAGCCCACACCTCTTTCTTCACTACCTCCCAACATTGAATGACGAAGACCATTGTGTAGCCATCTGGTCCAGGAGATTTGTCACCAGCACATGCCATCACACTATCTTTCTTTTCTTGTTCCCCAAATTGGCACTGTAGCATTTGGGTTTCTTCTTTGCTACTAAGATATCCTTCTCTAAAATTAAATTGAGGTCTGCATTCCTCAGTTCAGAGTATAGTTCTTGGTATAAGTTGACCATTTCTCTCTTGATGTCATCTGGATCTGCTAAATTTTCCCCATTAACCTACAGACAGTCAATGTTGTTATAACTTCTGTGATTGTTAGCAGATCTATGGAAGAACTTTGTATGTCTATCCCCTTCTTTTAGCCATAATACCCTGGATCTTTGTCTCTATGTAACTTCCACTTTTTTAGCAATATACTCAAATTCTATCTCTAGCGTAGTCTTCAGGTAGTTCTCATCATCATTTAAACATCTTTGATCTTGAATCTCTTCTAGGGCTGCCATTTGGTTAAGGATACTCTGCTTTTGTAGCCCTAAATTGCCTTGAAGTGTCTTGCTCCAAACTTTAAGATTCTCTTTTAAGGCTTTCAGCTTGAAATCTAACACATAGTCGGATCTTCCTTCACAGATACTAGAGTTCCACCACTCAAGTGTCTAAATGGAAAAATGAGGCAAGTTTGAGGGGTCATACATCAGTGACAGAGGCAAAATGCAGATACTGGCTTCATTTGTACCCAATCTTTTAACGCGAAATATAAATTTATGTTCACTAAAATGGCAATAATAGTAAGTTTGAACCAATAGTTTTACAAATACAAAGAGTTCAATACTAAGAACCTTAAAGATTGAACCCATAAAATTTAAATCCTAGATCTGCGTCTGTAGTCCATGAATTGAGCCTATACTCAGGAACTCATGCACAAGAAAGCTGCCTTGAAATTGGAACATTCACGTCAAGAACCACAAGGAGCACCTATACTCAGTCCAAAATGTTCCTTTCCTTAAAGAGATATTCAGTAATTTCATAGCTCGCCAAGCAAGTTAGAATGTTTTTTTCTTCTAATGAGGACCATTTCAGAAAAGGATACATGTATTAAAGAGATCAGCACATGATCCATGAAGTTGAGATTCAATTGAAGAATTTACAGATAGAGAAACTACATTATCATCATAAAGTAGGTAATTCCAATTCTAAAAGTCCGGTGATTCGACAAGCAAAATAAAATAGTAATTTAAGAGGAGATAGAAAGAGTACTTGGCAGGTATGAGAGCAAGATAAGAAAGAGCAGAAGGAAGAATCTGAACAACAATGTGACAGCCAACAAGCACAACCGCAAGACCCTTGCAAAGCCTGGTGAACCCTGTATACATATTCATACTCATACTTGCCTATTACAAAAACACAAACTGTCAAACTCCAACAACCCAAATCGAATAAACACAAAATCAAATTACAGATCTGCGGGTAAGTAGACAAATAAATGGGATCATAAGCATATGTAAGGAAAACTTACAAGTGAAGCAAAGAGCTGTAATGGTGGTGCGTGTTTCAGACGAGTGGGAGATGGGTTGCCCTCTCTTGCCGGGGAGGTACAATAGTTATTATTACTAGTTAGATGGAAGACTAATGTTAAAGGGGTCACAAGAAACAACGATTTCTTTGGAACAAAGTTGTCAATGTTTTTAGAAAAAATTGAGTTAGGGCATGCTAATTCGATTTGGTGTAATTACATTTTCTTTCACATATTTAATTGGTCATGTAATTATTTAATCAGCAGGTATTTGAGTGTAAATGACCTGTGATAGGTACAATCTTCAATTCACATGAGAGGCTAGGAATGAATTGTTGTAATTACATTTTGTAATTTGTTTTTATTTTTTCATTTTAATTTATTTTTTATTTTGTATTATTTTAAATTATTTTTTATTTTTATTATTCTAATGTTTTCTTCAAAAAATATTATTATTTTTTATATTATTTATATTTCATTTCCTCAACCTTTACTTCATGTGATTCCGTGCACTTTTTCGTATTATCTATATTTTTATTTTTTATTTTTATTAGTATAATTTTGTTAGTATTCTATTTTTTAATTAAAATAGAATTCATTGTTGAATAAGGTTATGGACTTACGTTTTCCTTTTCTTTTAAATCACATTTATGTATGTCATGATGAAATTTGGCATAAGAGTATTATGTTATTCCTTTTGTTTTGAATTTAGAACTTATGTTATATTTTCAATTTCATTTGTTTAAGAAGTATTGACTGGACATTTTACATGGCAATCTATTTTTTTAGGTAGACATAATAGATTATCTATTTGTCAAATGTTTTAATTTCATGACATTATATTTATAATATTAATCTTTTTGTCAATGAATACATTTCATGATGTTAGTAGAAATTTTATACTTTTAGTTTTTATGATTAATTTAATTAAATATACTAAATTAAAAAGTATAAATCAATTATTTTTTATAATATTGGTTAAAACATATATTTATTAATTTTTGTGTGTGTTGTGTGTGTATATATATATATATATATATTTTAACCAAATTAATATATACAAATGATATATACAAATTAATAAATATATGTTTTAACCAATATTATAAAAAATAATTTATTTATATTTTTTAATTTAGTATATTTAATATATATATATATATATATATATATATATATATATATATATATATATAAATTAAACATATATCTTACATATTCAATTTAATATCATTTGTAAAGGCCCTTATTTGTCAAATATAATTTTTTAATTTTAGATAATTAATTTCTATTTTTAAAATTCAATATAATCTTATGATTACACTTGTGCATCCAAACAGGGCATGTGTAATTACATTGTGACAAACAAACAGGTTAGTGTAATTACTAGGCAAGTAAATATATCAATTCCAATTACAAGATGACTTTCCAAACAGACTCTTAACCAACTAAATCAAATAGAATTAATCCATTTTTAGTTTTATTTTAAAAAAAATAAAAATAAATTTGATGATTTTTATATAAATTTATAATTTTATTGAATAATTAGGTAGATCTTTAATTTTATAAAAAATTAATCAAGAAAATACCAAATCATATCGAATAATACATGTGTAAAATATATTTTTTATATATTAAGTTTTAAAATAATAAAATATTAGATTTTCTTGCTTTAGACCCAAGGTGATGAAACCGACTATAGCCGGCAACATAATTAACACTAAGTCCTAACATTAAAACTTATTACACTACTATGATCGAAACTAAATTAGTTTTAGTTACTCGACTCTTGAGTAGTAACTACTAAGCTACAAGGTATTCCAACAAGCTTGGGTAACAAGCTACACGTTATTAGATATTTTCTTCTCTTTCTTTTAAGATTTAAAGTTTTCTTATTTGATACTTAAATTAAGCAAACTCAATTCTTGAATTTCATCTTGCTTCATTTCTTTCCGCTAGTGCGATCTAAATTATAAATTTTGTCTTTGTTTGATATTATTACCGTAAAACATGGAGATGAATTTCTATTCTTGTTTTTTAGGACTTGAACAACCATGACGACACCCACACTAATCCCTTGGTGGGCAAAACTATCTTACCAACTAACCAATGACATAGCCAACTCATCTAAGACATTTATTAGCATTAAGACAAGAAATAAGAGTTTCAAAACTTGTTAATAAAACAAAGAGTTAAATCGAACTATTACACTCTCAAAATCTTAAAATCATTGTACTAAACTCTAACTAACAAATGTCTTAAAGTAGAAATAGAACAATATCTAAAGGAAATAGACATTTGTCGTCAGAATATCTGTGGCAACCTAGATAGGAGTAGTAAGAAGACTGGGGCAGTTAGAAATTGGCCTAGACCTTTTTCCCCTTTAGATATTTAGAGTTTCTTGGGTTTTGCCGGTTACTATAGAAGGTTTGTGGAAGTATTTTCCTCTATTGCTTTGTCTTTGACTATGTTGACTTAGAAAAAGGTGAAATTTCCATAGTCAGAAGCATGTGAGAAAAGTTTCCAAAAGTTGAAGAATAGACTCACTTCAGCGCAATTTTGACATTACTAGAAAGATATGATGGGTTCGTGGTTTATTGTGATGTTTCACATATCAGTCTTGGTTGCATATTGATGCAACATAGGAAAGTAATTGCTTATTCATCAAAGTTGTTAAAGGTTCATGAAAAGAACTATCTGATTCATGATATGGAGTTGGGGGCGGTAGTCTTTGCTTTGAAAATTTGGAGACACTATCTCTATGGTGTTCATATGGATGTGTTCACTGATCATAAAAGTTAGCAATATGTGTTTAAGCAAACATATTGGAATATTTACCAAACAAGGTGGCTTCCATGCTTTTAGCAGATTATCCATGAGTAGTGTTGCTCACATCGAAGATGGTAAAAAGGAGTTAGTTCAATATGTTCATAGATAAACTCGATTGGGTGTTCCCTAAGTTGATTCAATGATGGTGGTATCATTATTTAGAATGGCTCAGAATTATCTCTTATTTCGAATGTGAAGGTAAAACAAGATGTTGATCTAACAATAGTTAAGTTGAAGAAGACGGTTTCTAAGAAAGACATTGAGGCTTGATGAGTCCAAGATTTGGACTCATTTAGGACTTTGTTTTGATAGTATAAGTGTCCTTAAATGCCTACTTTATGCTATAAATTGATGATAAAGCATTGATTTTCAGGTATGTGAGTTAAGGAGCAAGGTAAGGACACTAACAGGCAAAAAGGAGCAAAACAAGTTGAAGAAGTGGAGAAAAGCGATCCTGGTGATCGTCAAGACTGGATCTTCAGTTTGCCTAAAGTTCCAGTGTGCCAGCCCTGGGGGAAGAAACCCAGTCAGCGACAGAAATAGGCAGTTGGTGAATCGTCGATTGGTTTCGTGACAACACAAGGGATCACCCACAGTTACAGGACTTGGGATGCTGAGAACCAATGCAAAATGGCGATGAAGAGAGCAAAGGGCGGATCGCCGAACCACTCGGCGAGCCTGATTTATCTTGCCCAATGGCTTTTCAGGCCAAAATTTGGGCAACTATAAATTGAGTTTTAAGCTATAGATTTATTATCACGCGAGCATGCAATCATTCAGTAGAGTTTTCTTTGAATTTTACAGTTCCATTGTAGACTTTGAAGTTTTTGGAGGCTCAAACTTGAACATTTGAAAGTGGGTTTTTGAACTTAACTATTTTGGACAATTGTAAAGACTTGGGAACCTTTACCCAGATCATGGCGAATGTATTTGGTAACCGTTTCTCTATTTTTATGATGTTTGGCTAAAATCCTAATTCTTGGTGTGTGATCGTGTAATTATTTGTTAAATTTGCTTATGGGTATTGTTGTTTAATGATTATTTTGCTATTTTAATGTGGATTTAATTGATTACTGTGTTTTAATCTAAGACTTGTAGTTGCAAATGCAATTCGAACTTAGAATTATGGGCTTGCTTGAAAAAGAGGTTTTAGAATCAAAGCTTTTAATTGATGATTGTAGTTATTGGGTTGATATGGGTTTAGCTTGAAAGAGTACATCCTAACCTCAATGCTACCTATCTAGCTCGAGAGAGTAGATGAATTAAGGTGTGGGATGTTCTTATTTTGCAAAGTTTATTGATGTTAGAAAGAAATCACTTGATTTGTAATAGTTGTTCGAGAGAAAGCTATTACACTTATAGCCTAGCCTAGCCTACCCACAGTGTTTCAACAAATTGTTGTTAAATGCCAATTACCCATATTGTATAATTAGCTTATAATCGATCACATCTCGAGAATTCCTCTTTATATTATACGTGTTTGATTGTGTTGTAGCTGATAATTACAAATCAAAAACCCTCATCTGACATTTGTTGTCACCCCTTTAGACTTGTTTACATGTCTATTTCAATAATTTCTATTCCTCTAAATAATTAGACCACATTTGTACTTCAACTTGAATTTGATCATGTATCATTCCATGTGGGTTCAACCCCAACCTTACGTTAGGTTTTATACTGACTAACGATCGTTTGCATCTAGAATTGGATGAGGTGTGTTTGGAACGTTAATCAAAATGGCGCCGCTGCCGGGGAGTTGTGTTGTTTAAAATTCTTTTATTGAAGTTGAATTGTGATCTTTTTTGTTGTAGTTGAATCGACTTACTTGAGTTTTTATTTTGTGTTGCTTGTGTTGAATAGAGGAAGAGATGAGTGTAAACAGGAGTAATAGTAGCCAAGTAGGGCACAAGATGATATTTGAAATCTTAATGATGTGAATGACCCAATCCAATTGGATGGTGTTGGTGCAATACGTCTACCTCCAATTGAAGGGAATGATGTCTTTCATGTTACTAGCACAATGCTACAGCTCCTCCAAATGAAAGGTCTATATGGAGGATTGGCTCACGAAGACCCCCATGAGCATATTAGAAACTTCGTGCACGTTTGTGGCCCGTTCTCATTCAAAAATGTATCACAAGAATCAGTTTGTCTCAGGTTGCATTGTTTCCATTCTCTTTCATAGGTGAGGCTAGCAAATGGTTAGCTGAGTTGCTGAGGGATTCCATCACCTCTTGGGATGAGCTTACTGCAACATTAAATGTGAGATTCTTTCCCCCGTCAAGGATGATGACGCTCAGAGATAACATTCAATGCTTGAAAGGTGAACCAATCCACGAGACGTAGCTGAGATTTAAGAAGTTGGTGCTTCAATGTCCGACTCATAAACTGAAAAACCATATATTGCAGCAGTACTTTTATAGGAGCCTTGACTTGGTGAACAAAGGAGTTGCTGATCAACTAGTTCCCAGAGGTATAATGCAACAGCCCTATGAAGTAGCGTCTCAACTCCTTGATGGAATGACCAAGATAAATAGAGTGTGGTACACTCGTGAGGACCAAGTGTCTCCTATCAATTTTAGAATGACAAAAGAGCAAATAAAAAAGGATCAAGAGAAGGACCAAAACATGGCCAAAATGATGACCCAGCTGGATATCTTGGCGAAAAATGTGACGGGTGACAAGGACATGTACGCCCTACCCCATGAGCGACAAAAGCCTAAGGAGTCGGAAATTTTTTATACGGAAGACATACTTTCACGCATTCTCAACAAAGTTGAAGGGTCGAAAAAGTTTTGAAAGAAATGAAAGAAGACGTATCTACACTTAATCAGATGGTCACCTCTCATTCAGTGTCAATTAAGCAATTGGAAACGCAAATGGATCAAATTTCTTCTCATTTGAACCCAAGGCCAAAAGGAGGGTTACCAAGTGATACCTTGGATAACCTTAAAAATGATACTTGAATTGGTATTTTCATCATGCCACGACGTTGACTAAGGCGCTTCTTAGAAGGCAACCCAATTTTTTGATGCTTTAGTTTTTGATTTTGAATAACAGGTGTTGATTGTACAGGTTGAGAAGTGAAAAGTGTTGGAAAATGGGTAATTTGGTGAGAAAAAATCCAGTCGGTGGATCGCCGAACAGGTTGGCGAAGCCTGACTTGGACCGCTGTTGGAACCACCAAGCTTGAAGGGGAACACTGTAAAACTCAACAGGCTCATGCTCAATTGGTGACTCGCCGAACAGGTCGGCGAGCCCGACTTTGTCTACTGTTTGAACCCCCAAATTGTTTGGAGTTCTATAAAACTCAGCGAGCCAAAATACCAATCGGCGTATCGTCGAGTGGATCGGCAAGCACGACTTGTACCGTCGAATGGAGCACGAACTGAAAGGTTTTAGATGCCAAACGGTTTAAAATTTCAAAATCCTTTCACTTTCTTAACTTTTCAACTCCCGTACACTTTCACCCAACTGTAGATCATTCATATTTTCTTGTTTTTACTCTCGCATAGTGTGAAATCTTTGCTTGGGATTGTGGAACTTTGCCGCCTAGTATTACAATCAATTATTTCGGCATAAAGGTTGGTTTTCCAAACCTCGCGCTCTATATGTGGTTGAACTTGAATGCAAATCGATAAAGTATTGTTGATTGTTGTTGGGTAGTTGATTTTGTCGTGTTTAATTGTTGGATTGCCTGTAATAAGTTAATAGTGCCTAATTATGCGTAATTGATTGAATCTTGTGTTGTGCTTGTTTAAAATCAAGTCTAAATTATTGGGTTATGGTGAAAATGTGTTGGGTCTAGTGGGGTGAAGTCTAAATAACCCCAAATTGTGCTAAATGACGTATTTTGCCCAATGATGGAGCGTTTGACGTCATTCTTAAGGGCAAAAGACATTAAATGGCAAATTTTAGCCAAATCGGGGGAAGTCTGAGTACCCCGAGGGCATAGGTATGTGTCTTGATTCAATTTGACAATGTATGTGATTAAATTTGTTTTCAGTGGCTGCGGATTCGATTTTGAAAAATGGGGTTGAAAACTGGCAAGAAGTGTCATTTGGTGATCACTAGACCACTCGGCAAACCGCCAAATGAATCTTCAGTTCGCCTAAAGTTCCAGTGTGCCAACCCTGGGGAAAAAACTAAGTCAGCGACAGAAATGAGAAGTCGGTGAATTGTCGATCAGTTTCGCGACAACACAAGGATCGCCCAAAGTTACTGGACTTAGGATGCTCAGAACCAATGCAAAATGGCGATGGAAGAGAGCAAAGGGTGGATCGCTGAACCACTCGGTGAACCCGACTTATCTTGCCCAATGGATTTTCAGGCCAAATTTTGGGAAAATATAAATTGAGTTTTGAACTATAGATTTATTATCATGCGATCATTTAGTAGTGTTTTCTTTGAGTTTTAGAATTCCATTGTAGACTTTGAAGCTTTTGGAGGCTCAAACTCGAAAATTTGCAAGTGGGTTTTTTAACTTAACTATTCTGGACCATTGTAAAGACTTGGGAACCTTTACCCAGATCATGGTGAATGTATTTGGTAACTGTTTCTCTACTTCTATGATGTTTGGCTAAAATATCGATTATTGGGGTGTGATCATCTAATTATTTGTTAAATTTGCTTATGGGTATTGTTGTTTAATGATTACTTTGCTGTTTTAATATGGGTTTAATTGATTGCTGTGTTTTAATCTAAGAATTATAGTTGCAAATGCAATTTGAACTTAGAATTTGGGGCTTGCTTGAAAAAAAGGTTTTAGAATCAAAGCTTTTAATTGGTGATTGTAGTTATTGGGTTGATATGGGTTTAGCTTGAAAAAGTACATCCTAAACTCAATTCTACCTATCTAGCTCGAGAGAGTAGATGAATTAAGGTGTGGGTTGTTCTTATTTTACAAAGCTTTTTGATGTTTAAAAGAAATCACTTGATTCGTAATAGCTGTTCGAGAGAAAGCTATTACACTTATAGCCTAGCATACCCACAGTGTTTCAACAAATTGTTGTTAAATGCCAATTACCCGTATTGCATAATTAGCTTATAATCAGTCATATCCCAAGAATTCCTCTTTATATTATTAATTCCTTCATGTTTGATTGTGTTGTAGCTGATAATTGCAAGTCAAAACCTCTCATCTGACATTCGTTGTCACCCTCTTAGACTTGTTTACATGTCCATTTCAATAATTTCTATTCCTATAACTGATTAGACCAGTTTGTACTTCATACTTGAATTTGAATACGTACCACTCCCTATGGGTTCGACCTCAACCTTTCGTTGGGTTTTATACTAACTAACGATTGTTTGCACCTAGAATTGGATGAGGTGTGTTTGAAACATTAATCAAGGCTTTCTCCCCAAGGGAGATGGTGTTCTTTGTTTATCAAAGTCGTTTATATGTTTCGAATTTTGAGGAGTTGAGGCAATATATTTTATTAAAAGCTCTCAGTTCTCGATATTTTATTCACCCGTGAGCCACTAAGTTGTATTGTGATTTGTAGAAGGGCTATTGGTGGAATGGAATGAGGAAAGATATTGTGGAATTTGTGGCTAAGTATCCAAATTGCTAACAAGTGAAAGTTGAGCATCATAAATCGAGAGGTTTGGCTCAAGATATTAGCACTCCTACTTGGAAGTGGAAAAATTTTAATATGGACTTCATTATGGGTTTACCTCGTACTCGTTGTAAACATGATGCTATTTGATTGTTGTAGATCGAATGACTAAGTTGGCATATTTTCTTCCCGTGAAGATCTTATTTTCAGCCAAGGACTATGCTAGGTCTATATTCGAGAAATGGTTGAAGTTGCATGGATGTCTTTATCTATTATCTCATATCAAGGTACTCAATTAACTTCCTAGTTTTGAAGGTTGTTTTAGAAAGGTCTTGGTACTTAAGTGAAGCTTAGTAAGAATTTTCATCCTCAGACAAATGGCCAAGCCAAGCTTGCGTGATTGACTTTAAAGGTAATTGTGATGATCATTTGTCTTTGATTGATTTTGTCTATAATAATAGGTATCACTCGATTATTTAGATGGATCCATTTGAGGCTATCTATGGTAGGAGGTGTAGGTCTCCTATCAATTAGTTTAAAGTTGGTGAGATTGCTTTGATAGGACCCGAGTTAGTTCATGAGGCTATGGAAAAGGTTCAACTTATTAGAGAGAGATTAAAAATGGCTCAGAGTCGATAAAAGTCTTATGAGGATGTTAGAAGAAGAGAGTTGGAACTCGATGATGATGATTGGATTTACTTAAAAAACTCACCTATGAAGAGCGTGATGAGATTTGGAGAGAAATGGAAGTCCAGTCCCTGTTATGTAGCTCTATACCAAATCTTGAGGCGTTTCACCAAGGTGGCTAATAAATTGTATTTACCTTCCAATTTGGCATTGGTGCATCCGGTGTTTCATGTTACTTTGTTGAAAAAGTATATTGGTGATCCAACTTTGATAGTTCCATTTGAGAGTGTTGGTGTTAAGGAAAGTCTTTATTATAAAAAGGTTTCAGTTGAGATTCTGGATCTTCAAGTCCGGAAGTTGAGAAATAAAGAAGTTGCTTATGTAACAGTCCTTTGGAAGAAATTAGTTGAGGATGCTACTTGGGAAGCCAAAGTCTATATGATGTCTAAGTACCCCCTCCCCCCATATCTTCCCCTCCACTTCAATTTTATCTTGAGGTACTAGTTTCTCATTTTTACTATTTTGAATTCATGCGTTTTAGTTATTCTCATGTTCCTATATGCATGCATATTCATGAAATCAGTTTTAAAGTTCATGTTTTAACTTGGGTCGATTACTCCTTAGGGTGTGCATTTTGATGTGATTTGCATTCATGTTGGGTTCTTAGATCTCTTTTCCTACTTTATTCATAAGGCGAATATTCTCAAGAGGGAGATATTGTAACACCTCGGAACTTGGGAAGCTTAGTTGGAAAGAAAAGATGCAGAAATTTATGATAGTGTGGGTTGTACAAGGCCAATTATGGACCGTACAAGGTCCTATGGTCTGTAGATTGGTGTCGTGGAATGAGTCCTAGAACTTGGAAATATTCAAGTCTCTGATAGTTTCTATGGACCATCAAGACGGGTCGTAAAAGGGTGTACAGGTCATAGGTGAGGTTCGTAGATCAAGTACAGACTTGGATAGATTATGGGCACCTTGAGCTATACGGGTGGATGTACGAATCTTATAAAATAGTACAGATCATTGCCATGAATCGTGGTTGATGTCTAAAACTTAAAGGGAATTTATTGACTTGGGATGTGCAAGAGGGTCTATGGTACGTGGTTGTAATGACGGTTCGCGATCTGGTGTTCGTGGATTGAGTTTAGAATATTTGGTCTCCAGTAATGTGATCTACGTATGACCAGTATGGTTCGTAAAAGCATGTACAAACCGTACATGGTGTCGTAGCACTCTAGTTGTTTTAAGTTATTTGAGTCTTTTTCTACCCTTTTAATTCCAAAACTACGTCGTTTCTAGACTATTCCTAAGCCCTATAACTGATTTTACACTTCAAATTCTTTCATCCCCTTTCGTTCTCTCAAAACCTCCAAAAGTTCTCAAGGTCTTTTTCTCCAAGGATTCTCTCAAGGTGAATTAAGGTTCTTCAAGCTTCCAGTCTCCTCTTCCAATTCCAAGGATAGGGTTCATCAAGGTATGTGGAAAATTAATAAATGGATCTTTTTCCATTCATGGAGTCCCTAAAAAACCTCAATTTCTCTTATATGATTCTTACCCAAATTCTAGGGTTTCATATTTTGTTATGGGTTCTAATGATTTAAGTATTTTTCATCATATTTGTTCTTATTATGCATGATTTGATCATAATTACATTTTTTATGAAAAAATTTGTTTCCATTTGAAGTACTCTCATTATGAAAAGATGATCATGATTTAGATGCTTTAGATAAGTGTCTTTATGAGTATGATATGAAATCATGATTTTGAAAGGAGATATTCCTATGATATGAAGTTTATGATTGGATTTATATTACTATATTCTTATTATTTCAAGTATAATTATGATATGATTATGTAGATTTCTGCGAGGAGTTTACTTAACACCGAGTGGACTTTGGGATGAAGGCTCACTCGTTAGTAGAGGCGGAGTTCTTTAGTATCAATCCCCTGGTCTCATAACTACGTGCTCCCGTAGGACTTGTCCCGATACGACATTAGCTAGTGAATCTACCTAAGCTTAAGAAAATGGTCCTTACCTTGGTAAGTAGGACACTCTCTTTTAGGTGTAAGAGTATTACACTGGACACGATGTTATAGCTCACACGGTTTATGTTGGTTAAAGGTATCTCCCACAAAAGAGTATGGTTTCCACAACAGTTTATGACTTCCTCAAAGTTTATGATTTAAGCTTATGTTCTAATTTTTCAAGTATTGCATTAACCTTGTTTTATGTCTTATGATTTAAGCTTATCAGATTTGAGATGTTTTACTTGGTCATGCATTATTACATTTTCAGCTTTATCACATTATCATATTTTATACTCGTGCATCTTTTCTTATACTCAGTACATTCCGAGTACTGAAGCATACATCTTTTGTGCCTATATTGTCTCATAATATAGGTTCTGACGTTCATTTATCTTATCACGATCCAAAGTATAACCTAGGCATAACATGACATATAGAACCCCGAGAGACCCTACACAAGTCACTTAACATACATCATACAAGATAATAGAAATAGAGAATTCAAAGAAACAGTCGTATATCATAAAAGAGTTTGACAAAAGTGGAAGTCAAATATAAGTCTCAATAAGTGATTAACGTTTCAAGCACACCTCATCCAATTCTAGGTGCAAACGATCGTTAAGCAGTATAAAACCCAACAAAGAGTTGGGGTTGAACCCACAGGGAGCGCTACGTGTTCAAATTCAGTTATGAAGTACAAATGTAGTATAAATAGTTATAGGAATAGAAATTGTCGAAAATAACAAATAAACAAGTCAAATGGGGTGACAACGAATGTCAGATTGGGGGGGGGGGGGTTTTGGTTTGCAATTATCAGCTACAACGCAATCAACCAACAATGAAATAACAATATAGAGAGGAGTTCTCGGGATGTGATCGATTATAGACAAATTTCGCTAATTAGGTAATTGAATCTACTAATAAATAGCTAAATATCATTGGGTTAGCTGGGCTATGATTGAAATAGCTTTCTCTCGAACAACTACTTCGATTCAAGTGATTTTTCTCGAACATAAACAAGCTTAACAAATAAAAACAGCCCACAACCTTAATACACCTTCTCTCTCGAGCAGGATGGGTAGGATTTGGTTTAGGATTCACTCTTTCGAGCTGAACCTATATCAACCCAATACCTACAAACCATTAATCAAAAGTTTTGGTTCAAAAACCTCTTTCTCAAGCAAGTTAAGAACTCAAAGTTAGAACTGATTTTGCAACTACAATTCATAGGTTAAAACACAACTAATGATTAAACCAACTTCAATATAGCATTTAAATTAGTAATAATCAATAACCATAAGTTAATTCAACCCATAATCAAATAATCACACCCCAAGAATTGGGATTTTAGCTAAATATTATAAAAAGATAAAAATGATTGCCAACTAAATTATCCATCAGTTGGGTAATAGTCTCCAAGTCTTTACAAAGTTTTCCAAAGGTTAAATTCAAAAATCCACTTGCAAATCTTCAAGTTTGAGCCTCCAAAAAGCTTCAAAGTCTACAATGGAACTCTAAAACTCCCAAGAAAACTTTACTCAATGATAGCTAGATACTCAATTTACAGTTCAAAATTCAATTTATAGTTGCCCAAAATTTGGCCTGGAAAGCCATTAGGCGAGGTAAGTCGGGATCGCCGAGTGGTTCGGCAATCCACCCTTTGCTCTCTTCCGTCGTCATTTTGCATTGGCTCTCAGCATTCTTAAGTCCTGTAACTTTGGGCGATCCAATTTGTCATCGCGGAACTGGTCGGCGATTCACCGACTGCCCATTTCTGTCGCTGAATTGGTTTCTTCCCTCAGGGATGGCACACTGGAACTTTAGCCGGTCTGAAGAGCCACTTGACGGCTGGTCTTGGCGATCATCAGGATTGCTCTTCTTTATGTCTTCAGCTTGTTTTGTTCCTTTTTGCTTGTTAGTGTCCTTGCTTTGCTCCTTAGTCCACATACCTAAAAATTAAGGCTTTAACATCAGTTTATAGCATAAATTAGGCATTTGAGGACACTAAAACTATCAAAACAAAGCCCTAAATGAGTCCAAATCTCGGACTCATCAATAAGCCATCTATTACATCATAAGGGAAGTGATTGAGGTGTAACCCATACATCACATACAAAGCCTGAAAACTGAAATTACATAAAGCTATAAAAGTGTCTCAGTCCTCGGAACATAAGGGCTCACCAATCTTTGAGCGCCAAAAGATCAACTAGCCACGATTATGAGAGGTAGGAGTGTCGGACCCTACATTAGTGAAACAATGTAGGCACAAGTATGCATTAGTACATGAAATGTACTGAGTATGATAGCAATGCATAAGAGTTATGAAATCATGCTAAAAAGGACTTTACATGATATGCAATGACCAAGATAAATCATAAGATAAAAGGTTAGAAATCATAAATCATAAGCATGGTCAATGCAAGCTAAACATCTTTAAAACACTTGTGAGATACCTTCATAAAGTAACCGTAATCCATTATTATGGGATGTTTATCATGTAACCGACATAAACCATGTGAGCTATACATGGAATCCGGCGCCTATCCCACACCGAAAATAGATATCCTTACTTGTCAAGGTAAGAACCATGATTCTAAGCTAAAGTGAATCCATTAGCTAATGTCTATTTGAGACAATCATCCTATGATGGCACATAGTTTATGGGACATGGATAATCGTCGCTAGTCCACTCGGTGCTAAGTAAAATATCCCACGCAATAGTCCTTAGTCATGTTTTTTTCATCATCTATAGAAAGACACAATTAAGCAACCAATCCAAGCTAAAGTCATATCATCATCCACAGAAAGGTACAATTAAGCAACCAATCCAAGCTAAAGTTCATTTAGAATAGCTCCTTAATCTTATTTCAACTTAGGTGAGAAAACCTTTCAACCTTATGAATCTCTTATGTGAGAAATCCTTTCACAATCATGTTCTTAGTTATATGTGGAAAAAATCACAATTACATTGATACTTTACTCTCAAAGCATGCTCAAAACATTTACATCAATTTCATAAAAACATGCAAATATTCATAAATTCATAGTTAATGGTTCATAGGCTTCATCATGTGTTCATAGTCAAATTTCATGGATCCTGCATGGGTTCATATAAATTCAACTTAGAATCATGTAAATACTTCAATCATGCATAAAAGATAGAAAACAATCATTGAATCATAATTGAAAAGAACCCATGAAGATTGAATAAAACTCCAACTTTAAATTGAGAATCTAACTTGTAAAACTTTAAGATTTTAGGAACCCTATTGAGGAAAGGACTCCATAGGTGAATACTAACATATCTTAATGATCAATGCCCACAATCTATGGTGAATTGGAGTTTTTGAAGCCAAACCCTAACTTTTTTACTTCCTTAGCTCTTGAGAGGATTTTGACTGGGTGATCTTGGAGGAAATTTAGGAATTTAGGAGAATGATTTTGAATGGATAGTTTTAAGGACCAAAATGACTTAGGTTAGCCATTAATCACTTAGGGAAATATCAAAACCCCTTAAAATAATTATCGACCCAATTCTACGGTTTGGACCTACAATCTGTAAGACTTTCTACGGACTGTCCTGGTTAGGAGTTGCAAACGAGCGGATCGAATCGAATATGAGACGATAAAAAATGAGTTAAATAAAAAAGGATAAAATACTCGACTCAGATTTTAATTGTGTAAAAATGAGTAACCCAATGGATAATATGGGTATGCATATTTACCCATATTATAGGATCATGTTAAAAGTTTCAAAAGTAAAATCTCTTACCCCACTCTTCACCCCCAACCCCCCCCCCACACACACAAAATACACCCCACCCCCAACGCCTCAAAAATTAATTTTTCTTTCACTACTCCGACGCCCCCACCCCACCCCATCCCCAACTCCAACGCCTCAAAATTATTTTTTCTTTTACTACTCCAACGCCTCAAAAATTAAATTTATTTTTATTTGTTTTTTTAAAAAAAATTAAATTTATTTTTTCTACTTCAACCCCCCCCCCCCATCACCATTACCCCACCCATACCAGCCCTCTCCAGTCAACCCCTTCCCAAAAAAAAAAATTGTTTTTAAAAAAATTAATTTTTTTCCTTATCCCACCAATCTCTACCCCGACCACCTACACCTTAAAAAAAATATTAATGTCACTTTTCTTTCTTTTATAAATGACCGATTTTAAATGAGTTGGGTACCAACCTCATTTAAGATGGACAATTTGAATGAGTATCCATATAAATTACCCATTTTGCCATCCCTAGTCCTAGTCAATCGGAAAAAAAGTTTAGAAACCCTTTAACTTGGACCAACTTTTGACGGAACCTGTCTACAACTCGTAGTTCTTCTTATAGTTCGTAAACACCAACTGTAGAAATCAACTTGACCCTCAAAATTTTACTAAGTCCGGGACCTACCTACAAGACCAATATACGACTTGTACAAAGACTGATGGGCCTTCCTGGTCAACCGTCAAATGAGATACTGAAACTTAATTATTTTTCCAAGCTCTACTCTGGTTCTACGATTCCTTTCCTACGGTCCGTAGGTTGGACTCATAAAAATCAGTTTCAAATAAATTTTCTGCATTACTTTTTTCTTTTTGACTTTTCAACTTCCGAGTTGTTACATATCCGGTCGTGGCTAATTAGATTGATTATATGTATTTAGAATTTTGGTGAGTCATCATGGTTCGGGGACCTTGCTACCATATGTCTTTCATTGTTTTATGTCATTTCAGTTTTCGGACTTATTTCATGAGCTTGGGTTTGTCCTAGCCATACTTATGGTTAATAGTAGAGCTATTAATATGGGCTGACCCACCCCATCTGGGCTAACTCATACAAGCTTTGCAATTTGATGGGCCAGGTCGGGCTAGCCATTTTTTATGTGGGCCAGAAAATGGTCGGCCCAGCCCACAAGTCCGTGGGCTATGGACTTTGCTGGGCCAGCTCTCTTTTCTTAAAAGTATATTTTTTATAATTTTTTTAATTAAATTATAATTTATAAACATTATCATAAAATATTGACAAGACAATATTACATGGGGTTAGTGTTACTATTTGTTAATCAAATACACAAATAAAATTATCTATATAATATTTATTAAGTTTGATTTCAAGTAAAAACATAAATAGTTAAATAGAAATATTAACCTAGTTATTTTCCAATGATCATAATAAAATACAAAAACTATGATAATATTCCATAGGCTATGGCCTATGTAGTGATTCCCTAGAAATTTTAGGAATTTTTTATTTTATGTAGTGCATATTTTATAAACGTAATTTGTATTTAAATTGTAATATTTCAAACTTTAAACATATTTTGAGTGTAGACTTCTGTTGTTTTTAATACTCTATTTTATTTTTATTTTTTAATTAATTTTTTTTTGGCCCAGGTCGGCCCTATCCATATTTCTCAAGCCCCACAAATCGACAGGCTTATTCAAGCCGGGCTAAAAAGCCCCTTTCTTAAATGGGCTCTAAAAATCATAGTCCATCCCTATCAAATCACGGATTAGGCCAGGCCGGCCCAACTGGCCTAGCCCATATTGACGGTTCTAGTTAGTAGAGGCCTTAAATATTCCGCATTTACAGTCTTTGTACTTAGATTCTCTTTATGTAGAGATTATTTTTTGAGATTATACTTCCACTTTATATATTATATCAGCTTTGTTGTTATCATAGTGTCATGCTTATGTCAAGTGGCTTGTTTTGAGTCTTTTGAGATTCTATTCGCCATGTCAAGGTGATAGTTTGGTTCATGACAAAGAGGCAGAGCAAGAGGCGGTGAATAAACTCAATCATATGGAGTTTCTTTATAGGTATATGTATTCTTTTGTAAAAGAAATAGTTTTAAGTATATTGACTAATATGTGAAAAATCAGGTCACTACAAACAATGGCAGTGGTAGACGAAGATGTAGAGAAAGAGGCAATGTTTCAAGTCCTTCAGGTGTTATAAGTTTCCAACTCAATCACATGAAACTGCTACATACACAGATGTAAATTAATATAATTATTTTATCGTTCATAGACAATATAGATATACTCTAATATTTGAGTTTCAATAAACATGCTATGGTAAGTTGTAGAGAAAGAGAAATAAGTAAAGGAAGAGGAATGCCTCAAGAAAGAAATGTGAATGAAGTCATAAGTAGAGGAAGAGGAATGCTTTAACATATTCAAACTAGTTATGAAGTAATAGGCAGTGAAAGAGGCCTAGGAAGGAGGAAGAGACCAGTAGAACAAAGAGACATTAGTATAGGACAAACAAGGCATTTTAAAAGGCCAAGAATTGTAGGGATTGGAATATACCAAGTTGAAGATAGCTTTACAACTCTTAATGTAAGTATCGACTTTATAACTTTATATGTATAATTCAAATTTTATATGCAGCCTAAATGTCTTTTTATTTGAACATTTCTTATTTGACTATGCAACCTGGATTGCTAAGTAGAAGAATAATAAATACTAGTACAAGAGTGACAAAGAGGGTTGATGTTGTTACTGGTGATATTGGCTACACACCAAGATGTGGAAGGGGAAAACAACTATTACCAGTAGCAACCTTGAAAGAATGAGGGCTGAAAAAGTTATCCAAATCAGGTCTGCAACTACTGCTGATAATCAAAGCCAAATCAGTTCGAGTAGGAAGACATGTGTCATGAAAGTAGGATATTCAAATTTTTTATTGTTGATATTGACAAACAAAATAATTAATTGTGTATATTTTGGTGCTGTTTTTTGTTGGAATCAGACTCTGTTTTATTAGGTATTTTTAGGATCATACTCTTTTTTTGTTAGGTACCAAACAAAACAAGACCAAATTTTTATTGTAGTTCAAATTGAAACATTGATTATGTTGAAATGAAGTCCTTATTTTGTCCAATTAATAAAATATTTTTGTTACTTTCAGTATATCTTCTTCTCATTTATTTGTAGTTGAACATCTTTTTGAATTTTCTAAAATGGTTATCACAATCAGATAGACAGAAAATATATAAAAGATTGGCCTTTTTGAAGTGATAAAATGCAATTTTATAAGCCCTATACAACCAAATACACTTACAACTTGTTAAAATCATAACTATTCCGACAACATAAAGCAACAAAAACAAAAACCAAACTAAAGATGTGGAGTAGAACAACTATTGCAATTTTGATTGCACACAACTACATCTTCCATCCTTCACATTCTTGGTAATGCTTAAAAATAGAAAAAAAAAAAAAAAAAAAAAAAAAAAACACAACAATCAAGACGGTTAGCTTTCAATTACAATATTTGCTCTTCTTCTCCTTCATCACACATTTGTTACTTTCAACACGATTTTCATAAAATATAAATATTTTTTTCAACTCCTTAATTGTCTCTGTCAATCTTAGAATAACGAACTTGGATCGTATATCAACATCTTCGCAATCCCTTCATCTAAAGAAGTTGCATGATTTCTCCTAAAATATGTCATAAACAAATTAAACAGATCTCTAGTATAATTTATGTAGAGAACATACACGATAGCATGGACAAGATCAAAATCTTCGAGCTGGATTGTCCTCCGACCACGAAGTTTGCATTGAAAGTAAGTCACCATATTTTCATCGCATTTTCACATGCAACATCGAATCATTCTCATCATTACAAGTACGATTCTAGATTGCATTTGATAGTATAAGAATATTTTCCCTAAAAACATAATCACAAAAGATATATTGATTTCTCAAATTTAAAAGAAATTAAGAAGAAATTAAACCTTGAACAACTTCAAATTAACTTTTTGGATTGGAAATTAAACTGAATTCTTACCTTTTGAGCTGATTTCATTAGAGAGAGGGTACTTATTTTTTCAAAAAGCTTCAACCGACGATTCTTTTGAAAATTTGAGGAAGACGGTTTATGTAATGATGAATTAATTAATTAATTAATAGAGAAAACAACTGAAACGTTACACTTTGAATTGATTTTTGAAAAGAAAATGATAAATTCATGCATGTCATCTGCGCGTTCACAAACATAGGAGAAAATGAGTCAAAATGGTTTATTTGCAAAGGTATTTAATACTTTTGTGGAGTAATAGGACTCCCACATAATTAAGGTGTCTTTTTAAAAATTTGGGACAGCTTCAGGTGTCACTTTATATCATTTCTCATATATATTTGATGCACTTCTAATTTTAATGAATGATGACTAAAATCAAATCTAACACTAGCTCAAATCTTATCCAAATAGCCTCAAATTAGATTTAAATCTCACTCGAATTTAAGTTCTTTTGAAATATCACCTACTCGAAACGAAATTTTTTTAAAAGCAATTTTTCAACTTTAATGAATGATAATGAAGTTTTGGCACATCCCATATGAATACTTTTAACTTCTCATAATTAATTTGTTTTGTGATGCCTTATGTGCGGTCACTTCCTATTAAGAAATATGAAAATTTATTACCATAGAGCATAGATTTTCCTTGGAACATTTAATTCCTTTTTTGATCTTCTATTCTTTTTGGTATAATTTAGGAGAAGGAATACTTAGGGTTGTTTGGTATAAAGATTAATAACGTAAGGATTAGTAACGTAGGAATTAGTAGTGCATAGATCAGTAATCTAGAGTTCATTTGTTATCAAGTATTTGGTCTATTGCTTTCCAACTCATCTTGTGTTTGGATTAAAACTCTACAAAAAACTTCTTTGCAATTATACTCTGAAATTATTGTGGGACTTTTTATTTCATATACTTGGATCAAGGTAGATAATTGTCAGACAATATTATTTTTTATGACCTTCTAACTAGCTAGGAGAAGAAATAATTAGAAAACCACACACACACACAAAAAAGTGCACACACGCACGCACGCACATATATCAACAAATAATACATTCAATTTAGATCACAAACGTCATGTGGTAATATAATTATTTTTTCAATTGTAAATGTTATATATATATATATATATATATATATATATATATATATATATATATATATATATATATATATCAACAAATAATACATTTAATTAAGATTACAAACGTCATGTAGTGATATAATTATTTTTTCAATTGTAAATGTTAAACAACTCGCATTTCATATGTTGTATTGATTCATATTGCATTTATTTTGCAACAAACAACTCTCTCTAAATAATAAAATTTGTAAGCTAGTTTATTTAAATAAATTTACTAGTACAAATATAAAACATAAAATCAAGAAAACAAACAAAATATTAAAAAGATTTGAGGGATATTTTTGTCTTTACATAGATTAATCTCATAATATTCAGAGAAAATTACGCGGTTAAACGAACTTATACTACTTAATTACTCATCATAGCTATAGTTTGCTATAATTACCACTCGCGACTAACATTATACATTAATTACGTGGATTGACTTCGAGTTTGTACAAGTAGCCACGTTTGTATATGTATAATTCGCCACATTTGTATAATTCGCAGCTAACAATTCTTTGTTTGATTTATATTTGTATATGATTGTTTGTATTTGTATATGATGATGATTTCCTTTGGTTTTTTAGTTTTGTCATCATATACATTCAATCTTTTTGTGTATAACTTTTTTAAAGTTTGCATAAACGTGTAGTTTTAGGATTTTGTATAATATAATTTGTATAATATATTTTGTATAATTGTTTAAAGTTCATACGTTTATGAGAACACAGGCACCTTTTTCTCAAGGCTGCGATGTTTTGCAAACCTTTGTTGTGTTTCGGTAAATAAGAAAAGTATTCATAGAATCCTATTGAAGTCATAGGTGTAAATCCCCCCACCCCCTACCCAAAATAAAAGGGGAGAAGAAGTTTCCATTTAATTTGGAAGTATTCAAAAGCTATACCTACAAGGACAAATTGTCCTACAACGAAGGTTGTTAAGCAGAAACACCCGTAACCCCCCCCCCCCCCCCCACAATCAAATGAGAAATGCTAAACTTACATATGGCAAAAAGACAGCCATCAATAGAACATGGGAAGAGATCAAGCTGACACAAAGCAATCTAAATCTCGTAATGGATATTATATGCTGGAGGGAGCTACATGTCATAAAGCAACTAGAAAGTTTGATTCAGAGTACATTTTGATTAGTTGATAGGTCATACATCTTCTTTACTCTCTACAATTCCAAGGGCTTCTCCCAAATTCAATGTGTTTCTCATTGTCCTCCTTCCAACACCTCCACTATTGCCCTTCCTCATCATTGCCGCGAATTCCCCATAATCTATTTGTCCATCCTGCAATTTGAGGCACTATCAGCAATGACAGACTATGACCAAGTCTTACTTGGGTGCAGTAGAGACAGCTTAGAATGGTAGGGCACAAATTGATGCAAAAGGACGGCCTCAGTAATCTTAATTTCCAATTCAATTAACAAATGCGAATCAAGCCAAAAGGAATCAAGAGAAAAAATGAACCTCTATAGAGTTTCACATCATCATGCTACACGGGGACTAGTCTGGATCAGACAAACATAGTAAGTAAAATACACTAGCCTTTTGTTTTTGATTACTCCAGCACAAAGATGCACAATGCTGTCTTTCAAAAAGTATGCACAATGCATACTTTAGAAGCAGTGACTGAGAGGGGGATCACTGATGAGTTAACACTCCAAGAATCACTACTAATAACAAGTTTCGAGTTCCTTCAAGAAAAGTAAACCCTTCTCATCCACCATTACAGGACTGTTTCACATGCTCATACATTTTAGTAATATCAAAAATCATATTCTCAACTTTAACATATTAATATAGATAAAGAAGTCGATGTTACTTGTCAAAGAAACATGCAGATGCTAACATACTTCAGAGAAGGTACCTAGCTGTTTAAATTAGTGCATCAGTTTTAAATGGAACAAGTTTTTCTAAAACTAGTCCTGAGAAAAAAATTGGTTGGTAAGATACTCCCTTCACACACACCCCCCCCCCCCCTTCTTCTACTAAGCAACAAGAAAAATAAGGGGGAGGGGGGCGAAGGGGAGAAATAGAAAAGACAAAATATTGAGATCAAATGGTTGAGTTTAGATGTGGATTCCATTATGACAAGTGGGATCATGTGTGAGGTATTGACTAATGACTCACCTTCTTTGGGCATTAGAAGTTTATAAGTATCAACATGGGATTCAAAAAACATTTGGTTGTATATAAGAAGTAAGATACTCCACTAGAAAATGAGGTAACTCCCTTAAAGGAAAAGGGGGCATAGGTTGGCACAGTTCAAAGTAAAACCACTAAATTCAATTTGCAACAGACCGACTATGCTTTTGACCTTCTCTGAAGTAGCAGTATTTAAACTACACAAAGAAGGGCAGAGCTATAGTGCAAAAGTAGCTTGAAAAACATAGGTGAATCACCAACTCATGGACCTCGAGAAGAAACTTTGTACAACTTGATGTTTCAACAAAAAAGGATAAACTTAATAAAAAATGCAAAGAAATGGAGATATTTGCTGGATGCTACAGACTTGCACACTTGACCCACTATTTATATGACAAAATGTAGATTAGAAAAGTCAATCGTAAGATTTAAAACCTTGATACAGAAAAATTTAAACTGAACTCTGTCACTTTCTTTACCCTAATCTTTTCAAAGTTCTTTAAAAAAAAAACAAAAAGTATTGAGGAAAAGCTCAGAAGAGAAAAAGTACAAAGAAAGAGAAGGTTGTAAGCCTAGGCAACTAAAAATGTCGAAGGAATTACAGAAGTTACTGGTACACCTGTTGCTATATAGGAGAGAGCTTGCCGTGGAAATAAGAGACGGAGACCTCAGATGAGCAATAACTAGTCAATTAAAATTTATAAGGAAACCACAGAGAATGGTTTAATTAGATCAGTTATGAGTGTGGTGTCATCATCTGAAGGTGCGACAGCGCTTTCCAGTGCATATGGCAGTAACACTGCATACTCTCTCTAACATGAGAAAGGAACGATACTGAGGTCAATAATGGTCACTCAGGTCTTCTGATGAAAAACATAATATAACAGAAAGAACAAATGTCAGATGAGGAGGAAGTATTTCCCTTTACTTCCTCTCTTTGATGGATGGTGGGGGTGGTTTGTGATAGTACTAGGCATCACACAATACTGTCCATTACAAATTTCATTTGCAAAACAGTCCCTCTCTTGATTAGACAGAAGGAACATAACAAAAAAGAGGCAACTCCATCAAATATAAAGACAAACGCATGGTATTTTTCTTTTTTTCTGAATCAATGTTTCTATGCGAAGGACTAAGAGTGTTGGCCAGTCAAGAACTTGCATGTCCAAAAGATTAAAGTAGCGGAAATGAGGATGTTTCTATGCACCACCCTCCCTAGACCCCACTTGTGGGATTTCACTAGGTATGTTGTAGTTGTTTCTATGCAAAATAGCATATGTCCATTGCGCCTTATACACGCACATGGATACAAAACTTGCAAATAGTAGAACTTACGTTATCTTGATCAATATCTTTGATCATTTCATCAAGATTAAGCTCACTTAGACCAAATTCTTTGCAAGCATGCTGAAGCTCATCAATAGTTATGTATCCACTGCCATCTTTGTCGAAGAAAGAGAACGCTGATACAAGATTCTCTTCTCTTTCAAACTTGTTTAAGTGCACAGTAGCAGCAAGAAACTCCCCATAGTCTATTGTTCCACTATTGTCAATGTCTGCCTGACAAATACACCATGTCATGTGCGATGCCATAAACTCAAATTCACGGACAGAAGTATATAAGTGCACATATATGAGTAAGTAAGACTGGGTGGACATATTTCAGAGACACAACAGTGAATTAGTAACAAGCCAAGGACAGTTCTTACTGCATCCATAAGATCCTTGATCTCAGACTCCATTAGTTCAGAACCTACTCGTCTCAAACCCTCTTTTAGTTCATCAAAGCTGATTGTTCCACTATTGTCTGTGTCTATCATTTTGAATAGCTCCTTGAGACCACCAATTTCTTCTTCTGATAGCCTCTCTGCAATCACCTATAAGCAACAAGAGATGATGAGTAAAACAAAAAATAAATACTCCCTCAGTTACATTTTTTTTTTTTTTTTTTGAAACTGGTAATGTTGTATTCCTCAACATTAAGGTATGCTGGAGACCTCCAAAAAGGCTCCCTCAGTTACATTTTATATGGCAGGCTTTCTTATTTACCCTATTTCGAAAAAACACTTTTCTATATTTGCCAAACTTTTAACTCTTAACTTTAAATTTCACCCTTAATGACATGCTCTTATAGTCATAGAAATGTCATGGCTTATTTAAGACTAAAAGTTTTACGGATATTTTGGAATGTGTCAAAAGTCTTTCTTTAACTGATGTTGAGTCAAACACCAGTTACAAAATGAACGTAGAGAGTAACAGTTTTCAATTAGGGATGAAATTAGAATGGCTCCGCTGCGGCAAATGTCAAAGCCAAGCTGGACAGCAGTTAGATATAGGGGCAAATATGGGACGAAAAAAATAAGGCAAGACTTTCATGGACCGAAAAGTAAACAGAAGGTAAAAAATAAGACAAGTCAGATACTTTAGGGGTAAATTTAGACCTTTTTTTTTTTGGTTACTCCTTTTTCAGCTATTGTCTATTTTGATTTTTCATTCAGTATATTAGAATTTATTTACACAATTTTCAGGATTAGATTGAATGACTGTACAATAGGATATAATCTCTCAACAAGAGCGGAACAACGTTCAGAAAATTAGAAAGCAAGAATGACCAAGCAAACGCAACAAACCTAAAAGGGAAAATAAGAATCATACCACTAATATTTTTTTCTGTTGGCAATTGTGGCATCTAACTTTAGAACAGAAGAATAGGGCCAGCAACTTTTATACAAAACTAGGATAGAAGTCTATGACAAACTTCTTCAAGTATTGCAGGAACCAAAGGAAATATCTCTTGATTATATAATGAAATTTCAAAAGGTTAGGATCACGATATCAAAATGTTAGGCAAGTGATTCTGTCAATGGATGAACAAAAACCGGCATAAATTCCAAATACTTGATGGCCATTAACTCTTCCGGTAAAGTTCTAGACATATTTCCTACATATAATACTGGCATGTTATAAGCTGAAGGTAATTGTGTCAACTTCATAAAAAGGATGGACCAAAACTATTTTAGATAGTCTATGCTTGCAAAATGATCAATGGGAAAATTAATTATTGTGTTCCCTAATCCACTTAAGCTATCAACACCAGTACAAAACTGCATATCAGTCTATCAATGTCAATACTCATGTAGGTGTCAGAATGCAGGCCGCACACGAGTAGGTACGGGGTAGCTAACAAGGTTTTTAGTGTCATTTTTAGGACGGCTAGAATGTCATAGGAATAGAGATGGAGTACAACTTTTGTTGTATAAAACAAGTTTTCTATTCAAAATTGTAATAACTATAGGAGTATCAAACTACTAAGCCACATTATGAAAGTTTGAGAGAGGATCGAGATAATGAGGAGAAGATTGTCTATCTCCGAGAACAACTTTGGACTCTGTTAGTTTAGCTGCAACTAACAGCCTAAACGAACACGGTCCTTTAAAAAACTCCGCAAGAAAGTAAAGTGTGGAATATGTAAATCAACACAAGTATTTTAGCGCGGAAAACTCCTTGCTCAAGAGAAACAGAAACCATGACCTACCTCCAATAGGATTTTCCCAAACTCTTCACTAATCTCGACCAATTAAAGATTACAACCGTCCTTGTACCTAAGGAACTATTCCCAACAGTCCCTACCTCAACCCTCTTCTATACTCTTCTTCAATGACTCTACCCAGTCAATAAATTTTCTTCACAACACAAAACAACACCTACTACAATCACCTAAGAGTGTAATCAAGATCTTGTCTCGGAACCACACAAAAAACTAATATTACAACCCACGAACAGTATAGTTATATCTTGATAGGACCAGGTTCTTTTGTTATAGCAGTTTCTTCTTCGAGACACTTTGTGTAGAACTCTTCCCACTCTGAGAACATCAAGGTATCTCAACAAATTCATATTGGGACACTCAACTAAAGGTGTCATTCACCTTAAAAGGAGATTGTTGGAGCGGTATAGGAATAGGAAGACAGACCTAAACATGGTGTTCATTGACCTAGAAAAGGTGTATGATAAAGTTTCTAGGGAGGTTCTATAGAGATGTTTGAAGTCTAGAGGTGTACTTGTTGCTTACATTAGGGCAACTAAGAACATGTACGATGGAGTCAAGATCCGGAAAGAACATATAGAGGTGACTTAGAACACTTTCCAAATATGATGGGATTGCACCAAGGATCAACTGTTAGTATGTTTCTGTTTTCCTTAGTGATGGACGAATTGACACAACATATTCAAGGGGAGATATCGTTGTGTATGTAATTCGAAGATGACATAGTAAAGACTAACGAGACGCGTAGTGGAGTTAACGATAGGCTTAAGTTTGGAGATAGACCCTCAAATCTAAGGGTTTCAAGTTATGCATGACGAAAATAGAGTACCTAGAGTGAAAGTTTAGTGATGTAATGGAAGTGAAGATTGATACACGTCATACCAAAGAGAGGAAGTCTCAAGTATCTTGGGTCTGTAATTCAAGGAAACAATGAGATAGATGATGATGTCACACATCATATTAGAGCGGGGTAGGCAAAATGAAGGCTCGCATCCAAGGTACTATGTGGTAAGAACACCAATGCTTAAATGTAAGCTCTACAAAGTGCTAGTTAGACCTACATTATTGTATAGGGTATAGTGTTGGCAATCAAGAACGCTCACATTCAGAAAATGAAGGTAGGGAAAATAAGGATGCTCAGATGGATAAGTGGGCATACTAGGAGAGATAAGATTAGAAACAAAGCTATACGGGACAAGATGAGGGAAGTGAGGTTAAGATAATTTAGGCATATGAAGAAGAGGGGCATGGATGCACAAGTGAAGAAGTGTTGAGATTGGATATAATAGGTCAGAGGTAAGACGAAGAAGAATTAGATGAGGTGATAAGACATGACAGATCTTCAGTTCACTGAGAATATGACACTAGAGGTTTGGAGTAGAAAGATAACAGGTAGCCAATTGTGTCATACTTGTATGTGGGAGAGACAAGGGCTAGTCCATCTACCCATCTTTTCTTATTTAGTAGCATTAGTTAGTATACACGTAGTAGCTTATTCTTCAATTTTTAGTACTACTTGTTGCTTCTTTTGTTTTGTTCATATTGTTATTCTGCTGCGTTATTTTCTTTTCAATCCTACTTTGATTTTACTTTTTGGAGCCGAGGATCTATCGAAAGTAGTCAATCTACCTCCCAAAGGTGGGGGTAAGGCCTGAGTACTACCTACCCTCCCCAAACCCCACTTGTTGATTACACTAGGTATGTTGTTGTTGTATAAAAGAGAATATTTTCCAAAGAAAATTTGCATTAACATGCTAGCTTGGTGACATCACTTATCAATAGTATGTTTGTTGAACTTTCATTAGTACTACAATCCAGTGTTTTAAAAGGCGCGGAAGGCATTTTGCGTAGCTCGGGACAAGACATTTTACGTAGCTGGAATTGAGGTGTAAGTTCGAAAACATGGGGAATACATCGGATATATCTTCAATTTTATAGTTTTATTAATAAGAAAATAAGCAAAAGAAAAATTTTCAACAATTCTGCAAATAAATTCAAATAAATCACCAATAATATAGAAAATGTTATTATAACTATTATTGGAGAAAGATAACACCACAAAAAATGATATTAGTTGAGATAATCTTTCAAATGAAATCATCATCAACACCACAAAAAATGATATTAGTTGAGATAATCTTTCAAATGAAATCATCATTCACTCCATTGTCAATCTCTACATCTACTTGTCTTTCCACCCTCAACTAATATTTACATTGATTTTGTTTATATATATTTCAAAGAAGGATTAGGATGAAATGTGTAAAAGCAATGACAAAAATGGATAAAGTTGTCTAATGAACATAGTGTTGTGGGATCTCTATTCTATATTCCTATCAATTTCAGGCATAATCATTTAAGACGACTATTTATGGCGGTGTCATTTTCTATGAGAGTTGCTTTCTTTGTTTATATATATTTTTTTAAAAACCACTACAACATAAAAACATAATAGCATAAGTATTAATATCATTACACCATAATAAGAAATATGACCTATAGCAAAAATATTTTTAGAATAACAAAAATGAAACTTAACGGCCGAGGCGTTTTTTTACGCCCGGGGCTTACGCTTTTACATCCAGAGCCTACACCTCAACTTCTAGGTTGTGCGCCCTATGGTTCTACGTCTTTCATTTGCTCCCCGGAGCAATTTTGGTATGCCCAACCCCGAGACTCGACCTAGGACTCACCCCAAAAACACCTTTGAAAACACTATTGCAATCTCTTAAATGAGTTAAAAGTCAAGGCGACAAAAATTATAAGATACTCTTGTGCAAAGACAGTCATGACCAAAACAAAGACCCCTTGAGCTTGCTCCATCTTGATGTGACCTTCATCTCTACCAGAAGCACAAAAGGATACACGATTTGACAAACACAACTAGGGATAGCAATACATTCATATATATGAAAAGATACATATACCATGAAAAACTGCAGAACATTTGCCACTTCTCCTGGACCATAAGCTAATCATTCTGGGATAGCCATAAGAAGAGCAATAATCCTTCAATAAATGGCACATATCCAACTGCCACTTCCAATTTCCAGAGAACTGATTTCATCATGAAATTATTTAAAAGGAAATATGGTGCAAAAATCTGTTCATAGGAAATAATATTCTAAAGACAGACAATGGCTTATTTTCATAAATAGATTAGAAAATTTGAACAGTAAGTAAATGTCCTAGTGTAAGAAGGAAAATATGATGACGAGAGTCAGAAGAGTCGAAATTGAGCTGCCTTCTTTCTGAACTTATGCTTGGGTACTTGCCATGGAATGTACTTCAAAGTAAGGAACATAAATTATAGTTTTCTTTTGTGATAAAGTGGCACTTCCTCTATCCAAAATTAACTGTCCGAACTTCCAATTTTAGGTTGTCCCAAGATTGAGTTCACTTTGCTGAAGTGGAAAATTTTTTTTGCACAGGATACATTTCAATATTCTATCATCCAAAATGTACTTCGTCGCCCACTATAAATTTAATACTCAAAATTCTCAAGAAAGCTCAACTTTTTCTTCAGTTTTGGATGCCTTTTAATTTAAATAAATAAAGCTCTAATATTTGGATGTGTGGGCTTACTAGGATAGATAAGATTAGAAATGAAGATATTCGGGACAAGGTGGGAGTGTCCTTGGTGGAGGACAAGATGCGGAAAGCGAGACTGAGATGGTTTGGACATGTGAAGAGGATATGCACAGATGCCCCAACGTGGAGGAGGTGTGAGAAGTTGGCTATGGATGGTTTCAGAAAAGGTAGAGGTAGGCCAAAGAAATATTGGAGAGAGGTGATTAGACAAGACATGGAGCAGCTTCAACTTACCAAGAATATGACCTTAGATTGAAGGCTATGGAGGACAGGATTAAAGTAACAGGCTAGAAGGTACTTGAGAGTTGTCTCACCTATTCTCCCATATTAATAGTCGTACTATTATTCTTGTAGTTGCTTGTTCTATCATTTCTATTACTATATGTTGTTTCTTGTGCTATGATTTATGTTACTATGTGTTTTTTCTAGTAGTATTATTCTGTTGTAGTTATTGTGGATTTTGCTTTCATGTGCTGAAGTTGAGCTTCTGGGTTTAGAGTTTGAAGATCAGTCTTAGAATTTAGGTTCAAGCTAGCTTATGCTTTGCATGTTAGATTTTAAGACTCTCATCCGCCAAAAAAAATTGGTTATCTCTCTTTGTACTAAATATAAAAGAGATATCCCTTGACCATATCTCTGCTCTGAGGCAAAAGGAACCCATCCTTGTAATTCAAAGAATTCCATCAGTTCAGTTGCTAATTTGATATTGAAAAAAAAAAATTGTTTGATCAACTGGTTTCATTATAAGAAAGTGCATTGGATTTTGGACATACTAAATGATAAATTGGAAGATAAAATGTGATAAATTGAACCAACTTCTCCATACAAGGGAAATTATATCATTTTGACGAGAACTCTTACTTTGGTTATTCATATTACATAAGCTAAGTAATTATTTTTTTATGATCAACAAAAGCTTTATATGATGTCCAGCTCATGATATCAGTGAATGAATCCTTCTGCACAAGGACATGCTTCAGTGATATCTCTAAACGTAGGTTTCACATTGACACTTCTTTGCTTTGCTGAAGTGTTTCATGTATAAAATTTCTTTTAGTTTATATTTTCATTATAGGAATCTGAGATTTTTGCCTAAGGTTTTATATTGGGGTGAAGTCATGGAGCAAACAATCAAAAAGATTCCAAATGTAAATAGGGGCCTTTTAGAGTTCAAGTGGAAAAGAATGGCAAAACAGAAAAGAAGCTGCTATTGTGATCTGCAAGTAGCTCATATTATCGGGAGATCAGGAATGAAATTTCTCTCTATTGCCTGCTTGCTTTCCATAGCTTCTTGGTGTTGTTGCATATGTTGAGACACCTCCTGGTCTGCGCTGCCTCAACACTGTTTGGATTCATCATCTCAGTGAACAGTTGATAGGTTCTACAAGAACTTATGCAAGTTCAAGAAGAAACTGAAGAAGTATGATCGTGTCATTGATATGTTGGCTCACACTGAGGTACTAATCTGAATGTCATCTCTAAGAGATTGTTTATGTTTGAGATACTAATAATAAGAGGTGCGATAAGAATTAGTATCTAAATGGTAGTTGCACTTCTAAAAGTAAAATAAGCTTGAATAATTTTAGCAACACGTATCCAAGGGTGTGGCCTAGTGGTCAATGAAGTGGTGGAGAATCCTGAGGTCTCAAGTTCAAAATTCAGCAGAGACAACAAACACTAGGTGATTCTTCCCATCTGTCCTGGCCTTGGTGTACAGAGTTACCGTAGACATGTTGCTGGTGGAAGGTGGCAAGTATCCCGTGGAATTAGTGGACGTGCGCAAAAGCTGGCCCGAACACCATGGTCATTTAAAAAAAAAAAATAGCGACGCTTACATGTTATCCTATTTTGCTAAGCAATAGGTCAGTGTTTATTTCTAATTCACAAATACTGGTTATATATGCAGTGAATTATTGATCTTATAGGGCTCGAGAGCGTGAACAAGACAACAAAATATCACCTACAGGACATTTAGGCTGGACCCATGATGAATATTTTGGTTGAAGGATAGCATTGAGTACTACTGGTCTAGGTCAGCGTGGAGGGAAAATCTAATAGCACATGCTATGATATGTGGTTCATATATCTATAAGGTTTGATTTATGGGTGGTCTTATGAACTTACTGTACTTAAAAAACCAATTGTGCACACGTTATACATAGACTATTGCTTATTATTATCTATTTAAACTTCAGTATGAATCAATATTTGGGTTCATCTATGTTTATGTATCTTGATCCATGCAAGACTGGAACAACACAATCAATATTAAACAAAGGTATATAAGCTTATCTCCTTGGCACTAGTACATAAAAAAATGGCATGTCCATGTCAACAAAGAGACATTTGGATGAATGTAGTTAAACTGTTTAAGTTGTATTATTAAACCAGGCATGTTGGGTCCATGCCAAGCGTGGGCCATGGCAAATCTAGTCTTATAGTATGAGCATAATTAGTTTAATGCTTTTGCAACAGGTTGACATGATATTTTTCTCAACCCACACACCTGATACAACTGAATTCTCCAAGTGTCACATTTGTACCTTTTTTCCTTTTTATGTGGATTGTCTGGCCCTTAGACGGGGAGGGGGTCCTACATTCTGCTCTACTATACAGGTATCATTTGTTATTACAGTATTTAGATCTTACTTCAGTTTCATCATCAGTGAGACTGAAGCCATCTTTGTAGAAAGTCTAATAGCTTATTGTAATCCTCCTGCAACCCTTTCAAGTAAACCCTCTAGTATTCAGTATTCAATGTTAATCCTCTTCCGGAAAAGAGTAGAAGAATGGGACCTATTATGGAACATATCATTACGTTATGTTCTTTCAAGGTAAACGGGACTTTTTGAGATAAAGCAATAAACTATGATAAGTAGACAACATTGTCAAAATCTTACTCGGAGAGCCATCTTCTTAAGTTTGTTCATTGCAGAAAATTGCTTGAGGCGTGAAAGAACTGCAGAGTCAAGAGGTTTATCAGGGGCTATTGTGTCATCCACAATCCATGGATGGCCTGAGAGACACAAGAAAACAACAAATTAAGCTCCTTCTGAAGGCAGTTTTCTTTTATGCCCTTTCAAGTTCTTCCCAAAATCCAACTTCTAGAAGGGAAGCAGTAAAGAGTTAAATGACATTTTCTAGAAACAATACCAAATACATGTTGCAGTTAAACCTTAGCATGAATAGGAACATACACAAAACTTCATGGGCAGTTAACCTCCTCTTTGGATTCCTGTCAAGCATTTTACGTATCAAATCCTTGGCACTATCTGAAATTCCAGGCCATGGTTCAGATTCAAAATCTAATTTTGCTTGCAATATCTGGCGGAATATTCCCATCTCAGTTTCTGTAATCAAGAGGAACAAATCAATGTTAAGAACTTAAGATATTAAAAGCACCAACAAGAAGTCTGCAACAGAAACATACGAACTTTTGGAAGGGAGGGGAGCAAGATACCTGCCCAAAAAGGTGGAACACCACTAAGTAATATGTACAAAATAACTCCTGCGCTCCATACATCAGATTCAGGTCCATAATGCTTGCGTAAAACCTCAGGTGCAACATAGTAAGGACTTCCAACCACATCGGAAAACATTTCACCTAATCATAATAAATAATAAAGGGGCCACCATGTCTCTTTAGATAGATCAGAAATGATAATTGAACAAGAACTAGAATGGTCAGCATCTCTCTTACTGGAAGGCATACTTCACTAAGTCTCCAAATATACGAGGCATGCAACATCAGAAAGGTTGTTAGGTTATTTCACAAAACCAAAATAAACACTAAATCAGAAAGACAATCAAGGATATAAGCATAACATAACAGAACCTCCAAACGAAAATATGTAAAAGTAAAACTAAAACCTTCTCTTCAGCAAGATCTAGTTGAATGAAATAACTACATGCTATATATGAACCCACCAAATACTAATGAAGAACGACACAATAAGTAGATCATCAGAAAAACGTACAGAGCCAGCAATCTATCTGAAGGGGAACAACAAGACAAGTCATCTTCACATTCATGGGAACAACAAAAAGCAATCCTAAAATTTTGAGAGGAAACCTAAATAGACAGTTCACAAAAGCCACCTTGTTGCTAAGTATCTGTAATAAGGGACATAATCCTAGCAACAAAAGGTTATATTTACAGCAATCGAGCACTGATACTATGTTCTACCTGAAACAAACCAAGTTACAAGTACTAGTTATTTCTAAAGAAATAATAAGGAAACTTAACCACCTGATTGTAATAATCAACTCAAAGTGAAAATCATAATGCTACATAAAGCTATGCATTTTCCTGCTACAAGGAAAAGTCTCTGTTGGTGTGACATTTTAATATTAATAAAAATATATTATATGTCACATTATATATCATGTTATGTCTATTGATAGACATTGCATTTGTGCCTCTTTACTCTCATATTACACCAACAGTCTCTACCCAAACTAATTGTTAGATAAGAATCCAGAACCCATTCATACTACGAAACTTGGAATTCACTATGTCCATCAAATCCGAACAAGTAGAAACAATTAACAAAGATAGAACTCAAGTTTTTTTTTCTTCAAAGAAACAAATAACAATGGTTAAAGAAGGGGAAAGAAGAGATGTTGCTATCTTTCCCTGACCTTGAAAACATCCAACTGTACAGACAAACAAACAAAAGTTTGAACCCTCTTAAATTGACTCCGATTTGCAGGTCCACAATCGAAATGACAATAATTAAATTCAAAAGTTGATATCAACAAGAAAAACCTGGCTGGTAGAAAACGGAGAGGCCAAAATCAGTGGCCTTGAGAGCAGCATCTTCATCTGAACTGAGAAACAAGAAATTCTCAGGTTTGAGGTCTCTATGCATGACCCCTAGCGAATGACAACCTTCCACCACTCCAACAATAGTTTTAATAAGCTTCGCAGCTTCCCTTTCACTGTAATGCCCCTTCTCAACGATCCTATCAAAAAGCTCTCCACCAGCACAAAGCTCCATAACTATGTGCACATATAGGGCATCCTCATAAGTACCCTTTATCCTGACCACATTTGGGTGCTCAGATAAATGGTGCATTATCTGAATCTCCCTCCAAACATCCTCATAATCCTCCTTACAAATCAACTTCTTCTTTGGTATAGTCTTGCAAGCATAAAGAGTAGTAGTTGATTTTTCTGTACATAAATGGGTGGTTCCAAATTGGCCCTGCCCTAATTTTTTTCCTATACTGTAAAGCTGCTGAAGTCTTTCAGTTCTGTAAGGGAGAACCCATGTGGGCTTCAATGGTGGAACTGTGCTTGTCTTAGTAGACTCTTTTTTGTCGGTCTCTGAAGCAGATGAAGCCATTGATTCTTCTCAATGGAAGGGCAAGTACAAGAGTCAATTCTCCTCCAAATTTCTTCAATCCTTTTCTCTCTCTCGAGATCAAGGATATTCCTAAATCTTTGCACTATACTTTCTCACTCTAGATTCATTGCACTTTTATGGGAAAAACAGTCAAATACTCCCCCCCCGCCCACCACCCCTCCGTATTTATATGTCACTATTTTGGATTTCACGTGTATTAAGAAATAAAGTAAATTTACTATTTTATTCTTATTTATTTATTTTTGGAATTCAAATTTTCAATCAATGAATATGAATTAATTTATTTTGATTAATTAATTTAACCAACATGAATCATTTACTTAGCTTTTCTAAATTGCTCAAATGTATATTTTCAAGGTTAATAACTCACAAGGGTAAAAAAGGAACAATATATTAATTTATGCATTTATTTTATGAAATGAAAAGTATTATGAACCAACTATTTATAGAAATTGATGATCTATAAAAGGGACGGAGGGAGTATATCCTAAAACTTTTCTTTAACTCAAAAATAATCTTTTACTCTCTCCGTCCATCTTTATTTATCAATTATATTATTTTGGAATATCCAATAATACTTATACATTTTATAAAATTAATGATTAAGAGATTAATGATACTCTCTTATCTTTTGAGTTGTTCAGTCGTGGATCAATCGCTAACGCCGATCGGGCATACTATGTATAATGATTCACCATTCACAATAAATAAAAAGATAAAAAGAAAAGTCACTCTAATTTATCATTTTGTGTTTATTTTACTCTTACTATTAAATATAATTATTTTTGTAATGTTTAAATTACTTTTATTTAATATGGGTGATTTAGTAAAGTTACTCTTATCATTTGCTATTTCTTAATTCTTGTGTTAAGTTAATAATTGACAACTATTGTTCACAGAGAGTAATTACCAACTCCACCAAAACAAAACAAAATGAGTCGATGTATTTTAAATTTGTTGAGGGAGTGGGAGAAGGATCAAATATGTGAGACATACAATACCATATAAATAGTGTAATATTTTTCATTTTATTTAATAAATAAAAATAATAACATATGTTAACTATTTTTTCTTTCACTTTCTTATGTATTAGGTATGAGTTTCTATTTCTAATCATGATATTATGTACCTTTTCTTAATTAACTATTTAAAATCTACTTTTCTACATTAATAATAGTAAATTTATTTTACTAACTTTAAGAATGATATGATAAAAGAAATCAAATTTAATTATATATTTATACGTTATATTACTTATTTAACATAAAGTTGTCCAAAATTTTAGTCGAGGGTTGGTATAATAGTGTTAAAGGAAATAGTAGAATATATATCTTGTTAAAAAATTAATGCATGTCATTAAACTTTACATAAAACACAAAATTAATATTATATAAAAAATTTCATTTAAAATAGTCAAATTAATCCTAACATTTTCTTTGATTTCCCTTTTAGAATTTTTATTTCTTTTTCTAATCTTTTTAAAGCAGAATCTTAAAGTAGATGTGAAAGAAATTAGTACCAACTACTTGACTTAAAGAACCAGAGAAAAATTAAAATTGTAAAGTAAATAATAAGTAATTTATCATGGAAAATCTTCTTGTTCAACGGAGTAAAAATCTATGAAAAAAGGAGTAAAAATCAGACCTACGTTGTATAGGATTTTCACCCAAAGTTCATTAACTCCTACTATAATGATCCATCACATATGTTATAAAATGTCAAAGTCTAAAATTTGATATACCTAGTCAAGTTAAGTCAGAATTCGCTCCGCCTTAAATAACAGAACAATTCTTTTACGCGGGGAGAACATGAAGGGAACTACCTAAGACCTCTATAATTGTCCCTTGGCCTCTATAACCTGGGCCTTATGTAGCAGGCCCTGAGCTGCCTTGGCGACACAATTTACGCAATTTCTTTTCTAAGAAAGAGATCATAAAGGAAGCAGACTCTTTTTAGCTATTTTTTTCTTTTATTTGTGGTACCCCTAAGAGACCTTTTTCTACCCAATAGTGGCCCTAGCAAAAATAAATCATTTTTCTTCTCAGTTCAAGCTCTAAAGGGGGTTGTCTCCTCCTAAAAATGTCTTAATGCTATGCCTAAGAGAGAGAAAACCCCGCAATATAGAGGCAAGACTCTCAAGAAATACATCTCCAAAACCCCATCGTCACAAAAAATTTCTCCAATCTCACTCGAATGCAAACAAGGGATAAATATTTGTGCACTCTGTAGCAGCACCTTGATGTCTAGGTAGGCTATGATTTACGAGTAGTAGAATGAGGTCAAAAAGCATGTATAAAATATAAATTTGACTGGAGAATCAAGATTAGTCCTGTGAGCATGTCTTTTGGATGAATAAAATATGAAATTAAGTAAAAGACATAATTGTGCAATAATGTGTTCTTTCCTCTCGATGGGTGTTTCATGTCGATATGACCTATGTGTTGAACTATAGGGTAAGAAAGTAGAGATAGGTAAATTTAAATAAACTATATGATCTAGCAACTGAGAAAATAAGCTTAATTATCATCAACAAGGATGAATATGCCGTAGTGAGGGCATGCGGGCATAATAATATTATTTAGTCATTGTTAGACTATTCATCATGATAAGGAAGAAGAATTTATGGGATTAATTGGAGTTAGGATGGACTTAGATTCATGTATATTCTTAAATTGAATGTTTGTTGATTGATCCTCAGACAAAATTGAACTTCATGATGTGATTTTGATATTTAAAATTGCATGAGTTATCACAATGAAATTATTGAATTCCTTGTGTTTCACGTATATTCGTTGTTGTATATTGAGTTTTGTATGTGTGAGAGATAAGCTTACCATGGAACTTACAATGTGATGAGTGGCTCGGAACCAATATGAGCTTCTGAACGAGCAGTTACATATATTCGGTGGGTTGGATACCACGCTAATATGGTACATAAACGAAGTTGATCCCCTACATATCATGGCTATTGAGCTTAAATAAGATGGTTTGTACACCTAGTGGTGATGTGTGAGTTGTTATTGAGATTTTTAGAGTTCTATTGTTACATTGAGATATTTGATAGTTGTGTGACCTATTACCATATATGATCTATTATGTGGTGAGTATATTTGTTGATTGGCGAATTATTGTTATATGTTGCATATTGTGTACTTGATAGGACTAATCGCTAAATATACTTATCATGTAAATTAAAAATCTTGTGGTTTAAAATATTAAGTTTGATGAATGAAGGTGATTGTGGTAGTATATGTCCTTCATGTTAAACTTGTGATTTCTATATTAAGTGGCATTATTTAATCCTGATTAACTGATGATACTTATTAGTATGTGTGGCAAACTAATATTATTCTTGCTACATCCTTTTGGAGTGTAGATGCGTTATAGGTTGACTAGAAATCTCTTCTGTGAAGCCATGAATAACCATCCTCAACATTTGCGGATCTTTTTTCAGCAAAAATTGTCTTTTTCGTCTTATTTCATTTAGAAGCTATTGTCATGTCTGAAGTAGATCTTGTGAGTTGATTTTTTAGCTGCATTAAGTTACTTATTAATGTTATGGGTCTTCGTAAATTTGTCCATAAATTGTAGGTGTATTTATTTAAAAGGTTTGTAACTGATTTTTTTCTTTTGCATATTTTTAGTTGGGTGGTAAGGATTCATATATCTTATTAGGAATAGGGTAGGTGTCTGCAAAATCCATAATTTGTACCATTGATGAGTCAAGGATTTATGACTCATTTAAGGCATCCAATTCACCAAAAGTAATGTCCTCAATGCCCATTTATATTTTTGTGCTATCAAAATGTATTTGTATTTACTTTATGGGAGCATAAGGATATTATAGAGATGAAAGGGATTAAAAGAAGTCAAAAATTTTAAATAAGTAGGCAAAAACTACATTGAGCATAGATAAGGTGTCACGACCCGAGCCTACACCCTAGACATGGCCGACACTCGAGAATCATTGTTGGTCCCCGAGGGAACCCTCATCCTAGCTAACTACAAGCGGAAAACTAACTCAAACAATAGTAGGCTTAAAACAAAATGAAATTCATTAAACTCAAATACTCATAAAGTCTGTAAAATACTCAATAGCAATACTTATAGTTTGTAAAACAACTTGAAAAAAAGTAAATGTTGAGATACACCTCAACTCTGTCTATCTATGAAGCCGCTATTATTAAGGAAGGATGTCGGGGCAAGACCCACGACATCTCAAAACTACTAACTAAAAAGTAAATGTGAAGTCCTCTGAAATACAAGGAGGCTTACCAAAAGCTGACTAGAGTATAAAGTGATCTCAACGAAGTGCATGTTGATGATCCTGAACACCTGCATTTCCATCATAAAGGATGTTGGTCGAATGGCATCAGTACATTTGAATGTACGAGTATGTAATATAGCCGAAGCAAAATAAAACTGAATGAAAGGACTGCAATAGATACAACATAAACTCAACTGAATGTAAAGAGTCAAAGGAATGAAATAATTTAAACTTTACAAAAATACCTACTCATCTCTGAAACTCAACATAATAAGTGACATAAAAAAAATACACTTTAACTCTATTGGGAGATTCTCTAACCGATAATCATCATTATGAGCTACGTGATGATACATCGTCTTGTCCACATTGCCAAAACTGTCCTATATCGTGCTCAGATATAGAATATCTCAACTAAGTGGATCCACTAAGCTCTACCCAAAGGCACTAAGGATTCATCTAAAATGTATGATCTTGTACCCATATTGGCAAGACATGGTTTATGGGGGTTGTGAATTATCTAAACTCTCCATCGGTGTTCAATACTACTCTCAATAATGTATACTCTTGCTCAAATGTATAAAAACATATTATTTCTCTAGTTTGAAATAATTATTCAAACTATCCTCTTAAAAGAGGTAATTGCTCTAAAATATCTCTGAGACTCATTGCTCATTTAGAAAACAAGGTTTTTCTTTGCTCAATGTAAAAATATATTTTGGGTTGAGATAATTACTCAAAAGGGGCCTCTTTAAGAGGTAACTGCTCTGTACTTAATTTTTCTGAAAACTCTTTTAACTTTTCTCAAAAAATGTCTACTCTTTTATTCTTAATGTAAAAATGAAACATTTGGGAAATACTTAGTTCTCTTATACTCTTTCTCAAACTCCTCTTTACAGTTCAAAACACAAATGTTAACTTTAAAAGATTCTCAAGATTTATAACTCCAAAGAGGGTTCAAGCTGAAATATAGACATGAATGAATCGACTCAAGTATCTGAATAACAATATAGGAACCTTAATACTCAGAACTCAAGATTCAACGATACTACGCATCTCAAGAAAACTTTATTCATATGGTTCATGCTGAAATATAGACAAGAATGAATCAACTCAAGAATCTCAATGCATAACATATAAAAATTCAATAATTAGGAGTAGAATTTCAAAAAGAATCAAGAACTCAAGAATTCAAAATCAACTCATCTCAAGAATACTCAAATCTAAAGATACGACCCTAAATTACTCTTTTACTGATTGGAAAGTAGATGTAGGGCGTGAGGACGAACTAGTTCAACACTATGATAGCCTTACATACCTAAAAGAATGAAATTCTTGGTGAAATTGATGAAACTCAATGAACACTCGAACACTAGATTTTTTGTTCTTGGAACCTTGCTCTAATGATTTGAAGTGTTAATGAACGTAAAAGAACTGATTAACACTTTCTAAGCCTTTAATTAGGTGTAAAAATTCATGGTTTAGGCTTAGAATAGAGGTTAAAACGATGTAGTTTAAGTACCAAATGCATATGGAAAAGACCAAAATGACCCCAACTTAAAAAATTGGCAAGGTATCTTAAAAGGGAGGTTACACGGGTCGTTTAAGGCTCCACGTTCCGTGAAAAACTTTACGGGAGTGTAGCCGGATGTGAAACTTCACCTGCCCAACAAGGCTTCACTGAAACGGGTATAACTTTTTACTTCGAACTCAAAATAATTCAAACTTGGTGGCGTTGGAAAGAGGACTCAAAGACCTTTAATTGATAGGCCAAAAGCCACCTAATTCATTTTGTGCTGAGAGATATGATCGTTTGAATTTGACCCAAGTAAAGTATCATATTGAAACTCAATCGGTAAGAAAGTTTTCAACTCAACTTTGTGCTAGGTAATTCTAGTGACCATATTTCATGTCATGCCCCGAGGCTACCCTAGATGTAACACGGGACCTACGATCATGAGTGATCCCAAGCTAACCCTGAGTCTGGCATATAACAAGCATACTGAAAAATAACTAAGTAAATCATGTACTATGCAGAAGCTAAAAATAGTGGATATCTAAAACGGGAAAAAAAACCAACTAGTCTAAATATATATAAAATAATAGGAGTTTAGTGATAACTGAAACAACCACTTAACAACTCAAGTTAAACCTACTACTATGTCTAAAAAGCCTCTAACTAAATTGAGTTGTTGGGACATGCCCCCAGCTAAATCTAACAAAACTGAAGACAAGAAATAAAAAGTGAAAAGTAAACCATGTCTATGTCCTCGAAGTATAAGGACTCACCACTGAAACTGCTTAATTCATACTACATCATGAAATGATGTAGCGCAAAGCATGTGTCAGTACTTGGAATGTATTGAGCATGCATGATACAAATACTAAATGGAACAATAGATATATAATCTGAACAATGCAAAACTGAGCAATAATATAATCTGAGCAAGCATATAGATACTGAAGTATAACTAAAGAATTAAACTGAATGCAATGACCAAGCACGAATCATGAAGATAACCTGCTCAACTGATTACTGAAGTAAATGTTGAAAACCTGGTCAATGCGCTAAAAGTATGACCGTGGAGCTATTATTATCCGACATAAACCATGTGAGCTAAACCTGGATTCCGATGTATACGCCCCATTGAAAGGACTCAATATACCTTGCCAGGGGTATAAAGGCATGATTGTGGTGTGATAAAACTGATGCCCAAGTGAGGGGGCTTATAAACCTACGCAGGCACGTAGATTTTGAGGGTACGTTGACCCCTAGTCCAACTCGGTGCTAAGTCTACTCCCAACTGAATATTCTTGAAGCTAAAATGCACCAAATACTGAATATCTCAAAATACTAACATGCTAACTCAGAATGCAACATTTATTTTATTGAGAACATAACATTCAAAATCTGAAGAATAAATTTATGTCTGAGCCTAGCAAGTATAATTCATGAACTAGGATACATTTACACAAGCTAGGGTTCTGAGTTATATGCAAGGAACTATACTAATTTATCAAGAAACATGGTATTTAGATCAAGGAAACCATAATAATCAACTTTACAATAAATCTTGAAAATATAGAAACCCTAGGTCTGAACAGTTCATGTGAATAAAAGATACTAACTGAATTATAGGGACCTAATGGATGAAAGTAACCCACTATTAATATCTCACATGCCTGGTGATGAAATCTACAGAGAAATCCTTTGGATTTTGGGGCTAAACTTCGAAAAACGCTTTTGCTTGTTCTTGGAAGAGATGGTCGCCTCTTTCTCTTCTTTTCGCTCTAAGTTGGGTGATTTTTGGAGAATGAGGGTTCTAGGTATTATTTAACTAGATTATTAGGCTTAGACTGAGTAAAACGACGTAGTTTAGACATCAAACGACGTAGTTTAAGTGCCAAATGCATAGGGGAAAAGAACAAAATGGCCTTGACTTAAAACTGACGAAGTGCCATTCACGATAGGACTGGCGGACCGTCATTAGGACTACGATCGGTCAATTGGGTCATGGTTGTGGCCCTTCCCAACAGGGCTCTACTGAAACGAACATAACTTTTTACTCCGAGTTTGGATTTTTGCAAACTCAATGGCATTGTAAAGAAGACTCAAAGATCTTTAATTTGATAGGTTGTGGGCCACCTAATACATTTTGTGCTAAAAGATATGACAGTTTGAAGTTGACCCAAAACTTGAAGGCTGAACTGCCCCATTCACGGACCGTGTGAAGCACCACGGGCTGTGTAGGCCACCGTGAGTTGGGGTTGTACTGGGTTTTTTCCACGGCACACTTGACGGGTCGTGTGGGGTTCCATGGACCGTCTAGTGGTCTGTGGTTCCTCACTGTCTTTGGGGAGTCTCTGACTTGTTTTCACAGGAATATTGACGGCTAGTGGAGGGCTCTGTGGTCCTCCATATGTATCTTGGTGTGAACCATGACGGGGGTGTGATGTAACATTTCAAGCACACCATCAAATTCTAGGTGTTCAACGATCGTAAATCAATATAAAACCCAACTAAATGGGGTTGAATCCCATAAGGAGCGGTACATGTTTAAGATTCAATTTGGAAGTATGAACAAGGTCAGATCAATCATAGGAACAAACATTACTGAATAAAGACATCATTCAAATCAGGGGGTAACACGAATGTCAAATGGGGGGTTTTGGTTTTGATTATCAACTACAAACAGCGGCAAACAATACAAAACAACAATAATGAGACAGGGTCTTGGGATGTGATAGATTATAGGCTAATATAGGCAAATGGGTAATTGCAACTATTAGAAAATAGCTAGATATTAGTGAGTAAGCTAGGCTATAGAGGAGGGAAACTTTCTCTCGAACAATTTACCCCGAATCAAGTTGATTTCTCTTGAACATCAACAAGCATGCATAATAAAATCAGCCCACACCTTAATTCATTCACTCTTTCGAGCTGAATGTGTGGAATTGGGTTCAGGATTCACTCTCTCGTGCCGAATCCAGGTCAACCCAATACCCACAAACCATCAATCAAAAACCTTAGTTCTAAAACCTCTCTCTCGAACAAGCCAAGAACACAAAGCTAGAACTGCATTTGCAACTACAATTCATAAATTAAACCACAATTAATGATTGAACTCACTTCTAAATAGCATTTAAACTAACGACTAACAATACCCATACGAAAAATCAGCCAATAATTACATAATCACACCCCAATAATTGTGGTTTTAGCTAGACATCATAAAAATGTAAAAACCGTTACCAAATTGATTATCCATCAACTGGGTAAGAGTGATTTCATCCTTATAATGCTCCAATTTGAAGATTCTCAAAGACTCACTTCCAATTTCTCAAAAGTGAATTTCTTCAATCCTTCAAAGCTTAGGAAAAACTAGAGAAAACTGCTCTAGAGCTAAAAACTTAATTAAAAATTGATAACTGATTAAAAATTGATACTAAACTAAATGTTCAAAAATGTATTTATAGTCGCCAAAAATGTGTTGCGAAGAGTCACTCGACGAAGTAAGTCGGGCTCGCCGAACCACTCGGCGAGCTGCCCTTTGGTCACTTCCATCGCCATTCTGCCTTAGCATTCAGCATCCTCAAAGTCTGTAACTTTGGGCGTTCTAGCACTGCAGCGTGGAACTACTCAGCGATCCGCTGACTGCTCCTTTCTCTCGCCGACTTGATTTCTTCCCTCAAGGCTTGGCACATTGGAACTTTAGGCGATCAGATAGCCATTTGACGATTCGCCAAGTGAACTTGGCGATCACCAAGTTGTCTTTCTTCATCCCTTCAGCCTGTTTTGTTACGTTTTGCTTGTTAGTATCCTTGCTTTGTTTCTCAATTCATATTCCTGAAAATCAAGTGTTTTACATCAGTTATTGGCACAAAATAAGCATTTGAGGACACTAAATCTATATAAACAAAGCCCTAAATGAGTCCAAATCTCGGACTCATCAACACCCCCAACTTAAACTTTTGCTTGTCCTCAAGTAAAACTCAAGTTTAGCAGTTCAAAAAAGATGTTTCAAATAGTGCTACAAAAGACGCAATCATGAATGTACACAACAAGACTCCACTTACTCATGCAAGGATCAATTGTGCACTCAAAGGTTCAAGTTGTGACTCACTATTATCAAAGATTCTCAAGTTCACAATACTTGCTTCAAATGCAAGTTCAAGCTCAACAAAGGTACTCAAATGCCCTCACAACAAAGATAATTCCATATTCACACACAATTGTTCAACAATTTATAGTTCTGGAATCACATACAACTCTCACACTCACAAAGATAAACACATGCATGATTTCACCCATAAGTTTGCCCTTCTTTTCCAATCAACATTCACTTCTGCTCACTCAAGATCAAAAAGGTCTTTTCAAGGCTTGTAACGGGGCTGAGTGTAAAAGTATGATCATTTAGGCTTAGTGGTTGCTATCATTATGAAATTCGGTATGAACATCACTTTCCTTCCTTTTATTCAGCAATTTTACTCATGCTCAAAATTCTCCCCATTATTCAACTTCCAATGGAATACCGGACACCCTATTTCTTTTGCAACTTTCACAACTTTATTTCACAATTTTTTCATTCTTTTTCTTTTGCTTTCTTCTTTTCTTTCTCTCCTTTTTTTTTTATATGGAGAGGTTCCATTTTTTTAAATCCATGGATCAAGGGGGACTTCTTCACACTTCTTGATTTATCATTTTCTTTTCACCACACCACCAACTTAGGCTTTTGGCCTAAGTTGGCTATTCAAACAAACCACACTTCATGAGGATTATGGGTGAATGGATAAAGAGAGGTCTCAATTGCATCAAGTTCCTTCCAAGAAAATGATAAGGCTCAAAGTGGGTTCAAGTAAAGTTCACACATCTCACAAGGTTGGCCACAAAAGAGGTATATTGTCAAATTGTTTCACTCTTCAAAATTGTGGCCTAAGATCATTTCAAGAGCTTACATCACTTAGTCAACTGGACCAATGGGGCAAATTCTATGTGTCATCACACAAGGTTCACGGTAAGTTCATCACACAAGGCTTTGGCACCAATATCAAACGAGACTCCACACTTTTGCTAGTGTGCAATGTTCATCACAAGAGACTTCATTCGATAACCAGCTAGTCACAACGAGATGCAAAAAGTCTAAATATTGTCTATGCAACTTCATTTGGCCTCATCGAGCCGCACATTCATTTTTGTTTGATTAAGAGCACTATTCAATTCATCGGTATTGATCATAACCGATACTCAAATTTGCACAAGAACAACCACATTCAAACACAATCAGAGGTGGCAAAATTTTTTAAATGGGTCAAAACCATTTCTATTCAAAACAATGAGCCATAAGCTCAGACATCCACAACACATTATCAACACACAATAATATATGCAAAATATAGTCATAAGAGGTAGGTATGGAAATACCTCAACCCACCACAAATAAAAAGGCAGATGTCCTCAAATGCACAAAATAATAAAAGGTCAATAAAAATGACAGAGAGGGAGGTAAAGAAAGGTCCTGTCTACACAGTCGCTCCATCTGTAGGGGCATCAATGCCAGGCGCAACACTCTGATCCTGGGCACCAGTGCCCATTGTAATACCAGTAGTGGCTCCACTAGACCCAGCCATGGTGGTGTCTCTCAAGGAGGTCTGGCGGGCAGTCTCAAACATCGCATCCTTTAAGTCGGCCAGATCATCATATACGGTGGCATTTCGATCCCCAAGCTACTCCTTATAGGTCTCAGCATCAGACTCGAAAGCAGCAAGATCCTCCATAGGCACATCTCCGGTGGTGGCCGAAGCATCCCGATCCTCAGCTGACTCAAAGAGGGAAGTGAAATCTGTGGACTTCAGATATTCCATATCCTTTATCAAATCTGAAACCTCGGCTTTCAAAGCCATCACTTCTGAAGTAACTCTCTGTCCTCTCTCACAGATCTCAACTCTCGTTGTGAGATCATCAATCGACGTTTGAAAGGGTGTTAATGCAGCTAAGATGGCTCGCTCTATTATCTAAGGTACCTCGGCCTTGAGCCGGGTAGCCCGCACATCGATAGAATGGGCAAGGTGCCCCATCTTAAGGAGCATGACCTGGGTGATCCTGATAACCTAGAGAGCATAAGAAGAACCAAGAACCTGAGAAGAAGTGGAAGCGGGTGTACCTGAAGGCCCGGAGGCCGAAGTAGGCAAAGATGCCTCTACAGGTATCGAATCAACATCAACCTTCGAGGATGTATCCACCAGAGTCGCTCTCCTCCTATCAGCCTTATCCCGAGTATACTCAGCCTCTATGCGTCGGATATCTGTGGAAGATGTGGCAATGACCTCTATGTCCCTCTTCTCATCACGAGGGACTCTAGCACGCCGGCATAGCTCTGTAATCAGGATCGGGAAAAGAAGGGATGTCTGGAGCTGCTTAGCCCTTGTGGCCATCTCTTGCACAATTATGAGTCACAAGTCAATGCTCCTACGGGCTACGATTGACCTAAAACAGGCCACATTTGGATGGCGGAGGATGGACTCATTCTGTGAAGGCATAATGGAGCTGATAATGAATCCAAACCAGTACCGCACAACTACATTCAACTCCTTCTTCTCAATCGAAACTCCTACCCCAATCCCCCTCGAGGTGGTTTCCTAAATGAGGGGGGCAAGCCAGCCCTTGAGATCATCCAAAATTGTCGTAGTGGTAGCCAAATTCAGGTAGTCAAAAAACTGACCCTCTATCGAATACAATGTTGATATAATCGCGACTGCATCTCACTACTGTCCCCCGAACCATGATGGACTCTACCGGTCTGAAGGCATTGGCCTTCTTCTTGCCCTTAGGTACTAGGTCACCGTACGCTGTATAAAATTCCCGAACCCGTGTAGGATTATAGGGGCCTCGGGGCTTAGTAAACTACTCCAACCTGTGGAACCGGAGAGTGTCCCACACATTAGGATGCATGTCCACTAATCCATCTGTAGTTAGACTCTTCTCCTTGAGAATCGTCCTCAATCCCTCGACCTTTAATCTATTGAGTAGCCGGGGAGGGAGACCCTGAACTGGTGGCGCTGGAACCACCGTTTGTGTCAGAGCTGGCACTGTATCAGCAGCAGGAGGGGTGACCTGTGGGATCTTAGATAGACCTTGACGAACTCTGGACTGAATCTCAGCTCACCGGGATTGCAGAGGTTGGTCATCCTCAGGCTTAGAGAATACAACCTAGGAATCGAAGGGCTCTCTGTCACTGTTGGAGTTGTGCTCTAGTATCTCAATTGTGGGCACTTTGCCCTTTCCTTTGCCTTTTTTTGGAGGTGTTTATTTGCCTGTTTTAGAGGGAGTAGTTGCTCCCTCATTTATAACGATGACCGGTACCCTCTTTCGGGGCGGCATACCACTGTTGTCCAGGTTGGTTCTAGCGATATCTGCAAAAATACACCAAAATGAGTTAGAACAATTCAAGAAAAATACAGAAATTATACTGCAAAAAGACTCGCCGAATCACTTTGGCAAGCTTGATCAGGCTCGATGAAAGGATTGGCTAAAAAAATTCCTAGAAAAATAACAGGTCGGTAATGTTTCAGGCCCTTCGGTGAATCGCCGACATCATTTGGTGAGCACAAACTAGCCCACCGAAAGTTATAGTATGTTTTAGGGGTTAAGGGCGCAGAAAGGGCGATCAAAGGAGATTTTTAGCGAGTCATCGAGTGAACTCGGCGAGCTCAGGATTCTCGTCGAAAGTTATAGAACCAAACTCAACAATTCGTGAAATTAATGGCGATCAAGGGGGATTTCGACAAACCGCCGAGTGGTTCCGCGAGCTCGACCCAGCTCACCTAACTACTCAACATGCCTATTTTCAATCGCAACACCTAATATCAAACCCGCAACCCCCAAAAAAAAAATCAAACCACATACTAACTCAATTAAGCTTAGACCCATATCACCCATGCCACCTGGGTACTCAGACTTTCCTCGATTTCGCCAAAATTGGTCATTTGACGACTTTAGCCCTTAAGAATGACGTCAAATGCTACATCATTGGGCAAAGTACGTCATTTAGCACAATTTGGGGTTACTCAGATTTCATCCGACTAGACTCAACAATGATTTCACACAACCCATAATATTACGATCAATTTTAAAGCATGAAAATCGGGGAAACGACAATTTAGGAAATTTAGGCACAATATCAAAATTAAAATCGGCAAACTAGCACACATTTATGATTTCAGAGAGGCCCAGCACACATCAACACAATCTATAAAAATGCATTTGAGTTTAACCACTAATTAAGAGTTTGGGGTTCGTAAAAACCAACCTTTAATGTCGAAATATGATTTAAAATTTTAGGCGGCAAATAATTCTAACTCCGAACACAAGAATGATGAGAAAAAAGCAATAAAATGCAAAAATATAGGAAATTTAAAGTTTGGGTGTGATTGTATGAAGTTAAAAATGAGGGAATGTGAAAGAGTTTGTAATTTTAAACCTTTGGCTTTTAAAATACTGTCTAGTTCGTGTCCTTTCGGCGATGTTATTTTTCCTCGCCGACCCACTCGACGACATACCGAGTGGTTACTTATCCCGACTAGTTTTACAGGACCTCCAATTAATGTGGGGGTCCAAATGGCAGACAAAGCCAGGCTCGCCGACCTGTTCGTTAATTTGCCCACTTGTCCATGGTCCGGCCGAGTTTTAGAGGCTCCAACCTGATATTTTCCTGAGCCCAAGAGCGGTCCAAGTTGGGCTCGCTAACCTCTTCGGTGAGTCGCCAACTGGACATTTTGCTCACCAACCTGCACTTTTTTCCAACAAATTCCATAGTTCAACCTGCACAATCAACACCCGTTAATCCAAAAAAAAAAAATATAAAGCAATAAAAACTTGGGTTGCCTCCCAAGAAGTGCCTTAGTTAACGTCGTGGCACGACACAAGTCCCCACTCAAACTTCATTCTTGGGGTTTGACATAGTATCACTAGGCAACCCTTCTTGTTGTCTTAGGTTTAAATGAGAAGAAATTTGACCCATTTGGGTCTTCAACTTCTTGATAGAGACAGAATGAGAGGTCACTGTCTCGTTAAGGGTCGATACATCATCCTTCATCTCCTTTAAAATTTTATCGGACCTTGTTGAAAATACGAGAGAGCATATCCTCAGCCCGATCACCCTCAGAATCTTTGGGCTTTTGACGCTCGTGGAGAGGAAAAAACATATCCTTCTCTCCTTCTCTTTCCTTCCAAGTGGCATTACGATCGTGCCACTCTCTATCCCAGTCTCTCCAGCCCTTCTTTCTGTTCCAACCTTGGTTACCACCCGGCCTTGGGTAGTTTGCACGATAACCTCCTCATTGGTTGGCTAGAAAGTTCATTTCCTCGTTGTACAACGCTTCAAACTTGGCCTCATCGGGGTTTACAAAATTCACACCCACAACATTGACACTCTTAGCACCAGCTCCCATGGCATTTTTGGCCAAAATGTCAACTTGGGTTATCATCTTTGCCATGTTTTGGTCCCTCTCTTGATCTTTATCAAGCTGCCCCTTTGTCAATTTAAAAGTGAGAGGGTAGACCTAATCTTCACGGGTGTACCATGCCCGATTAATTTTAGTCATACCATCCAAGAGTTAGGCTGCTATAATGTAAGGTTATTTCATTAAACCTCTCGGAGAAAGTTGATCAGCCACTCCATTGTTCACCAAATCAAGGCTTCGGTAATAGAATTGCAGCAAAACGTTGTCAGGCAATCCATGAGTTGGGCATTGCAGCACCAACTTCTTAAATCTTATCCAAGTCGTATAAATTGGCTCACCCTCTAAACGGTTGAAGCTTTGGATGTTGTCCCTAAGTGTCATCATCTTCAAATGAGGGAAAAATCGCACTTGGAATGCGGTGACAAGCTCTTCCCACGAAGTGATAGAATCTCTTGGCAACTCAGCCAACCACTTACATGTTTCTCCCATTAGAGAAAATGGGAACAACCTCAACCGGACCGACTCTTGGGATATGTTCTTAAAGGAGAACGACCCGCAAACATCAAAGTTCCTTACATGCTCATGGGGATCCTCATGAGCCAACCCACCAAACAACCCTTTCAATTGCAAAAGCTGCAACATTGTGCTTGTAATGTGGAACACAACATTCCCTTCAGCCAGAGGCAAGCGAATAGCACCAACTCCACCCACTAGATTTAGATTTAGGTCATTGACATTCGGTTCATTGACATCATTGAGGTTTCCGATGTCATCTTGGTGGCCCACTTGGCTACCATTGCATCCGTTGACACTCATTTTCTCTGTTTTAACAAATAACAACACGAAAATTAAAACTAAAAATAAGTAGATTCAATTATGACTAAAAAGAACAAAATTTAACTTCACCAAAAGAATCTCAAACAACACCAATCCCCGACAGCAGCGCCATTTTGATTTAATGTTTCAAGCACACCTCATCCAATTCTAGGTATTCAACAATCATAAATCAGTATAAAACCTGACTAAATGAGTTGGGGTCAAATTCCACAGGGAGCAGTACGTGTTTACCAAATTGATTATCCATTAATTGGGTAAGAGTGATTTCATCCTTACAATGCTCCAATGTGAAGATTCTCAAAGACCCACTTCCAATTTCTCAAAAGTGAATTTATTTAATCCTTCAAAGCTTAGGAAAAACTAAAGAAGACTGTCTCCAGAGCTAAAAGCTTAATTAAGAACTGATAATTGATTAAAAATTGATACTAAACTAAATGTTCAAAATGTATTTATAGTCACCAAAAATGTGCTGTGAAGAGTCACTCACGAAGTAAGTCGGGCTCGCCGAACCACTCGGTGAGCTGCCCTTTGGTCACTTCCATCGCCCTTTGGCCTTGGCATTCAGCATCCTCAAGGTTTGTAACTTTGGGCGATCTAGCACTGCATCGCGGAATTACTCAGCGATCCACCGACTACTCCTTTCTCTCACCGACTTGATTTCTTCCCTCAGGGCTTGGCACACTGGAACTTTGGGTGGTCAGCTAGCCATTCCACGATTCACCAAGTGAACTTAGCGATCACCAGGCTATTTTTCTTCATCCCTTCAGCCTATTTTGTTCATTTTTGCTTGTTAGTGTCATTGCTTTGTTCCTAAATTCATATTCCTGAAAATCAATGGTTTTACATAAGTTATTGGCACAAAATAAGCATTTGAGGACACTAAATCTATATAAACAAAGCCCTAAATGAAATCAAATCTTGGACTCATTAAGATGACAGGTCGTGGTCCTATTTACGGCTTGTGAGCCCCTCGGTTGTTCCATTTATTTTGTTGTTCAGTCTTAGTTAAATCCTGTGGTGTTACACTTCATATCCAAAATCAGTCCCACACTAAAGAATTGACATTAACACCTAAGAACAATAAAAAATCATTGGGTACGACCTTATACACAACTAAAGAATAGTTCAAGTCTTAATTTAGAAATTTTTAGGGTATTACATAAGGTAACTCGGTGCATTGTCGAGTCAAAATCAGATCGCTTAGAGAAAAGGTTCCTAGCCTTTAAGTCCATCTCAATTTGGTGATAGGAAGTAGAGGTTGGTGCATCATCAAAACGATTCAATAAAGGTCAAAAATATTGTTGAATTTCACAATAATATGAAGGAAGAAATCAATTCTTGAAGACGAATTGGCAATTAGAGTGACCAATTGGCACATCAAGATCCATTTAGTTAGACCAATCAAGTTTGATGATCTCATGCTCCAAAATAGGGAGGCGTGAATGGCACTCGATACTGTATTTGATCGAGTTAGCCACTTGAAATATACTAGATAACTAAATTGTAGGCCCAAAAGATCGAACAACGCAACGTCTGAAATACAAAGTCTCGACCATTCAGTCCATAAGCTGAATAACAATAAACCATACAAATAATGGTAGACGAGAATAAAGAAGTACTAGCTAGCCGACAAGGCTGCAAATAAAGAAATATATACTTACACACATAAAAATACATGCCAAGCCTATGGGCTGAAGAATGAAACCTAGAATATTGTGTCCATAATAGCCTCTATAAGTTACATAAGCACTGTCAGGACAAGGCCATGACTATATCTAAATTGTACAACAAAAGAAAACATCATATGATATCCCCAGGATAAGATGGAGGTTAACAACTCAAAACTGAACCCGAATCCTAGAGTGTGGGTAGATTAGAATCCCTACTTGAACCTGCTCGCACGAAACAAAAAAAAAGTAGTGTCCCAAGTAATGGGACATCGGTACGAATAAAAATATACTAGTATGTAAGACGGAAAGTTAAAGTTAAGAAGGGGATGAATTAAAAATCCCTTTAGTTGACTTCTAGGACAGTCGACTCACTTACAGGTTAGTATCACAATATAAAAATGAGTAAATGCTGAAGGTAAATTGACACATGATATTTTATAATGGTTCAAAACACCGATGTGGTGCCTATATCCAGTCCCCTTGGGTTTCAAGGGTTTCCTTTAGAGCTTGAATAGAACTGTGGTTGTACAGTGAGTTTGATCTTGAATCCAGTTTGATATGCAAATCAGATTCTCTATCTTTACACTTCCACTACTTGTATAACCTACACTTAGTGTGTACAAAGCTTTATCAAAGATAAAAGAAGATTACAATATAAGTTCAAGTGAAGTTGTGCACTTTAAGTTGTTGATCCAGGTCCTTATTTATATGTTAAGTAGTGCGATGATTTTAGCTCTAATAGGAAAACCCAAGGGAGTTTCCTTCAATCAAGGATTGGTAACGTTTCCCTAATTAAGTATGATTTTTCCTTGATTAGGTTGTTGCACTATTTCTTCTCCTTGAAACAAAGTTTGGTGCTAATCTTGACTTGTTGATTAGAATCACATAGCGATCTTCCGTGATCATAGTGTGAATTTACTTAATCTTCTTGCTATCTTGATTGTCTAGCTTTTGTCTTTTTCCTTTTTGGCTTCACACGAATTGATATGGTCTTCTAATTGGATTAATATGTGATTGAGTTAATCTTTTAGATTGATTTGATTGAATCCATCTATCTCCTTGGTTGATGATGTTGAATTGTATCAGTATGAAGAATCCATCTTCCTTCTTGGGTCAGATCATAAGTTGTGAATCCATATTATTATCCAGATCATACTAAATCTATCTTTCTCCTTAAGTGAAACTACTGATTCATATCATTATCCAGATCTTGTTCCTTGATTTCCTATGATATGAATTTAGTTTGTCATTATTCAGAATATCACGAGTTAACAATCTCTTCTTTTTTTATAATGACAATTTTAACTATACGATTTAATTTGACTTCCTTGTTTGGTGTATTCAAGACTCCCCCTTTTTGTATGCTCCCCCTTTGTGTATGCCTTCAGTGTGGTTATATGAGCCTTATTCTCCCCCTTTGACATGACCAAAAAGAAAACAAAAACAACAACACAACGAGATAGGCAATACCAAAAGCAAATATACAGATAACGAGTGTGTTGGGGTAGAGACCCCAATATTAAAGTCCAAGCAAAAAATGGAGACATGTCTCCAAAAACCCATGTCTTAACAAATGATAAAAGGGAACACATACTTAATGATCACCAAGAAAATACTTGAAGGTGTTGACCACATTCCTGCAGAAAGTGTTTTAAGAGCGCTCAACATTCTTATAGAAGTTTGAATACGAGATATGCACAGTAAAAACCAGCTCGGTATAGGCAGAGTCGGCTCCAAATTAGGTCGCTTCGAGAAGGAATCAAACTTTATCTTATGCTCCAGTCCCCAAAAATTCAATGAGTCTTCGGGAGTAAAGGTCTCAGGTAGTGGTGTAACTATCCTTATCTTAAGGTGTCCAATTTCATCGAAAAATTATATCGTATAAAAAAGTAAAATGATAAATTAAGTGGGTAAATAACATATTTTGGACACATTTGACCCAACAATATGATTTAGCCTAGTGGTATCAGGCACCTTGAAAGAGTAAAGACATACAAATTTAAAGTGTTTGTCAGTTCGAATCTCACTAGTAGCAATTTTTTTCACTTTTTGAGAAGAGCAGGTTCACTTTAGCACATGGATACCCTTCATGAAATTTCTAGCTCTGCCACTGGTCTGAAGGAAAGCAGGGTGAGCTTTTTTGGTATCCTTCTTCTTGGTTGTAGAAGGACGCTTCTTTGTCGATGAAGATTGATTAATAGACTCTACTTCATAAGAAAGGAAATCAATTTCAAGAAATTCTGAGGGAGAGGTGTGAGATTTTTGGAGAAACGCCATGGATCTAGTGCGAGTCATTTCGAGAAGAGAGAAGGGGAGAGGTGAATAAGAGAAAGGACAGAGGAAACGAACAACTAAAAGAAGAAGAAAGGAGGAGAAGCTTCTAGCTATGGAAAGACAGACGTGAAGGAAGGGAGAAGAATTGAAGAGTTTCAGAGAAGACGAAGAGTCTAGACATAAAAAAGGAACAAAAATCAAAGCATATAATAAATAAAAGGAAAGTAAGTAGAATTAATTACTAATCACATTAATGCCAAGATAGTTTTGAAGGAAACAATTTTTTCCCTCAAGCAAGGGTTTGGTAAAAATATTAGCTAATTAATTTTCAAAATCAACGAACTCAATCAAAAAATCACCATTTTCAACATGATCATGGATAAAATGATGCTTGATATCTATATGTTTGGTCCTAGAATGATGCACAGTATATTTAGATAAACAAAAAACACTGGTATTATCACAAATATTGGAACGCATTCAAAAGATAAGTCATAGTCCAATAATTAATGCATCACCCAAAGTAGTTGAGTACCACAACTTCTAACTGCAAGATATTCAGATTCGGTACTTGAAAGGGCTACTGAGTTCTACTTCTTATTGTGCCATGACATGCTCCACTAGTGCTTTTCTGTCATTTTTATCACCTGCAAAATCAACATCTGAGTATCTAATTAGATCAAAATTTTCAGAAAAAGAATACCATAGACCCATTTCGGATGTTCCAATAAGATATCGAATGATTTGTTTTACTGCAGTGAGATGGGATTCCTTTGGGGCGGATTGAAATCTTGCACATTTGCAAACACTAAACATGATGTCAAGTCGACTTTCAATGAGATATAGTAAAGATCCAATTATTCCATGACATAGTTTTTCATCAACTGCCTTTCCTGCGATATCGGTTTCCAAAAACGTAGAGGGACTCATAGGGGTCCTGAAAGCTTTACCCTTTTCCATTCCAAACTTCTTAATCAGCTCTTTTGCGTACTTACCTTGATTGACAAAAAATTCTTTTTCTAATTGCTTTATTTGTAAGCCGATAAAAATGAGAGTTCTCCCATGAGACTCATTTTGAATTCGCCTTTCATAAGATTTGCAAAATTCTCACAAAGGGAGAGTTAAGAACTTCCAAATATAATAACATCAACATAGATTTGAACAATAAGAATGTTGGAATTAGACTTTTAAGTAAAAATAGTTGTATCAATTTTGCCTCTCTGAAAATTATTATTGAGGAGAAAGTGCTCAATCTCTCATACCAAGATTTTGGAGCTTGCTTAAGACCGTAGAGAGCTTTGGATAAGTTAAAGACAAAATTGGGACATGTAGGGTTTTCAAAATCGGGTGGTTGTTTAACAAAAACTTCCTTTTTTATAAAACCATTTAAAAAATGTTTTTAACATCCATTTGAAAAAGTTTGAAACACTTGAAGGATGCATAAGCGAGAAGAATTCGCATAGATTCTAACCTTGCCATAGGAGCGAAAGTTTCATCATAGTCAATTCTTTCCTGTTGAGAGTAGCCTTGAGCCACTAGTCTGGCTTTGTTTCTGACTACTTTGCCGTCTTCGACTAATTTGTTACGAAACACCCATTTGGTTCCGATTAATGAGCAGTTCTCTAGTCTTTCAACAAGAGTTCATACCTGATTTCTTTTAAACTGATCGAGTTCTTCTTTCATGGCTTGTATCCATGACTCATCCTCCAATGCTTATTCGTTTGGGTTATATTTGGTATACAAGCACTAGTGATACTTGCTTTCATAATGAAGATCTAGTTTTAATTTTATCATCTGGTTTTCTCAAAATAAAATATCCAAGGTAGCTTGCTATATGTCTCCATTCCCTAGGGATAGTTGTTTTGTCAGCTGGGGTAGTCGACTCCACCTCTGCCGGAGCTGGCTTTTCAGTACTAGATTCGATAATGACTTTGGAAGCATCTTCAGTTTGTTTGGATGAGATAATTTCATCGTCACTAGTCTCAACTTCCTGTACTTTTGGATTAGTATTATCAAACAACATGAACAAATTATTCAACACTTAGAATCACAGAGCGATCTTCACTAATGGTAAGAACAATCTTGGTAAGTAGCGATCGAAAGATCGGACACGTAAGCATGCATGCTCTCGAGAAGTTATCTAAACTTGAACTAGTTATCGGACTGCAGCACTGTTTCTTCTTCCTTGAAACAAAGTCTAGTGCAAATATTGGCTTGTTGATTAGAATCACAGAGCGATCTTCACTAATCATAGTGTGAATTTCCTTGATCTTCTTGCCATCTTGATTGTCTGGCTTTTGCCTTTTTCCTTTTTGACTTCACGCAAATTGATATGGTCTTCTAGTTGGATTGATATCTAATTGAGACAATCTTTTAGATTTATTTGATTGAATCAATTTATCTCTTCAGTTGATGATGTTGATTTGTATCGGTATCCAGAATCCATCTTCCTTCGTGGGTCAGATAATAAGTCGTTGATCCATAATATTATCCAGATCATACTGAATCCATCTTCCTCCTTAGGTGGAACTGCTTATTCATATCATTATCTAGATCTTATTCCTTGATTCCTTGCGATATGAATTTAGTTTGTCATTATTCAGAATATCACGAGTTAATAGAAAGTAAAGTCATAAGTAGCTGTTGTAAAAAGGGTAATAGAGATACCACTTGCAACTAAAACTCAAATAATCTTCATGACCAAAATTTGACCTCTTACTATTCAAACATGCATAATAAGCTTGTGTAATTGTATGTCATGAATATTTATATATAAATGCAAATGCATGACATACCCAACCAAATGCTAGCAATGGTGGTATTTTTCGGTTGCTAATCGCCGTCATATTTTCTAATTTGTGGCCATTTGTACAATATATATATATGTATATATATAGTCTTTGGGGCGAATAGATCCCATTCCCTAAAATTATAGCTCAGAGTAAATGCATAACATGTCATGATACGATATGAAGTTTGTATGCACATAGTAGGCCATAACAAGAACTTAGTCAATCTTAGCTTTTCCGTACTCTTATTCTCATAATCTTGTAATCACTTTCGTAAAACATATAAATATCTCATGGAACCATATATGTTTTCTAAATAATCTTGAAAACTTAACTCAACTTTTAGAAAGATAACTAAACCTTGAAGATGTTCATAAAAAACTTAAGGTGCTTCACTTAGTTCCTATACTTGATTCCTTGATAATTTATAAAAGAAAGTATTTCAAAAAAACCAAGTATTTTAATAATTTAAACATACAAGTTATAGTTGAGAATTTTGAAAATTGTGTGTTACCTTAAAGATTTTTCAAAATACACTTTATCGGGGAAAAAGAACTGGTTTCAAATACTAAATGTCTTCCATAATATTATTAAGTCACTCAAAGAAGATTAAGAATGCATACATATGGACATATAGTCGAGGAAGCCCATAAAATGACATGTAAATGTTGATTACCTTATTTGTCCGAGCGAGTGGAATATCAACATAAAAAATCATGAAAATAATGCATTTGTGATCCCAATGCATCACATAGAAGGTCTTTCTAGCAATAGAATAGTATAATATCGCATTTGGCATTTTAGGAATTTCTGTGGAGTCGTGCTAAAAGGAAGGACAAAGCTTAGCCTTAACATACATTTCCAATGAACGTCTGAATGCTTGTTGTTTCTCTATGAAAGTTGTTCCTTACATCCTAAGCTTTGCAAACACATATATACACAGATGATATGCACCTATAAATAAATTTTCTAACTGAGTTTAAATCGATATATTTGTTATATGGTCCTAACTTGACGAAACGTCCACAAAACTTTGTAAAAACAATCATAAAAGAGTCTCGAGGTGATTACCTTGCAAACCAAATGTGAACCTTGAAGAAACACCAATAACTACCAAGTTATATCTTCCGAAACTAGCTCCAAATGCAGCTAATAGAAGGGGGAAATTATTTCCACTTGTAAGGATCACGTTTCTAGGCACAAGGTAAACTTTGATGGTAGAAGTCGCTAAAACGCACCTTCATCACTCAAGAACTCCATTGTAACCCTTTCTTGAGCTTTCTTTCTGGTTATGAACTCAAAATTAAATGTTTTATGGGTTAAAACGTCGAATAGCCGACTTACCATATTTTTTAATCCAACCCGGTTTGCAACCCAGATTCTGTCCGGACAGTCCGCAGTAAAAATCTCATACTTTTTACTCTGATGTTGATTTGATGTGAGGTTTTGTGTGTTGCAAACTAGACTCGTAAACCTTCGATTTGACACGTCATGAGACTTTTAAATCCTTATACTTCGGAAGAAAAAGAAAACATATGAGACATTTGACCCAAAGATCAAAAAAATTATTAGAGAAACTTACGACAACTTTTACTGACCTTTGTTTCGCTACTTTTCATGACTTCAAAACTTAACATACGACCATTGTGCTATTATTATGACTCATAACATATTGTTCGTAGCATATTAGACACTCATATGCTTATCTCGGAGGTACGAGTTAAATTAAACCTTTTATATGGGCGAGGTGCTACATGAGTCATTTCTTTAACCCCGAACCTTTGTTTGAGGAATTCCTTTGACCTAAAAATTTATTATCTCCTTCATATTTCCACCCATTTGCAATCTTACTCTTCAATGTACTATACCAAGTCATATACATCTCATATAACCACATCACACTACGCCGCATATATTAGGCAAAAATAGAAAAAAAAATATGGGATCTCACAGTAGATTTGACTCAAAGGTCAGTTTTGTGAAGAATCTCTCAATTATATAATTAGTTTTTTTGAAGTGAAAGAAACACAACTTTTACATTCTGAAATTTTTAGTACTTTTATGCAAAATCCTTACTAGTGAGAAAAAGCTTGTACTCCTAGATTTTAGGGAACCTTCTTGTCATCGAAGGTTTTGAAGATTCTTCAATTCCTTAATATTTCAATTCAATTAGCTACTACGGTTGATAATTTTGGTATATTTATTTTAATTATTATGCCATGAATAGCTAAATTCTCTATTATTAGGGGTGTGTAATGTATGGATGACTAATCTATGTGTTGTTGTTAAATATTGAATTGATTTGGATTTACCAGAATATTTATGTTTTCATGTATAATTTGAGGTTGCAAACTCTAATTATTGTAGATCTTTCATGTTGCTTGTGAAAGGACATTAAAGTGACATAGATAGCTGATAATGACTAAATTGAATTCGTTTGAAAGCTAAAGCTTGGAAATGTTTAGCTGGATAAAAGCATTAGAATGGTTTCAAAAGTTTACCTTGTTTTAAGATTTGTGATGGTGAACATGAAGTGATTAAGTAACCATTCACATTTTGTATTCAAATTGTTACTCAAAATCCTCCATTTACTTTCATGCAGAAATTATATCAACATTCGAACTTCTAATGAGATAAAATAAGGTGAATTATATCCATCTATTCCCTGTGTGATCGACCCCAACTCTTTGTTGAATTATATATTACAAATGATTGTTTACGCATTGGATTTGAATGTATAGTTGAATGTTATCAATAATGACATAGTTGTCGGGTAATGGTGGATAGAAATTCTCATACTTAAGTGTTTTACTGCACTAGTCTTTTCTTGTTGTTTACTCTTACATTGTTTATTATTTTGTTGTTTCAATAGGAGAAAACATGAGTGCATGCGGGAGTGACACTGGCAGTTGTGACGGGAAGTTTGCTAATGATGATTACTTGGGAAATATGGGTTGAGCTAATGTCATACAATTACCAACAACAATGGAAAATGTAGCATTCCATGTCACAAGTACCATGTTGCATTTTATTCAAATGAAAGGACTCTACCCAAGGCAAGCTAATGAGAATCCACACAATCTCAAATTTTTATTAATGTGTGCGTTCCTTTTATTTTTGCCAACATAAGTCAAGCTTTGATTCAATTAAGGTTATCATTTCTTTCTTACGAGAAAGGCCACACTTGGTTAGGTGAGATGCCAGAAGGATCTATCACATCTTGGGTTAAACTCACTATTGCGTTCCTTAATAGATTTTTTTCATATTCTCGAATGTAGAAACTCCGGACGAGATTACCAATTTTCACCAAAATCCTGGTGAATCTCTTAATGAACTTGATTGAATTTTCAAACAAAATTCGATTCATTGTCCAACTCATAATATACCGGATAATGTGCTTTTGTTAATTTTTTTATTGAGCACTTGATCAAATGAATAATGTTGGAGCTGATAATCTTATCGGAGGCACTATCATAAGTCAACTTTTTGATGTCGCATATAGTTTACTTTATTGGATGGTGAAAACAAATAGAACTTGCACTAGGGAGGTCAAAGTGGCAGGGGGTGGTCTTTCCTCCTCGCCTAGTACCAAATATCAAAGGTTGAAGGAAGAAGAGAGAGACGAGAATATGGAAAAAAAATAATGACACAAATGGACATATTGACCAAACTTGTTATAAGAGATGGTTCAAAGAGTGTGAATGCAGTGGCTTCAAGTAGAAATCGAAACTATGAAGATGAAAAAATTGATTTCTTATATAATGAAGAGGTGCAATTTCTATTGAACCATGGGAGGTGGGGGTCTCGTGTTACCTTTCAAAGACAGGGTGGAAATCAAGGTTGGAACAATGATAGAGAAATTGAGTGGATAAATAAGGAGAAAGATGGGAATTGGAGAGATTATGAAAGGAAGTGACTTAATCGAAGTAATGGTTGGAGGAAACATGAAAATAGAGGGATCACTACGACCACCTTATGATTGAACCAAACCTAAGGAATTCAATGCCCACATTTTATAGTAGTGCAGTAATACTCACTAGTACACCTTTTCACGGAGCACCAGTAGACATTTCAGAGTGCACTATTCAGTGTTACTTATATGAGCCAAAGTATGAGATTCATGCCATTACGGGTCAATTTGATCATCAGATAAGGATGGTGAGGGACCAGAACAAGATGAAGTATTCGACTCAAGAGGGAGATATACTGAGGTGGACTACCAGTTACATCACCAAGAGGGGTGAAGATATTGATTAGGTTATAGGCTTGGGTCTAATTAAGAAGGCCTTGTTGAGCTTTACAGGGAAGTTATGATGGGTTATAGTATGCTCCTATCTTTGTCCCACTTTGATGGATAATACTATAACTCATGATCAGACTATTCTAGTGGCTAGCACTACGAAGGGTTATGAGATTAACATCCCGAGGTATATCATTGAGGACATCCATGAGAGAGATTCTAGATATAGCACCAACATTTTGTTCTCACCCTAACTTTCAAATTATCTAGAGATTCTGGAGTGCAAAATATGAAGTTTGTGGACGTCTGATCGAGGTGACTCAAACGCAGGATGTGGGGCTCAAAAAAAATGACACAAATTTGTTCGCCTAGAGCTGAACTCCTCAGCCTAGGGTTCAGCTACAAGAGTTATTTGAGGGTCGACCTCAAAGTCGGTTATAAAGGGTGCTATACTAGAAGCGGGTGCTACTACAAAGAAACCTACAACGGTTTTCACCACAACTGCTATGTCGTCTATGAGTATTCCTACTAGAGTCACATGCCCGCAGACTTCGGGCATGGTTACTATCACAATGACGTTCTTGCAGGAGTTAGTCCAGCCCCAAACGCAGATTGAGGCTTACTTATTTTAATTAGTGCAGCAGATGAATTTGTGGGTTCGGACGTCCATCACTTAAGCCAAAGAGTGTATGGCCTCAAACATAGATGCATTTGACTGTCGGGTGACTGAGCGGCTTTGAGTATATAGAGTCCCAAGTAAAAAGTTTGGGGACTGAGGTGGACCAACTTAGATCAAAGGTCACATCACGAACAACCACACAAGCACCCCCTATGTCTGTGTCAGAGGCCCTTCCCATCAATGATGCTCTTTTTACTAATAAGGATCCTCCGCCAACACATAGGAAATGAGTGAATAATGAAGAGGATATTGTGTCCGATGGAGAGGCCAAGAGATCTCAAAATAAAGAGCAATGAATGATTGAGATAGCCCGGTAGAGGTCCATAGGCAATGAGCAGTTGAAAGTGTAGAAGGACTGACAACGAAATGTAGGTGCCTCAAGTTCAATATCAGCTATAGATGGTACCACCTCGATTGTGTATGAGACACTGGGCGAGACTTCACAAATTGACACCGGTGCATAGATGTCATAGAACTGTCTTCACCTCCTGATTTACTATAATTTATAGTGTATTAAGGATAATACACGTATTTTTTGCTATGGAGTAGTGTGGTTCGTATGTGCATGTTTTGACGAGTATCTTGATGAAGTCTGAGTTACCAGGGTACTCAAGTATCCTTGGCAAGTATCTTGGTGATGTCTGAGTAACCAAGGTATTTGTCTATGTTTTGTAAAAGTATTCCAACGAATTCTAAGTAGCCCGAATAATTGAATTGTGTGTTTGGGGTTTGTCATGTTCATTGCATGAGGACCTTAATTTTTGTTGAACCAATTGTCACACCCCTATTTTTCATCACCTCGCTCTTAAAAAGAAAACGAAGTAAGTTTTTGAAAAAAAAATCCAATAAAAGTGACGTTTTGAAAAGAGATTATTTTATTAAAAATAGAATCATCACTTGGAATTGAGTTTCGATGTTCCAAGTCACCTTAATTAAATTCCTAATCAAAAGGAAGTTGACTATCTAATTTATGGTTTGCGAAAACAAAAGTCCGAGTAAGGAATTTCGTTGACCAAGAGGAAGGTATTAAGCACCCCATGAGTCCTGTGATGCTAGCACGGTAACTTAAATTAGTGTTGGACATATTACATTTATTAGCTTAAGAATAAAAAAAATTATTTACCCACCTTCTTTGATTTGTTTTAAAACTCGCTTAAAATTGTCTTGTTTTATTAATGTGTAAAACCAAAATAAGATCAATTATTTAAACCAAGCAAATAAAAATAGAAACAACACTTAATGATTAAAATTCTTATCTAGTAAAATAAATAAAGCTAAGGTCTTCATTTTAATAGTTAAAAAAAAAACTTCTACACTATTTCAAATAAAGTATTCTCAATATTTACTTAATCGAACTTCTATACATTTTAACTAATAAAACCATTCAAAACTTAAAATTTATTTATTCCAGATAAACTTTAAACTACTGGAAATTTCAATGTTACTCACAATCTCTCATTCAAATATATCTTACCCATTTCCAAACTTAAATAAGCAAGTTAAAGAGAATGAATCATTATAGGCCTTTTTTGAGATCAGCCCACTTAGCCTAAATGACCGACCAAATGAATGTTATCCTTCGATCCATAATTTTGAGCCTAAGGTGACCCATTTATTGCATTACCCCTATTCACCCTGAGTTCAGGGTGGCTACTATAGAGAAAAACGACAAAAAATGAGGTATGAAAATAGGAGAATAATGCCAAAAAGGGGAAGAAACGGGTGTGGCTGGTGTTCATATAAAAAGCTGTGCTAGAAATAAATTGTCACTCCCAACAGTTGTTGTAAATAGAACAAAGAAAAGGGAAAGAGGAAGAATAAAATGTTGGTTATAAATGTGGAATGAATTAGTGTAGTGTCAAGGAGGGCAAATAGTCATTGTCTCCAAATATACGATACATGTCCCTGAACCTACGTTACAAGCCAAGTAAAGTCCTATAGTGATTCTAATCCGACTGTTTGAAAGTCAATGTGTAGAAAATAAGAGCATGCCTATGGTATTGTGCATGCATGATTTAAATTTATTTTGAGAGAGTGAGTGTTTACCAAGTCAAATATTTTTAAAATCATGATACAGTGTGTCAACGAGACTTTATTTTGGTGAAGGCATAAGATTAGCACTGTTGATTTCTGATTAGCTAGGTGATTATTGTTGTGTATGTAACCTTGCATGTGAATATGATGATGTCATTCATTGATCCACATGTTTTATCTTGAGAACTCAACAACTTGCACTGAATATATTTAAGAGGAAAGGAGGGTGTCATGTTTGTGAACTGAACCGTTGAAAGTCATATGATTGATGTAGGTTTTAGTCTTCTTTTGCTTAGTTTGTTGCGATGTGTTAGTTGTTGTAATGATATGAACCGTTGTTATTTAGGAAAAGCAAAACATCGAGAAAATACTGGGGCCACTTTCCCGCCAGGGCGGGCTAGACGCCGCTAGGGCGGCAGCGCCACAACGGGATAAGTAGCCACCAGAGCGGGACAGGCGAGAAAGAATGTAATAACGCGAAGTCTTATTTTCTCCTTCTTCCAAAAACACCTAAATTAGACGTAAATCGCCCCAGAAACCCTCCAAAAGATGTTCTAGGCTTAGGAAAGAAGGAGGAAAAGATTTCTAGGGTGAGGAGGTCGATAGCTTGCAAATCTTTGGTCAAATCCACCGTCACGAGGTCCGGAAACAAGAGTCGAAGCCATAATTTCGTGCAGCGGCTTGGCGCCTAGGTAGGCTACGTTTTTTAATTGAGTAGTTATAAATTTGTTATGCACTGTGTGGTATATTAAAATTGATGGTAGAATTCCTGCATAAGCTTTCGTGCACCGAAACAAGATGTTGTACTTGTACCCTAGGTATTCAATCAGACGTAAACCGTAGGAGAAAGCCTTAATCAATGAACTAGGGGTAGGTACTGGTTGTGATTTTATGTTGGTGTGAGGTATGTTAGTGATTACTTCATTATAATGCATGTATGTATGCGAATGTTGCACTATTGATCACCCTAATCGTAAATGAGCATGAATGAATGATGGTATGCCATGAATCAACACTTGATTGTATGATTATGAGAATGTACATTGTGTTTGTGCTTGTGGCTTGTTGAATGAATCGAGTGTTACGTTCCAACACACTAACTTTGATCAGGTGCCACGTTCCTGTGCATATATGGGATCGGGTGTCACGTCCGGCACACTAACTTGGATCGGGTACCACGTATCGATACACTAACAATTTGGGTGTGGATTCCATGAGAGGACCATTGACTTGTTATATATGCGTAATTGCTTGATAATGATAATGTGGAATTGGACATGCTTCCTGAAATGGTTAGTGGATTGTACATTATGTTCTTATATGTGGGGGTGGCGATGTTGTAAGTTAATTGGAGATATCTGTTTGTGTAGTGAATTGTGAATGGTAAAGTCCAAAATCGGGTAGTGGTATGGTAAGGGGGAACTAAGGGTTCCGGTGCTACCCTGGTTAATTAGAATGTGGTCATGAGTATTATTATCAAGGTCTAGGGTGGTGTTTAGTGATAGTGTTTCGTAGTTGGGTCTTTCCACGTGAGGGGGTAGTAATATAAATCGGATGTTAAGCCTCGATAGCGTAATTTGGAGTTTTAAGTTAAGCCATGAATGGAATGAGTAAGGGGTAGAGGCAAGTATGCTAGTATGATATTAATATTCGAAATGGTAAGGGCAGGCAAAATATAAAGGTGGTCGAGGAGCGATTAGTCTTATTGAATGTTTCACCAGTTGATTTCTTATATTATGCGGTGGATATTCGGGTTGACTGATGATGCCTACCAGTACGTGTGGTTTTACTAATACTACCCTTACTATGCCATTAGGGCATTGTTTGGTTGTAGGATCAGTGATGTTTCATAGGTGAAGATGAAGGCAAATCTCCAGCAGCATTTATTTTCCTTCCGCGTGGTGGGATCTGTGTCTTTTTGTTATTATGTCTTACTTTGTACTCTTAGTAGCTCTTGTACCTGTTTAGACTAGATCTCTGGGGTGTTAATTACTTTACAAGTCTTAACTTTGAGTCGTTTAAAACTCTTGTTCTATAAAAACTTTACATGATTTTCTTTTATTTCGTCAGTCTTCTTAATTTTCCTCATGATTTTAATTATTAGGAATCGAGGGTTCTCCTACTTAGGCGTTAGAGTAGGTGCCCGCACGGCTCGGTGTGTTGGGTCGTGACAGTTGTGTTAGTCGCTTGAGGACAAACAACGATTTTAAGTTGAGGGTGTTGATGTGTCGTGGATTTACGACACATTTGATGCTTAAAACTTAGAATTTGTGTAATTTCTCTAGCGTATTTTAGTAGATATGATGTGTTCTGTAATTGTTTTACAGGAAAACATGATTCAGAAACTAAGTGAGAAAATCAGGAACTACTCAGGCATTTTTGGGAATTACAAGAGTAATCTACGAGCCGTGATTTAAACCACAAGCCCTATCGTAGATAGAAGTTTAAAGATTGGTAAAAATAGACTGAAGTTCACGAGTGTGCGGTATGGGTTATAAATGCATTCACAAGTCGTAGACTTGGATCGTAAAAAAATATTAATAGTTGAAAAAATATCCTGAATTGCACGAGTGAATAGTACAAGCCGCAAAAGTATCTTCGAGCCGTTAAAAGTTGATCATAGTGGAGATACCAAAAGTGCATAAAAAGCCTGATTTCTACAAAGGGGAAGCACGAGTCGTAAAAGCTTCCACGAACCATTGTTTTTGTCTGTAGAAAAACTCTTGAGACTATTCCTTGACTGCAATCCACGAGAAGGGTCTACGAGTCGTAGAAAAGACTATGACCCGTAAATGAGTCCATAGAAGTTATGGAATCCAATCTTTCTAGTTTATTTTAGATATGTTTTTGATGTCTATAAGTACCATTCGTAGATTTCCTTTTAAAAACCAAGTTGGTTTTAGTTTTGAAAAGAGAATTAAACAACTACTTTGATTTTTTGTTGAATTTTGGAGCAAAATCACAATTGGATCTTTGCTTTTGACTTTGAATTTTAATTCAAGATTCTGAATTTCTACTATCGTATTGCAAGTGTATGATTATGCATAATTTATTTACCGTTGATTGTTATTATACAAGCATGGATAGCTAAATCCATAACTAGAATTGTGGGAACCATGAATGATTAACAAGGTAGGTCTAATATATAGTAAACCTTGAAAAGTATGCATGCATGTATTATCTTTTCCCTTTGCTTAGATTACTTTTTAACAGTGGTCAACGTTAGTACTTGACTTATTCTTACTTGCCGGACCAAAGGGTTAATGAATGGGAAAAAAGATTATACAATGGAGATTTAAGGCTATCAACCCTCATCAAATAACTTGACCTTTTCTGAGAATATCTAATTTGGGATCAAGGGTAAGAGTTAGTAAAGCTATAAAACCTCAAAAATTGGAAAGTTGAGTTGGAAAGAAAGGTTGTAGAAAATTTTCTGATACAATGATATACGAGTCCTATGTACGAACTATAGCAAGTCCTACGAGCAGTACGAAAGAAGTCGTAGACTTGGTGTTGATTTTTTGGGATTTCAAGTTTCTGAAGTTTGACCTATGAATTGACAGGACGAACCGTAGAAAGCTTGGTGTTGAACTCGTAGGATGAATTCAATGATTTGATTTAGGAACTCAAGCCTATGGAAGAGAACAACGGGTCGTAGGAGGTTTAATGGGTCGTAGAAGGGTTTCATAGAAAGATTCTACACTTCGTGAAGTTTTGGAATCAAAGTTGAGGACAACGGATGGGGTCAACGGACCGTAGAAAGGTCGACGACTCGTAGAAGTGTTTCGTGGAAAGTTGGCCAAATTTTGAATTTCTGAAGTTGATTCTACGATTGAACAGTATGGGACGTAGAAACTTCTACGGACCGTAGGTCTAACAAGTAGGATCGTTCGGTTGTTATTTATTAAGGATATTTGGGTCTTTTCCTATGCATTTAATACCTATATTATGTCGTTTTGACCCTAATTTAAGTTCTATAACTACCTTTCTATTCCTAAATCTACTCAAACCCTCTCATTCTCTCAAATCCCTAAATCTCATCCAAATTCATCTTCTCTAATTCTCTCTTACGTTCAAGAAAGAAAGCTAGGGTTCCAAGCCTCAAGTCTCATTTTTCTCCATTGCTTTTGGGCTTTGATCATCAAGGTATATGAGAATTCACCAATGGATTCAATTCATCCATTAGGTCCCAAAAGATTTCCAAGTTTTCAATTTAATTTCATCAAAAATGGCTAGGGTTTCATCCAATTCTCGACGGGTCTTCATTGTATTGAAACAATTACATGTTTTCCAATTGATTTCGTATGGACCCATGCATTATTCATGATTTTGACTATGAATTTAAGAAGATATGAGTTTATGAAGAAAGCTATGAACTTATGAATGATGATTTATGAAAGATATGCGTGATTTATGAAAAAGAATATTTTATGATCTAAGGTGCTTTTAAGATAAGCATCATGATTTGTGGAAGGTTTCTCACATTAAGAAATCATGAAATTGTGAAAGGTTTCTCACATTAAGAAATCATGATTGGTGAAAGGTTTTCTCACACATAATTTAATCATCATTTAAGGAGCTACTTGATGAGAAAAAAATACTCTCTGTCTCTCTCTCTCTCTCTCTCTCTCTATATATATATATATATATTACATTGTTAATCAATTTTAATATTAATATTTTATTTTTCTTTGCAGAAAATGTCATAATCTAATAAGAAATCAATAGTTCATCAATTTTCTACTATATAGAAAAGCGAAGTGGAGGACGATCACTGCCAAAATTGTAAATATGTTCATTTTAAAGGGCAAATTGTTCAAGAAAACAACGAGTTAGCCTTTCTTTCATTCAAGAAAGATATTTTGTACTTTTTTAATTACGTGGCTGCCTCAGATCCACAAATTAGAAAATCTACTATATAGAAACGCCCAGTCTAGGCAGACCAATGGCACTTTAGAAAAAATAATTACTATGTAAGGGTAAAATAGTAATTTCATGTTATACAATCTACAAATCTTCCACTCTCTCTTGCATGGGAGGCAGCAGCTTCCATTAATCTCTTGTTCAGCACACTCTCTTCAATTTCCTCTCTTTCACAACAATCTTTTTGTTAAAATTCCACTCTTTCCGTTCAGCCAATCAAAGGTATGTTTCTCTATGTTATTACTTTTCCTTCCAAGCTTACAACACATCTACATTCGATGGTTTACTCCATTTTTTAAGAAAATCAATCTCAATTCGCACTGTATTGTTCATGAAAATTCGTAAGAATTATCCATCTTTCTTTGTATCTAGATTTTTATTTTTAATTTATTGTTTAATAAAAAATTTCGATTACTTTGTAGGTTGTTCGATGAAACGATAAATTGCCTGATTTTTTTTAGGTAAATCATAATATATATAGGATGAAATGAGAAGTAGAAGAGGTAAAATAAATATGTTGTTTAAGTAAAATTGTTGTTAAGAAAGCGTGAATGGAAAACAAAAATGAGAAAAGGATACACTCTTTTATAGCAGATCTGGAATGATCTTTATCACACAGATCTGGAACTACTATCTTTAAGAATATGATATGTTTATTTACACCATATTGTACTTGTTCCATAATTTCTGTCCACGTGGTGAAATATCAAACACAAGTCTCTCTCTAGAAATTTCTATTCATGCTTTAAATAAACATGATAGGTACCACCTGCTATCAAAGAGCTCATCTTCTCGCTTGTCAAATTGTATGTTCTAAGTTATTTGGGTTCTTTCAATTTCAGGTAAGTTATTCGTAAAAAAAAATTTATTCTTCTCTTGAGTTTGATAAGTTCTCTATAATTCTACGACATTCAACTTCTTTATCATTTTCTAAACTCTTCTAATCTATATAATAGATAAAAATTTCTTTTTTTTTTTTTTTTTTGTGCATCAAACTTCGATCTTTGAATGATGTTCGTATGAATTGCTGCATTTCTGGATATAATTGGTAGTTTACAACGTCTTTGACTGTACAAAGGTTATCATTCAGTTTTGTTATGGAGTTTGAACTCGTGTATATATAGATGAATTTGGTAGAAGGCGTAGGGGAGAGTTCTTCACCGTTGAGGAGTTTTGGGAGTTGTGTAGTGTATGATATAAAAAAACGATGTGTATAACCATCTTGTAGAGATTGGAAATGCTTAAGTCGTTTCCACTACTACTAATATAAAAATTATGGACTCACCTTTTGAATATGATATTGAGAAATAAAATATGTAGCAAATTTGTTCTTTTTCCTCATGACTACTCTTTTTGATGACCGATTTAGCACATGGGAAAAGATATTCCAGTCATAAAAGCAAAACTTTTCATTCTAGAATGTAAAAGTTCCTAAAATCTATTTGAATTTGGAAAGAGATCACCTACGAAAACCCAAAAGTGTTATTACTCATGAAAATTTTCTAGATTTATAAAAAATTATCAGTTTCAATCTGCCTATTTACTGTAGCTTCTCCCCAAAATTAACAGGTAATTTTTTCTTTATTTTGGAACATACTTGTAGTTATGCATTAATCAGTAGCTATCGAAGATGAGATGTTCCTACTTTGTTCCTCAAAGTGATATTGGTGTGTTGAAAATATGGTAACCGCTAAATTGACGCATGTATAAAATTGTATGCTTGTGTTAATATAGGACAATTTACGTTGTTTACTTTCTTTGAAACTGATTTGTTTAACTAAGATGTATATGTTGCATATCCTGGGGCCTTTCTTGGGAAGCTGTTGAAACAAGCGGGTGACGCTAATCCTCTGTTATGTCTTTCCATATGATTATCATGTATTTGCTCAATTTTTTTTGGATGTAGCTCCGTATTTTCATTTAATCGACAACGTATTTCCATGGGTACAAAATCTAAATTGAATTATTTTTAACCATAGTCTACTTAATAAGACAACATTATTGCTCTCTTTTTCCTTACATAACCCTTACAAATCGTATGAGTTACCTTGGTTTGCACCATCTTGTGTGATGGGCAGTGTCTTATATATAACTAGCTTGACGTTATAGACAAAAGTTGTACAATGTCCATGACAACCAAACAAACATTTCAAACTCTGGCTATCAAGGTTCCTCACACAAAGATATCACTGAAATAGAAATAACACATTTCCATGCTTTCTCATCATATTAGTATTGATATCATGTTACATAGATCTTAATTGGGGTGCTCTCTTTTTGACAATTTGCTGGTGAACTGTTCACTCTTCAGCTACTAAGTTTCTACTCAAAATTTCAGATGATCTGACTGCTATACTGGTTTGCACGGAAAGAAATCACGCTTTTACCGAATTGATCAACATCTCTCCTTCTTTTAGAAGAAAGAAAGAAACAAAAATTGTGCCGCCCACTCCTCAAAGAGATAGTAGAAGGTTAGAAACACAAAATATGCATTCCAAATACTCTATAGTCTACTTATTATCTTGCAATACTTTCCTTGATTTGATGCAGAGGAGACAGAGCTTGTGCCGGTGAAAAGCTCGATCATACAATGTGACATATATAGCTGAATTTGGATAGCCCACACCAATCTCATATACTAGGCCGCCACAACAAAGTTTTGAGTTTTTTAGTGTACAGCGATTGTGAATTGTCTCTGTGCCTATAGTGTGGCATGTAAAACTGCACTTGGTATGTTAAAAATATTTATACAGCAGCTTACATGATCATCCTTAGTTTATCCTTCTGTGTGGAAGGAAGGAAAAAACTCTCTTATATGATCCACATTGGTAGGGCTAGATACTTCAGTCAATCTCTTAGAATCGCTAATTATACATACTCGGTTGGAAATATTGAAATGAAAAATGAAAATAGGTGGAAGAGATAAATCACATATAGATATTAGATACTGTACTTTGTTAAATTTATTATGTAGGCACTTGTGAATAGTGTGCTGTGTTTGTATAAAACCGAAGTGGTCACTACTTTGTATGTAAAGAATATCATTTTTGTGAATGTTTGCATCTTTCAATTACGATGATTGTATAAGTAGCGAGTAATTACTGGAATCTGCGAAATAGAAGTGAACACCTTTATTGTAATACAGACTAAATATCATATATATGCACGTCTTTCTTAAAGGGAAAATACATTAAAGATAATTTTTCATCAACAATTTTGATCAAAATTTTCAAAAAAATATTCAACGATTATGCGAAAATTCATATTTTCTAGCAACAAACCAAATCATTGGGCCCGTGCAAAATTATCTAGTAAAGAGATATGTGGCACAAGAAATTAAGAATTAATTTCACAAGGAAAGGTTCAACAAAAAACCACAGCATTGGAAAAGAAAAAAGAAACAAAACAAAATTAAAAAAAAGGAATGAAGGGACGGCTAAGGAAAAAAATACAAAAGTCACTCTTTGTTGGGACCCATCTTGACAGTGACTTAGCAAAAAAAAATTGAGCAAAGAACCAGTAAATAAGTACACAACTTGTAAAATATTTACTTCATTTGTCATGAACAAAGGAAAAACTCTATAAATATAGTTTCATGTAGCAGATGCATGGACACATTAGATTAGAGAGGAGGAACGAAGTTCATTTCAAAACATTTTTAATTTCTTCTCCAACTACTTATTCAGTTATTTTGTTGTTGAAAATAATTCTAGTTCCCGATTTTAATTAAATAGCGGATTATTTGTCTTGAATATTTCTTATTTATTGGAGAAGAATATTTTTGTTAGAAGTACCAAATCTAGTATGGAGTAATTTTCTATTGTGTTGGAAAATGATGGATCTTGATATATCTATATAATAGCAAGTATTATTCCTAAATTTCATGTGCATGAGATTTAACTTCATATTCTATTTTTATCAGCTTTTTCAATTAGATGCTATTTTTTATTTATTAACATCTATCCATTTTATACTACATATAACTAACTCAATAGTCGAGAAATGCAAAAGAAGTAATATTGTTAATTGGAGTATTATTAGATTGTTAATATTTATCTAGTGACATCTATCTAATCTATGTTATAACTAATTTTACACTTGTTATTCGAGAAAAGCAAATAGTGTAATAATCAATTATAACAAGTAAGTAATCGAAAGGGACTTACTTTCAAGAGCATATTATAGCTCAAGTACATTTTTTGGTTCTTTAATATTACTATTTTGACGATTAAATTGTATAACAAGAAATGTATCTTTAATATTACTCAAATAGTGATCAAAACAAGAAATGTATGTAGAATAGATAAATCAATCTCTGTGGGTTTGACATCTTTTTATACTATTATTTGAAAGCGTGCGAGTTAAAAATATATACGCTAGAGACTCGTCACTACTCTATGATGATTTAAGCTTGGATTAGTAACTTAATTGTGTTTTTCCATATATAATGAAATGTTCATAAATATGACTATTTCGTTGGGATTTTACTTAGCACCAAGAGGATATTGAGATGAAATCTCTCTCGTTAATAGAGTTCGGGTATCTAGTAGCAATCTTCTTGTCTCTAACTACGTGCCTCGTAGGATTTGTCTTAGAATGACATAGCAAGTGGATCCACCTAATCTAGAAATTTAAGGTTCTTGCCTTGGCAAGTAAGGACATCTCTATTTGGTGTGGAAGCAAGACACCAAATTCCACGTTATAGCACACATGGTCTATGTCGGTTAACAGTAAGTATTCCACAAAATGATCTATGTTTTCTCTAAAGGTTGTATGAAACTTTCATGATGATTTTTAAGTTGCATTGACTATGTTAATGTGTTATGATTTCTATGTTTTAGTTTGGTCATGTATATCCTGCTTTTCTTTATGTTCCCTTATGATCATATTTTACGTTCTTATGTGTATCCCTCTTACTTAGTACATTTTATGTACTAATGCATACACGTGCCTTCATTGTTTAATAATGTAGGGTTCAACGCTTCCTCTGCTCCTGCTCGTGGCTAGATACAGATTGCTACATATTGCTTGATTGGTGAGTCCTCATACTTCGAGGGCACGACCATGAAGACTTTACTTGTTGATGTCATTTACTTTTGATACTTGTACATGATGTATGGGTTACATCCTAACCATTTTGTTGATGTTTAGAAAGGCTTGTCGGACTATGAGTAGACTTTCGCTTTTATGTAAAACTCTTTCATGATATGTGATTTTCTAATTTTACCTATTATGTTGTACTGTGTGTATGTCAAGCGACTTGTATAGGGCCTCTCAGGGTCTTATACGCCATGTCACGTCTAGGGTGTGCTTTGGATCGTGACAAAAACATACACCCGTAGACGGACCAAGTTGCATGGTGATATTCACTTATTTAGGGGACCAACCACTTAGGTGAACTTACTTACCAATCTTGCATGTCACACTAGAAAATGTTACTAATATCTGGTCTTACTAACACTACACAAAAAGGCTTATTAAAGACCAAAATATAGTGACAAGTTATAAATATGGTCCCTAAAATATACTTACAAGGAAGATATTATTTACTAATCTCTATTTGACTGTATTATTTTCTAATAACAAATAAACTCGTCCCTAATTGAAATTTTCAGCAGGAACTACAAGGAAGAGCAGGAACTAAAAGGCTCTAAAAAAATTTCTCTCTATATAGTAATAACCTAAAACCCCCAAATCCATTGATAAAGGTATTAGATTTTTCTTTCTCTCTATCTCTAGCAATATGCCAAAATTGTTGAAGCTGAAGTAAGTTTAATTCTTTTTTCTCTCTCACCAAAATCGCTGTGCATAGCTCTGAAGGCTCCTTACTCTTGAATCTTGAAGGCATTATTGGCAGAAAAATCTCCTAAATCTTGAAGCTTGAAGGCATTATTGGAAGAAAAACATTTCACCTACAACTTGTATCTACATCTAAAGTAAGTTTATTCCTCCTGATTCATCTCCCCCTTCTTTTTCTGTAAATCTGCCATTTTTCTTTCTGCTGGTCGAATTTTGTGTGATTGGGCTCTTATGATACTCATTGTTATTGTGTAAGGACTGAACATGATAGTTTTATGGGTAAGGCTTGGGGTTGAGGTTCAAAGAGGAGATATTTGAGAGTTTATTTAAGATTTTCTCTGTTAGGGTTGCATAATTGCTAGGGCTGCCAAGAAATTTTGGTAAGGCTGGCATTGCAAAAAAAAATTTCTATTAGGTGATGAATATGTAGAATATTTTTACCATTAGTGTCTTTAATTCAGTTCCCAGTTTATGTGCTTTGAATTTGAATGATTTTTTTTATTGTATTCAATTTTTAAGTATAATGTGACACTAAAAAGATTAGGCGAGAAAGAAACGAAATTGTGAATGAGCATTGATAAAGCATTTGATGTAGTTTCCTTTTTTTGGTGTTTCAAATGTTGTTTTAATTGTTATTTTATACTACAACTAGTGCTGCATATTGATTTCTAAAGTTACTACTTGTGGCGCATTTTTGAAATCTTAAGCTACATGGAATTTTGTGGTTGTTTGTCATTGTTGTTTTGGTGGTTGTTGTTTTCAATTAGATGCTAAATGTTTTATTGAAATTGTTTGGATCCTCATGTATTTTGATTAAAAAAAATTGTTGGAGAAGTTGTTGATAAGTTTAGCTTTGTGAAACATGAAAAAGGTCATTAGTTCACATGGATGAAAAATTAAACTTTAGATCCGTTAAGTTTAAGTCGCAGTGTGTAGTGTTCTGAACTATTGTTATTGAGTTGGAATGTTTTTCATAACTCTTTGTAGCCTTGAAACATAAATTTATGAATAACACTTAAGCATATTGTCATAATAGATCTAATATGAAGGAATTTAATAAATCAACAAATCAATAAATCAATATTGTCTCGTTGTTGTTTTTCTTGATAAATCTAGCTAGACTATTTTGTCGTCTTTATTTGAAGTTCACTAGTAGGTTTAGGATGTCGCATCTGTTAAGACCTTTTAGTTTTATTATATATAGCAACACATATTCAATTAAAAGAAAAGATGTTATTAGTCCATTTTAGATATTTATTTTTTAATTATTAGGATGATTTGACTAGTTTAATAGAAAGTAATGTTCATCTTAGTAGATTTGTTATCCTAAAGTATGATTGATCTAAATCTTATATACAATCCAAGGTTATGGCACCAAGTAAGCAATGGATGCAACTTGTTGATGATCGACTTAATGAGGCCTACTTTATCGGGGTGGAAAATTTTTTGAATTATGCTTTTCAAAGGACAGGAGAAATATATGAAATACGATATCCGTGTGTTAAATGTTGTAATACCACATTAGGAACTAATGGTTACATTGTCAATGGATATAGATTCCATGCAGAAGATTATGATAAAAATTTAAGGACTCAAAATTGTGGTGTGGTTGTCGTTGGTGAAACTAATAAACATAGTGACAACATTGATTACTATGGAGTTTTACCGATGTTCTTGAATTGCAATTCACGGGTAGAAGAGTTGTTTTGTTTGAATGCAAATGATTTGATGCATATGATAAGACAAAATGAGTGAAAATAGATGAGTATGGCATTGTAAGTGTAAATTGGGGGCGATTTTTGAAAATAAATGAGCCTTTAGTATTAGCTGATCAAGCCTCTCAAGTATTTTATGCTAATGATAATTCCAATAGAGGTTGGTGTGTAGCGAGAAAGGTACAACCTCGTGATTCCTATGAAATTGTGCAACAAAAGGACAATGAATTTGAAGATTTAGAAAATTTTTCGCAAAATAAACGAAAAAGAATGATTGAGGTGAAGTATCTCCTTAAGCTTTAGCATATTCATTATTATACATTTTGATACATGATTTTTGTTAGTAAATTATTTTTATAGTGTCTTAATTTTTTTTGGCAACTATATGATTTTTAGAATGTTTTTTCATTTTTTTTGTTAACACATTATCTTTGTTTTTTGGTAGGTTTGATATGAAACCATCAAAGGATGAAAATCAGGTGGCATCTAGGGTGAAAGCTACTACCAAATATGCATATGTGGCACCGGGTGCTATAGGAAAGGGACGAGGAAAAGGTCTTAATCTATGTCTAATGCTCAAGGAGTGCGAACAATGAACAAAAACTACGAAAGTGTTGAGAAAGGACATATTCCATCTTTTTCATCTACTGATGAACTTATGCAATACATCAAAACAAATTCATCAAGTATGTCAAGACCTTCACGATCAAGGATGGCGAACAATGAATAAAAAGTTTTTGGCTTTTGAGAAAGAGCATATGCAAGTTGATGTTCCAAATTGCTTTCTCTTGATGATGTTATGGAGTCCACTGACATTTGAAACAAGTATGATTTCTTAATTTTCTTTCTTTTTCAGAATTGAATTTAATTTGATTCAAGTACTTTTACTGATACAATTTCTTGCATTAGGTTTCTCTCAAGGATTGCGAACAATGAATAAAAAGTTTTTGGCTTTTGAGAAAGAGCATATGCAAACTGATGTTGCATTTTCTCTTTCTACTGATGATGCTATGGAATCTACCCCAACACTTGAAACAAGTATGATTTCTTAAATTTTTTTTCTTTCAGAATTTAATTGTAATGACCCTTTGGGTCATTTCTGTATCTTGCCTTCTATGTGTCGTTTAGAGCGTTCCTGTAGCAACCCCAAGTCATTTATGACTTGCTAGGACTAACAGTTCAGTCACCTGGTCGTTTGTTTGGTTTTGGTGCGAGTTTTAGTGTTTTGGAGCTTATGAAGCTTGAACGATCATTTTTGATCAAAAGTTCAAGAAGACGACCTCAGAATAGAATTCTGACGGTTCCATCAGCTCCAAAATGATCAAATTAGGCTAGTAGCACAGTTGGCACGAGTATCGAGGCCTTCGATGCTAGTTTGGATCATTAAGCGTTTTAGCCTTTGAAATGTGGCCTAAGATTGACTTTGGTCAACATTATTGGAAAACACGCTCGAATGAAAATTCCATCAGCGCGGTTAGCTCTGGAATGTTGAGTTTGGTCTAGAACAACCTTTCGTTCGACTCCCGAGGCCTCCGGACTCATTCCGAGCCCCTCGGTGGATTTTGGTTAAATGGCTTTTGGAAGTGGGACTCACTTTTTATCGAGATGACCTCTGATGGAAATTTTGACTGTGCCGTTGAGTCTGGAATGTCGAATTTAGTAGGGTAGCATATCTTTTTTATTTTTATCGGGTTCCGAACGAATTCTGAGCACCCCGTCGGAGACTTTGAAGTATATAGCCAAAGTTGAAATCTAGTGCTGCTGAAACATTTAAGATGTTGTCATTGAATACTAATTCTCGCTCTTTTTATTCGCATGTGAAATCCGTCTGGGTCTTCATGGGCCCTATCTTTACATTTCGAGAGAGCCACAAAGGCTCAAACTCCTTCCTCTCGAGTAGCCAGCTTCTACAAATCGACGTACAGGTCCCAGAGTAGGAAAAAATATTGAAGTAGATCGAGAAATTGAAAAGATTAGGCCAAAAGCCCACTCTTGATAGCAAAGCAAATCGTATTTTGTTATTTTGGGCCTAAGCCCACTTATTTGCTATACTTGCTAGAATTTAGGACAGGTTAAAAATTTGGGCGAAAGGCCCAAAACGAAAATGGGCCCGAATACTGGCCAAGGCGGACAGGAAAACCAGATTTGTGCCCAAATCTCTTTCCCTCTTTGTTTTTATGATGTTTATTTGCTTGTTAATATTTGCCGCTAACCTTAAGTTCGAAAATTTAAATCCCCGAAAACCACCCATTTTGATTTAACAATTTAACTAAATCAGTCATCGTTTGACAAGACTTAAGGAATAAATTTTGCAAATTATCTCACTTAGATAGCATTCCCGAATTCCCCCCTCCCCCCCCCCCCCTTCCCTTTTTAAAACGGTTCTAACTATAAATTGTTCAATTTAAATTAAGTCAAACGAATTTAGCCAAATAATTAATTACCGGATAACCTCATTAGCGGGTGTTCTAGGTGCTTTAAAATCCTTCCTAGAACACTAATAAGAACCCCGGATCCCTTTTAAGTTTTCATTAGATTTTCTGTTTTAGTCTTTTGAAAACAATACTTTTCTTGATTTTTCTTAAAAATTAAGTGGCGACTCTAAACCAGTCTAAACATTATATTTTCCAAAATAAAAACAGAATGGCGACTCTGCTGAGGATTTGAATGGTTCTAACCTTAAGATTAATTTATTTGGCTACGTGCTTTAATTGTCTACTTGTTTTATTTATCGTATATATTGAATTGTGACATTCATGGCATTCGATTCGCAAACGTAAGCAGTTGCATTAGGAAAAAGCGGTTCGTGGCTTACCACGGTATCCTTCGTAAAAACACAAGTTGAATTCATTGGAAGTGATGAACGAATAGTTAGCTTGTGATCATCCAACGTCGTTTATTAGACTTCACCCCGTTGTTTGTCCGACTTGGGTAACCGTCATTTCTAAACCAATTCTAGTCAACCTAGAGTAGAGCGAAATCAAATCCAAATCTAAGCGTTAGTCTGAGACGGCTTAATACCCAAGGTGTATTAAGTCTATTAGTAAAACCGCTAAAAATCATGTCCAAGATCCACGACCTAACGATATACCATATTATTTGACATTTGAAAGATGTATGTGTGGAAGCCTGTTTGTTGCCTATTTAGGGGAGGAAATCTTAACCGTGCTTTATTTTGTAGGTATAGATCGATTTCCCAAGTTCGACATGGTAGTGGAAGCCCCAATTCTGCTCAAGATGTGGCACAACGACCTCAATGAGTTTCACAAAAGGGACCTCAACAAATATGTAGGGTCCCTAACAGAACTCATTAACATGGTTGGGTGGCCCGAGCTAGTTGAAGTCCTCACGGGTTATTGGGATAACGAGAGAATGGTATTCCGATTTTGAGCCATGGAAATCACCCCGATAATTGAGTAAATTCGGGACGGAATAGACACAGTCGGTACAGGGCTTGAAAGAAGGGTGAGAAAACAGGAAAGCATCTTAATCCCTAACAAGCCCACTCTAGAGGATATTATAAATTGGTTCGGGTTAAGAAAGGACTATGCCTACTAGGCCGAGGGTTCTAGCATTTCTTTTATGGATCTCTATGTTAGATTTGGGCATGCAAGCTTTTACGCGAATTACAACCAAGAGTTCAGGGTTACCTTCAGAGAATGGGACGGGATCAGACCTTTGGTATTCGCCATCGCGCTAGTAGGTACTATGGTTTTTCCCCTAGGCCCGAGCCTCAACATCAACACCCGGGTAATAATGCTTGCACACACTCTCTTCCACGGGCACCTGAACCAAGGGCAAGTGAAGTATTATCCCATCGCGCCTGTCATCCTATCTGACATGTATCGTGCTTTGGGAAGATGTAAGGAAGGACATCGCTACTTTCAGGGCTTTAATCTCCTCCTCCAATCGTTGATACTGAGCCACTTAGCGAAGTGACATGAGACTCAACAGCTACATACCCTCGATAATAATAATTCAAGGGTTTGAATGATGTGCTGTTTTGGGCAGATTTAGAAAATAAGAAGACTAGAGGAAGATGGGCTCAGATTTTCTCCAAGTTGAAAGAAGATGACATCCAGTGGATGTTCAATCGCTTCATCTCAAAAGATGTCATAGTACGGGGCCACAGACAACTCGTACTTCCTTTACCAGGTATTTGGGGTATCCGCCCCTACGCACCCAAATGCATACTACCGTATCTATGTGTTCGACATCGGGGATGATAGAGTGCATGAGGCTTTAGAGATGCTGAGAGAATGGAAAAAAGCAGTACGAATGGATGAAAAAACCATCGCGGTGGACCGGTTTAATGCCGGGTACGATGAAACCTACAAAGCATGGTTGAAAGATAATGTACAAGGTATCTCCTTCCCAGTTTCAAATATTTATCGTAGTGTGGAGGACAAAGAGTCCAAAGCTTTGATAGAATTAAGAGAGGTGAAAAAGGAAGCACAGGAAATGTACAATGAATTCCTTCAAAAGCAAGAGGAGGATAAATATGCCTCGGAGGCGTAACTCAAGAATTAGAAAGCTTGAGAAGCGATCTGGGAGAGCTCAATTTATGGATTGGAGATAAGAAAAGTGGGATGTGTCTCAAAGACTGGGAAGAGAAAGGCCGCCGGAGCGAAGGATACTTGCTAATGATTCAATACAGGCTTCAGCATCTCATGACACAGAACAAGAGGAGCAGATCAGAAGCAGGGCCATCGGGGACATCTTAGTGGACCTCGCCCCTGCATGGGTTTTCCTATATGTATTTGTTGTTATTTGCCCCTACATAGGCTTGACTTTCTTATGTTTTGGTACTCTTTTCAAATGACCCCTGCGCGGGCCTTTCCTTTTGTATTTCCCGTTTATTCCCTACTTACCCTGCTTATTTCCGCCTTTTGAACATCATTTTTATATGCGAAATTTGCTTTAGGGTAACAAAATGGTTCAATTCTACACATACATCTTTCGAATACACTAGGCCTAACCTTGGCACAAAAGGGCCCCCTACTTGTTTAGGACGTGCGTTAGCCGCTTGTGTGCTTTAATTGCTTATGTGGTACGTTGCTTTGAATGATGACATTTTTAGCCCACTCTTTTTCAAAAAATTTCCAAAAAAATCACTACGATACTGAATACAAGTCACTACCCCAAAATGTCCAACCAAAATTTCCCGAGTCTTGAGTTTTTCAGCCAAAAATAAAATCTCCCAACCAAATCCTAAAACGTTACTTTGTCACCTCAGGAAAGATGAAATTGCCGCTAAGATGGAGAAGGGAAAAAATATCGAGATGGAGCTAACTGAGGAGGATTTAAGGATGAAACTGAACAGGCTCAAACAAGAGATCCAAGAAACCAGAGAAAGGAGAATAGAAGTGGAGTTCGTCACCGCGGTCGCACGAGCAACAAATGAGGCACTAGACGCGGAGTTAGCGGCTAAGATGGTAAGATATGCTATCATGAATGAAGAGATGGCCGCTATGCGAAAGGAACACAATGTCTTCAACAAAGATATAACTAGGAGGCTCCAAAAGATACACGAAAAATGCTCTTTCTTCAATCAAGAAGCCAATAGTGGCCCCGAAGACACTCACCCTGGAGCTACTGAAGAAGATACTGGGAGGAAATTGTCTATAAGCCTCTTTTCCAGTGTCGGTGGAAAGAAGAGAATGAGAATACCACCCTCAAAGCATATGAGTTTACCTCCCGTGATTAATGCGACAATCGAAAGAAGAATGGCTTGGATGGAGGCACATTTTATCTTTTAGAAGCTTTATTGTCTATTTTTCACTTTCCTTGCAATCACCAGAAATGAATGAATAAAAATAAAAATTTCCTTTGTATTCGAACTACGTAGGGCCTAAATTCTCCTTACGAGATACGTAGGCAGCCTTTCAAGGCCCGGCCCCTATCCTTTAAAAAATTTTCTTTTCCCCCCTTCATTCTACAAGAAAAATGGCGAGTTCAAATCAACAGATGCTAGAGGATGCAGCAAGAAGTTCTTAGCTCAATGCAATTTAACTTTTCTGAGTCACTAGCCTCAAAATAAAATGAGCAAATTCCTGCTTGTTCAAAAATCAGTCCTCATTATTCGTGGGTTAACATATTCTCAAACAAAGCAACTCTTATGTGTTTATATGCCCTTTATGTGATATTTTGCATTATTTGTCCCGAATCAAAACTAACAGATTTGCCTTTAAGTTGTTTTTCTCAACAGGTAGTTAGAACTGATCTGTGTTGATAAGCTGGCTGAACACCCCTATTTTACAAGATCAAAAGGGTCTACAGATTCCTTCCCCAGTCAAAGTTCTCGGAAGGGCAATTCAACAATGAGCAATAACGTTGAGGATACCGGCTTAACAGATATTGTTGTGGCTCAGCCCGTCATCGCCGATAAGAACGAGTTAATCGTGCAATTGATGCAACAGATCGCTGAGATGCGGGTCGAAATGCAGAGAAGGCAAGATTTGCCTAATCCAGCTTTTGCTTTCAATGCTCTAGCAAACGGAAGGCCTCCACTTCACTTTCCTTCTTCAAATGTGGAACAAGCTCAAAACCCACCCTCCAGTCCTATTCATAACCCCTCAATCATCGACCTAACCACCCAAAATCCCCATTATGCCTCCGCCTCTTACCAGACATCACCCCTCCTCAAAATACCAACCTCCAAGTGTCACTTCCTCCCCAAAATGTCAACTTCCAAACTGGCCCACCCCCTCTAAACCAAAATGTTAACAACCCGCAAACTTCCCTCCGTCACCAAAATCAACATACCAACCCCCATACTTTCCCTCAAAATTACCAAGCCACTCAAAATGCCCAAAGTCCCTCCATTGCTCCACCCCTACCCTAGAAAACCACTTTCCAAATCCCGATCCCCAATGAGCATGACGCCAATGGTTCTGAGCTCGACCATTATGAAAAGCGAGAAAGAGAGTGGAGGTCAAAGAAAGAGGCCGCCAAGCTGGATATGAAGGAAGAGATCTGAAAAGCCATGAAAGAGTTGCAATGTATTCCTGAAGTCGCCGATTTGAGTTATGAGGAATTATGCATTCATCCGAATTTGGACCTCCCGGAAGGGTTCAAGGTGCCAAAGTTTGACGTTTTCGGAGGAATAGGGAACCCCTTAGCGCACTTGAGGGCCTACTGTGACCAGCTCGTGGGAGTTGGAAGAGATGAAACTTTACTAATGCGGCTTTTTAGCTAAAGTCTGAGTAGAGAGGCTCTAGAATGGTTTACATCTCATGAAACAAGACAGTGGCCCAACTGAAATGCTCTGGCTAAGGACTTTATCGAATGATTCGCCTATAATGTGGACTTCATCCGAGCGCGTTTTCCAAGAATGTTGACCAAAGTTAACCTTAGGCCAAATTTCAAAGGCTAAAACGCCTAATCGCACCGACTCACACTGAAAACCTCGGGAGTCTGCGGACTATGCTACTAGCCTAAAATGACCCTTTCAGAGCTGATGGAATTGATAGAATTATTCTGAGGTCCTCTTGTTGAACTTTTGATCGAAAATGATCGTTCAAGGTTCATAAGCTCCAAAACATAAAAACTCGCACCAAAAACAAACGAACGACCAGGTGACCGAACTGTCAGTCCCAGCAAGTCATAAATGACTTGGGGTCGCTACAGAAACGCTCTAAAAGACACACAGAAGGCAAGATACAGAAATGACCGCGAGGGTCACTACAGACGTACAGGTCCCGGAGTTGGAAAAAATATTGAAGCTGATCGAGAAATTGAAAAGATTGGGCCAAAAGCTCATTCTTGATCACAAAGCAAATTGTATTTTGTTATTTTGGGCCTAAGCCCACTTATTTGCTATACTTGCTAGAATTTAGGACATGTGAAAAATTTGGGCCAAAGGCCCAAAACGAAAATGGGCCCGAATACTGGCCAAGGCGGACAGGAAAACCAGATTTTGGCCCAAATCTCTTTCCCTCTTTGTTTTTATGATGTTTATTTGCTTGTTAATCCGCTAACCTTAAGGTCTAAAATGTAAATCCCCGAAAGCCACCCATTTTGATTTAACAATTTAACTAAATCAGTCATCGTTTGACAAGACTTAAGGAATAAATTTTGCAAATTATCTCACTTAGATAGCATTCCCGAATTCCTCCCCTCCCCCCCCCCCCTTTCCCTTTTTAAAACGGTTCTAACTATAAATTGTTCAATTCAAATTAAGTCAAACGAATTTAGCCAAATGATTAATTACCGGATAACCGCATTTGCGGGTGTTCTAGGTGCTTTAAAATCCTTCCTAGAACACTAGTAAGAATCCCGAACCCCTTTTAAGTTTTCATTAAATTTTCTGTTTTAGTCTTTTGAAAACAATACTTTTCTTGATTTTTCTTAAAAATTAAGTGGCGACTCTAAACCAGTCTAAACATTATATTTTCCAAAATAAAAACAGTTGCGTTGAAAGCTTCTTTATCGATTGAGTTTCGAATTTTATTTAGGTCAACTCCAAACGATCATATCTCTTAGAATATGAAGATTAGGTGTCACATAACATATCAAATTAAAGGTCTATGAGTATTCTTTTGCAATGCCATCAAGTTTGCATCAGTCGGAGTTCAGAGTAAATAGTAATGATCATTTTCTTACATGGCACAGTGTAGTTACGTTTTGACCGATGAACAATTACTAAAAAGGTTTTTTGTCTTTATATTCCTATGAAAATCCTAAAACGAATTTCTCAACTCCCATAAAGTCCTAAACAATCAGATTTCTATCTCTTAATTTCCCCTCCTCCTCTCTCTCAAACCTCAAGGCAAAACTCTAAGCATAAGACTTCCAAAGCAAGATTCTTTCAAAAAAAATTCAAGATTCTTCTTCAAGGCAAGTCCTTATCCAAGGATTCCAAACTCAAATTTCTTCTTATAATCATGAATCATTAATAAAAATCTTAACCCATGATTATAGGATTTTCAAGAAACTAATTCAAGAATCTCAAAAAATGATTTCTTGATCGTTTTCCTTCAAGTTAGGATTCTTTTTCAAGATTCATAGAACATTTAAGGTATGTAAGATTATCATATATAGTGAGGAAATTAGTTCTTCCTCATGCCCTACATCTACAATTTTAGTTAGTAAAATCAAAGTTAGGGCTTTTACTCTTTATCATATCATTGATTCTTGATTTTATCATCAAAATCGGTATACTTCATGTCATCAATGATGACGTGAATGTTGATTCATGGTTCATGCTTATTATACCATATAAGTCTCTTTTTAGCCAACGCTATTTGTAAATCTAGTCCTAATATTTCTTATTCATTATTTTCATGAAAGAAGTAAATTTATGATTTTCAAGAAAGTATTATTATCTTTAATTTCAAGTGCGTTATTTTATGAAAGAGTTCAAGAAATTATATTTAGCTTCAAGTTTAGCAATTCTACCAATGTTTTTCATTCCATGCATGTGAAAACTTCATCAATGAGTCTCCCTTCACCCATTGAGTCCCAAAGAAAATCCAATTTCTTCAAGTTATGATTTCTCCAAAACTAGGAACTAGGGTTTCTATGATTTTCATGGGTTCTTATTGAAATTCAATTTCCTCTTCATGATTAGTTTTCCTTTTGCATGATTTTGATTATAATTTTATGTTGTCAAGGATATTCATGAACCCATAGTATGCAAGTATTTTATGACTCAAAATTATGTTATTTAAGATATATGTCTCAGAATATCATATTTCATGAATTATGATGCTTTTAGATAAAGTATATCTCAGTAAATTTTTAAATATCAGGATTTAGATGCTTTTAGATAAAGTATCTATCAAGCACCGAGCCTACACCTTGGGCGTGGCCGGCACTCGAGAACCATTACTGGCCCGAAGTGAACCCTTGATCTGGCTTACTACTCAGTGGAAGACTTTACTCAACAAAGATAAACTCATGAAATAAACTTAGAATGTTGTAAACAAAACATTCAACTGGCCAATGAGGCAACTCAAGTCTCAAACATCAAAACAACGGAAATGAACAAGACTATTGAACTAATAATGTCTAACTATCTATGAAGTCTCTAAATACTAAGAGGAATGTTGGGACAAGACCCCCGATCATCCTAACAAAATTGAAATGACAAATAATGATAAAAGGGATCCTCCAAAAGAAAGGAGGCTCACCAACCACTCTGAAGCTTAACTGAATCAACGAAGCGTTGGATGTTGATCCTAGTTACTTGTATCTTCATCATAAAAGATGCACACCAAATGGCGTCAGTACATGAAATGTACGAGCATGCCAGGGAATTCTAAAATAAGACATAAGCTTGAAAATGGAACTGAAGAAACTTACCTCTTCTCAACTCAACTCAACCTTTTTCAATATAAAGTAGAAATAAGCATGCAGTATAAAGAAAAACTTTAAAACATGTAGATAACAACTCAATGCATTAAAAAACACAATAGTAACTTAGTTTTGTATATGAAAATGCAAGTAACTTTGTGGGAGATTAGCTAACTGACAATCATCAGTATGAGATATGTGATGATACAACGTCTTATCTCATGCTTCCAGGGCCGTCCTATACTCTTTCGGGGTATAGAACCTACTACTAAGTGGATCCACTAGTCTATGCTAAAGCATTAAGGAATCATAAAAAAAGTATGGTCTTTTATACCCATGTTGGCAACACGGTTTATGGAGATTTTGAGTTATCTGAACTCATCCCCATATCGGTACTCAATACTAATCCCAAAATGTAACTAGCTCATAAGTTTAAAAACATAACTTCTCTGTGGTTTGAGATTATTACTCAAAATCTTTCTCTTAAAAGAGATGATACTCAAAAACTAGCTCAAAAGCTCTTTTGGAAATCAGTGTTTCCTCTCTTGTTTAAATGTGAAAACATTTACTCTTGGGAATACTTAGTTTCCATATATCATTTGAAAGAAAATGAACTCAGTCTACTCTTCTCAACTTTGTGTTCAAGTCATTTAAAACAAGTTGTAAAACAACTGTAAACGACCTCTTAAAATGACTCGAAGAACTCTCAAGACTTGACTCTCAACTCTACCTTAAATTTGGATTATGGATTTAACATTATGATTCATGTTTATGAATGATTTGTAGATGTTTAGAAGTTGTTTAGAGTAGTTAGAATCAATAGGGAGTGAAGGTACACTTTAGGAGAACTTAGAAGGGTAAAACGATGGGAAAAAGGTGGGGGCAGACGTCCCGGGTGCACTACTGGCGCGGGGCATCAGCCCCCAAAGTTCAGAGACTGGATTCTGGCGCACCGCCCCAGCCCCTCCCTAGGTGAACCCGATGAATGTTTCAACTCTTTTTCTGATCTCAATTCGACTAAATTCAATTCTTTTTCCAATTTCTCTTTAGATTCAGTTACCCAATACATGAACACAAGAATCTACCCAAAACAACTCTTAAAATTGATAGATTATCTCAAGAACTCATCAATCCCATCCTAATTCAAGAACGAAAGTAAATTCAAGAACACTAATAAAAAATATCAAACCTTCAACTTTTTAGGATGAAATTACGCTGAAATTAACATGATTGGTGCACGGATGAACGAACCCAATGCTATGTGAACTCACATACCTCTTTAGGGATCAACCCTTGGCGAAACGATTCTCGATTCCACAAGAAACTTCCAAGAACGCCTTGAATTTTCTCCTGTCCCCTCTTCTTGAACTATTCTAAAAAATCTAGGCGTATATTGGTTTGGGAAAACTGAACCAAATCAGTTTAGACCCATAATTAATTACTAAAAACTAATTAACTTGATTGAATAAGGAAAATACCAAAATACCCCTCTTAAATCCGAGTAACTTTTCTTGATTGAATAACCCGACTTCAAACAATCATATCTCCCTCATACGAGCTCTAAAATTAGCAAACTCAGTGGTGTTGGAAAGAGGATTCCAAGACCTTTCATTTGATATCTTATAAGCCACCTAGCTCATCCTGTACTGAAAGTTATGACCATTTGAAGTTGACCTAAAATTCATATCATAAGCTTAAATTGCAAAATTTCAGATTTTGCTATTTCCAATTTAGTTCTTTCTATTTTTAGTTCTTTCAAATACCGAGGTTTTACAGTATCTTTCTAATTATGTTCAGTTATCATGATTTACGAGCTACTCAGTATTTATCAGTTATTAGTATGATTCAATAGTATCAGAGTACACTGTTTTCAGATTTATACATATTTTCGTTGGGAGAATACTTAACACCGAGTGAGATTTTAGGATGAAGATTTCCGCTTAGCGTAGCAATTTTTAAGTCCCAGAACTACGTGACACCGTATAATTAGTCTTTATGAAGTTTAGATAGTGGATCCATCTTAGCTCAGATATAATGATCCCCACCTTGGCAAGTTAACTCTCTTTTTTCAGTGTGGGAGTAATTTACTGAACTCCATGTAGTAGCTCACATGGTTTATGTCGTTTTTAGTATCTCCCACAGTTTAGTCTTTTAGATTATTATTTTGACCTTGAATTCAGTTATTTTAGTTTTAATATCTATCAGGTGCATGTTTTACTACTTGGTCATTGCATTAGTTCATGTGTTTCAGTTTCATATTCAGTTTAACCTCTCCAATTCATCTTGTCCATCTTTATATATTATCATGCATGTCTCACATACTCAGTACATACAAAGTACTGATCGCATACCTCTTTAACTACTTCATGTGATGTAAATTTAAGTCTCAGTCGGATCGCAGCTTCAAGTCAGCAGATGATTAGTTCTCTTATTTCAAGCACTCAAGTTAGATTGTAGTTCTAGTATTTTATTTCTATTCACATGTATTAATCAAGTGGATAAGGAATCATGTCCGAGCTAAAGGCAGAGGCTTCATAGAGAGTCAGTTAGAGTTATTGTATTTAGTGCATTTCATTCCCGATTCTCTTTAGATTACATTTGTTGTATACAAGACTTTGTACAGAAATATATTAAACTAGTGTTCCATAATTATGATTCCACTCAGTCATTTTAGTTCGTTTACATGGTCATATTTGATTGCTCATGACTATGCCAATATCAAAGGTTAGCTTGAAGTCACTTGTGACTTTAAGCACCGTGTTACGACTAAGGATAGTTTCGATTTGTGACATGACCTTGCATCTAAGAAAACTAAAGTAGTTGGAGCATAAGGGGGTGTTTGGTTTGAAACTTCTAAAGTAGTTTATAACCTAAAAGTTAAAAGCCACAAACGAGTGCTTGAATTGACTTTAGACTTTTAAGCTCTTTTTAGTTTTAAAAATGCTTGAAAAACATAATAAGCGTTGTTAAGCACTTTTTAGGTTGAATAAGTAAAAAAGGGAGCCAATGGCCAAAAATTGAGTGTTCCCACTCCTGTTTGGATGAACTTATAACAAGTAACTTATAATTGAAAAAATAAAAGTCACAAGTAAAGGATACCTACTTTTGATTTTTGAGTTGTTCAAAATTTTTTTTGGCTAAAAGTGAGTGCTTGAAAACACTTTTTGACTTTTTCAAAAACCTCCAAAACTAAAGAAGTGTGTAAAAATAAAAAAACAGCTAAAAATAAGCTAATTCAAATGAACACTTGTAGCTTTAAGCTTATAAGCCACTTTAGAAAAGCCAATCCAACTTTTGGATTCTAGTATATTTTTATAATTTTTCCACCTAAAAAAAATACTTAAAAATATCTCTTGTCTTTTCCAAAAACATTCAAAAACTAAAGTGTTAAAAGCCAAAAACTACTCAAATAAGTGAATCCAAACTCAAGTATCTTTGTGATTTTTGTAATTTGTTTTGTGAACTTGCTTCGTACTTAAATTGTTTTTTTTTTCTCTAAAAAATGAGCCTGTTGGTTATGTTTATGTACTTGTCATTTTATTTCTCGAGAAATAGAAACAAATTCTGAAGCAATTTACATTATGATGTTTCTCACTTTTGAGATATTTTTACCATTTTCAGAAATAACAGTACAATTTTGATTTTTTATTTTTACCGTCTTCAAGAGCGAAAATTGAATTAATGTTGGGGTTATATTAAATTAGGAAAAATTACGTAATTACATGACTTACAATAAGATAATTTTTTTAAAATTTCAATCATTTAAATTAATTATAAAAATCTCTTTTTCCTTCTCTTTCTTAATATTCGGATACTCTATTTCTATCAGATACATTACAACTTTTTTGTACACCATGTATCTGGTACAAATATTATTGTTGATACATAACCCAATTATTTTAAATCTAAATCAGTATGAATTTGATTTATAGTTATGCATTTGATACATAACTTATATATCTGATACTCCCTCTGTCCCTTTTTACTTGGTGCACCTAATAAGAAAATATTGATTGCTCTAGTGAGTTTATCATTTTACTCCTATTAATTGATAAGATTCCAAATATCTTTACTCACTACATTTTTCAAAAAATATTAACTTAAAGTTAATAAATTGAGGTATAATAAGATAAAAAAAAATTGTCATTTCTTAATTTGTCAAAAATGACAAATAAAAAGAATAAATTGAACATGTAAAAAGGGACAATGCGAGTAAATAACTAAAGTATCATTTGCTATGTGTTAGACCAATGAGCAATGTATCTGCAAGTTTTAAAAAATTCAAAATTATTATAATTTGAGAAGTTTTTAATATATGATTTAATTAGGGGCCATTTGGTTATGGGATAAACACAAAGCTAATACATGAATAACTTTAGTTATTCATATATAAATTTTATACCATGTTCAGTTTGTAAATAAGATAAAGTTATTCACATATTACTTTTATACAATATTTGGTTGGTAAGTTTTCAAATGTTTAGTTGTCATTTTATTTCTTGAGAATTAGAAACAAATTTTGAAGCAATTTACCTTATGATATTTCTCACTTTTGAGATATTTTTACCATTTTCGGAATGGCATTACATTTTGATTTTTTTTTTACCCTTTTTAAAGAGTGAAAATTGAATTAATTGAGGAAAACTTATGTAGTGATACAACGTAATCTTAAAAAATTCTTTTTTCCTTCTTTTTTAGTATCTGGATACATAACTCTATGTTTATCAAGTATATTATACATTTATTTATCTTGAACAAATATTATTATTGATAAATAACCCAATTATTTCGAAACTAAATCTGAGTCTGGTTAATAGTCATGCATACATAAATTGTCTATATGATATTCCCTCTGTCCTTCTTTATTTGTCAAATTTTGATTTGGTATACCTATTAAAAAAATATTGATTGGTATAATGAGTTTACCATTTTACCCCTATTAATAGTATTCTAAATATTTTTACTATTAATTTAATATTTATAAATTGATAGCATAATAAATAAAAAAATTATTTTTTCTTAATTTGTCAAAAATAACAAATAAAAATGATAAGTAAAAATACATAACTTATGTATCATTATGTATGCATTAGAGGAATAAGCAATATATCCGTGAGTTGTAAGAAAAATTAGTAGTATAATAATTTAGAAAACCGTCAAAATATGATGTAATTAGTGGCTGCGTCAGCACAGACATGCCTTTCTCTGTTTTTATTAGTTAGATTAGAAGTAGTAGTAGAATATAGCAACTTCAAAACAAAATAGAATACAAGGAAACCCAACCCGAATACGGCACAGTGATCTAGAAGAGAGCACTTGTCAGACGAAATCCTGTAAATTAGCGTGTAAAGGCGGGACTTTTCGAAACTTTCCCCCCCTAAAAATGTATCTCTCCACCCACAGTTTATTTCACTCTTACCAAAACCCTAACCCGCCAATACATACTAATCAGGTTTAAAACGGAGAAACAGGTACTAGTTACTCCTTTTTTTCTTTTGGGGAGCCAAAACGTCGATTTGAGAAAAAGGGAGGATTGTAGTAAGTGAATTTGAAAAAGTGCGATTTGGGTATTATGGAGGAAAGTATTGAGAAGAAGGTAAAGTTGGATTCTTTGGAGGAAACTGTTGAGAAGAAGGGGGATATTGAGGTAAAGTTTGAATCTTTGGAGGATCTTAAAGTAGAAGAAGAAGAAGGGATGGTTTTGACTGACGTTATTAAACCAAAAAAGAAAAGGGGGAGACCACCCAACAAAAATAAGGGAATAGAAAAATTGGAGGCAGACGCAGGAAAAAAGACTTGTATTAAGAAAAGCAGGAATCTTGGTAGGAAAAAGAATGATGTCAATGAAAAAGAAGACGAAATTGATAGTAAGAGAGAAGAGGACAAGATTGATTCTGATAGAGTGAGTACTACTCATAGGCCAATGAGGTCGTCATGTAAAAAAGCTATTGAGAAGTTAAGTGAATATACTCAACAAATGGATGAATGGGATGCAGAAGACCGTAGTACTAGTAAGAAAAGAAGGGGTCAAGCCAGGAAGAGTGGCGTGAAAACAGAAGAAGAGAATGGTGATAGTGGTGAGAAAATTGCAAGTAAAAAACGTGGAATAATGAGGTCGAAAGAGAATGGTGGAGATTCTGATAGTAGAGAGGAGGAGGTTAATGAGAGTAAAAAACATAGGGCTGAGGAAGAAGACAAAGTGGAAGGATCAGAGTCTGGAAGGCAAAGCAAAGATAATGCATCAAATCCCCGTGCTAGAAAGAGGAAGGATGAGAATGTAAATTTTTTTTTTTTGCTTTATTTGAAAATTTTATCATTTAATTTGTTTTTTACTAACCCCAAGTGACCTTCATTCTGAAATTCAAAACATGGGCAGGGTAATGAGATTGTATCAAATATGTGTCATCAGTGCCAGAGGAATGACAAAGGAAGGGTTGTTCGCTGCACCAGCTGTAAAACAAAGCGATACTGCATTCCTTGCATAACCACATGGTACTGGAAACTTTTACTTGGTTGTGTTTGTTTGTCCGAATAACTTATATGAGATTTTAATTGTAAGTTGGACTTGTAAAGACATAATACTCTGCTTCTTGTGGCTTTATTTGAGCAGTTTGTCTCTTGATGATTTATTTATATTGTCAAAACTGATATGATGCAAAGCATGATGAACATTTTAACAACTCGAAGCTTTATATGTTCAATCAATTTTGTTTAATATTGTCAACTTCAACACAAGTTATCATTCAATCATGTAGTTTTTCTCATGAGTGCATTTCCCTTTATGATCAATAATAGGTACCCTGGAATGCCCGAGGAAGCTTTTGCAGAGTCTTGTCCTGTTTGTCGCCAAAACTGTAATTGCAAAGCATGCTTGCGTTTGGATGGGCCAATAAGGGTTGGATTCTTTTGCTGTCCCACTATAATTAAGTTACAGTCTTATTTTACAAGTTAACACTATGTGATATGCTCTTATGTTAAATCTTATTGCAGTTTTTGAAGGGCTCACAATGTGAGATAAGCGAAGAAGAGAAGTTTGAATATTCTAAATACATTTTGCAAAAACTTTTGCCTTTCCTGAGAAGATTTAGTACAGAGCAAGTGATGGAGAAGGAGTTTGAAGCTAAGATTCAAGGTTCTATTCTCTTGTTTAGAATTGATGCCACAACAATTGTTTATATTTTTCAGTTGATATGCCATATTTTTTTCATGTGGGCAACTGTAAGTTTGTATTTTAAAATCTGGTTAGGTAACATCTATTGCACAGTTAGAAAAGATAACAACATAGCCATTTTCCATATATCTGCAGTGTTGAGTTTGAATTGTCAAACATGGAATGCTTTAATGTACTTGCTATTTCCCAGATAAGAAAGCATAGATTCATGTAGTAGGTAGGGAGATACTAGCTTCTTCCAGGAAAAACTGTATGCCTAATGCATCTTCACTTGCTACCTGTTGTAACTAGAATTTCTTTTACATCTGGGCAGGGTTGTCAGTGTCAGAGTTAGAGCTGAAGAAGGCGAAGTGTCAGAAGAATGAGAGAATGTACTGGTGAGCATGAAGAGCCTCTTTTTTCCATGCCAGTCCTTTAGAATGATGTTCAAATTAGCTAAATTGGGCAATCTTTTGTGCAGCAACAACTGCAAAACATCCATTTTTGATTTTCACAGGAACTGTTCTAGCTGTTCCTATGATCTATGCCTTACTTGTTGCCGGGAGCTTAGAGATGGTCACCTTAAGGGAGGCCATGAAGAAGTCATCGTGGAATTCATTGACAAGGGGGTTGGTTATTTGCATGGTGATGTGAGGTGTGGTTCTTTATCAGATACCCGAACTTCAAGAAGGTCTAAATCTTCCAAGAAGATGGTTGAAAATGATTCGGTGGATGATGCCAGGTTTGCATTTGAAATGGAGCCTGGGGATAATGGAGGGCATCTGCAAGATAATTCTGGTGGTCCTGCTGGTGAATGGAAATCTAATGAAGATGGTAGAATCCCTTGTCCACCACAGAAGTTTGGTGGTTGTGGTAAGGGAATTTTAGATCTGAAGTGCCTGCTGAACAAGACAGAAGGTCTCACTGAGTTGTTGGCAAGAGCTGAAGATATTGCCAAAATATTTGAATTGGAACGCATGCCTGAAATTTCTCAGGGACCATGCTGCTGTAGGAATTCAGTTAATGAAAATGATATCCAGAAAAGCAAAATGTGTAAAACAGTATCTCTTGATGGGTGTGATGACAACTATTTATACTGTCCAGCAGCTAAAGATCTTCAGCAGGAGGATCTGAAGCATTTCCAATGTCACTGGCTGAAAGGTGAGCCTGTGATTGTCCGCAATGTGCTTGAGACTGCGACAGGGTTAAGCTGGGAGCCCATGGTTATGTGGCGAGCCTGTCGCCAGATAAAGAACTTAAACCACCCTCTTCTTTTGGATGTCGTTGCCATCAATTGCTTAGATTGGTGTGAGGTGAGTTTTAATACTTGCGAGTCACACATTCATTAATATTTTCTCCTTTTCAAGTAATTCTACTTGTCTCAGTAATCCCTAGTTTTATTTACCATTTTGGCCTTCTTCCTAAAGCCATCAGTTGTGGATTTTTTAGTTCTGTGTTTGTTGAGACCATTAAACATTGCAGCTAAAATTTAGCGAAATTTTACTTTCAGAAAAATATCAAATATTTATTCTATAAGTGCAGTACAACAGTTTTTTTAAAATCTTGCTTAGACTTTATATAGTAACAGATTGAAGTACCTATCAGTTTAAAGTTTATATCAATATCTAAGAACATAATGCTTAATACAGTGTGTATTACTATGATTTCAACCCTGTTAGTGTGTTTAGGTTAAAGCAACTTAATGGTTGTGATTTGTAGAGTGGAAGTAGGTTCCAAGTATCTCTTTGAATGTGTTCCTATTGGATTATTTATCCTTGCTTAGTTACTTACCTTATTATTGATAAGCTACTTTTACTCTATTTTGTTTTTGTTGAACTAGTTTCAAAAAACATGTAATCGAGTACCTAATTCTATTAATTGAGGATAATGTTGCTTTTATCTGGTATGTTCTTTTAAGGGCTGTGTAAATCAATAGACTGGTTCATTTACATTGTCAGCCGGAGTTCTGTTTAGAAGAATAACTTGATTAATGTTTGTTATAATATCAGAAGTTCTTTTTTTTAATTTCAAATCTTGTGGAAAACCCCTCTAGCCACATATATATGGTGACTTACAAGTGATATTCAAATAATTAAGAATGTTTCGGTCAGATAATAAAAATCACGGTTCTTTGAGTAGAAGTGAAATCAATTTGAATGGGATTGAAGAAGTATGAAGGGAAATATTAATTTGTTAATACATTTTACTATGTAGTGCACAGCTAGCAGCAATCTCAACAATTTCAGACCAAGAAGTGAAGTAGTGTGTACAATTGTTAGACCAATGCTTTATCTTTTACCATTTGTTGTTAAGAAATGGAAAACTGTATCAGTACATGGGTTTTTTGGTGTTTCTATTTTTTTGTGCGGCATGTGTTTTTTGTTTCATTTTTTATATGTTTTTATCTTTTAATTCTTGTATTTTGAAATCAATCCAAACTATTCATGTCTCCTTTTTCTTGAAAATAATAGCTCAATGCGATTTCCCATCGACCTTGTGGAATTTTAGGTTTACTGGAGCCAGTGATGTTCAGTGTTTAGCAATGTTTTTCTTTCTCGTTTTTTGTTTCATTTTATTTGTGTTATTATCTTTTAATTCTTGTATTTTGACATCAACCCAACATTCATGTCACCTTTTCTTGAAAATAATAGCTCAATGTGATTTCCCAAAGACCATGTAGAATTTCAGGTTTACTGGAGCCAGTGATGTTCAATGTTTTAACAATGCTTTTCTTTCTCGTTTTTTGTTACATTTTTTTTGCGTTATTATCTTTTAATTTTTGTATTTTGACATCAACCCAAACTATTCATGTCACCTTTTCTTGGAAATAATAATAATAGCTCAATGTGATTTCCCAAAGACCATGTAGAATTTCAGGTTTATTGGAGCCAGTGATGTTCAATGTTTTAACAATGATTTTTTTCTCCATTTTAATTTCTGAAGTTAGTTATTTGCTGTTACGTGATTCTAGGTGTGATGGATAATTTTGTTATTTCTTGGATGGTTGCAGGTAGAAGTTAACATCCATCAGTTTTTTAAGGGATATTTGGAAGGTCGAACTGATAGTGCTGGCTGGCCCCAGATTCTGAAGTTGAAAGATTGGCCTCCATCTGATTTATTCGATGAGCGATTACCTCGTCATGGCGCGGAGTTTGTTAGAAGCTTGCCTTTTCAGGAGTACACAAATCCACAAAATGGCTTCCTAAATCTTGCTGTCAAACTGCCACCCGATTCGTTGAAGCCTGACATGGGACCAAAGACATATATTGCTTATGGAGTTCGACAGGAGCTAGGGCGTGGAGACTCTGTAACTAAGCTGCATTGTGATATGTCTGATGCGGTATACCTTGTTTTTTATCCATTCTTTTGTCATGCGTATTATTTTCTATTTTGTTTTGCATACCATTCTCCCTTGGGCACAGTTGGGATATTTCTTGAAGAATGTGGACATTTATGCCATGCAGTTTATTTGCAACTCTGTAACTGTGATTTCATTAAGCTAATAGAAGCAGGCAAGCCGGTTCTACATGTTTCCCTGTCAAAAAAGAAAAAGAAAAATGGAAGTTCTGAACATGTAATGAACTGTTGATTATTGTGTTCACCAATAAAAGATGAATTTCTTAAGTTGTTTGGTTTCCTCTTTTAAATTTATCTAATATCTACTTCAAAATTGTTTTGTAGGTGAATGTGTTGACACATACTCAAGCAATAAACCTGACGCCTGATCAGCTTTCAGTAATGGAAAAAGTGAAAAAAAAACATGCTGAACAAGATAAAATTGAACTTCAGATGGTTGAGGACGAGAAAAGATGCAAAAATGAAGCATTATGTGAGTTGATTGATGACCGCTCTGTGCACAGTGACAGATGTAGCAGAAGAGATGAAGGAAAAACTGAACATTTTGAAGTTCAAAGCTCGAGTTGTGAACCAGATTGTGGCAATCATTCAATTATTCCATCTGCTTCTTGTGTCGAACCAGAGGGAGATACTGGTTCTGATATGTTAATAAATGGTGCAATCAATTCTACTAGCTATTGTGAAGCAAGCGGAGGAATTAAAATTGATAATGATAAAAGTGACGAGTGCAAAGATAACCCAGTGTTCGAAAAAAATGAAGTATTTGTGGATATGGAAGGTGGTGCACTCTGGGACATCTTTAGAAGGCAAGATGTTGCTAAGTTGGAGGAATATCTTTTGAAGCACTTCAAGGAATTCAGACATATCTACTGTTGCCCGGTCCCACAGGTATTAATAAAACTTGCTATGGTTTTTACTTCGACAAGTGCAAGGTGGTTTTTAAATTTTATATATATATATATATATATATGAACTGGGGTGGGGGTAATCCTGTATCGTTTGTTCACATGTACCAGAACTCTGCAACTTGACTTTGAGATATTAACAATTACCTGTAGTTAGATGAAAAGAGCCTAAATAATATGCAGTTTCAGCAAGAAAGCCAAAGAGTTAGAGACTAAGTTCCTTAATTAATGTGCTGAAAATATTCTTTCAGATATCTAATACTCCTAAAATGTCTAGATTTTACTTGACATGAAATTTAAGAAAGAAAAAAGAGACTATTGAATCTTGTGGTCTTAAATTAAAGATGTGTAAAATGTATCAAAGTGCTCTTTAATCTTGTAGTGTTAAACATGTCATGTGGAAAGTTAGAAGTGAGTTGCCAAAAAGGAAAGAAGCATTCTTTTTGTGCCGCATGGAAAAGGAAAGTAAGACAAACAAATTAAAACAGAGGGAGTAAGAGAGTGCTACAACCAACAGCCCAGACATGCCCCTTTCTATCACTTTTTAAACTGATTCCTTATGTTATTTACCTGTACATGACATTGAACTGCAATTACTTTTTTTTTTTTTTTTTTTGTATATGCAACTTAGTAGTCTGGCCAGGGATCTATTGGAAACCACCTCTCTACCTTTGAGGTAGAAGTAAGGTCATGTACATTCTACCCTCCCTAAACCCCGCTTTGTAGGATTTTACTTGATATGTTGTTTTTGCAGCTTCGTAGTCTGCTTGCTCACCTTGGAGACAACATCCTATCATTTTACATCATGTGATATTACATTTTGGGCAAGGTTTTTCAATATGGGACATCAATTTTTCCAAGATGAAACCATAATTCCAAGTCTTCCAATTTGTCTTCTAATTCTTTATTAGAGGGGGTGGGATGGTTTTGGAACTCAATCATTCAATGTTTGGGCGAGGAAACAATTTATGACATTGTTTTGATATTGGAATCCCTCAATGTGAAGTTTGGTTTTAGTCTTTATGACATTTATGATGAAAATGCTTTTAGTTGATCTTGGCTTTGTAGTAAATGTATATTCTTTCACGCTTAAAAAAGAAAAGAGAATGTATATCATTTCATTTTTTTCCAAGGTTAAAATTTATTAATTGCCTTTGTCTGGGTCATATATGCTTTAATATGTTTATCTCAAAAAAAAAAAGCTTTAATATGAACATTTTTAGTGGGGACCCCATGATGTGATTTAATGGTCGATGAAGTGGGTACTAACCTTAGGGATTAGGGTTCAAATCCTAGCGGCGACAAAACATTAGAATGTTTGTTCTCATTTGCTTAAGTATTGGTGGTTAGAGTTACTTGGTATGTGTTAGTGGGTGGTAGTAGGTACTCGATGGAATAATTGAGGTATGCAAAGGTTGCTCAACACCACAATTGTTAACAACAACAACAATTATAGGACTTCAAAATGAAGTGTTTAGCTCTATTTTACATTTGGTGTACATAGTTTTAATAGCTCAAATAGAAGACATCTTTGATGTTCTAGATTGTTTATATGCAACTTATATAGTTTTCAGCTTTTGATAGATTGTAATACTCTAGAAGGGGAACTACACTTTTGATTGTAGTATACTTGTGGATATATAGAGTAAGGTTATTAGCTTTAAAAAAACAATACATATTTGGTGTAATTTCACAAGTCAGGTCTAGGTAGGATATAGTGTACACATACGTTACTGCTATGTCATAGAGATGGAGAGGTTGTTTCTAATAGATCCTTAACTTAAAATAAAGCAAGTCCAAGCAATCTAAAAAAGAGGTACAAAAATCAGAGCAGTAATATTAACATAATAATGTGCAATGGGAGCAACACAATACATAATAGAAAGAATAGTAATACAAACAAATTAATGCTTAATCAAAGCACAAAAACATAGAAACTATGAGAATAGTGCTAATACCATAAGAAAGAAGATCCAAGTACTACCACCAATTCTATCCAATAGGTAAGTGTGCAAGCAAGAGAAACAACTATCATCTTATCTTCTACCATGACTTGCAACCTCCAAACCCTCCGATCCAAAAGATATATCCTTTGTAAGCTCTAGATGTGCCATTTCCTGTCTAATCGCGTCACCCCAATACTTCTTTGACCTCCCTCTATCTCTCCTGATGCTCGCTATTGCTAACCTCCCAACACCTCCTCATTGGGGCATCTACACTTCTCTTCGCATGCCTAAATCAACTCAAGCTTGGTCCTCTCATTTTATCCATCACTGAGGCCTCACCTACCTTGTCTTGGATATTTTCGTTCCTAATCTTATCTCACTTAGTATGCCTATACATCCACTCCAACATTCTCATCTCCGCAACTTTCATCTTTTGAACACGTGAGTTATTGACCAATCAACACTTTGGTTCCATACAACATAGTTAGTCTCACCACCACTCTTTTAAACTTACTCTTTAAGTTTTGGGTGGGTGGGGGGGGGGGGCAATTATTAAAAGTATAAAACACACTTATACTTAATTCTTTATGCTTATTGTTTTGCTATGTTTGGAGGAGAGCCTTGGAACAACGATAAAGTTATTTTCATGTCACCTTAGGTCATTGTTTCGAGCCGCGTAAGTAGCCACTAATTCTTGCATTGGGTAGATTGTCTACATCACACTCTTCGAGGTGCAACCCTTTTTCGGACCCTGCTAATGCTAAAGGCTTTGTGCACTGATCCCACTTCTTTTAAAAAAAATGTTTTGCTATGTTTCCTGTAACTGCTATCTTTTTGGTCTTGTAACGTAGGTTATTCACCCTATACATGATCAAACATTTTACTTGACTGAGGATCACAAAAGGAAGCTTAAGGAAGAGTATGGTTAGTGTTCATATATGAGCTCTTAAGTTTTCACTATTCAATAGTTAAAAACTCTTTACTCCTACTGACAGTTTTTATATTTATTATGTATTTTACAGGAGTTGAACCATGGACCTTTGTTCAAAAATTGGGAGATGCAGTTTTTATACCTGCGGGCTGTCCTCATCAAGTTAGAAACTTGAAGGTGCAGTTACTCGCCAATCTCTCTCTCTCTCTCTCTCTCTCTCTCATACACACACCCACCCACCCACACACATATTCCTCTCTTGATTTAAGACTTCTAGTTAATATTTGAAGATATACCAACATATATGTTATGCAATCCCTAGAGGTTGTGAAGGTCTGAAGGATAAATTGTCATGTTTAAATACTAATGTATCCTTGGTATGTATTAGGATGAGCAGATGTTGCGATGTTATATTCAAGTATTTGATTAAATTATAGTGTGCAGGAAAACTCATTAAAACATCTCTAGGACTTAGTTGTAGTAGGCATGCCTTTTGCTCCAATGTCTATTTGCAAATAGGTTGTGAGCTATATAATTGAGACATCTTGCAAGGTGATGTTGGTTAATTAGGTAGTTATTGAAATACTGTTAAAGATTATCAGTGTAGGCTGGTTTATGCTTGGTTTTAATCAAAGATTCAGGATCCTAAAACCGATAACCAAATTGAATATCAAAGTTCTAAGAAAATATTGAACCAAAGAACTAAATTAATATGGTCTGGTCCGGTTTTTCAGTTTTTGGCCCACCATATAATAATAACCCTAAGTAGCCACCCCACCAAATTTCCTCTGCTTAGCATGTTGCACTTATTCTACAATCAGCAGTATAGAAATGTAACATTCATTTCGGAATGGACTAATAAGGAAATAATACCATATAAATTGCAATAGCAGAAGTACTATTTAGGTCATAGTTTTGCTCAAACCTATGACCTAGGTCACAAGTCTCTCAAACTATCACTTGAACTAAGCCCGGGAAGCTTCTATTTTCTAATTATTTATAGAGCAAACACTTTATATCAATGACTACTATGATTTGATGCTTTTTATAGAGAAGCAAATTGTGTGGCAAACTCTTTACTTGTTTTATACATCAACAAGCAACCTTTTCCTCGTGAAATCAATATATTACTACTTTCATCAAAGAATTTTTATCACTTCTCATGTCCAGACTTTTAGGAACTTCTTTTTTTTTTTTTTTTTTTTGGGTGTTCAAGATAATCTTGTATACAAAATAGTTGTGTATAAAGGGGATCATTGGGGGGAATGGTTCAAGCATTTTGTCGAACAACAGGATCTGCAAATTCTTGTTGGGGGCGGGGAGTGGATTATAATTGCTATACTACTAATGCAGGATCAGCTTGTGCTGCCTATGATTACTTTATTCCTCAAATGGACATTGGAAGTACATTATCGAATAAAGCCAAAGATGTGCTTCTTGTACCTTAACCTTTAGTGGAGAGCCAGAGCACTTCATTGTTTAGGCTTTTTTTTTTTTTTTTTTAATGCTGTACAAAGGTGTAATCAACCTCAAGAAAATGCTTAGTGAACTAGGTTTGATTAGGTTACCTCTGAGTTAGTACACTTGTACTTCACATTAAAAACATATTGGCGCACTTTCTTGCCAAATCTTCTAAAAGAATCGAATTAGAAAAAACTAAATTGGATTGAACTAATTTTGGTTCGATAATGCACTGGTGAGGAACTGAAAACCAAAAAACCGAAAGCCCGTCCCTAATATATTAATACTTAACCACCATTTGAAATGTAATTGAGAAATAACCACTTTTTAAGGGGAACATAAAATATGGACAATAATACCCTGATTGATAATACGGAGAAACTTATGCTCATAGTGCTTGAGTTAAAAATTTTAAAGTAAAATTCCAACAAAATGTGCTTGAGTTTGAACTTAAGGACAAAATCCTTTAGTTCTTAGTTGTAAAAGCACAAATTCAAGTTCTCTTTCCTCGAGTTATCACCTATAGAACCACAAACCTTGAGTTCTCACTTGTTGAAAAACCCCATAATATAGTTCTTGAGTTATTAGTTATAGGACTACGAACTCCATTACTTTTTTCTCGAGTTCTCAATTGTAGGACCATACGCTTCCAACTCTTATTTCTTGAGTTTTAAGTTGTAGATTGCAACTCCTCTTGTTGAGTTCTCAATTGTAGAATCATGAGTTATCACTTCTTTGTTAAAGTTTTTATTCTCTATTTGAGAATGAAGCAATCAACCATCTCTTATAGACAAGTATGCTAGTTACTCTGACATTTATTGGCTTTCATATACTTTGCAGTTACTAACTTTCATATACTTTGTAGTAATTACTAACTTTCATATACTTTGTTTGTAGTTACTACTTACTACAATGATATGATTAAAGCTTCAGCCTTCTTAAAGTACTCTTCATATGAAGTTGGTTTGTTTTGGCAATCACTTGTAAATTTATGTGGTGCTCTTCATACGCTTTTCACCTTTAACAATGTGGTGCTCTATATTAGCAACATTTATCAGTACTCTTTCTAGCTGCATTTGTATTCTTTTCAAAATGCTGGGTATGCTCATCATTCATTGACAAAGTATGACTTCTGTTTAGTAGTTTCTGCTGATCTTGATCTGCAACTTGATTGATTTTTTTTATCTTTATCTGAGTGAAATTCTTTAATACATTTACTGTCTTTGTCAGGTTGGTAGTATTTACTTCCCTATGCTGTTGGATACTTGGACTGACACTGTGTAGGAAGTTTAAAAACTTGATGTTGACTTAAAAAGTACTTTCATCTTTGTGTAACAGTCCTGTATTAAGGTTGCTCTTGACTTTGTGTCTCCCGAAAATCTTCATGAGTGCATCCGTCTGACTGAAGAGTTCCGCACTCTTCCCCAAAATCACAGAGCCAAGGAGGACAAGTTGGAGGTATGTCTAATTAGATAAGGAGTTTGGGTTCTTTGCTTCTATTTGTTCAGGAGTGCTTATAGTATTTTTTTTAAGGGATGATTATGGTAGTTTGGTTATGTGGTCATTGGTGTTTTTTGAAGGGATGATTATGGTAGTTTGGCTTTCTTTAGCTTTCCAGAGTTTGGATGTTTTATACCGTTAAAAAGTGACAATGAGTTGAATCCTGCATTTGAGGAGAAGGTGTGAACCAGATGAATATAGCAGTAATCTTATCATTAATTGTTCGTTGACATATGGCCATATTTTAATTATGGAAAAATTGTTTTGATCTGTTTTTATTTGTTCATGTGGGATGTCTTTGGATAGTAAGCTGCTTGGCTTATTGGTTTAAGTGTAGCATTTCTTTTCTCAAAAAAATGTGGAATGTCTATGGAGAATTTTGTATTTTTTGTGTGTTGAGGTTTTCTTGGTGGTTGCTTAATTGTGACAGGTGAAGAAAATGAGCATTTGTGCAGTGAGACAAGCTGTAAATAAATTGGAAGGACTTTCAAAGTAGGTCTCATCAACTCTAGCTTCTCGCTTTGTCTCTATTCACCTCTAATAACCCTGTTCCTGTGAACTTTTCCCATATTTTGTGGTTCCGTACTTTTCATTATGATTCTATAGTAAGTAATCTACATGTAAATATTATTTCTTGGTGCTGAAATTTTCAAGTATGGGCTGGCCTACCATCCAGCAGCTGGATAGTTTCTCAAGTGAGTTCATATCGTGAAATCAAAATGCCCTGTCAACCACATTCTGATTACTAAGTTAAATCTAGGTTCTGTTCTTTGTTATTTATTACATGCCTTTAAAACTTTTGCGGAAGAACTATATCTTCAGTTTCATGGGTATAACAGTGGAGTTTTAGTTCTTGCTCACTGAATAAAAAATGTTGTCTTGCTTCCAAGCTATAGTTATTTGCAATTACTTTTAGATTTCAATGATCACCCACTGTGACAATTAGTAGAAGAGCTAGGAATTTTTTCAAGAAGTGTCACAATAATAAGAAAGTAGATACAAGTAGAAAATAAGAGTAGTCAATATATTGTATATAGACTTAAAACTAAAGTAGACTTAGCTAATTACTGTAATTTTCTCCGTAGGTATCGTATTTTTGTGTAGATATCATGGTGCATTATGACTAATTTTGTACCTTGATTTATAGGGATTCGACTGGCAAGAATGAGAGAAAAAAGAATAAAGTTGTGAAAGATGATAGAGAACATTCAGGAGATGATTAGGATGGGATTTGCCAGGATTTTGAAGATGACAAGATTCAGCAGAACATTTCAGTAGCTGGAGGGAGGATTTTGAATGAACTGACAAAGGCTCTAATTGTGAAAAATCAGTTTTTGGATTATGAATATATAGGATTATCCAAGTATTGGCTGTATTCTATCATTTTTTTGTTCAGTTTCTGTGGCCATCTATGTGCATCTTTTTGTCTAGCTGGTACTTGGATGGTAACAGAAATAGTGTAAGCCTGATGTTCACTGACTTAATACCTCCTTCAATGTAAAATGTCATTCATTACTCTTCTAGTAAAGATCATATTAGCGTGCTCTTGGAAACGGGTTAAGTAGACGTCTGTCCCCATTGACTATTGCTGCTTTCGTTTTAGATAGAGGGGAACACTTCAGGTATTAGGCTTTGTCTCCGGCTTCAAATTAGTGGTATACATATTTGATTGGAAATATCTGGGATACTGGGGGTGTGAACTTAAATTGTTTTGCTATTTGATTTAATGGTTTTATGAAGGCCTATTTGATTGTGGTCTTCTACTTGCACTAACGATTTATATAAATTACATGAATTGGTAGCATGGTTTGATTTATGCAAGTGTCATATCACTTGCTGGCAGGATATATGTATGGGAGCGGCCACATCTTTAGGTTGCTAGGACAAGGTCGTAGTTTATGGATAGCAAATTTTTTATGCGAAATTTACTTGGGTATTCTATATTAAGAAAATATTTATTATTTATAATAATATAATTTTTTTTAAAGCATAACAATAATTTTTGTTAGGGGCATATACAAATTAGGGGTTTATACAATTAGAAATTTAATTACATAAAAATTCTGATTTATACAATCAGGTGAATTATACAATTTGAGCGAATATAAAAATTAAACAAATAACAAGATTAAAAAAAACTATGGTTGTGAATCACAATTTTCCAAAACAGTACCTATAGCATTTAATACCATTTAAATATTTTGTTCTCTGCAATTTTCATCCAAAGAATTTTATTCTCAAATGGATTGTTGCATACATGCCTTCTTCAATTAGGGTTCTTACTTTTCAATTTAGAGGAATTTTGATTCAAATTCAGATGCAATTTTGGTAAACTCATCAATGTAGAAGGTGAAGCTTAGCTTTTTGTTGGAATTTGACTGAAATTTTTTGTTGAGGTTTGAAGATTTGAAAATTATATTAAAGTTGTATCAAAATTATAATTAAATTATAATGACAATTGTAATATATTTTGGATTCAATATCATGTGTTGTTACGAATTCAACCATTGTCATTCTAGAACATACATAATATATTCCGAAAACATAAGCTAGTTTAAATAGGAAAAATTACTTGGATTGATATCTTTTAATAAACTAGTTTATTAACATGTGCGTTGCACGTGATTACCAATTCTGAAAATATATGTTATAATAGATAGTATTGCTTATTTAAGAAAATATTTGAATAATAAGTTTAACACAAAATAATTATGCAGATTATCTTGTGAATGTTCAATGTGGATCATCATATATATACATCTCTTATTCACGCGAACCTATGAAGATGGTCAATGAAAATTTTTATTAGTTAAATGCAATAATGTATATATTTATTTCAATTTGATGAGGTTCAATCATGTAATTAGTCGTATCTCACTAATATTACCTTAAAGACGATATTTGTTTTGTATTTTTCTTGTCATCTAACTAGATGTGCTTTGCACGTGTATTCCACGTTTTATTGTTTAGATGTCAAATGAACATGTGAAGAAAACAACAACATTTTATCATTTAGAACCATTTTTTGTATATTAAATTTTATTTTATAAGTTATAACATAATAGATGATGTTCATGTTGTTGGCTCTCATATTTGACTTCTCGATTGACTGTGTATATAAATCAAAGATAGTTATCTGACTGTCCATAATTAATTGAGAAATGTTTCCTTTTTTTACCGAAAAAATAAAAAATTAAAATTAAAAAATATATTCTATCTGTGAAATCATATATATAATCACATGTTTATGTTACACCCAACAAAGATATAGTTCATATACTTGTAAACGACTTTCAATTTATTCAGCCTAGCATGATTCGTCAGAGGAAAAATAACAACACCGTATTATCACATATATAGGGGCGGTATAATAATATGAAAAATTATTGGTCAAAAGTTAATATAAAACTAAGAATGTAAAAGAGTGTGAAGAACGGTTTCAATATTTTGTAATAACTAATAGAATTTATAATGTTATAACTAAAGAATTAATGTGCAATAACTGATTTTCTAATAAATTTTATACTTACAAATATTCACATATGATTCATATATATTCACATATTTTTTATCTCACAAAAATAAGCTATTAAATAAATAATAAAAATTAAACTAATATAAACATAAACTGACGTTATTACAAGTCATATGAACTTTTCTTTGTCTAAAATACTGAAATATTAAAAAATAGTAAATAAGTAGAACAAAAGAGCAATGTTTATATAGTAATAACTATTTTGAAGCAAATTTCCCGACAATCTAAATCACATAAGTAGCATTGATAAATAAAGTCATTCTTTTGTCTTGAGCATAAAAAAAAAAATTGTGACAATTCTCTAAAGTTTGGAAAAAGATATTCAGAAGTATATATGTACATCACAAGAGAAATTGTTATAAATAAATAAATGGATTTAGACTATATCATGTTAACTTCATATATTGGAACATTACATATTCATGTATATATTAAGCAAAAAAATAATTATTATATCATCAAAATAATTTTCCTCAAGTACTCAAGGTTATGGAATATACCCACTTATGATAGAATGACTTACTTCATCAGAATAGTGGTACCTCATATTTTGCTAAACTTTGAACTCACTCAATGACAATAAATCACACAAAATGATTAAAATGCAAGAAGAAGAAGAGTGAAGATAAAAAAAAATTGTTGAAAAATGAGGGAAGCCCCTCTATTTATAGTCAACAAAGGGTAGTATGAACAAATGTTTTTTGTGTCTTGTTTGAAAAGTCACAATCCTTTGGAAAAGTCACAACTTATTGAAAAAGTCATAACTCTTTGGAAAAGCCACAACTCATCGAAAAATCACAACCCTTTAAAAAAAGTCACAACTTATCGGAAAAGTCACAACTTATAGGAAAAGACACAACTTATCAGAAAAGTCACAACTTATCTGAAAAGTCATAACTCATCGAAAAAGTCACAACCTAAGATAGAGATATTATAGTAATTTAACATTCAAGTTAGGAGTTCATGCTTTTAAGGTAACTAGTTTCACGGTAAGTGCGTTGCATGTGTGTATCGTATATATAGTATACGATGTTGTAAAATATAATTAATATTACTAAATTAAAGCTTCTTAGTAAATAATTATAATTTAAAGAACATAGGACAAGTGCTTTTAAATGATTAATACAGACTGTCATAGAGTTACTTTTATTTTGAGATCAAAATGACCAGATATTATTGAAACATTTCAAAGTACATTCAAAGTTTAAATATGGGGAGAAAGTGACATTTATTTAGTAGTAATATTATTTACTTCACTCGATTTTGTAAACAAATCTAATCAAAACTTTTTTAAAAAAACATCAATATAAAAAATGTCACCAATAGTCTTTCCTCTTGAGGTTATGAACATAAATGATGGACACCATATAAGTTTAATTTTTCTCTTAAATATTAATCCTTGAAATTTAGTATGTGCATGACACTAATAATGATTACCATAAATATTTCAATAGTCTATCTTTATATGTAATCTATCTTTTACCAATTAATATTGGAGTAAGATTATCATAGAGAGGTAATTCTACAAAAAAAAAAAAAGTATTTTATTGCTATAATGAATGATGGTTAAATTGAGGTTTGAGTGTATGTCAAATATTTAGCCTGACCAATTCTTTGTGTTAGATATACACATATATTTCAGTAGCATAATTTAATTTTAATATATCAACAACATCACCTTTAGTGAAAAATATTTCATTTCTTTAAGTTTCTACCTTGTCTTTGTAGAATTATAGTCTTCTCCTTTTTCTTGCCACATACATATCATACAGTTGTTGTCTAATGAAAGTATCTAGTATCTTATACAAGTTGTATCGTGATATAAAATATTAAATTTTTTCAATAATAAAACTTAATAGATGAATAAAATTTAGAGTATTTTTTATAGAATCTTTAATTTGATTTAAGATTATTTTATGACCAATCACTATTTTCTTATATATTTTTATATAGCTAATAAGGAGTGTATTTTGTGACATAAAATTTTCTCAAATTAAAATGAACAAAAAATATAGGAAAAAAAATATATGGAACGATACATAGCCAATGAAGAAGGAAGATGAAAATATATGTTCATGCTATATTTTTACTATAGTGTTCCATTTGATTAAAATCTCTTGTCACCAACACCTTACTTTCTTCGTTCATTTTTACTTACATATCATTAATAAATAATAATATCATGTATGTATTGTCATATTATAAGTAAAAATGAAAATCTATTTTTTAAATAGTGGATTTAACATCAAACTAATGATTCAATGGACTACGTTGATGCTCGTTGTTTTAGCAAAATCAGAAAGAAACTGCTTCATTTGAGGTAAAAAAAATAAAAAATAAAAAATAATAAACCAAAGAAGAAATATCTTACCCAAATCATGTGACATTATTCATATTTGTTTATTATTATTGTCTCCCGCAACTTTTCGTCACTGTTAACTCATGAAAATTGTAAGAAAAAATATGAGTGTGAATTTATGAATGATTTGCCACAATTTGTTTGCCAACTTTTTTTTTATGTGGTAACTCGAATTTTGTTGAATTTTGAACTTAATCAATTGTTGCAAATAACCATGAGATTTTTTAAGAAGAATAAGAGTAGAAAACTTAAAAAAAATCATAGTTTAAAAGTGAGAGGAAACCCTATATTTATAGCTAACAAATAGTAGTATTAATAGGTGCTAATTGTTCCTTATCAGAAAAGTTAAAACCTTTTAAAAAAGTCATTGCTCATCGGAAAAATTACAACCTTTTGCAAAAGTCACAACTCATCGAAAAAGTCACAATCCTTTGAAGAAATCACAAACCTTCAGAAAAGTCACAACTCATCGAAAATGTCAAAATCCGTCAAAAAAGTCTCAACCCGTTGGAAAAGTCACATCTCTTTGAGAAAATCACAATCCTTTAATATGAAAGGGTATCTACTTTTAATATAATACAAATAATTAAAGTAATAAATAAAATAAATTGAGTATTTTTAACTCGGGGTATTATAGTAATTCAACATTCAAGTTAAGAGTTTATGCTTTTAAGGTAGTATGGATATAGATAGATAGATAAATATAGATAATTACTGATTTTAGTGATACTTTTTATTTATTAACATTTATAGCAATACTATGTTAAATCTGCAATATGTATTACAAGTAAATTATGTATGCAATATATATGTGATATAACTGTTTTTTAAAATATATTATGCTTATTTGGTAAGAGATTGACACATTGTATTATAAGTGTATTAAAATGTGCGATAATTGTATCCATCAATAAAACTTGTATTATATGTGAATAATAAATTTTTCTTTGTAATATGTATTAAAACTGTATTATAAATGTATTAAAAATGATCAAGTGAAAACAAAATGTTATTGCTATAGATGGTAAATATTTTTTTATCATAGTATATTTATGTAAGTTTCTCAAATAGTACTTGAATGTCTAAATTCAAGAACAATATTTTATTTGAATATACACTCACTTATAATGCATATTGTGGATAAGAGTAGGCATAGATATCGGAAAATTGAATCTAACCAAACTAATTCGGCTCTTCGATTTATCGGTTCGATGTCGGTGTTGTTTTTCAAAAGTTCGATTTTTCGGTTCGGTGTTTGGTGTAAGGGTCTCAGAACTTCGGTGTATCGAAGAATTGAACTTTTATTAAAAGAAAAGTGTATATCTATCTATCTATACTATTTTCTATATACTACCTTAAAAACATGAACGCTCAAACTCAAATGTTAAATTACTATAATACACCCAATTAAAAATACTCAATTTTTTTTATATTATATTAAAAGTAGACACCTTTTCACCTTAAAGGGTTGTGACTTTTCCAATTAGTTGTGACTTTTTCGAAGGATTGCGACTTTTTTGAGGGGTTGTGCCATTTCCGATGAGTTCCAACTTATTTTTTGAAGGGTTCTGATTTTTTCAAAGGGTTGTGTCTTTTCCGATGAGTTGTGACTTTTTCAAAGGGTTGTGATTTTCCGATGAGCAGTGACTTTTTCGAAAGGTTGTGACTTTTCTGATAAGATACCTATTCATATTACTATTTCTTAGCTATAAATAGAGGGGTTTCCTCTCACTTTTAATCTACGATTTTTTAAAGTTTTTTACTCTTCTTCTTCTTAAAAGTTCTCAAATGTTATTTGCAACAGTTGATTAAGTTCAAAATTCAACAAAATTCGAGATACCACATAAAAAAGAGTTGGTGAATACATTGTAGAAAATCATTCATCAGTTCACACTCATATTTTCCTCTTACGATTTTCATCACATACATACTTCAACAATATCATTTATATCATTTTAAAATATTAATACCTTTTTAATTAACCTACATATTTTATTTATTAAAAAAAACATATTTAATACGAATAGTCACAACCATTCACTTTTATAAATTCTATCTCTTTTATGCGACAATTTGAGATAATTAAAATTTTCATAAATGATTCATCCACAATCCATTGATATGGTTCGCTGAAGTTCTTAGCATGAAAATTTTGGTATTGGCTTTCTAATTAAATAAGAAAAAAAAGAACAGAGAAGTGTGCAATTAACTGTGAACTTTGTTTCACACAAAAAAACTTCAATATATAGTGCATGAGAATTTTCATTATTTTTTCTTGTTTTGTTTCTTCAATTAATTTCTTTTTTTTTTGTTTTTCTTTGAGAGAGAATTTAATTAGTGTTCACATAACGAGTGTACAGTGACGAATACACACATTGTGAATTATTTTTTCTAATAAAATTAATAGATCAAGTTGTGGTAGAGACAATAATAATAAACAAATACAAAAAAGGCACATGATCTTCTTTTTTTTTTTTTCTTCCATTTTTCATTCTTTTACCCTCAATCGAAGGAGTTTCTTCCTAATTTTTCTAAAATAGCGGACATCAACATAGTCCATTTAATGATTAGTTTTGATGTTAAGTTCACTATTTCAAAAATAGATTTTCGCTTTTACTTATAATATGATAATATAGCCATGATAATAAATATTTTTTTAATAGATATGTAAGTAAAAATGAACGGAGAAAGTAAAGTGTTGGTGACAATAGATTTCAATCAAATGGAATACTAGAATGAATATAGCATGAACATATATTTCCGTCTTCCTTCTTCATTGACTATGGATTGTGTTCCATATATTTTTTCTTTTTGTATATTTATATTGAGTATAAAATATTTTAAGTACAAATTTCCTATTATTTTGTGTTCATTTTAATCTAAGAAAATGTTATGTCGCAAGATACACTCCTTGCTAGCTATATAAAATTAGATAAGAAAGTAGTGGTTGATTATAAATGATCTTAAAATTAAATTAAAGATTCTATAAATAATACTTTAAATTTTATTCATCTATCAGTTCTTTTTATTGAAATAGTTTAATGGTTTATATCATGATACAACTTCCATAATATAATATATAGTAGATACTTTCATTAGAAAACAACTATATGATATGTATGCAACAGAAAAAAGGAGAAGACTACAATTCCACAATGATAAGATAGAAACTTTAAGAAATGAAATATTTTTTCACCATCGGTGATGTTGTTCATATATTAACATTAAATTATGCTACTGAATATATATACACTACTTTTTTGATATGTGCGTTGCACGTGATTACCAATTTCAAAAATATATGTTATAGTAAATAGTATTGCTTATTTAAGCGAAGAATTGAATAATAAGCTTAGCAAAAAATAATATTGCAGATTCTTTTGTGAATGTTCAATGTGGATCGTCATATATATCTTTTATTCACGCAAACCTATGAAGATGGTCAATGATTTTTTTAGTTAAATACAAAAATGTATATATTTATTTCAATTCGATGAGGTTCAATTATATAATTAGACTTATCTCACTAATATTACCTTATAGACAATATTTGCTTTGTATTTTTCTTTTCATCTAACTAGATGTGTTTTGCATGTGTATTCCACGTTAAATTGTTTAGATGTCATATGGAAATGTGAAGAAAACAACTACATTTTGTATGTTTACATATTTTCACATTTGTTGTGAGTTAAAAAAAAACTCAGAACATTTTAAAATAATATATTTTGAAGTTAGAACATCTTGTTAAGTTGATAATACAATACTGAAATATTAAGAAGTAGTAAATAAGTAAAACAAAAGGGCAATGTTTATATAGTAATAGCTGTTTTGAAGCAAATTTCATGAGAGTTTAAATCACATAAGTAACATTAATAAATAAGGTTATTCTTTTGTCTTGAGCATCAAAAACAAATCGTGACAATTCTCTAAATTTTGGAAAAGATATTCAGAAGCATATATCTACATCTCAGGAGAAATTGTTGACAAAAATAAATGAATTTAGACTACATCATGTTAACTTCATATATTGGAACATTACATACTAATGTATATATTAAGCAAAAAAAAATTATTATATCATCAAAATTATTTTCCTCAACTACTCGAGGTTATGGAATATACCCTCTTAGGATAGAACGACTTACTTCATCAGAATAGTGGTACTTCATATTTCGCTAAACTTTGAACTCACGCAACGACAATAAATCACACAAAAAATTTTAAAATGCAAGAAGAAGAGTAGAAGATTAAAAAAATTGTGGTTGAAAAATGAGAGGAAACCCCTCTATTTATAATCAACAAAGGGTAGTAGGAACAAATGTTTTTTTGTGTCTTATTTGAAAAGTCATGACCTTTTCGAGAAGTCACAACCCTTTGAAAAAGTCACAACTTTTTGAAAAGTCACAACTCTTTGGAAAAGTCAAAACTTATTGAAAAGTCACAACCTAAGTTAGGCATATTATAGTTAGGAGTTCATGCTTTTAAGGTAACTAGTTTTTTCGACACGGAACCTATGAAGATGGTCAATGAAATATTTTATTAGTTGAATGCAATAATGTATATATTTATTTGAATTTGATGAGGTTCAATCATGTAATTCGTCGTATTTTACTAATATTACCTTATAGACGATATTTGTTGTGCATTTTTCTTGTCATCTAACCAGATGTGTTTGCAGATCTATTCCATGTTAAACTATTTAGATGTATTTTTTTAGAACTATTTTTGTATATTAATTTTTATTTTATAAGTTATAACATAATAGATGTCGTTGTTGTTGTTGGCTCTCATATTTGACTTCTCTAATATTGACTGTGTACATAAATCAAAGATAGTTATCTGACTGTCCATAGTTAACTGAGAAATGTTTCCTTTTTCTTATCGGAAAAACTAAAAGTTAAAATTAAAGAATATATTCTATCTGTGAAATCATATATATAATCACATGTTTATCTTACACCAAAAAAAGATATAGTTCATATACTTTAACACCGTGTTATAACATATATGGGGGCGATATAGCATTATGAAAAATTATTGATCAAAGGTTAATATAAGGAAATATGAAAGATAGATATAATTAATGTAATAACTATGATAATTCATAATATTATAACTAAAGAATGTAAAAGAGTGTGAATAACGTTTATAATAATTAGTAATAACTAAGAGAATTTATGATGTTATAACTAAAGAATTAATGTGCAATAGCTGAATTTCTAATAAATTTTATACTTACATAAATAAATAGGACTTTTAATTAATGTTCCCATTTTTTTTTTTTTATAGTTATCAGATTTTAATTTAGTGTAGGGACAACATGAAAAATGTTTATTCCATATTACTGAATGTAAAATTTATTTTGTAAATGATAAATTTTAAATGATTCATATATATATCCACATATTTTCAAATTTGTTGTGAGTTTTTTTTTTTTAAAGAATTTATAACATCATAAAATAATATATTTTGAAGTTAGAGGACCTTGTTAGCTTGATAATACATTTGTGATATATATAATACTTTAATTTCAATATATTTATATAATGAACATATTTATCTCATAAAAATTAGTTATTAAATAAATAATAAAAATTAAACTAATACAAACTTCAACTGGCATTATTACAAGTCATATGAACTTTTCTTCGTCTAAAATATTGAAATTTTAAGAAATAGTAAATAAGTAAAACAAAAGGGCAATGTTTATATAGTAATAACTATTTCGAAACAAACTTCTTGACAATTCAAATCACATAAGTAACATTGATTAATAAAGTCATTTTTTTGTGTTGAGCATCAAAAAGCAAATCGTGACAATTATCTAACTCTTGAGAAGACTAATAATTTTGGAAAAAGTTATTCAAAATCATACATCATCACAAGAGAAATTGTTAACAAAAACAAATGAATTGAGACTAAATCCTGTTAACTTCATATATTGGAACATTACATACTAATGTTTACGCTAAGAAGAAAACATTATTATTTCATCAAAATTATTTTCCTCAAGTACTCGAGGCTATGGAATATACCTTCTTAGGATAGAACGATTTACTTCATCGGAATAGTGGTACATCATATCCGCTAAACTTCGGACTTAATCAACGTCAATAAATCACAATTTTTTTTTTTATAAAATACAAGAAGAAGAAGAGTAGAAGATTAAAAAAAATTGTTGTTGAAAAATGAGAGGAAGCCCCTCTATTTATAGTGAACAAAAGGTAGTATGAACAAATGTTTTTTGTGTCTTTATCTTAAAATTCATGATGACCTTTCAACGAAGTCACAACTCTTTGGAAAATTCACAACTTATTGAATAAGTCACAACTCTTTGAAACAGTCACAACTCTTTGAAAAGGTCATAACTCTTTGAAAAAGTCATAACTCATCGAAAAATCACAACCCTTTGAATAAAGTCACAACTCATCGAAAAAGGCACAACCTAATTTAGGGATATTATAGTAATTTAACATTCAAGTCAGGAGTTCATGTTTTTAAGGTGTGTGTGTGTATATATATATATATATATATATAAATATATATAACAAAGAATTGGTCAAACTAAATATTTGACATACATTATAACAACATTTCATTGTAACAACCTAATTTTATTTAGAACAAATTGTCACGACCCAGATCGTCGTGATTGACACCCACACTAACCCTCCGGTGGATGAACCGCTACTACAACCCAAACCGAGCAACTAAACCAAAAACTAAGCATTTAAGGATACGGAACAAGTTAAATACTAAAGAACGAAATAGGGAGTTCCCATAAACTCCAAACAAAAGTCTTTCCACTGAACAAATGCGGAGGAAATAACCTAAAACCTGAAAGCCAATATACCAAAACATCTAACAATGAACCAAAGTCTAAACAAGAAGGGATACAACCCCAAACTAATGCACTAATAACTAACTAGAAAGTCTAAGTCCGAAATGGTGGACATAGACGAAAGAGTACTCATGGCATCCTGGAAGAATTTGCTCACCCTTGAATTCGAATGATCACTGATCTCCTAAGCGAGGTCTGTCAATAACCGCCGGAAGATGCCCTGTACTTAACAAAAATAAGAGCAAGTGCAGTATCAGTACACAACCACAGTGTACTGGTAGGATCATGCGGCTATCCCACTAAGTGTAACATAAGCAAGTCATTACAACAATATAATCACATGCATTTATCGAACATATACAATATCATCAACATTTACGAACAACGAACAACTTCACATTTCTCAAAATACACAATTATGACAAGTCATTGGTCCTCTCATGGAACCCAAACCCAAACAGTTAGCATATCGGAACGTGGTACTCGATCCAATGATTATGCCGAAACGTGGCAACCGATCTCATAATTATGCCGGAACGTGGCAACCGATCCAAGTTAGTTATGCTGGAACGTGGCAACCGATCCATTCAACACACCACAATCACAATCACAATTATATCCGCAAGATCATACAATTAAGTCATGATTTCATGATAACCATTATTCCTCTATTTCATTTACAACAGTGTGATCAATAATGCAATATTCATATACATACATGTATCATAATAAAGCAAGATCAAACATACATCACACAATTATAGAATCACAACCATCACCTACTTCGAAACAAGCTTGAAACCCTAAGAAAATTGATCCTTCCCTTTTCAAATTCGTTTCGCTTGTTCTTGGTCTACAAACAATCATAATAACATGGGAATCAATAAACAATTACTAATTACTCGGATTACTAACAATTCTAACAACCCTAGATCATACCCATGATCCCAAGTATCTAAAATAGGGCTTTTTCCACCATGATTTCCAATTCAAAACCCTCCCCCATCGATAATTACCCATTCTATTATGTTCTACGGATCGAAAAACGGATTTGGGGAATGAAAGGCTTACCTTTAGCCTCAAGAATGGTGGAAAACTGTCAAGAACTTGTATGGGGTCGTCTCCTAGCTCTCAAAGTTGAAAAGTGCAGAATAAAGTCGTTTAGGGGTTTATTTACGACTTTAAGTCGCGTCTGGCCCGCCACAACGGCCCTCACCTCGCTTCAGTGGCACCGCCAGAGCGACCAAAACCACCACCAAAGCAGCTTGCATGAAACAATGAGCGATTTTAATAATTCCAAGACCCCCATTTCACAATACACCATTAATCAACGATGCTCAGAAAATATCGTTCACGCTAAGATCGATTCAGAGAGTTCTACTCACCCGAATTCAATTTTGTAAAGTCGTACTGATTCTTTAACGACTTATCTAACTACTCATGTAATCAAAATCATTATTAAATTATCCGATTACTACCAGATTTCCCTACACCTCAATGACTCCGATTTAGTTCAAATCTGGACTAGGTTGGGAAATTCTAAGTTACTACGAAAAGGTTTTCCAACCCAAAATTTTTCTCCGTTGGCTTTTCTATAACGACGGAACCCGATCTTTACACTAATTTTTGATGTTATATTTTTTTTATCTCTATAACATTCTACTTATGACAATGTTGACATTCACGATAGTAGTACACTTTTTCGTAAACTTACCTCTCTATGATAGCCTTACTCAAGTGTTAATTGAGTAAAAATATTTTCTAAAAATATATATTACGTATAAAGATAAATTATTGAAATATTTATGGTAATCGTTATTAGCGTCACGCACATACTAAATTTCAAGCATGAATATTTAAGAGAAAAATTGTACTTAAATGGTGTCCATCATTTATGGTCATAACCTTAAAAGGAAAGAGTATTTCGGTGATCTTTTTTATGTTGATATATTTTTCTATTTTGTTGGTTAAATTTGTTTACAAAATTGATAAAGTAAAACATAATATTACTAAAGAAGTTCCACTCTCTCCCCATATTTAAACTTTGAATGTATTTTGAAATGTTTCAATGATATTTGATAATTTTGATCTCAAAATACAAGTAACTCTATGACAATTTGTATTAATCATTTAAAAACACTTTTCTATGTTCTTTCAATTATAATCATTTACTAGAAAACTTTAATTTAGTAACATTAATTCCATTTTACAACATCGTATACTATATGATACGATACACACGTGCCGTGAAACTAGTGTATATATATATATATATATATATATATGTATATATCAAAAAACAAATAACTCTATGACAATATGTATTAATCATTTAAAATCACTTTTTCTATGTTCTTTCAATTATAATCATTTACTAAAAAACTTTAATTTAGTAATATTAATTCTATTTTACAACATCGTATACTATATGATACGATACACACGTGCCGTGAAAGTGGTATATATGGAGCCATTTCCTTAACTAAAAATAAAAAGTCAACTAGCAATTAAATCATTGATGAACAAATCAAACGAGCAAAAAAAATTACAATTCAATAGTTAACTTCAAATATTAATTTCCAAGAGGAACCCAAACGTATTTTTATCGATGTACGTTATGTAAATGAATCCTTCTTCATACTTGTTTTTCTCAACAAGTAGTTGGAGGCACGATGTTTTGACAAAGACAAATATAGTCTTTTAGTTAGCATAATAAGTGTTCCATGGTGAGACACATCATCCCTTAACATAGTTTTAAATTTTTAAGTGTCTTATACTTTGATCTTTTCCTCATTTTATTTTTCATTCGTATCAAAAAATCATTTTCATAACACTGAAACGAACCGAATCGAAGTAGAAAAAACTGAATCGAATTGAACTAGTTCGATTTGGTATACGATGCACACTTTTCTAAAATCGAAGAACCAGAAAAAAACCAATTTTGCATTGCTCAAAATTCATAATTAGTCATACAAAATTTCATTATGATCGAAGTTTGATAAAATCAAATCGAAGAATCGAATGCCTACCCCTAATTTTAGACACTACTTATTTTCTTAGTGACAAACTAAAACAATTTATGAAACAAAAAAGGGTCAAAAATACCCTTAACGTATGAAAAATGACTTTAAAATGCCATTCTTCCACCTATTGGATAAAAAATGACCCCTTCCACCTATTTGGATCAAATGCCTTTAAAGTTAAATTTAGCCTAAAACAACCCTCAAGCTAATATGAAATATTTAAATTTTTATGTTAAATATGTGGTGTTTTTTTACTTGGTCCACGTGTAATCAAATTCAAATCCACTCACAAGCCAACCCATTAACCTAACCCATTTTGGAAGACTCAAATTTCTTCATCTTCTTTCAACATATGACTCATTCTTGATCTTATATTTTCAAGGTTTGACAAATCTGTCAATGTTCATCTAGTAATGCTTTGACATAGAGGCACAAGGCATAACAAAAATCGAATACTCACCTTTTGCTTTACAAGTCTAACTCCATCGCAACCTATCTCATCAAACACTTATTGTCCTCACAATAATTATTTGCTACTGGAGGAGGCCCCTCTTCCTTTACTATTGTTCTTGTTCCACATACTACTTTAATTTGTTGTGCAGTTGTAATGACTCGGTCCATTGTTAATTAAGGGAATCTCATGCAAAATCTCAAAATTTTAAAAATACGATGTCAAATTTAATAATTTAATCACACGATGAAATTGATTTATTTTAAAATAATCGGACTGACGTCAGCCCGCCATGGCGAGAGGACTCCCGCTATGGTAGCAACGCTATAATGTCTGCATGGTTGCTATAGTAGGCTGACGGGAAATCAGACCCTAATTATACGACTTTTTTTTCCATCCACTTTTAAAAAAAGAAAATATATGAAGGCTACTCCAAAACCCTCTAAAGGCACCCGGGGCATAGGAGCAAAGGAAGGGAGAGATCTTCGCACAAGGAAGGTGAAAACCCGAGAAATTCCAGTCGTTGTTTGTCATGATTTTCTCTCACGAAGTCGGAAGCTCATAAGCAAGGTTTATCAACTTGATGCTTGGTGCCCAGGTAGGCTAGGTTTTATTAAACTAAGTAGTTAGACCCTTCTTTACTTGTACTATATCTTGTGTATGATCGAAGTTTGCATGCATAGGCCTTCTAACAAAGAGTCTGGGTGACTGAATATGGGGCTAGTGGGAGCTAGACTGTCACGCCCTGAGCCTACACCCTGGACGTGGTCAGCACTCGAGAACCATTATTGGCCCCAAGCGAACCCTTGGCCTGACTTACTTACTCAGCGAATGACTTTAAACATTAAGAAAAGGATTCATATGCTAAATAACTCCACTGTCTCAAACTGAACTCATAATGTTTTTAAAAATAAACATTTAACTTAGCCAAAATGGCAACTCAAATCTAAACATAAGCCAATAACAAAATGATGACGAATGAACTAACATCTGCCTAACAATCTATGAAGCCTTTAAAACAACTAAGATGGATGTCGGGATAGGCCTACGACATCCTAATGAACTAAAATGATAAAGTAATGAAAAAGGGGGATCCTCTAGAATGCAAGGAGGTTCACTAACAACTCTGAAGCTCAACTGGATCAACGATGCGCTGGATGCTGATCTAGGTTACCTGCGTCTGCATCATAAAACGATGCAGGCCAACTAACATCAATATATTAAATGTACGAGTATGTGAGTTGGAATGCTAAACACAACTTAAGCTTGAAAGGAATCTGAAAGGAACTGACGAACTTACCTGGTTAAACTCAACTCAATATAACTGAACTCATTTCAATATAAAGTAGTTTAAAAAACAAGTGCAATATAAGAAAAAGTTGTTTAAACATGATATCAACTCTGTGTATTTAGAAATACAATAATAACTCTGTATGTATGCAAAGATACAATATGAACTCTATTTGTATATAAAAATACAAAATACTGCTGTGGGAGTTTCTCTAACCGATAACCATCACTTAAGAGCTACAGTGATGATACAACATTTTACCTCACACAACCAAGGACCGTCCTATACCTTGCCGGAGGTATAGAACCTAACTCACTAAGTGGATCCACTAGTCTATGCTAAAAAGCACTAAAGGAATCATCTAAAAAGTATGACCCTTTTCTACCCATGGTGGCTACATGATTTATGGGGGTTGTGATTTGAGATTAGTGCTCAAAAACTTAGCTCAAAGGCCATCTTGGAAATCAAAGTTTCCTCTCTTGCTTCATTTAGAAAACAATTACTCTTTTGTGCAAACTAGCCCAAAGGATCCTTGGAAATCGAGGTTTCCTTTCTTGTTTAAATGCGAAAACATTTTAAACCCTTTGGAAATACATAGCCCCCATATACTTTTGAAGAAATGAACTTCATCTTTACTCTTTACTGAACTCAAAACTTAAGTCTTAAAACAAAGTTGAAACGTTTGCAAAAGACATTTGGAAAACTTTAAGAACTTCTCTTAACTTGACTCTTGACTTCTCTTGACTTTGATCCTAACTTTCCTTGAATTGGATTATGGATTCAAGGATCATGATCTTATGTTTATGGATGATTTCATGATGATTAGATGTACCTTAGAGTGTTGGAATAAACTAGCAAACATAGGTACATCACTAAGGAACTAGTACGAAAAGGTAGGGATGAATGAGGAGAACTGGCGTCCTGGAGCTCTGAGAGGGGCGGGGCGCCAGCCCTCCGAATTCAGAGGGCAAGTTGGGGCGCTCTATATGGCGTCGCCCCAGAGCCCCACATTAAGAGGCTGCTTTGGGGTGCGCTGGTTGGCGCAACGCCCCACCCCCTTCCCCAGGTGTTTGACGACTTTTCTTCTTCGTTTTTCAACTCTAAACCCTCTAAACTTCAATGGTTCTTTCCCCAAAAGCTTAGAATCATTTATACCCTCAATATATGATAGATTAAAACCTAAATTACACCCGAAAACATGAATTAAATTGCAAGAAACTTCAACAATACAACCCACAAGAATTCAAACAAAACCTTCAACAATGTTCATCAAGAACTCAATTTCTTAACTTTCAAAGACTTACATTCGCTGAATTAAATCATGATTGGCGCGTGGGTGAACTAATCCAATGCTATGTGATCTCATATACCTTGTAGGGATCACCCCCGACGAAATCCACAAGCTAAACTCGACGAACTTGATGATTTCCTTGCTTCTCCTTCTCTTTTCTCATCTTCTTTCCTCTACTCTAAAACCCTAACTCTTTTCCAAAAGCGTAAAACTGACCAACTTCAGTTTAGACCCTTAATTAATTCACTAAAACAAATTTAATTAATTGGATAAGGATAAGACTGAAATACCCTTCAAAAATCCAGGTTGGACATTTCCTTATTTGAACAACCCAACTTCCAATGGGCGTATCTCACTCATACGAACTCGGAATCACTCAAACTTGGCGGCGTTCGAAAGATAATTCAAATAGATTTCCTACCATTTTTAGAAGTTCTCCTAACTCATCTTGAGCTAGAAGTTATGGCCGTTTGAAGTTGACGAAAAGCTCACTTTTTCTTAACTTAAACAAAATTTCTAGATTTTCATTCTTTCCCAAAATGACTATTTCCAATTATTGGCTTCTTCCTATTTATTTCAAATTGCAAGATGTTACAATATCTCCCCATTGGGAATATTCGTCCTCGAATGAGATTACTCTTACTAGGCTAAGGGTGGTAGCATCAAGTTCAAACACCCAACAAGCAAATACAAACAAACAACACGCTCACTCATAATTTAAAGAGTACTAAGAACATAATTAGTACCTTGGTCTGCACTTTCTCCGGATTCAAAGAGATGTGGATATCTCTTTTTCATGTCCTCTTCAGCTTCCCAAGTAGTTTTTTCAACAAATTGGTTCCTCCAAAGGACTTTGACTGATGCTACTTATTTTGTTCTCAACTTGCAAACTTGGAAATCTAGAATCTGAACAAGAATCTCTTTATAAGATAAGCTATCTTTGATCCCAATATCTTCGATTAGTATAATCAGTGAAGGATTGCCCATGCACTTCTTCAACATGGAGACGTGAAATATCGGATGAACCACTGCTAACTCTTGCGGTAGCTCTAACTCATAAGCTATATTACCTACTTATGTAAGGGCCAATATACCGGGGACTAAGCTTCCCCTTCTTACCCAAATATCATAACATCCTTCATGGGTGAAACCTTTAAGGACACTCAATCATCTACTTCGAACTCTAACTCCTTTCTCCTAACATCAGTGTAGGATTTCTGACGACTCTGGGCTGTTCTCAATCTCTCTTGAAAAACTTTCACTTTCTCCATAGGTTGACGAACTAAGTCTGGTCCTATTAACCCAACTTCATCAACTTCAAACCATCCAATAGGAGATCTACATCTTCTCCCATAAAGAGCTTCGTAAGGAGCTATCTGGATACAAGAATGGTAATTATTGTAGCAAGCAACTCAATGAGAGTTAGGTGATCGTACAAATTACCCTTGAAATCAATCATACAATCTACCTTAATACCTTAAACACCATCTCCCCCTTGTTCAAAAGCCATTACTTTTTGCTTATGAACATTTGCCTTTAATTTAAGTAATAAAGGATCTTGGTCTTGCTTATCTTTTACTTCTGACGCTAAAGATGATTCAGCCCCATTCATCACCACTACTCCTCCTTCTGTGGAATCCATTAGTCGGACTCCTAAGTGTGCAAGTCTATGTACATCTTTTGCTAGCTCTTTCTTATCTTCCTCAAAATGGGTGGTACTACCCGTAGGCAATCTACTCAAGGCATAAGCAACAACATTAGCCTTACCTAGGTGATATAGAATACTCATGCCATAATCCTTGAGTATTTCTAACCACCTCATCTTTCTGATATTAAGCTCTTTATGACTAAACACATACTGAAGACTCTTGTGATCGGTGAACACATCCACATGAACACCATAAAGATAATGACGCTATATTTTCAAAGCAAATACTACGGCAACCAACTCTAGATCATGGGTTGGGTAATTCTTCTCATGAACCTTCAACTGTCTGGAGGCATAAGCTATCACTTTGCCATTCTACATTAACACACAACCCAAACCAACTTTAGACACATCACAATATACAATAAAACCTTGTGTACCTTCGGGTAAGGTCAATACTGGGGCAGTAGTGAACCTCTTTTTCAATTCCTGAAAGCTTTTCTCACTAGCTTCAGACCATTGAAACTTAACTGTCTTCTAAGTCAATTTGGTCAAAGGGGATGAAATAGATGGGAACTCCTCTACGAACCTTCTATAATATCTAGCCAACCCCAAGAAACTCCTAATATCAGTCAGAGATGTAGGTCTAGGCCAATTCTGTACTGCTTCTATCTTCTGAGTATCAACTTTAATTCTCTCCCCAGACACAATAAAAATGCCATAGACTCAAGCCAAAACTCACACTTAGAGAATTTGGCATACAACTATCTATCTTTTAAAGTCTAGAGAAGTATTCGAAGATGGCTAGCATGATCTTCTTCATTCCTTGAATAGATTATTATGTCATCAATGAAGATGATAACAAACATTTCTAAATAAGGTTTGAGTACTTTATTCACAAGGTCCATGAATGCTGTAGGCGCATTGGTCAACCCAAAGGACATGACCAGAAACTCATAATGACCATAACGGGTCCTGAATGCTGTCTTTGGAGTATCACATTCCCTCACTCTTAACTGATGGTAGCCTAATCTGAGGTATATCTTCAAGAAACAAGTAGCACCCTGAATCTTGATCGAAAAGATCATCAATTCTCGAAAGAGGATACTTATTCTTGATGGTAACCTTGTTCAACTGATGACAATCTATACACATCTTAAGGGAACCATCTTTCTTTCTCACGAACAAGACCGGAACACCCCAAGGTGACACACTTGGTCGAATAAACCCTTTCACTAAAAGGTCTTTCAACTGCTTTTTAACTCTTTTAACTCAGCTGGTGCCATCCTATATGGCGGAATAGAGATAAGACGGGTATCTGGAAGAACATCTATACCGAAGTCTATCTCTCTCAGGAGGGACTCTGGGTAGATCATTTGGAAAGTCTTCTGGAAACTCTTTAACTATAGGAATTGACTGAATGAGAGGTATCTCAACACTAGAGTCATTAACTCGGACTAAGTGATAGACACACCCATTAGAAACTAACTTCCTTGCCTTAAGGTACGAAATACAATGACCCTTAGGCACTGCTGAACTGTTTTTCAACTCTATAACTGGTTCATTGGAAATTGAAACTTGACTACTCAAGTTTTACAATCTATTGATGCATAACAGGCATGAAACCAGTCCATACCAAGAATGACATCAAAATCTACCATGTCTAACTCAATTAAATCAGCCATGGTACTCTTGTGATTGACGAGAATGGGACAATCACGATAGACTCTCTCTCTACTAGAATAGACTCACTAATAGGTGTGGAAACACTGAATGGTTCACTAAGTTGCTCAGGAATCACATCAAAATTCATAGCAACATATGGAGTTACAAAAGATAAGCTCGCTCTTGGATCTAGCAAAGCATAAATAGTAAAGTCAAAGACTTGGATCATACCAGTGAAAACATCTAGTAAATCCGCTTGCTCTTGGCGACTGTTGATAGCATATAAGCGGTTTGTTCCTCCACCAGTACCAGAAGTATCCCCTCTAGGTGCATTTCTGTCTAGTGGAGCAACTGAAGAAGACTGGGCTCTATTTCCCTGACTTCTACTACCTTGCCTGTTCTTTGGACACTCTTTTATAAAATAACCGTTCTGCCTGCACTTGAAGCAACCAATGGAGCCATCAAGACTTATCCCAGAGTGGTTCCTACCACACTTAGCACATACAGGGGTCTTAGTACCCCTTTGTGCCTTACTACCTAGCGAATGCATTGGTCTAGCTCTGAAGTTCTGAGAATTCTGACTATTGTACTCACTTTTGTTCCTTGGTGCAGGTGCACTAGCAGATGATGGAGCAGGTCCTTTCTGCTTATGTTGGAAAGAATACCGGTTCGCATTACCCTTTTGATGCCCAGATTTATTACCTGATGTCTTAGCCTACTTATTCTCAAACTCTTCTCTATCCTTCAGCTTGTCCTCTTCAACTTGTTGCACGTGAATCATCAGCCTTGCTATGCCCATGTAACCTATTAGCATGGCTGCCTTACCATCCTTACTTGTCAGATGAGTCAACCCAACAATGAATAAAATCATCCTGCTCCTCACGTCGTCAACAATCTCTTTGCTTCTCTTAGCTCACGAGGAAAGAAACGTCTCATAAAAGCACTCTCAAAACAGTCCAACTCACAAACAATTACGGGAAAGCAAGAGTTATAAAGAAACTTTTTAGAGATTAAACTCTAACGCACGAAATGAGTGTGAAAGAACTGAGAAATTTTTCCTGAATGTTACAGCCTCTTAATTATAGATGTGGCATGCTTCACATTAATAACCAAGACTCTACAAACACCACTTCATAGACTCCCTAGGACTCTTGAACTCTGTGCTCTGATACCAAATTTTTCACACCCCGAGCCTACACCCTGGAGTGGCCGGCACTCGAGAACCATTGCTGGCCCCAAGCGAACCCTTGGCCTGACTTACTTACTCAACAGAAGACTTTAAACATTGAGAAAATGATTCATATGCTAAATAACTCAACTGTCTCAAACTGAACTCATAATGTTTTTAAAAATAAACATTTAACTTAGCCAAAATGGCAACTTAAATCTGAACATAAGCCACTAACAAAATGATGACGAATGAACTAACATCCGACTGACTATCTATGAAGCCTGTAAAACAACTGAGATAGATGTTGGGACAGGCCCACGACATCCTAATGAACTAAAATGATAAAGTAATGAAAAAGGGGGATCCTCCAGGATACAAGGAGGCTCACCAACAACTCTGAAGCTCAATTGGATCAACGATGCACTGGATGCTGATCCTAGTTACCTGTGTCTGCATCATAACACGATGCAGGCCAACTGGTATTAGTACATTGAATGTACGAGTATGCGAGTTGGAATGCTAAACACAACTTAAACTTGAAAGGAATCTGAAAGGAACTGAAGAACTTACCTGGTTCAACTCAACTCAATATAACTGAACTCATTTCAATATAAAGTAGTTTAAAAAACAAGTGCAATATAAGAAACAGTTGTTTAAACATGATATCAACTCTGTGTATTTAGAAATACAATAATAACTCTGTATGTATGCAAAGATAAAATATGAACTCTATTTGTATATAAAAATACAAAATACTATTGTGGGAGTTTCTCTAACCGACAACCATCACTTAAGAGTTATAGTGAAGATACAACGTTTTACCTCACGCTGCCAAGGATCGTCCTATACCTTTTCAGGGGTATAGAACCTAACTCACTAAGTGGATCCACTAGTCTATGCTAAAAAGCACTAAAGGAATCATCTAAAAAGTATAACCCTTTTCTACCCATGGTGGCTACATGATTTGTGGGGGCTGTGAGTTGTCTGAACTCTCCCCCATATCGGTGCTCAATACTACTCCCAAAAATATAATATTAACTCTTATGTTTAAAAACATACTTCTTTCTGTGATTTGAGATTAGTGCTCAAAAACTTAGCTCAAATGACATCTTGGAAATCAAAGTTTCCTCTTTTGCTTCATTTAGAAAACGATTACTCTTTTGTGAAAACTAGCCCGAAGGATCCTTGGAAATCAAGGTTTCCTTTCTTGTTTGAATGCAAAAACATTTAAAACCCTTTGGGAATACATAATCCCCATATACTTTTGAAGAAATGAACTTCAACCTTACTCTTTACTGAACTCAAAACTTAAGTCTTAAAACAAAGTTAAAACGTTTGCAAAAGACATTTGGAAAACTTTAAGAACTTCTCTTAACTTGACTCTTGACTTCGCTTGACTTTGATCCTAACTTTCCTTGAATTGGATTATGGATTCAAGGATCATGATCTTATGTTTATGGATGATTTCGTGATGATTAGATGTACCTTAGAGTGTTGGAATAAACTAGCAAACATAGGTACTTCACTAAGGAACTAGTACGAAAAGATAGGGGAGGAATGAGGAAAACTGGCGTCCCTGGCGCTCTGAGAAGCGCGGGGCGCCAGCCCTCAAAATTCAGAGGGCAAGTTGGGCCGCTTTGGATGGCGTCACCCCAGAGCCCCACATTAAGAGGCTGCTTTGGGGCGCGCTGGCTGGCGCGACGCCCCACCCCCTTCCCCAGGTGTTTAACGACTTTTCTTCTTCGTTTTTCAACTCTAAACCCTCTAAACTTCAATGGTTCTTTCCCCAAACGCTTTGACATTTATACCCTCAATATATGATAGATTCAAATTGAAATTACACCCGGAAACATGAATCAAATCGCAAGAAACTTCAACAACACAACCCATAAGAATTCAAACGAAACCTTTAACAATGTTCATCAAGAACTCAATTTTTTAACGTTCAAAGACTTAATTTCGCTAAATTAAATCATGGTTGGTGCATGGGTGAACTAACTCAACGCTATGTGATCTCACATACCTTGTAGGGATCACCCCCGATGAAATCCACAAGCTAAACTCGACGAACTTGACGATTTCCTTGCTTCTTCTTCTCTTTTCTCCTCTTCTTTCTTCTTCTCTAAAACCCTAACTCTTTTCCAAAAGCGTAAAACTGACCCAGTTCAGTTTAGACCCTTAATTAATTCACTAAAATGAATTTAATTAATTGGATAAGGAAAAGACTGAAATACCCTTCAAAAATTCGGATTGGACATTTCCTTATTTGAATAGCCCTACTTCCAATGGGCGTATCTCACTCATACAAACTCGGAATAGCGTAAACTTGGCGGCGTTGGAAATATCATTCCAAGAGCTTTCCTACCATATCTGGAAATGCTCCTAACTCATCCTGAGCTAGAAGTTATGGCCGTTTGAAGTTGACCAAAAACTCACTTTTTCCTAACTTAACAAAATTTTCAGATTTTCATTCTTACCAAAAATGTCTATTTTCAATTATTGGCTTCTTCCTATTTATTTCAAATTGCGAGATGTTACAATATCTCCCCCTTGGGAACATTCGTCCTCGAATGAGTTTAGAATGATCAAGGATTGGCTATAGGTTACTTTTCTATAGGTGATTGTTGTATGTTTTCCAATTTATGCAGTTATGCATGTCTCCTGCTTTATAGTATCACTTGTGCAATGCATTTTGGGAAAATCATAGGAAAATATATGAAATGGCATCATGTTAATAATCTCATGCAATGAACCTTTTTACTTTACTTATTGTTTCAACTGTTATTGTTCATTATGATTGTGATTGTGCACATGTTTGTGATTGTTGGTTGGCTCGGGTACCACATAGGTACATAAATACTAACGGTTGTCTTGGATACCCCACATGATATGAATTCTAACACTGATTGACTTGAGTACCACACCAGTACACTAATAGATTGTGTGTGGATTCCATAAGAGGACTGAGTATATGTATTTTGATCTTGTGGGAAATGATTCATGCATTGGTTATTCAGGATGTTGTGACTGAGAATATGTAATTGTGATTACGGCTATATGTGTTTTCATGTTTCACTGACCTATAGTTACTTGTTTACATTTGTGTATAGTGGTGCATTTCAATTCAGGATGAGGACTGGGAGTACAGACTATGTTGTACTTGTGAGTTGATTACATGTTATCTATTGTGTTAGTTGTGGTGATTAGATCGGGCTGATGACCGGGGATCGGGTGAATTGTTTAAATATGGTGATCGGGTATGGTTATTCCGTACTTAGAACATATATTCTAAGGGGGATTTGAGTCAAGGAAGGTTACTAAAAGTCTTGCATGTGATCTACTACAATAGGTCAAAGACCAGGGTGTTGACATAAGAGTTTGAGGGAGACTAATAGGTTGGTTAACAGAGTTAGTAGTGATCTTGTATTCGGGAAATTTCTATGTAATAAAAGGGTTGGTTATGATCTAATATAAGGTGGCATATGGAAGGTTTGAGAATCCTTAGAGTGACCTAGATGGTACAGTTGGCAATGGAAGAGGGTGTGATAATTTGATATAGAATGTATGTGTTCCAAGAAGTGTGGTCGTATCAAGCATGATAAATCGTGATCCAGGGTCTTAGTTTATTATTCAAGTTCATGTTTCCTGACTAATTGCATAGTATGATGTGGTTGATTTGGGTTGATCGATGATGCGTATTAGTACGTATTGTTTGTATTGATACTACTCTTGTTGTGCCACTTGACATAGTCTGGTTGCAAGATTCAATGATGTTTCATAGGTGAAGACGAAGATGATCTCCGACAACTTCTACTTTCCTTTAGAGTTGTATCTTATTTCTTTCATAAACTGTTTTCTTTAGAAGCTCTTGTACCAATTTAGAGTAGTTTCCTAGAGAAGAGATCAATGTATTTTCTTTACAAAGGTATTCTAATTTGACGAATCGTGAGTACTTCAATATATAAATAGATTATTTAGTTAAATTCTTATTTATTTCCGCATGTTCTAATTTAAATTGGATAAACGGATTCTCCTAATCTAGGTGTTAGAGTAGGCACTCGCACAACCTGATAGGTTGGGTCGTGATAGGAATGTACACATATGTCCTCTATAGATATCTTTTGTTTAAGTATATACACCCTCCATCTCATTTTATATGAACATCTTTGACTTGACACGATATTTATGAAAAATAGAATACTTTTATACTTTGTGGTCTAATATAATTCTTAGCTATTTGTGTGGCTGTAAATCATTTCATTAACGATAAAAAGAGAAATTTAAAGTTAAATTGTTTCTGATTATAGTAAGGTAACGTTCTTTTTGAGACAAACTAAAAAGAAGATAGTTCCACATACAATGGGACATATGGATTAATATATTAGTTATTTCATGACAAAAAAAGCGGAAAAAGAATGAGACATGTATTTAGAATTGAAGATGTAGGGATATGTAAATAAGTAGGGGTGAACAAAATCAAATCGAAAATAACACCAAATCACAAATCAAGAAAAAAGATTCGACTAGTGGTTTGGTTTGGTATTGAAAAATAAATCCAACTATATTTAGGTTGATTTGGTTTTAACTTTAAAAAGTCAATCCGAGACCAAACCAGCCCGATATTATATATATATATATATATATATATATATATATATATATATATATATTTAATTTTCTAAACTTATTTTATACATTAAAGTATTTACTTTGATATAATTTATAAATGTTTGTTATACTTTTTCATAGTTTTTATCTTTTCATATGTTATTTCAAGTTTGACTTGAAATTTTAAATGATCTAATAAAGGTTAGTAGCTCTAATAAAGTTTAAATCAATACTAATGCTAACGGAAAGAATATTTCAACACTAAAAATGACAATAATATTGAATTTTTGTTTGTTAGTTTTACATTGGTATAGAAAATTATATAAAATACATAGCCTAATTTTCGTTTTCTTAATGTTTATCTTGTAATTGATACTTATTAAACTTATTTTAGTACGATTTAGTACTTTTAAATTATGGTCATTTTCATTTTGACTTATTTATTTGCAATATTTATTTTATACGATTTCATTATTATTTTTTGTTGAATATTTTAGTGTCGTCACTCATCATATTTTATGTTATTTTCTTAAAAAACACCTTAGATAGTTATATTTTAGTAGGACTAAAGAAATATTTGAAGCACAAGTTAATTATATGTTTGTATCAATTTACCAGAAATATTTGAAAATCCAAAAAAATCCTAGGTTGAAAAACCCGAGTTTATTGATTTATTTTGGTTTATAAATTTAGAAACCCGACACATATGGTTTGGTTTGATACTTGAAAACCTGAACCAATTCGATCCATGTACACTCCTATGTAAAAGTATTGCTTTTAAAGTTATTGACTATTTTACCCTTCATTGTCCCTGTTGGACTTACCCTTATTATTTAGTTTAATTAATAGTACCTGGGGGTCTCTGGTGGTTATTAGTTTTAAGCTAGCGTTTGACCACAAATTGTCAAATATTTTTGACAAGTCATTTTTGGGTGAAGTTTCACCATGCGTTTGGCCGTAGATTTTGGGAGAAATATTTGACTTTAAAAAAAATGATTTATACCCATAAGTTCTAAAATTATTAAAAATGCCCATAAATTTTTATTATCATTTTATAATGAAAATGTTCCGTGAAAAGGCATGACAACAAACATAATTAATATGAATTTGAAAAAAGAGGAAGAAAACAAAAGAAAAATACCAATGTTTTGTATACAAAAAAAAACTACTATTACTACTTGTAATTGGAACTGAGAGCAAGCTTGGAACAAAAAATGTATAAAATATATATATATATATATATAACAGTATAAATTTTGTACAACGAACTATGAATGAAATTTAGTCCAGAACTATAAATGATAGGTGTTTTTTTTTTATAAAATATAAAGTTTGGGGTAATTTTTAAATTTAAAAAATTTGCAAATACTAGAATTTGACCCAAAATCTATTTTTCTTTCTAGAACTTAAAAACTTGGGATGGTTGCCAAATATATTTTCCAAGTAATGACAACATATATGGCTAAACACTAGTTCTCAAATATAAGTGTTGTGCATAGCATTTGGATCAATGTTGTTTTAATAGTCTCTGGCTGCGTTGGTGGTCGAGGGTATTTAACTATTTATATCCTTTGTTTGGGTAAAGGAATGGATTGATTGATCATCTTTGGTGTTTGTTGAAGTTTCTCTTTTGAGATTTATTTAGACTGCTTTGATGACCCTCTTGGTCTTTTCCTTTGTTGAAGTAGATACCCCTAAAGGTGTTCAAGTTCAGATAAGCATGCTTTGGGTCAAAGTTTGGGTATGTTGGCTAATGAAGTTTCCTGGCTTTCCTTTCTAGTGGTTCTAGGTGTGTTCTTCAAGTTTGCCTTACTTCGATATAGCTAAGTTATGTAGCAGTTGTGTTTTTCCATACTTATTGAACACTTGCATAGCCAAATTTCATATGTAAACTGATCCTGTGCTGCATAATGCACAAGTGTAAAAACATTTCAATTTACAAAATGACAAGTCTAACAATTATTTTGCAATTGTCCATAGTTAATTACATTAGCTCCTATTCATGGTTTTGCATGGAATAATCTAAAAAAATGTTCAATGCTTTTCAGAAAACATTCAAATAATTGTGCTCGAAAAAATGTTTCCAAATTCAACATACAGAGTAACCACAGTAACATCTTAATTGACTAAATATGTCACAACGAGGCTAATTTTGTTATAAAAGCCTGGCATTTGTAGCAGATCGAGTGTCATATCAAGTACACAACTTGTACATTCTTAATGAACTACACTTTGAATCTTGTAGTTCTCAAGCCTGGATTAATGTTGCTGATTACATCAAAATCTACTGTTTGGCATGCTCCAATTCTTATCAGCAAATTGAGTATACACAATGGCTAACAGTTGGTGGACTTGCAGCTTTGCCTGCCTTATGTCGTGGCTGGAGGCAGTGAAAGGTATAATTTATCAGAGTCTCTGTGTGTATGGAGCTCGAGACTCTACAAAACAAAATAACCTTTAAATAACACCATCTACTCAGACTTTTCAATTTCTCGGAATCTTTTCTCCCATTGTTGTGCATCATAATCTTGCTCATATAAGTCCTTGTCTGTACTGTAAACAATTCGATCCTGGCCAATAAAAGTTCTCTGTGCCATATCCCGGGCACTCAGAAGCTGAAAATTATACATATAATTAAGAGAGTTGGTACATGTTGAATGTGGGAACGAGACATTAGTAACAAAATCTGTGAAAATAATCACTAGGCATCAAACATTGGTATTGACTTATCAAGCATTGGCTCGTCTCACTCAAGTCAATTTGCAGAGAAGGGGCATTGTGCTAAGCAATAAATGTTACAGGTGTGGAGACAATTAACCATCTTTTGGTACACTGTTCTGTAGCAGCTCAAGTTTGGCAAATGTTCTACAACATTTTGCGTTCGAGATGGATGATGCCAATGTCCACTACAAAATTTTTGAAAAGCCGGAAGAGAAAGATTTGCCTAAAGCAATGAAGAGCACGTGAATACATTACGCCATTTAACTCATTGACCATGTTGGAGTGGGCTATATGAATACATTACGCCATTTAACTCCTCTCAGAACCACTACTATACAAACTAACAATAATAGGAAGAATTATAATAACAAATTAAAAAGTATGTTCTTTATATTTTCTTTTTGAGCTTATGTTCTTTATATTTTCCAGTGATGTATCTTTGAAAGGCTAAACAACTGCTAGAAAGGCGTAGAACGTACGTAAAAATGATGACATGACTAAAACAACTACTCCCTCCGTCCCATTTTATGAGACACCGTTTAACTTGGCACGGTGTTTAAGAAAGAAAGGAGAACTTTTAAAACTTGTGGTCTAAAACAATCCTTAGATATTTGTGTGGCTGTAAATCATTTCATTAAGGGTAAAAGGAGAATTTTTAAGTTAAATTGTTTCTAATTATAAATTTATAATAAGGTGACATTCTCTTTGGGACAAACTAAAAAGAAAAGAGTATCACATAAAATGAGACGGAGGGAGTAATAAGTAGAATCTAAATGGATCTTTTTTTTTTTTTTTATTGTAGCCTAACTTTTGTTAGGTCTTAAAGGATCACAAGAGGTTGTAGGCAGGGGCGGATCTACGAACATAGGTGAGGGTGCCATGGCATCCGAAAGCCTCCGTCGAAATTTTGTATATGTATAAGATATTCTCAAATGTTTTTTGTGCCACCCATAGTCACAAAGTAGCGTGAGGTTCCAGTTGCAAGCGGTTAATCTATGTCTCAAGGATGTGAGCTCGATTCTAGTGTGACACTCTTGTAGAATTTTTATGTTGTGTTCTTTGTTTCTTTTGCAAAAAAATTCATGCCCAAATGATTCAAACCCACAATTACTTGATTAGAAGTCGAGCACTTTATCCATCAAGCCATGGGACAATGATCTTCAAATGTATCAATATATTGTATTTAGTTCACGCTAATCAAATACCTTAGTTGTAAAAAAAATTTAAACTTAATTATTGTTGACCTTGGTAACTGTTAGGGATGGCAATGGGGAGGGGTATCTTAACCCTCAAAAATTTCAACCCGCCCGGCATGACATTTTTCTTTGATTTCAACCCGCTCCGCCCCGCCCGGCATAAATCCACCTTGCCCCACCTCGCATAAGTATTTGTTTTCTTTTTTCTACTTTGTTATTTACATATGGTATTATTTTCCTTTCCTGTAATACTTTAAGGTTAAAAATATTGTGCAGAATAATAAAATAAAAACGAATGAATTTTAAAGAACATTCAAGTTAATATTTAAAGAAAAAAAAAAGGTTAATATATAACTAATACTACAGGGATTGTAGTGTTAAGAAAATAAAATCTTAAATGACAAGAAGATGAATATCCTCGACAGATGCCCAAGCCTCTTATCATGTTGCCTTAGTAATTTTTTTAATGGTTATTTAAAACATTAAATAAACTTATTTTTAATCCACTCTTTATTTCATTTTTTAATTATTATTGTTGAATGTTGATTAATAATAAATCTAAATTGGTTAAATTAAATTCAAAAGTGGTTAAAAAAATTGGAGTTCAAATGGGTCTTCTAGCACAGATTGTGATGCCAGCGAGCGAAATTAATGTTGAAATTTCAGCCATTTGTTTCAACCCGTAACTGCCCCGCCCCACTTGAAATTTACAATTATTTGTTAGCACCCGCCCCGGCCCGCCCCGCATGGAAGCTCACCAGCCCCGCATAAGTTAAAAACCGCTCTGCACCCGCTCCGCCCCATTGCCATCCCTAGTAATTGTTTCTGTATCTATTTAGAACCAAAACAATGCATAGATTGCACTAAACCATATTTACAAGAATATTCTATGATCTACTACCCTGTGACTATTCAAAAGGGATCATCAATAGGTTAGATAGTATCAAGAGGAATTTTCTTTGGCAAGAGAATAAGGAGAGAAAAGGCTACCGTCTAGTCAAGTGGAAATCAGCGACACAGAGCAAGAAAACTGGGGGGCTAGAGATCAAGAACTTCAAATTACAAAGCAAGGCTCTGATTAAATTTTATTTATTCGGCCTCTTTATTTTTATTATTATTGTCAAGGCTTGAGTTTTTTTTTTTTTTTTTTTTTGATGACAAGGGAACCCGCAGCCAATACCCTTTGGGTGCGCACAAGGTAAAACTTCCGCTCCTATGCAACAGCTCGCAAACCACATAGGAGAGGTAACCCGCACTAGGCAAGCCCGATGCGACGAGCTCGACCCAGAAGGCAAACCCCTTGCTTTCGCTGGCAAGGGGTTTCGAACTTGAGACCTCCAACATGGAAGTCCCAAGCCCAAACCATTGGGACTTCTTAATATTACTTCGTCTAAGTTATTGAAATTATGTATGTGAAGATCTTCGGCCTCTTTATATTTAGTTTGTTACTTTTTTTTTTGATGACTATGGTGTTTGAGTTAGCTTTCGCGCACCTCGACTTATTCCATGAGATACTTGTCACCTCTCACCAACAAGAAGTACTGGTAACTCTGTGCACCAAGGCAAAGACAAATGTGAAGAATCACCTAGTATTTTTTGTCCCTGTTGAGTTTTGAACCTGAAACCTTAGGGTTCTCAACCACTTCATATTTAATTTGTTACATAAAGTGTGAAGTATTTAAATAATACAAATAGTTATGCCATCATTGAGTGTTTTTAGAATATGAAAACTTGTCGAGTGCAGTTAAAAATCGATGACATATTTATGACATTACTAATATTGTTAAAAGCTTTTTCTTTGAACTAACTTGTCATAATTATTTCAGTTTTTTCGTTTGATCGATTTGTCTATATAAAGAAAAAGACAAATAATCCGAACCAAAGTGCAAACGATCATATCTTTACCTTATTTGGACTTTATAAATAGCAGTGTTGTTGGCACCCCTACCTTCCAAATCCTGGATACGCCTCTGATTTTAGATCCTTCGAGACAACTTCCTTCCAAATGGCTCTAGGTCTACCTTGTCTTCTTTTAACACCTTCACTCACCATGATTTTACATATAGAACTGATGCGTTTGGCGGTTGACACAGGGCATGACCACCATCTCAAGTTGACTTCTATTATTTTATCCTTGATATGTGCTACTTGACCTTATCACAAATGTGGTCATTTCTAATTTTGTCTAGTCATGTATGACCATGCATCCATCTTAGCTTCCACATTTCTGCGACACTCATCTTGTGGATGTGTTGGACTTGAGCGGCCTAATATTCACTCCCATAAAACATTGTTGGTCTTATAATTGTTTTGTCGAACTTATCTTTCACTTTGGTAAGACATCTTTCTATCACATAACACCTCGTTAGCACTCCCCCATTTCAACTATCTGATTTTGAATCTTTGTGTGACATCTTAATCTATTATTGCATGCTCTCGGAATAACAAGCCTAGATATCATAATTATTTGCATTTAGACACCACAATCCCGTGTAATCTCACCTCAATTTCCGAAATAGTTCATATATGTATGGCATACATAAACGAGGATGTTTTGGTTTATTGATGTAATAAAATGTATCCCACAATCTTTGAGCCTTACTTTTTATAATATACATTTACTATTTCAACCGAAAAACACCCAAGTGTAGATGAAATCCAAAGAGACCAGATATAAACTTACAGAAACTTAAATACTGGACTGTTTAGCATGGTAGAAGATTGCACTAGGGTCGCGACGTCCCCCACAATACGTGGTCCTTCTTGCTAATATAAAAGGTCGCTCTACTTACCAATTCTCAAAAAAAAATAAAATAAAGGATATTCTCACATTCATAGTTTGAAAATAAGTACGTATCAGTCCAATAGGTTATTCATTCATCAATTTGCACTTGCATTCTCCTACAGTTTTCATCATATACATGCTTCATTATTATTTATATCATTTTAAAACATTAATACTAATTAGTATGAGCTATACGTGTTCGAGAACTAGTGTGTGTATATATAATGATTGAATCGCACAGGCATTCTTATCATTTGGTAAATCCAAGTCCATGGTCTGATATTTTTTTATTTTTGATGGTCGTGGTGTCCAGGCCAGCTTTCGCGCACCTCGACTAATTCCACGAAATACCTGCCACCTCCCACTAGTAATAGGCAACCAAGTAACTCTGTCCACCAAGGCTAGGACAGATGGGAAGAATCACCTAGTGTTTTGTGTTTTGTCTCCGTTGAGATTTGAACCAGAGACCGTAGGGTTCTCGACCACTTCATTGACTACTAGGCCACACCCTTTGGTGCAGTCCATGACCTATATTATTAACTACATAAAACTACTTTTTACAGCCTACAACAAGATAACCAAAGACAAGTTTAAGTAACCAAAATACACAACTAAAATGTTGTTAAACATGCCACATTACATTTGTGTGGTTATAAAAGGTTGTCATTAAGAATAAAATGAGAAGTTTAAGTTGATAGAATTTCCAATTTAGAAATTTACCATTCTTTTTGGAACGAAATAGAAAGGAAATACTACCACATAAATTGGAACGGAGGGAGTAGTAAAGAAAACAGCAAAAATTTGATACCTTCGTCCGCAATGAGACATCGGGTCGTTCAAGTGCTTGTGCATATTGTTCCCTGGATCGATTTCTTCTTTCAATTTCACCATTTCTCTTTTGAACAAGAAACCATCGGATCAAGGGAATGGTGAAAAATGAGCCAGCATATATCTGCAAGTAACATCATACAGTGTTAATGAATGAGCAGTTCGAAACACTATTTACTTCAAAATAACAAAGGGAATACATCTGAATTACATAACTGCTGTATAGTATTAGAATCACTCAAGACATGGGAGTTCCCAAAATAATTAATTGGTAATCAACTAGCACTGGAATTTGCTATAATTTACTTTAACTGCAGGCCAAAATTCACTAATACAAAGATAACGAAATTCAGGCTCAACCATGGCAAAGTTTTAGTAAATACAATCAGACAATATTTCAAGATTATGTTTTCCAGTTACCAAGTCGGTTCGTACATCATTATTTCAAAAGAAAATAAGTTCCAGATGCACTAAATGACCTTGGAAGAGAAAGTAAAATCATCAAACAAAGTTGTGAGAAATATAGGAGAAAAATATTATTGAATTGTTGTATCTACATTGTTACATAGAGACCCTATTTATAAACACTACAATACAATCCTTTACCAAGTAGGATACTATTTATTATTCTTATTCCTAATACTATTCCTATTCCTATTCTAAGTAGGATTGTATATATCGATTCCTATTCTAACACTCCTCAACCTGGTGCATACAAGTCATATGTACCTAGCTTGTTACAAATGTAATTAATATAAGAACCGATGAGGAGCTGGTGAGATATTTGCAAGTTGATCACTCGACTTGACAAAATTGACAGTCAATCTCAAAGTGCTTAGTCTTCTCATGAAATATTGGATTTGATGCAGAATGTTGATAAAACACAAAGCAACTAGCTCTACTACGAGTCATGCCAAATTCTTAAATTACTCTGCTGAACTTCCCAAATCAAGCTTGAGAAGAACGTTTTAGATTCAACATACAAGGCTACTCAACTCCCCTGAGCAACAAAATTAGATGGTTGTTCCATATAGACTTCTTCCCAGTGCATGGTCGGCAGAAAGTGCTCAAAATCGGAACATGCTCATGTGTCAGAGTACTAGAATTGATGGCTAAAAGTGGTCACAATTTGAGAAATAAATTATATGGGTCGGGTCGGGTCAGGTCGGGTCGAAATGATGACACGATCCTACTAAGAAAGAGAATTATATGGTAGGGTCAGAATGATGACATGATCCTATTGCAAAATAGAAATTATATATATAGAGTCTGATTAATGACATCACCCTACTAAAAAAGAGAAATTATACGGGTAGGGTCGGAATAATGGCACGACCCTACACAAATAAGGAAGTAGTCACCGGAGAAAATGATGCTACGCAAATCAGATATGAAGAAAGTAGTCACCGAAAAGATGGCATGGTGCTACGTGAATCGGATATGAGAAAGTCGTCACCGAAAGGATGCATGGTGCTCGACAAATAAGATATGAATGATGGCACGGTGCTACACAAATTAAATATGAAAAAGTAGTCACCGAAAAGATGATAAAATGCTACACAAATTAGTTATAAGAAAGTAGTCATCGAAATGATGGCACGGTGCTACACAAATTAGATATGAGAAAATAGTCACTTCAAAGATATACGATGACCCAACTTTCGCTAACATAATCATTGGCCAGAGTTGCCCGCCGACAGCAGAAGCTCTTTGATTCTCTACCAAGATCGTAGAGGCTCTAATACCATGTGAGAAATATAGGAGAAAAATATTATTGAATTGTTGTATCTACATTGTTACATAGAGACCCTATTTATAGACACTACACTACAATTCTTTACCAAGTAGGATACTATTTATTAATCCTGTTCCTAATACTATTCCTATTCCTATTCTAAGTAGGATTGTATATACCTATTCCTATTCTAACATTATTGTTTCAAAAGAAAATTAAACTCCAGATGCACTAAATGACCTTGAAGAGAGTAAAATCATCAAACAAAGTAATCAAAACACTAAAATAAAGTTTAGCTCACGGACAATACAACAATTGATACCTGAAGTAACGGAAATATCTCTGACACAAATGAGATGAAGCTACTTGGACTGACTGTCATGTTCCTTCAAAATACAATTCAAGCGGTAGATGTTAGAGAAACATTGCAATGACCCGAAGTAATGATTATAATTATTGACCGCAACATTACTTACATAAATATATGGGGGTGGGGGGTGGGGTGGGGTGGGGGGGGGGGGGCGGAGATAAATTACAATTTGGGCCTGAAAAAGAATTGGATAACTAGCTAAATTGAAAGGTAGTGGGTCAAGTCCAAACCCATCATACGGTAACGGGTAACCACGGGATGATCCACAAACTAGTTTTACATGGCAGATTCCAAACAAGAGCTATGATTATTCAAGTGTGGATTATAAGAAATCATGCCTTATTTGTTCTGCTTCATACAGTAGCTACTCTTATGGTTATGCAGGAAAAATGATGTATCAAAAGACATAGACTTCATTGGTAAAGTAGTGGTAGTGGCGGCAAAAAAGGGGGTATTTAGAAAAGAATACAAGCTGATTTGATTGGTTGTAATTGTCTACATTAATGTTGATGATATGGAGGAACAATTGGGATAAAAGGAAGCAATGGGCTGGGACAGTAGGCAACGTTGAGAGTAAGTTGATCGAAAGCTTGCACAGTGTCAGCAGCACAGTGAAGAAAAACTGCGAGCAGTGAAATAGTTTAATTTGTGTCAACTGCAATTTGAGGATGTCACTACTCCTCTTTTCTTTTCTACAGTAATTTCACCACAATTTGTTTTTACGTTTTTCTGAGTCGGGATCTATTGGAAACAGCCTCTCTACCTCATAAAGTAGGAGTAAGGTTTGCAGACACCCCCACCCTTCCTAGACCCCACCATGTGGGATCATAGTGGGTATGTTGTTTTTGCAATATGAGGTATCAGTGTATTTTCCAATACAACTAATATTATTTTTAACATGAATCCAAATATACCTAGATTTTTTTTTGGAAAAAATACATATACCAAAATATGACTCTCTCCATCCCAATTTAAATGTCTTACGTTTCCTTTTGGTTTGTCCCAAAAAGAGTCTCTTTCAATAATTAGTTTAAGTTTTTCAATTTCAAAATTCTACCTGGAAGTTCAAGACCACAAGATTTAAAGGACTGCACACTTATATTGGGATTGAGGGAGTATATGAATCTTCAGCACACAGATAGTGCTAGATACCAAAAGATGTTTACAACAAAAACCAAACTACAGACCTTGCTCTTCTTACAAGGAATCTAAAACCTGTAAAATTGAATCAAGATTATCAATATATTCAGTTTTACACACACAAAAACAAAAAAAAGGAGGACAATGCAGTTCATCTTGATCTTATGCATATTGCTAGTTGTATCTTCAAAGCATACTGAGTTTCTCTCCTTCCAAACAGTCCACCAAATAGCTGCTAGGACGATCCTCCATCTAGCTTGTTGGTAGTAATTTTACCTCCTTCATTCCAAGATGAAAAAAGTTTAGTTGTTCTACCTGGCATTGCCCTTATAATACCCTTGAGGTTAATAAACAAGTCCCAAAGCTGACTAGTCACTTGTAATATAATAATAGATGGTTGATTGTCTCTACCTCTTGTCTACACATGTAACACCTTGAACAAATTGATATACCTCTTTTCCTTAGATTATCCTCGGTTAGAACAACTTATTTAACTACCAACCAAGTAAAGCATGCCACTTTATATTAGAAAGTTAACATCCAAGTCGAGCAGCTCGAGTCCTTGCCCAGATATAACTCCTATCGTACCACCATCTATTATTTATTTGTAGTCTTATGTTGTATGTAGGAGTCCTAGACTTGGTTTACTCTATTGTGTATATGTTCCCTTCATGTATCAATGCAACAGTGAGCAAGGAACAATATACTTCTGGTTCTGGCAGTACCCAACCTCTCTCCCTCAAGCAATCACGAATGAATTCCGGCAGCCCATCTCCTCCATCACCCCTCGATCATGCACACCACTTTATCTCAATCACACTTAATTCTTCTAACTACCTATTCTGGCAAACACAAATTTTGTCATTCCCTCGTGGCCAAAACCATTTTGGATATGTTGATGGAAGTAACTCATGCCGTCCATCTCACCATCTCGGGCAAATAAAATAACGATAAAGAAGTTATCCCAATCCAGTCTATTCTCAATGGATTCTGTAGGACCAAGTTATTCTAAGTCTCCTTATCTCATAACTCTCGGAAGAAATAATTTTAATTGTTATTGGTCTTTCCACAACCAAAGAAGTTTGGGACGCATTGAAGGTTGCTCTCTCCTCGCCTTCCAAAACAAGAATTCTCAATCTTCATATGCAACTTCAAAATATGAAGCAAGATATGAATATCACTCAATATCTTTTTTTAATGACCGTTGTGTCCGAGCCAGCTTTCGCACACCTCAACTAATTGCACAGGATACATGCTACTTATATTGCTCAGACTCTTCAAAAATGTCAACGGGTACGTGCGGAGTTTCCAAAAGTAGTGTATTTTTGGAGAATCCGACATGCGTGCGGCATTGAAGTGAAGAGTCTACGCAACTTAGCTTACCACCTCCCACCAGCAACAGGTACCAAGTAACACTGTCCACCAAGGCTAGGACAAATGGGAAGAATCACCTAGTGTATTTTTTGTCGACACATGGGTTTGAACCTCAGACCTTATGGTTCATAACCACTTCATTCACCACTATTCCACACATCACTCAATATCTTATTAAAGCGAAACTCATATGTGATGAGCTAGTTGTTATCATTCGTCCTTTCATATTTTCCTATCAGAATAACTACATATTAAAGGGCCTGTGAAGTGACTTCAAAGATATCACTACAACTTCATTAGCTCGGCCAAAACCTGTCGCGTTCCGTGAACTACATAGCCTTCTTTTAGATCATGAGTTTATTCATGGCCAGACCCTCCCATCTATGTCCCATCACAGGCTCATCATCTTCACATATTATGTCCAACGATATTAAATTCATTCAGCGCTCTTCCAGGCCAGATCGTACCACAAATTATAATCATTATTGTGGTCGAAACAATGGTCATGGCAGAGGAAAAAATCATGGGGGGGGGGGGATCCAATTCCCATCGAGGCAGCTCAACTACAAGGCAATAGTGGTTTGCCAATGATTCACGCCAAAGACGTCAAATTCACAACCATTTTAATCATCTAGCCCCAAAGTGTTTCTAGAGGTACAATCACACCATCAACCTACAACATACTTGTCCCATCATGCTCAAGCCCTTATTATCCGCAAGGGTTTCCTGACATTTGGCTATTTATGACATTATTCTCGATCTTACTAGCCTACAACAAGTGGAAGACTAAAGCGGCGTGGATCAAGTTCATGTTTGTGATTGTCAAAGGCTCCACATTCATCATACTGTTAATTTGAGTCTATCTATCTCTTCAAAATCCCTTATCCTCAAAAAATATTCAAGTTCCTTCTATTACAAAACATCTACTCTCGATTCAAATATTTGCACGAGATAATAACGTATTTTTGAATTTCATCCCTCTTAATATCATGTAAAATATCAAGCATCCCTGACACTTCCTTGTTTTGGGTCAGAGTAATGACAACCTCTACTCATTTCCCCTCAAGTGAACCTCTAGGCGTTGTCCCTCATAGTCTCCCTCCACCTTTCTTTCAACAAAAACGTCCTCTACCGATTGGCACATTCGGCTAGGGCATCCTCACCAACGTGTCCTTCATCGACTTATTAGGAAGTATGGTTTACCTTGTTCAAGTTTTAATTTCAATCATATTTGTAATGCGTGACAACTTACCAAGTCGCACAAGTTACATTTTCCAATTTCAATCAATATAAGCACTTCGCTGTTACAAATACAATTCGTTCACGTTTAGGGACATGCTCCCACCTACAAACGGGAGAAAATACTCAACTGCCAACTAACTTGTTATCCTAATCCCCGTCTTTTGTTGGATATGTTTATGTCATGTCTAATTACCTCTCCCCAATTCTTCCTCAATCTACCTCTCCATAGACCTATCACTACAAATCTCTCCCACCTCATCATTGGGGCATCTGTACACCTCCTTTTCACATGCCCGAACCATCTCAGCCTTGTTTCCTGCATCTTGTCCGCTCTAAGGCCACTCCTAGTTTACCCTATCATTCTTAATTTTTCTCTCCTAGTATACCCACACACCCATCTAGCATCCTCATTTTCGCTACATTCATTATGAACATGTGAGTTTTAGGCAGATCAACACTCTACCCCAATAACATAGACAGTCTAACAACTACTCTATAAAACTTACCTTTATGTCTTGGAGGGACCTTCTTATCACATGATGCGAGTTTTCATTTCATCCATCCCACTCTAATACGAAGTGTAAAAACACATCATCTATCTCCCCATTTCCTTGAATTATTAACTCAAGATACTTGAAGCTTCCTCTCTTCGGGATGACTTGCGAATCAATCCTCACTTTTGTACCCATTTCATGTGTTGCGTCACTAAATTTGCACTCCGTGTACTTTGTCTTAGTCTTGCTCAACTCAAAGCCTTTGAACTCTAGGGTCTATCTCCAAACCTCCCATCTATCGTAATCTCCACCATGTGTTTCGTTAATCAATACTATGTTCTGCAAATGCCATACACCATGGCACCTCCTCGTGAATATGCCTTTTCAATTCATCCATCAACAAGGCAAATAAAAACATGTTTGGAGTCTCCTCCTATTGTTTTCACTCAGGTCTTGACACCATTGTACAAGTCCATAATCACTTTAGTGTATGCCACAAATGGATCTTTTTGCTCCAAGTATCTCTATAAAACCTCTCTTGAGACTCTAGAAATATTATTAGGATACATTACATTACAATCCTTTTTCACATAGGACAATATATATAATCCTATTCCTATTCTAATTTCTAACCATTATTATAGTTCAAATCTTCCCTCCCAGTGTGTTTGTTAGTTGTTGCATGTTTGCCCCTCATTAACCATAAAAATGTAACTCTTCCTTTGGTTAATGTGTAGCCTAAAGATAGCTTCAAACAGGATCAAAATAACAATTAAATACTTAGACTAGGCTTTTCATTTGCAACACAAAATATTAGTGTATCGTCTGCATACGGAAGGTGAGTTACCTCCAACCTGGTAATAAGATTGTTTGCTATATTCAACCTCCCTAATTCATTCATTACCATTAGCAATTTTGATCATATTGTTCAAATATTCCCTAGGGGCCTAGCTAGTATGAATAGAAATGAAAAGGTGAGAACGGGTCACCCTATCTCCCACCACCCTATCTCAATCCCCTTTGAGAGAGGAAAATACCCGTAGGATAACCATTGATTAAGATGGAGAACTTGATGGTGCTAACACAGAATCTGATCCAACTCACCCATTTCCTTTCCAAAATCCAGTTTAGGAAGAATACGTGATAGAAAGTCTAGTCCACATGGTCATATACCTTCTCAATGTCAAGTTTGCACATTATTCTAGGAATCTTCTCCTTGATATTGGAATCAGTACTTTCATTAGCAATTAGGAAAGCATATGTGTTTTGTCTACCTTTTATAAGGGTCATCTGGTATGCATCTACCAGTTTGTGTATCACTCTTTTTAGCTTTTTAGTGAGTGACTTAGATATAAATTTAAAGATAACTTCCCAAGTCCCTTTAACTCCTTGGCTCTATTCTTTTTAGGGATAAGAGCCACATATGTAGCATTGAAGCTCTTTAGAGAAAACTCCAGAGAATGGAACTTCTTAATAGTTGCCATTATATCAGCTTAGACCACTTCTCAACACTTTTATATCAAGTTAAACCATTAAAACATGGTATTTAATGGTGGAAAGTAGGGATTTAAGACTAAGGCTCCTAAAATAGAAATTAGGGAATTGAGGGAGTTACTGGACTCCAATTCAAAATCTAATTACCTAATTGGACTCTACGACTTATGGCTGACACGAAATGTATTTAATTCGGGGTTTTGATTTTTCCCCGCATTCAAATTATGGAGTTAAGTCCAGTGGATTGTCTAATGTTGTTAATAATTCCTCTAAATAGATCAGTCATTTTGGAGGAGATTGCGCATGGAAAAAGGGTCATAAAACAACAGCTTGGCTTGGACGGACGTAAGTTAAGGCCTAACAGAGGAGGTTTCCCCTTAAAAAGTATAAGATTGTGTAATTGTTGGTATTTTAGATGGATTTGGGGGTTCCATATATGCGAGGTGACAAATGTATATACAAGAACCGGGGTATGTTACCTTATTAAAAAAATATATACGAGAACCAAGTTATACTATCGGGTTGCTAAAGCATGGTTACTTTTACATATGTGTGGTATGTTATATGCTTCAATGATTGATGTGTATACTATATATATGTGAGCACATTGCTTATGCCAGTTTTGGTTTTTGAGAGATGTAACCAGGTTGCGCTTCCATTTGTTCCATATTGATATATATGCGTATTTTGAAAGATATTATCAACTATCCTAACCGGGTCTGATATATTGTCAAGATTGACTATATTATGATTTTCAGTTTATGTTAATAAATATTGTGTTGTGTGGTTTACTTGTCATATTTTTTGCTAAGGGTTGTTTACATGTCATTTTTTTTTTTATAATGGTGGTTTACTTATCATATTATATTGATTATTTTGGTAAGTTCGACCACAACCCTTTCAACGGCAGGCCAATGAAACTTACTTAGTACTCTACATACTCATCCTTCTTTCACCTCTTACATCCATGCAGTGATAGTTCTGAGTGCCATTGAACCAAGTGTGTAGCAGATCAGCATTTGTGATCCAGCGGTGAGTCAACCACTCCAGTCCTGTGGTGACTAGATGTTTTAATTTATTTACTTCTACTCAGTATTGTCAGGTTGCGTCCCACTTGATTCTGAGATTCTCCTTTGACTCTGTTGTTGGGTTTAGACTTATGGATTCAGCTATATACTTTGGATTTGATCATCTTTTGGGCTATGATATTTAGAATTCCTTATCATTAAATTGTAGTTTTTATGCTTAAAATGTTTATGGAAATGCTTAAAGGGATGGTTCACTCGGTTAGGGGTTGCCGGGTGCTGGTCACAGATCCTTGTGAAATTTCGGATCGTGAAAATATATAGAAGCAAAAGTTAAGAAGTCTAAAGCACCACATGGAGATCCTTACTTCAACATGGTACCAAGAACAATGACTCCAAACAAATTGAGCCCACCCAATCCAATGACCAATGCCCTTTCCGATGAGCTTGTTTTACTGCATTGTAAACACTCATGGTTGAGAACTCAAATCCACAAGTAAGAAATCCAAATTTACCAGCAGTTAAGACAAATGATACCTAAATTGCCACTTCTTCTCTTGAAGAAATCTTTCAACCTGTCCAACCCAGTCAGTCCATCTTTTTCCTACATACTCCTTCCTTCTACTCCTTTGTGGAGCAGCTGTACGCTGAAGTGATGGAAATCGGTACAGGATATTTCCCTGGAACAAACAATTTATATAGAACAAGAATGTGAGAATTTTTCTGTACAGAGATCTTTGGGCGTCTAACGAGAGAATGAGACAGACATCAAAAACCCCTCAACAACCATGTATTTATGCATACAGTCTCTTATAAACTATTATGTTTGCCTTAGTAGCCCTTTATATCACTTTTACCACAGCACCCCATGCTGTTAACTCCCGTAGGACACTATAAAGATATTTAAATTTTGGCACCACACTTGTACACAAAAGTCAATGACACCAATAATATCCACAACAGCTCAAATCAACCATTACTTCTAAATTTTATGAGCCCTTAAAGTTGAAATTTATTCAAGAGGAGAAAAACTCATTTACGCAGTGATCTGTGCTCTTTGTACTAGAATGCAGAAACAACCTTTCAACAGATATTGAGAAAGAAAAAGGAAGCCCAAATGAGACAGAAGTTTACATCGTCTTGCATAATATAACAATGAAACACTTTCATACCCCTTGTTTCTTTAAGTTCAACTCCTAATTTCTTTTACATTGTTGATGTCTAAATCCTGATAAATTTAATAAAAACGTAGAAATGACTACTTTATCCCGTATCTTGAGCTTTGTTATCCAAATTTATAGATTAGGAAAAAAGACCTGGCTCTGTTCAAAGCTTGGACGATATATTTGACCTTTTCAGATATCCTCTTAGGTCAAAATATGATAATTAATGCTCTCTCAAACAACTCGACATATGAGTTAGCTACAAACAGAGCTCAGGTGTGAAATTGAGATTAGTATGTTAAAACTTTTAACAGATTCTTTAGATTATTTTGAACTATTAATACAATTACAATATCCATAAAATAACTAATCAACACAAGTACAATACATGTTGAAGATTTCAGGAATCAGGGTGAGGAGTCTAAATGATATGGCTGGCAAAGGCAAGAGTGTCAGTAATGGGGTTAATTGAAGTGAGGAGAATTGATGGACCAAAAGTTTAATAACTTCTGATGTCTGTCGCCCAGAACAAGGTTTCAGAAAATTACATTAGAGACTTCAACAGCAACATATCCAGTCCGACTCCATAAGTGGGGTCTGGGGAGGGGTGGGTGTATGTAGACCTTACCCCTACCTTGTATGAGGTAGAGAGGCTGTTTCAGAAGCTAAAATTGATTCTCAAAATTTTCTTGAAATCAAGGTTGCACTATGGAAGACACCAAATCCTTTTCCAAAGCCACGTGCACAGAAAAAAGGCATCAACCATACTAATCCGAAGGAAGAATTCAAACAAAAATATATTATTAATAAAGCTTTCACATACTTCCTCATCTACTTCTGGCTGACCATCAAACCGCAAAAGCACCGGAAGGATGTATGACTCATCATCCTGTCAGAGAACCCACAGGTAATTCAAAAGTCAATTCTCAGAACAGGAGTAAGATAGCGAAGTGTAAATAAGCACCAAATTAAAGCAAGATGAACAATCAACAAGATATCAAGTATAACTGAAACGCAAAACATGGACTCTCAGGATTACCAAATAACCAAGTACTCAAAATGTTCAATGGATTTAAAAATATTTTTCCTGAAAAGGCCATTGGAACAAAAATTATAGCACATTACTGCTGTGCAAGGGGAAAGACAAAGCAAAAAGATAATGGACAACAAATCCAACATATGGGTCGTGTAAGACCCATCAAGTACCGTTTTATTAGGAGTCTCCACATCAAGAAAAGGAGCAAGTTCTTCAGCAGCAACAACGCCACCATTTGATGATATATACTGCCCTACCTGCAAAAGTTTTTAAACAATGGTAATTATTATATGTTGCTAGAAATATCTGATTATAACATAAGAAATTGTAAAAGTTAGTGACAGCACATACATTGAATTTTTTTTTTTTTATGACGTAGATGTCCCTAAAAAGCGTCAACAGATGCAAACGTAACAAAGGAGAGATTCAATAACACTAAGGAGCTGACAAACTCCAAACAAAGATCAGTGTTATTTACAGGGGAAAGGTTAAGCCAACTAAAATGACTAACAAAACATCTAACCTTCAAGGAGTAACTTGAATTTGTGAAGGCATCAAAACATCTATGATATGATTTCTGTCCGTACATACAACAACAATATACCCAGTGTAGTCCCACAAAGTAAGGCATGGGGAGGGTAGAGTGTACGCATACCTTACCCCTACCTCAGAGGCAGAAAGGTTTTTCCGATAGACCCTCGGCTCAAGGAAAAATAATCCAAAGAATTCCAAAACAAAGTAATGGAAGAAACAGCATAACAAAGCATTTGGAACAGTTACTACAACAAAACATTACGATAGACGAAGTACAAGAAACAACAAATAGTAACAGAAATCGAAGAAAATGAAACTACAATAGCAATACTACGACTACTAGTATGGACGGATAACAAGACAATGCACTACTACCTACTTACCATCTACCCTAATTTGTGTCCTCCACAACCTCCTATCTAAGGTTATGTCCTCGGTAAGCTAAAATTGTGTCATGTCATGTCTAATCGTGTCTCCCCCCAACACTTCTTCAGCCTACCTCTACCTATCCTGAAACCATTCATAGTCAACCTCTCACACCTTGGACTAGGGCATCCGAGCATCTCCTCTTCACATGCTCAAACAATCTCGGTCTCGCTTCGCGCATCTTATCCTCCAATGAAGCCACTCTCACCTTATTCTGGATATCCTCATTTTCTAATCATATCCCTTCGAGTATGCCCACACATTGATCACAACATCCTCATGTATGCAACTTTCATCCCCGGTCCTAAATAAAGAAGAAGTTAACATTAAGTGCCCATTTGAATTAACTTATTTTTAGGTGTTTTTAAATTTTGAGTGGTTTTTTAGTTTTAGAGATGTTTGGAAAGGTTATAAAGTGCTTTTAACCACCTACTTTTAGGCCAAAAAAGTTTTAAAATAAGTCAAAAGTCAAAAGTGGAGTACCATCTACTTATGACTTTTGACTTATAAGTTACTTTTTATAAGCCCATCCAAACATGCCAAGTCTTTCCAAGCATTCTCTTTTTGTTGGTATATCAATAATAGTTACTCTTTACCTACCAACAAAGTTAACATTAAGCACAGAAAATCCCAACTAGCCACCACGCAAAATTGTACCTTACTCTCTTCGATTCATTGCTCAAATAACCAAGTAGCTACATGTGACTATGAGAGCATTGGCATTTACAACTCTCCTCTATCAAAAAAAAAATAAAATCAAACATCCCTTCCATCGAATCATTTCTCACTAAACTTAGATACAAGAGTATGACTACAATCTCTTAGTCATCTATATGATATATATACTAAAAGATTGAAGCAAGGGTCACTTCATCCGGGATACCTACCCCTTTGTCCAGACAAAGTAACTATAGAGATGTCTTGGGGTATCAATAAGGTATCTAGATGAGGGAAAGTTTGTAACTACAAAGAAAAGATTGTAGTGAAACAACCAGAACACTTATTGTGGATGAAAGCTGCTGTAATGCAGAACAACTAAAAGAGAACATTTCAATATCTTGTGCCATTTTATGTGGGTAGAGATTTACCCCGACCAAAAAGCAAAATCAAAGAGTTACCAGAAGCAGGAAAGAGAAGAGGAAAAGACAAGTAGACAAATTATCAGAATGCCAGGAATAAGTAATTTAAATAATAGACTACTTGACTTGGAGTTGTAGCTTAGTGGTTGCAATTCTATCCAGAATGAGTAAAATGTAATCCCACCGAATGGTATCCTCTTCTACTTCCCTTTCTCATTATTCACATGCCCCAGCCCCCCCCCCACCCCCCACCCCCCCACCACAGAAAAAAGAAAAAAAAAAGCAACGGACCGCTAAATTCAGTGCTCAATTATTACCAACTTCCACCTCTCCTCGTCAATCTCTTGATTTGGATCACCATCACCAAATACAAAGGAGAAAACCTGCAAATTTAACAACCGTTAGTTGTGAAAGACTCAGACGCAAATGTAAAAGCATCTGCTCTAATGCCTTTTACCACATACAGATTCAATGAAGTTCATCCCACCACTTTCTTTGCGAACTCGTCGTCTCCTATAATAGTATGGATCCCAATACCTGACAGAAGTTAACTAGATTAGAAAGGTGCCCGTGGATTTCATGAAGATTTTAGCCATGATGCATAACATTTCAAAATGGAAAAAAGAACCCTAAGGTTCACCCATATATGGTTCATGATACAGTTACCCCATTGAACATGTATCACTGTTGCTAGATTAGAACATTAAAATGTGAAAATAAGTATATTTCTTCCCTAAAACAGAAGCAGTAATAGTTCTTGCCTGTAATACATAAGAGCAAAAGATAGTACTTTTATGGTATTAGGCAGCTGTCATGGTCACTGATCTATCAGGTAAAAGGAAAGGACGAAACCAACCATCTTGGTGCTATTATTGTACTGTTTTCAAATAAATAATGTTCCTTTTATTTAGATTAACTCAATTAAGTATCTTCTTCCCCTTTTGAGATTCTAATTGTCTTATATTTTCACCACAGTTATCTTCACAGGGTCTTGCCCAAACTCAAAGGGAAACTCTTATTTTGCAGTACATAACAGAGATTGTAGATATCTGGAATAGCTGCTTCAAAGAGCCTTGGACTAATCACTTGTCTACCCATAATGAGATCTTCATCGCATTACCTTGTTTATATATTGCTTTGTTTCTGATTAATGACCAAAGGTTCCTTATGGATCTTCACACACAGATCCCACCCCATAAAAAGTGTTCACAGGATTTGTTGTCGAATTACCTCTCATCCCATACTTGGTTTGTCACCTCTTTCAACAGTGAGTTCTCATCTAAAGCAACCTCCACAACCACTGCAACACCACGCTTTTACTCCGGATCTTCTGGTCTCTAATTGCCCAACCTCATTTCTTTTTGGTAACTGTTAGAGTGCTTCACCCCAGACCTCACTTGTGGGATTTCACTGGGTATGTTGTTGTTAGAGTGCTTCAGTTAACCATATGTATCTTATTTTTCTCACTGTTTCCTTTCCAAAGGAAATTCCTTCTTAGTGCATTAATTATTTTTCTCACTGTTTCCTTTCCAAAGGAAATTCCTTCTTAGTGCATTAATTATTTTTCTCAAGTTTGCAGGCATTGGAAATATAAGCATCATATAAGTAGGCAGAGCATCAAGCACACTAAGTATTGACTCTTCCAGCTATTCAATTTCTTCTTACATTTTCCTATTAACCATTACATATAAGACTAAAGGTATATGATATACCTTTAGACATGTTTTTGGCTCCTAGTGGCATTCCCAAGTATATTTTTGATAATTCTCCTATCCTTCCACATAGGTTTTCAGTCAGTCTATGTATATCAGTTACCTCATTGATTGGGTAGACATCGCTTTTGAGACAGTTTACATTCAAACCAGAGATGCGTCAATTGGAATAAAGATCACCCTAAGCATTGTTAATTGAAATCATCTACATATTGCGGATGAGAGATCTCTTTATTGTTGCTTCGCCTAGTGTTCACCTTGAAACTCTTGATCTACTCATTCGCTTCTGCTGTCTTCAGCATATCATTCAGTTCTTCCATTGCTAAAATGAAGAGGAAGGGAGACAGAGGATCTCCTTGCCTCAATCCTTTGAGAACTTCATTGACTGATCTAGAATTTATTTCGATTGATCCATCGTCTTTCAAAAGTCATCTGAAATAGAATGCATATCAGTTACCCCACATTGAATAAAGAAGGTCATTGAAAATCCATCAAGGTCAGGGCCTTATCCCTTGCGCATACTTTGATATTGTCTCATATTTCCTGAGGTTCAAAGTGGTGTAGTAGTATCAAATTATCATCTCGTGATACCATGGGGCATACCCTTAGATTACATTGTGGTCTCCATTCCTCTATTTCTGTATCATAGTATGTTACTATCTCTCTCTTGATGTCTTCAGGATTCACCAAAATATCCCCTTCTAAAGAAGGTTGGTTAATAGAGTTGTGGTTATCAGAAAAAAAGTAGGTCAATAGAGTTATATCTTATGTGAGCATTTGATGTTCTATGGAGAAACTGTGTTTTCTATCCCCTTGTATCAGCCATAGTGCCCTGAATCTTCACTCTATGCCACCTCCTCATGCTTAGCTATCTCCTCAAACTTCATAGATAAAGCAGCCTTTGTGGCTAACTCTACCTCAGATAAATTCCTATGATCAGAAATTTCATCCAGTTCTGCAAGTTGATTAAGAATATTTTGTTTCTGCAAACCCAAGTTTCCATGGATTGTTTATCCTACAAAGCTTTCAATTTGTAGGCTAAAATGCGGTCTGGACTTCCACCACAAACAAGGGAATCCTACGCGTTCTTAACTCTTTCATTAAACCCCTGTGTCTCTACCACCAGTTCTCAAATTCGAAATAGGATTTAAGGTCTCATTTGTTTGCACTTAATGGGGTCTGAATCTGAATGGTTTAGACATTAAACCATTAAGTGTATTTGTTTTCATTACGATTTAAGCATTTAATAGGTCTGAATAGGTCTTAATCATTAAGATCTAGAACAAAGTCTTAATATTATTAAGAGGTATTCTTGTGTGGATAATGTTAGAATATGAATAGGTTTATACAATCCTATTAGAATAGGAATTGCTTTACACAATCTTATTAGAATAGGAATTGCTTTACACAATCCTATTAGAATAGGAATTGCTTTACACAATCCTATTAGAATAGGAATAGGTTTATACAATCCTATTTAGAATAAGAATATGAATACAAATAGGAATAGGAATAGTAAATAGTATCCTATTTGGTAAAGGATTGTATTCTAGTGTCTATAAATAGGGTCTCAATGTAATAATGTAGACACAACAACAATTCAATAATATTCTTTTCCTATATTTCTCACATGGTATCAAAGCCTTTACGATCTTGGTAAACAATCAAAGAGCTTCCACTGCCGGGGGGCGGATATTATCCATATATGTCGCCCGTCCAGTCAACAATTATGTTAGCAAAAGTTGGGTCACCGTGTATCTTTCCGGTGACTATTTTCTCATATCTAATTTGTGTAGCACCGTGCCATCATTCCGGTGACTACTTTTTCATATTTAATGTGTAGCACCGTGTCATCATTTCTTTTTTCATATTTAATTTATGTAGCACCGTGCGATCTTTCTGGTGACTACTTTTTCATATTTAGTTTGTGTAGCACTGTGCTATCATTCCAGTGACTACTATTTTATATATGATTATTGTAGCACCGTGCCATCCTTCCGGTGACTATCTTTTTTTGCATATCTGATTTGTGTAGCACCGTGCATTCCTCCGGACTACTTTTCATATATAATTTGTGTAGTACCGTGGATTTTTCCGAACTATTTTCTCATAACTGAGTTGCATAATGTTTCTTTTCAGTGACTCCTCAGATTTGATTTGCATAGTTCCATTCGTCTTTCCGACGACTCAAATCTGATTTGCGTAGGGTTGTGCCATCATTCCAACACTACCCATATAATTTTTCTTTTTCAGCAGGGTTGTGCCATCATTCCGACCGTACCCATATTATTTCTCTTTTTCAATGGGGTCGTTCCATCAATTCGAACTATCCTATATAGTTTCTATTTTAGTTGGGTCGTGACATCATTCCGACCCTAACTATATAATTTTATTTCTTAGATTGTGACCACTTTTAGCCATTCAATCTAATACTCCGGCATATGAGCATGTTCCAGCCAGTTTTTTGGTAACTTGTTTAATATCGACTCATCTAATTCCAACATGATCCATACACTTAATACTAGATTTTGAGCACTTTGTTGCTCAATGGGAGTTTAGTAGCCTTGTATGTCGAATATGTGATTCACTCTATGGTCTGAAATAGTCTTTGCAAGTTTGGTTTGGGAAGTTCAACACTATAAATCACTCTGTGTTTTATCGCATTATGCATCAAATCCAAAGATTTAATGAGAAGACAAGCACATTGAGATTGACTGTCAATTTTGTGAAGTCGACTGATCAACTTGCAAATATCTCACCAAGCCCCTCATTGGTCCTCGTATTAATTACATATGTAACAAGCTAGGTACATGAATTGTATGCACTAGCTTGAGGGGGAGTGTTAGAATATGAATAGGTTTATACAATCCTATTAGAATAGGAATTGTTTTACACAATCCTATTAGAATAGGAATAGGTTTATACAATCCTATTTAGAATATGAATATGAATACAAATAGGAATAGGAATAGTAAATAGTATCCTATTTGGTAAAGGATTGTATTCTAGTGTCTATAAATAGGGTGTCAATGTAATAATGTAGACACAACAACAATTCAATAATATTTTTTCCTATATTTCTCACAGATAATATTCACCATCATCAGCCACCACCACTAACCACCTAACCACCTCTTCTATCACAACCACCACCATTATTATCAGCCACCATTATTGTCGTCTACCACCAACCATCTCTGTCATCAAAACCACCACCATTGCTTAACACTACTATCAACTTCTATCACACTTACCTCCTCCATCATTATAATTATATCCATTGTCGCCACCACCCGTCTCTATAGCCACCACCACCTCTACCACTACTATCAAATCAGGACCACCACTACAGTCAGTTCCCACTACCAACAAACTACACCATCACAACTAGCACCACCGCCAACTACCACCACCCACCTCCACCTCCACCACTACTATCCGTCACTACAAGTCTACAACTACTATGGTCAATTTCTACTGCCAACCACCTCCATCATCATAATTAGCACCATCACCAACTACTACAACCACACAGTCTTCCGCCACCACCACCAACTACTAACATCAACCGACTTCATCATTACAACCACCAACACCACTACCAATCGCCACAATTATGACCGTCACCACAACACCAACCACCTCCACCGTCACAAATATCACCACCATCATTACTAGTCATTAACAACAATTATCATCACAACCACCACTACAAACTATCTCTACCATCACTAGTAAGCATAAGTGTTTCATTTTTTTTGTATCAAATAATAATTTTATTATATTAATTTTTATTTGAATTGTATATTTATTATGTACATAAAAATAAATTATGTACATTCAAATTTTGAAAAACAAACCGTCTTAATTATTCCGTGTTTAGATCAAGAGATAACATCTTAATCGTTCATATGTGTATTCAGATTCAAACGTTTAAATCTTAATGAAAACAAATAAGGTCTAACTGGATCCTAATCACCACATTGTAGCATCAAAGGAGAGTGATTTGAAGTAACTTTGTGCACAACAAATTGCCTGATATTTCAGAAGCCTTAATCCCACTCCTCTAAAATTAAGAACATGTCCAGTCTTGCGTCTATGACATGTCTATCCCCTTTATTCGAAGTGAACTTCCCTACTGTTAATTGTAGATCCACCAGCTCCATGTAATTTATAAAATCTGAGAAGTCGGACATTGCTCTATTGCATCTAAATCAATTCTTTTTCTCTCAAGAAACCTCTAACAATGTTAAAAGTCCGCACAACCACCGAAGGCCCTTCAAGCAAACTCCTTGTTGATCCAATTCCCCATCATACCTTTTCTATTTCCTTCCTAGCATTTGGAGCATAACACCAATGAGATGCCAAATCCTAGGTCCTCCCATTAAACATGCAGGTAATGTAGTAGGAGCCCAAACTACTGATTTGGCTTGGAAAACTGAAAGTCTTGAACCTATTCGTGTTTGGATTGGAAAACTAAAAGGCAGCTATTTACTCTTATATAAACAGCACAACTTAATGCTTTGGAGTTTGACTACACCCGAAGAGAGGGGTGTCAATGTGAGAAGAGTTCTACACACAAAGTCTAGCAGAAAAAGTTGTTGCTACAACAAAAGAATCTGTTCCTATCAAAATTTATCCATACAGTTTTTGAGTGTAATAATTAGTTTCTTTGTGTTGGTTCAAGACAATATCTTGATTACTTTTATAGTTGATTCTAGTAGGTGTTGCTTAGTGTTTGTAAGGGACTTTATTGATAGGGTAGAGTCATTGAAGAGAAGAGTAGAGAGGTAAAGGTTGAGATTGTTGGGAACAATTTCTTAGGTGTTACAAGGACAGTTGTAAACATTAAATTTGGGTCGATTTAGCGGAAGAGATTGAGTAAATCCTACATAGGTGGGTGTAGTTTTTGTCTCCCTTGAGCAAGAAGTTCTCCAAGCTAAATACTTGTGTTGATTTACTATTCTTCAATTTACCTTCTTGCATAGTTGCTCAAAGAACCTGACTCTTTGAGGACTTATGTCGAAGCCAAACTAACAAAAATGCATCATAAAAATAAATGTTGACTCAGATGGGGAAATAAGTTAATACTCCCTCTGTCCCTAATTACTTGTCCATTTTTGAATTGACACACCTATTAAGAAATCAATTAATGACATAGTGAGTTTACCATTTTACCCCTATTAATTATGAAGTGGATGAAAAGTTCTGCATTTTTCAAAGTAATTAGTCATTTAATTGAGGGTATAATTGATAAAAAAAATTGTCCTTTCTTGATTTGTCAAAATGGACAAGTAATTAGGGACAACTATAAAAGGAAAAGTGGACAAGTAATTAGGGACAGAGGGAGTATCAAATAAAGGAAAAGAAAACACTCAATTATCTCTAAATTTAATGTTCTCATGTTGTTACAATAAATAAACATGAATGCACAAAAGAGGTCATAAGTGACGCCCTTACTAAATTTCAAGAAGCAAACAAAGGTAAGCAAAATTGCACTAGAGCGACATTGCTCTTTCCTCAACAATGGATCAAATTATAATTACCAGAATAAATCGGTTGGGCTGAAGTAAAATGAGAAACCGCTGTCATAAGATCTGCCTCGTCTTCCCCGATTGTCTTCTTCACTGTAAAGAAAGCAAATGTCAAAAACAAATGGCCCAAAACTACTTGTTTGGAAAGCCACCTTGTAATTGGATTTGGTGTAATTACTATCCTAGTAATGACATTGCCTAGTAATTACACAAAATAGTAATTGTGAATATCTATTTGTTTGTCATAACGTAATTACTATGAAATTACAAACGTAGTGTTTGGTTGCCCAAGAGTAATTACATAGTCAGATCTTTTAAACTTTTAAATAAAGTTAATTATCAAAAACTAGATGTTAATGTTTGATAAACATGTGTCTATATAAGAAATATTGCTAAATCATATATATTAGTAGGTATTCAAAATATATATTTATTTTTTAAAATGTAGCATTAAATAAGTGTAGATTTGTAACTAAATATTGTAAAATATAATTGATAGTATTTGGTTTTCAAGAAAACAATATTATAGTTGAATTAATTAATAAAAAATTTAACTAAACACGAGTTTGCAAAACATCATGGGATGAATGTTTGACAAAAAAATCAATATTACAGCCATAAATTTATAACATTTTCAAATGTTTGATAAAAAAAATAATATATGAATTCTTACATCTCTCAGTATGAGTCAATTGTGAGGATGCATGTTTGACAAAAAAATCAATATTGTAACCATAATTTTATAACATTTTCAAATGTTTGATAAAAATAATATATGAATTCTTACATCACTCAAGATGAGTCACCTCTAACCTCATTCAATAAGGAAATCCAACTTTAGTGACAAATCCAACTTTAATGACATCACTCATTATAAGCCAAGCTTGTAGATGACTCATTCTTTCTACAATTAGAGGTGTAATTTTAAACAATCGAATAATAACACAAATAAGCAAAATGAAGGGAAAAATAAGAATGAAAGAAAGAAAATATGAGAAATTACATCGAAACATCCGGAGTAAGGGTTTGAAAGTAAGAAGTAAAGAAATAAAAAATAAATAACGTAAAAAGAATAATACATTAAAAAGTAAAAATTTAAATATCAATTTAAAAATTGAAAACAAATATAAATTAAAAAAATACGGAAAAGTAACCTTATAATTACACCATATAAACCAGCAATTCTCAACTATTGAAGAATGTAATTACTAACCCCTCAATGTCAAACAAACATGCCAAAATTGTATAATTACACTCAATTCCAATTATAAGGCGACTTTCAAAACAGGCCTCAAGGGGAAATGTGGATTTGAGAAAAATAAGTATCTCAAGCAAAAGTAGGTACAAAATGCTTCCAAGACTTCTAATGTCAACAGATACCTTCTACTAGAGAGGATAGCAATTATGGTTGTATAGACAATGACAATCGAAGCAATTAGTGTTGTACCAAAGGAAACCCTCACTAAGTATTCACCTGCAAGCTGCAAAATATTGAGGTTCCCTCGGAAGATAAGTATTTACTGTAGACCTATTCCCAAAAACACATACTGACATCACCAATAAAATAGAATTAATACCTTTGCTTTCTCCAGCAAAGGCTCAATCTTCATCCTAAATGATTTAGCTGTGAGATTTGAACGATAATCCTTAGGAAATACATACAGGACATCACCTTCATCTGACACCTGCCAAAACCATATTAGCCGCACTCTGATTAAACAACCGAAATGTAGCATAAATGCTTCACGCTATAACCCTACAAGTCATCCATTAAAAAGGTGATCAACTTCCAAAAGAAAGAACTACAAAGTTCAATGATATATTATTCCACAAAACCTTAGAGCATTCCAACAGAAAACCCTAATAAAAAGCCTTGAACAAAATTGTCACCAGATACATCATATGAAATTGCAAACTTTTCAGCTACCACTGATCACTCTTAAGAACATACTCATCATCCTTTGGGTTAACCTTCTCTATTTTTTCTAACCGGTTGATTAAATCAAAATAAGAGAAACTTAATCTTTTATGGCGAGCTTCACAGGTAAAATGAGCCAATGGCAAGAAAGGTCTTCACTATTCCGAAAAACCCAGTTATTCCTTAAATAAGTATATCCAACCATTAGGTCCTCCAAATTTTTCTTGCTTAGCACTAGCCTCCATATATGATAATTTTCTGATTAAACAACCTTTGGAAAGTCAAATGTCTAGCTCACGCAATGGAATTTATGACATTTAGCTGAAGATCAATTAAATCTTCAGAAAAGAAAAGGAAGAAAAAGTAGAGGAAAGTATGATTTGCATTTATTTCCCTTTTCTTTGTTCCTTTTTAATATTTGGATAATATCTTACATTAAATAAAAACATTTAATAAGCCATTTGAGCTAGAGATTTTACTTCTAGAGGTCCTTTTGGCTGAAAAGTTTGATGTGATGACCGTAGGCAGCAAACAAGTAGAACTTGGAGGACCTGAAAGCTGGAACCCATATTTCATAAATGCCTTCTATGCATTAACTAAAATAGTTTAAGAGCCTTCTATGCCATTAGTAAAATTTATAGTTCAGCTATATTAAGTGATTATGCTACTGCTCTTTCAGATCTAATCCCTCCATCCTAATTTATAGTTCAGCTATATAAATTCTTTTCTTAGTAGGGTTGTGCCATCATTCCTAACCTACTCATATAATTTTATTTCTTAGAGTGTGACCAATTTCAGCCATCAAATCTAAAAATCCGACGCATGAATATGTTTCGGCCAGTTACGATGACTTCCCAGCTTAAGATCTGCTCATCTCTTGATTTCAAGACGATCCATATATCTTATACCAGATTTCGAGTACTTTCCAGCAACCATTGCATTGTTCTGAAAGATCTGAGTTTTCCTGCAGTGTTCTCTTTCGGTTTCAAATTTACTTTTGCCAAAAAAAGGGTATACTCAAGTATTTGGGTTGGATTATAGTGATATGGTTGTCGTTCTCCATTGGCCTTTTAATTAGTAGGACATTAAGAATGTTTTTCTCCATAGTGATCTCGAGGAAGAAGTATATCTCCGGGGGAGGCAAGTAGCCTTGTATGTCAATTGTGCAGGTCGTGAAACAATCTTCTCAAGCTTGGTTTAGGAGGTTCAATAATTCAGAAATTCGGCATTACGTGTAGTGGAGCTGATCACTCTATGTTTTGTCAACATTCTGCATCAAATACAGTATTTTATGAGAAGACTAAGCACATTGAGATTGACTGTCAATTTTGTGAAGTCGAAAGATCAACTAACCAAGCCCCTCATCGTTCATCGTATTAATTACATTTGTAACAAGCTAGGTGCATATGACTTGTATGCACTAGCTTAAGGGGGAGTGTTAGAATAAGAAAAGGAACAGGAACAAGAATAATATATACAATCCTACTTAGAATAGGAATAGAGATAGTATATAGAATCCTACTGAGAAAAGGATGTATTGTAGTGTCCTAGTAGGAAAAGAAGTCTAATGTTGTGCATATAATAAGGTCTCAATGTAATAATGTAGATACACAATTCAACAATATTCTTCTCCTATATTCCTCACACTTGTTTTAATAATTGTTTTTTTAAGTGTTAAATTTATTCTCTTCCCTTATATGTTTTAATTTCCGACATCAATGATCAGTCTACAAGTTTATTGCTCCTGGTTTATATATATTTATTTTCCACACATGTGCCTTTAATTACATTCTTGTTTTACCTTTAATTACTCCTTATTTCCCATACACCTTTATAGTATCCATCCTTTCATGTCTCCTCACAACCCTTCACTTTCTCCTCTCACCACCTTATAACCCCTCCCCTTCTTCACCTCCTTACTCACCTCTTCCTTTTCAAATCTTCTTCTCTCTAAAGTTCTCTGCCATGGCAAAAGACAAACTTCTTTCCATTTCCCTCATACATACGCGCAAGCGTCTTCAACGCTCTCAGATTCATCAAATGTAGAGGTTGTCGGATCATCCAAGACCAACACAAAGAAACAGTCTATATCTCAATGTCAAGTAAGCAAAAGGCTCAAGTCAAAGAAACCAGGTGATGTCTTGAAGACATGCAACTCTTTTGGGGATCACAGAAAAGAAAAGGTACTCTGCCTTCGAGACCAGGCCTATTGCCACCGGAAGGATCATAAATCTGGAACAACTTGAGGACTCCTACTGCCCTATAAGTGTTTTCTTCAACGCCCATAAATTATCTTTACTATTTCAACTTTGTGAAACCAAAGTGTTTTGCCAATATGGGTTGTTGAAGATAAAGGAAACTGAAGATATGGAACAGGTTGATTCAATCAATGTGTACAATGAAGTTAGAGTCACACTAGGACTAGGCTACTTATATCGACTAGGTACTACTTCTTGTGGTCGACTAGGATTAGATTACGATTAGGATTAGGTTATTTATAATTGCAGTATTATTATAGTAGTAATAGTTATTGTAGTAAGACTCTAAGTATAGCTAACTTAGGATTCTACAATTCACTCACTATATAAGGAGTATGTACTCAACAATTTTAATCATCAATACAATCCTTGATTTTCTCTTATTCTTCATGCGAGAATTCTACATGGGCTACCTGATTTTTTATGGTAAGTGGTCTAAGAAGTCTCTTTCAAAGACCAAGGCAGCTAACTGTTGAAGACAAAATAGCGGATGTTCTTGCTTCTTGATGGATTAGAAGGTGGCAGAGATCAAAGGATACCCTGGCTAAGTTGAAGATGGCATGCAGAAGGTTAAAGAGCCAGTGAAATGTACGTCTCTCTAAAGGTACCATCACTGATGTGGGTAAGCTGCAGCAAGCTGTTGACAGCCTACAGCATGAAGAAGTCAAGTCTGTGAATGAAATCCTAGGAAAGTTGACTCAGCTGCTCGTGTGACTGAGACTTCAAACACGAAGCTAATTGTTGCTGTCCAGAATTCGTACTCCACACTCTCCAAGAACATTGAAATGTTCTATTATTCTTTCTCTCCGGGGTGATCAACACCCTTAAGTATTTCCTTGGTGGAAATTAAGACTTCTATACTGTTTCTTTTACCCCTCCTGTGGGTTTCTGTTTTGGGTTGTATAACCTTAACAGTACTCTATGGTGGCCTCTCTTGCACCCACCAGTTCCTTAACTCCTCTTCCTCCTGTGACTGCTAATCCTTTTTTATTCTGAAGGGGGAGAATATTTATGCATGTAGCTTTTAAATTGCTCATCTAATATCATATGTGTATCTCTATCTCTAAGTGGTATTATTAATTTCCTATGAATATTTAGCTGCTTGAATGAAATTGCTTTTGTGTGCTTAAGTGTGTCTTAGACACAAGCTTGTTGTGTCTCTATGTGCCATACATTTCATCTAGTATCACATGCAGGGTTGTTACCTATTGGGAAGAAGACTCAAGTCACTTAATATCACACAAGAGTCAAAGAATGAGGGGAATCTAAACATGAATCTACAGACATACATTCAGGGAGAGAAATCATCCTAAATACTCAGGGAAGTAAAATGAATAAATAATAAGTACCCCTTTGATTGTCATCGTCGAAAATGGGGAGATTGTTAGCCCAATAGATTCAATGATGAAAACTAACCATTACAAAATATTCGTCTTAGCAGATCAAAAAGGAAAGAAGTCTCTATCACAAGGAAGGAAATTTGCAGTGCAATCAAACAGTCCCAAGGTCAAGGGTCAAGGACGATATGCCAAGTCACCAGATCAGAAGTTGCCCCAATTACAAGGCAAAGATCCATCAATACATAGGCATTCAAGGATTCTAGAATCTGTCAAGGTTCTAGACATGGAAAGAAATCTCATAAAGTTACACAAGAAAGGAATGTGACTAGTGAGTACAATAGAAAGGAGAGAATTGGTAGCTATACGGGTAGAGGTTGTTGCCAAAGGTGAAACTGAAGTGATCAAGGGACTTTTTAGCATTGTACTTCAACAACTACACGGTACCCAAGTTACACAACAAAGCTCTAGAGAAACCCTTGTAACCCAAGGGAACTGGACTAGGCACCACATTGGTGATCCGAACAAGTATAAAATCTGTTTCTACTTTACATTCTGCATTTACTTCACTTTTTATGTCCATTCTGTTGTCTTGAACCTTTTGCAGGATCAAAGTTGACTACAGGCTTACTAGACACCCCACCCCTCTTGAATAATCACTGATGTAGAAGCCATGGTAGACTTTATAGTTCTCTACAATCTCTGAGAACATTTTTGGTATACACTTATGTTCCTACCAGCATATTCTTGATGCTGATACTTCTATAATTTTTTACCTTATCCAAAAAAATAGAAAACTCAAGGGAACGAAAGTGAAAAAGGTAACAATAAAAGTTGTAGGCACTTTGCATAAACATGATATAATTACATGAAAAAACTCAATTCATAAAAACCCAATAATTTTCACAAACCAAGCATTTGATTTTACAACGCCAAAAACAAATAACATTCACAAGTCAAACTTTTTCCCCATAAAATAAATGGAATATTTACCTCCAAGAAGCCATTTGTATCAGCAGCCAGAGCTTGCAAAGCTTTCTGAGCTTCACTCAACTGTAGCCCAGCTTTACTAGCAACATCCCCAACTGTAACCCTCTTTCCCAATGCATCAATAGCGTCCATAGCCCGCTTCCGTACATCAGACGGCAGCTTATCACTCTCCACAATCCCTCCAGTCTTAACCTCAACATCAAGACTGGCCCTAACCAAATGAACTGAACTCCTCCTATACCTCAAACCCAGAGTTTTGCTCAAATTACAAGAATTAAAAGAGTGTATTCGTGAAGGTTTTAGGACAAGGGAGGTGGGTTTTTGAGAGAATAGGATGGATTGAATCCTGGTGGGTGTGACTGTGAAGAAGCATGTGGAAATGGCTGCCATTTACTATAAATATCTTCTTCCAAATCAAGACATTCCCATGGAAAAGCAGAGGTTTTTGAATTTGTTTGTGCTTCTCTTTTGCCGTCAACTCTCTTGCTGGTCTTGAATTTGGAATTTGCTTGGTGAAGAAGGAGGAGGATGAATGGTTGGATTGGTGTTGTTTGGTTTGTAGAGAAAACGGAAAAGGGCCAGAAATGACTTGGAATATGGAAAAACATATAAATATAACCCTTCATCTATTTTACTTATAAAATGACAATATCTTTTGATTTTTCTTGTTTGTTTAAGCTTCTTGCACAAAATGTACCCTCAAAACAAACATAAATTCTTTATCATAGCCCAAAAAGGATTACATTGTCCAAGGCTAGCAAATCCAAATGAATGCACTAATATGGAATATAGGTCAGTGAATATCCAAAAGGTTGTCACAAGACTTATCACATTGTAGAAGAAATATAATTATTATTTCGGAAAAGGATCAAAATTGTCCCTAAACTATGTAAATAGATTACTTATACCTTTTGTTACATTTTGAGATAAAAAAATACTCCGATGTTATCCCAAGGGACCACAAATACCCTTCATCGTTAACAACAGTGATGTGGCAAGCCATGTGACACTAATTCTGCCACCTAAGCTTGCCAAATAGGATACCTACAAAATTTTGATCCAATTTATAATTCAAACCCTAACTCATTCTTGCTAGATTCACCCACTATAATTAAGGGGCAAACCCTCACCCATTCTTGTTAAAGGGATTGTGTATGAACAAGAGATGAGACTCTCATTAGCTCTAACAACTATTACTACATGTCCTTCATCAAATTTAACCTTCTTGTTTTCTCCATAAATTTTGCAATTTCCTGCACAAACAAAAATAAAATAATTTCATTAATATGTTTAATGCTCACTTAGCTTTATCTATTAAAAAACTAAGGAGGGATGAGTATCATCATATATATTGATACCCACCCATAACTTCTCAGAAAATGAAGTACTATACAATTCACCTCATTTCTTGCGTGCTCTTATGAAAGATTGATCTCCCCAATTTCTTTCTCAAATTGTTCCACCTTACTATAACATCTAGTTATATTTTGTTGTACTTGTTACATCTCTTGTTCAATATTTAAATTTGTTTTTTTATTACTTGTTTTGTGTCAATTTTAGATAGAGTAAGTTTTGTCATCTGTGTTAACTCGTAATATAAAACATATCATTCAAATACTTGTGTTTGTTGTGTTGGGGTAATGAATTGAATAGCGAAAATGAGGAGAAAAATGTTGTTTGCCTTTTAATTTTAGTGGGTCGGATTTACCACGAATGGGTTAGGATTTGAAATATAAATTGGGTCAAAATTTAGTGGGTATCTTAGTTGGCAAGTTTAGGTGGTGGAATTAATGTCACATGGCTTGCCACATCACCATTGTTAACTATGGAGGGTATTTGTGGTCCATTGGGATAACAGCGGAGGTATTTTTTATCCCGAAATGTCACAGAGGGTATAAGTGGTCTATTTCGCATAGTTCAGATGCAATTTTAACCCTTTTTTGTTATTATTTTATCACGCTAATGGAACCTTTTCAAGACAATGTGTAGATAATTTTTTACAAAAAAAAAAAGTTGAGGTTGGAGAATGTTATATCAAATATTAATGGAGAAATAGGGCTTTTGTATATATAAATATGAAAGTAATGATTATGAGGGATAAAGAGCAACAATTCACTATCAAACTTACCAAACAGAGATTGGGCAAGGAGTTTTGTAACAATCGAATACTATCCTTGATGTGACATGGTGCCTAGAGTCCCGAGAGACCCCAAGTTAGCCACGTGTCATAGCATGACACTAAGATAATATACATAACTGAAATAACATGAAAAGTGAAATAAAGTCTCAAATGAATCTCAACATATGGAAATCTGAGTACAAAGACACATATACAGAAATACTAATATCTGAAATAATCTTTATCATAAGTGAGCTGCTAGGACAAGCCCTAGCTCACTCGAACATCGGAAACTGAAAGTAAAGTTTGAAATGAAAATAAGAACTCATAAGTGGTATGTCCCCAAACTGTGAGGACTCAATGAAACAATGCTAGGTTGATAGGAACTTATACTAACCACGCGTCTGATGAGATGCATCAAAATCTATATTATGAAACAATATGGATAGAAAAGTATGCGGTCAACACTCAGAATATATTGAATTTGGATAAATACATAAACATGACATAATAACATAATAAGTATGAAAACATGATAATGTAATGACCAAGTAATCATAATATGAAAACTGATATTATGACTCTGAAAACATAATACAAAGTGATGTTATATTCTTGAAAGTCAGTCATAACATAAATGTATGTGAGAGATCAATAACTGACATATAACCATGTGAGCAGACATAGAGTTTAATGTACTGCCCTATCGAAAAGGACTCATCATACCTTGCAGGATATAAAGGCATGATAGCATGATACCAATGGACATAATGAGCATTTTTCTCTATAATAAACACTTAGCTCTATAAACCTATGGGTAACGTAGTTTTGGGACATGAGTAATCGTCACTAGTCCAACTTAGTGCTAAGTACTACTCCTAACAGAAAACATGCATTATCATAATATAGAGGTAGTAAGAATTTAATAATACTGAATCATTCGTGGAAAATTTGATAATCATAAGAGTGGCTCCTTAAAATCACAATACATAATAACATAATCTTGAGATACAATTTATTCGAAAACATCTAAATCATGATAATCACATAAACTATTTGATTCTTAATCTAAAAGCATCTTTGATTAATGTAAATCTTCATACCATAATGCATGCATATTGAAATATCTTAATCATGATCATAAGAATACTTGCATAGCATGTGTTCAGGAAAATATCATTGAAAAACATTGAATTATGATCAAATCGTGCATAATAATATCAATCATGAAGAATAAATTTAAATTCAATAGAACCCTTAGAAACTATGAAACCCTAGAATTTGGTAAGAATCATAAATTAAGAAAATTGAAGTTTCTTTGGAACTCAATATGTGAAGAAGGACCCATTGATAAAGTTCTCACATACCTTGCTAGAAACCCTAGGTGAGAATTGGAGAAGAAGACTTGAAGCTTTGAAATCCTTGATATTGCCTTGGGAGAGAAGACTTGGGAGAGGATTTTGGGATTTGAGAGAAAAAGAGTGAATGGGGAGGTTAGGGATCTTAGGAATCAATTATATTCTTCAAAATAGGCCTAAAAATGTTGTATATGAATTAAAATAGTAGGAAAAGACCCAACTACCCTTGAGAAATAACTGTTGAATAGCTTCTATGAATACAATCTGTACATCTTTCTACAGACCGTACTGTCAACATGTAGATCCCAATCCATTCAACCCAACTTTGTAAAGAATGAAAATGAGACACCATTTACGACTCATAGTCCTTTTCACGAGTCGTAGATACCAATCGTAAAATGAGTTCGAAGGAAATTCTAGGTTTCAGGACTTTAAACCACGACCACTATGTATGGCCCTTGTTTTCATATACGACCCATATTATCAAGTTATATAACCTAATTTCTGAAAATCACCGAGTCTTTTAAGGAAAACCATGAACACCTTTCTATGACTCGTAGAACATTGCATGACCCATAGGTCCCTCTCGTACAATCCAGGTATTGCAATTACACTTTCTAAATGTTGCCTCCACGAGACCCAACTATGACTTGTAGTTCCATTTATGAGTCGTACTAATGTCTCGTACCTTAAGGCCTGAGGCTTAACATTTTTAAAGTTTCTAAACTCAACTCTAAGAGCCTATCCATGAGCCGTAAATACCACTAATAGTCACTGAACCAAAATCATGAAATTCTAAGTGTCAACCACGATTAGCTTCCACGAGCAATAAACTATTATATGACACATACATGGGGCTCATGAAACCCAAAAAACCAGAAGATGACACTAGTTTTCTACAACATTTCAACTTTTCAACTTCCAACTGAGTTATGCACTTTCTAAGTGTTACAATATCTCCCTCTTGGAAAGATTCATGCTTGAATGAGATTCAACGTAACTAAGCATAAAAATAGTAGGGATAAATCTAATAGCTCAACATGAATGTAAAATACATAAAAACTAAGGGAGTGACTAATTTTAAGCTAAAATATAAAGTTTAAGACTGATTTCAGGAACATGCATGCATACGGAAACATGGGAATAACTAAAACACATTAATACAAAGACCACATAGAAAGAACTAAATCTCACCTTGAAACTGAACCGAAGGGAAAGAAATGGGGGTACTTGGACATCATATCGGCTTTAGCCTCTATTCAACCTGGCCATCAGTGGGGTGAAAAGTTGTGTTAAGCCTAACTTGAGTATGAAGATCTTTCTGAAATGATCTCCAAAACTGAGAGGTGAACTAGGTACCTCTATGTAAAATAATGGATAAATGCACACTGTGCATCTTAACCATCTCCCGAATATAGAGTCTAGCATAGTCCTTGACTTAATAAGAGGTTTTCTGTAGCGACCCCCTTCCATTTACCATATGCACATAACTTACATGATATATATATACATATATATTTCTATTTATTTTTTTCCTCATACAAGTAATTAATGATAATAAAAATTATCCACTTCCGAGTACCCAAACTAGTTGGGTTCATGCTTTATACGATCATTACAAACAAGTAGGGCGTATACATATTACCAAACTTGGGCTTACACACCCCAAATAAACCAAACACGTAGCCATAGTTAGATTACAACCCACAAACATGATACAGTTAGCCTTCAAAATTTAATGCAAATATACATCGCATAGATCGTGCATAAGTACCAAGATTTATACAAAATATAGATGCCTATATGCAAATGTGATCTTCTTTAAGGATCTCAAAATTTCCATCGCCCATGGCCATCTTCATCACTCCTTTCGATCAGCCCCTACGATAGAAACAACTATCGCTAAGCATAAAGCTTAGTGGTGTAAAAACTATAGGTCGAAATCCTCAAAATTCATCAAGCCACATTTTCCAAGTCAATGAGCAATATACTTGAAACATAATAAATAAATCAAGTAACAATAGATAACAAGTATCAAATTTGATATTCAAAGATACAAATGTCAAGAAGCTCATAGCACCATTTTCCAAGAATTTCAATAGCAAGGCTCGCCCCATATATACTTCATGTCGTCACACTCGGCACAAGCAAGTATCAAGAAGGTCACGCTCAGTATCAAGAAGGACCAAGCCCTCAGATCAAGAAGGACCAAGCCTCAGAACAAGAGAACCAAGAACCATATTAAAAATGACTTTCTAGTTCGTACTTAAAATGGATAACCTCCATTTCTAAGACGAACTACAAATCCAAAGTCAAGATGGCAAATGATCCGAATCAAGAGGCCTGCCAATAGTGACAAAGCCGCAGCCACAAGAAGGACATAGTCCCAACAAGAGTGCCAAGTGATCAAACAATCCGTACAAGTGGCGCGTTACAAAATAAAACAGGATTATCATCATAAGTAAGCTCAGCCCACACAGACAAAATTCTGTTCTCAAAACAGTGATTCTGGACAGTTTAGTACCCCATGTTGCAACTTAAATTTGAACAGGAAATCAGCAAAAATAGGTTTTGTAACCTTCATGAAAGTTGTATATACATCTCTTAACATTGCAACACAACAAGAATCACTGAAACATACATTTTGTACAAAAAGATATCATCAATACACTAATAGTGGTTCCTACCGGAATTCTAAACCCAAAATCTGGACAACACTTGTCCTGTGTTGCGTCCCATATTTTCCATCCATAAAAGCTAGATTAGACTTTCACATAAACATAAGAGTTGTAGATACATGAATCAGCTTTCCAAAACATATTTATTCACACAAAACGGAGTTATACAGAACGAGATATTCTAAACGTAACACAACCTACTCAGCTACAACAACAGAGAAATCTGGACAGAACTTGTCCTGTGTTGCGTCCCAGTTTTCACATCCATAACAGCTAAATCAGTCTTTCACATAAACATAAGAGTTGTAGATACATGAATCAGCTTTCCAAAACATATTTATGCACCCAAAACGGATTTCCAGATCACAAGATATACACAATTTACCAAACACTACCCAGCTCGGAAACAGATTTCAGCACTTACCAAACAAGGCAGTTTGTATCTTGAATTTCAGCCAAAAGACCAAGGTTTTTCTTGTGATTTGGATGAACAAACTGTTAAGCCAAGTTTCTAAGGTTTTTTTTCTAGAAAGAACCGAAATTAATCAAAGGGGAGTTAAAATATATTGCCAACAAGTGATAAACATCACTTTTAAAGCTTTGTGGGCTGCCCAAATAGTGTTGTGGGCTGCCCACAATGCACACATATACACCTATATCTATCTATCCTTCACCTCTAATAAAAAATATACATAATTTTAGTTAGATTAGTATGGAAACACCCCCATAAAATCCCTTAAATTACGATCCAATATATTCTAAGCAACTAGCACTTATCACTACATTTCAAGTTTCCAACCAGAGAGTAGAACATATTGAAATAGTTTAATAATGGTAATCAATATACAAATTCTTATTAACATTTAGGGGTGTTACATTTTCACATGAAGAAATTGTGCATACTTAGTCATTTGGTCTAAAATTACCCAAATAGATTCATGATGTCGACGAATGCGAGGTACCCCTGTAATGAAATCCATATTCAAATCTTCAAACATCTAAGTAGGAATGCTAGTATCCCGATTCATACAGTTTGGTTTCTGATATTCAACTTTCACTTGTTGGAAAATTGAACACTTAGCCACAAATTCTACAATATTCGTCTCATTTAGACGTCCCATAGATCACGGTACATCTTAGTGGCTCCCGAGTGAATAGAATACCAAGAATTGTGAGCTTTTGATAATATTTGTTCCCTCAATGCATCAACATTTGAAACACACAAATGACCTTGATAATGAAGCACACCATCTCCCCCATGAGAAAGCCTTAATAAATTTTTCAAAAACCAATTTCTTCAACTCAACTAAAGTCGGATCACTATCTTGTTTTGGCTTAACATCTGACATAAGAGAAGATTCTGACCCATTTGAACAATAAATCCACCATCCTGTAAACCACCCAAACGAATTCCTAAACGGGTTAATCTGTTGACATCACAAAGCAACTCTTTTTTATCATCCTCAGTATGAGCAACGCTATTCATGGACAATCTACTAAGAGAATCCACAACAACATTTGCCTTACTCGAATGGTCAAGTACACTCATGTCATAATCTTTCAACAAGTCAAGCAATCTTCTTTGGCGAAGATTCAAATTATTTTGTTTAAACACATACTGAAGGTTCTTATGATTAGTGGACACATCCTCATGAACACTATAGAGATAGTGTCTTTATATCTTTAAGGCAAAAAACCCCATCGCCAACTCTAAATCGTGAGTCGGATAGTTCTTCTCATAAACCTTAAGTTTATTAGAAGCATAGGTTATGACCTTACCAAGTTGCATAAACACACACCCAAGAGAAATCCTTACAGCATCACAATACACAACAAAACCATCTGAACCTTCTGGTAAAGTCAATATTGGGCTGAAGTAAGTCGAGTCTTCAACTCATGAAAACTCTTGTCACAAGTTTCGGACCTTTGTAATTTCACTTTAATCTGAGTCAAGGTAGTCAAAGCATAAGCAATGGAGGAAAATCCTTCCACAAACCATCTATAGTAACCGGCTAAACCCAAGAAACTCCTAATATCTAAGGGAGAAAGAGGTCTAGGCTCGTTCTTAACTACTTCGGTTATCTTAAGATCAACTTGAATACTTTCTCCAGAGACTATATGGCCAAGGAATGCAACAAGCCTCAACCAAAATTCACTTGCTAAACTTAACAAACACCAGACGGTCTTTGAGAACTTGCAAGACAATCCTCAAATGATCGGCATGCTTATCATTGCCTAGAGAATAAATCAAGATGTCATTTATGAACACAATGACGAACATATCTAAATATTGATTAAACACATTGCTCATCAAATCAATAAAAGTTGCAGTAGTATTTGTTAGTCCAAAAAAAAAACCAAAATTTCATAGTGACCATATCGAGTTGTCACGACCCAAACTACCCCTAGATGTGACATGGAGAATAAGATACCGAGAGACCCTAAATAAGTCACTTGACATAACCATGACACTAAGATAAACATAATAGAAATAAAGAGATAAAGCGGAATATGACTCAATATTTCCCCACCTAATATGATACCAAAATCAAAGCACAAAGATTGTAAATATCAAATCATACTAAGTCTAACAACAGGCATCTACTAATAAAAAATATGACTAGGACAAGTCTTAGCTCATGAAATAACTCTAAAAACTGAAATGACTGAAAGCAACAAAAGATATGCGGTGGCAAAGTCCTCGAACCATGAGGACTCACCAAAAACTCTATAAGCAGCTGATCAATCCAACTAGGCAGGGCCGAATAGAGAAACGTCAGACCATATATTATGAAACAATATAGGTATAGAGCTATATGCGTCAGTAATTTGAATATGGGGAACATGCATAAACATAAACATGAAACATGGTAAGTCTTGAAAACATGATGACGCATGACCAAGTAAAACATATCAAATCTTGATAAGCTAAAATCATAAATTATGAGATAAGGTCAATGCAACATTTGAAAATCATAACATAAGCTTAAATCACCATCTTTGAGGAAATCATAAATTCTTTTTTGAAAACCATAATCTTTTGTAGGATGTTTGTCGTTAATCGACATACACCATATGAGTTATAACATGAAATCTGGTGTATTTCCCACACCGAAAATAGATTATCCTACTTGCCTAGGTAAGAACCATGTTCATAATCTTCAGTGGATCCACTAGGTTTGTCCAATCGGAATAAAATCTTACGGGGGCACATAGTAATGGGACAACAGAATTGCTACTAGAAACCCGACCACTACTAACGGGGGAGGTTCCATTCGAAAGTCCTCTCGGTGCTAAGCAAACTCCCAACGGAAATAAGCAAAATCATATCATAACCACAATACCTGGAAAGGTAAGAATCTAGTAATATCAATCCAATTATTAACTTTACATCATAGAATAACTCTTTCAAAATCATGATTGCATAACATATTCATAAAAACAATTATTTAAAAGCATCTAAATCATAATCACATTTCATCATGAAAATATTTCACTTTGAAACAACCTTTTACATAAAACATATTAATATATTATCTAAAGCATCTTTCATTCATAAATTCCTCAATTTCATGATATATGCATAATCTCAAAACATAGTTCATAATCATAAAATAGGCATATGACATGGGTTCATATGAAATTCAGTGAAACCATGTAACTTGAATCAAATCATTTATAATAAGATCAAATAGAATGAATTTATCATAAATAATTAAACCCATTAAGAAGCATGCAAAACCCTAGAATTTGGTTTAAATTATAGAAGAGAAAAAGAGAAATCTTTGAGACTCAATGAATGAAAGAGAATCCATTGATTAACTTCCCACATTCCTTGATGAATGTAAGCCTTGGAATTGGAGAAGGAGCTTGAAGCTTGAAGAATCCTAGAATTTTCCTTGAAATCCTTGGAGAGAATTTGGAGGAGAAGACCTTCAAGGATTTTGTTTAGGGGGTTTGAGTAAATGAGAGGGAATGGGAGATTTTGAAGGGTAAAATTAGTTATAGGATTTAGATATAGGCTAGAAATGACATAGTTTAGACATTAAATGGGTAGGAAAAGACCCAAATACCCTGAACTTAAAATTGCCGGAAAGATTCTACTGATCCATATACGGTCTGTATAATTATCTACAGACCGTAGTGGTCATTCGGTGACCAAATAATGGAAACCAGAATACCTGAAGTCGGACCATGAGCCCATGTCAACGAACCATATGTCCTTTCACGGGTTATAGGCCCTTTTGTATAACCCAAGTCCAAGCTTCCTTCCCAGGCCTAAATACTTCCCATGAATTGTATAGGCTTATAGGGTCCGTACAACTAGCTATAGACCCAAGCCTCCAAAATTTCTTGAAGTCCGAACTCTTTCCTACAACACGCTCTTACGGACTGCAGAACCATCCACGGACCAACTTATTGGTTTGTGGAAGCCTCATCTGGTCATACTCCAATTTTTTCAACTAATCTTTCACGACTAAGCTCTACGGACCATAAAGAATTGTACGAGTCATAGTGCCATTCGTATACCAATTGCACCAGCAACTATTTCTGCAAATTTCCTTTCTAATTTAATTCACCAATTTCTTAGGTGTTACACGTGTCTTGAAGGGCGTCTTCATAATGTCACATCCTCTATCTTTAAGTTGACGATAACCATATATGAGGTCTATCTTTGAGAAGAAACTAGCATTTTAAAGCTGATCGAACAAGTAATCAATCATTGGGATGGGATACTTATTTTTATTATGATCTTGTTCAAATGTCAATAATCAATACACATTATGAGAGAACCGTACTTTTTACGAAGAAAGAGAACTGGTGCACCCCATGGAGAAATACTCGGTTAGATGAAACCTTTATCTAAGAGGTCCTTTAACTAATCTTTTAACTCCTTAATCTCATCTAGAGTCATTCTATAAGGAGGAATGAATATAGGCTGGGTGTCGCGCCCCATTTTTTCTCAAAACGGGTTTTGGTGCACGACCTAACAACTCTTTTGGGTTTCGGGGAAGATGAAGAGTCGCCACTTAACGAATTAAGGTGCGTTAGGGCACCTATCTAACCTAACTAAGTCTAGCTAAGGTCAACGAACCAGAGATCGGGTAAGGGTTCAAGTTACCTCGAGGGGAAGGTGTTAGGCATCCCTCGAGGTCCACAAAGGTGGGTCCCGGCCGTATCTCATGCAATTTATGTGGGGGTTACAAGTAGCATTTAAGGTCACTTCATTATTTATTATTATTTAATTAAACATGCTTGCTAGGTGATAACAATAAATAAACATTTATAATTATTTAATTTAGACATACAAAAATTAAGTGGTAAATTAATATTAATCGATTAAGGGCATTTTAGTTATTTATTTTATGAGCATGCGAAACTAGGTGATAACAAAGTAATAAACAAATATTAACAATTAAATAAAAGATAAGCGAGAAGACAGAAATTGCAAATAGATAGACAAATAATTTTTATTTTATTTAAGCTACCCCAAACAATAACATAGAAACATAAAAAAAAAGGGGATAAAGGGAAAAGGGAGACTTTGAAGGACTGTTGGATCAGCACTCGACTTTTATTTATTTCGATAGGCTTCGTAGTAGGATGCATAAAACCAAGGTTTGTCGCTTAAACCTGAGTCAATGTCATCATATCCGTAGGGCCTAAACTACCCCTACCCCACCACCACATGCTTTCGTCTCTAAAAGGTGTCTACCGTCCCCGATTAACGTCCAAGAGGCATTGGACTACTATTGGGTGGTTTTAGACAAATAAAATCCTAACAGGCCCGCCTAGACACCAAGCAAAACATATTGGACAACACTTAGCATATAAAGTTTTCATATTGGCCTCTTAAGTTTTAATTAAACATGCTAGCAAACACAAATAATTGTGAAAGGTCTCATGCTAGTGTGTGCATACAAAACAAGCAACAGACATCACAATAATGTAATAATTATCTTTCAGAAACGGGCAGAAAGTTATGCGCAAGCAAAAAATGTGATTTTTTTTTTCGTTAATTAATATTAACATGACCAAATTACTCATAACTGGCAGAAAATGATTAGATGTACGCATCGTCAGTTTAAATGACCAAATAGTTATGTACAATGTAGAGGTTTATTTATTTGGTTAATAGTAATTAATCATGATGAATCAGTTTAAATAGGCACAAATAGGACTGAATATATTGAAAACAGCATTTGATTAATCTTAGCAGGGTGGATTTTAAACTGAACATGCAAATGCTGATTGTTAATTTTTTATCATAAAACAGAAGCAGAAAAGTGAACATAAACCAGGAAATAATTTCATCATGCATATTTGGACAAGAGCATATTTTATTTAAGGCTGTTAGGATTTTAACATTCTGAGAAATTAAGGACCTATAGATATGGTGTCTAATTGATTAACGAATGGACAGATGTTGAACAATTTATTATCTTATTTTTAAATGTCAGAAAATAAATGCATTGCAGAAATTATTTACCAATGGACAGTAGGCATAGATTTAATTCTATTATTTAACATGCTGAAAATTATTTAATTACGCCTATGAGCATGATTTCTAGGTGATTGAAACGTTAAAATATTGCATAGCACCTATAGGCATGATATTCTAAATAAATAAAATCAAATCTACAATCTATAGGCATGGTTTCAAGTATGAACATGCTGGAAAATTATTAAGACAACCTATAAGCATGATATCTATACCAAATGACGTACTAGGCAATTTAGACCCTATAGACATGCTTTCTATGAGAAAACTGGAATTGAAGCCTATATACATGAATTTCTATACCCATCAATATGCTGGAAATTTAATTAAATACCATGGAGCATGACATATACAACACAGTAGAAACCAATCTGATACAAACAGGTTGTTAAAAATCAATGCTGATTTATTTATTTATTAGTTAATTACATAATGGGTAGATAGTGGTCATGACAAAGTAAGGAATAAACATAAAAGGTGAATACGCCACACATATAAACAAACTACAATAACCAGTCCAATTATCCCAACAACTTGAATTAAGTGTAATTAGACAAAGTTAAATTAGCGACGATGACAAATGATTATTTTTTACTTTTCAGGCTAGATCTAAATAGAATTATCGCGAGGCAAACAATCAAGCAGTCAACCATCCTATAGACAAATTTTCTAGTTAGATAGGCTACGCTAAAATAACAATTTGCACGTAATCCCCTCCCCCCTTAGACGATCCCCAAATACTTTCATATATGGAGTTAGCGTTATACAAAATATTACAAAAACAATAAGAGATATCAAATAATACAAAATCCAAAATAAATTTGGCTTGTCTAATGCTTTCCTTCCATGGCAACTCTTCAAATATCTTGAATCTTTAAGTTCAAGACCCTGTTAAAGAAAGCAACAAAACAATCCAAATACTACACAACACACGTAATATCAATTGTGGACCCAATCAAAATAGCACATATGCATCATTGCACACACACAATCATACACATATACAGGGAGAAGAGAACTGACCCGTACGCTTCCTTTATTTATTTCAAGCAATCAATACCCATAATAACTGATGCAAACTAAAATTAAACTAATGGAAAAGAAAGCTAACCAGTTATGCAGATTTATTAATCAGCAATGAAGACTAACTTATTCTAATATTCGAATTCGCATACAAAGAAAACAAAGAATAAATGAGACAGAGAGGAACTTTTAAAATTTAAAACCGGGAGAATCTTAATTTTTTCAGAATAGGGAGCAGTATTTTTTTTTACTATCAGAATGTAAGCAAAGTCTCCTGCCAGAATGGGAGAAGGGTTTTTAATTTATAAATAAAGGGGAGGGCACATAATAATGGAAGCAAATTAATTTAGGATCAATTAAATATTTTCCTTATTAAGAAGGAAGACAGATTACTCATTTATTTTATTTTTACCAATTATACGAAATCTGCTCAAATTAAAAAGGTAAAGCAAATCAATCAATTTTCCTTTTCACATCAATTCAGTAAAGTTTACCATAAACTAAACATGTAAGAATCTGTCCTAATTTATTAAAGGTAAGGGACAACAATTAAGGACAAATGATAGACTAAAAATATAATCAGACATAAGTAATACAACTTAAGGAAAAGAAATACACACACATAAGTCAAAAAAAGTCAATATGCTTATGCATCCTACTAGATTAGTGATCTTTCTAAAATAGAGCAAGTAAAAGGATTTTACCAAGTTAGTAAGCAATCAAATATTTTATAATAAAGGCACGTATGGGCAATGATAATCAATAGAGAAAAACAAGCATTACGGTATCACATAATCAATCGATTATACATTAATGTAGCAATTTATCCAACTAAAAATACAATTTCACACATAGTGTTTCCAGCACCTCCAAAGATCAGTCAATTACGCTGATTATATTCCAGAAAATTAAGCACGTGATTAGAAGGCCAAGTTCGAGCATCATAATTGATTAAAGGAATGAAACAAATAATGTTTTTTGCATATCCAAATCAAATAAAAAATTAGCAAGCATTCAAAGGAAATTAAATGGTTTAAGCAGATGAATAAACATGGATTCAAGCATAAACATGGATTCAAAAGCGAAGCATGAATTTTGAGAACAAATCAGCCCCAAACATAAAGTTAAAAATCCACGGATTCACAGTTTTACAATTTTCACAATGGCATGCTCAAAAATTTGGTCTCACAAATAAAGGAATTTATACCCTGGACGAAATCTGTTTTGCACTTAAAATAATGGGTTGATACACATTACCCAAAACTGCTAATGAGTCGCCGCCGCTTTCTCACGCCACGGGCTGGTTGGAGCTAACTGCTCACCGGTGGCCTCGCTTGAAAACAAGAAAAGAGAAAAGAAGGGAGATGGGGGCGGAGGAAGAAGGGTGGTGCCGTTTGGAGCACCTCGCCGAAGCCATCGCCACTGCTTCTCCTCGCCAGCGGCTGCTGTTGCTGGTTTCGTCGGATCTGAAGAGGAGAGAAGAGAAAGGAGAAGAGGAGAGAGAGGAGGAAGAGGGCGGCGCCGCTTGGCGCTCCTCGCTGAACATCTGCTGCTATTGCCGGAAAGAAGAGCAGCAATCTCGATCTAGCTGCTGTCCGCCGCTTCTCACCGGCCATCATTGGTTCTCCGGTGGCCTCGCCGCCGAGCCGTTACATGGGGCTAGCTGTTTCACGGAGCGAGGAAAAGAAGAGAGAGAGGGGCGGCGGATCTTGAGAGATGGAGAAGGAGAGGAAAAAAGATCAAAGGAAGAACTAGGGTTTGGGGTCTTTTAAGATTTAAAAGGTAAGTATGAGGATTAGATCTCAACCGTTGATTTAATAAGAGATGAAGGGACGGGATTAATTCGGGATGGGATGGACGGATGAGATTAGATTGGAAATCTGAGAATTGAATTAAAATGGCCAGAATTGAAATAAAAGAGTGGCTAGATTTGACATAAAGGTGGCCATAATTGAAATACACTTGGAATTGAAAAGGCTAGAATTAGAATGAATGGCTAAAATCTAAATGATTTGGAGGAAAATTAAAGAAATGCTATTCAATTAAAATACTACAAATATTATAACATAAAAATCACTTAAATTTTAAAATACTTGAAATAAAATAAATATTCTGAGTTTTACTAATAATTAAACAAAATATTTATGATAACTTTAAAATCATGCATACTAAAATATATAATTTTAAAGACGAAATTGATTAAAATTTTAACTCAAAATATATAAAAAAAAATACGTATTTAATCGAATAGCATTTCAATAATGGTTAAAGGTCGGTCAAAATTGGGTGTCAACAGCTGCCCCTTGGTTGCTTGATAATGAAGAATGAATTGTCGGGCAACCAACGTTGAGTTAGTAGCCGATTTTGGTCCGACCGACGAGAGATGCCGATGGGATCAATTGAAATAATAAAAGTTGGAAAATGGTACGACCGAGACTTTGGTATTAAGTCGCCTACATATCTCTGGTTATACGAGAATCAGATCGTGTGTAGTTCTAGATTAAGAGTAAACGAAACTCCCGAAAGTTGAAAAGGCGATACGATATTCGAACAAGAACGATAGTAGCTTGAATGGATAGGATTAGAGTAGCGAGAAAGGCATGACAGAGGTATTTCCGGCTTAAGAGCGATGAAGCTGATGAGAAGCAGCAATATAAGTAGCCAAAGGTTAAATGAAAACTGTGATGCCAGTAGCAAATAATTCGGTAGGGCCTTCGTTGCAATGGATGTAAGCGATAATCAGTAGCCGAGAGGCAATGTCTCATTTGGAAAATGACAGTCTCTGTAAATCTGTAGCTTGTAATAGAAAGATTAGGGCATATATCAAATAAACAGTAAATGTAAACATGATGCAATTTCCCATATCGACCATGATGTTTGCCTTAAGACTATGAAAATGATGTCTTAGGCTATGATGTCTAGGGCCATGATACGCAAAAATTATTTCCTCAGGTCATGAAAATGTTGTCTGCGGGCCATGAGAATGATGCCTCTAGACTATGACACCTTTGGATCATGATAAGCAGAAAGTAAATTCTTAGGCCATGATATGATGTCCGCAGGCTATGAAAATGATGCCTTTAGACCATGACGCCTTAGGAACATAAGTAATGAGTAAAGAAAGCGTATCTGTAATTCGGGCATCTATTGATACTTGATTTGAATCTATTCGGGCTCATGTAATCTCGGGAATATGCAATTCGGGCACCAGTGCAATCTTGAGCATATGTAATAATGCAATTCTCGGGCACAATGTAATATCGGGCATAATGCAATATCGGGCATATGCAATAATGCAATTCTCGGACACAATGCAATCTTCGAGCACATGCAATATCGGGCACAATGCAATCTTCGGGCTCAATGCAATTCTCGGGCATATGTGATGATGCGATTCTCGGGCACAATGCAATCTTCGGGCACATGCAATATTAGGCACAATGCAATCTCCGGGCTCAATGCAATTCTCGGGCACATGCAATAATGCAATCTCGGGTACAATGCAATCTTCGGGCACGATGCAATAGCGGGCACATGCAGTAATGCAATCCCGGACTCAATGCAGTCTTCGGGCACGATGCAATTGCGGTCACATGCAATAATGCAATCTCGAGCTCAATGCAGTCTTCAGGCACGATGCAATAGCGGGCACATGCAGTAATGCAATCTCGGGCTCAATGCAGTCTTCGGGCACGATGCAATAGCAGGCACATGCACTAATGCAATCTCGGGCTCAATGCAATCTTCAGGCACGATGCAATTGCGGGCACATGCAATAATGCAATCTCGGTGTTGATTGAAGGCATAAAACATCTTGGTCATTCGCCTAGTTGGAAGGGTCGAGTGCCATTTGTCGGCGAAATTTGTAGCTTGATCCTTCGTCGTGGTGTGGAAGTTGCTTCCTCAGATATGTACTGCTTTTTCTGCATTCAAAGAAAAATAGTGAGTTTAAAATAGGGCGGTTGATCTGTTCCGACCGTTGTGCTTCCTTTGGCTTGCCATCCAGACCTTTCCGGGCACTTGCTTTGAGAGAGAATATAAATAGAATGCGAGAGAGTTTTTGAAAAGCTTTTAAAAATATTAATTTGTAAAAAGTAATGTCGAATCTTTGACCATGGCACAATTTGAGACTTTACAACATCTGACCCCACAACATTCAAAATTTCAGTTCCAGTAGCCCTTATGTCATTCTGATCTTTGTTGTAGATTGTATCTCGATTGCTGTAAATTTTTGAGACCCTCTCAAAAATTCTGCCCCAGTCTTGATGTGTGCGGAAAATGCTCGTTGAAAGAATTTTTGAGACCCCCTCAAAAATTCTGCCCCAGTTACGTAATCAAAGGGGAAAATGAATTTTTTATTTATGGCAAGACCGAACTCCAAAGGAGCGCCTACGTATCCCCTCTTAAACGGGAATCAGGTCTGACGTAGTTCCAAATTACAGAGCAAAAGAGCATGAAACAAATTTGGATGTAATATCTCTTCACAGCATTTGAATTGATAGGTTTGGGCCAAACTTCTCCATCCATTTCTGCAAGTATGAAAACTCCTCATGTCAAAACCCGAGAGACTATGTATGGACCTTGCCAGTTCGGTGAGAATTTACCCTTTGCTTCATCCTAATTTGGAAAGATCCGCATCAGAACCAGTTGCCCAGGTGAGAAATGTCTGGGTCTAACCTTCTTGTTGAAAGCTCTGGCCATTCTATTTTGATAGAGCTGACCATGACAAACGGCGTTAATCCTTCTTCCATCTATTAATGCTAGATTCACCGATCGAGATTGTATCCATTTAGCGTCACTCAGTTCTGCTTCTTGAATAATCCTTAGAGAATGTATCTCTACTTCAGCAGGTATCACAGCTTCATTACCATATACCAGAAAATAAGGCGTAGCCCCAGTAGAAGTTCTGATGGTGGTGCGATATCCCAACAATGCAAAAGGTAGCTTCTCATGCCAATGCTTGTGGTTATCGATCATTTTGCACAATATCCTCTTAATGTTTTTATTTGCAGCCTCGACCGCTCCATTCATCTGTGGTCCAGATGTCAGAGAATTTCGATGGTTGATCTTGAATTTCTCACAATGACCTCATCAAATCACTATTTAGGTTCGTTCCGCTATCGTGATGATTGACTCAGAATCCCGAATCACGATGATATTATTTTTGACAAAATCATCCACAACTTTCTTTGTCACCGATTTATGAGAGGTGGCTTCAACCCATTTGGTGAAATAATCGATTGCAACTAATGAATCAGGTCCATCGATACCGCTCGACGACCAATGACGCCCATGCCCCAAGTCGCGAAAGGCCAAGGTGAATCGTAACATGGAGTTCGTTGGGAGGAACTCGAATCATATCCGCATGAGTTTGACATCGGTGACATTTCTCGAACATAGTGAATACAATCCGCCTCCATGGTTAACCAAAATATCCCGATCTCAAAATCTTCTTCGCCAAAGTGAAACCATTCATGCGAGGACCACATGTTCCTACACGTATCTCTTCAATTAATCTGCTAGCTTCTCCAGCTTCGACGCACCTTAGCAATCCCAAATCGGGAGTCCTCCTATAAAGGATTTCTCCGCTTAGAAAGAATTGATTCGCTAACCTCCGAATTGTACGCTTTTGTACACTTGTTGCCTCTTCCGTATACTCACCATTCTTCAAATACTCGTATGTCATTGTACCAAGGCTTGCCATCAGGCTCCTCTTCAACATGAAAGCAATATGCTGGTTGCTCATATATGTGGATACGAATAGGATCAATATAATTATGATCAGGATGTTGAATCATGGAAGACAAAGTGGCTAATGCATCTGCGAATTCATTCTGGATCCTAGGCACATGCTTGAATTCTGTCTTGATGAACCTTTTGCACAACCTATGCACACATTCGACATAGGTAACAACTTCCGATTCTGGTAGCCTACTCGCTCGAACTCGATGAATCAACAAGTCCGAATCTCCTATTATCGCATTTCCTGACATCCAAGTCAATAGCACGCCTGAGCCCTAATATGCAAGCTTCAGACTCGCCATATTATTTGAACAAAGGAACCCGAGCTTTGCCGATACGAGATAGTGTTGTCCAGCTGGTGAAATCAAACACCCAATGCCGATCCACTCAAATTTTTAGCTCCATCAAGAACATCCTCCAACCATCATATTCTTCGAAATATCCTCCCCACAAAAGCTACTTCTTCATCCGGAAGTAAGTCTTTAATGGTCTGTAATCATCATCTACGGGTTTTCCGCCATATGATCCGCTAATGCCCGGGCCTTCATCGCTTTTTGTGTAACGATACTATGTCAAATTCGCCAACAAGATTCGCCACTTAGCTAGCTTTCCGTAGGTATGGGCTTCAAAGATATATATTAAAGGATCAATCCATGAAATCAGGTAAGTAGTGTCCGAAGACAAGTAGTGCCGCAACTACTGGACGACACAAGTTAAAGCACAACAGGTACGCTCCAATAGAGAGTATCGAGCTTTATATGATGTAAACTTCTTGCTCATGTAATATATCGCCTGCTCCTTCTTCCCTGTTTCATCATGCTGCCCTAGAATGCAGCTGAAAGCATTATCCAACACTGATATGTATAATAACAATGGTCTACCAGATTATGGTGGAACCAACACAGGAGGATTGGATAGGTAATCCTTAATCTTATCAAATGCTTGTTGGCATTCATTTGTCCACTTTACCGCAGCATCCTTCTTCAACAACTTGAAAATAGGCTCACAAATAACAGTAGATTGTGCTATGAAACGGCTGATGTAATTGAGTCTTCCCAGAAAACTCATTATCTCCTTCTTACTCTTCGGCGGAGGTAAGTCACGAATGGCCTTGATTTTCGATGGATCTAATTCAATACCCCGGCGGCTGACAATGAAACCCAGAAGCTTTCCAGCAGGAACCCCAAAGACACACTTTGCAGGATTCAACTTCAAGTTATACTTACGTAGTCTGGCAAAGAACTTTCGCAGATCATCCAGATGATTTGGACCCTTTTTTGACTTGATGATGACGTCATCCACATAAACTTCAATTTCTTTGTGGATCATGTCGTGAAACAAGGTTGTCATTGCCTTCATGTATGTAGCCCCAGCATTCTTTAACCCAAAAGGCATTACCTTGTAGTGGTAGACGCCCCATGGTGTGATGAAAGCAGTCTTCTCAAAGATCGCCTCAGGCATCTCAATTTGATGATACGTGAAGCAATCCACGAATGATTGTGTTTCATGCTTAGCACAATTATCAATCAATATATGTATATTGGGCAATGGAAAATTATCCTTGGGACTAGCTTTATTAAGATCTCGATAATCCACACAAACTCTGACCTTCCCGTCTTTCTTGGGCACCGGAACGACATTTGCAAGCCATGTTGGGTACTTCATCACTTGAAGGATTCCAAAGATCTAATTGCTTTGATATTTCTTCTTTGATTTTCAAACTCAACTCAGCTTGTATTTTCGAGCTTCTACTTCTGCGAGGGCAAGTCGGATCAAGAGCAAACCGTGAGCAACTATCGAGGTACTCACTGCCATGTCCGTGATAGGACCATGCGAAAATATCCTTATTCTCCATGAGGCACTCGATATATTCTTTCTTATCTTCTTCCACATGTGGATGCTTACTCGTGTCTCTTGTATTACCTCCGAATTTCCCAAATTTACCACCTGCTTTCCACCAAGTTTGGATTGGGCTTTTCTCGAATTCTCAACCTTCTCGATTAACTCTTCAGGGACCTCATTTTCCTCAGCTTCTTCTAAATCATTAATGTCAAGTTGTACAGTCTCATTATATGCCATAGTCTCAGATTCAACATTTTTATAACAGATTTTGTTGGAAAAAGAATAAAGCACAAATAAATATAAGATATTAAATAGATGGGAACAAAAACTTTATTGATTAAAACTTCAAGAGTTTCAGAATACTAATAGTTGAAAACAATAATAATGAACTGGAAATTAAAAACTGTTTATTGAAAACTTTTTCAAAATTTGATAGAAAATCTTCAAAGGCTACCCAGAGGCCCGACGAGGTCTGGATGGAGTTGAGGTCTAAATGCTGGTGCTGATCTTTGCTTCATTACTTCTTCTAGGGTCCCCTTTCTCCTCCTCGTTGATCACGACGTTGCAGCCTTCTCCTTCTTCCTTGGTCAGAGACAAACCCTTCAAATCTTCCTGAAGCCCATCAATTATACCGCCCATGAAACCTGTTGATCGGAATGATTGGTGCAACGGTGGTATCGGTTTCTTCAATGGATAATAGTACCCATCTCTAGGTGGTTGCCAATCAAGCCACTCCTCCGTGGTATATTTGTATCCCAGGCCGAAGGTGGTTGAGTGACGAACAGGCTGTATAGGTTCAACTATACCTTGCAGATTAGTTCCCAAACCTTTTCCGAGCTCGAAACCAAACCAGGCCATCATGTCTATGATCTTCTGGCTGAACCAAGGTTGCACTTCAATGTTGCCAACAAGCTCAACAGTATGATATATCTCCCCGTCCAGATGACCCCTTCCTTCTATTGCATATACCGGATGTCCCTTTTCCCCGTGGACTACGACCTCTTCATGATCCCATTCAAACTTCAAACATTGATGAAGAGTGGAGGGAACTGCTCCAGCCATATGAATCCAAGGACGACCCAACAATAGGTTATACGATGATGGAATGTCCAAAACCTGAAAGGTTATTGGGAAAGTAGCAGGACCGATGAGCATGTCCAGGGTTATTTCCCCAATGGTACCCCTTTGAGAGCCATCAAATGCTCTCACATTCATCTGCCAAGTCTGGATCTTTGCACTATCCACGCCCAGTCTTGTCAACGTGCCCAGTGGGCAAATATTCAAACCAGCACCTGAATCCACCAAAGCTTTGGTGATAACCTTGTCCTGATATTGAACTGAAATGTACAAAGCCCTATTATGGGCTGTTCCTTCAACTGGCAACTCATCCTCGTGAAAGGATATTCTGTATGCATCAAAGACCTGCTCTACCATTTGGGCTACTTCTCCATGAGTGATGCCGACGACATATGCTTCACCCTGTGACTTTCAAAAGAGCGTTCATGAGTTTCAAGATCGCAAAGAAAGACAGGATTGATACTTGAGATGGAGTTTTACTCAATTGCTCAACAATGGAGTACTCTTTGGCTTGCACCTTCTTCCAAATACCTTGGTCTTCAAGCTCAACAATTGGCGCCTTGGATTTGCCGGAATCGCCTGCACTCAAATTTTCAGAAGTGTAAATCCTTCCGGATCTGGTCACTCCTGCTGCAGTGTCTGCCTCTTCCACTTTTGCTTTTTTTTTTTTGTAGTTCCATGGGACGGCATGGGTATCATATTGTACAGGAGGAGGTGCTCTACAAACGGTGAATGGGGGCTTGGGCCTGGCAACCTCAACCTCAAATGGAGCGCGCCTCTGCACTACAATTGGTGTTTGGACGGCGACAGTTATTGTTTCTTCTAGATCGCGGGCCCAAATGGACTGCTCCCAATCTGAAGAATCATCAACTTCTACCATGTTGACCTGATGGTTAGGGAGAGGGTTATTTGCAACATTTGGCGTCGGGTCTTTGAGTTGGATGGCCTTTGTATCAATCAACATCTGCACCTTATCTTTTAAGGTTCTGCAAACTTCAGTAGTATGACCCTTCATCCCGGAATGGTAGGCACAAACCTTGTTGGGGTCATACCATTTTGCGCGAACATCCACAGGCAACGCAGGAACTGGGGTAGCCCGCTTCTTTCAGTCTTTCATACAGTTGGGCTATTGGCTCAGCCAGAGGAGTGTAGTTTTTTGCTGGTCTTTTTTCGTATGGAGGTCTGTTTCGGTAGTTTGGAGTTTGAATATGTGGTGGTGTTTGGGTAGGTGGTGGAGTTTGGAAGTAAGTTGGCTGGGCGTTATAGACGGGATATGAAACTGGTTGATATTGGGGAGGAGCATTTTGGTAATATGTAGGTGGAGCCGGGCGGTATGGAGTTTGAGGATATGGAGATGGAGGTGGGGTGGTGGCTTGATACTTATACGGGTTCTCGTTCCGAGCCATCATGACAAGACTGCTTTCTTTCGCTTCTCGATATTCCACCGATCGCAGAGCTTTGTTAGTGGCTTGTAAGGCCTCTAAGTTGATGATAGTTCCATTTCCTATGCCCTCCTCAATCCTTTCGCCTAATCTGATAATTTCAAATAAACTTTTCATTACCAAAGATCATTCCGTCATAATATCGTGGTTTCGGGCACGGATGAAATAATCTTTCATCCGAGATTCCTCCATCGAGGTCCGCTCGCCGCCTCGCACTCTCCATCTTATGGCATACTCCCTGAAGGATTCACTGGGCTTCTTCTTCAAATTTTGGATGTAAAACCAATCAGGCGCATTTTCTATGTTAAACCCAAATCTGTTCATGAAGTCTGTGGCCATATCTACCCACTCGACCCATTTTCGAGGATCTTGTTCAATGTACCATGATAGAGCCTCCCCAGTGAGACTCCTCATAAACAGCTTCATGAGTATCCTCTCGTCTCTCCCTATCCCTACAAGCTTGTCGCAGTACATTCGTAAATGAGCTTTGGGATCTCCCATGCCATTGAACATTTCGAACTTTGGCAGCTTGTATCCTTCAGGCAAATCTACGTCGGGGTGCATGCACAAATCCTCGTAGTTCAAACCTCCCAGCCTCTTGCTTCCTTCCACATTTTTCACCCTGTTGGCCAAGCTATCTAGTTTCTCGGTCAGGTTTTTAATCAGAATATCCTTTTGGGAGGACTCTGATTCATGGTAATTATGAGTCATGGGAGCAGTTTCGACATATATTGGATTAAGGTTGTTACTTCCAAGATTATATGGAGGATTTGCATTTGGAATTGGTTCTGGAACAATTGGCTTGGTTTGCTGATAGTAATGGTAAAAAGGGGTTTGGGTATTAAGTGGTGGAAGTATATTTGGGTGAGTAGGTTCAGGTCGGGATATATTAATTGGAGGGTTGTTTGGTAATGTGGTTTGGTTGGAGAGAGGAGGATTGTCTGCATTTCACCGAAATGGGTTCCGAGAGAAATAGACAACTTGGCCAAGTCACGCATATGAGCTACTTCTTCCTCCAACTCGGCGATCTTGCGCTCAAGTCTAAAGACAAGGTCAGTTGGGATTTGCTCTCCCTCAGAGTTTTCCCCTCTCTCATTGCTGCTGTTGTTGTCAACCATTTTGCCCTTGTTTCTGTAGTCTGTTCTTTGAAGAGGAGGAGAAGGGGGGGTCCCTTTTGATCTTGTATGTGCCAGGGTGAAGAATAGATCAACCTTAGGAATGGGAAACAATACAATCAACAGAAAACAGTGTTAGGAGGTTAGAGTAAATAATAACACATTGTTTGAAATAAACGCCCTAAATGCAAGGAGCCTCGTTGAGCCAGAGGTAGGCCTAAGACGACATATAAGTGATGCACAATGATTAATTTAAGCCTTATTTGCCAATTGGAGTTTAGAGTTAGAGAAATAATAAAAAAACCTTCATATATTGAATAATTTCAACTTATTACATCATACTAAAAAGAAAAAGACTAAAGGGCTAGGGATAACATGGGGGAATTAAAAAAAATCCTAAAAAAAAAAAAAAAGAAAAATCAATGCTAGTCTCCAATGTTGGGCACGATCTGCTGCTTCATTTCAGGAGTGATCTCGTAGTTGTTGTTGAGAAGGTTGCGAGCCCATCTTCTTTCTCTCTCATCACCAAAGCCTGGAATGCCCTCCTCGCTCAAATCTGCATGCTCAAGGCCCTCCAAAAGCCATACATAATACTCAGTGTGTGCGTATGGTCGATGCTCTTGAACATCAATAGTCACTACTTTTTCCCACCTCTTCAGTATGGTGCCTACTTGTGGAATTTCTGGCCCAAAGTCATATTCATAGTGGCTCATATGGGATCGCAGAGGTATCATCTGTATCTGCCCAAACTGTCGGAGAACTCTAAGTGGTGCGTATGGTTGTACACCATTTAAACCAATGAGCTCAATAAAGTAAAGCTCATTACCTCTTATAATGGCACGACGAGGTTTCAACCAGTAATACTTCCATTGAATTTGGGTGGCCGAACGTTCTCTTAAGTACACAAACCAGTCCTCCGTTCCTACGGGGGAAACAAAATATTTCATCCTTGAAGCATGATTGATGATCTTATTTCCCATACTCCCTCTAATAATATCTACCATATTAGCCCTTTGGTAGAAATGCTCCACAGCCCAGAGTTGTAATAAAAAGTTACACCCTTCGAAATATCTTTTGCCTCTAGTACATTTAGTCAATGCCCTTATGATTTCGGCCAGTATCATGGGAACTATAGTCTTTCCACCTCGAGCCAACATTCGAACCACATAACTTAGGCTTGAGTGGATTTTTCCCCTTTCCATAGGGAAAACTAATGAGCCTAAGAGTGCAACAGCGAATGCATTAAGACGGTATTTTTCCCATTTTGCCGAAGAACAAGCAAATTCTCTACTAAAGTTTTCATAGCCCTCCTCGTCTCCAAAGCGTGCATATAAGAACTCTAAAGAAATCCATCCCTCTTTTAGGCATAGTAGATCCGGATTATGACGCATGCCCATTTGCTTCAAAAAGGACCTGGGTGTTGGCTTGTGAGGAACAATCATTTCCTGCTCTTTGTAAGGAAGACCAAGAAACCCACCAATCTCCTCAATCGTCGGGGTTAGTTCAAAGTCCTTAAATTTGAAGACCAATCTCTCGGAGTCCCAAAATTGCAACAATGCTTTAATCAAATAACGATCTGATTCGACGGAGATTAAAGCAGTAAGGCCACCTAGTAATTCGCTTGCCTCTAATCCTCGATTCTTCTCAATATCCCTCCACCAAATCTTCAAAGTAGGGTTTACTTTAACCGCCATTTGTGTGTTGGGAAAGTGAGGATAGGCCATGACTCTGCAAACAAACAACAGACAAATTCTAAACTCCGTTTGGCAAATTTGGCTTAATTTAATTATTATGACCACGTTGACACATAAATATGCAATTTGTCTAAAGGGTGTTGGGGCCCTTTAGACGATAGGGTGGCTACTAATTATGCGGATTGACACCAAGGGTCAAACCGCCTAGGGCTTATGCATCATGTATGACCTAAGTAGTATTTTCTAAGAGTTGTTTGACACGGACTAGAGAGGGATTCTATGCGAGAAGGCTCGTGGTTTCCCGGTAGTAAAACTACCCGTTCCGTCCACGCATGTGCTGACTCTCTATAATTAGGTGTTTGAAAAGAATTTGAGTAGTTGTGAGAGGTGCAAAGGCACGACATCACGGTAACAAAAAAAAAAAAAAAAGAAGAGGGTCCCAATTGGGGGAAGTATGAACGGAATGCCAGTTATCAAAGCGGTAAACATTTAGCACGTAGTTTAAAAACAGTAACACATAAACAATTTTAAGAAAAGTGATAAATAAATACATAAATATAAACAAACAAAAATCACACAAATAAGGGAAAGGGATAAGGGCGAAACATGAAAATAACTAACCATAAAAATATAATTTATATAAGAAAAGCAAATAAACAAGAAAGTCAAATAACAAATAGCAAGGTAACAATCAAACAAACAATGAAATAACCTAAAATACCCACATAAAGCACAAAACATGTAATGGTTTGAACCTAGAATTTCCAGCGGAGTCGCCATTCTGTCGCGCCCCATTTTTTCTCAAAACGGGTTTTGGTGCACGACCTAACAACTCTTTTGGGTTTCGGGGAAGATGAAGAGTCGCCACCTAACGAATTAAGGTGCGTTAGGGCACCTATCTAACCTAACTAAGTCTAGCTAAGGTCAACGAACCAGAGATCGGGTAAGGGTTCAAGTTACCTCGAGGGGAAGGTGTTAGGCATCCCTCGAGGTCCACAAAGGTGGGTCCCGGCCGTATCTCATGCAATTTATGTGGGGGTTACAAGTAGCATTTAAGGTCACTTCATTATTTATTATTATTTAATTAAACATGCTTGCTAGGTGATAACAATAAATAAACATTTATAATTATTTAATTTAGACATACAAAAATTAAGTGGTAAATTAATATTAATCGATTAAGGGCATTTTAGTTATTTATTTTATGAGCATGCGAAACTAGGTGATAACAAAGTAATAAACAAATATTAACAATTAAATAAAAGATAAGCGAGAAGACAGAAATTGCAAATAGATAGACAAATAATTTTTATTTTATTTAAGCTACCCCAAACAATAACATAGAAACATAAAAAAAAAGGGGATAAAGGGAAAAGGGAGACTTTGAAGGACTGTTGGATCAGCACTCGACTTTTATTTATTTCGATAGGCTTCCGTGTAGGGACAGACAAACCAAGGTTTGTCGCTTAAACCTGAGTCAATGTCATCATATCCGTAGGGCCTAAACTACCCCTACCCCACCACCACATGCTTTCGTCTCTAAAAGGTGTCTACCGTCCCCGATTAACGTCCAAGAGGCATTGGACTACTATTGGGTGGTTTTAGACAAATAAAATCCTAACAGGCCCGCCTAGACACCAAGCAAAACATATTGGACAACACTTAGCATATAAAGTTTTCATATTGGCCTCTTAAGTTTTAATTAAACATGCTAGCAAACACAAATAATTGTGAAAGGTCTCATGCTAGTGTGTGCATACAAAACAAGCAACAGACATCACAATAATGTAATAATTATCTTTCAGAAACGGGCAGAAAGTTATGCGCAAGCAAAAAATGTGATTTTTTTTTTCGTTAATTAATATTAACATGACCAAATTACTCATAATCGCGAAAATGATTAGATGTACGATCGCCGCTTAAATGACCAAATAGTTATGTACAATGTAGAGGTTTATTTATTTGGTTAATAGTAATTAATCATGATGAATCAGTTTAAATAGGCACAAATAGGACTGAATATATTGAAAACAGCATTTGATTAATCTTAGCAGGGTGGATTTTAAACTGAACATGCAAATGCTGATTGTTAATTTTTTATCATAAAACAGAAGCAGAAAAGTGAACATAAACCAGGAAATAATTTCATCATGCAGATTTGGACAAGAGCATATTTTATTTAAGGCAGTTAGGATTTTAACATTCTGAGAAATTAAGGACCTATAGATATGGTGTCTAATTGATTAACGAATGGACAGATGTTGAACAATTTATTATCTTATTTTTAAATGTCAGAAAATCAATGCATTGCAGAAATTATTTACCAATGGACAGTAGGCATAGATTTAATTCTATTATTTAACATGCTGAAAATTATTTAATTACGCCTATGAGCATGATTTCTAGGTGATTGAAACGTTAAAATATTGCATAGCACCTATAGGCATGATATTCTAAATAAATAAAATCAAATCTACAATCTATAGGCATGGTTTCAAGTATGAACATGCTGGAAAATTATTAAGACAACCTATAAGCATGATATCTATACCAAATGACGTACTAGGCAATTTAGACCCTATAGACATGCTTTCTACGAGAAAACTGGAATTGAAGCCTATATACATGAATTTCTATACCCATCAATATGCTGGAAATTTAATTAAATACCATGGAGCATGACATATACAACACAGTAGAAACCAATCTGATACAAACAGGTTGTTAAAAATCAATGCTGATTTATTTATTTATTAGTTAATTACATAATGGGTAGATAGTGGTCATGACAAAGTAAGGAATGAACATAAAAGGTGAATACGCCACACATATAAACAAACTACAATAACCAGTCCAATTATCCCAACAACTTGAATTAAGTGTAATTAGACAAAGTTAAATTAGCGACGATGACAAATGATTATTTTTTACTTTTCAGGCTAGATCTAAATAGAATTATCGCGAGGCAAACAATCAAGCAGTCAACCATCCTATAGACAAATTTTCTAGTTAGATAGGCTACGCTAAAATAACAATTTGCACGTAATCCCCTCCCCTCTTAGACGATCCCCAAATACTTTCATATATGGAGTTAGCGTTATACAAAATATTACAAAAACAATAAGAGATATCAAATAATACAAAATCCAAAATAAATTTGGCTTGTCTAATGCTTTCCTTCCATGGCAACTCTTCAAATATCTTGAATCTTTAAGTTCAAGACCCTGTTAAAGAAAGCAACAAAACAATCCAAATACTACACAACACACGTAATATCAATTGTGGACCCAATCAAAATAGCACATACGCATCATTGCACACACACAATCATACACATATACAGGGAGAAGAGAACTGACCCGTACGCTTCCTTTATTTATTTCAAGCAATCAATACCCATAATAACTGATGCAAACTAAAATTAAACTAATGGAAAAGAAAGCTAACCAGTTATGCAGATTTATTAATCAGCAATGAAGACTAACTTATTCTAATATTCGACTGCACACAAAGAAAACAAAGAATAATGTGAGACAGAGAGGAACTTTTAAAATTTAAAACCGAGAATCTTAATTTTTTCGTAATAGGAGCGATTTTTTTACTATCAGAATGTAAGCAAAGTCTCCTGCCAGAATGGGAGAAGGGTTTTTAATTTATAAATAAAGGGGAGGGCACATAATAATGGAAGCAAATTAATTTAGGATCAATTAAATATTTTCCTTATTAAGAAGGAAGACAGATTACTCATTTATTTTATTTTTACCAATTATACGAAATCTGCTCAAATTAAAAAGGTAAAGCAAATCAATCAATTTTCCTTTTCACATCAATTCAGTAAAGTTTACCATAAACTAAACATGTAAGAATCTGTCCTAATTTATTAAAGGTAAGGGACAACAATTAAGGACAAATGATAGACTAAAAATATAATTAGACATAAGTAATACAACTTAAGGAAAAGAAATACACACACATAAGTCAAAAAAAGTCAATATGCTTATGCATCCTACTAGATTAGTGATCTTTCTAAAATAGAGCAAGTAAAAGGATTTTACCAAGTTAGTAAGCAATCAAATATTTTATAATAAAGGCACGTATGGGCAATGATAATCAATAGAGAAAAACAAGCATTACGGTATCACATAATCAATCGATTATACATTAATGTAGCAATTTATCCAACTAAAAATACAATTTCACACATAGTGTTTCCAAAGACTTCCAAATATCAGTAAATTACGCTGATTATATTCCAGAAAATTAAGCACGTGATTAGAAGGCCAAGTTCGAGCATCATAATTGATTAAAGGAATGAAACAAATAATGTTTTTTGCATATCCAAATCAAATAAAAAATTAGCAAGCATTCAAAGGAAATTAAATGGTTTAAGCAGATGAATAAACATGGATTCAAGCATAAACATGGATTCAAAAGAAGCATGAATTTTGAGAACAAATCACCAAACATAAAGTTAAAAATCCACTGATTCACGCTTTACAATTTTCACAATGGCATGCTCAAAAATTTGGTCTCACAAATAAAGGAATTTATACTGGACGAAATCTGCTTTGCACTTAAAATAATGGGTTGATACACATTACCCAAAATCATGAGCCGCCACGCTTTCTCTCGCCGCCACTTCTGCTGGTTGGAGCTAATCGCCACCGGTGGCCTCGCTTGAAAACAAGAAAAGAGAAAGAAGGAGATGGGGCGGAGGAAGAAGGGTGGTGCTGCGTTTGGAGCACTCGCCGGTTATCGCCATCGCTTCTCGCCGGCCGCTTATTCTTTGGTTTCGTCGGATCTGAAGAGGAGAGAAGAGAAAGGAGAAGAGGAGAGAGAGGAGGAAGAGGGCGGCGCCGCTTGGCGCTCCTCGCTGAACATCTGCTGCTATTGCCGGAAAGAAGAGCAGCAATCTCGATCTAGCTGCTGTCCATTCCGCTTCTCACCGGCCATCGCTGTTGGTTCTCCGGCGTGGCCTCGCCGCCGAGCCGCTGCCATTCTGGCTGCTCTCACGGAGCGAGGAAAAGAAGAGAGAGAGGGGCGGCGGATCTTGAGAGATGGAGAAGGAGAGGAAAAAAGATCAAAGGAAGAACTAGGGTTTGGGGTCTTTTAAGATTTAAAAGGTAAGTATGAGGATTAGATCTCAACCGTTGATTTAATAAGAGATGAAGGGACGGGATTAATTCGGGATGGGATGGACGGATGAGATTAGATTGGAAATCTGAGAATTGAATTAAAATGGCCAAAATTGAAATAAAAGAGTGGCTAGATTTGACATAAAGGTGGCCATAATTGAAATACACTTGGAATTGAAAAGGCTAGAATTAGAATGAATGGCTAAAATCTAAATGATTTGGAGGAAAATTAAAGAAATGCTATTCAATTAAAATACTACAAATATTATAACATAAAAATCACTTAAATTTTAAAATACTTGAAATAAAATAAATATTCTGAGTTTTACTAATAATTAAACAAAATATTTATGATAACTTTAAAATCATGCATACTAAAATATATAATTTTAAAGACGAAATTGATTAAAATTTTGACTCAAAATATATTAAAAAAAATACGTATTTAATCGAATAGCATTCCAATAATGGTTAAAGGTCGGTCAAAATTGGGTGTCAACACTGGGTATCTAAAAGAAGGTCAATTCCAAAGTCGATTTCCCTTTCGGGGGAACTCTAGGAAGGTCATCTGGAAATACTTTCAGAAACTCATTCATAACAGGAACAAACTCAAGAGTAGGGGTTTCAGAATTGGTATCTCTAACCCAAACTAGATGATAGATACAAACCTTAGAAATAATCTTTATGGCCTTAAGGCACGAGATAAACTGACCTATAGACATTAAATTGCTACCATTCCACTCTATGACTAGTTCATCTGGAAACTAGAATTTAACAACTCTGGTTCTATAGTAAATATAGGTATAACAAACATGAAGCCGGTCCATACCAAGAATAACATCTAAATCAAGCATATCTAACTCTACTAGATCAACTATGGTGATTTTCTAAAAAACTGAGACTGGTCAATTTCTAAAAACACATTTAGCTAAAACTGAATCACCAACTGAAGTAGAGACTATGAAGGGTTCTCATAGGATTTCGAGACTGATATCTAATTTCATAGTAACACAATGAGTCATAAAGAAAAGTGTGGCTCTTGGATCTAACAAGTCATAAACATCAAACTGAAAGACTTGTAACATATTAGTCACCATATCATGGGAAACCTCATGTCCTATCAAGTCTGAAGAACATAAAACTTGTTCTAATGATGTACGCCACCAGAGCTAGATGAAGTACCCTACTGAGTCAAGAGAAATAAAAAAGTGTTAGGCTGAGTATGTCAATAACCATCTCCAGCCTTATTAGGAACTAAAGGAAAATCCCTCAATCTATGACCAGTTGTACCACATCCAAATGAATACCAATATTGGTCAAGCACTCTCTTGGATGACTTTTCTCATATTTCTGATATGTGGGTAAAGGACGTCCCTGAAAGCATTACCATATGGCTTAGGGTTGGGCATCCTATCTTTGTTGGACTTTTTCACCAAAGCACTAGTAGAAGATGGAGCCAGGCCTGAATACCTCGGTCTAATTAGAGAACAACCATCATCATTAGATCTCTGATGAGAGTAGTCACCACTATCAGTACAAGCCCTCTTAGTCTCCTAACACTCTCTTTAAGCTTCTCTTCCTCAATTTATTGGGCATGAGTCATCAACCTAGAAATATCCATTTCTTTAATAAACATGATTGTTCTACACTCTTTCCCCACCATCTTCGAAACATAGGAAACAAACTTGCTTATTCGAGATCTAGAATCAACCACCATAGTCAAAGTATATTTGGAGAATTGAGTGAATTTCAAGGGATATTCTTTCACACTCATATTCCATTGCTTGAAATTGATGAATTCTTGAACCTTTGTCCCTCTTATATTAAGAGGGAAGAATCTATCTAGAAAATCTCTATTATTCTTTTCCTAATCTAATGGACCCATATTAATAACCCTTTTATCCCTCCATTGTTTTAACCAAATTTGGGAAACACCTTTTAATTGGTAAGTATCCAAGTTCGCACTCTCAACCAAAGTGACACCTATGATATCGACGATCTTTTGAATTCCCTCAACAAACTCTTATGGATCCTCATCCACCTTTGAACCATGGAATTCTTGAGAATTCATCCGAGTGAAGTCTCATACTCTAGTCACCATCGTGCCTACATTTGGGTTCACGGGAGCTATAACCACACGGTTATCTTGATCAATCATGGCTTGGGCCAACACTTGAAAAGTAGCCCAAAATTCCACAAGGAGTGACCTACTCGGCCAAAGGATCAACCAGAGCTTGTGGTGCTTCTAGTTTCACATTCAGATTTCATCACAAATGAGCTCTTCTTGGATTCATAGTTCTTATAACACATAGAACGTGAGTTAGAAGGAAGTCTTATAGAGTTCAACTCTATCGCACGACTAAGAGTTATGAAAGAAGTGAAGGATTTCTTAAACATCTTATAGCTTCTCATTCAAAAATGTGGTGCGCTTCACACCCACGAATAAGATTCTACTTAATGCGAGTTTGGGACACCCTAAGTCACTTGAACCGGATACTATAAATACCAAGTTTGTCATATTCCAAGACTATCCCTAGACATGGCATAATGCCTAGAGTCCCGAGAGACCCCAAGTTATCACATGAAAATTGGCATAGCAAGACACTATGATAATATACATGAAAAGCAGAATATAGTGTCAAATAACAATCTCAACATAATATAGATTTCAAAGTACAAAGACACATATGCGGAAATACTAATGTCTAAAATAGCCTCTATCATAAGTAAGTATCTAGGAAATCCCTAACTCCCTTGAACATCCTAAACTGAAAGTAAAGTTTAAATGAACATAAGAACTTATAAGTGGTATGTCCCCGAAACATGAGGACTTACCAAAATAGTGCTAGGCTAATAGGAGTTTGTACTAACTATGTGCTTGATTAAATGCATCAGAATATATATTATGAAATAAAATGAGTAGAAAAGTATGTGGCCAATAGTCAAAATGTATTGAATTTGAGAAAATGCATAAAAATGACATCATAACATGATAATGCAATGACCAAGTAATCATAACATGAACATTGATACTCTAATACTAAAAAAACATAATACATGATCATGCAATGTTCTTGAAATTCATAATCATAACATAAATGTGTGTGAGAGACCAATAACCGACATATAACCATGTGAGCTAGACATGAAGTTTGATGTACTATCCATCGAAAAGGGCCCAATAAACTTTTCTAGGGTATAGAGGCATCATAGCATGATACCACTAGACATAATGAGCATTCTTCTCCATAATAAGCACTTGGCTCCATAAACCTACGGGTAACATAGTTCTGGGACCTGGGTAATCTCCACCAGTCCAACTTGGTGCTAAGTACTACTCCCAACATAAAACATGAACTATCATAATCATATAGGTAGTAATAATGTAATAATACTGAATCATTCATGGAATATTTGATAACCATAAGACTAGCTCCTTAAAGTCATAATCTTGAGATATAATTAATTCAAAAGCATATTAATCATTATAATCATATAAACTTTCTGATACTTAACCTTAAAGCATCTTTGATTCATGAAAATCTTCATAGCATAATGCATGCATAATGAAATAGCTTAATCATGATCATAAAATACTTGAATAGCATGCGTTCAGGAAAATGTCATTGAAAACATTGAATTATGATCAAATCAATAATAATATCAATCATGAAAAATAAATTGAAATTCAATAGGACCCTTAGAAATCATGAAACCCAAGAATTTGGTAAGAATCATAAATTGAGAAATTAAGGTTTCTTTAGAACTCAATGGGTGAAGAAGGACCCATTGATGAAGTTCCCACATACCTTGCTAGAATATATAGGTGAGAAATAGAGAAGAAGACTTGTAGCTTTGAAATATTTGATCTTGCCTTGGGAGAGAAGATTTGAGAGAGGGTTTTGGGATCTGAGAGAATGAGAGTGAATGAGGAGGTTAGGGGTCTTAGGAATCAATTATACTCTTCAAAATAGGCCTAAAATAACGTAGTATAGGAATTAAAAGAGTAAAAAAAGACCCAACTACCTTTGAGAAATAACTATCGAACAACTTCTATAAATCTATCTACAGTCCGTACATCCTTCTACGAACTGTATTGTCAACTTATAGATCCCAATCCCTGCAACCTAACTTTCTAAATAGTGAACCATGGGCCGCCATCTATGACTCGTAGTCCTTTTCACGTGTTGTAGATACCAATCGTAGAATGAGTCTAGAGGAAATGTCTAGGTTTTAGGACTTTGAACCACGACCACTATGTACGGCTTGTATTTCCATATATGACTTGTATTGTCAAGCCATAAATCCAGTTACTGAAAAATCACCTAGTCTTTTAAGGCAAACCACAAACACCTTTCTATGACTTGTATAATGCTACACGACATGTGGGTCCCTCTCGTACCATCCATGTACTAAAATTACATTTTATGAAGGTTGCCTCCAAAAGACCCAACCATGGATCGTAGTTCTATTTAAAAATCATATTGTTGCCTCGTACATTGAGGCCTGAGGCTTAACATTTTTTATGTTTCTGAACTCAACTCTATGAGCATATCCAAAACCCATACTTCAATCCACGAGCCATAAATCCCACTCGTACTTACTAAACCAAAATCTTAAAAATTTTAAGTGTCAGCCACAATTAGCTTCCACGAGCTGTAAACTATTATACGACCCATACATGGGGGTTGTAAAACCCCAAAACCAATAGATGAGAATAGTTTTCAATAACTTTTCAAATTCCAACTGAGTTATACACTTCCGAGGTGTTAGTGACATTAGTTTATGCAACATTTAGCCAAAGGGAGAGATTGCAACTATGAGAATCAATGTGTAATTTGACTGAGGGCATACAATTATCATGGATTGTTAGTGGGGGCTTTCATGTGATAACAAAATATGAGGAGAAATTAGGGGGGAGGGCTATAACTAATGCTTAAATAGAAATTTTCAGTCATTATACTTATAGTTTTACTTCGATTGATCAAGGGTTCAGGGATAGAAAATATACATGATAGAATGGAAGAACGAATGATACTTGCGTTTTGTAACACCTCGTAGCCTAAAGAGGAAAGCTTAGCAAATTTTTAGAAGTTTCAAGTGTCACCCATGATGGCCAACCACGTCCCGTGGGTGGACCCATGCCCCGTAGGTAAGCCTCGTGGATAAGGCACCATGGACACTACCTAAGGCAGACCCACGCCCCGTGGATGGGTCCACAACCTGTGGTTTAGGTTTCATAGGTCTAATGCCCTATTTTCAGATTCTCTGACCATGAACCACGAAACGGTCTGTCAGTCATGGTTTTGTGGGTCAGGCCTGGACAGTTATTTTAGGGAATTAAGGGTCTTTTTCGGTTTTAATTAAATTGAAGTGGTTTCATTTTGCCTAAGTATAAAACACCTATATAAGTATTTTTAACCCCCAAAATCCCCGATCAAGTTATTCTCTCAAATCCCAAAACTCCTCTCAAATATTCTCTCTCTAGAAGTTGGAAGAAGAATGAAGAAATTGAAGCTAAGTTCAAGTCAAGTCTCCAATATTCAAGCTTGTGAGGGCTTTGTAATCAGGATATGATGGCTTTTCATCCATGGGATCCTTCCTCCCATGGAGTCCCTTAGAATTCCCTAATTGTGAAGTCTAAATCCCCAATTCTAGTTAGGGTTTCTTCCAATGTTGTGGGTTATGATGAATATGGATCCAAATAGTTGGATTATTATTGTTTATAATTGAATTGATAGAATTACATGTTTTTAGAATGAAATTTCATGTACCCATGCACATTCTATGATTTGACCGAGAATTGATATAATTGGGTTGATGCCATGAAGGGGAACTTTGTTAGTGTAGATATCTCCTTATAGAATTGATGAATTATGATGTTAATTGCTTGAGATTAGATCATAAATGATTATCATGAGATGTATTGCTTTGAGAATAAAGCCTAGACTATGAATTGTTAATGTTGATGTTATAGTGTGGAAGAGATATTTCCCACAATGAATTGCTAAGCATGATTGAATGAATGTGAAGGGTTTACTCACATAAATGATTCTAGGTTGAAAGGATTGCTCACCTCAAATTAATCTAGACTAAAATTCTAAATGAATGATGAGGCTAGAGGCGACTACTCTTGACCTTTATGTTGGAGGATATGTGGTGATTTCCCATACTCCTTAGGATTGAACAAGAGGTGATTTCCCTCATTCTTACTATGATGAATGGACATGGAGGCGAGCACCCATGATCCTTATGAAATGATGTGGAGATGAATACCCATGTCATATGATTGTGGAGGCGAGTACCCATAATCTTAAAGTAAGGCAAGAGGAGAATACCCATTAGCCTTTATAGGCTAGGCATAAAGGCGAATCCCCATGTCTTTAAAATTAATTATGAACGATATGATTATGTTATGAAGATGATTTGCTTGGAGTGTTGCTAGATATGCCGTCCACGATATAAGCTTGACTAGGGGCGGATGACCTAAGTCTTGGCTAAGGTTAAGTGAGGCTACTTAAGGGAGTATTCCTCTTTTATTATGATGCTTATTATGTCTTTGATTATGCTTATGCCTTATGTCATATATTGACTAATGCTTATTTTTATTTTATTTATGCTAGTTATCATATTTAGTACATCTTTGTACTAACACATACTCTTGCCTACATTCTTATCAAATGTAGGGTCCGGCGCTCTCGATTCATACACTTGTGGCTAGGTTCATAGTTGATCAAGCAAGTGAAGTTTTGGTGAGTCCTCATTATATTCAAGGATTGGATCACCTATTTATCTCTTTCATGATTTTCTTTTTATGTTGGACTATTGTACGGGCTGCGTCCCAAGATCTTTTATCTCTTATAATAGATGGTTTGAGACAATGATGTTAGACTTCCGCTCGTTTTATGAAAGACTTTGATTGTTGAAAATGTTTTTAAATTTTCTTACCATTTTCTAATGCTTTATGTTATGATATGCTAAGTGGCTTGTATGAGCCCTCTCGGGGTCTTATACGCCTTGTTACATCTAGGAGGTACCTTTGGGTCGTGACACATTTTCAAAAAGCTTGATAAGGTGTTAATAAATTATGATACGTTGTAAATTTTTTCAATAACAAGAGTGGAAGCATATATCAACAAGTGGATCAGATCATGCAACATTAATGATAAAGTGCAACATGAGGAGTGAGAATATAATAAAACCATTTAAGTTCCTAAACTTTTGGATTCAAGAGGATTCTTTGAAGAAAGTGTTGAGGATACATTGGAAAGTTGATTTAGAGGGCAATCATTTTTCAATGTCTCATTATAAGTTAAGGAAGGTTAAACATGTTTTGGTAAAATAAAGCAGATCAACTTTCGATAATATATTCCAGGAGATTACAACACTGAAGGAAGTAATCAGAGTAATAGAGAGGCAATTTGATGAAGATCCAAGGATAGAGAATGGGAAAAACTACATGAGGCACAAGCGTAATTGAGTAAATAATTACACAAAGAAGAAAAATTTTGAAAGCAAAAAACTGGGATGCAATGATTTAAACATGGAGAAAGAAACACTAAATCCTTTCACACGCATGTTAAGGGGAAAAGAAGTTGTCTGAAGGTAACTAGAATAAAGAATGAAAATGGGGAATGGATAGGATCAAGAAGATATTGGTAATGTGGCAATAAACTTTTACACAAATAAGTAGGGATGATATTACAAATATGGTGAAAGTATTTTTTAGTGGAGAAATATTGCCTAGATATATAACTCACACCGACTTGGTACTTCTACCAAAAAGTTGGAAGTGAATATTTTCTCAAATATGAGGCCTATTTCCCTTAGAACCTTTGTGAACAAAATTTTCTCTAGAATAAGTCATGAGTGTATTAAAGGAGTATTAACAAAAGGAATTTCTCCATAGCAAGCAAGTTTCATAAAAAAAAGTATATCAAAAAACATATTAAATGTGTAGGAAATTATAGTAGATATAAGGAGGAGACGACAACCAACAAATTTGATCATTAAACTTGATACGATAATGGCATATGATCATGTGGAAGGAACTTTTGTAACCAAGATATTGAGAAAAATGAGATTTGGGGAAAGAATGATTGATATGGTGTTCGGATTGGTAAGGTTTAATTGGTATACTATTTTTACGAATAGGCAACCATTTGGTTTCTTTCCTTCATCCATAGGACTGAAACAAGATTCACTATACTCGATGCTATTTATTTTGTCGGCTGAAGTACTATCTCGAACTATGAATGTTCTAATTCAAGAAAGAGAATTCAAGAAGTTTGGGATGCTAAGAGGAAGACCAATATTGAACCATTTGACATTTTCAAATGATATGATTATTTTCTGTAAAGCATAGGTCAAAACAAGCAATTGGTTATGATGATGTGTCATGGATTTGTGGTACTTTTAATGCTTAAAACTTAGGATTTTTGTATGTTCTCTTGCTCGTTTTAGTAGATTTGATGTGTTTTGTAGTTGTCCTGTAGGAAAATAGGTTTTGGTGGCTAAGTGTTGGAAGTTAGTAGATGCAGTGGATTTTTGTCCATCTACGATTCCTTTTATGAGTCATGGTCTAAACCACAAGCCAAGATGGTCTTGTAAAATTTTTTAGAGATGTGAAAAAGAGGCTTGAGTTTTACGAAGATCCATGACGATCCATAAAAGTTTCTACGAGTCGCAGAAAGGGTTTGTGGTTGAAGTTCAGAGAACGGTCAAAATAATGGGACTTCTTACAAAGGAACATGATGGGTTGTAAGAGATTGTATTATTCATAAACAACCTTTCATGGTTGAGAATCCAAGAGTTGAAAAATAGAAGCCTTAGGATTACGAACTGACAATATGAGTCGTAGAAGTTTCCATGGACTCTAGGTCTTGTTCATGGAAAAAGTCCTAAGACTACATTCACTGTCATTTATGAGAGGATTCCACGAGTTGTACCATGGACTACGACCCATACTTTGTGTCATAAAAGTCGTCGAACCAAGTTTTCCCATATCAATTTAGATAGAGTTTTGTATGTTTATAAATACTTTTCCTAGGTTTTATTTTACATTGTTATGCACATTTTGGTGGAAGAATAATAAGTAAACAACTCATTGCTTTTATTAATGAATTTTAAAGATTTATTACACATTGATCTTTGATTTTTGAGGTTGAAATTTAATTCAAGATTTTTGACGAAAAGTTGGTCCCACACCCAAGACTTCTAGTGTGAGTTTCTGTCATTAGGCATTCTAACTTTAAACCTTAAGCCAAGGATTGACTTTGGTCAACCTTCTTGGTAAAGATGCTCATATGAGAATTCCATCAGCACGGTTAGCTCCAGAATATCGAGTTTGGTCTAAAACAACCTTTCATGTGGTTCCCTAGGCTTCTGATCACATTTTGAGTCTTCTTGCAATTTCATCAAAACGACCTCGAATGAAATTTTTGATGGTTATGTTGAGTCTGGAATGCCGAATTCGATTGGGGTAGCATATTTCATTTGCGAACATGGGGTTTGAACAAATCCCAGACACCCCATTGGAGAATTCGGAGTTTGTGCAAACCAGTTGAAGTGATGATATATAGTGCAGGCTTTCAGCGACTAGAAATCGGACTCTTAGCGACCACAAATAGACTTTTAGCGACCAAACCTCAACTATTTATATAGCGAATTTGCAACTTCATTTCTTATTTTCAAAAGGTGATTTCTCCCTTATTTGAGCTCCAATTTGAGTTATTCAAAATTCTGTGTAATCGTTGGGAGCGTGGGTACTTGGGTTTTTGTTTTGAAGTTATTGAGGAACCTTCGTTTGAGCTGAATTTTATATTGAACTTACTACCTTAGCATAGTTTTCTTGTTAATTTTGCATGTTGTTCTTGTGGCTGTTTTTGGGCCTCGGATAGTGTTAAATTTTGGAACACAAGTTTGAGGCTTAGTTTAGGACCTTTTGACGTAGTCAATTTTGAGATTCCTGGCGTGGGTCCCACTTTATTTTTTTACTTATTTGGGTCCAGTTCTAATTGTTGTGATTTTAGTGTCAAAATATTTGTAATGACATTGTGATCAATAATTTGATAGTTTGGCGGTGTTTAGAGGCATTTCAGATGCAGATATCTCATGTGTGGTGGATTCGAAGCGTTCATGTTCTGCTTTGCGGTAGGCTTCGATCTACTTTATTAATTGAGCTTCTTAGATAATGTCTAGTATATATTTCATGTAATTTTGGATGGTATTTGCTGGGTATTTAGATTTCCTCTAGTTATTCCATCCTTTTTTTTAATTTCGTATAAGCCTTGGGCTTATTATGGCTTTTGGGATCCTTAGTTTAGATTGTGTCTTCACTTGTGGTATAGATTCTCTTACTTATCCTTGTTAGGATTGATTTGTGATTGCCTTAGACTATGTTGGACATTAGATGCTTTAAGTTATGTTTTATCACCTCGTAGTTATAGTTTGCTCCCTTTAGGGATTGTTTTGGGTCATTCTCCTTGCGTTGATGCTTGTGACCTTGGTGGCGCGTCATAGATGTGGGTTGTTCTAGTTGTGCAGGACTGGAGTGGTGTGATTGGGGTAGGGCATCATCCTTTGAGTTTGCTCCCTCTTTCATTAATTTGAAGTCTCTTCTCGATCCCTTTGATGATTGATTAGCAGTGGGCATGTTGTATCCTTGTTGAGCTTGTGATTATATTGTTGGGCCCGAGGCCGTGTAAAAGGACTAGTTAGATCCAGGTTAGTACTCTATCCTTTGGTAGTGTGATTTCATTGGTTGTAAAATTATTTTATTTTAAGTGTCTTGTTTGAATGCTAGTGATAGAATGCATTGCATTGTTTTCTCATCCTCGCGGATTTTGTGGTACTATATCAACCCATGCATTGGCATATTTATCGTTCAGGATGGGATACTGCTTTACTCGATTTTTATTCGAAACTGGTTTTAATTGGAGTTGTACCACCTGGATCACTTGACTTACTGATTTTTGAGATTACGAGGCATCAAGGATGTTCTTCTTTCCTACTTGAGGTATTAGAAGCATCTGGGATGTGCTCAATTTTCACTTGACTACACGATGCATCGACACCTTTTCTTACATGCTTTTGGTTTTACTTACGCCCCTGGTCACTCTTGCTAACTAGGTAGTTTACACCCTTGGGAGTAGAGTGGTTGGCTGGGTGACCTTGATACCTGAGATCCTCTTCAGAGTCGACAAACCCTTGGGTCACTCTTGCTAGTAGGGCGACTTATGCCTCTGGGAGTGGACTGACTAGCTGGGTGACCTGGATTGATTTGTCACTCCTGTTAGTTGGGTTGAGAGTTAACTGCAGTCATATGGTTATGGTTCAGATGATCACTGATGGTTCTGCTGCTCACCCTGCATTTGTATGCATTTCCTATCACCATTATATTTATTTGTTGTTTGTACCCTTCGATTTATGGAGGCCAGTTGGGTTATTTTGTTGTTTGTACCTTTTGGGCTTATGGGGGTCCGGTTTGGTTATTGTTTGACTATATTTTATTCTCTGCTATTGTTTTATTGTTATAGTAGGTTTTGACTTTAGAATTTTAATTGTGGGTCCTTCTGACACTGGGTAGTTGACTTGGTATCTTAGTTGCTTGCGATTAGGTTGTTGGCTTGCGATCCAGGTACATTTTTTACTCGACTTCTTACCCATTGTTTCCTGTTTATATTCTATTTTATGTGTCTACTTTAGTATCTCATGTTTAGTTACTAGTGATATAATTTCCTTATTACTTGTTATTTATGCTTATGTTATCTTTTGAGCTTAGTCGGATGTTGCCTACTGAGTATTGTTTTTGGTACTAATACTACACTTCTACCCCCATGTAGATTGCAATTCAGTTATCGTCGTTGATTTGGAGTAGTGCATAGCATATTGGGCTTTTGAAGGTTAGGCTGAGCTCCTAGCGTTTGGAGCTATCGATTTTCGTCTGTTTTGGCTAAGCTTAGACTTTATATTTTATTCAAAGATAGCTTAAACTTATCTTGTATTTGTGAAAGCCTTGTACTCTTATTTTGGATTAAATGATCAACTACTAACTAATGTCAGGTCTTGGAATAGTTTATATATTGTTTTGTTGATTATCCTTTCTCTTCTTTGTTCTAAGCTCTTACTTCTTAAGGTTGGATTCCACTTGGTAGTTCGTTGCTTATGGCTCTAGGCTAAGGGTTAGGCTTACCTACTGGTCAGGTGTAGTAGGATCCATCATGGCATGAGAAATCCGGTCGTGACTACTAGTTTGGTTGATAGCAGGTTGTCCATGGGAAATATTCCTCATGTTGAGGAAGGAAAAAAGGAGTTGGTGAAGGAAGTGTACAAACTTTCATATTTGAGAGTCTGTTTGGTAGATTCTAGTGAAGGTGGAGTTATTGTGATGAATGGGGCCGAATTATATGTTCCAAAGGTAGATGATCTTCAAGATAGGATCATGGCAGAAGCCCATAGGTATTAGATTCCTCGCGGCTCTACAAAGATGTACCACGACTTGAGGGAAATCTATTGGTGGAGTGGTATGAAGAGGTGTATCACAAATTTTATAGCTAAATATCTAAATTGCTAACAAGTCAAGGTGGAGCATCAGATACCATATGGTGTGTTTGGCTTTTATGGAATGAAAGTGGGAGATGATTGATATGGACTTTATTATTGGATTACCGCGATCTCACAGATAGCATGACTCGATTTGGGTGATTGTACTAAATTAGCCCATTTCTTGCCAGTAAAGACTACTGATTCAGCAGAGGATTATGCTAGGTTGTACATCCATGAAATAGTTCGACTTCGTGAAGTCCCTTTGTCCATTATTTCAGGTAGAGGTGCTCAACTGCCTAGTTTTGGAAGTCATTTAAGATAATGTTTGGGTTTGAAGGTAAACATTAAAGACACTTTTCATCTTCAGACGGATGGTCAAGCATAGAGCACAATTGAGACCCTAAAGGATATTTTGAGAGCTTGTGTTATTGATTCCAAAGGTAATTAGGATGACCACTTGCCTCTCATAGAGTTTGCTTACAATTACAGTTATCACTTTGGTATCCAATGGTTCATCAATCCATATAGAAGGTGCAGATCATCCAAGAGAGATTGAAATAATGCAAAGTCATCCTAAGTCCTATACCGATGTTAGAATAAGAGATTTGAAGTTTGATGTAGATGATTGAGTCTATTTAAAGGTTTCACCCATGAATGGTGTTTTAAGGTTAGGTAAGAAACAGAAGCTCAGTCCCCGATATATTGGCCCCTCTTGGATATCAAAGAGGATTGGTAATGTGGCTTGTGAGTTGGAGCTACCACTAGAGTTAGCAGTTGTCCATACGGTATTTCATATATCCATTCTTAAGAAGTGTTTGGGCGATCCTTTACTTATTGTGCCTACATAAAGTATTGGGGTGAAAAATAGTATCTCCTATGAGGAAGGTTTAGTTCAAATCCTTGATCGTTAGGTTTGCAAGTTGAGGACCAAAGAAGTTGCATCAGTCAAGGTTATGTGAAGGAATCATTTTATTGAAGAGGCTATATGGAAAGTCAAAGAGAATATGAAAACTAGATACCTTCATCTATTTTCCTTCGATCCAATTTCATTTCAAGGTATTAAATCTTCCTAAGTGCTCATTCAAATTCATATGTATCCTTTATTCTCATGTTCCATATATGTGTGCATATTTATGAAATCATTACTTACTTAGAAATTTAGCCTAAATCAGTTTTCCATCAGTTTTATGAGTTTTGTGTGTTGTTGGGTGCTATTGCATTTATGTTAGGTCACTAGATCTTTCCCTACCCTCCTTTCATGCCTATTTGGTTCTCATTTGAGGGCAAATATTCCTAAGGGAGAGATATTGTAACACCTTAAAAATTGGTAACTAGGTTGAAAGTTGAAAACGATGAGAAAATGATTTGGTGCCAGTTGCACAAGTCAACCTAAAGTCCGTAGAAAGACCTATGGTCTGTAGGAGGCAGTTATACAAAAGGTCTTGGAAGATGAAAAATTTCAAGTCTTTGAAGAAAACCTATGGGCCAATAGGACGGCTCGTAGGAAGTCTTATGGGTTGTATGAGGTGCCTGTAGATGGGTTCCAGACTTAGAAAAAAATTGATTGATGAAGCTTGGTTCTATGGATGGGTCTACGGGCCATATATGGTCCTATAGTCTGTAGCCCATGGATCGTAGAAGTGAGATTGAAATTAAGGAAAAATTTTGTACCATGGTTCTATAAGAGGGCCCTACGGGTTGTAGAAGGTTCCACGTCTCGTAGGAAGTGGGTGTGGAAATTAATCTAAAAGTTGGGCTTCCAGTAGTGCTTCTACGGGTGAACAGTACGGTCCATAGAAGATAAAAGCTTATACGGATCGTATGTGGTGCCCATAGAAGTGGTTCAGAAGTTTTAAGAAGGGGTAATTTAGTATTTTCCCACCCTTCTAAGTCTAACCCCAATGTTTTTACAACTTTTTAAGGTCCTTTTCAATATAGTTCCCCCCCTAGCACTCTCATTAACGCTCCTAAGACTTAGAGCAAAGATCTTAGAGGAGAAAGCTAGGGTTTTCAAGCGTCTTCTTCAAGTTCTTTAAAGTTTCTCCAAAAACATTTTTCTTCAAGGTATGTAACGCTATTTATAGTATTGGGCTAAGTTCGTCCTCATGCCCTACATCAAAATTCAGTCAGTAAGAATAAATTATGGGGTTGTACCCTAAGTTCTATGATTCTAAACCATATTTTCATTCCTTAGTCTGAGTTCTGAATCCATGATTATTGAGATTATAGTACTTTGTGCATTTGAGTTCAAATTCTTGTTCGTGGTTATTTCATTACATGAACCCTATTGAATGAATCTTTGCATAACTATTTCCAGACATTTATTTTCAAAACTAAAGCGAGTTCAAGCACTTTTAAAGTATCTTTTGAGAAGAGTTTTAAGGGAAATTTAATGATCACAAACATATTATTTTACATTTCGAAAGAAAACATTATTTCCAAAGTATAAAGAGTTTCACAAGCATTTAAGACGGATTAAGCACAACTCAGTTCTCCTTTAAAGAGGGTCCGTTGAGTATTAAATCAACTCAGTGAGTATTTTTATATGAGCGATATATATACATTTCGGGGGAAGTATTGAGCACCAATTTGGGATAAGAGTTAAGGCAGCTCGTACTCTGTAACTTGCGTCGCCAGCTTAAATAAAATTGTACCGTAATTCGACTGACTCCTTATCCCACCTCACTGAGGGCTTTTAGTGGATCAATAGGTGAAAGTTGTATCCTATAGTCTGAAAAGGTATGAGACAGCTTTGGCAACATGGGTAAGACATTGTATCATCACGAGGCTTATAGTGATGGTTGTCAATTAAAGAAACTCCTTAGTAAAATGAAACATATATCTATATTTCAGTATTTGCTATTATTGTGTCTTTCATTATGAATCACAAATTATTTTTACTTTATGTTCATGCTTCACTTCAGTTGAGTTATTTTCAGTCCAGTGAATTGTTTCATTCAACCTTATTACATACAATACTTTTCATGTATCGGTGTCATTTGACTTGCATCATGAAACGATACAAATATAGGTACTCAGGATCATCAACAGGGACTTTATTAAGATTGTATCATCCACTCGTTAGCTTTTGGTAAGGCACCCTTGCTTTCGGAGGACTCCAATTTTATTGCTTAGTAGTAGTAGTGTTTTGAGGTGTCGTGGGTCTTGATCTGACACCTATCTTTAGACAATAGAGGTTGCATGGATAGGCAGAGTTCACATGTTTTGCTAAACTTTAACTATTTATATTTAGTACTTTAAGACAACTTTAGATCTAGTATCTGTTTTAAATGTTTTCTTCAATTTTTTTAGCTTATTATTTCTTGAGTTAGTTTTCCGCAAAGTAGTCAGTCAGGTCAAGAATTCACTTGGGGACCAATAATGATTCTCGAGTGCCGGTCACGTCCAGGGTGTAGGCTCGGCGCGTGACATTATTAGTCCTAGCAGGAAATAAATAGATTTATTTGGAGGTCTACATGAGAGAATGAAATCTTGTATGATACACCTTCTAGAGAAAAGAATCGTGCTCATTCATGCAATTGATATGTTTGGTTTGGATATTCATAATTTTAATGTTGAGCATTTTGAAAAGGATGATGCAATTGACGCCCAATGATTTAATTATGAATTATGTGAGGAAGGAAAGATAAGCCAACTTGAGGATCTAAAATTGGAAGGCCAACTACTCGACCATACTTTTATTGATGGTGTCACCGTTGAGAAGAGTGCACTAGAGTTATGTGAGGAAGTAGATAACATTATTTTTTAAAAATCTAGTGTGTGTAAATATGAGGGTGTAAATAAGAATGTCATTCATGAGTTAGGACACATTAGACCTCATTCCAATCATTTTCTCACATTATGTTTAGATGATGAGATATTAATCGAGTCATCTGAACCTATGAAATAGTTTATGGAGGAGGAACAATGTATCTATATTCTTGAATTTATTGTTTCAAAATAAAAGAAAATCATTCCTCATTTAAGGGCCAAGAATTGCAACATACGATCTATGTTGCTTTGTTCCTTTATTTTTGTACCACCACTTGTTAAGCATAATAGAAAAATTGATGTAAAACTAGGGGTGCAATTCATATCCCCAAAGTGGAAAGAAAATAGAAAAAATGATGGTGGACTGCCGCGATGTTAAATCAGGCGCTTCATGGGAGGCAACTCATGTAGGAACTTGATGAAGTCTACGTAGTCAAGTGGCATGCGTCGTGCTGCGACGTTAAATCAAGCGATTATTGGGAGACATCCTAATTTGTAGTGTAGCTTCTTATTTTTATTTTTTTTAGTGTCACTTTTTGTGTTGTTTTGTTTTATAGATTAGGGGAAGTCTGAGTACCCAAAATTTAAAGCTAAGGAACACGTTTTGTGCTTAAGTGTGGGGTGTATGTGACCCTTGATGAAAGTTAAGAAAATATGTTGTTAACTAAGCCATAGAGGGCCCCAGGGAGCATTTCTGCTCCCCCCCCCCCCTCCTCCTTCTCCTCCTTCTTCTTCTCTTTTCAATAATTTACTTTGGGGACGAAGCATGATTATAAGTGTGGGATGAAAATTCTTTCGATAGTTATGAGTTAAAGGGTGAATATGTCATAGGATTTTGTTTTGTTTGAAAAAAAAAAACACAAACAAAACAAAAGATTTTTTATTATTATTCTTTTTATTTTTTAGTGGCATATCTCGTCCACTCTTTGGTTTTTCTTATGGTTTCGATTCTTTTATGAAGGGGGCCTTTTGAATCAGGTAATTTTAGGTGTCTTTGGTGAAATCTTAATTGAGTTTGAAGGAAAGAAGTTTCTAGACTAAAATATTTATAGGATCAAGTTTTCGTTGTTGTCGATCCAGCTATCTCCCGGTTCCAACCAAAATTATTTCTTCTCCGATGCATATTTGAAGAGTGAGCTTAAAAGCCTTTGATTATTTTCGAATTGATTGTTTGTTTTCTGTATAGCTTTTTGTTATTTCTTAGTTTTATTTGGGTTGGGGCCTTTTTTGTTTTAACGTTCTTTTTTCTCATTTTGGGCTTCTGCCCTATTTTCTTTAGGAAAAATGACCTAAATACACATCTTATTTACCATCTAAAATTTCCTACCATTTAAATTTTTTTCAAAAATCCCCTCTCGGATACATCACTCTCCTCTCGTTGCTACATTTTTATCCCCTCTCGAATACATCCCTCCCTTCTCAGATGCATCCCTCCCCTCTCTAATGCATCTCTCACCAATGTATCTGGATGTCCTATCCCCTCTCAGATACATCCCTCACCTATGTATCCAGATGTCTACTTATGTGTCCGGATGTCTGCTAATGTATGCGGAAGTCCAGTGATATATCCGAAATCCATAAATTTTAAGGGATTTTTGTAATTTGAAAAATAATAGGTAAATAATGTAATTAGCTCTTAACTCTATGAGATTTATGTAAATTAGACTTTTCTTTGCGGATGCTCTTTTGATTAATACAAATTTGGTCTTCAGGCTTTTTAGCAACAAAAAAATGTGGTAAGAGAGATCAATAGCATTGATGATGACAACAATTACATATGACTATCTTAAATATAAATTGTAAAGTAAAACTTTCATTCTTTTAAACATAAGAAAAAGGTCAAAAAACTAGAGAAAAAAAAATTAATAAATATTTTATTTATAGTTTAAAAATATTGCACCGGCAAGTAGTATCTATTAGTTTTTTAATAGCTAATTAGAAATACCTCATAATAGCTCTTTGCTTGATTTTTATTCATTTTATTATTTTTATATGAATAAATTAGAGCATTGATAAATCCAATAATAATGGGCATATTCACTATATCAAACACACACACATAAAAATATTCCCATTGAGGTAAAATTCTATCAATTAATAAATATAAAAATATCGTGTAATTCTAACATTTGAGTTTATTGTTTAAAGCATTTTACAAAGTATATCCTATTTTTGTATTTTTCTTATTTAAATTATTTTAAAAAATTAATTATTTTAGTAGCCATGAATAATGAAATGATCCCAACTATTAATACTATTTGGACATTTGGCAAAATTCAATTGTGTCACTGACCATTATTGAACAAAATTGTATACTCTATATATATATATATATATATATATATATATATATATATATATACACACACACACACATAAAGAAAAAATAAAATAGAATAATACTTTTAAGAAAAAATAAAAGAAGAAAGGAATTAGTAGAACAAAGAAGTTCAAAAAATTATGTCAGTATTAATATAGATTTTTCCTTACCCTCCAACTAAATTGATATGAATTCCATAAATAAATTATTTTTTTCTCCAAATAATTCTTCTTTATTCTCCACCTAATTTGATATGAATTCCATAAATTGATTGATTAATTCTCCATATAACTCTTCTTGCCCTTGAACATTCATCACTTTTCTTATAAACTTTTCAATCAAATGAATTTTTTTCTCAGCATATATCTTCTTGTATGAAGAATTATTGTGCAACATTCTTTCAAAAAGTCTTTTATTTTGAGGAGATATTTGTTGCATGACCTCTCTCTCAATCTCTCTTTGGACGGAATAGAATTATGTAATAATGGTCAATTCCGGTAGTGAAAGTTAGGCAAAATCTGTTGACATTATGAATTAATTATGAGTCATGACAATGATGCTGGCGCACATGTAATATCAGACCGACATAATTCATGTTAATAGCAATATGTGTATAACGTTAAATTCATAAATTGATTAACGTTAAGAAGGAGGAGGAGGAGAAAAATATATAGGAATCTTGGCGATAGGGAGGTGCCTCAACGGATTGTCTATATCCTGTTATGTGTGTGAGAGAGAGAGAGAGACCAACAATGTCATATCTGAGTGAATATAGGGTCTCTTAAATCTAATATATGCATAAGATGAGTATTGTAGAAATATGAATATTAAGATGGATATGCAACATTAGAAAAAGTTACAAACAATCACTACAGACGGTACAACAAGCTCAAGCATTTGGTTATATATTCTTCGTAGACCTCCAAATAGGCAATTTCATATACTGTATAATAGGACAACTAAAGGTGTTGAAAAGAAACAAGGTAGACCAAAAATCGAATGGAGGAGAATTGTCTCAATAGAGACCTAAAATCCTTCATGTTGGAAATGAACTAGAGGGAAAATGTGAAGGTACTTGGCCATGATATTTGTTTTTACTTCTCAAGTAGCTCCCTCAACTAACTGATTCCTCCAAAGGACTTTCATTGAAGAGACTTTCTTATTCCTCAACTTACGAACCTAACAGTCGAGAATCTCGACTCGGACATTCTCGACTCGGACCATTTCGTAAGAGAGACTATCCTTCACACCAACATTCTATAAGGGCACAACTGATGTGAGATCACTCATACACTTCTTCAATAGGGACACATGAAACACTGGATGCACTGATGCCAACTCTGCAGGTAAATCTAACTCATAGGCCACATTACAAAAATGTCTCACAATCTGGTAAGGACCTACATCGCTGGGACTAGATTTCCCTTTCTTACCAAACCTCATCACCTCTTTCATAGGTAAAATTTTTAGATATACCTATTCATTAAACACAAATTCAAGCTCTCTTCACCTCACATTTGCATGTGATTTCTGTCTACTCTGAGTCGTTTTCAACCTATCCCTAATAAGTTGAACTTTTTTCATAGCCTCATTAACTGATTCAGGACCTATCAAAGCCACTTAACCAACCTCGAACCACCCTATAGTAAATCTATACATCCCACCATAAAGCTCCTCAAATAGAGTCATCTAAATACTGGAGAGGTAACTGTTATTATAAGCAAATTCAATTAGAGGCAAGTGATCATTTCAATTACCTTTGAAGTCGATCATGCAATATCTCCACATATCCTCCAAAATCTAAATAATACGTTTGACTTGACTATATATTTATGGATGAAAAGTTGTGTTAAGCTTAACCCGAGTACCAAGATATTTTTGAAACAATTTCTGAAACTGAGAAGTGAATTGAGTACCCCTATTTGAGATAATGGATAAGGGAACCCTCTGCAATTTCACAAACTCCCGAATGTAAAGTCTAGAATAATCCTCGGTTGAATAAGAGGTCTGTAACACCCCGTATATGGAAACTCGAGTGGAAGTTGAAAAGTGTAGAAGGTTGTCAATGACTGATTCCACAAGCCCATATATGGAGCATAGAAGGTTGTATGAGCCATAGGAACCAATCGTGGGTTGAGTCCTGGAAGATGAAAAATATTATGTCCCATATAATTTTCTACGAATCAACAGGACGAACCGTAAGAGGATGTATGGTCCGTAGAGGAGGCTCGTAGAACGGTTTCCAGTACTCTACCTACGGTTGACCAATACGGTCCGAAGAAGTTTGTACGGATCGTACATGGTGCTCGTAGAGTCGATCCAATAGTTTTAAATCGGGTTAGTTTAGTCTTTTCTTACCCCTTCTAAGTCTAAATCCCAATGTTTTTACACTCATTAAGGTTCTTATCATTTAGTTTGACCTTAACACTACCATACACACTTCTAAGACTTAAAGCAAAAAATCCAAGAGGAGAAAGCTAGGGTTCAAGCGTTTCTTCAAGTTTCCTCAAGAAATTCGCTCTTGCAGGTATGTAAGGTTATTCATAGTGTTGGACTAAGTTTTTCCTCACACACTACATCTAAATTCAGTCAGTTAGAGTTGAATATTCTTCCCGAAGTCCCATGACATTCTGATTTCGAATTGTATTATTAATCTAACTCTGATGTTTTAATTATGAGATTATAATATTTTATACATGGAGATCCTTTATTGTTGTTCATGCTTATATTTTTCACATGAACCCTATAGCTGATGAGATTTTGTTGAAAGCCTTTGTGAAATTATTTTCCTTGCATTGATTTTGGAATTTAAGGAGAGTCCAAGAGTAACATTAAAGCATTAATGATCCCAAAGGTATTATTTTGCATTGAGTAAGAAAGCACTATTTCCACAAAAGCATAATGAGTTTTCAAAAGCATTTCAATAGATAAAGTAAAGTTCAATTATCCCCATAAAGAGGGTCTTTTGAGTATTAACTCAACTCAGTGATTATTTATATCAGCATTAGAGTATATATTTTTTTAATAGTATTGAGCATCGATTTGGGTAAGAGTTAAGATAACTAAAACTCAATAACCTACGTCCCTAGCCTAGATAGGATCGTACCGCAAGACGGGCGACTCCTCACCTGCCTCTAGAAGGCTTTTAGTAGATCCATAAGTTAAAGTTGTGTTCTATATTCCGACAAGGTATATGCGGCTCTGACAATGTGGATAAGATGTTTTATCATCACAAGGCTTATTAGAGAAATTCCCTAATAAAGTAAAATATATAATTCAGTATTTGTTATCGTTGCATCTTAGGGTGTAAAGCTTAAATGATTTTACTTCACATGCATGTTTTACTTCAGTTGAGTTACTTTCAGTCCTTCAGATCAGTTATCAGTTTCATTCAGCTTTATTGCATACCGTACATTCTATGTATTAACGTCATTCAATATTGCATCATTTTATGATGCAGATATAGGTTTTCGGGATCATCAACAAGCGCTTCGTTGAGATCACACCATCCACTCGTCATCTTTTGGTGAGGCCTCTTTACTTTTGGAGGACTCCAGTTTTATCGCTTTAGTAGTAGTAGCATTTTAAGGTTTGTCGTGGGTCTTGTTCTGTCATCTATCTTTAGACAATAGAGGCTTCATAGATAGGCAGATTTAGAGAGTCTCTTAGTATTCAGTTTCAAATATTTTGTTAAACTTTTGACATTTATATTAAATAATTTTAGACACTTTTAAGATCCAGTAAATTGTTTTAAATGTTCTTCAGATTTGAACTTATGTATGTTTGAGTTAGTCTTCTTCTAAGTATTCAGTCAGGCCGAGGGTTCGCTTGGGAATCAGAAATGGTTTTCGAGTACCGATCATGTTCAGGTATAGGCTCAGGGCGTGACAATGTCTTAGCTGGCAGGAAGTGTGTTGACTTAGTCATCCGATCTACGACCACCCATATCGAATCATATTATCGACGCGTGCTAGGCAAACATGTGGTAAAGTTTATATTCAAATCCCTCCACTTCCAAGTAGGAATGTTGATTTCCTGAGTCATACATCTTGATCTTTTATGCTCAACCTTAACTGTTGGCAATTTGGGCACTTAGCCACAAATTTTGCAATATCCTTCTTCATACCATTTCACCAATAGACTTGTCATAGGTTACAGTACATCTTAGTGGCCCCTGGATGAATACAATACCAAGATAGAATCTTCTGCCTCAATCCAACGATATCTAGGACACATAAATGGTTCTGGTAACTAAGCATACCCTATCCCCTTTGGAGAAAGCCTAAAAGTCTTCCTAATGATTGCTTCCTTCAATTCAATCAAGGTTGGGTCATCAACTTGCTTTGCCTTAAGGAGACGATTCTAAACCATTTTGAATAATAATTCCACCATCCACTGAATCCACCAGACGAACTCCCAAATGAACCAATTTACTTCTTGAAAGTTGTGCCCTTTCCTGTACTTTCTGCTATAATTAACACATACTTTGTCTTGTAAGAACTTGTCATTGATGGTTGAATTTTACTTGTACAGATACACCAACTCAGAGTGCAATACAGAGGAAGATTTTCAAGATATATCAGGCACTAGTAAGTGGTGTGATGGATATGGATGAGGTAACAGCGTAGCATTATTCTCAAAACTCTTCTCAACATAATGCTTTCATCAAAATTTATTTATGAAAGTAAAATGCGTAAGACGAAAGCATTTATCATTTTGATTTCATGTATATGAGTGCCTATGGTGGGATTAGGAATGTGGCTATCTCATCCTTGTATAGGCCAAAGTGGCGAATTTTGAAGTTTGATTCATATTAAATTTAGTGATCGAAAGTTTTGTAATACCACATTTTAACTATTTTTCTTCTTGAATGAATTGTTGTTTTTTTCCCTTTGAATGAATTATTTCTTTTATTTTTGTGTATGGTTAATAACTCAATAACCGAACCAAATCAAACCAAAACCAATAAATGTATATTATATTTTATTTGATTTGATTTTAATAAATTAAATAAAATATGAATAAGATGTAATTACCTCTTAACATTACGGGATTTATGTAACTTTTACTTATTTTTTATTTAGCCCACATGACGGCCCAACCCATATTGCTAAAGCCCCACAGACTAGCAGGCTTAACTTAGCCGGTCTAAAAAAAAATTCTTAAATAGGCCCCAAAAATCTTAACCCAACCCCATTAAATCACAAGTCAGCCTATTCTACTTAAGCATCTGCTCATCAATTTCCGATTGACAATGCTTTAGATTTGGCTAATATACAGTGTCAGAGAGGATCGTGTTTGACAATTGAATTAAACAAGGCTACCTTGGTAGATGTCTCAATTCAAAGTAAACTACATCTTTCAGATTATGTAAATTAGACGAGAGATGAATTCTGCAATCCTTCAAACACGAGAAGAAGTAGCCAAACTCCAGCTACAATATCTCCCAACTTATAACCTGCGCGTTTTATATCTTTTTATTGGTCAGAAGAAGGGAAAAAAACAAGAAACAAAAGTGGAATCTTTACAGCATATGCTGGGGGCAGATATTTAAGGGTGGCCTGTGAGAACGATTATCACCATCACATCACTCTAATAGGTTAGGTAGGACCTGGCTTGGAAAAAGAGGCCTTCCTCTTATTATTTTTTCTTTAGAGCCCAGATGTCGATAACAATATGCATGTCATTGGATTTACAACTTTTTCCAACAAAATAAACAGCCACTTGACAATAATAACAAAACAAAGGGCAAGGGGGATGAATTGGAACATCAAAATTGCAAAATGCTACTTAACTTCTTCCACCTACCAAACTCTTGATAATTTATTGCTGTATTCCCCATCAAATACAACAAATACAAAGCTACTTGCAAATATTACAGACCCTAGAATTCTGTAACCAAAAAGACGGCAACAACTGTAACCATCTAGTCTACTGCCCTATGGTTTCCTGGATTAAACTTACAAAAACTATTGTACATTGTGGCAAAAAGACACTTGCCACAGGGAGACCACACTCTGGCCTCCTTTCCAATCAACTACCTGCTCACATCCCCTTTACTTCTCCAAGAATCATCCTCTCTCATGATGCTTCCCGCCTGCCCACTAAATTGTTCAGCTTTCGCATAATGCATTTTTATGGCAGCCACCGGATCTGACACAACGCCAGTGCACTGCAGAATCCCTCCTCTTCCAACAACCACCCCCCTTGCTTCTTGTTGCATACCAGCCACAACATCAAACCCATTTCTTCTTTGCATCTCAGAGAACACCGCGTCTTGCCTCTGTTTCATCTCTATAGTAAAAGGCTGCACATCTCGATTTCTGTACACTTGATAATCTGATCCTGCTACTCCATTGTTGCTACTTGAATCCCTTGCTGCAAACACAGGGGGACTGTTCAGATTCCGCTCAGCGGTCTTCACAACCCCATGCAAACTAGGCTGCTCCATTTTGGTGGAAGATATCGCATAATTACCGAATGCTGCAGGATATTTAGCCAGCAGGATAGCAGAATCGGGCAACGAAGAAAACCCTGTCTGTATTCTATTCCCATCCCAAAAACCAAAACTCCTCCCGGGATGATTCTCAGAACCCAGGAAGTTATTTCGCTCGAATTTTGCAGTGGCTGAATTGCCTTCTAAACTATGACTTGCACTAAAGGAATCACTACCAACTTTCAACTTCTGATTGCTACCATCACTCCGCTCTGCATTAGAACTGGGATTTGCCTTGGGGCATGGTTTACTGAGAATCTGTCCGAACAATTTCACATCACCATTCCTACAAGGTTTCTCCACAATTGATGAACTACTTCCTGTCTGTTCTCGGTTGGGAATCACATCAGAAACGGAACAACCACCGCGATTTGTACCATTGCACTTCTGGAGAAAGCAACCAGTTGTAGAAAATGTATCGAATTGTAGATTCCTACCCACCTTCTGGATTTCTTGCAATGCAGCTGATGCTCTGCAGCCCGGATCTCCATTCTCCGTGAGAGCAGACTCTCCCAATAAATAGCTGCCAAGAATCTGGCAGGATTCAACCTTGGCTAGCCGTGAAGTGCTCGACAAGGGCTGCTCAGCCGACTGAGTAGCATTCTCACACTGCTTATCACCAACATTCTCAAGTTCCAGCTCTGATAATTTATCAGCATTAGAAGCTTCAGACATCTGTTTCCTCTGAAATGAAATATTGCTTTCCAAGTAATTCACATCTAGCTTACACTCAGAATCAGATTCTAACTGAGTCATATTCCGGGATCCATTAAGAGGACATAATCCCCCTCCGCTAGCTGCAGCAAGACGAGAATTATTCCCAAACAACACCACATTGGGCTTTCTGTCTTCCAAAGAGCAGTTTGACCTACTTACTTCAGTTATTTCTGCTTTTCTATTTTTCAAATCATGTTCAGGCGAAGAAACTACTCCCCTGATTTCTTCCCCTAAATGCTTGGCAGAAACTTCACACGGTATGTAAGGCAGGCCAATCTCTGAGGCATCTCCATCAATTTCAACACCTTCCCGAGAAACTGTAACCATATTCTCATCCCCTTGACCACTTCCAATACAAACACCAATCTGAATCTCACAGTCCCTGTTAAACTCCACCTCTTGCTTATCTACATAACAGTTTACCTGAACTGAATTCTTAGACACAAGTTCAGTATCTACAGAATCCAGTTCTCCAGCCTCGTCTTTGTCATCAGAACTGGTCAAATCAGGCTTTAAAATCCCTGCATCCATACATAAATCAGATACATTTTCCGACATCAAACTTGATTTTTCATTACACAACAGCTTAGTCTCCATAACACAAGCATCAGGATCACTTCCACCATTAACATTAAGCCTCTCCAAATTGCCAGATCCAGGAAGAATCTTATCTAATCCAAGACACTTCCTAGCCTTGCTAAAGAAGATCTTGCACTGATCACGGGATCTCGTTCCAACACATCTTGAGACCATAACAAAATCCTTTCCATAAGCTGACACAGCTTGGACGAAGGTTGATTTCTCTTCATCTGTCCAATCAGTAGGATCCATCTCCCCACAGCTCTCATCTGAACAGGTTTCATCATCAACACTCTGGGTAACCTCCGGAGTCCGGGGCAATCTAGTTGACAAACCCACTTTCAGGTGCTTCCATTCCTGGTTCCCTTCACCAGGATCAACTGAACTCGTAATGCAAGAACTCATAGCTTCTGATGATAAGGATCCACAGATACCAGCCAAAACATCAGCAGCCACTGTTTCTCTTTCACTATGACATACATCAAGACTGTTTGACCTCCTCAACTCATTGACCATTCGAACACTGTACTTTGACGTACCCTTTGGCTGAATTTCAATACTATCCTCCACATTAGCTGCAATTGCTGATGCAGCACCTAAGATATCGAGAGAAACAGAATTAGCTTCACGGTTCCATCTTTTCCCAGAAGAAGTAACAAGGTAGGTATTTGCTGAACAAACTTTTGCTTGTTTAGAGTAATCTGGTTTCCTCCTTGTTCTCTCAAAACAATCTGATTTGTGATTCTTGTAATAGAACTCAATGCAGTCAGCAGTTGTTTTGTGATCAAGAAAAGAAGCTATCTTCCTGAAGTCTTTCCTAAAGGTAGCAAGCTTGTCAATAAAGATTTCTCTCTCCTCAGGGGTCCACGGATTGATCAGACCCCTTTCTTCCTCGACAGCACAGGGATCTGCCACCAGACTGTTCTTTGAAATGAACCTTGACATTGTCCTCTCCTTCTGATCTAAAATTAAAGCAGGCATCCTTAATGTGTTCCTGTAGACCTTTGCCCCAAGTTCTGAGAGTAGCCTGCTTGCAAAGTTCAATATTTCAGATGACGGTACCAGACTTAAGCTTCCAACTGCATTGGCAAAAAACATTTTTTCAAATCAGTATTGCAAAGAAGACAACATGAAGGCAAATGAAGACACTCGGCATGCTAAAGCCAAAGAAGAAAACAGCTCCACACATATATACAGACTTCAGAAGCAGATATTACAGAAGTAGCAATTATTTTAAATGAAGGGTATCCGAGCCGGATGCATAGGGGATCTCTCGTGTTATTATTTGGGATTCAAAACTGGGTTTGTTAGGTTGTTACTTCTATGCATGGTGTCATCACTTTTATGCCCCAACCAGTCAGCCAACCCAGTCATCCCCCCTTGGGACCAATATTAAAGCGCTAGTTCAATTAGAAACAAACAACTTACAAATAATCACAAACACATTGCTATCTATGCATGTTGTCATCACTTCAATGCCCCAACCAGTCAGCCAACCCGAGTCATTCCCTTGGGACCAATAATTAAAGCGCTAGTTTAAATAGAAACAAACTTATAAATAATCACAAACACATACAAACATCTTACAATCCTTTTACTTAAATACTACTGACCTTCCTAAAACATTTTTAAGAAAACCACAAAAAAAAAAAAAAAAAAAAGAAAGGGGGACTAGACTACGACAACAACAATATAGCCAGTGAAATCCCACTAAGTGGGGTCTAGGGAGGGTAGAGTGTACGCAAACCTCACCACTACCTCGAGGGGGTAGAGAGGCCGTTTCTGAAAGACCCTCAGCTCAAGTGCATCAAACCCAAGTAAAAAAAGGACACGGGACTGCAGATAACTAAATTACAAACAAAAAGATCAAAAGTGCCATTTAGTACACGCCATTCTCGTCCTTCTGAAATTTATTGCAAGCGTCCACAATCAAATTTGAGAAGTAACCTCGCTTATATCAGACATGATTAAAAGTAGGATTATTGCTGATTTAAGAGAAGGTGAAATAAATTCAAATCAAAGAAAGTTGTGTCCAACACAATCCAACTTGGATACCATAAATTAGTCATGCATCCAAAAATTAGTCATGCAACAGTCAGCAAAACCGAGACAACTCAATAAGCTGTCAAAAAGATAACTGGCATAATGACCAACCTAAAAAACAAAAAGCATGAGGAGGTCCCCTCCCAACAGAGATTTCTAATTAGTCATGCAGCAGTCAGCATACTAGAAGCAACAGAACTCTCGGGGGGGCGGGGGGATACATTTAACTTAGGTATTAGGTAGTCTTATGCCAGTAGGACATATAAAGAACTTCCCGTACTTTTCACTTTTACTCTATATGTTTTCTGCTTGAGATGAATTTAAATGGGGAATATGGTCCGTGGTAGATTCATATAGCCAACCAACTTGTTTAGAATGGTGACAGTTTTTGTTGTAATAGAACTTAATAAATCAACTGAAAAGCAAATGGGTATAATTACTGAACTAGGATAACAAAACAAGTTTTCAGAAGGAAAAAAGGGGGAGAACTTCCCTCTCAGTAGAGAGGGCCTTACAGCAAAAGTTGGGCAACAATAATTTTTAATTAAAGCTAGACTACATGAACCACATTAAGTATAAAACAGCCCTTACATAATTTTGAAGTTACCAAATTGAACAGCAATATAAAACAGCCCTTACATAATTTTGAAGCTACCAAATTGAACAGCAATTCTTTCTACAATGCTGGCACATGCACGGGAGACTGAAACTTGAAGCAGAAACTCAATCTAGATTTTAAAAATAGAGTTCAACTCATGAGGAAAAATCCATGACATTTACAAAAAAGGACCAGAGCACGAAACTCTCTTCCTCTACCTCCACTCTTGGTTAGTATGAGCTATAACTATGTCTGACTACTCCCAGGCTATGAACAACAAATTGAGTTCACTTCGCTCCAAATCATCAAGACTTGTAGAGCTTAACTTTGATTCATCTAATTCTAACTACTCTTTAACTTTGGATCACAATGTTGAATACTGCACCCAAACCTTGAATAAAAACAGCACAAACACAATTCAACTCAATAGATAGTAATACCAACTTGCGGTAAGAAGAGAGTAAGGGTACAGCAAAAGACCAAAAATCCAGATATTGAAAATTCTTCCACTTCGGTATTTCAGAATTTAAATCTATATAACAATAATGCTTCCACCTAAAAATACGCACTCATAACATAGCAACTAAGCTAATTAAGGGCTATATTAAGAAAGGGAAAAGGAGCACAAAGGGTTAATGGTACAGAGAAGAGAAAAGGAAATAACTTACCAGTAGCAGAAAATCGTGAACGGATTGTGGAACGGTGTTTTTGAACTCCTATCTGCACAGGGCGCAGACTGAAGTCAAACTTTTTCTGAGACTTCGCACGAAACTTCCTAACGGAAAGCATGCGAATATCTTCCTTCCAAAGGTGCTGATGTACCCTAAACTTTAAGGCAATTATCTTTTCCTTGAACTGTTGAAACTGCTTCCTCTTTACAAATCTTTCCTTAACTGCAGGATCAATTTGCAACGAAGAGCCTCTGACCGCTCTTGAAAAATCAAAACTGCATTTGCTGGCAGGCAGTAGGTTCTTAAATACTTCAAATGCTCTTTCTGCAGAATCTTTGTTGGCAGCTATTATCAAATTATATAAAGCATCTTTTCCACAATTCAAACTGCCATTAGAAGCGGAATGAGAATAATTTGCAGTTGGCTGGGAGCTCTCCCAGCAAGCAATTGTGTCCCTTGCTATTTCCTCGTTGAAGTTGCATAGCTTTACATCTGAACTTCTAGACTTGGCCTTCTCCTCAGTGAAACTGCACATGTTGACATTCAATCTTCTAGACTTACCGTCATCTGAAATCAACATTCCACCATGTCTCATGGCATTAACAGGTTCCACACTTTTCTCCGAGGGCAATTGAACAAACTTTGAAGTTGCGCTACCAGGGCTATCAATGTCCTCTACTTTCACCTCGGTCGGCTCATTACCATGTATATTAGCCTCTTCCTCTCCCATCAAACCATCCGGTATATCAACTAGCAAAGGAGCAGGTCTAGAAGCTGTATTAGAAGCAGCGCCTTGATCTTCATGAGAATTTGCATAGCAATCTTTTGGTGGAGAACAGGAAGCAGATGGAACAAGCTGGTTATTTTCAGGTCCAGATATCAATGTCTTCAGTTCATTCTCAAGTGAATCAATCTCAACTTCAGTTTTTTCCAGGGCCTTAGTAATATCACTCTTCCACACTATCAACTTGTTAACTGCAGTTGATCTCATAAAACCAGAGTCCACAGAATTTGGGTCCTCTGATTGTAGCAACTCATTGATTGAAGAGTTCAAATTGGAAATTTGAGCAAGATCCCAATTCTCTAAGTTAAAACCTGATCCCTCAGAGTAATACTGGGAGACAACACTGGGTGAGCCACATAAATTACCAACATCCTGATCAATGTTTGTTGCCTTGACTAGTTGTTTATCCTCAAGACCTGTTATTATCAAGCATGGGCAAAAACTGTGAATTAGATACTAATCCTCTGAGCCAAACAGAAACAAATTGTGAATAATTTTTTTTCTTTTCTTAATCTCTTATACCTAAAAGGCTTAATCTAGCTCTCCGGGTGTTCAACTGCAAACCCATAATTTCAGATCAACCCACTAAAAAGGAAAAGAAAGGACAGCGAGAAATAAAAACCAATGCTATGACTATGGACAAGATGAAGAGCATATGAATTTTCTTTACTCAATACTGTCAATGGAAGGAGATCCCTAGGATTCTGGTACAAAACCACACTATAAATAAGAAACATAGACATGTTTTGGTCCTTTGGCAAACCACAACAGATAGGAGCAATAAGAGCTTTATCTCTTTTTTGAACAATTGAAGCACTCGAAAGCTCCACATTGAGAATAAAAAAACTTCCAGGACAGGGATATGCAGCAGCGAAGATGCAAAATATATGCTCCCCTACTAAAAGAAAATGTTATATAAGCTAGTGAGTCACTTCATGTGTTGGATCAGCAAAGAAGCCAAAAAGAACAGATAGAGCTTAAGAGTGTCAATCACTAGATACTGGAATTTGTTGAATAAGAGCATATCAAATTTTTCTCAAGAAGAGCATATCAAGAACTATAAATGTAACATTTCAGAAACTGGAAAATTTTGTGAAACTTGTAATTAGTGTATCCTAAAGGTAAAGGTTGTGTTACATATTATGCCTGCAAATACCCAAGTTCGACGATTTGAATCAAATAAGAAATCCATGATCTTCACCCAATAATTAAAATTTGAAAATAAGGATATTACACTTGCATTAAACTACAAATACCGAAGTTAGACGATTTGAATCAAATCAGAAATCCATGATCTTCACCCAATAATTAAAATTTGAAAACAAGGATATTACACTTGCATTAAACTACATAAGCATTTTCCATAAATTAATTTTTTTTAACATTCAAATTAATAGCATGTTTGGTCAAACTTCTAAAATCAGCTTATTTAGAGAAGTGTTCTTCAAAAAATACTTTTGGTGACAAGCAGTTTGTATTTTGCCACACAAAATTGACAGGCACTTTTGAACAAAACAATTAGTGTTTGGCCAAGCTTTTTTAAAAGTGAGTCGAAGTGTATGTTTCTCAAAAGTGTTCTACAAAAAGAGTCCTTTTGAGGAAAAGCTAATTTTTTAGCTTCTAAAAAGCAGCTTATGCTACTCGCCAGAAGCACTTCTTTCTCTCAAAAACTTGACCAAACATCTCACTTTTTAAGAACAAGTACTTTTGGCCTCCCAAAAACCTGGCCAAACAAGCTATAAGGCCAAAAAAATTGTACACAGACCCAAAAGAATGTCAAAGAACAGTTCCTGACAGTTTAGACTCTTTAACACAACCAACTACTTAGATCCTGTCTTTTCCAGCATTCTTCTGCATATTCTCTAGTTTTCTTTTCTCAGCCTCTTATTTGTTCATTTGGCATTCATTTAATCCTTTGGCAACTTTCTGCTCCATAAAAGATCAAGTTCTGCTCGGTCCACACACTATGCACCTAATTTCACAACATTAAAATAAGGAATTACTTGAGAATAATACCTGGTGAAGAACTACAAGCAACTGACGAAGGTGTGGCAGGAGAGGGACAATCTGGAAAAACAGCAACTCTTGGGCTTCTATCTGCCAGGTTCAAGGGCTGAGAATGACCAGGTTCCGCACTATCACCGGATATAGAAGCTCCCACCTTTACAGCATTATCCTCAGGACCTTCAACTTTCTTCTTCTCATACTTGGCCAGTCCTTCTCCCCAACCGAGGCGCGGTTTCTTCCTGGAAGTTGTCTCTTCAGAGGGGGCAGCAGAAGTTACACAAGCAGTTGCATCCCCTGTAAGAGATTGAACAGCTTTTGAGTTTCCAAGCTGCAACTCAGGCTTTGTCTCATTAGAATCCACTCCCATGCTTTTCGAGCTACCAGAATGACTTAATGATCCCCTTGACGATAAGCTTCCAGACCGAGTCCATTTCAATGGCCTCCATTCGATTGACCCCAGCGAGCTCTCCCTCTCAAATCTTTGCCCCGCGCTTGCAGTTCCGTTAATACTACCACTCTTATTGTGCTGCTCTCTAGAGTGAGATTGATCACATGTGTTAACATGCTCAGAATGAGGATGGGAAAGACTGTGAGGCACCGCAACATCTATTGACCTCTGCTCATTTGTAGCATCGTTCTGTCTTGCAGAACCACTGGGGGATGCAGCTTCCCAAGAGTGACCACCTCTCCAGTCCCTCTGACCAAAGGACCTATTTTCCCTGCTATTTCTTCCATACTTCCCACCATCACCACGAGATGGCCGACTGCTCTCATCTTCAACAATCTTATCATTCGAACGAGAAGTCATGAAACCATGTCCAGGTTCTTCAGGACACATGTGATAACTACCCTGCTTACCACCATGACCTTCAGCAGAAAAAAAATTCAATCCCCAATAAAATTAGGTTAAAAAAAAGCAGGGAAAAAATCAACAGATACAAATAAAATAAAAAGGGAATTAAGAAGAAAAATGGATTTCACATGAGCTTTTTTAAACTTCGGACAAACCATAAACTGATAGATAAAACAAGAAAATCACAGATCTGCATACATATACGAAGAAAAATCAAGAGCTTTAGCACCAGATCAGCCCTAGATACAAGCTATGTCTCCCTGAGTCATATACCCTATTAACTGAAACCCAAGAACTGAAAGACTACAGATCCAACGATGAAGAAGCAATAAAATTCTAATTCTAATTTTAGTTAAAGTAGTACCTTCAACCCAAAAACCACAAGACCCACAAATTTCTAGATCGACCCATTTGCTACATAACGATAATTTGAAATACCGAAAGGGTGCCGCAAAACCCTAGATCAAGGGCAGCATAAAAACTCACCAGAAGTGCCTCTAGAGCGATATTCAGGATTCCATCGTGAAGAAGTGTAGTGATGGTACGGTGTAGGCTCCCTCCACCGATCGTGCTTCCTCTCCTTGAAGAAGTCCTTCCGATCCCAAGGCAATGGCTCTGGCGGCATCAATTCTACCCTCTAATTTTTTTCTCCTAATTTGCATCACACGTCCACACACAAAATCAAACAAAACCCACAACCACCAAAATCAAACCAAAAGAATCCTGTATTATAAAGGAAAGAAGAATCAAATAAAGATCCTAAAATCACCCAAAACTGCACCAAACCCCACGGCACAACCTTTAAAAAAACTAGGGTTAGGGTTTCACAAACTCAAAAAAATCAATTAAAAATAGTAAAAATTGAACAAAACGTTTGCTTCTTCTTCCTTTTAGCGTGGTTTCTTCTTCTTGTGGTGATTCTTGAATGGAGAATCAGATAGAGAATAAAGGAAGAGAGTGTTTTTGTGTTTGTGTTGTTGATAAGGGACAAAAGAAAAAAGAGAGAGAGAAGAGGGGGAAAGAAGAAAAGGATTTATTTATTTATTTATATTTTATTTCTCTCTTTTATTTTTTATATTTTTGACGAGATAAGAGAGAGAGAGCGCGGAACGTATGCGGATCTCAACCCACTAATTATGCCACAATTCATTCAACTTTTGCATCCGCTCAAATTTATTACCCTATTCTTATATTTTATTTTTTATTTTATTATTCTTATTCACTCCCTATTTTATTCTTTTTATATACTTACTACACACAATTATTATTTTCATTTACTTATTCCTTTTTGTGTGTGTTTCCAAATATAATTTTTTTTTTAAGTATTGACAAACCTATTTACTTATTTTGAGGAAAAAAAACATTTTTCAAAATAACAAATTATTAAAAATCACTTTTAAATGGAAGCAACAACAGTTTTCTACTATTGGAAAAAAGTTAAAAATTTATGCTTCTTTAAAAAAAAGTAGAAAATTATATATATATATATATATATATATATATATATATATATATATATATATATATATAAAATTAAAATTTTATAATTGATATTTAAAATAGTTTCTCTTTATAAAATAACTTAGTATTAAAAGTACATTGATATTTGGCTTTTTTCGTAATTTGACTCTAAGAAGTTCCTTTTTAAAAGAATTGGTCAGAAATAAATTGCTTATCAAATTATTTTTCAAATGAATTAGTCAAGCACAAATTACTTTTGTCAAAAACACTTTTCTGAAAAACTATTTTTAAAAAAAAAATATATAAAAATAAGCAAGTTTTAACGGCAATATGCCAAACAGACTCTTAGTTCCATTCTCAAACTATAGACAGTCTTGAAAACATCATTCTATTTGATTAATTGAACTTAAATATACTCTCGATCTACCACATGGTGTAGCAAGTGGATTAAAACTCTTGTAGGAATGTGAGACTCTTAGTAAAAAATACAGAAAAGTGTTGAAAGCACCTCTAAACTTGACGAGAATTTAGGAATGTATTTCACTGATGTGGCAAGATCATGTGAGTATTTATATTCAATTAGTCAAGTAGGTAGTGTTTTTAAGACGGACAATAGTTCAGAAATGAAACTAATAATTTGCGTTAAGTTTAAAATTGTTTTCAATATTTCTCTCTAAAAAAAAACTTGGAAAAATAGTTGAGAGTGACCAAAAAAATGCAAAATTAAAAAAATAACACAAATTCTAATTATTGACAATTTAAAAATTAGTGTTAATGATATTAAATTTAAAATCTTCAAGTTTTATCACCATCACTACCTCCGTCGTCGTCATAATCATCATCTCATTTAGCAACTCCTCTTTTACCTAAGTTTCATCCAAAAAATTTCAATAATTGTCGAAGTTATTGCAATAATTATGCTAAAGTTATGGGAAAAAAGTTTGAAATATATCTGAATTTTGACCGAAATTAATGTAATAATACCGAACTTTGGAAAACACTTTTTACCCTGCACTATTTAATAGTGTATTTTAAAGGTATATATGTGTCCACGTGGACATCATAAATATTTCATCATTATAAATAGTAACGTGTCCACGTGGGGACATATATACATTTAAAATACACTATTAAATAGTGCAGAAGGGTAAAAGGTCATCCATAAAGTTTGGTATCGTAACAACAATTTCGACCAAAGTTGAAATATTTTTCATATCATTTTCCCCTAAAGTTATTGCAACAACTTCAACAATTGTTTGAGTATTGCAATAACTATGTTCAAATAGCTTTGATAATTGCAATAATAACTCAAATAATCGTTGAAATTGCTGCAAAAATTCAAATAATTATTGAAGTTGGCAACTATCGTAATTGTTATTGTAACAACGATCATATATGCTTGATTTTCTGCATAATTTCTTTTAATGAATTAAAAAATCAAATATTTTAAAAATCTCAAAATCAAACCAAAATAGTCAGTAAAAATAAGAACAAAAAAAAAAGAGAAAAATGTGATAAAAAAATTATACGAGAAGTCATCATCACAATAACCTGACGGTGAAGATAATAAAAATGAAAGTCATAATCCATGTAAGCATATCAAAATTGAGAAAAGACATAAAGTCACTATTAAAGTTGTCCCGAATTTTTAAAAAGACATCTTAACTTTGTGGGCGTCCTATTAGCCCACAAAAGTATTGAATATCGTTGTAAAAGGGTCATTTAGGGCCATTTCCTCACATGGTAAGACGTGTGTGAGGCTCAAGCTAATTCCAATCCGACCCGATTTGTTTCAAAAAGTGATGCTCACATGTGATACACAAGCTATATCTATATTTCCATTAAAACTAAAAAATGTTCCTAAATTAATTTCTCTCCCCAGTCAAATTCGACATTTTCACACATATTTTATTTATTTATCAATATAAAATCCTTTCCTTCAATCTTTATTCATCCCTATTCTTTCCGCTAATCAGATCTTCTTCTTGCTTTCAGTATATAATTATCTTTTTCTGTGATTTTTTTTTTCTCTTTTTGTTTCCCTTTCATGGTGTTGTAATTGGGTTTTGCTTTGATTTTTGCCTTTCTCTGTTTTTGGGTTGAATTTGTTTTAGTATTTTCTCACTTGGGGGTGAACAATTTTTGTTGGGTTTGAGTTTTTCAGTCAAATTAGGGTTTCGAAATAAAGGGAATTTGAGAATTGATTACTCAATTGAGACATTAAGGAAGTTGTTAATGGAGATGATTATAAAGAAGAGCTTGAAAATGGTAATGCTGAGTTTGAAACGGTAATGTTTTGGGGAAGAAGATGATTTAAAGCACGTGAGTAATTAATAAAGAAAACAAGCGAAATGTGGCACTTTTTAATTGGTTTTTATCAGAAAAAACAAACCTTTATGCGCGCGTTAACAAACCAGTTGAGAAAATGGGTCAAAATGGCCCTTTTGCAATGATATTCAATACTTTTATGGGGTAATAGGACACGTATAATTAAGGTGTCTTTTTGAAAATTCGAGACAACTTCAGGTGTCACTTTATGTCTTTTCTCTATCAGAATATGATATACAATATGGGATGATGTGATACATGTTATTATCTGATATATACATATATATATATATATATATATATATATATATATATATATATATATATATATATATATATATATATCTTTAAAAGTTGAAAACTCTCTTCAAAATGGTGCAACTTTTTGTAATAACTCATATTTCATTCATAAAACAACAATATGCTCCTTTGGAGTCCAAAATAAGTGAAATTGTAGCATAATAGTTTAACAATCGAAAATGAGTATTATTTGCTTTTAACTCAAGCCATGACCAAACACAAGTGTAAAATGTGTAAATACATGTCAATCACAAATAAATAATCTGACACACATAATCATCTAACAAGACAGGGTAGGTACCTTTCAAAGGTCATATATTCCTCATCCCTATCATTTTTTGTCATCGTTGTCCCAACCCTTCTAATACTGCCATCATCATCACCATCTCCTGCTCGTACTCTTCCACCACCATCATATTTTTCATCGTCATAATCATCATCCCCTTGATTGACTCCATTTCTCACTTTCATTCAAATAATTAAACTGTTAATATTGTTACAATTATACTAAAATTGTTGCAATAACTTAAACAGTTATTTGAATATTACAATAACTACATTGAAGTAGTTGTGATAATTTCAACAATAGTTATAACAACTTAATGATTATTGAAATTATTGCAACATTTCAAATAATCGCTGAAGTTGGCAATTATCGTAGTTGTCGCTGCAACAACTATCATATCTATATCTATTTAATTTTCATGCAAAAATTCTTTAAATGACTTTTAAATTATTTTTTTTAAAATCAAAACAAAATAGTCCGTAAAAATAAGAACAGAGAGAGAGAATACGATAAAAAGGATGAACATTGATAGTAATGACGATGACAATAAGACGACAAAGAAATAGAAGAAGGAGAAGAAGATGATGACAGAAGAGATAGAGTAAGAAAATAGAGACAGTGGAATATAGAAAAAGAAAGGAAGATCGTAAAGATAACGTTGAAAGAAGGGGGAAATTTTAAATTTTGAAATATCAAATAGGAGGGAAGACTTTTCAAAAAAATTAAAATTACAACTAAATTAGAAATATCTAATTTCAACTTGTGTGTTTAGGGGAATTAAATTACATTTTAAGAATAAAGTAGTCATTTCACCTATATCTATAATTGCAGCTCTTTCATATTACTCTTTCGATGACACCTATTAAGCCACATGTCTTCTACTATATTCTTTTGGTGACACCTATTAAGCCACATGTCTTCTACTATATTCTTTTGGTGACACCTATTAAGCCACATGTCTTCTACTAGCACCTTGTTGCTTCTTTATTTCATTTGTCTTCTCCATTCGGTAAGGCTACTATTTTCTCTCTGTCCTATTTTTTTCATATGTTTTTTCCTTCCATGTTTATTTTTTATTTGTAGTTTTATTTTGAATTAATAGTGAGGTTTTTAGCTAGACTAGATTATACTTATGCAAGATGTATTAACTATTTAAAAAATGATTTTTAGGATCTTTTTTAGCATTGTAAAACCTTAGCTAGCCTCTTCTCTTAAGAGAAAATATTGCAAATGACCGGTAATTTGCTAATGGAATTTGATTTTTTTTTACAGGCAGATTTGTAATTATGTTAAAATACACAACAAGGGTGCTTGATAATATGCCTAAAATAATTGAATATTTTTTTTAAAAAATACTTTATTTCCTTTTGATTGACGCTCTCCAATTTGAAGCTGGCTATTCCACTTCATTGGATTTGATTTTATTGTTTCAATTAGTTGAATTGATATTCATGTGTATTTAATGGATTGACACTCTTTTTTGTCGATTTGATTGACTGATGATCACATGTAGGTTGAATAAGAGTTTTTTTCTTGGATGTGAGAATCGATTTCAGTATTAGCTAAGGAACTCATAAGAATGTCAAGTCTTTGCTTATATGAGGTAATTTTTACAGTTATTGCACATTTATACTTCATTTCAATTTGAGATCATCTTAGCGTTGTCAGAGTTTATTAGACTTTTATGACGACCCACCACGTCATCATGCCACATAAGTACCACATGACACAAAGTTGCCCATTTTGAAAGAATTCAATAGGAAATAGGCTAGTCATTAGTAGAATATTCTAGAGAAATAGAGAGATTTCCTATGGAAGTTCCTAGAGTTTTTAGGATTTGCGTGAAAGGCCTTTGAAATTTTCTAGCATTGTAGAAGATTTTAAGGAGATGATTATTTTGTAAATATCTAGGGACTTATGTAACAATTATTATTTACACTTTAGCCTCTAAGTTAGTAGTATAAATAAAGGGACATCCATTTGTAAAATCATCAAACAAAAATCAACAAAATTCTCTACAATACAATCTTTCCAAGTAATCCTCCTATGTTATTTCTTTCATTATCTTAGCGATTCCTAGAATCTTAGACTGACTTGGCATAGCAAGATCGTGAACAAGTGGTGCAAGAACATAAGTTGTCAAATATCACACGTGTACTTAGTAAAGGACTAAAGACGTGACAAAATGGTATCAGAGCTAGGTTACAACTAAGGGAATGAGAAACGACGGAAAAATCAATATCTTTAACACTCAATCCAATGTCACCCAAGATGCTGCCAGCAAAAATCACTATGGCAAAAAGAGGAATGCCGCCAACAAGAACCAGGAGGTGTCGTTCGAGGTTAAGCAAAATGAAGGGCTTACATCCCAAGAACCTTCTACCACTGAGACTAGCGAGGATGATGTAGAGGTCCTGCCTGAGTACGTCTCGCTCAGTAGAGAGTGGGTTATAAAGGTTAATGCGGGGATGAATGTCGTCGAGATATTTAGCCAACATTTAGGGAAAGTAGAAGGCACTCTAGGCGTTCTTGAGAGGCATACTTTTGAAGAGATTGAAAGTATCTGAAGCGACTTGGATGGGCAACACAAACTGTGATAGAGATGAGACAAATTAACCATCTCTACCTTAAAGTGCAGGCTTATGGAGGCGTTGATCACTATAGATGCCACGAAGGCAAAGATAGAGGTACTCGAAAAGAATGTCGATGTGGGCATGACTGAGACTGCCAGGAATGTTATCGTAATGAGGGATGCTAAAATCGAGGCTCTCAAGCCAGTAATGTTCAAAGGAGTTCGTGATGCACAGGAAATAGAGAACTTTCATAAGCACTTGGAGAACTATTTACGACATGGAAATGTAAGGGAAAACGATGCCAAGGTCAATACCACATTGTTGTACTTGTCAGAGACTACCATGCTATGGTGAAGACGTAAATCGGTTGATGTTGGAGAGAGGTTTGTGCACTATTAGCACATGAAATCCGTTCAAGGCCGAGTTCAAGCGATATTTCTTTCCAAATAGTGTCTTGTACGAGGCAAGGCGTAAACTTCGAGAATTGAAGTAGATAGGGAGCATATGCGATTATGTCAAAGAATTCACAACCATTATACTCCAAATACCCAACCTCACTAGTGACGACTTGTTGTTCCACTTTATGGATGGGTTACAAAATTGGGCTAAGAAGGAGTTGCAACGTCGATGAATCACTGATGTAGACTATGTCATAGTGGAAACCGAGTCTTTGATGGATATTAGAAATAAGAAGTCTGACAAAGACAGAGGCAATAAGTCAAAAGATGACATTGATAATGATGGAGAAGGCTGTGGTAAAAGCAAGGAAGTACATCAACAACATCATAAGACTCTGAATACCTACAAGTTCGATAATAAGAAGTCAGTCAATTAGTTGTCAGAGTTATACCGAAAAGAAATCACAGTCCGAGAGAAAAGGTTATTACATATGCAAGGGGTCATATAACTTTAAGGATTGTAACAACTTGAGGAGTCTTAGCATTATGGTGTGTGAACAGAAGGACAAGTGCAAGGAGACAATTTAGTTACAGCGCAACTAGGAATAATTGGACTATGTGGAGCCATCACAAAGTCAGCTAGCCAAGTTAATGAGAATAGAAATCAGTATGTGGATTTCATCATAAATAATAAGCTCACTTGTCTATTGGTTGACACTGGATTAACTCATAATTTTATGACTGAGGCTACATCAAAGAGGCTAGAGTTGAAGCATGCTCCAACTAACTCTCGCGTCAAAATCGTAAATACTGATCCTCAAAATGCTTATCGTGTTGCTAATGGTATTGGTATCAAATTGGGAAATTGGAAAGGCATGACAAACTTTACCATTACAAAGATGAATATCTTTGATATTATTCTAGGGCAAGAGTTCTTCACACAATGTCAGACCTTGATCGACCCTTACCTTCATTGTCTATGGGTCATGGAACGAGAAGGGGCCTGCACGGTGCCTACATTAACTATACCACACAAGCAAAATCAAGCACAACTTTTAGATATACAATTTGTGAATGGACTCAAGAAGGAGGGGTCGATATGTTTGGAAACCACTACAAGTTTTTATGGTGACAAAAGACAAAATGCTATTATCGTGTTCCGCGACCATTGGAAGAACGGTGGAAAAAAGCTACAGAAGAATAATATGAGGGTTTGTGGCTATTCAAAGATAAGATTTGAGAGTTTATGTAGGAGCAATGCGTCGTGGTCACCGCAACATCAGATGGGAGAGAGTGTGATGCCCCGCCACATCATCATGCCACATAAGCGCCGCATGACACAAAGTTGCACATGTGGAAAGGATTACATAGGAAATAGGTTAGTCATTAATATAATATTCTAGAGAAATAAAGAGATTTCCTATGGAAGTTCCTAAAGCTTTTAGGATTTGTACGAAAGGTCCTTAAAATTTCTAGCATTGTAGAAGATTTTAGAGAGAGGACTATTTTATAAATATCTTGGGACTTATGTAACAATTATTATTTACACTTTAGACCCTAAGTTAGTAGGATAAATAGAGGGGCATCCATTTGTAAAGTCATCAAGCAAAAATCAATAAAGTTCTCTACAATACAACTTTTCGAAGAAATCCTCATCTTTCTTCTATTCTCTTAGCGATTCGTAGAATCTTTGGCTGACTTGGCATAGCAAGATCGTGAGCAAGTGGTGCAAGAACGTGAGCAAATTGTCAATTGCAGCATGTGTGCTTATTAAAGACTAAGGACATGACTCTTTACTTTAATTTGAATACTGAAGCTTAATGGATCATCATCCTTTAAGGTCTCCAATTTCATTCTTTGATAAATTTCATAGTCAATTCTTCAACTAATATAAATGGGAATTCTACTACTATCACTATTAGTCTGATTGATGCATTTAATTGCAAGGGCCACATACGTTTCTTTTAAAGTCCAAAAATAAATTAATCTGAAGACAATTCTCATTTTTCTTCTTTTACGAATTTCTTAGTATAAATCACCATATTTTGTTGCTTTCATCTTATGTTGCTTAATATTCTGTTCCTTAATTCTTTTTATCCTCTTTTAAATTTGAATAAAATTTGAATACGTTTAGATTTGTAAACATATTTAGTGAATGAATCTTTGATACTGTTAGCGGTCTCTTATTGTTGGTAAATGGGTGAGTAGTGATTGCTTACTATTGAATTTAAATACATGTGAATTCTCTCCGCCATCTCATTTTCCTAATTTTCGTCTTTATTGAATGTAATATGTCGAAAATTTATCAAAATGATTTATTGTTGGTGGTGGTAATTTGAGATGATGATATTTAGGGATATTTTGACAAAAAAGTATTAGAGAAAAAAATACATATATTAACTTTGATATTATTTGATAGTATTTGTCTGATTATGTTTGCCTGTTTAGTATTGTATTCTAGCTTATATCTAATAACTAGATGTAACAGTCTGGAATCACATTAAAATAACATTCTCTTTACAAAGGTACTATAATTCTATATTTCTAAGAGTCGATCAATAATGAAACTATCTTTGGCACATAATTCGATTACTTTCAAGATGAAAATGATCGGAGATGGAAGTGTTGAAAGTCAATTTATCCTTCATGGATTATTAATTTGAGACTATAATTGTTTATTCTATCTTATGCAAAAATAATTCCCTGGAGAAGATAATTTGTGTTCTCTTTAGTGTGGTATTACTTGCTAATTAAATCTTTTCCTTCGTTATCTACCCAATTTAGGAAAGAAGATGTTAGAGGTTATTTTATAACAACAATACTTAAATACTTGATATTTTCAAAAATATAAATTTGGTGTGCAAGATATTTCGATATTGAAGCCGAGTATGGAAGTGGAAGTTAGCAAGAGTAGGATTGTTGAATACTTATTTTAAAATTTTTGTATATTTCTCTCTGATACACTGTGCACATCTAATGAAGAGAATGATAAGGAAGTAAAATTTGTAATTGTTAAAATCATTGAGAACTGTGACTACGTTTCACGGTTGGTGAGGAGAATCGTTAGAGTTAGATTATTTCTTTATTAGTCTAAATTCTTCAATTTCCTTCACTTTTTTCTTCCGAAATAAACTATATTCTATATATGGATGGAAGTTCAGATGTAACGACCCATTAGGTCGTTTTGAGTACTAGAGCTACTTATTTCATAAAATACTCTCCCGATAGATTCTAAATGAGTATTTTGGACTATTCGTAACTACAAATATATAATTAATGGGGTAATTTTAATAATTAATTTAATTGGGAGTTAAAGAAAATCACATTAAGATTAGTAGTGGGTCACTCCACCACTTCCATAATTAGTCATGTATAATAATTAGGGTAGTAAAATTTGTAGAAGAAAAGAAAATAAAACACTTGCACGGTCGTAAAACCAAATTGGAAGGACGTCTTCAGGTGAGTTTTACTCCAGTTCTTCTTAATCAGTTCTTACGTATATGTTTTAAAATTAGTTAGTTTGTTGTTAGTGCGGAAAGGAATTATGAATTGCAAAAGAAGTAAATGTTGGAGTTATGAATTGCAAAAGAAGATATGGTAAAGTCGATGGAGAGACGATCAATGATAAGCTAAGATACATGAATTCATAAAAATCTTTAAGGTATGAGCTAATGTTGATAGATAAGGGGATTGGGTTACACAGTTAGATTCACAATTCAAAATTTTCATTGTAAGTCTACATCCATGGTGTTATGTTTTGCCAAGGTATGGATTCATAAGGTAAGAAATGACAGATTGCATCGGGTATTGAGCATTTGGAATGCCTTATGCATGGTTTGTGTCATAAAGTTTGTTACTTTTGATTGTTACAAGACCTAATGAGGGGTTTCACTTAAAAGTGTTAGTTTATAGTATGGTATTTGGCCGGAATGATTATGATGGTTGTTAGTATTGAAAGTGTGAGTTTAGTAGAATGATGTGAAAAGTATGTGGAGTCTAATAAATAGAGTGGGTCACTAAAAATCAATGAAACGGTGTCAACTAGATGGAAATGTTTTGTATGGGCTCTTTAGAGGAAACTTTTAGTGATATTAAAACTTGGTTCTGTACATTCTTATGTGACCACTTATCTCTTTCTGTACATGGTTTGGAGTATAGTTCACTAGCTATGCCCATGCGTGTTTTCACTTTTGTGTGGTGGATCGGGTGTACAAATCCTGTGATGTCCTCTTGGTTGAGTAAGATCTTTGGGTAGACTTGGTTATCTTAGATGACATATTTGGTACAGTCTTGGAGTTGTTGAAGCATTCTAGTGGTTCTACATGTACCACCTTGCTTATGAGAATTTATAGAAGACCTACCATGTGTATTTAGAGTTGTCCGACAGTCTTAATATTCATCTAGTCGTTGAGGTCATGTTCCGATTATGTTTGGTTGAATGTGGGGACCATTATGTCTAGTTCTATCGTTCTTAAGGGTTATCTACAATCACAATTACTAGTGGGGACCATTATGTCTAGTTCTATCGTTCTTAAGGGTTATCTACAATCACAATTACTAATCTAGTATTTTGACAGTGTTGTTAGAGGTTTATTATGCTTTGGTGTTTTGCTCGATGGGTGGTTACTAGATCATTTCCTTCTTTGGGTTAAATAAGTATGATTGTCCCTTGATGAGTACCTAATGTCTAAATATCAATTTTTTTATAACTTAAGCTCGTGGAAGTTTATCTTGTGAGAAGGAAATATTAATATTTTCTATGATGGTTTGTTATTTGAGTGTGTGGTGGTTGGTTCATATTTGCTTCTGATTGTATCCAATATTTATTTATGATTTTTATCATGGTTATGTGAGAAAATATTTGTCATGATGATTGTGTCAAGGTCCTTGAGAACATGCTGCAGACGTGTGTACGATTAACTTTTGGTGGTTATTGAGAATAATTTTTGTTAGTTGAGTTTAAATACAAATCATTTGAGTATTGAGATGACCCCATTTAAGGCATTGTATGGGAGGAGGTATAGGTCTTCAATTGATTGGCTTGATGCATTTGAGGTGAGACTTTGGGGTATTGATCTTTTTAGGGAATCGTTAGAGAAGATAAAATTTATTCAGCTTAGAGCAGGTAGCAACAATATGCAGACCGGAAGGTCAAGGACTTGAATTTATGGAGGGAGAGAAAGAGTTATTGAAGGTTTCACCCATGAAGGGTGTGGTAACGTTTGGTAAGTGAGGTAAGCTCAGAATGAGGTATATTGGTTGAATTGGTTAACCGTGTTTGAGAGGTGGCTTATGAATTGACTTTGTCTCCAGGGTTGTCAAAAGTACACTACTGTTTCATGTGCCTATGCTGAAGAAATATCATGGTGAGTGAACTACATTATTCGTTGGGATTCGGTCCTTCTTGATGATAATATATATTATGAGGAACAACCTATAACTATTCTAGATAGGGAGGTCCGCAAGCTGAGCTCAAAGGAGATTGCATAAAATCAATAGAAAGTACTAGTTGTTGATACCCAATTTCGGACCCCCTACAATAGAGATTAATCATCGAGTTTCTTCAACTTTGAACGATTTGAAATAATTATGAAATTCTCAAAAAAAAAATTCAAGTTTTTTAATATAGGGTTCACTTTTTTAAAAATTCTAAGTAATATGTATTGTTTCATATAATTATGTATATAATTAATACATTTTATGAATATTCGAAAATCATCTCAAAAGATTTTATATTTTAGTTAACTCTTTTATTAAATTAGTTTAGTTTAAATTATGGTTTTAACTTTGAGTCATTTAGTTTAATTTAGTTTATTATTTTATTTTGTTGAAATTAAGAAGTTCATTAGTTGATCATATTAATTCGTCTTATTTAAATCTTAGCCAAATTCACTAGTTAAATTCAATTTGGTTAAGTTTTAACTTTAGTTGGCTTAATTTGCAACCCATTGGCCATCTCCTAATTATAAATCTAGCCTTTTTCTTACCTCACATTCAACTCATTAAAAGACCAATTTTGGGTCTTTTTTCTAATTTTTCAGCGGCCCAAGATCCATTCCCAGCCAACAAGAATAATACAACAGCAACCCAATTCTCACAATACACCAGCGTACAACACGTACAATACGTACAACACCACCAAAAAATCCCTATACGCGTTGTGCGTACAATACGTACAACACCACCAAAAATACCCTTATACGTGTTCTTCTTCATTACACAAAGAACCCAGAACGTAGCCCAACGATTCCATGAGCCCAGCGCGTGTCCTCTCTTCCTTTCCCTTATCATTTCTGCACGAAGAACGTTGGAGAATAATCCAGGTGCTTGCTCGTCCTTGCCCAAGATCAGAGGACTCCTTTCAAAAATCTGTTGAGGATTTGTACTAATTCCAGCTATTCAAACTTGCCTCTTCAAGAGAATTTGAAATTGGAATTCAAACTCTAATCTGAAATTCTACTCGTTCCCCCCCCCCCCCCAAAAAAAAAAAATTCTACCCTAAATCCTCTACTATAAAACGAATCTATTTTCTCTTTTTCAATGAGATTTTTAGATTCGCTAAGGCACAAATTTCTCACTCCAAGAACAACAATTTCATCCTATAATACTATAAGTTTTAGAAAGGGAAAATTCCCTAAAACAACTTAGTTATTTATGAGTAAAAGTTTACAAATCTTGGCTGGTCTAACTCGAAGGCATTTCTGGCGAGATTTCGTTGGTGGTATGAGTTAGTCTCCTCAAAGCTCACTGTCCCAGCTCGCTGCTCCAGAAAAGGTATGAAACCTTACACTTTTTAGAGTCTTCTTCTTAAATATGTTATGCTTTTGTTTGTTTAGTTGATTGTTTGTCTTGATGTTTCTTTTTTAAGTAAGGATCGAGATTCCTCGTATGGTTGAGGTTTTGGTCTTTCGTTTGTTGAACATGATTTGAATATATATCTATGGATGTTGGGGGCTGATTTCTGATCGCTGCTACTCTTGTTTTCTTAGCCTTTATGGATGTACCATGTCAACTTTTGAATTACTCTGTCCATCTCAGTTTTGTTCCTGTTTTGTCATTGAATATTTCTTAAGATGCGAGGTCCTGTAATCTTTCAGATTATAGCTTGTTTTCAGTTCTTATTCTCTTTCAAAGTTGCTACCCACTTCTCTTTTATGATTGCTTCAGCATGTTGGCTTATTTATATTTTTTACCTTTTGAAGTTTGGCCTTATCGAGAGGTTTGAGTTCTCATAGATATATGCCTGTGTGGTACCTGCTTTCATCTTAGTTATGTGCTAAAATTATTTGAAATGCCTAAATGTTGTGCTTATTGTTCTAAAAGGTGATATCTTGATCATTGTTTCTTTACAGACTAATGTATGATACATCTTTGTCGCTAAATGTTGAACTTGGTTACATATTCAATTCTATCATTGCTAGTTTAATTTTTCTCTTAGATGCATGCTCAAAACATGTCCAGTTCTGATTCTGATTTTTGTATGGGTCTCTATCTTCATCAAAAGCCTTATTATTTTGCATCTTGCATAATTTGTGTATCTTGATACTGATTTTCTGAAAGCCGACAAATTGGTTTGAGTCCTTTTCTTGATGTGCTACATCATTGCGAATTCTGATGTTGTAAAGCTTTAAGATCGCATGAATACTAGAAGTTGTTTTGTTATTCTCCAAATATGTGTTGGCAGTGTGTTTCTCATTCCATTTCCCTCATAAAACTGATACAGTACCCTCATACATTGTCAAAAATAATTTGATCTCATCCTTGTGCATTAACAGTAGCCTTAGGAATTGCTTGAGTGTATATAATTGTATTCTTCTCTTTGCCTTGTTAAAATATAAATGCTAAATTATAGAGGCAATTTGTTATATGTATTCACTTGAGTGTCAATCTGGTAATGTGAGTTTTAATCCACAAGGAAGTGTTTTAACCAATTTGGGAAGTCAAATTTTCAAACATGCTTAGTTGATTAATTAGAGTGATACTAATTTGTTCTCCTCTTCTTTTTTGTGTGTCATATTGGCTGAGTCTATTTGGACTCCATTCTTGCATCTCATCGAGTCAGCTCCATCATCGTTCAAGTGAAAAAGAAGCTAAAATAGAGGGTCTCGGAAGCTAAAATGCCGAAAATTGAGCCGATATATAAGCTGTTATACAACATATTTGTGTTTGATTTGCAGGATATACATGATATACACTGTTTGTATACACATTGATACAACAAAAATTGGGCCAGCCCCAAAACGAAATGCAACAAACAATCTTAAAAGATTGAATTACTTAAAATTAGGACAGGATGAAGGAAATTGGGCCTGCCAGCCCAACAACATGAAATTTGGGCAAGGGCCCAAGTTTATGATTTTCTTTTCCCCTCATTATTCTCTTTGACTATAGCTTGTTTGCTTAACTTTTATTGTTTTGGTTAATTTAATTAAATCTCCTAAAGATGAACCACTTTTGATTATGATAATTTATTCGTTTAAATAATCTTATTTAATTAGCTTTCTTTACTTGGTCATTTTTGAAAAAGTTTACTTTCCTTTCTAAAATTTTTTCAAGTGTTTAAGTTAAATTGTTTTTAAATAATTACTATTTCCTTTAAGTAATTATTTCAAAGTTAATCAAATATTTAGTCAAGTTGCAGGTCAACCGCGCGTTAGCGAACACTTTAAGGGCCTAATATTTTCTTAATGTGTAAATTGAATCTCGAACCATCTTTTGGTATTTTTAAATGATTTTTTTGTTTAAGTCTTTTGAAAACTACGAGTTTTCTTGATTTTTCTAAAAAATTAAGTGACGACTCTCTTTAAATTTTTTTTTCTTAAAAAGTTAAATTGATTTTTTTCGAAAACAAGTCTTTTATTCCTCTTTTTTCGATAAAACAGAAATGAAGACTCTGCTGGGGAATTAATTAAGTTCTAATCATAATGAGTTAATATTGTTTGACTATTTGTTAATCTTTATTGAATTTTTTTGCCTCATATATGCCTAATTTGTTTAAATTATGATATCAATTGTCATTGCATGCATATCATCTATTCCGTCAAATGATTTTTTTTTTTTTAACTTAAAGGACGATTATGCGGGCTGAAGTCGTTCATTAATCAAACTATTTTTTGGGGTACCCTGACGAAAGTAATTGGTCACTGGATGGTCAATAGTCGCTAACTACTGATGTTCGACGTAATCAACTGACACTATTTCGGTTCAAGTGCCTTACGATCGCGTGTAGTGATATAACCCAACCAAGGGTTGGGATCGTTCCCACAGGGAGTGGTTTTGAGAATTAATAGAAAAATAAAATCTAGTTCTAATTAGTTATAGCTATAGATATTAACGATTAAAAACATACTAAATCTAAGGGGTGACGCAAGCGTCAATTATCAATTGGGAGGGGGTTGTATTAAGCTAATGAACAAAAACAAAAAAAATATAAGAAATCGAGATATGGAGACGGGATTCTTGGAATGTGATAGGAATACGAGATAAACTAGACTATCGGGTACATGCTTTTGATGGTAAATTGTTGAACATTTGTGACTAGGCTAGACTATAGTGGGGGTAAATTCTCTCTCGAGCAACTTACCCCGAATCAACTCGGTTTCTCTCGAACACCGAGTTGCCGCATTAAGCACAGCCTCCGCCTTAGCCCATTCACTCTCTCGAGCTGAACCCATGTTTACCTAATACCACCGGCTATCAATTTTGTAGTCTTAGTTTTACGACATCTCTCTCGAGCAAGCCAAAAACACTAAGATGAAATCATATTTGCAACTACAATCCCATTAGTTCATACACAACTACTAGACGAAATCACATTTCAATAACAAATAAACCATCAACAGGAAAGACACAACATATAATCTAACCCATATTCACAAAATCACACCCCAAGAATTGGGGTTTTAGCTAGACATGTAAAAGAGATAAAAATCAATACCAATATCAGTTTCCATCAACTGGGTATGAAGAATTAAGTCTTAAAACACGTCACGAGTGAAGAATCTTTGAGACCCACGTCCAATTTCTTGAAGTGAAACCCTTTGAATCTTCAAGGTTTTAGAACAAAGTCTCCAAAACCCTCTAAAACTTGAAAAAGAAAATATTCTAAGTCTGAATAATAATTGTCTATCACTTGATACTAAGTTAATAATTTAAACAAGTATTTATAGTGTTTGAAAATTTATGCTGTAGCAGATCACTCGGCGCAGTTAGTCAGGATTGCCGATACACTCGGCGATCTACCTTTTGGTCGATTTCATCGCCTTCTTGCTTTAGCCTTCAGCATCTTCGCGCTTCGAATCGTTGGGCGATATAGTACCGCTTCACGGAACTACTCGGCGACATGCTGACAACTCCATTTCATCGCCAACTTGATCTTTCCCTTCAAGGCTTAGCACACTGGAACAAAAGGCGATCTCCAGGCTGATGGGTGACTCGCCAACTGGGCTAGGCGATTTTCAGGCCTTCATTTCTTCGTTCTTTTCAACCGCCTTGTTCCTTCTTGCCAAGTAGTGTCAATGCTTTGCCTCAAACTCCAATTAACTAAAACTTAAGGGTTTTCATTAGATATTTAGACAAAATATGCATTTGAGGACACTAATTCTATCAAAATATATCCCTAAATGAGTCCAATTTATGGACTCATCAACACCCCCAACTTAAACTTTTGCTTGTACTCAAGTAAAACTCAAGTCCAGCAGTTCAAAAAGGATGTCTCAAATAGTGCTAAACAAGACTCGATCATGAATGTACACAACAAGACTCAATTTACTCAAGCAAGGATCAATTGTGTACCCAAAGATTCAAGTTGTGACACACCATTACCAAAAATTCTCAAGCTCGCAATACTTGCTTCAAATGCAAGTTCAAGCTCAACAAAAGTATTCGAATGCCCTCACACAAAGGATGATTCCATATTCACACACAAAGGTTTAATTATTTAAAGTTTTGGAATCAAATGCAATGCTCACTCTCTAAAAAAGAAGAACACTATGCATGCTTTCACCTATAGGTTTGCTCGTATTTTCCAATCAACATTTGTTTCAGCTCAGTCAAGATAAAAAATGTCTTTTCAAGTCTTGTAACAGGGCTGAGTGCAAAGGTATGGTAATTTAGGCTCAGTGACTTTCATCCTCATGAAATGTGGTGCTCACAACACTTCCTTTCATCTTCCTTCATCATTTTATTTAGTGCTCATAAGTCATCCTATTATTCACTTTCCATGGATTGTTCGGAAACCCTATTTCTTTTGTATTTTATTCCACAACATTACTTTTTCATTCTTTTCTTCTCTTTTTTTTTTGTATGGAGTGGTTCCATTTTTCTCAACACCATGGGTTAAAGGAGACTTTCCTTGCACTTCTTTACTTGCTCTTATCTTTTCACCACACCCCCAACTTAGGCTTTTGGCCTAAGTTGACTATTAAATTAACCATAATTCAAGAGGATTAAGGGTAATGGGTCAAGAAAGGTCATGTTGTCATCAAGTTTCTTCCAAAGAAAGGTAAGGTTCAAGGGGTGTTTAAGAGAGGTTCACACACTCACAAGGTAGGCCACAAAAGAGGTATATGTTAAATTGGCTCACACTCTTTGAAGTTACCTAGGATCATATCAAGAGATAGCCTTACTTAGTTGACCGGACCAACAGGGCAAATTCTAGGTGTTGTCATGCGTGGTTCACAGTAAGCTCATCACACATAGCATCGACACTAAAGTCAAACAAGACTCTACACTTTTGCTAGTGTGCAACGTTCATCGCAAGAGAATCGATTTGATACATGGCTAATCACAACGAGATGCAAAGATTTCACATATTGTCTATGCAACTTCATTTGGTCTCATCATAGTCGTACATTCATGTTTGTTCAATTATGAGCACTATTCAAGTCATCGATATTGATCGAAATCGAGACTCAAATTTGCCTAGGAACAACCACATTCAAGTACATACAAGAGGTGACAAAAATTTCAGAAGGGCAAAATCATTGGCAATAAAAACAGAAGAAGTCAAAAGCTCAAACGTCCACTAAAAATAATGTATATCATAATTATAAATTTCAACCCAAAAATAACAAAACAAATATGCACAAAGGTGGGCCTCACCCCACCACAAATAAAAATTATTTGTCCTCAAATGCAAATAACACAAAATCCAAAAGTCAAAATAAAGTAAGACAAAGAGGGAGGTAAAGAGGGGATCCTGTCTATGCAGTCGCTCCATCTGTCGGGGCTTCAGTGCCCAGAGTAACCTCAGAAGGAATAACAGTGCCAGATCCACTAGGATCTGCTGTGGACATCTTAATCGGCGATGTCTGGATCATCGATTGCACAATCGTCTCCACCAGATCTGGCAAATATCTAAATATTCTCTCCTCTCGGCTCTTTATCATCTCATCATCATGCACCGCCATCTGCTCCTCGTCGGCCTCTACATCTGACTCCTCATCTGCTGTGCCATCCCTCTGTACTTCTCCGGTGGTAGCCGGAGGAATCACTGAAGTCTCTGGGGTATCTTCATCATCAGCAGCCCCTATTAATGAATTGAAGTCCGTAGAATTTAGATAGTCTACGTCCTTCCTCAGATCTGCTACTTCAGCTTTCAAAGCTGTCACCTTAGAGGCCTCTAAGTCTGGCAAAGGAACCGGGAGGTGCCGATTTTGGTTCCGGTCCGTCTCGGTTCGTTAGCGGTTCCATCTCGATTATTGCTTATACTGGTTAGGTCCGGTTAGTAGCGGGTCCGGGAGGGGTAACGGGATGGAAATCGGGATTTATCGGTTAGTCCTGGTCCGATTAGTCCCGATTCTGATCCCGGTCCGATTCCTTTTTTTTCAAAATCTTAATTATATAGCCGTTGAGAGCCGTTGGGCAACGGGTTTTGGACCCACCAACGGATCTTTCACCCCCATAACTCCCCTTTACACTTCCCTACCCCTCAAACTTTTTTTAATACCCCAACCTTCTAAAAACTACATTTTCATCCTTTTTTTTTTAAACTATAAATACTCCCAATCTTTAATTCTTTTCACTCACAAAAATATTATCTTCTACTCTCTCTACTCTCTAATATGTTATTCTCGTTAAAATTACGAATTTGGTCTTTGGAAATTGGAGCTTCAAAATTCAACTTTCAATTTTTGGCTTTCGATCACATGTCTACTTTTTTAAGTAGACATTTGGTACATTCGTTCCAACTCACTTTTCATTTAGGTATTTATTTGTTTGCATTTAATTATTTATTTTGTGAGTAATTAGTCTCTACTCTCTAGTCTCTACTTATTTAGTTATTTATTTGTTTAAAACTTTGCATTATATTTTCGTATTATATATAATTTACTACTTTTTATATTTGAATATGGATTTCGGTAAAAACAATGTTGACAAGGGTAAAACAACCATAGTTGATTCGATCACTAATTTATGGAGCTCAAAATCCAAGAAAAATAAAAAAAATCGGTAGTACTTCTAAATCTAAAACTAAAAAATCTTCTCAATTAAGAATAAATACGGATGATTATACGCATGTTGATGAAATTATTTTTAATATTGATAGTAATAGTGAATTAGATCCTTATCATGAACATTTACAAAGAAGGTTTGGTAATTTTGATGAGGAATTACCTGAAGATGATGAACATGATAATGTTAATGATTATATTGATAGTTTTGATAATAATGTTAATGAATATGATGATGATGAAACTCAGCAAGCTATGGCTACTCGCACTCCCAATCCCTCTTCCCCTCTCGCTCCTTTTCGTTGTCCTGCTCCCGTTCCCCCCCGTGCATCCTAGGACTAAGGTAGAACAAGCTAAAAACTCAGTTGTGTGGCAATTTATGACTCAGAATGAAGATAAAACACAGGCTATTTGTAATAAATGTAAACATAGAATGAATCATAAAATTGTAGGAAAATAGAAGGATGAGACATTTGAGTAATCATTTAATGTCATGTTGTAAAAATGAATTTTTGCATGCTAAAGCTGTAGCCGAAGCTAAAAATAATGGTACCACCCTTCCTGAAAATGTAGGAGTAGAGGGCTCTAATATGGTCCAAACACAATTAAATCCTTCTAATGTTTCTGGCTCTAGTATAAAATGGTCATACAGTAGAGAAAAAGATCTTGAAGAATAAGCTAAAATGATTGTTGTCATGGGTTTGCCATTTAGTTTTGCTAAAAATTCCGATTTTATTCATTATATTCAAATTATGTATAATCCACATTTTAAAAGTTTTATTAGAAATACAATTAAAAAGGCTATCTTTGATTATCAAGCTCAACATTTTCAATATCTTTGTTGTTTATTTTATTATAATAATTGTAAAATAACTATTACTTCTGATATGGGTCGTAGTGTAAATGGTAATGATTATTTCACTATTACTGCACATTGGATTGATGAAAATTGGACATTGCAAAAAAGAATTTTAGGTTATAAATGTTGTGAAATGCATAAACCGGTAGTTATATAGCTCAAACAATTATAGATGTTTTACAAAACTATGAAATTTCTGATAAAATAAGTAGTGTTACCTTAGATAATGCTTCTAATAATAGAACTGCTGTTGAAATACTAAAATTGTCTCTTTGCCCTATTTATATTGATGGTTTTCATATTAGGTGTGCTGCACACATATATAATTTGATTGTTAGAGATGGTATAACAATGTATAATGATAGTTGCATAAAAGTTGAAACTGCATGTCATTTTATTTTTAAATGTCAAGTTAAGTCTAGACGCAGAGATTTTGAAAATCGTTGTCATGAATTTAATCTTTCACCTAGAAAAATTCTAAAATTAGTGTGTACTAGATGAAATTCTTTATATGAAATGCTTGAAGTCGCTTATGAATATATGAAACCTTTACAAATGATTTGGAATGCTCATAATTCAAATATGACATATAGACTTGAGACTTGATGATAATGATTGGAATGACATAAAAGAACTTATAGAATTCTTAAAAGTTTTTTATTTAACTACAAAAAAAATATCTACACTTTATTATCCAACTATTTGCTCTGTTTTACCTAATATTTGTGCTATTTCTAGTAAATTTTATAAATTCAAAAATAAACCAAGATTTGAAGAATCTGTTAAGAAAATGATTGAAAAATTTAAAAAATATTTTATTCCTATTCCTCAAATTTATTTAACCGCTTGTTTGTTAAACCCACATTACAAAGATGAAGGTGCATCACGAATGGTTGATAAAATGTATTTTAATTTGGGTATTGATAGTGAAGATGATGAAACACCTAGTTGTCAAGATGTTAAAGGTAGTATAAAAATTGAAGCTAGAAAATTGTATGACTTGTATAATTTTAATATAATGAATGCAGTATGTAATGAAGGGCCTCAAAGTTCTAGGAGTAGATATAATAATGAAGATGATATTGATGATATGATAAATTGTTATCTTGAACTTTCTCATAATGATAGAAATGATTTTGATGCATATATTAATCAAAATACATAACCTACTACTATTGATCTTCTAGAATGGTGGAGCAATCGCAGCCAGGGATTTCCAAAACTTCAACCGGTTGTTCGAGATGTGTTAACTATTCAAGCATCTTCAGTAGCTTTGGAAGGCGCTTTTAGTGCAACAAGATTTCAAATTGGATAGCATAGATATTCATTAGCAGCAGATAGCTTGGAGATATGGGTACTATTTAGAGATTGGATTAATGGCGAGAGAAGGAGTTATGGTCATCCACCTTTACCGACCAAATTTGAAAATGACATTGATGAAATAATGCAAGATTTTAGTGATGATGACATTGATGCAATGGAGGAACTAGCTAATCAACCAATTCCAGAGCATCTTAATAGAGAAATTTTAAATGATTTTAAAAAAGAATGTCTATTAGTATGAATATAATAATTCGAGGTCTAATTCAAACAGAACCCTTACTAGAAGGTGGTTGTGTAGATTAGAGTTTTTAATACTTTACTAATATTTTGTAACTCAACTTGTACTATTTAATTAATATTAATAAAAGTATAGGATATTTGCCTTAATTTTGTTTTTTTTATTATTGTCTTGAATATAAATTTTCAAACTTTTAAAAGGTGAAATTTAAACTTTTATAGTTTTAAAGTTTGAATTTAAATTTTCAAAGTTTTAAAGTTTAAATTTAAATTTTCAAACTTTTAAAGGGTGAAATTTAAACTTTTATAGTTTTAAAGTTTGAATTTAAATTTTCAAACTTTTAAAGGGTGAAGTTTAAATTTAAATTTTCAAACTTTTAAAGGGTGAAATTTAAACTTTTATAGGTTTAAAGTTTGAATTTAAATTTTCAAACTTTTAAAGTGTGAAATTTAAACTTTTATACTTTTAAAGTTTGTATTTAAAACTTTAAAAGTATAAATTTTTAACTATAAAATTATAAAAGTTTTAATATTATTTGAGTAATGTTCCTAATTTTTTAATTTTAATATTTTTTTTCAATATAGCTGTTGGGACCCGATTTTTGGTCCGGTCCGGTCCGGCCCCGGTCCGTTACCGGTCCAAGACGGGTATACATATTTTTTTCGGAATTACCCGTTCCGGTCCATCCCGGTTCCGGACTATGGTGCCCGGTTCTGGTCCGTCCTGGTCCGATAGTGCAAGTTTCGATCCCGTTGCCACGAATAGAGGCCTCCCCCTGTTTGCTCTCACAAGATGTGACTCTCACAGTCAACTCATCAACATAAGTCTGAGGGAGGGGTGTAAGTGCAGCAAGTATGGCTTTCTTAATCAACCTAGGGATGGATCTCTTGAGTCGGGTTGCCCACATATCGACTAATTAGGCCAAATTCCCCATATTCAGGATCATGGCCTGAGTAATCCTGACAGGCTGGGAGGAGGAGGAAACACCTGGGGCCTGTGAAGAAAAGGAAGGAGCAGATGTACCTGAAGGCCTAGAGGCCAGAGTAGGCGAATATGCCTCTGCTGGTAACGAGTCAACATCAACATCTAGAGAAATGTCTACCGGAGCTGCTCTCCTTCTATCCACATCCTCTCGTGTGTACTCGGCCTTAATACACCGTAAGTTAGTGGAGGGGTGACCTCAATATCTCTCACAGTGTCTAGGGGTACTCTAGTACGCCGGCACAGCTCAGTGATCAGGACTGGGAATGACAGAGAAGTCTGTTTTTGTTTGGCTCTCATAGCCATCTCCTATGAAATTAGTAGTCCCAGGTCGATACGTCTCCTAGACATGATAAAACCAAGGCAATCTGCTTTCTGATGGCGCAAAATGGACTCGTTCAGGGATGACATTATGGTGCTGTTGATAAAGCCAAACCAGAACCTAGCACCAATGCTCAAGTCCCTCTTCTAAATAAGGGCCCCTGCATCCATCCACCTCGGGGTCGTGTCAGAAATCAGAGGAGCCAACCAACCCTTCAAGTCATCTAGGGACTGAGCAATGGGCAACCCTTCGTAAAGAAGTGCAGAGTGCAGCGGTCTATTCGAAACAGTGTTAATATATTCACTACTGTACCTTACTTCCCTGCCTCTGACCATGACCGACTTTATTGGCCTGAACTCGCTCGCCTTTCTTTTGCTTTTAGGCACCCCTCCCCATAAGCTGTATAGAATTCCCGGACCCCAGGAAGGAATGTAAGGGCCTCGGGGCCTGGTGAACTGCTCAAACTCATGGTAGTGGAGGGTCTCACTCACTTCTGAATACTTCCCGTCTAAACCTTCTGTTGAAAGTAGCTTTTCCTCAAGGATGGTTTGTCAACCATCGCCTTTTAATCTGTTTAGGAGCCTGGGAGGAGGGACGATAGGAGGCATGGGGATCACAAGATGTGCTTGATCTGGCACTGAGTCTGTTGCCGGAGGAATGGCATTTGAAGGGACTTTGGTGGACGCGGTTTGAGATCTAGCCCGGATCTCATCCCTTAGGGAAATCAAGGGCTGATCGTCTTCAGGTTCAGACAACTCAGCTTGGTTGTCAGCGGCTCCTTTCTTAGCTATGTGCTTCTTTCTTTTGCCTTTGTCTCCTAGTGGGAGTTCTTGCCTTCTTTTCTTTGGAGGACCTGATCCCCCTTTGTTTATAGTGATGCCCCGTGCTTTCTTCTGGGGTGGCGTGGTTAAATTAGTCCAAACTATATCTGCAAAACATTAAAGGCAGGTTAAATAATAATCACATTAAAGCACATAAAATTGATTTTAGACAGACTTGCCGAACCTTTTTGGCGAGCTAGATCGGGTTCGTCGAAGGGATTGGTTCAAAAATTATTGCAAGTCGGTGATGGGAAGGCCCTTTCGGTGAATCGCCGACTACTTTCGACGATCAAAGGTTTGTCCGCTGAAAGTTACAGTGCAGAAAAGGGTTTAGGGGTACAGATAAAGGGTGATCAAGAATACTTTCGGCGAGTCGCCAAGTTCTTTTGGCGACCTCAGGCTTCTTGCTGAAAGTTACAGAATCAAACAACACATATATCATGAAATTTAAGGTGATAAAGGGTGATTTGGTGAACCGCTGAGTGGTTCGGCGAGCTCGACCCAGCTCGCCAAACGGCCCAAAGTGCCTATTTTCAATCCACCTTCTCGAATTCCACCCCGCAACCCCCGAAAACAAAATCAAAACATGCAATAGCTAAATTAGGCTCAGATCCATAGCACCCATCACCCTGGAATACTCAGACTTCTTTCGGTTTTGCCAAATTTGGCCATTTGACGACATTTCCCTTAAGAAGGGTATCACCATTTTATCACTGAGCAATATTCGTCAATTAGAGCAAATATGGGCTACTTAGACTTCACCCAACCAATCTAAACAAAACGCAAGCACAACCTCATAAAAATTCATTCATTTAAAAGCACAATTTGATAGGCATTTGACAATCTAAACAATACGGGTAAGATTATTAACTTAGAATTGGCATTTAAACAATGTAATCCTATCAGAGAGGCCCAGCACACGACAAGACGGTATGATCATTGCAAATGAGTACAAAATTTTTGAATGTAAACTCGGGATTCGGAAACCAACCTTAGATGCCGATTATAATAGGCTTGAAATGTTAGGTTAGGCTGCAAAGAAATCCTAGTTCCGAGCACCAATCAACAACCAAAATACTTATTGAAAGCAAGAATATTGAAAATACTAACTTGGTGTGAGTTTGTGAAGCTTAAAAGCAAGGGAAAATGAATAGTTTGAAACTTTAAAACCTTTGGCCATATATAGCTGTCCAGCTCGCGTCTATTCAGTGACGTTAGTCGTGTCCGCTAATCCACTTGACGACGCATTGACTGGTTACTTACCCCACCGATTTCTACAGGATTTTCATTTTCTTAGGGTTAAGACGACGGTCTTAATCGTGGTCGCCGACCTGGTCGGTGAGTCGCCAAACTGCTCTTGAGCTCGCCGAGTTTTACAGGCTCTGAATTGAAATTTTGTTAAGCCAAATGGCGGATCAAATTGGGCACGTCGATCTCTTCGGTGGTACGCCGACTGTACCATTTGCTCGCCAATGCATTCTCCAAACACTTTCCGTATTTAAACCTGCACAACCAACACACCATTATTTACAAAAACAGAACTAAAGCATTTAAGGGTTTTGGGTTGCCTTCCAAATAGCGGCTTAGTTAACGTTGTGGCACGACGCAAGTCAATAATCAAACTTCATTTTTGGGGTTAGACATAGTATCACAAGGCAACCCCCTATTTTGCTGCGAGTAGAGATGGGTCAATGCATGACCCATAAGGGGCTCGAGCAGCTAGACAGATCTGTAATGAGAACCAATCATTTGCTTTATCACTGATGTTCTCCTTCATTTCTTCCAACTCTCTATCTTGCTCAGTCACCTTGTGGAGAATGATTGAGAGCATTCCCTCAATGCGTTTAACCTCATTGTCCTTTGTCCTTCTTCGCTCATGAGGAAGGATGTATTTATCCTTCCTTTTGCATTAGACTTCGATCTCTACCATCTGTTTGGCCAACTCATCCATCCGAGTCATTAGTGTGACCAACATGAAGTCCTTTTCTACTTCTTGGTTCGTTTCAGCCATTTGATCAAGCAGTTGGGCTGCTATCACATATGAAATAATCCATCTTCCAATTGATTGAAGGTTAGGATGCGATCCAGGAACATTATTACTTTTAATGGAGGAAACTCCATTAAACAAAATTAAAAATTAGAAAGAATTTTACTAAACTAAGAATTCTCAAATAATACTACTCCCCGGCAACGGCGCCATTTTGATGTTTAAGGATGTAATCAACTGACACTATTTCGGTTTAAGTGCCATACGATCGAGTGTAGTGATATAACCCAACCAAGGGTTGGGATTGTTCCCACAATGAGTGGTTTTGAGAATTAATAGAAAAATAAAATCTACTTCTAATTAGTCATAGCTATAGATATCAACGATTAAAAACATACTAAATATAAGGTGTGACGCAAGCGTCAATTATCAATAGGGGGGGTTAGTATTAAGCTAATAAACAAAAACAAACAAAAATATAAGAAATCAAGATATGGAGACGGGATTCTTGGAATGTGATAGGAATACGAGATAAACTAGACTATCGGGTACATGCTTTTGATGGTAAATTGTTGAACATTTGTGACTAGGCTAGACTATAGTGGGGGTAAATTCTCTCTCGAGCCACTTACCTCGAATCAACTCGGTTTCTCTCGAACACCGAGTTGCCGCATTAAGCAAAACCTCCGCCTTAGACCATTCACTCTCTCGAGTTGAATGTGTGGGAGATGGACTAGGATTCACTCTCTCGAGCTCAACCCATGTCAACCCAATATCACCGGCTATCAATTTAGTAGTCTTAGTTTTACGACCTCTCTCTCGAGCAAGCCAAAAACACTAAGATGAAATCGTATTTGCAACTACAATCCAATTAAGTTCATACACAACTACTAAACAAAATTACTTTTAAACAACAAACAAACCATCAACAAGCAAGACCCAATAGATAATCTAACCCATATTCACAAAATCACATCCCAAAAATTGGGGTTTTGGCTAGACATGTAAAAGAGATAAAAATCAATACCAATATCAGTTTCCATCAACTGGGTATAAAGAATTAAGTCTTAAAACATGTCAAGAATGAAGAATCTTCGAGACCTACGTCCAATTTCTTGAAGTGAAACCCTTTGAATCTTCAAGGTTTTAGAACAAAGTCTCCAAAACCCTCTAAAACTTGAAAAAGAAAATATTCTAAGTCTGAATAATAATTGTCTATCACTTGATACTAAGTTAACACTTTAAATAAGTATTTATAGTGTTTGAAAATTTGTGCTGCAGCAGATCACTCGGCGCAGTTAGTTAGGATCGCCGATACACTCAGCGATCCGCCTTTTGGTCAATTTCATCGCCTTCTTGTTTTAGCCTTTAGCATCTTCGCGCTTCGAGTCGTTGGGTGATATAGTACTGCTTCGCGGAACTACTCAACGACTGCTCCGTTTTATCGCCAACTTGATCTTTCCCTTCAGGGCTCAGCACACTAGAACAAAAGGCGATCTCCAGGCCGATCGGCGACTCACCAATTGGGCTCGGCGATCTTCAGGCCTTCATTTCTTCGTTCTTTTCAGACGCCTTGTTCCTTCTTGCCAAGTAGTGTCCATGCTTTGCCTCAAACTCTAAATACTTGAAACTTAAGGGTTTTCATCAGATATTGAGACAAAATATGCATTTGAGGACACTAATTCTATCAAAATATTGCCCTAAATGAGTCCAATTTGTGGACTCATCAACTACCCTAGCCCAAGTTGTCCATTTGGGTCACCTGTCCACTTCAAATAAACCTCACTTTTAGTCAACTAGCATAGAGCGAAACTAAATCCCTCAATTTAGCACATTGAACTAAGATGACCCAATACCCAACGCGTGTTGGGCCCATTAGAAAGACCATCTTGAGTCCAAAATGACCCACGACCTTAATGGATAATCATACTTATGTGTTTAAATTTGAAGGATGTATACGCCGTTTGGCAAACCATTATCTCTTGGGGTAGAGAGTTTAATAGTTTGTTCGAGTCAAAGAATGATCAATTTATCATTGTATCCAAAAGCGTGGACATCCGGAGATGACAAGCAATCAATGATGAAACGCCTTCTATGGTAGCATAGTTTAGGATTGTACTCCTGCGTGAGACTGATTTTTTGAATCCCTTTTCTCTATTTTGTATCCCATTCAGTTCATTCATAAAGTTTGTATAAATTTGAGTTTTGAGGCAATGGAATGTTTCAAATGACACTATACATCCTTCAAATCGTTAAGCCTACCTTTGGCATAAAAGGGTCACATATCTATTTAAAATGTGCAATATCTATTTGTGTGTTATAACTGCTTGCGTGAATATGTTGATTTATTTGGAGATATTCTAGCTCACTCCTCTTCGAATTATTTTTAAAACCCATAAACACAAATATCAAGTCACTATCGAAACTGCGTCAAAATGCTCCTTGAGTCTTTAGTTTCACAATAAAATCTGAACATCACTTTAAAATTCTAAATCTTACTTTGTCATCTCGGAAAAGGGTCATTTTTCCATCTCAAATCAAAAAGAGATTCAGGCCAATCGAATTACGTAGGACCTGAATTCTCTTTTATAAGATACGTAGACGGTCTTTTAAGACTCGGTCTCCATCTTTGAAAAATTCTGTTTTTTCTGCTCTTCCAAACAAATTAGAGTTTCATCTCAATCGAAAATCAAAAGTATGTCAATTAAAGATACAAAAGGCCATTGACTCCACGTAAGTCATCATTCCTGATTTACTAAGCTCAAAATCAAATAGACAAATTCATGTCTATTTAGTCATTTTTCTATTTCTCTGGGCTAGTTTATCTTCAAGTGAAACAACTCTTATGTGTTTGCAGTCATGTGTGTGATATTTGTATTATTTATTATCAACATAGACTAACACGTTTATCTTTTGAGTTATTTTTCTTTTGTCAGGTACTCAAAACTGATCTGTGTTAAGAAAATGAGCTAATATCTATACTTCACAAGGTCCAAAGACCCTAAAGATTCCTTTTATAACCAAAGGTTAAAAGGCAAAGAAAAAGTGGTTGAAAATGTTGAGAACACTGATTTGACAAAAATCATTATGAATGCCCCTATCATTGCTGAACAGAACAAGCTGATTGCACAATTGTTTAAACAAATTGTTGAATTGATAAGACCCGAGTTTTGACAAATCTAGTTATCATTGCTAATGCTCCTACTCCAAATAACAAAAGACCTCCACTCCATTTTCCTACTTTGAATCCAACATCCACATATCTTCTAAACAACTCAACCACCGCTACGATTTCAAAACCTCCCATCATTGACCTAACCACCCCTAACCCACATCATGCTAGCTTCTCACACCAAAAGTTACCTACTCCTCAAAATCCAAATACCAACAATCTCCAGAATTTTCCTCTGATTCCTACACAAATTGTTCAAAGCCCACCTACTACTCAATCCATACCTCTAGAAACCGCTTTTCATATTCCAATATCGTCAGAATCATACCCTCCACTTATCACACAATTTTGAACTCGATCATTATGAGAAGAAGGAGAAGGAGTGGAAGGTCATAAAAGGAAAGGTTGAGCAAAGCATTAGAGAGGATGTTATGAATGCGATAAAAGACTTTCAATACACCCAGATGTTGTTTTATTGAACTATGAAGACTTGTGCATCCATCCACATTTGGCCCTTCTGGAAGGTTTTAAAGTACCAAAATTTGACACTTTTAGTGGAGTTGAAAATCCTTTTGCTCATTTGAGGTCTTATTGCAACCAATTTTTGGGAGTTTGAAAAGATGAGGCTTTGTTAATACGGCTGTAACACCCCTAAATGCTAACAAGAGTCGCATATCAATTTACCGTCATTAAATTACTTCAATATGCTTTATTATCATTTTTGGGAACTTGAAATGTTGTGATAATTACTAGCTTGCTTAGCATAAATTATATCGTAATTTATGGGATTGTATTGGGGTATTTACATAATAGTATAATTAGAGTATTGTATACTTTTAAAAGGAGGTGAAGAATATATAAATATATATATATATATATATATAGGTGTATATGTATGCATTTTGAGCAGCGCACAACATTGTTTTGGGCAGCCTTGGGGGACAACTGGGGTTTGGGATATATATCACTTTTGAGCCTATTTTTTTTCATCTTCTCTAGTGAATTTCGGTTCATCAAAATCACAAGAGAAAAACTTGGTTCTTTTGGCTGGAATTCGAGACACACATTGCTTTTTGGTAAGTAATCGAAATCTGTTTTGTAGCTGAGTAGTGTGTATTAATTTTAGAATATCTCGTTCTCTGGAACTCATTTTTTGATGAATAAATATGTTTTGGAAAGATAATTCATATACCTACAACACTTATGCTTATGTGAAAGTCTAATTTAGCTGTTATGGATTGGAAATATGGGATGCAACACAGGACAAGTTCTGTCTAGATTTCGGATTTAGAAATCCTATATGAACAACTGTTAGTGTATCGATGATATCTTTTTGTACAAAATGTATTTTTTGGTGATTCTTGTTGCGTTGAAACCTTAAGCGATGTATCTACATCTTTCATGAAGGTTATAAAGTCTAATTTAGCTTTTATGGATTCAAAATATGGGATGCAACACATGACAAGTTCTGTCCAGATTTAGGATTTAAAAATCCTGTATGGACAACTGTTAGTTTATTGATGATATCTTTTTGTACAAAATGTATGTTTCGGTGATTGTTGTTGCTTTACAACCCTAAGAGATATATTTACATCTTTCATGAAGGTTATAAAGTCTAGTTTTGCCATTTTCCTGTTCAAATCTAAGTTACAACATGGGGTACTAGACTGACCAGAATCACTATTTTGGGGGCATACTTATATCTATGCAGGCTGAGCTTACTTGTGATGATAATCCTATTTTATTTTGACATTATTGAGATATTAGGAATTAAAGAAGTTGTTTAATTGTATTTTTAAGGTTGTATATACTTGTGAACAAGTTGAGTACCTTGATACGTTGGTTGGTCTATGGTTTGAACTCGAGGAGTTGTGTTGGACTGTTGCTACGCTAAAGTATTGAGGTTTGTGTATGAACTTGTACTTGTACTCTTTTAATTGTTGGTATAGCTGAAAGTTGATCTTGATACCTTAGTTACCTCTTGTCAGTTTGCATTGTTGTGTTGGTATGACGCTTGTGTAACTCGCCCACTTGTACAAATTGTTTGATCACTTGGCACTCTTGTTGGGACCTTGTCCTTCTTGTGGCCGTGACTCTGTCACTGTTGGCATGCCTCTTGATTTGGATCATTTGCCATCTTGACTTTGGATTTTTAGTCCGTCTTAAGAATGGAAGTTGTCCATTTTAAGTAAGAACTAGGAAGCCATTTTTAATATGGTTCTTGGTTCTCTTGATTATTGGGCTGTGACCCTTCTTGATTCAGGACGTTGACCCTTCTTGATACTTGCTTGTGTCGGGTTTGATGAAATGAGGTATTTATTGGGCGATCCTTGTTATTGAATCTCTTGGAAAATTGTGCTATGAGCGTTCTTGACATTTGTATCTTTGAATATCGAACTTGATGCTCGTTATATATTGTTACTTGATTTATTTATTATGTTCAAGTATGTTGCTCATTGACTTGAAAAAAAATAGCTTGGTGAGTTTTGAGGAATCTGAACCTATAGTTTTTACACCACTAAGCTATTTGCTTAGCGATAGTTGTTTCTATCGTAGGGAATGATCGAGAGGAGGCATGAAGTTGGCCATTGGAGATGGAGATTTTGAGAACTTTAAAGAAGGTCACATTTGCATATAGGCATCTATATTTTGTATAAACTTTGGGACTTATACATGACCTATGTGTTGTATATGTGCATGAAATTTTGACGTCTAATCGGATCATGTTAAAATGGTTTGTAATTTAAGTATGGCTACTTGTTTGGTTCTTTTGGGGTGTGTAAACCCAAGTCATATAATATATTAATTTTACTACTTGTTTTGAATGATTGTATGAAGCTTGAACCACTTGATAGGGTACTCGTACATTGATAATAATTGTTGTATATCATGTACTAGCGTGAGGACAATATATGCATAAAAATCTTGTGAGTTATTGGTTTAAGTATTTTGGAAGGGTTTTTACAAGTTTGGTATCAGAGCCTATGTTTGTGGTTCTAGGACTTTTGTTGTGAATTACTTGTATACTTGTTCGCTTTCGAAAAAAGTTCTATTTGGATCATTGATTCACTTACCCAATTTATAATAAATTTTTATCGCATGTAGTGTGCACATGCAACATGTACATGTCCATAATGCAATGTGATCTTCCCTTTTGAAGGATTTAAGTTATGGTCTCTTCTGCTGATCGACCTATGGAAGCTGCTCGTGAAGGTTTGGGTGCCTATGTTTCCCAACCTCATGCACTAGAAGAGGTTGGAGAACCTTTCTCGGATCATTATGTTCCCCACACTAGTGGGTCTGAAGTGGGAAACCATCAGGGTGCAAGAGCTGGTTCACATCCTTACATGAGTCGTGGTACTCAAGCCATGAATCCTCCTTTTCAATAAATGGCTGAATTTTTCCACCATATGTCTGAAGCGATGCATGATCCCAACATGATTAACTTTGAGAAAGTGAGGAAAATGGGTGGAGTGGAGTTTGAAGGCACCGTTGATCCCACGGATGCTGAAAAATGGCTGGAGCGCATGGAGAGGGTATTTGAGCAGTTAGAGTGTTCAGATGTTGCCAAATTTAAGTATGCTATTTAACTATTACAAAAGGATGCTTATGATTGGTGGGTAAGTGTTCTGAATGCCAAGGTAAAACCTCCTGTTCTTACTTGGGATGATTTTCTTAGGGAATTTTGTATGAAGTATGTCCCACCTGCTTATTGTGATGAAAAGATAAAGGAGTTTTTGAATCTAAGGCAACGAGCATGTCTATTGCTGAGTATCAACAGAAGTTTCTAAGGCTCTCTCGTTATGCTGGAGGTATTATTAAAGAGGAAAAAGACAAGTGTAGGAAATTTGAAGATGGTTTAAATGATTGCATTAGGAAGAATGTGGCGATCCTGCAACATGAAAACTTTTGTAAGTTAGTGTCTGCTGCTCTTACTTGGGAACGACTTGATAAAGAAGAAGTTAGTCGAAATGAAAACAAATTTCGAAAGCGTAGACCAGATTTTGGAGGTCCATCCAAAAGGGGTAGGTTTGATGATTCTAAAGCTGGTAGGGTTAACAGGAAGCTCAAGAAAAGCAAAATAGATCAGAATTTTCTACAGCTAGCACTCCAAATTATGGCCAAGGCAGGTCTCGTGTTCCCACTTGTCCACAATATGGAAAGAATCATTATGGTACTTGCAGGAGAGCTTCTGGTGCATGTTTCAATTGTGGGAGCTTTGATCATAAAGTGAAGGATTGTCCTAATCCTAATAATGCTCTTTTCTTGAGAACTAAAGGCTCGGTTCATAAGCTTTCTATTAATCCTCCTCGAACTAATGAAGGTGCCAGACCTAAAAATACACAAGTAGCAGGTGCAAGTGGAGCGAATAAAGCTAGCGGACCAAGGGCTACTGTACGCGCTTATGCTATGAGGCAGAGGGAGGATCAAGATGGAAAAGACGTGGTTGTTGGTAAATTTCACTTATTTGGCTTATGTGTGTTTACATTGTTTGATACTGGTTCTACACATTCTTATATTTGTTCATCACTTGATCTTCCTGAAAACGTGAAATCTGTGAGACTTAATTTTGATGTGCTGGTTGAAAGTCCTTTGGGTTATCAAGTTGTGTGTAATCGAGTTTATCAAGATTGTCCCTTCATGATTCAAAATATTGTCTTCCATGCTGATTTGATTGAAATGCCCTTCAAGGATTTTGATGTTATTATCGGGATGGATTGGCTTTATAAATATCATGCAGTGGTAGATTGTAGGTCTAAGCAGGTGACTTTTAAAGATCCTACATTTTCACACATCATTGTACAAGGTGAAAGATCATTGGCATCTAGTATTATTTCTGCGGCCTTGGCAAGAAAGTTGATGCGTCAAGGTTGTGGGGCATACCTTGCTCACATAGTTGATACATGGTTGGAGAGTCCTGGTGTCAAGGACATACCTGTTGTACGTGATTTCCCAGAAGTCTTCCCAGAAGACCTTCCGAGATTGCCCCCGAAAAGAAAGGTTGAATTTCCTATTGAGCTTATTCCTGGATTTACCCCTATTTCTATCACTCCTTATAGAATGGCTCTGGCAAAATTAAGAGAATTGAAATCTCAATTGCAAGAACTTCTTGAGAAGGGTTTCATTCGACCTAGTGTTTCTTCTTGGGGAGCCCCTGTTTTATTCGTAAAGAAGAAAGATGGCACTCTCAGGCTTTGTAGTGACTATAGACAATTGAACAGAATCACAATCAAGAATAGATATCCACTACCAAGGATCGATGATTTGTTTGACTAACTTAAGGGTGCTAAAGTATTCTCAAAGATTGATTTAAGGTCTGGATGCCACCAACTGCGTGTTAGAGAGAAAGATATTCCTAAAGCTGGTTTTAGAACTCGGTATGGTCATTATGAATTTTTGGTGATGCCATTTGGGTTGGCAAGTGATCCTGCGGTATTCATGGATCTAATGAATCGAGTATTCAAGCCTTATCTTGATTAGTTTGTGGTTATTTTTATAGATGATATTTTAATATTTTTCAGAAGTAGTGAAGATCATGATAAGCACCTCCGGATTATTTTGCAAATTTTGAAGGAGAGGGAACTTTATGCTAAACTTTCCAAGTGTGAATTTTCGCTTGATGAAGTGACGTTTCTGGGACATGTTGTATCGGCCGAAGGCATGAAGGTGGATCCTAGTAAGATACAAGCAGTTGTTTAGTAGAGACCTCCCAAAAATCAAATCGAGGTAAGAAGTTTCTTAGGCTTAGTAGGATACTACAGAAGATTTGTGAAAGGCTTTTCCATTATCGCCTCTCCATTGACTAAACTCTTGCAGAAGGAAGTGAAGTTTAATTGGAATGACAAATGTCAAGAAAGCTTTGAAACTCTCAAGTCCTTGTTGACTCAAGCACCTATACTTACTCTACCAATTGAAGGAAATGAGTATGTAGTATACAACGATGCTTCTCATAGTGGTCTCGGATGCGTTTTGATGCAAGAAGGGAATGTTATTTCATATGCCTGTCGAAAATTAATACCACATGAATTGAATTATCCTACTCATGATCTCGAACTTGATGCAGTAGTGTTTGCTTTAAAAATATGGCGGCATTATTTGTATGGGGAGAAATGTCATATATTCACTGATCACAAGAGCTTAAAGTACTTGAGTACTCAGAAGGAGCTGAACCTCCGACAGCGTAGATGGCTTGAACTCATTAAGGATTATGACTGCACGATTGATTATCATCCAGGTAAAGCCAATGTGGTTGTAGATGCACTAAGTCGGAAATCCTTTGCAAGCATTTCTTTGAATCCTTTGCCCTTGCTCCTTGAGTTAAGAGCCATGAATGTTCGTTTCGCACTTGATTCAAATGGTTCAGTTATTGCTAATTTGCACGTAAAGCCAATATTACTTGAACAGGTGAAAGAAGCATAAAAGGTAGATGAGAAACTTGTAAAATTGATCAAAGAAGTTCAAAATGGGGAAAAACTTGATTTTACACTAATAGAGGATGTTATCTTATTTTATCAAGATAGACTATGTGTCCCTAATGATGATAAATTGAGGAGAGAAATACTGAATGAAGCACATACCTCACCATATGCAATGCATCATGGGGGTACAAAGATGTACCAGACCATCAAAGAAAATTATTAGTGGAATGGTATGAAGAGAGCCATTGCGGTGCTCATTTCTAAATGTTTGGTTTGTCAACAAGTAAAGGCAGAACATCAGGTTCCAGTTGGTTTACTACAACCCTTGTCGATGCCGGAATGGAAATGGGAGAGAATAACTATGGACTTTGTTTCTGGACTTCCTTGCACCCAAAGAAATCATGATGCAATATGAGTGATTGTGGACAGGCTAACCAAGAGTGCTCACTTCTTAGCAATCAGGATGGATTACTCACTTGAGCGTTTAGCCGAATTGTATATTAATGAGATCGTAAGACTACATGGGATCCCTATGTCTATTGTATCTGATCGAGACCCAAGGTTTACATCTAGATTTTGGGGCAGCTTGCAGGAAGCTTTGGTACTAAGCTGAAATTTAGCACTTCGTTCCATCCTCGCATGCACGCCATCGGAAAGGGTGATACAAGTTTTGGAGGATATGCTTTGAGCTTGCATTATGGAGTTTGAGGGTAGTTGGGACAAACACTTGGCGTTGATAGAATTTCCTTACAATAACAATTACCAATCGAGTATTGGAATGCCTCCCTATGAAGCTTTGTACGGAAGGAAATGTCGGACCCCTCTTTGTTGGAGTGAAGTTGATGATAGGAAACTCATTGGTCCTGAAATTATGCGACAAACAAAGGACAAGGTAAAAATTATCAAGGATCGTCTAAAGATTTCTTCGGATAGACAAAAGTTGTACGTTGATCCTAAAAGGTGTGACATTGAATATCAAGTGGGAGATAAAGTATTTTTAAAGGTGTCTCCATGGAAAAAGATTATGAGATTTGGCAAAAAGGGAAAACTTAGTCCCCGATTTATTGGACCTTATGAGATACTTGAAAAGGTTGAACCGGTTTCATATAGATTGGCTTTGCCACCTGAGTTAGACAAGATCCACAATGTCTTCCATGTTTCTATGCTCAGAAGATATCATTCTGATCCATCTCATGTTCTTCCAGTTGAATCCATTGAGGTTAATCTTGACTTGACGTATAATGAAGAACCTATTTTAATTCAAGCTCGAGAGGTGAAGCAACTTAGAAACAAGGGAATCCACTTAGTAAAGGTACTTTGGAGGAACCATTAGGGAAAAGAAGCTACCTGGGAGAGAGAAGAAGACATGAGGACCCAATATCCTCACTTGTATCGGGACTAATGTAAGGTAAATTTTTAGACGAAATTTCTTTAAGGGGGAGAGAGTTGTAACACTCCTAAATGCTAACAAGAGTCGCATATCGATTTACCATCATTAAATTACTTCAATATGTTTTATTATCATTTTTGGGAACTTTAAATGTTGTGATAATTGCTAGCTTGCTTAGCATAAATTATATCGTAATTTATGGGATTGTATTAGGGTATTTACATAATAGTATAATTAGAATATTGTATACTTTTAAAAGGAGGTGAAGGTAAATATATAGGTGTATATGTATGCATTTTGGGCAGCACACAACATTGTTTTGGGTAGCCTTGGGGGATAGCTGGGGTTTGGGATAAATATCACTTTTGAGCCTATTTTTTTTTTCATCTTCTCTAGTGAATTTCGGTTCCTTCAAAGCCTAAAAACCTTAGAACCTTAATTAACCAATTGTTCATCAAAATCACAAGAGAAAAACTTGGTTCTTTTGGCTGGAATTCGAGATACACACTGCTTTTTGGTAAGTAGTCGAAAGCTGTTTTGTAGCTGAGTAGTGTGTATTAATTTTAGAATATCTCATTCTCTGGAACTCAGTTTTTGGTGAATAAATATGTTTTAGTAAGATAATTCATATACCTACAACTCTTATGTTTATGTGAAAGTCTAATTTAGCTATTATGGATTGAAAATATGGGACGCAACACAGGACAAGTTCTGTCCAGATTTCGGATTTAGAAATCCTGTATGAACAACTGTTAGTGTATCGATGATATCTTTTTGTAAAAGTGTATTTTTCGGTGATTCTTATTTTGTTGCAACCTTAAGAGATGTATCTACCTCTTTTATGAAGGTTATAAAGTCTAATTTAGTTGTTATGGATTCTAAATATGGGAAGCAACACAGGACAAGTTCTGTCTAGATTTCAAATTTAAAAATCCTGTATGAACAACTGTTAGTGTATCGATGATATCTTTTTGTACAAAATGTATTTTCAGTGATTCTTGTTGTGTTGTTACCTTAAGAGATGTATCTACATCTTTCATAAAGGTTATAAAGCTTAGTTTTGCCATTTTCCTGTTCAAATCTAAGTTACAACATGGGGTACTAGACTGGCCAGAATCACTATTTTGGGAGAATAGTTATATCTGTGAAGGCTGATCTTACTTATGATGATAATCCTGTTTTATGTCGACATTATTGAGATATTAGGAATTAAAGAAGTTATTTATTTGTATTTTTAAGGTTGTATATACTTGTGAACAAGTTGAGGACCTTTATACGCTGGTTGGTCTACGGTTTGAACTCGGGGAGTTGTGTTGGACTGTTGCTACGCTAAAGTATTGAGGTTTGTGTATAAACTTGTACTTGCACTCTTTTAACTGTTGGTATATCTGAAAGTTGATCTTGATACCTTGGTTACCTCTTGTCAGTTTGCATTGTTGTGTTGGTATGACGCTTGTGTAACTCGCCCACTTGTATGGATTGTTTGATCACTTGGCACTCTTGTTGGGACCTTGTCCTTCTTGTGGCTATGACTCTGTCACTATTGGCATGCCTCTTGATTCGGATCATTTGCCATCTTGACTTTGGATTTTTTAGTCCGTCTTAAGAATGGAAGTTGTCCATTTTAAGTACGAACTAGGAAGCCATTTTTAATATGGTTCTTGGTTCTCTTGATTATTAGGCTGTGACCCTTCTTGATTCAGGGCGTTGGCCCTTCTTGATACTTGCTTGTGCCGGGTGTGACGACATGAGGTATATATTGGGCGATCCTTGTTATTGAATCTCTTGGAAAATGGTGCTACGAGAGTTCTTGACATTTGTATCTTTGAATATCAAACTTGATACTCGTTATATATTGTTACTTGATTTATTTATTATGTTCAAGTATGTTGCTCATTGACTTGAAAAAAAATAGCTTGGTGAGTTTTGAGGAATCCGAACCTATAGTTTTTGCACCACTAAGTTATATGCTTAGCGATAGTTGTTTCTATCGTCGGGAATGATCGAGAGGTGGCATGAAGCTGGTCATTGGAGATGGAAATTTTGAGAACTTTAAAGAAGATCACATTTGCATATAGGCATCTATATTTTGTATAAACTTTGGGACTTGTACATGACTTATGTGTTGTATATTTGGATGAAATTTTGACGACTAATCGGATCATGTCACAATGATTTGTAATTTAAGTATGGCTACTTTTTTGGTTCTTTTGGGGTGTGTAAACCAAAGTCATGTAATATATTAATTTTACTACTTGTTTTGAATGGTTATATGAAGCTTGAACCACTTGATTGGGTACTCGGACATTGATAATAATTGTTGTATATCATGTACTAGCGTGAGGACAATATATGCGTAAAAATCTCATGAGTTATTGGTTTAAGTATTTTGGAAGGGTCGTTACAACGACTCTTTAGTCGAAGTCTAAAAGGAGAATCTTTTGAATGGTTTATTTCTCAAGAAATGAAACAATGGCCAAGTTGGAATGCTTTGGCTAAAAATTTTATCAAAAGGTTTAGTTACAATGTAAAATTTATTCCTGATGGATACTCTTTGGAGAGAATCAACAAAATTCTATTGAATGTTATCGAGAGTATGCCTACCGTTGGAGAAGAGAGGCTACAAGGGTTAGGCCTCCCATGACTGAGAAAGAAATTATTGAAGTCTTCGTGTGCATTCAAGAGTTGGAGTACTACAATATGATGTATACTCATTTTAGGAGGGAAGTTCAATGACATAGTCAAAATTGGTGAGACTATTGAAAATGGTCTCAAGACCAGAAAAATAATCTGAATGACTTCCTAGGATGAATCCTCAGGTTCGTTGAGGAGGAAAAGGGAAGTTGTTTCATCTATCTCATTTGAATCGAGCAAAAAATCAAAGAGACATGCTGGTCATAATGTTCAAAAGCCTTTACCATCCAAAACATATCCTTTAGCTCCACAAAATCCTTGCAACTTCTTTTATGTCCAACAAAATTATCAAGCTCCATTGACAAATTACCCAAATGTTCAATAAAGCTATCAAGTCACATTGTCAAATTACCCAAATGCCCCTCCTAGCTACCAATCTCTACAATACCCAAATTTCCAAACACCAACACCTACTCGTCAAAATCCTTCACTTTATCATCAGGTACCTCCACCTACATGAAATAATTACAATATTCCTCGTTCCAAAACTTGAGAAGAAATCTCCTCGTGTCTTTACTCCTTTGGTTAAAAGTCGAACCCAACTTTTTGAGAGATTGAAATCAGCTGGTCTGATACAAATAATTGATCCAAACAATGTCAATGTCAATTCTAGACATTACAAGTTCAATCATCATTGTGCTTACCATTCAGGAGGTGTTGGACATACCACTGAGAATCGCATCAATTTGAAGCATAAAATTCATGACTTAATTGATTAAAGAATTGTCACTCTTCGAACTATCACTTCAATGCCAATAGTAATTCACTATTGAATTATGGAGGGTTCACTATTAACATTATTGAGGTTGTAGAAAATTAGTGTCTGGGTAAAATTATAATCCCAACCAACCCGGAAAACCTTGAGAAAGTTGTAGCTTCTTTGAACATAAGTGAGAAACTCAATTTTTCGATCATGACACCCCATCAAGCTTTTGCTTTAGTGACAAGAGAGAGTCAAAACAAGAAGGAGGTTAATCGTGTATCACCACAGCCTTTGCCTCATTTGTATCAGTCTTTTCTGGTAGAGGAATATGCCAATGAAGACGGTCTTGGAGAAAGAATTGGAGATCTTTTTCAAAAAGGTGATGTTGTGCTTAAAGAGATGATCAAGACATCAGGCATGCCAGACGTCGAGCCAATGGAGCAAGTGCTTAATTGTGCTTCTAGTCCGCTCTTGATTGCTTGCTCATCTTGATAGAAAAAGATGAATTTTATGCTATTTCTAAAATCGATGGTAGTCTGAAGGAGGCCCAAAACCCACCTTTTATGTCTTTTTACCTAATTATCTTTTAATTTCCCTCGTAATGTTTTGAAAAAAGCAAAATGGCCCATGGTTATGGCCAAAGTTCATATATCCTTATTTTCAATGACAATCACCTCTATTGCGAAAAAATTATTTCACTTGCTTTAGTTTTGCTATCTAACACTCTTTATTTCAGTAAATATAATTTTAAATCTGTCAACATCATGTCATGTCACAAGCTAAATGAACAAATAAGGTATATAACAATGTGTTCTAAGAGTATGATGAGAAGATCATGATATCTAAATACATTGCCAAAAAATTGAAACAGTTCGAGAATCAGGATAAATTGAATCTGGATGATATAAAAACTGTGAATCTAGAAAAGGATGACTATGTCAAAGAAACATGAATCAACGTCTATTTGACCGAAGCTTAGAAAAGTGAAGTTATTGATTTGCTTAGACAAAACATCGATACATTTGATTGATGACATGTTGTGGTTGGCGTAGACATTTATCTCACGAGTCGTCATTCGACTCAGGTGCTGTCAAAGATACTATGTTTGAAGGCTCAGAGTTTCTTTTATCTCTTTCTTTGTAATCACATCATTTGCCTGTAATCATCTTATGTTTTATAGTTAGAAAATTATCTATTGTAATGAACTACGTCTGACATGAATTTTCAAAAAAGAGATTCGTAGATACCAATGTCGGTCTCGGTTGTTTCCTTATCAAAATTTTCTATTTCTATCAATCTTCTAGAAGGGAACTACGTTTGACCTGATTTCTGCCTCAATGGGATACGTAGGCTCCACAACGGCTCGGTCATATCCCCATAAGATTTTCATTTCTCTTAATAATGGAAACTTTGATAGAATTATTGAGAGGGACTCAAAAATTCTAAAGAGCAAGATATATTCTCCAACAAGTCAAGGCTGAAGATACATTGTGAGTTGCAACTGGGACAAAATTTTTGAAAGGGTCTCAAAAATTCTACAAGTCATATATCAATAGTTCGAGATACTCCAAGACATCTAACTGGGACAAAATATTTTGAGGATAAACTCAAAAATTTCTTCAAGAATCAATTTGAGCATGATTAGAAGTTTAAAGCTATCTTCAAATGATAGCTGGCATCGTTAAATTTCATAGTCAACTTCAGCAATCTCCGACACAGTTGGATTTCAGAGCCAGCTGCAAAACTTACCAATTATAATAGATTTCGAGAGGACCATGTTAGAAATTTCTCAAGCTTTAAGGATCATTTGATTTCTCCAGAACAAGCTATCAGACACGTTAAAAGTTTTGAACCAAGGATGTTCATTTAAGCTATACATGAAATGACATTTGATAGTGACCTTTTCCAAATTAATTCCCAAAAAATTCTTTTTCCTTAAAGATTTATTAATATGTCAAATATTCTGTATAATTTCATCTTATGTCTATCGAGAAGCAAGAGATCGGAGTGATCAACGGAAGATAGCAAGACAAGAAGCAAGTGGTTGAACAAATCAACACAAATTAGTTTGTTTTAAAAAATAACAGTTTTTCTGTGGATAGAGGTTTATAAGATTGCCTCAAGATCATCATATTCCCCATTCAACGAATATGGAGAATTTGAAAGGGATAAAAGAGCTCACCAAAATTGAAAATCTTTTAGTAGGTACATGAAAGGTATTGAAGTTCTTCAAGAGAAAAAGAAGCAGTTCAGAATACGAGCAACAACACCTCATTCAAATCTCTAACAAAGCATAAGTGACAATGAGCACAAGATGTTCAAAATAGGAACAAGTGAAAGCATCACTAATACACTCAAATTACACCTCTATAAAATAAGTATAAGCGGTCGTCGTCAAATAAAGAACCCAACTTGTAGATTGGGATCGATCCCACGAGAATATGGTTCAGACTTAAACTTAACTCACTATTATATCCATTTAGTCAAACTATTTCCGAAACAAGTAATTCAAGGGGGGGGGGGATTTTTGTGGGCAAATAATTGATTGTTGTTTAAGAAATAAGTGACCAGGATTCAAACTTTAATTTATCAATATGAGAGAGAAACTAGGGTGTATGTGTTCCCCATAAGATTTTAACGCGGTAATCCTAATAATAGTAATCATTTCCTAGTGTTTTACATGTGAAGTTGGTAAGATAGGTATCCCTAAGTGATTGGTCCTCCAAATAGGGAATTTCACTATGCACCTTGGTCCGGCTACGAGTGTATACTTTACTAATCCTTACCTTTACCTCAGATTAGATATCACATCAATGTATGACTTAGTTTTCACCCTCGCAGAAATTGACATTAGACTATTAGATTTCATGCACAAAATCTCTGTTGTTAATTATTTTCTCATTAAGTACCTCCTTGGTCCGGCAAGTAGCAACAAGGTGAGTTCTAACGCGTGCACTCGTTTTGATATGAAGAATTCATGAACTTACGATTAGAGTAGACGAAACCCGAAATCTCTAATTGAATTTCAAAGTCAAAATCTTGTAAACAAAATTCGAAAATCAAATTGCTAATGTTGCACGTGAATTCCACAAAATACCAAGAACTAAAAGTAAACAATAATGTCTAACCCATAAAAACGAGGTTTACATACCCTATTTATAGAAAAACATGTCCTAAACAAAAAGGAAACAAAATAAGGAAATAAACTTCTGGAACGCGGCATCAATCGATGACTTGACCTATGGATCGTGGGTCTACCTATGGTCCGTAGGTCCTCTTTTGTTGGTCAACACTTAGAACCTTTCAGCAGAGGTTGAAACCTTCACTCTAAGATCATCAACGACGGACTTGCAGGACGGACTTACGTGGCCCCACACTTAGGATTTTCATCAGATATTGGAAATTCAACTCTCTGAACTCATTCAACGGATATGTAGGACGACCCATGGGGCGACCTATGGTCTGTTAGTTGCTCCGTAGTTCCATACTTGGTCAGACTTCCCTGATGATCCATCTACGCCTAACCATCGACGGACCGTCAAAGGACCTACAGTTCGTGGATCACGTCAGTGGGTGGCTCCTTCTGGTTAATTTCAGTTGTCATCTCACTCAACCGCGTCCAAGTGTATTTCCTGCAAACATAACACATAAAACATTATTTCTAATACAAAATGGCCTTAGACACACACAACTCTTAAGTGAAATATATCAAAAATACCGTAAACTCACGGTATATCAACATCCTCAACTTAAACTTGTTGTTTTTCCTCAAACGACACACTAACACTCTAAATGACACTTGTGTAGAAGCAATAATTCAAACTCAAGCAATTACATGGCTATCTATTCCCTCAAATCCTTTATTTAGTGCAAAATTTTTTTATCTAGACTCAACAAGCTAACTTATGTAGATCAAGATATGACAAAGATCGACTAATAGACACCACAACATACACTTTTCACAATTGCCAATGTACCAACTTTCCGATAATGTAACTAGTGCCCTCACTTCAAACGAAATCCTTTTCACACAATAGATATGAATTTTGAGTTTTAGGATCCATTCAACACTCACGCTCAGAAGTGACTTCAAGTACAGTTAGTGCTCAATACCATAGGCTTGCCCTTATTTTCACTGCATAGACTCTCCAAACTAGTTGTTAGGATCACTATAGGACTTTCTTAGCTTGTAACATAGGCTCAGGGTCAGGTAGGATATATTTGGGTACTTTTTAGTGACTTTTTGCCCTCCTTGACATTACATTGACTTTTTACCTCTTTTCTCAACCTATTTTTGACATGCTTTCAGTTTACTTTCTTTCCCTTGACTCTTTTCAACACAGATGTGACTTTTGACTTTATGACTCTTATTTTTCACTTTCTTCTTTTTATTTCACTTTATTTTTCTTTATTTCTTTCAGCACTTTTGTTTATCATCTTTTTTCTTCTTTTGCACAAAGTCACATCTTCTTCTATCTTTTCTTCTTCTCTCTTCAACGCAAAACTCTTTTCATACCCTTTTTATTTTTGTTTCCTCTTTCATAGCCACCCTCAACTTATGTATTTTGCATTAGTTAAGGTGCACAATATCCGATGTCAGACCAGGGCCAAGATCATGTAACTTTTTACATTAGCCACCCTTAACTTAGGCTTTTGGCCTTAGTGAAGGTGCACATGTCCGAGAAGAGACCGGGGCCAAAACAATTATTTTAGGGAAGGCGAGTTAGGTGAATTGAAAGAAGTGGTCTCTCTTACGCTCAAAAATTTGGATCAAAGGGAACATTGTTTTCATTTGGTTGGATCATTTTAGGCTTTAATGGACTAATTTGAACAAGGGACTATGATCACTTTCCAACTTCTAGCCTAGATTATCTTTGTAGGACCAACGAGGCAAGTTCTAGATTGACACATACTGTCTGAACATTCAACTTTTCTCACACACTCTTTGCACATTGTTTCATTAACAAATTGTTAGATTACCCAATACAAGTTTTAGCTTAAGTCATGAGGTCAAATCGTTTCTCTATCTTGTCATATTAAGATCCAACACATTCAATACATCAAGACTATAGGTCTAGCACATTTCAAAAGTTTTGGACGGGTATTAATTTCATGCTCATTATGCCATCATGCTTTTTATTCTTCGACTTACTTCTCCACATACAATCCTAAACATGCCGATTCAACATAAAAGTAAATAGTCCTTTGGGGAAAAAGAACGTATGCAAGAAAACCCCAAATAAGGATTATGAGTTGGGTTACTCAGACTTCACCCTAACACTCCAATCCATTTACCCCACCCCCAACAAAATATGGTGCAATTGCCCTCAATGCATAGAAGGCAAAAAAATAAATAAAGCATAGGGTGAAGGTGAAGCAAACCTGTGGCACAAAAGCGCCGAAAATCTCTCAAGAAATGGGTAGGTCCAATTTTTCATAGCCCGTTGGATCAACACTCGATACGCCATCAATGGCTCCCGCATCAACTATCCCATCACTCTCAGTAGTGCTCATACCAACTCTCTCAGTACCCTCGGTAGTGCTCACTCTGGCGGATGGGCCAACACCTATTGGTGGTGGCATGGAATCGCCAAATAAGGCAGACATCACCACAATATCATCCTCCTCTGTAGGGGAAGCCTCTGGTGCAAAATTGAGAGGGACTATGAGGGTATCCAGATCAGCACTAAGGCTGACCAACTCTGCCTGGAAGTTAGATAAATCAATAGTCGGGGCCGGCCTCCCCAAGACTCGTAGCTCGAACTCATCCAGACATTTATGAATGGCCTGATTCTTCTGGTCCATCATCTGCTCCATCCTAGCCTCGGACTGCTCAATCGAACGCTGCATCCGCAGACTAATGTGCTGTAGCAAGGTGGCCATCTATGTCTCTAGCTTTAGAACTTGAGCTAGAGGGATGCGGAGGACCCTGATGAGGGAGTGGCTCTAGATAAGCTAGGGACCTAATTGGTGGCCAAGAATGGAGGAGCCTGGGCATCCGCCGTAGTGGCTGGAGGGGTAGGGTCATCAACCTGCATTTGCTCCACATCTGCTACAAAATCATTTCCTAATGGTGGCATCTCAATTTGTGGCTCATTGTGAGGTGCAACTACATTGGCCTCATCCCAAATAAGGCCGATATCTAGAGTCTTGGTTTCCTGAAGCAACCCGTCACAATGCCATACTGGTACAACAACATCCCTGCAAAGCTGAAAGATGAGGCACGGGAAAGACAGGGTGGTAGTGGCCTTGAAGGCTCTCTCATGAATCTCCGCAATCAGGATGCGGGCAAAATCTATCTCCAAACCTGCAACCATAGCTGCAACCATCACTGCTCGGTCCCATCTGACCACATTGTCCGCCTGAGTAGAGGACACACGGTTCCTCACAAGCAACCAGAAGAATTTAGCCGCAAAACTCAGTGTCACCTTCTTGATACCCAAGCTCAGAGTTTGGACCCATTCTGCGCGCTCTCCATCTATAGCAATATGACATGATAACCACCTCAAAAGTGACTCTCTCTGATCGACATTCCTCTGAAATGCCCCACTCTGAATGACCAATATGATAGTCGAACTCTATTGTATTGATGAGCAGAGTGTGGTCTGGGCCGTAGATAATCCTGCTGAGGGTGGTCTTAGAGATGTCGACTGTGAACCCCCGTAATAATGTGGCCTCAAGTGGAGGCTGAGCTACAGGTTTGGCCTACTTAGAGATAGACCATCTGATGGTGGTGGCATAGGAAGCGTAGAACTCCCGGAATATTTCCTCGCTATAGGACCCTGGGCCAGGTTTCAGACATTACTCACACTTTACTCCTTATTTTATCAATCAATCATTCAACCTAGGTCTAATCATGCATTTCAACACAATATATGGTAGTTCTTCATCCTTAGGGTTCCAATTACACACAACTCGACTTTTTAACATACCAAAACTAGGAACCCTAAGTCAAAACTTCCAATTGGACCATTTATTTTGATTTAGTTGGTTTTAATTAACTACACACTTACATACCATCATACCAAGGGTTTTTCTAACTTATAATTCAACATTCAAACATGAAACTAACAACCCAAGGTCAAGTTCATCGATGTGATTTCAAATGAAACAATTAAGTAATTCAAAGTTTGGGAGAAATCTGTATACCTTACAAGTAATTACCGATGATGAGTGTGTATTGCAACGATATTCATGACCCTTTGCTAACTTTTCGACGTCAAACCCGGACTTTGGAATTGTTGGGGAGGAAGAGTAGAAGTGGGGAATGATTTGCGAGAGAAAATGAGATTTATGGGATTTAGGGAATTGATGTGTGTATTGATATGAGGGTTATGATAGTGATATGGGGGATTTATAAGGTTGAAAAACGGTTGGGGGGGGGGAATATAGACATGGGGAATGTTCAAAAAAATGAAAGGTTTGATTTTATAAGGGGTCCGGGTCGAGTCAGGCAAACCCTAATTTTGGACCCACGAGACCCCATCTACGGTTCGTGGGTCGATCTACGGACTATAAGTTTCTTCCGTAGGTCACTCTGACACTTAGAAAATTAAGAAAACTTACTTGGGGTCTACGGACGCCATTGACGATCCGTGGATGGACCAACAGATCGTCGATGGAGTCCGTAGACCATTGCATAGTTGTTTTTCTGCAGATTTTGCCTTTTGTCCCTGCACACGTAGCAACCATTAGGACTTTTGTTTTTACATTTTCTGGACACTTTTTAGACACGGACCCTACTCTATATCTAGCCAACACTAATACAAAATAAAACAACTATCGAAAGAGTCACAAAAATTAAAATAAATGAAGAAAACTCCTAGATCGAAAAGAAAAACCTATAGTTGGCTAGATTGTACATCTTGGGTTGCCTCCCAAGCAACGCTTGATTTAATGCCGCGGAACGATGTAGACACCTTGATTAGTCAGACATCATCAGGATAGTAGGCCTCTATCACTTCTTGGACACTCTCCAACTTCCCCATGTAGACCTTGATTCTTTTGCCCGTTCACTTTGAACCTTGTTCCCTCCTTGCTCTCGAGCTCGACCGCTCCATGTGGAAATACTTGAGTGACTCAGAATGGCCCGGTCCACTTGGACTTGAGTTTGCCATAAAACAATCCTAGCCTTGAGTTTAATAAAAGCACCAGATCACTAATAACAAATTCACGCTTTTCAATATTTTGATCATGATACTTTTTCATCTTCACTTTGTGTAAGGCTGAACTTTCATATGCTTTTAGGCGAAACTCATCAAGCTCATTCACGTCATTCACTCTTTGACTTGATGCGGCTCCCCAATCCAAAATCAACTTCTTTAGCGCCTACATGGCCTTATGCTCTAGCTCTACCGGCAAATGGCATGACTTCCCATGTACAAGTTGGTAGGGGGACATACCTTGGGAGTCTTGAATGTGGTGCGATAGGCCCATAAAGCATCATCAAGCCTTCTTGACCAATCGTTTCTGTTGGCGTTTACAGTCTTTGCAAGGATTTGCTTTATCTCTCTGTTTAACACTTCAACTTGCCCACTAGACTACGGATGGTAATGAGTAGCTACAATGTGACGAACTCCATATTTCTCTAGCAACGCCTTGAACAACTTTTTACAAAAGTGGGAACCTCCATCGTTGATGATTGCCCTAGGTGTACCAAATCTGGAGAAGATACTCTTTTTCAGGAATGCGGTAACACTCTTACCCTCATTGTTTGAAAGCGCAATTGCTTACACCCATTTCGACACATAATCAACCGCAACAAGAATATACTTAATCCCATGTGAACTCACAAATGGACCCATGAAGTCAAGGCCCCATACATCAAATAATTCAATCACCAAAATCGGATTCATAGGTAGCTCTAGCTTCTTTGAAATTCCTCCTTTTCGTTGGCAACAGTCACAAGACTTGGCGCAATCATGAGCATCTTGGTGGATGGTAGGCTAATATTACCGACACTGCAAGATTTTATGAGCGATTCGAATACCACTATGATGCCCACCAACAGGCGATGAATGAGACACCTTTAGTATACTTATCATCTCAACCTCGGGCACACAACGACAAATAATCTCATCAGCATAAATATGAAACAAGTAAGGCTCATCCCAAAATAACTTCTTCATATCATGCATAAACTTTTTGATTTCGTGAAACGACAAATCTGATGGAACCAAATCACTTGCCAAGTAGTTAGCAAAATCCGCGAACTAAGGGATAAGATCAAAAGAAGCAGCCAATACCTGTTCGTCTGGGAGTGCATCATTAATTTCAGCTCCATCTCCTTACTTGAGCATAACTTCCTCCTCCAATCTGGACAAATGGTCGGGAACCTAATTCTCAGTCCCCTTTCTATCTTTCACCTAAAAATCGAACTCTTGCAACAACAATACCCATCTAATCAACCTCGGTTTTGCATCCTTTTTAGCCATCAGATACCTCAATGCAGAATGGCCAGTATGTACTATGACCTTAGTACCAAGCAAGTAGGATCAAAATTTCTCGAATCTAAAAACCACAATAAGGAGTTCCTATTCAGTCACTGTATAGTTCTTTTGAGCCAAATTCAGAGCTTTACTGGTATAGTAAATCGAATGAAGAATCTTCTCTCTCCTCAATCCCAATACAACACCAAGTGCCACTCCACTCGCATCACACATCACTTTAAATGGTTGCCCCCAATCTAGTGAAATAATGATAGGTGCAGAAACTAATTGTCACTCCCCAAACTCGAGGGGCACAACTTGCTCCTAATACCAAAACTCAGACCCGAGCAGACCCTACTGAATCATTTGCTACTAGCGCATGGCAGTCACAAGAAACCAAGGAAAAAAAACAAGTATATCTCGGCTTAAAACTAAGCCCTCGACCAGTAAGACCCCTGTCAACTGATCTATAAAAGAAACAACTACTTCCAGGAGATCATATAAATAAATAGCCAACTAGCACAGAAGTCCTAATTGGGCCGTCGAGGCCACCATGATATCTACACCAAAACTGAAAGCATGTATATATCAAGACACTACATCAAACAACTCACAAGCTTCAGCAAAGCAATAACCTAGGCCAGTATGGCAATAATGTAGCTATACACCCCACAGACTGCCTCTAAGAGTAGTTAAGATTGGCGGGACAGGGCCCCAGCCTACCCATAAAGATACATAAAACAAAAGGTAACAAACCTCCCAACTCTGGCAGCTCCGGAGGAAAGGGGCTAGCCAATCGGATAGAAGTCAATTCTGCTGCCGAGGAGGTCTACTAGGTCGTCTATCGGGACCTGCATGCATGAATGCAGTGCCCCCAAGGCAATGGGGCATCAGTACAAAATAATGTACAGAGTATGAAAGGCTATAGACTTAGTGAGCAAGTATTATAATATACCAAAAGCAATCACGCAAGGAAAACAAAATTTTAGATAAGTATGCTAACCCGCTACTGAATCTAAAAATACAAAAATGATCAAACATCAACCTAACCAAGCCCCCATAAGCTTGGCAGGTACAAACAACACACCACCTACCTAGGCCCCCATAAGCCCAGAAGGTGCCAAATCATTCTACATACCTCTATCGGTAGCTCCTTGTCTTTGTAAGAAGTCACATAGCCCTTTATAGCAATGATATAGCCCCGTAGGACGCAGATAGCCTTCATAGGCAACATCATAGTTCTATGGGCTGCACATAGCCCTCTTTTGCATCAAAATAGCCCTGTAGGCAACATATAGCCCTCTTTGGCGTCAAAATAGCCCCATAGGCAACACATAGCACTCTTTGGTATCAATATAGCCCCGTGGGCAACACATATCCCTCTCTGGAAATAACATAGTCCTATCAGACATCATAGCCCCCATAGGCAGTTCCTAGCTCAACAACTAACCACAATAGCCCCAAGGGCGACAACAAACAATTGAATAGGCTAAAGGTGAGCAATTTAGCTTTACATAATCTATATGAATAATCTCTAAGTCGTTCCTAACATAGGGTCGTTCTTAACAAATTATGAGTCCCTAAAATGAGGGTTTATAACCACTCAATCAGCCAACTACTCACAATTACATCTACAAGATCACCAACGTAAACTACCTCTAAGGAAACATGTTGACGAAGGGAATAACCTTAACATACCTTTCCAATAGACGCTCGAAAGACCGAAGTTCCTTCATGAAAGTTGTTCCTTGTCTCCTAAGCTTCGCAAACATTATATATACACAACTAGTACGAACATATAAACAGTTCATAATTAATCTCAAATCGGTAGATTTGCCATATTTCCCCAACTTGTTGAAACGTCCGTAGAAATCATCAAAAACTAACCTTCATCATGCTAGAACTCCATAGGAACCCTCTCTTAAACTTTCTCTCTGGTTTGGAACTGAAATGAAATGTTTTCATGGCTTAAAACGTTAAATAAGCCGACATACCAAAATTTTGACCCGACCCGGATTCTGCCTCGACAGTCCGTAGTAAAACCCTCATAACTTTTTACTCTGATGTTGGTTTGATACGGGGTTATGTGCGTTGCAAACTAGGCTCAGTGGACTTTGATTTAATGGGTAATAGGCCTTCTAACTCTTTATATGTTGGGAGAAAACGTCCAATACATTTGACCCAAATTTCAGAGAAATCTTTAAGAAGGAACTTACGATAACTTTCGCCAACTTTTATTTTACGATTTACTTAACTTCAAAACTTGAGATACAACCCTTGAACACTTAAAATATGACATACCATATCATTCTTAATTTATTACCCACCCTCCTTGTCTTTCCACAAAGATACAAGTTAGTTTAGACGTTTTAAAATGTCGGGGTGTTTCATCCTTCCCCCTTTAGAAATATTCGTCCTCGAATGAAAAAAATCTGAGTCACGTGGTTAAGTCCTTAGGAGTTTAAAAAATATTTAGGCAGAATATCTTTTGTAAGTGTGACTATCCAAGAACATGAAATGCAGAAATTCTAACCTAGGCATCTCACAGGATGATGTAAATAGCTAAGCACTATAGCTCCACAATAACAGTGCGAGAAAATATATAACAACAACAACAACAATAATAATAATAAACAATATAAAAAGAATCAGATTGATATCCAACCTCACTGCACTAATATAAACTGATATGCCATCACCCTGGGGTATGAAACAAGTGAGGATATTTGGACCTTATGCCATCCTCAGCTTCCCAGGTCACCTCTTCTCTATTCTTGTTTCTCCACAATACTTTAACCGAAGCCACCTCTTTGGTCCTCAATTTACGGACCTGTCAATCTAATATGGCAATTGGAGTTTCCTCGTAGGACAACTCCTTTGTGATATGAACATCCTCAATTGGGACAACCCGAGAAGGGTCTCCTACACACTTTCGTAGCATCGATACATGGAAAACTGGATGAACAGATTCTAGCCCTGAAGGCAATTCTAACTCATAAGCCACCCGTCCTACCCTCCGAATGATCTGGTGTGGCCCAATGAATCTTGGACTAAGCTTGCCCTGTTTGCCAAATCTCATAACACCATTCATAGGCGAGACCTTTAAGAATACCCAATCATCGACACAAAACTCTAAGTCCCTTCGTCGCACATCTGAGTATGACTTCTGTTGTCTTTGAGCTGTTAGCAAGCTCTCCCAAATGAGCTTAACCTGCTCCACTGTCTGTTGTACTAAGTCGGGTCCAATCAACCCTGACTCACCTACCCCAAACCACCCAATGGGGGACCTACATTTTCGCCCATACAAAGCCTCATAAGGTGCCATTTCGATGCTGGAATGGTAACTATTATTGTATGCAAACTCAATAAGAGATAAGTGGTCATGCCAACTTCCCTTGAAGTCTAGCGCACATGCCCGTAGCATATACTTTAGTGTCAAAATTGTGCGCTCAGCCTGGCCATCTATCTGAGGGTGAAAGGCTATACTAAGATTAACCTATGTCCCTAGTCCTTTCTGGAAGGACTTCCAGAAGTTGGCAGTAAATTATGCTCCTCTATCAGAAATAATAGATAATGGGACACCGTGTAGCCTAACAATCTCTCTAATACAGAGCTTTACATAGTCTTCGGCCATAAAAGTAGCCCTGACTGGTAAGAAGTGGCTGATTTTGTTAGTCTATCAACAATTACCCAAATAGAGTCAAACTTGAGATGCGATCGAGGTAACCCTGTAACAAAATCCATATTAATTGCTTCCCACTTCCACAATGGAATGGCTATTTCCTGAACTAGCCCAGTGGGCTTTTGGTGCTCAACCTTCACCTGTTGGCAGTTAGGACACTGTGCCACAAAATCAACAACGTCCTTCTTCATCCCTTGCCACCAATATATCTCCTTAATATCATGGTACATCTTCGTCAAACCAGGGTGAATAGAATAACGGGAATGATGTACCTCTTCCATAATCCGATGTCGAAGCCCTGCAACATTTGGAACACACAATCTATTTTTATATATAAAGACTCTATCTTTTGTTATATCGAATGCTAAAGACTGTTGATCCTGAGCCTTGGCTCTGAGCTGCTTTAAGCTAGGATCCTCTTGTTGCCGTGATTTTACTTCTACAACTAGAGATGATAAGACTGTGTCCTGAATTGTTACCCTACTATCTTCTGCCTCTAACAATCTGACTCCCAAGCTAGCTAATTGATGAAGCACTCGTGCTAGCTCACACTTTGCAACACCTAAATAGGATAAACTACCCATAGATTTGCAACTGAGGGCATCAGCTACCACATTCGCCTTTTCTGGATGATATAAAATATCCACGTCGTAGTCTTTCAGTAACTCAAGCTATCAACGTTGTCGTTGATTTAACTCTTTCTATCTAAAGATATATTGAAGGCTTTTATGATCTGTGAATATGTCAACATGAATGCCATACAAATAATGTCTCCAGATCTTGAATGTATGCACAATTGCGGCCAACTCTAAATCGTGGGTCGGATAGTTCTTCTCATGCTTTCTCAACTGCCTTGAAGCATATGAGATAACCTTACCATGTTGCATTAGAACACATCCCAACCCAACATCAGAAGCATCACAATACACCACATAGCCTTCTGAACCCTTTGGCAATGCTAGAACTGGTGCTGATGTCAACATATCCTTCAGCTCCTCGAAACTATGCTCGCAAGCCTCAGTCCACTAGAACTTAGCTGCTTTTTGAGTCAGCTTCGTTAATGGGGCAAAAAGTGAAGAAAACCCCTATACAAACCTTCTGTAGTACCCAGCTAACCCTAAGAAACTACGAACCTTAGTCGGAGTCGTGGGTCTGGGCCAAGTCTTTATGGCCTCAATCTTTTGTGTATCAACCGCAATGCCTACATCTGATACAATTTGGCCTAAGAAAGCTACAGAGTCCAACCAAAACTAACACTTAGAAAACTTTGCATAAAGTTCTCGATCTCAAAGAACCTGAAGGACTGCTCGCAGATGATTTGCATGCTCAACTTTTGAACGTGAATACACCAAAATATCATCAATAAATACAATCACAAACAAGTCTAGATACAGCCTGAATATACTATTCATCAGGTCCATGAACACTGCTGGGGCATTAGTTAATCCAAAAGACATTACCAAGAACTCAAAGTGTCTATATCTGGTTCTAAAAGCTGTCTTTGGAACGTCTTTCTCCCGGACTCGTATCTGGTGGTACCCTGATCTTAAATCAATCTTTGAGAAGCACTTAGCACCTTGTAACTGATCAAACAAGTCATCGATCCTCGTAAGGAGATACTTATTCTTTATAGTCGCCTTATTCAACTATCGGTAATCGATACATATTCTTAGTGAGCCATCTTTCTTCCTTACGAATAACACTGGTGCACCCCATGGTGAAACACTAGGCCTAATAAAGCCTTTATCCAGCAAGTCTTTTAGCTGATCCTTCAACTCCTTTAGCTCAGCAGGAGCCATTCTATAAGGAGGGATAAATATGGATGTGTACCTGGTAGCACATTGATAGTAAAATCAATTTCCCATTCATGAGGGATACGAGGGAGCTCGTCTAGAAATACATCTTGAAACTCATTAACTACTGGAATAGACTGAAGAGTCAGTGGTTCTGCATCTATATTATGAACGTGAACAAGATTATAAAAGACAACCCATAGTAAACATCCTTTTCGCCTTAAGATAGGAAATAAACCTACCTTTCGGCGTTGCTGTGTCGCCTTTCCATTCCCGAACTGCCTCTCTTGGAAAGTGGAATCTAGCAATCTTTGTCCTGCACTCAACATTAGCATAACCAGACGCTAACCAGTCCATACCCATAATGACGTCGAAATCGACCATCTCTAACTGTACGAGATCTACAGAGGTTTGACGGTCGATAATTTCTACCGTACAACCTCGATAGACTCTCCTAGCAATAATAGACTCACCAACTGGTATAGATATAATAAAGGGTCGATCTAATGACTCTGCTACTATACATAACTTCCCCGTAATAAATGGAGTAACATAAGACAGAGTAGATCTAAGATCTATCAAAGCATAAACATAATGGGAGCAAACAATCAATGTACCTGTCACAACATCTGGTGATGACTCTGAGTTCTGTCGGCCGGTTAGTAAATATGTATAGTTTTGTCCACTACCAGAACTAGATGCTCCCTCTCTACCTCTGCCTCTACCTCTACCTGCTGAAGTCTGGGTCTATGCCCTATAGACTGTGCTGATGAAGAGGAACCTACTACTGACCTGGTCGACTGACCTATACCACCCTGACCTATGGTCGGGCTGTTTCTCCACCCATGCCCTTCCTGTCAACAAGAATAACAACCTGTGGAACCCTGTTTGCATCTCCTAAAATGCATCCTACCACAAGTTGCGCAACGCGGTGGGGTTGTCCTAGCTTGGCCTGAACCTCTCTGCTGTTGAGAGCCTGATGCTCGTGAATCCTCACCTGGGCCTGAATGTCCCTGACGATCAAATCTACTACCTTGGAACTGCTATGGTGGAGGTCTAGGTGGCCTAATAGAATATCGAGGTCTGGGACCACCCTGAAAATCTCCATGTGAACCAACGGGCCTAGCCCTCTTTTGTCTCTCTCTCTCTCTCTTCCCTCTCACTTGTATACTGTAAATATCGGTGATCCTCTATGCCTTGTGCAAATGCCTGAATTTGTGAGATATCCATATTATCATTTAGTGCAGCGGTAGAACAAGCATCGATATAGTCTGAGTTGAGCCCTCCCACAAATCTACTTACCTTATCATGCATCGTATCAACAAATGCTGGTGCATATATAGCCAATAAATTAAATCTCAACCTGTACTGTCGAACACTCATGCTGCCCTGTCGGAGGTTCAGAAATTGGCCCACCCAGCTATCCCTAATCTCTCGAGGGAAGTAGTGATCTATGAAAGCTTCTGTAAAGCTATCCCAAGTGGGTAGAGATGCATTTTTTCCCCTAGATCTCTCCCAAATCTCGTACCACAATACTGCAACATCACGCAATCGAAATTCTGTTAACTCAACTGACTCTGTCACTGAGGCATGCATGACTCTAAAGATCCTATGAAGCTGATCAACAAAGTGCTGAGGGTCCTCTCTATGATCTGTCCTTGTAAACTGTGGAGGATTCAAGGCAAGAAATTCATGAAATCTCAAACTTCCGAGCCCTTCAGAAGGTCCAGCAACATCTGGCGCAATTGGCTAGCGCTGTGCAGCTACTAACTTTGCTAACATACACACTACACTCTTGAAATCATCATCAGATGGAATAGGAGGAAATTGAGGTGGTACTTCTAGTGGAGCCGAAAGTCCTGTAGGCCTCGGAGGCTCGTGAAGCGGTGGAGAAGCTATAGGGGGCTGAGAAGATGTGTCCCTCGAGTCTCACAATGGACTACCTCCACCTGTGGTACCTTGCTGGTACCCTCGCTTGCAGTTGTATCTAACTCCTGGCAAGCTGTGGTCTGTCTAGTGTCAACCATCTCTATCTACATACAAGTATCAATTATAAGCTAGAAACCTCAATCCTTAAGACACCACTCTATAGCACGAGGTGAGCAAAAGAAGGATAGCCATTCTAATATGCCCGGTAGATTCTTGCTTATCGAATGTGGTGCACAACACATTTATAAACAAGACTCTACTAGACATGGCTTGCAGACTCCCTAGGATACAACATTGCTCTGATACAAAGTTTTTCAAGCCCCAAATGTGCAACTGGCTCCTAATACCAAAACTAGGCCCGAGCCAACCCTGCTGAACCATTTGCTACTAGCACATGGCAGTCACATGCAATCAAAGAAAAACACAAGTATATCTCGACTTAAAACTAAGCCCTCAACCGGTAAGGCCCATGTCAACTGATCTATAAAAGAAACAACTACTTCCAGGAGATCATATAAATAAATAGCCAACTAGCACAGAAGTCCTAATTGGGCCGTCGAGGCCACTATGATATCTACACCAAAACTGAAAGCATGTATATATCAAGACAATACATCAAACAACTCACAAGCTTCAGCAAAGCAACAACCTAGGCCAGTATGGCAATAACGTAGCTATACACCCCACACACTAGTCTGCAAGCCTCTAAGAGTAGTAAAGATTGGCGGGACAGGGCCCCAGCTTACCCATAAAGATACATAAAACAAAAGGTAACAAACCTCCCAACTCTGGCAGCTCCGGAGGAATGGGGCTAGCCAATCGGATAGAAGTCAATCCTGCAGCTGAGGAGGTCTACTGGGTCGTCTGTTGGGACTTGCATGCATGAATACAGCGCCCCCAAGGCAATGGAGCGTCAGTGCAAAATAATGTACAGAGTATGAAAGGCTATAGACTTAGTGAGCAAGTATCATACTATACCAAAAGCAATCACACAAGATAATCAAAACTTTAGATAAGTATGCTAACCCGCTACTGAATCTAAAAATATAAAAATGATCAAACATCAACCTAACCAAAACCCCATAAGCTCGGCAGGTACAAACAACATACCACCTACCTAGGCCCCCATAAGCCCAAAAGGTGCCAAATCACTCTACATACCCCTATCGGTAGCCCCTTGTCTTTGTAAGAAGTCACATAGACCTTTTAGGCAACGATATAACCCCGTTGGCAGCAGATAGCCCTCTTAGGCAACATCATAGTTCTATGGGTTGCACATAGCCCTCTTTTGCATCAAAATAGCCCTGTAGGCAACACATAGCCCTCTTTGGCGTCAAAATAGCCCCGTAGGCAACACATAACACTCTTTGGTATCAATATAGCCCCATGGGCAACACATATCCCTCTCTGGCAATAACATAGTCCTATTAGACATCATAGCTTCCATAGATAGTTCATAGCTCAAAAACTAACCACAATAGCCCCAAGGGCGACATTAAACAATTGAATAGGCTAAAGGTGAGCAATTTAGCTATAAATAATCTCCAAGTCGTTCCTAACTTACGGTCGTTCTTAACAGATTATGAGTCCTTAAAATGAGGGTTTATAACCACTCAATCAGCCAACCACTCACAATTACATCTATAAGATCACCAATGTAAGCTACCTCTAAGGAAACATGTCGACGAACGGAATAACCTTAACATATCTTTCCAATAAACGCTTGAAAGACTTAAGTTCCTTCATGAAAGATGTTCCTTATCTCATAAGATTTGCAAACACTATATATACAGAGCTGGTACGCACCTATAAACAGTTCATAATTAATCTCAAATTGGCAGATTTGCCATATTGCCCCAACTTGTCGAAACGTCCGTATAAAGTCATAAAAACAATCATAAAAGAGTCTCGAGATGATTACCTTAGTTAACCAAGTTTAAACCTTGAAGAAACACCAATAACTACAAATTTATATCCTCAAAAATCAGCTCCAAATGTAGCTAATATAAGGGAAAAATGATTGCCACGTGTAGGGATTACATTTCTAGGCACGAGGGAAATGTTTAATGGTAGAAATCATCAAAAACTAACCTTCATCATGCTAGAACTCCATAGGAACCCTCTCTTAAGCTTTATCTCTAGTTTGGAACTGAAATGAAATGTTTTCATGGCTTAAAACGTTAAATAAGCCGACATACAAAATTTTTGAACCGACCCGGATTCTGCCCCGACAGTCCCTAGTAAAACCCTCATAACTTTTTACTCTGATGTTGGTTTGATACAGGCTTTTATGCGTTGCAAACTAGACTCGTAGACCTTTAATTTAATGGGTAATAGGCCTTCTAACTCTTTATATGTTGGGAGAAAACATCCAATACATTTGACCCAAATTTCAGAGAAATCTTTAAGAAGGAACTTACGATAACTTTCGCCAACTTTTATTTTGCAACTTACTTAACTTCAAAACTTGAGATACAACCCTCGAACACTTAAAATATGACATACCACATCATTCTTAATTTATTATCCGCCCTCCTTGTCTTTCCACGAAGATACGAGTTAATTTAGACGTTTTAAAAAGTCGGGGTGTTACACTAACATTGCTTTCAACTCTCCGAATGCTTTCAAACAAGCATCATCAAAATCAAACTGACACTCCTTTTTGAGCAATTTGCACAATAGGTGTGCAATTTTAGAGAAATCCTTGATAATCCTCCGATAGAAACCTGCATGCCCAAGAAAACTTCTACAGAGATAGGTGGTGGAAGATTTTCTATTACATCAACTTTAGCTCTATCAACCTCAATTCCCTTCTTATAAATCTGATGACCCAGAACTATCCCCTCTTTCACCATGAGTGACACTATTCCCAATTGAGAACAAGATTGCACTCTTTACACCGTTTCAGTACCTCGGCCAAATGCATCAAACAACAATCAAACTAGTAACCTACCACAAAGAAAGCATCCATAAATACCTCAATCGTGTCCTCTACCATATCTGAAAATATCGACATCATGCATATTGGAAGGTCGCTGGAGCATTACACAACCCAAATGATATCCTTTTGAAGGCGAAAGTCCCATACGGACAAGCGAAGGTGGTATTCTCTTGGTCTTCCAGAGCAATGAAGATCTGATTGTTGCTTGAATACCCATCGAGAAAGCAATACCAACCCTTACCAATAAGGCGATCCAGCATTTGATCCATGAACGTCATAGGGAAGTGATCTTTTTCTGTCCAAGCATTCAATTTGTGGTAGTCCATGCATACTCTCCATCAAGTCATTGGACGCATTAGAACAAGCTCATTTTTCACATTAAGAACCACCATAATCCCACCTTTCTTAGGTACACACTGAATAGGACAGACCCAACTACTATCTGCGATGGGGTATATGACTCCAACATCAAACCATTTGACGATTTCCTTTTTCACTACCTCTTGCATAGATGAATTTAGTCTCCTTTGGTGCTTGATACTAGGCTTGTTGTCCAGCATGAGTTGGATTTTATGAGAACAAGTGCTAGGAGGAATCCCAATAATGTCCGCAATAGTCCATCCAATAGCCCACTTGAACCTCTTCGACACAGAAACCAATGCCTCAACTTGTACCTCACTCAAATCGACCACAATGATGACCGGTAAAGTACCATCTCTTCCCAAGTATACATACCTCAAGTGTGATGGTGGAGCCTTAAGCTCTAATTTCGGAGCTTCTTCCACATACAATTTTGTGGGCGGAGAGTCGCAACTTTTCATATCTACCTCAAATTTCTTTGGTTTGGAATGAAATTCGAACCTATCAAGTGTGACAACTAATTCATCATAGTCTTCAATACTATCACCCTGAAAATTCATCATTACCACTGCCAGTGCATCAACACCCAACCTCTTTTCGATAGACACATCAGAACCTCGCTCCACAATATGATTCACCACTGATACTGACTTGAGATCACTTTTCTGCTTTTTAGACCTACATATATTGAAAGTTACCTCTTCATTATTCAACTGAAACTTTATCTGCCCTCTCTCCATTTCGACCAAGGTGCACTCAGTAGCAAGGAATGGTCTCCCTAAGATAATGGGGACCTCAAAATCAACCTCACAGTCAAGTATCACAAAATTCGCTGGAAAAATGTACGACTCCACTTTTACAAGGACATCATGGAGAACACTAATGGGCTTCTTCATAGTTCTATCAGCCACGAGTAGTCGCATCGTAGTTGGTTTTGGAGCCCCTAAACCCAACTTCTTGTAGATAGACAATGGCATTAGATTAATGCTAGCACCCAGATCACACAACACCTTCGCAAAATGAAACAACCCAATGGTACAGGGAATAGTGAAAGCACCAGGATCCTTTTTTTTCTGCACAAGTGACCTAGTAGCAATAACACTGCAATGTTGCAACCTCTCATCATTCTCAAAATTGAAGGCCCTCTTTTTGGTCACCAAATCCTTCATAAACTTCGCATACCCAGACATTTTCTCCAAAGCCTCTATCAACAGAACATTGATGGAAAGTTGTTTCAACATAGTAATGAACCTGTGGTATTTTCCTTCTTCGGTCTTTTTTACTAATCTCTGTGGGAATGGTGGTGGAGGTCTAGGCATGGGAACAACTTTTTGGGTCACCTCCGCTTCCTTTTCTGTAGCATTCTTAGACTCTCCAACAACCTCGATCTCATCATCATTTCTTTCTACCAAAATTTCAACCTCATACAGCATAGGGGGATCAATGATTTGTTTACCCCCTCGAGTAGTGACTGCCATACAATGTCCATCATTTTTCAGATTCTGGATATTATTGCTAGAAAGTGTGCCAGGCTGACGTGGGTTTACTATAGTGGAAAACTGATTCATCTGCTACTAAAGTTGCTTGATTGTCACTGCATGAGCATCAACTTTTTGACCGATTCCAGACAAGTCACTTCGCATCTCTTTCACATTCTCATCAGTCGCATCAAACCTCTTCATCATCTTTTGCATTATATCCTCAATGGTGACATACTACCCCCAGCTTCCCTATTGCCAGATTCCCAATTTGCGGGTTGAACATAAGGCCCAACTCTCTCATTTCTGTTGCCATAGTTTTTTCGGTTGCAGTTGTTGTCGCGATTGTAGTTCCCATCTCGGACATAGTTACCCTCTTAATTGTAGTTACCATAGTTCCGTCCTTGGTTTCCTTGTTCTTCGCGCCAATTATCTAAGTTGGAACCTTAGGCGTTGGCTCAGAAACCCCCCCGTGTGATCATTTACCAAATACGCATCCTCCTCATAGTAGCATTCCTCAACTGGTGGTGGTGGAGTTCTAGTCAGATAGTTTACCGCATTCACCTTCTCTGCACCTCCGGTCACATGCTTTAGCACCAAACCCAATTCTGTCCGCATTTGAGCCATCTCTTTATGAATAGTATCATTGGATTGACTAGGTGAGGCTTAAACTGCAAATGTGCTTCTACCAGTGTCTAACTTAGTGCTTCATGCCTTATTATTTCAAGAAATTTTCTTTAGTTTCTCAGCGATCTCCTCAAAAGCACACTCACCATATGAACCTCTAGTGATAGCATCAAGCATAACTTTACCATTGTTATCCTGACCTCTGTAGAAGTACTCCTTCAGTGACTCATCATCTATGCAGTGATTTGGAACACTTCTTATGAATGCAGTGAACTACTCATAGACTCTCCAGGTAGTGATACAAAGTTGTTCGGTTTGTCCTTGTGATTCAACTTCTTGGACAACGGGAAATACTTTGCCATGAACACCTTGTGTAATTGGTCCCATGTATGAATCGAGTTATATGAAATCTCAAAAAACCACACTGTAGCTCTCTGGTCAATAATAGAGGGAAGACTCTCAAACCTATGACATTCATATCCAACTCCAGTCGTCCCACACAACTCTTGCAGACACTTCTCAATTTAGCCATATGACCATGCGGATCTTCCAAAGCTAGACCAGAAAATAACCCTCTTGCTGTGAGCATTTGCATCAGACTTCTTGTCACCAAAAATGTATGCTCTGGAGGTAGATGAGAAAGAACAATAGGTCCTTCTGATTCAATTGTATTGAAGTCGACCCTGTAGTTATCTCGCAGCCTTGGTTCTGGTGGATTTTGCACCCTCAATGCATCTCTGAGTAGATTACCACCAGAACCTGAACATTCTCATTATTCACTACATCCTCATGATCCTCTATGATTGGATTATTATTGCCCCCTTGATTTTCCATTTTTCTCAAAGTCTTGCTTAGTTCAGGGTCGTATGGGGTCAATGGTTCACCTCGACTCCGTGTACTTGGCATACACTAGAGTAGAAACCAGTAAAGAACTAAAACAAAAGAAAATGTAAAATCAGGAAATAATTGACTAAAGTTCAATAATGTAGTTAAACTTAATCTAAACGCCTTATTTGTAACACCCCTAAATACTAGACCACCATTCGCATGTCGATACACCATTGCTTAATTACAAGAATATGTTTTATTCTCATTTTGGGAACTTGAAATTTTGTGATATTTGCAACCTTGCTTAACATAATTGTGATCGTAATTTAAGGTATTGTATGGGGTGTTTACATAATTTTCTAATTAGAATTACATATAAATTGAAAGTGTTGGTATTAGGTATATACATATAGGTATATATGTATGCTTTTTAGGCAGCCTACTTTTATTTGGGCAGCCTTTTAGTGACAGCTGAACATGTGACTAGCCTCACTTTTGAGACTATATTTTGACACCTCTTCTAGTAAAATTCGCCTCACCTGAAGTATAAGAACCTTAGAACATTATTTAACAAGTTGTTCTTCAAAATCACAAGAGAAAAACTTGGCCCTTTTGGCTAGAATTAGAGACACACACTTCTTTTTGGTAAGAGACGAAATCTGTTTCTGCGCTGGGTAGTGTTTGGTATTTTATGCATATTTCTTTCTATAGAACTTAGTTTATAGTGATGAAATATGATTTGGAAAGCTAATTTGAAGACCTACAACTCTTATGTTTATGTAAAACTCTAATTTAGCTTTTATTAATTCGTAATATGTGACGCACCATAGTACAAGTTCTGTCCAGATTTTGAAATTACAAATACTGTATGAACAACTGTTAGTATTTTGAATATATCTTTTTATAAAAAATATATTTTGCGGTGATTCTTGTTTTTTTGCAGCCCTAAGAGATTTATCTACATCTTTAATAAAGGTTATAAAGTCTAGTTTTGCCGTTTTCCTTTTCAAATCTAAGTTGCAACATTAGGTACTAGGCTGGCCAAAATTACTGGTCGTATTTGTACAGGCTAAGCATACTTGTGATGATAATCATGTTTTACATCAACATTATTGAGCCGCTAGGAATTAAAGAAGTTATTTAATTGTATTTTTAAGGTTGTATATACTCGTGAACAAGTTGAGGACCTTGAAATGTTGGTTGGACTACAGTCTGAATTCACAAAATTGTGTTGGACCGTTTCTTTGCTAAAGCACTGAGGTTTGTGTATAAACTTGTACTTGCACTCTTTTAACTGATGGTATATCTGAAATTTGATCTTGGTACCTTGGTTACCTCTTGTCACTTTGCATTGTCGTGTTGGTATCCTTTAAGACGTTAAAGATGTTTGTGTTACTCACCCACTTGTACGGATTGTTTGATCACTTGGCACTCTTGTTGGGACCTTGTCCTTCTTGTGGTTGTGACTTGGTCACTATTGGCATGCCTCTTGATTCAAATCATTTGCCATCTTGACTCTGGATTTTTAGTCCGTCTTAAGTACGAACTAGAAAGCCATTTTTAATATAGGGCGTCGACCCTTCTTAATACAGGGCGTCGGCCCTTCTTGATACCTATTTGTGCTTAGTGTGACGACATGATATATATATTGGGTGAGCCTTGTTGTTGAATCTCCTGGAAAATGGTGTTATGAGCGTTCTTGACATTTGGATCTTTAAATATCGAACTTGATACTCTTTATATATTGTTTACTTGATTTATTTATTATGTTCAATTATGCTTCCCATGACTTGAGAAAGGTAACTTGGTGAATTTGAGGGCTCCAAACCTATAGTTTTTGCACCACTAAGCTATATGCTTAGTGATAGTTGTTTCTATCGTAGGGAATGTTCGAGAGGATGCATGAAGCTGGCCATTGGAGATGGAGATTTTGAGAGCCTTAAGGAATATCACATTTGCATATAGACATCTATATTTTGTATAAACCTTGGGACTTGTACATGATCTATGTGTTGTATATTTACATGAAATTTTGAGGGCTGATTTGATCATATCACCATGGGTTGTAATATAAGTATGGCTATATGTTTTATTTTTGGGGTGTGTAAACCCAAGTCTTATAATATACGAAATTTACTATTAATTTTGAATGTTTGTGTGAAGCATGAACTGACAGATTTCAGTACTCAAAAGTTGGTAATATTCTTGTTATCTCATCCTTAAGTGTGAGGATAGTATATGCATGAAAAGCTCGTCAGTTATTTGCTTAAATTATTCTGGGAGGGTTTTTCCGTCATAAGTTAAATTCCGCACCATGTCAATTTTAACATCAAATAAATGTTTGAATGTGCAAGATGTATATCCTTAACTAAATTATTCGTTATGAACCTAATCCCTCTACTAGATTAAAATCAATATGCCCTTCGTTAATCTCTTTTAAATGTCGCAAGTTTTAAATTAGGTTTCTCGTTAAGTGGTAGTATCCCTCTGAAAGGGTCGCTACATGTGTTGGTATCAGAGCCTAGGTTTGTGGTTCTAGGACTTTTGTTGTGAATTACTTGTATAGTTGTTCGCTTTAGAAAGTGGTTCTATATATAATATTTGTTCACTTACATGGTTTATAATATTTTTATCGCATATAGAGTGCATATGCATCAAGTACTTGTCCCTAATGCATGTGATCTTCCTTTTGAAGAAATTAAGTTATGGCCTCTTCTTATGACCGACCTATGAAAGCTGCTCGTGAAGGTTCGGGTGCCTCTGTTTCCCACCCTCATGCACTGGAAGGGGTTGGAGAACATCTCTTGAACCAATATGTTCCCCATACTAATGGGTCTGAAGTGGGAAACCATCAGGTTGTAAGAGCTGGTTCACATCCTCACATGAGTCGTGGTACTCAAGCCATGAATCCTCCTTTTCAACAAATGGCTGAATTCTTCCACCACATGGCTGAATCGATGCATGATCCCAACGGGATTAACTTTGAGAAAATGAGGAAAATGGGTGGTGAGGATTTTGAAGGCACTGTTGATCCCACTGATGCTGAACAATGGCTGGAGCGCATGGAGAGGGTGTTTGAGCAGTTAGAGTGTTCAAATGTTGCCAAATTTAAGTATGCTATTTCACTATTACAAAAGGATGCTTATGATTGGTGGTTAAATGTTCTGAATGCCAAGGTTAAACCTCCGGTTCTTACTTGGGATGATTTTCTTAAGGAATTTTGTATGAAGTATGTCCGACCTGCTTATTTTGATGCAAAGAAAAAAGAGTTTTTGAATCTAAGGCAACGAGGCATGTCTATTACTGAACGAATATGAATAGAAGTTTCTAAGGCTCTCTCGCTATGCTGGAGGTATTGTTAAAGATGAAAAAAACAAGTGCAGGAAATTTGAAGATGGTTTAAATGATTCCATTAGGAAGAATGTGGCGATCCTACAACATGAGAACTTTTGTAAGTTAGTGTCTGCTGCTTTTACTTAGGAACGACTTGGTAAAGAAGAACTAGTAGGAATGAAAACAAATTCCGAAAGCCTAGACCAAATTTTGGGGGTCCATCAAAAGGGGGAAGGTTTGATAATTCTATGGTTGGTAGTGATAACAGGCCACCACAACAAAAAGAAAACAAATCAGATTTTTCTACAGCTAGCACTCCAAATTATGGCCAAGGCAAGCCTTGCGTTCCCACTTGTCCGCAATGTGGAAAGAATCACTATGGTACTTGCAGGATAGCCTGTGGTGCATGTTTCAATTGTGGGAGCTTTGATCATAAAGTGAAGAACTGTCCTAATCCTAATAATGCTCCTTCCTTGAAAACTGAAGGCTCAGTTCATAAGCCTTCTATTAATCCTCCTCAAACTGGTAGAGGTGCAAGACCTAAAAACACCCAAGCAGCAATTGCAAGTGGAGCTAATAAAGCTAGTGGACCAAGGGCTACTACACACACTTATGCTACAAAATGTGGTTATCGGTAAATTTCACTTATTTGGCTTATGTGTGTTTACACTGTTTGATCCAGGTTCTACACATTCCTATATTTGTGCATCACTTGTTCTTCCTGAAAATGTGAAATCTATGAGACTTAATCATGATGTGCTGGTTGAAAGTCCTTTGGGTTATCAGGTTGTGTGTAATCGAATTTATTGTGATTCAAAACCTAGTCTTCCCTACTGATTTGATTGAAATGTCCTTCAAGGATTTTGATGTTATTATCGGGATGGATTGGCTTTATAAATATCATACACTGGTAGATTGTAGGTCAAAGCATGTGACCTGTAAAGATCCTACATTTTCACACATCATTGTACAAGGTGAAAGATCATTGACATCTAGTATTATTTCTGCGGCCTTGGCAGGAAAGTTGATGCGTCAAGGTTGCAGGGCATACCTTGCTCACATAGTTGATACACAGATGAGGAGTCATTGTATCAAGGACATACTTGCTATATGTGATTTTCCAGAAGTCTTCCCAGAAAACCTTATTGGATTGCTCCCGGAAAAAGAGGTTGAATTTCCAATAGAGCTTATTCCTGGATCTAACCCAATTTCTATCACTCCTTATAGAATGGCTCCAGCAGAATTAAGAGAATTGAAATCTCAATTGCAAGAACTTCTTGAGAAAGGTTTTATTAGACCTAGTGTTTCTCCTTGGGGAGCCCTTGTTTTATTCGTAAAGAAGAAAAATGGCACTCTTAGGCTTTGTATTGACTATAGATAATTGAACAAAATAACAACCAAGAATAAATATCCACTACCAAGGATCAATGATTTGTTTGACCAACTGAAGGGTGCTAAAGTATTCTCGAATAATGATTTAAGGTCTGGATATCACCAACTGTGGGTTAGAGAAAAAGATATTCATAAAACTACTTTAAGAACTCGGTATGGTCATTATGAATTTTTGGTGATGCCATCCGGATTGACAAATGCTCTTGTGGTATTCATGGATCTAATGAATCGGGTATTAAGCCTTGTCTTGATCAGTTTGTGGTTGTCTTTATAGATGATATTTTAATATTTTCCAGAAGTAGTGAAAACAATGATAGACACCTTTGGGTTGTTTTGAAAATTTTGAAGGAGAAAGAACTTCATGCTAAACTTTCCAAGTGTGAATTTTGGCTTGATGAAGTGGCTTTTCTGGGACATGTGGTATCAACCGAAGGCGTGAAGGTGGATCCTAGTAAGTTACAAGAAGTTGTTGAATGGAGACCTCCCAAAAGTCCAACTGAGGTAAGAAGTTTCTTGGGCTTAGCAGGGTACTACAGAAGATTTGTGAAAGGCTTTTCCATTATCGCCTCCCCTTTGACGAAGCTCTTGCAGAAGGAAGTAAAGTTTATTTGGGATGACAAATGCTAAGAGAGCTTTGGAAATCTCAAATCCTTATTGACTCAAGTGCCTATACTTACTCTACCAATTGTAGGAAAAAAGTATGTAGTATACAATGATGCTTCTCACAATGGTCTAGGATGCGTTTTGATGTAGGAAGGGAAGGTTATTTCTTATGCCTCTCGAAAAATAAAACCGTATGAATTGAATTATCCTACTCATGATTTGGAACTTACTGCTATAGTGTTTGCTCTAAAAATATGGCAGCATTATTTATATGGAGAGAAATGTCATATCTTCACTGATCACAAGAGCTTAAAGTATTTGGGTACTCAAAAGGAGCTAAGCCTAAGATAACGTAGATGGCTTGAACTTATCAATGATTATGACTGGATGATTGATTATCATCTAGGTAAAGCCAATGTGGTTGCAGATGCCTTAAGTTGAAAATCCTTCGCAAGCATTTCTTTGAGTCCTTTACCCTTGCTCCTTGAGTTAAGAGCCATGAATGTTTGTTTTACACTTGATTCAAATGGTTCAGTTATTTCCAATTTGCAAGTAAAGCCAATATTACTTGAATAGGTGAAAGAAGCACAAAAGTTAGATGAGAAACTTGTAAAATTGACCAGAGAGCAAAATGGGGAAAAGTTTGATTATACATTAACAGAGGATGATGCCTTATTTTATCAAAACAGATTATTCGTCCCTAATGATGATAAATTGAGGAGAAAAATACTGAATGAAGCACATACTTCACCATATGCAATGCATCCTGGAGGTACAAAGATGTACCAGACGATCAAAAAACATTATTGGTGGAATGGTATGAAGAGAGATATTGCGGAGTTCATTTCCAAATGTTTGGCTTGTCAACAAGTAAAGGCAGAACATCAAGTCCCAATTGGTATACTACAGCCCTTGTTGATGCCGGAATGGAAATGGGAGAGAATAACTATGGACTTTGTTTTTGGACTTCCTCGCACTCAGAGAAATCATGATACAATATGGGTGATTGTGGACAGGCTAACCAAGAGTGCTCACTTGTTAGCAATCAGAATGGATTACTTTCTTGAGCGTTTAGCCGAGTTGTACATTAATGAGATTGTAAGACTACATGGGATCGTTGTGTCTATTGTATCTGACCGAGACCCAAGGTTTACATCTAGATTTTGGGGTAGCTTGTAGGAAGCTTTGGGTACTAAGTTGAAATTTAGCACTTCGTTCCATCCTCAAACAGACGGCCAGTCGGAAAGAGTGATACAAATTTTGGAGGATATGCTTCAAGCTTACATTATGGAGTTTGAGGGTAGTTGGGACAAACACTGGGCTTTGATAGAATTTGCTTATAATAATATCTACCAATCGAGTATTGGAATGCCTCCCTATGAAGCCCTATACGGAAGAAAATGCCGAATCCCTCTTTGTTGGAGTGAAGTTGGTGAAAGAAAACTTATTGGTCCTGAAATTGTGCAACAAATAGAAGAGAAGGTAAAAATGATCAAGGATCGTCTAAAGATTTCTTCGGACAGACAAAAGGCATACGATGACCTAAAAAGGCGTGATATTGCATATCAAGTTGGAGATAAAGTATTCTTAAAGGTGTCTCCATGGAAAAAGATTATGAGATTTGGCCAAAATGAAAACTTAGTCCCCATTTTATTGGACCTTATGAGATACTTGAAAGGGTTGGACCAGTTGCATATAAATTAGCTTTGCCACCGGAGTTAGACAAGATCCACAATGTCTTTCATGTTTCTATGCTCAGAAGATATCGTTCTGATCCATCACATGTTTTTCCAGTTGAATTTATTGAAGTTAATCTTGACTTGACGTATAATGAAGAAACTATCCTAATTCAAGCTCTAGAAGTAAAGCAACTTAGAAACAAGAGAATCCACTTAGTAAAGGTACTTTGGAGGAACCATTCTGGGAAGGAAACTACATGGGAGAGAGAAGAAGACATGAGGACCCATTATCCGCACTTGTTTCGGGACTAGTTTAAGGAAAATTTCGAGACGAAATTTCTTTAAGAGGGAAAGATTGTAACACCCCTAAATACTAGACCAACATTCACATGTCGATACACCATTGCTTAATTACTAGAATATGTTTTATTTTCATTTTGGGAACTTGAAATTTTGTGATATTTGCAACCTTGCTTAACATAATTGTGATAGTAATTTAAGGTATTATATGGGGGTATTTACGTAATTTTCTAATTAGAATTACATATAAATTGAAAGTGTTGGTATTAAGTATATACATATAGGTATATATGTATGTTTTTTGGGCATCCTTTTTAGTGACAGTTGTACATGTGACTAGCCTCACTTTTGAGACTATATTTTGACACCTCTTCTAGTAAAATTCGTCTCACCTGGACTATAAGAACCTTAGAACATTATCTAACAAGTTGTTCTTCAAAATCACAAGAGAAAAACTTGGCCCTTTTGGCTGGAATTCGAGACACACACTTCTTTTTGGTAAGTGACGAAATCTATTTATGTAAAACTCTAATTTAGCTGTTATTAATTCGCAATATGAGACGCAACATAGGACAAGTTTCGTCCAGATTTTGAAATTACAAATCTTGTATGAACAACTGTTAGTGTTTTGAATATATCTTTTTATACAAAATATATTTTGCAGTGATTCTTGTTTGTTTGCAGCCCTAAGAGATGTATCTACATCTTTCATGAAAGTTATAAAGTCTAGTTTTGCCGTTTTCCTTTCCAAATCTAAGTTGCGACATGAGGTACTAGGCTGGCCAGAATTACTGGTCGTATTTGTACAGACTAAGCTTACTTGTGGTGATAATCATGTTTTACATCAACATTATTGAGCTGCTAGGAATTAAAGAAGTTATTTAATTGTATTTTTAAGGTTGTATATACTCGTGAACAAGTTGAGGACCTTGAAAGGTCTACGGTCTGAATTCGTGAAGTTGTGTTGGACTGTTTCTTTGCTAAAGCACTTAGGTTTGTGTATAAACTTGTACTTGCACTCTTTTAACTGATGGTATATCTGAAAGTTGATCTTGGTACCTTGGTTACCTCTTGTCACTTTGCATTGTCGTGTTGGTATCCTTTAAGACTTTAAAGACATTTGTGTAACTCGCCCACTTGTACGGGTTGTTTGATCACTTGGCACTCTTATTGGGACCTTGTCCTTCTTATGGTTGTGACTTGGTCACTATTGACATGCCTCTTGATTCAGATCATTTGTCATCTTGACTCTGGATTTTTAGTCCGTCTTAAGAATGGTAGTTGTCCATTTTAAGTACGAACTAAGAAAGCCATTTTTAATATGGTTCATGGTTCTCTTGATTATTGGACTTTGACCCTTCTTGATACAGGGCGTCGGCCCTTCTTGATACCTGCTTGTGCTTGGTGTGACGACATGATGTATATATTGGGCGAGCCTTGTTGTTGAATCTCTTGGAAAATGATGTTATAAGCGTTCTTGACATTTGGATCTTTTAATATCTAACTTGATACTCTTTATATATTATTTACTTGATTTGTTTATTATGTTCAATTATGGTGCCCATGACTTGAGAAAGGTAACTTGGTGAATATGAGGGCTCCGAACCTATAGTTTTTGCACCACTAAGCTATATGCTTAGCGATAGTTGTTTCTATCATAGGGAATGTTCGAGAGGATGCATGAAGCTGGCCATTGGAGATGGAGATTTTGAGAGCCTTAAGGAAGATCACATTTGCATATAGACATCTATATTTTGTATAAACCTTGGGACTTGTACATGATATATGTGTTGAATATTTACATGAAATTTTGAGGGCTGATTTGATCATGTCACCATGGGTTGTAACATAAGTATAGCTATATGTTTTGTTCTTTTTGGGGTGTGTAAACCCAAGTCTTGTAATATACGAAATTTACTATTAGTTTTGAATGTTTGTGTGAAGCATGAACTGGCTGATTTCGGTACTCGGAAGTTGGTAATATTCTTGTTATCTCATCCTTAAGTGTGAGGATAATATATGCATGAAAAGCTTGTCAGATATTTGCTTAAATTATTCTGGGAGGGTTTTTCCATCATAAGTTAAATTCCACGCCATGTCAATTTTAACATCAAATAAATGTTTAAATGGGCAAGATGTATATCCTTAACTAAATTATTCATTATGAACCTAATCCCTCTACTAGATTAAAATCAATATGCCCTTCGTTAATCTCTTTTAAATGTCACAAGTATTAAATTAGGTTTCTCGTTAAGTGGTAGTATCCCTCCAAAACGTCGCTACATTATTCCCCGGCAACGGTGCCAAAATTTGATACGCTCAAATTATACCTCCATAAAAGAAGTATAAGCGTTTGTCGTCAAATAAAGAACCCAACTTGTAGGTTGGGGTCAATCCCACGAGGAATATGGTTCAGACTTAAACTTAACTCACTATTATATCCGTTTAGTCAAACTACTTCCGAAATAAGTAATTAAAGAGGGGGATTTTTGTAAGCAAATAATCTATTGTTGTTTAAGAAACAAGTGAGCAGGATTCAAACTTTAAGTTATCAATATGAGAGAGAAACTAGAGTGTATGTGTTCCATAAGCTTTTAACATTGTAATCCTAATAATAGTAATCCTTTCCTAGTGTTTTACATGCAAAGTTGGTAAGATAGGTATCCCTAAGTGATTGGTCCTCCAAATAGGGAATTTCAATATGCACCTTGGTCCAGCTATGAGTGTATACTTTACTAACCCTTACCTTTACCTCAGATTAGACATCACATCAATGTATGACTTAGTTTTCACCCTCACACCAATTGACATTAGACTATTAGATAGCATCCACTAAATCTCTGTTGTTAATTCTTTTCTCATTATCTACCTCCTTGGTCCGGCAAGTAGCAACGAGGCGAGTTTTAACGCGTGCACTCGTTAAAAAGACTTCTAAGCGAAATAATTACCAATACATGCATAAACACTATTCAATAATTATTTAATTATTATTCATACATTGTTAATTGCTCATGGTTCCCACAACCCTAGTTGTGGATTTAGCTACCCATGCTTGAAACAACACAATTCATGTTTTGATAAGAAGAATTCATGAACTTAAGTTTAAAGTAGAAGAAACCCGAAAGCTCCAATCAAATTTCAAAGTCAAAATCTTGTAAACGAAATCCAAAAATCAAATTGCTAAAGTTGAACGTTAATTCCACAAAATACCAAGAACTAAAAGTAAACAATAATGTCTAACCCCCAAAAACGAGGTTTACATACCCTATATAAAAACATGTCCTAAACAAAAATGAAACAAAATAAGGAAATAAACTTCTAGAATGCGGCATCAATTGACTACTTGACCTACGGACCATGGATTGACCTACGGTCTGTAGGTTACCTTCCGTTGGTCAACACTTAGAACTTTTCAGCAGAGGTTGGAACTTTCACTCTTAGATCATCAACGACAGACATGCAGAACGGGCCGTCGACCTACGGTCCATGGGTTCTCTTCCGTGGCTCCACACTTAGGATTTTCATTAGGTACTGGAACTTCAACACTCTGAACACATTCGATGGATGTGCAGGACGACCCGTGGGTCGACCTATGGTTTGTTAGTTTCTTCGTAGTTCCACACTTGGTTAGACTTCCCTGATGCTCCATCTAGATCTACCCATCGACGGACTTTCAAAGGACCTACGGTCTGTGGATCACGTCCATGGGTGGCCCCTTCTGCATAATTTCAGTTGTCATCTCACTCAACCGCGTCCAAGCCTATTTCCATCAAACATAACACATAAAACATAATTTCTAATACAAAATGGCCCTAGACACACACAACTCTTATGTGAAATGTATCAAAAATACTGTAAACTCACGGTATATCAATCACTCTCAACAGATACAACCATCTACAATGACATCAAATTACATTTTTCAGCATCAAGAATGTTTAAAGAATATTCATAAATCCTGTCAATATCAAACGCGGTAATGTGAACCACCTAGAGGGACATCTCTTTACCACCCAAAGGGACATTTCTACAATATCATCATATGAGATAATACTACCACTAGAGGGATATTCTATAGTATTACCATATGAGATCATACTACCACCTAGAGGGACATCGTCTTTATCACGCGAAGAGTCATTCATGTCGTATTATCAAAGGAGTTAATACCATTGCTAAGACGACCATTATATTCAAACCTCCGGGAGGACCATCTTGTATTCAAAATGCCAAGAGGGCATTGCATTTTCAATGCCAAGTGGGCCTTTACATATTCAAATCGCCGAGAGGGGCATCATGTATTCAAAATGCCAAGAAGGACTTGCACCTTTAAATGTTAAGAGGGCCATTACATAATCAAACCTCCGAGAAGGCCATTATATCTTCAAAATGCTAAGAGGGCCATTGCATATTCAAACTAGTGAGAGGGTCATCCGTATTACCTTATCAGAAGTGATAATATCATTGCTGAAAGGGTCATTCATATCATCAGCCGGAAGAGGTGATATCATTTTCGAGAGGGTCATTATTGTAGCATCATATCAATTCATGTGTCAAAACCGATAGAGGCTGACGTTAGAACATTTAAAGAAAAGAACATGTGTCAAATATGGTAAAATATATCAGTTCTCTATTTAAATTACAGTTTCTACTAATAATTTTATTTCAGTCTTTGTCGAGAGCATCCAAGATGATGAATTCTCAAATCAAACCACAGTTGCGGACAACATAAACAAGGATGCAGCACAACGTGAAACCTTTTCTTAGCAGGGAACTAGGACATAATACGAAGAGGAATGTCAAACTCATAGGATGCGAGCTGAGGAATGACTTCCACCACAATCAAACCACACCCATATTAGAAGGCATATGTTTTTTTTTTTGAGTTTATCGGTTTCAGTTTTGTATCCGAAAAATTCTGGCTCTCACCGGAGGCAACTTTCTAATTGGAGTGACAATGCACAAAGAGCTTTGCAAATTATGTTCGTGTAAGTTCTTAATTATGGGTGTGAAGTGCACCACATTCATGGCTAAGAGGTTTCAAGTCTCTTTTGCATACTCGACTTATTTTTCACTCTTCCCAACGGAAGGACATCTTGCATAATAGATTTCCTTTTCAACCGATTGAGTCGAACTACAAACAACTTGATTCCCTAAGTTGAGAGATATGTAGGCGTGAATAATGTTGAAAACTCAGTTGTACTCCAACATTCCCCCTTTAATCCTATTCCCGAGCATTTTGATTTCTTCATATATCGATATCAGGATAACTTTTGAACTCTTTCAGAATCGTGCGTTAAATCAAGCCTATCAAACTACAAGTGACTTGTTTCTCATATAGCCTGAGATATGTAGGAAACCCGATTCTAGGATTCGGCCATGATTCCTAACGTCCGTACCAAAGCCCTTTTTCTAAAGGATGAAGATGTGGTCGGCTAAAATTGGATTAATCAATTTCATTTACCTCGAATTTCTTTCATCAATCCAAGTCAAAATAGAGACAGTTATTGACACCTGATTTTGAACCTCCAAAATAGAGATTAATCATCGAGTTTCTTCAATTTCGAACGATTTGAAATAATTTATTTTATGAAATTCACAAAGTTTTTTTTCCAAGTTTTTTTAAATAGTTGTCACTTTTAAAAAAAATTATAAATAATATATATTGTTTTATATAATTAATACATTTTATGAATATTCAAAAATCATCTCAAAAGATTTTATATTTTAGTTAAATATTTCATTAAATTAGTTTAGTTTATATTATGATTTTAATTTTGAGTCAATTAGTTTAATTAAGTTTATTATTTTATTTCGTTGAAATTAAGAAACTCGTTAGTTGATCATATTAATTCGTCTTATTTAAATTTTAACCAAATTCACTAGTTAAACTCAATTTGGTTAAGTTTTGACTTAAAATGGCTAAATTTGCTCCATTGGCCATCTCCTAATTACAAATCTAGCCCTTTTCTTACCTCACATTCAACTCATTAAAAGACCAATTTTGGGCCTTTTTTCTTATTTTTCAGTGGCCTAAGATCCATTCTCAACCCACAATAATAATACAACAGCAGAAACTCAATTCTCACAATTCACCAGCATAAAATACATATGGCACTACCCAAATCACCCTATACGCGTTCTTTCTTCTTTACGCAAAGAACCCAGAACGCATCCCATCGATTTCATGAGCCCAGCGCGTGTTATCTCCTCCTTTCCCTTATCCGCTCTGTACGAAGAACGTTGGAGAATAATGTATGTGTCTCAATCTCTTGTGCTTGCTCATCCTTGCTCAAAATCAGACGGCTCCTTTCAAAAATCCATTGAGGATTTGTACTAATTCCAGCTATTCAAACTTATCTCTTCAAGAAAATTTGAAATTGGAATTCAAATTCTAATCCAAAATTCTACTCATTCCCCCCCCCCCCCTCCCCCGCCCCCAAAATTCTATCCTAAATTCTCTCCTATAAAACGAATCTCCTTTCTCTATTTCAAGGAGATTCTTAGACTCGCTAAGGCACAAATTTCTCACTCCAAGAACAACAATTTAATCCTCTAATACTATAAGTTTTAGAAAGTGAAAATCCCTTAAAACAACTTAGTTAATTTAGGAGTAAAAGTTTACAAATCTTGGCTGGTCGAACTCGAAGGCATTTTCGGTGAGATTCCGTTGGTGGTATGAGTTAGTTGCCTCAAAGCTCGCTGCTCTAGAAAAGGTGTGAAACTTTACACTTTTTAGAGTCTTGTTCTTAAATAGGTTATGCTTTTGTTTGTTTAGCTGGTGGTTTGTCTTGATGTTTCTTTTCTAAGTAAGGATCAGGATTCCTCGTATGATTGAGGTTTTGGTCTTTCGTTTGTTGAACATGATTTGAATATGTATGTATGGATGTTGGGGGCTGATTTCTGATCACTACTACTCTTGTTTTCTTGGCCTTTATGGATGTACCACGTCAACTTTCGAATTACTCTGTCCATCTCAGTTTTGTTCCTGTTTTGTCATTGATTATGTCTTGAAATGCGAGGTCCTGTAATTTTCCAGATTTTAGCTTGTTTTCAGTTCTTATTCTCTTTCAAAGTTGCTACCCACTTCTCTTTTATGATTGCTTCAGCATGTTGGCCTGTTTATAGTTTTGACCTTTTGAAGTTTAGACTTATCCAGAGATTTGGAGTTCTCATAGATATATGCATGTGTGGTACCTGCTCTCATCTTAGTTATGTGCTAAAATTGTTTGAAATGTCTAAATGATGTGTTTATTTTTCTAAAAGGTGATATGTTTCTTTACATTCTAATGTAAGATACATCTTTGTCACTAAATATTGAACTTGGTTACATATTCAATTCTATCATTGCTAGTTTAATTTTTCTCTTAGATGCATGCTCAAAACATGTCCAATTGTGATTCTGATTTTTGTGATGGGTCGCTCTCTTCATCAAAAGCCTTATTAGTTTGCATCTCGTGTAATTTGTGTACCTTGCTACTGAAGCCGACAAACTGGTTTGAGTCATTTTCTTGATGTGCTACATCATTGCGATTTCTGATGTTGTGAAGCTTTAAGATCGCTTGAATACTAGAATTTGTTTTGTTATTTTTCAAATATGCGTTGGCAGTGTGTATATCATTCCATTTCCCTCATAAAACTAATACAATATCCTCATAGTCAAAAATAATTTGATCGCATCCCTGTGCATTAATAGTAGCCTTAGGAATTGCTTGAGTGTATTGAATTGTATTCTTCTCTTAGCCTTGTTAAAATATAGATGTTAAATCATAGAGACAATTTGTTATATGTATTCACTTGAGTGTCAATCTGGTAATGTGAGTTTTAATCCACCAGAAAGTGTTTTAACCAATTTGGGAAGGCAACTTGTCAAACATGCTTAGTTGATTAATTAGAGTGACACTAATTTGCTCTCCTCTTCTTTTTTTTTTTAATGTAATATTGGCTGAGCCTATTTGGACTCCATTCTTGCATCTGATTGAGTTGAATTTCTTCGAGTCAGCCCATCATTGTTCAAGTGAAAAGGAAGCTGAAGTACAGGGTCCCAGAAGCTAAAATGGAGGAAATGGAGCCGATATATTAGCTGATATACAACATCTTTGTGTTTGATTTGCAGAGTATACATGATATACAGTGGATGTATACATAGTGATACAACGAAAATTGGGCCAGCCCCAAAACAAAATGTGGCAAACAGTCTTAAAAGATTGAATTACTTAGAATTAGGACAAGATGAAGGGAATTGGGCCTACTAGCCCAACAACTTGAAATTTGGGCAAGGGCCCAAGTTTATGATTTTCTTTTCCCCTTATTTATTCTCCTTGTTTGCTTAACTTTATTTGTTTTGGTTAATTTAATTAAATCCCCTAAAGAGGAACCACTTTTGATTATGATAATTTATTCATTTAAATAATTTTATTTAATTAGCTTTCTTTAGTTGGTCATTTTTGAAAAAGTTTATTTTTCTTTCTAAATTATTTCAAAGTGTTTAAGTTAAATAGTTTTTAAATAATTATTGTTTCCTTTAAGTAATTATTTTAAAACTTAGTCAAATATATAGTTAAGTCGTAGGTCAATCGCGCATTAGCGAACACTTCAAGGGCCTAACACATTCTTGAAGTATAAATTGAACCCCGAACCCTCTTTTGGTATTTTCAAATGATTTTTTTGTTTAAGGCTTTTGAAAATTATAAGTTTTCTTGATTTTTCTAAAAAAATTAAGTGACGACTCTCTTTAAAAAATGATTTTCCTTAAAAAGTTAACTTGATTTTTTTTCGAAAACAAGTCTTTTGTTTCTCTTTTTTTTCCGGATAAAATACTAGCACTTGAAAGAAATAACTTTTACTTGTAATTATGGGTCTAACAAGTGGTAAAATATTGGATAAAGTTTAAGAAATAAAAAGGCATAAGCAAATGCTTCCCAAAATAAGGCCTTGAAATTGTGATTTTTCCACCGACTGAAAATATCAAAATTCCCATCTGCGCTCAAACCCAATTAATATAATACTAATAATATAACTTCTATCAATATACACAATACAAAGAAAGATGTGGCTTACCGGGAGGTTGTAATTTTTCTTTCTCGAAAATAATATGATTTAAAGTGTCATAGGGTATTAACTTAGGGAAAATTTTCAAAACAATAGTTTCGCATCTAATAAGACCTCTTATCAATATTTTTAATATTTATTGAAAATATTAATATTTTAATTTGTTATAATGCTGATTGTATTTATTTAATTTATTTAATTTGAAAAAAATATGAATTTAATATTGAAAGTGTCAATGGATCCGGAGGTTCTCCATTTCGTCCAATGCGGCTTTGATAGGTGTACACGTGTCAAATCATTTATTTAATGGTTAAGTATCATTTGGTTAATCAAGGAACTTTAACTATGGTTAATAGTTTTCTCTCCCCGACTCCCCTCTTGAGAAAATGTTTTTTCTAAATCTATCCACAGAATCAATGCAAATGAGATTATAATTAAAATTACTATTGCTCGAATCACAAAATTCTCAAAAATTATTGGGATAATTCATAAGTACCTCCTAGACTATGACCGAAATTTCAAAGACACTTCTAAACTTAACCAAGGTACTATTACCCCCTTGAACTCATTTTTTTCGTATTTTTGTGCACCTTTTGTGCTGATGTGGAACCTCAACCACTCAAGTTGGTTGTGTTTGTACACACTCGCCCGCCACGTGTGTAAATATTATTTTATTACTTTTTTTAAAAAACAGTTAATATTTTTTTCTTAATTATATAAATTTTCAGTTTTTTTAAAAAATGCTCTTATTTTATTTAATCTTGTATTTAAATTAATTAATACCGTTTTTTTACCTTGTATCGAATTTTTTTTTTACCTACATTCATTGTTTTTTCTTTTATTTTTCTATTGATTTTATTTTCTTTGTCTTTCGTTTCGATTTGATTTCAAATGTCTTATATTTAAAATAAGTTAATTTTGAATGGATATCAAAATAAGTGAAGAAAATCAAATTAAACTTAAAAAAATTAAAATGTTAAAATTAAAGGATACTTTTAAATTATCTTTTTTGAAAAAAAATACACATAATTTTTTAAAAATAATTAAAAGTGAAAAAATAATAAATTAATTAGAAAATAAAATTTAAAGTGAAAAGAAATTAAGATAAATATTTTACAAAGTAAGAAATAAAAATAATTAAATATATATAAATTTTATTTTCAATAAATATGTGTACTAGCTAATTATAAAGGTACCAATAAAAAAATGACATGTGTCCAATTTGTGCACTCATCACTTGCTTTCAAGAGAGTGTGCATACTCTCTATGTCATGTCAGCGTTTGTGATGTATTTATTCCATTTTAAATTATTTTAGGGGGTAATAGGATCCTAGTTAAGTTTAAGTGTGTCTCTGAAATTTCGATCATATTCTAGAAGGGTAGTTATGCATTATCGCAAAATTATTTATAGTCAAGTGTAGCCTTTAGAAAAGAAATTATACAAAATGAAATGGTGATTAGTTGTTGAAATTAAAGCTAAATTCAGTTATGTGTACAACTGAAAAAGAAGAATCTAACATGTAATGCTGATGAGAAACTTCAAAGTTTGCACCAAAAAGCATTCACAAATTCTATTTGTCACTTCTCCACACCCTTACAGTTATGGCAAAACCCTAAATTGAAACGTTGTCGGTTCAAAGAAGACACTAAGCTTCATTACAAGACAATTTCCGTCTAACCAAGCCACAAACTAGTTACTTCCTCTGTCCCTAATTATTTGTCCATTTTTTTTTTATAGTTATTTCTAATTATTTGTCCATTTTGATAAATCAAGAAATGACAGTTTTTTTATCTATTATACCCTCAATTAAATGACTAATTACTTTGAAAAATGCAGAACTTTTCATCAACTTCATAATTAATAAGGATAAAATGGTAAACTCACTATGTCATTAATTGATTTTTTAATAGGTGTGTCAATTCAAAAGTGGACAAGTAATTAGGGAGATAGAGTATATCCAATTCTTTGCTTGGATTTTTGAAATTTCACAATCCAATGATATATTTGGGTTTTGTTTTCCTTTTTTTTCCTGAGATTTTTTTGAAGGGAAACACAGTCTTTGTTTGATAATGCGGAGAATAGAGGAAAAAAAGACTGATTTTTGTAATTACACAACTGGATTTCTTTAATGGAGAGATCCTCTCGAAAGTGTAAAGTATTATTGTTGACAGCAAAGGAAATCAAAAAGGTGAAGACGGAAGAGGGAGAATTGCTTACTAGAGTTAGTATTGGTTGGTCAATAAAATGAATCTGGTCCACTAAATAATTGTAAGGACACGTGTAAACTTATCAAAGCCGCACGGGACGAAATGGAGAGATGCGTTCCTGAGGTGAGCCGGATCCCAATATTTTGGTTTGTATAATGCTGATTGTATTTATTTAATTTGAAAAAATATAAATTTTTAATAACAGAATGGAGTAAATCATGGGAGAAAAAATATTTCAAAAAAGATAAAAATATTTCCCTTAGTTTTTTTATCCTTACTTGTTTGAACTTTTTTAAATATGATTTTATCTGAAATGTATTGAGATGAACTTCTTTAAATATGATTTTGTGTGTCATTATTTTAAAATGTATTTGAAATATAAATTGCGAGTGATATTGAAAATACAAAATGAGCCATAAAAAATACAAATCTATTTTACTAATGCAAATAGTATCAAAACGTAAATAAATTGTATTTTGGTTATTTAGAATTGAAAATGAATACAAAATCAAATCTAAATACAAATTATCTGGTATACAAAGTGATATTGAAAATACAAAATGAGCAAAATAAAATATAAAATTTGTTTTATTGATGCAATTAGGATGAATACCAATATCACATAAATAAACTGTATTTTGGTTATTTAGAATTGAGAATGAATACGAAATCAAATATAAATACAAAATTTAATGGTATATCATTAGGACGAATACAAAATCAAATCAAAATACAAACTATTTGGTATACAAAGTCATATTGTAAATACAAAATAAGCAAAATAAGATAAAAATTTTGTTTTACATATGCAATTAGGATGAATACCTAAATAATGAATACATAAATAAATTGTATTTTGGTTATTTAAAATTGAGAATGAACGGACAATTAAGAACTTCAATCCGGCAATTGATTCATCAAGTTCCATGGATTAAATAAGAGTCTTTTTGGAACCATCCATAGAGCGGCAGTGGCGGAGATCTGGAACCCAACAGGAAACTGCCCGAGCCGGATAAGCATAGAAGCCGTGGAGCAGGTCCGATTCTTGATCAGACGAATGAGAGGGAAAAATCAGATATTATTCCCCAATTTGCACGAAGAATTGCCAAATGTAGAAATCGTACAAGTCGAAGAAATTTCTTAAACAAACATAGGAGATAATAATGGTGGAAACAGTACAGAGAATTGAGAGATTTGGGGTAAAAAACCTAGAGAGAGAATATTAGAATGTGTGGTCTTTTTTTCTTTTTTCTTTTTACTTTTAACCGGTAGTAGAGTCAAACTAGGTAACTGATTTGAGAAATAAAAAGATAGTAAATTAATTATAATAGGTCACATTATATTTTCTAAAATAATGACAATAATGACATTTTTAATAATTATTTTAAAATGTAAATATTTTAACTAATTATGTTAGGAATTTTGACTAGTTTGCTTATTTTTCCCTAACTTAAATTATGTATGAACTTGGCCCATTAACCACCAACTAAAATAATTATTATAAAATTATTCATTAATAAAATAAAATAAAATAAACCAAATAGTTCAAAATTCTCATTTAAAATTTATGAGGAGGGTCTTTTATGAAAGAAAGACGTCTAGTGCTCAAAACGACCTAACGAATCGTTACATTATTGAGGGTAAAACATGAAATAAAACCTTTTGATATGCTAAAAGTGAAAAGTAAATTTTTTTTTTAATATAATGGACAAATAAATGTGAACGAAAGGAATTTATGACAGTTTTCTACTATTTTTTCTAATAAGATTTATCCAAAAATTTCAAGGACATTTTTTTTGGTTGTAGTAGTTATGTATTCTTTATGTTGACATGAAAAAGGCAAAAAGTTGCTTGTGGGGTCACCCATTTCTTTTCACTTCTAAATTATCTGTTTAACTATAGAAATTACGATTCAAAATTTTTAAAATAAAATTTTATTTTATTTGAAAATCAGTGTGACCTAAAAATTTAAAACTTGATTTGAAGTTATTTTCCAATTTCGGAAAACAACTTATAGCTTATTTTTCTATCTCACTTTTAAAATAGTAGTGCATTCAAATATGAATATTATTCAACAAATTATAAAAAGTATAAAAAATCGCTATAAGATTAGAGATAATAATTGAAAATACAATTGACCCAAGTATATTGTCAAAACTAGAGTACTCATCTGCGCTTCACGCAAAATTAAATATATTTTTTAAATAATTGATATCATTAATTGACTATTTTTCAATAAGAAGTGTATTAAAAATAATACAAATCAAGTCACGATCTTGATATTGACTATTCAGAAAATGGCTAGAAAGATCTTTCAAACTTTAATTTCCGCTTAACATTGCCAATAAAAATAAGAATAACATAAAAAGTATCTCAAAAAAAAGAAATTACGTTGATTAGATAACATTACATAGGAGATTATACATTGAAATAGAAAATAAAAGAATTGAAACACATAATATAAAATAAAATGTATTTTTTTATAAGAAGTCATCTTGTCATTAGTAATTATAACGACCGGTTCCCGTCGTTATAGAAAAGCCAACGGGGAATATTTTTGGGCTAGAAAACTTTTTCGTAGTAACTTGAAATTTTTCAACCTAGTCCAGATTTGGACGAAATTGGAGTCAGTGAGGTCTAGAGAAATATGGTAACAATTGGGAGATCTAATTATGAATTAGATCATATGAATAGATAGATGAGACGTTAAGGAACTCGTACGACTTTACAAAATTGAATTCGGGCGAGTAGAACTCCCGAAATAGATCTTAGCATGAATCAGTATTTCTGAGTGTCATAGGATGAAGGTGTGTTGTGAAATGGGGGTTTGAGACTCTAATTACGACGTTCTATCTCTATGCAAGTCGCAGGGCGAGATTTATTCCACCAGGTAGAATGTCAGAAGGGAGTGAGGATCATTGTATGACCAATCGTGAATTAAGTAAAAAATAAACCCCAAAATCATTTTATTCTGCAAGTTTCAACTTTGAGAGCTATGAGACGACCCCATGTCCTTTCTTGACAGTTTTCCACCATTCTTGAGGCTAAAGGTAAGGTTTTCACTCCCTCGAATATGATTTTCGATCTGTAGAACTTAGTTTCCTAGGTGATTATTGTTGGGAAAGGGTTTTGGAATTATTTGAATGGTGGAAAAAGCCCTAATTTGGATAATGGGATCATGGGGTTGATCTAGGGTTGATAGTATTGACTTTAACCGGGTAATTAGACATCGTTTATTGATTCCCATGATATTATGATTGTTTGTAGACCAAGAACAAGTGGAAAGAATCCAAAAGGGAAGGATCAAGTTCTTAGGGGATTCAAACTTTGTTCAAGGTATGATTTCATGTTGTGTGATGTATGTTTGTTCTTGCTTCATTATAATACGTGTATGTATGTGAATGTTGCATTATTGATCACACTATTCATATATAAGGATGATTGAATAATTGTTTGCCATGAAATCATGACTTAATTGTATGATTATAAGAAAATACTCGTGATTGTGATTGTGGCTTGTTGAATGGATCGGGTGTTGCGTTCCGACACGCTAACTTGGATCGATTGCCACATTTTGGCATAAATATGACATCGGTTGCCACTTTCTGGCATAAACATTGGATCGGGTACCACGAACTAGTACACTAACAGTTTGGGTGTGGGTTCCATGAGAAGACCATTGACTTGACATAACTGTGTAATTGAGAATTGTGAACTTGATCCTTGTTCGAAAATGATATTGATATTGTATATGTTTGGTGTATGGATGTTGTTATTATGTTGTAATGACTTATGTATGTTACACTTAGTAGGATAGCCGTGTGATCCTACCAGTACACTGTGGTTGTGTACTGATACTGCACTTTCTCATTCTTTGTTGAGTACAGGGCATCTTCCGGTGTCTATTGACAGACCTCGCTTAAAAGATCGAATTTAAGGGTTAGCCAGTTCTTCCGGGCTGCCATGAGTTATCTTTCTGTTTATGTCCACATTTCGGGATTAGACTTTCTAGTTAGTTATTCGTATGTAAGTATGGGGTTGTAACCCTTCTTGTTTAGACTTATTGTTGAACCTTAGATTTTTTTGGTACATTGACTTTCGGGTTCTAGGCGTTATTTTTCGCATTGTTTTGTTAGACTTTTCGAGTTTATGGGAACTCTATTTTGTTTCCTTAGCATTTAAACCTGCTTTCGTATCTTTAAATGCCTTAGTATTTTGGTTGAGTTGTTAGCTTAGATTGTAGTAATGGTTCTCCCACTAGAGGGTTAGTGTGGGTGCCACTCAGAATGGTCTAGGTCGTGACAAAGTTGGTATCAGAGCCTTGGTTTATTGATCTCGATGTACCAAAACGAGTCTAGTAGAGTCTTGTGGAATAGTACAGAGACATCTGTACTTTTCTTCAAGAGGCTATAGGACTTTAGGAAATCTCTCTGTTTCTCTTGTCTCCTTTCGTTCTATAACTTGATTCCAATTGGTATCTGATGATTCAAGTTGGTATTTAACCTCCTTCACTCTTCTGTCCACAGATGGTTAACACTAGGTTCAGCAGTGTCAGGCCTGTAGCTCCTGTCAATGCTCCAGCTGAGGAATCTGCAACAAGAGGTCACGATCGAGGCAGGGATAGAGGAAGAGCTAGGGGTAGAGGCTGAGGAAGGGTGATGCCTAATAAGGATGGAGCACCGGTTGGAGATGCTCCCAGAAATGAGACCCTCCTGCGCACCATGAAGAGGTAGAGGAGAATGTAGAGGTTGAGAAGGAGGAGAATGTTGGACAAGAGGAAGAGGTACAGGCTGAGACTACATGTATTCCTCCCTTAGACCTAGTGTTAGCTCAACAAATTATGTCATTCTTGAAAGGATTGGTTGGTCCTGGAGTGCTTCCCTCTGTTCAAGCAACTCAAGCTCCCGCCAATCCCCCTATTGCTATCACTGCTCCCAAGGTGGGTGGAACTGTAGGTACTGATGCCTTCTTTTGTCCTTTGTTGGGTCCTTTTATGACTGCTAATGAGTATGAGATGTTGACTAAGTTCTTGAAATTGAAACCGCTTGTGTTTCATGGTTCTGAGAGTGAGGACGCCTATGAGTTCATCCTAGATTGCTATGAGAGGCTTCATAAGTTGGGAATTGTCCATCAGCATGGAGTAGAGTTTGTGACTTTTCAGCTTCAAGGTGAGGCAAAGCAGTGGTGGAGAGGTTATGTGGAATGCAAATCTTCAGATTTACCTCAACTCACTTGGATCCAGTTTCATGCTCTGTTCTTGGAGAAATATATGCCTTGGATTTTGAGAGATTGCAAGAAGGATGAGTTCATGGCTTTAGAGCAAGGTGGTATGTCTGTGGCTGCTTATGAGGCTAAGTTCCATGCCTTGTCTAGATATGCTACGCAATTGGTGACTACTTAGGAAAAGAGGATCCGTCTATTTGTTAAGGGGCTTAATTTTGAGTTGCAGGTATTGTCTGTTCATATGACCTCTGCAAGAAAAAGCTTCAATGAGGTAACATACTTTGTGAAGAAAGTGTGTGTGTGGGGGGGGGGGGGCAGTGAGGCGAGACGGTCAGGCGAAAGCATTGGCTAAGAAAGCCAAAAATTCAAGCAACATTCAGGGATCTTAATCCAGAGGTTCGGGAAGACCGACTCTTACAGCACGACCAATTCAGTCCGATATGCTCGCTTTTATAGGTAATTACTCCGAATCTCCACCTCAGAATTTGATTTAGGATTGCCAGGGAGCCGCACCTTTGGCGGGCAGCAGGTCATCTTTTGATCGTACATGTTACAACTGTGGAGAACCTGGGCATATGAGGAGAGATTGTCCCCACCTGCGCATGTTGGATTCCGTGCAGCAGCAATCTAGAGAAGTGGTACCCACAGGAATGGTAATAATGGTCGAGGGCGTCCACAAGGTGGGCAAGGAGGAAATCAGCGAGGCCATAGAGGTATGGAAATGGTAACGCAAGAAGAGGTACAGTTCAGGCAGGCAGGGAAGTCACCCATCATGATAATAGGGCTCAGTGTTATGCCTTTTCGGGCAAGACCGAGACAGAACCTTCTGACGCGGTGATCGCATGTACTATTCTTGTCTATAACCGAATGACTAATGTGTTATTTGATCGGGTTCTACTTATTCTTATGTGTCCGTGCGATTTGCCTCAGAATTTAATATGAATTGTAGTATACTTGGTGCCCCCATCCATGTTTCTACCCCAGTTGGAGAGTCTATCGTGCTTATCCTATTTTGTTTATAGTTTCCAGACTTGGGGTTGTTTGGTGATTTTGGATATGACTGACTTTGATATAATCTTAGGCATGACTTGGTTGTCCCCCTATTATGTTGTGCTTAATTGTAATATTAAGTATGTGACTCTAGAAATTCCAGGAAGGGAAAAGTTAGAGTGGAAAAGGGTGTACAAGCCTAAGCAAGCTAAGATCATATCCTCCATTTGGTCTAGGAAATTGGTAGGGCAGGGTTGTTTAGCTTATTTGGCTCATATTTGGGATGTTGAGGTTGAGTCTCCATCTATTGAGTCCATCTTGCGGTGTCAGAATTTAGAGAAGTGTTTCTTACTGATTTACCTGGTATGCTTTCGGATAGAGATATAGATTTCTGTATTGATTTAGAACTTGGTACCCGCCCCATTTCTATCCCTCCATATCGCATGGCTCTAGCAGAATTAAGAGAGCTTAAGGCTCAAATCTTAGAACTTCTTGATAAAGGTTTTATCCGTCTTAGTGCTTCACCGTGGGGTGCTCCATTTTTGTTTGTTAAGAAAAAAGATGGTAATATGAGGATGTGTATAGATTACCGACAATTGAATAGGGTCACCATTTGGAACAAGTACCCATTGCCTCGAATATATGATATTTTTGACGACTGCAAGGTGCATCAGTTTTCTCAAAGACTGATCTAAGGTCTGGTTACCATCATTTAAAGATTAGGCCTTAGGATGTGCCCAAGACGGCATTTAGAACCCACAATGGGCACTATGAGTTTCTAGTTATGTCGTTTGGGTTGACAAATGCACCTGCAACTTTTATGAGTTTGATGAATGGTGTGTTCAAGCCATTTCTTGATTCATTTGTTATAGTCTTTATTGAAGATATTTTGGTTTATTCGAAAAGTGAGGAAGAGTATGACGTCCATCTTTGTATTGTTCTGGGTGTTTTTGGGAAACAAAGGTTGTATGTAAAATTTTCTAAGTGTGAATTTTGGTTGACTTCGGTTGCCTTTTTAGGGCATGTGGTTTCAAAAGAAGGGGTAATGGTAGATCCCCAAAAGATTGAAGCGGTTAAGAATTGGGTTCGACCTAGCTCTGTGAGTGAAGTTAGTAGTTTTGTCGGGCTCGCTAGCTACTATCATCGATTTTTAAAGAACTTCGCTTCTATTGCCACACACTTGACAAATTTGACCAAAAAAGGAGATACCACTTGAATGGATTGAAAATGTGAGGAGAGCTTTCAAAAGCTCAAGACACTCTTGACCAAGACACCTATTTTAGTACTGCCGGTGGAAGGTAAGGATTTTATTGTTTATTGTGATGCTTCACATTCGGGTTTGGGTGCAGTGTTGATGCAAGATAAGAATGTCATAGCTTATGTGTCGCGGCAGTTGAAGGTGCATGAGAGGAATTATCCAACACATGATTTGGAGTTGGCAGCGGTAGTGTTTGCTCTTAAGATCTGATGGCATTATCTTTATTGTGTTAAGTGCGAGGTGTTTATTGATCATCGCAGTCTACAACATGTATTCACTCAAAAGGATTTGAATTTGAGACAGAGAAGGTGGATGGAGTTAATTAAGAATTATGATGTCACCACCATTCAATACCATCCGAGCAAGGCTAATGTAGTGACAGAAGCTTTGAGTCGAAAAACAGTGAGTATGGGTAGTTTATCTTGCTTGAGTGTATCCAAGCGACCTTTGGCGAAGGAAATCCAGACCTTGGAGTCCAAATTCATGCAATTGGGCATCTCAGAAAGAGGTGGGGAGTTAGCTAGCATTGAAGTAAGGGCCACGTTCATTGAGGTGATCAAGGCCAAGCAGTTGAGGATGGAAATTTGAATGAACTTAAGAAAAAAACTGAGATTAGTAAGACACAAGAGACCACTCTTGATGCGGAAGGTGTGCTCAGTTTTAAAAGAAGAATTTGTGTTCCTCGAGTTGATGATTTGATTCAGAAATTATTGACAGAATCTCGTGGTTCGCGATAGTCCATTCATCCGGGTGTGACCAAGATGTATCGAGATTTGAAGCAAATTTATTGGTGGTCGGGTATGAAGAAGGATATAGAGGAGTTTGTGGCTAAGTGTCAAAATTGCCAACAAGTAAAGTATGAACATCAAATGCATGCATGTTTGCTTCAGAGAATGCCAATTCTGGAATGGAAGTGGGAAAGGATAGCCATGGATTTTGTGGTTGGTCTTCCCAAGAATTTGGGGAAATTTGATTCTATTTGGGTAGTGGTTGATAGATTGACTAAATCAGCTCATTTATTCCGGTAAGAGTAGATTATAATGATGAAAAATTGTCTAAGGTTTATGTGAAAGGGATAGTGAGGTTGTATGGGGTGCCCCTTTCTATCATCTCAGACCGTGGTACACAGTTTATGTCCAAGTTTTGGAGGAAGTTACATGATGAATTGGGCACACAACTCACTTTTAGTACAACTTTCCATCCACAGACAGACAGACAATCAGAGAAGAATATCCAAGTGTTAGAGGACATGTTGAGGGCATATGTGATTGATTTTGGAGGTTGTTGGGATATGTTCCTACCGTTGTGTGAGTTCTCCTATAATAATAGTTATCACTCTAGCATTGATATGGCACCATTTGAGGTACTTTATAGGAGGGGATATAGATCACCCATAGGATAGTTCGAGGCAGGAGATGTGAAACCTTTGGGGGTTGATTTAGTGAAGGATGCTCAAGATAAGGTGAGAAGCATCCAAACTAAGCTTTTAGCGGCCCAATGTAGGCAGAAGAAGTATGCAGACAATAAGGTAAGAGACATGGAATTTCATACTGGTGAGAATGTTCTTCTTAAGGTGTCACCCATGAAAGGGGTGATGAGATTTGGTAAGAAGGGCAAGCTAAGTCCGCGATACATTGGTCCCTTTGAGGTTCTTGAATGTGTAGGGCCAGTAGCTTATAGATTGGCTATACCTGCTAACCTATTGGGAGTTCATCCGATATTTCATGTGTCCATGTTGAAGAGGTATCATGGTGATGGGGATTACATCATAAAATGGGACTCAGTTATATTAGACAAAGACCTTCAGTATGAGGAGGAACCAGTTGCAATTCTTGATTGTGATGTTCAGAAGCTAAGGACCAAGGAGATTAAGTTTGTGAAAGTTCAATGGAAGCATTGTTCAGTTGAGGAAGCTACTTGGGAAACTAAGAAAGACATGCGAGACAAGTATCCCCAATTGTTCGTCGATTCAACTACTACTCCATTCTTACTTTAGCCCATTTTCTCCTAGTTTGTCACTCGGGGACGAGTGATGGGTAAATTGGTATCTATTGTAACGACCGGTTCCCGTCGTTATAGAAAAGCCAATAGGGAAAAATTTTGGGCCGAAAAACTTTTTGGTAGTAACTTGGAATTTCTCAACCTAGTCCAAATTTGGATGAAATCAGAGATCTAATTAGGAATTAGATCATATGAATAGATAGCTAAGATGTTAAGGAACCCTTACGACTTTACGAAATTGAATTCGAGCGAGTAGAACTCCCGAAATTGATCTTTGCATGAACAAGTATTTTTGAGTGTCGTGGGATGAAGGTGTGTTGTGAAATGAGGGTTTGAGAATCTAATTATGACGTTCTATCTCCGCGCAAGTTGCCAGGGCGGGGAGGCTGTAGCGGGGTGAGGACCACTGTGGTGGGCCAGTCGCGAATTAAGTCGAAAATGAACCCCAAAATCATTTTATTCTGCAAGTTTCAACTTTGAGAGCTAGGAGACGACCCCAGGTGCTTTCTTTATACTTTTCCACCATTCTTGAGGCTAAAGGTAAGGTTTTCACTCCCCAAATCTGTTTTTCGATCTATAGAACTTAGTTTCTTGGGTGATTATTGTTGGGGAAGGGTTTTAGAACTGTTTGGATGGTGGGAAAAGCCCTAATTTGGATAATGGGATCATGGGGTTGATCTAGGGTTGATAGTGTTGACTTTAATCCAGGTAATTAGACATCGTTTATTGATTCCCGTGTTATTATGATTGTTTGTAGACTAAGAACAAGCGGAAAGAATCCAGAAAGAGAAGGATCAAGTTTCTTAGGGGATTTAAGCTTTGTTCAAGGTAGGTGATAGTTGTGATTTTATGTTGTGTGCTGTATTTTTGTTCTTGCTTCATTATAATACGTGTATGTATGTGAATATTGCATCATTGATCACACTATTCATAAATGAGGATGATTGAATAATTGTTTGCCATGAAATCATGACTTAATTGTATGATTATGTGAAAATACTCATGATTGTGATTGTGGCTTGTTGAATGGATCGGGTTGTGCGTTCCGACTCACTAATTTGGATCTGTTGCCACGTTCCAGCATAAATATGGGATCGGTTTCCATGTTTCGACATGAACATTGGATCGGGTACCATGAACTGGTACACTAACAATTTGGGTGTGGGTTCCATGAGAGGAAAATTGACTTGACATAACTGTGTAATTGAGAATTGTGAACTTGATCGTTGTTCGAAAATGATATTGATATTATATATGTTCGGTGTATGCATGTTGTTATTATGTTGTAATGGCTTATGTATGTTGCACTTAGTGAGATAGCCGCGTGATCCTACCAGTATACTGTGGTTGTGTACTGATACTGAACTTGCTCTTTCTTTGTTGAGTATAGGGCATCTTTTGGTGGCTATTGATGGACCTCGCGTAGAAGATCAGTGATCGTTTCGAATTCAAGGGTAAGCCAGTTCTTCCGAGCTGCCATGAGTTCTCTTTTTATTTATGTCCACATTTCGGGCATATTGACACATATTTTAATACCTAATTCATACATAAAGAATCAATGTGATACCTATATTTTAGTATATATAATTTTATATAAAAACTATTTTTAAATTGTTTTATACAATTTTTTATTTATTAGTGAAAATTTACTACTAAGGACTAACATTTAGTATATAAAAAGAGTAAATACATCAAATACCCCCTGAATTTGACAACAAAACTTACTTTAGTACTTTAACTATACGGGTGTTTAAATACCCCCTTAACAATTTTGAACTGATTTAATACCATCTAAGAGCTGATGTGGCAAAGTGAGTGTACTCACTCTCCTCAAAGCGCGTGAAATAATAAAAGTCCAAAAACTGAAAGGTAAAATCATACACGTGACATTTTTTATTGGCTAATATATAACTAATAATTTTTAAATATTTTTTATAAGTTAAAGTTAAAAAAGAAAAAAGTGAAATTTCTTGTTTAGAAGTAAATGAAATTTGTGGGTTCAATTTTTTTTAAAAAAATATTTAATCTTTTTGTTTTATCTTTATTTTGTTGTCTTCCCTAAATGTCTTCTTCCCCCATTGAAACGCTCCTTATACCTTTCTTCTTCCATATTAAAAAATTTCCTTCATCTTCATCCCTCACCTCACCCGCCCTTCATTAATCACATAACCCAACACCTAATTCATATTATTGAATGTAATTTTTTTGAATTTTAAGTAACCCAATTTGAATTCTATTAGTTGTGATGCAAAAAATGTGGGTCTATCAACCTTCTTACACAACCTCATTTTTCATTTGAGTTGTTAAGAAAAAAATAACTTTCAAAAAATATTATTCTCCAAGGGGCAGATTTGTGGGAGAGAGAGACGGTTCGAAGAACAAAAAGTAAGTAAGCTATTTTTCTTTAAAAAAATTGATGAATGTTGAAGAAGAAAACAACTATTAAAGGCTGGAAATTCGTGAAAAAAAAAGAAGCTGGTGAAAGGTGAAAATCAAGAAAGAAGAAGGGGGGGGGGGGCGTAGGAGAGAAGGGGTGGAAGAAGATGGGGGCAATTTTGATTTTAAAATGTATTTTTAATTAATTGATTAGTGTAATGAATTTTAAGAAAATGTTTAAGAAAAAAGGTGAATAAGAAAAAAAAGATTGAAAATTAATGACGTGGTGCTTACATGGCTATGATGTGGCAGGTGAGAGTGATATTCTACTCTCAGGGTTGTATTTAATTCACTTCAAAGATGTCAATGTGGTATTTAAATGTTCGTGTAGTTTAAGTGCTAAAGTAAGATGTGCTGCCAAGTTTAGGAGGAGTATTTTTTTTTATGTGTTTTTTCATATAAAAATGATATATGATTTCAACAATTCAAAATCACATGAAAAAAAAAAAGAAGAACAAGGTATTACATTTATTTAATACCTAGCCCATACCTCAAAAAATAAAAAATACATATTGAACTTTAATGTATGTAATGTACATATAAATTAGTTTCAATGAATATGCGCTAATGAAATCATATTTTAAAAAGTTTGTATACATGATTATAACTTTAAACATTAGTATTACTTCAAAATCACATGTAAAGAACAAATGATACCTAATATAATATTTATTTCATAAAGTAAAATGCTTATACATACTAAACTAAACTTACTAATTAATACCAACTTTTATATACTTTCTAACACTAGTGAAAAGTATAATAATCCACAAATTTGTTGAGGCATCAATTTTCATATCTATTTCATACAGTAAAGTACTTCATCAATTTTCTTGATCTATTTCTCTCTTTTCGTATTACTTATATCCTTCACCAGTGTTTATGTGAATGCATGCAATTCAAAGCTTGGTGGACTCCTCAACTTAGGGCTATTCTATTCAACACATATGAGACTCTTACAAAGAGAGTATGAATTTTTTTGTTTTTCGGACGTGAATTTTAAATTGAAAACATAGAACAAAGAAACCTAAAAGAATGAAATTGAAGAAAAAAAAACACAAATAGGGATGAATATGGTTGAAAAAACAAGATTAAAATTTTTCAATTGGAAATAAAAGTGGGGAATAAGATATTAAGAAAATGAGAATAATGGAGAGATACGTATGATTAGAGAAGAAAGTGGAGAGAGATTTGGGGGATTCTTTTCGTTTTTTTTGAAAACATTAGAATATCATCAATTCCTTAAAATTTAGTTACGTAGTTTTATTAGTTATTAGTTACTAGGTAATTTACCCGCACAATCTTTCTAAGCTTTTGAACAATCGTTCCAATAATTGACTGATATAAGAAAAAAAGAGTAAATTTTAGTAGGTTTTTAGAATATTTCAATAGAAATAAATGATTTGACATTATCACATATCTCAAGAATCGAGAATATATAAGTAATGATTAAAAATATCTTTATATCTAATCATTTTTATCTTTTACATATTTTATCATAATATATGTTTGATGAAATAATTGTTTTGTTAAAATTGAGTGATGTTCGAATGTAGCGATTCAACATCACTTTTTCTATTTTTTTGAACATGGAAATTATAGGATATGATAATTTTATAGTTAGAATAACTCCTTGTGACAAAATTTATGTGAAAGTTTTCGATAATCAATATTAGTTATAAATAAGTTAAGACCGTTAAAAAGTGTACACTACAACAACATAAATAATTTTTTTTAGAGACAATCTACTTGTTTGAGGTTAAATGTTCACCACTTTTCGTTATTGTTACTTTGTTACTCTAACAAAATTTATAGAAGGAGAAAAATAAATTTGAAACAACAACAAAATAAAATTGTTGACCCTTTTAGAAATTCATTCTTCAATAAATTGCTGCTCTGAAGGCCCTTCTAGATGCTTCATCAATGGAATGTTACGACTTGTTCAGAAATATGTATGTATAATAGTTGCATTATGAAAGTACAAGTAGATAAAAATTTTGATTTCTAGACTCATGTTAAAGAGATATTCTCGAACAGTAAAAAATTAAAAATGAGTCTAACCTAGATAACTCAAACGCTCAGCAATGACTTGGGACATGAGGGACAACAAATCTATGCTTATAGACATATCTTTTGTAGTTTAATATATTACTTTTATTTTGAATAGGTTTTGTTTCATATTCTTCAAATGAAGTTTGCCGAAAATAGTCAATATATGTCGAAGAGCCAAATGAGAAGGAAAAAAAAAAGAAAAACATAAAAAGGACGAAAGTTTTTGTCCAAGTGAGGTAATATACATACCAAACAAAAAATAATCAATATAATTTTAAAGAAACAACAAAACAGCAATAAAAAACATACATTAAACGAAGTAAACTATGAGATATCCAACGATGATAACAAATTATTCTAACCATAAAAGTTCCTATGTTTTGGAATAACATACCACAAAAAATTGACTATCACTTCAATCAACTTTCAATCCTTAAAGTACTAATAATATCCACTGAAAAATTTAATAAAAATAGATAACAACAACATAAAAACCAAAAGATATGAGCATGCAAAGTTAATAACTCTCAGAGCATTTTTTAAAGAACACAAAATTGCATCCTTGTATGTGAAGGAAAGATGTTGTTGATGAAGAAATTATAGATTTGTAAGGGCTTTTTTTTATTTTACCTTCAACAATTTCAGTAGAGAAAACTTGCTTGAATATCCAAATAACGTTTGTTATTTAAACTGTACTAACAAATACTTGTAACAATAACTTTGCATAAACATAAGCAACAAAGTTTAAAGCGTGTACTCAAAAACAACAATTAATAATATAAGCATAAATTAATGAATGTAAAAAAAAAATACCAGGATCTTCAAAAAGAGAATGAAACAAAATGGAAAAAACCGAGCCCATTAAATGCACAGTGTCCCCTTAAGAAAATTATTCCCCTCTAGTACCCAATGTTTAAAGGAATAGATCCTCTCAAGATAGAACAATTCTATTCACCAGTATATTGATACATAAACAATGGTGTCAGTACTGAGCCATTCAATAGGAGAAAAGTACACAAATATTTTATTGTCCAGAAGATGAAGTTCAAAATTTTCGTTGTTTTAAAATGAGAGGAAAGTCCTCTATTTATAGACAACAAAGGGTAGTGTAAACAAATAATTATTGTGTCTTATCAAAAAGGTTACAACTCTTTGAAAAAGTTACAACCCTTCGGAAAGGTTACAACCTTTCATAAAAGTTACAACTTTTCATAAAAGTCACAACATTTCGGAAAGGTTACAATTTTTTGGAAAAGTTACAACCCTTCGGAAAGGTCACAACCTTTCATAAAAGTGGTAACTCTTCATAAAAGTCACTATTTTTCATAGAAGTCACAACTTTTCACGAAAGGGGAAGACTAGTTTTGGGAATAAAATAAATTAAAAGGGAATCCTGGTTTGTGGTGGCACCACGCAGGCAGGCTTAGGGTTCACTCATATATATATATATATATATATATATATATATGATTCTTTTTTTAAAAAATAAAAAATAAACCCTATTTTTGCTACTTAATGCGGTAATTACCATAAAAATAAATAACTAATTTAATACAAAATAATCATAATATGTTAGGACTTGTAACTAAACTGTTATTTTTAGTTAATAAGTATTAAAGAGTATATTTATAACTTGTGATACAAAGTCTTAAAAACATATTTGATGTGATTTTCTCATTGTTGAACCTCGAAGCTTCAAAGTTTGAATATTAAATTTCTATAAATAAGCTTAGTTTCAAGTGAGCATTATTGCAAAATATCGGTTATGTGTTGAGAAATAAAATGAAATTTTGAATGATTTGTTGTAGCTTTTAAGGTAACTTTGGATGACTCTGATGCTTGAATTCAAGGAAAAAGACGAAGTTTGTTTTTAAATAATAATGTAGTATATTATATGTTGTATATAAGTGCATAATATCTTTTATAATTTTATATAATATTGTATATTGAGTGTATACTATTATATACTAACATTTTTGTAAGAAATAAATTTTTGTATATTGGATTGTGTTTTGTGCTAAATATTTGTAATGCAAATTTTTTACCTATATTTTTATATAAGTTAGATAATTGTATATTTTTATGTCACGTCCCAGACCGTCGTGATTGGCATTTGCACTAACCCTCCGGTGGGAGAACCATTACTACAACCCAGACTAAACAATTTAACCAAAAACTATGCACTTAAAGATACAGAAGCAAGTTTAAATGACCAAAAGAAATACGGAGTTCCCATAAACTCCAAAGGCTTAAACAAACTAGACAAACTAATGTGGAAGAACAACCCCCAGAACCTGAAAGTTAATGTACCAAAACTCTACTAACGACAAGTCTAAGAACAAGGGGTACAACCCCGAAACTAAACAAACACCTTAAACAAATAGTTTGAGTTCGAAAAGAGTGGACTTAAACAAGAATGATCCATGGCAGCCTAAAAGAACTGGCTCACCCTTGAATCAGATCACGCTCAACAGTCACCTAGCTGAGGTCTATCAATAGTCGCCTAAAGATGCCCTGTACTCAACAAAGAACAAGCAAGTGCAGCATCAGTACACAACCACAGTATACTAGTAGGATCACGCGGCTATCCCAATAAGTGAAACACATGCAAGTAACCACAACATTATAAAACATGCATATACCAAACATATACAGTATTAGTCATCCTTTCAGGATCAATGTAGCATTCCACGTTCTTAGTAATACCCATTGGTTATCATTTTAGAACAACAAACAGTCTTTCAACTTCAATCACCATTAGATATGAACGTAATCAACACAAGTAGATACACAACACAATTCAATGGTCCTCTCATGAAACCCAAATCCAAACTGTTAGTGTACCGATTCGTGGTATTCGATCCAATGTTTATGCCAGAACGTTACAACCAATCCCATATTTATGTTGGAACGTGGCAATCGATCCCATATTTATGCCGAAACGTGGCAACTGATCCAAGTTAGTGTGTCGGGACGTAACACCCGATCCATTCAACAAACCACAATCATAATCACAATGTATATTCTCACAATCATATAACAAGTGGTGATTCATGGCATACAATTATTCAATTATCGTCATTTATGATTAGGGTGATCAATAATGCAACATTCGCATACATACATGTATTATCATGAGCAATTACAAACATATATCACACCAACATGAAATCATAACCATCACCTACCTCGAATCCAAGCTTGAATCCCCTAAGGCATTTGAATCTTCCCTTTCCAGATTCTTTCTGCTTGTTCTAGGTCTACAAACAATTAATATACGTAAAGATAAACAATCAAAGGTCTAATTATTCGGATTACAACAAATCCAATAACCCTAGACCAAACCCAAGATCCTAATACCCAGATTAGGGCTTTTTCCACCATAATTTCCAGATCAAAACCCTCCCCCATCGATGTAACACTCCATAAAGTCTAGTAAACTAAGCTAGAGCCTAATGTGTAAACTAGTAGCCTAATTGGGGTTTAACGTAAAGGTTAGAGTCGTAAAATAACATCCAATACTTAATATAAGTGTTTTCAGGTGTAGACATCAAGGTATGACCCCCAAGGACCAACCAAGGTCCTTGAGGAGTCCCTTGAGACAACCCAAAATACTGTCAAAAGGCAGCCTACCCACGAAGGGCATCCATGATCCGTGGATGGACCCACGCCCCATAGGTGGGGGTCGTGGGTCAAGGCTAGACCTTTCCCTATTTTCATGGCCCCAGACCATCACCCATGTTTGACCAGTACGGTCCTTGGACCCACCCATGGTCCATGGGTGAGGGTAATTTTTTGGTCTTTAGTTATTAAGTTGGGGGTTAAGGGAGGAGCTTAGGGTTAGTTAATTAATTAGTAGGGTCATTTTAGATATTAATTAAACTACCTATATAAACCTAATAGAACTCTAAACTAAGTCATTTAATTCATTCTTTCAAGACCACAAAATAAACTCATTCCCTCGTAAATATTTCTCTTACTAAAACCTCCCTTGAAGAAGAAGAAGAAGAAGAAGTCAAGGTCTTGGGTTCAAGGAATGATCTTCTCTACTCAAATTTTTTGAAGAATCACCCTAAGGTATGATAGCTTTTCATCTATGGGTAGCCTTCACCCATAGAGCCCCTTCAAAGTTCAATTTAAAAACTAGTGTTTTCCCCAAAAGGGAGAGTTTGATTTCAATCTTATGGGTTCTTTCCAAAAATGTTTTTAATGGTTGATTTATGATGGATTATGATTGAATTGATGAATTATTGTTGATTTATGATGAATTCCCCCAAGAACCCATGAAATCCCTAATTTCCCCAATTTGGATCTTAAAGTGTGGGTATTGTGGTATATTGGTCCAATTGAGTGAATAATGATTGTCTATGGTGTAATTTCATGATTTTAGTATGATTATACATGTATCCTTGATTAACCTAAGATTCTAGGGTGAAATTGATATAGTTAGTGTTATGCCTTGAAAGAGGGGATTGAGGGCTTAGATATGACCTTCTAAGGTTGATGAACTTCTTTATGACTTACTTGAGATTAGAGCACCTAGATATGAATTGCTTAAAAGTAAATCTTCTACACATGAATTGATTAGATTAGGGCTTATATGATGGATCATGGTTGAGTAGTATTGAGATTGAGTTTATATGATGTTATATGACTATAATTGGTTAAGAATGAAGCACGTGGTTAGATTACCTTGAGAATTAGGTATACATGATGATCATGTGAGGCATTGCTTGAGAGTAAGGCTTGGAGTATGAAGATGAATTCTAGGGCTTCAAGGGTAAAAGCTAATATGAATAATCTAAGGATATTAAGACTTTAAGAGGAAAGCTATTATGTGTGTTGAATTGCATATGGCATTATTGTGGAAGGACTTGATCCACATGACCTATAACATGAGTACATGAGATTGTGTATGTAGTAATTGAACTACTTGAATTTTGATTATATCCATGTCTAATGTAGTGAATGCTATATGTGATGGTTTGATGTGATCTATGATCCTTGAATGCAAGATATGAGGATTATGCATGATTGTGATATTATATGCATGCTTTATGAACACTTTGAAAGTGAAGTGTCTATGATGATGATATTGTGGTAGTGTCATTGAAAGGATAATCTCAACGCACACTCCATGCATGAAGGTGATTATGATGTAACTATGGTGTTGTTGAAAGGCTATGCTCACATACACCCTTACATATGTCTATGAATGAAATGTCTATGTCCATGATAATCTTGTTGTGTTGATTGAAAGGCTATTCTCATAAATGCACAATGAACATGATGTGAAAGGTTTACTCATATATTAATAATTCTAAGGTTGAAAGGCCATTCTCACCTATTGAATCTATAAGCTATATCATGATATTGTGTTGGATTGATTGTTAAGTCATTCTTCCATAAACATGAACTTAAGTCAAGACTTAACATAAACTTAAAGGGAATTATACCTAGCATCGAGTGGATATGAATATGAGATGGAAGCTTTTATGCTAGTTAGTCCGGCTTCCCAATGGGTTCCTTTTATGCTAGTCAGTCCAGGTTCCCAAAACAGTTATCTCATGAGATGGAAACCTTTTACCTCGGTTAGTCCAGATTTCTAGAAGCAATATCCTTATCCCATAACTATGTGCCCACATAGGTCTGTAGCTAGTGGATCCACCTAAGTTAATAAACTTTAGTTCTACCTTAGGCAAGTAGGACATATGTTTTTGGTGTGGGGCAGTACACCGGATTCCATGTAGCTCACTTGGTCTATGTCGGTTAAGGCTATTTCCCTCCATGAACAAGAATATGAACTATGAACAAGAATATGAACTATGAACAAGTACATGAGTTATGTACTATGGTTCCTCAAGTGGTTCTACTTAGTGTGAGTGGGGGTATGTGACTTCATTCATGCATTGCACAAGTAGGCTTTGAGAGTGGTCGTGGTATGTTTCTCTTATGATATGATGATTTATGAGTTGATGCATGCTTTATATGAATTATGAACATGAACATGAACTATACTTATGATTTCTCAAGGAGCTCTACTTAGTGTGTGTCATTCATGCATTGCACAAGTAGGCTTTTAAGGGGTTATGGTGTGGTTTTCTTATGCTATGAAGATATATGAATTTATGCATGTATGATATGGATTGTTGGTAAGAGTGGCTTTCCTTGTTATAAGCTATGAACATGAATGTTTCCTTGTCTATGTGTATTAACTATGGATGAGATCAAAGCATGTTAAGTATGAGCATGGTGGTCTAAGAGTGGTACTTAATGTAGATGGGATTATGGGCTCTTATCTATGCATTGCACAAGTATAACTTAGGGTTACTTATGTGATGGTTCTACTATGATGACCTTGTTGTTGATTGGGGTATGCATTATGTTTATGTTGGGGGCTATTCTTGTGATTATGTTGATATCCTTTATGTTATGATGAATTGTGCATGAGTTGTCTTATGAGTTACCTATTTGAAAGATGATGTTCAAAATTGGCATATAGCATGGTTTCAACTAGAATGTCCCTTTTAACATGTTTTAAGGATTTTTATGCATGGCTATCATACTTAGTGCATTTTTGTACTAACCCATATTTCTACATTTTCTATAAGTGTACGACCCGGTCGTTGTGGTGTGCTTCTTGTATTGTTCAAAGCTTGGATTGATTCTCTCCACGATTTTGATGAGTCCTCATGATTCGAGGACGGAAGTTGTTCATTTCTAGTGTCTTTCTTACATTCTCTTTGAGACTATGTTGTAAAGGGTTGTGACCCTTATTGATACTCCATTGTATTAGATGTTTAATGAGACAATGTCTAAACTTCCATTTGATTTTATGAAAAGACTTCAATTGTATAAAGTTTTAAATTCCACATCATTTCTATTTATCTTATGTCATGATATGCTAAGGGCTTGTATGAGACCCCTTTGGGGTCGAGTACGGTGTGTTACATCTAGGGGGTACCCCTGGGTCATGACAAACTTGGTAATCAAAGCACAAGGTTTAGAATGATTCAAGGATGATGTCTCATGAACCACGTCTAGTTGAGTCTTGTTCATAGTGTGAAGCGCGCCACATTTATGAATGAGAGGCTACAAGATGCTTAGGAAATTCCACTTCTTCATTACTCTTAAATTTCACGGCTTCACTGATTTCCTCCTCATATGCTTAGGTTCTCCATAATTGTAACACACTTAATAACTTAACCAAGTAAACCTCGCTGTTATTGGAGCAGTCGTCTGACCTCTTCTTGATATACAAACAATCCATGAAATCGTAGTATAACTTTGAACCTCAAATGACATAACTTAATTTCATCATTCGCTAAACAAGCCATACATGTTATAGCAATAATACTAAATGCATTTTCCAAAGTAATGGTGTTCATTATCTAACCGTCCCTTACCAAAAACTTCTTGAATGTTGTCACCTATAAACTTGAATATGCAAATCTGACCTTAATCCCTTCACAAATGCGATAGTAGCTAGTGAGCCCCACAAAACTCTTAATTTCAATCACAGAACTAAGTCTGACTCAATTCTTGACTGCTTCAAACTTTTGGGGATCTACCATTACCCCTTCCCTTGAAACTACATGCCCCAAAAAGGCAACCGAAGTCAACAACTTAGAAAATTTCGCACACTTCTTTTGTTTTTGTAATCATATGGATGCCAGTTTTTCTATTTTTTTTACAGCATTAGATTTATTACAAGGTTTTATAGTCTATCCTCGATTACTAAACACTGATTGGATTGCAGGGGTTAGTTTGGATTCAATTCGGGTTCTATAAGGAGACCTGGGAAAAAATAGATGAGATAGGGCTGAGGTTTTGTCTCGCCCTATCCCGCTTTGGCAGGGAATTTCCACTCTGGCGGCCTCGCGCTAGCTGGAAAAAATCCCGCCCCAGCGGCTCAAATGGAAACAATACCTAGGCAATAAGTTTTTTCTGGGATTTTTCTCTTTTCTAAATCTCCCAACGGGTTTCAGCTTTACTGAGCAGTTTAGGATAATTCTCTGAATTAGGATAATCATCGTCTACCCTGAGTCAATCCAACAATACACAATCTAACGATACACAATCCAACTCATTCTCATTAATTCAACACCATAACCCACACATCCCCAGGATACACCTATACACTCACGTGGTTATTACTCAAGCGCAAGACACGTCTATATCTTTCTTACGAATTACCTCGTACATTATTTAGACCCTTGCATCGAACTTAGTCGTGACCTTCTTTTCATAACAAGTTTCACGATACTCAATAGTTACAACTTGTACACTTTCAATCAATTTAGCCAGCATATTGCACATATCAAAAATCAGACCCACACTTATTGTGCACATGATCTTATCGTCACGTCCAAGAAAATACAACTTCCACATTCACGGTTAATTCAGGCAACAAGGAACACATATTCACAGTTTTCAAGTTACAACTCACAGACAAGCCCGATTTCTAAGTTAGTTTGTTCCATAGATGACCATTACCAGTCTTCCAGTATAAGAGCAAAATATAAACTGATGCACCCTACAACTAGTCAAAAGTTTATTTATCCGAGGCAGTGGATACTTGTTCCGAATGGTGACCCTATTCAACTGTCAATAGTCTATACACATCCTCTCTTACTAGTGATGGTGTGCCCTAGTTTGGACCATAGAGTGAAGGAGGAAAGATACCAATTCGTATCACCCAGATACCAATTAGATTCAAGTCATAGCACGAAGGAGTAGAAAGAAGTGAGTTTTTCCTAAAGTCCTATAGCCTCTCAAAGAAAAGTATGGACGTCTTCGTACCATTCTGCAAGACTCTACTAGACTCATTTTGGTACAATGAGATCAACGAACCTAGGGCTCTGATACCAACTTTGTCACAACCCAAACCGTCGTGATTGGGACCTACACTAACCATCCGCTAGGAGAACCATTACTACAACCCAAACTAAACAACTTAACCAAAAACTATGCATTTAAAGAAACATAAATAGGTTTAAATGACCAAAAGAAGTATGGATTTCCCAAAAACTCCAAAGGTTTAAACAAACTAGCCAAACTAATGCGGAAGAACAACCCCTAGAACCTGAAAGTCAATGTACCAAAACTCTATTAACAACAAGTCTAAGAACAAGGGGTACAACCCCAAAACAAAACAAACACCTTGAACAAATAGCCTAAGTCCGAAAATAGTGGACTTAAACAAGAAAGATCTATGGCGTTCTGAAAGAACTGGCTCACCCTTGACTCCAATCACGCTCAATAGTCACCTAGCTGAGGTCTATCAATATCCGCCTGAAGATGCCCTGTACTCAACAAAGAATAAGCAAGTGCAGTATCAGTACACAACCATAGTGTACTGGTAGGATCGCGCGGCTATCCCAATAAGTAAAACACATGCAAGTAACCACAACATTATAAAACAGGCATATACCAAACATATACAATATTAGTCATCTTTTCATGATCAATGTAGCATTCCACATTCTCAGTAATACCCAATGGTTATCATTTTAGAGCAACAAACAGTCTTTCAACCTCAATCACCATTAGACATTAACGTAACCAACACAAGTAGATACATAACCCAATTAAATGGTCCTCTCATGGAACCCAAACTGTTAGTGTACCAGTTCGTGGTACCCGATCCAATGTTTATGTCAAAACGTGGCAATCGATCCCATATTTATGCTGGAAGGTGGCAACTGATCCCATATTTATGCTGGAACGTGGCAACCGATCCAAGTTAGTGTGTCAGAATGTAACACCCAATCCATTCAACAAACTACAATCATAATCATAATGTATATTCTCACAATCATACAACAAGAGATGATTCATGGCATACAATTATTCAATTATCCTCATTTATGATTAGGGTGATCAATAATGCAACATTTACATACATACATGCATTATAATGAGCAATTACAAACATATATCACACCAACATGAAATCACACCCATCACCTACCTCGAATCCAAGATTGATCCCCTAAGGCACTTGAATATTCCATTTCTGTATTCTTCCGCTTGTTCTAGGCCTACAAACAATTAATATACGCAAGGATCAACAATCAAAGGTCTAATTATTCGGATTATAAGAAACCCAATAACCCTAGACCAAACCCAAGATCATAATACCTAGATTAGGGCTTTTTCCACCATAATTTCCAAATCAAAACCCTCCCCATTGATAATCATCCACGAATTTACATTCTACGGATCGAAAAACAGATTCGGTGAGTTAAAACCTTACCTTTAGCCTCAAGAATGGTGGAAAACTGTCAAGAAAGCACCTGGGGTCGTCTCCTAGCTCTCAAAGTCGAAACTTGCAGAATAAAACAATTTTGGGGTTTATTTTCGACTTAAATCACCACTGTCCCGCTATAGCCGCCCCCAGCCCGCCACAGTGGCCTCGTCTTGGCAGGAATAATCCCGACACAGCGGCTTGCATGGAAATAGGATGTCGAATTAAGAGCTCTAAACCCCCATTTCACAACACAGCTTCATCCCACGAGACTCAGAAAACACATGTTCACGCTAAGATCAAATTCGAGAGTTCTACTCGCCTGAATTCAATTTTGTAAAGTCATACAGGTTCCTTAACGTCTTAGATATCCATTAATGCAATCAATTAAATTATTACACTTCTCTTCATTACCAGAATTCCCTAGACTCGTCAAACTCCGATTTCGTCCAAATCTGGACTAGGCTAGAAAATTTCAAGTTACTACTCAAAAGTTTTTCTGGTTCAATTATTTCCCCATTGGACTTTCTCTAACGTCGGAATCAGGTCATTACATTTTTTTTTATAAATATAATTATATATATACACATCACATGCTATTGTAACTAGTACGAAATATGCATCAATTGTTAAAGGTCAATATTGATATTGGTCATTTTTGTATCCTGGTTTTCGAATTGCATGCCTAAATCGGTCTTTGATTTATTTTCTAAAATTTTATTTTACACTTTTCGGAAAAGGGTTCTTAAATTATGTGAAAGTGAATAAAATGTCTTCATTGAATAAGCTGGTCTAAAAACATGAATCACATCACTAGTTTGATCCAAAAATATCTCTACCTCTAATAATTTGATCGTAAAATGTCTCTATCGTTACTAAATGGGTCAAAATTGTCCTTTTTCAAATATTTTTACATAAGTTAGATAATTATATATATATATTTTTTAAAAAAATCTAAAAAATAATATTATTGAATGCGTACACAACAGTTGCTATTGTAACTAGTACGGAAGATTCATCAATTGTCAATGGTCAATTTTGATATTGCTTTAATTTTTATATCCTATTATGCTAATTTTGTGCCCAAATCGATCTTTGTTTTATTTTATAATTTTTAGAAAAGAGTAAAACTATTATTAAATTATGTGAAATTGAATAATTTAGTCATCAAATCTAGTTTTCAATCATTCACATGATGTACGTAGGATAATCAAATATTTTTAAATAAGATTAATAAGCAAGAGTACTTGACCACATTTTCTTCGGAGTCTTAAATTCAAAGGTGCAAAAGAAACACGATTGACAATATAACAATACATAGAGATATCATCTGCCTAAAATGTGTTAGTCAACCAAAAATTTTAATCATGCGATGAGCTCTTTCCAAAAGAGTTCTATTCATCTTTTTTGCAACACCATTTTGCTAAGGGGCCATCCTCACAGTATGATGTCGAGTGATATATTCATTTTTTGTAAAATTTATTGAACTTATCATTACAAAATATCAAACCATTATTTAATCTAAGCCGCTTGACATGTTTTCCTATTTGCTTTTCAATCAAAACTTTCCATTATTTGAAAGTTAAGAAAATATCACTTTTATTTTTTAGAAAATAAATAAAAACTTCCCTTGAATAATCCTCAATGAAAGTTAACATATACCTAGTACCACCTTTTGACTAGGGACTAGGATCCCAATTGTCTAAATGAGTTTAGTCTAAAGTAGCTTTTGTTCGATGAGTTATTATAGATTTGAAATTGACTCTTTTCTTCTTCATGAATATATTGTATTCGTCAAAGTCCATATTTATGATATTATGTCCACAAAAGAGACCTCTTTTTTTGAGAATGGAAAGACCTCACTCATATGCCCCGATTGTATATGCCACAATTTGGTGATGTCATAATCAAATTAAGTAGAAAATGCAGCAATACCTGTGACAATGGATCCTAGTAAAGTGTTGAACTAATCATATTTATGTGTTTTCATGATCACAAGAGCATCTAGAGAGATTTTCATAACTCCACCTTCACTTGTGTATTTTCACCAAAGAAATTATAGAATGACTAATGAGATGAGATTATTTAAGTTGGGAAAATATCTAACATCAGTGAGAGTTCTTACCAAATCATTGTTCATACTGATACAAATTGTACCTTTTGTCAAAACTTTGTAGGGAGCATTGTTATCCAGTAAGACAATTCCACCTCCACCAAATTTGTATATGGCAAGAAAATCTCTATTAGAACACATATGATAAGAACAATCTGAATCTGATGTCCACACATTATTAGATTTAAAACTATTACTAGTAGTTAAATACCCTCAGACTTATCAGCAGCTACACTTGTTTTAACAGGGACAATATTTTGGTGCTTGTTTTTGCTTTTCTTATGCTTTTCTTTGTTTTTCAACTTATAGCATTCAGAAATAATATGACCTTTTTTATGACATATTTGCACACCACATTTTTGTATCTAAACTTTGACCTTGATTTAGACCCTCTCACTACTTGATTCTTTCTTATTAGATCTATCTCTTACAAATAAATCTTTCCTATGTATTTCACCACTTTTCCGGTAATTTTTTTTTATCTATTTGTTCTTTTGATTTTAAGATATATGTAATTTTCCTATAAGAGATATTATTTCTTTCATAAAACATAGTATATCTAACATGCTTAAATGATTGGGGTAAGAAAATAAGTAATAAGACAATCTGATCTTAATCATTAACTTCAACCTCGATATTATTCAAATCCATAAGAGTAGAATCAAATGCCTCAAGAAGTGAGAGTATAGAAGTACCTTCAACCATGTTGCAAAAAATTAACTACGTGTTGAGGAACCTAAATATGAAATTTTGAATGATCTCATGTAGCTTTTGAGGTATTTTTGGATGACTGAGATGCTTGGATTCAAGAAAGAAGACGAGGTTCATTTTTTTAATAATAAAGTATTACATTGTATATTATTGTATAAGAGTGAATACTATCTTTTACAATTTTATATAATATTGTATATTGAGTGTATTAAGTTTTAAAATATTTTTGTAAGAATTAACATTTTTGTATATTATTGTATATCATATGTATAATTTTGTATACTAGATTTTTTTTTGGCTTAAAATTTGTAATGTAATTTTTTACCTATTTTTTTTATATAAGTTAAATGATTGCATATTTAAAAAAAAAACCTTTCAAAAATTTAATATTATTAGACTCGTACACATCAAATGCTATTGTAATTAGTACGAAAGATGCATCAATTGTCAACGATCAATTTTGATATTGGTCAATTCATGTATACTATTTTTGCTAGCTGCATGCCCAAGTAGGTCTTTGTTTTATTTTCTAAAATTTCATTTTACAATTTTTTGTGTAATGAAACCGGTCGGTCATTTTTGAAAAGTTTCATGAATTTACTATTTCATCCTCTTAATATTGTCCCCAAATCTTCTATGATTGAGTTTTGAAAAGTTGGTTTTGAACATTGAGTTAAAAATTGAGAATTTTGATAAGTTTGAATTTGAAAGGCTAAGTTGTTAAAAAATGATTTTTGATGTGTTTGGAGTTGCGAGTGTCGAAATAGAATTCCATTGATTCCATCAGTCCCACAATGTGAGATATGATTTGTGAGAGTTGTCGGTTTCTGATTCGAGTCTTATTGAGGATTCGAGGTCCTAAGTTGTGAAATTATGGAATTTAAGCTTTTGGACTAACTTTGGTCAACATTCAGATTTGAATGCTCGGATCAGAATTCCAAGAGTTCCGTTGGATTTGGGGGATTATTTTAAGCTTAGGTGAGGTCTTGGTTGATTTTTGAGAGGTCCTGAACTTGTTTTAGTCTTTTTAGGGATGAATTCATTTCTTGGAATTTTCATGGATGTCGGGTCAAAGAGATCTCGAATTCATGTTCTAACAGTTCCATTGAGTCCAGAACGTCGAGTAGAATTGATTTGAATTTGTAACCAGGGTGTACGTCATTCCGACCTAATCCCGAGGGTTCTTTCGATGCTTTGAATTTTGACTGTGTTTTGTAGTGTAACAGGCCTTGATTTTGCAAAGGTCTCGTCGCTTAAGCGACCTTTGCTTTTGCAATGCCCGCATCTTTAGCAATGTTCACTTGTCACTTTTGCGACATCTAAGAGGGGTTTTGTCCTGCCATTTCAGGGTTTAAGCCCCCATTTCATCATGGGAGCTTTGGAGTGACGATTTGGATCAAATTTTTGAGAAATAGTTTTGGGTAGAGATTCTTATCTCTAAATATTCAATTACCCATTATCATTTATGGATTTATGTGTTCAAATTAAGATTTTGAAATGAGAAATTTGGGGTTATCTTCAAGAACCCAAGAAATTAGTAGAATGGTAATTTTGAAGTGATTTTGATTACTTTTTCGAAATAGTTTTCTCTAGTGAGTTCCTAAAGCCTTAAAACACCATTTTCAAGTATTGTTTTTTGGATTCAAACCTCTATTTTGAAATTGGATATTGATTTGATTGGTCCATTTCTCTATATAATTGATGTGTGAATTGTTGTTTCCGATAAGTGATTGTAAATACCTGATTATTATAAATTTTGTGGATTTGGAAGTGATTTGGAAGGGGAAGACTCAACTAGTGGAGTGATTGTTAATTTATTTAAGGCAAGTGACTTCTTAAACCTAGTTTTCTAGTAGAATTCGTGTACTTCCTTAGTTGCTTGTGTGTTGGGAGAAATGGGGATGAGGTGAAGGGTTAAATTTTCCACTTCATACATCTAAATGAGTAAAAAATGGTTGAAATGAAAAGGGCTATGTGTTGAACATGATATTGTGAAACTTCTTGTTGTGACTCTTATTGATTGACTGAAGAAATGCTTGAAGCATGAATGTGGACTTGAATTGTGTGAATTGTTTTCTCTTTCGTGTGGTGTGATATTGCTTATATGCATTGACCTTAAACACCGTGATGAGACATGTGATAACTTATGAAGTTGAGGTCTTTGTCGGTGAGTGTTATGATGCCGAGGTCTTTACCGAAAAGTGTTCTAATGCCGTGGCCTTTGCCGGTGAGTGCTTGATGCCGAGATCTTTGCCGGCGAGTGTTATGATGTCGAGGTCATTTCCGGCAAGTAGTATAAAGCCAATGAAACATAGTTCTGGCTAATGAATTGATATAAACTCGATGGAAAATGATTCCTGCTGGTGATATTGTGCCGATGAGAAATGGTTCCGACAAGATATTGATTACTGTGAGTTGATGAATTTGATGCTTATGCATGACTTGATTGCTAATTTTTATTTATGTACTTGTTGCAAGTGACTAAGCTACTTGACTTTGAGATTGACTTACTTGATTCGTTTGAATATTTATTATGACTATTAAGCTGTGAATATTGGGACTTTTGAGCCATGCATTGTTGAATTGCTAGGTTGGGCTGATTTCTGTGCAGGTTGTAGCTTGAGGAGTTTTGGTTGACGTGTATGAGGTATTTGGTTTCTAGCTAGATACCTTGTTTATTAGGTTGCTTGGTGGGTATTGTGTTGTTGATACTCACCCCTTGCTTCTACACTTGTGTAGGTTCTGAGCCCAGATGCCCATGACCTCTTTCTTCTTATTCTAATTTCAAGGCATATCAAGTAATTGAAGAAGTAGATGTTTTTCCCTTTGGCGGGCCCTTTTTTTCCTTTTCTTTATAGTTTATTTTATTTGAGAAACAAAGACTGAGACTTGTACTTATTTCTAAATTCCGCACTTTATGTATCTAGTGGCTTGTACATATGAAAACTAGGTTTTAGGGTATTTTTTAGAATGGATAAGTTTTCCACCTTTGTCTTTTTCTTGCTTTATATTTCCGCATTTCTTTCATATTTGTTTGTTGAGGCTGACTTGTCTTGGTGGGAAAAGACAAGTGTCATCATGTCCATTTTTAGGTCATGACAAATTGTATTAGAGCCAGGTTCATAGGTCTCACGTGTGTACAAGCCAAGTCTAAGTAGAGTCTTGAGGATCGGTACAAAGATGTATGTACTTATCTTCAAAAGGGTACAAAGATTGTTAGGCAACTTCTTTTATTTCATCCTTTTTTATCGTGCATGGTTACCTTCTCTAATGTTGAGTTACTGCGTGTTATTTTGGCAGATGTCTAGGACCAGAGCATTTGTTTCTAGTGGTAGAGGGGAGGCAATCCCCAGGCTATTGTTGAGATCCCAGCTAGGGGTAGAGGTAGGGTCAGAGCTAGAGGTGTTCTCATGGAGTAGCATCAGCTAGAGGTTGTGCTCGTAGAGCAGCACCAGCCAGAGGTAGAGGTAGATAAGCTTCACCTAAGCTACAGGTTGACGTTGCCGAGGACCAGGTCCCTCCCGAGTTTGGAGCTTCCTTGTTTCAGGAGAACTTATTGAGGATGCTTGGTGTGATGGAGAGTTTCTCTTAGGGTGGTACGACAGGTACACCACATGGTTCTCAAACTGTCTTAGGAGCACCGACTCCAGGTATTCAAGATCAGGTAGGTCAACCACAAGTGGTTCCGGCACCAGTTGTGGGTATTCAGATTTCCTTTTATGTTATTTTGATGACAATTGTGTAGCAATGTTATGGAAGGTTTCAGAAGATGAAACCACCTAGTTTTAGGGTGGTAAAAGCGAGGATGCTCATGAGTTCTTGACTTTTTCCCATGAGATGCTTGAGGCAGTTGGTATGGTGGATGCTCGTGGTGTTCATTTTGTTGCTCTTCAGTTGCATGGACATGCCAAAGAGTGGTGGAGGACTTTTAGAAGGTCTAGACCAATTGGGTCTCCTCCGGTTGAGTGAGATGTGTTCTCCAGTGCTTTCCAAGATCGCTTCATTCCATGGAGCATGAGAGAGGAGAGTCGATTAAAGTTTAAGTGGTTGACCCAGGGCAGTATGTTTGTGACCGAGTATAAGACCCATTTCTATGAGCTTTATAAGCATGCTATGACTATTATTCCCGATGAGGCAGCGAGAGAGTTCGCAGAGTTGTGAAAGGATTGACTTTCTCTACCAGGTCGTATGTGTTTTGAGCAGCCAAAGAGGGGGCTTTCTTTCAGTCAATTGTAAGCACCACCAAGGAGATAGAGTTGATGCTTTTAGAGGATTTTGGAGAGCCCAAGAGGACCCATTCTTTTTGTCAGTTTTCTGGTGCCTCATCTGAAGACAAGGGTTCACATTGAGTTAGTAAATCCTTTCAGCGTCGTGGATCGGTTCATGTTTCTATGCCAATAGTTGAGAGTAGGAAGTCAACCTGAGGATCTTATAGTTATGGCCGAGGTGGCCATGGTAGTTCATCTGATACGAAGCAACAATTATCTATGTCGATATCTTACTTTCTTGTGGGGATCCAGGTCATATGATCTGACAGTGTCCTCTTCAAACTCATTCAGGATGCCAACGCTCTTATTCAGCTGCTCCAACTAGGGATTCAGCGCCTCTATCCAGGGGTCGAGGCACAATTCAGTCCGATAGAGGTGGCATGACTTATGGTAGGTGTACTCCAGCTTCATAGGGTGGAGGTAGAGGTTCTACTTAGACAACAGGCAGCCGTAAGGGATAGTGTTATGGTTTTCCAATGATGCCTGAGGCTGATATTTCTAATGATGTGATCACAAATATCATCTCAGTTTGCCATCAACATGTGTCTTTATTGTTTGATTCAGGATCTACTTTCTCATATGTGTTCACCTATTTTTCTGTTGGGTTTGATATGTTGTTTGATTGCATGCATGTGGCTATTAATGTTTCTACACCAGTGGGTGAATCCTTAGTAGTGGATCGAGTGTATCAATTATGTCTTGTTTCTTTGGTCGGGTATGATATTTGGGTATATTTGATCACTTTGGGAATGATAGACTTTGATATCATCTTGGGTATGGATTGACTCTCTATGCATCATGCTATTCTTGATTGTTATGCTAAGACTACAACCTTAGCAATGTCGGGTGTATCGAGAGTTAAGTGGATGAGTTCAAGCTCATAGATTGTTTGAGAGAGGGTATTTATCCTACTTGGCTTTCATTCGGGATACTAGCATTGAGCCATCTCCCATGGATTTTGTGCCCATCGTTCAAGAGTTTTTAGATATGTTCCCTATTGATCTTCTAAGTGTTCCTCGGGATATGGATATTGATTTTGTGATTGACTTGGAGACGAGCACCGAGCCCATCTCTGTTCCTCCTTATCGTATGGCTCGACCTGATTTGAAAGAATTTAAGGACCAGTTATAAGATTTTTTGAGTAAGGGGTTTATTCACCCTATTGCTTCTCCATGGGGTGTTCATGTATTGTTGGTGAGGAAGAAGGATGGATTCATGAGGATGTGTATTGATTATCAGCAATTGAACAAAGTGACAGTGAAGAACAAGTATCCTCTTGCTCGCATTAATGATTTGTTTGATCAGCTTCAGGGTGCATCTCTGCTCTATACGATTGATATGAGGTCCGGTTATTACCAGTTGAAGATTAGGGCATCGGATATCCCTAAGACAGCGTTCAAGACCCGTTATGGGCACTATGAGTTTCTTGTGATGTCTTTCGGCTTGACTAACGCCCCTACAATGTTCATGAAGTTAATGAATGTAATGTTCCAACCTTATATAGATTCCTTTATAATAGTGTTCATTGGCGATATATTGGTGTACTCCAAGTCCGAGGCAGATCACGATCGACATTTGAGGATTGTACTCTAGAGATTGAGGGAAGAGAAACTTTATGGCAAGTTCTCGAAGTATGAGTTTTGGCTTGATTCTGTGACATTTTTAGGACACGTATTTGTCCAAGGATGGTAATCGGGTAAATCCAGCCAAGATTGAGGTAGTGAGGGATTGGACTAGACCTACATCGATTACTAAGATTTAAAGTTTTGTGGGACTTGCAGGCTATTACCGACGATTTGTTTAGAGCTTCTCTACCATTGCATCTCTTTTGACTAGATTGACTCGGCAAAGTGTGAGTTTCCAGTGGTCTTATGAGTGCGAGGAGAGCTTTCAAAATCTCAAAACCTTGTTGATGTTGGCTCTAGTTTTGACTTTACCCGGGGATGGTGTGGACTTTACCCTATATTGTGATGCTTCTAGAGTCAGATAAGGTGGTGTTCTTATGTAGAAAGGCAAGGTGATTGACTATGCCTCAAGACAGTTGAGGACCCGTGAGAGGAATTACCCTACCCATGACTTAGAGTTGGCAACTGTAGTGTTTGTGCTTAAGCTATGGCTAGATCATCTGTATGGGGTTCATTGTGAGGCTTTCATGGACCATCAAAGTCTTCGGTATATCTTATTTCAGAGAGATTTGAACTTGAGGCAGCACAGATGGCCTGAACTACTGAAGGACTATGACTTCACCATCTTGTATCATCCAGGGAAGGCCAATATGGTGGTCGATGCTTTGAGTAAGAAGACTTCTAGCATGGAAATTATTTTCGCTATTAGTGTGTAGGAGAGGCTATTGACTAAAGATATTCAGAGGTTAGCCAATAATCTCATTCGATTACAGATTTCTGAGGAGACGGGTGGTTTGATTGCTTTTATTGAGGCTCGTTCTTCCTTAGTTGAGCAGATTCGTGTGCGCTAGTTTGATGACGAGAGGCTGTCTCATTCGAGGCAAGCTAAGGAAAGGGGAAGCCAATGAGACTGTCCTTGATTCTGATGGTGTCTTGTGGATTAGAGGAAAGATTTATGTGCCCAAGGTGAGCGAGTTGATTAGACTTATTCTCGAGGAGGCTCATTGTTTTCGATATTCCATCCATTCGGGTGCGGCAAAGATGTATCATGACTTGAGCTAGCACTATTGGTGGTGTGGTATGAATAGGGATATTGCAGACTTTGTTTCGAGGTATTTGACTTGTCAACATGTTAAGTGTGAGCACCAGCAGCCTGGAGGTATATCTCAAAAGATGCATATTCCTACTTGGAAGTAGACGCAGATAACTATGGACTTTGCTGTAGGACTACCTACCACTGTGGGTGGTTATGATTCCATTTGGGTGATTGTTGATAGGTTGACCAAGTCTGCCCATTTGATCTTGGGTCGTGTCAAGTTTATGGCTGAAAAGTTAGTCGAGCTTTATATTAGTTAGATTATGTGATTGCATGGAGTCCCAATTTCTATTGTCTCTGATCGAGGTTCATTATTCACTTTCCATTTTTAGAAGGCTTTGCAGCATGGTTTGGGTACTCGGCTAGATCTGAGTACAACTTTCCATCTTCAGATAGATGGTCTATCTGAGCAAACGATTCAAGTGTTGGAGGACATTATCCGAGCTTGTGTGATTGATTTTAGTGCTAGATTGGATCAACATCTGCCCTTAGTAGAGTTTGCTTACAACAACATTTATCATTCCAGTATTCAGATGACCCCTTTTGAGGGGTTGTATGGCAGATGGTGTAGATCTCTGATCATATAGTTTGGTTCAAGTGAGATGGATTCATTAGATACAGACTTTCTTAGAGATGCTATGACACGGGTTCGTCTGATCCAAGGTAGACTATTGACATCCTAGAGTTGAAAAAAGAGTTATGCGGATTAGAGAGTTCGACCCCTAGTGTTCATAGAGGGTGATCATGTTTGGCTCTGAGTGTCACCCATAAAGGGTGTGATGAGGTTCGAAAAAAAGGGCAAGTTTATCCCTAGATTCATTGGACCTTTTAAGATTTTGAGTCATGTGGGAGAGGTGGCCTATAAGTTGGCCTTTCAACCTAGCTTGTCAGTTGTGCATCTTGTGTTTCATGTTCCAAGCTTCGGAAGTACATGCCAGATGAGTCTCATATACTTTCCCTTGATTCAGTTGAGTTGGGTCCATACTTATATTTTGAGGAGGAGCTTGTAGCCATTTTGGATAGGTAGGTCTGGAAGCTTTAGGACCAAAGAAATTGCTTTAGTGAAGGTGCAGTGGAAGTATCGTTCAATTGATGAGGTGACTTGGGAGACAAAGTCGGATATGCATGCCAAATATCCTCATCTCTTCGAGGCTCCAAGTACTTTCTTTTGCTTTATGTTCGAGAACGAACATGGATTTTTAGTAGTGGATAATGTAATGATCCGGTCGGTCATTTTTGGAAAGTTTCATGAATTTATCATTTTTCCCTCCCGGTATTAACCCCGGGTATTCTCTGATTTAGTTTAGAAAAGTTGATTATGAACTTTGAGTTTAACGTTGAGAATTTTGGTTAATATTGAGTTTGGAAAGCTAAGTTGTTAAAAAAGTAGTTTTTTGTGTCTTTTGGTGTTTTGAATGTCGTCATTAGTCTTGGAATGTGAAATTTGATCCGTGAGAGTTGTTCCGAGTCTTTTTGAGGATTTCAGGTTTCAAGTTGTGAAATTATGAAATTTTAGCTTTTGGGTTGACTTTGGTCAACATTCGGAGTTCAAATTCTTGGATCGAAATTCTGAGAGTTTTGTTGGATTTGGGGCTTGATTTTAGACTTAGGTGAGGTTTTGGTTGATTTTTGAGAAGTTTCGAGTTTGATTTAGCCTTTGTAGGCGTGAGTTAGTTTCTTGTGGTTTTTACGGATGTCGGGTCAAGGAGACCTCATATTGGTGTTTTGACAGTTCCATTGAGTCTGAAACGTCGATTTGCATATGTGGTTTGTGTGTACGTGATTCCGAACAAATCTCGAGGTACATTTCGATGTTTTAAATTTTTGCTGTGCTTTCTAGTGCTCTAGGTCTCACTTTTGCGAAGGTCCTGTTGCTTAAGCAACGTCCTCTTAAGCGAAGGATCTGTCACTTAAGCGACCTTTGCTTTTGTGAAGGAGGCTTTGTTTTTTGCGACGCCTGCATTTTTAGGAATCAAGCAAACCCCTGGTCGCTTTTACGACATCAGAGAGGGTTTTTCGCCCCATTTTACCATTTTTGAGTTTTGGGAGATTTGGGTGTTTATTTGGACCAGATTTTCGAGGAAAATCTTTTGGATAACGATTCTTATTTCTAAATCTTCAATTACCCGTTATTATTTATGGATTTATGTGTTCAAATCAAGCTTTCGAAATGAGAAGTTTGGGGTTATCTTCAAGAATCGGGAAATTAATAAAATGGTGATTATGAAGTGATTTTGATTCCTTTTTCAAAATGGTTTTCTCTAATGAGTTCCTAAAGCCTTAAACAGTATTTTTAAGTATTGTTTTCCGGATTCAAACCACCATTTTGAAATTGGATTTTGAGTTGATTGACATATTTCTCTATATAATTGATGTGGAAATTGTTGTTTTCAATGAGTGATTGTAAATACTTCATTATTATATAGTCTATGGCTTTGGAAGTAATTCAGAAAGGGAAGACTCAACTCGTGGAATGATTGTTGATTGATTTAAGGCAAGTGACTTCCTAAACCTCGTTTTCTAGTAGAATTCTTGTACTTCCTGTGTTGCTTGTGTGTCAGGAGAAATGGGATGAGGTGAAGGGTTAAATTGTCCACTTAATACATCTAAATGAATAAAAAGGGGTTGAAATGAAAAAGGCTATGTGTTGAACATGATGATGTGAATTGTTTTATTGTGACACTTGTTGATTGATTGATGAAATGCTTGAAGCATGAATATGGACTTGAATTGTGTGAATTGTTGTCTCTTCTGTGTGGTGTGATATTGCTTATATGCTTTGACTTTGAACACCATTATGAGACATGTGATAAATTTTGAAGCCGAGGACTTTGTCGGTGAGTGTTATGTTGCCGAGGTCTTTGCCAGCAAGTGTTGTGATGCGGTCTTTACCGGCGAGTGTTGTGATGTCGAGGTCATTTTCGAAAAGTGGCATAAAGCCGATGAGAAATGGTTCTAGCTGATGAATTGATATAAAGTAGATGGGAAATGGTTTCGACTGGTGATATTGTGCCGATGAGAAATGGTTCTGACAAGAGATTGATTAGTGTGACTTGATGCATTTAATGTTTATGTGTGACTTGATTGCTAATTGTGATTTATATACTTGTTGCGAGTGACTGAGCTACTTGACTTTGAGATTGACTTACTTGATTCTTTTGATTATTGATCGTGACTATTGAGTTGTGAATATTAGGCCTTGTAAGTCGTGTATTGTAGAATTGCTAGGTTGAGCTGATTTATGTGCATGCTGTAGTTTGAGGAGGTTCCATTGGAGTGTAAAGGATATTCAATTTCTAGCTAGATACCTTGTTTATTAGGTTGCTTGTTAGGTACCGTGTTGTTGGTACTCACCCCTTGCTTCTGCAGTTGTGTAGGTTTCGAGTCCGGACCCGCATGACCTATTTTTCCTTATTCTGATTTTGAGGCTTGTCGAGGAATTGAAGAGGTAGTTGCTTGTCACTTTGGCGGGCCCTCTTTTTCCTTTTCTTTATACTTTGTTCTTGAGAAATAAAGATTGTTACTTGTACTTATTTCTAAATTCCGCACTTTATGTATCTAATAGTTTGTACACGTGACAATCAGGTTTTGGGGTATTGTTTAGAATGAATAAGTTTTCCGCCTTTGTCTAGTTCTTGCTTTATTTCTTTCATTTTCATTGGGTTGAGACCGATTAGTCTTTCTTTTTTAAACTACGTGTCAATTAAGGTGGTGCTTGAAACTCCATTGATTTGGATTGATGTGTTAAAATTAGAAGGCACATTAGGTGGAGAAGTTGAAAATAAAGTTGTTGGATTTTTGTCTTTTGAATTTGTTGCCGATGAACTTTTAAAGTTTGTGATTGAAAGTTGTTGCAAGTCAATCGAGTATTGAAAATTATTGTTACTGAAGTGATCAAAACTGATTTGAAGAAAAAACTTTTACATTACTCCATTGTTGAGATTTGAACTTGGGGTTGGGCTATGGGTTATTTTTGTTGTTGGCAGGGACAAAAATTATTTGGATCCTTCTAATTAATCTCAATCCTTCACGTAATTACATATTTTGGGTAACTAGGTAAAAATGATTTGGATTTTTAAAATTAATCCCAACCTTTCACATGTTTATTCTAAGGTTGGGACCCACATATTTAATGGATAAAGGGTATATTTGGCCCAAAGTATAACGGGAAGAGTATATTTGGTCCAAAAATATTATGAAGGGTATATATAAACTATTTCTTATAGTAAAGGGGTATAGTTGATCATTTTTCGTTGATTTTTACACACATCATTTAGACCTTTGCCATTACCATTTTTTTCCAAACAAACATTTATTCTCTTATTATTTTTCTTCTTGCGAACCATTCCGCCCACAATTTAGCGCAGTCTTCTTCAAAAAGTTGAGGGGAAAAAAAAAAGAGAAAGTCCGCTTTTAAAAGAATATGAAAACGTCAGATCAAGGAAATATTGTCTAAACTTGAGCCGTGTATAGTTATATATTCAAAAATATACATCCAATCATTGGTGCTATGTATACTCTTTCTCTTCATTCATCTGTATCCATATCAAACCAAAATAATTTTTGCTACATATTGTGACCAATTGATTTATTCCAAACTTATTAAATAACCCAAAAATTTGATTGATTCCAATCTTAACCTAGTCTACAATAATAAAAAACGGAAAAGGGTCAAAACTATCCTTAAAGTATCTGAAATAGCTTAAACATACCCTTAAACTATATTTCGGCTCAAAAATACCCTTTCCGTCAAACTATTGGGTCACACCTACCCTTCTAGCTAATGGAAGTATCCATGTGTGTGTTAAATGCCACATGGATGCCACATATGCACGTCAAACAGACCCCACCTCCACATAGACTACTACTAAAAAGGATCAAAACTATCCTTAAACTATTCGAAATATCTTAAATATACCCTTAAACTATATTTCGGCTCAAAAATGCCCTTTCCGTCTAACTCTTAGACCACACTTGCCCTTCTGTTTAACGGAAGCATCCACGTGTGTGCTAAAATGCCACATGGACTCCACATGTGCACGCCAAACACACCCTGACCACCTCCACATAGATGACTTAAAGCCTTAATTTCACTCTTTTTTTCCCTCATTTCATCCTGAAAAGTATATATTGAACCAAAAAAAAGAAAAAAAATTGTGGAAACTTGTATACGTAACCGAATGAAGTAGAAAAATTGCAATTTGATAACCATTTCAAATACAATAAAAGAACGATCTAAGGTATAATATAAACACACTCATTTTAATTAATCAATTAACACTAAATTATTATTTTAATTTCTCTTAATAAATTAATTTTGTTTAAACAAATCTTAGCGAAGCTTTCTTGTTGATTCAACTCACGGCCATGGCGCAAAATAGCAGTTGTCGTAAGAGACATAATATACTTATTACCGGAACTCCAAGCAGAAGGAAGACGCCTACAATGGCTTCCTTGGCGGTGGTGACCGAGCTCCGCCACATCAACGTTGGCGATTTCGCTAATGAGGAAAACTTGACGAACGGCTGGGATGACACCTTCGATTGCTACTACATCAACGAAGACCGAGTAAGTCTTTATAGACTTTTTAATTTAATTTTTTTCTTTTACAAATTACCCTAATTTTGTTCAAGTTTTGAGCTTTTGTGGTCCCTAATCCAGAAGATGCTCTAAATGATTGTTAAGGAAATTTTAGATTTTGTGGAAAGTTAAAGAAACATTCAATATATAGATGATTTAAGGATTAGATAGCAGAATTAATTTAAATTTTGTTTAAGTTGTGATCTTCAAAGTACAATATATTAGTATCGGGATAAATGGAACTGAATTGAGTCAATGTATATTGTATATTCATATAGATATACCCAAATAAGAAAAGGATGAAATGAGGGGGAAAAGAGTGAAATTAGGGCTTTAAGTTGTCTATGTGGAGGTGGGGTGTGTTTGGCGTGCACATGTGGAGTCCATGTGACATTTTAGCACATACATGGATGTTTTTGTTAAACAGAAGGGCAAGTGTGGTCTAATAGTTAGACGGGGAGGGCATTTTTGAGCCGAAATATAATTTAAGGGTATAGTTAAGCTATTTTCGAATAGTTTAAGGATAGTTTTGACCATTTTCAATGGAGAAATTGTTATGTGTATAAGGAGCAGACCCCTCCTATGCAATAGGTCATAAATCATACAAAACAAGTAATGCGTACTAGGTAAGTTCGGTGGGATGAATTCCACTCAGAAGACAAATTCTTTACTCTTATTGGTAATAAGTTTTGAACATGAGGTCTCCATTATGAAAATCTCAAGCAGGTCACAAGATTTTTTTCCCTCTATAATCTTTAAAAATGCGATGCAAAGAATTATATTGGAGGTGGACGTATAGAAAAAATGGTTGAATTTTCAAAAGAGATACCCTACAAATATTTAATGCAAATACTTTTCTACTTAACCTTTTTATATACGACTCTTTCTGCATTATTATTGAGACTAGACTATGCAGCAGATATTACGCTGTCCTTGACTTAATGTTTGAAACTTGAAACTTTGGACAAGTCTTCCTTATGATCATTTGACATTTCCCCTTCTTCTTCTTACTCCTATTTTATTTAAATATATGCTCCAATTTCTTTTAAAGGAAGAAAATATATCCTTTTAACAGGACTATAGACTTATTTCATCTGTGTATCGAATCAATGGCTAAAGAACGGTCGATGGAGGCAACCCCTACTTGGGCGATTGCTGTGGTTTGCTTCATCTTGCTCGCTATTTCCATTTTTATTGAACAAATTATTCATCACATTGGAGAGGTACGTACGTACGTTCTTATTACTATATCGTTTTCTTTTACTGTTGGGACGATGATTTTCATATGCTTACTTATCCTGTTGGGACGATGATTTTCATTTGCAGTGGTTACTGGAAAAGCGGAAAAAGCCTCTATACGAAGCACTTGAAAAGATCAAATCTGGTAAATTCAAAATACAGTCTTCTATTATATATATATATGCATCAAATAAGATGGATCATACTGACATATTTTGGTGTGTGTGTAACAGAACTTATGCTGTTGGGATTTTTATCACTGTTGTTGACAGTGTTGCAAGAACCAGTTTCTAACTTATGCGTCCCCAAGAGTATTGGTTATTCATGGCATCCTTGTAAGCCAAAGGAAGACGCCCAGTCTGAGTATGAGGTTACTTCATGTGACAAAAAGGTACCTACCGCTGGAGCTAAGTACGTAGGGGTTCAAACGGTTTCGATGAACCTAGTTAATTAGTTTTTCTCTACATTATTCATTTAGGGATGAGAAACCTTATTATATGATTTTGTTCGGAATACAACTAACTAATAAAAATGTGCTCTCTCTAACAACTTAAGCTTTTAGATGAGATTGATCGATGATCACACATCTTTTAACATTAATCCTTTCTATGAATTACTAAATTTTTGACGAGTTTGAGTTAGACCAAGATTTATTTCTTTGCAGTTTCTCATGACTTTTAATTTATGGGGTTGTTAAAAATTAATGCAGGGAAAAGTCCAATTTGCATCTTCATATGCAATACACCAGCTCCATATCTTCATCTTTGTGTTGGCAGTTGCTCATGTATTGTACTGTATAGCAACTTTTGCTTTGGGCAGACTAAAGGTATATACCTTTATGCTTTGGTCATTCATATGATTTTCTTTTTCTCTTCTTTGGTTAATAATTTTCTATCTTAATTTGTAGATGAGAAAATGGAGGGCATGGGAGGATGAAACAAAAACAATTGAGTACCAATTCTACAACGGTTAGTATACAAGAATTTGAATAATATTTGTCATCTAAAATTAATTAAGAAATTTTACATCATTCATTAAAGTATAAAAGTATACATCATCTCAAGCCCTGTATAAAACATTCCTTCCTTCCATTTAAAAAATTATAATAAATAAAAAAGACTTTGCAATTTTATAGTTCTAAAATAAAGTTATGCCAAATGTATTAAAATATCTTTTAATTTTAAATATATTACGTGTAAAGCTGAAATTATAATATTATAAAAAACAAAAAAGGATTATTTTTTTCTAAAGAGACAAAATAAAATCAAGTCATTTTTTTTTTTGAAACTATAGAATAGGAAAAGACAACTCTAGCCCTTAATCATTAGATATTTAGAACCTTAGACCTAAGGTATACTTGATCCATAACATGTGAAATTCCATTGATGGTGAGAATTCATTTATGTATTTGAGTAGAAATATATTAAATACTATTCAAAAATAGGACCACAAACATTTCAATTTAGCTACAAATTGATGTGACATATATCTAAAAAATTTGGACACGTCTGTTGTTATTTATTTTTTTTATACCCCAAGTGGAGCTATTGGATAAGTAATGTAGGGAATCATTTACAAGTTACACCTTCGCCGTCTTTTAATACTAAATTAATTGACCGACACTTCATTCATACTCCCTCAGTTTATTTTTAATTATTATAATTTCTATTTTTAGAATAAAAAATTATAAGTATTTTAATAAATATTTTACGATATTTTTTTTGTATCATATTAATATATAAAAAGTTGTAATTTATAGTACTTTTCGTATAATATGTAATTTAATTTAAATTTAAAAATTAGTCAAATTAACTTTTAAATCAATATGACAAGTAACAATGAATTTAATTTAAATTTAAAAATTAATCATATTAACTTTTAAATCAATATGACAAGTAACAATGAACTGATGGAGTACTTATAATTGCTCTTTTTCGTCCCCTTTGTGGTTGACTTACTTATTTTCAATTACTTTAAAAGAATGTTTGGTTTTTTCTGACAATTTTTTATTCTAACTTCTCACTTTACACGTTAAGATTATAAAATAAAATATATTTTGAAAATTTAAAATGATATAAAGAAATTCATTATCAGAAGTCAAAATGAGAGAAAATTAAAACTATTATTGTTGACTTTAATTATTGGTATTTGTTGGTTGCAGACCCTGAGAGATTCAGATTTGCAAGGGAGACCTCGTTTGGACGTAGGCATTTGCATTTCTGGAGCAAGTCGCCCGTGCTGCTCTGGATAGTGAGTCAATCATTTCTTACATTATTTATATAGTGTAAATAATTAAATTATTTTTATTAGGTTATAATAGTTAGAACTAAAATAATTAGGCATCATGTGAAAATCAGTAACGCAAGCCTCAAAAGACTATGGATAAGAAGACAAACGAGAAATATATTGAAAGACATAAATATTTAACGTGATTCGATCAACCGACCTACATCTACAAATGAAATGAGTAATTCACTATATAAATATGAGTATACAGAATATCAGAGAAGTAACCTAACACAATTCACTCAGAATAATAAGAGGTCATATAAGTGCTAACGCATCACTTGTGTCTAACTGTCTCTCCCCTACACAAAACTCTTAAATAAGAAAGAATGAGTCTCTATTTATAGAACTTTTTCCCACAAATATGAAAACTTTATATTTGTTCCCTTTTTTTTAAAAAAAAAAATCAATTTATAATAAAAAAAACTAGGACAAATTATATCCAATAATAATCAATACATATCTATCATAAAATTTATTACTAGTAGCATAAATAATTTGGTTGTGTAATATTTTTTACATCATTTATGGATTGACGTAAACCCTATTTTTGATAATTCTTAAGCTCATTTTTTTCATTTGTAATATTTAAAATTATAAGAGTAAAAGACATATCAGTACATTTGACATATATTTAATTCAAAATAAAAAAAATTAAAAGTATGTCAAGTTAAAAAAGGACAAACAAATAAAAATGACGGGAGTATTATATAAGGTTTCATAAACTGATATTTTTGTGATTATATTTACAGGTTTGTTTCTGCAGGCAATTCTTCTCATCAGTAGCAAAAGTTGACTATTTAACCCTTAGACATGGGTTCATGATGGTGAGTCAATCTCCAATATAACATTAAATTATACAATATCCAAAATATTATTGAAAATTAACCGCATTCTAACCTTTTTTTTTTATCCATGTAATTAACTGTAGGCACATTTAACTCCACAGAATCAAAATAATTTTGATTTTCAAATTTACATTAACAGAGCAGTTGACAAAGACTTCAAAGTTGTTGTTGGAATAAGGTTTACATCTAATTTCTTTTTTTACTCTTAACACAATTCCTCTTTTACTAATTCTATATGATAATAATAACATTTTTTTATGTTGCAGTCCAGCATTATGGCTCTTCACGGTACTATATTTTCTGACCACTACCGATGGTACGTATTAACTTTACCTCATTTCACATTTTATATATTCTAATTTTGATGGTTCACAAGTAGACATATAAGTCCTACATGACATAATACACATAGGACACCATGTAGGATGCAAATTGTCACTTAAGATGTCTCGTAGGATATGTGTGTCTACTTGTTCATTTTATATAAGTTTAAGTGTTTACTTATGCATATCCAAAATTGAAGAACATAAATGTGAGTTGTGATCAAATTAAAATACCTATTAATGTATTATGCCATTGAAAGGATTATTAATTGCTCATATGTAATTGAAACTTGTTCCTTTTGTTGGACAGGATTGTACTCGTATCTTTGGGTGCCATTTATCCCACTTGTAGTAAGTTCAATTCATTCATTAATAAGAGTAATATATATATATTCATGATTGACTAAATAAAATTAATTATGGAAAAATTAAATCAAATGCAGATAATATTGCTGGTTGGCACAAAACTTCAAATGATCATAACAGAAATGGGAGTAAGGATTTCAGAAAGGGGAGACATAGTACAAGGTGTACCAGTGGTGGAGACTGGAGACCATCTTTTCTGGTTTAATCGCCCTGGCCTTGTCCTATTCTTGATTAACTTTGTGCTCTTTCAGGTACCTTTTAAAACTCACTTTTCATATATAAAATTCTCTGACTTACTTATGTTTTTAGTCTCTTTAAAATAAATCATCTATTTCCTTTTTTGGTAATAGAAGATTAAAGTACGTTTTGTCGTTTTGATATGTTTTACATAAATTTAATTTATGATGATCACAAAATTGAAAAGACAAATTTTGTATCAAATCAAACTATGCCATTCTTTTTTAAACGAAAGGAGTATATAAGACTGGTACAAACTCCTAGCTTGGAATTTCATAGTGATTTTTTTTTTTTTTTTTTTTTTTGCAGAATGCGTTTCAAGTTGCTTTCTTTGTTTGGAGTTGGGTAAGGAGTTGGATTTCCATTTCTCTTTTTTCTTTTGGAATGAAATTTGAATATATTGTCCTGAATATTAATTTTTTCCTTTAAATTTTCAGTGGAAATTTGGTTTTCCATCTTGCTTTCATATGAATGCTGCAGACCTAGCCATAAGGCTAACCATGGGGTGAGTTTCACTTGCAAAAACGCACTTTAGATTGCCATATTATTCTCAAAAACTCTGATATACATTCTTCCTTGAATAACCATTTTCCCTACATAAAACATGATTTTTCGAGAAATATGTTACTTCTTCTGTCCCAATTTATATGATTTACTTTCCTATTTAGTCAATTTCAAATAGAATGACACATTTTTATATTAAGTAACAATATAACTTTAAACTATCACTTATTTCAGACTAAAAATTTCAAAAGTCTTTTTTTCTTTCTTAAACTACGTGTCAAAATGATCAATCAAATACGACAAACATCATGGAAGTTGATGCATATTATATTTTCAGGGTGATCATACAGGTCCATTGCAGCTATGTGACTCTCCCTCTTTATGCCTTAGTTACACAGGTAGGTACTCTGATCTACATTATAAAATCTTATACAAAGCATGAATATATACTGATATAAAGAACTTTGTAGATGGGTTCATCAATGAAGCCTATCATCTTTGGTGATAATGTGGCAACAGCTCTTAGAAGCTGGCACCATACAGCAAAAAAGAGGGTGAAACATGGGCTATCAGGACACACCACCCCTGCCAACAGCAGACCAACCACACCATTGCATGGTACCTCCCCTGTTCACTTATTACGCGGTTATCCACAATATAATGAGGATAGTGTTCAAGCATCTCCTCGGACATCCAACGTCGAAAATGAAGGGTGGGCTAATGAAATATCCAATGACAATCAGGAGGGAGAGATCCTGCAGCATGCCTCCACTGATCATAACAAGCAAATTGAGATTACAATGCCTGATTTCACTTTTGGAAACAAATAAATGATCAATGTATATGTAAAAACTGATTTCCTCTTCATTGTTTAAGTTCATTACTGTAGAGAGCATATATGGATCCTAGATAGTTCAAGTGCCTGCTTGCTAATACACAAAGATTTTCATTCCATAATTCTGTTATACTTATATGTACAGAATATATAGCTACCTAATCACATAGGATTAGCCTATAATGATGTGACATAAGAATGATAGTATGTAAGAAAGTACATGACTGTAACACCCCGCACTTTCAGAATGTTTAAATTGACTCGTACCTTCGGAGCAAGACTAAGGGTGATTAATAAGTTAAGCAGTATGTGGTTTGAATTGTTCAATGGTTGTATTTTAGTTTTGAGGTCAATCAAGTTGTAAAATAAAAATCGGCAAAATTTATCGCAAGTTACTTTCATAAGCATTCAGAAATTTGGGTCAAATATCTTAGAGCTTTTCTCCCAATATATAATGAGTTAGATGTCCCGGTATTTATCAAATCAAAGGTCTATGAGTCTACTTTCTAACGCAGCAAATCATTCCTCCATACAATTTTTGAATAGAGAGATATTCACATTTTCATAAGACTATGCTTTGAATAGAATAATTAGTTGGATAGAATTTCATGTTGATATTGGCAGCATAGCAATTAGTTTGGCGTAGAAATAATGTGATTGCGACGCCTATAAACTATATAGCTCAACTACGGGCTTGGGCATATCTTGATGCCTATAGAGCTAAAGAATTAGAGTTGTAGTTTTACCTTCGGGTAATAGCGTCATATATGTCTATTGAGTTATGGTGGTGAGATGCTAGGTGTTTCACCTATTTGTTAGCGACCTTATACTTTGGCATGACATACAAGTTGTTGTTGATCCACCTTACTTGATAATAAAATTAGAAGATTGTTTGATGCCTATAGTGGCTATCTAATCAGCTCTTAGTATTAGGGATTGCCACTTTAGAGCCATGTATTATTTGTTGCCTTTGGCAAGTGTACCTTGCCTATGGGGCTATACTTTGCTTATAAGAACTATAGAATGTCTAGAAAGACCATATTGATGCTTGAAGAGCTATATTAAAGTCTACTCCCTTATGGACTTCCTTTATGCCTAAGTTGAAATTAATGACCCTCTTCTATATAGAGTCGTGTGTGCTCGAGATACAATTATAAGAGCCTAGAAGGCTTGGATACAACTGTAGGAGCCCAAAAGGCTCAATATACAGATGCAAGTGCCAAATATGCTCAAGATACTGTAAAACTTAGGAAAGATATGGCTAGTTGTCGTAGCAAAGTTAATCGTAGCCTTATTCAATTATGTAATTAGCTGTTGTGGTTGATATAGACATTTCTCATTTGGATCTATATTCCATTATTAGGACCCCATATTTAGTTAAGGCATAATAATTGTTCATATACTTGTTTGTTTTTCTGATTTCATGATTTTTATTATGCTAGTAGCGTAGTTGTCCAGCAAGAGTGTGGCATTAGGTGCCAGTTGCATCCTAAGTTAGGGTGTGAAAAACTTGGTATCAGAGCAACACCGTATCCTAGGAAGTCTGCAAGCCATGTCTAGTAGTCTTGTTTATAAATATGTTTTGCACCACATTATATAAACAAGGAGCTACATGGCATGTTGGAATGGTTACCCCTCTTTTACTCAGTTCATGCTATAGAGATGGATTGTAAGTGCTGAGTTTTCGAGCCAATAGTTGCTATTTGTAAATATAGAGAGATGCCTAGTACTAGATAGACCGCAGCTAACTAGAGGCTACATATTGTTACAGGTGAGGGTACTAGCAGGGTACCATCGACAAAGATGGCCTAGCCTGAGGTCGAGAGTGAGACAACTACGGAGAGGGTACTAGCAAGGTACCATCCTATTTCTGAAGACTCATCTACCGTCTGTAGTTTCATTTACTGTCCATAGATGGTGTGTTGAAATTTGCTTTAAGTTAGTGCACTAACTTTTAGCAAAATAAGTTATTTAGTTTGAAATAAATTTAAATTTTGGATTTTATTTAGTTTGTTTATGTTGTTGAGATATTTTAGGTTGTTTAAATTTTAAATTATGCAAATTATGTATTTCTTGTTGGCTATTTAAAGCCCCTCAATGCTTAAGAAAATTATTGAAATCAACTGAAAGTCATTTCAATTCATTGAGAGACATTTTCAATCTTTTTGTGCTATCCCTTTCTTAAAAAACACCAACAGTGGTATCAAGAGCTTCATTGATCTTAATGGATCTGTGAACTCTTCCAAAGAACTACCATACATTTTTAACCCGTAAGGGCTACCTTTTTAACCCGTCGGGGCTACCCATTTTAACCCATCAGGGTTACCTTTTCAACCCGTGCAGTTTTCAACGCACAGGCTTTTCTAAACCAACTTTTTTAATCAAAACAAATGGCAAGCAACAATCTCTCTTTGAATGCCCAGAAAAGTTTCACTCACAAAAACCATCCGATTTTGTTAGTGAAAATGAAATCATATTTTATAACCTATGTCATATGTGTTGTTGTGATGGAAGAAAAATACTTACAACAATACTTTGCAAATCCTACCATTGCCCAAACAAAACCACTTTCTAAAGAACTTCTACACAATACAATATCATGAAAGGTGTTTTTTAAGATCGAAATCAAAAGAAGAAAAGAGAGAGATCGTCAATATCCAAAAAATATGCAAGTTCAAAAATAATCAAGAGAAATTCAGCATCAACCGATAGAGCAAAAATTGAGGAGGACTAGTTTTTAAAATTATAGTAACTAAAGCAAAGGAGGAGTGTTGAAATTTGCTTTTAAGTTATTGCAGTAACTTTTAGCAAAATAAGTTATTTAGTTTGAAATAAATTTGAATTTTAAATTTTAGTTTGTTTGTTTATGTTGTTGAGATATTTTAGGTTGTTTAAATTTCAAATTATGCAGATTATGTATTTCTTGTTGGCTATATAAAGCCCCTCAATGCTTAAGAAAATTATTGAAATCAACTGAAAGTCATTTCAATCCATTGAGAGACATTTTCAATCTTTTTGTGCTGTCCCATTTTTAAAAAACACCAACATGGTGTCTGTAAATCCTAGAAATCTGTAAAATTTAAATTTTTCCAAGCTTCTCTTGATCTATGTTGAGCTAGGTTTTTCTGAGGTGTTACCACAAATTACACATAAGACGTAATTTTTAATTTTTTAAACATGTCTTGTTGATTCTGTTGTCTCCAGAGTCTGTCATTGGTGATAATTATTGGAAAATTATTACTACTCATAAAAGATGTCCACATTTGGAGTTCCATTAGATAAAATGGTACTCCATATGTTTTGTTATATCAGTGTTCTGATCAGTGCCAAGTTTTATTTTCTTAAAATGTATCAAATCTTCAATGAATATGAAGTACATATGCTAATTGGTAAATTATTGGACTTTGTTCAATCAAATATTTGAACTACAAAAGAAATCGAAATTTTTATTTATATAATTATGAGGAGAAATCAGATGTATATCTCCCATTCTTTTACTAGGCCACAAAAGAAAAAAGATTTGAAACTTGAATTGGAATAAGTTTGAAAGAGATTTTTGGTTGATCCATTTTGATTACGTTAAATTTGTCTAGTTTCTTTTTTTGTTTTTTGTTTGCTCTATGCTCCAAGCTGATTTCTATCTTCTATGTATGAGAGCTTAACATATCGTTCATGGTTGCTTTTATTGTACAAGATAAAATTGAATAAATACTAAGTCAGAGACCAGAAAGTCTTACAAAATTTAACCTAATAATGCACTTGGTCTAGTACTTGATTCTGAATATCTGATCGTGTCCAAAGATTAGACATAGGTGCAATTTCAACTATCCAACTCAAAGAGACATCTGGGAGATTTATGCCTCATTTGTTTACACTTAATAGATGTCTAAATCTGAATGGTTCAGATATTAAACCATTAAGTGCATTTGTTTTCATTAAAATCTCAACCATTTAGTGGTTCTGAATAGGTCTAAATCATTAAGATCTAGAACAAAGTTGTAATATCATTAAGAGGTATTCTTCCACAATCACCAGTACCACCATCACTATCCACTTTGTCATCACCACCACCATCACTACCATCGTCTACCACATCTGTCATCACAACTACCACCGTTGCGAACTACTATTATCACATACTAACACACTTACTTCCTCCATCATTATGAATATATCCATTGCTGCCACCATCACTGTCTATGTAGCCACTGCCACCGCCACCACCATTTCTATAGTCGTCGCCATCTCCACCACCACTATCATCCACTATTACCACTATAATCAATTCCTACTACTAATAAATTCTGCCATCACAACTTACACCACCACCTACTATCACGTGCCGTTAAGAATTTATCTTGCCCCACCCTGCCTTGTCCTTTCCTCATTGTCATCCCTATGCCTTAGGCAAAAATCGATGGAAGACCCGAGGTTCCTGAAATTGCCACAACTTCGATAAACTAGTCAAAATTCATTTTACCTTATCAAAGATAATACATATATTTTCTTTATCCTTTTTTTAATTAGATAATTAATATATTTTCTTTATCCTTATAACATGAGAACTCAGTTTTTTAAAAGATCTTTTCCATGCCTCTTTCGACTCCTTGTCAGCAGTAGCAAATGCTAGAGGAAGAATGTAATTATTTTCATAAACTCCAACAATAATTAACAATTTTATCTCTTATTTATCATACGTATGGTTTCATCTACTGAAATAACAAATGACAAGTTCGGAATCCATCAATGCATGGAAAAGCCCAAAATATAAACTTGAAAGTTTTTACCTCTGACAAACTCATTGACTCTTCATGTTTCTATTCCACAACTGTTCCAAGATTAAAGTACTGAAAAGGTACAAAAAAACTTAGGATGCTCATTGAATGATTTTTGAAAAGCACCAGATACTAATGTAAATGCACATCGACATGTAAGCCTCACTTTTCTATATGTTACTTGATGACCAAATTTTTCATGAACCTTAGAAATGATATCTACTACAAATAATTTGAATTTATTACGTATTTGATTTAGAAACAAAATGTAATTAAATTGGTATCCAATTTAGCGTGGCCTATCGTAAGCCCTTTAGTCTCACATCTATAATTATCAAAATACTTTCGTATCATTCAAAGGCTACCTCCAACCTTCTGACCTCGAAGAAATCATAGACAACCCAATGAATCATAAAATCTGCATCTCACAGTCCATAAACTCTTGGTTGATACTACAACCTTGAATTTTTTATTTTGGCTTAAACTTCAAATAGTCTGTTTCAACTTATCATTGTTGCTAAACCACATATCTGTTTCTTAATCTTTTGTTGACATCCTTGTACCAAACAAAATAACATTTCATCTCAGATTCACGTGTAGAGATAAAAATATCCTCCTCATTCTCCAATGTTGTAAAGTAGGATATATCATATTTTGCATTTTAGATATATTCTAATCAAATTGATTTTGAAGATTTACCCTGTATCATTTTGAGTTAAATCTTCACTATTTTCATCAAATTCACTTCCAATGGTTTTACTCTCTCCATCATCTTCTGAAGGTTCATATTCCTCTAAATTTTCATCGCTTCATCAAGCATGTGCATCGTTACAAAAATCAAAGCTAGCTTCATCTACTCTAGAAAAAAATAAATTAATTTTATGAAATATATAAATGAAAATAATTAATTATTCGTGCTACTAAATAGACTAAGTTTATATATATATATATATATATATAAAATTACTCTACCAGATTTCATATTGGTTGTGGCTACTTTCAATATGTCTTTGACTACTTGAGCTTTCATCAAATGATCGATATCTATGCTCGTTAGGATCTGCACCAAATGATTGATGGATATCATATGTTACACTATATGCAAAATGAGGTTGACTGATTGTGGAAAATTCATATTTTTGAGCCAATAAATTCATATGATAATCATATGTTTTAGCATTCTCAATTTTGAATTCAATGAACCCTGTAATGTTACCTTGAAATGAGCATTGATATTTTTCAGAAATATTTACTTAATATTTTCACCATCAGTCCCTATTTTCTCATGCAACATTTCAATTAATTCAACGTAGTTGGCCAGAATAGATATGCTAACAACTATTTTGACACATTTGTTATATCTGAATCCATTAATTTAAGTTATTATTTCATCATCCCAATACAAAACAACCATTACATTGTCTTCAAAATTAGCCATCAAAAATCCTGCACACAAAACTAAGGTATTATTGCATTATAACTATTAGAATATTTTTTTAAAATACATTACAATATATTGACAAGCTATACCTATTAAAACTTTATAAATGTTGTAACAATGGAGCACACAAGCAGAATCTTTGTAGAAAATTATTGAAATGTGCCCGAGCAACACAAAGAAGGAAAGCAAATAAATTAAAGTACCCGAGTAACGCAAAGAAGGAAAGCCATCAATCAAGGAACACATATAATTCAGCAGAATCAAGTCTAGATAGCCACAATCCTAGTATCTGACTAGGTCAATCAATCAAGCAAAATCTGGAGATAAATTAGGACGCAATCAAGAATGACACAAAGATCAACTCAACCAGCAAGAAGAAGATGTAATGACCCGATTGGTCATTTTTGGTAATTTCTGCAAATTTATCATTTTTTCCTGATATTGACCTGGAGTCTTTTGTGATTGAGTTTTGAAAGTTTATTTCAAACTTTGAGTAAAAAGTTGTGTATTTGATAAGTTTTGAGTTTGAATGGCTAAAATTGTTAAAAAGTGATTTTTGGAGTTCTTTGGAGTTTCGAGTGTCAGAATGGAACTCTGTTGATTCCATCAGTCTCGAAATGAGGATATTGCTATATGAGGGTTGTCAGTTTTAGATTCGAAGTCCTTTTGAGCATTTGAGGCCCTAAATTGGAAATTTGTAGAATTTTAGCCTTTAGGTTGACTTTGATCAACATATAGAATTCAGATGCTTCAATCGGAATTCCAAGAGTTTCGTTGGATTTCGGGGAGTGATTTTAGGCCTAGGTGAGGTCTTGGTTGAATTTTTAGAGGTCCCAAGCTTGTTTTGGTATTTTTAGGTGTTATGCTCATTCCTTGTGCCTTTCATGACTTTCAAGTTAAATGAGACCTTGAACTTGCAATTTGATGGTTCTATTGTGTTTGGAACATTAAGTATAATCGATTTGTATATTTGATCTGTGTGTACGGGATTCTGAACAAATCTCGAGGGTCCTATCAATGTTATAAAGTTGGTTGTGTTAGCTGGTGTCTGCAGGCCTTACTTTTGCAAAGATCAGCCGCTTAAGCGACCTTCGCAGAAGCGAGGAGTGCTTTGCTTTAGTAAACTTCGCAAAAGCGAAGAGGGCTTTGCTTTTATGAGAGGCGCCTTTTTCGCAGGGTTTGCTTTTGTGAACCTGAGTTGCTTTTGCGACATCAGAGAGGGGTTTTTGGTTTGAAATTTTGGGGGTTTAGCCCATTTTCCATTTTTGAGCTTGGCAAAATCGTTGGAGGCAATTTTGAAGAAATTTTTTGTGCTAAATATTTTGGGTAAGCTTTTGTGACCCTAAAACTTTATTTCCTTTCGATTATTTATGAATTTTAACATCAAAACTTGAGATTTTAATTGAAAAATGACAAGATTTTTCAAGAATTTGAGTTCTTAACTAAAATGGTGATTGTGAAGTAATTTTAAGTCTATTTTTCTAAATGATTTTTACCAATGAGTTCCGAATGTCTTGGATGATGTTTTAGGCAAAGATTTTTGTATTCAAACTTCATTTTCGGAATTTGGTTTTTGAGTTGAATGACCTATTTTCAAAGAGTGTGAATTGGGTATTGTTATTTCCAAAATCTTATTGTGATTACTTGATTGAATTAGATTGTGTGGCTTTGGACATTGTTCGGAAAGGGAAGACTCAAGTCGTGGGTTGATTGTTTGATTGAATAAAGGCAAGTGATCTCTTAAACTTTGTAATATAGAATCGTATATTTTCCTTCATTCTGTGTATTGGGAAGCATTGAGAATGAGGTGATGGAATTATTGTTCCACTTGACTAATCTTAATGAATAAAGAGGGGATTAAAGAAAAGGCTATGTGTTGATTATCATGCGTTGTGAATTGCCGATGAGAAACGGTTCTGGTTAGTGATATGATATAAAACCGATGGAAATGGTTTTGACTAGTGATATAAAACCGATGGAAAATGGTTTCGACTAGTGATAAAAAGCCAATAGAAAAAGGTTCTGACTAGTGATGTGATATAGAGTCGAAGGAAAATGGTTCTGGCTAGTGATTGATATAAAGCCAATGGGAATTGATTTCGATAAGTGATGTGATGTAAAGTCGACGGAAAATTGTTCCAACCAGTGATGTGATATAAATCCAATGGGAAATGGTTCCAGCTAGTGATATAAAACTAATGGATAATGATTCCGGCTAGTGAGATTGTGCCGAAGGGAAATGGTTCCGGCAAGAGTTGACTATTATGATTTGATATATTTGATATTTGTGGTTGACCTACTTGTTACTTGTGATTGACCTACTTGTTACTTGTGGTTGATCTACTTGTTACTTGCGATTGACATACTTGATACATGTTGGTTGTTGAACTCTAACTATTGAACTGTAATTATTGAGCCTTTTGAAATGTGTATTGTAGAACTGTTATGTTGAGCTGATTTCTATATAAGTTGTAGTTTGAGGAGGTTCAGTTGGGATAAAAGGAATACTCGTTTTCTAGCTAGTTTGTCTTGTTTATTAGGTTGCTCGTTGGGTACCGTGTTGTTTGGTACTCTCTCCTTTCTTCTACACTTATATAGGATATATATGAGTCTCGTACCGTGTGATTGCTCTTCTCCTCCTATTTCCGAGGTCTATCAAAGGACTATTGAGAGGTAGTTACTTGTCATCCCAGCGGGCCCTGTAGTTCTTTATTTTATGCTTTGTTCTATATGAGAAACAAATACTTGAGACTTGCAATCATCTTTAAATTTTGCACTTTATGTATAAATGACTTGTACATGTGACAACCAGATTTTGGGGTTATAATAGAATGAATAAATTTTTCGCTTATATCTTGTTCTTGTTTCTTTTTTTTTATTTTTCTTTCATTTTATTGGGTTGAGGCGCACTTGTCTTGGTGGAAATAGACAAATGTCATCACATCTATTTTTGAGTCGTGACAGAAGAAATCAATCAAAGTCATGTGAAGATCATTAAGAAGTGCTATCACAAGGAAGAAAATCGATTTGCTCATGCACATATCTAATATGGACATAAATCATCAAATCAACCTCAATCAAGGAATCCGTCAAATTCCTTGATTGAAAGAAATACCCTTGGGTTTTCCTTACAAGAGAAATCAATCGATCTATATAAACCTCCCTTAGCTTTAGTTGTGAGTACGCACTTCACTTGAACGTGTATTATTTTCTTCTTTTGTCTTTAATAAAGTTTTGTATTCTCTTGGGTGTACAGTTGAAAAAGAAAAGAAAAAAAGAGGTTTGAGTGTAGGTTATACACGTAGAGACTGTGTCAAAGTAGAAGATTTGATTTGCATATCAAACAGAGTTTAGAATCTTTGTATCACCTAAGTTCCTTTCAAGCTCTAAAGGAAACCTTGAAATCCAAGGGGACTAGACTAGGCACCACATTTTGTCTCAAATCTCTCTTTCACTATACTTACCTCACTATACACTATAGTATTTTTCACACTTCTCCTCTTTTTTGACATGCACTTCACAAAGGAAGAAACACCACTATTTATATGGGAGGAATTCTTCTTTGTATTGAATAAGAATAATGTGGATAATAATGTAGGTAAATAAGTGGTCTAAAGGTTAAATAAGTTACAATGTATAATGAGCTAAAATAATGGGTGGATTGTAGTGGTAGATCATAGCAATAGTGGCAACAAGAGTTACACCAAAATAATGACCACATTCTTGTCAACTTATACCACTAACATATGTACTTAGTATTTTAATTTTAATATTAAAATGCATAAACACCAACATTAACTCAATTCAATTTTAATCTGTCCAAATTCAATTCATCCTTTGCCCATTTGCCATCATTAATTGTGACATTGCATTAAACTCTACTACGATTCAACCATGTGAGCTTAGTGCTCGTTTGGTACGCGAATTAATTAAATTATATTGAGATTATAGTATTAGATTATAATTCCTAAATTAATTTATCACACCTAGAAGATGAGATAAAATATTCTTAAGTTGAATGGGATAAGATGAAATATCCCATGATAAAATCTGAAATTATCCACCTTTATCTCACCTAGCAAACGATCCGTTAAAGAGATTTGAATTTGAAGATTGAGGCATACATTTCCCAAAACTATTTTAAATTTGCATGTATGCACCAATATACTTTAATTTTTATTTGCAAAAATGAAAAGGCTAGAGTAAACATAAAAAGGTAGAAAAGGAAGGCGTAGAATGTGAAATAAAGTAGTAAAATCTTTTTCTTTGTACAGAAAAGGAGATCAAAGCAAGCTGTGGAAAAAACCCTGCTAGGAATATTTGTTGGGATTGAAGGAAAACAAAGAGAATACTAATTAGCATCACTTTTGATGATATGTTGCTTTTGGAAAACGATATGTGCACCAAACGAAGTGCCATATTTTGGTCTAATAAAGCTGATGTCTCCTGTCGTGCCACCATCTCCACCTATCAACCAAAAACAAAAATACCAATAAATTAAAACCAATATTATGTCACCATTGAATATAAATATCCCCTTAGAGGGGTCTTCATATCGTTGTTATATTTAAAAACAGTTTTAGAAATTTTTATGTTTCTACAAGATCATCACAATTCCAGTGGTTTTACCAGAAATAGTTTTTTTTTTTTTTTTTGAGAAGGGCAAAGACTCAAATACATTATCAAAACTTTGAAAAAAAGGCTTATTTATGTCATTCGTTAAAAGTTTAGCTCATTTATATCATTTCCGTTTGAGAAAAAGTTAACCCATATCATTATTTGTTAACTAAAATGACATAAGATGAGCCAAATTTTTAATTGAATGACATAGATGAGCTTAGTCTCAAAGTTTTATAACATGTTTGAGTCTTTTCATTTTAAAAACTAATTTAATTAATTACGTGACCGAATCATAATTGACCACGTGTGAAAAATGATTTTGCAAAATCGATTTTTTTTTCAGTTAACAAATAATGACATGAATAAGTATTTTCTCAAACAGAAATGACATAAATAAATCAAACACTTAAAAGATGACAGAGATGAGTATTTTCAAGTTCGAAAACATAATACTCCCTCCGTTTAAAAAAGAATGACATCATTTCCTTTTTAGTATGTTTAAAAAAGAATGACCCCTTTCCTTTTTTGGCAATATTTTAACTTCAACTTTCCACATGGCATGTTTCAGGCCACAAGATTAAAGGGCATTTTGATATATTTGACATAATTTTAATTTAGAACCACAAAATTAAAAAGTCTTCTTTCTTTTCTTAAACTTCGTTCCAAGTCAAACTAAGTTATTCTTTTTGAAACGGACGGAGTACTTGCAGTAAATTGCAATGTTTAGTTAGTGTTAGTAAATTGCAATGTTTAGTTAGTGTTGGTAAATGAAGGTAGGTGACATACCAGTAGAAATCCCATCTGGGTCGGACTTTATACATACGATTTTCACCATGTGGGTAATCAGATTCAGCCCTCTTGGTATTTTGAAAAGCACAACAACCAATGGAATAAATTCCAATGAGTAAGACAAGCATGACAATATTAAGAACTGATATCTTTTGCCAATCCCTTCTCACATCTTCAAGAACTCCAGCTTTGCATGAATCACACTCATAGCACAACAAATTTGGATCATTGTTCCATTGGTAACAATCTGCCTCTTGTGTCATTGTTGTCAATCCATAGTTGCATGTTGTTGGTGGTTTGCAACATCCTGACTGTCAATTCAGAAAGACTTTTGAAACATGTGGTCTAAAATAAGTCATACATATTTGTGTAGCTAAAAATTATTTCATCAAGATAAATAAACATTTTGAAGATAAATTTTTACTGAAGTGTCATTCTTTTGGTCTAATAAAAAAGAAAATACTCTCATATAAAGTGAGACAGCCGGACAGATGGAGTAAATATTATCAAATTCCAATTATGTCCACTAAACTTGTAAAATTGCAAATATATTCTAATTATTCTAATCAGATAATGCGCTTACACTTTATACATACCAGTTACTAGGGGCTGGTTTTAAGGGGTCGAGGATCTTCATCTGAATCACCTAGGTAAAAAATTATATTGTATATATAAGTTTTTTTAAAAAAAAAAATTTATGTGTAGATTTTGAATTTTCTAAACACAAAAAATCTTGAGATTCCAAACTTAAATCACACACACTATAATTTTTATTTATTAAACCCGTTAGTGAAAATTCTAGATTAGCTATGGCCTATGATGGATGATAATATTCTTGATCTACTTTAAATCGTATAATATTGGAATATAATCGCCTCCGCCCCACCACCCAGTAGAGAATATTGAGAAAAGCATATTAACAACAAGGAAAGAGGCAAAAGATTTTTCTTCTCAAGTCTCAACAATTTAAAAGAGAAGACAACAACCAAAAAAATAAAAATAAAAATAAAAATAAAAACAAAATATAGAGAAAATTTCATTTGTTTCTTGGATGTATATATCCTCTACTAGTTATTTTATATTCTTCAGTAATTTTTTATATGATAAAATAAACAAAACCACCCTATAATTTCCAAAAATGGAGAAAAAAGAAAAAACACTTGTCCAAGTTCTTGGTAATAAAATTAGTTGGATTTAGCTAATATTCACCAATACTAGTGTAAATACTTATCATGTAATCATCAATATACATATACATAGTTCAAAGAAGGTATGAAATGGGAAACAAATAGCAACTAATAGGAAAATAGTAACAACAACAAAATAGTAAAATAATCGAAACACTATAAACAATAGATGACGATAGAAATTAGAAGCAAGATAACCCTTCACTACCTACTAATTTTTTACCCTTATTTACGACTTTCACACCCTCCTATCTATGATCATATGTCCTCGGAAAGGTGAAACAATGTTTTATGACCAAAGACATAACAAAAAGTTTATTATCTTTAGATATGATATTTATAATAGTCAGAGGTTAACATTCTAAGGCACGTTCCTAAAGACTAGTACATACCTGGATAGGAGTCAAATCTTTGGTAAGATAATCATATGGAGTCCAAGTAATAACATTAGCACAAGTCTTGGAACCCAAAATACAAGCTCTAATAGCGACCCAATATTGAGGATCCTTAATCCTTTTCCTCAACCATGGTGAGTAATTTTGAAGATGATACTCTTTATATACTTTACCAGGCACATCCATTCCACCACCTTGGCTTGTTACCACAAAGCCAAAAACAGTTAGCCCCATCAATGCCCCTATGAGGAACAACATGACAAATAAGTAGAGCCAAAGTGCCCATGCAACATGGAAACAAGCTCCAATGAAACCAGCCAATGAAACTATGAGGATTATGAAACCTATGAACAAGAGTGGTGTTTGGAGGAATTTCTCACATGTTGTACTACTCCTTGCCATCCATAATCCAGCACCTATGATTGGAATTGATGCTAATAGTGTGAATAAATTCAAGAAACCTATTACTGTGTTGCTAAATCTATACATAGTTTCTTCACTTAATTTTCTAGTTTACTAGGTGCTTGGGTTTGGAGGGTTTCTTTAGTATACATATTTTGCTTTTCTTCTTGATCACTTTTTTTTATAACTACTAGTACTAGCTTTTAAAAGGGTGGCAAATTATTTAAATAAGAAGAACCTTAGAGTGGAGCATGGCCATTGGATTGATTACTTTTTGGGTAATAAGGAATATTTTTATTTGGATAATAGTGAGTGACCAAAATTGAATTCTTAGCTATTAAGTAAATATATTTCTCACATAGAATATAGTCATTCAACTCGACTAGCTTGTTTGTCATGCCTATGTGTGAAGAATCTTATCCTCGTAGGTGCGGACAAGGTCCAAACCATAGGAAAAAACTCAAAAACTCAACGATAAAAAGTAGAATAAAATCAGCTTCTCTAAAACACCACAACCCCCTCCCCCAATCGAAAAAAAAAAAGAAAAAAGTAATGGGTATACGGTAAAGAAATTACCAAGTAAGCTTTGTACCTTTTAGACACTCGTAGTAGACTTTCACTATATCATTTTAGTATTTTGACATTCTTTTATAATCAGCAAAAACATAATGTAATGTATATTACAGTCGGGAATAGTGTGTAAAGTGTCAAATTAATTGAGGATATTAGACATTTTTGACAAAACTAATTCTTAAACAATGATTTTTGAGTTTAAAAAAAGCACAAACTATTATATCAGGAAGCTTCAAATAGGCTTTAATAGAGTCCACATTTTCATCTTAATTTCTTCCATCCAAAAGTGATGAAACAATGCTTAAAATCAATAATTTAAGCTCAAATACAAGATTAACCTTTATTTCAATCAAAAGTTAGCAAATAAATTTGATTTCAGGTCTGATTTTTCACATAGTAAACTAAAACATCAAACTCTACTAATTTGAAAAACTAGTTAGGGTGATTGAATAAAAGGCAAATTAAAACTTTACTGAAAAGCTAGTAGCTACCTATTACCAATGGACTCAATTTAGTCAAGCTAACATAGAAATTATCAAAAATCATTTCGTTTGAAGTGCCTGAATGTGTATGAGATATACAACATGCTCTTCAAATATATATATTATTTTTTAAAAAATAAATTCATATTTTATTTTTTTTCATGTTTATATAAAGTTATTCAAAACTGGTGTGGTGGATTTTTTTTAAAAATTTTGTTCATTCATGTTTTGTAAGGTTTTCATCAAGATTTTTTCATGAGGTGGTATGGGGTGTAGGGATAAAGCATGAAAAAGAAAGAAAACAAAATTAAGTCAGAAGGGATTAGTCTTAATATATAAATTAAGTCAAGCTTGATTGAGAAATTTCTTTAAATTGATAAATGTGATTTGGTTACTTTAAGATCGGAAAAGAAACTCTGATAACTAAAGATTTATTTGGAGTTAGACTTTGCATAGTCCCTTATATGTGATATGAGTTGTATAATATATCGATTGGTCTTCGGACATAGTCTATATTTTTTATTGATTGAGTAATGATGCTTGTGTGAATAAATATATGAAATTATTGAACTGTCTATTATAATTGTGTCACGCCCCAAAAATGGACGTGATGACACTTGTATATTTCCACCAAAATAAGTCAGCCTCAACCCACCTCAACCCAACGAAAACGAAAGAAAAAGCGGAAATGCAATGAAACAGAACAAGACAAAGGTGGAAAACTTATTTATTCTAAATAATACCCCAAAACCTAGTTGTCATGTTTACAAACCCCTAATGAAAATACATAATTCGAAAGATAAATACAAGTCTGAGTCTTTGTTTCTCAAGTAGAACAAAGCTTAGAAAGAAAAGGAAAAGAGGGTCCGCTAGGATGACAAGCAACTACCTCTCAAATCCTTCACGAGTCTCGACTGTCAGGAGAAGAAGGAGAAGATCACACGGGTGCGGGCTCGAAACCTACACAAGTGTAGAAGCAAGGGGTGAGTACCAACAACATGGTACCCAACAAGCAACCTACTAAACAAAGCAACTAGCTAGAAAACGAATACCCCCGACTCACCAACCGAACCTCTTCAAACTACAACCTGCATAGAAATCATCCAAACCTAGCAATTCTACAATACACGGCACACAAGGCCTAATACTCACAGTTCAATCTTCACAATTCAATAATCAAACTAATCAAATAAGTCAATCTCAATGTCAAGTATTTTAGTCACATAAGACAAGCACATCAATCTCAAGTATCAAGCAAGTCACACATAAGCATCAAGGTATAAAGTCACATAATCAAATGTCTAGTCGAAACCATTTCTCATTGGCACAATATCGCTTGCCGTCAACGACCTCAGCATAATAACACTCATCGGAAATGACCTGGTCTAGTCACACTTGCCAGAAATGACCTCTGCCTAATAGCATTTGCCGACAAAGACCTCGGCATAATAGCACTCGCCGGCAAAGATCTTGGCATCATAACATTCGCCGGCAAAAACCTCGACATCATAGTACTCGTTGGCAAAGACCTCGTCATCATAACTCATCACGGTGTTCACAATCAATGCATGCAAGAAATATCACACCACACAAAGAGACAATAATTTGCATAATTTAAGTCCACATTCGTGCTTTCAAGCATTTCATCAATCAATCAACAAGGGTTACATTAAGGCAACTCACATCATCATGTTCAACACATAGCCTTTTTCATTTCAGTCCCTTTTTATTCATTTAGATGTAACAAGTGGACAATTTAATCATTCACCTCATCCACATTACTCCCAGCACACAAGCAACGAAGGAAGTATACGAATTCAACTAGAATACAAAGTTTAGGAAGCCACTTGCCTTAAATCAATAAACAGTTACTCCAAGAGTTGAGTCTTCCCCTTCTGATTAGCCTTTAAGGTCAAACAATCTAAAATAATCAAGTATTCACAATCACCCATCAGTAACAACAATTCTCACCTCAATTATATAGAGAAATGGGTCAAACAACTCCAAACCAATATAAAGCTGGAGGTTTGAATCCAGAAAACAATATTTAAAGACATTATTCAAGGCTTTAAGAACTTATTAGGGAAACAATTTCGAAAAAGGGATCAAACCCACTTCAAAATCACCATTTTATTAAATTCTTGGGTTCTTGAAGATAAACCCAAATTTCTCATTTCAAAAGCTTTATTTGAAAACATAAATCCATAAATAGTTAATGGGTAATTGAAGATTTAGAGTTAAGAATCGTTACCCAAAAGATTTTACTCAAAAACCTAGTCCATATCGCCTCCCAAAGCTCCGAAAACTCCAAAATGGTGAAATGAGGCTTAAACCCTGAAATGGCAGCAAAACCCTCTCAGATGTCGCTTAAGCAAACCAGGTTCCGCTTAGCGAACCCCGCAAAACCTGGGGGTCTCGCCTTTGCGAATCAGGTTCCATTTAAGCGAACCCCACCTAAACGACCAGTCTCGCATTTGTAAACATGGTTCCGCTTAAGCGATTATCACTAAAGCGAATAAGGTCTTAAGTCAACACTGCAGCACCAAAAACAATATTAGCCAAAAAACATCGAAAGGACCCTCGAGATTTGTTTGGAACCCCATACACAAACCACATATGCAAAACAATTATACTCGACGTTCCAAACTCAAAAGAATCGTTAAAATATGAATATGAGGTCTCTTAAACCGACATTCGTGAAAGCCACAAGAAATAATTATGGCTTATGTGTGTGTCTTTATTATTTTGATCGTCTAAAATTTTATAATTAATCAAAATATTATTGTACAAGATTGTTTTTGGGGCTGTGGAATATCTCGTGACAAGTGATAAGGGTTATGAGTATAAAACTTCTGATAATTAAATTGTTAGTGAATTGTGAAATGAATTGTGTAAAATAATAATGTTATTCGATTATAATATCTACGATTAGATATCATCCTAGTCTCAATCATAAACGATGTCGACCAAGGATCGGCGGATGTTGCTTTTAGGACTCCGTGAAGGGATATCTCAGTCGCTATATGAGTTTATATAGTCAGCACGGGCGTTCCACGTCCAGGGCCAGGAGGCATCAGCCAAGGCTACGCGCATCGGACAAGCGATGTCGGCCAACGACAGGCAGCATCTGACAAGGCCTGCACGCATTGAACGTGACATATACGTATCGGGCAAGCGACATAGGCCAACGGCAGGCGGCATCTGCCAAGGCCTGCACACATCGTTCGTGGCATGTGCGCATCGGGCAAGAGACGACAGCCAACGGCAGGCAGCATCATCCAAGGCCTCCATGCATCAGACGTGGCATGTGCACATCGGGCAAGCAACGTCGGCCAACGGCAAGCAGCATCAGTCAAGGCTTGCACGCATCGAACGTGGCCTGTGCGCATTGGCCGACTTTACAGTGAACTTCTGGAAATCCTTCCAAAAAGATATAGATATCCAAGTGAGCCTAAGTATCGCATTCCATCCTCCGACTGATGGATAGGTTGAACGCACTATTCACACACTTGAAGATATATTGCATGGTTGTGTATTAGACTTCAAAGGAGGTTGAGATAATCATATATAGTTGATTAAGTTTTCTTATTATAATAGTTACCACATGAATATTGAAATGGCCCTTTATAAAGCTTTATATGGGCGAAATTGTAGATCATATATAGTGCAGACAGGTAAATGTAGGCCACAGACGATGCTGGCAGGCCATGTCCGATGTCGGCTGATCGGTGTGTATAGGCCATGGATGATGCGGGCAGGCCACGTCCGACGTTGGCTAACTAATGTGAGCACGCCACAAACGATGCGGGTAGGCTACATCTGATGTCGGTTGACTGATGTGCATAGGCCACGACCTATGTCGCCTGACTGATTTGCGCATGCCACAACCTATGTCGTCTGGCTTATACGTGCAGGCCACGGTCGATGCGCATGCCACAGATTATGTTGACTGGCCGATGCCCGCAAGCCATGGCCGATGACGCCTGGCCGATATGCGCAGGCCACGACCAATGTCGCCCAGCCAATCCTTTTCTTGAAGTTACAAATCTATTTTGCCGACTTCCCTTGCCTACATTGTTCCATCGACCAGAGGTTGTTCACCTTGGAGACCTTATGCAGTTATGAGTACGATCGGGCATGGACGACATTAGTTCCTCTGAATTTTTAAGGGCCGTCGGGAGTGCACTGGATACCACATGACGTGCGGTGCTCTTCCAGCCGTTGGACCCTACCTCCGGCTGAGTCGATTCCAGGGTGGGCAGGTTGTTAAACGAAAAGGATAACTCTCTCCCGAGGCTTCAGCCGACATCTCCAGACTTCCTAACGTTATTGTCAATCGCCACGTCCCGATTCAGGAATTTTAACCCGATTCCATTTCAGAGTATATGCAAAACGGGCTATCTGTTGGGGTTCCCCCAACCCTTAGGATCGACTAACCCATGTGCAAGTGCCGTTTACATGGAACATTCCCCCTCTTCAGCCTTCAAAGTTCTCATTTGAATATTTGTTATTACCACCAATATCTGCACCAACAGCCGCTTCGCCCAGGCTCACACCCAAGGTTTTGCAGTGATCGCCGCACCCTCCTACTCATCGGGGCTTGGCATTTGACTCGACGATCGGGTGTAGGTCGCGCACTTAAGCGCCATCTAGCCCTGAAAATGAATGGCGCTTAAGCGCGCGACCTACACCCGACCGTTGGGGCAAGTGCCAGGCCCCGATAAGTAGAAAGGCGCGGCAGTCGCTGCAAAACCTTGGGCGTGAGCCTGGGTGAAGAGGCCGTCGGTGCAGATCTTGGTGGTAGTAGCAAATATTCAAATAAGAACTTTGAAGGCCGAAGAGGGGAAAGGTTCCATATAAACGGCACTTGTACATGGGTTAGTCGATCCTAAGGGTCGGGGGAACCCCAATAGATAGCGCGTTCCACGGGCGTATCGAGAGCCTGGGCTTTGGCCGCCCCCTCCCCCCAATCTACTCTGGTCCACGCCCTAAGTCGATCGGCGAACCGGCTCGTCACCGTTCCACATCCGACCGGGGCGCATCGCTGGCCCCCATTCACTTTCCTCCCAACAATTTCAAGTACTCTTTGACTCTCTTTTCAAAGTCCTTTTCATCTTTCCCTCGCGATACTTGTTTGATATCGGTCTCTCGCCCATATTTATCCTTGGACGGAATTCACTGCCCGATTTGGGCTGCATATCCAAACAACCCGACTCGTAGACAGTGCCTCGTGGTGCGACAGGGTCCGGGCACAACGGGGCTCTCACCCTCTCTGGCGCCTCCTTCCAGGGGACTTGGTCCCGGTCCGCCGCTAAGGACGCTTCTCCATACTACAATTCAGAAGACGTTGCCGCACGATTCTAAGGCTGGGTTGTTCCCGGTTCTCTCGTCATTACTGAGGGAATCTTTGTAAGTTTCTTTCCTCCGCTTATTGATATGGTTAAACTCAGCGGGTAATCCCGCTTGACCTGGGGTCGCGGTCGGAGCTCTGTAGTCCGCGCCTTAGACCGATAGCCCCATTGCGAGGTTTTTTGTGACGTTGGGTTTATTTCTCATGCCTACTGACATGTTAAGGGACTAATAACAATGTCGCTATTAATGACAAGGCTAGTAGTTGAGCTAAGAAAGTATTAATGAAATTCTATTATTTTGCGAAGGATTAAGGTAAGTGGGTAATATGTGAATTTAGGAGGAACTAAAAGTGATATATGTATGCTTGTTGTTCCTATTGATTTTGTAATTTTTTTATGTGGATCTAATTTATGTCGACCTATAATGCCTATTTTGTACGTGTGGTGTATTGATACTATTCTTACTACATCTTTTGTTGGTGTAGGTTTGTTGAAGGTTGTTTGAAGCGTGAGATGACAATATCATCAACTTCTACTTACTTCGTTCTCAAGCGAAAGTTGTGTCTGTCTCTTGTGTATTTATACTCTATATTGTTTGTACTATGTTAGAAGCTCTTATACTTGTCTAGACTAGGCCCTTGCTCTTGTAAAGTTTTTGAAAGAAAGTTTCTTATTTTCGTATTCTTGTCAATGTAGATATCTTTATTTAAATATTTTTCATTAAATGAGAAAAGATGGTAAGGATCAACCTATCTAGTTAGATTAAAGTAGGTGTCTGCATGGTCCCATAATTTGGATCGTGACATCCTTTTAGCTTCAACCCAGTTCTTTTGTGTAGGACAACATTTAAACTCGTCATCAAGTACCTTGAAATCAGAAAATGCTCCACGATAAGGAATAACACTATTAAGCATCAAGGATATGGTATTCCATCTCATCAATACGTATGCACCTTCCCATTCAACTTTTAGCCGAGGTTCTTGATACATTCTACAAAATTTTATTTTTTTTGCCTCAGAACCTTTAACATATTTTATGATTTTCCTAATATTACATATCAAAGTGTCATGACCCATCACGTCATCATGTCTATAGGTGCCACATCGCACAAAGGTTTCCATGTGGAGAGCTTACGTAGGAATAAAGCTAGCCTAAATGGAATATTCTAGAGATATGTGGAGTATTTCCTTGGAAGATCTTAGAATTTCATGGAAAGTCCTTAGAACATTCTAATTATGTAGAGTATTCTAGAATGGAGACTTATTTGTAAATATGTAGGGACTTTCATAATAGTTATTATTTGCATATTAGCTCCTAAGTTAGTAGTATAAATAGAAGACATTCATTTGTAAAATCTTCAAGAAAAAATCAAGCAATTTTCCAAGCAATATAAAAGCCTTATTAGAAATTCTCGTGTCTTTCTTCATTTTCTTAGTGATCTAGTATTAAAATGCTTACTTGAGCTCGCAAGATCGTGAAAAATCTGTAATCGAGTTATCAAGTGCTACATGATGTTCTTAAAAGAAGTCTAAGTATGTGACAAAAGTCTAAATTATCTTCAAGCATGGCTTAACAATCAAATTCAAAATGTGATTTGCACATCGAATATGCATAAAATTTTCATCGAAAAGTATAAAGGATTCATCAACTTAAAATGTTCTATCAATCAATATGAGATGTCTTCATTATAGCGTGCCTTATCTAAAGTTATCAAAATATCTTCTTTTGAATTCTCCATTAAGACTCTATTTTAAAAAATCTAACTAGTCTATAATCAGATGTCAAACATATTTTATTAGGAATATCAGGATGATCATTCAAAGACTATTTCTTTATGATTCTCATACAACTTATTAATATCAACTCTTGTAGTATTTCTTGAAATGATTTTGACACTAGAATAAAAAAACATGAATATTTCTTATCCCTTGATATTTCACAAAGTTAAACAGATACTTATGTCTAACCATAGCGATGATTATCTTTTCATGATATTGTTCGTGATCTACTGGTGTACCTTGACTGATTGCCTCTTTTTAGTGTTTTCAGTGACATCGATTTAAATTTAATGTTCCTAAAGCTGAGTTATGCAGCAAGACAAGTTCACATGTTTACATTTTGCTTGTAATCTATAACCTTCATTCATATCTGATGGAAACTTCTCAAAAAAAAAATCCATGCTTCAAATATTTTTTTTTTTCTTCATTTTGATGAACTTGTAGAACTTTCTCGAGCCTCTGCAATAGAGGCTTCATTATTACGATTCCTAACAAGTGCTAAAATCTACAAAACAAAGACATAAAATTAGTACATCAGTTGCTCTATTTTCAGAAATTGATGAGCTTGAAGCAGTAGTTGATTGCCCATTCTCAATACAATAGTCCTCTATTTTCAAATCATCCATTTTAAAACCAAGCGCAGTTGAAATTAACCAAAGCCCAACAGTAAACAGATCTCTAATGTATATGACTATATCTATACTACCTTAAAAACATGAACTTCATAACTTGAATATCAAATTAGTATAATAACCCCAACTAAAAACAATCTCTAACTTGATGTTAAATTACTATAATACCCAACTAAAAAAACAACAATTTAATATATCTCTATACCATGTTAAAAGCAGACACATTTTCATATTGAAAGATTGTAACTTTTCTAAAGCGTTGTGACTTTTCCTATAATTGTGACTTTTCTTATAAGACACGATAAGCATATGTGATATGTCCATATTTCATACTATCCTTTTTTTACTATAAATAGAAAAATTTCCTTTCACTTTTAAACTTATTTCCTTCAAAGTATGAACTCCTCAACTTAAATGTTAAATTATTATAACACCCCCTAAGTTGAATGTTAAATTTCTATAGTACCCCAACTAAAAACACCCAATTTAGTATATCTTATATTTTTTTATATTTATACTTATTTACATTATATTATATTATATTTAAAACAAACACCTTTTCTAACTTTTTCGAGTAGTGCGACTTTTTCGAAGGGTTACGACTTTTCTGAAGGGATGCGACTTTTCTGATAAGGCACAATAAGAACATGCTCATAGTACCCTTTGTTGGCTATAAATAGAGGAGTTAAGTGGGCGCAATTTTTTATTCTTTTATCTTGATTTATTTTTTATTGAATTTTTTTCTTCTTATTTTTTTGTGTGTGTTTTCTCTCTCTATAATAATTCTTATTTTCTATATAAAAAAAAATTGCATTATTATTTGTGCTAAAAAATTTAGTCCAAATTCTTGATCATTTAAAGTATTTATATGATGTAACATGAAATACACGGACAATACACATGCTTGAGAACTAATTAGTATAAAAATAACAAAAAATCAGCTAAAACTTATTGAAGTGTGAACCCTTTGAAACCTAAAAGAAAAAAAGAAAAGAAATCCCAAGCTTTTATATTTTATAAAAAATACCCATTATTTATTAATTCCAACTAATATTTGTTACTACCTCCTCCGAAAAAGTTTGAGTTCTAATTTGAGTGATAAAATTGAATAAAAAGAACAATATGTGTTTAATGAGTTTAATTGTAACTGAATCAATGAAAAATTTGAGTATGCGATTAATGTATTGTCTTGCCTATATTGTTATTTTGTTATTATTATTTTTTTGGCGAAATTGTAAAAAATAATAATTCATTCAACCAAATAGCATGCGTACACTGCTAGTTTGTTTGGACTATTGAACTAATCCTCGAAAGATCAACTAACTATCTATATATTATATTTACAGAAAATTTTTATCTAGACAGGGTAAGCATTCAAATGATCAAGAATTGGCTTCCACTTCAGATTCAAATGTCCTTTGGTGTGCAGTTGGAGACAAATTTTCTTTAATTGCTTGGCAGCAAGTGTATGCTGTTGTGAGAATCGTCTTGAATTTCTTTCATCCATATATGGTAGACACTTGTTGCGTACAAGCGGTCTACTTTTATGGCCCCTAGTTGACACCCATTGTAGTTCATCCTCCCAATTTCCTATCTGTCTAGGCCATTTTATCCATGTTAAGAGTATTGAACCCCATATGTTGGTGGAGTATTCACACTCGAAAAAAAGATGACAGAGTAGTTCCGTCATCTTTTTTAACGGAACATATTTATTATAAAATAATAATATAAATATATGAGTTTTTAAAATAATTCTTAAAACTTTATAAGTATAAATCATATTTTTTGAAATAGTCAAATATTTTTGAGAAAACTTGAGGCCAAACACATGGTGTAATTTCACTAAAAACTTGACTCAAATATTAATTGCCAAGAATATTTGAGAATTTGGAATCAAACACTAGCTTAAATAGTTGGTAGTGAGAGAAAAATGATCAGAACTTGATTGACTCAATTTTATTATTTTAAATCAAATCCATAAAATAATAGATGAATTAAGCAAACTATCTATATTTAAGCTCAACAGAGCTAGTTTATAATAATTGTAGCAGTCGAACATTGTATACTCAAAAAAGTAATCACAAACAAAAAAAGAAGAGAATATATGCCGGATCAATTTTTGTTCCTTTATTGCTAAGTAACTGACCAAGAAGATACGGGGCCAAAAGAAACAATATTACCTTCGTCTAAGGGTGTCAAAAATAACTCAAACATAGGTAACCCGTCCAAAATTTTAAGAAGTGGACTCAACATAATTTGAATTGGGTACAATCTTAAACCATTCAAGCCTAATCCATTTTAAGAGAATCCTCAATTGAGTTCAATTCAATCTTCAATTTCAATTCGTTTTAAATTTTTTTATTAAGATATGTTCCTATATTAAAGGTGTGAATTATTATCAATTTAACATCTTTTAGGATTTATCTATCCATTTGTTATTTTTTTTAAAAAAAATCTTGAGTTGAAATTCGAATTGTGATTATAAAAGTTAAATATCACTATGTTAAAATTATTAAGATTAATTGGGTCAAATTGGACGGGTCAAGACCCAACCTGTTTTTTAACCCTTTTGAACCCAACCCATTTGAGCCCAAAGTAAACTTGGGCGGGTCAAGACCTAACCCGATTTCTATTTCAACCCATTTTAATATCTCCAATTTCAACCCAACCCGCCCATTTGACACCCCTACCTTCGTCCCATATTACATGGACATCTTAACCAGATAGAATTAATTACTTCTTTTTCATTTTATCCCTACAATTAATATGATTTTGGAACTTTAAACAAATTTTGATCATCCAAAAATTCTCTTTTTAAGAGACTAATTAATACTCCCTCCATTTCATATTAATTGAATTGTTGATACATTTTCATTTTTCAAATTAACTTAATTGTTCAATTTTCAAGACTATTTTTAGAATGTTTTTCCAATTTTATCATTCATTAGTTAGTATTGGAATTAGTTATTAATTAATGTTTAGTTATTTTAATCATAATTTTGATAATAATTAATAAGGATTAAAATGGAAAGTTAAGCCTAATTTATGTCTTAATCTTCTTTTCTTAAAGGGTGTGAAATACCTCAACAATTCAATTAATATGAAATGGAGGGAGTATAAATAAAGAACAAAAAAGTAAAATTGATTAGTCTATCAATACTCCCCCCATTTCAAATTAATTGAATTGTTGAGGTATTTCATACAGTTTAAGAAAAGAAGATTAAAACATAAATTAGGCATAACTTTTCATTTCTATCCTTATTAATTATTGTCAAATTTATGATTAAAATAACTAAAGATTAATTAATAACTAATTCCAATGATAACTAATGAGGAGTAAAATTAGAAGAACATTCTAAAAGTAGTCTTGAAAATTGAACAATTAAGTTAATTTAAAATAGAGGGAGTAATTTCTTAACCACTATATAAAATACAAAATGTTTATTTAATATGAAACGGGGAGAGTAATTAAGAATGGGAAGAAGTCAAGAAGGCATCTTTTTACTCAAATTGCTCAAGGCAAGGAAAGCATAAGGGACCATTTGGTCACTTCAAATCAAACACTAGAAGCTCCAAATAAGGGCCCCCATTATTGCCCCCTTTTTAAAAGCAAAATGAGGATAAAAAAAAAAAATACTCCATATGTATATAGTGGGAATGAAATAATTGAAAAAAAAAAAATTGTCATCATTTTTTTGCCTTTGTTTATGTATGTAGAAGTTTTTTATTCTCCTTTTTTAAGGTCCACCTATTCCTAGGGCCCTTTTTGTAGTAGAAAATTGTTTTTAGGAAGTAATGCATTTAAGCTTTTCTTTACTTAGTCAAGTTAAGTGTACTCAAGGCTGCAAATGGTGGATAACCCTTTTACATATTTAAGCATATTATTCCAAGCTTTTCCTACTAAAGACGTTTCCGTCTATTTCTTAACGCCACTAGTGCAGTGTGTTTGGTATGAAGAAAAATATTTTCTTACGAAATAATTTTTTAGAAAATAAGTTAAAAAATAAGAGATGATATTTCAAAAACACTTATATGTTTGCTAATAAAACATTATGAAGAAGAAATGGGGTGGGCGTGGGGTGGGGTGGAGGGGTGATAATATGATTAAGAGATGAGGGTTGAAGACGTTTGGTGGATGAGAATAAGACAATGAACATGAAAGTTGCTTATGAAATTTATTCCTATTTTTATTAGATAAATCATTTTTCTCATTTTGAAGAAATTTATTTTTTTAAAAGAAAATAGTTTTACTAACCGAGATTATCATCTTCTTCCATACCAAGCATACGTGTATGTATCATTATGGTCACCAAGGAGTACGGTTAAATAGTTCTAATTTCTTAACTTTAATCAAATACTAAGTTTAGCACCAACCACCGTAATTTTAGAATACATCATACTTTCTTTATGCCACATTGAATTTTTGACGTAATGCACATGTATTAAGAAAAAAAAATTATGGACATAATTTAAATCATGATTTTTACTATTGTCTTTGTGAAGTCATAAATATAGCTTTGTAAGTAATGTAATTTATTTCCTAAAAAATTTAAAACTTCAATAAGTGATTGGGCAAATATGAAAAAAATTTCAAACATCCATTTTAAACTTTAAGAATTTAATTATTTTGAACGATAAATTTTTTTTAAAAATTCAATTAATATAGAATAGCAGAAGTACAAGAAAAAAGTGGTTTATTATAAATTATATGCGGGTTATTGTAATATTTTCATGCCCCAAAGTAGGGATGGACATCTGAAAAAACCACTACAAGAAAAGAATTTATTAGTAACCAATATTTTGCGGCCGGTATAAAATATGGTCCCTAAAAGTGCAATACATTAATTTCCCCGATTCATATTTAATTATTTACTTGTTACTTTTTTACTTGACACGTCTATTACTTGTTTTTTTATTTATATAGGTATTTTACCAAACTATCCCTATTAAAATTGTTTAGTACTCCATATGTTCCTAATTACTTGTCTACTTTTGAATTGACACACCTATTAAGAAAAACAATGATTGATATAGTGAGTTTTCATTTCCCCTATTAATTATAAAGTGGATAAAAATAAAATTTAAGATTTTCAAGAAGCTCCACCTTTTTCAAAGTAATTAATTGAGGGTATAGTAGGTAAAAAAAAGTTGTCCTTTCTTGATTTGTCAAAATGGACAAGTAAAAAGGAAAATTGGACAAGGGACATAGAGAGTATTAGGTCTTGGAAAATGATTTGGAGAATAAATATTTAATGTTGACGGAAAAATGAAAAAATAATTGTCTTTTCTTGATATGTCATAAGTGACAAGTAAAAATAAAAACTAAAAATTTATTTTTGGAATAAGTGACAAGTAAAAATTAACGAAAGAGTAAGAACAAATTTCTTTTGGTCCGTAAATCTTGAATCTATATTTAAGTGACGAAGGGACAAAATATAGTACCTAAATTTATTAATAATTGGTCACTAACACTCTAAATGGACAAGGCTTAGCATTAAAACATTTGTCTCCTAAAAAAAAATTCTGCCTCCTATAAATGAAAAAAGGTTAAAAGCTACTTCCTCTATTCATGTTTCTTGTCACTGTTGACTTGACACACCTATTAAAAAATAATTATTGATATATGTATTTTACCAAACTATCCCTATAACACCCCGAAAATTCATGTCTTAGTGGGACTAAGGAGAACTTTTAGGAAGTTGTCGAAGTACTGGTTCTTTTAAGTCTAAACTCTTATAAGTCTGAACCCCGACGTTTTAACACCTATTTTAGGTTCTTTTTAGTATAGTTCACCGCTAACACTCTCATTAACACGCTCCCAAGACTTAGAGCAACGATCCGAGAGGAGAAAGCTAGGGTTTTCGAACAAGAATGAGATATGTAGGCGGCCAAAGCCAGCCTTGGTCACCCTTTTATCAATTTTTTAATATTTTCATGTCAATGAACTACATTTGACTTGAATTCTCAAGATACATAGGCGGCCTAAATCGACCTCAGTCACTCTTTTATCAAATTTTTAATACTCCTTGGATTTAAACTACGTTTGACCTGAATTCTAAATAATGAGATACGTAGTCGGCCTAGGTCATTTTTCCTTATTAAAATATCCTATTTTATTTATTTCCAAAAAGGAGAACTACGTTTGACCTGATTTTTGCCTCAACATGATATGTAGGTACAACAACGACTCGGTCATACTCCTCGTAAGATTCCCATACTCCTTTATAATGGAAACTAGGGAAGAATTTTTTAGAGGAACTTAAAAATTGTCAACAGAAAGATCTTTCTCCAGCAAGTCAAGACCGAGGATGCATAAAAATGCAATTGGGGCATAAATGTTTAGAAGATCTAAAAAATCTCGCAACTCTCCTTATAAACAGTTTGATAAATTTCAAGACGTCTAGCTAGGGGCAGAAACTTTAAGAAAATTTCAAAAATTCCATCAAGTACTGTCTGAAGTTCCAAGTTAACTTCAAATGTGACATGACACTTGGCAGTGGCCTTCCTCAAATGGTTGTTTGAAGATCAATTTTCCTTAAAACTTTATATATATATATATATCAAATGTTTTGTATAAAATATACATTTGTCTTATGTCTACCGAGAAGTGGGTAACTGGAAGCAATCAACCAAAGATGGAGAGACAAGGAGAAAGGAATCAAAGAAGTCAACACATATTAGTTCGCTTAAAACTAATAATTTTTTTGTGGGGGAGGGTTAAGGATATCACGAGATAATCATATCCCCTATTCAACAAATATGAAAGAGTCAAAAGAGAAAAAAGATCCAAGTGTCACACCCCAAACTCAAGGGACACAACTGGCTCCTAATGCCAAAACTCAGGCCCGAGCCGACCCTACTAAACCATTTGCTACTAGCGCATGGCAGCCACACGCAATCAAGAAAACAAACAAGTATATCTCGACTTAAAACTAAGCTCTCGGGCGGCAAGGCCCCTGTCAACATATCTATAAAAGAAACAACTACTCCCAAGAATTCATATAAAGAAATAGCCAACTAGCACAGAAGTCCTGATTGGGCCGTCGAGCCCACCATGCTCTCTACACCAAAATTGAAAATAGGTATAAATCAAGACAATACATCAAATAGCTCACAAGATTGAGCAAACCAATAAACTAGGCCAGCATGGCCATAACGTAGCTATACACCCCACACACTAGTCTGAAAGCCTCTAAGAGTGGTAAATATTGGCGGGACAGGGCCCCAACCTATCCATAAAAATATATACAACAAAAGCTAACAAACCTCCCAACTCTAGCAGTTTCGGAGGAAAGGGGCTAGCCAACCAGATAGAAGTCAATCCTGCTGCTGAGGAGGTGTACTGGGTCATATGTCGGGACCTGCATACATGAATGCAGCGCGCCCAGGCAATGGGGTGTCAGTATAAAATAATGTACATAGTATGAAAGGCCATATACTAAATGAGCAAGTATCATAATATACCAAAAGCAATCAGGTAAGGAAATCAAAATTTAGATAAGCATGCTAACCTACTACTGAATCTAAAAATACAAAAATGATCAAACAAAAACCTAACCAAGCCCGTATAAGCTCGGTAGGTACAAACAACATACCACCTACCTAGGCCTCCATAAGCCCAGAAGGTGTCAAATCAATCTATATACCCCTATCGATAGTCCCTTGTCTTTGTAAGAAGTCACATAGCCCTTTTTGGCAACGATATAGCCCCGTAGGCAGCGCATATCCCTCTTAGGCAACATCATAGCTCAAAATAGCCCCGTATGCAACACATAACACTCTCTGGCATCAATATAGCCCCATGTGTAAAGACCCTTCCGAAATAACATAAGCCAATATCTCACAAAATTTTTTTATGCATATATTGTCCTCACACTAGTAAAAATGATATAAAAAAAATATTTCCAACTTTCTGAGTACCCAAACTAGGTGGTTCATGCTTCATACAATCATTCAAAACAAGTAGTAAATTTAGTATATTACAAGGCTTGGACTTACACACCCCAAATGAACAAAACACATAGCCATACTTATATTACAAACCATGGTGAGATGATCAGATTAGCCCTCAAAATTCACCAAGCTACCTTTCTCAAGTCATGAGCAGCACAATTGAAATAATATAAATAAATCAAGTAACAATATATAAAGTGTATCAAGTTCGATATTTAAAGATTCAAATGTCAAGAACGCTCATAGCACCATTTTCGAAGAGATTCAATAACAAGGCTCGCCCAATATATACATCATGTCATCACACCAAGCACAAGCAGGTATCAAGAAGAGTCGTCGCCCTGTATCAAGAAGGGTCAAAGCCCAATAATCAAGAGAACCAAGAACCATATTAAAAATGGCTTTCTAGTTCGTACTTAAAATAGACAACTTTCATTCTTAAGACGGACAAAAAATCCAGAGTCAAGATTGCAAATGATCCGAATCAAGAGGCATGCCAATAGTGACAAAGTCACAGCCACAAGAAGGACAAAGTCCCAACAAGAGTGCCAAGTGATCAAACAATCCGTACAAGTGGGCGAGTTACACAAGTGTCTTTAATGTCTTAAATGATACCAACTCAACAATGCAAAGTGACAAGAGGTAACCAAGGTACCAAGATCAACTTTCAGATATACCAGTAGTTAAAAGAGTGCAAGTACAAGTTTATACACAAACCTTAATACTTTAGTGTAGAACAGTCCAACACAACTATGCGAGTTCAAACCGTAGACCAACCAACGTATCAAGGTGCTCAACTTGTTCACAAGTATATACAACCTTAAAAATATAATTAAATAACTTCTTTAATTCCTAATATCTCAATAATGTCGAAATAAAACAGGATTATCATCACAAGTAAGCTTAGCCTATACGAATACAACTATGCTCCCAAAACAGTGATTCTGGCTAGTCTAGTACCTCATGTTGCAACTTAGATTTGAAAAGGAAAACGGCAAAACTGGACGGTATATCCTTCATGAAATATGTAGATACATCTCTTAAGGTTGCAAACAAACAAGAATCACCACAAAATATATTTTTTAAAAAAAGATATCATCGATACACTAACAGTTGTTCATACAGGATTTCTAAATCCGAAATCTGGACAGAACCTGTCCTATGTTACGTCCCATATTTCAAATCCATAACAGCTAAATTAGAATTTTACATAAACATAAGAGTTGTATGTATATGAATTAGATTTCCAAATTATATTTATTCACCCAAAAGTGAGTTCTAGAGAACGAGATATTCTAAAAGTAATACACACTACTCAGCTACAAAACAGATTTCGACTACTTACCAAAGTGCAGTGTGTGTCTCGAATTCCAACCAAAAGGACTAAGTTTTTCTTTTGTGATTTTGATGAACAAATGGTTAACTAAGGTTTCTAAGGTTCTTAGACTTGAAGGAACCAAAATTTACTAGAGGAGGTGTCAAAATATAGTCTCAAGAGTGATGTTTATCACAGTGCACAGCTGTCCCTCAAGGGCTGCCCAAAACAATTTTTGTGTTGCCCAAAATGCATACATATATATATATATATCCTTCACCTCCTTTTAAAATTATACATAATTATAATTAGACTATTACGTAATTACCCAATACAATCCCATAAATTACGATATAATTTATGTTAAGCAAGCTAGCAATTATCACAAAATCTCAAGTTCCCAAATTGTGAGTAAAACATATTGTAGTAATTAAACAACGGTAAATCGACATGCGACTCTTGTTAGCATTTAGGGGTGTTACACCATGGGCAACACATAGCCCTCTTAGGCAATAACATAGTCCTATTAGACAACATGATAGCCCCCATAGGCAATTCATAGCTCAACAGCTGACCACAATAGCCCCAAGGGCGACAACAAACAATTGAATAGGCTAAATGCGAGCAATTTTGCTATAAACAATATATATATATAGTTTACAAGTCGTTTCTAACTTAGGGTCATTCTTAACAGATTATGAGTCCCTATAATAAGGGTTTATAACCACTCAATTAGCCAACCACTCACAATTACATCTACAAGATCACCAACATTAACTACCCTATTATATCACTCCCAAGCTCTAAGGAAACATGCCGAACGAAGGGAATAGACTTAACATACCTTTTCCTTTATAATTTATGCTTAAAATACCTCTATATGCACCACTACAACACTAAAAAAAAGGTAAAATCAATCAGTAATTAAGGACAAGAATTACTATGACAATTCGACAATCGATACGGATTCCTATCGTAAATTACTATCCAAGACCTAAGGTATCCATAAACTGATAAAAAAATGGTTCCTAGCTTTCTTTACACGCCCAGAACACTTGATAAATCAAAACACTGAAAAAACCCTGCTAACACAACCTCCACGGAGCTACACCGCTCAATTCACCATGAAAACTATACCAAAACGACGAGCTCGCGACGTAGGGCAATTTTTGATAAAGAGTCAAGAAGAGATCATGAACACACAAGGATGATTTAAGGAGTAATTCTCTGATTTTTGTGGTTTTCTTACAATATGGAATGAAGAAAATATGAAGAAGATGCTATCTTATAGGGTTCCACCGACCTAGGGGACCCACCTCACGTGCCTGCTTCCGCAGTCTCACAAAAATGCAAATATCTCTCTATTCTAAAGTCGTATGAACAAATGGTTTGATGCGTTGGAAACTAGAATCGTATACCTTTGATTCGATAGATCGTGGGCCCCATAAATCTTTATAGATTGGGAGAAACCTCCTAGACATTTGATCCTAATTTCAGAGAAATCTTTAAAAAAGAACTTACGATAACTTTCGCCAACTTTTATTTGCGACTTACCTAACTTCAAAACTTGAGATACAACCCTTGAACACTTAAAATATGACATACCACATCATTCTTAATTTATTACTCACCCTTTTTGTCTTTCCACAATTTAGACGTTTTGAAAAGTCGGGGTGTTACACCAAGGCTGAAATTTTTTGGTGGATATCCGAAAAGTAATTGAATTTCCTGAGAAAAATGGAAGCAACTTATTATTTGAGTAACAATGTCTCGCTCAAATCCCTATGCAAAACATGATCCATAATGGACATACAAGTGTTCAAAGAAATAGGTGAAAGTATCGACATGATGAAACTTTTGAGATATGTGAATATCTGCAATGCCATCATATTTTCATTTCCCTAGCGTCTAAGGCGTTTTAAGGGCATACACAATACACAATGAATATTAGAGAGAATTTGAAGTGAAATTTATCAAAAATATTCATTGTCACGTCAAAGTTAAAGGAGGTTGGCATCGAAGGATATCAATAAGTCACATCAATATCGGATGTGATAATGTGCATCGCTGAAAGGCCATTTGCATTATATCTCTAGAGATGGTGATATCATTGCCGAAAGGACCTTCCATATTATATTATTGGAGGTGTTAATATTATTGTCGCATGGTCATCTATATTATATTATCGAGGGTGGTAATATCATTACCAAGAGGTTCATCCATATCATTTCCCAAAAGAGGTGATATGATTGTCGAGAGGGCCATCAACATATTGAATCATATCAACTCATCGTATATTACATCAAAAATGAAGGAGGTTGATGTTCGAGAAATATTTTATAAATCACATCAACTTCGAAAGTGTCTTATTTGTTCTACATCAATACCAAAGGAGGCTGACATGCAAACATAGTAAAGACACTGCTTCCCTCTCTAATTTACAATTTCTACTAACGAGTTTTATCTCAGTATTTATTGAGAACATCTGAGCGGATGCATTCTCAATTAAATCACATGTGCAGATGTCATAAAAAAAAATGCAACACAACATAGAACTTTTTCTTAGCAGCGAATTGAGACATAATCCATGGAGAAATATCAGACTCTTTGGACATGAGCAGAGGAGAGACTTCCACCATAATCAAATCACACCCCTATCAAAAGTCACGCAAGTATTTTTTTTTTTGTGGAGTTCGACAATTTCAGTTTCACTTCTTGAAATTTTTCAGACTCTCGTTATAACCAAATCTTTAAATTCGAGTGACAATGCACCAACAGTTGTGGAAACTATATCCATGTAAGTTCACAATTATGGGTGTGAAGGGATCCACATTCATAATTAAGATGTTAGAAAACCTCTTTTTCATACTCAATTTATTTGTTACTCTTTCTAGATCAAAGGTTATCTTAGCATACTAGATTGTCTTTCCAACTAATTGAGTTAAACTATAAACATCATGATTCCTGATTTCAAGAGATATATAGGTGGGATGGATGTTGAAATTTCTGTTGTATTCCAACAATCCATCTTAATCTTATTCCTGAGCCTACTAGCCTCTCTATAATTCGAAATTGGGAAAGCTTGTGAATTCTTCTTATATTGTGCGCCAAATCAAACGTCTTTTTAAACTACAGGTGGCCTGAATTCTCATGTAACTTGAGATATGTAGGCAACCCAACACCAAGGTTGCCACTGGTCTTTAAATCCATATCGAGCCTTTCTTTAAAAGAGATGAAAATGAGTTCAATCAAAATTAAATTCGTCAATTTTCTTTGCACAAAATCTCTTTCATCGGGCCTATCTAAAGAAGGACGGTTGTTAACACCCATTTTTGACCCTATGCAATTTGCATTAATTATCAAGCTTCATCAATTTCAAAAAAATTGAAATAATTGTCTTTGAAAAATCTAAAAATATATTAAATCCTTTTCCAAATAATTTGGTTAGTTTTTTAGAAATAATTATACAACTATATATGTTTATATATAGATTTATATATATATAATTTTCATCTTTTATATAAATATTTAGGAAATAGCCTCAAAAACAGTTTTCAGCTTAAATACATATTTATTGTCTTTAAATTAGCTAACTTTATAATCATGTGTAATTAATTCTCTATTTTAATTAATAAACTTATGTTTTGATAATTATTTTGTCATGTTTAAATTAAGAAGATCAAATATTTATTCATCTTATTTCAATTTTGATCAAATTTAGCTAATTGATTCAATTTGGCTACATTCTAAATTCAATTGGCTAAATTTCTAACTCAATAGGTCACTCAAACGGCTAAAATTGCAATCTGTTGGCCCCTATGTTTATAAATGTGGTTTCCTCTATTCAAATGCTTTAGAACTGCTTCTCCTAAAGATTGAATTTGCTTTGATGCATAAATGTTAGAAGTATTAATATTGTTAGGATTCTCGAAAATACATTTTAGATCGGGAAGTTATTTGAGTACTGAAAACTTATGATATATGTGCGAAAAGTTCTTTATCTTCTCTCATAACATGCAAACGTTATTAGTTGAGCTCTCAACGATGCTCCTATGCCTCAAATGTTCATGCTTTCTTTTAGACCGTGTGCCTTCAAGAGTTTACCAATTACCATGAATATGATTATTAGTACATTGAATCTTAGTTTGTTTTTGTTGCTCAGATGAGTATGGTGTTCATTAGTATATCTAGTTTTTCTTTAGTTGCCACCGTTTACTTGCTGTCACCACACTAAGATATGTCTTAATCACAATCATTTTGTATTACATCAATATTGATAGTATCCATTTAAAACTGCTCTTGAAGTGCCATTGACAAGCTAAATCTTGTATGAAGATTGATATTTCGCATGTTTATGTCCTCTAAATCGAGTGATTATCTATGTAACATCTCACGACTCTACTCTTAAAAATGTGAATAGTTGTCCTAAGTATATATTAGGTTGAACAGAGTGATGTCCTACTTGGTCATGTGTTTTTTAAGGTTTTTCAACAAGTGTATCAAGGGTATTGAAAGTGATCCAGGGTCATAAGGGACCTCAAACACCAAGTCAACTTCAAAGCATTCCTTTCCGCCAAGTTCTCGCATGAATTAATATTAAGGTCAACTTTCAAAACGACCATATCTCTCAACATATAAAGTGTTAGGTGGCCCATGGACTATCAAATTAAAGTTCATGAATACGAGTTCGGAGTAAAAAGTTATGGTCATATTACTAGAACATGTTCGGGCTACACAAATTCAGCGGGGACACCTACTCATTTGGTGACTCGCCAAATGGTTTGGTGAATCGCCGAATAACCTCACCGAAATGTCCTGATTGTTTTGGCAATCCGAGGAATATTTTGGTGAGGGGACCTCCAGATCACCGGTTTGGCCGATGGGATTCACTAAAAGATCATTTTCTTTGATTTTCATGATCTTCTTACATTTCTAGAAGGGTATTCCTGACCTTTTACCATCAATTAACTTTCCTAAGTCCATATTACAACCTAATAACATCATTATATGTATAGAAACTCTCAAAATCTTCAATTTTCCTTCTTCTAAAGATCGAGAACTCAAAGAAAGGGATTTCTCCAATTTCGCAAGATCTAAAGGCTAAGTTCAAGATTCTCTTCAAGATACCTAAGATTTTTTTAATCCAAAACTTCTACAGATCATCTTCCAAAGATTTTTCTTTAACTTTATCCAAGAACATTGTATTCCAAGTATGTAAGTCTATTCATAGCATTGGACTATGTTTGTCCCCACACCTTACATCTAAATTTAGTCACTAAGAGTAAATTCTGAGGTTGCACCCTAAGTTTTGTGATTCTAAGTTGTACTTTCATTTCTTATTCTGAGTTCCGAATTCATTGTTATTGAGATTATAGTACTTTGTGCATTCAGAGTTTGAATCATCGTTCATGGCTATTTTATTACATGAATTATATTGAGTTGGAAATTGTTGAGAATCTTTGCATAACTATTTCTAGACATTGATTTTCAAAACTAAAGCAAGTCCAAACATTTTAAAATATCTTTTGAGAAGAGTTTAAGGGATTCACTAATGGTTCCAAACATATTATTTTACATTGAGAAAAGAATTACTATTTTTAAGAAGAGCATAAACAACTTTCAGAAGTATTTCAGTTAGATAAAGTAAAGTTTCATTTAACCCTTAAAGAGGTTTGAGTACTAACTCAAACCTGGTGAGTATTATTATTCTATGAGCATTTATATTTATATTTATATTTATATTTATATTTATATTTTGGGAGTAGTGTTGAGCAGCAATTTGGTAAGAGTTTAGATAACTCAAACCCCATGACATACGCTATCAGCATAGATAGGATCGTACCCCAATTTGGACGACTCCTCACCTACCTCAAGAAGGTTTTTAGTGGATCCATAAGTTGAGTTACGTCCTATACTCCGAAAAAGTATAGGACAGTTCTGGCAACATGGGTTAGACGTTATTTCATCACGAGGCTTATATAGATGGTTGCCAATTAGAGAAACTTTCCAAGAAAGTAAAGTGTGTGTGTGTGTGTGTATGTAGATTGCTATCATTGCATATTATATTGTAAAGCTTAAATGATTTTACTTCATATTCATGTTTTACTTCAGTTTAGTTGTTTGTTTCATTCAGCTTTATTACATACCGTACATTTCATGTACTGACGTCATTTGACGTTGCATCATCCAGGTATTCAAGATCATCAACGGGCGCTTCCTTGAGATCACATCATCCACACGTCTGCTTTTGTGAGGACTCCAGTCTTTTATTGCTTTAGGAGTATTGGTTAAGGTTGTTGTGGGTCTTATCGTGACACTTATCTTTAGACAGTAGATGCTTCATAGATAGATAGAGTTAGTAAGTCTTTTAGTTTTCGTTTAAGATGTTTTGATAAAACTTGATCATTTATACTTAGTATTTTTAGACAACTTTAAGATTCAGTTAATTTCTCTAAATGTTCTTCAGTTTTAGGTTTATGTATGCTTGAGTTAGTCTTTTGCTAAGTAGTCATCCAGGCTAAGAATTCGCTTGGAGACCAGCGATGATCTCTGAGTATCGGTCATGTTCAAGGTGTAAGCTCGAGACGTAACAGTCTCTGTGTTACTTCTATTCACTTTTAAGAATGCCCGAAAAGGTAATAAGTTGGTTGTCTCCGGATGAAAGAATTTGATTAATTTGATAGAGCATATTGTTTTATGGAAGTTTTTAAATGTGATAAAGTTTGCTTCTTAGGCTTAAAAGTATAGAAATATCCAATTTCGTCTACTACATGAAGCATGCTACTTGTCAAATGTGCATTAGGCCATTTTATGCCCTTTTATTATTCATTATCTATTATCTAAATGTTGATCTATACTAATGTTAATGGATGTCCATTACTTGCCTTGAATATGATGCACCTTTCTCAAACTCATCCACTAATTTTTATTGTTTCTCTCAGATGTGACATCAACCCGAGTCCACTATGGACTCCATCCCTGCATATTGTTGAGTTGATACATTTTTTGAGTCAGCCCCATCATGGTTAGAATAAAATAAAAGCAAATTTACAGGTCTTGAAGACAAAAATTCAGATTTATGGAGCTGAGATACAGAAATATACAACTGATATATAGTTGTTATACAGCTAATATACAAGGGAAGAAATGGGCCAAAAACGCATCAACAATAGCTCAGTTTCTGGACAGCAATAATTTGGGCCAAAAGGGCCCAAATTCAATTTCCCTTTTACTCTTAAATTATGTAATTGTAATTATTTATTGTTTGTTTTGCTTAACTCTAACTTTAGAATTTTTAATTAACTTAGTCGAAATCCCTAAAAGATGAACTATTTTCTTTGTGTTGTCTTCTTTTGATGAATTTCATTTTATCAATTTGTTGCGTTCTTTATTTACTTAATCAAATATCTTTAGTCAAAACTTTATTAATTAACTTAAGATAGTTTCCTGCTTTAATTGACTAAGTCGGTTTAAGTTATTACCTTCAAATGATTCAAACAAATTCTGACTTAATCTATTTTTATTAAAGTCTTAATCACTTTCAATTTATTTAAAATTTTTAAGTTAAGTTTCCCTTTTTCTTAAAAAACTCAAAAAAAATGTTATTTACTTAATTATTTTTTCAAAGTTAGTCAAATATTTTAGTTCAAGTCATCGGATAACCGCATGTTAGTGAATACTTTAAGTGCTAATACCTTCTTAAAGTAGAAATAAGAAGGAAAAATTACAAGAATATACTATTTAAGATCTTAATTAATAATATATGTACGTACTCCTTTTTAATTACAAAACTATTTTTTTTAATTACAAACATAACAAATTAAAATAGTTCCAAAATTTATTAATAGAATTTATTTAAGTATTTTTTTTTTCCTTTTTTGGGGGTTATGGACAGATTTAATGGAAATGTTAATTATGGTATTACTTTTTGTCTTCTCCATTTTTAGTCATATAGTTACCTATTCTATACATATACTAAATTTTTTCTCTTATTTTTTTATTCAATCAAATAATTATAATTTTCTCTCAGGTCTTTAATATTTTTCTAATATGTAAAAAGAGTCCTATATCTTCCCATTAACTATACAAATATGTTTTACATCCCCTAAAATTGCTCTAACTATTCAAATTTGTATCTCAGATCCCTTAAAATTTCTTCTTCCCGTGTAAAAATAACCACTAATTTAACTAGACCAACACATATACCACAAATTAACATAATATATACCTTTAATTACAATAAACATATACGAGAAACTATTATAACATTTAATTTTCACTAAAAAGATCATTTATATCATAAAGAAAATCAAAATTTTAACTACTTAAAATATGTAATGTCATAACCATTATGACATTTTTACGGAGTTAAAAAAAATTTACGCAGTTTACATATAATTAAATTTTTTGGTTAAGTTAATGTTTCAACACCAGAACAAAATTGTATATATAGAAATGCAATCAACTGTTCATGCAATCAACAATTAAGGTAACGCTATTGAATTATAGTACGCTATTTGGTGTATTCACATTATATTCATATACTTTCTTGTGTTACATTACAAATTCTTGTTAAACAAAATTCAAAAAAATTAATTTATTAATATAAGTAGTACATAAAAATTTTATACACAGTTTTATTTAATCATCATAATATCCACCAATATGTATATCATAATCCAACCAAAAAATACATACACCACAAATTAATCAGTAATTTAACTACACCAACATATATACCATAACACATACACACATGCAAATTTGTCAAAATGTTGGTGTATAATATGGTATATAATGATATTTAATATTGGTGTTTATGGTGTATTTTACCAATAAACATACTTACACAATTCACATTTTATATTTTAATGTTTTAACATGATATTTCACTAAATCGTAAGTGAGTAATAATTATGCATTTATAAATAATTACTTTATGAAACGTTAATGAATTTGAACTAATTTGAGACCTTGTTGCATCATTATAACCATCAATTATTCATACATTTTGTTGGCAAATCACATGTAGTGTAGTCTGAACATTAAATTTATACCTCAAGTTATATCAGATTAGTTGAAAGTCGTATAAAATTTTATTTATCCAAATGACATTATTATACCACCACGAAGACCTATATTTTGACGCTATCAACTTCTAGTTTTAACATTATAATGAATTACATCAATTCTTAAACAACTTATATACCAAATTTGTCTTACCATCAAAGTTAATTACAAATATAGTAATTCATAATGACCAATATCCTAATAACACTAAAAAAAAAAAAAATCAGAAAATCTCATTCTTAAAAAAATGAAAAATTAAACTCTTTAATGTTATTATTGTGGTGAAAATTTGGTACAATCCTTTTTGTTGGATGATCATCGGTAGGCATCGATCACTCGCAATATTTAATTTCTAACTCAAATATTGCTATATCCACACCTAATTGGAAAGCAATAGTCTTAATTAAGACATGTGGGTATTTGCGTCATATATCACTCCTTCAATATTGAAATCTACATACCATACTGTAATACCATTCAATATATAGTTAAAAATATATTAACCTCCGGTATTACTTAAATTTAAACAATCAAATTCGAAATTCCTTCATAAATCAGAAACTTCTTATATTATCAATAAAATTAGTATACAAAATGGTGCACATTATGGTTTAAAGTCGTTGTCAAGTTCAATATTAAAATAATGCAAGACTTACACCAATCACTAATAAACTACATACATAAATTGGAGTATATATAATTGGTTGAAAACTTGGTTTTGATTGTTCTAGCTTTACAATACATAACACCATAATTTTATAAAATAATTACCAATTTCTTAGAATCATCAAATAAATTAAATTAGTGTATATTATGGTTTAAAATTGATGTTCAGTTCAATCTACCATAATGGATAAATTACACGAAATTACAATGCATACTATCATAATTTACTCAAGTATATACCAATTTAAGTAATCAAGAAATTAATATACAACTATCTGTTATGACTTTTTTGTTTCAACTCCAGAACACAAAAACTTATGCATAACTAAACCAACATAGGAATCATTTAGTTTCTTTTTTTGAAAATATGTTATTCATGCCACTGGATTTCAACTATATTGATTTATTTAAAATTTCTACCATTGAAACAACACGATAGTTTTTAAAAAATTGATATAGAACCGATTAAAAACTCAAAAGTAACATTAACAACCTATTTAATAACAAAAAAAACTGATTCAAAATACCTGTTGAATCTCATTTTTCATCGTGCTGAATATCAAAACTGATATGTTGTTACTTTCCACCATTGAAATTTATCCGAATAGAAACATATTTTGCGTTTGATTAGCTTACATGGTATTATGGTTATGAGAGAGAACCATTATATTAATGATTGAGAGAATTGTGGAAGCTGAATAACTTATTGGGAGAAATTTAAGGAATAAAAATCTTCTTTATTAATTATTGATACGTTATATTAAGAATTTCTTTTTTTTCTTTTTCTTTTTTGGGATTATTTGTGTTTTGTAAAAATTCTACTGCTATATTTGGGTAAAGTGAAACTATTGTTATGTAGGAGTAATTTAGGTACTTAAATTGTATATTTAGGTTTTTTACCCAATAAGAATTCTTTACCCATTTTCTCTAAATTTTTAAAGACTTAATCTTGTTAGAGTCTTTTTAAATTAAGTTTTCTATTTTTTTTTTAAAAAAATTAAGCGTTGACTCTTTTTCTAAGTATTTTTCTTAAATTGGTTTATACTTGGAATATTTCTAAAGTGATTTTTTAAATATATAAAAATCACGACATAACAGAAATGATGACTCTGCTGGGGATTCTGGATTAGGTTCTAACCAAAAGATTTTCTCACTTGTTTGACTAACTATTCGGGATTGTAATATATTTGTTCACTTTACTTGGTCATAATGTGTTTAATTTTGAACATTAAACTATCATTGCATTCATGGAATGTTTTTGTCAACCAACATCAATTTTGAGTATTTTAAAGAATGATTTTGTGATCCCGTAGTCAGTCTTTCTTATACATAACATTTTTCAGAACGAGTGACAATTTATTGGTTCATTATGCATCCAATGGTTGTCATAGTTTCAACCCAAGCTGACCCTTGGATCCCGATCTTTCAAAATACCATTGTTAGTAAATTAATGTAGAGCTAAACCAAATCCTTTTTTAAGAGCATTAGCCTAAGATGACCCATACCCAAGGTGTATTGGTCTCATTAGAAGCCCACTTTGTGTCTATTTGGCTCATTGCCAATAAAAAGACAATTATAATTTATGTGTTAAATTGAAGAGAGTGTATGCCAATTTAAATAGTGCATTATCGCTTGGGGGGAGGAGGTACTTAACCCTTTTTCTCTTTTGTTGGATTACTCAAGTTCATGACCATCTGAGACTCTGGTAACTCAACCCCACGCCTACCTCAAAGTTCTGTGGAAATACATGAGTAGAGAGGACAAATGAGAAGTCCAAAAAACATATAGGTCATCTACCATCCCTAACAAAAATGGAAGCTTGACCACATTTGATCGGGACAATAGTAAATTTTTGGGGATAGCGAGCGTATGTTTTTTTGTTTTGAAGATGTGGAGATGACTCCAACAATGGAAGAGGTAGTTGCAAGCTACAAAATCTTGTCCATGTGTAATAAAAAAGCAATTTTGACAATGATATTTTAATCCCCAAAGTATGGGATCACAATAAAATTAAGGAATCTCACAAGACAAAGTCGAGTAGATGAATAGACTCAAAGGAGAAACATCCTACTCTACAAGCTTTACTATCGATTTGGATGTGCTAGAGCTTTGTAATGACCCAATTGGTCATTTTTGGAAAGTTTCATGAAATTTCCATTTTTCCCCTCCCGTTATCGACCCCGAGTCATTTTTTGATTGAGTTTGAAAGGTTGGTTTTGAACATTGAGTTAAAAGTTGAAAATTTTGTAAGTTTGTCAATTTAAAGGCTAAGTTGTTAAGAAAGTAGTTTTTGGGGTCTTATGGAGTTTCGAGTGTCGGAATGGAATTTCGTTGATTCCATTAGTCCCAAAATGTGAAATCTGATCCGTGAGAGTTGTTAGTTTCAGATTCCGAGTCTTTTTGAGGATTTGAGATCCTAAATTATGAAATTGTGGAATTTTAGCCTTTGGGTTGACTTTGATCAACATTTGGGGTTTGGATGCTCAGATCGGAATTCCGAGAGTTTCATTGAATTTGGGGGATGATTTTAGGCCTAGGTGAGGTCTTGGTTGATTTTTGAGAGATCCCAAGCTTGTTTTAGCCTTTTTAGGCATTGAGTTAATTTCTTGTGATTTTCACGGATGTCGGGTCAAGGAGACCTCAGATTCATGTTTTCATAGTTCCATTGAGTCTGAAACGTCGAGTATAATTGATTTGCATATGTGGTTTGTGTGTACGAGGTTCCTAATGAATCTTAAGGGTCCTTTCGATGTTTGAGAGTTAGCTAAGTTTTGTTGGTGCCTGAGTCGTGTAACCTAAGCTTTTGCGATAGGCGTTTTCTTTAAGTGAGCTTCGCATACGCGAATGTGTAATTGTTTAAGCGAAGGCTGGACTTTTTGGAAGGGTTCGCTTAAGCGAACCAGGGCTCGCTTTAGCGATAGTATCTTAAGCAAAGCCTGGTTCGCAAAAGCGAAACTCGCATTTTTAGCAGGGTTCGCTTAAGCGATGTCTAAGGGGTTTTGCTGTCATTTTTGGTGTTTAAGCCCCATTTCACCATATTTGAGCTTTGGGGACCCTTGGTGATGTTTTTGAAAGGATTTTCTGTGCTAAATCATCTAGGTAAGTGTTCCTAATCCTAAACCTTCATTTTCCATTAATTAATTATGAGTTTTAACATCAAAATATGATATTTTGATTGGTGATTGTGAGGTTTTTCATGAACTCAACTTCTTAACTAAAATGGTGATTTTGAAGTGATTTTAATCCCTTTCTTGAAACAGCTTTTTCTAACGAGTTTCTAGATCCTTGAGTAATGTTTTCAAGTATTATTTTCTAGATTCAAACCTTCTTTTTCAAAATTAGGGTTAGTGTTGATTGATCCATTTTTCAAGAGAATTAGTGTGGGTATTGTGAATTTTGGTAGATGATTGGGGATACTTGATTATTTTAACTTGTGTGGCTTTGGAAGTGGTTCGAAAGGGGAAGACTCAACTCTTGGAGTAATTGTTGATTGATTTAAGGCAAGTGAGTTTCTAAACCTTGTATTCTAGTTGAACTCGTATGCTTCCTTCATTGATTGTGTGTTGGGAGTAATGGGGATGAGGTGAAGGGTTTAAATTGTCCACTTGATACATCTAAATGAATAAAAATGAATTGAAATGAAAAGTTCTATGTGTTGAGCATGATGATGTGAATTGCCTTAATGTAACCCTTATTGATTGATTGATGAAATGCTTGAAATCATGATTGTGGACTTGAATTGTGCAAATGAGTCTGTCTTCTATGTGTTGTGAGATTGCTTTTGTGATTTGATCTTTTAACACTGTGATGAGACATGAGGCTAGTTATGTGATATAAAGTCGATTGGAAATGGTTGCATCTAGTGATGTGATATAAAGCCAATGGAAAATGGTTTCAGCTAGTGATGTATTATAAAGTCAACGGGAAATGGTTTCGACTAGTGATGTGACATAAGGCCAATGGAAAATAGTTTCGGCTAGTGATGTGATATATAACCGATGGGAAATTGTTCGAAATAGTGATATTATATGGCAAGAAATTGATTATTAAGACTTATGCATTTTATGCTCATGTGTGATTTGCTTGATATTTGAGATTGATGTACTTGTGGTGTGTGACTGAACTACTTGTCATTATAATTGACTTACTTGATTCGTTTAATTGTTGAATTGTGATGATTTGAATAGTGAATATTGGGAATGTGAGCCGTGTATTGTAGAATTTCTCAGTTGGGCAGCTGATTTCTATGCAGGTTGTAGTTTGACGAGGTTCGGTTGGAGAGTCGAGGTAGTCGTTTTCAAGCTAGTTGCTTTGTTTAGTACGCTGCTTGTTGGGTACCGTGTTGTTTGTACTCACCCCTTGCTTCTACACTTGTGTAGGTTCCGAGCCTAGACCCACATGATCTTCTTCTTTTCCCCTTTCAGTCAAGGCTCATTGAAGGATTTGAGAGGTAGTTTCTTGTCATCCTGGCGGACCCTCTTTTCCTTTTCGTTAAGATTTGTTCTACTTGAGAGATAAAGACTGAGACTTGTATTTATTTATTAATTCCGTACTTAAGTATTTGGTGGCTTGTACACGTGACAACCAGATTTTGGGGGTTTTAATAGAAGAAAACGTTTTCCGCTTTATCTTGTTCTTAATTTTACTGTTTTCTGCATTTTTTCTTTTCAATTGGGTTGTGGATGACTTGTCTTGGTGGGAATAGACAAGTGTTATCATGTCCATTTTTAGGTCGTGACAGGCTTCCAATTTTTTTTTTAAAAAAAGAGTTCATTTTTGAGCAAACTTGGAAAGAAAAACATGTTTTTGTATTTGTAGTGTGCTTACTCGGGTTCATGGTCTTCCCCCAAGACTCAAATCATACCATCCATCAAAGTGTAGTAATATTCACTCACGACATCTTCTACGGAGTCAACAAGGGAACGACAATCAAATATCACACTTTAACAACTATGATTCTTGACGACATCTATAGGGCTTTGGATAAGTGTTAGAACAAAAATATCTTCTTTCAGGGTTGCAACCTAGTACTCCAATCGTGGATGATGAAACGGTTGCTTAAAGTCCACAATCCTAAGGAACCCCATTCCAAAGCTCGATTAGACCAATTTGCATTTCATAGTTGGTGGTTATATATAAACAATTTCAAGGTAGAAGATGAGCAACAATTATAGTTCCTGATACTCAATGAATAAAGGGATGAAAATGTGCAATGAGCAATCGACGATCTTGTCGTAGGAGACACTACGATCCGAGGGGAAAATATCCATTTCTTGGTACTTTCCAGACTTAGAGGAGCCCGATCTTATGATCAAGGTCTAGTTCTCAGGCAATCAAGAGGTAAGCAAGTTATCCTCGAATAGGAGAAATTAGGAATTTTCAATGGGCCACAAGGATGTCGAAGTCGCTTTTGCTAGAATGTTCATTGGGGAATGGAAAACTTGAAAGATAAATGGTGATAGGGTTCCAAACAGGTTTGATGTTGAACGTCGTGGCATGTACAAAGAATGGTTGAAGAAGAGCCTCGTCGAAACCATCAAGACCAGCTCAACATGTATCAAAGACGTTGAATCTGAGCATGAAGTGCTACTCCACGACTTCAAGAAAGGTACCAAGAAAATTAGTTGGCACACCATTTTCGATATTTGGAGGATGCAAGAGTCATAGATCAGCTTAGACAACAAACTGAAAGGGTAAGGCAATGCATAACCGAGTTAGATGATCACATGGAGCTATAAATCCAGACTGTAGAGAGGAATGGGTATGAAGAAAGGTCTTAGCTCATCGGAGATCACTAGTGGATGAACAAATACTTTATTTGGAAAGAAGTTGATGCCACTAAAAGAGCAAAGGACAAGAGATTATTTAAAGCTTGTCATTATCCCCTGCGTGGGATTGCTTTTCATTTGTACTTTTTCTTTATTATTTATCTTTCCAAATTGTATCCTCATATTCTATTTTGTAAAACACTTTTGTCCTTTATCAATGGAAGTATTTCGGGGATATGGATTGTCTTACAAGATATACACATCCTTCAATTCTCTAAGCCTAACCTTGACACAAAGGGTCACATATTTTTTTAGGATGCGCTATAATTTTTTGTGTACTATGTGTTATAACTTTTTTATGTGAATATGTTGCTTTATTTGGAAACGTTCTAGCTCACATCTTCTCAAAATTTATCGAATCCCCAAGCACAAAATTAAGTCATTATCAAATTTTCTCCAAATACTCTTTGAGTCTTAAGTTTCCCAATAAAATTCGAGCTTCGCTCTTAAAATCTAAACCCTTACTCTATCTTGTTAGGAAAGGTTGAACTTTGTCGTCAAGATGGAAAGATATTTGAATGTTGAAGAAGTTTTGTGGAGGAGAATGGAAAGAGTCACATGTGAGATTGCTGAAGTTAAGAGAAGGACTCGGAAAGTGGACCTAGCTAAGGCTATCGTGAAAGCCAAAAGTGTTGAAGTGGATGGTAAGATTGAGATCACGAAGGGAAAATTGGCTAAGGTTGACAAGTTGATACCCATAGCTTTAAGTAAAAAGAATGATGAAGCCTCTAAGATTGGAAAAATACTCAAAAGGATAGTCCTCCACTCTAGAGGAGATTGACGTGATTATTGATGAAAAAAGAGTCTGAAGTTGCTAAGAAGAAATTCAAAGAAAGATTTGATGGTGCTGCCTTTTTACCAAAATGATTTTGACAAGGAGATGAGAAGATTACCCTTCAAGTTTACTTTCGGGCTATGACCTACGTCCAAAAGTGATTTCTTGTGCTACCATTTATCAAATTCTTTGTGTTATGGTATCTTGCACCCTATCAAAGGATCCAACTCTAAGATTAATCCCAAAGACGCACACAAGAAGTGTGCTTATCATTAGAATCAAATTGGTCATACTACTGAAGAGTGTGTGGAGATGGACTAAAAGTCAAAGCATGGTTGATAGCTGAAGAATCAGTCATATGTGGGGCCCTTACACCATTCTTGTTTGTGATCAAGCGGAACCTGGTATGCAAATCATGAAGGATATTTTGATCCATCGTTATGACTTCATGGCTTTTGTAGAGTTGTATCTGAGCATCTACTGCAAGTTGGTTCAAGCCAAGATCCTGGCTCATGTTGAAAGGAAGGAAAGAATGACTCCACTGTCTAGTGTAAAGATGATGAAATTTGTCTCTACCATGACACCAAGGGTCAAGACATTGAAAAGTGTCGCATGTTTCGTTGTGATTTGGAGTACTTGATCAACGAGTGGAAATCCAACTTGAGTACCCTCTGATACCCATAAAGTTTGAAACAAAGAAGGAGATTAGCGAGTTTGCCCTATCCCTCTTTTCTTTCTTCTTTCCATCATTACTTTATCCGTATTCTCACCTTCAATTTGTCCTCTCAAAGGATTTTGAAATTTTCAAATTTCCAACCCAAATCCCCCCCAAAACAGCCCAATTCCCCTAAAAATAGCCCATTGCCTTCATTCATTTGGGACAAGGTTTTTGACGCTCTAAGAACATGGATTTGTCACAACCCAAAGTACATCCTAGACATGACATGGCGTTATAAAAGGAAATAAAGACTTGTATTTAGTTACTACAAATAAGGAGTTTTTGTGTGTGTGTGTAGTTTATAAACGTGTGTTTGTTAAGAGGAGATTTTTTTTTTTGTTTCATTTTAGTGGAGAAATGGTTTTGAAATGTTAATTTTAAAATCTATTTAAAATTATAAATGGATAATTCTAAAAGTGCTTCCATGTTAATATTAAATTTGAATTTTAAAAACTGTTTAAAATTTCTGAAATAATTTTAAAACTGCTTCAATGTTAATTTTAAATTTTAAAAACTGTTTTAAATAATTGTTTTATTTTTTAAAATTGTAATTTAATATTTATTATTTTATATAATTACAGATGATTAATTAATTTTAATTGTGTAGAAAATTTAAAAAAAAAATTATGGTGCTACTTTTAGCCTCTCCTAACCGGTGGTATTTTTTGCATCTCCCAATATATATATATATTTTAAAAACTGTTTTAAAAAATTATTTTATTTTTTAAATTATAATTTATTAGTTATTATTAAATATACTTGCAGATAATTAATTAATTTTAACTGTACAGAAAATTAAAAAAATTATGGTGCTACTTTTAGGCTCTCCTAACACATGGTATTTTTTGCCTCTCCTATTATATATAGATTGATAGATATAAAAAAAATTTATTTTATTTTAAAATTTAAAAACATGATATTTAGAATTAATATGATATTTAATTAGAATTAAAAAATGTGATAACTTTATACAAAAACATATTACAAACGGGCTTAGGAAAATTTTAAATTACAAAAATTAATGTAAAAAATATGCATTTGTTTTGCGGTAAATAAGGACGGGTGGAAAGATAGATAAAATATTTTGCATTAAAAATATGATAACTTTGTCACAAAAAAGGAATCACACACATCACACTATTTTTTAGAACTATTTTAAAATTATTTATTAATTGTAAAATTTGCTTTAAAACCATTTTAAAAATAAAATAGTAATTAATTATTTAACCCTATTCTATATAATTAATTTTAAATAATTAAAAAACGTTTATTTTTGTGTGCTGACATATGGTGCTATCACCTCTTTTATATATATATATATATATATATATATATATATATATATATATATATATATATAATATGTTATTATATATTTATATACTATCATATATATATAATATAAATATTATGTTTGCTATAAAATAAATATACCATTAATACTAAATAAAATGTATAACTAACATGTATTACTCATATATAGACTCAAAATCATACCCAAAAAAAAGATTAAATAACGTGGTGACTAATATATGTATTAGAGTTCTAATACATCTAACAAAACGATCCCTATATATAATTTCTAATAAATAAATTAATATATAAAATTATGTTGATATTAATTATGACAAATTTAAAAATTTAATATATAAATATATTTATAACATTTTTCAAATAGAAATATAACCTAGGTCCTAGGCTTTTGGTGGACCGGTGACTGAACGACTTTGAGTTTTTGCTCATTAATTTGCATTTAATTAATTAAGTTTAAAATTAAAAGATACTATAGTAGATAATGTATCAAACAATACAACAAAACATATGCAAGCACTCCTATTAAATGTTTAAGATTAAACAATATGGCAATAAGGTTTTACATTCTTGACTTCTTGGTGAAGAATTGAAATGTTTCTTTAAGAACATATTTGTGAAAGAAATATTTAAATAATAGTATTTTTTTGAGGTAATACTTTAAAAGTAAAAAACAAAAACTAACCAAACCATATCGATACCGAAGAGAAATCGATATGATTGGAATGATTTAAAAAAAAATAATTTTAATTATTAATTATAAAATACCCAAAAAATTTGAATGATATAATTTTTAAAAAAATAATCGTCCGAACCGTCACCCCCAATTATATGTATCCAAACATGTCATAGTCATAGCTCTATCACCTAAACGAAGTGAATCATCTGATGACTCAAACCCTCTTTTCTATAAAAACTAATTAAGAAAACTCCGTGTGGGCATGAGTTTAATATTTGTTCATAAATTAATATTTAAAATAATATTAATTAAATGATATGAAATTATCTCATTGAGTGTAAATTAAATACTTGACAAATATATTAATATTTATAAATTTTAAGCAGTATTGATTAGAGGATTTTAAATTTTCTTATTCAGAAATAAATTATAATAAATATTTATGTGGTAGTATATCATCTCTTTTTTTTTTTTTGGCGTAGAAGTCCATTAAGATCTTCATAGTTAAAATATTTTTCATTATTGATAATTGATTTTTTACTGGCATTCAAAATAATAAAATTAAAGATAGATTAAGGAATCCTATAGTTTCAAAAAAAATTGTATACTAATTAAATCAAAATAGATCAAAATAAATAATTTATTAAATTTCTTTTCAAAAATATTCTTTTTGAAGCACACATCAATTGATGAGACATATCTTCTTCAACTTGAAACTCTCTCTTATATAATAAAAGAAAATATATTTTAAATATTTTCTTAGTCATTTATTGTTTTCCCAAATGTCCCTTTTAATTTAAGTTGGTGAACTGAATTCCAGCTGCCAAGCATTGACTTCCTCAGATCATGGTATGCTCGTTGCTTACTTGATTTCCTCTCTTCCTTTTTTTTCTGTTTTAAAAATCACTTCATCATTAGGGTTTACTCTCAAGTTTACCTCAACTCTCATTCTCCATTCATTTCTCCCTAAAGGTAAATATATATACCTCTTCTATATGAAATATGTTTTTAGTGTCATTTTTTTGAATTTCTTGATAAATACACCTTTTCTCAATGCACATAACTGTTTAGATTGCATAAATTATTGCTCTGTCTGAAAAATTTCAGATGACTTTCCCTGTTTTTGCCATTAGAATTAGAATTTCAACAATTTGCCACTCAGTCATGGATATAACCATTTTAGTACAAATAATACCACTGTTGTGGTGGAGTGGTAAATAGTCTTCATTCTCGGTTTTGAGTCCCCTGTATATGCACTTACCTTTGTTAGGGATTGTTTTAACCTCAATGTGGGACTTTCTGGTGTGAATGTAGATTTAGTCGGACTCTAATGTGGATACTGAACATCTTTTGGGAAACCCAAAAGAAAAAATACCAAATTTAACTAGTAGTGTCTGTGAAGCTAATCAACACATGGATAGTGAAAATTGAAAAAGTGTTTCTTCTAGGTAAAAAAAATTATATTTGTGATATTTCAAGCCAAGAATTGCATATATGATTTGGTTAGATTTGTGATATATGCAGGGATGAAGTGTTTCCAGTTCTCTAATTCAGATAAGAATGATCATAACAAGACTAGAAAGTCAACATCAGGCCAGTCATCTGCCTCTGTTTTCACAGATCCTGACCTGAAAGGATCTGAATACAACTCACAAAATGTGTCATCAGACATTAGCACTGAGTCCTCTTCGAGGCTCTCGTTTTCGTGCTTATCTAATAAAAAGCCTTGTCACCTTAAGGTCTTCACAGTTGAAGAGTTGAAGACCGCGACAAAGAACTTTAGTCGATCCCTCATGCTAGGAGAAGGTGGTTTTGGAGGTGTATACAAGGGCGTTTTAAAGGACACAAATATTGCTGTTAAACAACTCAGCCAAAGAGGCTTGCAGGCTAGTTTCATTTAAGATTTTTATATTTAATGTAGTGGACTGTGAAACAAAAAGATTGAGTTTGTCTTGTGATTTAGGGGCATAAGGAATGGGTGACGGAAGTGAACGTCCTAGGTGTCGTTGAGCATCCGAATCTTGTCAAATTAATAGGCTATTGTGCACAGGATGATGAAAGAGGACTACAACGTTTACTGGTATATGAGTTTTTGCCCAACAGAAGTGTACAAGATCATTTAATAAGTCGTTTTATGTCACCTTTGCCATGGGAAACAAGATTAAATATCGCTCGTGATGCTGCTCGAGGATTGGCTTACCTTCACGAGGGAATGGAGTTTCAGGTGGTTCTGTTTTTACTTTGCAACACTTTTCCACCTCATTATATGATACTTTTGCACTATCGTGTTGATACATTTTTTTTGGTGCAGGTTATCTTTAGAGATTTCAAATCGTCTAACATTCTCTTGGATGAGAAATGGAATGCAAAGTTGTCTGATTTTGGCTTGGCCAGATTAGGACCTTCTGACGGATTAAGCCATGTCTCAACAGCGGTATGTTCAATATTTCCATTGAATTAAAAATCTTTACTATGTATTCAAAAAAGTATAGGACCCTAGTTAAGTTAAGGTGTGTCGCTGGAATTTCGATTATAGTTCAGGGGTAGTTATGCATTATCCGTTTTAGTTACTAAAACTAATTACTATATTAAAAGCAATATGATATTCAAATGTCACGATTTGGCTGATATAGTTAATTTAAGCATATGAAATATCTCAAAATATGTCAAAGATATTGGATTTTTGGTTTTAAAACGCCAGCACTAGCTATGTGAATATCCTATTTTGTACAACATATATACTTGATCAAAATCATATGTCTTTGATTTCATTAGGTGGTGGGAACTGTTGGATATGCTGCTCCAGAATATATACAAACTGGGCGCCTAACGTCCAAGAGTGATGTATGGAGCTATGGGGTGTTTCTATATGAACTCATCACAGGCAGGCGTCCGTTGGACAGAAATAAACCTAAAAATGAGCAGAAACTTCTTGAATGGGCAAGACCACATCTTTCCGACCTGAAGAAGTTTGAACAAATATTGGATCCTCGATTGGATGGAAACTATTCCATTAAATCTGCTCAGAAGTTAGCTGCCATAGCTAATAGGTGTTTAGTTAAACACCCGAGAAATCGTCCAAAAATGAGCGAGGTCTTGGAGATGGTAAATCAGGTTGTGGAGGCAACTGAAGGAGCTAAATGTCCACGAACCCCTGTAGACGAAAGTTCAACACCAAACGTCGACGATGACATTTTTATGATAAGGTGTCTCAATGCAAGTAGAAGGTTGGTAGAACACACACCAAGAGAAAACAAGTTGTTGGTTTGGAAATTGTGGAAGCCTAAGCTTGTCAGTTCAAATTGAGCAGCAGAAATGAAACTAAGTTACTCTAGCTACTTTTGGTTTTCTTGTGCAAAACAATCACTTGAATTGTAAAATTATTTTACTTTGGATGTTTGAGTCAGGTGGTCAAAGATGCCAACTAAACTAAAATAGCAAATTTCATATTTCTTTTAGAAATTTTGATAAATAAAGCACACAATATTTTTCCATTCAAATTATAATTGGTCATAAGGAGATGATTTCATGTTGGGCATACTAAATAGGGAAAATTATACATCAAGGCAAACATGTGATATGTATTTATAATAAATTACTATACTTTAAAAAATTACAATTTATAGCTATAAGTAGGGTCTTATAGCAAATTTCTCTCTCTCTCCAACCCAAACAATTGCAATCCAAAAAGCATTCCACATAAATATGACAATTGTACTTTATATTATGTATCAAGTGTATTTGTATTCCATATCAACTTAATATTTTGTTTTAAACTGTATCTTGTATAATTTTGAATTGCTTTTGTTTTTATTTAACGTATATAATTATTTTTGTATTTATATAATGAATTGTATTTTGTATTTATTTTGCACTGTATTTTGTATTTATATAATGCATAACTATTTTGTATTATGTATCAATTGTATTCAAAATAAAACGAATGCAACATGTATTCATCCTCTTTTCTCCCTTTCTCGATCTTGCTCGCCTCTCTCCTCCTAATATTTAGCTAAATACAATAGTTTTTTTATACAATTTTATTCATTTTGATACAAATATACAATGAATACAACTGGTATTCAACCTCTCTCCACTCTCTCTCAGAGCTCGCCTCTCTCCTCCCTCTTCGCGATCTCGCTCACCTCTCTCCTCCTAATATGTAGCTAAATACAATAGTTTTTATACAATTGTATTCATTTTGATAAAGATATACAATGAATACAACTGGTATTCAACCTCTATCCTCTCTCCTCCCTCTTCTAGTCTCACTCGCCTCTCGCTCCCCCTAACCCCTAACATGTAGCTATAATTTGTACTCCCTCCGTTTCAAAAAGAATGACCTCCTTTTATTTTTAGTCTGTTTCAAAAAAAAATGACCTATTTCTTTTTTTGGTAACATTTTAATTTCAGTTTTCCACGTGGCATGTTTAAGACCACAAGATTAAAGAGCAATTTGTACATTTGACATAACTTTAATTTTGGACCATAAAATTCAAAAGTCTTCTTTATTTTCTTAAACTTCGTGTCAAGTCAAACTAGGTTATTCTTTGTGAAATGGAGGGAGTAATTAAGTAAAATATAACTATATATCTTTAATTAAGCCCAAACTATAGTCATTTTTGAAAGTTACCTTACTAAATACGTAAATGGTAATGATTAACATGAAATTTTATCATTCTCATAAACAAGACACACACATATAATATATAAGAGCTCGCACGAGCGCAATATATATAACTTCAGATGGATTGACTTCATGCATGTTATGCTTCCATAAATTGTAGGGCCTGATTGGTCACATTCAAGGTTCCAAACGAACCGATCATGTCATGAGAATGGAGAAATTATATTCTTAAGGGTCCGTTTATATCTTGCCTAAAGGCTAATAAGATGATCTCTAAGGGTTGCATCTATTATCTCGTTTGGGTTAGGGATGTATATTTTGAAACCTCTACTCTTGAATTAGTTTTGATATGAGTTTCCGGAAGTGTTTCCCGATGATCTTCCTGGTATTCTTCTCGAAAGGAAAATAGACTTTGGTGTTGACCTTTTTCCAGATACGCAACCTATTTCTATTCCTTTTATCGTATAGTCCCGACAGAAGTTAAGGAGTTAAAGGATCAATCAAAATACTTGTTGGATAAGAGTTTTATTAGGTCAAGTATCTCTCCATGTGGTGCTCTGGTGTTGTTTTCAAAAGAATGATGGTTCTCTCTGAATGTGCATTGACTATCGGCAATTGAATAAGGTTACCAATAAAAATAAGTATCATATTCCCAGAATTGATGATTTGTTTGATTAACTCCAAGGAGTTAGTTACTTCTCTAAGATTGACCTCCGGTCGGACTATCTTCAATTGAGATTGAAGGAAAAAAAAATTCTGAAAACAACTTTTCAAACTCGGTATGGTCATTACGAGTTTTTGGTGATGTCTTTTGGTTTGACTAATGCCTGATAACATTTATGGATTTGATGAATAGGGTCTTCAAGCAATACCTTAACATATTTGTGATTGTGTTTATAGACGATATTTTGATTTACTCACGGAGTGAGGATGAGCATGTTGAGCATTTGAGGATTGTGTTACAAATTCTCAAAGATCGTGAATTGTATGTGAAGTTTAGTAAATGTGAGTTTTGGTTAAGGCCGCATTGTCTCAGGTGAAGGTATTCAAGTCGATCCTAAGAAAACCAAGGCGGTTAAGAATTTGCCTAGACCTTTGTCCACTTTAGATATACGAAATTTCTTGTGTTTGGCCAGTTACTATAGAAGGTTGGTGGAAGGATTTTCCTCTATTGCTTCGCCTTTGATGATATTAACTCAAAAGAAAGTGAAATTTCTGTGGTCGAAAACTTGTGAGAAGAGTTTTCGAGTTGAAAGATAGACTCACTTTGGACCCTATACTGATATTATTGGAAGGATCGGATGGTTTTGTGGTTTATTATGATTCTTCACGAATTGGTCTTGGTTGTGTTTTGATGCAACATGGAAAGGTCATCGCTTATGCTTCAAGGCAATTGAAGGTGCATGAAAAGAATTATTTGACTTATGATTTGGAGTTAGCGGCAGTGGTGTTTGCTTAAAAGATTTGGAGGCATTACCTATATGATGTTCATGTAGACGTGTTTACCGGCCACAAGAGTTTGAAATATGTGTTCACTCAAAATGATTTGAACCTTCGCCAAAAAATGTGGCTTGAGTTGTTGAAGAATTACGACATAAGTGTCCTATATCATTTCAGTAAGGTGAATATGGTGGTGGATGCTCCTAGTCGACTGTCGATGGGAAGTGTTGCTCATGTTGATGATGATGCGAAGGAGTTAGTTCGTGATGTTTATAGATTGGCCTAATTGGGTGTTCACTTGGTTGATTCTAATGAAGGTGGTATGGTTGTTCATAATAGTTGGGAATCATCTTTTATATCAGATGTGAAAGATAAGCAAGATTTTGATTCAATTATGGTTGAGTTGAAGAAGTCGGTTTCTGAAAAAGCCATTGAGGCTTTCTCCTCATGGGAGATGGAGTCATTCGATATTAAGGTCAGTTATATGTTCCATTTGTTGCAGAGTTGAGAAATCAAATTTTGACAGAGGCTCACAATTCTTGGTATTCTATTCACCTGGAAGCCACCAAGATGTACCGCAACTTGCGGAGGGTCAATTAGAATGGGATGAAGAAGAGTATTGCGGAATTTGTGGCTAAGTGTCTGAGTTGTCAACGAGTGAAAGTTGAACATTAGAAAACGGGAGGGTCGGTTCAAAACATTAGTATTCCTACATGGAAGTGGGAAGATTCGAATATAAACTTCATTATGGGTTTACCCTGCACTCATAGACAATTTTATTTGATTTGGGTTATTGTGGACCGAATGACGAAATCAACTCACTTTCTTGTTGTGAAGACTTCATTCTTGATTGAAGATTATGCAAAGATATGTATTTGAGAAATGGTAAGGTTGTATGATGTGTCCTGTCCATTATCTCCAATCGTGACACTCAGTTTACTTCTCAATTTTTGAAGTCGTTTCAGAAAGATCTTGGTATCGAAGTGAAACTTAGCATGACTTTTCATCCTCAGACCGATGGACAAGCCGAACGTACTATTCAAACTTTGGAAGATATGCTAAGATATTGTGTGATTGACTTCAAGGGTAATTGAGATGGTTATTTTCCTTTTATTGAGTTCACTTATAATAATAACTATCATTCTAACATTAGGTAACACCATTTGATACTCTTTATGGTAGGAGTTGTAATCTCCTATAGGTTGATTTGAAGTTGATGAGGTTGCCTTGATAGGGCCCGAGTTAGTGCATGAGGCTATGGAAAAATTTTGATTTATTTGCGAAAGGTTGAAAATAGCTTAAAGTCGACAAAAATCTTATGTTGATGTTAGAAGAAGAGGGATTGAATTCGATGTTAATGATTGTGTCTATTTGAAAATTTCACTAATGAAGGGTGTAATGAGGTTTGGAAAGAAAGAAAATCTTAGTCCCAGTTATGTGGGCCCATAACAAATTTGGAGGTGTATTGACAAAGTTGCTTATGAACTTGAGTTGCCTAATGATTTAGCATCAGTACATCTGGTATTCCATGTCTCTTTGTTGAAGAAGTTGTTGGAGATCCGATGTCCATTGCACCTTTGGAAGGTTTGAGAGTTAAAGAAAATCTCTCTTATGAAGAGATTCTGATTGAAATTTTAGACTGACAAGTTGGGAAGTTGAGAAATAAAGAAGTTGCTTCCGTGAAGGTTCTTTGGAGGAATCGATTAGTTGAGGGTGCAACTTGGGAGGCCGAAGTCGATATAATGTCCCGGTATCCTAATCTCTTTCCCTTCGCTCCTATTTTAGCTTGAGATATTATTTCCTCACGGTTCATTCTTTCGGATTCATGCACTTTAGTCATTCTCATGTTTCCATATGCATGCATGTTAATGAAAACTTGATTTTTTGATGTTATGATTTAGCTTGGAGTGATTCTCCATGTTTATGTGCATTTTGATGAGATTTGTATTCATGTTGGGTTGTTAGTTTCTCTCCTACTCCATTCATGTTAGCTTGAGTCCTATTTGAGGACGAATGTTCCCTAGGGGGAAATATTATAATACCTTGAAAATTGGAAAGTCAAGTTGAAAAAGGAAAAGTTCAGATTTTGGCTCTGAGGCAGGTTCTAAGAGTCCTTTCTACGGGTCGTAGGAAGGGAGTCATAAACTTGGAGAGGAGTTTTTGGAATTTCAAGTTTCTGAAGTTTAACCTACGAATGGATAGGACAAGTTGTAGGAAGTTTGATGGGTTGTAGAGGGATTCTGTAGAAAGGTTCCAAACTTAGTGAAATTTTGAACTAAAGGTTGAGAACTACATATGAGGTCTACAGACCGTAGGAAGGTCGACGACTCATAGAAAGGTCCATGGGAAGTAAGGTGAATTTGGGTTTCTGAAGTTAGTTCTATGGTTGACCAATACGGGGCGTAGAAACTTCTATGGACTGTAGGACTATCTGACAATTATTTCTTAAGGGTATTTGGCTATTTTCCTATGAATTAAATACCTATATGATGTCATTTTGACCCTAATTCTAAGTCCTATAACTACCCTTCTATTCCTAGTTCTATATATAAAAAAACCTTTTCATTATCTCAAATCCCCAATTCTCATCAACATTCATCTTCTCCAATTCTCTCTCAAGTTCAAGAAGAAAGTTAGAGCTTCAACATTCAAGTCTCCTATTTCTCCATTGTTTTTTGGCTTTGATCACCAAGGTATGTGGGAATTCATCAATAAGTTTCATTCACCCATTGAGTCCTAAAAGATCTCAATTCTCCAAAATTAATTTCACCCAAATTGTTTATGCATGTGATCTTCATGTGTCTTAGTTGACTTTGATTTAATTGTTAGATTTTAATCTTCCTATGCATGTTCTGATTAAACTACATGATTTCCAATTGATTTCTATAAGACTCATGCATAATTCATGATTTTGACTATGAATTTATGAAGTTATGAGTTTATGAAGAAAGTTATGAACTTATGAAAGACATGCATGATCTACAATTTAAAAGATGTTTATGATCTAAGGTTGCTTTCAAAATACACATCAATGGAATTGTGAAATGATTTTCTCACATATAATGGAATCATGATTGGTGAAAGGTTTTCTCACACATGTTTGATTCATGATTTAATGAGCTACTCTATGATGATTTAAGCTTGGATTGGTAACATAATTGTGCCTTTTCATGTATGATGTTATGTTATGAAAATGACTATTCTATTGGGATTTAATTTAGCACTGAGAGAACTTTGAGGTGGAGGTTCAAATAGGGTAGTCTCTAGTAGCAACCTTTAGTTCCAAACTATGTGCCTCCTAAGGATTGTCTTAAGTGACTTATCTAGTAGATCTACAAATAACATATGATATGATACATAGTTATACCTTGGCAAGTAGACTCTCCCTTCTCGATGTGGAGTTGCATCGAATCCATGTTATAGCTTGCATGGTCCATTTTTGATTAAAGCTAATATCCCACAAAGTGAACTAAAGTTACTCCAAAGGTTTCATTAAGCTTTCAATGTGATTTTAAGATGCATTGACCATGTTCATTGTCACGACCCAGGGGTACACCCTAGATATAACATGGCACATAGAACCCTGAAGGACTCAATGTAAGCCACTTAACATATCATAACATAAGATACTAGAAAAGTGCGAAAATTTTAAAACATTTTCCATACAATCAACGCCTTTATAAAAGCAAAGCGGAAGTCTTACTACACTTGTCTCAAACCAACTAAAACAACTTTGAATAACTCTTGGGACACAACCCATACAATAGTCTCAAGATATAAAAGAAAGACGTAAAGGAAAGGTGATAAAATCCTCGATGCTATGAGGACTCACCAAGTCTTCAATTCCTTGCACTTCTAGAAACCTATCTTCAAGAATGGAACTCAAAATTGCCGAACCCTACATTTAATGAGAATGTAGGCAAGAGTATGCGTTAGTACAAAAATACTAAATATGATAGCTGGCATAACATCATAAGAGAATAACATAAGGGTTAGTCAACATAAGCCATATGCCATAATTATAAGAGATACTTCAAGAAACACAAACTATAAGCATAAGAGACAATAACATAGTCATAAGCATAATCTTCAACATATGCATCATATAAGCATGAGTCAACCCTTAGTCTTTCATATCATAAGAGAACTACTTCTCAAGTAACCTCAAAGCATACTTGTGCAATGTATGGATGAGACCCCATAATCCCACCCGCACTAAGTACAACTTTTAAGTCATCATAATCATACCTACCATCTTAGATCTCATCCTTAGCTTATTTATCATAGACAAAGGAATCTCTCACCTGTAGTCAATCATAATAAGGAAGTCAACTATAGCACAATCTTATCTAAACATATATCATATAAGAGAAACACTTTATAGGTAACCTTAAGTCATACTTGTGTAATGCATGAATAAGACTCCATAATCCTATCCATACTAAGTACCACTTTAGGTCCTCATACTTCTTGGTTAGGGACTAGTCCCTCTTTTAAATCATTGGAACACTAGGAGGTACTTCTTTAAGTCCATTTTAGTTCCTCTTCTTTATTATCTTGAACACTATGAGATACTTCTTTAAGCATGTCTAAGTTCATTATTAACTTGAACACTATGAGATACTTCATTAAGCATGTCTAAGTTCATTATGCTTTTGAACACTTGGAGATACTTTTCAAGTATGTCTTAGTTCATTGGATAAGGAGATTATTACTAGAAACCCCGACTTCACTATGTGAAGGCTTCCATCTCATGAGACCTACTTTTGGGAAAACCCAGGCTCTACTATGTCCCCCTTTACTTTGGAAGCCCAAACTCAACTAGGTGTGAGCATCCTCTCTTCTTGTAGACCCGAACCCGACTATGTGTGAAATTCCTTCTCATTGTCAATTTCCATTAGGGCCAAGCATACACCCCTTAGACTAATTATTAAGCCTTACTTAACTCATTACCCATGGAGGGATGTCTTTGACAACCAATCCATGTTTCAAGTGATTCTATCACTTTATGCATGCAAACATTCATAAGGTAGATGAGGTGGGTAAAGTCCTTCCACAACAATGACATCTACTAGTCTACCATTCTCATATAGGCTTCACTCTCAAAGCCATTACAAGCATAATTCAACATATTAGTTTACTCTCAAAGACCTAGAATTCTACCTTTATGACTACAAGCCTTACTCTCAAAGCTTTACTTCTTACAATCATCATACATATCTAGATCACAAGATATTCTAGTCACAAGCGTCATCTTAAGCAATTCTAATCATATGTCATCATAAAGGTTCAATCTCAAGCTTTACTAGTCATGATCCATCACATATACATTATTCTAATTCAATCCATAGCTACATGTTTTCATTCTTGAACAATTACTATACATGTCATCAATTCTAGAAGATCATCTATAAATCCTCAATTTCCTTTCACAAGGCATAAACCCACACTACTACAATTTCATCAATTAAACTAGGGTTAGCCATGGCAAACATATAATATCATCATAGTAACATGATTCACTACTAAATCAATAATAAACAAGTAATATCCACTCAATTGGATTCATACTCAGCTTAACCCACAATATTGGAAGGAACCCTAACTTGAATTGTGGATTTTATCTTCACAAGTGGGGGATTTCTAGGGGACTCCATGGATGGAAGAATCCATGGATGAATAATCTATCATACCTTGATTATAAAGCCCTCACAAAGCTTGGAAGATTGGAAGAATTTGACCTAGCTTGATCTTCTTCTTCTTTCTAGAGAGAGAATTTCTTGGAGGGAATTGGGTTCTTTGGGTGACTTGAAATAATGACTAGGATCAATGTATTTAGGGGTCTAATAGATTTATATAGATGGTCTAAACACTAATAAAATGACACCACTTAACCCCTAATTAATTTGGGAAAGTACCACAAAGCCCTCACTTAACCGCCTAACCCACCTTCACTGCCTCACCCACGAGACCACACCCACGGGGCATGAGTGGACCCATAGGCCGTGCTGGTCAATCGTGGGTGGTGGTCTGCAGCTATCATTTTGGGACCCTGACCCATGAGGCCATCCACGAGGCTTGGACCCTTGGTTGGTCCTTGGGTACACTGCCTTGGGGCAGATTCTAGAGTAGTTTTGGCTAGGGTCCTCGGTTGGTCCTTGGGGAGTCGTACCTTGACGTTTAACCCCAAAACCCTTCACTCTAAGTACATGAAGCCATATTTACGACTCTAACCCTCACGTCAAGCTCTAGAACCCTCCCATAAGGCTTTAGTTTAGCCTACTAGTTTCACGGTGTTACATTCATGATTTATGATTCTTCTTTAAATGTTTTTACTATGTTTTAGCTCGGTCATCCATATCATGTTTAGTCCCTTATGTTTGTGTTCTACGTTTTATACATATTCCTCACACTTAGTACATTTCATGTACTAATGCATACTTGTGCCTACATTGTTTAATAATGTAGGGTCCGATGATCTTCCTCCTCCAGCTCGTGGCAAGTGGATTGCTTTGTAGATTGAATACTTGGCGAGTCCTCATGTTCCGAGGACCTAGTCACCTATGTTTACATTCTTTTATGTCTTTAGTTTTCCATCATTGTATGTGGTGTATGAGTTACGTCTCAACCACTCTTGATGTATTAGATTGGCTTGTCGAGACCATGAGTAGATTTTCGCTTTTATATCAAACTCTTTTATTGATATGAGATTTCTTACTTTTGTCTATTATGTTGTGTTTTATGCATGTTAAGTGGCTTGTGTAGGGCCTCTCGAGGTCTTATACGCCATGTTACATCTAGGGTGTATTTTGAATCGTGACAGGGGGTCAAGTCTTGTAAAAGAAAACACTTTGCACAAAACATAAGTCGTAGAATTGAAACGTTTATAAAGGTCATGAAGGTCCAAATTGAAACATAACCATATGTCTATCTATAAAGCTTCGAAACATAACTAAGTATTGTCTACCGGCATAAGGCCCCGGGTATACCATAAACATATAAACCATAAAGTACTGAAAAGATGTAGACTAATCCCTGAAAACATAAAGGGGCTCACCAACAACAGAAGATATAAAACCTAACGAGCAGCAACAACCTGATCATGTTTTGTATACCTAAGCATAGATCGGTAAAAAAATGCAGCGTCCCCGGTAGAAGCGATATAAGTACATATGAAATAGTACTGTATGTAAAATGGTAGAATGAAATATAAATGTACATATCAAGATCAGTAAAATCAGTTAACATAGTCATAATCGTAACAAATAAAGGTTAAGAGATGAGGTCGTTTAGATTGCTTTAAGGATATTTATTTCAACATAGTTTAGTTCATTATATGAGTCTTAATGTGTAACCAACATAAACCACCATGTGAGCACATAGAGTTTGATCTTGGCCCGATCAGCTAAGCCAACTCATACCTTGTAAGGTATGTGATATACATGTACATATCACGTGGATCCATAACTAGCCCTTACCAGGGAAATAAAAGGTTCGCTCAAGCCAATGGTACAATCCTTAACCTACATATGCAAAATGTAGTTTCAAGCGTTCGCCATTTATATGCCTTCTCAATTAACTACTTAGCTCTCCTAAGCTCATGTGATGAGGGGTTAGCATGAAGGCTCATATTCATAGCATTCAAGGATCATAATTCATTAACTTCATTCATATCATCATGTCATGAGGTTATAGTTCATGTACCAAAGCTTTACATTCATGAGAGACATCATATCATAAGACTATTATCAAGAAACAGAGGATAACATCATAATATTTACACTTGGGGAAAATCATAGTTTATAATATTTTTTTTCACGAATTCATCAAAAAAACATCAAGAAACTATTAAGGAGTTATCAAAAAGTCATTAAGAAACCATTAGTCTTAGTTTCAAGGTAGAAACCATTACTTTCATAATCATTCGAATTTTATGGAGAAATCTTAGAAAAACTAATGGGTAAAGAAATATCAAGAAATTGAAATATTTTCATAGAGAGTTCTTGAGGTTTCAAGAAGATTCAAGAACAATTCAAGAATATGGGGTTTCATTTTAACCCTAAACCAAGGGTCTAGCTTCTCATAAAGAAGAAATAAATACAATACCCATATAGGAAATCTCCATTCCAAGCTAATGTGATAAGCAAAACTTGAATTATTCCAACCTTAGATTGACACAAATATGAGGTTTCTTCCTCTACAAGTTAAGAAGTTCTTCACTATTACTTTATTAATATTTTCTACAATAATTGATCTCTCTTCTCTATCCCTAACTGGGAGGAAGATAATGATACATAATTGAACAAATCTCTATTTTATCCTTGGAACATTCAAAGGAAGCACTATATTTCATATAAGTATTTTTTCCCTTCAGTTTTGGTCCTTTAGACTTGCATTGGATCGACAGAACGTTGATCAAAGAAAGTACAACGTTAGTTGTCTCCTCACTTCAATCTTCTATTCTCACAAAAGAATTTTCTCTAGGATCGACAAATCGCCAATCAATCATTGTACCACGTTGATTACAACACCGATATTGAGGCATCTTTGCTCTATTCAAGCCGACGTTAGCCAATGAGACGCTGGTTTCTTTGCCGGTGTGCTTTAGTGCTTTACAACATCAAATCCATCAAACTTGTTTTTTTCAAAGAGTGCTTGCATCCAAGAGAACTAGGGCCTAAAATCCCTTTAATTAGCATTAAAATATGACAATAATTCAAAAAATTGAGTCTAATTAATGAGTTGGTAGAATACCAACTCATCACCGCTACTCTTCTTGGCGTACATAGCCACTTCTTATAATTCTTATGATCTGACCTCTCTTCTTAGCATGCTAACACTCCTCTTCTAAGTTCATATATATCAAACTAAAGGAAACTCGAACTATAATGCGAGACGTATAATCGTATATAAATTATCCCTTCGATCCAACTCTTATGAATACCATAAAATGTAACTACTTCAGTCTTCTCCACATTGGTAGTTGAAGAATGCTAACTAGGCACACATGACAAATCATAATGACTTAGCTACAATTCATTGTTATTTCTAAGGGTTACATATACCACACTTGTAACATCACATTTTTTGCAAGTTAATGTCTTAATTCAAGCCTACTAAAGAAAATCTCAAAATTAACATTATCACTATCATAATGCCATCTTTTTTATGGTAATACTAATCTAAAAGTAAAATTTAAAATTCAAATTGCATGTTCAAACAAAACATAATTAGGTGTAATTTCGATTATAATTTCTAATTACATGGTCTAAAAAGGCATCGACTTTCCAATTAAGTGTTTCTATAGAGTGCAAAATAGACGAGAGCAAAGCAGCATTCATCTCTAGGTTGCAGTCTTGCAGAGTTCCCTCCGAATTCCGATCTTCTATGATATCTTTCCACATTGATCTCCGATTGTAACCATGAGAGCTCCACTACTCCTATATCCAGTCCTTCTCCTCCTTCTATTAGTTACCTCTTCCTACTCCTGGAAGAAGGAGGAGTTTCGAAACTGTGACCAAACCCCATTTTGCAAAAGAGCCCGTTCCCGAAAACCTGGATCGTGCAATCTGCGGGTTGCCGATGTGTCCATCTCCGATGGGGATCTTATAGCCAAACTTGTCCCCAAAGAAGAAAACCCAGAAAGTGAACAACCCAATAAGCCTTTGGTTCTCACTCTTTCTGTGTACCAAGATGGTGTGATGAGGGTGAAAATTGATGAAGATCAAAATTTGAATCCACCCAAGAAAAGATTTGAAGTTCCTGAGGTGATTGAGGAAGATTTCCTCAACACCAAGCTGTGGTTAACGAGAGTAAAGGAGCAGCAAATCGACGGAGATTCGAGTTTTTCGTCTGTCTTTTACTTGTCTGATGGGTATGAAGGGGTGTTGAGACATGACCGATTTGAGGTTTTTGCCAGAGAGAGTGGAAGTGGGAAGAGAGTGTTGTCCATAAACTCAAATGGGTTGTTTGATTTTGAACAGTTGAGGGAGAAGAAAGAAGGGGATGATTGGGAGGAGAAGTTTAGGAGTCATACTGATACAAGGCCTTATGGTCCACAATCAATTAGTTTTGATGTATCTTTTTATGGTGCCGATTTTGTTTATGGCATTCCTGAACATGCTACCAGTTTTGCTTTGAAACCAACTAAGGGGCCTAATGTAGAGGAATATTCTGAGCCTTATAGGTTATTTAATCTTGATGTGTTTGAGTATCTTCATGAGTCGCCTTTTGGGCTTTATGGTTCAATTCCTTTCATGATTTCACATGGGAAAGCCAGGGGTAGTTCGGGTTTTTTCTGGTTGAATGCTGCGGAAATGCAGATTGATGTATTGGGATCCGGTTGGAATTCAAATGAGTCTTCAAAGATAATGTTACCCTCGGACAAGCACAGGATTGATACTTTATGGATGAGTGAGTCTGGTGTAGTGGATACGTTCTTTTTCATTGGTCCTGGGCCAAAAGATGTGGTTAGGCAGTATACTAGTGTAACGGGAAGGCCATCTATGCCACAGTTATTCGCAACTGCATACCATCAATGTAGATGGAATTATAGAGACGAGGAAGATGTTTATAATGTTGATTCAAAATTTGATGAGCATGATATCCCTTATGATGTTTTGTGGCTTGATATTGAGCACACAGATGGAAAGAAGTACTTCACTTGGGACAGGGTGTTGTTTCCTAACCCGGAAGAAATGCAGAAGAAGTTAGCTGCAAAGGGTAGACACATGGTTACCATTGTGGATCCTCATATCAAGAGGGATGAGTCTTACCATATACACAAGGAGGCCTCAGAAAAGGGATACTATGTTAAGGATGCTACTGGTAAGGATTATGATGGATGGTGCTGGCCTGGTTCCTCATCATATACTGACTTGCTGAATCCCGAGATTAGGTCATGGTGGAGTGACAAATTTTCACTTGATAGCTATGTTGGCTCAACAAAGTATTTATATATCTGGAATGACATGAATGAACCTTCCGTCTTCAATGGACCAGAGGTACACTATTTACCTGTGATTATTTTGTTTCTCTGTTTTGATACTTTTCCAGTTATGCTGGACCAACATTCCAATTATTATTCTGTCCCTTGCATATTTTTTTGAGAATAGTAACTGTGTATTATATCCAAAATAGTACTTAGGTAGTACTGAAACCATATATACAATTGGAACTCTAGAGTGTTCCTATTTCTATTTATAATGAATCAAGATTTCTATCCATAATGAATCAAGGACATCAATGATAGAAATAGTGTCATTAGAGTAGAAATGATTACACCAAAAACAAAGCAGTAAGATAAAATTTAGCTTAATCTTCTGCACATAATTCTCTATTCACTCAAGCACCTGGAATTTCTCTCCTTCCACACTGTCCACCAGATACATATAGGGATAAGTCTCCATCTATTTCTGTCCTTTGCTACTGAACCTTCTTCTTCCCAACTTCTTAGAGCTTGAGAAACCTTTCATGACATGGTCCATGCTATGCTTTTAAGGTTCAAAATGACACTCCAAATCATGCCTGTGAGCTTGCAGTGTAGAATAGGTGGTTTACTGGCTTTGCATTCCCCTTGCACATGAAGCATCTTGAGCACAAGGGCATTCCCCTCTTCATCAAATTGTCCAGTGTGAGGACAACTTCTCTAGCTAGTAACCACACAAAACAAGAAACTTTATATGGGATTTTTTCTTTCCAATTTTGCTTTCATGGCCAATTATGAATCTGGAGGTTGGGCTGGTTCATTAGATGATATGCTGCATTGACCCTGTAGGTGCCCTTACTGTTCCCTAGTCACCAGAGAGTATCTTCACCAGTTTGTAGTCCTGTGAACTGATTGAGAGCACTAAAAAAATTAGCCACTCTGTCCCTTGCATATTATCCTTATACTTTTTTGGTCCATAGAAAATAGATTCCTTATACTTGTCTTTCAAATTTTATTAGGTAGAATTTCTTGCAGTTCTTCAAGAATGCAGTCAATTTGTCAGTTTTTCACTTGCTAATGTCCACATCTCTTTCCTTTGTTAATAGTCGAATAGTGGAGTACTACTGTGATGATAAGTATTTTCATTTGAAGCACCCATTTACAGTATACTATTTGCTGAATCTTCAAGAATTTCCAATATATTAAATGCGGTTTCCATTTGCAAGAATGTTAAGTAGATGTATCTACACAAGACTTGTCTGCATAATGATTGCATATGTTATCTAGGTGTCAATTAGGAGAGACACGGCCACGGGTAGACAATTTCTATTGGAGTTGATGCCAACATATGTTGCAGTGGTGGAGAGTACAAAAGTGGAAATGATAATCAACTCCTGCATGCTCTAATGTACACCAAAACTAACTAGGCAGAAATGTATTTAATGAAAGAGCATGCTTCCTGAAGCAAGATGTTTCATGTGTGATCCTGAGTACTATGCTTATAATAGTTGGGCAACATTGTTTCCTCATATCTCAAATTTAACACTAGACAATCAATGAACATTTTCTTTTGACAAAGCGAATTAACTCGTTCCCTACCAAATCATCAGCTATGTATTTCTTCTTCTGTTTGGCAAAGCCAATCAAAATAATTTTAACTCATAGGGTACTCCATGGTTTCTTAGTCTGGTGCGTAGATGGCTCAGATGAGTCACTTGAATTGCTGGTCCAAATCTTAATTTGAAATTATTCCTACTACATTGGTTTTTAATGTTTCTGCTGTTGCAAAAGTTGTGCGACACCATTTGCATCTTCATTTTTCAAATATCTCTTTTGGTTGAGCCCTTAAGGCCCCATTGTTTTATTTAATTATTTCCCTACAGTTGTCCTGTTTCCAGAGTAATTTGAAGCAGGTTTAGCAAGAGAAATAAGAAATATCTTAATTTCTCTGAGGATAGCCTGTGGAAAGCATCAGAAAATAAGATTCTATGACAAAAATGAATAATAAGGAGTTGAACTGTTAACAGTTTTGCTGTAGATTTAGACCTCATAACTTTTAGGTGCTAAACTTGAAACTGAATCCTTGTTGTCAATGTATGTAAGCAAAACTTGGAAAACAGAGAAGATACAAAGTAGTACCATACCAACTAGGAACGAACTATCGGAATTTTTTGAAACCAATTAAGGCAGCAAGTAAAAGGAACAAAAGCTAATCAGAATAGGATGTTGTCAATGATGATTCTAAGGTATTCATTTTGGTTTTTCCGATTATTGTTTGTCAATTTCCCTTTTGATCTTCAAGCTATTAAAGACCACGAGCTAATTGTAACCGGGGGCGTGGGACAGTGAGGGTGCCACGGCACCCGTAGCTTGGCTAAAATTTTCATATATACATAAATATTATAGTGTGTAATTTATATAAAATTAAATTTGTGTCCTACATGTATTATGTCAACTATGACATATGTGTCTACTTATTTAACTTTATACAAGTATAAGTACCTACTTGTGTACACCAAAAGTTGGAGGGCATAGATGTCAGCTGAGACCAAGTGACACATTTATGTATTATGCCTTTGAACAAAGGCAACAGGGGTAAGTGCCATTTTGTGCTAGTTCATAGACTTCTTTTTGCACTTTATTAAGTGTTTTGTTTTGTTCAAGCTTTTTTTAAAAAATATTGTTGTATAGATAATTTTTTGAATTTTTGTAATGAAAATATCTCTTTACTTGTAAGTTGATGGGATCCTTGTAGAAGTTGTTTTGGCTCTTGTTTTTGATAGAACTCGTCATAAGTTACAATTTGTTAGTTATCATGATAAGTACACTATGTTTGAATTGAAGGAGTGTAATTGCGTATTCAAAAAATTAGTTTTCTTGTTTATGTTTTTCTCATTTTTTCAATAGAATTTGATCAAGAACTAGTTCAAATCGTACAAAATTCATTTTGGTTCAATGATCGTGTATTTACTCGTATACCAAAAAACTTGTAAATCGAACTGAATTGGCCAAAAACGGATTGAAGCGACTAACTGTACACCCTAATTTGATGTTCATTACTAGCGATGAGTTTGTATTAAAACAGTGGCACCCGCAACCTTCAAATCTTGGATCCATCTCTGATTGTACCATGATTGGTTCTCCAAAAATACACAGTACCTTGATGTGTTGCCACTGATTGTTCAGATTTTTTCGTTATGGAAGTGCCTGGGTTGTATAAATGCTACTAAAGAAGTTTTGTTACTTTTGAGTGAGCGTAACCTTGAATGTGTGAGATAGAAATTGGAGATGTTTTATCTGAAAAGAATAATTAATCCCGGGGCTAGAAGTGCTTCAGTCTGATAACTGTCGTTCATACTAGTTCTTGATTAAGTGGTTTGGCGTTGCCCAATATTTCTTTGATAAAGAACTGCAATTAGTTTCTGGGCCTGAGTTTCTCAAATATTCAGCAAGTTTGCTATTTTACTCATTTGTGATTAGGAAAACAAGGTAGATTTACTGATGTTATTGAAATTTTCACTCTTTCTCAATGCTAGGTAACAATGCCAAGAGATGCTTTACATCATGGAGGAGTAGAGCACAGGGAGTTACACAATTCATATGGTTACTATTTCCATATGGCAACATCCGACGGGCTTCTAAAGCGTGGAGATGGAAAAGATAGGCCTTTTGTTTTGGCAAGGGCCTTCTTTGCCGGAAGTCAAAGATATGGAGCAATTTGGACTGGAGATAATACAGCAGAATGGGAGCACTTGAGGGTTTCAGTCCCCATGGTGTTAACTCTTAGTATCTCTGGAATAGTATTTTCTGGTTAGTTAATATGATTCTCTTTTCTCGGTCAATGAGTAGGCAGCCATATCTTTCTGATTTCATGACTGTTGTGCACCATCTTTCTTTAACAGGTGCAGATGTTGGTGGATTTTTTGGTAATCCTGACACTGAGTTGTTGGTTCGCTGGTATCAAGTAGGTGCATATTATCCCTTTTTCCGGGGGCATGCACATCATGACACTAAAAGACGGGAACCTTGGTTATTTGGGTATGATTCTTCAATTTAATGTTAAAAGCTTATAATATAAGAGTACAAGAGAACACCATAGGGTGTGACCTAGTGATCAATTAAATGGGTTGAGAACCATGTGGTTTTCGAATCAAATCCCAATGGAGGTAAAATACTAGGTGATTTCTTTCCTCTGCCCAAGCTCCGGTGGACAGGGTTCTCCGATACATGTGTTGGCGGGGGTAGCAGGTATCCCGTGGAATTAGTCGAGGTGCATGCAACCTGACTGGGATGCCGTGGTTATGAAAAAAGTTTATAATACAATACATATATGCTTTTTTGTCAATTTCTCCAAGTTCTTATGTTTGTCTTTTAATTCTCAAATGCTTCTGTGATCGTTATACACCACAAGCCAGCATTACATTTCTCATTTGGTTTTGATACATAAAATTCCCTCCAACTTGTCCCATTTTTCAACTGCACACTTCAACCCCCCCTAGACTTGTTCTAAATGGAATTTATACTACCCAAAGAGACCAAAGAACGAGATTTAAGGGACGCAGGATAACTCATGTGAAGCTCTTTTAGAAATTTGCAAAAGTTGGCTTTCTAAGTAGAAATGGGTTTCTTTCTTGTGAATATTTTGTGTGCTTGCTTCTGGTTTAATTCTGGTTCCATGTAGCACTATATGGATGAAATTCCTACCAATGACTCTTATATGTAGCTACCAAATAAAAATATGGTCATGTGGCACTTCTCACCACATAAGTTTTCTGTTAAGAAACCTATTTATTAAAAAACAGGAATTGCTTGTAAGAACGGTAAGGAGACGGCTGAGTGATTGAGATATAGAAGTAAGAATTTGGAGATTCTAGGTTCGACTCTGGGCTATATAACACTCATGTAAACACATCTATCTAGCCTTGGTGGCAGGTTTACCTGACACTTGTATTTGTGGGTTGTAGCCGTTGTGGAAGGTTTACCCGCAGGGGGATGACTGAGTCAACCAGATCACCACTGTAGTTAAAAAAATAATAAAAAAAAAACTTTCTGCATCATCATCAGCCTGTAGCTCATTCAGTGCTGAACCACAAACTTAGAGGTCACCTAGCACCAAAGGGTGTGACCTAGTGGTCAATGAAGTGAGTTGAGAACCATGAGGTCTTAGGTTCTGATTCCAACAGAGACAAAAACACAAGTTGATACGTGATACTTGTTGCTACCTGTTGGTGGTAGGAGGTGGCGAGTATCCCGTGAAATTAGTTGAGATGATCACAAGTTGGCCCGGACACCACAGTCATTAAGAAAAACCCGTAGAGGTCACCTATCATGCATGGTTGTTGTCAGTTCTTTACTATTTACCCATTTGATATGAGATCAGTGTGTAAATATTTACTATTTACCCATTTGATATGAGATCAGCGTGTAAATATTTATTAAATTTATCATATAATATCTCTGTGCATCTTTTCAACTTGAAAATGTAATCTCTTATGTTTGATATTTAATACTTTAACAGATTTATTACTATTGATCCAAGTGTTAGTGCTAAACCAACTAAAGCAATATCTTTATGTCCTTTAGCTTTTTGTTTATTTTTGTCATGTCAGCTGATATTAAGTGTTATTTTAGATGATTGCAAATGATATAGTAGTAGTGATTGAATTGTTAACCTGTAACATCTGGTGGTTGTTCAACAATTCGTGATGTGTACTAATAATTGCAAGGAAATATATCATCTCATATGGATTCGTGCAATACAATGTCTGCATTAGAATGTTTATATAGTAGTGTTATTTAATGCTGATACAATCTTTTTGGGCTTTAGGACCTACATATGATTTAAGATGTTATTATTTATCAAGGTTGTTATGTCCATTACAGAGAAAGAAATACACAATTGATGAGGGAAGCGATACATGTTCGTTACATGTATCTTCCTTATTTCTACACTCTATTTAGAGAAGCAAATTCAAGTGGTACTCCAGTTGCTCGTCCGCTTTGGATGGAGTTCCCTGGAGACGAAAAATCTTTTAGCAATGATGAGGCTTTCATGGTTGGGAATGGTCTTCTGGTGCAAGGAGTTTATACAGAGGTTCTATTCTAACTAAACAACTATTCATTCCGTTCAAATTTATGTCAATCTTTCTATTATGGAACATCCCAAAATGTTTGATAGAACTTTCAAGAATTTAAATTACTGAAACTGGTCACTCTTTAACTTTGATGTGATGTTTGCTCTCTTTTCAACCACAACTTTAATACTCTTTCATTATCACTAATATATTATTAAAATCAAATTAACATCTTAAATTCTTATGTTCCAGTGGAACACTGTCACATAAAATAAATGCAGGGAGCAACTCATTTTCATTCTCAGCAATGTTCTTTCTTGAATCAGCTTCTTTTCTTTTCTTTATTACCTGAAAGTTCATATCTTTCCATACAGAAAGCAAAACATGTTTCTGTCTATCTACCAGGGGAGGAATCCTGGTATGATTTAAGAAGTGCATCTGCATACAAAGGGGGTCAGACACACAAATATGAGGTCTCGGAAGATAGTATTCCTTCTTTTCAAAGGGCCGGAACTATCATACCAAGGAAAGATCGTTTACGTCGGAGCTCGACACAGATGGAAAATGATCCTTTTACTCTGGTAACATCTATATCTTGTAGCTTTTGCGAATATCTGTTCTTTAACTGATATGTTTTCCTTTGTGCTGGCATTAGGGCACGTAACTAATTTCACTAATATCTTTCTTTGTGAATCCAAAGTTCTGACACTTAAGCTCATAACTAATATTTTTAGACAGAATAAAGGAAAACTTGCCAATGACTTCTCTTCCTTCATATCCAATTCAATGCATTTTCCTTCTCAATCCGAAATTATTCCTTCAATGGCACCTTGTTTTCCAGATTAGGAACGAGGAATGACCCACCAATAACATTTTTTATGGTCATGCTACATCATCAATTAATGGTCCCATCTTACTCTTTCGCTACTTTTTGTGATAGTGTTTGGAGCATCTTTAACAACCAGCTTGTTTTATACTGCAGGTTATAGCTCTTAATAGTTCCAAGGCAGCTGAAGGTGAGCTTTATATCGATGATGGGAAGAGCTATGAGTTCAAACAAGGTGCCTTCATTCATCGGCGTTTCACATTCTCAAATGGGAAGCTTATATCTTCAAATGCAGCCCCGTCTACAGCTGGCAGTTACACATTTTCTTCCGAGTGCACTGTAGAGAGGATAATCTTGTTAGGATTGTCCCCTGGAGCTAAAACAGCCGTTATTGAACCAGGAAACAAGAAAGTGGAAATTGAGCTTGGGCCACTCTTCATTCAAGGAAATCGAGGATCTGTTCCAACCATTCGCAAGCCTAATGTGCGTATTACAGATGATTGGTCGATCCAAATTTTGTAAGAAGTTGGTAGTTATGATGAAGTCTACATTTTCCTCTTCCGCGTTCATCATGTATTGGGTTAGACCAGCTAATAGGTAAATCTTTACTAAGAAGAATTAAACATTGATGAAGATTGTTATACAGGGATAGTTTGAAGCTCATCCCTTGTTGAAGTTTTCGGACTTAAAAGTTTTCTGATCCTAGTTTTGGTAATTTTAAGTACTCCACTTGACACTCTTTTAGTTAGTATAAAAAAGAATGATACTTTTCTATAATTTTAGAAATAATTTAATTGAAAACTTTCTGATTACTCTAAATGAGATAAGTAATAGTCATATAAATATTTATGATTTGTTTTAAATTATAAGTTTTAAAAGTCTTCTATTCTTATTTTGTTGAACACCATGCCCAATCAATCACAAATTCATATTTTGGTGTTTTAAAATATAAGTTTCAAGAAGCGTTTTATTCTTAATTTATTGAACACTATGCCTAGTCAATCACAATTTCATATTTTGAAACGGAGGGAGTAATTATTATTTTGAAAAAGAAATGGGAGATATCTGTATTGCAATCACTAATAGGTTAAAAATCGTTCAAACTAAAAAAATAAAAGAATCTTGAAAGACTCTTGACTGTGAATTATGATCTACAAAAGTTGGATCCTTGGAACCAATAATGGTCAATCTGTGCATAAGAAACGAAAAAGAACATGCAAATGAGCTAAGCTCCCCATTCTCTTGGTTTTTCTACATCGGCTACGGCATTAGCTTTTTCTGGGTGATAAAGAATAGTAACATCTTAGTCTTTTAGCAACTCCATTCACATCCTCTGGCTCAAATTCAAGTCTTTCTGAGTAAACACATATTGTAAACTATGATGATCAGTATACACTTCACACTTAACCCCATATAGATATTGCCTCCGCGACTTCAATGCAAATACAATCGCAGCCATCTCCAAATCATGATTTGGGTAGTTGCGGTCATGCTCTTCCAATTGCCTTGAAGCATAGGCAATTACATTCCTCTCCAACACTAACACTGCACCTAAACCAGAATAAGATGCATCACAATAAATAATGAAATTCTTACCTTCCACACGCAAGGCAAGAATCAGTGCAGTAGTCAACAAGGTCTTGAGTTTCATTGAACTCTTTTCACACTCATCCGACCATATAAATGAAATATTTTGTTTGGTAAAATTGATCATCTAATCCCTGACAAACCGACGGTAATAACAAGCTAAACTGACAAAACTCCTCCTTACCTCTAAAACATTAGTAGGCCTTGCCCAACTCTTGACTGCTTCAATCTTCTGGGGATCCGCCATCATTCCATCCTTAGAAACCACGTGCCCCGAGAAGGACACTGAATCGAGCCAGAACTCGCACTTAGAGAATTTGGCATAAAGCCTTTTCTCCCTTAATAATGCCAATACAATTCTTAGATACTTTTCATGTTCTTTCTTGCTCTTTGATTAGATCAATATATCGCCAATAAATACAGTAACAAAGAGATCCAAGCTTAAAAATTCCATTCATCATGCTCATGAAAGCAGCAGGGGAATTCATAAGCCCAAAAGACATTACTAAGAACTCATAATGTCCATACCTTGTTTGAAAAGCAGTCTTTGGCACATCCGCTGCCTGCATTTTCAGTTGATGATAACTGAACCTTAAATCAATTGTAGAGAAGACACAAGCACCCTGTATGATCAAACAAGTCATCAATGCGAGAAATGGGGTAATTGTTCTTAATAGTCACCCTATTCATCTGCCTGTAGTCTATGCACATCTGAAAACTACCATACTTCTTCACAAATAAAATTGAAGCACCCCAAGGAGAGACACTCGATCTAATAAAACCTTTACCTAAAAACTCCCGAAGTTGGACCTTCAACTCTCTCAACTTAGTGGGGGCCATTCTATTAGGTGGAATTGAAATGAGGCGAGTCCATGACTCCAGGTCAATAAAAATCAATATCCCTGGTGGTATACCATGGAGGTATGTAGGGAAAAAATCCATAAATTTATGCTACATTACAGTGTTAGCATTGCAATCTAAGATAGCAAAATTTGGAGAAAGCCAAGCCATACCCAGAATTACATCATAATCAACAATCCCTAGAATAATCAAATTTACAATAACACAGACTCACCCACAAGAGTAGAAACATGAATAGGCATGTCAAGTAAGTGACAATCTAAATCAATTCCATTAGCTAATGAGGAAGATACATAATAAAAAGTGGATCCAGAATCAAACAATACGAAAGCCATCATACGATCGCAGACCAGAAGAGTACTTGTAGTAACAACATCAGATGCCTCTGCATCTGGCCTCCCAGGGAAAGCGTAACAATGGGCTCTATTGCCTGTCTGACCATTCTCCTTACCGGGCTGCACTCCAGTAGATCCAACCTGCTCTCCATCCCAGTCGGACTAGTGACTACCACGACTTTGGCCACCACGTCCTCTAGAATGATGACCTCTACCATAACCATCCTTACTTCTAACTGTTGGGGCTTTATAACCCTGATCATACTGAGCCGGAATCTTCCTTGAACAGTATTTCCTGGTATGCCTAGTCTCACCATATCCATAACAAGTCTTGGAGTAGAGAGTAGGTCTCTGTGAAGATGAAGAAGACTGAAGATAACCCCAAAACTCAGAAAAGGGTTGACTGACCTGAACCACTAAACTGACCTCTCTTACAGAACTTATTGAATGCTGTCACCTTGGCGAAGTCATCTGGATTTACCCCCTCTACCTCTATCACAAAATCAACCACTTCTTGAAAATATTTTGTAGAAGCAACCACCTGTAAAGCTGGAATCTGCAAATCTGAGTTCAATTCCTTCAGAAAGCGGGGAATCCGTTTTTGCAAACTGAAGTAAATCTAAGCAGCATACATGGATAAAGCACAAAATTTGGCTTCATAGGCTGCTACATACATTTTCACTTGCACTATATTTAGGAACTCATCTCTCCACCTGTCCCTCAAATTTCAGGGCATATACTTCTCCATTAAGAAGTTAGAAAATGCTGCCCAAGTAATGGGTAGTGCCTTTGCTGGTCGACACTCAATATGAAACCACCACCACATTTTGGTGTCTCCCTGAAACTGGTATGTCACAAACTCAACACCAAATCGATCCACTATATCCATCTTATGAAGTAGTTCATGACAATCAAAAAGAAAATCATAAGCATCTTCAGATTCAGTATCCCTGAAGACTGAATGTTTCAACTTTAAGAACGTAATAAAGAGATCATGTTGGTCACTAGTCCTTGTAGGCCCTGTAGCCAATAAGGGAAACATATCTGTTTTCAAGGACACATCCATGTGGGGAGCCACAACGGCTGCATGTTGTACTCCTTGAACCTGAGGTGCGAGTGCAGAAAACGTTGGGGTGCCCCACACTGATTGGATAATCCGCTGAGATAGGTGAGAACCTAGTTGATAATCTCTGGAGTAGGCTAGAGTGGTGCTTCCTTCTCATGAATCTGCTCATTCTCTGCCTCATCACCCTCTCTTGCTACCTCATCGGCAGATGAAGGGGTCACTACTATATCCCTGGTTGTCCAGCTACCCGATCTTTTCTCCTAGTGAGACTTCTCCCGCGACCTGTACCACAAACTCTCATCTCTACTCCCCTTCGGGCTACAGCCCCAACGGTTGGCTCAGATGCATCCTCTCTTGTTGGTGTTTGTGTTACCACTATTGTTGCTCTAGTTTTGACCATTTGTGAAATAGAGTGACGAAGATCATATACCAATTTGTATCACCTAGATACCAATTGGATTTAAGTAATAGCATGAAAGAAAGAAGGAAAAGAGTTTCCTAAAGTCCTATAGCCTCTAAAAGAAAAGTAAAGCGTCTATGTACTATTCCGCAAGACTCTACTAGACCTGTCCTTGTGTGATGAGATTATCGAACCTAAAGCTCTGATACCAAGTTTTTCACGACCCACAATTAGTCATGAGTGACACCCAAATTTAACCTTCTAGGTGGGCGAACCAAAGAATTCAAACCCCAACTTATATTAGTTATTCAACTTATGAAATATGACAATAATGCGGAAGCTCAAATGTTATTAAAGTTAGAAATATGAATCTACTAGAGTCTATTAGATATCCTTTCCAAAACCTGAAAGCCATCACATCAAGGACATCTAATCCCCAAATACTAAATCTGAGAGTACCAAAGAAACCATAATAAATGAATAAAATAGTTTGTGTCAGAAAACTAATGACATCACTCCATGACCGAGATAATCCAACATGAGCTAGAAGGAATAGCACCCTAGAATCTATGCTAGAGTTTGGCTAGAGCTAAGGGCGAGTCAAATTTTCTGGTACACTTGCTACACTACACCAAAGGAAAGCGAAGAAAAACATAAGTAGGGGTCAGTATAGGGTAACATGTATTGAGTAGATATCATCAGTTGACTCAAAATAGAAATCAATATGCATAAAGTAATAATATGAAATCAACTATAGTACTTAGCTGGTGGCAAACAACAAACAACATGAACAAGTGACAAAAATAATAAAGCAAGTACATAATTAGTCATAATATCAAGAACTCACATGAGGACTCATGCCTCCACGCCACACTCTTTTGAGAAATGAGTTATTTGATATTGAGTATATTAAGTCATTATAATATATTTTCCTTTAATATTATTGTGCCAGAATATGACACTTGATCCAATAATATCGTACTAGCTCGTGGCATCCGATCTAAGTATGTTGTGTTGACTCGTGGCACCTGATCTAACAATATAGTTGATTCATCATTCTTTATCATCTTTTCCCACTTTCTTAATAATATTTTACTAAGCCTTCTTTATTCAAGGCATTACTTTAATAGAACAAGTTTAAGATTATGGATTTCACAATATTGGAATTACAGACCAATCACAATAATACATGAATCATTCAAACCACAACAATTAAGTACATGTCAATTTTCATAGCATTACTCAATGACTATCAATCTCTTAAGAGTCTTTTGATCACATAGAATAAACCATAACCTATCTCCACTGAAGAGCTGAAGTCAAGCAAGCTAATTCCCTAATATTTTTCCTTTCTTCAATGTCTCAGAACGTTTCCAATCTATCAAGTATACAATATTCGTAAGTAACCGAGTTTGTAGACACCCATATTACTATATGTCTAGCACATTTACTTAAAAATCATAGAGCATGAATATATAATCCAGTTCCTAATCTTGATGCCAATCAATATATCAGGTCTCATAATTCTTAAATTTCAAGCCAACGGTTTCGTCTCAATTTCTCCAAATAATATAAATCTAAAGATCTTCATATAATACTATACACCCACTATTAAATTACATATCTCAATATATTAAAACTTGAATCATAATGTGATAATTAAAATAACTTAAAAGTCAAAATTCACTGTTGGTGAAACCAATTGCTCGCTACGGAACAAATTGCAGCACTTGTCCATTCAATCTACTACCAATTAATTGACAAATCAATTATGAAGCAATCATTGCTTCATTATTGACTACCAAAACTTGTTCAAATTTTCAGCCTTAAAAATCAAAAGCAGTAACTTGATCTTCCTACAATAAACTATAATAACTTTCTGCATTACCCAATATATATATATATATATATATATATATATATATATATATATATATATATATATATATGATCCTATAAAATTTCATCCAACATTTAAGAATGTAATTTATGTAAACAAGAATTAGAGAAATTACATCTAATATGTACCTGCCGTGTTTATCTTCGTGATGCGGCACAACTATCCTTCTCAGTTCTCTCTTTTCTTTTCTAAATAAATTAATTATGTACTAAAAAGTGACAAACCCCACTAACATATTTTAATAAGTATAGGCCAAGTGATATACGATAATAAATAAACTTCATACTTGGCCCATTAACTATCAACTAAGAATTATTATTTGATACATATCCGTCAATTAAATAATCGTACTTATACAAATAGCACAATATTCTTGTTTAAAATTTATGAAAAGATTCTTTTATGATAGAAATAGATCTAGTGTTCGAAACGATCTAATAGATTGTTACACAGTTTCTTGCGGGGTATTGTTTGTCATTGGCTCACACTGTCTGTATGTTATGCTTCAACACTGCTTTGAATGGAATTTGATACATAGTTAGTAGGACTTTGATTGTTGGCTACCGACATGGGACTAAAAAACGCGCATTATATACAAAGCTATATAACATGCGTCTCTACATGAAAAGGCCTCTATATATGCAGTAGACAAAAATATTGCCTATGGTATGATAATACATGACTCAGCCAATAGTGAGGTACAAAAAGAAACCACACTAATTTGTGCTACAAGTAGTAAGAGTAAGTTGCACATTTTATACCATTATTTATTAGCTCGAATTAGTGGAAGGCATCAAGCTCCTCTATCATAGATGGCCTCAACAAGACTATAATATGTACTACCAAATACAATATAAAGTTGTACCGGTTAATCTTCTATTGGTTAGGCCTGCACACAAATGTTGGATTATGTACTAGCACCTCCAAGGTAGAATTCCCCCCAAACCTATACCCCGAAAGAGCAATCTGGCAGGAACCATCAAAGTGTCCTTAGCTAACCTCCGATTTATGTTCATGTGTGTTGCATACCATTCTCATTTAGTTTTCCTATGACCATTCATTAATGTTAGTGGTTAGTATTTGTTATATAGATATAAATTGCTTAAGCTACTGACCTACGAAGTTTGTATTTGAAACTGATTCTGCATTTGTTGGATTAGCTATGCCGTATAGAGTCTGACATGTGGTTATATGCTGAGGCATTATCATTCCATCTCCATTACGAATCCTCATTTTTTTGGCTAGTTTATCTTGACATCCATCATTAACATAAGTTAGTTATGTCATTTTTAATCGTAAGAGTATTTTTATAATCGCCATATTGAATGGTTAATTATTAAGAAATACCTCGTCTTTTTTTCATAATTCTTGGGAATACATTATGGAAGATTTCTTTATAAATAATATTTTTTATGAATCTCTAGTCGTCTGTGTCCTCGTCTGCGTTGAGGATTGTCAATCCTTCTCTTGTTGTTACACATGATACTGCAACATGTAACTATCCATGTGTGAATACTTTTTTCAGAAGATACAATCCAACTTTTTGAAGAGTTTGTCTTTGGCTCTTATTGATTGTCATAGCATAATAGGGTGCTAAAGTAAGTTGACGCTTGTTAAGCTTGAATGACCACTTTGAATCATTTGGAGACATGATAATTCTTGGTATTGTGACTCTTTATCTGATGTTCTTACCAGAAATGATGCTACCAAATACCCAGATGCGTTATAATTAATCTTTTACCATTGTAGAGACCTTCATTTTGGTTTAGATTTCTAAAAAGCATAACTGGAATTCCTTCTTTCAAGTGCATTTCATGGTTTGGGGGCATAAGAATCGCAAGTTATTTAGGAATTTTGTCATATACAATATATCCTCCTCATTAGTATTAACGCTTGCTTTGCACACATTGTCCAAGCTATAACAAGTTCTTCTTTCCTCTAGTATCATTTTCATAATTTTGTCATTCAACTCATGCACATTTCATTTTTTGGTGTGAGTATGACTCTTTCTTTCAAGTATGCTGGGTCTTTATATTTTTGTAATAGGGACATATATAGTGCATCTTCAATTGATTCTATCTGATTGTTCAAGGGTGCAATGTATACATCAGGCAACAAATTAATGAGGTTATTCTTATTATCTACATAAACAGATCCATCTCCAATCTCCAAAAGTCATTTATCAAAAGTTGTTATTTTGTGTGCTTCAGAACCCATTACTTTTCCACAACTAAGTCACATATTTTCTTTCAATTCATAAATAGAGAAGTTGGGCCACAAGTGTGAGGATTTTCGCGATGCATCAATAATTTTAGCTCTTCTTCTCTTTTGGGATACTGACAATATTTGGCTGAAATCACCACCACATATGACTATTACGCTCCCAAAAGTTTTGTCGGTGTTATTTTTATACCTATCTCAAAAAATATCCCTCAAAGTTTTGTCTAAGGCGTCAAAACCAATTTGTTTGTCGTTGGTGCTTCATCCCAGATAATCAAAGCACTCTTTTTAAGAAATTTTGCTAATTGACTGCCTTATTTTATTTCACAAATTGAGGATGGAGTGACTTCTATAGGAATATGAAAGCGTGAATGAGCAGTCCTACCATTTGATAGTAATAAAGCTGCTATACCTGAAGTAGTGATGGGGAGAACTATTTTTGATTGTGATCTGATCTTGGAAATAATTGTATTCCATATAAAGGACTTACATGTACCACTATGGTTGTGTATAAAAAATAATCTACCTTTTTCATTATAATCTGATGCTATTATTTCTTCATATGCCAGTAGTTGGAAACTATTTAACAAAGCGAATGTTTTGTAGTGAATTATTTTGAGCTCGTCTTTGTCATAGTCTAGTTCTTCATTGCTTATGTGATTCCCTACATTTTGTATTAAGGTAGAATCTGGAAGTGGCATCCTATCTATGTCTTTTAAACTTTTACCCATCTTTAGAATAATGATTTCAATCTCAAACAGTGTGTACGCTTTAGTTTACTTTTCGTTTAGTTGTAAATCTTTCAATCGTAATCTCTTTCTCTAAATCGATGTGATATCTTCAAATAATATTACATAGTTATTCTTCCATACCTTGCGTGAATTAGAGACATAAGTATAGTTACAAAGAGATGTATCAACTCCTTTCTAGTAGCCCACTGGGCCATCTGACAACCGATCATTCCACTTATTGTCATAATCTAATAAGCCTAATAGGTAGCAGGACTCTATATAAGTTGTATGATTTACTTCATTGATTCTTTTGATGTTGTCGAAGGAAGTTCACCCTTTGACAATTTTGAGCAGCATACGCATATAAAAACATTCTCCACTTGTCGGGTGTGCAAAGTAGATTCTGCCAATAGCGTGTCCCTTCTGCCTCTTGGTCCATTCTTTGTCTCTTCCATTCCAGACCTAGCATGTAGGAAAATCTGAATATGTCAACTCTCTCGCATCCATATTCTTTGTTTGCCTCAAACCATTTCGTAAATTGTGTTCTTTTCTATATTGAGTCTGCTCAGTACGCTTTCAACTATCCTCGATTCTTCAAATATTATGGTGTTTTGTTTCTGTAAATGGAAAGGTAAGCGCTCAACTGCCAATTGTCTGTGATGTACATCCTCCAATAAGCTTCTGTAGCCGATATATATATCTGTAATCTAGAAAATTTTTGATTTCACCATTGTCTATTGTTGTCCCAGTCGATTCTATTAATGTTTTTACTCTATTAGACCCTTTATGAACATACTTGAATAAGTACTTCATCGACCTTGAATAATTGCAGACTTCAACATTTATATGTGCATCCAACTTGACAAGCAAGTCTCTGTTGTATGGAACAACATATCTGTAGTCTAATCTGACACCATGTTTCTTGACTTCAATACATGTGTTCTGTCTCATATAAATAGAGAATCCATCTGAATAAAATTTGTTCGGTGATTTTATTTCTTTGGGAAATGCTTGTGCACTTCCCTTGTTTCATACATGGCCAGATGTGATTCAGTTCTCCGCAAGGCCCGTGTATCATAAAGTTCTTGATTGCATTATACCCATCTAGATCTTCTCGAAGATTAGGTTTTGTAGCTGATATTACTCTATCAATATGATCTAGTGTGTAGTTTCTTAATGTTTAATGAAGGACGAGTAGTATATGTGCATATGGCAAGCCTCTTTTCTGGAACTCAATTGTATATATACTTGCAAAATGTTTTGTATGTGGACTTGATTAGCATGTAAGTGTCCATGAATTGGTTGCTTAATCTTGAAATAAGCATGTATTGTAATACCTAACAAGATGTTTCTACTCATTTATTGAGACATGACTAAATAGTCTTGCCCTGAATGATCTGTTCCCCCAAGCAGGTTATAAATCTAACCAGCTCTTTTAGTGTATGCCATTAACATTAATAGTGTTTGGTGTTTACTTGTTTCACGTTTATGTTTGACCTTATTTTTATTAAGCTTTATTATAGATTGGAAGTGTGTTATTCCCTATTGCATATTGATTGTTTCTTATGAAATTAGTCCGAAAAGTATTCTTATTTCCCTATATATTAAAAATACATAATACATAAAATCATGATATACACAATACTCATCTTCTAGTAGTTACTAACCCAATGAATTACATGAATCATTGTTTAGTATGTTTGCTAATTAGATTTTAATTTGTCGGGCATGATTATTATTGGTTTGTAATTTTTATGCATGTCTTTCTTTTCAACTCTATAACCTTAAGTTATTTCTTCAAATCACAATAGTAGACTTCTGCTTAGTATCAAAGTCCAATGTTTTCACCAGTTGTTTATTTTAATTTTGGACCTATTTTGTTGATATGTATCACGTATTCCAAAAGTAATGATGCAATTTCTAGTAATAAACCACCCTAGGAGCTCTTGTTAGGTCAGTTACGCACATAATTATGGTTTTGTGACAATTTCCTTGTCTTTGTTGTCACATATATATGTAGCTATATTGTAATATAAAATCATTGAGATTGCATATGGTGTGATTTAGTAGCGGTATTGAAGAGTATTTGATTGTCAGATCATACATGCAATTATATTCCCGATAGGCTTATCCTTTTTAATATGCCACATTAGTTAGAACAACTTGATCTGGAAAACTCTACATATAATGTCCACGTGGCTACCATCGGTATCTTGGTTTATTAGGTGCAACATTGCATTTATTTCCAGCCACTTTTGGTTAAAAGTAAAAGTCAGGAACAAATTTGGGTATCCAGCCCACCTGCATATAGCCATTGCATCTTCATAATTTTGTGCCCTATACCGAGGTCCCCCAGTGTGTGACGAAGGTAGTATAATAGTTTTCCCCACCATTGAGCAATCTGAATCTCCACATACAATAGCATCCATCAAGCCACCAAAAAGATGAGACCTAAGTTTCTTTATTTCTCTGGATGTACCTAAATCTTTCTTGTTCAATTGCCATGTACCCATCCACAATGTACTGCTGCAACAACCTGTCAGCTTGTAATGGAGTGTGGGCCTCATATAAAAGCATTTTTATATGCGGTAGCGATAAAGTTGTCTCATTGTCAAGTTTTCTTGCGTGAATATTTTGTGTCTTTCAGAAAACAAAGGTATTCCAAGCCTATATACATCTTACCCATATGGATGTATTAATGGATAGATCATCGACATGAAACTTGGGTGTAAATTTGTGATCCTTTGCAACCCATTCTTATGGTGTTCCACAATTACATCTCGCTAGAAGTTAGCATATGTAAGATCACCAATGATTAATCCAGCTACTTCAGAAGTCATTGGTATGTTGTATTGTCAGCCATCTTTGCCCCTTTCAGATAGGAGGCACATACAAAACACTGCTTGTGGTTGTTCTCTATATCTATCTCTTGCCATATGAAATGATTTGACCAAAACATTATGCTCATCTAGAATTTCTGATATTCCCAGTACAATTTATGTTGCAATTTCTTCATGCATCAGACTTTTGATTCTATTCTCTATCTCATTATTCGTATATATATATATATATAGATGTGCAAATTGTTGCCTTTTTCCAATTTCTGGTAATAGCGAGTCAATGTGATGATAATTTTAACCACTTATTCTGAATACATAAGGACTCTTTGAAAAATTGATTGATATGTCAACTCGGCTCCCACGCAAACATGGAATTATATACCCTAATATTTTTCCTAAAGTTCATACCCAGTTTTCCTAATTATGTGCCCAAGAGATATTTGAGCTAGGGTGAAGGTTGACTCAGTAATGGTAGACGAATACGTCCTTCCATACAACAAATTATGAATTTGGGTTGCCGTGTATTTTTACTATTGTCTGTCGATTCGTCATACCATAGAATGGCCCCACTATATATACAAGTGTAGGTTTGAGGGCCCAAATTCCATGTTGTCTTGTATTCAGCTTGCTCATTAGTTTGGTGGGAGACAATATAAGTATTGTATGCACATATTATGAAGTTCTATACCCAGTATAGGGTTATGCCGATATGTAATTATGTATGTTGTTCAAGGAGCAAGAGTTGTACTTGTATTGTTCTGAAGGGATAGTCTGCTACTACTTCTCTATGGATGCATTGGACGTAAGATGTTTGCACATTCCTCCATAACTGAATATTAGGATTGGTTACATTAGCCTCCCGGGAAGAGGTTTTAAAAATATAGTTACTAAGTATCATGCATCAGCGATGTCGGTTGTAAGTATAGAGTGCGCTCAATTTATTATACATTAACAATATTATGTTGTTTATGGTTTTGATGTAATGAGGCATCAAGGGTTTCACATAATGTAAATCAATGGGTAAACAAAGTAGCAGTTAATGTGTCATAGTATTGATATATTTGGAGATGTTTGTCAGTCTTTGTCTGAGGCAATATTTAGGCTTCTGATGCCGCTATATGTAGTTAGTAGTATAATTAGTTAAAGCTATTTGGGGCTTGTGCGGTAGATAAATGGGTGAATAGAAACTTACCCTGTATTTGCTTATGTATTTCTATGGTATGGATATTTGTTAGCAGACCACCTTTCCAAGATTTTGATGAAATGTACAACATGATTTGTCTGCTTAAGTGAGTGAACTTTGTATTGCCTCTAAAGTAATGTGAGCTTCCACTTCGATGATAGACTGGAACAATACTTGTGATCGTTGTATCGAAAGCCTCTGCCTCAGATCTACCCGATATATCATAGAACTATCTATGGTCACCACTTGTCTAAGAGCCACCACGAGCATTATCTCGAGCTCTTTGAGCTCCACCCTTGGTGCTCTTGTCACCACCCTTAGTACTATGTGAAGTACCTCGTGTCGCTGTAGCTGGCGTAGAACGAGTAGTCTATGATCTTGACTAGATAGTAGAAAAAGCAGGTTTGGGGCAATCCTTTGCCTTGTGCCCGAACTCCTCACAAACAAAACAACCACGAGGCCTAAGCCCCGCTGAAAGTAACCAGAAGAGTTTGCAAGCCCTCCTTAACATGTATATTCACTAGGCATACCCTGATTAGTCTGACTAGGCTTGGATCCACTAATACCATCTAAACTCTGAATTGTAGCCTGCAATGGTCTACCTTGATAACCTTATGAGCCTTGACTTGAATATTCTCTGCCTCTGGATGAATGACAGCTGAACTGAACCTGGTGACGAAATCTCTTGGCACTACTACCTTATTTAGCATGCTGAACACACTTAATCATCCTGACATGGTCAATAACTCTGGAACGTACCACTTGATAACACAAGAGATGTTGTGGCCTTCTAAAGATAACTGGTGAACCCTTTTACCAACTTATTGATATACTCAAATTCTACGGGAATACTCGACATGGCATAATGAGACAACTCATGGAAACGACCTCATACTTAGAAATTGATAAAGAGGCCTGCTCCAATCTATCAAACTCATCCCTACACTGATCTCGAAGGCCATAGGGCACAAACCTCTCAATGAACACCTTAGTAAAATACTCCCAACCCATAGCAGGAAACCCAACTAGCCTACGAGTAAGAAATGATCTCCACCACTCCTTGGCTATTGCTGAAAACTGATAAGAAGTGTAAGCCACCCAATAAGCCTCTACAATACCTAGTTTGAAGAATCTGTCTTGACACTCCATCAACAATTCATAAGCTTTCTGTCCAACTGTACCGTCAAACCTAGGAGGTAAAATCTATCAAATCTTTTAAATCTTTTCTACTCGACAATAGACATGGTTGCATTGGCAGAGATAGGTGGAGCTGAGAAGACACTGTAGAAGAACTAGGAGTCTTAAATCCCACACTAGGCCCCAGAACTGGCGATGTAGCACCAACTGTAATAGGATAAACTAAAGTACTTGGGAGAACACCAGATAGAGGGACACTATACAATCTAGCCAATAACCTGACGGTCAATTCATGAAGTATCAAAGTGGTTTATAGAACTGAAGGAGGCTACACTTGTCCTCTCTCCTCAATTTGTTATTTGGTGACGTTATTATGGTCAAGTAAGGGCTCAGATGATGCCTCCCATGCTCGTCCTCGACAGGTGTTGCCCCGCTTGCTTGGCCATGACCCCTAACTCCATTGCATCCCCTGCCTCGCCCACGAACTAGGGCTCGGGCAGCTGGTGTGAACTCACTCACTAAAGTACTGGCTCTAGTCCTCGGTATCTTCGAAGAGAGAATATATTATAGGTATTCAACACTTGGTATGAATTAATCGCACAAAAGGAATTATAGGAAATGAATCTCTCCTACTAGGTATCTTGTACCCTCTCGAAGATGACTACAGACGTCTATGTACCGATCCTCAAACTAGACATCCTGCTCTTTAACTTATGGAACTGGTGAACCTAGTGCTATGATACTAATTTTTCACGACCCAAAATCTGAGGTCATGATGGCACACACCTCAAGAACCCCAAAAATGGTGTGTAAGCCGAAAGAAATACATATACAAGGCTTCCTAAGGGAAGTCGGACCACAAACAATAGAGAAACAACAAGTAATATCACAAAACCTGGTAGCTTTAGTATAAAGAGTATCTAATACATTTCTAGAATCTAAAATACATCTCAAGTCTTCAAAAGGAAAGTAAAAGACTTGAAGTGAAAGATGAAGACTAATGGTGATCTGGAAAATAAGATCTCACCATAACTCCGAAAGGGAGAACTTTGCTAGATCCAATCAACCGCTACGAAGATCACCCTAACTTGGATCTGCATCAAAAGGATAAAAGAAGTAGGGGGTGCATACAATCCATATGTACACATTAGGTTAGACCAACTAAGTATAAGCAACTAAACAGATTTAAGAAATGAACTATGAAACGCTTCCACCTGTACGCAGAAAAGTCTCATTCCAACGTCGGTGCCACCAATTTATATAGACGATGCGAATAAAGTAAACATATAATGAGACATATAATAGCTAAATCAACACATAAACAAGTCACAGAACACAACAAAATTGTCTAATGTGATGCAATGAAATGATGGAATGATGTGGTGGTACGAAGGTCATCACACAACCCGTCATATACACCTTGTCGAGCCTCTAGCTTCCAGACAAGGACCCATGGGGGACTCAGAGTCCATATACCTATCTCATAATCTCATATCTCATCAACTTTCCACCTAGCTCGTGGTGAAGGATATAAGGTGTCACATTTTCTTTTTAAAAAAATATAGTATTTCTCCCCTTTCTCATATTTTCATGAACAATGATATGTTGCATGAGGATGGATGCATCACAACATATAAAACACAAGACATAATCAGTTCATCAAGGATTTCAATTAGTATCAAGTTTCCAAACTTAACAAGTCATGAAACATATTCTCAAATAATAAAGACAGTGGAGGAAACCATTTGAAATCAATCTTTGTAGCTTAGAAAATATTTCTTTCATTTTAAGATGTTCAACAATCAACTCAAGCCCCTAAATGGGGCATATCAATGTCAAAATAAAGATAAGTCACATAGTCCCTCACTCGGAAAATTACTCAAATATCACAAAATTCCCGCAACAATTACAAATATCACATATGCCTCCACATAGGCTAAGCATCACAATCAGGCATCATATGAACTAAACAAGGTTTACTTACTTGTAAGACTCATGATACTACTCATTTCACATTTGACTCCCTAAGAAAGGTTAAATACTCATGTCAATCTAAAATAGGGATAGTCAAACATACCTCAATGCCAAAACTTCACCCGAATAACCCTATTGGAGCACTCCCCAATGACACAATCACCAGAACGATCCTCAACTATCAAAAATGGAAAGAGTTCATCAAAATGAGTCCAATGATACACATATTGATAGGATTTGAAACCGAGGGTAAAATAGTTCAAAAATCACTTCAAAAATCAAAAGGATAAAATAAGTTTTTTAGTTGAAAATCAAGTTTTATAAGTCAAGAGGAGTTCGTGGTTGAAAACCCTATTAAAATAAACAAGAATCGAGCTTCAAATCAAGAAATTACTTGATTTTCAATTTGGGGGAAAAAACCCTCAAAACCCACATTTGAAATCTTGATTTGAAAGTGTTTTGGAAGATGAAATTTGAAACAAGTGATATAAAATCGATAAAGGGACTTACCCGCATAAGTTTTCTAAAGAAAATGCTTCCAAAGTCCCCCTCCCAAGCTCCCAATATGAAAAGAACGGTGAAAGAAAGTGAAATGGGAAGAAAGAGGATTGTTATAGCCAAAGAAAAGGGTTGTTGACTTTCTATTGACCACCTTTGATTGTTGACCGCGGTTAATTGCACGACCATCCAAAAAAACAAATTTCTATCTTATTGTAACACCTCGTATTTGAAAAGAAGGTAAAAATTTTAGTTTTTACAAAATCTAGTGCCAGCATAGACGACACCACCAACGGTTCGTAAGTTGGACGGCAGACCATAGGTAGGATCGTCATTGTAAGCTCCCAAAAATTTAGATTGATTAGTCTCAATACTCTTTGACGGTTCACCAGGACGACCTGTTGTTCTATATACAAGTCGTAGGTAGGTCTCTTAGGTGAGTCCCATACTTAGTGAAATTTAAGATCAAGCGTTGGGACCCACGATGGGATGTACAGTCCATAAAAGGATCCACGGACCCTAAATAGGGTCCTGTCGTTGGGGGTCCAAAAAAGATGTCTTTGAACCCACCGACGGTTGACCAGGACGGTCCGTGGTAGGACCTACTGACCGTAGGTCAGACCATCGGTGAGGGTCGGCAATTATCTTAAAGAGACTTTTTGGTTTTTTCCCTAATTGTTTTAGCCCAATACTATGTCGTTTTATCCTAGCAATTAGGGAAAATGATCTAAGTTGATTTGATAGTAAAGCATAAATGTTGTTGTTGTTGATTGTTGATTGTTGTTAAAGGATTTCTCTCATATTACTCAATACATGAATAAAGGGTTTTCTCACAAAAAGGATTCTTATAGTTGAAAGGCTTTTCCCCTAACCCCTAACTCAACCCAACTAACCACCAAAACTGCCCTACCCAAAAGACCCCTACCCACGGACCGTGGGTGGTCTACGGACTGTACTGGTCCTTTGTGGGTGGTGGTCTAGGGCTTCAAAAAATAGGGGAACTAGGGCCTTGACCCATGACCCCCTTCCCACAGGGCATGGGTCCATCTACTAACCGTAGATGCCCTTCGTGGGAGGCTGTTTTTTGGCAGCTTTGGGGATTGTTTTGGGGTTCTCCTCAAGGACCCTTCATTTCATACCTTATCTCCCTAACCATAAAACACTCATTCTAAGTTCGGGAATTCATTTTTACAATTCTAACCCCCGTATAAATTCTAGAACCCTTACGTAGGGCTCTAGTTTCACCTACTAGTTTTCTGGTTATTACAATATCTCCCCCTTGGGATCATTCGTTCTTGAATGACAATTCTAAACACTTCTTAAAGGAAACAACTCTAGAGTAGCAGCCCATAATGCATGCAACTCATCTAAATGCTCATAAATAAAGGAGGAAATATCAACTCTAACTAAAACATACTCAATGCAACACAAGGAAGTAGGGACTACATCTAACAACCCAAAATGCATGAAATTCTTATATCTACTCATTTTCAAGGAGGAACTACCATCTCCTAGTCATAACATGCTCAACATGTACTCATGGAGCCTAAATGCAATTTACTCTAAAAAAGGCATTCATTTAAGGAGGAATCTTTCAACTATGAACTAAGGCATGCTCATTAATTCTTTTCATAAAGTTCTATATGCAACTCTACTCAATGCACAAAAACATGATGTAAAACCATGCATATAAGTCATTTTTATCAAGACCTAAAATTTTCTTGAATGTGCATATGAGGAAATCATGGCAACATATAAACACACAATAACCTTGCTATTTAGGCACATTATCTCCCACTTGGGAGTAAGCCTATCCAAACTCTTCTAAACATCATTCATACTAAGGACAACTTTAAGTCTAACATATAAAGTCACAAAAGACCAATAATATCGGAATAAAATAAAGCATGAAACACATAATGGTAGCAACATAAGGAGATCACACTTGGTCCTCTCTAGATTGAAGAGCATAAAACCTATTCTTCTTTTAAGGCTCCGCATCTATATCACTAGAGCCAACTTTCTTATCCTCCCTACCCTTTGCCTTAAGAACCGGGCAATCTCTTATTTTGTGCCCACTCTTTCCATACCCATAACAACCATCCATGCCGGCTAGGCACTTACCATAATGATTCCTTCCACACTTGGTGTAAGTAGACCTAGGTAATGGAGACCCACTACCTTTCTCTTAGTTAAACCTAGGTGTATTGGAAGAGTCTTGACTGGAATACTTTTGTTTAGACTTAGGTCTACCTTGCCTATCAGACTTAGCATTGGAGAAGCTCCCATCACCGGTCCTAGCCCTTTTTGCCTCCCTATTCATCCTCTTAAGTTTTTGCTCCTCAATTTGTTCGGCATGGACCATAAGACTTGAAATATTCATACTTGGGATAAGAATTGCTGAATGACATTCATCGACTACCAATTCAGACACTCCCATCACAAATTTTTTCATGCTAGCCCTCGAGTACGCCACTATAGTTGGAGCATACTTGGATAGTTGGGTGAACTTAAGAGCATACTTTTTCACACTTATACCTCCTTGACGAAGGTTAATAAATTCTTGCATCTTTCATTCCCTCAACTCTAGGGGAAAGAACCTATCAAGGAATGCTTCTTGGAACTCTTTCCACTCTATTGGGCCCGCTTCTACCGGCCTATTGTCTTTCCATTGTTCATACCATATTTGTGCTACATCCCTCAATTTATAAGTGACTAGCTTCACTTTCTCTACCAAAGTCAATCTTATGATAGCAAGCACCTTATACACCTCATCTATAAAACCTTGAGGATCTTCCTCCACTTTGGAGACATAAAACTCCGAAGGGTTCATCCTCAAAAGCTCTCTCACCCTCAAAGCTGCGGAATTCACATTAGGGTTCACCAGAGCTACCATCCCTCTATTGACTTGAGCCGTCACGGCTTGAGCCAACAATTGCATAATAGACCTAAATTCCGCATGGGTCACATTCTCCCCTGTAGGGTCAATTGGAGCTTGAGGAGGAGCTTAGTGTGGAACTTGGAGAGGAACCTCTTACTCCACATAACCTTTCCCATCTCTCATAGCATTTGCCCTTGTATTAGCCATACCCTGAAAATCAATAGGCACAGATTAGAAGAAGGACCTATTAGAGCCAAATTCTATGGCACGACTTAGAGAATGAAGAAGTGAAGTTTACTAAACATCCAATAGCCTCCTATTCATAAATGTGGCATGCTTTACATATATGAACAATACTTTACTAAATGTGGTTTGAGACAATCATAGAACCATTATAAACCTTGTGCTCTGATTACCAAGTTTTTCACAACCCAGGGGTACACCCTAGATGTAACATGGCGTACTTGACCCCGAAGGGGTCTCATACAAGCCCTTAACATATCATAACATAAGATAATAGAAAAGTACGTAAATTTTAAAAACTTTATCCATACAATCAGAGTCGTTTCAAAAGCAAGCGAAAGTCTTACTACACTTTGTCTCAAACCATCTATTACAACTTTGAATACTCTTAGGACATAGCCCATCCAATAGTCTCAAAACATGAAAATAAAAGACATAAGGAAATAGTGGATTTGTCCTCGAATCTACGAGGACTCACCAATTCTTCAAATCCTTGCTCCTTAGAAAACTATCCTCAAGAGTGGAACTCAAATCTCCGAACCCTACATTTGATAAGAATGTAGGCAAAGTATGCGTTAGTACAAAATGTACTAAATATGTTAGCTAGCATATCTTTATAAGACCATAATATCATAAGGGTTAGTCAACATAAGACATAATCCAATACTTCATGAAACATCAACTATAGGCATAAAAGACAATATCATAATCATAAGTAAAGCCTCCAACATAAGCATCATATAAGCATTATTCAACCCTTAGTCTTTAATATCATAAGAGAACCATTTCAAGTAACCTCAAAGAATACTTGTGCAAAGCATGGATAAGACCCCATAATCCCATCCAAGCTAAGTAACCCTCTTTGGTCATCCTAAACATAGTCTATATCACTAGTCAGGCCTTAAACTCTCATAAGTAGCTTCAAGTCCATACTTATGCATTGTACGAGTAAGAACCCATAATTCCACTCACACTAAGTACCACCTTAGGCCATCATACTAATCATCTTAATATCTCATCCTTAGCTTAACTCTCATAACCAAGGGAATCTTGTCATGATCTAGGGGTACCCCTTAAATGTAACACGGCGTACTCGACCACGAATGGGTCTAATACAAGCCCTTTGCATCATAACATAGTAATATAATTGAAAATACGGAACAATTTAAAAGTTTGACAATCAAAGTCATATTTCATAAAAGCAAAAATCGGAAGTCTTACTAAAACCTTTGTCTTAAACCATCTATTTAAACTCATGACTAAAAGTCTTTGGGACGGAGCCCATTCAAAGTCTAAAAAACATAATGAAATGACATAAAGGTAGAGTGGTTGTTGTCTTCGAAGCTATGACGACTCACCAAGATCTTCAACTCTTCTAGATCCTTGAAACCTAGCCGCCAAAGCAACTCAAATCTCCAAGACCCTACATTTGGTTAGAATGTAGGAAATATACGTTAGTACAAAATGTACCAAGTATGAAAGCTAGCACAACATCATAAGAGCATCTCAAATGTTTAGTGAACGTAAGACATAATCATAAGAGATAATAACATATTCATAGCATAATCATCATAGTCACATCATGGTCTCCAACATATGCATCATATAAACATAAGTCAACATAAGACATAGTTAATGAGCATAGGAGACAAGTCATAATCATACAAGCATAATAGACCCTTGGTCATCCATACCATAATAACACCATTCTCAAGTAACCTCAAAAGCATACAAGTGCAAAGCATGAATAGCATCCCATAATACCACCCAAGCCAAGTATCCCTTTTTTAGTCATCTTAATCATAGTCTATGTGCATGGTTAAGTCATAAGTCTTTCTACCATAAGGGCACCATACTTTCAAGTAACATCAAGACACACTTGTGCAATGCATGAAACACATCCCATACTACCCTTCACACTAAGCATAACCTTGAAGTCATCTTAGTCACCCCACTTTGGTCTTACTTAATAGCTTACTTCATAAGGACAAAGGAACTACTACCTTAGTAATTCATATCTTGGAAGGCAACTATGGCAACAACCCAAGCTAAGTCATACTACATAAGAAAACCCTTCAAACTAGCCCCAAGTCATACTTATGCCATGTATGGATAGCATCCCATACTACTACCCACACTAAGTACTTCTTTAGACTACCATGAATGTTCCCTAGTTGGGGTCTAGTCCCTTTATTCTATTTGCCTCTTTTCATATAAGGTACTTTTATATTTAGTACTAGGCAAGCCATAACCCATGAATGAACTCTATTTCTCAATTCAAGGCTACAAAGGAATAACCCCCTAATAGGCTAGACCATGCTGTCATCTTACTAACATAACTAGGTTAAGCTAAGATAACTACCTTGGAAGACACACTAACATGCAAGTCCAAGATACTCTAGAAAAGGTACAAGTGTCCTATCCTTGCTACCATGAGATAGTCCTAAACTAACTAAGTCATGCTACCCTTACAAGTGTGCTAGAATACAAATGCAAGCTATCCATAGGGGAGTATGATTATCAACCCTAAGCTATCCTTAGGAGAGTATGAGTTCTCAATCCCAAGCTACCATGACTAACCTAACTCAAGCTACCATGACTAACCTAACTCAAGCTATCCTTGAAATGCATCTTACAATGCATGTTCAAGCTACCGTTAGGAGAGTATGGATCTTCAATCCTAAGCTACCCTTAGGAGAGTATAAGTCCTCGATCCTAAAGCTATAGTCTTGGCCAAACCAAGTCAACCTACCATGAATGCATCCTAACAATGCTAGTTCAAACTACCCATAGGAGAGTATAAGTCCTCAATCCTTGGCTACCATGACTAACTCATGCTACCCTTGTCATACATCCTACAATGCTAAGCCAAGCTATCCTTAGGAGAGTGTAAATCCTCCATCCCAAGCTATCCTATCTTGGTCTTATCTTACCAAGTAAAGCTACACAAGAAGGGATCATATGTCACAACTTTAAGCTATTATAATCTACCATGCTTTGAATTGTTTTCGGTTATTAAGTAAACCTAGAATCCTTTTATGTGAGAGAACTTTAATCTCCTAGCATATTCATGTCTAAGTGTATAAGCGAAAGAGAATACTCAATCAAGATCAACACATATCGACTTTACCCCGAAAGCCCTAACAATGATGGCTACAAGCCCTACTTTCAAGCTTAACTTCATTCTATCATGCTCCATGTCTAAATTACAAACTATTCATTCACATAGTTCATTAGAAGGTGATTCTAGTCATATTTGATCATAAAGGTTCAATTCTAACTTTACAAGTCAAGATCCTCCCTATTCAATCAAGTCTAGTTCAATTCATGATTAGATGATCCTAACTATGATCAATTAGTATTCAAGACATTGATTAAGGAAGATCACTTTTGAACCTTCAACTTTGCCTCTAATGGCATAAACCCACAATGATCACATTCAACAATTTAGATTAGGGTTCATCAAAAAAATCACATGAATTCATCATAATATCACTAAAAAAACTAAATCAATCATAATTGGATGTTATCCACTAGATTGGAATCACATCCAAACCCTACCCACAATGCAAGCACAACCCTAGCTAGAATGGGGTTTTTGATTTCGCAAGTAGGGAAAACTATGGGGGCTCCATGGGTGGAAGAACCCATGTATTATTAAGCTTCACATACCTTCGATCAAAGCCCTAAACAAATCTTGAATCAATGGGGAAAATTGCCCTAAGTTGCTACCCTCTCTTCTTCTTCTTCTTTTTCTTCTATTCTAGAGAGATGATTTTTGGAGAGAGTTTTGGGGTCTTTAGATGAATGAGTTAGGGTGATTAGTTTAGGGCCTATTAACTATTTATAGGAGGTTAATTAACTAAATAATTGCCCCTCCTAACCCCTAAACTAATTACTAAACTAACCCTCAACTCCTCACTTAAAACTAAATTACCAAAAACTGGCAGCATTCACAAATCCCCATCCACGGACCGTGGATGGGTTGATTGGACATGGTTTGGGTCCATGGTTTGGACCTAAGGCTCATATGTTGTAGGCCAACTCAGGCCTGACCTACACCCATGACCTACGGGGCGTAGGTTGATCTACTGGCCGTGAATGGCCAACCGTGGTTCACTATTTTTGACAGCTGTTGGGGACCTTTTTGGGGTCCTCCTCAAGGACCCCTCGGGTGACCCTTGGGGAGTCATACCCAGACGTTTAACCCCTAAACACGTCATTCTAAGTACGGGAGTCATTTCTATGAGTTTTAACCCTCATACAACACTCCAAAACTCCACCAAAAGACTCTACAACACACTAGTTCAACTTACTAGTTTCCGGGGTGTTACATTATCCCCCACTTGGGAACATTCATCCTCGAATGACACTTTAAATACTTCTTAAAGTCTAAACTCTAACTTAATAGCCCATTATGCATGCACTACATCTTAAAGGAGGAAAATTAAATTCCACAAACTAGGCATGCTCAAAATCAACTCATGAAGCCTACATGCCATTCTATTCAAGGCACTACCTCATGAGACAAACCAAACATAAAAATCATTTCTAACAAGACCTAAGCATTTTCAAGAAAATGCATATAAGGAAATCATGGTAACACATAAGGCACACAATAACCCTACTAGATAGGCACACTATCCCCCACTTGGGAGTAAGCCTACACAAACTTTTCTAAACATCATGCATACTAAAAACAACTTCAAATCCAACATAACAAGTAACAAAAGACAAGAAATCTGGAAATTTTACTAAAGCATAAAACACATACCGGAAGGGACATGAGGAGATCACTCTTGATCTTCTCTAGATTGGAGAGCATAAAACCTATTCTTCTTTTGAGGCTCCACTTCGCCACTACTAGAGGCAACTTGATTGCCTTCTCTTCTTGTAACCTTAGCCTTAGAGCAATCTTTCATCATGTGGCCACTCTCACCACAACTAAAGCAACCTTCTCTACTGGCCAAACACCTACCTTCATGCCTCTTACCACACCTAGCACAAGAGGGCCATAGGGACTCATTACTTATCCCTTGTGGCCTAGGGGTAGACACCCTCTCATCCTTATGATTAGGAGCATTAGTAGAACTTTGTCCGAAAAACTTTTGTCGATTTCTAGAACGACCATGTCCATTGGACCCATCATGAAAGGACTTATCATCATCCACCCTAGATCTCTTCCTTTTTCTTGCCCTCTCCTTCTTAAGTTTTGACTCGTTTATTTGGTGGGAAACACCATAAGGCGTGAGATATCCATATCATTAACAAGCATTTCTATACGATATTCTTCTTCTACAAAATCGGACACCCCCATCATAAACCTATTCATCAAATCCCTTGGACTAGCTACCAAGCTTGGAGCATACTTAGACAAAAGGGTGAATTTCAAAGAGCACTCCTTAACACTCATACTACCTTGCTTGAGGTTGATGAATTCTCCCAATTTAGCTTCCCTCAACTCCCGGGGAAAGAACCTATCTAGAAATTCTGACTTAAAAGCTTCCCACTCTATAGGGCCCGCTCCTATCGTCCTACTATCTTTCCATTGCTCATACCAAATTTGGGCAACATCCTTCAATTGATAGGCGGCTAGATCCGCTTTCTCAATAGAAGACACCTCCATGATTGCTAGCACCTTATAAACCTCCTCTATGAATCCATTTGGATCTTCATCCACTTTGGAGCCATAGAACTCTGTAGGGTTCATTCTCAAAAACTATCTCTCCCTAAAAGCACCCATCCCTCCTATAGGGTTTTCTGGAGCCACCACCTCTCTATTGGCTTGCGCCATCAAAGCTTGAGCTAATAGTTACATAGAAGTCCTAAATTCATCAAGAGTGGCATTCCCAATTGGAGGGTCATTTGGAGCTTGAGGAGGAGCATGAGGTGGAACCTAGGGAGGAACCTCTTACTCTACATTGCCTTCCTCTTCACCCCTAGCATTAGCCCTTGTGTTCACCATACCCTGAAAAACAATGGGCACGAATTAGAAGAAAGGCCTACTAAAGCCAAACTCTATGGCATGACTAAGAGAATGAATAAGTGAAGTTTCTTAAGCATCCAATAGCCTCCTATTCATAAAATGTGTCACGACTCACATCTAAGAACAAGACTCTACCAGACTTGGCTTGAGACAATCCTAAAATTTATCCCAAAACCTTATGCTCTGATACCAAGTTTGTCACGACCCAGGGGTATCCCCTAGACGTAACACGGCGTACTCGACCCCGAAGGGGTCTAATACAAGCCTTTTGCATCATAACATAGTTAATAAAATTGAAAATACAGAACAATTTAAAACTTTTACAATCAAAATCATATTTCATAAAAGCAATAAGCGGAAGTCTTACTAAAACCTTTGTCTCAAACCATCTATTTAAACTCATGAATAAAAGTCTTTGGGACGCAGCCCATACAAAGTCTAAAAAACATAATGAAATGAAATAAAGGTAAAGTGGATGTTGTCCTCGAAGCTATGAGGACTCACCAAGATCTTCAACTCTTCTAGATCCTTGAAACCTTGCCTCCAAAGCAACTCAAATCTCCAAGACCCTACATTTGGTTAGAATGTAGGCAATATACGTTAGTACAAAATGTACCAAGTATGAAAGCTAGCACAACATCATAAGAGCATCTCAAATGGTTAGTCAACATAAAACATAAACATACGAGATAATAACATATTCATAGCATAATCATCATAGTCACATCCTGGTCTGCAACATAAGTATCATATAAATATAAGTCAATATAAGACATAGTTAATGAGCATAGGAGACAAGTCATAATCATACAAGCATAATAGACTCTTGGTCATCCATACCATAATAACACCATTCTCAAGTAACCTCAACAACATACAAGTGCAAAGCATGAATAGCATCCCATAATACCACCCAAGCCAAGTATCCCTTTTTTAGTCATCTTAATCATAGTCTATGTGCATGGTTAATCCATAAGTCTTTCTACCATAAGGGCACCATTATTTCAAGTAACCTTAAGACACACTTGTTCAATGCAAGAAAGCCATCCCATACTACCCTTCACACTAAGCATAACCTTGAAGTCATCTTAGTCATATTCACCCTACTTTGGTCTTACTTAATAGCTTACTTCATAAGGACAAAGGAACTACCACCTTAGTTAATCATATCTTGGAAGATAACTATGGCAACAGCCCAAACTAAGTCATACTACATAAGAGAACCCTTCACAACTAGCCCCAAATCATACTTGTGACATGTATGGATAACATCCCATAATACTACCCACACTAAGTACTTTTTTATACTACCATGAATGTTCCCTAGTTGGGGTCTAGTCCCTCTATTCTATTTGCCTCTTTTCATATAAGGTACTTCTCTATTTAGTACTAGGCAAGTCGTAATCCATGAATGAACTCTATTTCTCAATTCAAGGCTACCAAGGAATAACCCCCTAATAGGCTAGACCATACTATCATCTTACTAACATAACTAGGTTAAGCTAAGCTAACTACCTTGGAAGATACACTAACATGCAAGTCCAAGCTACTCTAGGAAAGGTACAAGTGTCCTATACTATCTACCATGAAATAGTCCCAAAAAAACTAAGTCATGCTACCCTTACAACTGTACTAGAATACAAATGCAAGCTATCCATAGGGGAGTATGATTCTCAACCCTAAGCTATCCTTACGAGAGTATGAGTCCTCAGTCCCAAGCTACCATGACTAACCTAACTCAAGCTATCCTTGAAATGCATCTTACAATGCAATGTCAAGCTACCCTTAGGAGAGTATGGATCCTCAATCCTAAGCTACCCTTAGGAGAGTATAAGTCCTCGATCCTAAAGCTATAGTCTTGGCCAAACCAAGTCAAGCTACCATGAATGCATCCTAACAATGCTATTTCAAGCTACCCATAAGAGAGTATATATCCTCAATCCTAGGCCACCATGACTTACTCATGCTACCCTTGTTATGCATCCTACAATGCTAAGCCAAGCTATCCTTAGGAGAGTGTAAATCCTCCATCCTAAGCTATTCTATCTTGGTCTTATCTTACCAAGTAAAGCTACACAAGAAGGGATCATATATCACAAATTCAAGCTGTTATAATCTACTATGCTTTGATTCATTTTAGGTTATTAAGTCAACCTAGAATCCTTCTATGTGAGAGAACTTGAATCTCCTAGCATATTCATGTCTAAGTGTATAAGAGAAAGAGAATACTCAATAAAGATCACCTCCTATCGACTTTACCCCCAAAGCCCTAACAATGATAGCTACAAGCCCTACTTTCAAGCTTAACTTCATTCTATCATGCTCCATGTCTAAATTACAAGATATTCAATCACATTGTTCATTAGAAATTGATTCTAGTCATACTTGATCATAAAGGTTCAATTTTAACTTTACAAGTCAAGATCCTCCCTATTCAATAAAGTCTAGTTCAATTCATGATTATATGATCCTAACTATGATCAATTAGTATTCAAGACATTGATTAAGGAAGATCACTTTTGAACGTTCAACTTTGCCTCTAATGGCATAAACCCACAATGATCACATTCATCAATTTAGATTAGGTTTCATCAAACAAATCACATGAATTCATCATAATATCACTAAGCAAAGCTAAATCAATCATAATTGGATGTTATCCACTAGATTGGAATCACATCCAAACCCTACCCACAATGCAAGCACAACCCTAGCTAGAATGGGGTTGTGGGGCAAACTATGGGGCTCCATGGGTGGAAGAACCTATGGATGATTAAGCTTCACATACCTTCAATCAAAGCCCTAAACAAATCTTGAATCAATGGGGAAAATTGCCCTAAGTTGCTACCCTCTCTTCTTCTTCTTCTTTTTCTTCTATTCTAGAGAGTTGATTTTTGGAGAGAGTTTTGGGGTCTTTAGATGAATGAGTTAAATTGATTAGTTTAGGGTCTATTAAATATTTATAGGAGGTTAATTAACTAACTAATCACCCTCTTAACCCCTAAACATGTCATTCTAAGTACAGGAGTCATTTCTATGAGTTTTAACCCTCATACAACACTCCAAAACTCCACTACAAGACTCTACAACACACTAGTTTCCGGAGTGTTACAAATCTCTCACCTTTAGCCAATACTAACAAGGAAGGAAACTTTAGTACAATCCTATCTAAGCATACTTCATATAAGAGAACATTTTATTAAATAACCTTAAGTCATACTTATGCAATGCATAAATGGCATCCTATAATACCATTCATACTAAGTAATACTTTTAGGTCCTCATACTCATACTTCTTAGTTGGAAACTAGTCCCTCTCTTTAAACCTTAGAACACTATGAGGTACTTCCTTAAGCACATCTTAGTTCATTATTAGGTTGAACCCTATGAAATACTTATTTAATCATGTCTAAGTTCATTGTTAATATGTACCCTATGAGATACTTCTTTAAGCATGTCTAAGTCCATTAATGCTTTTGAACACTTGGAGATACTTCTTCAAGTATGTCTTAGTTCATTGGATATGGAATTGCTACTAGAAACCTTAACTCCACTATGTGAAGGCTTCCATCTAATGAGACCTAACTTTGGGAAAACCCACACTCTACTACGTAAGAGTTCCCCCTTTACCTTGGATAGTCCTTACATTAACTAGGTGTGGTTATCCTTTCAACTTGGAGCCCAGACCCTACCTTGTGTGACACTCCATCTCATAGTCAAAATCCACTTGGGGCCAAGCATACACCCCAAGATTCACTATTAAGCCTTGCTTAACATTCATTTCTCATTGACGAATGTCCTTGACAATCCATCCATGTTTAAGTGATTCTATCACTTCATGCATTCAAGCATATATAAGGTAGGTTAGGTGAGTATAGGCCTTTCACCACAATTCTACCTATTAAACTTCTATTCATCACATTAACTTTCAAAGTCCTAGTAATTCAAAATTCATGACTACAAGACTTACTCTCAAAGCTTACTTCTTACCTTCTTCATTCATACCTAAATTTAAAGGTATTCTAATCACATTCTTCATTACTAAGTGATTCTAGTCAAAATTCATCGTAAAGGTTCATTATAAGGCTTTACTAGTCATGATCTCTCATTTATACTTTATTCTAGTTCAATTCATGTTTACATGTTTCTATGCTTGAACAATTACTACTCATAACAACAATTTTAGAAGATTACCTATGAATCCTCAATTTCACCTCTCATGGCATAAACCCACATAATTCAATTTCATCAACTAGACTAGATATAACCACGGAAAACATGTAATATCATCATAATATCATGGATCAATACTAAAACAATCACAAACAAGTACGATCCACTCAATTGGAATCATACTCAACTCTACCCACAACATAGGGAGAAACCCTAGCTAGAATTGGGTTTTGTCTTCACAATTGGGGGAAATCTAGGGGGATCTATGGATGGAAGAATACATAGATGAATAAGCTAACATACCTTGATTCAAAGCCCTCACAAAAGCTTGCAACAATTGAGGAATTCTGCCCTAGCATCCTTCTTTTCTTCTTCTTCTTCTTCTTCTAGAGAGAGAATTTTTGGTTTCTTTTTGGTGCGTTTAGAGAATGATTTGGAATGACTTAATTAGGGGTCTATTAGGTTTATATAGGGGTCTAATTACTAATAAATTGACCCTACTTAACCACTAACTAATTCTAGAATATTCCACTAAATCCTAACTTAACCCAACTAACCACCAAAGCTGCCCCACCCATGAGACCCCTACCCACGGACCATGGGTGGGTCTACGAACCATACTAGTCCTTCGTGGGTGGTGGTCTGTGGTTTCAAAAAATAGGGGAACTAGAGCCTTGACCCACGACCCCCTTCCCATGGGGCGTGGGTCCATATATTGACCGTAGATTCCTTTTGTTGGAGGCTGTTTTTTGGTAGCTTTTGGGGACTGTTTTGGGGTCCTCCTCAAGGACCCTTGGTTGGTCCTTGGGGGGTCTTAACTTGACTCCCTAACCCTAAAACCCTCATTCTAAGTTTGGGAAGTCATTTTTACGATTTTAACCCCAGCGTAAACTCTAGAACCCTTACGTAAGGCTATATTTTCACCTACTAGTTTTCTGGGTGTTACAGAATCCCTCGGAGTTTCATAGTTCCAAGGTTGAAGAATATCCTCAAGAGTTTATTGATGAAGTGTATAAGGTGTTGATGATCATGAGAGTGACATCGGTGGGAAAGGTAAAATTGGCCGCTTACCAACTTAAGGGTGTTGCTAAAATTTTGTTGAACCAATGAATGGAAGAGAAGTTGGTTGATGTGGGTCCTCTAAATTGGGAAAAGATTAAGGTTGATTTTCTTGATAAGTTATTTCCCCTTGAGATGAGGGAGACAAAGGTACTTGAATTCATCAATCTTCGTCAACGAAGCATGAGTGTAAAGGAATATGCTTTGAAGTTCACACAATTGTCTAGGTATGCTCCTAATATGGTTTTCGATCCTAGGTTAAGGATGAGTAAGTTTGTTTCGGACGTGTCTCATATGGTGGTTAAGAAATGTCGCACCGCCATGCTTATCAATGAAATGGACATTTTTCGTCTTATGGTTCATGCTCAACAAATAGAAGAGGACAAACTTAAGGAGAGATCTAGTAAAGTGAAAAAGACAAGGACTGGTGATGGTGACTTTTCACATTCAAGGTCCGTTGGGTATGGTCGTTTCGAGTTTTGACAAAGGTTTTTTGGTCAAGGCTCCTCGAATGCCCCTTCTTTATTCAATAAAGATACGGTGTCTAACCCTAAGCCTCAAGGAGGAAGTGGTAGTACATTTTCGTTGCCTATTTGTACTAAGTGTGGAAGGAAACATGAGAGTAGATGTCTAGCCGATTCTAATGAATGTTTTGGTTATGGTAAGACAAATCACAAGATAAGGGATTGTCCCTCAGTTTCTAAGAATGAAGGAGATAATCGTCGACGGGCTCAACCTAATCGTTCATCCAATTTTAGTGGAAGTCAAAAGCAAAATAGGCTTTGTGCGCTCCAGACTCGTCATGAGCAAGTGGTTCTCCTGATGTGGTTACCCGTATGTTGAAAGTCATTCATCTTGATGTTTATGCTTTGCTTGACCCTGGTGCTACCTTGTCTTTTGTGATGTCATATATGGCTATGAGGTTTGATGTTCTTTCGGATGTGTTGTTAGACTATTTTTATGTCTCTACTCCTATCGGTGAGTCTATTGTGGCTAAAGGAGTATATAGAAATGGTCCCGTCTCCTTTTCATTCAGAGTCACTCATATTGATCTTGTAGAGCTTGATATGCTAGATTTTGATGTTATTCTTGGTATGGATTGGTTGCATTCTTGTTATGCTTCTATTGATTATAGAATCCAAGTGGTCAAGTTTCAGTTTCCAAATGAGCCCATCCTAGAGTGGGAAGGAGGAAATTCTATGCCGAAAGGTCGGTTTGTTTCTTGTATTAAAGCTAGAAAGATAATTTCTAAGGGTTGCATATACCATCTAGTTAGGTTGAGTGATATGGATTCCAAAACTCCTACTCTGTAGTTGGTCCCCATTGTAAAAGACTTTCCAGAAGTGTTTCCTAATGATCTACCCAGTATTCCTCCCGAAAGGGTAATAGACTTCGGTATTGACCTTCTCCTGAATATGCAACCTATCTCTATTCCTCCTTATCGAATGGATCCAACAGAACTTAAGGATTTGAAAGAGTAATTGAAATATTTGTTGGATAAGGGTTTCACCGATCGATTATCTCTTTATGGGGTGCTCCAGTTTTGTTTGTTCGAAAGAAGGATGGTTCACTTCGTATGTGTATTAATTACCGACAACTGAACAAGGTTACAATCAAGAATAAGTATCCTCTCCCAAGCATAGATGATTTGTTTGATCAATTACAAGGAGTAATTTACTTCTCTAAGATTGACCTCTGTTCAGGTTAACACCAATTGAAGGTGAAGGAAGATAATATCCCAAAAATAGCTTTCTGAACTCGATAACATCACTTTGAGTTTTTGGTGATGTCATTTGGCTTGACTAATGCTTCGGACGTATTTAAGAATTTGATGAATAGGGTGTTTAGACAATACCTAGATATGTTTGTGATTGTGTTTATCAATGGCATCTTGATCTACTCAAGCAGTAAAAATTAGCATACCGGTCATTTGAGGATTGTGTTACAAGTCCTCAAGGACTAAAACTCTTTTCAAATTTTAGTAAATGTGAGTTTTGGTTATGATCAGTGGCTTTTCTTAGTCACATTATTTTCGGAAAGGGTATTGAGGTAGATCCAAAGAAGACGGATGCGGTTAACAGTTGGCCTAAACCTCTATCCCCTTCGCATATTAGAAGTTTCTTGGGTTTAGTCGGTTTCTATAAAAGGTTTGTAGAAGGGTTTTCTTCGATTGCCTCTCCATTGACAGCATTGACCCAAAAAAAAGCCAAATTCTTATGGTTGAAGCGTGTGAAAAGAGTTTTTAGGAATTGAAAGATAGGCTTATTTCCGCTCCGGTGTTGACTTTACCGAAAGGAACCAATGGGTTTGTTGTTTGTTGTGATACTTCAAGAATTGGGTCAGAATGTGTCCTTATGCAAAATGGGAAAGTCATTCCATATGCTTCAAGGCAACTTAAGATGCATGAAAAGAACTACCTTACCCATGATTTAGAACTAGTGGCAGTGTTTGCTTTAAAGATTTGGAGGCATAACTTATACGGTGTTCATATCGACGTCTTTACTAACCACAAAAGTTTGCAATATGTGTTTAAACAGAAGGATCTAAATCTTCCCCAAAGAAGGTAGTTTGAGTTTCTAAAGGATTATAACATGAGCGTTCTCTATCATCCCGGTAAGGCAAATATGGTGGTCATTGCTCTTAGTTGATTGTAAATGGGTAGTATTGCCTATGTAGAGGAGGGTAAGAAAGAGTTGGTTTGAGTTGTTCATAGATTGGCCCGAATAGGTGTTTGGTTAGTTGACTCTAGCAAGGGTGGTGTTATGGTCCATAATGGTTCAGAATCTTCCTTTGTGTCGGAAGTGAAAGTAAATCAAGGTCTTGATCCAAATTTTGTTGAATTGAAGGAAATAGAGCTTAAAAAGTCCGTTGAAGCTTTCTCCCAAGGGGAAGATGGTGTGCTTCGCTATCATGGTTTGATGTTCTTCCACATGTGTTGTTAGACCATTCTTATGTCTCTACACCTATCAGTGAGTCTATTGTGGCTAAGGGAGTCTATAGAAATTGTCCCGTCTCCTTATCATTCAGAGTTACTCATATTGATCTTGTAGAGCTTGATATGCTAGATTTTGATGTTATTCTTGGTATGGATTGGTTGCATTCTTGTTATGATTCTATTGATTGTAGAACCTGAGTGGTCAAGTTTCAGTTTCTAAATGAGCCCATCCTAGAGTGGGACGGAGGAAATTCTATGTCAAATGGTCGATTTGTTTCTTTTGTTAAAGCTAGAAAGAAGATTTCTAGGGGTTGCATATACCATCTAGTTAGGTTGAGTGATATGGATTTTGAAACTCCTACTCTTTAGTTGGTCCCCGTCGTAAATAAGTTTTCGAAAGTGTTTCCTACTGATCTACTCGATATTCCTCCCGAAAGGGAAATAGACTTCGATATTGACCTTCTCCCGAATATGGAACCTATATCTATTCCTCTTTACCGAGTGGATCTGATAGAACTTAAGGATTTAAAAGAGCAATTGAAAAAATTATTGGATAAGGGTTTCACCGATTGAGTATCTCTCTATGGGGTGATCCAGTTTTGTTTGTTCGAAAGAAGGATGGTTCACTTCGTATGTGTATTGACTATCAATAACTGAACAAGGTTACAATTAAGAATTAGTATCCTCTCCCAAGAATAGATAATTTGTTTGATCAATTACAAGGAGCAATTTACTTATCTAAGATTGAACTCTGGTCGGGTTAACACCAATTGAAGGTGAAGGAAGATGATATCCCGAAAATAGCTTTACGAACTTGGTATGGTCACTTTGAGTTTTTGGTGATGTTCTTTGGCTTGACTAATGCTCCAGACGCATTTATGAATTTGATGAATAGGGTGTTTAGACAATACCTAGATATGTTTGTGATTGTGTTTATCAATGACATCTTGATCTACTCAAGGAGTGAAAATTAGTATACCGATCATTTGAGGATTGTGTTACAAGTCCTCAAGGACCAAAAACTCTTTACAAATTTTAGTAAATGCGATTTTTGGTTATGATTAGTGGCTTTTCTTGGTGACATTATTTCCAGAAAGGGTATTGAGGTAGATCCAAAGAAGACGGATGCAGTTAACAATTGGCCTAAACCTCTATCCCCTTCAAATATTAGAAGTTTCTTTGGTTTAGTTGGTTTCTATAAAAGGTTTGTGGAAGGGTTTTCTTCGATTGCCTCTCCTTTGACAGCATTGACCTAAAAGAAAGCCAAATTCTTATGGTTGAAGCGTGTGGAAAGAGTTTTCAGGAATTGAAAGATAGGCTTACTTCTGCTCCGGTGTTTACTTTACCGAAAGGAACTGATATGTTTGTTGTTTATTGTGATACTTCAATAATTGGGTCAGAATGTGTCCTTATGCAAAATAGGAAAGTCATTCCATATGTGTCAAGGCAACTTAAGATGCACGAAAATAACTACCGTACCCATTATTTAGAACTAGTGGCAGTTGTGTTTGCTTTTTTTAAAGATTTGGAGGCATAATCTATACGGTGTTCATATCGACGTCTTTACTGACCACAAAAGTTTGCAATATGTGTTTAAACAGAAGGATTTAAATCTTCCCCAAAGAAGGTGGTTTGAGTTACTAAAAAAATTATGACATGAGAGTTCTCTATCACCCCGGTAAGGCGAATATAGTGGCGAATGCTCTTAGTTGATTATAAATGGGTAGTGTTGCCCATGTAGAGGAGGGTAAGAAGGAGTTGGTTCGAGTTGTTCATAGATTGGCCCGAATAGGTGTTCGACTAGTTGACTCTAGCAACGGTGGTGTTATGGTCCATAATGGTTCAAAATCTTCTATTGTGTCGCAAATGAAAGCAAAGCAAGGTCTTGATCCGAGTTTTGTTGAATTGAAGAAAGTGGTGCTTAAAAAGTCTGTTAAGGCTTTCTCCCAAAGGGGAAATGGTGTGCTTCGCTATCAAGGTCAGTTGTATGTTCCCAATGTAGATGACTTGAAAGAGAAGATCTTATCATAACCCCATAGCTCTCGATATTCCACTCACACAAGAGCCACCAAGATGTACCGTGACTTACGGGAGGTCTATTGGTAAAATGGGATGAAGAAGGATATTGCGGAATTTGTGGCTAATTGTCCTAATTGTGAACAAGTGAAAGTTGAGCATCACAAATTGAGAGGTTTGTCCCAAGACATTTGCATACTTACTTGTAAGTAGGAATACTTGAATATGGACTTAATTGTTGGTTTACCCTGCATCCGGCGGAAATATGACTCAATTTGGGTTATAAAGATCGAATGAAGAAATTAGCTCATTTCATTCCCGTCAAGGTTTCTTATTCAGCGGAGGACTATAAATTCGGTGTGAATGATTGGGTCTACTTGAAAATTTCATCCATCAAGGGTGTAATGAGATTTGGAAAGAAAGGGAAGCTTAGTCCCCATTATATGGTCCCATATAAGATTTTGAGGCGTATTGGTAAAGTTCCTTATGAATTTCAATTGCCTAATGATTAGGCATCTGTGCATCCAGTTTTCCATGTCTCCTTGTTGAAGAAATGTGTTGGTGATCCGACATCTATAGTACCATTGGAGAGTCTTGGCATAAAGGATAGTCTTTCTTATGAAGAAGTTCTAGTTGAGATTTTAAATCGGCAAGTTCAAAAGTTGAGAAATAAAGAATTACTTCGGTGAAGTTCTTTGAAGGATTCAGTTAGTTGAGGGTATTACTTGGGAGGCCGAGGCCGATATGATATCTCGTTATCCTCATCTGTTTCCCTCTGTCCCTACTCTAGCTTGAGGTATTCAGTTCCTCATGGTTCACTTTTTTGGTTTCATGATTCTTAGATATTCCCATGATTCCTCATTTATGCATGTTCATGAAAAGAGTGATTTTTGAGAAAATGAATTAACTTGATTGATTTCTTCATGTTTAGGTGCATTTGAGTATGAGTTGTATATAGACCTTATGAAATGATGTTTTGAACATGCTTTAAGCTTGGAGCTAATGTTTCCTCCTAGGGTATGTGCATTTAAGTTATTGCATTCATATTGGGCTGTTAGATCTAGTTCCTACCCTTCTCATGATATCTTGAATCTCATTCTAGGATGAATGTTCCCAAGGGGGAAATATTGTAACACCTCAAATTTGAAAAGAAGGTGAACGTTCCAGTTTTCACAAAATCTGGTGCCAGCACAGATGGCACCACTGACGGTCCGTAGGTCAGACCACGTACCATAGATGGGATCATCATTACAATTTCCTAAAAGTTTAGATTGATAAGTCCCAGTAATCTTTGATGGTTCACCAGCACGGCTTGTCGTCCTATATACAAGTCATAGATAGGTCTCGTAGATGAGTCCCATACTTAGTGAATTTTAGGATCAAAAGTTAGGACCCACAATGGGATATAAAGTCCGTAAAAGGACCCATGGACCGTACATAGGGTCCCATTGTTGGGGATCCAAAAAGTGTCTCTGAACCCACAGACAGTCGACAAGGACATTCTATAGGTTAGACCGTCAGTGAGGGTCGATAGTTATTTTAAAGGGGCTTCTTAGTTTTCCCCTAATTGTTTTAACCCAATACTATGTCGCTTTACTCTCTACCCAAAGCCCTATATAATGATTTTTAACCCCCAAAACAACCAATTCAATTCATTCTCCTAAATTCCCAAAAGTTAAACCAATAATCATCTAAAATATTTCTCTCTCTAAGGAAGAAAAAGACTACGGTTTCAAGATGAAGTCTCCAAATCCTTCATTACTTGCAAGCTTTTGGCATCAAGGTATGATGGTCTTCACCTATGGAGCTCTTTCCTCCATAGGGTTCCTAAATACTCTAATTTACAAGTTAGAAATCTCTAATTGAGTTTAGGGTTTTCTTCTATATCATGGGTTCCTTTCAATGTTGATCTAATTGATTGTTTTATGAACTATTATGCATGAATTGAGATAATTCTATGTTTTTAAGTTGAATTTCCATGAACCCGTGCTTAACCCATGTTTTCTAGATTATGATGATTGAAAGTAGGTTTTGAACTATGAAAAGATGAATTTATGAAGATAAGCATGTTCTTATGAAATTAATGAAAATGATCTAAGTTACTTTGATTGTAAAGCATAAATGTTGTTGTTGTTGATTGTTGTGAAAGGATTTCTCACATATTACTCAATACATGAATGTGAAAATGTTTTCTCACACAAAGGATTCTTAGAGTTGAAAGACTTTCTCAACTAAACTATGAATCAAGCTTTAGGAGCTATTCTAATGATAAAACAAGAGGTGATTACCCATGTACCTTAAAGATAAAGATGAATATGATTGATGACTATTCTGTGGTAATTATGCTTATCACCGAGTGGACAACTGGAAATTACCCGTGTCCCATAAACTATGTGTCACACGCCAAAGCTACCCCTAGGACGCGGACACGGGACCTAGGATCACGAGTGACCCCAAGCTAACCTTGTCGCCATATCATAAGCATACTTAAAGATATACTGAAACAAGAAATATTGTGTGGAAGCTAAATCATCATGTAAACTTAAATGATGGGGAATACCCATGAACTATCTGAATATATGAAAACTGAGAGTTTAACAACAACTGAAAGGTCAAACTCAAATGCTAAAGCTGAATCTAACTATATCTGAAATAAAGTCTCTACGAACTAGAAATTTTGGGACGTGCCCCAGCTAGATCTAGCAAAAATTGAAACTAAAAACTAAAAGTAAAGGAAACATGTCTGTTGTCCTCTGAGAATGAGGACTCACCCCTGATACTACTGAGCTGACGATCGGGAACCGATCTATGCATGATGTGGAAGTTGAGAACTTGAACCTACATCACGAGAAGATGTAGCGCAGAGTATGCATTAGTACTTGAAAGGTACTGAGCATGCATGATAGAGTAAAGATGAACAATAAACATAACTGAACCAAAGCATATAACTAAGCAATGATATGAGATAAGCATGATACTATACTGAAAATACTGAACATGAACTAACTGAATACAATGACCAAGTTTATAACATGCTGAGGTTGAGATCTGACTCTATTGATAACATGGTCAGTGCAATAGAATCTTACTGTAAGGGAGCTACTAATAACCAACATAAAACCATATGAGCTAAATGTGGAGTCCGATGTATACGCCCCATCGAGAGGCCCCAATATACCCTACAAGAGGTATAGAGGCATGATTGGCGTGATCACTAAAATGTAATGCCCACAGATGAGACTTATAAACCTACGGGGGCACGTAGTTTTGGGACTATTCAGGTACGCTGAACCCTAGTCCACTCGGTATTAAGTTACTCCCAATTAGAATGTATATAAGCAATTTTATGAATGAAATGCGAAGTAGTGGATAGCTCAATTACCGACATGCAACCTCTGAGAATGCAACAATTATGACTGATAATGTGACATTCGAAACTAAAGCATGTATATCTTAAATCACTTGCCTAGCATGTGTAATTCATGAACTAAAAGAACTACATAGCCAGGGTTCTTAATTTATAAAAGAATTTACACAAAACAATACAAAAATCATGATAATCTGATTTGGATCATTCTAACAGCTAAAACCCAACAATTTCTAACATTCTAGAAACTCTAGGTCTAGATAATATTAGGTGAATCAAGATTCTGACTAAAATCTAGAGACCTAATTGGTGAGAGGAAACCATTAGTGAAATCCCACATATCTGGTGCAAAATTCAAAGAGAAATCTTTTGATTTCGGGGCTAGAATTGATGAAAACTCGTTGCACTCTTGAACTAGGGCTTGGTCGACTTTCTCCTCTGTTTTGCTCTAAGTTTGATGAATTTTTTGGGATTAATTGATTAGGGTAAGTTTTAATTAGTTTACTAGGCTAAAACTGACCAAAACCATGTAGTTTAGGGGTTAAACGACGTAGTTTATGGGTCCAACGAATAAGGAAAAGACCAAACGACCCCTGACTTAAAATCTGTTGAAGCCACCTATGGACTGATCCATGATTCATCCCATCATTCCATCGATCGTCTTTAGATGATGGGTTCTAGGGGGTCCTAAGGGTCTTGACCTACTGACTGATCGACAATCCGTGGACTGATCCATGATCTGTCCTGACAGTCCGTCGATCGAATTCAGATGATTGGTTCTGGGGGGTCTTGAGGGTCTCGACCTACGGACTGATCCATAATCTGTCCAGTCAGTCCGTTGATCGACTTCAGAGGATGGGTTCTAAGGGGTCCTGAGGAATTTTTGGGCTGATTCTAGGGAGGACTGCAGGTGGGCATCCACTGACCACCAGGACAGACCATGGGTCACCTTATGGTCTGTGGGTGGCAACCATGGGTTGCACCTGCAACTTCTTAAAATCTGTTGGTTCGGTCTATTTTCGAATACGGGGTGTTACATTATCTCCCCCTTGGGAACATTCATCCTCGAATGAAGTCTAAACTAGTTGGATAGGGAGGGAAAGAGCTACAAACCCTACCACTGTTTACTAGAAACTGATTTCAAATAGAACTAAGTTCCAAGGACATGCAAATACGCTGAAAATACAAGTACAAACCGAAGGAACATGATACTAAGACTGAATATGTGCATGAATGAATGAAATGCTGAAGAGGAACTATTACCACAAGCTGGAATGGAATTAGAAGGAAAGAGATTAGGATACTTGGCCTTCATCGCTGCTTCTGCTTCCCAAGTAGCTCCCTCTACGGACTGGCTCCACCACAAAACCTTAACTGAAGTGACTTCTTTGTTTCTCAACCTTCGAACCTGACGATCAATAATCTCAATTGGTACCTCTTCATAAGTGAGACTATCCTTCACAACCACACTTTCTAAAGGTACAATAGATGCTGGATCACCTACACACTTCTTTAATAACGAAATATGAAAAACAGGATGCACTACTGCTAGTTCTATTGGCAACTCTAACTTATAAGCCACTTTACCAACTCTTTTCAACGTCATGTAAGGGCCTACATATCTAAGACTGAGCTTCCCTTTCTTTCCAAATCTCATCACCCCCTTCATGGGTGACACTTTCAGGAAAACACAATCATCAACTTAGAAGTCTAATTCCCTCATCCTTACATGTGCATAGGACTTCTAGCGACTCTGGGTTATCTTAAGTCTATCTCTAATTGATGCTTATCGTGACCAACAACACTAACTATGGTTTGAGTGTCTACGATCATCGATAATATAATAACCCAACCGAGGGTTAGGGTCATGTCCCAAGGGAGCGATTTTGAGAATAAGTAGCTAACTAGAATTTAGTTCTAATTAGTCATAGATAAAGAGGTTAACGAGAAAAAACATAGTAAATTAATGGGGGTGACACCAAAGTGTCAAATATTGAATTGGGGGTTTGTCACAAAATCAAATAAAAACAGTAAAATGCAAGGAAAAATCATGTATGAGAAAGAAATTCTTGGGGTGTGACCGAAATACGAATTAATCTAGATTATTGGGTACATTCTCTCGATAGAAGATTTATTAAGTAATAGTGACTAGGCTAAATTTTAATTGGAAATAAGTTCTCTCTTGAGCAACTTACCCCGTTTCAAATGGGTTCCTCTCGAACACCCACTTGCCGCATGAAGACCAGCCTACGCTTTACCCCACTCACTCTCTCAACCTGAGTCTTAGGATAAGGGACTAGGGCTCACCCTCTCGGGCTGAACCTCATGTCAACCCACTCCTTAAGCCATCAGTCTAGTAGTCTTGGTTTCGCGACCTCTCTCTCAAGCAAGCCGAAAACACATGGGTGGACTTGTATTTGCAACTACAAATCCATTAGATTCAACTTCAACTACTAGGTGAAATCATCATTAAACTACATTTAATCTATCAACAAGCAAGACCCAACAACAATCTTAACTCATATTCGCTAAATCACACTCCAAGAATGGGGTTTTTTTAGCCACACATTAAGAAATAGAAATGTATACCTTCAATGATGTTGAAATCAATTGGGTATGAAGATTCAAGTCTCAATTTAGGCAAAGAAGAATGAAATCAAGAGACCCACTTCCAAATTGAAGGAAATGAAACCCTTTTTGTTCTTTTTCTTCTTTTTAAAACCCTCTCAAACTTGAGAGAAAAATATCAAAATATCTAAAATTATGGAAACTAATAATAATTTTTTTTCTCTTTTGTCTAGCTAGTATTTATAGCTTTCAGAATTAATGCTGCAGCGGATCATTCGGCGACTTTAGTAGGAATCGCCGATCAATTTAGCTATTCGCCCTTAGTCTGATTCATCGCCTTCTGTTCTTGCCTACAACATCTTCGTGTCCTAGACCATTGGGCGGTATAGTACTGCATCGCGGAACTGTTCGGCGACATGCCGACTGCTCCTTTACACTGCCGATTTGATCCTCTTCCTTCAGGGCTCAATGCACTGGAACAAAAGGAGAAATAGGGCCCTTCGACGACTCACCAAGCTGACTCGGCGATGCTCAGGCTTCCATTTCTACACTCTTTTCAGCCTTTTTGTTCCTTTTTGCGACATAGTGTCCATGCTTTCCTTAAATCTTCAAATACCTGATACATAAGAATTTCTATAAGATATTGGGATAAAAGTGGCATTTGAGGACACTAATTCTATTAAAGTATGGCCCTAAATGAGTCCAATTTGCGGACTCATCACTAATGAGTTGCACTTTCTCCATAGCACCATGAACTGAATCTGGCCCTATCAAGGCTGCTTCACCTACATCAAACCAACCAACTGGAGACCTACGTTGTCATGACCCAGGGGTACCCCCTAGATGTAACATGGTGTACTTTACATGGAAGGGTCTCATACAAGCCCTTGGCATAATCATTACATAAGATAATAGAAAAGTATGGAAATTTAAAAACTTTATCCATACAATCAAAAATATTCTTTTATAAAGCAAGCGGAAGTCTTTTTCTAAACTTTGTCTCAAACAATATATTAAATTCTTGAATAAAAGTCTTGGGCACAACCCATACAAAGTCTAAAACATAAAGAAATGACATAAAGGAAACATGGGTTTTGTCCTCGAACCTATGAGGACTCACCAATTCTTCAACTCTTCTTGCACCTTAGAAACCTAGCCTCCAAAGCAACTCAATCTCTGAAACCCTACATTTGATTATAATGTAGGCAATATGTGTTAGTATAAAATGTACCAAGTATGAAAGCTAGCACAACATCATAAAAACATCTTAAAATGGTTACTCAACATAAGACATAAGCATAAGAGATAATAACATAGTCATAGCATAATCATCATAGTCATAGCATGATCTCCAACATAAGCATCATATAAACATAAGTCAACATAAGACATAATTAATGAGCATATGAGATAAGTCATAATCATATAAGCATAACTGACTCTTAGTCATCTATACCATAATAGCACCATTCTTAAGTAACCTCAGAGCATACATGTGCAAAGCAAGAATAGCTTCCCATAATACCACCCAAGCCAAGTATCCATTTTTGGTCATCTTGATCATAGTCTATTTACATGGTCAACTCTTAAGCTTTTCTACCATAAGGGTACCATACTTCTAGGTCACCTCAAAGCATACTTTGTGCAATGCATGAAAGGCATCCCATACTATCCTTCACATTAAGCATAACCTTTAAGTCATCCTAGTCATACTCACCTTCCTTTGGTCTTACTATAGACTTACTTCATATAGACAAGGGAACTATCAATCATATCTTGAAAGGCAACTATAGCAACAACCCAAGCTAAGTCTATACTATGTGTGGGAACCCTTCATACCTAGCATTAAGTCATACTTGTGCAATGTATGGATAGCATCCCATACTACTACCCACACTACGTACCCCTTTAGACTAACATGAATGTTCACTAGTTGGGGACTTGTCTCTCTTGAATATTTGCCTCTATTCATATAAGGTACTTCTCTATTTAGTATTAGGCAAGTCATCACACAAGAATGAGCACAAGACATCAATTCAAGGCTACCAAGGAGTAGCACCCTACTAGGCTAAACAAAGCTAATAAGCTAACTAACATGTCTACATTATGCTAAGTCATGCTACCATGGAGGGCATACTATTATGCAAGTCCAAGCTATGTAAGAAAGGATACCAATGTCCCCTCCTACCTACCATACAACACATCCCATGATGTTATGCAAGCTATCCTTAAGAAAGAGAGAATCCTCAATCCTAGGCTACCATGAGTACGACTAACCCAAGCTACCCTTGACATGCCTCTTACAAATGCAAAGTCAAGCTATCCTTACAAGCACACCAAGATGATAATGTAAGTTATCCTTATGAGAGTATGAATCTCAATCCCAAGCTACCATGAGGAGAGTATATGTCCTCAATCCTTAAACTACCTTGAAATGCATTCTACAATGCTAGTTTAAGCTATCCATATGAGAGTATAAATCCTCAATCCTAAGCTACCATGAAATGTTCTTGTCTTACCAAGTCATGCTACACATGAAGGCATCCTAACAATGCTAGTTCAAGCTACCCAAAGGAGAGTATGAATCCTCAATCCTAAGCTACCATGACTACTCCTAACTCATGCTACCATGAAATGCATTTTTACAATACTAATTCAAGTTGTACCTTAGGAGAGTATAGATCCTTCATCCCAAGCTATCAACCTTGGTCTTATCCTACTAAGGCAAGCTATACATGAAGGGAACATATGTTACAACTTCAAGCTATTCTAGACTAACATGCTTTGATTCATTTTAGGTTATGAGGCCAACCTAGAATCATTTTATGTGAGAGAACCTTGTATCTCCTAGCATCTTGATGCCTAAGTGTGTAAGAGAGAAGCAATACACAACAAAATCACATCCTATTGGTTTTACTCCCAAAGCCCTACCATTGATGGCTACAAGCCCTACTTTAAAGCTTAACTTCATTCATGTCTAAATTACAAGCTATTCAATCACATTCTTTACTACTAAGTGATTCTAGTCATAATTCATCATAGAGGCTCAATTTCATCCTTAGAAGTCAAGATCCTTCATATTCAATAAAGTTTAGTTCAATTCATGACTATATGATCCTAACTTTGATCAATTACTATACATGACATTGATTTAGGAAGATCACTCATGAACCTTCAATTTCACCTCTAATGGCATAAATCCACAAATATCACATTCATCAATTTAGATTAGGGTTTACCATAGAAATCACATGAATTCATCATAATATCACAATTATATGCTAATACAATCATCATTAGGTTTTATCCACTAGATTGGAATCACACCTAAACACTACCCACAATGTAAGAAGGAAACCCTAGATAATTGGGTTTTTGACTTCACAATTGGGGGAAAATTAAGGGGGCTCTATAGGGGAACAACCCATAGATGAATAAGCTAAACACACCTCAACTCAAAGACCTAAAGAAAGCTTGCTTCAATGGTGAATTCAACCTAGGTTGTTGCCCTTCTTCTTCTTTGCTTCTAGAGAAAGAAATAATTGAGGGGAAATGGGTTCTTTAGATGAATGAGTTAATGACTTAGTTTAGGGTATTACTAGGTATTTATAGGTGGTTATCTAACTAATTAACCGACCTCCCTAAGCCCTAACTAATTACTAACTTAACCCCTAAACACTTGACTAAAAACTAAACTAACCAAAATTGTCTTGACCTACGCCCCTCTACCCACGGACCATGGGCAGACCTACTGAGCGCGACTCACCTCGGTAGGTGAGGTCTGCAGCTCAAAAATTGCAGACCACTACAGTCCTTGACCCACGACCCCAACCTACAGGGTGTGGGTCATCTACGGCCAGTAGATGGCACCCGTATGTCACTAAAAATTTTAGATTTGGGGACTGTTTTTGGGGTCCCCCTCAAGGACCCCTTGGGGGGTCGTACCTTGACGTGTATCCCCTAAAACCTCCATTGTATGTACGGGAGTCATTTTTACAACCTTTGATCCTCACATGACACTCCAAACCTCTTACAAAATGCTTTTGAACTTACTAGTTCAACTTGCTAGTTTCCGAGGTGTTACAATATCTCCCCCTTGGGATCATTCATCTCCGAATGACGATTCTAAACACTTTTTAAAGTCACAACTATAAGCTAACAGCCCATCATGCATGCACTACATCTAAATGCGCACAATCAAGGAAGAAAAAATCAATTCCAAGCTAAACACATTCAATGCAGCACAAGGGAGTAGCAACTACTTCTACTAACCCAAAATGCATGATACTCTATATCTACTCATTTTCAAGGAGGAACTAACATCTCCTACCTAAAACATGCTCAAAACACACTCATGGAGCCTAAATGAAAATTTCTTCTCATAAAGCATTCATTCAAGGAGGAACCTTTCCACTCCAAAAATTAAGGCATGCTCAAAGTGAACTCATGAAGTCTATATGCAAATCTACTCAATGCACTACAACATGAGGAAAACAATGCATGTAAGTCATTTCTAATAAGACCTAATCATTTTCATGAACATGCATCACATAAGAAGATCATGGAAACATACAATTCACACATGACTTCACATAAAAGCAAATCAAGAGGAACTTATCATCTCAAGCTTGAATAGGAGTAGAAGGAAAAGGATGAGGACATTGGGACATCTCATTGGCCTTTGTCCTCCCAAGTAGCACCTTCACCTAAAACCCTCACTAAAGGACACTCCATGCTACTTCATGGAACAACTTCCTTGCTCTTCTATTTCTTAACTTGCCGGTCTAAGATCTCTACCAGTACTTCTAAATTAGAGAGGTTCTTTTTGAGCACTCTAACTCACAAGAAACCTTACTAACACCAATCAAGCTATAACATGAGCCTAACTCATGAACATCAAGGACACCCAACAACCTTGCTATCTAAGCACATTATCTCCCCCTTTGGGAGAAAGCCTATACAAACTCTTTTAAGCATCGGTTCTTCCAATTCTAAGGTTGGAGGAAGTCATCACTAAGCTTTCATATCTATCACACAAGATGATTCTACACTAAGGTGAATTACACTTCTACCCTTCTTAGAGGAGTCTATTCACTCAACCCATCTACGCATTACTTAAACACCCTATTCAACCAATCTATCAACATACTTCAAAACTAATCATGACTAAGTTAGGTTCTACCAACAACTAAACATAATCTCATAATCACCTTGCTAGGTAGGCACAATATCTCCCCCTTGGGAGTAAGCCTACACAAATCTTCTAAACATCTTTCATAACGTAAAGGCAACAATGAAGCATCACTCATACTAAAGACAACATCACAATCTATCATCTCAAATCTCAAGGCACATAGCCATAATTGGCATCACAACCAACATTTCTCCCTCTCTCCTTGTAGCATAAGCCCTTCGAGTAGTCATATCCTATTGACCATCGGATAAGGAATATGAGAGAGACCTTATAGAGTTAAACTCTATGGCACGACTTGGAGAATGAAGAAGTGAAGTTTCATAAGCATCCAATAGCCTCCTATTCATAAATGTGGCGCGCTTCACATTTATGAACAAGAATCTACTAGATGTGGTTTGAGACAATCCTAGAATCATTCTAAACCTTGTGCTCTAATTACCAAGTTTGTAACGACCCAAAGGTACCCCCTAGACGTAACATCGCGTACTTGACCCCGAAAGGGTCTCATACAAGCCATTGGCATAATCATTACATAAGATAGTAGAAAAGTATGGAAATTTAAAAACTTTATCCATACAATCGAAAACATTCTTTTATAAAGCAAACGGAAGTCTTTTTCTAAACTTTGTCTCAAACCATCTATTAAACACTTGAACAAAAGTCTTGGGACGCAGCCCATACACAGTCTAAAACATAAAGAAATGACATAAATGAAACATGGGTTTTGTCCTCGAAGCTATGAGGACTCACCAATTCTTCAAATCTTCTTGCACATTAGAAACCTAGCCATCAAAGCAACTCAATCTCCGAAACCCTACATTTGATTTGAATGTAGGCAATATGCGTTGGTACAAAATTTACCAAGTATGAAAGCTAGCACAACATCATAAGCGCATCTCAAAAAAGGTTAGTCAACATAAGACATAAGCATAAGAGATAATAACATAGTCATAGCATAATCATCATAGTCATAGAATGATCTCCAAAATAAGCATCATATAAACATAAGTCAACATAAGACATAGTTAAAGAGCATATAAGATAAGTCATAATCATATAAGCATAATTGACTCTTAGTCATCTATATCATAATAGCACCATTCTCAAGTAACCTCAAAAGCATGCATGTGCAAAGCAAGAATAACATCCCATAATACCACCTAAGCCAAGTATCCCTTTTTGGTCATCTTGATCATAGTCTATATGCATGGTCAACTGTTAAGATTTTCTACCATAAGAGTCCCATACTTCTAGGTAACCTCAAAGCACACTTTGTGCAATGCATAAAAGGCATCCCATACTACCCTTCACACTAAGCACAACCTTGAAGCCATCCTAGTCGTACTCACCCTCATTTAGTCTTACTATAGTCTTACTTCATATAGACTAGGGAACTATCACCTTTAGTCAATCATATCTTGAAAGGCAAATATAGCAACAACCCAAGCTAAGTCTTTACTATGTGTGGGAACCCTTCATACCTAGCCTTAAGTCATACTTGTGCAATATATAGATAGCATCCCATACTACTACCCACACTAAGTACCCCTTTAGACTATCATGAATGTTCACTAGTTAGGGACTTGTCTCTCTTGAATATTTGCCTCTATTCATATAAGGTACTTCTCTATTTAGTACTAGGCAAGTCATAACACAAGAATGAGCACAAGACATCAATTCAAGGCTACCAAGGAATAGCACCCTACTAGGCTAAACCAAGCCAATAAACTAACAAACATGTCTACATCATGCTAAGTCAAGCTACCATGGAGGGCATACTATCATGCAAGTCCAAGCTATGTAAGGAAGGATACCAATGTCCACTCCTACCTACCATGCAACACATCCCATGATGTTATGAAAGCTATCCCTAAGAGAGAGTGAATCCTCAATCCTAGGCTACCATGACTACTACTAACTCAAGCTACCCTTGACATGCCTCTTACAAATGCAAAGTCAAGCTATCCTTACAAGCACACCAAGATGATAATGTAAGCTATCCTTAAGAGAGTATGAATCTCAATCCCAACCTACCATTAGGAGAGTATATGTCCTCAATCCTAAAGCTACCAGGAAATAATCTTGGCCTAACCAAATCAAGCTACCATTAAATGCATTTTGCAATGCTAGTTCAAGCTATCCATAGGAGAGTATAAATCCTCAATCCTAAGATATCATGAAATGGTCTTGTCTTACCAAGTCAAGCTACGCATGAAGGTATCCTAACAATGCTAGTTCGAACTACCCATAGGAGAGTATGAATCCTCAATCCTAGGCTACCATGACTACTCCTAACTCATGCTACCATGAAAAGCATTTTTACAATGCCAAGTCAAGCTATAACTTAGGAGAGTATAGATCCTCCATCCCAAGCTATCAACCTTGGTCTTATCTTACTAAGCCAAGCTATATATGAAGGTAACACATGTTACAACTTCAAGCTATTCTAGACTAACATGCTTTGATTCATTTTAGGTTATTAGGCCAACCTAGAATCATTTTATGTGAGAGAACCTTGGATCTCCTAGCATCTTGATGACTAAGTGTGTAAGAGAGAAGCAATACACAACAAAATCACATCCTATTGGTTTTACCCCCAAAGCCCTACCATTGATGGCTACAAGCCCTACTTTAAAGCTTAACTTCATTCATGTATAAATTACAAGCTATTCAATCATATTCTTTACTACTAAGTGATTCTAGTCATAATTCATCATAGAGGCTCAATTTCATCCTTAGAAGTCAAGATCCTTCATATCCAATAAAGTCTAGTTAAATTCATGACTATACGATCCTAACTTTGATCAATTACTATACATGACATTGATTTAGGAAGATCACTCATGAACCTTCAATTTCACCTTTAATGGCATAAATCCACAAATATCACATTCATCAATTTAGATTAGGGTTTACCATAGAAATCACATGAATTCATCATATTATCACAATTAGATGATAATAAAATCATCATTAGGTATTATCCACTAGATTGGAATCACACCTAATCCCTACCCACAATGTAAGAAGGAAACCCTAGCTAATTGGGTTTTTGACTCAATTGGGGGGAAACTAAGGGGACTCTATGGGGGAAGAACCTGTGGATGAATAAGCTAAACATACCTCAACTCAAAGACCTAAATAAATATTGCTTCAATGGTGAATTCAACCTAGGTTGCTGCCCCTCTTCTCATTCTTCTTCTTTGCTTCTAGAGAGAGAAATATTTGAGAGGAAGTAGGTCCTTTAGATGAATGAGTTAATGACTTAGTTTAGGGTCTTATTTGATCCCATGCTTTCCGTTGGTCAACAACCAACTAAATCTATACTTCTTCACTACTCGTACAGGGAAGGTGGAAGAAATTCAGTCTCTCTTTTTTTTGGGGGGAGCAGAGAAAGAAAAAATAATAAGATTATTTTTTGATATGGAAAATAAAGGCATTTCTACTCACCCCGAGCGATCTTCACTTTATGCAAAGTTCCACTTCTTCCTTCGCTTCTTCTACTAGTTCAACTACGCCGGACGCGCAAAGCGCTCCACCGAGTTAACTCGATTATTTCGCGACATCTGCAAAAATAGCGCAGAGTTGCTTCGACTCGTGGTAGGGACGCATCGAGAGGTGGAACATAGCGGATCTAGTTGAGGCTGTTATAGGAGACGACGCTCTTCTAATTCCGGGGCACCTCCAAGATACCTATTACGATGTTCTTTCAAAAGGGTGTTCTAGGTATTTATAGGTGGTTATCTAAATAATTAACTGACCTCCCTAAGCCCTAACTAATTACTAACTTAACTCCTGAACACTTAACTAAAAACTAAACTAACCAAAAATGTCTTGACCTACGTTCCTCCACCCACGGACCGTGGGTGGACCTACTGAGCGTGACTCACCTCGGTAGGTAAGGTCTGCAGCTCAAAAATTGTAGGCCACTGCAGGCCTTGACCCACGACCCCAACCTATGGGGCGTGGGTCCATCTACGGCCAGTATATGGCATCTGTATGTCACTAAAAATTGTAGATTTATGGACTATTTTTGGGGTCCCCCTCAAGGACCCCTTGGGTGGTCCTTGGGGGTTTGTACCTTGATGTGTATCCCCTAAAACCTCCATTCTAATTACGGGAGTCATTTTTACAACCTTTGATCCTCACACTACACTCCAAACCTCTAACAAAAGGCTCTAGAACTCACTAGTTCAACTTGCTAGTTTCTGGGGTGTTACATACATCTATGCCCATACAATGCCTCATAAAGGGCCGTCTGAATGCTGAAATGGTAGTTATTATTGTAGGCGAACTCTATAAGAGGAAGGTGATCATCCCAACTACCCTTGAAATCGATCACGCAAGCTCTCAACAGGTCCTCCAAGGTCTAAATGGTAGACAAAGGAACCCCATGCAACCTGACTATCTCATTAATGTAAAGCTTGGCGTAGTCCTCCACCAAATTTGTAGTCTTAACAGCCAAAAAGCGCATAGACTTAGTGACTCTATCAACTATCACCCAAATAGAGTCATGTTGTCTGTGAGTACGAGGTAAACTTGTAATGAAGTCCATGTTGATCACTTCCTACTTCCAAGTAGGAATGTTGATATCTTGAGTCATACCTCCTAGTTTTTGATGTTCTATCTTCACTTGCTGGCAATTAGGGCACTTAGCCACAAAATCCGCTATATCTTTTTTCATACCATTCCACCGAAAGACTTCTAGTAGATCATGATACATCTTAATGGCGCCTGGATGAATAGAATATCTGGAATTATGGGCTTCTGCAAGAATCCACTATCTCAACTCACCCACTTTAGGAACAGATAATCAACCCTGATAGCGAAGCATACCATCTCCCCCTTGGGAGAAAACCTTAACTCTCTGTTGATGGACTGCACCCTTTATTTGAAGAAATATCGGATCATTTTCTTGCTTTTCCTTAACCTCTGCTACCAATGAAGATTCTGCCCTATTCTGAACTTTTACATCACCATCTGATATGCTCATAAGATGAACTCCTAAGTGAGCAAGTCTATGTACATCTTTCGCTAGTTCCTTTCTTTCTTCCTCAACATATGCTACACTACCCATAGATAGTCAACTAAGAGAATCTGCTACTACATTAGCCTTACCATAATGGTAATGCACACTCATATCATAATGCTTGAGGAACTTAAGCCATCTCCTCTGGTGAAGATTCAACTCTTTCTGGGTGAACACATACTGAAGGCTCTTATGGTATGTGAACACATCTACATGAACACCATACAAGTAATGTCTCCAAATCTTAAGTTCAAGCACCACTGCTGCAAGCTCGAGGTCATGAGTTGGATAGTTCTTCTCATGCACCTTGAGCTATCTAGAAACATAAGCTATAATCTTACCTCGCTACATAATCACACAACCTAGGTCGACTCTGGATGCATTACAATAGATAACATAACCGTCTGAACCCTCTGGTAGAGTCAAAACGAGAGTTGTAGTCAACCTAGTTTTCAATTTTGCGAAGCTTTTCTCACAATCATCTGACCACTAAAACTTAACCTTTTTTTGAGTCAACTTAATCAATGGAGAGGCTATGGATGAAAATCCTTCCATGAACCTTTTGTAATTACTCGCTAGACCAAAGAAACTTCTGATATCTGTAGGAGAGGTAGGTCTAGGCCATTGTTTCACTGCTTCTATTTTCTGGGAATCCACTTGGATCCCTTCACTAGACACAATATGCCCAAGGAAAGCAACAGTTTGCAACCAAAACTCACATTTGCTAAACTTAGCGAATAACTGGAAGTATTTGAGAGTTTGCAGGACAACCCTCAAATGATTCACATGTTCTTCGTCATTCCTAGAGTAAATGAGGATACCATCAATAAAGACGATAACGAACAAGTCCAAATACTGCTTGAACACTCTGCTTATCAAATCTATGAAAGTTTCATGAGCATTAGTTAGTCCAAATGACATACCTACAAATTCATCATAACCATATCGAGTTCTGAAAGGCTATTTTTGGGATGTCACTATCTCTGACTCTGAGCTGATGATAACAGGATCTGAGGTCTATCTTTGAGAAATGACTAGCACCCTGAAGTTGATAAAACAAGTCATCAATCTTGGGGATAGGATACTTATTCTTGATTGTGACTTGTTCAACTGCCTATAGTCAATGCATATTCTGAGAGAACCATCTTTCTTTTTCATGAACAATATTCTTTGCACTCAGTGGGAAATACTAGGTCTGACGAAGCCCTTATCTAGAAGGTCTTTATACTACTCCTTCAATTCCTTAAGCTCAACTTGATCCATTCTGTAAGGAGGAATAGAAATAGGTTGTTTATCTGGAAGGAGATCAATTCCAAAGTTGATTTCCCTTTCGGGAGGAACTCCGAGAAGATCTTCTGGAAACACTTATGGGAACTCATGAACTACTTGGACTGACTCGAGAGTTGGAGTTCTGGAGCTTGAATCCTTAACCCGAACTATATGATAGAGATAACCCTTAGAGATCATCTTCCTGGCCTTAAGGTACGAAATGAATCGACCCATAGGTGCTAAGCTACTACCTTTCCATTCTAAGATTCGCTCGTCTGGAAACTAAAAACGAATGATCCTAGTTCTACAATTGACTAAGGCATAACAGGAAAGTAACCAATCTATGCCTAGAATGATATCGAAGTCCACCATTTCTAACTCTACAAGATCTGCTGAGGTGATTTTCTAGAAGACTGTGATAGGACAATTTATGTATATCTGTCTAGCTATAATTTGGTCATCGATTGGAGTAGAGACTGATAAGGGTTCTGAGAAAGTTCATGGACTGATACCGAAGTTTACAACTATATAGAGTTACAAAAGACAAAGTAGCCCATGTTGTCTTTCCACAAAGTGTACCATATGTGAGCCACATCCTTAAGCTGGTAGGATGCCAACTCAACCCTACCATTACCAATAACTTGCATCACTCCAAAGATTTTCTTAACCTCATCAATGAAATTTTGTGGGTCCTCACCAACTTGTGACCTTAAAAACTCAAGCGGATTCATCCTTACAAAATCTCAAACCCTAGCTACCACTGATCCACCATTTCTATTAGTAGGAACTGAACCTGCTGATTGTTCTGGTTATTCATACTCTGAGCCAAAAGTTGAATGGCATTCCAAAACTCTGCGTTCAAAACCTCATGGTCTGGGACTAGAGAAACTGCATTAGCATTGCGTGCATTAATATTTCATACATAAGCTCTACGAGGAAGCATGATCTTAAGTGCATAACGATTGATTAGAATGAGGAAATTGGATCATACCTCACGCACGATAAGAGTAACAAAGAGAGTGAAGTTTTCCTAAAACACTTCATAGCCTCCCTCTCATTAGATGTGGTGCACTTCACGCTCATAAAAAGGACTCTACTTAGTGCAGCTATTCAGACATCCTAGGACACTTAAACCTAATACTCTGATACCAAGTTTGTCACACCCCAAAGCTACCCCCAAGGATGTGGACATGGGACCTAGGATCATGAGTAACCCCAAGCCAACCTTATTGGCATATCATACCTAAAGATAAATTGAAATAAGAAATATTGTGCATAAGCTAAATCATCATGTAAATTGAAATGATGGGGAATACCCATAAGTTATCTGAATATACGAAAACTGAGAGTTTAACAACAACTGAAAGGTCATACTCAAATGCTAAAGCTAAATCTAACTATGTCTGAAATAAAGCCTCTACTGACTAGAAATACTGGGATATGCCCCAGATAGATCTAGCAAAAACTAAAAACTAAAGACTAAAAGCAATGGAAACATGTATGTCGTCCTCGAAGAATGAAGACTCACCCCTGATACTGCTGAGCTAAAGATCAGGAACTGATCTATGCGTGATGTGAAAGCTGAGAACCTGAACCTACATTATGAGAAGATGTAGATCAGAATATGCGTCAGTACTTGAAAGGTACTGAGCATGCATGATAGAGTAAAGTTGAACAATAAACATAATTGAACCAAAGCATATAACTGAGCAATGATATGAGATAAGCATGATACTAAACAGAGAATACTGAACATGAACTAACTGAATACAATGACCAAGTTTATAACATGTTGAGACTGAGATCTGACTGTACTGATAACATGGTCAATGCAATAAAATCTGACTGTAAGGGAGCTACGAATGACCGATATAAAATCACATGAGCTAAATATGGAGTCTGATGTATACGTCCAATCGAGAGAACCCAATTTACCATGTCAGAGGTATAAAGGCATGACTGGCGTGATCACTAAAATGTAATACCCACAGATGGGACTTATAAACCTACAGGGACACGTAGTTCTAGGACAAACCCTAGACCACTCGATATTAAGCTAATCCCAATTAGAATGTATATAAGAAATTTTATGACTGAAATATGAAGTATTGATAGCTCAATTATTGACATGCAACCTTTGAGAATGCAATAATTATGACTCATAATGTGACATTAGTAAACTGAAGCATGTGTATCTGAAATTACTAGCCTAGCATGTGTAATTCATGAACTAAAATAACTACATAGCCAGGGTTATGAATTTATGAAAGAATCTACACAAAATGATACAAAAATCATGATAATCTGATTTGGATCATTCTAACAGCTAAAACCCAACAATTTCTAACATTTCTAGAAACCCTTGGTCTAGATAATATTAAGCGAATCAAGATTCTGACTAAAATCTAGGGACCTAATGGGTGAGAGGAACCCACTAGTAAAATCCCTTATACCTAGTGACGAAATTCACGGAGAAATCTTTCAATTTCGGGGTTGGAACTAATGAAAACTCACTGCATACTTGAACTAGGGCTTGGTCTACTTTCTCCTCTGTTTTGCTCTAAGTTTGATGATTTTTTTGTGAAGAATTGATTAGGGTAAGTTCTAATTAGTTTACTAGGCTAAAACTAACCAAAACCACGTAGTTTAGGGGTTAAACGACGTAGTTTAGGGGTCCAACACATAAGGAAAAGACCAAATGACCCTTGACGTAAAATCTGCTGAAGCCATTTACGGACTGATCGACGATCCGTGGACTGATCCACGATTCATCCTGTTAGTCCATCGATTATCTTCAAAGAATGGGGTTCTGGGGGTCCTGAGGGTCTTGACCTACGAACTGATCAACGATCCATGGATTGATCCATGATCCGTCCTGTCAGTCTGTCGATCCACTTTAGAGGATGGGTTCTGATGGGTCTTGAGGCTCTTGACCTACAGACTGATCGACGATCCGTGGACTGCTCCACGATCCATCCTGTCAGCCGTTAATCGACTTCAGAAGATGGGTTCTAGGGTCCTAAGGAATATTTGGGCTAATCCTGGGGAGGGCTGCAGGTGGCCATCCACGGACCACCAGGACGGACCGTGGGTCACTCTATGGTCCGTGGGTTACAACTGTGGGTTGCACCTACAACTTCTAGAAATCTGCTGGTTTGGTCTGTTTTCGAATACGGGGTGTTACACTATGTGCCACCATAGGTTGTCTTAGATAGACATTAGCTAGTGGATCCACTTAAGCTAGAAGCTATGGTTTTAATCTTGGAAAGTAAGGGCACCCCTTTTCGGTGTGGGGTAGATACCATATTCCATGTTGTAGCTCACATGGTCTCTATGTCAATTAAGGCTACTCCCCACAATAATGATGAACTAAGGTTACTTCCTGAAGTACCTCACATGTTTTCAAGATGATTTTCACTTGCATTGACCATGATCATGATTATGCGTCTGATCTCTTATCTTATGTTTTAACTTAGTCCTTGCATATCATGAAAAGTCCTTTTAGCATGATTTGATAACTTTTATGCATTGCTATCATACTTGGTATATTCTTTGTACTAACGCATACTCTTTCCTATATTCTTCCAAATATAGGGTCCGATGTTCCGATTTCGCATCCACATGGCTAGAGATCACGTTAGTAGTGTTGAGAAGTGGTGAGTCCTCATGTTCCGAGGACTGAACCTTTTATCACTTATTGTCCTTACTTTTCAGATATTGTATGTGATACATGGTTACATCCCAATCACTCTTGATGTAATAGATCACTTTGAGACTATTTGGACTTCCGCTTCATTTTTGAAAAAGTCTTTATGATATAAATTGTCTTGTGAACTCTTTAATTCTATTATCTTGTTTATGCATGCTAAGTGGCTTGTGTAGGGCCTCTCAGGGTCCTATATGCCATGTCATGTCTAGGGTTTACTTTGGGTCGTGTCACTTATTAAAGTCTCTGAACGGACCTTCGGGATTCATTGAAAACCCAATAAATATAAACAAAATATGCTACCCCAGTAAAGTTGATATTCAAGACTCAATGGAATCATCAAATTTACCGAAAAACATCGTTATGACAGAATACTCTCCCAAAGCTCTCTTAAGGTTTAAAACTTAATTTCTCACCCCAAATGCCCAAAACTCAACCCAAGGCCTCAAAAACCTTACCAACCACCTTAGTAGCTCAAACTCGAAGATTCGGACGTGATGGAATTGACAAAATTTCCATCTAACACTCGAAACTCAAAAAATTAACCAAAGTCAACCATACAAATATAATTCAACTCAAAAAGGATCAAAATCACCAAAAATTCACCTGATCACATCGGGAACCATACTAACCATTCCTGAAACACAAACTAAGCAAAAGACGCTAAGAGAAAGGGCAAAATGGTTATTCCACAATTAAAAGAAATGAGACATTACAGTTATTTCAGCTGTAATAATAGGTTTTGTTCGAATTTTAATAGTCGTTGTATTGAGTAACTGGCAGTTCCATTCATTTTCATATGTGAAGTTCACGTACTAAGAAAGTAAAAGGACACACCATTTGGGTGCTTTTACGTATTGAATGTAATTTTTCCCCTACAAGTGATGTGTTATGATTCTCATTTTATATTGTTAATAAATTGCATTTACCATATTAATTGATATTCTATATTCAGAATACATTTGTGTTTGTCTCTATTTTATTATGAATGGTGATAATTGTTGATATTTATTACTATTATACTGGTGCAATCAAATACATTGCGGATTTGTTTATTTTCCCTTGTTTTATTTCAGTTGATGTGAATTGTAGTACTTCCTTACAATTTTAATCCGCTGACGGTATTCAGTTGTAAATACTTATTGCAACCTATTTTTATAGAGGCAATAGTTGTGTCTTTTTATATAGGCACTGTCATTTTATATTACCACCAGAGACACGGAAAAATTTTAAAATTAACGGATAAACAGTCCAACGAATTAAACAAATCCTTATTACCAAAAATAAAATATCGAGAAACCAACCTAGAGATGGTGGAACACTTTGTATTTATTGTGTTTTGTATCCCTACGTTTATCGTTAATGTACGATTGTGTGTTGGAGTAGTGGGTTAGGAGGAAATCAGTGTGCGATAATTATAAGCAACAATAGATATACGAAGAAGATTAATACAATAACATACATGAATCGTTCAGAGTAATTTGTGTTTATTTTCTCATAGCGTCGAACACAACGAAAGAGAACTTGTAAGTATGTAGGAATTTGGGTGACGGTGCAAAAAACTCTTAAGCATTAGTAGCATAGGAGGTTGCTTCAAATCAATGAAATAAAGGTTGTGTATAAAGATGACACACCAAAATGTGAAATCTAAACTATTTTACCATGGGGCAGCCAAAAAGGATAAGTTTGGTGGAGGTTTCCTCAAACTGTGCTTTTTATATGGTTACTTTCAATCTAAATCTGAGTAAAAGATTATGTTCTCACATTCTCTGTTGAAAAGCAATTGCTTAATAAAATTTAGACTATTATGAAAATGGTAAAGGACGTATATACACACCTTTTAAATAAATTCGCATTTAGTAGCATAGGTTTTAATTGCAATTGAAGAAACATAATACCCAACAATTACAGATATCTATAACATTTGCTATAAAATCATCCACTGTTGGACTCATAAATCTAACGTAACCTGGAAAAAAATTACACTAATTGATTACAATAATATTAAGGTCCATAGCATATAAAAGATGTTCTAAGGCTCTAATTTTCCATTATTTTAGTGTCTCTATTACTATCTCTGTCGCCGTCTATGAAGAGCTTCCTTTACTTCATCTTTCTTGCATAAACTCTTGTGTTGCAACTAGAAGCCCCCCCCCCCTCCTCCCCCTTGTCAAAATGTTTTTTTTAGTCGTTTGTGTGTGAACCTCCAGCATTATGGACATGTGGTTCTAGCATATCTTCCATTATCTATTTTTCTGTAGAGTAAATTGAATACTAATCATTAAAGTCGGTGTATGTTCAACGGTTTGTTTCAGAGGTCAATGATGTATCTCTAAAGGAAATAGGTGCTATAATGTGAATAACACTATGACACATCACCTTTTTATCTTTGTTAATACAGTGTTGCAATTTCAATTCTTCAACCGACGCATACACTTTTGTCATTGTATAATTTTCTAGTCCCTCTTTCAAATTGAAGTTGCTCAAGTTTAGCTTGAATACAAACTCCTTGCCGCAAAGGCTCTCAATTTTTTATAGCACATGCGTATCACTTTTGTACAATCGATTAAATAACTTAAAAGCAGAAGTATCAAGGAAGTTTTCTGCCACCCCATTAAACAGGACTAAAGTAGTCTTCTCATCATTGTCTTTTACCTTGATGTGTATCTTGTACCTGTGTTTGCCATAAATATTAGCGTTTGTTTAAAAGTAAGCATGTGGTACATTTTAAAGTTTTTTCTTACCAAACCAACGAAAAGTCGCACTTGTGGCATGTGTAGACACCGCGGTAGGTTCTATATTTTTGTAGCATAAGTTGCAAACTATATAATACCAATCAAAGAAGTTAGCTATTTCAGTGATCTGAGCCCGCAGTGTAACCATGCATTTCTAGCATATTTAAAAACAAATCATATATATATATATATATATATATATATATATATATATATATATAAGAAATAGAAGCTTGTTAATTTATTGTATTGTTCATAAGGTACGAAACCTTATTAAGGCACTATGTAATAGTTATCTTGTTTTTAAACATTGCTTCCTCCATGGGTATGTTACTTGTATTAGCACTATCAATTGTTTTTATGTGAACGAAATTAGTTGCGAACTTATGAATTAATGAGGTGATGTTGTCCATTGTAAGATTAACATATGTTTTTATTGTTGTGGTTATGGTAAAAGTAATTTCACCTACTATAAAATAAAACTACATTAAACGTCACGATGAATTATAAATGTTAACAGATCAATTAATAGATATGGTCTTAAATAGTATTTACCTTTGAATTTCTTTACTGTTGCTGTAACAATGACAATGTATGGTCCAGACTAAGTAGGGGTAAAATCATTCCTCATATTTCTCCCACAATATTATTTTTACTTAAACAGACCTATCTGTGCTAAAAAATAATATAACCTATTAGTGTACAAATTAATATAATTCGTTGAAACTGTAGTAAAACGGTATGTATGAAATTGATAAGGGAATAATTCAGTATGCTTGTTCTATGGGGTGAATGAATATAAGTGAATATTAAAAGAGATTATTGGATTACAGTGGTAAGAATATGTATATCTCGCTTTTTCCACTTCTAACCAACACTCTCTTGATCCCCTATTTCATATAAGCATCCGACGAAATCTACAAGTTTAGGAAGGGGAATATTAAGTATATACGTTGAAGAATGTGAGAAACATAAATGATGGGAATAAGTATACCTGATAGGATGGTGTTGTTATTGACCCTTGAGTGAATCATATTTGGCTAAATAAACTGGGAGTCATTTACATGGATATGAACAGTATCAACCTATAGTTATTGGATGTCAGATATTCACAAGAATGCTATTTTTAAGTCAGACTGTATTGGTCTGTATTCACCTATAATTTCAATAACTTTAAAGTTCCTGATAATGATCAAAAAGCCTTCACTCAACTTATCTCGAAACTTGTTCACTTGATTCTTCCAAATTACAATGTGTATCAAAGTTCCCTGATATATGTCATTTTGTAAGTGCGTCCCCAATAACCAAACCAACAATGTCGTAATAATTTAATAAGAAATGGATATTACCTTTTCATCAATAAGTATCATGTCCAGGCTTATCATTTCATTTCTTCGCTTGTAGTTTTTAAATTCCAACATCCTACAAACTGTAGCCTAACCAATCAATTATCTCTTGTAGTATCCAAATCTAAAAGAAGTGAATATGCCATAGTTGATAACAGTTTTTTTATAGTATAAGAAATGTGAGTTTCTTAGGCAAGTCAAAGAAAGTAATCGTTAATGGGTGTATGGAGGCTGCAAGACATTATATAGACATTAAGGAAATTTCAAAGAGGTTGGTATCCGCTTGAAAGAGACACAGTGTTTTGAAAAAAACCATTAGGAAGAGACGCATTGTTTTGGAAGATCCATTAGAAAGAGATATAGTGTTTCAGAAGAATAGTGATAACTGTTTCATTCACACTTGGTAGAGGCATTGTCGAAAATATAAAATAGGGTAGTTGTAGGTTCAATTTATGGGTTGGTATTTCATTGCGTATTGGGATTTAATAACCGTGGGTATGTTCACATATTACACTTAACAATTAAAACAAAGCTCGTCTTGTTGTTGATTTGCTATGATATTTAAAAATGAAATTGTAAGGTATATATAGAATAGGGTACTTTTAGGTTCAATATATGTGTTAGTATTTTCATTTGTATTGGGCTTTAATAGATATGGGCCTTTGCATAGATTAGACTTAACCGTTAAAATAAAGCTCCCCATTCTTTCACGTTTGATTCTCTTTCTCCCTCCTAAAATACATCCAAACAAAGGAAGAACAAGGAAAAACTCCAAGAATCCAAAATTGTCCATCATATTCTCTTTTATGTTCACTGAAGAGCCGTCGTTGAAAATTGGCAAAATGTTTCACGTTTTGATGTATTATGATGGCTTGTTTATCTATAGTTTCTTGCTTGAGTAATTTAAAACCAACTCTTAGTTATTTTCTACCTATTAGGACTCGTGATCAACATTGAATTATAACAACTTAGTTTATTCTCCTAACTATGGTCGTACTTAATTTCTCATTTATAATATGATGCTTATATTGTTTTTTTAAAAAGACCTCAATTTAGTGCTCTAATAATCACCTGATATCTTTATTTTTTTTTTTATTAATCTAATAATGTATTCAGGATTTTGTATCAACTTCTAGACTACATTTAAACACATTTGGTTTAATAATGTGATGTGCATAATATGAAATTATTTTATAAGTATAACTTATATAAATCCCATAGAAACATAAATTACCTTCTATCCACACTATTTTTCTAATTACGCAAATTCATGTTTTTTAGCCATTTCGGATACATAATTAAGGACCCGGATACGTTATTGTTGATACATTATGTATCAATCTGTTGCACTTAATAAGGGGGAAAATTGAAAAATTAAATTAAAATCTCATAGTATCCATCTATTACACTAATTAAGGAAAAAATAACTGAAAATCAAATTAAGATCCCATAAATTGCGCTATTCCATTCCAAATTAGTGTCAAGAATTCAATCATATAGTGTAACAAACCAAAGAATTCAAAAATTAAACTACTTCTTCTTGTTCATCGTTCTCTCTGTTTCATCCATTTGCCAAAAAATTTCATACGATACATAATGAATATTTCGATCTTCTTACGTTTCTTCTTACTTTCAATCATATACAGATAAATCCTAACAGAATGAAGAAATTCAAAATTTTAAATTGTTTCGCCCCCCCCCCCCCCCTATTTGATTAATGTTTCAAAGACACTTCATCCAGTTCTAAGTGTCAACGATCGCTAGTTAGTATCTAACCCATCTAAATGAGTTGGGGTCGATCCCACAGAGAGTAGCTTTTCCTTCAAATCCAATTATAGAAGTATGACAACAATCTCTTCAACTGAACACTTACTGCACCTTTTTGGTTTAAACTTCAAATTTCAGGTTATAATTATCAATCCAATTCAACACTTAACACGAAACGATCAAATAGTGAGGTAACACTTGGGGAAATAACCAACCACTTATTGAATTCAACTTAGTGGATGAACATTGATGCTCACAATAGGATAAATTATCGTGGGTAGGTCAGACTATATGTAAAGCAATTTTCTCTCGAACAATTACCTTATCTTTGTCAAATTCTCTCGAACTTCAACACTAGACGAAAGATGCCCAGCCATCATCCTCATCAAATCTACTCTCTTGAGCTAGATACAAAGGATAGATTTCATGTTTCACTTTCTCAATCTGAAATCATGGTGACCCACTACTAAGAATGCTAAATTTGCTACTTTGGCTCTGTATTTCTCTCTCGAGCAAGCACAAAACATTGAACATGTAACACTAATCATGCAAGATGGCCTCAAAATTCAGCAGCAATTCAGACCCACTTCAAATTAACACCATTATTCGCAAATCAATGACACCCACTTAAGAAAACTCAACAATTAGTCACATCGTCAAAACCCCAAGGTTAGGGTTTTAGCCAATCATGATGAAAAGATGAAAATCAACACTTGCCATGTTTTTCATAGCTGAGTAAATGAAGTTTTCCAGTTAAAATCAACTGCAATCTTCTGTATTGAAAAATTTTAATGAAAAACCGTGCTAAAATCACTTGAAATCCACAATGGTAGTGTTTTCACTCTCAATCTTGTGTTCCTCATGTTTCTGAATGCCTTCTCCCTCTTCTAGAAATCAATTTATTCAAGTCTGATGTGAAGCTGGTTAGGACCAATCGGAGAGGTAAGTCGGGCTTCGCCAACCATTCGGCGACTAGCCGATTTTCCTTCATCTTGCCTTCATTTTTCACCTCTTCTTAGTCCAGCCACTGAAATTTTAGGTGAGCCAGATCAGGATTGCCCAGCGATTTCACGATGCGCCCTTTTTCCTTTCCACTCGCCCATCGGCACTTCTCTGGATCTCTATCAGTACTTTTGGCGACTTGGTCATCAATCGCCAAAGTGATCGACGAAATGCCGAGTGGAACTGCTACTCGCTGAAGTTACCCTTAATTCAGCCTCAGCGTTATGTAACTTTAGGCGGTAGGGTGGCAACTTGGCGAGTCACCGAGTGACATCGGCGATCATCAGGCTTGTCTTTCCCTTTACTTTCTTACTCATGTTGTCTCTATTTCCCATTGTTATCCTAACTTTGTTCCTCAATCCACGTATCTCAAGATCAATGGTTTTACATTAGTTGTTCCCACAAAACAAGCATTTCAGGACACTAAATCTATATAAATAAAGCCTTAAATGAGTCCAAATCTCGGACTCATCAACACCCCCAACTTAAAATTTTGCTTGTCCTCAAGTAAAACTCAAGTTCGGCAGTTCAAAAAGGATGTCTCAAACAGTGCTACACAAGACTCAATCATGAATGCACACAAAAAGACTCAACTTACTCATGCAAGGATCAATTGTGCAATAAAAGATTTAAGCTGTGACTCACCATTATCAATGATTTTCAAGTTCACCATACTTGCTTCAAATGCACGTTCAAGCTCAACAAAGGTACTCAAATGCCCTCACACAAAGAATGATTCCATAATCACACACAATGGTTCAACAATTTATAGATTCGGAATAACAATCAACACTCACACTCACAAAGATGAACACATGCATGACTCCACCCATAGGTTTGCCCTTATTTTCCAATCAACACTTGCTTAAGCTCACTCAAGATCAAAAAGGTCTTTTCAATGTTTGTAACAGGGTTGAGTTTAAAGGTATGGTCATTTAGGCTCAGTGGTTGCTCTCCTCATGAATTGTGGTGTGAACAATACTCCCTTCCCTTTTCTTCCTCATTCTCATTCATGCTTAAAAGTCACCCCATTATTTATTTTCAATGAAACTTTGGCCATCGCATTTCTTTTCGCAACTTTATTTCAGAACTTTTTTCATTCTTTTTCTTTTTATATTATTTTTTTTTTGTATGGAGGAGTTCCATCTTTTTCAAAACCATGGGTAGAGGGGAATTTCTTCACATTCCTTGATTTATCTTCTCTTTTCACCACACCCCCAACTTAGGCTTTTTGCCTAAGTTGGCTATTCAAACAAACCACACCTCATGAGGATAAGGGTGAATGGATAATGAAAGGTCACAATTACATCAAGTTTCTTCCAAGAAAAGGGTAAGGCTCAAAAGGTGCTCAAACAAAGATTACACACTCACAAGGTAGGCCACAAAAGAGGTATAATGTCAAAGTGTTTCACTCTTTAAAATTTTTGCCTAAGATCATTTCAAGAGCTCACATCACTTGGTCAACCGGATCAACAGGGCAAATTCTAGGTGTCATCACACAAGGTTCATGGGAAGCTCATCACACAAGGCATTGACACCAATGTCAAACCATACTCTACACTTTCGCTAATGTGCAATGTTCATCACAAGAGACTCGATTCGACAATAGGCTAGTCACAACAAGATGCAAAGAGTTCACATATTACCTTTGCAACTTCACTTGGCCTTATCGTAGCTGCACATTCGTGTTTGCTTGATTGAGGGCACCATTCAAGTCATCGATATTTATCACAACCGACACTTAAATTTGCATAAGAACGGCCACAATTAAACACAATCAAGGGGTGGTAAAAATAAATCAAAAAGGGTCCAAGCACAACGCAGAAATTCACTAACCACAAGTACACACCCCCACCAAAAGCATTCAACATTGTCCCCAATGTGAGTAGAGAACGGACACTCCCGCTAATAAAACAAGAATAAAAAAAAATAGCAAATAAAGATAAAATTCTAGTATGTAAACATGCAGAGCAAGGTGAGGAAGAATCTTCACTAAGCGCCCAGTCAGCGAGAAAATGATATAGTCGCCGAATGCTTCGACGATGCGCCCAATAAGCAAAATATAGCCTTTTGTTCTAGTAGGTAACGCTCACAGAAAGGGGCAGATCAGTAGAGATGCAGGAAGTCGCCGAATAGGTCGGCGACTCACATAATGGAATTATAACTTCGCTGATCGATCATTGAGTTACGATGTCAGCGATGAAGTAAAAGGGCGAGGAAAATCAGGTTGCCTAAGCACATCGGCAATTCGCCAAGTGATGAAGTTCTCCCGCCGATTGTTCCAGAATCTCAGCCCCATTTTTGAAGTCCATAGAGCGGACTATGTCGTGCTCGCCGAACGGGTTCGGCGATTCACCAATAGCATGTTCTTCTCGCACAAAATCCTACACCTACAAAATCAACACACATTATTTTAAAACACTAACACTTGAATTGCCTCCCAAGAAGCGCCATATTTAACGTCGTAGCACGACATGGAAATGCTCTCAAGCATCTTCCAGGTACACCACCTCAATCAGATAAATCTCTTGGCACTCGTCAAAGTATAACTTCAAGATAGCCTCAATCAGACAAATCTCTTGACCTTCAACTTCTATGGCACCATATGTGAACACTCGTGTCACACTAAATGGTCCTGACCATTTGGACTTGAGCTTTCCTGGAAAGAGTCTAAGTCGAGAGTTGTATAGTAACACCCAGTGTCCCACTCTGAACTCCCTCTTAAGGATTTTAGCATCATGACATTTCTCCATCTTTTCCTTGTATAGGGCTGAACTTCTATAAGCTTTGAACCTAAATTCGTCCAACTCATTTAATTGCTCTACTCTCTCTTTTAAGGTCTTATGACAGTCCAGATTTAAAGCTTTCAATGCCCACAATGCTTTATGTTCCAATTCAACTAGTAGATGGCAAAATTTACCAAAATCTAACCGATAGAGAGACATACTGATTGGTGTTTTATATGCGGTATGATACGCCCACAGTGCGTCATCAAGCTTTCAAGACCAATCAGTTATATTAGCATTCACTGTCTTGGCCAAGATGTTTTTGATCTCCCAGTTTGACACTTCAACCTGGCCACTCATTTGGGGATGATACGGAGTTGCTACTTTATGTTTCACTCCATACTTGCTCAGTGCAGCTGAAAACCACTTATTGCAAAAGTGGGATCCCCCATCACTAATAATAGCCCGAGGAGTACCAAATCTCGCAAAGATGTAGCGTTTCAGGAATTGATGAATGCTTTTTCCTTCATTGTTTGGAAGTGCAACAGCCTCCACCCATTTGGAAATATAATCTACAGCCACCAAGATATACTTATTACCAAACGAACTCACAAATTGGCCCATGAAATTTATACCCCAAACATCAAATAGATCAACTTCTAAAATGGGCGTAAGAGGCAACTCGTGTCTTCTGGACATTGCACCTTGTTTCTGACATTGAGTGCATTTCTTAACAAACTTATGAGCATCTTTGTAGAGAGACGGCTAGTAGTACCCACTTTGTAGAACTTTAGCAGTTGTAGGTACACCACCATGATGACCTCCAACCGGTGAAGCATGACAAGCATGGAGAATTTCAATAGCTTCTTCTTCCGGAACAGATCTTCTAATGATATGGTCAGCACACTCTCTAAATAAATATGGTTCATCCCAAAAGTACTTCTTACCATCGAACAAGAACCTCTTTTGTTGGTAGAAGTTCATTTTGTCCGGCATTAATCCACACACTACATAATTGGCAAAATCAGCATACCAAGGAGGTTGTTTGAGAGTTACCATGAATACCTATTCATCACGAAAAACATCATTTATGTCGATCTCTAGCTCGTCATTCTCCTTGCCTTCCAATCTTGATAAGTGGTTTCCCACCTGATTTTCACAACCTCTTCTATCTTTGACCTCAAAGTCGAATTCTTGCAATAAAAGCACCCACCATATCAATCTTGGCTTGGCATCCTTCTTTGCCATTAGGTAATGCAATGCAGTATGATCAATGTGAACAATCATTTTAGTACCTAGCAAGTATGCCTGGAACTCCTCAAACGCATAAACTACCACAAGTAACTCTTGTTCAGTAACTGTATAGTTACGTTGAGCACTGCTTAGAGTTTTGCTTGCGTAGTAAATGGGGTGAAAATTTTTGTTGCATTTTTGCCCCAATATAACACCTAATGCCGTGCCGCTTGCATCGCACATTACTTCGAAAGATTCTGACCAATCAGGACTTATGATGATCGGTGTGGACACCAATTTTTCTTTCAAGCACTTGAAAGCTACCATGCAAGCATCATTAAAGTGGAATTCCCCCTCATTCTCCAAGAGTTTGCATAGATGATGTGCAATCTTTGAGAAGTCTTTGATGAACCTCCGATAAAAACCGGCATGTCCCAAGAAACTACGAACACCCTTCAGCGAAATTGGTGGTTGTAACTTCTCAATCACTTCAATCTTTGCTTTGTCAACCTTCAGCCCTTTTTGCAACAATTTGTGACCAAGCACTATACCTTCTTTAACCATGAAATGACACTTTTCCCAATTTAGGACTAAATTTGTCTCCACACATCTTTGGAGAACTTGTCCTAAGTGCTCTAAACATGCTTCAAAAGTGTCACCCACAACCGAAAAGTCATCCATAAATACTTCCATTGAATCCTCCACCATGTCAGCAAAAATAGATAACATGCAATGGTGAAATGTAGCTGGAGCATTACATAATCCAAACGGCATCCGTTTGAAGGAAAGAGTACCATATGGGCACGCAAAGGTTGTTTTCTCTTGGTCTTCCGGAGCAATGGAGATTTGGTTATAACCGGAATACTCATCCAAAAAGCAATACCAACCTCTCTTGGAGAATCGATCAAGCTTTTGATCCATAAAGGGCATGGGAAAATGATCATTTTCCGTCCATGAATTTAACTTTCGGTAATCCATGCATACTCTCCACCCAGTCACTGGTCTCATAGATACAAGCTCCCCTTTTTCATTTAGGACTATTGTGATGCCTCTCTTTTTCGGTACACATTGTACTGAACTTACCCATTTGTTATCTGCAATAGGGTAGATCACACTTGCGTCCAACAACTTTATTATCTCTTTTTTCACCACCTCTTGCATCGGTGGATTCAATTTCCCCTGATGTTCAACACTTGGCTTACAATCACTATCAAGCTGAATTTTGTGAGTGCAAATACCGAGAGAAATGCCCATTATGTCAGCAATAGTCCACCTTATGGCTTTGATATGCCTTCTCAACACCTCAAGAGCAATTTTATCTGCCAATCAAGAAAATCAGCAGCAATGATCACCGATAAGGTGTTATTTGCCCCCCAAGAAAGCATATCGAAGATGGGAGGGAAGTACTTTCAACTCTAGATTTGGTGGTTCTTCTGTTGATGGCTTTGCGGGAGGACTTTCTCGATTATTTAAATCAATGTCCAACTTCAACGGAGTCTTTGCATACCCCCTCCCCCAAACCTGATAGAGCTGCTATTACCTCTTCATAGCCTTGAATTTTGAACTCATCATAGTTAGCAAGCACGGTTTCAAGTGGCTCACTCATACACATCAAATGGCTCACACTAGCCACCGCTTCATCAATAACATCAACAGTGGAGACCACATGAATATCACTTGGGTGTTTTATTGAGTTACACACATTAAAGGTTACTTCATCTTCATTCACCCGAAACTTCAATTCTCCACTCTCAACATCCACCAACGCTCTTCCGATTGCCAAGAATTGTCTTCCCGAAATTATGGGAATTTCAGCATCTATGTCACAATCGTGAATGACAAAATCAGCCGAGAAAATAAATCGGTCAACCTTTACCAAGATGTCATATAGTATCCCCATAGGATGTTTAATTGATCGGTCTGCCATCAAGAGTCTCATTGTTGTGGCTTTCGGTTCCCCTAACCCAAGTTGTTTATAGATCGCATATGGCGTTAGGTTGATGCTTGCTCCTAAATCGCATAGGGCTTTAGCAAATTGGACCATGCCGATAGTGCAAGGGATGGTGAACGCTTCTGGATCTTCTCTCTTTTTGATCAGCTCCTTAGTCATAATTGCACTACAACTATGGGAGACTTCGATTGTCTCAAAATCCAAACTCCTTTTCTTTATGACTAACTCCTTCATAAACTTGGCATACCTCGGCATTTCCAACAATGCTTCCACTAGAGGGAGATTAATTGATAATGTCTTGAACACTAATAAAAACTTCTTGAACTTCTCATCCTCATTCTTCTTCTTTAGACGTTGAGGAAATGGAGGAGATATTTTGGGTAAAGGTTGCATAACTTTTGGGCTTTGATTGTGTTTCTCCATGTCCTTTTGTGGTCCTTTGGCAATGCTTTGATGGATAGGTGCCTCTTCTTCCTCCATCCCTTTGTCTTCTTCATGCATTTGAGCTTATTCCTTTCCCGTTACATTGTCTATTGCTACCTTTCCACTTCGAGTAACCATAGTCAGCTCTCTATCATCATCTTTCATTATCATTTTTTGCCACGATTGTTAGCAATTATAGCAAATACAAGGATTTAGATTTGTCAACTTAATATTCGTGGCTAAGAAATTTGATGAATTTTTAGGTAGCCACAAAATTTGAATTTTTATGGCTATTACTAGGTAATAGCTACGATTTTCAAATTCATAGCTTAGATTTCGTAGCAATAAGTATATTTTCTTGTAGTGTGGGGAAGAGCAAAGAAGATACTATCAAGATTGGGCCGAACAAAGTGACTATTGGAAAAGGGAGGAGGACCATGAAGAGGACCACACTCACTCTAGTGAGAGCCCAAAATAGAGAGGGAGTGCAAGTAGTCCACGGGTGAATGATTTGCTGTCACGCATCCTTGATAAAGTCAAAGGTTCGGATGACTTGTTAAGAGGGATAAAAGCTGACTTTTCATCATTGAACAATAAAGTGAACTCTCATGCAGATGCAATCAAGATACTTGAAGGTCAGTTGAGTTCACTTTCAACACAATTGAAACAAAAAATGATAATGAAAGATGATGATAGAGAGCTGACTATGGTTACTCGAAGTGGAAAGGTAGCAATAGACAATGTAACGGTAAAGGAATAAGCTCAAATGCATGAAGAAGACAAAGGGATGGAGGAAGAAGAGGCACCTATCCATCAAAGCATTGCCAAAGGACCACAAAAGGACATGGAGAAACACAATCAAAGCCCAAAAGTTATGCAACCTTTACCCAAAATATCTCCTCCATTTCCTCAACGTCTAAAGAAGAAGAATGAGGATGAGAAGTTCAAGAAGTTTTTGTTGGTGTTCAAGACATTATCAATTAATCTCCCTCTAGTGGAAGCATTGTTGGAAATGCCGAGGTATGCCAAGTTTATGAAGGAGTTAGTCACAAAGAAAAGGAGTTTGGATTTTGAGACAATCGAAGTCTCCCATAGTTGTAGTGCAATTATGACTAAGGAGCTGATCAAAAAGAGAGAAGATCCAGAAGCGTTCACCATCCCTTGCACTATCGGCATGGTCCAATTTGCTAAAGCCCTATGCGATTTAGGAGCTATAATAAGTTATTTGAAACAAAATATTATAGCTAAATAAATAATTTTGCTTCAAGTTATAAAAAGATGTGGCAATAGTAAAATGAAATAGCCATAGAGTTTTTGCTATAGTAAAATTTCGTAACTAGTTACTATTTTTTATCACGAATTTAAATTTACCATAGTAATAATAATATTTTAGCCACAATAACTTATTTGAAGAAATATTTGTAGCTAAATAAATAGTTTAGCTTCAAGTTATAAAATATTGTGGCAATAATTAAATGAAATAGCCATAGATTTTCTTCTATACTAAATTTTCATAGCTGATAATTACTTTTTGCCACGAGTTTGAATTTACCATAGTAACAATAACCTTTCCGTCTTAAGAAGTTAGTTGAAGAAATAATTGTACCTAAATGTTTTTTTTTTAAGTTATAAAAGTTGCGGAATATTAAAAATATTCATATATTTTTTGCTATAATACAATTTTATAGTTAATTATTAAGTTTTTTTCACAATCTTGTTGAAATTTGTTGAAGAAATAGTAACCTTTTATCCATAAGAAGTAATTTAAAATAAAATATTATAACTTAACAAATATTATGTTTTGAGTAGCAAAAAATTGTTGCAATAATTAACTTAAAGGTTATAATTATTTGTCATGACAAAATGATACAATTGTGTGAGTACAATTGAGGTGATACGTGTTATCTAATACGATATGAAACGTAAGCGTTGAGGTGTTTCATCTTGTGTTGAGAATTCATCTTATACGACTCAAACCTCTTCTATCAAAAAATATATTTATCGAGCTAGATTAATTAGAGATGTTAATCATTCTATCATTTCAATTTTACAAGTTCTTAATTTTTAAGTTTTAAGTATAATTTAAATAAATAGAAGTTATACAAAAAATAAAAATAAAAAATAAATAAATAGAAGTTATGTCTAATTAATTGGATGTATTTGTACTTTTTTATATAAAAAAATATGTATAGTCAATTTACAAATCATTAAATACTGTCATATTTTATTCAAATATGTAATATGAATTATTCTGGAATATAGATAGATAAATCAATTGTTTATTGAATATAATTAATACACAAAGAAGTGATATTAACATTCAATTCTTTTTTAATTTTCTATTATTGACAAAAAAAATGATTATTTTTGAATCTCTTAGTTTAATCTTAACTTCCTAATCCATATAATTTTTGTATTTCTATATAACTATAAAACTACAATTCAAAATTCACATCTCTATTTAAAAAATTCAAATTGAAATAACCAAACAATGTGGAAGTATAGTTTCATTATGGTTAAACAATTTAACTTGAATTCACATAGTTGATATAAAAAAATTGTATTGAATTTCTTATTTTCTTTCGAAAATTTCATCTTAAAATTATTTTCAAACTTGAGTTGTATGGTAATTGACACTTGCCATCACAATATAGTTTTGCTTCTCCATTTCTATATAAATAGATTAAATATATTTTCTGATATTGACAGTTTTATTCTATTTTTAACTTGACATTCTAATGCATATATCATTTTAAATTCATATAAAATAAAAATAATAGAATAATAATAATAATGATGGTAATAGTAATAATAATAATAATAATAATAATAATAATAATAATAATAATAATAATAAATACTCAGTATAGTACTACAATATGAGATTTGACGAGAGTACAATATAACACGAACTTTTAACAATATATGGGATCTTGAGATACTTGAGTGTACGCAAATTTGCCCCTCTCAGAGGTAGAGAAAATTATTTTAAATTCATATAATTTTTATTCAAACTAAATAAGTTATTCAAAATTAACCGTGGTCATAAATTTAACTAAACATTATTCCCTCCTTTCCATATTAATTGTCTATTTTTTTTTCCTTGGCACCTATGCCAAGAAAGTAGAAATAAAAAGAGAAAATAGTCTAAAACCCCCCAACCTATACCCGAAATTCCAAATACACACTCCAATTTTACGGGTGTCCTATTACCCACCTGAACTTTATATTTCTCTATTTTATACACACCTAAAATGCCACAACTACATATATGTTGCTGGGTGAAAGTCACGCGTTTGACACGTGGAATATTATTAAAAACTTTTTTAAAAAAAAAGTTTTCCCCTTTTTTATTTATTGTTTTAAATTCTAGTTTAAGGTCATAACAGCAAAGTTTATGGATGTATTTTAATCTTCAAATTTGAAACTATTTGATGACATTGTTGGTTGCTAATTTTTCAAGCTAAAAACACTAAGTTTGAGTGTTTGACTGAGTTCATGGCTTCAATTTTTAGATTTGAACTTTGGAACTCCATGAACACCGACGAGCTTTCATATGGAATTTTTAGATCTATTTTCTGGATTGGGAGCAACTTCCGCTAATGTTTTGAAGAGTTTCATATGGCAAAAAACTGAAACTCATGGGTTTAAAATGTGAACCACCAACTTGAAACCTCCATCAAAGTTGGTTCAAAAGGCTTGGGTTCAAATTCGACTTGCCACAAACGAGTACCGTTTTGAATGGGTAATATATCAAAAAGATCGAAATGTCAAGAAAAGCTTATATCTAAAATTTAGCGTGATTTAAAGAAGTTTTAAGACGACTTTGCTTCAATTATTCAGAGCAACGGGATGAAGAAGATGAAGAAATGGCGCTGCATTTTCAGATTTGCAGGAATTTGACCAGTTATTAAAATCAGTTGAAATTTTATTCCGTAGATCTGTTGGGTATTGAATATAGGATTAGAAATTTTCTTAGTATTACAATTTATTAAAGAAAATTAGTTGAGTTTCACTATATTAAGCATATTCAAGCTTGAATTTTACTTTGATTTGGAAGATTTTTGGGGCAAAGTTCTTGATGGAGGAGGAATTTTTCGTCAAAATTAACCTTCTAACGCGCCTAGAGAAGGTGAGAACACCTTCCATGACAGGTCAGCACTTAGGTGTGTATAAAATAGAGAAATATAAAGTTCAGGTGGGTAATAGGACATCCGTAAAGTTGGAGTGTGTAGTTGGGATTTCGGGTATAGGTTGGGGGGGTTTTAGACCATTTTCTCAAATAAAAAGGATAATTTATACTATTTTTCTCCATAATTTTTTTTTATCTGGAACTTCATAAACTTGTGTACACTTTTAAAAAGATTTAATTGTAAGGGAAATTGGAAAAAAAAAATGTAATTAATTCTATCTTGATTTGATAAATTGACATGTAATTTGGGACAACTATTTTTATTAATATTAACAACTAATATGAGTCAATGGTCTCTCAACCTCCACAAGATAATGGTACCATCTGGGTACGCTCTATCCTTCTTAGACCTCACTGCACCGCACCGACCCAACCCGCACCTCCCTATTGCCATCCCTACTAATAAAGGATCAAAAAATATATTTTTAAGAATAATATTTTTTTCATATAAATTATTTACCTTTTCCATTAACTTAAAGTACAATATATATTGGTTTTTAGTACTGTTAATACTATTAATTATTGTTTTTTTCATGAGATTATTTTCTTTGTTATTATATTTGTTAATTTTATATAACAATTGTTGTATTTTTATATATCTAACAAATGTTGTATTTGTTAATTTTAAAAGAAGCAAAAATTATTATACAAATAAGTGATGATAACTATAAAAGTAAAACATAAATTTTCACCTAAAATAACTCTCCAGCCTCTTCCCCATTTCGATCCAAAAAGTTCTTCCCCAAAAAATAAAAAATTTCAAATGATTAAAAGTCTTAAAACCCAATTAACAAAAACCTAGATATCCTTGCCCTCTTCCCATATCCTTCTTGTCCGCTCCTCCCTTCATCCTTTTTTATCCCAGTTTTTTGTTCAATTTTTTTTTTAGGGAAAATGCATAAGTACCCCCCAGCCAATGCCCAAAATCCCTGAGACACACCTAACCTTTACTAAGGTCCTATTAAACCCCCCCCCACCCCCCCGAACTTATTTTTTAATTAATTTTATACATCTTTTTGGCCTACGTGGCTGAGTTCATGACTTCACCTATGTTAGGCGCGTGGGTGCAGTTTTTAGACAACACTAACCAATAAAAATTGGCCACGTGTTAAAATAAACATTAACTCAGTTGTCTTCTTCTTTATTAGTGTTCTTCATCTTTTGAAAAAAAAAACCTTCATTATCATTCAAGTTAAATTGCTCCTTGCTTCGAAAAGGTAAAGTAAATTTTTAGTATATTCTTTATATTTACACCTTTTTAGGTCGATTATTAGTTCTGATTTTAAATTTCTTTCACAATTTTTATGTATAAATGTTAGGATTGCGATCTGACCAAGACGTCTGATTGCAATAAGATTATTGATGACTTAGAAGAATGATATTGACCCACAGATGCATGACTGAAATCGAACACTAAGTACCAAAATCCAACATAGAAAATCAATTATGAGTTTGAAAATCGAATTTCTGAAATCAATTTTTTCAAGATAATTGTTCTTTCCCTTGTTCCTTTCTCTTCATTTTGGTAAAGTTAAACTTGAAAAACGTAAACTGATAGCTTTTTGAAATTTTGGGAAGTGTAAAAGCTACTTTTGGACTGATAGCTTGTCTTTTTAGAAAGCTAAAAAAGTGGGGCCCACCGCGTGTTGAACAAAGCTTTCAACCTATCTGGTTGATAGTGCACGTGAGGCGAAGGGGTAGAAAATTAATTAAAAAATAAGTTCAGGGGAAGGGGGTGGGGGGGGTAATAGGATCTTAGTAAAGGTTAGGTGTGTCTCGGGAATTTTGGGCATAGGCTGGGGGGGGGGGGGGGCTACTTATGCATTTTCCCTTTTTTTTATTTCTAATGATTTGTGAATTTTTCTTTTGTAGGTTTTACACAACATTCTCCAACTAGACGAGATAGGTTTTTACAATATGAGTTTTTTATTTTGTTTTACTCAATCGTATGCTTTAAATTTTTTATTATGTATAGGTTCAAGAAGAGATTGAACCACAAATAATTTATCATACACAATTATATTCTTTCGTTTTTTTTTTTTTTTTTTTTTTTTTTTTGCAAGAGATTGTTGTCATAGCTTGAATCAATGGGTATTACAATGGATTATATATTTTTATTAATGTAAAAAAAAAAAAATTTGTCTAGGCATGAGTTTTATACTTGATACTAAAATTTGAGATCTATATCTACAGGTTTTAAGAAATTTAAAAGTTACAGGTTTGCTTACTTCTTTGCTTACTTTGTAATTTTTTTAAATTTAGTAAACATATTTGTAAAAAAAACTATCATAGACATAGTTTTTTCTCCTTGAAATTCTTAATCATTATTATTTTAGTGCTAAAATATTTCTTATTATTGATAGGCATATTTATGGAATAAAAGCATATAAAGACAAATTGGGATCGATGTTGATCAACCAAAGGTGCAATTGAAGATTGTAGAAGGAGACATAGGGAAGAGTATTCCACTATGGACTCAAACAAGATGATGTCTTAAAAGAATTGTATATTGTGACTATTCTCAAATTTGTAAAATGCAATTATGTGTAACTTGAGAATTATTTTGGAATATGAGAAATGTATTCGTCGTTACATTATGTAACTTCTTTTTACTAACAAAGCATGTGTAAAATCCTTTCGTTTGTAGTAATAAAATTGTTGAATTTATTTTTTAGCTACATTATAAGTTCTTGTGATTAATAATGCTTATGGTAGTATTCTTCAATTAGTAGCAATGAATTTTTGTAGTTATGACTAAATCTATATGTAATTATTAAAAATAGGGCAATACATTTTCACTCTTCATAGAAAAATTAAAATTATAAGCTACAATTTATGAATGTCATGGCAAAAGTTTTGAATTGTTAGCTTTGTGAAAAAAATATTTGTGGCTAATAATTTAATTTTATAGATATAATTTATTTTATTTGTAGCTAAATACAAGTATCATTGCCATAAGATTAAAAATATAAAATAGCCACAAATTTTAAATTTTTATAGCAAATAAATCAAGTCATTTGCCACAATAGAACATATTGTGTCTACAATATAAAAATTGCTATAGATTAAATTTGTTGTGGCAAAAGAGTAAGAATATTTGCTACAAGTATATATTTCCTAGAAGAATATTTTAATATTGTAGCTACAACACAATTTTTTTAGTAGCTATAAGTATTAGTCCTTAGCCACGAACCATGTAAAGTCTGTAGCTGACTTTTAGCCACCCTACACGTTGCCACGAATGCTACGAAAAAATATTTTATGGCTAAAGTATTTAGCTACGGAAAATTGCATATTTAGATATAATGTGTTTTGTAGCTTTAAGTCCATTTTCTTGTAGTGCCATTGTGCTATTTCCAACCTTGATTCCCGCCCCGCTGTAAATAGCATGGGTGGAAACCCTCCTCGTATCTCTTAGAGTTCCAACCTTGATTCTCCCCCGGCTTTGAATAACCGGAGGAAGAACCCTCCTCAACTCTAAACATTCCACTTTTCCCCTTGGGTATAGTTCCATTTGGGTCGATATCTTCTTGATGTTTTCATCCCTCTCTCTTTCCTTATCAAGTTGTTCTTATGTCATTCTAAAACAAAAAGGGGAGACTTGATCCTCTTGGGTGTACCACGCTTGATTTATTTTAGTCATGTCATCAAGAAGAAATGAAGCCACCTCAAATGATTGCAACATTATTCCCCCTCGTACCAATTGATCAGCCACCCCTTTATTAACCCAATCAAGAATCCAGTAAAAATATTAGAGTAGTAAATCATTTGGTAGCCCGTGAGTTGGGCATTAAGTAAGAGTTTCTTTAACCTTACCCACGTATCATGGATAGGTTCATCATCCCATCGCTTGAAACCTTGAATGTTGTCTCTAAGCTTCATCATCCTTGATGGAGGGAAGAATCTTATATTGAATGCTATAATCAACTCCTCCCATGACGTGATGGAATTTTTTGGAAACTCGATCAACCACTTGCTACCCTCCCCCGTCAAAGATAGTGGAAATAACCGAAGCCGGATTGACTCTTGTGACACATTCTTGAATGATAATGGGCTGCACACCTTTGTAAAACTTTCTTACATGCTCATGCGGGTCTTCGTGTGCTAGCCCTCCATAGAGTCCTCGCATTTGGAGGAGATGAAGAGTTGTGCTAGTGACCTCAAATATTGCATTCCCATCAGCTTGTGGTATGCAAATTGCACTCATTTCACCTAAATGAGATGGGTTGTAAACACTATTGACATCATCCATATCGTCCCGATGACCTTATTGGCTACCATTCACCTCTTTCTCACTCAGTTTTACTTCTATTTAGTCCAACCAACACTACACAATGCAGCCTAAGCCAATTCAACTACAGCCAACCAATTCACAAATCAAATCTTTGATCAAAGAATTCTAAGTAATGCTACTCCCTGGCAGTGACGCCATTTTGATTAATGTTTCAAAGATACTTCATCCAGTTCTAAGTGTCAACTATAACCCAACTAAATGAGTTGGGGTCAATCCCACGGAGAGTAGTTTTTCCTTCGAATTCAATTATAGAAGTATGACAACAATCTCTTCAACTGAACACCTATTGCACCTTTTTGGTTTAAACTTCAAATTTCAGGTTATAATTATCAATCCAATTCAACACTTAATACGAAATGATCAAATAGTCAGGTAACACTTGAGGAATTGACCAACCAATTATTGAATTCAACTTAGTGGATGAACATTGATGCTCACAATAGGATAAATTGTTGTGGGTAGAACGGACTATATGTAAAGCAATTTTCTCTCGAACAATTACCTTATCTTTGTCGAATTCTCTCGAACTTCAACACTAGACCGAAGATGACCAACCCTTGTCCTCATCAAATCTACTATCTCGAGCTAGATACAAAGGATAGATTCCATGTTTCACTTTCTCAAGCTGAAATCATGGTGACCTACTACTAAGGATGCTAAATTTGGTACTTTGGCTCTGTACTTCTCTCTCGAGCAAGCACAAAACATTGAACTTGTTAGACTAATTATGCAAGATGACCTCAAAATGTAGCAGCAATTCAGACCCACTTCAAATGAACACCATTATTCGCAAATCAATGACACCCACTTAGGAAAACTCAACCATTAGTCACATCGTCAAAACCCCAAGGTTAGGGTTTTAGCCAATCATGATGAAAAGATGAAAATCAACACTTGCCACATTTTTCATAGCTGGGTAAATGAAGTTTTCAAGTTAAAATCAACTATAATCTTCTCTATTACAAAATTTCAATGAAAAACCTTGCTAAAATCACTTGAAATCCATAATGATAGTGTTTTCACTCTCAATCTTGTGTTCCTCACGTTTAAGAATTCCTTCTCTCTCTTCCAAAAATCAATTTATGCAAGTCTGATATGAAGCTGGTTGGGACCAATTGGCGAGGTAAGTCTGGCTTTGCCGACCATTTGGCGACTCGCCGATTTTCCTTCATCTCACCTTCATTTTTCACCTTTTCTTAGTCCAGCCACTGTAATTTTAGGCGAACAAGACCAGGATCACCGAGAAATTCCGTGATGCACTCTTTTTCCTTTCCATTCGCCCATCGACACTTATATAGATATTGATCAGTACTTTTGGCGACAAGGTCATCCATTGCCGAAGTAATCGGCGAAATGCCGAGTGGAACTGCTACTTGCCGAAACTAACCCTAATTTAGCCTCAGCGTTTTGTAACTTTACGCGGTAGGGTGGCAACTTGGCGAGTCGCCGAGTGACATCGGCAATCATCAAGCTTGTCTTTCCCTTCTCTTTCTTGCTCGTGTTGTCTCTATTTCCCATTTTTGTCCTAGCTTTGTTCCTCAATGCACGTATCTGAAGATCAATGGTTTTACATCAGTTGTTAGCACAAAATAAGTATTTGAGGACACTAAATTTATATAAATAAAGCCCTAAATAAGTCCAAATCTCGGACTCATCACTATTCAGCAAAGAAACATGTCAGATTTGATTCAAAAACTTTTGTCGAAATTTTGGATAAGCGAGGTGAGTTATGAAGGTACAAAAGTGATGGAATTGTTGTTGGACAAACAATTCTTCAATTTTGAAGATCCTTTCAATTTTGATTCAAGATTGTGGAAAATTTTGAGATTCAAAATTATTCCCCCAGTTCATTGAAGATCCTTTCAATTTTGATTCAAAAATATCAAAAATTTTGAGAAGATACATCATGAAGATCCTTTCAATTTAAATTGATAAGTGTTGTATTTCTACTAGATACATTAAATAAGAAAGTGTTGCCCATAAGATTTTAGGTTTGAGATCGATACATTATTGTTTGGTAATTGTTATGTATCAGATACATTTAGTATGAATTCGAATTTACATATCATGCCTAAAAAATTAGTGCATGATACATTATTATTTATGTATCTTATTTTGTTTAAGAAATATATATTTTATTTATTAAAAAAAAATTATATATGTAATTGTTCCAAATAGCATATTTTTTTGGTCTGTGATACATAACACATAGTTTATGTAACAAGTACATTTATATTGAACATGATAAACATTAATAGAAGATTCAACAACATTAGAGTTATGTATCAATAAATTTAATATGAACATGATACATTGCATGAAACAAAATCTATTGTAGCAATGATGTATCAGATCAATGATAACACTATAAAAGACTAATTTAAGAATCAAAATAAACGAGATACATTGAAAATCTGTATGTTTGGTAGTGATAGTAGTGCAATGGCAAATCCAACTTTTTTCTTTCTTTTTGGGTGTTTTTGAATAGTAGATTTAGAACTCGACCATGCATCCTTCTTCGACTTCTCTGCTCTCAAATTCTTCCTGATTAATGGGTTGTTTCGATCAATTTTCATAAAATTTTACATCCTCATAATCAAACTGGATAAGCCCAATACTAAAAGAGGGAGATGAATTCATATGTATGAGAAATTTGTAAATGAAAAGACCGATACATGATAAATGATTCAGTAATTTTTTAAGATGAAAAAAATAAAAGAAATTCAATACTGAAATGATTGAATGAAATCTACCTCTTGAACAACTTGAAATCATTAATTGGAAAGAGACAAGATTTGAAATTCAAAAATGGATTAGTGAAAGTAACCGTGGAGAGATTTGTGGAGTGAAAAAAGGAAAGAAAATCATGGGTAGGAGATTTCAAATTAATCTATACGGAAAAAAGAATGATAGGAGCAAAAAAAGGAATTTTTGATATTTTTTGAAATAGTAGGGAAAATAAGAAAATATGATAATAAATGATGTGTAGTTAGGTAATTATTCCTCTTTATAATAGTCCAAATGAGTCTATACTTAAAGGTTTTTAGTTTCAAACCGTCTAAAAACGAAGCTTTGAATCTGTGATTTTTAAGCCTAAAAATGATTTTATTATAGTCTCTTTTTTTTCAAACTTTTACTATAACTTTGTTTCCATGATTTAATAAATGAGGAATAACTTATTCAAACTTGGATTCGCCCATGTAAGCTATTTTAGGCATACTATTTTATACTTGGTTTAAAATATTTTTTATCCAAACACTCTAATTTTCATGGTAATATATTATTTTGACACTTAGCCTAATTAATTAATTAAGCCCGATCAGTAAATCATTATTTAATGGATATGAAGGGTGTTTAATACCTTTCCTTTGCATTAGTTGAACCCTTACCAAGAATCTCATGCTTATTATACCTTAAAATTGAATTGACTTTTGACAATTCTTGAATCAATTTTAGGTGCCTTGATTCATTATAATAATGAGGTGACAACTCCTTCACTTAGTTAATTAATTTACGAATCACCAATATTTTGTACACTATTTTGACCCCGCTGATGATATTATTGCTTCATATGTTGATAGTTGGCAACTATTTAACAGAGTGAGCGATTGTGGTGGATTATTTTGAGCTCGTCTTTCTCATAGTCTAGCGCTTCATTGGTTAGGCGATTTCCCACATTCCGCATTAATGTAGAATCTGGAAGTCGGATCCCTTCTATATCTTTCAAACTTTTATTCATCTTTTAGAAGAATGCTTTTAATCTCAAATAATGTGTATGCTTCAGTTTGATTTTCATTTAGTTGCAAATATTTCAATTGTAACTCGTAAAACATTAATTAGACATCCGTACATAATATATATATATATATATATATATATATATATACACACACACACACACACACACAAACACACACACATTTATATATAAGTATTTGTGCTTAAATGAATTAGGATTGCGGTACAAATGAAGATAGAAGGTAGTAACATGATTTGAAATCTGCCAACTTCGATTATAGTAGATGTTCGTTCCACTTATAATTGGTAGCACAAGTATTTTTACGTTTGGGATCTTTAGAAGCGGTTAGATGACCCCGTAGAAGGAGTTTATGATACAACTGGGTGAAGAAGTTAACTTTCTAAGAACATGTAATGAAGTATGCAACAAACTTGTGTAAAGAAGGGGAAACCCACCAAAAATGTAAGTTCAACTTGGTTTTTGATTTCCGAGTTTAGATTCTTAATTAGACTGACAAAGTCGAATTAATGCATCCATGTCGTAACTGTTGAATGTACCAAGCGAGTTCGAAGTAAGTACTAAAAATGGATAAGGTGGCTAGCAATAAGGATTTATAAGACGCTTATGTTAATAAGTACAAACAAATAGGGGAGGTACATATGAACAACAAAGGGAGGCTAACATGTCCACATATATTTTTTATTTGTATTTGAAAGTTCAATAACTACGGTAAACTTGGTGTGAGTATCAATGACATAAATGGAGAGGTAGGGTGTGATGCTAATTTGCTGAACACATAGGCTATAATCTATGAAAAAAATATATGCATCCCGTGCACCAAACTCATGCAATGTTTTATCTATGTTTTCTATTATTTGGAGGGAATTTGATGGAGCAATGAAAGGAAGAGCTAGATCTTATTTCTAGGAGATGCCTAATTAGTTTGTTGAACTGTGTTAATCAAGGAAGAAAGAATTACCGAAGATAGCAACATACTAGAGCCTAAACTGTCCACATATACTTAAGTCTTGAATTTTCAAGTTCAATAACTATGGAAAACTTAGTGAGAACATATATTTTAGTTCTGCATTTGCAAGTTTAGTAAATACGACAAGCCATTATGTTATGATACTAAATGTCCATAAGAAAAAATAACAGGGAAAATAGTATTGTGGATTAAGATTGATGCAACGCGCACAACAATCAATTGTATCAATCAGGTAGATGCTAATGTTGACCACACTTGTAACACCCCATATCCTAGATAGACCAAAATGCAGATTTCCAAAAGTGCAGGTGCCACCTACGGATCGTAGGTTGGACCAGGTCCGTAGAACGTGGTCCGCAAAAAAAAAACCCCAAAAAACCTCGACCGTAGGTGGGACCACGGCCTGTGGACCAGGTCCGTGGAACGTGGTCCGCAGAAGAAAAAAAACCCCCGACCCACGGTCAAGACCTACGGACCGTAGGTTGAACCATGATCTATGGACCAGGTTCGTAAAACGTGGTCCGCAAAGCCCATACTCTAAGCCGAAAGACATCTGACCAGGATTGACCTTAGGGTGGACCACGGTCCGTGGACTAGGTCCGTCGGTTAGTACCGACAGCTTTTAAGTGAGGGTTGTTTTGGTCTTTTCCCTATCGTTGAACCCCTAAAGTACGTCGTTTAGACCCTAAATTATGAGGTTTTAGTCAGTTTAAGCCTAGAAACATAACTATAACTTACCTTAGTCAAAATAATTAATCAAAACTTAGAAAATTAGAGCTTGAGAGGAGAAAAGAGGTCAAGAACCCTAGTTCAACAACGCAGCAAGATTGCATCAGTTCCAGCCCCGAAATCGAAAGATTTCTTCGTGGAATTCGTCACTAGGTATGTGGGATTTCACTAGTGGGTTCCTTTCACCCATTAGACCCCTAGTTTTTAGTCAGTTTCTTGATTCCCTTATCATGACTAGACCTAGGGTTTCTTGAATGATTAAGATTATTGGGTTCTTAGCTGTTAGAATGATCCAAATCAGATTAATATGTTAATATTCAGTCCATTGCATGAATTTCAGAACCCTAGCTATGTAGTTCTTTAGTTCTTGAATTACATATGCTAGGCTAGATATTTCAGTTATTTCAGAAATACATGCCTCAGTCTTAAATGTGTCATTATCAATTATTTATGTGCATTCTCAGTTTACATGTCATTTTGAGTTATCCAGTATATCACAGGAATTCAGTCATAATGTGTTAATACTTTTGGAGTAGCATAATATTGAGTTGGACTAGGGTCAGTCACCCATATAGTCCCAGAACTACGAGCCACGTAGGTTGTAAGTCCTCTTTGTGGGCATCATTTTAGTGATCACGCCAGTATGCCTCTATACCTTTGGCCGGGTGTATTAGGTCCTCTCGATAGGGCGTATACATTGTACTCCACATTTAGCTCATGTGGTTTTATTATAAGTTATTAGTAGCTCCCACAGTTCAGTCAGATTCCATTGCATTCACCACATTCAGTACAGTTAAGTATTCAGTCTCATCATATTATAATTTGGTCATTGCATTCAGTTAGCTCAGTGTCTAAATCATGTTCAGATTATGCTCTTGCTTTATTGCTTGTTCAGTTATATGTTTATTTCAGCTTTACTCTATCCTGCATGCTCAGTACCTTTCAAGTACTGACGCATACTCTGCGCTACATCTTCTCGTGATACAGATTCGGGTTCTCAATATCCAGATCACGCTTAGATCGATTCCCATCTCCAGTTCAGCAGCATCATTCTTCGAGGACAACAATCATGTTATCTTTTCATTATTTCAGTCTTTTAGTTTCAATTTTGCTAGACCTAGCTGGGGCATGTCCCAACACTTCTAGTCAGTTAGAGGCTATTTTCAAACATAGTTAGATTCGGCTTAGTATTTGAGTTTCATGTTTCGTTTTAATTAAACTCTCAGATTTTATATATTCAGTTAGTATATGGGTATTCCTCATCATTTCATATTTACTTATTATTAGCTTCCGCAATAGTTTTATTTCTCAGTTTATCTTTAGTATGCTCATGATTATGCCCACAGGTTAAGCTTGGGGTCACTTGTGATCCTAGGTCTCGTGTCCGCATCTCGGGGGTAGCTCGAGGCGTGATAAACTTAATATCAGATCACTAGGTTTAAGAGTCCTAGGATGTCTGAAAAGCCGCACTAAGTAGAGTCCTTTTCATGGGTGTAAAGTGCACCACATCTAATGAGAGGAAGGCAACAAAGTGTTTAGGAAAAATCTTCATTTTCTTGTTGCTCTTATCGTGTGTAATGTATGATCTAATTCCATTCTAACTTCACGTTCTACATTTCAGTGACCATGCCTCCTCGTAGAGCTAACATCAGGAATGTGAATGCCAGGAATGCAAATGCAGCTTCTCCAATCCCAAATTAAGAAGTTTCGAATGCAAAATTTTGGAACGCCATTCAGATGTTGGCTCAGAGCATTGCCAACCAGAACAATCAGCGGGCTCCAGTTCCGGCAAACTCTAATGTTGGGTCAGCTGCAGCCAGAGTGCGAGACTTTGTTAGGATGAATCCGCCACAGTTCTTAGGATCGCAGATAGGTGAGGATCCCAAAAACTTCATTGATGAGGTCAAGAAGATCTTTGAAGTGATGCAGGTAACTGGGAATGATCGGGTTGAGTTAACATCTTACCAACTTAAGGATGCAGCTCATATCTGGTATACTCAGTGAACAAGGGTACAGATACAGCTCCTATCACTTGGGCTTACTTTAGTGAGACCTTTTTGGACAGGTTTTTCCCAAGAGAGCTAAGGGAGGCAAAGGCTCAGGAATTTATGAACTTGAGGCAAGGTAACTTAACAGTCCAAGAGTATGGGCTCAAGTTTACCCAACTCTCCAGGTATGCTCCTTACATGGTTGTTGATTCTAAGGCTGTCTCAGAGTGTAAGACTTGGTGAAAATAGAGTGTAGAAATGCCATGTTACTTAAAAATATGAACATCTCTAGGCTCATGACTCATGCTCAGCAGGTTTGGGGTGATAAGCTTAGGGAACAGGCAAAGGAGAACAAGAAAGCTAGGAAGGGCAACTATGACTATTCTCAACAAAAATCGGGTGGTGGAAATCACTTGCAGTATCAGCAAAAGTCTTCAACTCCAGCACCTTCATCATCTAGTGTTCCATCCTCCAATTTCAGACAAGATCAGAAAGGTAGGGCATCAGGCTCTAAGTCAAAGGAAGTGTTTCAGGAACCAAAACCTACCCAACTTGCCCTAAGTGTCGTAAGAACCATCTGGGCAAGTGCCTTGCATGAAAGGAAGGATGTTTTAGGTGTGGTCAGTCTGGTCATAGGTTGAGGGATTGTCCTTCTAAACAGGGTCAAGGAGGCAATGCTAATCGAGCCCGATCTTCAAGAAGACCAAAGAGTCACCCGACTCAGCAAGGTAACTCTTCTGGTACAAGTGGCGGACAGCTCCAGAACAAGCTCTATGCTCTTCAAGCTCGCCAGGATCAGGAAGATTTTCTTGATGTAGTCATTGGTACGCTACGAGTCTTTGATCTCGATGCTTATGCATTGTTAGATCCAGGGACTACATTATCTTTTGTAACTCTTTATACAGAGGTCAAATTCAGTATTAGCCCAAAAACTCTCTCAGAACCCTTCTCAGTCTCTACTCCAGTCGGTGACCCAGTTATAACAAGATGAGTATACAGAAATTGCCCTGTTACAGTCTCTCAGAAAGTCACCTCAATAGATCTTGTAAAGTTAGAAATGGTAGACTTCGATGTCATTCTAGGCATGGATTGGTTCCATTCCTGTTATGCCTTGGTCGATTGTAGAACTATGATTGTTCATTTTCAATTTTCAGATAAACCAATCTTAGAATGCAAGGGTAGTAGCTTAGCGCCTATCGGTCAATTCATTTCTTACCTTAAGGTCAGAAAGATGATCTCTAAGGGTTATCTCTATCATCTAGTTCAGGTTAAGGATTCAAGCTCTGAAACCCCAACTCTTGAGTTAGTTCCTGTGGTTAATGAGTTCCCATAAGTGTTTTCAAAAGATCTTCCCAGAGTTCCTCCCGATAGGAAAATCGACTTTGGAATTGATCTCCTTCCAGATACCCAGCCTATCTCTATTTCTTCTTACAGAATGGCTCCAGCTGAGCTTAAGAAATTGAAGGAGCAATTGAAAGACCTTCTAGAAAAGGGCTTCATCAGACCTAGTATTTCTCCATGGGGTGTACCAGTGTTGTTCGTAAAGAAGAAAGATGGTTCTCTCAGAATATGCATTGACTATAGGCAGTTGAACAAGGTCACAATCAAGAATAAGTATACCATCCCCAGGATTGATGACTTGTTTGGCCAACTTCAGCGTACTAGTCATTTCTCAAATATAGACCTCAGATCGGGTTATCATCAGCTCAAAGTCAACGGTAGTGACATTTCGAAAACAACCTTCAGAACTCAGTAATGGTCATTATGAATTCATAGTTATGTCTTTTGGACTAACCAATGCTCCTGTAGCTTTTATAGACTTGACGAACAGAGTGTTCAAGCAGTATTTGGACTTGTTCGTTATCATCTTTATTGATGATATCCTCATTTACTCTAGGAATGAGGAAGATCATGCGAGTTATTTGAGGGTTGTCCTTCAAACTCTCAAGGATTGCCAATTATTCACAAAATTCGACAAATGCGAGTTTTGGTTACAATCAGTTGCTTTCCTTGGGCATATAGTATCCAGCGAAGGGATCCGAGTGAATTCCCAAAAAATAAAAGCAGTGAAGCAATTGCCCAGACCTACCTCTCCTACAGATATCAGAAGTTTCTTAGATTTTCATCCATAGCCTCTCCATGGACTAGGTTTACTCAAAAAAAGGTTAAGTTTCAGGGTCAAATGATTGTGAGAAGAGCTTCGCTGAACTGAAGACTAGGTTGACTATATCTCCTGTTTTGACTTTACCAGAGGGTTTAGATGGTTATGTGATTTATTGTGATGTGTCTAGAGTCGGCCTAGGTTGTGTGTTGATGCAGCGAGGTAAGGTTATAGGTTATGCTTCCAGATAGCTTAAGGTGCATGAGAAGAACTATTTGACTCATAACCTCGAGCTTGTAGCTGTGGTACTTGCACTCAAGATTTGGAGACAATACCTGTATGGTGTTCATGTAGATGTGTTCACAGACCATAAGAGCCTTCAGTATGTGTTCACCCAGAAAGAGTTGAATCTTCGCCGAAGAAGATGGCTTAAGTTCCTCAAGGATTATGACTTGAGTGTGCATTACCATCCTAGTAAGGCAAATTTAGTAGCAGATGCCTTTAGCAAACTATCTATGGGTAGTGTAGCACATGTTGAGGAAGAAAGAAAAGAGCTAGCAAATGATGTTCACAGACTTGCTCGCCTAGGAGTTCGTCTTATGAGCATATCAGATGGTGTATGGCTCGTAATGGGCGTAATCTTCATTGGTAGTGGAGGTTAAGGAAAAGCAAGACAGTGATCCGATATTGCTCGAACTCAAGGGTGCAGTCCATCAACAGAGAATTGAGGTTTTCTCCCAAGGGGGAGATGGTGTGCTTCGCTACCAGGGTCAATTATATGTTCCTAATGTGGGCGAGTTGAGACAACATATTCTTGCAGAAGCCCATAACTCCAGATATTTTATTCATCCAGGCGCTACTAAGATATACCGTGACCTGCGGGAAGTCTATTGGTGGAATGGTATGAAAAGAGATATAGCAGATTTTGTGGCGAAGTGCCCAAATTGCCAGCAAGTTAAGGTAGAACATTAGAAACCAGGGGGTATGACTCAAGAGATCGACATTCCTACTTGGAAATGGGAAGCAATCAACATGAATTTCATTACAGGGTAACCTCATACTCGCATGACTCCATTTAGGTGATAGTTGACAGAGTCATTAAGTCTTCTCGCTTTTTGGTGGTCAAGACTATAGATTTGGCGGAGGACTACGCCAAGCTTTACATTAACGAGATAGTCAGGTTGCATGGGGTTCCTTTGTCTATCATTTCAGATAGTGGTCCTCAGTTTACCTCTCATTTCTGGAAGTCATTTTAGAAAGGTCTTGGTACTCAGGTTAATCTTAGCACAATATTTCATCCCCAGATGGATGGTCAGGCAAAGCGTACCATTCGTGTGATCGACTTCAAGGGTAGTTGGGATGATCACCTTCCTCTTATTGAGTTCGCCTACAACAATAGCTACCATTCCAGCATTCAGATGGCCCTTTATGAGGCATTATATGGGCGTAGATGTAGATCTCTAGTTGGTTGGTTTGAAGTAGGTGAAACAAACCTGATAGAGACAGATTCAGTTCATGATGATATGTAAAAAGTGCAACTCATTAGAGATAGACTTAAGTCAGCCCAGAGTCGCCAGAAATCTTATGCAGATGTAAGGAGAAGGGAACTAGAGTTCCAAGTTGATAATTGGGTTTTCCTGAAAGTGTCACCTATGAAGGGGGTGATGATATTTGGCAAGAAAGGGAAGCTCAGTCCCAAATACATAGGCCCTTACAAGATTCTGAAAAGGATTGGTAAAGTGGCTTATAAGTTAGAGTTGCCAGCAGAATTAGCAACAGTGCATCCAATCTTTCACATCTCACTATTGAAGAAGTGTGTGGGTGATCCAGCATCCGTAGTTTAGAGAGTGTGGCTGTGAAAGCTAGTCTTTCTTATGAGGATGTACCAGTAGAGATTCTTGATCGCCAGGTTAGTAAGTTGAGAAACAAAGAAGTCGCTTCAACCAAGGTACAAGTCAGTCCGTAGAGGGAGCTACTTGGGAAGCATAAGCAGCCATGAAGTCCAAGTACCCTCACCTCTTTCCTTTCGATTCCACTCCAGCTTGAGATAATAGTTCCTCTTCAGTTTTTCAGTCATTCATGCGTAGATTTAGTATTAGTAGCATGTTCCTTCAGTTTGTATTTGCATTTTCAGCGTATTTGCTTGTTTTAGAACTTAGTTCAGTCAGAAATCAGTTTTTAGTGTTTAGTGGTAAGGTTTGCAACTCTTTCCCTCCATTCCAGCTAGTTTAGTCTTCATTCGAGGATAAATGTTTCCAAGGGGGAGATAATGTAACACCATGTATCCTAGATATATCAGAATGCAGATTTCCAGAAGTGCAGGTGCCACCTACGGAAGCCACCTACGGATCGTAGGTTGGACCACGATCCGTGGACCAGGTCCACGAAACAAAACCCAGAAAACCTCGACCGTAGGTGGGACCACGGCCCGTGGAATATGGTCTGCAGAAACAAAAAACCCCGACCCAAGGCCAGGACCTACGGACCGTAGGTTAAACCACGGTCTGTGGACCAGGTTCATAAAACGTGGTCCGTAAAACCCATACTCTAAGCCGAAAGATGGCTGACCAGGATTGACCGTAGGGTGGACCATGGTCCGTGGACCAGGTCCGTCGGTTAGTACCGACAGCTTTTTAAGTCAGGGTTGTTTTGGTCTTTTCCCTATGCGTTGAACCCCTAAAGTACGTCGTTTAGACCCTAAATTATGAGGTTTTAGTCAGTTTAAGCCTAGAAACATAACTATAACTTACCTTAGTCAAAATCATTAATCAAAACTTAGAAAATTAGAGCTTGAGAGGAGAAAAGAGGTCAAGAACCCTAGTTCAAGAACGCAGCAAGATTGCATCAGTTCCAACCCCAAAATCGAAAGATTTCTTCGTGGAGTTCGTCACCAGGTATGTGGGATTTCACTAATGGGTTCCTTTCACCCATTAAGTCCCTAGTTTTCAGTCAATTTCTTGATTCCCTTATTATGACTAGACCTAGGGTTTCTTGAATGATTAAGATTATTAGGTTCTTAGCTGTTGGAATGATCCAAATTAGATTAGTATGTTAATATTCATTCTATTGTATAAATTTCATAACCCTAGCTATGTAGTTCTTTAGTTCTTGAATTACACATACTAGGCTAGATATTTCAGTTATTTCAGATATACATGCCTCAGTCTTAAATGTGTCATTATCAGTTATTTATGCGCATTCTCAGTTTGCATGTCATTTTAAGTTATCCAGTATATCACAGTAATTCAGTCATAATGTGTTAATCATTTAATCCATTGGGAGTAGCATAATATCGAGTTGGACTAGGGTCAGTCACCCATATAGTCCCAGAACTAAGAGCCACGTAGGTTGTAAGTCCCCTTTGTGGGTATCATTTTAGTGATCTGGCGTGCATGCCTCTGTACCTTTGGCCGGGTGTATTGGGTCCTCTCGATGGGGCGTATACATTGGACTCCACATTTAGCTCATGTGGTTTTATTATCGGTTATCAGTAGCTCCCACAATTCAATCAGATTCCATTGCATTGACCACATTTCAGTACAGTTCAGTATTCAGTCTTAGCATGTTATAATTTGGTCATTGCATTCAGTTAGCTCAGTATCTATATCATGTTCAGATTATGCTCTTGCTTTATTCTTGTTCAGTTATATGTTTATTTCAACTTTACTCTATCCTGCATGCTCAGTACCTTTCAAGTACTGACGCATACTCTGCGCTACATCTTCTTGTGATGTAGGTTCAGGTTCTCAGCATCCAGATCACGCTTAGATCGGTTCCTGATCTCCAGTTCAGTAGTATTAGTGGTGAGTCCTCATTCTTTGAGGACACCAGTCGTGTCATTTTTTCATTATTTCAGTCTTTTAGTTTCAGTTTTTCTAGACTTAGCTGGGGCATGTCTAGCACTTCTAGTCAGTTAAAGGCTATTTTCAGACATGGTTAGATTCAACTTAGTATTTGAGTTTGAAGTTTCGTTTGTATTAAACTCTAAGATTTTATGTATTCAGTTAGTATATGGGTATTCCCCCATCATTTCATATTTACTTATTATTAGCTTTCGCAATAATTTATTTCTCAGTTTATCTTTACTATGCTCATGATTATGCCAGCAGGGTTAGCTTGGGGTCACTTGTGATCCTAGGTCCCGTGTCCGCATCTCGGGGGTAGCTCGGGGCGTGACAATACTCTTGATGGATAAAAAAATGAAATTTTACGAAATAAACTGTTAGTTAAAATAGATTTACAATATAATTACCAAGGATATGCGGAAAATTCTATGAGGAATGAAATTTAACAGAACCTGGTTTACTCAAGCGTTAAAATACGATAAAAATGGAATGTTTTACAGCCAAACGTGGACTTTCAAAGATCCACATCACGTAAAAGTAGAATGATAACATCGCCACAGTTTTACAAACTTCTGAGAATTCAAGATATCTCGAATGATGCTTCATCAACATATTGTATAGTCAGTTATCATTGCAATTTGAATTAAATAATTCTTGATTCAATAATTGGCCTAGCGTGTTTTGTTAGTAGCATGATAATGAAGGGACACAAGTCCTTCACAGAATACAAATATGCATATTATAACAACCATAGGAGTTCCGCAATCTTCATGAGGACTATCAAATGGAACACGATAGTTCTTTTTCCTTGGTAGAAAATTTTAGTGTATATAGCATGGGTAATGACCATTGGGCCAATGTGTTTTGTTAAAATCATGTTAATGAAGGGACCCAAGATATACTGAAGGATATATATCATTATAACTCGAGTTGTAACATAATAGAAATAGAATATGAGGTGAGCTGTTCAAAATAAAATGGCATTGCCACAACAATGTCAATGTTAAACACCCTGGGGAGGTTCAGATAGGTAATTCGCATTACAAGGATAGCAAAGTGAAGAGGTAAATAGGGGATAATAATCTATTAGTACATAAGACATTGGTTCTGCAATCATTGTTAATGGTCCGATGGTTCTTGCAGGATTATGGTATAATGAAGGCCCTCATGTGGGCGTGTTGTCTCCGCAAGTAGTTGATTCATAGTTTTAATAGGTGAGTGTATGCTCATTCGAGGGGGTACGGAGGTAGTTTAGTTGCTAAAGCAAGAGAAAAATGAGACAATATCACAGATGGTCATTCAACTATAGACCATTTTCTCATAAAGTCACTCAACATTGATTTTTAGCTCAAAAGTCACTCAACTTTGGACTTTTTTTCTCAGAAAGTCACTCAACTTTGATTTTTAACTCAAAAGTCACTCAATTATGAATATTTGATTTAAAAAGTCACTCAACCTATTTAATTTATTTTTCATTAAAATTTATTGACATAATTTTTTTACTAAAACCAAAATATTAAGAAATAAATATCCATTTAAACCATTTAAAGTCCGCGAATTTGGTCCAACCAGTTAAAAATATAATAGTTACCCCTTTTATTTTACCTTTATCCTCTCAAAAGTATTATCTTATGTGTACTTTATTTTTTTTAGTTAAACAAAATAATTAAATTAAAATTACATCTGTAAGAAATTTTTGGATATTATTAATCAATAATATACTGAAGGTCTTGAGTCTTGACAAGAACGTTATCGTCCATAATGACGTCCTAATATTTTTGTAATGATGCATAATTATTTTTAATATTATGTCTAATATTTTACCAGTAATGATTTAGAATATTACAACTTATATTATACCAATGACCAGTAAAAACTAATCATTTGATTTACATATAATTTTAGCACCTAATAAATGATGTTAACAAGATATTATCGTAATAATTAAGTAGTTGCTAATTTGTTACCAGAAAAAATAAGAAATGGCATTAAGTCGAACCATTCAACTTGAAAATTGTTGTTTAATTTGAATGTATTTTATAACTGTCTTTGGTTATATTCAAAGCCCAAAATTAAACCTATCAAATAATGCACCTCATTAGTTAAAAAATAATTTTTAAAAAAATCCACCACAGATAAGAGAATAATTTTGGGGGAAAAAAGGCAAAATAAAAGGTTGAGTGACTTTGTAAGTAAAATATTCATAGTTGAGTGATTTTATGAGAAAAAAATCCGATAATTAAGTGACTTTGGAGTTAAAAAGCAAAGTTGAGTAACTTTCCATGAAAAAATTCCATAGTTAAGTGAATTTTGAGTTAAAAATCAAAATTGAGTGACTTTCTTAATAGTTGAGGGACCATATGAGATATTACCTCGGAGAAAAAGGCAATATATGTGAGCAACAATAATGAAGTAGAAGTTATAATGTGGGATTTACCTGAAATCAGTAGGAGGGTTTAGGTTTGAAGGGGTGGATGCGGTTCTTTCCTCATTTGGTATATTCCTGCGTGTTTATAGATTGCAGCCATGTCACGACCCCAAGGTACACCCTAGGAGTAACATGGCGTATAGGATCCCGAGAGGCCCCACGCAAGTCACTTAGCATACATAACATAGATTAAGGAAATATAAGAGATTTAAAGAAATAACATTTCATATCAAGAGTTTATAAAAACGAAGCGGGAGTCTACTAATACCTCAAGCCATCTATTACATCAAGAGTGACCGGGACGTAACCCTAACATCACATACAATGTCTAAAAATTAAAATTGAAAGAAATAAAGGTTTGGTCCCCAAAAGATGAGGACTCACCACTACTAAGTAAAAGGTGAAGGTGACTCCTAGCAACAAGAATGAGAACCTGTAACGCCAGACCCTAAATTGAATAAAACAATGTAGGCAAGAGTATGCTTTAGTATAAAAATGTATCAAGTATGATAGTAATGCATAGAGTAGTAAAATCATGCTAAAAAGGACCTTTTCATGCTCATGCAAAGACTAAGTTAAAACCATAAGAAAAGTTAGAGAACATCATACTATCATGGTCAATTGCAAATAAAACTTCTCTTTTGAACACTTGGGAAATACTTCTTAAAGTAACCTTAGTTCATCATTAGTCATGTTTGTGGGAAATTAGCCTTAACCGATAAAGACACCATGTGAGCTAAAACATGGAATTCGGTATCTACCCCACACCGAAAAGGGGTATTCTTACTTGCTAAGGAACCTTAACTTCTAACTTACATGGATCTACTAGCTAATGTCTATCTAGACAACCTATGTTGGCACATAGTTTATGTGACACGGGTAATCATCATTTGTCCACTCAGTACTAAGCTTGATTCCCGCATAATAGGCAGCAATCATATTCATCTTATCTTTTAAGGACATGGGTAATCGCCTCTTGCCTTATACTATAGGAACATGGGTAATCACCTCTTGTCCTTTTCATTAGAGGTCATGAGTAATCACCACTTGCCTCATCATTAGAATAACTCCTTGACTTTGATTCATTTTAGGTGAGAAAACCTTTCAACTTTAGAATCTTTTATGTGAGAAAACTTTTCACATTCATGCATTGAGTAATTATGTGAGAAATCCTCTCACAACAATTAACAACAACATCATATATGCTTTACTCTCAAAGCAATATACATCATATATCATTAATTCCATAAGAACATGCATATTTTCATAATTCCCCTTTCATAGTTCAAAACTCACTTTTAATCATAAAAATCTAGAAAACATGAATTATGCATGGGTTCATGGGGATTCATCTTAAAAACATTGAAATATCTCAATTAATGCTTGATACTCTATAAAACACTCAAACAAATCAATATTTAAATGAACCCAAAGCATAGAAGAAAACCGTAAGTACTTTAATTGGGAATTTCTAACTACGAAATTGGGAAATTTAGGAACTCTATGGAGGAAAGGGCTACATATATGAAGACTATCATACCTTAGCACTCAAAGCCTTTAAGGAATTGTTGAATTGGAGACTTGATCTTGAAACCCTAGGCTGACTCCTTTTTTCTCTTCTAGAGAGAGAAATATTTTGGGGAAGATGAACTTGTCTTCTTTTTGGTTAATCTGAGAGAATGAATTGAATGGGTAAATTTTGGAGGTAAAAACTTTATATAGGGGTTCTAATAAAGGGCAAAACGACATGATATTGAATTAACACAATTTAGAAAAAGACCAAAGAAGCCCCTTAAAATCAATTGTCGACACCATAGACAGTGGTGACCCATGGTCCGTGGTTCCACCTATGGCCTAGTCGACCTTCGATGGGTTCAAAGACTAATATTTCTGGACCTCGACTGATGGGACCCACCTACGGACTGTGGGTCCATCAACGGGCCGTGGGTCTTGGTCGTCGATCTCAACTTTTGACCCTATAATTTCTCTAAGTATGGGACTCACCTATGAGACCTACTTACGAATCGTGGATAGGACAATGGGCCGCCCTGGTGAACCGTCACAAAGTACTGAAACTTGACAACTTTAAGGAAAATTGGACTGGCCAACCGTGGCCCTACCTATGGTCTGTGTGTCACTTCACGGACCGTCGGTGGCGTCCATCAGTAATGACACCAAGTTTTAAAAGTTTAAAATGTTTCTTCCTTTTTGAGTCTGAGGTGTTACAAGCCATTAAAGTAGGACTTAACAGGTGAATGAAAATTAAGGTAAAGGGTGTGAGGGTGAGACAACCAATAAATTGTGAAAGACTAAAATTTATAAATGTATGGTAAGAGCTGATTACTTGGATTGATTGGGGATTTGTTTAAGTTCTTTTATGTTCATAGTAGGAGGCAGTTCATTTGCATCCATAACATAAGTCATGATAGGTGATAAGGAGGAATAGTACTACTGTTAAGAATAGGAAAAAGCAGGGGATGAAAATATGAACCGCAAGAGGAGGCACCATTGTCCAGATTCACGTTAAGTTGGACGTAACGGGTGAATGAAAATTAAGGCTAAGGGTGGGAGGTTGTGGCAAACAATAAATGGTGAAAGCATAAAATTGAAAAAGGTATGTTAAGAGCATAATGCATGAATTAAGTAGGGATATGATTAAGTTTTGTTGCGTCCTTTGCGTCCATAACAAGAGTGTGTTTATTTGTGTTCATAGTAGGAGTTTGGGGAGGCGTTGGATTAGAGTTTTCAAAAAACTAGAAGAGGTTCAATTCCTCTTTGATGTGGTTAAGGCAAAAGATACATATCATAGAATAAATTCAAAGGTAAGACTGGTTTTTTCTTAGGTCATCGGGTAAAGTTTAATAGTTACAAGCTAAACGTACTAAATCAATTAGCTTATTACTATTGGAAAATTCCATTCATTTCTTGAAAATATTTCCTACTCATAATAGCTAAAGAGGAATGATGCTCTTGTTAGAAGAATCTAAACAAATAAGGGATGAAAATATGAACCGCAAAAGGAGGCACCATCTTACTGAAGCGCGATAAATAGGGCTTAACGGGTGAATGAAAATTAAGGCGGAAAGTGTGAGTGTGGGAAAGCCAATAACCGATGTAAGGCTAAAATTGAAGAGTTCATATTAAGAGCACCATACTTGGATTGAGTAAGGATATTTATAAGTAAATTAACGTCCTTGGTGTCCATATGAGGTGTTAGTTCCTTTTGCATCTATAGGAGGAGTCCGAAAATTTGTTGAATGGTGGTGACATTGATCATTATGTCGGAGGTAGCAGGGGATACTGGTAGAATTTGCTCTAAGGAAAGAAGGGAATTGGAGATTGCGTGCAGGAAGGGGGAGTTGCAGTATTAATAGGAGGAAGATTTGGTGGAGGCTTAATTTGTAAGATGGTGGTGACGGTTGTGAAGAGTTACGCCGTATAAGAAGGGAAACAACTAAATGTGGAGTTGCTTGAGAGGAGTGGAAGGCTAGTTTTGAAAATAAATAAAATAAAAGGAATCCTGATTTGTGGTGGCACCACGTAGGTGGACCTAGGGCTCTCCTTTATATTTAGAAAAAAAATACATAAAGTCCCCCCTTAACTTATACTTTTTTTCAAGTAGACATTTAAAGTTTGCGAGAGTCCTACTACCTTATGAAACTATTTTCAATCACAATAAATACACCATTTTACACCAATTTTTTTCTCAAAGGATGTGCATGTATCACTCGAATAAAATAACATAATAATTTAATTTTTTCTACCCATTAAAAAAGGTTGGGTAAAATCCTAACCCGCTTTTGTAACCCAGATCTCATATCTCAAATCCTCCTTAAATGGCTTTTTTCGATTTGCTTCAATTCAAAGATTTTTTTTCTGGATTTCCTTGTTAATATATATTGAGAGTTTTGTGTGTTATTTTTTAGTGTTCATGTTGTTTATTTGGTGTTTGATTTCAATTTTTCTCTCCAAAATATAGTTTAATTCTTTTTAGCTTTGTGGGTATTCCGAAATCAAGACTAGCTTTGAGTTCTATAAGTAAATTTCACATTTTTTTGAATTCGTTCGAGTAGATTATTTGATACTTTTAATCTTGGAAAACTATATTGATGACATGTATATTAGGTGCTATATTGGCTAAGTTTTATGTCATTGTTAAGTAGATTTTTATAATAAAAAGCCTTAAGATGGATTGCTAGAACTTGATGATAGAGTATAAAACAAAGGAATTAGCTTCGCCGTAGTAAAGAACCAATTTTTGCTGTTGAGAAAAGCTCTCAACAACCATTAATGGTGGTTTGGGGAAGAAGAAACGTGAGTCTCTTTTTTACTTCGGTTGACATGCCATGTTTCAGTTTTGCATTGGTTTGGGACTGCAATTTTACTCTTTCACGCGCTTTTCTAGTGTGAAATTACAATTGTTGTGAAAATGGGTTAAACTGACATATTTATTGCGGATTTAATTGGTTTCGTGGGGTAATAGGACCCCCCGCAAACTTAAGGTGTCTACTTCAAAAAAGGGTCTAAGTTTGATGGGATAATTATGTATTTTCATATAAAGAATATGATATATGATACAAATATAGATTTCTTTTTATGTACGTCTGCTCTTAGTCATATCTGACTGAAACATATTTTAAAATTGATTAAAATTTATGCTCTGTGTGTTTAAATGCAGAAATATTAAACAAAAGAAATGAAAAAAAAAAAATGAAGTTTTATCTAAAAGTTATCTAAAATTGAATATTTATGCCAAAAAAATATTCCACGAATATTTGTTAATGGAGCGATTAAAATAGGATAAACTAAGGAGCAAACAATGTAAATAAATGAGGCTTTTAAAGCCACTGTCCTATTTCATAGAAATAAAGCAAAATTGTATAGTTTTAGGAAGCATTCGGATTGACTTTTAAAAGCTGCGTATAAGCTAAAAACTAAAAGTTATAAGTTGAGAATATTCAATTTTTAACTTTTAACTTAATTTTGTACATTTTCAGCTTAAGAAAAACACTTTTTTTCTTTCTTAGTAAACACCTCTGAAAATTAAAAAAATAAACTACAAAAGCTATTTAAAATAAGCCAATTCAAACAAGTAATGAATATATTATAAAATATTATGTTAAAATATTATATTTAAGGGAAAATTATTATAAATCTTATATATAAAGTGTATATAATAATAATAATAATATATAAAATATAAAATATGGATTAAATGTATTTTTATTTATACCTCCCGAAGAGAAAAGGGGAAGAAAAAGAAAAGAAGAGAAGGGAAAAACAAAGAGTTCCATACGGAGAAGGAGAAGAGAAGAGAAGAGGAGAGGAAAATCCAAACTGATTCATAGCTGCTGTGGCGATTTGTTGAGCTTTTATAAATTGATCTCTCTTTTCCTTAAAATCTGCCCCTCTCTGTCTCTTCTCAAATCTCATTTTTATGACCCTAATTTTGTCCAGATTGATCGGTTTTTAGGTGAATTGTGAAGTTCTGAAACCCCTTCAGGTACGTTTAGTTTTTGTTGCTTAAATTCATTGGTTTTCTCTGTTTCTTTTCATTTTTAAAGCCTATAACTTCCATGATTATGTATTTTTACTTTTTTCTCTTCTTATCGAAAGTTGGAAAGTATGGGTGTTTGCTATAATTTTTTCCATAAGAAGAGTTAGCTCTATGTTGCTTGTATGTTTGTGTTTTTTTTAACAAAAATCTAACCTTTTGACTAATTCTAGTTCAATCAGTAAAATGTTTTTGATTTCTGTAACCTGTTATTCAGATAGAAGGTTGGTTAGCATAGCTTTTCATTGATGTGAAGAATTTAAAGTTGACCAGAAAAATGCTCACTTGTTGATCAAAATTTGGTGTTGCTGTTCAATATTTGTAACAGGTACTTTTAATTGACTGGAGTTGAGCTAATCAGACAAAATGGGAGTACCAGCATTTTATAGGTGGTTGGCTGATCGATACCCACTCTCGATTGTGGACATGGTAGAGGAAGAGCCTAAAGATGATGTTCCGGTGGATGTTTCAAAGCCAAACCCTAATGGCATGGAATTTGATAACTTGTACTTGGACATGAATGGTATCATTCATCCTTGTTTTCATCCTGAAGGAAAGGTGAACAAGTATTTCTTTTTGAAAGTTCTCCTATGGATTTATTTGGTATCTTGATATACCTAATTCATTTACGCTTATGCACAATGCATGTTACAGTTGTTTGACATATAGTTTGTTAGCACTTATAGCTTTTCTATGTTAAAAGGATTGTATTCTTTTGTGACTGTAATTTGTTTAACTTAGTCATAGCTTTTAATGAAGAATAATGAGTATATATATCAGTCATAGGATCTACGTTAGAACCTATGACTAAGCTAGAAAATAATGTTATTTGGACAACTATTCCTGTCATTACAAGAGCACTTCCCTTGTGCTGTACTTGTCACAACTAATTAAGATCATTCAATTGAGTAAATTTTGGACCAGTAAACTGTCATCCAGATTTAAGATTCTTCTCCTGCCTAAGTATGTAGGGTTTAGGATAGGAGAAATAACAAAAGGACCTGCTTGTTTCCTCTTTCCTCTTGGAGGACTTCTGTTTTTATTGGAAGATTATTGGAAAATGTCACTCAAATTCAAAGGACCACACTGGCTCACTTTAAGTACACTTTCATTCTTTAAGGTGGGAATTTTTCTAGCTGAAAGTCAAAATCCTTTCTTGGAATGTAAGGTGGGGGGGGGGGGACTGGGGAAGATAAACAGGGGTTAGTCAGGAGACTATTTCAGCGATGGGAGCTGAATTTTATGTTCTGGTGGAGACATCCACCAAAACTGACAGGAACATAGGTGAATGTATTAAAAAATGTATGGCAAAATAGATGGATGGGGGAATTTCATGTTATTATAGGTAGAAGTGGTGGTATTGTAGTAATGTGTGATAAGATAGTGTGGAAAGGAGAACTGGTGACAGAAACAAACCAAATGGTAGCCTGCAAGTTTGAAGGCATTAATCAGGCATTCACCAGGTTTCTTTTAGTTGTGTATGCCTCTTGTGATCCAATAATTAGAAGAGAACATTGGCAAGAGTCAATCAACATCAAAGAAGAGAGCAGTGGGCCTTGGGTAGCTTGTGGGGATTTCAATGCCACAAGATACCCAAATGAAAAGATCAGAAGGGCACATAATTACTGGGACAATGATTGAATTCTCCAAGTGGAACAATGAGATGGAGTTCATTGACCCTTCTTTATTTGGGGGGTCCTTTACACAGAGAAGAGGGGATAATCCCATGTAGCCTCCAAAATTGATAGGTTCTTATTCTCTTCCAGTCTTCCCCATGGGATGGTACCTTCTCACAAATTATAGAAAGCCTACGTCCCAAAATAGGTTCAGACTACAATCCAATTATACTTGAATTTGCAGATTTAAATTTGAAGAAGTCTTACTTCAAGTTTGAACAATGGTGGTTTAGGGTGGAAGGTTTCTCAGACAGTTAAAGAATGGTAGGCATCTTTCAATATCACTGGTACATGCTCTTATGTCCTAGCTTCCAAGATGAGAATGCTCAAGGGGAAGCTAAAGGAATGGAAACTGGAGTATAAAAATAATTGGAACCAAAGGAAGAAGGAGATTGTAAGAGCTTGTTTGGATTAGCTTATTTTAAGTGCTTTTAAGCCAAAATAACTTTTAAGCATGTTTGGAGTGTTTTGGGTATATTGAAAAAGTGCTAATAAGCACTTGGTTTTAAGCTAAAATGATAAAAATAAGCCAAAAACCATAAGTTAGAATTTCTAACTTGTGACTTTTGGCTTACAAGTCAAAAATCAAAATTCAATCCAAACAAACTCTATATCAATTATCGGATTTCGAAAAGCCTAAGGAGTTGAGATTAGAGGATGAGTTATTCCAAAAACTACATCTTTCCAAAAAGTTAAAAGACGTCTTAACAAATGAGGAAATAATTTAGAGATGGAGGTCCAGAGTGCACGACTAAAACATGGAGATCCAAAAACTACATCTTTTTATAGAGTTTGAAGATGTCTAAAAAAATGATGAAATAGTTTAGAGGTGGAGGTCCAGCGCGCACATCTAAAACATGGAGATAAAATACTAAGTGCTTTCATAGGATTGGTACAACCCACAAAATATTTAACACTATTGACAAGCTAGTGGTGGAGGGGGTGGCAGTAACAAATCCAAAAGCAATTAAAGGAATTATTATCAATGACTACCAAAATCTTTATGGAAAAAAAAACACTGGAGGCCTGATTTTAGTGTACAGGGGTGGGAGGAATTACACGAGGAAAAGGAATGGTTGCAGAGATAGTTAGATGCATAAGAAGTTTTGAATTGCATAAAATCATGTGCCAAAGGGCAAGGGTTGCGTATCGGTCGGTCCAATTTTGAAGTATATTGATTCGCGTTATTGGTTATCGATTTATAGATATGCTAAACCATTATAATACCAATAGATGCAAGCAGGGATATTTTTCCACCAATCTTCCTTTGATCCTCTCTTTCCAATTCCTTGCCAGTGTGTTAGGACCTCAAAAGTGGTTCTAGGCATTGTCCAATTTACCCTGAGTACACAAACGAATATGTTCCACAGATCTGTAGCTATCTTGCAATGCAGAAATAAATGGCCATTTACTTCAGCCTCTTGTCCGCACATATAACACTTTGAACAAATCTGTATACCTCTTCCTTGTAGCACTTCATGACAAGCTCTTCTAATTACCAACCAAGTGAAACATACAACTTTTAAAGGGATCTTAATCTTCTAGATTAATTTCCAGGGCCAAACTGTTGTCAAAAGATGATTGGTATACCTCTCCCAGTAATAGGACTTCACTGTAAAAACTCCTCTGCTATGCAGTTTCCAAAATAGGTTGGCGGGTTCTGTGGCAATGCTTGGAAACAAGTCTAAAGCATGTAGTAGGTCTGCTACTCTTCCAACCTCCCAATCATTTAGTGCCCTTCTGAATATAAGGTCCCAACTCCAAATCTGTCCTTTAGTGTCATTCTGCTCTAGGCTGATAATGTACAAATTAGGAAAAAGTATCCTCAATTTCACATCACCTAACCAGATCTTATTCCAGAAACTAGTCTTCAAACCGTTCCCCACTTTGAATGTCACCTTTGCATTGAAATCAAACCACATTCTCCTGATGGTTTTCCATACAGAGCACCCAAAAGTGCCATTCACTTCTTCAGTTATCCAATTGCTCCGTAGGCCATATTTCTCAGCAATGAACCTCCTCCATTATGCCATATCTTCACAACAGAATCTTCATAGCCATTTTTGCAGCAGACTGGTGTTCAGTACTCAAATTCTTAATGCCCAGACCCCTTGTGTTTTGTGCATTATCACCTCTTCCCATATAACTTGGTTGTATCCTTGCTTCTTTTTATTCCCTTGCAAGAGGAAAACCCTTCTCAACTTGTTGAGTTTCTTTCCAATATTTTTGGCAGTGGAAAAAGACTTAGCATATAAGTTGGAAGGGCATCCAGAACTGATTTTATGAGAGTCAACCTACCTCCCAAGGATAGATATTGACTCTTCCACCTTGTCAACTTCCTCTCCTTCTCTCCAAGACTTCACTCCATACTTCCAATTCTTTATTCTTGGTGCCCAAGGGCATCCCAGGTATTTGGTGGGAAGGGAAGCCACTTGACTGCCCAGGTTGTCGGCAAAGCCTTGTATGCTATTAACTTGATTAACTGGGAACAAGCAACTCTTCTGCCAGGTCACATGTAAACATGATATTCCTTCAAATATGGTTAGTATTGCCCTCAAATGTCTAATTTGTGACACTTCTGCACCACAAAACACTTAAGAATCATCTGCATATAGTAGGTGTGTGACCTCCATGTTATCGGCCCTGTTTGTATATATGCACCAATACCTCCTATCCACCCCAATTCATTAGCCTTTCTAACCATGTAGTTGAGTCCTTCCATTGCTAGGAGGAATAAGAAAGGAGACATGGGATCTCCTTGTCTCAATCCCCTTTGTGATTGATAAAAACCTTCTGGAATCCCATTCATAATGATTTGAGAACTTCACTGTTGACACACGATACTTGATCCAATTCATCCATTTCCACCCAAAACCCACGTCACTCAGAACTTTAATGAGGTAGTTCCAGTTGACATGGTCAGACGCCTTCTCTATATCCAATTTGCATAGAATACTTGGTATCTTTTGTTTTACGGTGGGTCCACCAACTCATTAGCCAATAAAGAAGCATCTGTTATCTGCTTGTCCTTCAAAAAAGCCATTTGGTGCTCATTAATCAGTCTCCCCATAATTGTTTTCATTCTCTCGGTGATCAACTTAGCGATGGTTTTGTACATTCCACCAATCAAAGTTATAGGCCTAAAATCCTTGAGTTCCTTAGCTCCAAACTTCTTAGGGATTAATGCCACAAATGTGGCATTCAAGGATCTTTCAAACACTGCATTTTAATGCCACCTAGACTCTTCATTCTTTGCTAATTCTTCTAGCTCGACTAGAACTGTTGCTCTAATCATCATCTCATCCTCTGTCTGCACTTTATCATTCTAAATCAGATCCATCTCAACTAGCTCATTTAGTAAACGATTTTTCTTGTTGTTAAGTTCCCCAAAGGTTACACCGCTCCATTCTTTGCGTTTCTGGTTTAGCATCTTTAATTTCATACTGAGTTTGAAGTTTGGGCATCCTTCTGCAACAAAACCATTCCACCAATCCTGGACTAGATCTTTGAAACCCTCTACCTTAAGCTACCAGTTTTCGAATTTGAAGAAAGCCTTCCTCTGTTCCCAATCACCACATTTTAGCATAATGAGGTTGTGATTAGATATAACTCTAGGCATAATTTGCTGTCTAATGTTTCTGAAGTGTTCTTCCTCTACACAGCTGCCCACCTAAAATCTTGAATCCCATATAATTAGTATCCCCCATTACTACCATCAACTTCAATGTACCCACACTTCATCCATCTACTAATCACAATTGTTTGGTAGTCCCCTGTACGTCTTTACAGTTTTTGGTCTCCTGAAAGCATAAACATCCACTCTCCATTTCAGAAGAGAGCTCTTAACCAGATTCCTTGCTGAAATCTTGTTAATCCCCTTGATATTCCATGATAATATATTTACTTTCATTTAAGAGTTAATGACGAAACTCTCCTTCTGTTTCTTACACCTTCAATTTCCTCTTTCAAATCTGACGATAAGTTCTTTCACTCATTCTTGCCAAATCCTCTGTGATGAGGTGTTGATACTGCATTGTTTGCCCCTTTCTTTTCCATCACTCTTTCAATCTCGCCGTCTATATGATACCCAAGATTTTGTATGGAAACCGGCTCAACATCGTGAATATGCTGAATTTGCATGCCTCCTTCCACAAATTTTTGTACCCTTGAGGCCTCCCCAAAATCCTTAGATTGATCGATCCCTTTTGCTTCATTGAGTATTGGTTCGACATCCTCTTTCATCTTGTTTATCGACTCTCTGTTTTTGTGAGCAAAGATGTCTATGTTTTCCACCGTATTTGATGTTTCCCATTTATTGTAAGCCTATAAGAACTGAGTTGCTAAGTCCTTGGTATCACTTAACCCTTGTAGAAATTCCCCCTGCTTTTCACGTGCCGTGTCAAGTTTTTATTTATGAGCCCATCTTCTTTATTTTTTTGGCCCCAATCTTAAAGTTGGGCTTTGTTTCGAGTCGGACTCACCCTAACCCACTGTTTCATTTAATTTAAAGGACCGCCCATGTGCCTCTGTCAAAACACGTTCTCCATCAGCTATATCTGGTGCTTTTTGACTTTGTAGAAGGTTCTTAACTTTACCTGGTGGTTCTCCACCTCGTAACCATTGGGTAATGACTTTAAAGTTTAGATTCTCCACCTCGTAACCATTGGGTAATGACCTTAAAGTTTAGATCTTCTCCGGCGGACACCCTTAGCGGCGATTCGGTCCAAATTTGCATCATGTAGCATATTCTGCCGCCGTCAATGGTCACCTTTTTGGGTATGTCTGCCCCATCTCCTTTGATTTTGATTTTTGCCCATTTGAGATGATTTCTCAATTGGGTTTCCTCTTCAGTCTCTACCCACCCCCCACATAAATCTTCGATGACCTTGAAAATTTTCTGATCCCAAAAATGCAAAGATAACCCTACAATTTTTACCCAAGTTGAATTTTCTTTACTCCTCCCGCATATCATACCTATTGTTGGGTTCCACCACTAGAGGATAACTATTCCTCCACTCCCAATCCCCTTTGATCACTTGCTCTGCTGTGATCATGTGTGCAAACTCAAATAGAAAAAGTTCATTGCCTATTTCATAGATGTTCAAGCCGTGTGTTTGTTTCCACCATTGATTAGCCCATCCCCGATAGAGTCATTGTTTCTCTGACTCTGGATTCAAATGCACACACCAAACTCCTCTTTAACACTTCACTGTACTCCTCTGGGTCATCATTGATAAAGATTCTATCCCCTTTTAGAGCAGCCTTCTCTTTCTCAGCAACTTTTGAATCCTGATTAACCCATTTAATGCTCCTTAGCACTGTAGCATATGGAATGTCTCTGCTCACCAACCTATGATTACCCACATACATTAACTTTTTATGGCTATTAATAAAACTCCCTACCTTTTTCGTGATGCTCAACCACCTTGAGTTGAAATTTAATTCATGAATGATAATAACTCCCTTCCTCCTGCCTTTCACTTTTATTAAACTAATGCTACGCCCATATTTTTTGTAGTTCCTCGAGCAAAAAACATCTGAAAAATCGACTTTCTTCCATCTCTTCACCATATTCCCCTTTGTCAATGATGGATTCATTCCATTGTCTTCTCATTGAAAGTCGTTCTCGTAATAAAGTTCCTATTTCTTTTTGTCCAGTCGTACCAGGCTCTTGCCGTACCAGGTGTTCTTGTGATGTCGTAGGTCTTCAATCCAACTGCAAAATAAATACTATCTTCCATTTGAGATAGATTGCAAGGACAGAGGGAAAGAAAAGAAAGGGAAATGAAATCCGGTGATCAGATGGATCACCGGAGGATGTTGGGGAGGGGTCGTACTAGGTTAGGACATTTCCTCGGTTGTTGTGTCTGAGAGTTTTTTTTTAAGAGAGAATAATACCCCTTTTGTTAAATTCAACTTATTACTAAGCAAATCTATTACCGGAGGGTTAACACCTTGAGTTCTTTCTATTTACTTCTTCCAAATCCTAATTCACTTTTCCACGTAAAATTAGGGTAATTGTCCTAGGTTAGTGTTTGCAACCACCAACCAACGATTAAGAATGAGAGTCAAGAAGTAAACAAATATCGAAACCCCCAAATCATGTACTAGCTCAAAAAACTCATGAGCACAATAGCCATATTGGGTTCACTACCTTAGTATTAGATTTAGCTACTCATAATTCTGAAGTAAATGTAAAGTAATAAATAATTCATAATTTGCTTACAACGATGATGAAGAAAACAATCTCAAGAAAATTAGTATTCTCTCCTTGAAATACGACAAGACAAAGTAATACTCGATACTCTAACTTGTTTGTATCAATTCTTGGAAAGATACTGTACAAAAACACTACAAAAAGTATTTATATTGGACCACAAACTCGGAATCAAATTCTAACAGAAATGCCCGTCGTCACCATTTATAGAACGTAAAACGGACATATGGCCCATAGATCTTTTTCAGCCATCCGTAAATGGCTTGATAGTTGTCCCAAACAGTCCACTGTTAATCCATCTATGGCTCATGAATTTGACAAACGGTCCATAGATGGCGACGGTAGATGGTTGACTAGATGATCTTTGCCAATGTGGGGTTCCTTCTCCATGACTTACGAACCATGGAATTGACATACAGTCCATGAGCTGTTTCGTGGTTTGTCTTCCTTGAGTTTCCGTCTTTTATTTTACGGACAGTGGATTGACATACCGTCTGTATCTTCCACCGTGCTTGAGCCTCTCTAATTTTTGAGCTTCTGGATAGTGGACTCTTTTTCCCACGACCAGACATATTGCACGTAAGGGAGTTTAACGACACTTAAACACTTCTGTAAAGATATGACACCTTGGCCTAACTCAACCCCAAAAGCTAGCTCATGAGGGGAGGTTTGTCTAAGTCCATATAAGGAGACCAATTTCTCATCCCTCTACTGATGTGGGACTTCTTAACACTTCCCTGCATGCCCAGACCTCAATTGGAGCGTGAACACTACTAAATGGGGGCCCAACATCAGTGAACAACAACTTGGGATGGGCCTGACTCTGATACCATGTAAAAGATATGGCACCTGGGCCTAACTCAACCCCAAAAGTTAGCTCATGAGGGGAGGTCTGTCCAAGTCCATATAAGGAGACCAATTTCCCATCCCTCTACCGATGTGAGACTTCTTAACAACTTCCAAGGCTTTGGGTTCATCTACTGTTGCATGTACGTGCCTTACATCAAATGTACGGTCCGCAACATGCCCATACGGGGTCCTTGGCCCTTTTTTCCTTGTTTTGACCAATTTTCCTCCTAATACGTGCAACACAACATTTTAACATTAGAAACACATAAAAACAAGCTAAAGACAATAAAAACTCATCTAAAAGACATCAAATGTGTCGTAATTCCACGATACCTCATTTATCAGCTTCAGTGAACTGGATTCAAGTTACTACTGCACATTGTTTGTACTAGATAAGATATAACTAATAATATCTGCAGGGTAGACAAAGCAGCTTAAAGTAAACGATTTATGTGAAAGCTTACAGTGGAACAAGAATTTGTGGAATTGAAGTAAGACAAGACAGGATCTTAGATGAGATTCAGCAGCAATTTAATTGTGAAAATTATCTTGATTTATGTAAAGCTCTAAATAGAATGGAGGAATTTAAGGCATTTACCTGGTCATTTGTCTGTGGTAGCTGTAAACAAATAACTTTTGACATATCGGCTACCTATGAGGTACTTAATCCAAAAATAGTTTTTGATGAGTGTAATGAAGGTTGTGTAGGATGATGATGAATCACGTCATTTCATGCTTGACATGGGCAAACTTACATCCAAAATAACAAAACAATTCAAGATGTTCAATCAAATTACTTTATAGATTGGTCATTACTACCTTAAACCTGGGGTGCGGTACTTTTTTCTTGCTTAGAAAAAATAAAAATAAAAGTAAATTTCTTGTTGCAAATACCAAGTATATCTCCCCATTTCTCTACTGTTTTTCCTTTAGTTGGGCACTACCTTCGTATCAAGTTTTTTTCTCCACATTGCAGCCTGCACCAGCAACCTACAATGACGTATTCAACTCAATTTTTGACTACATTGACCATCTTTTCTCCTTAGTGCGTCCAAGAAAACTCCTCTATATGGCTATTGGTAAGTTGTGGCCGTAAATTTTGCATATCTTTACAACTTCAATCTTTAAAGTCTTAACTTCAATATGTATTTCTTAGATGGAGTGGCTCCTAGAGCTAAGATGAATCAGCAGAGAACCAGGCGTTTCAGAGCTGCTAAAGATGCTGCTGAATCTGTATAATTTTCCTTTACCTATGTGGTTTAACATTGTAAATGTATGCATCTCATTCAAACTTTTATGACAGGAAGCTGAAGAAAAAAGGTTAAAAGAAGAGTTTGAGATGGAAGCTGCTATTTTAGTGCCTACAGAAAAGCCCGAGACATCTGATTCAAATGTTATTACTCCTGGTACTCCATTTATGGCAGTATTATCAGTAGCTCTTCAATATTATATACACTCGAGGTTGAATAAAAATGCTGGCTGGCGGTTTACCAAGGTTGTTCCAGTTTAATCTACTAAAGTTATCTTGCTTTAGTATGACCTTTTAGAGTCGGAGGATTCCTTCTGTGGAGTAATCCTTTCTGGTTCTTTTAGAATACAATTCTGATTTTCAGGATATCCTGTCCCTCCTAACTTATTTACTGGGCTGCATTGGGTGATTATTCGTAGGTTATCCTTTCTGATGCTAATGTGCCTGGTGAGGGTGAACACAAAATTATGTCCTACATCCGCTGGCAACGTAACATTCCTGGCTTCAACCCGAATACCCGCCATTGTCTCTATGGTCTAGTGAGTGAAAGTGTTACATTATTGTTTGATATCTTCTTATATTCTGTTAATCCTTCTTATTTTTTTTTCGGTACAAGAAATTGATATGTTTTTGACAGAATCTCACTTCATCCTTGCTATTTTGCTGTCAACAAGTGTGGCCTCATTTTTTTGAGTTTGTCTTGATAATCTGATGTCTTAATTTCTTCATAATTATCCAATTTACTTTCTTTAGGATGCAGATCTTATTATGTTGTCTCTGGCTACTCATGAAGTCCATTTTTCAATATTGAGGGAGGTCAGTAGCTACTACTACCAAGTGGCTGTGCATTCAAATGATTTGTTCTTCAGAAACTGACAGTCTGATCTTCTGTACAGGTGATTACTCCACCAGGTCAGCAGGAAAAGTGTTTTGCCTGTGGTCAGGTTGGACATCTTGCAGCTAGTTGTCATGGTACAAATGGAAACCATGGCAAAGATGGGAAGGCTGTGAATGACACACCTATTCACAAGAAGAAATATCAGGTTTAAAGATTGATGCCTCTTCTTTAATTTCCAATTGTAAGTATCGTATCGTCTAATACTTGGTCCATCTTGTTTTGATACCTCTTTTTACCATTCACAGTTTCTCCATATCTGGGTGCTGCGAGAGTATTTGCAATATGATTTAGAGATTTACAACCCTCCATTTCAGATAGACTTTGACAGGGTGGTGGATGATTTTGTTTTTTTGTGTTTTTTTGTTGGAAACGATTTTCTTCCCCATATGCCAACACTGGAGATTCGAGAGGTATGCAATTATTCTGATATAAGCCTTTTCTTCTAGGTTAAGTTTCTTGTAATAATGAGCTTTCTCTATGTGGATATTGTACTCGGTTTGTTAAATTTCTTTTGATAATGAGCTTTCCCTCTATGGATATTGTACTCTGATTGTTAAAGAATATTGGGCATGTGAATTTTTTTTTCCTGTCGAATGACATTGCAACTGCTATTCCTTCCTTCTGTCCCATTGCTATGCAGCGGGTGGTCATTCTACTTATTTGGTTAATGTTTCCTTAATCTTGTAAACTTTTCTAGGGTGCCATCAATCTGCTGATGTCCATCTATAGAAGGGACTTTACAACTATGGGTGGTTATCTTACGGATGCGGGTGAGGTAATTTACTTTCTTACAATGAAACACTTCAAATTTCTCACAAGGACTCAACTTATATGTGATGTAGTGCAGCGTGCTTGTATAATATAGATGTTTTCATTGTTCAGTCAGATGAACTTTTTTGTTGGTATACCTACTTTTCTAGTGCAAGTACTTCTTGATTGTTTGATTATTTCAGATAATGCAGTTCATTTTATTTTTCTAGTGCAAGTACTTCTTGATTGTTTGATTATTTCAGATAATGCAGTTCATTTTATTTTCTTCATGAGTCCGCACCCTTTGCATAGCCTATATTGGTAATAATGTTATTTCTCTGCTTTGTGAAGTGTCCATGGTTAACTGGTTAAAGTAATGTCTGGGGAAAAAGTGTAATAATTGTAGGCATGAATGACAAATATACGCAAAAAAAAAAAAATTGGATTTTTTTTACGATAAAGTAAAATATCATTTGTTTAGTGCCGCCTCTTCAAAAGAGGCTCATTGGAAAGGAAAAGTATGCCTTGTGCCTCGATGATGCCATAAAGCGCACATTAAGTGAGGGGACTTGCTCAACACGTTTTGACCCTGGCTTCACGACTTAAGCACGCTTTAAGTCCACCTTTGACAAAACTGCAATTGTATGTAAAATTATTTTTATCAATTGTTTCATTTTCAATTTTTTTAAATTTCTTTTTGGCATCAAGAATTGTATGTTAAACAACTAGAAGACATTACAAGACAGCTTAAATATATCTAATAGTTCTTCTGTTTCATCTGCTTCTAAGGGCCCGTTTGGCCATTTAAGATGAAATCATATGAGATGAAGTTGAAGTTGAAGTTTGCACATGCAATTTAGATTTTTAAGTTATATTTTTTGCTCATACATAAAACTCCTCTAAGTTATGAAAACTATCAAAATTGCCCCAATTCTTTATACAATCTTACCAAATAAGCAAAAGTTCATAACAAAAGTATAATACACTATCACAAACACAAAGCTATTGTGACAAAAATACAATATTTTGATCAATAAAAAGGTAAAATTGAACCTGAGTTGTAGTGTAATACTCTTTAATATAATAGTGTACAATATAATATTTGTTTAGAATTGGAATAGGTATATACAATCCTATTTGGAATAGGAATAGGAACAAAATATAGTTTCCTACTTGATAAAGGATTGTATTGTAGATGTAGAAACAACAATTCAATAATATTCTTCTCTTATACTTCTCACAATATTTATCTACCAACAAAAATAACATTTTTGTTAAGAGTTACTAAAGAGACATATGATGGAAATGAGATAGCTTTGTGTAAACTAATAATATTTACTAAAGAGACACGTAACAAAAATGATATCAACTATAACTTTGTTTACATATGAAATAAATGATTGGCTGGTAGATATAAAATGGTGATTTTTTTTTACAAAATATAAATTTGTGGGTCAAATTTTGTATTTAAAAAATGTGAAATCATGATATGAAATTCTCAAATCAATTTTTTTGGAGAATTTGGGATTTCTATCTCATGAATTCAAATCATGAGATGAAATCTCATGTTCAAATGCTGATTTCTCTCATGATTTCAAATCACGAGGTGAAATTGCATGTCCAAACGGCCTACTAAATATCACCACTTCGATTCAAGGAATTTGCTTCATTTATATGACATGGCTACTTGAATTTTAAAGCTAACATATATAAGATTTTATTATGTAGCCATACAAGACACGATTAACTTTGAGAGTGTGTTTCCTTTTCATTTTATGATAAGTTTAGTTTCTCTGGGTTGCCAAGGTGAGAAATCCTATATTTTGGTTGAGTAATATGACCATCCATTCACAGGTTTTTTTGGATAGAGTAGAACATTTTATTCAGGCGGCAGCAGTTTATGAAGATCAAATCTTCCAAAAGAGAGCCCGGATACAACAGGTGATCTCTTCAATTTCTTTTTAAAAATTGTGTCGCAGACCATGACATAAAATTCAATGAAGAAGAGAATTTTAGCCTGTTTATGATTCTGAAACCATGCTTATAGTGCTATAAGATATTTCTTTGACTCAGACATATCAAATATTGTTTTTCCATTTTAGTTATGAACCTTTTTATTAGAAAATCGGATGGGTTTTTATGAATTGCTTTACTGATTCTTTTAAGTGACTGTGCCTTCTTAATGCTGAATCTTGAACTGTACTAGCAATTGACACTAGTTACTTTACCAAGTTTCTGTGATACAGTAGTCTGTTTTGTTTTTTATTGGGCTCTAAAAGTCATGTCTTTGGTAGAAAAGCATGGTTATTGTTCAACATGATGTACATCTGCTTTACTCATCATTTTCATTGTTATTGTTATCGTGATCATTGTTGTTGTTGTTGTTGGCTTTCATGTTGTTTCATTATTGTTATTATATGTAATTTTATATTATTACGATTCTTCTTCTCATTGCAGTCGATAGAAAATAATGAAAGGGTGAGAAAAGAGGCTAATGCTCAGCCACATCCTCTGGCAGAGGACAAGGTGATTTGTTTCTCTTAAATGTTACACTTCCTGACACTAGAGAAGTTTATTGAAGTGATTTAAGTGAAAGTCTGAGTTCGCTCAATTTTGGATATTGGTACTTTGTTCCAAAATGTATAACGGAGTCCAGCAAATGAGCTTATATATGTTTATAGCTATATTAAAGTACTGTTGATTAAATTTTTGAACAATTACTAATATTAGGGAATATCTAAACTATATAGCAAAGAAAAAGTTGTTAAGACTCCACATATAATAATGATTTCTCGTAAAATGCGTAGAGGGAGTAGATCAGGTGTGCTAGCAATGCATAAATCCTAGTCAATTTTAAAAGCTATCTTTTTTTTTGGGTTAAACAATTTTAAAAGTTATCAAGTAAATGATAATATCTTTATTCTATGTTTTTTATTCCAATAATTTCTTGCCTTTGTTTTTGACTCCTTGTTATTCCCCACTCTCCATATTTGTGCTTCATAAAATTAAGTTTTGTTGGAATAGCTCGTCACGTCTTCCGTCTCTTCAAAGTTCAATCAACCATCTAGTCCCTAATCATTTTTTTCCTTTGAGAAATGTAACATTTCTGGAAATATTCAGCACCAGAGCTGTGCTTAAAACCATCTTTACAATTTACCAAAAAACCAAAAATATCCTTGTTCTTTTTACAAAGATTCTATTTTGTCATTTACAAAATTCACTTTACATTAAAAGTAAAACAAAGTAGACAATTTATCTTCAGACTGACTGGAAATGATGATTCCTTCAAAACATCTTGAGTTCCTTCTTGATAAGAATCGACTTACTTTAGAGAATAGAAAAGAAAATAATGTGGAAGCGCAAATCTAAAGATTAAAGACAGGAAATTAAAGATGGGCGAAATTCGAGAAATAAATCCTCTAAATCTCGAAAGTATTGACTTAGTACCCTAATTGATTGTAGTAGACCTAATTAGCTGATTAGGGTTAATCATGTTTACTAGCAGATTCAATTCAAGAACTTGGATGGAAGGTGATCTTGACACCTTTTGAATAATTAAAGACTATAAGACTAGTTACCTTGTTCAATTGATCGAGTAAGGACAATAGATATCAAACATAGAATTACTCTTCATTTTTTTAAAAAAACTTCAAAAAACATAGAATTAATCTTACCTCTTAGAAGAATCGTTCTCATAAGGCTGGAAGATAAATCCCAAGTCCAATACACAAAAGTGTAAAGAAAAGAACTTTCAATAATATTAAGAATGTTGTGTGTCAACAAAAAATATATTATAATGTTTTCTGGAAAAAACAAAAGAACTCCCCTATATATAGGGGTAAAAACCGTGTAATCCCCCTAGTAACTTGAGGATTTGAATCCTACTCTACTTTGGACAACAAGTCCGTCTATGGAAATAAAAAATAGTAAAAACTGACTAGACAGTTGCTTCAGTAACATAAAACAGTCAGTCATGCAGAGGGTAACATCAGACAGTTCTCCAATTATGATGCTATAGTGTGGTGATTGGGGGGATTCCAATTCTTATTTCAAATGGAGGGGTTTAAAGAGAAGGTCAAGATCTGGTGGGACTCATTCTCTAGTGTTGGTAATCCTGATTTTGTTCTAATGGTCAAGCTGAAGGCTCTGAAGACTAAACTCAAGGACTGGAGTAAATCAGTTCAAGGTAATTTGGGAATTCAAAAGCAGTTGGTATTAACACAATTGACAAGACTGGAAGAAATCTAGGAGCACAAAACCTTCCTTGAGGAGGAAATTGTGTCCAGAATGACTCTTATAATTGAATTTGAAGATATTGCCAGAAAGGAAGAGATAGCTTGGAGACAAAGGTCTAGGGTGACATGGCTAAAGGAAGGGGATAGAAATACAAACTTCTTCCATAAGACAACATATGCTCACAGGAGAGCCAACACTGTTGATAATCAAGAAGGAAATAGTTACCTTCTATGAGAACTTATATGCTGAAACAGAATAGTGGAGGCCTCATTTAGAGACGGAGAATTGCCCTAGGATCAGTGCAGGAGACAGTTCCATGTTGGAAGCCCCTTTTGAACTACATGAGGTATTGGAAAGCATCAAGGCATGTGCAGGGGACAAGGCCCCAGGTCCAGATGGCTTCTCCATGGAATTTTTCAAGCAGTATTGGGACATTATTATATCAAAGTAAATACTTTTATGTATAATATAAATTATAAAAATAATATATATATATATATATATGATGTCGGGGTGGTTTGGTCTCTGGTTGACTTTTTTTTATGTTAAAATCAAACCAACCCAATTATGGTCGGGTTTTTTTTCCAAGTACTAAACCAAGTCAAAGCAAACCACTAGTCGGGTTTATTTTCTCGGTTTGACTCTATTCGCGGTTTGGTGTGGTTTTTGGTTTGGTTTTGTTCACCTCTAGTGACAGGGATAGAAAGCTTGGCTAGTAAGTGAGGAGGCAAGATTGGGGAACTTCCAACGTCTTACCTAGGCATGCCTCTGGGAGCTAAAAGCAAGTCCAAAGGTATTTGGAATGGGGTCCTAGAGAAATGTGAAAAGAAACTCACCAAAATGGAAAAGTCAATACCTTTCCTTGGGAGGCAGACTAACTTTAATCAACATGTCCTTGATGCACTACCATCCTATATAATGTCAGTATTTCCAATGCCTGCTAGTGTATCTAAGATCATTGATTCCCTTGGGAGAGATTTCCTATGGCAAGGCAGTGAAGACAAAAAGAAGTTCCACCTAGTTAAATGGGAGGAATTGATAGTGAACAAGAATACAGGTGGCCTTGGCATCAGGAACTTAAGGAAGCAAAACCAAAGCCTCATGTTGAAGTGGCTGTGGAAATTTGCCAATGAAGATCATATGCTTTGGAAGGAGGTCATCACAACAAAGTATGGCATGGAGGACAAGTGGCTGACAAAAGTGGTTAACACTCCATACAACTGCACTGTATGGAGAGCAATCAGGAACCTGTGGCCTATGTTGTATTCCAGATCCAGAATCAAAGTGGGAGATGGTCAAAAACCTGCTTCTGGGAGGACAAATGGAATGGACCAACACATATGAAACAACTGCATCCAGAAATATGCATGTTATGTCAACAACAGGCAACAGTGGCCATAATGTGGACTGGTCAAGGCAGGAATTTGTTCCCAAGGAGACACCTATATGACTGGGAAATAGAGAAGGTAATCGTACTCCAAAACTCAGTAGATAATTTTAGCAATCTTACTGAGGGGAAGGACTCACTGGTTTCGCAGAGTAACATTCATGGTCAATTCTCAGTCAATTCAGCATATAGGGTAGTGTACTCAACAAAACTGCAGACCAAGAGAGACTGGCCGTGGAAGATGATCTGGAAGCCAAAGGTGCCCTACAAAGTAAACTGCTTTTTGTGGTTGCTGTCAAAAGAAGCAGTTCTAACCCATGAAAATCTAAAGAAAAGAGGATATCAATTTGCCTCTGTAGTCTGTGGGGAGAACAAGAAGAGACAATTAACCATCTTTTTTTACAGTGTTAGTGGACTGAGAAGCTGGAGAATGTTCATTTGCCCGAAGGGAATTAGGTGGGTGAAACCAGGAAGCATCAAAGGAGTTCTAAGTAGCTGGATTGGGGATGGCAATGCTTCAAAGGACTCCATATGGAAGATTGTCCCAGCATGCATTTGCTGGACAATGGGGAATGGTGTGTTTACCTTTACCTGATCAAAGTAAAAAATATTATTGATAGTGTGTTTTATACTTAGAGAAAAGTAAGGATAGTGATGAAAGTCTTTAACTTGGTGAGGAACTCCTGCAGCAACCGAATGTACTGAAATAGAGAAGAGAAATGAATGAAGAAAGAACAAATGTGCTAGATAGAGTAAACCCTATGGAAGTCGGAAATCTTAGTGAAAAGTTGTGCCCAATATGGTTGGAGTTTTCTTCCGACTTTTGTTGCTTCTAGTTCAACCCATTGTAGGAGTTGTATGTTACTGGATTTTGAAAGTAGAACTATATTTATATCATCTTATTGCAGAAAGAAAGTTTGATTGCATGCATGCTGCATATGTAGAATAAATGTAATTCATTTTATGAAAGCTATCAAATGTCTATTGCCTTTTAGGTGAAGCTAGGAGAGCCTGGATACAAGGAAAGGTATTATTCTGAGAAATTTGGTGTATCAACTGCAGAGGATATCCATGAAGTCAGACAAGATGTAGTAAGTTCAATTACAGAATATGGTCTACTCTTACTGCACTTCTTTCATAATCTGTTCATATTATATTCAGTTGGATTGCTTGTCTCTATTTCTGGATAGTATTCCCTCTGTTCCATTTAATATAGCAGTGTTTTATTGGGTACGGAGTTTAAGAAAGAAAAGACTTTTGACACATACCAAAAGTACCCTTAAAATGTACGGTTTTTAAACATGCCACATTTCCATGGGTATACAAAAAGTATAATTTAAACATGCGTTAAACATGCCATGATGTCTATGTCTATAAGGGGTCGTTTTGTGTGAATGATAACACCAAATAGTTTTGAGATTAAATTATGGTGCCACTTAATTTTGTTGTTTGGTTGGCAAGTCCAGAATAGCTTATCCTGGGACTAACAATTAGTATGGGGATAAGTTATTCCTTCCCTTGGGTGGTTTAGTAATCTTGGGATATATACAGTGGCGTACGCAGGATTTATCGTAAGCGGTGTCACCCTTTTAAAATGAGAATATATATACACACACACATTATATTTGTTTTTACAAAGCATCAAATAATTACTCCTAAACAAAGAAGGTCAAAGAAAAAATCACATAAATAATGAGGTTGTGGAGGTTTGAAACCGAAACCTTCACTATGGTTCTTCAGCACAAAACCATCTAGGCTGCATGCATTCTTTGTTTAAGGAGTGTCACTTATAATTTATAACTGCTATATCTGCTTTTGTTTCTTAATTGTATATACCTATTTAGAAAATTTTTCCGACAAAGCAATGTCACGTGACACCCCATCCACCTTCCTAAATCCGCCCCTATATATATATATATATATTCACGCTATTTTTAATACCATGTATAATAACATTCACAACCTTCACTACTCCTTATTTTTATGATTCTTCATATTTTTTTAAAAAGAACTACACTATATAAATATAATTTTTATTTATGAATTTATTTGATTTAACTCTTATGTTTCTTTATAATTTATATCTCTACTACTGTATTACATATCTTTAATTATATATTCTTTTAGTCACTTGAAAGCTTGTATTTTATAAATCAACTAAAATGAAGATAACTTTAAAATTTTACAATTTAAGAGTGATATGTGCTTAATGAAGTGATATAAATAATAAATCCTCTTTTACTTTTACAAACTTAAGATGGAAGTTCTATTTTAAAGTTAAATAAGATGAAAGTTCTATTTTTAAACGCATACGGACATGGGAATGCACACACAAAGATACATCTAAATAAGATGAAAATTTTATTTTTAAGAATGAAAAGCTAAAGATTGCAAAGAAAATATAAAAAACTAAATAGAGTGAAGGGTATTTTTGTAAACAAACAACTTGTTCTTAAAATTTATGCAATGCATATTATTTTAAATACAATAAACCAAACACTCAATCAGAAATAATCTGAGTATAATTTATCCCATCATAACTTGTATTCAAACCAAACGACCCCATAAGAGCATATAATTTTTTTTTGGTACAGACAAACTGAAAGAGGGCCATATAAAATGAGCATTGCAACAAACTTAAAATGGGAAAGAGTGTTATGTAAAATGGAATTGAGAGTGTTGGGAAAGAATTGCTGACTTTCACTCTTGGCATATGATAAGTAGAGTGTTGTTGGCTCTAAACTTAATGACTAATCACATACCATCACCATTGGAACAAGCCAATAATCAGATAACAACATACCCAGTGTAATCCCATAAGTGAGGTCTAGGAAGGGTAGGATGTACGTAGACCTTACCCCTACTTATGTGGTAGGGAAGTTGTTTTCGGTAGACGGTAGACCTTCGGGTCAAAGGAGTACAATCAAAGCTGAATTGAAAGGAAAATTACTACAACAAATTAGCTAGATGAAGAAAGCAAATTGATTAACAGGTAGTAGTAAAAATTGAAGAATAAGATATTACACGATTAAAAACCAATACTACTAAATAAGGAAAGATGGGAAGAGGAGATTACCCTTGCCTCTCCCACATAGAAGTGCTACAACTAGACTACATACTACATTTCTACCCTAATCTCCACATCCATAGGGTCAGTAAGCTTGAGATATGTCATGTCATGTCTAATAACCTCCCCTAAATTCTTCTTTTGCCTACCTCTACGTCTAAAATTCGTGTAAAGAAATAGATCTTGAGCCTAATTCAACTCCAAAAGTTAGCTCATGAGGGGAGGATTGCCCAAAGTCCAGATAAACATAACACCAGTTCATTTCCCTACCAATGTGGGACTCTACTACACCTTAACACCCCCTTCATGCCCAGACCCAATTGGAGCATTGGTTGGGAGCCCAAATGAGGATGAACTTGGTAGGAGCACTGATTTCCTCGTAAGAACTTGAAGAAAAATATATGGTTGGGGTTGGAACTAGTAAGTGACTTGATCGGAGAAAAAAGAAGTCTCGAAAAAGTGGTCGGAAAGAGATTGATGCACCCATCGCGTGGTGTAGATCTCGCTGGAGAAGGCTACTTTCGGCGGCATGCAGAAGGTTTTCTGTTGGTGTAATTTTATGGTTATGGTCACGAGTGGCTTGGGGACTCCTTGGTGGTGTGGTTTTCGTACAACTCTAACTGATACAGGGTGACACAAAACAACCCTATAAAGTCGCCGAATTTGATACATCTTCTGTTAATCATCTCGGTATCACTTCCCTCATCTTGTCCATCAAAGAGGCCACATCTATCTTATGTTGATATCCTCATTTCTAATCTTATATTGCTCTTAGTATGACCACATATCCACCTCAACATCCTGATTTACGTAACATGCATTGCTTGACATGGGAGTTCTTAACTGACCAACACTTAGGCCCATACAACAATGTCGGTCTAACCACCACCCTATAAAACTTACCTTCGAGTTTCAGTGGTACCTTTTTATCACACAAGAGTCAAGAGACAACTCTCCACTTCATTCATGGCGTACCAATATGGTGTGTGATATCATTGTCGATGTCTCCACTCCCCAAGATTATAGACCCACGATATTTGAATCTATCTCTCTTGACGATATTTTGTGTGTCAAGCCTCACTTCCACTCCTACCTCATGTATTGCATCATTGAATTTGCACTCCACATATTCCGTCTTAGTCCTGCTCAACCTAAGCCCTTTAGCCTCCAAAGTTTGTCTCCACACCTCTAACTTAGCATTCACTTAATTGTGTGTCTCATCAATCAGGACTATGTCATCTGCAAATAACAAACACCATGACACTTTATCTTGAATGTCTTGCATCAATACATCCATCACCAAGGCAAATAGAAACGGGCTAAGAGTCGACCTCGGTGTAACCCCATCTCCATAGGAAAGTGCTTCAAGTCTACTCTAAGTGTTCTTACCCGCGTTTGAGCACCTCTATACATGTCTTATATCGCCATCTTTGTCCCTTAGTTCAACATACAATCGTTTAAACTCTGTTGTTTGTGCTGCTGTAACTGCTAACTTAGGCTCCATCTATGCCGTCTTATAAATTTCCTTATTTGTGTGATTCTCCTTCTCGTCCTTGCATTCCACCAACTTTACATAAGCAGCCTTCTTTGCTTCCACTTTGCCTTGGACTTCTCCATTCCACCACCAATCTCATCGGTGACCACCATAGTTACCCTTAAGACACTCCTAGCACCTCTCTAGTTGCTTTCCTAATGCAACTAGCTATCTCATCCCACATGTAGTTCATATCCCCACTACTACTCCAAGACCCCATCTCTATCAACTTCTCTCCCATTTCCCAAGAGAGGGTAGGGGTTAAGTAACTCGATTTAATCTTTGGCTAGTCATATAAAATCCTCTTCCTCCTCCCATGCCTATTCTCCAAGTCCTTCACCAAAAGCTTATGTGGAATAGTAAGATTCTCACTCCAGATAACCTTGCAATCTTACAAAGGCCTCTATCACCCTTCCTCCTTTGGAAAGAGCAAGTAATCTATTTTAGTTTTAGCCACTACACCACAGAAGGTAATTAACTGCCTCCTTTGGAAAGCACGAGCTAGCTGTCACCAACTCAAAAGCTCTAGTAAAATCTAGGAGCGAGGTCCTACCTCTATTTCTATCCTGAAAACCAAAGCCTCTATGCGCATCGTCAAAACCACTGGATGTTGCCCTGATGTGATCATTCAAATCTCGTCAATAAATATCTTCTCAGTAGGGGTGTGCATTTGGTTTTTCGGTTTGGTTTTGTACTATTCGGTTTGTTTTTTTTGGTTTTTGGTTTTGAAGAAGTGTAACCCACAATCCGAACCAAAATAAATTTTGTTTGGTTAGGTTTTTCTCTTTTCGGTTTGGTTTTTTTTGGTTTGGCAATTCGGTTATGTCAATAATTAAAAACATAATCAAAGTTATATTTGCAATTTGAAAATGAATATATATATATATATATATGATTTTTTCAATTTTGTTTTTCTAAATCCGAAACCAAACCAAAAAACCAATCCAAATTAGAATTCGTTTCGATTTGATTTTGTTTTTCGGTTTACTTCTCAGTGTACCCCTCACCACCTCATCCAAATCCTCCCAAAAGTGCTTCTTGACCTCCTCATCCAAGCCCACCTGAGGCGCGTAAGCACTAACAATGTTCAAAGTAAACCTTCCAACGACTAGCTTAATCGTCATCATCCTATCATTGATCCTCCTAACCTCCACCACTTGCTCCCTAAGGTCCTCGTTTACTAAAACGCCTACTCCATTCCTATCTCATGAGCCTGAATACAACAACTTAAAACCATCAACATCCCAAGCCTTGGTACCTACCCATTTGGTCTTCTGGACACATGCTATATTAATCCTCCTCTTTTTAGAATCTTCACTAACTCTATGGACTTCCCTGTCAAAGACCATATATTCCAAGACCCTATTCTCAATCTAGGGGAACCTTTAACCCACTTACTGCTCCTTCCCTCAATCCCAGCTTCAACGGTAGACATGACCCTAATCTATCATCGTTAACCGAAGCCACCAAATAAGGTGTAACTACAAAGAAATTTACCAAGGGATACTAAATCAAGTGTATAGTCTGAAATGCAAGATAACAAGCAATAATTCCAAATTATACTGTAAATCAGGACAAAGCAAGTAAGAACCCGAACTATACCGTAAATCAATAAAAGAGAACAATGATACAAAGTATGCTATGGGAGAAAGAGAATATAGATCAAGACATTGGAGACTGGATCACTATACTGTGAATGCAACCCAATCTTGAAGAAAACAAGAAACTTAGAACCAACGAGAAAAAGGGAACAATACAATATATAATATATACAGTAACAGTAAGCAAAATTTTTATATACAATAAACAGTAGGCAAAACGCGAGAACAGGGACTGGGATTGACTAAAATAAAGCTATGAAGGAACACCAAATCAACACCACCAACAACAAATCAACAAATCGAAGATCCAATACATCCATTTTAGCTCCAAACTTCTTCATTTAAATACTACACATCAAAAAACACCATTATACGCTCCAAGTGATAAAATCCATATTAAAAGGCAGTTAAAAGTACTAAATGTGAGGCCAATAATGACTAGATTATTCATATATTTAGCCTAACATCAATTACTAACTCTTACATTACAGTCCCCGCATTAGTAATCTGTGTATTGCTGATCCCCTCATAACTTGTTTGTAAACCAAGTGACCCCTTAATGTTACTGTATAATATGGAAAGAGAAAAATAAAAGAACATTTGGAAGATAGAGAGTGACTTTGTATATTTGAGGAGTAGCCTCTTGTTTTTGGTTTCCTCTTGGTGCATGCATGATGTCTCGGGTTCTATTGATTATTGTATGTCCTTGTAGTGAACCATATTATTTTGTATGTCTCTGTACTTCTTGGTATACAGTCAGTGGTGGATCTACAGTGATAATTATGGATTTTACTGAACTCATTCATTTGGCTCAAACTTTATATACACATGAAAAATTGTAAAGAAGCAGATAAATATGTTGCATCTACAACTTCTGAGAGTGATAAGTTCAGTTGCAAAAATCATTGGGTGAAAGAAAGCTAATACAGTTTGTGACCTATAATGCATCTACAACTTCTTTCTGTTTTCTTATCCACAGTGCATGCCGTTAATTTACTCTTGCTGCACATTAGTGCTTGCATGAATTTTGGAATGCAATATCTTGACCCTGTAAAACCTTTTTTTAAAGACCACTAGTGGCTTGTTTTCGTACACCTATGAAATTATGCACTTGTTTTGTTGTATTTTCAAATGAGCCTACTTTGATTACCTTTATGAAGCACAATTGACTGTGTTTCACCATCCAACCAATTGCAATTGGTTGGAAGCAAGAGTAATTAAAAGAAATAAAGGATGAATAAGTAACATCTAGTTCCAAAGAAGCACAATAAAGTAAAATAAACTGAAATAAGGACAATAAACATCTGGATAAGTAGTTATCTACAGTCTCCCACTTTATTTGAGCTCTCCCTTTAGAGTTTTAAAAGCTTCGTTTGTTGCACCACAATGCTCATTAGTGGAGTAAGTGCCCTTGTGCTTAGAGATCCCATTTTCCTCTTTGTGAACTCTGTGGTTTTAGGGCCTGTATTTACATGTAATGATGCTGTCGTCATTTATGTACAACTAGGATAGATGTGTCAGGAGGGAAAGATCTTTCTTTGAGGGAAAGGAGAATTCCCTTCTTCACACCTTCCTTTCTTTTGCAGGTAAACATCATTTTGCATCCTGTAGCTAGTAGGATGATAGCGAAACTGAGTTATGTTGTCAAATCTATTAGATGATTAATCTCAAAATTTCAGGTTCAGAAGTATGTGGAAGGATTATGTTGGGTTTGCCGGTATTACTACCAAGGTGTTTGCTCGTGGCAATGGTTTGTTGTTTTCCTGGATTTAAATAAATAGTATTTTCTACTTCATCTTTATGCCTTTCTTCGTGTAGCTATTGCTTCATTGAGTACATTGTGGTAAATAGATGGAGCTGCTGTTTTATGCATGCAGTGTGCTACATATATGATGTTGATTACTGTTTGACAATTGTACTTATCCTTGTAGGGATGTTCTGTATGACTTCTTTTCTTTTTTTTTTTTGATCAAGTGAACAATTTCATTAATCAACAAGGACAAAATCAGCCGCATACTAGAGGTATACCAAAAAGTGAAGAACCTACAGAAAGAGATGGTTATCTAAAAAAGACACGCATTGCTCTTTACAACCAGGAGCTACATGGGTGCACAAACATTAAATAAGGGATCAGAACCAAACTCATTTCTACCCTTTTAAATGCTCTCCTGTTTCTCTCTCCAAATAATCCACATCAGAGCTAGAGTAGCAACATTCCAGGCCCTGCGCGTTTTCCTTATTCTTCCAACTTTCCTGTTAAACAACAAGTCCTTAACAGATCTAGGCATCACCCATGAAATACAAAACCAACTAATAATATCCCACCACAGTTTTGTGGCCAGGCTGCAATATAGAGGAAGATGATCTCTATCTTCATCCGCCTCCTTGCATAAGCAACACCTCCTTTTGTAGTATACTAGTCAATTTTTTTATTATCCATTTAGTCATTCTTTTCTTTTTGTAAATTGGGTGTGAGGGGCTTGGGGTCTAGGGGGGACCTCTCTTCTTGCTACTTTTTACACTTCATTATTTTGTGTCGGAAGTGTTTTTTTGGTGATAATGGTAGTTTCTGAGTCAACTTGCGAGCATCAGCTAGTGTATATTTTGGGATTTCAATCCTGGTCTAAGATTTGTATCCACTTAATTGACCACTAGGCAGGGCCACTCCATACAATTATAACAACAACATACTCAGTATAATCCCACAATAGGGGACAAGACCACTCCATACTTGATTCAAAATTATCAGCTAATTCCATTTTATATGACAGCGTTAGATTGGACACAATTGAAAATGCTATTTTAATTGATTGATTGTACTAGTGGTAGTGGAAAACATATTAAAGTAATGTGTGAGATTAGTTTGGTAGAGAAAACATCACATCAAAGTTCAAAAATTGAATAATAAAAGTGAATTTGAATTTTCAAAAGTTTTGAAAGTCATAATGTATAATACAATTAGTGGCATGGTGTCAAACATTTTTGGCTGTCCCAAAATCGGAAGAGTTCATATTAATTGGGACAGAGGGAGAATCTTAGTTACTCTAAACATTTCTTTGTCCTTTATAATTTTCTGATGGTTCAAGTGGAAATGTGCACTTACGACATCACTTTTCTTTTTTAGGTTTTACCCGTATCATTACGCTCCATTTGCTTCTGATCTCAAAGGTCTAGTAGACTTGGAAATTACTTTTTTCCCAGGGGAACCATTTAAGCCCTTCGATCAGCTAATGGGTGTTCTACCAGCTGCAAGGTTATCTTTAGGCTCTTTATACTCTGTATTGAAGGAAACTTCTAAGCAAACAACTTTTATACTGTGTTGACTATTTCTCTAAGTTGGTGGTTATTTGTTGTTCTTTATATTTGTCTCCCTCTTCACCTGTCCTGCAGTGCAGAAGCTCTTCCTGAAAAGTACAGGATGCTAATGATGGATCCTTCATCACCAATTTCTGATTTTTACCCAACAGGTGTGATGTCAACATTTTACTGTAGTTCATTTTACTATATTTCTCTTATGTTCCGAAGTCAAGCATTCACCATAAATTCTTTTGTGAATGCAGATTTTGAACTTGACATGAATGGGAAGCGTTTTGCATGGCAGGTAGTTTTACAACAATTTTCGTAGGTTAAGTGGTTCTCAAGATGATTGTAGATGCTCACTTAGTTGAAAGTTTGATATCTCTGAACTACTTGTTATTTCCTCTGTGAAATAGGCTGTTGTAAAATTGCCGTTCATCGATGAGAAAAAGTTACTTGCTGAAACAAAGAAGCTTGAAGACACGTTAACGGTATGAAAAAAAAAATTTTTTTTTTAGACCTTTTATTGTCTTGGTTCCTGTTGTTAATAGTATCTACTTTTAAAATTGTAAAGATGGTGAACTTGATTGCCTTAAGAGGACAAAAGAGAGTAGTTTAAGTACAACTAGTTTTTCCATCTTCAATTTATGTTGCCTCCGTTTTGGTTTCTCTGATTATTCCGTCCTTGCTATAAGCATTTTTTAACGAGACACATGCAGTTCTAGTAGTTTTTTTTTCTCTTTTTCAATAAGATAAATAATTTTATTGACAATTGTGGAAATTCTGTGTACAAGCCATATAGAGAACCTACACCAAAATATGGTTCTCGACAAAGAGATCCAATCCTCTATACAAATGGGGACATCATAAGTAAGAGGTCCATCCAGTTCTAGTAGTTTATTTTTTTCTCTTTCTCCTAGTTTGCATTTTTACAAAATCTTGCTCCAACCCTTCACAAGCCCTCCTATTTCTCTCTTTCCAAACAACCCACATGATTGCTAAGGGGGAAACACACAAGCCCTTGGTCTTCTCTTCCCCCTCTTGTTGGTCCAACTTTGTAAAACCTCCTTCACTGGGCATCACCCATTGCATCCAAACAAATTAAGAACCACCCTCCATAAGTTATTACTGTTATTAGCCACTTTTTAGTGCAATAGAAGATGATCTACATTTTTGCTCGAGCTCTTACAGATGAAGCACCAACTTGATCCTCTTCTTTATCAGATTTTCTGCAGTTAAGATCATATCCCTTGCTGCCAACCACACAAAAAAAAAAAAAAACACCTTCTTGGTGCTCTAGGTGTCCGAATGGAGTCATGAGGGAAAGTACATTGCTCTCTCACCAATAAAAACTCAGTGAACAAACCGTTTACACTCCTTTTGGCTTGCGGGATGCAATGATTTTCCATTCCATATTTCCGTGTGATGAAATTTCTCCATAGTTCCAAATCATTTGTTGAACTTCCATAGCCTTTTTGCGGAAAACTTCTATTGTGTAAACTCAGATTCTTAATACCTATAGTGCCCTGCTTCTTGCTTAGAGTTACGACTTCCCATTTCACTAGATTGATACTTCTGTTCACCTTGTTGCCTTGCCAAAAAAATCTCTCCTTAGCTGTCTAATTTATTTTCTACCCTTCTAGAAATTGTAAATGCAAGCATCATGTAAGTGGGGAGAGCATTCAAAATTGAGTTAATAGGTGCCAATCTTCATTATCTTCAAAAAATAGGTGTTAATCTTCCTCCTAAGAATAAATACTGGATTTTTCACCTTGCTAACTTTTTATCACATCTCTCAGTAATCACATTGCATATCTTTTTTGACTTAATTCTTAGCCCCAAGGGCATCAACAAATATTTTGTTGGAAAAGTCCCCACGTGGCAGCCTACTATGTTGGCCGGATACAAGGACATTTTGTTCCGGTTAACATGTTAGCCAAAAAGAGCTTAAAAAGTAGACAGGATTAGGGCCGGGCATGGTATGGTAAATATCGAATTACCATACCGAAACCGAAACTTTGATCCTGCGGTTTCGATATTATGGTATTTGATATGCATAATGTCTCCTTGGAGTATTTTTCCTCTAATGAAATAGCTATGTGTACATATTCTTAGGAAGGATATAGAATCAAAATACATAATTACAAGAATAAATCAAACTATACTATATTTACAGGATCCTAGAATATTCTAGAAGATCTTCAAGATTCTAACAAACTACATACAGTTTTATAGCTTTTCCATGTTCCATCGAAATTACTACGGCAGAATGCTGTATGTTTCACCATGGCTATCTCTGATTGTCTCCATTTGTGTGGCGCTAGAAATCACGGATCGTAGTATTTCTATTTATTGCACTATTTTAACCTAAATAGCTGCTTAAAGCTGCAATGGTTGTAGTTTAACATGGATGTTCATTGTTATTTTCAATGTATTAGTCCTTAAACAATTTGTTTTTACCTTCCTTTGTTGTCCATAAGCAAACAATGATATCAAACATTTAAGAGGATTTGTCATGGGAGTTTAGTGTGGTCATGAGTATCCATTGATCCCTTTTGTTTTCCCAGAGCTTAACTGTGGTAAATGCTGGAAGGTGTATAAATGTAATGCATATTAGAGTTGTTCTTTTGTCATTCTCTTTTGTATTTTTACAGGACACGGAGCAACTAAGGAACAGTGTAATGTTCGATTTGCTCTATGTTCATCATCACCATACTTTGGCCCCATATATCATTTCGTACTATCATCACAATGTTATGATTCCCTCTGGGGCCCAAAGGCCATGGATAATTGATCCAAATTTGAGGTTGGTAATCTGGTCTACTGCTGAAATTTTCAAGCTTTTTTTATGCCGATTGTTTGCTAGTTCCTCAAGCTCTCCTTTGTTCCCTTTTCCACAGCGGTGGGATGAACGGATTCATTTGGTTATCTGAGAGGAATGGCCTGAGAGAGAGGGTTCCTTCCCCACTTAATGGATTGGAAGATATCTTAAATAATAAGATTCTGTGAGTTCCTTTGTGGCAATTCTGGACCTCTACCCTTCTTTCAAATTGTGACTGACATGTTCAATATTCAATTGTTTGAGGAAGTACCTCTTTTACCTTCTTTTTTCTTTTATGGCCAGAAATATTACCTTTCTGAATCCAGCACCTCATAAGCACATTCCGCAGCCTCCAGAAGGAGTATTTATGCCCAAAAAGGTTTGTGAAGGATCCATGATTTGTTTAGTTGCTGTTGTACATTTGTGAGCATTCTTAAACAATAATAACCAAATCATAAAACTGCTTAACCATTAATTTCATGACAGATATATAATCTAACAGGAGTATGTGCTGTAATTAGTTTTTCAGTTTCTTTACTGGAATTATTGTGTATCTTAGTAAATTGGGTTCTACTTCCAAATTGATCTAGTTAGTGTTGTTATTTAGGTGGTGTTTCCTGCTATTGATTAGCATATGCCCTCCACTTTTTTACATTAAAGACAAGCCTACTCTTTGAGCTTTTCCTAGTGTAGATGCTTGAGTTTATTTCACTCTAATATTTCTTTAATATGAGTTAATCGGCTGTTCATTTTTTCATATATTTTGACACACATCTTTTGCCATTAAAGGTCCAGTGCCTGGTTGAATAGGCTGCATTGCTGCTTCTCTCTGCACATTTATCTGATGTCATTATTATAAATTTTGTACTGCAAAATGTTGTATTTTGTCATAGGCATACTTCAATTTTTTGCTTGAGTTATAAAGACACTTAGACACATTATTTCCAAATCAATGTTTACTTATAAATTTATTTATTATTTCAATACACTTTTAAATGGAATCTTTTAAGCTAAAAAATCTTGTTTGAGTATCTCAAATGAAGTAATATTTTACTAAGAGAAATTTAATTTTTTCTCCAAGAAAAATTTATGTCAAACACAATTTCAACTTCTTTTAAACTTTAACTCCAAGCATTTATTTTTCACACGCCAGCCTCATTGTCCAAACAAAACTATTTGAAATAGATAAGTAATATACATATTTGTAATTAACGACTGGAATTTTTTTTCTTTGTTGGTTAAAGTTATATATTTTTTAAATGTTAAAAGGTGCTTTTAAAGCTTTAACATGTGTATTTCACATTATTAGGAGTGCTGATGTTTATGAAAGAAAAGGCTAAATACGAGAAAAAAAAAAGAACTGACACAATGATGACAACAGTATAACTCCAAATTCTCCTTCACTTTGCATTTGTTTCTCTTTTTATTCCTCTCAACTTTTTTTTTTCTCTTGTGAATTTTGATAGCTTGTGCAGAATATTACTTCCTATACTTCACCAATATTGGAAAAGAAATAAGAAAAAAATAGTTTATTATATGAACCATTCAGTGTCATGCAATAATTAAAAAATAATTCATAAAAGTATGCATAAAATTGTCAAGAAATGAATTGTTCACAATTTATATGCTTAAGAAAGACTAAAAATTTATTTTTATAAGACTAAATGTTGTCAATTCAAAATCAAAACTCTCCCCTCAAATTGTAACAAATGTATTCATATGATTCTTCAATAAACGTTTGAAGTTATCTATCTCAGTGGGAAAGGTATTTTCCCTTTTTGTTTAAATCCAAGTCACAATTTTGTTACTACTTTGAATTTTGTAAAATACAAGGAAGAGGGTGTAATCTGGCCTTCTTATATAGTGAGAGCATTTGACATGGAAATTTAATATCTACAAAAACAAAAGTAGGTAATAATGTTGGGAATGCATGGTGGTTCATAGACCAAGTTGCTAGGCCTTCTCTTCTTGACTCGGAATATTGATAGCTTCCATCTCTTCATTGAGCAGTCCTTTAGCTTTACCAGAAGGGTGTCAAAAATAGTGTAAATATAACTTCCTCCAGTTGGTAAAGAAGCCATCATGTCTGCAAAGGATTTAGAAAATAGCCAAGGAAAAAGGATAATAGTTTGGTGAAAGAAAAGTAATATTTTAGATCTGATGAAGTGTTAATAGAGAAGATTGAAGTTGGACTAGAAACAAAGAAGAAGAAGATTAAAGTGTGAGAGAGTGTCATATGAAGACCAAAGTGATACCTAGTGAAATGTCCGTTGATATTCTTGTTCCAGTTTTATTTTTATATTTCTGGTGCGATTCCAAATGAACTTGTGTTAGTTTCAATTTATCAAAATGGTGCAACTAAACAGTGGCAACTATTCAGAAGAGGAAAATAGACATATGTATCCATTTGTAGGTTTTTATAATAAAGGTATTTAGATAAATAATAAGCGAATATAGGTAATTTAACTTTTAAGTATTGGGGTTCCAGCTTTTAATATAAAAACTATAGATTGTGAATGCAGCTTTTTTTAACTTTGTGCTGCAGATGTTGAGAGCTGTTGATATAAAACCTTTTCCTGTATTATGGCATGAAGATCATGGAACCCGGCGCCATCTAGGCAAAGATAGGTAAAATCTGACCTCCTTATCCGTGTCTTGTGGTATTTGGGTGTCTTTGCTTTTCAGTATGTTAATCTACAACAAGTAACAACAGAAATTGTCTTGCAAGTAATGAGCTTGTGAATGTACTTTCTTCATACAAATAATCAACTGATGATATGCATGGCTTATCTTGTGTTTTATGCAGGGGTTCTGTACCCGGGGCAATAGCAGGGCCTTCACTGGGAGAAGCAGCACATCGGTTGCTTAAGAACACATTGAATATCAAACCTGGTGGAACTAATTTTGGAGCGTTGAATCAATCATATTCTCGAAATTTTCCGGGCAACCATGTTTTGAATAGGCCAAGGCCAGCTGGACCATCTGACTATGAAGGTGGATTCTATGATCAAATGAGTCGAAGGAATTCATCTCCGAATCACAGGCCACGATTTCCTGGACCCTCTGGACATGCAAGTGATTTCTTTGAGGACCCTTATTATTTCCCTAGCAATTTTATGCCTCGTGGTGCATCTGGGAACCCCAGATATGCTCCATCCCCTTATGAGTTGCAAAACACTAGGCAAAATTTCAGGATGCAAGCTAGACATTCATATCAAGATCAGTATCATAGCATGAGAAATGAAATGTCAGTGTTGACAATCGAAAGCAGTGCAAGAACGAGACCTTATACGACTGTGGCAAGAATGCCAAATTCTGGACAACTATCTAACGTCTGCCCACCACCCCCATTCACACAAAATGTGGGTCCTCTTCCTTCACCTCCTCTGCAGTGGATTAATAAACCTGCAAGGGGAGCTACAACAACGTACTCAAAGCATCAAGAAACTTCAAAAGGGCTGGTGTACGACAAGCAAGTCAAGCAGGTTTACCAGATCAAAAGCCGGCCAACTCAAGAGTCCCCAAGTACCGAAACACAACAGTGATATTTGAGTTATTTTGAGCTTTGCTTTTCCTGTTGATAGTCAATCTCATAGACATAGTGAGAGGATATCTGGTCCTCCCGTGAAGTATTTATCTATTCTTCTTAACATTATTGATGCAGTATTTTATAATTAGTTGTAGCAAATATGGTGGAGTCTGTTCACGCTCCCCATATTTTGATAGTCCAGGTCTGGGTAGTATGTTGTACCAAATGACTTGAAGAGGTCGAGTAATAGATTTTGTTGCCTTGCTCTTGTTGACTATTAGTATATTGGCAAAACAAGTTGTGCATGGGTATAGGAGATGCAAAGAATGGTCTGTAGCAGTGTTCTGTCAATTTATTCCTTTCATTTTTCAGCATCCAAAACAAGAACTACCATAATTAATGGATTCTTCTTTGTTTCTTTGGGGTTGTTGAAGGTTGTTAATATTATACTTTACTTCTGGTTTAATTTAGACTATGCAAGGTTATTGTTATGATTATTTTAGTTAACAGGAACATTCGTTCTTTCCAAGTTTTCCTCAAGGCAAACGCACAGAAGTTTCATAATCCAGCCCAAACATGCACTTTATGACTTGCATTTCAGTTTGTTTTTATTGCCTTAAAACAGTTTTAACAAGTAAGAAGTGTACCAAATAGCAAGTTTTTGAAATATATTAAGCGTGTGAAATGTTATAGAAAAATAGCAAGTTTTCAGTTATAAAAATATTTTGCCCTTCACTAGAAAACGTTGTATATTGGCTTCTTTCTTTTGTCAACTTTGAGGCAATGTTAGATGTTTCAATTGTACAAGTTAGAATTTTTAACTGTCTTGGAGTACGTTTGAAGAGCAAAGCCAAACCGAATTCAAAATTTGAGATAAAAACAAGCTCATCTGAGTTCGACTTTGGGCAGTGAGTTCAATTTTAAACAACTGGAGTTCATTTTTGAACTTTATTTATGGAGATTGCTGACCTTGAATTGAATTTTGTTAATAATAAGAGTTGAAAAGGCAAAATGATGTGAGTTCAACTGACATTGAAGAAGAAAATTAACAATGTATAGCTAAGAAGACAAAACTAAGAGATTTTCATTTCATTCATGTCTGTATTGAATTTCTCCTCCAGACTGAAATGGCTAATCCTAAATAATCAACAATCCAAATGTATAATTAAAAATAATTAACTACACGCAACTAAATGAGGACTAACTAACTCGTCCATGCTATCTGGTACTCACTTTTCTGCAAGCTCTTGGTACAACTCGTGACTTGTAGAACACATGAATACTCCATGCTAGAAAACTTGCTTGTCTTCAAGGAAGGAAAACGAGCTCATTAACAGGTTGAGGACAAAAGGGACTAGCTAAATTGACCACCGTACCGGCGGGTGAGTCATCATAACATGGAAGGTGGGATGAAGTAACAATTTAGGAGGTAAAGAAAGTCTATGAGGCTGAACCTTGAGAAAAACCCTTGAAAGGTCCTGCCATATCTTCTCTTATTGGATACTACAACCATGCGTACGTTGTGAATTGGGAGAGGTTTCATTAATCATGAGTAAGCAACATAATCCTCTGACAAACTTCTCAAATATTTCTCACATAATCCTTCTTTAGATTAAGCCAATAGAAAAGTGCTACAACCCTTCTGAAAGGGTGGGAATGTCCCCTAGCCACAGCTCGATCAGGTGTCGCAACTGGCTGTTCACATAGGAGTACCCCCTTAAATGTTGGGATATATACTATTAATCATGTGTTTAGATATAGTATTTATTATAGAATAATTATTTATTCAATTTTGATAGATCATTTATTCGTTTATGGTGTTTGTTTACTTATATAGTAGATGATTTAGTGTATAGAGTTTTAGCTTATACACAGAGGATCTTTTAAGTATAAACTTTTTCGTTCACAATCTAAGATGAGAATTGGGCATGCCATTGGTACCATTGTAACATAAGATTATATGTAATTTATCTTGATTACGGGAATGATATAGTTCCAATTTCTTGTGCTAGTGCATTTTGTATGTATTGAACAAGACCTAGTAGAGATAGTTGTTTTAGACTGATTGACAAAAACATATTCTCTAAACTGTTAAATGTACTTATATTCTTAATCCTGATATAACTATTATGATTTGTATATGTTAATTATCGTTTTGATTTATTAAAAAGTGAGATTCTAAGATGGGTCAATAGGTCTGGTAGATTGGATGATAGTAATATATATTGGTGAAATAATAAGTTACTTAACGATTGATGATATGTCTTTTTGAGAAGCTTATAAGTTTTCATCGTATCAAACCTTGCAAGTGGATTTATGAATCCGACAATAAGTAAAGCAGTGCTCTAAAGGAAATTGATCATTGAATTAAATTCGTCAATAATTTAATTTATTGATTAGTATCTGAATCTTAACATGGGGAATTACATATGTGTTTAATAGGGAATTTTTGAAATATAAATAGAGGAGGCAATTACGAATTTCTAGTGGAATGATTTGTAATTTATTATGGTAAGAATAATTCAAATTAATTATTTGGAATTATTTCCATAATAGGAAGCCTCGGTAATTAATTTCGTGGTCCCTACCGTGCCCATATTTAACTAGAACTCAGAATCTATTCTAAATAGAAAAGGGAGAAGTATGTGTCTTTCTCTATTCTAAGGAAATGGAGAAGTATGTGTCTTTCTCTACTCTAAGGTAAGGGAGAAGTATATCACTTTTTCTGTTCTAAGGAAAGGGAGAAGGACGTGACTTTTCTATTCTAAGGAAAGGGAGATGTACATATCTTTTTTTATTCTAAGGAAAGACATGGTATTCCTTCTTCTCCTTGGAATAGGAAGAAATCTCTATAAATATTGATTCTTCTAACCCTTGAAAAGTGAGTAAGTTTGTTTATAAGATACTTTGCCATCCAAGTATTGAGAGAGTTCGGAAGTGAACTTGGGATCACTGTAGAAAACCACAAAACTGTGGTCCAGTTTATGGACAAGCTTGTGGATTCGATTGAAGGTTCTAGCTTGTTGACTAGCTTGTGGATTCGCTTAAAGGTATCTGCTCACGCTTCAAGAGGTAATTCTTGAATTAAATTTTAGAAAGTTTATGTGCTCTAACATGATTGTACTTGTTCTAGCATAAACTATATGTTTTCTATTATTCATGTAAGTTGTATGATTCTGGTAAGCTTACGCTGTGCATATAGTTTTCCAACATTAACTTCACCTTGATGTGTGACTAACTGCTGGATCAAATCAGTCAATTGAGTAACTTCATCTTGATGTGTGACTAACTGCTGGAACAAATCAGTCAATTGAGTATCCAGGATCCAACGGTTCTAAAACAAATTAGGTCTCATAGTAGACAGAGTGAGAGTTGCAAGCTCCACAACAGGGATCCTAGATAAGGCATCAGCCACCATGTTTTCTTTTCCCTTCTTATACTCAATGGTAAAATCAAATTTCATGCGATAAGTAATCCACTTGAGTTGAGAACCAGTATGCAGTTGTTGTTCAAGCAAGAACTTGAGGGCCTTTTGATCTGTCTTCACTATGAACTAAATAAATATTGGCTCCACTTGCTAATGGCCATGACCAAGGCTTGCAACTCCTTTTCATAAATAGATAATGCCAAATTCCTTCCAGACAATCCTTTACTACGGTAAGCAATGGGTCTACCTTGTTGCATCAAGGATGAACACAAACCCACAACACATGCATTCGTTTCTGTTGGAAAATACTACAATATTGATATTGGACTAGAATTAAAAAGTAGTAAATTATTTATCATAAACACTGTGTTGTGGTAAGCCATTGCCTTCAGGGGCGGATCTACGTGGAGCGTGCAGGGTGCTCGAGCACCCATTGACCCCGACAAATTTTTTGTATATTTATATAGAAATTCTGCAAAAATGAATATATAATACATATTAGCACCCATTGAATTTTGATCAAAAGCATTGATGGGTGCTTTGTTTTAGGGCCGGATCTTAAAGTCATGCGTGCGGGGCTGCTAGGTCGAGGGATCGAATCTCGCCAGCAGCCCAATTCCCCCCCCCCCCCCCCCAATAAATTATACATTTTTCTTACAATTAGATCTCAACCTTTTACGACATTCATAAATATTCTTCCATAGTCTTTTTTAGCTGGATTTGACCACACTACATAATTTAGGTTGGAAGTTAGATCTCATTCTTGAAAATTAATTAATGAAGCCTTAGTAATCTTTAGAAACATATCCCTCGTTCACATCATGTATTTTCTTGTACATAAAATAAATTATTATTTATAATATCATATTAAAATGCATTTCAAATTTATTCATGAGAAATTTATTTGAATGTTTTAAAAAAGACATTTGTAATTTCTCACGAATCAATTTGAATTGCACTATATTAGTCCAAATTTAAAATTGGATGAAATAAACAGATCAAATGAATCCATATAATAAAATAAGCAGATTATTAACTTGTCCAAACATAAATGAATTAGACGGATCATGAATATTTGGACTAATTTTGCCCACCCCTACCAAAGAGTGTGATTTGCCTGACTCGTGAGTTAGCAGTAGGTGTTCAACATCTGATATAACATTTTAAAATTTTATTTGCAAATTATGTATCAATATGTATAAATACAAAATAAAAATAATCTTTAGCGACAATTAATTAATGATAATAGCTTAACTACTGCTAAATGTGTACTTTTAGCGGCAATTAGCACTTTTTGGTGTTACATTTTCATTTATGGTAGCTACTTTCCAGGAAAGTCCAAGTGTAAATCTCTTGATGTTATATATTCTCATCATTTGCGCGTTGAGATTTGTTATGTCTTTATTAATTTGCATCTTCAAGAGCTTAATAACTGGTAGTGACTTACTTCTTGGTATGACTAGCTTGAATCTAGTTAATTCATTTGGTGGTTTTGATAAGAATGGGATAATGAGGTTGACTGAGTATTATATGAATGAGTTTGATAGCAATAAGCTTCGAGATCTCAGTTGTTAGCTTGATAATTTATAGTTTATGCTCGTAATTCTGACAAGAGGTTCTTCAACTTGAAGGGAATTAGTGACTTTCCTAAAGTATTGGTGAAGTCAAATTTGCATAAAACTTGGCTACTTGTTTAATTGCTTATCAAGTTGACTCTCGTTCTTCGTGTTGCTACTGTTTTTGTGGAACGAGCTTTTTCATCCATGAAGTACATCAAAAATGAACTTTGTATTACTTTAGGTGATGAATTTTTGAATGGTTGTGTAGTGCTCATTTCTTTAACATAAAAATGAGGGTGCTTACAAGAGTGAATTATTAGTTGTAATTGGTAAGAGAAGCTAGGAAAGTTTGGATTTCATTTCTTAGTTTTTCTAAGAAATGAAGAGTTTTAAACTATAACGTTTAAATAGTTGTATACTTATACAGTTAATACAATGGGATTTATAGTAACTTTAAAATAAGAGAAGTGAGCACCCACGAGCCTAAGATCTTGGATCCGCCACTGACTGCCTTGAAAGAGATTTCAGCCCGACTTTAGTGCAAATCGTTGTAGCCTGTCTCTCCCCAAGGTTTCACAATTATTCTCAAACACTTGCACTCGTGGCTGAAAGTTTGGAGTTGCACAAAAACAATTGCCCAGACAGAAATCCACAATAGGAAGATGATTATTTGAGCCAATAAAAGAATTGGTGAAAGAGAGAGTAAATGAAAGAAAGGACTTTTTTTTTTCTGTGTGTTTAGCTCACAAATGATATTCCTTAAATAGGAAAATCATTTATGCCTTTTCATCCATCAGAAGAACGTAAGAAACTAACGTATAATTAGTGTAATGAAACATTAGTGCGTTGCACGTGTGTATCATTTCATATAGTAATACGATATTGTAAAATGGAATTAATATTACTAAATTATGTTTTTTAGTAAATGATTATAATTGAAAGAACATAGAAAAAGTGCTTTTGAATTATTAATACAGATTGTCATAGAGTTACTTGTTTTTTGGGATCAAAATGACCAGATATTATTGAAATAAAAAATATAATATCAAAAATTAGTTTTATGGAAAATTAGGTTGTTACTATGAAATGTTGTTGTAATGTATGTCAAATATTTAGCTTTGCCAATTCTTTGTTTTATATATATATATCAGTAGCATAATTTAATGTTAATATATGAACAACATCACTTATGGTGAAAAATATTTCATTTCTTTAAGTTTCTACCTTATCTTTGCGGAATTGTAGTCTTCTTTTTTCGCCGCATACATATCATATAGTTGTTGTCTAATGAAAGTATCTAGTATATAATAGAAGTTGTATCGTGATATAAAACATTAAACTTTTTCAATTAAAAAAATGATAGATGAATAAAATTTAAAGTATTATCTATAGAATCTTTAATTTGATTTAAGACCATTTTATGATCAATCACTATTTTTTTTATCTTATTTTATATATCTAGCAAGGAGTGTAACTTGTGACAACATTTTCTTAGATTAAAATGAGCACAAAATAACATGAGATTCATACTTAAAATTTTGTATACTCAATATAAATATATAAAAAGAAAAAATATATGGAACACAATTCATAGCCAATGAAGAAGGTAGATGAAAATATATGTCCATGCTATATTCACTCTAGTGTTCCATTTGATTGAAATCTCTTGTCACCAACACTTTACTTTCTCCATTCACTTTTACTTACATATCTATTAAAAAATTATTTACTATCATGGCTATATTGTCATATTATAAGTAAAAGTGATAATCTATTTTGAAATAGTGGACTTAACATCAAAACTAATAATTCAATGGACTACATTGATGCCCGCTATTTTAGAAAAATTAGGAAGAAACTCCTTCGTTTGAGGGTAAAAGAATACAAAATGAAAAAATAAAGAAGTTCATATGCCTTTTTTTTTTCTTTGTTTATTATTTTTGTCTCTATCACAACTTGATCTATTAATTTTATTGGAAAAAATAATCATCAATGTGTGTATTGTCAATGTTCACTCGTTATGTGAACACTAATTATTAAATTCTCACTCGAATGAAAAACAAAATTAACTAATTGAAGAAACAAAATAAGAAAAATAAATGAAAATTCTCGCGCACTATACAATATAGAAGTTTTTTGTGTGAAACAAAGTCCACAGTTAATTGCACATTTCTCTGTTCTTTTTATTTATTTAATAATTTAATAGAAAGTCAATACCTAAATTTCCATGCTAAGAACTTCAGCGAACCATATAAATGGATTGCGGATGAATCATTTATGAAAATTTTAAATGATCTCAAATTATTGCAGAAAAGAGATTTCCAAGAATTTATAAGAAGTGAATGGTTGTGATTTATGACCGAAGAAACATGAAGGTTGAAATTGTTGTGACTATTCATAGTAAATAAGTCTTTTTTAATAAATAAAATATCTAGGTTAATTAAAAGGGTATTAATGTTCTAAAATGATATAAACAATATTGAAGTATGTATGTGATGACAATCGTAAGAGGAAACTATGAGTGTGAATTGAAGAATAATTTTCTACAATTTATTCACCAACTCTTTCTTATGTGGTACCTCGAATTTCGTTGAATTTTGAACTTAATAAATTGTTGCAAATAACATTTGAGATATTTTAAGAAGAAGAAGAGTAGGAAACTTAAAAATCGTAGATTAAAAGTGAGAGGAAACTCCTTTATTTATGGCTAAAAAATAGTAGTATGAATAGGTACCTTATCAGAAAAGTTACAACCTTTTACAACCTTTCGAAAAAGTCATTACTCATAGAAAAAGTCACAACTCATCGAAAAAGGCACAACCCTTTGGAAAAGACAGCCATTTAAAATAATCACAACCCTTCGAAAAAGTCGGAATTCATCGAAAATGTCACAACCCCTCAAATAAGTAACATTCCTTCGGAAAAGTCACAACCCTTTAATGTGAAAAGGTATCTAGTTTTAATATAATATAATTAATTAAAAAAGTAAATAAAATAAATTGAGTATTTTTAATTGGGAGTATTATAGTAATTTAACATTTAACTTTGAGATTTCATGCTTTTAAGGTAGTATAGAAGATTTGTCATAATGCATAGTAACTTAAGTCTTCTGAATAGTTTCCATATTTTCTTACGAAGGTAAGAAACTGTCCCTTGAACCACGTAACCAGTGTAGGTTAGGATCGCATTGACTTTCGGGTGACTCCTCACTGCCTTTAGCAGACCTTTATAGTAGATTCATAAGTTGAGTTTGTTCTATACCCCGGCAAGGTATAAGAGAATTTTGACAACGTGGGCGAGACATTGTATAATCACGAGGCTCATGTGATGGTAGTCGGTTAGAGAAACTCCCTAGTAAAGTAAAGAGCATTTTATTATGCATATATATATATATATATATATATATATTCCAGTTCAGTGAGTTATTATAGTTACTTTTATTGTGAAGCTTTAAATCTCATGATCATTCTTTACATTCAGTAGAGTTATATTTCAGTCAGTTATTGTTTCATTCAGCTATATTACATACTCGTGCATTCAATGTACTAATGTCATTCAACTTGCATCTTTTTATAATGTAGATACAGGTGTTCAGGATCATCAACATGCACTTCGTTGAGATCACATAACACTCTTGATAGCATTTGGTGATACCTCCTTGCTTTCGGAGGACTCCAATCACTTTAGTTCAGTCTTAGCTCGTTTAAGGTTGCCACGGCTCTTGTCTCGACGCCTGTCTTAGAATAGTAGATGTTTCATATATAGACAGTATTGAGAGTCTTTCAGTATTGCTTTTCAGATGTTTTGTTTACACTATTACTGCTATCATTCATAAGTTGAGTTTGTTCTATACCCCGGCAAGGTATAAGAGAATTTTGACAACGTGGGCGAGACATTGTATAATCACGAGGCTCATGTGATGGTAGTCGGTTAGAGAAACTCCCTAGTAAAGTAAAGAGCATTTTATTATGCATATATATATATATATATATATATATATATATATATATATTCCAGTTCAGTGAGTTATTATAGTTACTTTTATTGTGAAGCTTTAAATCTCATGATCATTCTTTACATTCAGTAGAGTTATATTTCAGTCGTTTCAGTTCAGTTATTGTTTCATTCAGCTATATTACATACTCGTGCATTCAATGTACTAATGTCATTCAACTTGCATCTTTTTATAATGTAGATACAGGTGTTCAGGATCATCAACATGCACTTCGTTGAGATCACATAACACTCTTGATAGCATTTGGTGATACCTCCTTGCTTTCGGAGGACTCCAATCACTTTAGTTCAGTCTTAGCTCGTTTAAGGTTGCCACGGCTCTTGTCTCGACGCCTGTCTTAGAATAGTAGATGTTTCATATATAGACAGTATTGAGAGTCTTTCAGTATTGCTTTTCAGATGTTTTGTTTACACTATTACTGCTATCATTCATTATTTTCAAACAGTTAAATTGAGTACTTTGACTTAATGATTTATTTCTGTTTTAAAGCCTATATTTTCTTGAGTCAGTCTTTCGCTAAGTAGTCAGTCAAACCAAGGGTTAACTTGGGGACCAACAATGGTTCTCGAGTGTTGGCCACATCCAGGATGTAGGCTCAGGGGGTGATAATACTCACATCCAAACATCTGATTGAGAAAACGAGACAAGATCTATAAAGCCTTCGCCACATGCCTACACATACACTTTTATCATTGAACTATAGTTAACATATACATATTTCACCTTAATTTATGACTTAACCATGATAAATCAATATAACGTTGAATGCTTATAAGTTTTTACCGAGTTTCAATGCTAGAAAACACAATATCATTTTTATTCTCTTTAATTCCTTGTTCCTTTTGATACACAAAATGTAAGAAATAGATTAAACAACAAAATGTGCAAGCTTAATACAAAATCATAACCCTATGACACACTCATTTTCTTGATAAAAAAACAACATTGATATTGCTAGAAACAAGATGTCCCCCCATCTCAATTCTTGTTCAACGTGTTTCCAATGTCAAGAACAAAACGATACTTCACGTCTGACTTCATAAGGCGTTCCAATGCTGTATTCACGTAGTCCATTGGCACGACTTCAACATTTGGTGTTATGCTATGCTTTGCCGTGAAATCTACCATCTCTTGTGTCTCCTTTATCCCTCCTATAAAGCTCCCCGCCACTAGCTTCCTTCCTATTACACACATTTTATTAACATTGCATATCAATATTTCCGATTGAAAAAAATGAACAGACAAAATCGTTGATTTAAGACCAAACGTACCTAAAAGCAGGGGAAATACATGCAACTCTAGTGGTTTTTCAGGCGCCCCAAGCATCGCAAGCTTCCCATGAGTTTTCAACAAATTAATCAATGGAAGAAGAGGGTGAATCACAGATATAGTATCAATGATGCCATCAAGTGACCCCGCTGCACCCTGCTCATATTACACATACAAATGAAAATTAGTATTATTCATTTGTCACACCTTTGTTGTACATTTGAAATTGAAGCATAATTGATTGATTGATCGACCTGCATTTGGTCAGGGTCACGACTGACCAAAAATGAGTCTGCCCCTAAACGCTCAATTGCCTCATCTATCTTACTAAGAAATGTACTAATGACAGTAACTTTGGTCCCGAACGCCTTAGCAAATTTCACAGCCATATGTCCAAGTCCACCAAGACCAACAACACCAATGTGCATTCCCGGCTTGTCAAGTCCAAAATATTTCAATAATTGTGATCCCTGCACATAATAGGGGAGCAACTACCATTGGTAAATTTTCGGGCCAGTGGACCACGTAGTGCTCGTTCTGTACCATTATATCAAAGTAACCACCATACGTGGTGGTTCCATCTGTGTAAACACCATTGTATATCATGATTTGATCGCGACAGTAATTTTCCAGATCGTTGTCACAATTTTCACATTTTCGACATGATCCTACTAAACCTCCAACTCCAACTTTATCTCCAATTTTGAATTTCTCCACTTTGGTACCAATTTCAGTTACTACACCAACAACTTCATGCCTGTAAGAGAAATTGACAATTACAAAGTATTAAATTTAGAAGTACATATAATCTGACACTAATTTCTCTTACGTGCAACAACATATTCAGTGTAATCTCACAAGTCGAGTTAGAGGAGGATAAAATGTAAGCAGAACTTACCGTAAGTCGAGTTAGAGGAGGATAAAATGTAAGCAGAACTTACCGTACCTTTTGTATGGTAGAGATGAATTTCTCTTAGCTACGTTATGGAATCCTAAGCTAATTAATCCGATTTAGCTATAGATTTTTGTTGTTTAGCGACATATTTCATCATTGCGAAGTCTTCTAGTAAACTTCTTGATGATCAAATTTACAATATCGTTGTCCAAACAATTAGAAAGAAGGAAAAATTACCCAAATTAACTATATTGTTTAAATCCTGGCCCCGCCTCTGTATAATGCAATTATAAGAATACTCTTTTTGAAACTTGGTGAATAATAAGTCCGCTTATCTACCATTTTCCACTTAAATAATATATAACGACTTTTGTCTGCGACAGGGTTATAATAAAAGATCATAGTAAAAGAGATGGAGAAAAATGAAACTTACCCAGGTACCATTGGATATATACTATTGCTCCATTCATTCTTGAGCTGATGAAGATCAGTATGACAAATTCCACAATACATAACTTTGAATTGCACATCTTTTTCACCAGTCACCCTTCACCAATTCCAAATTAAACCAAACTTCCATTAGTGTTTATCTTTGGAGTATAATAGGAAAGTTACCGATTTATATATAGTTCGGTCAACTAGTTTATCAGTATATGGAAAATATACACAATATATACAATATCAATGTAGATATGTTGTGTAGATTTAATTAGTATAATATACATAAACATTTGTCATACATGACAATTTTGTGTCCTACGTGATGTCCTACGTGTATTATGTCATGTGGGACATGTGTGTCTGCTTGTTCAATTTTATATAAGTTTAAGTGTCTACATGTGCACATTCAAAATTGAAGGGCATAGTTGTCCACTGAAGTCAAGTTAAGGTACATGTTTATGTATTATTCCTTTTGTAAACTAGTTGGCTGAAGTGGTTGGGGACATGCAAAAAGTCTTTGGACTTACTTTCAGTTTATATAACTTAAATACGATAAGAATATTATAAAGATAGAATCAATTTGTACCTTCTTGAAAAATTGAAAGGAGAGTACCCCAGAAGTGTCTCTAGCTGCCCATCCAAATGCCTTTACATTTTCATGTGATTTTTCCATTGTCTTGATTTTTGTATATCTTTTGGAGATATTAATGTTACAACAATTAATTTGAGTAGAGTTATAGTCCAATGTATTGATTTTTCATTTGAATAAATAGGCATTTGAGTTGATGGCTAATGACATAGTCGATGAGGTATGAAGCAAATGTTTTTGTCATGGCTTCTCTGTACAATTTGCCTTTTTATGGATTAATATAAGATGTTATATTATATGATGTTTCTGAGAAAATGGTTCAGTAGTACGTGACTAAGGTCTAGCCGCTAATTTTTACTATATTTTGGACATTTTGAGGCAATTATAGATTCTGGAAGACAATTCTGATTGGTCAGTAAAAATCGATTTCAATGCTATTTTTTTTTTGTTTTGGCCAATTTATCATGAAAGTAAAAGGGGATAAAGGAACCGTGTGTTGATTGTCCTATAAATATATTTCGTTTTTGTTTTGGTGTTTATTAGCTATCTATTTATATCTATATTTATATCTATACTACCTTAAAAGCATGAACTCCCTAACTTGAATGTTAAATCACTATAACAAGCCTACTTAAAACACCCATCTATTTCTATTTGAATAATATATGTTGTTTCGAAAGGTTGTGACTTTCCGATGAGGTGTGACTTTTTCGAAGGGTTGTGACTTTTCTGATGAGTTGTGACTTTTCCAAAAGGTTGTGACTTTTCCAAAAGGTTGTGACTTTTCCGATAAGTTGTGACTTTTACAAAGGACTCTGACTTTTTAGATGAGTTATGACTTTTTCAATAAGTTGTGACTTTTCCAAAGGATTGCCACTTTTCCAAAGGATCATAACTTTTCAGATAAGGCACAATGGCACATGTTCATACTACCCTTTCTTTGCTCTAAATAGTGGAATTTCCTCTCATTTTTCAACCATAGAAATTTTCCAATCTTCTACTCTTCTTCTTGTATGTTAAAAATTTTCATATGATTTATCGTCATTGAGTTAGTTTGAAGATCAGCAGAATCTCAGGTACCACAATTCTGATTAAATAAATCATTCTATTCTAAGAACATATATTCTAGAACCTCCACTACTTGAGGGAAATAATTTTTGATGATATAATAATTATTTTTCTTTTTTTTTCCTGCTTAATATATAAAATAGTATATATTGTTCTCGTAAATGAAGCTAACTTTAATTCCTCTAAATTCATTTGTTTTTCTTAGCAATTTCTCCACTAATGCAAATATATGCTTCTAATTATCCTTTTAAAAAAAATATAGAACTTCTCATGATTCATAGAATTTTCACGAGTTGTTTTGTTGTTGCTCAAGACATAAGAATGACTTTATTTATAATGCTATTTATGTGATTTGAGATTGTCAAGGAAGTTTGCTTCAAAATAATTACTACTATATAAGCATTTTCCTTTTGTTTTACTTATTACTTATTTTAAGAAATATTTATGTATTTTAGTCGAAGGAATATTCAAATGATTTATAATGATGTTGGGTTGAACCGTTGAAGGGTGTATTAGTTTAATTTTTAATTTTATGAGATAAATATTTTTTATTTGTATTTCAATTATAGTACTATATATGTCACGAAAGCATTATCAAGTTAACAAGATCTTCTAACTTCAAAATAGGAAAATATGCGGATCATTTAAAAATAATCATTTGTTAAATTAATTTATATTAAATAATATGGAATAAACGTACGACACACGGGAAGCTTTAAATGGCAACATTAGATTACCATTTTGCCCCTACACTAAAGTAAAGTCTAGTTAACTAGCTAAATAAATAGAAAAATTAATTAGAAGTCCTATCTATTTAAGTAAATGTAGAATTAATAAGAAATCCATCTATTGCACTTTAATTATTACTAATTATTGCAAATGTTATCCACACCCTTTTACATTCTTTAGTTATAGCATTATGAATTCAGCTAGTTATTACATTATTTTTTTTCAATCTTTCATCTTTCCTTATATTAACTTTTTTATCCAATAGCTTTTCGCATTCTTAAACCACTCCTATATACCTGATAACACAACAGTGTTATTGACCCTTGAATGAATCATGCCTGGTTGAATAAATTAAAAATATTTTACAAGGATATGAACAATATCTTTGTTGGGTGCAAGATAAACAAATGATTATATATGTGATTTCATAGATTGATATATTTTTATATTTAATTTTTAGTTTATATATGGAAAAAAAGAAATGGAACGTCAAATAACTATCTTTGATTTATGTACACACTTAATCGAGAAGTCAAATATGAGAACCAACAACAAGAACATCATCTATTATGTACCTTATAAAATAAAAAATAATGTACATAAAAATAGTCTTAAAAAATAAAATGTAGTTATTTTCTTCACATGTTCATCTGACATCTAAAAAATTAATTCAAATACTTTAACTTTTATAATATAAGTGTGGAATACACGTGCGTTGCACATGTTCGAGAACTAGTACTATATTAAAAACACGAAGATCCTCATAAATATTGATTGAACTTTTTGCTTTTATTTTTTAAATAATTATTATTTAATTATTATCCTTATATTTAGATAAGATATACTTATATTTAGTACCTATTGGAACAAGAGTTCAAGGTCGTCGAGAGCAATTGAACCATGCTTTAAGTAGGAGTTATTGAGGTAGGTAATACTACAGAGAAAGATAATTATAGATTATCATTTATCTTAACTATATTTTCGAAACTAACTAACATATTGTTGCTAAGGTTAAGGTCTTTTGTTTTTTCAAAAGATTTTTTTCCTTTTATTTATACCTAGGTAATTTGCCCGTGCTTTGCGGAGTCATAAATAATAATTTATTGAACTTGCAAATAATCCTTTACTAATATCCATACATAAAAAATAATGGAAAAAATAAATTCTTAAAAAAATATTAGCAATATTCCAACATGAATTTGATTATTTGTCATTATCACATAACTCAAGAACCTCTAATGAATGAATTATTCGGGAAATAATAAATCATTTGTTCTTTAATTAATGTTAAAAGAAAAATAAAGAAGAAAATAAGAATATATCTATATATATATATATATATATACACAAAGACATTTCGTAAGAAAATGAACACATTTAAGTTGTATAGATTATACAATTGTGATATATGTCTCAAGGAAAATTTAAAAATCTGTTAACAGATTCATAAAAGAAATTACACTTGAACATGAAAGCAATTATAACTTTTGAACTTGCATAATGAATTTCTTCAATTGATAAGTGAGAAACTTGAAGGAAAATATTTTATTTATAAACTCAAAAGTTTTATATGTTTCTATGTATGTTCTATGTATTTCTGTGTATTGAAAATAACTAGTAATATCCCTATTTATAAAGGTAAAAATCAAATTAAACTAGGACTAGGAACCACTATAACTAACAAATCCTAATTAAACATAAATAAGTAAATATCATAAATAACAAATCCTAAACAACTTATGATTCCTACTCCAACATTGAATTATTATTTCCAACATTCTCCCGTAATTCAAAGTTGTATACTCTTACCTTTTTCTTCTTGTTATTGTTGTTGTATTGTAGTACTTCTCTTCAATCTTCAATCTTCAATCTTCAATTCTTGGAGTACTTCTCTTCAATTCTCATTTATTTTTTTTCTTGGCTATGTTGGAGCACCTTCCCTCCAACTTGTTGGAGCACTTTCTCTCCAACGAATGATATTTTTTTTCTTGGTTGTATTGGAGCACTTCTCTCCAACTTTCAAGTGTTGGTGTCACAGCCCGAGCCTACACCCCGAACGTGACTAGCACTCGAGAACCATTGCTGGCCCCAAGCGAACCCTTGGCCTGACTTACTACTTAGCGGAAGACTTACTCATGATAAAATACTTTAAAAAGTAAACTGAACTGCTCAATAAATAACTTAGAATGTATAAAGAACATTCACTAGCCAAAATGGCAACTCAAGTCTCAACTTAACCAAAAAGGGAAAGTAAAGACTCATGTATTAACATAAACTAACTCTGTCCATGAAGTCTCTAAACAACTGAGATGGACTTCGGGACAAGACCCACGACATCCTAATGAACTAAAATACTGAAAGCAATAAAAAGGATCCTCCGAAAAGCTAGGAGGCTCACCAACTGACTCTGAGTGCTCAACTAGATCAACGAGGCGCTGGATGCTGATCCTGGTTACCTGTGTCTGCATCATAATAAGATGCAGGTCAACTGGCATCATTACATTGAATGTACGAGTATGTGAGATGGAATGTTAAACATAACTTAAGCTTGAAAAGAATCTAAAAGAAACACTTACCTTAGCTTTACTCAACTCCTGAATAACTTAACTCAATATAAAGCAATAAAACATATGCAATATATAGAAAGCCTTTAAAACAGTAGAACACAACTTAGTTTGTTAAAAAAAATACAATAACAAACTCAACTTTACTCATATAAGAAAGTAATATAGTTTCTGTGGCAGTTCTCTAACTGACAACCACCACTATGAGCCTAAGTGGTGATACAACATCTTGCCCACGCTGCCAGAACTGTCCTATACTTTGCCGTCATATAAGATGCCTTAACTAAGTGGATCCACTAGTCTATGCTAAAAAGAACTTAAGGAGTCATCTAAAAAGTATGATCCTTTACTACCCATGATGACTACATGGTTTATGGAGACGTGAGTTATCTGAACTCAAACTCGTCCCCATATCGGTGCTCAATACTACTCCCAAAATATACTTAGCTCATATGTTTGTAAAAACAAAACTCTTTCTTTGGTTTGAGATAATTACTCAAAAATATAGCTTAAAAGCTCTCTTGAAAATCAGTGTTCTCCTTTCTTGTTCAAATGTGAAAATATTTTAAATTCTTGGGAGTACTTAGTTCCCTTATAACTATTGGAAAAAATGAACTTTACTCTTACTTTTTACTGAAAACTAGCTCAAAGACTCTTTTGGAATCTCAGTTTCCTTTCTTGTTTAAATGTGAAAATATTTAGTTTTTGGGAATAGATAGTCCCGATATACTCTTTTGAAGAAATGACTTCAATCTTTACTCTTTGCTTAGCTTAAAACTTAAGTCTTAAAACAAAGTTAAAACGTTTGTAAAAGACTTTTGAAAAACTTTATGAACTTCTCTCAACTTGACTCTTGACTTCTCTTGACTTGACTCTTAACTTCTCTTGACTTGACTCTTAACTTTCCTTGAATTGAATTGTGAATTCAAGGATTGTGATTTGTGATAGGAAAGATCTCATGATGTTTAGGAGTGTTTTTAGATAGCTAAACATGAGAAAAAAAAAATCAAGAAATCACTATATGAAAGCAGGTCTGTGACGTGGAGATGTATTTAAATTTTTGGTTGCGAAAATAACTTTTGAGGCAGAATGGTCCGTGACCGCTCCGCGACGCGAAGAACTTTTTCTCAAATCTGAGGAGCAGGTCCGCGATGCGGCTTCACTGCCCAAATTCGCCTGACTTTTTCCTTCTTCATTTTCCAATCCCAATTCGCCTAAACTCAACTATTTTTCTCGAATTCTCTTTAGATTCAGATACCCAACATATGTACCCAAGAACCTAACTCAAACCAACTCTATAATTCGACGTAAAGATCTCAGAAACTTCTCAATATCAGCCCAATTCAAGAGCGACATCAAATTCAAGAATACATATCAAGAACATCAAACTTTCAAACTTTTTAGAATGAATTTCGCTGAACTAAACATGTTTGGCGCGTGGGTGAACGAACTCAACACTATGAAAGTCTCACATACCTCGTAGGGATCACCCCTTGATGAAATCCACGAGCCTAACTTCAAGAACTTGACGATTCCTTGCTCCTTCTCCTCTTTTCTCCTCTTCTTTTCTCTTCTCTCAAAACCCATACTAGTTTCTTAAAAGCGTAAACTAAATCCAATCAGTTTAGACCTTAACTTAATTACCAAAAATGAAATTAATTAATTGGGTGGTGAAAAGACCATAATGCCCTTCTAAAATCCGGATTGGACTTTCCTTATTTGAACATCCCAACTTCCAATGGGCATAACTCACTCATACAAACTCGGAATTGCACAAACTCGGAGGAGTTTGAAAGATTATTCCAAGATTTTTCGTACGATATCTGGAAACACACCTAACTCATCTTGAGTTAGGAGTTATGATCGTTTGAAGTTGACCAAAAACTCAAACTTAACTTAACCAATTTTCCAGATTTTTATTATTTCCAAAAATCACTCTTTCTAATTCTAGCTCTTTCTAGTTCTTTCAGTTTGCAAGATGTTACAATATCTCCCCCTTGGGAACATTAGTCCTCGAATTAGATTACTCTTAGTAGGCTAAGGGTGTAATATTTAACATTCAGCTCAAACACCCAATAAGCAATGCAATTACAACATGCTAATCTTATAAATAAAAGCCAAGAAAAGGATTAGTACCTTAATTTGGAACTTCTCCGGATTCGAAGATATGTGGATATCTATTCTTCATATCTTCCTCAGCTTCCCAAGTAGCTTTCTCAACAAATTGGTTCCTCCAAAGGACTTTGACTGATGCTACCTCTTTTGTTCTCAACTTGTGAACTTGGCGATCTAGAATCTGAACAAGAATCTCCTCATAAGTCAAGCTATCCTTGATCCCAATATCTTCCGTTGGTATAATCATTGAAGGATCGCCTATGCACTTCTTCAATATGGAGATGTGAAATATCGGATGAACCGCGGCTAACTCTTGTGGTAGCTCCAATTCGTAAGCTACATTACCAACCCTTTTCGATATGTTATAAGTGCCAATATACCCGGGACTAAGTTTCCCCTTGTTACCAAATCTCATAACACCCTTCATGGGTGAAACTTTAAGATATACCTAATCATCTACTTCAAACTCTAACTCCCTTCTCCTAACATCAGTGTAGGATTTTTGACAACTCTGTGCTGTTTTCAACCTCTCTTAAATAACCTTGACCTTCTCCATAGCTTGATGAACTAAGTCTGGTACTATCAACCCAGCTTCACCAACTTCAAACCATCAAATAGGAGATCTACATCTTCTCCCATAAAGAGCTTTTTATAAGGAGCCATCTGAATGCTAGAGTGGTAACTATTGTTGTAAGCAAACTCAATGAGAGGTAGGTGATCATCCCAAATTCCCCTTGAAATCAATCACACATGCCCTCAAAATATCTTCTGAAGTCTGAATAGTGCGCTCTACTTGACCATCCATCTAAGGATGAAAAGTAGTACTCAAGTTCACCTTTGAACCAAACCTTTCTGAAAATATTGCCAGAATTGTGTAGTAAATTGGGTGCCTGTATCTCAATTAATCAAAATTGGCACCCTATGCAGTATAACTACCTCTTGAATATACAACTTAGCATAATCTTCTGCTGAATGGGTAGTCTTTATCGATAAAAAGTGGGCTGATTTTGTCATTCTATCAACAATCATCCAAATAGAATCATGCTGCCTGCGAGACCTTGGTAGACCTGTGATGAAGTCCATATTGATCATCTCCCACTTCTATTTCGGAAGTTCTATATTCTGAGCCAAACCATCGGGCCTTTGATGCTCTACTTCAACTTGTTGGCAATTCGGACACTTCGCAACAAATTCTGCAATGCCCTTCTTCATGCTACTCCACCAATAAACCTCTCTCAAATTGCAATACATATTTGTGGAACCCGGATGAATGGAATATCTGGAGCTATGAGCTTCCTCCATGATCCTCTCTTGGAGTTCATCCACCCTCGGTACACATAATCTGCCTTAATACCTCAACACACCATCTCCCCCTTATTCAAAAGCCATTACTTTTTGCTTATGAACATTTGCCTTCAATTCAAGCAAAATAGGATCTTGGTCTTGCTTCTCTTTTACTTCTGACACTAATGATGACTCAACCCCATTCATCACCACTACTCCTCCTTCTGTGGAATCCATTAGTCGGACTCCCAGGCATGCAAGGCTATGCACATCTTTTGCTAAATCTCTCTATTTTCTTCCTCAACATGGGTGGTACTACCCATAGACAACCTGCTCAAAGCATCAGCAACAACATTAGCCTTACCTGGGTGATAAAGAATACTAAGTTATAATCCTTGAGTAATTATAATCACCTCCTTTGTCTGAGATTAAGCTCTTTCTGAGTAAACGCATACTGAAGGCTCTTGTCATCATTGAATACATCTACATGAACACCATACAAATAATGATGCCATATCTTCAAAGCAAATACTACAACAACCAACTCTAAGTCATGGGTTGGGTAATTCTTCTCATGAACTTTCAACTGTCTGGAGGCATAAGCTATAACCTTGCCATTCTGCATTAACACACAACCCAAACCACCTCTAGAAACATCACAATAGACAACAAAGTCTTGTGTACCTTCTGGTAATGTCAAAATTGGGACAGTAGTCAACCTCTTTTTGAATTCCTAAAAGCTTTTCTCACAATCTTTAGACTATTGAAACTTCACTGTTTTCTGAGTCAACTTGGTCAAAGGAGACGTAATAGATGAGAACCCCTCTACGAACCTTCTATAATAGCCAGCCAAGCCTAAGAAACTCCTAATATCAGTTGGAGATATGGGTCTAGGCCAATTCTGCACTGCCTCTATCTTTTGGGTATCAACTCAAATTCTATCACTGGAAACTATGTGACCCAGGAATGCCACAAACTCAAGCCAAAACTCACATTTAGAGATTCTGAGATGGTTAGCATGATCTTCCTCATTCCTCGAATAGATTAGAATGTCATCGATGAATACGATAACAAATATATCTACATAAGGCTTGAATACTCTATTCATAAGGTCCATGAATGCTGCAGGTGCATTAGTTAAACAGAACGACATGACCAGAAACTCACAATGACCATAACGGGTCCTAAATGCTGTCTTAGGAATATCACATTCCCTTACTTTGAACTGATCGTAACTAGATCTGAGGTTTATCTTAGAGAAACAACTAACACCCAAAAGCTGATTGAAAAGATCATCAATTCTCGAAAGAGGATACTTATTCTTGATGGTAACCTTGTTCAACTAACAGTAATCTATACACATCCTAAGGGAACCATCGTTATTTCTCACAAATAGTACTGGAGTGCCCCAAGGTGAGATACTTGGTCGAATGAAATCTTTTTCTAAAAGATCTTTCAACTGCTCTTTTAACTCTTTCAACTCTGTTGGTGCCTTGCTATATGGCAGAATAGAGATAGGACGAGTATCAAGAATAGTATCTATAACGAAGTCTATTTCTCTCTCAGGAGGGACTTCGGGAAGATCATCTGGAAATACTTTTAGAAACTCTTTTACTACTAAAACTGACTTAATAGGAGGTATCTTAGCACTAGAGTTATTAACTTGGACTAAGTGATAGACACATCCCTTGGAAACTAACTTTCTCTCTTTAAGGTACGAAATAAAATGACCCTTAGGCACTTATGAATTGCTCTTCAACTCTATAATTGGTTCACTGGAAACTGGAACTTGACTACTCGAGTTCTACAATCTATTGATACATAACAGGCATGAAACCAGTCCATACCTAGAATGACATCAAAATCTATCATGTCTAACTCAACTAAATCAGCCATGGTACTCTTGTGATTGACAAAAATGGAACAATCATGATAGACTATTTTTGCTAGAATAGACTCACCATCAGGTGTAGAAACACTAAAGGGCTCAATAAGTTACTCCAGAAGAACTTCAAAATTGAAGACTTGGATCATACCAGTGACAACATCTAGTGAATCATCTTGCTCTTGGTGACTAGCGATAGCATAAAGACGGTTTCCTTCTCCGCCTGCCCTTGAAGTAGCTTATCTAGATTCAGCTCTATCTGGTGGAGCAACTGAAGAAGACTGGGCTCTATTGCCCCCATTACCATTAATCTGTCTGCTCTTAGGACACTCTCTCATAAAATGACCGTTCTGGCCACACTTGAAGCAATTGGTGAAGCCATCACGACACACCCTTTAGTGGCTCCTACCACACTTAGCACATGCAGGAGTCTTAGTACCCCCTTGTGCCTTACTACCTTGCGAATGCGCAGGTCTAGCTCTGAAGTTCTGAGAATTCTAACTATTGTACTCACATTTTGTTCCTTGGTGCAGGTGCACTAGCAGATGATGAAGCAGTTCCTTTCTGCTTCTGTTGAAAAGAAGACCGGTTCGCATTACTCTTTTTCAGCCTGGACTCATTTCCTGATGTCTTAACTCTCTTGTTCTTAAACTCTTCTTTATCCTTCAGCTTGTCCTCCTCAACTTGTTGCACATGGATTATTAGTCTTGCTATGCCCATATCACCTATTAGCATGGCTGCCTGACTTTCCTTACTTGATAGACGAGTCAGCCCAACAATAAACTCATCATGCTCTGTATGTCAGCAACCGTCTATTTACTTCTCTTAGCTCACGAGGAAAGAAACGCCTCATGAAGGCACTCTCGACCATAGGCCAGCTCACAATAGGTTACGTGTAAGCACGAGTTAGAAAGAAACTGTATAGAGATAAACTCTATCGCAAGAAATGAGTATGAAAAAAGTGAGGAATTTCTAAAATGTTTCAGCCTCCTAATTATAGAGGTGGCGCGCTTCTCACCGATAACTAGAACTCTAGAGACACGACTTCATAGACTTCCTAGAACTCTTGAACTCTGTGCTCTCATACCAAGTTTGTCACGCTCCGAGCCTACACCCCGAACATGGCTGGCACTCGAAAACTATTGTTGGCCCTAAGCGAACCCTTGTCCTAACTTACTACTCAGTGAAAGACTTACTCATGATAAAATACTTTAAAAAGTAAACTGAACTGCTCAATAAATAACTTAAAATGTATAAAGAACATTCACTAGCCAAAATGGTAACTCAAGTCTCAACTTAACTGAAAAGGGAAAGTAAAGACTAATGTACTAACATAAACTAACTCTATCTAAGCAGCCTCTAAATAACTGAGATGGACGTCGGGACAAGACCCACGACATCCTAATGAACTAAAATACTGAAAGCAAGAAAAAGGATCCTCCGAAAAGCTAAGAGGCTCACCAACTGACTCTGAGAGCTCAACTGGATCAATGAGGCGCTAGATGTTGATCCTGGTTACCTGTGTCTGCATCAAAATAAGATGCAGGCCAACTGGCATCAGTACGTTGAATGTACGAGTATCCGAGTTGGAATGCTAAACATAACTTAAGCTTGAAAATAATCTGAAAGAAACACTTACCTTGGCTTTACTAAATTCCTGAATAACTTAACTCAATATAAAGCAATAAAACACATGCAATAAATAGAAAGCCTTTAAAACAGTAGAACACAACTTAGTTCGTTAAAGAAAATGCAATAACAAACTCAACTTTACTCATATAAGAAAGTAATATAGTTTCTGTGGGAGTTTCTCTAACCGACAACCACCACTATGAGCCTAAGTGGTGATACAACGTCTTTCCCACGTTGCCAGAATTGTCCTATACTTTGCCGTCATATAGGACGCCTTAACTAAGTGGATCCACCAGTCTATGCTAAAAAGCATTTAAGGAGTCATCTAAAAGGTATGATCCTTTACAACCCATGATGCCTGCATGGTTTATGGAGACGTGAGTTATCTGAACTCAAACTCGTCCCCATATCGGTGCTCAATACTGCTCCCAAAATATACTTAGCTAATATGTTTGTAAAAACAAAAATCTTTCTTTGATTTGAGATAATTACTCAAAAACTTAGCTTGAAAGCTCTCTTGGAAATCGGTGTTTCCCTTTCTTGTTCAAATGTGAAAACATTTTAAATTCTTGGGAATACTTAGTTCCCTTACAACTCTTGGAAAAAAATGAACTTTACTCTTACTCCTTACTGAAAACAAGCTCAAAGACTCTTTTGAAAAACTCAGTTTCCTTTCCTGTTTAAATGTGAAGACATTTACTTTTTGGGAATACATAGTCCCGATATACTCTTTTGAAGAAATGACTTCAATCTTTACTCTTTGCTTAACTTAAAACTTAAGTCTTAAAACAAAGTTAAAATGTTTGTAAAACCCTTTTGAAAAACTTTACGAACTTCTCTTAACTTGACTTTTGACTTCTCTTAACTTGACTCTTAACCTCTCTTGACTTGACTCTTAACTTTCCTTGAATTGAATTATGGATTCAGGGATTGTGATTTGTGATAGAAAAGATCTCATGATGTTTAAGAGTATTTTTAGATAGCTAAACATGAGAAAATATCAAGAAATCACTGTATGAAAGTAGGTCTGCGACGCGGAGATGTATTTAAATTTTTGGTTGCAAAAATAACTTTTGAGGTAGAACGGTCCATGACCTCTCCGCAACGCGAAGAAATTTTTCTCAAATCTGAGGAGCAGGTCCACGACGCGGCCCCACTGCCCAAATTCGCCTGACTTTTTCTTATTCGTTTTCCAGTCCCAATTCGCCTAAACTCGACTACTTTTCTCAAATTCACTTTAGATTCAGATAACCAACATATGTACCGAAGAACCTAACTCAAACTAACTCTATAATTCGACGTAAAGATATCAGAAACTTCTCTCAATATCAGCCCAATTCAAGAACGATATCAAATTCAAGAATACATATCAAGAACATCAAACTTTCAACCTTTTTAGAATGAATTTCGCTGAACTAAACATGTTTGGTGCATGGGTGAATGAACCCAATGCTATGAAAGTCTCACATACCTCGTAGGGATCACCCCTTGACGAAATCCACTAGCCTAGCTTCAAGAACTTGACGATTCCTTGTTCCTTCTCCTTTTTTCTCTTCTCTCAAAACCCAAACTTGTTTCTCAAAAGCGTAAACTGAATCCAATCAGTTTAGTCCCCAACTTAATTACCAAAAAGGAAATTAATTAATTGGGTGGTGAAAAGACCATAATGCCCTTCTAAAATCCGGATTGGACTTTCCTTATTTGAACATCCCAACTTGCAATGGGAATAACTCACTCATACAAACTCGGAATCGCGTAAACTTGGCGGCGTTGGAAAGATTTTTCCAAGGTCTTTCCTACGATATCTGGAAACACATCTAACTCATCTTGAGCTAGGAGTTATGGTCGTTTGAATTTGACCAAAAACTCAAACTTAACCAATTTTCCAGATTTTTATTATTTCCAAAAATCACTCTTTCTAATTCTAGCTCTTTCTTGTTCTTTCAATTTGCGATATGTTACAGTTGGAGCACTTTCGCTCCAACTCTCCAATATTTTTTCTCTTGGTTGTGTTGGAGCACTTTTCTCCAACTTCCAAGGTTGATGCTCTTCCCACCAACGCCTTTTTTTTTTTTTTTTTTTTTTTTGTGTTGGAGCACTCTCCAACTGTTGTTGATGTCCTTCCCATCAACTCCTTTTCTTTTTGTGTTTTTTATTTTATTTTTGTGTTGGAGAACTTTCTCTCCAACTCACAATATTTTTTCTCTTGTTTGTGTTGGAGCACTTCTCTCCAACTTCCTAGGTTGATACCCTTCCCACCAACGCCTTTTTTTTTTTTTTTTGTGTTGGAGCACTCTCTCTCCAACTGTCGTTGATGCCCTTCCCATCAACTCCTTTTCTTTTTGTGTTGGAGCACTTTCTCTCTAACTCACAATATTTTTTCTCTTGGTTGTGTTTGAGCATTTCTCTCCAACTTCCAAGGTTTATGCCCTTCCCACCAACACATTCTTTTTTAGTGTTGGAGCACTCTCTCTCCAACTGTTGTTGATGCCCTTCCCATCAACTCCTTTTCTTTTTATGTTTTTTTTTGTTGGAGCACTCTCTCTCCAACTCTCGTTGATGCCCTTTCCATCAAATCATTTTCTTTTAGTTTTTTTTACTTCCTCTAATTTTTAATTTAGAGAAGGTTTTCTTCCTCTTGTGCTTGGTTGCACTTCTTTAAATATGCAATATTTTTGTAAGTCTTTTCTTTCCTCCTACCCTATTCTTTTCATGCATATATTATTCGTCCAACTTTTATCTACATGATCATTTGCTAGACGGGCAACATATATGGGTCATAGCAGCCCCACAGCAACATAAACTCTTTGATTCTCTACCCGGATTGTAGAAGATCTGATACCAATTTGAAGGAAAATATTATATTTATAAACTTAAAAGTTCTATATGTTTCTGTGTATGTTTTATGTATTTCTGTGTATTGAAAATAACTAGTAACATCCCTATTTATAAATGTAAAAACAAATTAAACTACGACTAGGAACCACTATAACTAACAAATCCTAATTAAATATAAATATGTAAATATCATAAATAACAAATCCTAAACAACTTAGGATTCCTACTCCAACTTTGAATTATTATTTCCAACAAAACTTCATATCTATATAAAAATAGATAATATGTAAGTTCATATATAATAGTTTTAAGTAATAGAATTTTATATAGAATATCAAAACATGAATTCTTGGAACTTAGTACAATAATTATGCTCTGCACAATGAATAATGCCTACTATATATGCATATGTTCAATATAACTGGAGACAATAACTTTACAGAAACATAAACAATAGAGTTTAAAACATGTACTAAAAAACAACAATTATTATCATAAGCATAAAATCATGACTGTAGAAAAATACCATGATATGTAAAAATAGAATTACATAGAAAGGAAAAAATCAAGTCCACTGAATGCACAATATCTCCTTAAGAAAATTATTCCCCTCTAATACCTGAGGTTTGAAGAATTAGATCCTCTCAGGATAGAACGATTTTATTCACTAACGTATTGATACAAAAACAATTGTGTCAGTAAGCCACTCAACAGGAGCAAAGTACACGAATATTTAATTGTGCAGAAGAAGAAGAAGTTAAGAATTTACATTGTTTTAAAATGAAAGGAAATCTCTCTATTTATAGAAAACAAAGGGCAGTGTGAACAAATGCTTATTGTGCCTTATCAGAAATGTCACAATTCTTTGGAAAAGTCACAACCCTTCGGAAAGATCACAACCTTTCATAAAAGTCACAACTCTTCATAAAAGTCACAACTTTTCCTAAAAGTCACATCTTTTCATGAAATGGGGAAGGTTAGTTTTGGAAATAAATAAATTAAAATGGAATCCTGGTATGGATGGTGCCACATAGGTTGGCCTACGGTTCTCTTTTTTATATATACTAGACGGAGTGCCTTGGTGACTAGTTCTATTAAATTAAAACCCAAATTTTACTCCTTACAATTAACATCATGAATAAAATAAGAGGTACTAAGATCAATCTAGTCTAGACCTTATAACATGATTTAATATGTGCACAAACTCTGGTGAACTTATAAAAACAAAATGTATTTAATTGTGGCATCAAATGTCATTCAAATCAATGCTAACGCCTTGATGCACATCTATATACCTTGGATATGTGTGTTGTATCATATAGCTCAAGTCCCTTAACACTGAGACTTTTTGGTTGAACAAATTTGGACATTATCATAATCAACGTCTCCTCTAACTTTTACGTTCATAAAACATTGCACAAGATGCATTAAGATCGAAAGATGTGCTAGCAAAGAAAAAAAGTGAACCTTGACAATTGAACACACTTGTTTTTGGATCTCTACTTTTGTGACTAAATTCTGTAATTTTGCTATGTGTCGTTCTATTTCGTACCTCACACTCAATATGTTGGCATATAATATTTGACATACATAACGTTAACGACATTTGTTTCCCAAATAAACCACAACTTCCAATTTAATTACAACTTTTGAGATTACTCTATAATGGGACAAGTTAAATCTGCAACTCAACTACAGATTATTTTACCAAATTCATAGCATCCCCACATCTTTTCGTAAGTGCTCTTTTCTAGGTAGGATTTAACTCCTCTCTCTCTCCCATATCCCACAATTAGCAAGGTGTGCAACTTTGGTTCGACCTTTTTTTTAATCTCCTCTTCTCTTGTCTCAAGCTCTTTCTCTGTATGATTCATATACACTTTCAGATAAAATAGACTACATGATACAACACGAGAAAACACATTTAATAACTTAAATGTGACTTCATTATAACCAAATATTACCTTCTCGGGTGGCTTATTGCCTTTAAAACTGAGGGCATCCGTTTTAGGCCCCAAATTTGAAGGGTCCAATTTTTCAGTAATAATAAAATTATTATAACTTTTTCTTAACAAAATAATTACACTCTATCTTTTATTTGATTATTTTTTAGTTCGTTTCGAAACATTAAAGAATATTTCTTTCTTTTTTATCAATTTTAAAATTTAACTTCTACATGATATATTTCTCCATAAGGCCCATATACACTTTATAATAAAATACCGATACAAGAAAACCCATTTAATAAAGTAAATGTGACTTAATTATAACTAAATATTACCTTCTCAGAATAACTTCGGGCGTACAGAAGATTACTGGATGTTGCTCAATGACTTCTTCTATCTTTTTTATTTGGTCTATCCCTAAGTCATTCTCTCTTTTTATTACACATCGTTAAAACCTTTTATCTTAATAAAGTAAAAATAATTTTTATACTATAAAAATGTTAAAACAAATTAAACAATTAAACTAACCACATCAAACTTTTTGATAGATCCGACGCACCCTTTTTGACTTCTACAAGATATTTTTAGTAAGAGTAATAGAAAATAAATCAAATAATATTAACTATAATAACTATATTTTTTTGGCTTCTCCAAGATATTTTTAATAGGAGTAATAGAAAATACATCAAATAATATTTACTATACTAACTACTGGATCAAGATTTATCTGTATTTCTTATTCCTTATATGGATACATTTCTTTAGAGATAATAATTCTATAATCCTTTAGTGTTCATCCAACAATATACAATGCTCTAAATAATCCAATTGCAGAACCTTCCGTCAGAATAACTAAGAAACAAAAGATTTCTTAAAAGAAGAAAAGAGTAAAAAACAGATAAAAGAGAAAAAATTAAACTTACTCGTGAGATCTGAGAGAGGACCAGACTCTTGAGTTGTGGAGATAATGCCGCAGCTTGCGTTGTGAGAAAGTTGAATTGGATTTTTAGGAATTTTTAAGGTGAAAGGAGATTTGTGAAAACTTGATAAGAAAGAAAGTGCATTTAGAGAAGAAGGAAAAAATCGAGAGCTACATGACAATGTTCATCACACCATCTATCTAACTCAGTGGGTTGTATAGTGGAACAGTAAAAACAAATTGGTGTTATTTATAGACCTACAAATATATCTGTAACTAACTCAGTGGAGCAGTATAGTAGAACAGTGGAAACAGGTGCTATAATGTCAAACAAGTGTAACCAATAGGATTTTTGGAACCCATATTTTACTTTTTATTTCACTTGGCGCTTCATCCAGCTGAAATATTAAGAATTAGAGACCAGATATTTACTTTCTTTTTATATTAGAATAATATTTAAAAAATAAAATTTGTTCTAGGGACCAAAAAATAATCTCATTCATATAAATATATTCTTAGGACCAGATTTACGGATTGTCGGTAAATGTTGGTCTCTATTAAGCCTTTTTCTTGTAAGAAATATATACATACCTAGATTTACATTATTGAAAATAATTAAATATTTGATTTCCTTGCTCAAAATCAACGGTAAAAAGTGGTAAAGGGTTTCGAGCAATTTGATTATAGTCAATGATTTGATCAATAAGTATATTAATCTATATATTACTTATAATGTAAAGTCTATTGGTAGATGAGTTTCATGTTTTTTCTTTCACAATTTCATGTTGTCATCATTTTCTGTTTTACCATAATCATGTTTGTTATTAACTATACTAATTATATTTATTGGATCGAGACATTTACATATATTTCTTAACCCTTATATGGTTACATTTCATCAGAGATAACTATAATTCTTTAGTCCTGATACAACAATATACAGTGCTCTAAACAATCCAATTGCAGAACCTGACGTCAAAATAACTAAGAAACAAAAGATTTCTTGTTACATTGAAAAAAATAACAGAAGAAAAGAGTCAAAATCAGATAAAAGAGAAAAAAATTAAACTTACTCGTGAGATGTGAGAGAAGAAATTCCAGACTCTTGAGTTGTGGAGATAATGTCACGGCTTCTGAGTTGTGAAAAAACTGAATGAATTTTTAGGGATTTTTACGGTAAAAGGAGATTTGTGAAAACTTGAAAGGAAAAATTCGAGCTACATTACAATATTCATCACACCATCTATATATACACACCTATAGATGTCTGTAACTAACTCAGCTGAGCAGTGTAGTGGAACAGTAGAAACAGATTGGTGATATTTATAAACCTACAAATGTATCTGTAGCTAACTCAGTGGGCAGTGTAGTCGAACAGTAGGCCATCTATATATTTATACCTACAGATGTATCTGTAACTAACTTAGTGGAGCAGTGTAGTGGAACAATAGAAACAAATTAGTGCTATTTATAAACGTACAAATGTATTTGTTGCTAACTTAGTAGGGCAGTGTAGTGGAACAATAGGAATAGACTGGTTCTATAGTGTCAAACAAGTGTAACCAATAGAACTTTTGGCGCACATTTTTTACTTTTTATTTCACTTGGCGCTTCATCCAGCCGAAAGATTGAGAATTAGAGACCAAATATTTACTTTCTTTTTATATTAGAATAATATTCAAAAATAAAATTTGTTTTAGGGACCAAAAAATAATCTCATTCTTATAAATATAGTTTTAGAACCATATTAATGGATTGTCGCTATATGTTGGTCTCTATTAAGCCTTTTTCTTGTAGTGATACAAAAGAAAACATGTATTTACATTGTTGAAATAGTCAAATATTTGATTTTTTTGCTCTACGGTAAAAAGTGGTATAGGGTTTCGAGCAATTTGATTATAGTCAATGATTTGATCAATAAGTATAGCCCAACCTGAATAAATATGCTGATTTGTGGGGATTGAGAAATATGTGTAGGGCCGACCCGTGGGCTAAATAAAAATTAATTAAAAAATAAAAGTAAAAATAAAGTATTAAAAATTGTAACATCTCACTAATTGAAAGAACTAGAAAGAGTTAGAATTGGAAATAGTCATTTTAGGAAAGAAAGAAAAATCTGGAAATTTGTTAACTTTGAGTTTTGGGTCAACTTCAAATGATCATAACTCCTAGGTCAGAATGGTTTAGGTGTGCTTCCAGATACCATAGGAAATATCTTGGAATTATCTTTCCAACGCCGCCGAGTTTGCGCAATTCTGAGTTCGTATGAGTTAGATATGCCCATTTGAAGTTGGGTTGCTCAAATAAGGAAAGTCTAAATCGGATTTTGAAATGGTATTTTAGTCATTTCCTTACCCAATTATTTTAATTTATTTTTAGGAGTTTATTTGAGGTATAATTAGAATTATATCAGTTTAGAAAAGTTGAAGTTCATGCTAGAGCTTGGAGAAAAGAGAAAAGAGGAGAAAGGAGACAGGAGAATGGAGAAAGAAAAGTCAAGATTCGTCAAGAACGTTCAAGTTTGGTTGTGGATTTCGCCAAGAATTCAATCGTACGAGGTATGTGAGCTCACATAGCGTTGGGTTAGTTCACCCACGCGCCAATCATGATTCAATTCAGCGAAGTTATATTGATTTGAAAGTATATCCTATGAGTTCTTGATGTAAATTTGATTGAAATCTTGTGGGTTCTTGTTGTTGAAGTTTATTGAGGTTGATTCATGTTTTTAGGTGTGATTTTGAGTTGAATCTTGTATATATTGAGGGTATAGTCTATTATAACTGTTTGGGGAAAGAACCAAGTGAATTTAGAGGGTTTAGAGTTGAAAAATGAAGAAGAAAATTCAGGATTTTCTCGAGAAGGGGCTGGGACGCCGCGCCTCTCAGCGCGCCTCAACACAGTTCCTGAATTTTGACCTCTGGGGCGCTGCGCCAGTAAGAGTGTCCCAAGTCAGTCTCTAAATTTTACCCTTTGGCGCCCCGCACCTCTCAGAGCGCCAGGGACACAGTTCTTCCCATTCTTCCCCCATCTTTCCGTACTAGTTCCTTAGCAACGTACCTATGTTTCTTGGTTGATTCCAACACTCTAAGGTACGTCTAAACATCATGAAATCATCCACAAACATGAGGTAATGAACCTTGAATCCATAATTCATTTCAAGGAAAGTTAAGAGTCAAGCCTAGAAGTTAAGAATCAAGTCAAGAGAAGTTCATAAAGTTTTTCAAAAGTACTTCACAAGCAATTTAACTTCGTTTTAAGACTTAAGCCTTGAGTTATCTAAGGATAAGAGTAAAAGTTCATTTCTTCAAAGATATTACGGGAAATAAGTATTCCCAAGAGTTTAAAATGTCTTCACATTTGAACAAGAAAGGAAAACACCATTTCTAAGAGAGTTTTTAAGCTAAGTTTTGAGTAATTATCTCAAACCAAATAAAGAGTTTTGTTTTAAAAACATATGAGCTAAGTAAATTTTGGGAGTAGTATTGAGCACCAATATGGAAACGTGAGTTCATAATAACTCAAGTCTCCATAAACCATGTAGCCATCATGGGTAGTAAAGGATCATACTTCTTAGATGATTCCTTGGTGCTTTTTAGCATAGACTAGTGGATCCACTTAGTTAAGGTGTCCTATATGACGGCAAAGTATATGATAGTTCTGGCAGCGTGGGCAAGACGATGTATCACCACTTAGGCTCATAGTGGTGGTTTTCAGTTAGAGAAACTCCCACAGAAATTATATTACTTTATTATATGAGTAAGTTGAGTTTTTATCGCATTTCTTTAACAAACTGAGTTGCTTTCTAATGTTCTAAAAGCTTTCCATATCTTGCATGTGTATTATTACTTTATATTGAGTTAAGTTATTCATGAGTTGAGTAAAGCCAAGGTAAGTGTTCCTTTCAAATTCTTTTCTAGCTTACGTTATGTTTTAGTATTCCCCTCGCATACTCGTACATTCAATGTACTGATCTCATTTGGCCTGCATCATTTTATAATGCAGACACAGGTAACCAGGATCAACATCCAGTACCTCGTTGATCCAGTTGAGCACTCATAGTCAGTTGGTGAGCCTCCTTGCTTTTCAGAGGACTCCTTTTACTTTTCTTTTTAGTATTTTAATTGTTAGGATGATCGAGGGTCTTGTCCCGACATCCCTCATTGTTTAGAGGCTTCATAGTTGGATAGTTATAGTACTTTAGTCTTATTCATTTCAGATGTTGTTTAAAGACTTGAGTTTGCCTTATTGGCTAGTTGAATGCTTTCTTATTAGCATTCTTGAGTTATATAGGTTTATCTTGGTTAAGTTAAGTCTTCCGCTGAGTACGTAAGCTAGGCCAAGGGTTCGCTTAGGGCCAACATTAGTTTTCGAGTGCCAGTCCCACCCAGGGTGTACGCTCGGGGCGTGACAATTTTGGTATTAGAGCACAGAGTTCAAGAGTCCTAGGGAGTCTATGAAGCCATGTCAGTAGAGTCCTAGTTATCAATGTGAAGTGGGCCACATCTATAATTAGGAGGCTGCAACACTTAGGAAATTATCTCACTTCTTTCACACTCATTTCATGCGATAAAGTTTATCTTTATAAAGTCTCTTTCTAATTCATGCTTGCGCGTGTTTTTCAGTTAACCATGCCTCAACGAAGAGTTGTCCGAGGTCGTCCTGCTAAGAGAAACGTTGAGTAGCAAGGGGTACCTAATGCACTTGAAGTGCAACCCCAAGGGGAAGTTACCAATGTTGAGTTCAGGGAAGCGATCAAAATGTTAAGCCAAGTTGTGACCAACCAAGCTGGGCAACAAAGGGGGGCTTGACAAGAAGAAGTTGATACTTCGATACTTCGAGGATCTGAGAGTTCTTGAGGATGAATCCTCCAAGTTTTACTGGTTCAAGCACTACTAAGGATCCAAATAACTTTATCGAGGATCTACAAAACATATTTGGAGTTATGCACGTTGCCGATGCTGAGAGAGTAAAACTAGCTACATATCAACTGAAGAATTTTTTTAGGACTTAGTTTGACTAGTTGAAGAAAGATAGAGCTGATGGAGCTCCACCTGTGAGTTGGGCTTGTTTTGAGGAGGCCTTATTGGGGCGTTTCTTTCACCGAGAACTGAGAAAGGCCAAGGTACGAGAGTTTCTCACTCTTAAGAAAGATTCACTAAGTGTTCATGAGTATGGGTTAAAGTTCACCCACCTATCCCGTTATGCTTCGGAGATGGTTGCGGATATGACGAGTAGAATGAGTTTGTTTGTTGCTGGGCTGTCTCGTCTGTCGAGTAAGGAAGGTAAGGCTGCAATGCTAATAGGTGACATGGATATAGCAAGGTTGATGGTCTATGTGTAGTAGGCTGAGGAAGAGAAGTTGAGGGATATGGATGAGTTTAGAAACAAAAAGGCTAAGACAGGGAGTGAGTCCGGGCAGTAGAGGAACAATGTGAACCGGTCTTCCTTCCAACAAAAGAAAAAGGGACCTACTCCATCATTTGCTAGTGCACCTGCACCTAGAAACAAAGGTGAGTACAATAGTCAGAATTCATAGCACTTCAGGGCTAGACCTACCCAATCTCAGGATAGTGTGGCACAAGGAGGTAACTGGGCTCTTGCATGTTCTAAGTGGTAGAATCCACCCAGGTAAATGTCGCGGTGGCTCTACAAGTTGTTTCAAGTGTAGACAAGAGGGTTACTTCATGAAAGAGTACCCTAAGAAATGGCAAGGTAATGGGAATCAGGGGAATAGAGCCCAATCTTCATCAATTACTCTACTAGACAGGGCTGCACCTAGAGGAGCTACTTCCAGTACTTGCGGAGGAGCAAACCGCCTTTATAGAATCACTAGTCATCAAGAGCAAGATAATTCTCCAAATGTTTTCACTCGTATGATCAAAGTCTTTACTCTAAATGTTTATGCTTTGTTAGACCCAGGAGCAAGTTTATCTTTTGTAACTCTTTATGTTGCAAATAATTTTGATGTTATTCTTGAGAAACTCTGTGAACCCTTTTGTATTTCTACACCTGTTGGGGAGTCTATTCTAGCTGAACGAGTATATCGTGATTGTGTCATTTCCATCAATCACAAGGACACCATGGATGATTTAGTCGAATTAGACATGGTAGATTTTGATGTCATTCTTGGTATGGATTGACTTCATGCCTGTTATGCCTCAGTTGATTGTAGAACTCGAGTTGTCAAGTTTCAGTTTCCAAATGAGCCAGTCTTAGAGTGAAAAAGTAGTTCAGTAGTGCCTAAGGGTTGTTTTATTCTCTAAGGGGTGTATCTATCACTTAGTCTGAGTTAATGACTTTAGTGCTAAGATACCTCATATTTAGTCAATTTTAGAAGTAAAAGAGTTTCCAGAAGTTTTTCCTGATGATCTTATCGGAGTTTCTCCTGAGAGAGAAATAGATTTCGGTATGGACATTCTTCTAGGCACTCATCCTATATCTATTCCGCCATACAAAATGGCACTAGCAATTGAAAGAGCTTAAAGAACAATTGAAAGACCTCATTGATAAGGACTTTATTCGACCAAGTGTCTCACCTTGGGACGCTCCGGTCATATTTGTGAGAAAGAAAGATGGTTTCCGTAGGATGTGTATAAACTACCGCCAATTGAACAAGGTTACCATCAAGAACAAGTATACTCCTCCAAGAATTGATGATCTTTTCGATCAGCTTTAGGGTGCTACTTGTTTCTCTATGATAGAACTCAGATCAAGCTACCATCAGTTAAGAGTAAGGGAATGTGACATTCCGAAGACAACATTCAGGACCCATTATGGTCATTATGAGTTCCTAGTTATGTCTTTTAGTTTGACCAATGCACCTGGAGCATTCCTGGACCTTATGGATAGAGTATTCAAACCTTATTTAGACATGTTTGATACCGTATTCATTGATGACATACTAATCTACTCAAGGAATGAAGAAGATCATGCTAGTCATCTCAGAATAGTTCTCCAAACTTTAAAGGATAGAGATTTATATGCCAAGTTCTCTTAGTGTGAGTTTTGGCTTGAGTCTGTGGTATTCTTAGGCCAAATTGTGTCTAGAGAGGGAATTAAAGTTGATACCCAAAAAATAGAGGCAGTGCAGAATTGGCCTAGACCCACATCTCCAACTGATATTATGAGTTTCTTGGGGTTGGCTGGCTATTATAGAAGGTTCGGAGAGGGGTTCTCATCTATTTCATCCCCTTTGACCAAGATAATTCAGAAAATAGTGAAGTTTCAATGGTTTGACGCTTGTGAAAAATGTTTCCAGGAATTGAAGAAAAGGCTAACTGCTGCCCAGTGTTGACCTTACCAGAAGGTACTCAAGGTTTTGTCGTATATTGTGATGCGTCTAGAGTTGGTTTGGGTTGTGTGTTAATGCAGAATGGCAAGTTTATAACTTATGCCTCCATACAGTTGAAAGTTCATGAGAAGAACTACCCAACCCATGATCTAGAGTTGGCTGCCGTAGTATTTGCCTTGAAAATATGGCGCCATTATCTTTATGGTGTTCATGTGGATGTGTTCACCGATCACAAGAGTCTTTAGTATGTGTCACTCACAAAGAGCTTAATCTCAGAAAAAGGAGGTGGCTAGAATTACTCAAGGATTATGACATGAGTATTCTTTACCACCCATGTAAGGCTAATGTTGTTGCTGATACCTTGAGCAGGTTGTTTATGGGTAGTACCGCCCATTTTGAGGAAGATAAGAAAGAACTAGCAAAGGATGTGCATAGACTTGCACGCCAGGGAGTTCTCCTAATGGATTCCACAGAAGAAGGAGTAGTGATGATGAATGGGGCTGAATCATCATTAGTGTCAGAAGTAAAAGAGAAACAAGACCAAGACCCTATTTTGCTTGAATTGAAGGCAAATGTTCATAAGCGAAAAGTAATGGGTTTTGAACAAGGGGGAGATGGTGTATTGAGGTATCAAGGTAGATTATGTGTACCAAGGGTGGATGAACTCCAAGAAAGGATCATGTAGGAAGCTCATAGCTCCAGATATTCCATTCATCCAGATTCCACAAAAATGTATCGTGATTTGAGAGAAGTTTATTGGTGAAGTAGTATGAAGAAGGGCATTGCAGAGTTTGTTGCTAAGTGTCCGAATTGCCAACAAGTTAAAGTAGAGCATCAGACCCGGTGGTATGGCTCAAAATATATAACTTCCAGAATGGAAGTGAGCAATGATCAATATGGACTTCATCACAGGTTTACCAAGGTCTCGCAGGCAACATGATTCTATTTGGGTGACTGTTGATAAAATGACAAAATCAGCCCACTTTTTGCTGGTAAAGACTACCCATTCAGCAGAAGATTATGCTAAGTTATATATTCAAGAGGTTGTTAGACTTTATGGGGTGCCAATTTCGATTATTTTAGACAAAGGTGCACAATTTACTGCACAGTTTTGGAAATCTTTTCAAAAAGGCTTGGGTTCAAAGGTGAACTTAAGCACTGCTTTTCATCCTCAGACAGATGGTCAAGAAGAGCGCACTATTTAGACCTTAGAGGATATTTTGAGGGCTTGTGTGATTGATTTCAAAGGTAATTGGTATGATCGCCTACCTCTTATTGAATTTTCTTACAATAATAGTTATCACTCTAGTATCCAAATGGCTCCTTATGAAGCTCTTGTTGAGGAAGCTACTTGGGAAGCTGATGAAGATATGAAGAAGAGTTATCCACATCTCTTTGAGCCCAGAGAAATTCCAGATAAAGGTACTAATTCTCTTGTTAGTACTCTTTAATTTATAAGTTGGCATGTTTTTCTGAATTGCTTATTGGGTGTTTGAGTTGAATGTTAGATGTTACACCCTTAGCCTAGTAAGAGGAATCTCATTCGAGGACGAATGTTCCCAAGGGGGAGATACTATAACATCTCGCTAATTGAAAGACCTAGAAAGAGCTAGAATTGGAAATAGTCATTTTAGGAAAGATGAAAAATCTGGAAATTTGTTATGTTAAGTTTGAGTTTTAGGTCAACTTCAAACGATCATAACTCCTAGGTCAGAATGGGTTAGGTATGATTCCAAATACCATATGAAATATCTTGGAATTATCTTTCCAACGCCGCCAGGTTTGCGCGATTCCGAGTTCATATGAGTGAGATATGCCCATTTGAAGTTGGGTTGTCCAAATAAAGAAAGTCTAAACTGGATTTTAAAATGGTATTTTAGTCTTTTCCTTACCCAATTATTTTAATTTATTTTTAGGAGTTTATTTGGGGTATAATCAGAATTATATCAGTTTAGAAAAGTTGAAGTTCACGCTAGGGCTTGGAGAAAAGAGAAAAGAGGAGAAAGGAGAAAGAAAAGTCTAAGATTCGTCAACAACGTTCAAGTTTAGTTGTGGATTGCGCCAAGGATTCAATCCTACGAGGTATGTGAGATCATATAGCGTTGGGTTAGTTCACCCACACGCCAATCATGATTCAATTCAGCAAATTTATATTGATTTGAAAGTATATCCTATGAGTTCTTGATGTAAATTCGATTGAAATCTTGTGGGTTCTTTTTGTTGAAGTTTCTTGAGGTTGATTCATGTTTTTAGGTTTGATTTAAAATTTAATATTGTATATATTGAGGGTATAGTCGATTCTATGTGTTTGGGGAAATAACCAAGTGAAATTAGAGGGTTTAGAGTTGAAACGAAGAAGAAAATTTGAGATTTTCTGGGGAAGGGGCTGGGGCACTGCGCCCTAACACAGTTCCTGAATTTGACCTTTGGGGAGTTGCGCCAGTCAAAGAGCCCCAAGTCAGTCTCTGAATTTTACCCTCTGGCGCCTGGTGCCTCTCATAGCGCCAGGACGCCAGTTCTTCCCATTCTTCCCCCATCTTTCCGTACTAGTTCCTTAGCAACTGCCTATGTTTCTTAGTTGATTCCAACACTCTAAGGTACATCTCAACATCATGAAATCATCCATAAACATGAGATCATGAACCTTGAATTCATAATTTATTTCAAGGAAAGTTAAGAGTCAAGCCTAGAAATTAAGAATCAAGTCAAGGAAGTTCATAAAGTTTTTCAAAAGTCTTTCATAAACAATTTAACTTTGTTTTAAGACTTAAGCCTTGAGTTATCTAAGGATAAGAGGGAAAGTTCATTTCTTCAAAGATATTACAGGAACTAAGTATTTCCAAGAGTTTAAAATGTTTTCACATTTGAACAAGAAAGAGAAACACCAATTTCCAAGAGAGCTTTTAATCTAAGTTAAGTAATTATCTCAAACCAAAGAAAGAGTTTTGTTTTAAAAACGTATGAGCTAAGTACATTTTGGGAGTAGTATTAAGCACCGATATGGGGACGTAAGTTCATAATAACTCAAGTCTCCATAAATCATGTAGCCATCATGGGTAGTAAAGGATCATACTTTTGAGATGATTCCTTAGTGCTTTTTAGCATTGACTAGTGGATCCACTTAGTTAAGGCATCCTATATGACGGCAAAGTATAGGACAGTTCTGGCAGCATGGGCAAGACGTTGTATCACCACTTAGGCTCATAGTGGTGGTTGTCGGTTAGTGAAACTCCCACAGAAACTATATTACTTTCTTATATGAGTAAAATTGAGTTTGTTATTGCATTTTCTTTAACAAACTAAGTTGTGTTCTACTGCTTTAAAGGCTTTCTATTTATTGCATGTGTTTTATTGCTTTATATTGAGTTAAGTTATTTAGGAGTTTAGTAAAGCCAAGGTAAGTGTTTCTTTCAGATTATTTTCAAGCTTAAGTTATGTTTAGCATTCCAACTTGCATACTCGTACATTTAATGTACTGATGCCATTTGGCCTGCTTCATTTTATGATGCAGACACATGTAACTAGGATCAGCATCCAGCACATCGTTGATCCAATTGAGCACTTAGAGTCAGTTGGTGAGCCTCCTTGCTTTCCGGAGGACTCCTTTTACTTTGCTTTCTAGTATTTTCAGTTGTTAGGATGATCGGGGGTCTTGTCCCGACATCCCTTATCGTTTAGAGGCTTCATAGACGGATAGTTATAGTTCTTTAGTCTTATTCATTTCAGATGTTGTTTAAAGACTTGATTTTGTCTAATTGGCTAGTTGAATGCTTTCTTATTAACATTCTTGAGTTATATGGGTTTATCTTTGTTAAGTTAAGTCTTCCGCTGAGTAAGTAAGTCACACCAAGGGTTCGCTTAGGGCCAACAATGGTTCTTGAGTGCCAGTTCCGCCCAGGGTATAGGCTCGGGGCGTGACAAAAATAACCAGACTCCAAACTCAAAATATATTTAATGTCATAAATATTAAAAATTTAAATACAAATTATGTTTATAAAATATGTTTTACATAAAAATAAAATTCTCTATAATTTTATTTGTAGATTTGATTGACAAATAGTAACAGTAAACACCTACAATATCGTCTTCTCGATATTTATAATAATATTTTTAAATTATAAATTGAGTTAAAAAAATTATACTTTTAAAAAATTGGGTTGGCCTGACACAACCCATAGCCCACGTACTTGTAGGCTGGACTGACCATTTTCGGCCCACAAAAAAATGGGTCAGCTCGGCCTGACTCCTTCAACCTTCAAAGCCTGTATGGGTAGCCCAAATGGGGTGGGTCAGCTCATATTGACAATTCTAATTTCAAGTGTTTGGTTGAGAAAAAGAATTTAAAAAAAAAATGGGGATAATATTTTTCACCAAATAAAAAAAAGAAAAATGATTTATCATCGACCTCTTTAATTTCACTTTTGGATGGATCATGAAAGTCATAAACTCCAAAAATAAAGAAAACAAATAACTTTAATCTCACTTGTGATAGGCATGATAGATTTCTCCTATTTTACTTTCATAACAATTATATATACCAACAATTATATGTTTCATTCTATTTTGTACCTCACACTCAATATGTTGACATATAATATTTGGCATACACAATATTAACGACATTTGTTTCCCAAATAAATCACAACTTTCAAATTTATTTACAACTTCAGAATTTACTCTATAATGAGATGAGTTAAACCCGTAACTAAACTACAAATTATTTTACCAAACTCATGATAGCCACACTTCTTTCAGTAAGTGTTCTTTGCTAGGTAGAAGTCAATTCCTTTCTCTCTCCCATATCCCACAATTAGCAGGGCGTGCAACTTTGGTTCAACTTTTGTTTTAATCTCCTCTTCTCTTACCTCAACCTCTTTCTCTCTAGGCTTCTCATATACACTTTCTGATAAAATACACAACATGAGAAAATACAATTAATAACTTAAACTTGACTTTATTATAACCAAATATTACCTTCTCAATGATGAATCATTGTCTTTAAAAATGAGGCATTCTTCATCCTTCTTAGGACCCCAAATTTGAAGGACTCAATTTTTTTTTATAGTAGTAATAAAATTATAATAAGTATTTTTTAACAAAATAATTATAGATCTATTAATTTGTTTGTCTCTCTTTTAGTTTGTTTTGAAACTCTAAAGAATGTTTCTTTCTTTTTTGTCAATTTTTAAATTTAACTTCCACATGATATGTTTAAGACCACAAGATTAAAAAAAATATTTTGATATTATATATATGTATTATATATATGTTTATGCTCTTGTCTCAAGCTCTGTAAGACTCATATACACTTTCTGATAAAATAAATAACACAATATAATATGAGAAAACACATTTAATAAAGTAAACATGACTTAGTTATAATCAAATATTATCTTTCCGCTATATTTAGAAAAACTCTAGGTGTACGGAATTGTTTGGGTCAGTGGTTGCCGCTCAATGGCTTCTTCTATCTTTTTTCATTTGGTCTATTCCTAAGTCATTCTCTTTTTTTCCATTTTTGTTTAAGAGATAATTTCATGATCCTTTGCATACTCAAATGCTTGATCATAATGGTAATTAAAGGATTCTCTACATTTTAGAAATTTCAACCTTTCAGGTTGTCCAGAATGTATAAAAATACAATCTATCAACTGTTGTTTCGAAAGTGAGATCATCTCCCTCTTCAAAATAGTGTAGGATGGTGTAGTTGCTTCGATATTATAAGTTTTTTTTTTCAAAAAGATACCACGTATGATAAATATCAATTACACATAATTATTATTATTATTATTATTATTATTATTATTATTATTATTATTATTATTATTATTATTATTATTATTATTATTATTATTATAAGAGAAAATAGTCAAATCCTCCCTCAACCTATTATCGAATTTTTGAATACACACTTATGTTTCACGGGAGTCCTATCACCCCCTAGACTATTTTAAAATAGAATAATTACATGGCTTTAAAACGCCACATGCATGTTTAATAGTACTAAGAGTGTCCTCACTCTCTTGGAGGCATGTGGAAGTCAGAAGAATTGATAAAAATATTTTATAATATTTTTAATTTGACTTTTTGTTAAATATATATTTTTTTTACTCTTCTCTTTAAGTTTTTTTCTTCTTTTTCTTTTTTCCCCTCTCTTTCTCATTACTCAACATGCACCCTACCACCATTTCCTCCACCTTGAACCACTATCACTACACTAACCATATCTTTTTATCCATCTTTTAATATAATATTCTTACAATTTGTTTCACTATTTTCTACAACTAACACTGCAAATCATCAAATATTATTAAAATTATTACTCATATCGTCAGAAAAATCAAATTGTCCTTAATCTCACTATTCCAAAAAAAAAAATCACAAAATAAAGACAAAAAAAAAAAAAAAACAGAAGAAGATAGATAGGAGAAACAAAACCTAAAAAAGTAGAATTATTAAACATCTTCCATCATAAAAATTCATTCTATTATTGAATTTTTTTCAATTATTGAAGAAATCCAGTAAATTAAAACAATTATGACTATAAAATAATTTTTTTTCGATCATCAATTTCATAAAACAAACAAACATGAGTTTTGAGTATATGATCTGGGTCATTCATCTTTTTTTTCATTTCTATCAATCTCAAGTTAGTTCAAAATATCAACACCATTAATCTACATTGTCACCGATTTTAGGTCAATAACATATATCAACCATCAGATCTTATCTTCAATCTCTGTTGTTGTTTGGTGAAGACCCAAGAATTTAGCCATCGACAACTCGTAAAAAAAATATTACAAATTTGGTGTCATGGAAACAAAGAAATAACATAATCAAAAAAAAAAAAAAAAGAGATGAGTAATCAAGCTCGTCAAGGTGCAAGGATGATATAAAGTGATGAAAAATGATAATAAAAATAGCTTCGATCTTTTTCGTGGATGACTAATTTGGAAGAAGTGAATGAAAAACAACAGAGAAAAGAAGAAGAAAGAGGAAAAAAAACAATAAAGATATTTTTGTAATTAATGAAAAAGGGGATAAAAAGGAAAAACTAAATATAATAATAAAAAATAATAGTTGGCAGCGAGTGGGCATCACTCCATGTTGAGAATGTGATTGTCTAGTTTTAGGGTGGTATATATTTTATTTTTGAAAAATCCAAGAGGTGTAATAGGTTCCCTGCAAAGTATACGTGTGTAGTTGAGAATTCAACAATAGGTTAGGGAGGCATTTGTCTATTTTTTATATAATCAATATATATAGGGAGACATATATAACTAATCACTTGATTTATTATACTTGTATATTTTCCCTATATGTATATAATAAGTTGCACAATACAACTTTGATTTCATAAGAATCTATAGGAATCCACAACAAATAAGTATGAAAATTGTTACGGCTAAGCACTTGCTCGGTAATTCAATTGATGTCACACAATGATCTTCTTCAAATTGAGGATGAATTAATTAAGTTCAGTTTCTATATCACCACAAATGAAATAGTGAAATACATTGTATGTGATGTGACAAATAAACATATATTGATATATTTATTGATTAAAATGTTGAATTCAATTACTTCGTAAGCAAATTCATATCAAATTTTAATGTGAATTATAACTGGCACGATAGAGAACTGTATTCATATTTTTAAAATACAATCCAATAAAACAACCACGTTATGTAAAAATAATGTTGTATACTTTTATACTCCACTTTGTAAAGCCTACAAAAGAAAATATCAACTAAAAAAATGTATATTATAATAGGGAATGGGAAGGGGATATGGGATATTGGGGTGGCTAAAGGGTATTTGAAATGGTAAGTAAGATTTTAAATTTTTGAATATTTGATATTTGGGGATGACTTCTAAATTTTGGGGGAACAATTTGACATTAGGAATTTTATATTTTTGGGGTGAAACTTATATTTTTTATTTGATTTATTTCCAAACCAAATATAAGAAATCTTCTTTTAAAGTGCATTGAACAAGAAATAATAACCCATTAGATAGAAGAATTCTTGCAAAATCAAATTAACCAAACAACTAGTAAAATTAAAATTATGTTTCTATATGTTTATTTACTTATTTTAAATAAAGTCTTATTATGTTAAAGTAATTATAACCAAATTGACTTTCAAACAATGCAACATGACAAATAAAAGTGGACGGAGAGAGTAATGCAACCACATTTGCCTTGGTCATCGATACTAAGGAGGCAATTTTTGCCCAACCACGTAAATTTGACCTAAAAAAAACAAAGAAAGGATTGTATACTTTAAAACTAAAAAAAATTAATACATTCCTAAAGAAACTCAATTGAGCAATCGCAGGGTTGTCACGATCCAGGGGTACACCCTAGATGTAACATGGCATACTAGACCCCAAAAAGTCTAACACAAGCCACTTCGCATATCATAACATAAAGTAAATAGAAATGATGCGGAAATTTTAAAACTTTTCTTTACAATCGAAGTCTTTTATAAAAACAAGTGGAAGTCTAGCTATCACATGATCCCTCTCGGTGTTACCCACACCGTCAAGGGTTGGTCCACTTGCCTAAGGTAGAACCGGTTTGTTAGCTTAGTCGGATCCACTAGATGAAGGCTTCCATCTCATGAGACATACTTTGGGAAATCCGGACTCTTCTAGGTGAGAGTTCCCATTTTGGAAGCCCGAACTCAACTAGGTGGGAACCTCCATCTCATTTCAATATCCACTCGGTGCTAGGCCTAAATCCCACAAGATAGTCATTAAGTCTCTACTTCGACTCAAGTTTCATGAAAAGATGTCCCTGACAAATAATCCAAGTTAATTCATTAAAATAACTCTTTAGACCATACGTGAGCAACTATCACCATCCATGTTCTAACTATAAAGGTTCTTTAGCCTTCGGTTCAATTAGGTGAGAAAAGTCTTTCAACCCTAGAACTATTACTATGTGAGAACACCTTTCATACTAAGTTCATTATGAATTCATGAGAATAGCCTTTCAATCATCACAATATCATTATCATAATCATACATATGTGTATATGAGAATGTCCTTTCAACTACACACAACAATATCATGTCACTTTACTTTCAAAGTGTTCTTAAAACATATACATAACCTTCACAAACATGCATAATTCTCACACTTTACCCCTCAAGAGATAAACATCATATTAAATCAACACATCTAGAGTTACTACATTAGACATGAATAATAACATGATTCAATTAACTCAACTACTACAAACGTAATCTCATAATATTCTTCTATAATCAACAAACCCACATCACAAAGTCATAAATTGGGAATATGGGGATTTCATGGATTCATGGGAGATTTCATCATAAAAACCATAATAATTAGCAATTCAATCATAATACAAAGTAATTAAATCATAAATATCATTTTTGAAAGAATCCATGACTTGGAGTCAAAACCCTACCTTTTAGGGATTTTATAACTTTGAAATTGAGAGTTTGGGGGGCTCCATGGATGAAGGACTACCATACCTTAGCTATGAATCTCCAACGAAATTGAGTAGAAAAGCTTGATCCTTCAAACCCTAGCTTCAACCTTCTTCTTCTTCTTCCTTTGAGTTCTAGCGAGAGGATTTTAGGGAAAGTTGGTTTTGATTTGGAATTTTGGAATTATGAGAAGGATGACTAATTTTAGAGGTCTTAAATCATTATATAATTAGTCTAATTTAGTGTAAAATGACTTCACTTTGTAGTAAATAAAAATGAAAAACCCCAAAGTACCCCTAACTAATTCACAAAAACGGTTTCTAGTCATCACCCCACGACCCCCTCACAGATGGACTGTGGTTGGACCCACGGCCCATACTGGTGAAGTGTGGGTCGGGGTCTGCGACCAGATCCTGCAAGTTCCATCTACAGCCCCTCACCCACGAGGCGTGGGGGAACCTATGAGGCCTGAGTGACCCCTCATGGGTCACTGCACAAGCATGTTTTTGGTGCATTCCTCAAGGACCCATGGTTGGTCCTTGGGGTTTGAACCTTGACGTTCTAATACGAAAATATTTATTTTAAGGTACGGGGAGGTACGTTCAAGGCTTCTAACTTAATGTCAAGCTCTAGTCTGACCTACTAGTTTTCGGGGTGTTACAAGGGTTTTCGGGCACTGGTACTCTTGGCTAGGGGCGTCAAATTATTGGGCATAAATTAGAGATATTAGAATGGATTAATAGAGAAATTGGATTCGATTTTGACCCGCCCAAGTTTACTTTGAGCTGAAATGGGTGAAAATTGGATTGGATCTTGACTTGCCTAATTTGACTCGGTTAACCTCAATAATTTCTATATATTGTTATTTAACTTTTAAAACCACAATTTAAATTTCAACTTAAGAAGATTTTAAAAAATAAGTTATAAATGGATAGATAAATCCTAAAAGATATAAAATAAATAACAATTCATACCTTCAATATAGGAACATACATTACATCAATGCAAATAAAGAGTTGGGTTGAAATTGGAGATTAAATTGGGCTTGATTAAGGATTATCTTATATTGAGTTAAAGCTTTAATAGGTCGAGACTTGAGATTGAAGACAATACAAATTATCCTGAGCTCAGCCCTTAAAAGATCTGACCACAATTTAATTTCAAATGGGCCCAAATGGGTTGAAAATTGGATTGGGTGCTGACTAGTCCAATTTGACTCACTTAACCTCAATGATTTCAATATATTGTTATTTAACTTTTATAAACACAATTTAAATTTGAACTCAAGAAAATTTTAAAAAATAAGTTACAAATTGATAGATAAGTACTAAAAGATTTAATATAGATAGAAATTCATACTTTCAATATAAAAACATACATTACATCAATGCAAATAAAGAGTCGGATTGGAATTGAAGATTAAATTGGGCTCGATTAAGGATTCACTTAAAATGGGTTAAAGCTCTAATGGGTTGAGACTTGAGATTGAAGCCAATACAAATTATCTTAAGACTAACCCTTAAAATTCTGGACGGATTATCTATAGTTGGGCTCACTTTTGACGGCCCTACTCTTGGCTCCAGCCAGAGGTTTCAACTATGCTGATAGAACAAAAAGAATCTCATGAGAAACATATATTAGTTATGCTTATATTAATTATACATAAATTATTTTTATGCATTATTTGGTTTGGTATATTGAAAATAACATATATTGCTTTAAAAAATTAATTATAAAGATATCCTCCACAATTATGATTGTAATAAAAAGTTGAGCGCAGATGAGTCTTTAATTATGTTAATGCATGCATAAAAAATATTACATTATTAATACCTAGAAATCCATGGCATTAATAATATACCCACCTTAATACACAATAAAGTGTATAACTAATACAAGCTTTAGACATACGTGAAAAAGTGTACCAAACAAGGTACTATTAATACCCAAAGTTAACATAATATATATACATGCATTATTCTCCAATTACACTCTACCAATACATGTATTATTTCTCTTAATACACTCAAGTGTTTGGCTGTAAAAAAAACAAATGGGGAGAATAATTTTCACCAAATAAAAAAAATGACTTACCTTGCTCTTGGATGGATCATGGAAGTCACTTTCCTATACGATTATCTCAATTTTTATCTCCACATCATTATATTAACCAACACTTAAACATTATTAGCAATATTCAATAGTAACAATTTTTTTATTAAAACATTAGACATGCTAATATTATTATCAATCTCTAATAAATATATATTCTTGAAAATATCATCCGCTCTCCAATTATATATTACTAAGTAAATTACTTGTGCTTCGCACGGGATTGACCCATTTTATTAAGCTTACATATGATCATTCGATAATATTTGTATTACATACACTACATTGTCAAGAACATTTTATCTAAAGGCAAAGCACTCCTCCGATCGAAATATTAAAGTCCTATATTTTTTTAGCTTTAATTTTTATTATACAAAAATTATGAGTCATAGAGAGATTTTAAACATAACAAAGAAGTCTAAGAAAATCTCCAAGGAAATAGTTGGTCAAAAGTAATGAAATTTTCTAAATTTCAAGAAGTTATAAAGAACAACATCAAATGTTAAAGAAGACACCAAAAAGTCTCGAACAACAACACACCCAAGTAAAGTAGAACAACACGTACATACAAGAATATAATTAACTAAATTCAAATGGAGGACCTTCGGCACCTTTCTTATTAACCTCTATCAATCTTATTATACTATGTTGTATCATGTATGTGTTAAAAATGACCCTAAAATTGTTAGTATCATAAATGTTTTTCCTAATTATCTCAAAATAGTTATTACGATTGCTTAGGTTTCATATCACCGGCCCCAACTTATTTGAAATTGAACCATGTTTATTGTTACGGTTATAGTATGGAGTTACAAAGAATTAATGCAATTATCAATCAAGCATTAGGTGACATCTGAATGGAACTGTTCACAACTGGATATTCTAAATCAAAATTTTGATACATAACATATTAAAATCTTAAAAGCATAATTTTATGAGCACTTGAACTCACAAATATCCACAAATAATAATAATAAAGATGACCTTACTTTCTGTCACGCCCCGAAGCTATCCCCAGGACGCGGACATGGGACCTAGGATCACGAGTGACCCCAAGCTAACCCTACTGGCATATCATAAGCATACTTAAAGATAAATTGAATCAATAAATACTGTGTGGAAGCTAATCATGAGATAATCTGAAATGATGGGGAATACCCATACTAAATTTGAATATATAAATACTAAGAGTTTAACAATAACTGAAAAGTCAAACTCAAATTCTAAAGCTGATTCTAACTATGTCTGAAATAAAACCTCTACTAACTAGAAATTTTGGGATATGACCCAGCTAGATCTAACAAATACTGAAAACTAAAGACTAAAAGCAAAAGAAGATAATAATGTCAATCGTCCTCGAAGAATGAGGACTCACCACTGATGTTGCTGAACTGAAGATCGAGAACCGATCTATGCGTGATTCAGAAGCTGAGAATCCGAACCTACATAATGAGAAGATGTAGCGCAGAGTATGCGTCAGTACTTGAAAGGTGCTAAGCATGTAGGATAGAGTAAAGTTGAACAACAACATAACTAAACCAAAGCATAAATTTGAGCAATGATAAAAGATAAGCATGATACTATACTGAGAATACTGAACATGAACTAACTGAATGCAATGACCAAATTTATAGCATGCTAAGACTGAAATCTGACTGTAACTGATAACATGGTCAATGCAATAGAATATAACTGTGGGAGCTAATAATAACCGACATAAAATGACATGAGCTAAATGCAGAGTCCTATGTATATGCCTCATCGAGAGGACCCAATATACCCTGCCAGAGGTATAGAGGCATGATTGGCGTGATCACTAAAAAGATGCCCACAGAGGGGACTTACAACCTAAGGGGCACGTAGTTCTGGGACTTGAGGGTGACTGACCCTAGTCCACTCGGTAATAAGCTACTCCCAATTGATTATGAAATTAAAAATTTATGACTGAATTTTTGTAATATTGAATAGCTCAAAATACTGACATGCTAACTAAAAATGTGACATTAATGTACTAATAATGAAACATTTAAATCTGAGGCATGTATATCTGTAATATCTGACCTAGCATGTGTCACTCATGAACTAAAGAACTACATAGCTAGGGTTATGAATTCATGAAGGAATCTATAGAAAACAAAACTAAAATCATAGTAATCTGATTAGGAGCATTAAAGTAACTAATTCATAATGATCGGCTGAAATTCTAGAAACCGTAGATCTAGATAATGAAGGGAATCAAGAATCTAACTGAATTATAGGGACCTAATGGGTGAAAGGAACCCACTAGTGAAATCCCACATACATGGTGACGAAATTCATGGAGATATCTTTCGATTTCTGGGCTAGAACTGCTGAAAACTTGTTGCTTTCTTGAACTAGGGTTTGGTCGACTTCTTCTCCTCTTTTGTTCTAAAATTGATGATTTTTCTTGTGAATGATTGATTAGGTTAGGTTCTAATTTGTTTACTAGGCTAAAACTGACCAAAACCACACAGTTTAGGGGTTAAACGACGTAGTTTAGGGATCCAATGCATGAGGAAAAGATCAAACGACCTGTCGCACCCCGTTTTTCTCAAAAAATGGGTTTTATGCATGACCTAACAACTCTTTTGAACTTTGGGTGATTGAAGAGTCGCCACCTAACGAATTAAGGTGCGTTAGGGCACCTATCTAACCTAACTAATTCTAACTAAAGGTTAATGAACCAGAGATCGGGTAAGGGTTCAAATTACCTCGAGGGGAAGGTGTTAGGCATCACTCGAGGTCCACAAATATGGGTCCCGTCAGTATCTCATGCAATTTATGTGGGGGTTACAAGTAGCAATTAAGGTCACTTCATTTGTTTATTTTAATTTAAACATGCTTGCTCGGTGATAATAATAAATAAACAATTATTATTTCAATTAATTGTTACTTAATTAATTATGCTTACTAAGTGATAAGGTAATATTTAACAATTAAGAATACTTTAGTTATTAATTAGTTTAAACATGCAAGACTAAGTGATAACAATAACAAATAAATATTAAACAGCTAATAAAGAGACAAGCGAGGAGATAGAAATTATACAATTAAATAAGTAAACAAATTTTATTTTCTATTTAAACTACCCCAAACAAATATAGTTATAAAAAACAAATAAACGGAAAAGGGAAAGGGAGACTCGGAAGGACTTTACGGATCAGCGCTCGGCTTATTTAGGGACAGACAAAGCCAATGCCTGTCGTTTACGACTCGAGGTAGTGTCATCTTCTCCGTAGGGCCTAACTACCTGTACCCCACCTTCCGCATGCATTTCATCCTAAAAGGTGCCTAGCGCCCCCGCTTAATGTCCAAGAGGCATTGGACTACTATTGGGAGGTTTTTTAGACAAAATAAATATTCCTAATAGGCCCACCTAGACACCAAGTCAAACACGTTAGACAACACTTAGCACATAAAGTCTCACGTTAGCCTCTAAAATTTTATGAACATGCTTTCAAACACACATGATCGTGGAAATGTCTCATGCTAAGCGTGTGTAAACAGGCAGCAAGTAACACAACAATATAACAATTGATTAACAAAAGGACAGATAGTTATGACATGATGCAAAATTGAGTTACTTTATTAATAAAGCATGCGAAAGAAAAATTAATTTTATTAGTTGATTAAAATAGCCAGACAATTAATCATAATGCAGAAACTAAAAATATTTCGAGCAGAATGTTACTAGGATATCAGATTTAAGGTGACAAATTAACTTAAATAGGACACATTCGGGTAAAACAATTAAAACAGTAGCATATTTAAATGCTAAAATTATCTCAACAGGACAGATTCAAAACATGCAAGGAAATAACTATCCCTTTTTTTTAAAAAAAGATGCCATAACAATTAGTTACAATGCAGAAAATTAATAATTCAGGCAGATTTCATTTTTTAAAACATGCTGCAATTTATTTAGTTATTTAACATGCTGAAAAATTATTAGAAGCCTATGGACATGATATCTAGGTGGTTAAACATGCTGACAAAAATTACACGAATTGATTAACAGGTTACACTTTTATTAGCAACTTAAAGTTAATTAGAATTTGATTAATTAACAATATAAATCTATTAAAACATGTTGAAATTATTTAAACTGATTAATTAACCCTAACTTTTATTAGTTAAGTCCTATGTGCATGATTTCTAAATAAGGAACAAGATCTACAACTTATTGACATGATTTCTAACCCGAATGACATAATAAGCAATATTTAATTCCTATAGGCATGGTGTCTATTTCATATAATATATAACAAAGTTTTAAACCTATATGCATAATTTCTAAGCCCAAAACATATTGAAAGTTATTTAGATTCTACAAGCATGCTTTACAGCTTTATGTCATTCAATACAAGTTGATGATTTAAACCAAAACTTTGTTTTGTTAAATTTTCATTCATAAAAAAATGGGTGATCAAAACAAGCAAAGCAGGAAGACATGTAAAAGTTTATTTATTTAGTTAGATCTAAAGCGATGTTACCAAACTATCAAATGATCACAATCATATAGGCATGATTCTAGATTTAGAAATGGGCATTCAAAACTGATTAATGATATGAGATTGATTTTATTTATTATTGCTACATACAAAAGGCGACATACAAAATGATAATTAATTAGTATTTAAACAAGGTTGACAAGATTAAACAAGTGATCAAGCAGTGACAACTTTATATATATATATATATATATATATATATATATATATATATATATATATATATATATATATATATATATATTTATTTTTATCTAAAACAATTTTATCAAATAAGGACTATCAAACAAGTCACAATCCTATAGGCAAGCTTTCTAAATAAGTTATGATAAAACAAACAAGCAGCACGTAATCCCCCTCCCCCCTTAGGTGATCCCCAAATCATTTCATTTATGATAGAGAGTTAGAGTTTACAAATTATTACAAGATAATAATAGAAATTAAATAATATACAAAACCCAATTTAAATAATGTTTCCTTCCTATAACGACTCTCTGTATCTTGAACTTCTAGTTCAACCCTGCTAAACCACAAAAAGAAAAGGAGCACTACAAATACATATAATAAAACGAATATCATATAAGAAGATCAATTATATAGGCAAAGTCCTAAAGTTATTCAAAGCGAACACATAGTCATACCAAAGCACATGATGGAAGGAGGGATGGGAAACAGACTTGGGAGCTTCCACAACAACATTCATAATAAGATAATGCAAAACGACATCTAAACTAATGAAGAAGGGCTACCCAATAATGCAGAAAGTTTATCATCAATGAAGTGCTTAGCAGGATTTCCGAACCACAACAACAACACAGCAAAAGAAAGCTTAAAGTTTGCTAGAGATCTTATTTTCTTTTCAAGAGTAGAGAGTGTTTTTCTTTTTTAGCTATAGAATTGTCTAAGCATGAGTGTTTAAAATAATGAGAGTAGGGTGTTTATATAGTAAAAAGGGAGGGCACGAATAAAGGAAATAAATCAATTAAGGAATCAATTAAATATCATTTTCCCTTAAATAAAGAAGAGTCAAAATTAGATTTATTATTAATTTATTTTTTACCAAATATAAAAGCAAGAAATCTGTCTACTTTTAAATTAAGAAAAAGAAAATCAGTCAAAAATAATTCTCTTACCTTATAGATAATTAAGCAAGAATCTGTTTCAATTTATTTAAGACAAGCAAAATAAGTAATTAAAGGTAATCAATTGATGCAATGTAAAACCGGTAAGGAAAGAATTATTTACATACAGATTAGAGATCAAATCATATATTTACTTACCATAATATCACAAGTAAGAATATGTTCTTAGCTTAATTAAGACAAGATGAATCAAATTAAATTTAGTCAAATAAACATGTAAAATCAACCAACTTTTTACCAACCAATGAATATATATACTTACCATATAAAGTATGTCTACTTTTTTTAAAACTAAGGCAAAGAAGGATTGATTAGTAACATCCTATAATTGTAAAGGAGTAATTAGTTCATTAGCAATTTAAATTATGGAATCAATCATTAATCAATTTATTCAATTGTTTAATTGTCATAAGCAGAGACATGTAATTAAAGCATAAAGAATAATCAAGAGAAAGCTTAAATTGAAGGGGGGTCTATCAAAATCACAGGCAAACAACCACTACCCATTTTTAAAAACACAAACATATAACACAATGATGGCAATATGAACACAATTTAGATCAATCTAAATCTACAAATAATAAAGTAAAATGAGCAAATGTTTATAGGATATTAACGATTCATGCTTAGAACAAGATTAACAACTATTATTGATAAAAATATCACATAAATCATAGCTGAGATTAAAAAGTGAATAGTGATTTGAACAAGGACAAACCTAGATGAATCTGTCGAGATCCGTCTTGTATGAAAACTCTGACAGCTTCGAGTCTCGTGGGATCGTGTTGTTGTTCTCTCGCCTCGCTGGAAATGGGCTGAACGGAGCTCGCTGGGAAGAGGTGCAAGAACGTCGCGGCCGCCGCTTTGTCCGCCGTGGTGGTCGCCCGTCGCCGTGGCCTCGCCTCGCTATTTGTCCTCGCCAGTGCCGCTATCTTGCCTCTCCGGTTGCTCGCTAAACAAGAAAAGAGAAGAGAGGGGAGACAGGAGAGGAGGGAGAGGGGCAGTGCCACCTGGAGCACCTTGCCGGAGCTACTACTGCTGCCGGAGTTGCCGGTTCTTCGCTGGTTTCACCGGATCAAAGGGATAGAGGAGAGAAATGACGAGGGGAGAAGAGAGGATGGCGCTGGGGGCTGCCGGTCGCAGCTACTATCCCCGCCGACGCTGCTTGTCGTGGCGGCATTCTTGGATTCTTTGGTGTGCGCTCGCGGTGGCTCTGGTTTTTCCGCCATGTCTCGTTGAAAAGAGAGGGGAGAAGAAGACGGAGAGAGAGAGAGTAGCAAGAAGGGCTGCCGAGAGAAAGGAGAGGAAGATGAAGAAGAAATAGTTTTGGTCTTTTAGGTGTAAAAATAGGGATATTAGGGGGGTTAGATCTTGACCATAGGATTAGAATTAGATGAGCGGCTAGAATTTGATCTAGGATTTAATTTAAATGACGGACGGCTGGGATTAAATTGAAAATCTGAAAATTGAATTGGAATGGCCAAAATCGAAATAAAAATTGGCTAGAATTGACGTAAAGGTGGCTATAATTGAAATACAATTGAAATTGAATAGGCTAGAATTGGAAGGAATTAGAATAAAAAATAGGCTAACATTTAAATGATTTTGAGGAAACTTAAGGAAATGCTATTCAATTAATAAAATACTACACATATTAAATTTTTTCAAAAATCCCTTAAATTTCAAAACATTTGAGTAAAATAATTATTTTGAATTTAATATCAATAAAAAATAATTTATGAGAATAATTTAATAAAAAATAATTATAATATTTTATTTTATTTTTTAATAAAAACATGCATACTAAAATAAATTTTGGACAAAATCGATTAAAATTTTAAACTCAAAATGTGTTTTAAAAATACATATTTAATCAAATAGCATTTCCAAAAGGGTTAGAGGTCGGTCAAAATTGGGTGTCAACACGACCCTTGACTTAAAAGCTGTCGGGGGTCATCGACGACGCATCGAATGCGATGGACGGGGAAGTGCGTTACGGTAGGCGATCGTTCGGCGAGACTAGATTCTGGGGACATGATCCACTGACCATGGGCTGTGGTCTGACCTACGATCTGTGGGTCCGGCCATAGGTCATGCCTTAGAAGATTTTGTCTGAGGTTTCTGAGGAGGGTTGTAGGTGCTGAACCATGGACCACCAGAATGGACCATGGGTCACCCCACGGTCCGTGGGTGGCAACCGTGGGTTGCACCTGCAACTTCTGAAAAATCTGCATTTTGGTAATTCTAGCATTGGGGTGTTACATTATCTCCTTCTTAGAAACATTCGTCCTCGAATGAAGTCTAAACTAGTTGGATAGGGAGGGAAAGAGCTGCAAACTTTGCCACTAATTTCTAGAAACTAATTTCTGACTGGACTAAGTTTCAAGGACATGCAAATGTGCTGAAATTGCAAGTACAAACTGAAGGAACATGCTACTAAGACTGAAGCTACGCATTAATGACTGAAAAACTGAAGAGGAACTATTACCTCAAGCTTGAATGGAATCGGAAGGAAAGAGATGAGGATACTTGGCCTTCATGGCTGTTTTTGCTTCCCAAGTAGCTCCCTCTACGGACTGACTCCTCCACAAAACCTTAATTGAAGCGACTTATTTGTTTCTCAACCTTCGAACCTGACGATCAAGGATTTCAACTAATACCTCTTCATAAGTGAGACTATCCTTCAGAGCCACACTTTCTAAAGGTACAATAGATGTTGGATCACCCACACACTTCTTCAACAATGAAATGTGAAAAATCGGATGCACTGCTGCTATTTATGTTGGAAACTCTAATTCATAAGCCACTTTACCAACTTTTTTCAAGATCTTGTAAGGGCCTACATATCTAGGACTGGCCTTCCCTTTCTTGTTAAATCTCATCACCCCCTTCATAGGTGGCATTTTCAGAAAAACCCAATCATCAACTTGGAACTCTAAGTCCCTTCTCCTTACATATGCATAGGACTTTTGGTGACTATGAGATGTCTTAAGTCTATCTCTAATGAGTTGCGCTTTCTCCATAGCATCATGAACTGATTCTAGACCTATCAAGGCTGCTTCACCTACTTCCAACCAACCAACTGGAGATCTACATCTATGCCCATACAATCCTCATAAGGGGCTATCTAAATGATGGAATGGTAGCTATTATTGTAGGCGAACTCTATAAGAGGAAGGTGATCATCTCAACTACCCTTGAAATCGATCACACAATCCCTCAACATATCCTCTAAGGTCTGAATGGTACGCTCTGCCTGACCATCAGTTTGTGGATGAAATGTTGTGCTAACCTGAGTACCAATACCTTTCTGAAATGACTTCCAGAAATGAGAGGTAAATTGAGGACCTCTATCTAAAATGATAGACAAAGGAACCCTATGCAACCTGATTATCTCATTAATGTAAAGTTTAGCGTAGTCCTTCGCGATTTGTAGTCTTAATGACCAAAAGTACAGACTTAGTAACTCTATCAACTATCACTCAAATGGAGTCATGTTGTCTGCGAGTACGAGGTAAACCTGTAATGAAGTTCATGTTGATCGCTTCCCACTTCCAAGTAGGAATGTTGATCTCTTGAGTCATACCTCCTAGGATCTGATGTTCTACCTTCACTTGCTGGCAATTAGGGCACTTAGCCACAAAATCTTCTATATCCCTTTTCATACCATTCCACCAAAAGAATTCCCGCAAATCACGGTACATCTTAGTGGCGCATGGATGAATAGAATATCTAGAATTATGGGCTTCTACAAAAATCTGATGTCTCAACTCACCCACCTTAGGAACACATAATTGACCTTGATAGCGAAGCACACCATCTTCCCCTTGGGAGAAAACCTCAACCCTCTGTTGATTGACTACACCTTTTAGTTTAAGCAATATCGGATCACGTTTTTGTTTTTCCTTAACCTCTGCTACTAATGAAGATTGACCCATTCGAATTGTTACACCACCATCCGATATGCTCATAAGACAAACTCCTAAGCGAGCAAGCCTGTGAACATCTTTCGCTAGTTCCTTTCTTTCTTCCTCAACATATGCTACACTACACATAGATAGTCTACTAAGAGCATCTGCTACTATATTGGCCTTACCAGGATGGTAATGCACACTCATATCATAATCCTTAAGGAACTCAAGGCATCTCATCCGCAAAGATTCAACTCTCTGCAGGTGAACACATATTGAAGGCTCTTGTAGTGCAGTGAACACGTATGCGTGAACACCATACAAGTAATGTCTCCAAATCTTAAGTGCAAATACCATCGCTGCAAGCTCGAGGTCATGAGTTGGATAATTCTTCTCATGCACCTTGTCAGAAGCATAAGCTATAACCTTACCTCGTTGCATCAACACACAACCTAGGCCAACTCTGGATGCATCACAATAGATCACATAACCGTCTGAACTCTCTAGTAGAGTCAAAACTGGAGCGAAGATTTTGTCACAATCATCCGACCACTAAAACTTAACCTTTTTTTCTGAGTTAACTTAGTTAATAGAGAGGCTATGGATGAAAATTCTTCCACAAACCTTCTGTAATAGCCATCCAAACCTAAGAAGCTTCTGATATCTGTAGGACAGGTAGATCTGGGCCATTGTTTCACTACTTCTATTTTTGAGAGTCCAATCGGATCCCTTCGCTAGACATTATATGACAAAGGAAAGCAACAGATTGCAACCAAAACTCATATTTGCTAAACTTAGCAAATAACTGGCGATCTTTAAGAGTTTGCAGGACAACCCTCAAATGATTCACATGTTCTTCCTCATTCCTAGAGTAAATGAGGATATCATTAATGAAGACGATAACAAACAAGTCCAAATACTGCTTGAACATTCTGTTCATCAAAACCATGGAAGCTGCAGGAGCATTGATTAGTCCAAATGACATAACTACAAATTCATAATGACCATATCGAGTTTTGAAGGCTGTTTTCGGGATGTCACTATCTCTGACTCTAAGTTGATGAAAACCAGATCTGAGGTCTATCTTTGAGAAATGACTAGCACCCTGAAGTTGGTTGAACAAGTCATCAATTCTAGGGATAGGGTACTTATTGTGACTTTTTTCAACTGCTTATAGTCAATGCACATTCTGAGAGAACCATCTTTCTTTTTCACGAACAACACTGGTGCACCTCATGAGGAAATACTAGGTCTGATGAATCCCTTATCTAGAAGGTGTTTCAACTGTTCTTTCAACTACTTAAGCTCAGCTGGAGCCATTCTATAAGGAGGAATAGAAATAGGCTAGGTATCTGGAATGAGATCAATTCCAAAGTTGATTTCCCTTTAAGAAGGAACTCTGGGAAGATCTTCTAGAAACACTTCTAGGAACTCATTAACTACTAGAACTGACTCAATAATTGGGGTTTCAGAGCTTGAATCCTTAACCCGAACTAGATGACAGAGATAAGCCTTAGAGATCATCTTTCTGGCCTTAAGGTAAGAAATGAATCGACCTATAGGCGCTAAACTACTACCCTTCCATTCTAAGATTGGTTCGTTTGGAAACTGAAAACGAACAATCCTAGTTCTACAATCGACTGAGGCATAACAGGAATGTAACCAATCCATGCCTAGAATGATATCGAAGTCTACCATTTCTAACTCTACAAGATCTGCTGATGTGACTTTCTGGGAGACTGTGATAGGGAAATTTCTATATACACGTCTAGCTATAACTGGGTCACTGACTGGAGTTGAGATTGAGAAGGGTTCTGAGAGAGTTTCTGGGCTAACATTGAAGTTGACTTGCTATATAAGGAGTTACAAGGGAAAGAGTAGCCCCTAGATCTAACAAAGCATAAACATCTAAGTCAAAAACTCGTAATGTACTAGTGACTATATCAGGAGAATCTTCCTGATCCTGGTGAGCCTGAAGAGTAAAAACTTGTTCCTCCTAATTGTACACGCAAGTGTACGTGGTCACGCAAGTAGTATAGATTCTTTAAGAAACGAGCTATCATTCTCAATGGACTTATAATCAACTTATAGTCACTTAATTCTACAACTAAAAATAAAAAGTAACCTTTTCAAGAGTTGATGATTTATTGTTTATCTACTAATAATTATGCACTAAATGAAAGTAACTAATTGTGAACGACTTTGATATAATGTTTCAAGCAAGTTAAAAGAAATTCCAGGGCTACAACATATACTGAATATCGTGTATCATATTATTGGCTTAGAATTAATTTCAGTTGTCAAGTTACTAGTCTATAGGGTTGATGATATGATCCGGGTTATACGCCTCTCGTCGCCTACCCCAATTAGCTATCTAACTACATCGTTGAGCAGGGATAAATAGACTAAGCGGAGAGCATTTATATTTCATCCTATTTCGTAACCAAGCGAGGTGTTAAATGCAGGCGTCGCTCTTGAACACTAATCACCTCAATCTAATGGGTGGACCGAGCTCTCTATATTCTCGGTCTATCGAATCCCCTCTCTCGATTTTAAGATTAGACAATAGATTTATCTTATGGTGATCAAGCATAAAATACTAAAACAAGAATATAGAAGTAACTTATAAATAATCAACATTCAATCAGTAGCTCATTGACCCCGAACTAGGGCGTTTAACTACTCATGCTATTAGAAAACAAGAAAATACAATAGTTCATGCACTTTTCGAAAATAGAAGAGTTAAATGATTAAAACCTATTACAAACTTGAATTCTTACTCTTGCACACTAGATCAAAAGTCGAACCCAAACAATGGATCCCTAAGGATCTATTTATAGTAGTAGGAAAAGTTGGGAACAAATCCTACTCAAATTAGGAATCCTATTTAATGTTAAAAACATGGAAAAGTCGGCAAAAGAGGGACGTGTCGCGTCCCCATCATGCTTGGCAGCGCGTTAAAAACTTTGCATTGTGGTGCGGCGTGTCTTGCAGAGTGCCAAGCAATTCCTCGTTGGCGCGGCACGGCAAGCAGCGCGCCTGAGAATCCTCGTGAAACTTTCTGCCCTGGCGCAGCGCATCTTGAAAAGCGCCATCGACATCATTCTGAACTTTTAGGCCTGACGTGCGCGCCTGCCAGTACGCCAAGCTTAGGTGCTTCCACATTTGGCCAATTCTTGCCCGCCTTTGCAACCCTTTCCCATTTCAACTCCAATCTTCTTGAGAGTTCCTGAAACTTCTAATCATATGTTTTAGTACACAATAATCGCAACTATAACATAATCAAGCTAATAAACTCAAGATCATTCTTTAAATTAAGCAATTCATGGGCAAATATTGACAACTTAGGCATATAAATATGCCTAAGATCAAAAGCATACAACCTGTTTTGGTGTTGTCTGCCACCTGTACCAGATGAGTTACCCTCCTGAGTCAGACGACCTGCTGGTGTTGTTGAAGTTGTACACTGAGCTCCACTATTATTACCTCGTTGACCATGTTTAGTAGAAGGACAATCTCTTAACATGTGACTAGACTGACCACACCCAAAACATCTTTCCTTTCCTGCAAGACACTTGCCCGGATGGTTCTTACCACGCTTTGGACAAGTGGGTTAGGTTCTGGTGCCTGAAATACTCCCCTAAGACTTATAGCCTGATGTCCTACCTTTCTGATCTTGCCAGAACTTGGAGGATAGAACACTAGCTGATGAAGATGTTGGAGCTGAAGATTTCTGCTGAAATTGCGAGCAATCTCCACCACCCGATTTCTGTTGAGAATACTCATAGTTGCCTGTTTTTGCCTTTTTATTATCCTTATCTTGTTCCCTAAGCTTATCACCCTCAACATACTGAGCATGAGTCATGAGCCTAGAGATGTTCATATTTTCCAGCAACATAGCATTTCTACACTCTGTTTTCACTAAGTTGGATATCCCATACAGAAACTTGTTCATTTGAGCCCTGGAATCGACAACTATGTGAGGAGCATATATGGAGAGTTGGGTGAACTTGAGCCCATACTCTTAGATTGACATGAAATCCTGCCTTAAATTCATAAACCCCTGAGCTCTTGCCTCCCTCAACTCTCTTGAAAAGAATCTGTCCAGAAAGGTTTCACTAAAGCATTCCCAAGTGATAGAAGTTGCACTCCTTAAGCTGATAGGATGCCAACTCTACCCTATTATTACCTATCACTTGCATCACTCCAAATATCTTCTTGATCACATCTTTGAAGTTTAGGGGATCCTCACCAATCTATGATCCTAAGAACTCAGGCAGATTCATCCTAACGAAATCATGAACCCTGGCTGCCACTGATCCATCACTAGAATTTGCAGGAACTAGAACATGTTGGTTGTTCTGGTTAGTCACACTCTAAGCCAAAAGTTGGATAGCGTTCTGAAACTCTGCATTCGAAACTTCCTGATTTGGGACTGGAGGAGCTACGTTAGTATTGCATGCATTAGCATTCCTTCTGTAAGCTCTACGAGGCATGATCTGAAAGCGCATAACGTTGAGTTAGAAATGAGGAATTAGATTATACCTGCATGCGATAAGAGTAACAAGAAAATGAAGTTTTCCTAAAACAACCGTAGCCTCCTTCTCATTGGATATGGTTCACTTCATACCCATGAAAAGGATTGTACTTAGTGCAGCTTTTCAGACATCCTAGGACTCTTAAACCTAGTGCTCTGATACCAAGTTTGTCACACCCCGAAGCTACCCCTTGGACACAGACACGGGACCTAGGATCACGAGTGACCCCAAGCTAACCCTGACGGTATATCATAAGCATACTTAAAGATAAAGCCGAATCAATAAATATTATGCGAGAACCTAATCATGATATAATCTGAAATGATAGGGAATACCCATACTAAATCTGAATATATGAATATTGAGCGTTTAACAACAACTGAAAAGTCAAACTCAAATTCTAAAGCTGATTCTAACTATGTCTGAAATAAAGCCTTTACTGACTAGAAATGTTGGGACATGCCCCAGTTCGATCTAGCAAATACTGAAAACTAAAGAATAAAAGTAAAGGTAGATAATCATGTCAATCGTCCTCAGAGAATGAGGACTCACCACTGATGCTGTTGAACTGAAGATCGGGAACCGATCTATGCGTGATCTGGAAGCTGAGAACCTAAACCTACATCACGAGAAGATGTAGCGCAGAGTATGCATTAGTACTTGAAAGGTACTGAGCATGCATGATAGAGTAAAGTTGAACAATAACATAACTGAACCAAATCATAAATCTAGTAATGATAAGAGATAAGCACGATACTGAACATGAACTAACTAAATGCAATGACCAAGTTTATAACATGCTGGGACTGAAATCTGACTATAATTGATAGCATGGCCATTGCAATAGAATCTGATTGTGGGAGGTAATAATGGCGACATAAAATCACATGACCTAAATGTGAGTCAGATGTATACGCCCATCGAGAGGACCCGATATACCATGCGGTGGTATAGAGGCATAGTAGCATGATCGAAATGATGCTTACAGAGGAGACTTACAACTACGGGGCACTTAGTTTTGGGACTTGAGGTGACTAACCTAGTCGACTCGATATTAAGCTACTCCTAGCGATTATGAAATTAACAATTTATGGTGAATTTATGTAATCTTGGATAGCTCGAAATATTGACATGCTAACTTAAAATGTGACATTAATGTACTAATAATGAAACATTTAAATCGAGCATGTATATTTGTAATATCGACTAGTATATGTAATTCATGAACTAAAGAACTACATAGCTAGGGTTACGAATTCATGAAAGAATCTCAAAGCAATACTAAAATCATAGTAATCTAATTAGGAGCATTAAAGTAACTAATTCATTATGATCTACTGAAATTCTAGAAACCATAGGTCTAGATAATGAAGGAAATCAAGAATCTGACTGAATTCTAGGGACCTAATGGGTGAAAGGAATCCACTAGTGAAATCCTACATACCGATGACGAAATTCACGGAGAAATCTTTCGATTTGAAGTGGAACCGATGAAAACTTGCGTTCTTGAACTAGGGTTTGGTCGACTTCTTCTCCTCTTTTGTTCTAAGATTGATGAATTATTGGTGAATAATTGATTAGGTTAGGTTCTAATTTGTTTACTAGGCTAAAGCGGACCAAAACCACGTAGTTTAGAGGTCAGCGCATGAGGAAGACCAAATGACCCACGACTTAAAAGTTATCGAGTCATCGACGGACCGTGGATGGACCAAGGGTCCATTTTGGTTAAGTTGTTGTTCGGCAGAGACTAGATTGCAGGGCCGTGATCCACGGACCGGGACCGCGGTCCGTGGCGACAACGATCAGTGGAGTCATGCCTTAGAAGATTTTATGCGAGGTTTATAAGGAGGTTGCGGTGGTGAACCACGGACCACGAGCGTATTGTGGGTCACCCTACGATGCATGGGTGGCAACCATGGGTTGCACGCAACTTATGAAAAATCGCATTTTGGTAGTTCTAGCATACGGGTGTTACACTTTCCTAACAATCACGAAGAAAAGGCATTTTGTAACATATTTTTCAAAAGATAATGTATCGAAATTTGTATCCAAGTTCTGATTCACAAATTAAATTTAAAGAAGCCCAAAGAATCAATTATTACTTCTTTATCAAAAAAATTATCAAAGGAAAGAATTATCATTACAACAAAAATGATCTTTAATGACAATTAATAGCATAATTGTTGCTAAATATGTATTTTCAGAGGCAATTGGTACTCTCTATAAATGTCCCTAAAGTCTATAGCAACATTGAATGTAATGACAATTAACTAATGACGGTAAATTCTCTTGCACTCTTCGTTAATGTGCATATTTATTGCCGATAAAAAATATTTTTGTTATAGTTTATTTTGGACATTTGTTAGTTTCAAGAAAACTTGATCTCTTATTATGCCCAAAAAGAAGAGGCGAAGAATTAGTTAACTTGCGATAAAAGAAGTGGACTAGTTGTCTCTATACTAATATTCTAGAAAGAGTGCAATGACATACAAAATGTTTGTACCTTAGAAAAAACAATCAAAATAATATACTAATTGTGGCAAGCAAGAGAACAATTTGTTTGGTTCTTTTAACAAACTTCATCATTGGTTCAGTATTAGTTATCATATATTTGTTGTTGTGTGCTATTAAATATAGCACAACCCACAAGCAATTTTCTCAAAAATTATATGAAGAAACTTGTATAAAGGGACAACAGAGAAGATAAATTTTCAATAATCCTCATTGGAATTTCTAACAAAGTTAAAAAAAAATTCACCAAAATAGCAAAAAGAAATTGCAATAGATACATGAATCACTATAACTTACAGTAAAAGATTAAGCATCATGAAATAGGAGGAAAAAAACTGAGTAATGAAACACACATCACGAGAAGCTTAATTAATGTATTTGAATAGCAAAAAAAATAACTACAAATAATAGTGACAGGCATAAAAGTTTTGATTACTAAATAACCAAATGTAATGAATCAACAATTTCAGTAGCGTTATGAGTTGTGGATTAAGAGGTGCAAGAGTAACAATGTGGAATTGCAATTGAAATCAATTTTCTTTGTTTATATGAAGAAACCTGTAGAAAGGGACAACAGAGAAGTTCAATTTTCAATCATCCTTATTGAAATTTTTAACAGAGTTAAAAAAAAGTCACCAAAATAGCAAAACAAAATTGTCATAGTTACATAAATCACTATGACTTATAGTAAAGATTAAGCTCCATAAAATAGGAGGAAGAAAACTTTGAGGAATGAAACAAACTTCATAAGAAGCTTAATTAATGTATTTGAATTCGACTACCCTATATCGGAAAAAACCCTACAAATAATAGTGGCAAGAAATCTCTCTATTTATAGACAACAAAGGGTAGTGTGAACAAATGCTTATTGTGCCTTATCGGAAAGGTCACAACTCTTTGGAAAAGTTACAACCGTTCAGAAATGTCACAACCTTTCATAAAAAGTCACATTTTTTTTATAAAAGTCGAACTCTTCATAAAAGTCACAACTATTCATAAAAGTTACATTTTTTCCTAAAAGTCACAACTTTTCATAAAAATTACAATTTTTCATAAAAGTTTCATGAAAGGGGAAGGCTAGTTTTGGAAATGAATAAATTAAAAGAGAGTTCTGGTTTGTGATGGCGCCACGTAGGCTGGCCTAGGGTTATCTTTTATATATATACTAGGAAAATTACCCGTGCGAAGTGCGGAAATTTAATATGATCGAATTTATAAAATAATACTTAAAACCTATCAGTCAATAAAATTAAAACACTATATTATATTACATACAAGATTACGTAGTAACAAACATTAATAATGTAGAGGAAAATAAAAATTATTACATCTTCTCATTTATTCTTTAATAACATAAGCATAAATTAATGATTGTAAGAATACATACCAAGATCTGTAACATAAGCAATGGTGTCAATGAGCCACTCAATCGGAGCAAAATACACAAATATTTAATTGTGAAGAAGAAGAAGAGGAGGAGGTTGAATTTCCATTGTTTTAAAATGAGAGAAATTCCTCTGTTATAGGCAACAAAGGGTAGTGTGAACAAATATTTATTGTACTTATCGAAAATGTTACAACTATTTGAAAAAATTGCAACCCTTGAAAAGGTCACAACCTTTCATAAAGTCACAACTTTTCATAAAAGTGTATTTCTTCATAAAAGTCATGACTCTTACAAAAATCATGACTCTTCATAAAAGTCATGACTCTTCGTAAAAGTCATATTTCTTCATTAAAGTTTGCAACTCTTCATTAAAATGACTTTTTATAAAAGTCACATATTTTTATAAATTTCTGTTTTCATGAAAGGAAGGAAATTTAGTTGTAAATAAATAAATTAAAAGGAATTTTGGTTTGTGATGGTAGTAGCGTAGGCGGGAATTTAAGATTCTCTTATATTTATAATATGATATGTGATCACGTGATTTTTATCTAGTTTCGAAACATGTAATTTTCATATAAAGTAAAACAAACGATTTCTAATAAAAAAAAAAGTCATTTACTACTTGACTCATTTTCATCATTCATCGTTCTTTGTGTGTTTTGAATAGCAACAATTACCATCTTTACTGAAGCTATATCTAAGGGGTGTTGACCATATCAGATGTGATTCCAAATCATTTCTGATATGATTCCAAATATCTAAATATCTGATATGATTCTAAAATATTCAGGACAATATTCTAATTTAACTAAGCACAATCACACCATTGATATTGTGCAAGATATGATATTGTGCTAGAATCATGCTTGTACCTTTGTATATAAATAGTGGATAGTTTATCAATTGTAATCAGAAGAAATACAGAATAGTTTTCTAACTCTTTTGGTCTCTGATTTCTCAGGTGTTATCAAGGCTCCAAAAGCTTGAGAAAACACCAATTTCAAGGGGATGCCAAATTTGGCGTATCTGTATCTTTGTGGATGTACGGTGTTGAAGAGGTTCAGCATGAGATGTTCAGAAAACTCATTGAGTTAATTTTGTATGATTGTGAAAGGCTTGATAGGTTTCCATCTGTCAATGTTGAATCGTAAATTAGTTGACATCACAGCTAACTTGATTCCCTTATGTGATGATGAGATGTCATTGATGACCCAAAACCTTGCCTTATCCAACCATTCAAAATATGATATTATTTTTGTTGGTACCTCTTGCTTGGCTTATGGGAAAATGGAAAAACATCAAATGACTATGACATTATTAGTTTATTTTTGGAGAAATAATTTCTTTTGGAGTTCGTTTGTGGTATAAGATGAACCTGAGCTTTGCATTAGGATAAGGAGGAGCAGATACGAACATAATAAGGAGACTGGCCAATTGCTCATGATTAATAACTTTCCTCATCATTAATATCTTTGCGCGCCTATTGTAACCTCTCGGAGAATCGATGACTCTTCTGTTTGATGACAAGTAGCTTGTCCAAAATCCAATTGCATATGAATTTGCGCCAACAAGAAAATGGTCACTCTAGCATAAGTAGTCCAGAGCAATTACACTACTTTTAGTAGTCAATGTTAGTTGAAATTAGCTAGTAGTATTAAGTTTAAGTGTTTTAAGTAAGTTTTAGTTTTTTTCCATCTAGCATCTGCTATCCGTCATAGGGGCTCCAGTTAATGCAGTTCAAATGCCAGAGACATGAATTAAAACCACTATAATTTTGGCGTTCTAATTTTGGACCTATTATTTTAAAATTTTAACTATTTTCAATGATAAGAACTTAAATGTCAAACTAATCAAATTTGTATCTTATATTAATGCTTTTCGTAATAGTCTGTAAATAGAAATCACAAATACGCATCTAAAAAGAGCAAAATAATAAATGGAAGAAAAATAAAGAGAAAAATGACAAAAAAAAAAAAAAAACTAAAACTTAATTGCCAAACTACAAAGAGATTTCCCATTTTCTCTTTTTTTGTCCCCCCATAATAAACAAGATGACCATTTTACAGACTGCACATTAATAAAGCAATCCATACAAGAGAAGTTCCCAAAATCCTATTATTACTTTTTACAGATATATAATAACAAAAATGCTAAGTTAACTGTAGCAATTTTTTGTTTCTTTTTCTCCCCCTATACATTAGCCTTGCAATGACTCCTCTTCATCTGGCAAGACAACAGCTAGTAAAGAGAACTTAACACGAAGAGAAATCTTAGCCTTGTCGACTACAAGCCTAGCCCCGGACACCATCCAATAGCCAGGTTGATCCTGGGGTCCTCTCATCATCTCTGTCGTATCAACAAACTTCAAGAGTCTTCGGGTTTGTGCTGACATTGGAGGTCCATCAGGATAAAGTGCAGAATTTATGTGAACTTCAGATGGTCGTGGTGGTGGCTTTTGAGCGGAGGAAAAATGAGAACTTATAGTTGAGATGATTCCAGATTTTTCGGTGATAACAGGAGAACCATCCCACTCAGGTCTCTTTATGACTGTTGCACCAATGACTTTAGAAAACCGAAGGCGTAAAAAAAGAACATTTCTCAGACCAGATTCTCTAACTTCAAATTGGGCCCCCGTGACAATGGAGAGATCATCAGATTCTATGGGTGCAGTGCATACATGTGAAAAACTTTTCCATTGGACCTTCTCATGATACCTTTGGTCAGAGGAGCTGCTCGCATAGCCATATGATTCATTTTGAAGCTGAAGGCTTTTTGGCAAGGATGAAAGGTGCTGCAAATGGATTGCTAAGCAATTGTTTCTTTTTCCTTCCAAATACAATCGGAGGCCGGTCACTGGCTTATCCAGATCCACCTATTAAAATGGTACAGCCAAGGAGAACGTCATTTTAAAAAAAAATAGACACAGACAAATAAAATGTACAGCATTGATAGGCTGTACATTAGGCAACTATCGTTTAAAAAAGTCACAAATGTGAAGAAACAAAATGTATTAGACCATTTATCGACACAAATTAATCATGGGAAGTAGACAAAAATATAATTGTCGATCCATTGTGCTTCCCACCATCCCTCACTCCTCATGCCCCCAAAAAAATAATTAGAAGGGTGTGAAACTATAATAAAGACAACACAGTCGTTTATCAGTATAATGTACAAAATTTGCATACTAGTCCTCAGAACTATCTCCACAAAGCTGTTCAAAGTTAAGCTAGTGTCAAATTGAAGTATACTAGGAAGCTTGGCATGCATAGAATAAGTCCCAAAATCTGGATAGCATGAACCAGAATGTGATCACAAAATGCAAACCTGAAATAAGGCAGGCTCCTGGAGACAGAACCATAAACTAGAAATACTTGCATTCTATGATGCAAGGCCACACAAATAATTTGACCAGTAGTATATTGATTAATCATATCAGCAGCAGAAACACCACTCAGGAATGGAACACAAGTCTCGGGATCACATAGATATTGACAATGAAGGCATTGATAGCAGCACTCCATTAAAGTTGAGTTTTAATGCAAAGAGCTGAATAGAGTCCTACCTCAGCGCCTAACAATCTAAGGATAGAAAAGAACCCAATAGAGTTGGTGCTGTATGTTAGTAACAGGAAGGATCCTTATATTTTCTAAATTAAGCAGGTAGGAAAAGATACATTTCATCTTCTCATAGGGTTGCCATTTTGTGACCTAATTGGGGAGCTTGATGCAAAGTAATTTTTGATAACTGTTGAACAATACAAACAACAACATACCCGGTGTAATCCCACAAAGTGGTGTCTGGGAAAGGTTGAGTGTACACAAACCTTATCCCTACCTCGAGATTGTTTCCGATAGACCCTTAGCTCAAGAAGAAACAGGCAAAACAGTCAAAAAGAGAATCAACGAAAGTGCAAGCATACGAAGCATTCTAAACAGTAACTACAACAAAATAATACAATAATCAAAGTACAAGAAATATCATATCGTAACAAAAATCGAAGGACAATAAAACTATAGGAGTAATTCTAAGACTACTATGATGGATAGATAGCAAGACAATTCACTACCACCTACCAACCTCTTACCTAATTTGTGTCCTCCATAACCTCCTATCTAAGGTAATGTCCTCGGTAAACTGAATCAATGTCATGTCCTGTCTAATTAGTCTTCTCCCCAAAACCTTCAGCCCACCTCTTCCTCTCCTAAAACCATCCATAGCCAACCTCTTACACCTCTACAGGGCAACAGTGAATCTCCTTTTCACATGCCCACAGTCTCACTTTCTCACATCTTGTCCTCCACAAAGCCATTCCCATCTTGTCTCGGATATCTCATTTCTAATCCTGTCTCTCCTAGTATGGTCATACATCCATCACAACATACTCATTTCCGCATCTTCATATCTTTAGAGCATTGAGAGTTCTTGACTGTGCTAACACTCTATTCTATCCTGCATCACTTATTTCAACTGCTGCTCCAAATGAACTGCTTATTCCACTCTTTATTGATTCTACTAAAGAAGTGATTAGAAGATGGAGTCAAAGAAGGGTGGATTACAAATAACACAAACAGTTAATGATTACATGGCGTGAGGCACCATTGAACTCTCGAGAAGTGAAAGAAGTCCATAGATTCATCTAAGGGATCATATTTCTTAATTGTTACATTTTCATGCATACATGATACTCCTTTCTATATACATGAAGTTCAAAAATCAGTCCTTCACCTAGTTACCCAAATCTCATTATAAGAGAATCAACAGATGATGATTGGACTGATTTTGTAGAAATGGAACTGCATTCCATTGGTTTCCTTTTTTCTTTTGTGCTCTTACGACATATCACAGTTTGTTTGTAAAATTTATTTGCTCATACAATACTATAACAAGACCGCCATGAATAACCAAGAACTGAGCAATTTAATGCCTGTTCAGAAGAAGGTATCTATGTTTTATCATTAATTTTTGCAATTCCATGATCCAATCATAGAGCAATGTTCAACTGTTGTCCATTTACTATGTTTATCCTCTTCTTCTGTAGTATGCTTTATATCACTTTCTCTAACATAGTTTAGCATTTGCATAATATAGCCTCATATCAAAATATATAAACATATGATTCACTTTGAAAAGAAAACAAAGGATTTACTACAAACTCCTTTGAGAGACGGAATAGCTTCCCCAGCTGTTTAAGTATCAAATTGAGCATCGTGAAGAAACAGTTCAATGAAGACTACTTCATGAAATCTGTGTAATCTTTAAACATTGTTTTCTATGATCTGATAAAAATCTACACAGATCAGAAACTGGATTGACGTAAAACATTTGGAAAACTGAAAATTCATCAAAATAATTCGCTTAAGTTAACATTAGCTTCCCAAGTAATAGATGGAAGTAAAGCAGCTGGAGATTACCAGAGTTGTATTAACATATAACTTGGGGCCCATTAGACTGAACTAGAGTTGCACCACTTTGCTGCTTCCTCTCTGGACCAGAGGAAGTTCACAAACACTGGTCCCCATTGCCTTGGAAGCTGGAACTCCAAAACTAGATAAAGCTCTTCAATTGGTGGTTTATCTGTATGCCATATCTAACGATCAAATGGGCTGTCTAAAAGATACTTTTGAGTTTAGCATAAGGGTGTGCATCGGTCGGTTAAAAGAAGCTCGATTTTATGTATTATCAGTTACGGTTTCGGTTTTTAAATAAGCTAAACCAATAACAAACACAATAACATATTGTTTATTGGTTTTGGACGTGTGAGTTTTTGGTTTCACCCAATACAGAAAATGCTCATAAAAATAAATATGCTGCTTTCTCACTTCTCTAACAATTGTACGATACCGTGAGACCCAAACAAATCAACCCTGTAAATGCTTTGATATAGTGAAACCACGAAATATAATGAAAATTGCATCAATAAGAGTAGATGTAATCTGTTACAATAACATGTTACAACCAAAACATAATATGGAATTTACGATGTGAAGTAGAAGTATCATGACATGTGAAGCCTGTGTAGACAAATGATGTGAAATCTTGATATAGTAATTTAGTTATGTTAAATTATTAATATTTAATATTTATTAAAGGGTATAGTAGTAACTTACTATTGTCTAGTTACTCGGTTTCCCTGATAACCAATACTAAGCAACCCGATACCGAGCATGATAACCCAATAATTTTTTTATAAAACCATTGAAAAACTTCGTTAACCCACATAACCCAATAGCAATGACCCAATAACATTTTTTTTCAGTTCGGCTTTTGCACACCTAGTTTCTTGTAAATATCTAAAGATGGTTCCTGTGCAAAAACACTCAAATCATGATATTTTCCTTTCCTAGAAGGCAAAATATGTGAGGAAGACAAAGCTTATATTCTTAAAACATCTACAGCCATAAGTTCACAAGAGCCATCTTGTTTCTAGTATATCAGGAGTTGTAGATTACTGGATTTTTATGAATTGTGATAATTCGAATTCAGTTTCCTCCATAGAGGTCTAAGCTAATTAATGTGTCCATATTAACTACACTTTTTGGCCAATTCAGGGTTTGCTTGCATTCCTTTAGTTAACTCTAATTTGTATTTATTTAGACAGATCTTTTTCCATCATTTGAGCCAAACAAAGATTTAGCTATATACACCTAAGAGGCAAGCAGCAAGTCTTTGGTTAAGATGAATCAGGAAACAACAGCCCATATTATACAAAGATATACAATACTCAGCAGCGTATGTTAAGTTAATCGCATGGCTCAAAAAACCACTGCCATCAATCCCGCTCAATAATGATGATATTGGAATTAATGACATTGAAATCACGTCTGGTTCAACTGGAACAGTTTGACACCACCTTTTATGTGGGAGATATTTCTGATACGACTTCCACCTGTCCTCCCCCAGAGGAATGTAATATCTGATGTCAAAGAGAATAGGTAAAAGTAGGGATTGGTACAGGAAATGAAGGTTATGGACAACCAAATAATGAATACAATATTGACATATGAAGAAACGGAAAGAAACTTGAATATCAAATTGGAAATGGAAGGAAGAAATGAAACATCCACCCAACCAGAGTTTGAAAAGGCACTTTAGGGTTTCACTGATGGCAACAAGGCGTAAAATCAGAGCAATCAGAAAACCTAAATAAGGCTAAAATGAAAGTTATGATCTCAAAAAGAGCAGTGTCAAACCATAGTAGTTCATTGGATATTTCTTCATATACAAAGAAAAAGGATGAAATATCAGTTTGACTGACTAATAAGCCTTCCTCAAACTAGGGCAGACAACCCTTACTCACTAGAAGCCCAAAAATGTATAAACTCTTATTTTATACTACGAGAAAGTATTAATGAGAGATGTGTTTTACTACTTATTGTGTTCCGCAATTTCCTTTAACCAAGATCAAAAGAGAAAAAAACAACCATTACCCTTTTACGCCCCATGTTTTCTCCAAAAATATGCTATATCCAACCCTGCAAAAACTCTAACCAGTACTACCCCACTTTCCGCACATTGCCATCCCTATGCGATGCCTCTCTCCACACCTAGCACAGGATTATACTGTTATGTTTGCCTTTGCTGGATTAACCTGGGGTTATATCCATAACAAGTCACAGTCAAGTTTTATAACATCTTCAATCAGAAACTGGCCAAGCAAATACAAACTTTAAGGATGCAGAAATTTGGCTTACTAGTATTCATAAGACTTGTTACCTCTTTGTGAGAGATGAACTGTTGATGTAGTGGAATCCATAAAGGGCAACAGTTGTTCACTATTAGCTATTTGAAAGCAATGAAGCGAAGTATAGTTAAGTCTGTAACATGCTTCGGTTTATTAATTGCTAAGGCTAACACAACTCTGAAGCCCAATCCTTTTCTTGAAAAGTACTAACAATTTTAAGAAAAATATATTCATCACTATAACTCTAAGAACCTAAAAGCCTGGATAAAAGACAACATTTTAAGTGACAAAATCTATTTAAGAAAGAAAAGCCAAACAGTATAGAAATTTCTGTACTTGAGAAAAAGAATACTAATGATTGTAAGTTTCACAAGTTTATTCTCATTGTGCTTTGCCAAGAGCAGAAGGGAAGTTGGGGCCATGCTGCACAGTCAAGTTTCTTGAAGGAACTTTAAAGTTCATTATTTGAGTAATTCCATAGCATTGAAATTTGCAGAAAGATTGTACGCATCCAAGTTTTGAAATGAAATGTTTACTGTCCTTCCGTTAACAATGACCAGCATCAGAATATATACACACTCCAAGTACAAAATTGTCATTCAAATACAGAATTAAATCATATAAAGCTTGACACTTGTAAGAAAGCATTATCAGCTGATAAAGAGAATAGTTGAGATAAACTTTTTCACAAAGTATATTCAGGAGAGAATGAACTTTTCAGCAGGAAGTAAAATGGAAACAAAACAATATAGGTTGCCAGGATTATATTTATAATCTGAAGACCAACAAGGAGTTCAATTACTATAAAGATGCAGAACTCTTGTGCTAATTGACAACGGAGAATTTACATATTTTTTCTTCTCCCAGAGTCACTGCTATAAGTCTAATTATTGCCTCTACTGTTATTGGTAAACAGTACCGCTCTTTTTTTCAATCGGTTATGGGAGATATAGTGGTATGGAAGTAGAAATTCTAACTGCATACATTGAAGAGTATGAACCTGAATAATATGCTCAATCAGAGAACCTTACCAAATAAACAACCAAAAGCGAATTTGGTTGCTGTACAAACTAAAATATAGATGGCTCAGAATTTAGTAGCGCATTTAGATACTCAGATAACTTTACGTAAAAGTCAATCATCACCAGTAAAAATTTGAAAAAGAAGCAAAGCGGGTGATCCAAGGATAAGCAAGTCGAGCCAGCTTTTTTGCTGAGGTTCCCGAAACAAATATGATCTTCAGATTGCAGATGAGAATGCAATTATAACTTGTTAATAAAGAAGCTAAAAGTACTAATAGGTGTAGAAAACAGACTATTTTAGATTTAACATAAAATGCTAAGGCTGGAGATCAAAATATTGCAAAAATGTGATCCAACATTTTGGACCACTGTCTCTGTATATGTGTGTGTGTGTTTGTTCGTGAGTGGACATCGAAACCATTTTACCTATATGTACTTTACAAAGTAGTGCTGGATTGTACATTTGCATAGCTAAATCTTTCATCTGCCACTTCTTTCCTTTTCTGTACATCAGGCTGAAGTGTTGATGAATATTGTTGTTTGACATATACAACTTCCTTTCCGCCCATCTTTACACCAACAATAACATGG